>JAJFZO010000566.1:4800000-7557500 GCA_021397835.1 Moringa oleifera
AAATATCTTTTTCATCACTTTTTATTGACAGCGTTTCCAAAATCAACAACATAAATACAAAAATTTTATATTGTGTTGAATAATTTTTTTGGTAGAATTGTCTACTATGCTCTTTTGATTTATTTTTATTGATGATGTTTTTCGTAAAAATAGTCAACTATAAGATGTGTTTTAATATTTTTCATAATAATATCTCGTGATTATTCATTTGTTTTATGATGTAACAACAAAAGAAAAACAAACACAAAATGTTCAAAAACACCCATAGATTTACTTTGCTTTGACATCCAATCTTATCATTTTGGTTAAGTTTGGAATGCTTCTATTTAAGTAATTTACTTTATTGGTATACAAGATCACATAATTTTACTACTAAAACAAAAATCAAGAGATAAAAAAAATTGCTAAAAATATATGATATTAAATAAAGTAAATCTAGGTGTTTGATTTTTCACCATATATAATTACGGGAAGAAATTGCTAAACATAATGTCAATCGCGGAGATAAAGAAATTGCTAAAAATATACGACACTAAACAAAGTAAATCAAAGTGTTTGACTTGTTACCGTATATAATTACGGTAAGAAATTGCTAAAACAAAGTAAATCGCAGAGGGAAAAAAATTGCTAAAAATATATGATATTAAATAAAGTAAATCTAGGTGTTTGATTTTTCATCATATGTAATTACACATTAACATTATGCCTATATTTTGATATGTATCTATATATATAGATGCATATGTGATGTCATTTTCAAACATTTTCTCGACAAGTATTTCCCGAGAACGTGACAAGGAGAAACAAGATGAAGATTTCCTTCTCATCCTTGATCTTCACCTTTCTTGTTTTCTTCTTTTCACTTCAATGTTTCGTAAGCTCTAGCATCATCCAAGATTCATGCCAACAAGCGGCGAAAAGCAGTCCCAATGTGAAGTATGATTTTTGCGTTGCATCTCTTTCATCAAGTTTCGGTGGTCAAACAGCAACCCTAGAAGGATTAACAAGTATCGCTGTTGATCTAACCATATCGAAAGCAACAAAGATCGGTGCATACGCATCGCGACTTTCTAAAAAGCGAAAGTACAACGAGCCGACCAAAAATGCCTTGAAAGATTGCTCTACTAGTTACTCGGATGCAAAGGCTTCACTAACCGAAGCTTCATCTGCTATTAAGGCTAAAGCTTACGGAACGGCTAATATAAAGTTGAGTGCTGCAATGGATGCTTCATCTAACTGTGAAGGTGGTTTCAAGGAGGCAGGAGGTGGATCGTCTCCGTTGACAAATGAAAATAAATTTTACTATGAATCGATTGCGATTCCTCTTGCTTTTACCAATATGTTACATTGATGTCATAAATAATTACAACAATGGATTCTTGGTGAATTCGGATGCCTATATGTGATATTATTGAAATTGGCAAATTTACATATAATCCACATGTGGGTTTCATAATTTAATTCAAGATTTACGCAATAAATGACATCCTCGTCAAAATTGATTTGCTACCTCATTTGGTGAGAAATTCTAACGTATACGAAAGATGATCTATCCATTTAGGCACAAATGACCTACTATTTACATAATTCAAAATATTAATTAAGCATAAATTTAAAATTTTCATTTTTTTTATAAAACTATAGATGATAGGGTCAATGAATTCTTAATATGACATAATCAACTTAGTTGGTTAAAATAAAATTTTCATATAGTCAAGTGTCTGCATTAATAAATTAAAAAATAAACAAAATGTTATATTGTCAAGCATTCTATGAGTTTGATGCTTGTGATGAAGAATGTACTGTACTTTCTAACCAAGTTATTTTTTACGAGCTCAATACTAACTTGAGGTCCTTCTTTTTCGCTAGTCTTTATGCACTTAATCAGAATATAGTTAAGGGTGATTGAAGAGGCAAGTCACCGAGGCGTGCAGGGGCACACTACTAAGTTGGGCACTACTGAGCACCGATTGATTTTTATTAATATTTTTAAAAATTTTAATAAATATTTATTTAAATGTTTTTAAGTAAGGTTCACCATCAAGTTAAGTATTTTAATGTGATTTATTTACTATATTTGGAAAAGAAAAAAAAGAGTGGACCTCATAGAAGTGGCAAGGCGTTCATGTCATTTAAAGTGTTTTTTTTTTTAATTTTTAACTATTACTAATTACATGAAATGCGACAATAATATTGATTATCTTTTTACGTATTTTTTAGATTTCAACTCATTTTTATATTTCTTTTTCAATTTCTTTGAAAATTAATAAAATATAAATCAACAATAATTTAAATTTTCAAAAATATAATATTAGTGGTTTAAATCTATTTTCATGAATTAAAATATTTTTAAAAAAATTTATAAATATAAATAAAAGACAACTTCAAATATTAAATCTTGTTAACAAATAAATTATTTTTTAAATGCATAAATTATTAATAAAATATTGTTAACAATAAGTGCAATAGTTATTACTGTAGACGAATGTCTTGTAACGTTAAAACTAATAAAGAAAATTACGTTCAATTATGTTAAAAATTAAATAAAGTAGTCATTTTATCAATTAAAAAATATCAAAATTTAATGTCAAAATATAATTACAGTATTTATATTAAAAATAAATTTTGAATAAAATATTACATTTTTACATAAAATATTTAAAAGTCATATTTATTTATTTTACCTAAAGCTCGTTTGACCTTGAGCCAACCTTGAATAGTCAAATACTCAATGTGCTCAATTGGTATTGTTTTTATGGATTTTACAAGCACGCTGCCTCATGGCTTAATTTTTAATTTATACACAAATATTATGGATCAATTAATCCAACTTTTAAAATCTTGATTTATTTCACAATACAACAAAAAAGATAAAATGTTCCAACAAGCTTATAGATTTATGTTGCTTAAACATTAAATATTGTCATTTGGGTTTGTCCCAAATGGCTCTATTCAACTTATTTTACTACAACCAATGATTTTATCTTTGAGAATATATTAATTAGACGCACTTAATTAGTAACACATTTTTTCGATTTCTTGGTTGCATGATTTGAAGCCCAAATTTTTTAATTTCTTTACTTTTTTTGCTTTAATTTATATCAAAATGTCACACAAGACCATGAGCTAATTAAAATAGTCACTAAAATTTTTTTATGATGGCATAAAAAATAATCATTAAATAAGCATCCCTAATTGTAATAAAAAATTAGAGATTATGGTCGAGTCGGCTTAAGACATAGGTTATTATTTTATACTTTCAAAAAGAATGGTTTGACTTACTTTTGGCTTTTAGAAATGACTAATTATATCAAAGGAGCATACATTTTGCATAAACTTTCAATTTACGTTTCGAACTTCAATATAGTTGAATTTTACATTTTATTTGGTTTTTAATTTAATTTATATTTAATAAAAACTTAAAATTTTAAAATACTCAAATTGAAGAATTTATATAACAAATTTTGATTTAAAATTTTAAATAGATGTAAAAAAAAGACATTTAAGCTATCATCATTGAAAACTTGAAAGCCTTTGAAGCTGATATATTTTTAAATCATTAAAAATTTTAAATTCTTCGAAGTTGATATTTAAAAAAAAAAACTTAATTACACCATTCAAAGTTTCAAAATTTTATAAAAAAATAGATTGTGATTTTAAGAATATTCAAAACTAAGCTATTGATTCAAAATAAAATGTAGAATTAATTTTTGTCATTTTCTAGACATTTTAACTATGAAAATAGGCTTAACTTTTAATATTTGGTTTGAAGTAAAATTTACTTTAGATCAAATTAATATTTTGAGAGTAAAATTGAACCAAATTGTAGTTCAGGGTTCAAATTAAATAACACTTTAAGATTACTATTCTTTTTATGTTTACCTAAATATCAAATTATAACAAATATATAATTGATTTAAGTGAAAAATAATATATTGCATATCATACTTATCAAAATAAATTTGTGTGCATACGCACAAAAGTAAAAATCTTTTCGTGCAACAAATTAATATTTCTAATTAAATATCTAATTTTGTCGGATTAATATTTAATCTATTATCACCGTGATCTGATCTCGAATGGAATTTTCACATTTCACGATTTACACAAAACAAAAAAGCTGTAATAAAATAAAATCTAATTAAAGTTGATTTGCTACATCATTTGATGAGAATTTCAAACATAGACAAAGATGTCACAAAAAAATTATGATGGGATAAAATTAATTTATCTATTTAGGCAAATATAACTTAATAAAAGAAGTTGTTTTACATAGTTCAAAATGTTAATTAAGGGTAAACTTGAAAATTTACTTTCATAGCAAGATCAATTAATTCTTAATAAAACATAATCAATTCAGTTGATTAAAATAAATATTTTTGTATGATCAAGTCTTTATATTTATCAATTGAAAAATAAATAAATATTAATATAATTCTTTTCTGTTCACGTGTTTTAAATAAAAAAAATATTATTTTTAACGTAAGTGAATATCTACCCTAAATCGGCCTAAGTATTAAGCCCATAATTTATTCGACCTATGATACTAGATTGGATATTGAGTTCAACCCATTATGGCTCTATTACATTGATTACGTCCATTTGACCCGATAATTCTCAAAATATAAAAAGATTCTTGAATCTATGTATAGGATCAAACATTATACTTTCAGTTGTTAGTTCTTTTAAAATATCTTTTTCATCACTTTTTATTGACAGCGTTTTCAAAATCAACAACATAAATACAAAAATTTTATATTGTGTTGAATAATTTTTTTGGTAGAATTGTCTACTATGCTCTTTTGATTTATTTTTATTGATGATGTTTTTCGTAAAAATAGTCAACTATAAGATGTGTTTTAATATTTTTCATAATAATGTCTCGTGATTATTCATTTGTTTTATGATGTAACAACAAAAGAAAAACAAACACAAAATGTTCAAAAACACCCCTAGATTTACTTTGCTTTGACATCCAATCTTATCATTTTGGTTAAGTTTGGAATGCTTCTATTTAACTAATTTACTTTATTGGTATACAAGATCACATAATTTTACTACTAAAACAAAAATCAAGAGATAAAAAAAATTGCTAAAAATATATGATATTAAATAAAGTAAATCTAGGTGTTTGATTTTTCACCATATATAATTACGGGAAGAAATTGCTAAACATAATGTCAATCGCGGAGATAAAGAAATTGCTAAAAATATATGACACTAAACAAAGTAAATCAAAGTGTTTGACTTGTTACCGTATATAATTACGGTAAGAAATTGCTAAAACAAAGTAAATCGCAGAGGGAAAAAAATTGCTAAAAATATATGATATTAAATAAAGTAAATCTAGGTGTTTGATTTTTCATCATATGTAATTACACATTAACATTATGCCTATATTTTGATATGTATCTATATATATAGATGCATATGTGATGTCATTTTCAAACATTTTCTCGACAAGTATTTCCCGAGAACGTGACAAGGAGAAACAAGATGAAGATTTCCTTCTCATCCTTGATCTTCACCTTTCTTGTTTTCTTCTTTTCACTTCAATGTTTCGTAAGCTCTAGCATCATCCAAGATTCATGCCAACAAGCGGCGAAAAGCAGTCCCAATGTGAAGTATGATTTTTGCGTTGCATCTCTTTCATCAAGTTTCGGTGGTCAAACAGCAACCCTAGAAGGATTAACAAGTATCGCTGTTGATCTAACCATATCGAAAGCAACAAAGATCGGTGCATACGCATCGCGACTTTCTAAAAAGCGAAAGTACAACGAGCCGACCAAAAATGCCTTGAAAGATTGCTCTACTAGTTACTCGGATGCAAAGGCTTCACTAACCGAAGCTTCATCTGCTATTAAGGCTAAAGCTTACGGAACGGCTAATATAAAGTTGAGTGCTGCAATGGATGCTTCATCTAACTGTGAAGGTGGTTTCAAGGAGGCAGGAGGTGGATCGTCTCCGTTGACAAATGAAAATAAATTTTACTATGAATCGATTGCGATTCCTCTTGCTTTTACCAATATGTTACATTGATGTCATAAATAATTACAACAATGGATTCTTGGTGAATTCGGATGCCTATATGTGATATTATTGAAATTGGCAAATTTACATATAATCCACATGTGGGTTTCATAATTTAATTCAAGATTTACGCAATAAATGACATCCTCGTCAAAATTGATTTGCTACCTCATTTGGTGAGAAATTCTAACGTATACGAAAGATGATCTATCCATTTAGGCACAAATGACCTACTATTTACATAATTCAAAATATTAATTAAGCATAAATTTAAAATTTTCATTTTTTTTATAAAACTATAGATGATAGGGTCAATGAATTCTTAATAAGACATAATCAACTTAGTTGGTTAAAATAAAATTTTCATATAGTCAAGTGTCTGCATTAATAAATTAAAAAATAAACAAAATGTTATATTGTCAAGCATTCTATGAGTTTGATGCTTGTGATGAAGAATGTACTGTACTTTCTAACCAAGTTATTTTTTACGAGCTCAATACTAACTTGAGGTCCTTCTTTTTCGCTAGTCTTTATGCACTTAATCAGAATATAGTTAAGGGTGATTGAAGAGGCAAGTCACCGAGGCGTGCAGGGGCACACTACTAAGTTGGGCACTACTGAGCACCGATTGATTTTTATTAATATTTTTAAAAATTTTAATAAATATTTATTTAAATGTTTTTAAGTAAGGTTCACCATCAAGTTAAGTATTTTAATGTGATTTATTTACTATATTTGGAAAAGAAAAAAAAGAGTGGACCTCATAGAAGTGGCAAGGCGTTCATGTCATTTAAAGTGTTTTTTTTTTTAATTTTTAACTATTACTAATTACATGAAATGCGACAATAATATTGATTATCTTTTTACGTATTTTTTAGATTTCAACTCATTTTTATATTTCTTTTTCAATTTCTTTGAAAATTAATAAAATATAAATCAACAATAATTTAAATTTTCAAAAATATAATATTAGTGGTTTAAATCTATTTTCATGAATTAAAATATTTTTAAAAAAATTTATAAATATAAATAAAAGACAACTTCAAATATTAAATCTTGTTAACAAATAAATTATTTTTTAAATGCATAAATTATTAATAAAATATTGTTAACAATAAGTGCAATAGTTATTACTGTAGACGAATGTCTTGTAACGTTAAAACTAATAAAGAAAATTACGTTCAATTATGTTAAAAATTAAATAAAGTAGTCATTTTATCAATTAAAAAATATCAAAATTTAATGTCAAAATATAATTACAGTATTTATATTAAAAATAAATTTTGAATAAAATATTACATTTTTACATAAAATATTTAAAAGTCATATTTATTTATTTTACCTAAAGCTCGTTTGACCTTGAGCCAACCTTGAATAGTCAAATACTCAATGTGCTCAATTGGTATTGTTTTTATGGATTTTACAAGCACGCTGCCTCATGGCTTAATTTTTAATTTATACACATATATTATGGATCAATTAATCCAACTTTTAAAATCTTGATTTATTTCACAATACAACAAAAAAGATAAAATGTTCCAACAAGCTTATAGATTTATGTTGCTTAAACATTAAATATTGTCATTTGGGTTTGTCCCAAATGGCTCTATTCAACTTATTTTACTACAACCAATGATTTTATCTTTGAGAATATATTAATTAGACGCACTTAATTAGTAACACATTTTTTCGATTTCTTGGTTGCATGATTTGAAGCCCAAATTTTTTAATTTCTTTACTTTTTTTGCTTTAATTTATATCAAAATGTCACACAAGACCATGAGCTAATTAAAATAGTCACTAAAATTTTTTTATGATGGCATAAAAAATAATCATTAAATAAGCATCCCTAATTGTAATAAAAAATTAGAGATTATGGTCGAGTCGGCTTAAGACATAGGTTATTATTTTATACTTTCAAAAAGAATGGTTTGACTTACTTTTGGCTTTTAGAAATGACTAATTATATCAAAGGAGCATACATTTTGCATAAACTTTCAATTTACGTTTCGAACTTCAATATAGTTGAATTTTACATTTTATTTGGTTTTTAATTTAATTTATATTTAATAAAAACTTAAAATTTTAAAATACTCAAATTGAAGAATTTATATAACAAATTTTGATTTAAAATTTTAAATAGATGTAAAAAAAAGACATTTAAGCTATCATCATTGAAAACTTGAAAGCCTTTGAAGCTGATATATTTTTAAATCATTAAAAATTTTAAATTCTTCGAAGTTGATATTTAAAAAAAAAAACTTAATTACACCATTCAAAGTTTCAAAATTTTATAAAAAAATAGATTGTGATTTTAAGAATATTCAAAACTAAGCTATTGATTCAAAATAAAATGTAGAATTAATTTTTGTCATTTTCTAGACATTTTAACTATGAAAATAGGCTTAACTTTTAATATTTGGTTTGAAGTAAAATTTACTTTAGATCAAATTAATATTTTGAGAGTAAAATTGAACCAAATTGTAGTTCAGGGTTCAAATTAAATAACACTTTAAGATTACTATTCTTTTTATGTTTACCTAAATATCAAATTATAACAAATATATAATTGATTTAAGTGAAAAATAATATATTGCATATCATACTTATCAAAATAAATTTGTGTGCATACGCACAAAAGTAAAAATCTTTTCGTGCAACAAATTAATATTTCTAATTAAATATCTAATTTTGTCGGATTAATATTTAATCTATTATCACCGTGATCTGATCTCGAATGGAATTTTCACATTTCACGATTTACACAAAACAAAAAAGCTGTAATAAAATAAAATCTAATTAAAGTTGATTTGCTACATCATTTGATGAGAATTTCAAACATAGACAAAGATGTCACAAAAAAATTATGATGGGATAAAATTAATTTATCTATTTAGGCAAATATAACTTAATAAAAGAAGTTGTTTTACATAGTTCAAAATGTTAATTAAGGATAAACTTGAAAATTTACTTTCATAGCAAGATCAATTAATTCTTAATAAAACATAATCAATTCAGTTGATTAAAATAAATATTTTTGTATGATCAAGTCTTTATATTTATCAATTGAAAAATAAATAAATATTAATATAATTCTTTTCTGTTCACGTGTTTTAAATAAATAAAAATATTATTGTTAACGTAAGTGAATATCTACCCTAAATCGGCCTAAGTGTTAAGCCCATAATTTATTCGACCTATGATACTAGATTGGATATTGAGTTCAACCCATTATGGCTCTATTACATTGATTACGTCCATTTGACCCGATAATTCTCAAAATATAAAAAGATTCTTGAATCTATGTATAGGATCAAACATTATACTTTCGGTTGTTAGTTCTTTTAAAATATCTTTTTCATCACTTTTTATTGACAGCGTTTCCAAAATCAACAACATAAATACAAAAATTTTATATTGTCTTGAATAATTTTTTTGGTAGAATTGTCTACTATGCTCTTTTGATTTATTTTTATTGATGATGTTTTTCGTAAAAATAGTCAACTATAAGATGTGTTTTAATATTTTTCATAATAATGTCTCGTGATTATTCATTTGTTTTATGATGTAACAACAAAAGAAAAACAAACACAAAATGTTCAAAAACACTCCCTAGATTTACTTTGCTTTGACATCCAATCTTATCATTTTGGTTAAGTTTGGAATGCTTCTATTTAAGTAATTTACTTTATTGGTATACAAGATCACATAATTTTACTACTAAAACAAAAATCAAGAGATAAAAAAATTGCTAAAAATATATGATATTAAATAAAGTAAATCTAGGTGTTTGATTTTTCACCATATATAATTACGGGAAGAAATTGCTAAACATAATGTCAATCGCGGAGATAAAGAAATTGCTAAAAATATATGACACTAAACAAAGTAAATCAAAGTGTTTGACTTGTTACCGTATATAATTACGGTAAGAAATTGCTAAAACAAAGTAAATCGCAGAGGGAAAAAAATTGCTAAAAATATATGATATTAAATAAAGTAAATCTAGGTGTTTGATTTTTCATCATATGTAATTACACATTAACATTATGCCTATATTTTGATATGTATCTATATATATAGATGCATATGTGATGTCATTTTCAAACATTTTCTCGACAAGTATTTCCCGAGAACGTGACAAGGAGAAACAAGATGAAGATTTCCTTCTCATCCTTGATCTTCACCTTTCTTGTTTTCTTCTTTTCACTTCAATGTTTCGTAAGCTCTAGCATCATCCAAGATTCATGCCAACAAGCGGCGAAAAGCAGTCCCAATGTGAAGTATGATTTTTGCGTTGCATCTCTTTCATCAAGTTTTGGTGGTCAAACAGCAACCCTAGAAGGATTAACAAGTATCGCTGTTGATCTAACCATATCGAAAGCAACAAAGATCGGTGCATACGCATCGCGACTTTCTAAAAAGCGAAAGTACAACGAGCCGACCAAAAATGCCTTGAAAGATTGCTCTACTAGTTACTCGGATGCAAAGGCTTCACTAACCGAAGCTTCATCTGCTATTAAGGCTAAAGCTTACGGAACGGCTAATATAAAGTTGAGTGCTGCAATGGATGCTTCATCTAACTGTGAAGGTGGTTTCAAGGAGGCAGGAGGTGGATCGTCTCCGTTGACAAATGAAAATAAATTTTACTATGAATCGATTGCGATTCCTCTTGCTTTTACCAATATGTTACATTGATGTCATAAATAATTACAACAATGGATTCTTGGTGAATTCGGATGCCTATATGTGATATTATTGAAATTGGCAAATTTACATATAATCCACATGTGGGTTTCATAATTTAATTCAAGATTCACGCAATAAATGACATCCTCGTCAAAATTGATTTGCTACCTCATTTGGTGAGAAATTCTAACGTATACGAAAGATGATCTATCCATTTAGGCACAAATGACCTACTATTTACATAATTCAAAATATTAATTGAGCATAAATTTAAAATTTTCATTTTTTTTATAAAACTATAGATGATAGGGTCAATGAATTCTTAATAAGACATAATCAACTTAGTTGGTTAAAATAAAATTTTCATATAGTCAAGTGTCTGCATTAATAAATTAAAAAATAAACAAAATGTTATATTGTCAAGCATTCTATGAGTTTGATGCTTGTGATGAAGAATGTACTGTACTTTCTAACCAAGTTATTTTTTACGAGCTCAATACTAACTTGAGGTCCTTCTTTTTCGCTAGTCTTTATGCACTTAATCAGAATATAGTTAAGGGTGATTGAAGAGGCAAGTCACCGAGGCGTGCAGGGGCACACTACTAAGTTGGGCACTACTGAGCACCGATTGATTTTTATTAATATTTTTAAAAATTTTAATAAATATTTATTTAAATGTTTTTAAGTAAGGTTCACCATCAAGTTAAGTATTTTAATGTGATTTATTTACTATATTTGGAAAAGAAAAAAAAGAGTGGACCTCATAGAAGTGGCAAGGCGTTCATGTCATTTAAAGTGTTTTTTTTTTTAATTTTTAACTATTACTAATTACATGAAATGCGACAATAATATTGATTATCTTTTTACGTATTTTTTAGATTTCAACTCATTTTTATATTTCTTTTTCAATTTCTTTGAAAATTAATAAAATATAAATCAACAATAATTTAAATTTTCAAAAATATAATATTAGTGGTTTAAATCTATTTTCATGAATTAAAATATTTTTTAAAAAATTTATAAATATAAATAAAAGACAACTTCAAATATTAAATCTTGTTAACAAATAAATTATTTTTTAAATGCATAAATTATTAATAAAATATTGTTAACAATAAGTGCAATAGTTATTACTGTAGACGAATGTCTTGTAACGTTAAAACTAATAAAGAAAATTACGTTCAATTATGTTAAAAATTAAATAAAGTAGTCATTTTATCAATTAAAAAATATCAAAATTTAATGTCAAAATATAATTACAGTATTTATATTAAAAATAAATTTTGAATAAAATATTACATTTTTACATAAAATATTTAAAAGTCATATTTATTTATTTTACCTAAAGCTCGTTTGACCTTGAGCCAACCTTGAATAGTCAAATACTCAATGTGCTCAATTGGTATTGTTTTTATGGATTTTACAAGCACGCTGCCTCATGGCTTAATTTTTAATTTATACACATATATTATGGATCAATTAATCCAACTTTTAAAATCTTGATTTATTTCACAATACAACAAAAAAGATAAAATGTTCCAACAAGCTTATAGATTTATGTTGCTTAAACATTAAATATTGTCATTTGGGTTTGTCCCAAATGGCTCTATTCAACTTATTTTACTACAACCAATGATTTTATCTTTGAGAATATATTAATTAGACGCACTTAATTAGTAACACATTTTTTCGATTTCTTGGTTGCATGATTTGAAGCCCAAATTTTTTAATTTCTTTACTTTTTTTGCTTTAATTTATATCAAAATGTCACACAAGACCATGAGCTAATTAAAATAGTCACTAAAATTTTTTCATGATGGCATAAAAAATAATCATTAAATAAGCATCCCTAATTGTAATAAAAAATTAGAGATTATGGTCGAGTCGGCTTAAGACATAGGTTATTATTTTATACTTTCAAAAAGAATGGTTTGACTTACTTTTGGCTTTTAGAAATGACTAATTATATCAAAGGAGCATACATTTTGCATAAACTTTCAATTTACGTTTCGAACTTCAATATAGTTGAATTTTACATTTTATTTGGTTTTTAATTTAATTTATATTTAATAAAAACTTAAAATTTTAAAATACTCAAATTGAAGAATTTATATAACAAATTTTGATTTAAAATTTTAAATAGATGTAAAAAAAAGACATTTAAGCTATCATCATTGAAAACTTGAAAGCCTTTGAAGCTGATATATTTTTAAATCATTAAAAATTTTAAATTCTTCGAAGTTGATATTTAAAAAAAAAAAACTTAATTACACCATTCAAAGTTTCAAAATTTTATAAAAAAATAGATTGTGATTTTAAGAATATTCAAAACTAAGCTATTGATTCAAAATAAAATGTAGAATTAATTTTTGTCATTTTCTAGACATTTTAACTATGAAAATAGGCTTAACTTTTAATATTTGGTTTGAAGTAAAATTTACTTTAGATCAAATTAATATTTTGAGAGTAAAATTGAACCAAATTGTAGTTCAGGGTTCAAATTAAATAACACTTTAAGATTACTATTCTTTTTATGTTTACCTAAATATCAAATTATAACAAATATATAATTGATTTAAGTGAAAAATAATATATTGCATATCATACTTATCAAAATAAATTTGTGTGCATACGCACAAAAGTAAAAATCTTTTCGTGCAACAAATTAATATTTCTAATTAAATATCTAATTTTGTCGGATTAATATTTAATCTATTATTACCGTGATCTGATCTCGAATGGAATTTTCACGTTTCACGATTTACACAAAACAAAAAAGCTGTAATAAAATAAAATCTAATTAAAGTTGATTTGCTACATCATTTGATAAGAATTTCAAACATAGACAAAGATGTCACAACAAAATTATGATGGGATAAAATTAATTTATCTATTTAGGCAAATATGACTTAATAAAAGAAGTTGTTTTACATAGTTCAAAATGTTAATTAAGGATAAACTTGAAAATTTACTTTCATAGCAAGATCAATTAATTCTTAATAAAACATAATCAATTCAGTTGATTAAAATAAATATTTTTGTATGATCAAGTCTTTATATTTATCAATTGAAAAATAAATAAATATTAACATAATTCTTTTCTGTTCACGTGTTTTAAATAAAAAAAATATCATTGTTAACGTAAGTGAATATCTACCCTAAATCGGCCTAAGTATTAAACCCATAATTTATTCGACCTATGATACTAGATTGGATATTGAGTTCAACCCATTCTGGCTCTATTACATTGATTACGTCCATTTGACCCGATAATTCTCAAAATATAAAAAGATTCTTGAATCTATGTATAGGATCAAACATTATACTTTCAGTTGTTAGTTCTTTTAAAATATCTTTTTCATCACTTTTTATTGACAGCGTTTTCAAAATCAACAACATAAATACAAAAATTTTATATTGTGTTGAATAATTTTTTTGGTAGAATTGTCTACTATGCTCTTTTGATTTATTTTTATTGATGATGTTTTTCGTAAAAATAGTCAACTATAAGATGTGTTTTAATATTTTTCATAATAATGTCTCGTGATTATTCATTTGTTTTATGATGTAACAACAAAAGAAAAACAAACACAAAATGTTCAAAAACACCCCCAGACTTACTTTGCTTTGACATCCAATCTTATCATTTTGGTTAAGTTTGGAATGCTTCTATTTAAGTAATTTACTTTATTGGTATACAAGATCACATAATTTTACTACTAAAACAAAAATCAAGAGATAAAAAAATTGCTAAAAATATATGATATTAAATAAAGTAAATCTAGGTGTTTGATTTTTCACCATATATAATTACGGGAAGAAATTGCTAAACATAATGTCAATCGCGGAGATAAAGAAATTGCTAAAAATATATGACACTAAACAAAGTAAATCAAAGTGTTTGACTTGTTACCGTATATAATTACGGTAAGAAATTGCTAAAACAAAGTAAATCGCTGAGGGAAAAAAATTGCTAAAAATATATGATATTAAATAAAGTAAATCTAGGTGTTTGATTTTTCATCATATGTAATTACGCATTAACATTATGCCTATATTTTGATATGTATCTATATATATAGATGCATATGTGATGTCATTTTCAAACATTTTCTCGACAAGTGTTTCCCGAGAACGTGACAAGGAGAAACAAGATGAAGATTTCCTTCTCATCCTTGATCTTCACCTTTCTTGTTTTCTTCTTTTCACTTCAATGTTTCGTAAGCTCTAGCATCATCCAAGATTCATGCCAACAAGCGGCGAAAAGCAGTCCCAATGTGAAGTATGATTTTTGCGTTGCATCTCTTTCATCAAGTTTCGGTGGTCAAACAGCAACCCTAGAAGGATTAACAAGTATCGCTGTTGATCTAACCATATCGAAAGCAACAAAGATCGGTGCATACGCATCGCGACTTTCTAAAAAGCGAAAGTACAACGAGCCGACCAAAAATGCCTTGAAAGATTGCTCTACTAGTTACTCGGATGCAAAGGCTTCACTAACCGAAGCTTCATCTGCTATTAAGGCTAAAGCTTACGGAACGGCTAATATAAAGTTGAGTGCTGCAATGGATGCTTCATCGAACTGTGAAGGTGGTTTCAAGGAGGCAGGAGGTGGATCGTCTCCGTTGACAAATGAAAATAAATTTTACTATGAATCGATTGCGATTCCTCTTGCTTTTACCAATATGTTACATTGATGTCATAAATAATTACAACAATGGATTCTTGGTGAATTCGGATGCCTATATGTGATATTATTGAAATTGACAAATTTACATATAATCCACATGTGGGTTTCATAATTTAATTCAAGATTTACGCAATAAATGACATCCTCGTCAAAATTGATTTGCTACCTCATTTGGTGAGAAATTCTAACGTATACGAAAAATGATCTATCCATTTAGGCACAAATGACCTACTATTTACATAATTCAAAATATTAATTAAGCATAAATTTAAAATTTTCATTTTTTTTATAAAACTATAGATGATAGGGTCAATGAATTCTTAATAAGACATAATCAACTTAGTTGGTTAAAATAAAATTTTCATATAGTCAAGTGTCTGCATTAATAAATTAAAAAATAAACAAAATGTTATATTGTCAAGCATTCTATGAGTTTGATGCTTGTGATGAAGAATGTACTGTACTTTCTAACCAAGTTATTTTTTACGAGCTCAATACTAACTTGAGGTCCTTCTTTTTCGCTAGTCTTTATGCACTTAATCAGAATATAGTTAAGGGTGATTGAAGAGGCAAGTCACCGAGGCGTGCAGGGGCACACTACTAAGTTGGGCACTACTGAGCACCGATTGATTTTTATTAATATTTTTAAAAATTTTAATAAATATTTATTTAAATGTTTTTAAGTAAGGTTCACCATCAAGTTAAGTATTTTAATGTGATTTATTTACTATATTTGGAAAAGAAAAAAAAGAGTGGACCTCATAGAAGTGGCAAGGCGTTCATGTCATTTAAAGTGTTTTTTTTTTTAATTTTTAACTATTACTAATTACATGAAATGCGACAATAATATTGATTATCTTTTTACGTATTTTTTAGATTTCAACTCATTTTTATATTTCTTTTTCAATTTCTTTGAAAATTAATAAAATATAAATCAACAATAATTTAAATTTTCAAAAATATAATATTAGTGGTTTAAATCTATTTTCATGAATTAAAATATTTTTTAAAAAATTTATAAATATAAATAAAAGACAACTTCAAATATTAAATCTTGTTAACAAATAAATTATTTTTTAAATGCATAAATTATTAATAAAATATTGTTAACAATAAGTGCAATAGTTATTACTGTAGACGAATGTCTTGTAACGTTAAAACTAATAAAGAAAATTACGTTCAATTATGTTAAAAATTAAATAAAGTAGTCATTTTATCAATTAAAAAATATCAAAATTTAATGTCAAAATATAATTACAGTATTTATATTAAAAATAAATTTTGAATAAAATATTACATTTTTACATAAAATATTTAAAAGTCATATTTATTTATTTTACCTAAAGCTCGTTTGACCTTGAGCCAACCTTGAATAGTCAAATACTCAATGTGCTCAATTGGTATTGTTTTTATGGATTTTACAAGCACGCTGCCTCATGGCTTAATTTTTAATTTATACACATATATTATGGATCAATTAATCCAACTTTTAAAATCTTGATTTATTTCACAATACAACAAAAAAGATAAAATGTTCCAACAAGCTTATAGATTTATGTTGCTTAAACATTAAATATTGTCATTTGGGTTTGTCCCAAATGGCTCTATTCAACTTATTTTACTACAACCAATGATTTTATCTTTGAGAATATATTAATTAGACGCACTTAATTAGTAACACATTTTTTCGATTTCTTGGTTGCATGATTTGAAGCCCAAATTTTTTAATTTCTTTACTTTTATTGCTTTAATTTATATCAAAATGTCACACAAGACCATGAGCTAATTAAAATAGTCACTAAAATTTTTTTTATCATGGCATAAAAAATAATCATTAAATAAGCATCCCTAATTGTAATAAAAAATTAGAGATTATGGTCGAGTCGGCTTAAGACATAGGTTATTATTTTATACTTTCAAAAAGAATGGTTTGACTTACTTTTGGCTTTTAGAAATGACTAATTATATCAAAGGAGCATACATTTTGTATAAACTTTCAATTTACGTTTCGAACTTCAATATAGTTGAATTTTACATTTTATTTGGTTTTTAATTTAATTTATATTTAATAAAAACTTAAAATTTTAAAATACTCAAATTGAAGAATTTATATAACAAATTTTGATTTAAAATTTTAAATAGATGTAAAAAAAAGACATTTAAGCTATCATCATTGAAAACTTGAAAGCCTTTGAAGCTGATATATTTTTAAATCATTAAAAATTTTAAATTCTTTGAAGTTGATATTTAAAAAAAAAAACTTAATTACACCATTCAAAGTTTGAAAATTTTATAAAAAAAATAGATTGTGATTTTAAGAATATTCAAGACTAAGCAATTGATTCAAAATAAAATGTAGAATTAATTTTTGTCATTTTCTAGACATTTTAACTATGAAAATAGGCTTAGCTTTTAATATTTGGTTTGAAGTAAAATTTACTTTAGATCAAATTAATATTTTGAGAGTAAAATTGAACCAAATTGTAGTTCAGGGTTCAAATTAAATAACACTTTAAGATTACTATTCTTTTTATGTTTACCTAAATATCAAATTATAACAAATATATAATTGATTTAAGTGAAAAATAATATATTGCATATCATACTTATCAAAATAAATTTGTGTGCATACGCACAAAAGTAAAATAAATATATTGCATATGATATTAAATAAAGTAAATCTAGGTGTTTGATTTTTCATCATATGTAATTACGCATTAACATTATGCCTATATTTTGATATGTATCTATATATATATATATAGATGCATATGTGATGTCATTTTCAAACATTTTCTCAACAAGTATTTCCCGAGAACGTGACAAGGAGAAACAAGATGAAGATTTCCTTCTCATCCTTGATCTTCACCTTTCTTGTTTTCTTCTTTTCACTTCAATGTTTCGTAAGCTCTAGCATCATCCAAGATTCATGCCAACAAGCGGCGAAAAGCAGTCCCAATGTGAAGTATGATTTTTGCGTTGCATCTCTTTCATCAAGTTTCGGTGGTCAAACAGCAACCCTAGAAGGATTAACAAGTATCGCTGTTGATCTAACCATATCGAAAGCAACAAAGATCGGTGCATACGCATCGCGACTTTCTAAAAAGCGAAAGTACAACGAGCCGACCAAAAATGCCTTGAAAGATTGCTCTACTAGTTACTCGGATGCAAAGGCTTCACTAACCGAAGCTTCATCTGCTATTGAGGCTAAAGCTTACGGAACGGCTAATATAAAGTTGAGTGCTGCAATGGATGCTTCATCTAACTGTGAAGGTGGTTTCAAGGAGGCAGGAGGTGGATCGTCTCCGTTGACAAATGAAAATAAATTTTACTATGAATCGATTGCGATTCCTCTTGCTTTTACCAATATGTTACATTGATGTCATAAATAATTACAACAATGGATTCTTGGTGAATTCGGATGCCTATATGTGATATTATTGAAATTGACAAATTTACATATAATCCACATGTGGGTTTCATAATTTAATTCAAGATTTACGCAATAAATGACATCCTCGTCAAAATTGATTTGCTGCCTCATTTGGTGAGAAATTCTAACGTATAGGAAAGATGATCATTCCATTTAGGCACAAATGACCTACTATTTACATAATTCAAAATATTAATTAAGCATAAATTTAAAATTTTCATTTTTTTTATAAAACTATAGATGATAGGGTCAATGAATTCTTAATAAGACATAATCAACTTAGTTGGTTAAAATAAAATTTTCATATAGTCAAGTGTCTGCATTAATAAATTAAAAAATAAACAAAATGTTATATTGTCAAGCATTCTATGAGTTTGATGCTTGTGATGAAGAATGTACTGTACTTTCTAACCAAGTTATTTTTTACGAGCTCAATACTAACTTGAGGTCCTTCTTTTTCGCTAGTCTTTATGCACTTAATCAGAATATAGTTAAGGGTGATTCAAGAGGCAAGTCACCGAGGCGTGTAGGGGCACACTACTAAGTTGGGCACTATTGAGCACCGATTGATTTTTATTAATATTTTTAAAATTTTTAATAAATATTTATTTAAATGTTTTTATGTAAGGTTCACCATCAAGTTAAGTATTTTAATGTGATTTATTTACTATATTTGGAAAAGAAAAAAAAGAGTGGACCTCATAGAAGTGACAAGGCGTTAATTTTGTTTGTAGTCTTTTTTTTTTAAGTTTTAAATATTACTAACTATATGAAATGTAACAATAATAATGATTATCATTTTATATATATTTTAGATTTCAACTCAATTTCTATATATTTCTTTTCCAATTTCTTTGAAAATTTATAAAAAATAAATCAACAATAATTTTAATTTAAAAGCAATAAAATATTAGTGGTCTAAATCTATTTTGATGAATTAAAATGTTTTTGAAAAAATTTATTAGTAAAAATAAAAGACTACTTTGACTATTAAATCTTATTAACAAATTAAATATTTTTCAAATGCATAAATTATTAATAACATATTATTAACAATAAGTGCAATTGTATTACTAAAAGTAAAATTAAAACTAATAACAAACATACGTTCAATTATGTTAAAAAAATTAAATAAACTAGTTATTTTATCAATTAAAAATATCAAAATTTAATAACAAAATACAATTATGACATTTATATTTTAAGAAAATAAATTTGAAGTAAAATATTATATTTTTATATTAAACGTTTAAAAATCACATTTATTTATTTTACTTAAAGCTCATTTGACCATGAGCCAACCTTGAACAGTCAAATACTCAATATGCTCAATTTGTATTGTTTTTGTGAATTTTACGAGCATAATGCCTCATGGATTAATTTTTAATTTATATACATATATTATGTCTTAATCTAATTTTTAAAAATCTTGATTAGCCATTTATTTTATAATATAACAAAAAAGATAAAATATTCTAACACGCCTATAGATTTATTTTGCTTAAACATTTAATATTGTCATTTGGGTTCATACCAAATGACTCTATTCAATTTGTTTTACTACCACACATGATTTCATCTTTGGAGATACATTAATATGACACACTTAATTGGTAACACATTTTTAAATGGAAGCCGGCTTGTTGACGTAGGAAATAAGCAACTCTTTCACGGTTACAATGACCATGATATATATAATGAGTAATTATCAAATTACTTAATTAAAAAAATTAAATATTAAAATAAAACAAATATTAAAATAAACTTTAAATTTTACATGCTTTTTATTTTAAATTTTATTATTTTAATTTTTTCAATTATTTATAAGAAAATTAAATTTAAATTAATTCAAATATAATTTAAAATTTTAAAAATTAAAAATACCCAAATTAAAGATCTTATATAATGAATTTTACTTAAAATTTTACTTATGCATAAAGCATCAAGGTAAAAAAAATTTAAGTATAAAAATATTTTTTATTAATTTTTATACTGTCAAAAAAATTAAAAATTAAATTGTGAATCAATATTTTAAAAAATTTGATAAACAAATTTAAAATGAAGTACAGAATTTATTTGAGTTATTTTTTGAGGTACTTTCACAATAAAAGTATCATTAAATCAAAGTTTAAATTGAACTAAATTTAAACTTTAGACACATAATTGAAAAAATTAAAACAAAAAAATTTGAATTGAAATTGGGATAAATTTTAAAGTTTTTTTAATATTTACTCTTAAAAAAATTTGTAAAGAAACGTATTAAACCATTAAATAACAAGAGAAAGAAAGACCAAACAAGATGAAGGTTTTTTTCTTCTCGTCGATCTTAGCCTTTCGTGTTTTTTTCCCTTTCGCCAGGATTGCTTCGTAATCTTGGCATCACCGAAGATTCTTGCCAAAAAGCTGCAAAGAACACTCCTAATGTGAAGTACGATTTATACTTTGCAACTCTTTCATCAAATCTTGAAAGCCAAATGGCAATCTTAGAAGAATCGGTAGACATTACTATTAGTCTAAACATATTGAATGCAACAGTGATCAATGCACTCGTGTGGCAACTTTCGAAGGATGAAAAGTACAATAAACCGACTAAAAATGCCTTGAAAGATTGCTTTAGCATCTACTCGATGGAACACAAAAGGCTTCATTAAGACGGTTTTTCTACTATTAAGTCTAAAGATTATATGATGGCTAACGCTTAAGGTGAGTGCTATGATGGATGCATAGACTCGTTGTGAAGATGGCTTGAATGCGGTAGGATGTGGAGCGTCTCCATTTCCATTGACAAGTAAGAATAGCATTTACTTCAGATTGAGTGCAATTCTTCTTGCTTTTATCAATAGTATATATAATCCATGTGAATATGAATTCCATAATGTTCTTAGGAGAAAATCAAACATAAAAAAATATTATTTTATCAATTGACTCAATTTTATCTTTAAGTTTTTAATTTAATCAAATTGAACTATGCTTTCAAAATTTTGATGATTTTCTATAAAAAGAAAAATTTGAGAATCACAAGAAACTTGGAAGAGTAAGACAAAGAATAAAAAAGATGATAGAGAAATAACAGGAGAACATTTTTTAGTTTTTATTTTTAATTATTTTAAATAATATTTTTAACTAAAATTATTTTTTAAAATATGTTTACTTAATTTTTCTGAAAAGATCTAGAATCCATATTGAAAGTTTGAATATAAAATTAAATTAATTATTATAATAAAATTTAAATTAGAAACATGACTTAGTATAAAATTATATATATATATATATATATAATCTATGCTAAATTTGCTTTTTTAGTTTAAATCCCTAAGGTATCAATTGAATTAATTATACATTGAATGTTTTAATTTGGTTCATTTGAAATGTCTTCGCCTTTCCTGCATTGTTTTTTTTTTTTTTTTTTTTGCTTTGTTTCATAAGCTCTAATATCGTCCAAGACAAGTAATGTTAAAATGCTGCAATTCAAAATTTACTTTAAATTGGTTTCCATTCCTATTGCTTTTACCAATTTGGTATATTGATGTGATAAATAATCTTAATAATGGTAATTTTCTTTGATTTCTTAGTGAATTCGAATACCTATATGTGATATTACTAACATTGGCAAATTAAATATAATCCATGTGGGTTCCATAATTTTCTTTATTAGAGATTATTTGATTTCCTATTCTGTTTCTTTATGTCTTGAATTTGCTTCTTTTTTCTTTTCTTTTTTTTTTTTGATTTGTAGCCTAACTTTTTTAATTTCTTTACTTTTTTTATTTTAATTTATATCAAAATGTCACACAAGATCATGAGCTAATTAAAATAATCACTAGAAATTTTTTTATGATGACATCAAAAATAGTCATTAAATAAGCCTCTCTAGCTATTATAATAAAATAGAGATTATGATTGAGTCCCCTTAATAGATAGGATTAATTTATTTTTTTAAAAAAAAAGGGTTTGACTTACTTTTTGCTTTCAAGAAATGAGTAATTATATTAAATGAATTTATATTTTATATAACTTTTAATTCGAGATTCATAAAATATATATATATATTAATTAGATATATATTTGATATTTTTAAAATATAAAAAATATTTCTTTTGTTGATTTTCGTTACTTTGAAATCTGTAACCTCATTTTTTAAATAAAAAATTTACTTAATAATTTGAATTAAATATCAAAATTTTATAAATCTTTTATCTAAAATTTTAATATACTTAAAAAACCAACATCAAAATTTTTTCGGGATTTATATTATTATATTAAGTTAATTTTTTAAATTAAATATTTTAGTTTTATGTTAAGTGATATTAAAAACTAACTCAATTTGTTATTGCATACCTTAGCTTGTGTTTGTATTAAAAAAAAAATATTGGCTTCAAATGATAAATAATTATGTCATCTCAAACAATGAAAAAACATTCAATTATAATAAAATATTAAAAATAAACATAAAAATTAAATTATACTTGCTTTTTAATTTAAATCTTAAAATTTAATTTAATTTAATTTTTTTGTTTAATTTAAACTTAATAAAATAATTTAAAAACTGAGAATATTCAAATTAGAAATCTTATGCAATAAATTTTGATTTGAAATATTGTGTAAATATAAGAAAAACATTTAAACTATCATTATCAAAAACTTTTGAATTTTTTGAATACCAAAAATATTTTTTTAAAAAAATTACACTCTAAAAAGTTTAAAATTTTCATAAAAGAATAGATTGTGAGTTTAAAATTATTTAAATTTGAGCTATTGATTCAAAATAAAGTGTAGAATTCATTTCAGTCATTTTCGAGACATTTCAAATATGCAAATACTCTTAACATTTTATAATTAATTTAAATTAAAATTTAATTTAAACGAAATCAATATTTTGAGAATAAAATTGAAACAAATTGAAGTTCGAGGTTCAAATCAATTTATGTCCAAGTTTAAGATTTTTGTATTTTTATCCAAATATCAAATTGTAACAAAAATATCGATTTAAGTGAAAAATAATATATTGCACAACTAACTTATCAAAATAAATTTGTGTGACATAAAAATTCTTCTCATATAACAAATTAATATTTTGAATTAAATATCTAATTTTGTCACACTAATATTTAATCTAGTATTACCATGATCTGATCTAGAATGGAATTTCTACATTTCAAAATTTACACAAACAAAACTGTAATGAAATAAAATGTAATCAAAGTTGATTTGCTACATCATTTTGTAAGAATTTCTAACATACACAAAGATATCATAACAAAATTATAATGGGGTAAAAATAATCTATTTGTTTAGGTAAAGATGACATAATAAAAGAAGTTATTTTACATATTTCAAAATATTAATTAAGAATAATCTTGAAAACTTATTTCTATGATAGGCTAAATTAATTCCTAATAAAATATAATCAATTTAGTTGATTAAATAAATATTTTCGCATTATCAAGTTTTAATCTAGTATACCATGATCTTATCTAGAATGGAATTTCTACATTTCAAAATTTACACAAACAAAACTATAATGAAATAAAATGTAATCAAAGTTGATTTGCTACATCGTTTTGTAAGAATTTCTAACATACACAAAGATATCATAACAAAATTATAATGGGGTAAAAATAATCTATTTATTTAGGTAAAGATAACATAATAAAAGAAGTTATTTTACATAGTTCAAAATATTAATTAAGGATAAACTTGAAAACTTATTTCTATGATACGCTAAATTAATTCCTAATAAAACATAATCAATTTAGTTGATTAAATAAATATTTTCACATTATTAAGTTTTAATATTTATAAATTGAAAAATAACAAATTTTAATTTTAATTTTTTCTTGCTCACATATCTTAAGTACTGAATTAAATATAAAAAAAGTTTTATAGTTGACATAACTGACTATCCACCTCGACTTAGCACAAATAATAGACCTATAATTTATTCGACCTATGATACTGGATCAGATATTGAGTTCAATTGAGCACAACACATGCAAAAGCCTATTAGAGTTTAAGAAGGGCTCTATTACCTCGATTAAATCCATTGGACTTAATAACTCCAAAAATATAGAAAGATTCTTCAATCTACGCATAAGATCAAACATTATACTTTTAATTGTTGATATATCTTAAAATTTCTTTTTATTACCTTAATTAAATCCATTGGACTCGATAACTCTAAATATATAGAAAGATTCTTCAATCTACGCATAAGATCAAATATTACACTTTTAATTGTCAGTATGTCTTAAAATTTCTTTCTTATCACTTTTTGCTGACAAGTGTTTTCAGAATCGACAATATAGATGCAAAAATTTTATATTTCATCGATAATTTTTTTTGTAGAATTGTCAACTATGCTCTTTTGATTTACTTTTATTAATGATTTTTTTAGTAAAAATCGTTAACTATAAGGTGTATTTTAATATTTTTTTTTTTTGCAATAGTGTTTCATTATCATTCACTTATTTATAATGAAGTAACAAAAAGAAAAAAAAATGAACAAAAAAATTCAAAAACACACGTCCAAATTTATTTTGCTTTGGCATCTAATCTTATCATTTTGGTTAAGTTTGTAATGCCTCTATTTAATTGATTTACTTTACTGCCATATAAGATTGCACAATTTGACTACTAAAAAAATCATGACCAAGATTAAAAAATTGCTAAAAATATATGATATTAAACAAAATAAATCTAATTGTTTGATTTCTTACCATTTATAATTATACATTAACATTATGTCTATATTTTGATATATATATATATATATATATACATATATACATACACTCACATACATATATATATATATATAGGTACATATGTGATGTCATTTTCATTCATTTTTCTTGACAAGTATTTCTCAAGAAAGTGACAAGGAGAAACAAGATGAAGATTTCCTTCTCATCATTGATCTTCACCTTCTTTGTTTTCTTCTTTTCACTTCATTGTTCCGTAAGCTCTAGTATCATTGAGGATTCATGCCAAAAAGCTGCAAAAAGTAGTCCCAACGTGAAGTATGATTTTTGCGTTGCATCTCTTTCATCGAGTTCCAGAGGTCAAACAGCAACCCTAGAAGGATTAACAAGCATTGCCATTGATCTAACCATATCGAATGCAACAAAGATCAGCACATATGCATCGCAACTTTCTAAAGAAGGGAAGTACAACGAGCCAACCAAAAATGCATTAAAAGATTGCTCTACAGTTTACTTGGATGCAAATGCTTCACTAATCGAAGCTTCATCTGCTATTAAGGCTAAAGATTACGGGACGGCTAATATAAAGGTAAGTGCTGCAATGGATGCTTCGTCTACTTGTGAAGATGGTTTTAAGGAAGCAGGAGCTGGACCGTCTCCATTGACAGATGAAAATAGAATTTACTTTGAATTGGTTGCAATTCCTCTTGCTTTTACCAATATGTTACATTGATGTCGTAAACAATTATAATAATGGATTTTTGCTAATTTTGGATGCTTGTATGTGATATTACTAATTAACATTGGCAAATTTATGTATAATCCATGTGGGTTTCATAATTTAATTCAAAATTTATGCAATAAAAGAAAACTAAGTCAAAATTGATTTTTTACCTCATATGGTTTTTAATTTTTTATTTCTTTTAAATATGATCAATTTTATGAAATATGATAATGGTACAGCTTATATATATATGCACACACATATTAGATTTCAACTCAATTTTTATATTTTTCTTCAATTTCTTTGAAAAATTATTTTTTAAGAAAATTAGATCAATTATGATTTTAACTTTTAAAAAAATATGATATTAGTGATCTAAATCTATTTTGGTGAATTAAAAGTTTTGAGAAAAATTCTATAAATAGAAATAAAAATACACTTCAAATATTAAATTTTATTAAAAAAATTTCAAATGTATTAATTATTTATTAAATTTTATTAACAAGTGCAATAACTATTATTGTAGAAAGAAGTTTTTTAAAATTAAAACTAAAAAAAATTTATTAACGTTCAATTATGTTAAAAAGAGCTAAATAGATTAATCATTTATCAATTAAAAAAATCAAAACTTGAATATTGAAATATGATTATTGATTTCATATATTTTAAAAAAAATAAATAAAATATCACATTTTTATATACAAATGTTTGAAAGCCATATTAATTTATTTTGACTAAAGCCTATTTGATCTTGAGCCAACCTTAAATAGTCAAATACTCAATACACTCAATTTATATTATTTTTATGGATTTTAAAAGCACACTGCCTCATGGATTAATTTTTTATTTATATACATATATTATGTCTTAATCCGATTTTTAAAATCTTGATTAGCCATTCATTTCACAATATAACAAAAAAGATGAAATGTTCAAACATACCTGTAGATTTATTTTGCTTAAACATTTAATCTTGTCATTTGGTTTCGTACCAAATGGCTCTACTCAATCTATTTTACTGCCACCAATGATTTTATCTTTGGGAATATATTAATTAGACACACATAATTAGTAACACAGTTTTTCAATTTCTTGATTGTGTGATTTGTAGCCCATTGTTTTTAAATTTTTTACTTTTTTGTTTTCAATTTATGTCAAAATGTCACACAAGAGCATAAGCTAATTAAAATAGTTATTAAAAATTTTTTATGATGACATCAAAAATAAGCGTACATTTTTTATAAGCTTTTAATTCAAGATTGATAAAAATAAATTAGATTAATTAAATATATATTTGATCTTTTTAAATATGAAAAACATTTAATTTTCATTGATTTTCATTACTTTTAAGATTTGCAATCTCACTTTTAAAATATAAAAATTTAATTAATAATTTAAATTTAATATCAAAATTTTATAAAATCTTTTAACCAAAATTTTTAATATATTTAAAAAACCATATTGAAACTTTTACAAGATTTAAATATATTATTACAATAAATGAATATTTTAATTTTATGTTAAGTGATATTAAAAAATGACTCAATTTGTAATTGGATACATAGCTAGTGTTTATATTAAAAAAAAATTCACCTCAAATGCTAAAAAGCATGGAATCTCAAACAATGAAAAAATATTAAATTATAATAGAAACATTAAAAATTAATAAAAACTAAATTATAACCTTTTGTAATTTACATTTCAAACTTCAATTTTGTTGAATTTAACATTTGAATTGATTTTTTAGTTTAATTTAAATTTAAAAAAATTAAAAATTAAAAATATTTAAATTAAACGTTTTATATAACAAATTTTGATTTAAAATTTTAAATAGATATAAAAGACACATTTAAACTATCATCACTAAAAAATTTAAATTATTTAAAACTAGAAATATTTTTAAAAAAATTGATTACACTCTATATAATTCATCTAAGTCATTTTCAAGACATTTCAACTGTAAAAATACCCGAAACTTTTTATATTTGGTTTGAATTAAAATTTACTTTAGATCAAATTAATATTTTGAAAGTAAAATAGAACCAAATTGTAGTTTAGGGTTTAAATTAAATAACACTTTAAGATTTTTTTTATATTTGCCCAAATATGAAATTATAACAAAAATATAATTGATTTAAGTGAAAAATAATATATTTCAACTAACTTATCAAAATAAATTTGTATAACGTACACATAAAAGTAAAAATCCTTTCATATAACAAATTAATATTACCAATTAAATATCTAATTTTGTCAAATTAATATTTAATCCATTATCACCATGATTTGATCTTGAACGGAATTTTCATATTTCAAGATTTACATAAACAAAACTGTAATAAAATAAAATCTAATTAAAGTTGATTTGCTATATCATTTGATGAGAATTTCAAACATAAACAAAGATGTCACAACAAAATTATAATTGGCTAAAATTAATTTATTGATTTAGGCAAATATAACTTAATAAAGGAAGTTGTTTTACATAGTTCAAAATATTAATTAAGGATAAACTTGAAAATTTATTTTTATAACAGGATCAATTAATTCTTAGTAAAACATAATCAATTTAGTTGATTAAAATAAATATTTTCGTATGATCAAATCTTTATATCTATAAATTGAAAAATAAGTAAATATTAATATAATTTTCTTTTGTTCACGTATTTTAAATAATAAATTAAATATAAAAAATATATAGTTAACATAAAGGAATATCCACCCTGAATCAGCCTAAGTATTAAGCCCACAATTTATCCGACCTATGATACTAGATTAGATATTGAGTTCAACCCACTCTGACTCTTTTACATTGATTACATCCATTTGACCCGATAACTCCAAAAATATAAAAAGATTCTTGAATCTACATATAAGATCAAATATTATACTTTCAGTTGTTAATGCTCTTAAAATTTCTTTTTCATTACTTTTTATTGATAGTGTTTTCAAAATCGACAATATAAATACAAATATTTTATATTTCATTGATAATTTTTTTAATAGAATTGTCAACTATGCTCTTTTGATTTATTTTTATTGATGATATTTTTAGTAAAAATAGTTAACTATAAGATGTGTTTTAATATTTTTTTCATAATAGTGTCTCGTGATTATTCACTTATTTTATGATGTAACAAAAAAAGAAAAATAAATACAAAATATTCAAAAACACCCCTAGATTTATTTTACTTTGACATCTAATCTCATCATTTTGGTTATGTTTGGAATGCTTTTAGTTAATTAAGTTACTTTACAGCCATATAAGATTGCATAATTTGACTATTAAAAAAATCAAAAGATAAAAAAAATTTGCTAAAAATATATGATATTAAATAAAGTAAATCTAGGTATTTGATTTCTTACCATATATTAAAATAAGAAATTGCTAAAAATAAAGTGAATTGTAGAGACAAAGAAATTTCTAAAAATATGTGATATTAAATAAAGTAAATCAAAGAGTTTGATTTGTTAACATATATAATTACGGCAATAAATTGCTAAAAATAAAGTAAATCTCAAGGATAAAGAAATTACTAAAAACATATGATATTAAATAAAGTAAATCTAGGTGTTTGATTTTTTATCATATATAATTATGCATTAATATTATGTCTATATTTTGATATGTATCTATATATATAGATACATATGTGATGTCATTTTCATTCATTTTCTCAACAAGTATTTCTCAAGAAAGTGACAAGGAGAAACAAGATGAAGATTTCCTTCTCATACTTGATCTTCATCTTTTTGTTTTCTTCTTTTCACTTCATTATTTCGTAAACTCTAGCATCATCCAAGATTCATGCCAAAAAGCTGCAAAAAGTAGTCCCAATGTGAAGTATGATTTTTGCGTTGCATCTCTTTCATCAAGTTCCAGAGGTCAAACAGCAACCATAGAAGGATTAACAAGTATCACCATTGATCTAACCATATCGAATGCAACAAAGATCAGTGCATACGCATCGCGACTTTCTAAAAAGGGAAAGTACAATGAGCCAGCCAAAAAAGCATTGAAAGATTGCTTTACTAGTTACTTAGATGCAAAGGCTTCACTAATCAAAGCTTCATCTGCTGTGAAGGCTAAAAATTACGGAACGGCTAATATAAAGTTGAGTGCTGCAATGGATGCTTCATCTAATTGTGAAGGTGGTTTTAAGGAGGCAGGAGGTGGATCGTCTCTGTTGACAAATGAAAATAAAATTTACTATGAGTTAGTTGCAATTCCTCTTGCTTTTACCAATATGTTACATTGATGTCACAAATAATTGCAACAATGGATTCTTAGTGAATTCGGATACCTATATGTGATATTATTATCATTGGTAAATTTATATATAATCCACATGCGGATTTCATAATTTAATTCAAGATTTACGCAATAAATGAAATCCCAGTCAAAATTGATTTGTTACCTCATTTGATGAGAAATTCTAATGTATACAAAAGATGATCTATCTACTTAGGCCCAAATGACCTACTAAAAGAAGTTATTTACATAATTCAAAATATTAATTAAGTATAAACTTAAAATTTTAATTTTTTATAAAACTATAGATGATATGGTCAATGAATTCTTAATAAGACATAATCAATTTAGTTGGTTGAAATAAATATTTTCATGTAGTCAAGTGTTTATATTAATAAATTAAAAAAGAAACAAAATATTATATTGTCAAACATTCTATGAGTTTGATGCTTGTAATGAAGAATGTACGGTACTTTCTAATCAAGTTATTTTCTACAAGCTCAATACTATCTTGAGCTCCCTCTTTTTCGTTGGTCTTTATTCACTCAATGAGAATATAGTTAAGGGCGATTCAAGAGGCAAGTGACCGAGGTGAGTAGAGGCTCACTTTCAAGTTGGGCAGCATTAAGCTCCAATAGATTTTTATTAATATTTTTTAAAATTTTAATAAATATTTATTTGAATGTTTTTAAATAAGGTTCACCATCAAGTTAGTTATTTTAATATGGTTTACTTACTGCATTGGAATACAAAAAAAAAAAAAAAGAATGGACCTCATAGAAGTGGCAAGGCATTCATGTTATTTGAAGTTTTTTAAAAAATTTTACATATTACTAATTACATGAAATGTGACAATAATATTGATTATCCTTTTATATAAATTTTAGATCTCAACTCATTTTTATATTTCTTTGTCAATTTATTTAAAAATTAATAAAAATAAATCAACAATAATTTTAATTTAAAAAACAATATAATATTAGTGGTCTAAATCCATTTTGATGAATTAAAATGTTTTTTAAAAATTTATAAATAAAAATAAAAGACCACTTCAAATATTAAGTCTTATTAACAAATAAATTATTTATAAAATATTATTAACAATAAGTGCAATATTTGTTACTTTAAAAGGAAGTTTTTTAAAATTAAAACTAATAAAAAATTTACGTTCAATTATGTTAAAAAAATAAATAAATTAACTAGTCATTTTATCAATTAAAAAATATCAAAATTTAATATCAAAATATAATTACTGCATTTATATTTAAAAAAATAAATTTTAAATGAAATATTATGTTTTTACATAAAAATGATTAAAAATCATGTTTATTTATTTTACGTAAAGCTCATTTGACTTTGAGCCAACTTTGAATAGTCAAATACTCAATATGCTCAATTTGTATTGTTTTTGTGGATTTTACAAGCACAATATCTCATGGATTAATTTTTAATTTATATACTTATATTATGTCTTAATCCAATTTTTAAAAATCTTGATTAGCCATTTATTTCACAATATAACAAAAAAGATAAAATAAAAAGATAAATTAATGTTCTAATAAGCCTATAGATTTATTTTGCTTAAACATTTAATCTTGTCATTTGGGTTCAAACCAAATGGCTCTATTCAATTTATTTTACTATGACACATGACTTCATCTTTGAAGATATATCAATTAGGACACACTTAATTAGTAACACATTTTTAAATGGAAGTCAGCTTGTTTATATATGAAATAAGCAACTCTCTAATGGTTCCAATGACTGAGAGATACATAATGACTAATTATCAAATTATTTAATTATAAAAAAATCTAAAATTTAAAAAATAATAAATATCAAAATGAACTTTAAACTTTATGCCCTTTTTATTTTAAATTGTTACAATATTTTCAATTATGCATTGAAACTTTCAATTCAAATTAATTTAAACTTTATAAAAATTAAAAATTAAAGATACCTAAATTAGAGATCTTATGTGACGAATTTTGACCTAAAATTTTATGTAAACATAAAAAAAAATTAAAAAATTTTATTTTTTATCAAATTTGTATTATCAAAAAATTAAAAAATTATAAAAAATAATTTGATTCATATGATGTTTTAATTTGATTCATTTGAAATTATATTATTAAATTTTTTTAGGTGTTATTCAAATCGAACATTTTGAAAGAACAGTTTTAAAATTTAAAATAATCAAATAACATAATAGGTGTAAAACTCTTGTACAATGAATATTAGTTTGAAATTTTTCATAAATAAAAAGATATATATTCAATCAACTATCACAAAAAATTTTAGAAATTTTTAAGTACTAAAGCGTTTTTTTTATTACACCATCAAAATATCTAAAATTCATTAAAAATAACTCATTACTTATAGACTATTTAAAATTAAGAGATAGATCCGATATGAAGTGTAGAATTTATCTAAGTCATTTTTTAAAAAAATTAACGTTAAAAATGTCTTTAATTTTGGGGAGTAAACCCTTCAATTCTAACACCATTCCCTCTCTTGAATTTCAAGATGTTAAAAAATATTTTTATTATTTCAAAAATAACTCGAATAAATTTACATTTCATTTTGAGATCATCTCTCAATCTTCAACAGTTTATGACTCATTAACTATTTTTAATAACACTAAATAAGCATATTACTTAAAAAAATTATATCAAATTACAATAAGAATATTATCATTTTGTGTGAAAGAGAATGTCAACAAAAACGACTTTTTAAAATAAAGATTACCTCATACACATATTAAAAAGATAAATCTCTTCACTTAATAAACTAATCTTCTAGATTAGATATCAATTTTATGAGAAGATGTTGAACTAATGGTACCCGTGCTTACAAAGAAATTTTTTTAAAATTTTTTATATCAAGTAATTTACAAAAATTTCCAAAAATATGATTTGTGTTGTTATTATAATTGAAGATAACTTTCACCAGCACATTACCATATGTAGAGATATGATGCATTTATGAAATTGAATTCTGATTTCAATCAGTATCATTATCATTTTCCATTTTTGAAAAAATCCCATGAATTTCTTCCTCAATCCGGTGAGTATTTAGAATTAAGTGCTCATGCCTAACATCATATCTTAAATACACTTGAACAAATAAATATGAAACTCTATGTATAAAGATCCGCACAATGGAGATAAACATTTGATTTTAGAAAATCCAAAAACTCTTATCAAAATGACTCCAAAAAGCTCAAAAATGATTAATTCTTACCAAAAAAAAAAATCAAATCTTGCACATTGAGTGTGAATAGAAATGCTTATGAAAAGACTAGAGAGAAAGCAATGATATTAGAAAGCCAGGACTTTTATATTTATCTTTTGTTCTTATTTTCCCTTCATTAATATCTCAATGATAAATTTGACTGAAAATGAAAAAAAAAATTAAAGCATTGACTTTGGTTATTTTTGCAAAACTTAAAATCTCTTTATATTTTTGAAAGGTTATTCTTTGGTACATTTTTGTTCTTCCATTTCAGTGCCTAATAAGATTTTTTATATTATGCAACAAAAAGACAATTAAATTTTGACTTGATTATGTTGCTTTATTTACTTTCAATGAATTTTTTTGTGATATATCTTTGGATCTCTTTCCTAACAATTAAATGGGAAAGACGCAAGAGGGGAACACCAGCAAGCTTATATGTGAAGGAAATTCATTAGAGAATATGCCCTAAACAAATCCCAAAGGTGTGAAAATAAGGTTCAAACAAATCTGGAAAGTAAATCTTTGATGATACTTAAAGATAAGCTAGATTTTATGTCATAGTTGCATGATTTTATCTTTTGAATATTACATTATTGATTCAAATGTCTTATAAAATTAAAAATAAACTAAATTTTTATTACATTTTTTGGGTAAATATCATTTAAAACTTTAAGTTTTATCTTTTTTTCTCAATCAAATCTTAATTTTTAAAACTATACAAACAAACCTTAATATATTGATTTTGTTCAAATTGGATTTTGATTAAAAATAATTATAAAAAATAATAATCTTTTCATTGTCAAAATAGTTAAAAACTACTTAAATAAATTTTACACTTTATTTTGATGTAATCTCTCAAAATTAAAATTTTTTTAACTAATTAACTATTTTTATAATTTTTTAAATTTTTGATAGTATATTTTTTTAAAAAAATATTTTTAATACTCAAAAAATTTTAAACTTTTTTATGATGGTAGCTTCAATATTTTTGTATATATGTAAAACATTATAAGTTAAAATTTATTATAAAATATTTTTAATTTAAATATTTTCAATATTTAAATTTTTCAATAAGATTCAATTTGAACAAAATTAAAATATTAAAATTTGTTTAAATACGTTTTAAAAGTAAGAGTTTGATTCAAGAGAGAAAATAAAACTTAATGTTTAAAATAATATTAATTTATATTATTTTAATGAATTAATAATTAGTATAAAATTTGATGACGTTGAAAATTGTTGTCAAAAATTTTATATGAAAATCACACAGCATATTATTTAATTATATAATTTTAATTTTTTCTCACACAACATATTATTTAATTATTTAATTTTAGTTTTTTAAAATCACATCACATTTAACAATTATAAAATTATAAAAATAAAAATTTTATATTTAAATTTATGATTACATTTTTTAAAATGAATCAATCTTTCTACTCAAAAAATTTTAAACTTTTTTATGATGGTAGCTTCAATATTTTTGTATATATGTAAAATATTATAAGTTAAAATTTATTATAAAATATTTTTAATTTAAATATTTTTAATATTTAAATTTTTCAATAAAATTCAATTTGAACAAAATTAAAATGTTAAAGTTTGTTTAAATACGTTTTAAAAGTAAGAGTTTCATTCAAGAGAGAAAATAAAACTTAATGTTTAAAATAATATTAATTTATATTATTTTAATGAATTAATAATTAGTATAAAATTTGATGACGTTGAAAATTGTTGTCAAAAATTTTATATGAAAATCACACAGCATATTATTTAATTATATAATTTTAATTTTTTCTCACACAACATATTATTTAATTATTTAGTTTTAGTTTTTTAAAATCACATCACATTTAATAATTAAAAAATTATAAAATTAAAATATATTTAAATTTATGTTACATTTTTTAAAATGAATCAATCTGTCTACCTAAAACTTGCTTAAATCACTCAAGTTTATTTTTTTATTTTTATTTTTTTTTGTTAGTGCTTGTTCAGTCTTACAAGTTGTCATGGTCTCAATCATAATGAATATCATAATTAAAATAACATAAATGATTTCTTGGGCCCATCCTAGTGCCCTCTCTTCTGCTGTTGCTTTCAGTTCGTAGATTGCAGGTTTGCTGCTTTGCTTTTGCCTTACTACAAGTTTTATCATGAAAAGAAAAAACAAAGAAAATAATAATAATGAGCAGAAGTCCCTCCCCCCTAAGCATAACTCAAGCTTGGAACATTTAGCCTTCACCAGTGAGCTTCGAGGAAGTTTCCTTCTGTTAAACCCCCCTGTTCCTGCCCATCAGAGCTTTAAGCACTAAGTACCATTTATTATCTTCTATAAAGCACTATCAATAGTAATGATACATCCTTCAGTTCCCAAATGAGATATCTTTCAAGTGCTACTTCATGAATCAACATTTATAATTTTGAGACTTGTACACTGAAATATGCTTCTAAAACATAATGGTTTTGTCATAGAGATGTTCACAAAGCGGATAATAACAACAGCATGATATAGATCAAGGTAATGCCACCATCAAACAACATCTAGCATTGTTAAACAACATACATGTAAGAGTAATGGGGCATTTTCCCTTTTTTGTTTGCATGGCCAAGCATGAAAGATGGCCAATCCTTCCGTATCTTCTCTGAATTGTTTTGGTCTTGTTTTGTTTGAGCACAAACAGAATCAAGTATTATCTAGGAAGCTTCCTCGGAAATCAGTGCCTCTCTTGGCCATTAAAGCTTTATATACATGGAATACATAAACATACATTTCCAGCTTCTGTTGTATGTACCAACAAGATAAGCAGAAAACTGACCAAGGAAGAGATGAGCCTTACTGTTCCTATGTTCTCATCCTATCTATGTCTGCTCTTCTGCTTCTTCTTCTTACTGACTCCTCTCACGAAATGCTCCATGATCGGTGCTGTATCCGCCAATAATGATATAATCAACCAAACTTGCAAGACATGTGCTGATAAGTCCACAATCTTTAGCTATGACTTCTGTGAAACTTCTCTGCAAGCAGTTCCTGTAAGCCACGCCACAAATCTTGAAGTACTTGCTATCATTGCAATGGAGCTAGCCGTAGACGACGCAACAAACACTATTTCTAGCATAAGAGAGTTGTTGGGTAATGGAAGTTTTGACTCATTTGCCTTAGCATGCTTGGAGGATTGCTTGGAGCTGTATTCGGATGGGGTTGTGAGAATGGTAAATGCAATAGAAGCATTTTTCAATCGCCGCTATGGCACTGTTATAACATGGATGAGTGCAGTCATGGAAGGGGCGACAACATGTGAGGAAGGGTTCACAGAAAAGCAAGGAGAAGTATCTCCAATGACAAGAGAGAATTACAGTCTCTTCCAGTTATGTGATATTGCATTATGCATCATTAATTTGCTTTCTCTAGCTGTATATTCTTAAGTACTCTTTAAATATGTTTATTACATTGCCAAGATAATGATAAGATGGCAGTTGTTCTGTCAGAGAGAACTAAGAAAGTAGCAACTTAGCTCTACTATTGGTCAACATAGCAGAAACTGTAGATAGGTGCCATCTGACATTAACTATCCTTAAGAAGTGAAGATGAATTGGTGTATTAACCAAAAGGAGGGCAGACAGTAGAGACATGGGATGTGTACCTGCGAGCTGATGCTAACTGAGAAGCAAACATCTTTTCAACTGAAGCATCAGTGGCTTGATTTGCTCCCTTTTCTGTGATTTCTAAGCACCAGTATGATCATGTTAAAGAGCCGCTTGTGAATAATTCACTGACACCGAGATCTCTCCCAGTACGGGCACCTTGCACACCTGGATTCTGCTTTTCAGATCCACCGTGGAGTGCATCTCTATTTGCCAGTGCACGTGTTGCTAATCTCCTGGAAGCTTCATTTCGTTGTGAAGATCCTGAGCATGCCCCATTTACATGATCACTCGTTCACTTGTGTCAAATATTAAAACGTTTATTAGATTTAGGTTCAAAACATTATTTCCTCTCTATTATAAACATATGCAATTGCATTTCTAAAATATAAACAAACTTAATGTACAGCCTGAAATGTATTAACATTATAATCCAAATTGACGTGATGAACTGCTAGAATAGAAGTGATCAACATTGATGGCATAAAATAAATCAACACATATATCAAGTTACTCCAACAGATCCAACATAACAGTAAATTTTTTTAAATTGTAAAAATTAACTTTATCATGTTCCAAATATATTTGTCTTCCAATTTCTTACCCCTTCTATAATAGCACTCTGCATTTCAATTTCCACTGGTAAGAGAAAGCCTTGCCCTTAGTAAGGAAACACGAGAACTTGCTTCTTAACCTTCAACTATTTCTATTTAATTATAACCACCATCATGCACAAAGAAGCAATTTTTCAGCCATCCATTTAGGTTTCTGGTCAATCTGTGTGCCAAGATAGCAGCAAATAGAATATTCCATGACACTAAGTCAAATAAAAGTTCTTGTCAAGACTTGTATCAAATCCAGTACCACTTTACTATTCTTGCATATAACTCACTTCATAGTGATTATGATGAGAAAACAGAAAAAAGGACTCAATTATTCCTTCCAACTGGGGATTACATAATCTTGATAAATGTAAACAATGACATCCAAGTACGCATGTGGCCGTTTATGCTGTAGGGCAAGTGAGGAGACTGCAACTTGTAACAAACTGAGCAGATAAGCAGATACCTGTTTTGGATGAAAACAATTTCTACCCTTAATAAATCAGGAGCTTGAAGAAGCTGGAAGATGTTCCAAATAAGTGGAAGATGAAAATAATAGGAGAGGAAATGAGAGAGAGAAGCAGCTTTCAAATAAGTGGTGTCTCTAGATAAAGAAATTTCATCTGTGATTAAATCTTCCAAAATTTGATAAATATGGTTGATATTATACAAGATACTTTGTACTTTCAGAACTGTAAAGTGGTTGAGGGACTTAGTGAAGCAAAAAATTGTTGCTGCTTCACCATCCCTACCCAGAACAATGCTCGCTGCCAGGAATTTCACTGTTCAAAATGAGTACAAAACTTATCTTACAATTGGGCGACATGAAGACCTTCTTCAATTACTTCTTCTTCCTTGTTCTTGTGATCATAGTCCTCATTGTTGGAGCCCAACAGCAATGGATGATCTCTTCTTATGTTACTGCCATCACTATTTATTAGGGAAAGCCGCTCCATCACAATCGCATTCCTTTTGTAATTCCAAACAAGCATTGAGATGTAGTCCTGGGGTGACACAAGTCCATGTTCCGCAATACAACTCCTTTGCTCCTCCAGAGTTTTTGGATCCTCAAGCCTTATATATTCAGTCAAAGCCTTCTCATGATCAGGTCTCCAATTACAAGGAAAAGGGGTATAATCAGTCTCAGGAACAAGAGACATCCTGGTATACTGAAGCCCATCGATCGACTCAACAAGACCCATTCTTAGTAGATTATGATATTCAGGTGATTGTCCTTTTCTCTCCTTCAAAGGACGGCTCAAATTTCGAGCACCAATCTTATACACCTTTGCTCGTGATCTAAGTTTGTATTTAGCAGCATAGAGTTTTGCAAGTGAACCTCTTATGATATAAGAACAAAAATTCACAATTTTCTTGCGATTGTCTGCGTACCTATACCATTCAACCATTGTTGACAAGAACTTGTTCATTTGTGCATTGGTGTGAGCTTGAGTAGCATGGAACATTCTAAAACACGGCTGCGGATCTGGATCCCTATCCCCTTTGAGAAAGTTTAACTTTCTAAACTGTTTAATACATTGTTTCAAACTTGCTGTAACTGACAATAGGGTGCCCACACCCTTCTCACTAATTATCTTCCCACCAGTTGCAGTGTACCGAAGAGTTGGATACACCACTCTCCGGCACAATACATGATCAAGGAACATTATACCTTTGGTTATGTGTTCAATGGGGAGGCTCTCATTATCAAGCTTGAGCATGTATTTCTGATCACAAAACTCAATCAACTGTTTTCTCAATGTTGCAGCATCCGCTCTAGGTCCCCTAACTCCAATCAGAATGTGACCCCCATATCTTACATAATCCATCTTCCGGGTCTTATCTGGTCCACTGGTTGGCACAAATTCTGGCCAAGATGTATTCCCCTGTTCTGCTTCCCCTTCTGGGCTATTCCATATGACATCACTCTTGGATGGATGATAAAACTCTTTAATCTTACCCTCCATCCAACGGTCCAATTCATCAAGACATACATTAACCAAAAGTGGACTAAGAATGCCACAATGCCCCCAGGAAGGAACTTTCTCAGCCTCCTCTGGAGCAAACCCGAAAAAGGCATCTAACCAATATGGGTCAGGCTTTGGCTCATCCTCTGCCAGCACTCTCTTCTTCTGATACTTCCTCTTCTTCTTTTTCTTCTTTTCCCCCTCATCAACCTTACTTGTTATCACTGGTGTGACCAATGCTGATTTAATCAAATCAATTATCTTCTTATCCCTTACATCTCTCATTAAAGCACCTATCACTAACCCCACTTTCATTCCATCCAAAATCGTACTTAAGTCCCCCTTCATATACCACAAATACCCTGCAAAATTCCTTCTAATCACCCTCAACACTGTATGCGCATTCCTTCCAGGCCTAAATGCATATGACTTCTGTGAGAACCTGGCCTCATACACTGGCTCCAAAATCATAAGCAACACCTCTTGAACTATCTTATCCTGAAATGGAGCAGGCTGTGTGGTTGTTAAAATCGCCTTAATCTTCCTCTTTGACAACAACTCATAATCAGTCTTATCTTTTGGTGATTTAATAAAGAACTCCAACCTAGCTCCCCACTTAAACCTATTATCAAGAACAGCATTTCTTAATGCTAACAAATCCTCTAAGGCAGACCTCTGTATTGCAGTACGGGGCACATAAGCACCCACCTCATCACAGCACACTTTTTGATAAGCCAATACCCACAGCTCAAACCTACGAAGATACGAGGTCAAATTGGTCACTATCCTATCTGGCTCTTGAAAATTTTCAATCCACATTTGGGAACAAACTGACACACCATCTTCCTTCATTAAGGTGGCCAGGTCATCAGGGTCCGGTGCATGTCGGCGCACCGGAGAAAAGGATAGGCAGCGAAAGAATCCCAGCCCATTTGCCCTAGGGTTTACTGGGTTCGACACAGAGTAGAATACGGTATTGGTTGTGCGGATAAGATTGGAACTTGTGATAACGTGACGACTAAAAATTGTGAAACTGCGACGCATTTCAGGGTGAAGATTACTGTAGTAGAATCAGTGATTCATGTCGTTGTAATTAACCTCCATAAATCGTGCATAAAACCAGCAGCACTCAGAACTGTGAAAAACAAATTAAAATCAAATAGAAGAGGGGAGTTTCGAGTTCTTACATGAAGAAAGAACACTGGAATCAAGCTTTGCTCTTTTGTTCCAGCTGAGGTGAGAAATTGATTTGGGATTTTCAGAGAAGCCTCGCTAAAACCCTGCTCCTCGTAGTATTTTGAGATATTGCATCCAATGCCCTTCACTTTTGAGCTAATCGTATTTGTGCCCCACAAAAGTTTCTCCGTTGTTTTACAAGGTAAGCAAACGCATACAAAATTAAAAAAATATTATTTTGATTTCGAATTTATTGAAATTCATTTAAAAATTTGATGATATTATTATTTATTAATAAATTCAATTGCAATAGTATGAGTTAGTGATTAATTGATTATATTGTTTATTTTATATATAAATTTTGTATTAGTTTAAATCTGTTTATGCTAATATATTGAATGTTTAGATTAATGATTATGATAAGGATTTTTTATGTTTATAATTTTTATTAATAGTTTTATGAAGTTGATAAATATTAATATTTATTTAGATAACTATCAAAATAAATTTTGAATTTTACCCACTTTTATTTTAAAATTAATTGTTTAAATTTATAAATTAAATTTTTTCAATTATAAATTTAAACTTTTAATTTAAGTCAAATTAAATTTTAAAAATTTATATGAAAGTAAAAAAATAAATCAAGCTACAAAAAATAATAATCAAACTACAATCACAAAATATTTTAAAATTTTTAATATAAAAATATTTTTTTAATTTTATAAAAAAATTTAAAAATTTATAAAAAATAACTCATAAATTAAAAAATTTAAAATTAATAAATAAATTTAAAATAAAATGCAAAAGTTATTTAAGCTATTCTTGAAGTATTTTAATAATAAAAATATCATTAATTTTGTATGATCATTGAATGAGATTCAAATTGAATGAAATTTAAATTCTAAATATATAATTAAGAAAATTAAAATAATGAGATTTAGATAAAATTTGAGTAAAGTTCAAATATTTTTATATGTATTTTATTTATTTTTATTTAAATTTATTTATTTAATTGATTGAAAATATTATTTAAAATAAAAATTTTAAAAAGCTAAAACTTAATGTGCTTTTCTAATTTGATTCTACTTTAGTTTGATGTAATTTATTTTGAACATTAATTCAAAGTAATTGTAAAAATTAAAAATATTTTATATTTAAAATATTTTTAAAATAACTCAATTGAATTTTATATCTTATTTTATATCAAAAACTTAAATTTAAATGATTTTTAAACTCATAAATTATTTTTTATAAATTTCTAATACTTAAAAAAGTATAATTTTTTAATGATAATTTAAATATTTTTTAGATCTTTGTAAATTTTCAAATCAAAAGATGTTATAAAAAATCTCCAATTTTAAATATTTTTAATTTTTAATTTTTTGATAAAATTTAAATTAATCCAAGTTAAAAATAAATATAAAAACAAATCAATTTTAAGTTTTAAATTAAAAATAAATTTAATATAAATTTTTTATTTATTTTACAATTTTTATTTATTTTTATATGAATATAATAAATTATTGGGTAAATATCATTTAAAACCCTAATCTTTATACTATCTCTCCAAACAGACATTAAGTTTCAAAATGTATCCAAACTAACCTTGACTTTTTAATTTTGTTCAAATTGAACCTTCCGTCTAAATCAATTAAACGACCTTTGTAAAAAATGAATTTATTGAAGGATAAAAAGGATATTACATCAGTAGAATATATATAGAGAAAACGACAGCGTTTTCTTAATTTTAGTCTTCTCCCCATTTTGGCCTTCTCCCCAGAAACTTAAATGAATTTATCGAAGGGCAAAAAGGATATTACATCAGTAGAATATATAGAAGTAAACGACTGTGTTTTCCCCATTTTGGTTTTCTTCCCGTTTTGGTATTCTCTCCAAAAACCAAAATTCGTTTTCTCTCTCAATTCGTCACTCGGTATCAAGAAATTTGAAGGTTTGATTGCATAATGTTCTTCTTACAATTCCAAAATCTTCTTCTTGGGTTTCTTGTTGTTCATGAGGTATGTAATTTTGCCCTAATACCGCAATGAGAAATTTGAAGGTTTGATAGGATAAGCCTTCGGACAAACCTTTACTCTCCATTGACAAATTCAGCTTCAATTAGTATATATATCACCAATACTCGATTCTTCAACAAGAAATCCCGATTAATTTACAACTTTTTTTTCTTTTTCCTCTTATCTTTCTCTTCTCTCGAGCAAGAAGCCACTGCATTTTCTCTGCGTTTTTTCTGGATTTTCTCTGAAGGGAAGGGAATGAAAGATTTAATGGACGATAATGCCCTCACGAAAAAAATTAATTTAAACGGCGTTTGCAATTAAGGTTCAATTTGGACAAAATTAAAAAGTCAAGTTAGTTTGGATACACTTTGAAACTTAGTGTTTGTTTGGAGAGATAATGTAAAGTTCAAGGTTTTAAATGATATTTACCCTAAATTATTTTAAAAAAAAATTAACACATATCATATTAACTGAAGATGCTAATCCCTAGATAAGATACGTGGTATCCAATTTACATATTTTATTATATTAATTATATTTTCTTTGACATTTATGGATTAGTCATAATAAATTTTATGTAAAATTAACATATTTGCACAAATAAAATAATAAAATATTGAAAACGCTGTCCCGTCGTATGTTTATTGTCTTAAAAATAAAATCCAAAAACATTCCTTAGTATAATTTTGTTTGGGTGGAAGGCAGCGGGCAAGCGCTCGCATTCTGTGGAAAGATGAAGAAGCTTAGATGGGCGACGGATGGAGATCTCTGGGACCTCGACATGTCCACTCCCAGGACCCTGGAGGGCACTGCTCGGGCTGTTCCCGGAGATGCACTCCCTCTCGGCCTCTCCAGAGGCATAAGACTTTCCAGACCCAAGCAGATCGACTTCGTCCACCGATTCATGGCAACCCCTTTCCTTCCCTCTTATTCTTCACACCATGGCTTTTTTCTTCAGCGAGTCGTTACCATCCCCTTCTCCAACAACTGGTAATTCCGCTTCATTCTTTGTTATCATCGTCAAGGTAATTTACTTATACCCAAGCAAAGTGTCTGATGCAGGTTCGCCACTTTACTGGGTCAGTTTGATTTCCAAAAGTTCGTCTCGTCGCTCAAAGAGAGTGGGTTTACGCAACAGTCGAGCGCCTCGCGGCTACACACAGTTGGGAGACATCTTCGTGATAAATCCTTGTATGCTCTTGGTTTCTGCACAGAGTTCATGGTGACACCTGATGATACTCTGCTCCTTAGCTATGATTCTTGTGGTGGAAATGACAACACCCCTAGGAAGAAAGCAATTCTGCATCATAAGGCAATTCTTTGGTGATTCTTTTGGATTGTAATTTGCTTCCTATTTTGTTTCTTTCTCCCTTTAGTTGTGTATCATTGCAAATTTAGACTAAGATATATAATCTATTTATGTCTCTCAATTGTTAATGTTCACATTTCTTCAGTTTCCTCATCATAATTTAACTCTGGAGGCAGTTTGGCCTGGACTTTTTGTTGACAAAAGCGGTGACTATTGGGATGTGCCCTTCTCAATGGCGGTTGATTTTGCTTCTGTTCCTTCTGACTCTGGCCCTAGTTATCATTTCTGTTTGCGCCATAACGAGGGCTCGCCTAGGCAGCTTGAAAATGATCAAACATCTGGAGTCCCGGCTACTCTAGTTCCTGGTTTGTCTGTCAAAACTGCATTTTCTTATAGGAAGAATGTTAACATTTGGAGGAATAAAGCTCAGAAGCTGAAAAGGGTGCAACCTTTTGATATGTTCCTTTCAAATCCTCATGTTTCAGCATCGGGAATCATTGGTAAGATAAAGCCCCTTTTGTTTTCATGCCTTGCATTGTATAATGCTCCATTTGAAAGAGAAAGGTGGGATAGACTGGAGTTTGCCTGTATAAGTTTAGCTATAGACCCAATTAGTGTAAACTTAAGGAGAGGACAAATAAATAGAAGAAATCATCGCATGTATTCAGAATATATTTCTTCGGAATTAACTATTTTAAACCTCTAGGCTTGCATTGTCACAGAGGCATTGTCTCAATATCGTGCTACTGGCACAAATGTTCCCATGTTTGTTGATAATGGCCTAGCCAGGTTATGATTTAGTAATTGCACAGAAATTGTAGCAGTTGCCGTTAAACGACTAGCCTTAAGTGTCTTCTTATACTTGGAACATTGCTCATCATAATATATGTAAAGCTTACCAATTCATAATTTTGCATGTAGAATTCATTATTTCATACATGCAGGTGCTGTGATGACTGCCTCTTTTGGTGACAGCTTGGTTAGATCTCAAGTGCAAAATGATTCTCAGGGTTTTAGAGGCTTCTCTCTTCATGCCCCTTCATTAAAATCTGCCTTTTTAGCAGATATATTTGCATCTGTGTCACTAACAGCACAACATGGGAACTTCCAAAGGCTATTTTCTGATCTTACACGATGTCATGCCCGACTGGATTTTCCTTCTGGTTCAAGGTTTCTTTCAGGTGCTAAAAGTTTAGTACAAGATCTTTTGAATTCTCAGCAGCCATCTTTGGATGCAGTTCAGGCAATTTGTCCCAGTGCCTCCTTTTCTGTGCAGCAGCAGGTACTGGCATCTTTTTGCGTTATCTCTAGTGTTTACATTGTCTTCAATTACTTTCTTTGCTAGGCTAACATATTGTCAAGCCAATGGAGGTAAATTCGTTTTAATTAATTCAGTATTACTGGTTTTGTTTTTTTCTGATTTACTGTGTTGTCTCAGAAGAGTACTGAACAGCTCTGGTTTTTGAACTATTTTGTTAGGGTTAAACTTTCTCCAAAGCTTTGAATCTGAACTGCATTGTTGCATGCAAAAATTGAATACTGCTGCACACAAGTTTTTTCAAACATATGTCCAGCCTGTGGTTCGTGGTTTATCAAGTTATATCAAGGATTTGACAATAATCAGATTCTGTTTTCCTCCATTCCCAGCTGGAATCCAAGACTAAATTTGTTTATATCTGTTTGCTATATCAGGGGATGAGGTTTTTCGTATCATTTTAAGGCTACAGTGTTAATCCTATGTTCTGATATTACAGCAGTTGCTAACCCAATTTCTTATTTTCTCTCTATCTCCTAAAGAAGACCATTAAGCGTATACTTGCATGGCACGATCATGATCCTTTTATTTCCTAGGTTCGCTGAATAGTAGTAACTTGGCAGAACCAGGATCCTTCCTTCTTTAGACCCAATTTTTAAATTTCAAACAATAAATTTGCTTCATTTTCAGGACTTAATATTTGCTGATATTCTAGTTATTTGGCACTGTTTGTTGCAATAAATGAGGAGGAAGCTTTACATGCACCCGCTTATCCCTGAAACAAATATCATAGCAAGCTGGAACAACCTTAATATTTTGTATGCACATCTTGCAGGTTTTCGGACCTTTTAGTTTTAGAGTTGATGGCGGACTTGTTATCGATCTGGGAAACAGAAATCAGCCTTTACACATAGATAAGCCAGTGTTTGCAGTTGAGTATGCATTGCAGGTCCTTGCTTCTGCAAAGGCTGTTGCTTGGTACTCACCAAAGCAAAAAGAATTTATGATAGAACTTCGTTTTTATGAGACATGATCGGTATAGCTTGGTGGCGTATGTCTGCAACACTCTTCTTTTCTGTCTTGTAGGTTCAAGTGAGGAAGATACTGCAACAATCCAGGTGTTTCACACCATCTGAAAGTTTATAATATTATGTAGTCATAGAGTTAGTTGTTTCAAGATGTAGTCAGTTAAGTGAATGAAATCCAAATTGCATTTTAAGCTGCTATCTGTTTGTGATGAACTTGATAAGCTACTCTATCTGCATCACTTGTGAGTTATTTTCTGTTCTGTCTAGTGAAGTGAAGCCAATTTTGAGATTGTGTAGCTGGTTCCAAGGGTCTCAGTTTCTTCCAACCATCAAAACCATAAACCATGCTTTTGCTGTACCAAAAAGGATCAGTAATGCACAATAAATATTGTCAGCTATAGATTCAGAACTCTCTGTGGAAGTTTCTGCTTTGTGTTCTCTGATAAGTATCTAATCCTTGATAAATGGCACTAACCCACCACCTCAGACAGGAAAGTATCTCTAATTTGATGAGACCAATCCATAGAAAAGTTGAGAATCTGATAACTCTAACTTATTAAACAGTTTGAAAATCATCTTACAAGTGAAGCATAAATGCACTGAGAGGTCCCAACCAGCTGCTGCATAATCTCAAATATAAATCTCCTCAATTGAGTGATGAAACTTCCCATTATCAAGGAAAAAAAAGTACCTCTTTGAACTGTAATTGATTGGAACTGTTTTGAAGGGGAAAAAAAAAAAGCAGTTAACTGTCTGAGTATTATTTCTATCTGATTTATGTTACAGGATGAATTTTTTTTTTAAAAAAAGGGTAAATTATGCTGAAAAAATTTCCAATAAATTGTAAACAGACCCACTATTACATATTACAGTTGTAGTAGTAGCAGAAAGTAAATTCCTAGCATTCAGACAAAAACCCTGTAACGTTTCAACGCTTCCTACCAAAGTCAAGACAAAGAGCTATGTACCAAGCTGTGCACCCCACCAACTGTGGAATTATTTGCTAGCCAATTTAGACCATCCAGCATCTAATCAAAGAAAAGACAATGTAATGAAAAGGGATATAGCAAAACGTTGTCTTCATCAGCCACAGGAAAGAACCCCAGATCAGCTTGGTTATCAAGTACCGGCCTAGCTAGTCAAGCCAAAGTTATTGCTTCCTTTCAAGCAAAGCTGGTTTGATCTTCAGAGCAGTTGAGCCAGTTTGTCATTGTCTTAAGGCTGAAACTCTTCATGGAGGCTGCTCAAGGCCTGCAGCCACAAAGCCAAGGTTAGTGATTAAAACTCACCGATTCTCTTTTCTTGTAATAAGTTGAGAGAAAACAATAGAGGAGGATTCAGGTCAGTTTGTTCCAGTTCCACAGTATTGATTCTTAATCAATAATCAGGCACAGGGGCTTCAGTAGATTCGAAATTAATTTCACTTTCCATGTAGTTTCTTATAGTACAAGTAGTCAAACAAAGCTGAAACTGTTGTGTCTTCATCTGCTTCAGCTTCAGATGAGAGTACTGAACCAGACAGGAACACCAATACTAGCCATATGCAGCCTGGAAGACGTTACAGGTGGTGGCTTCGTGTGATCGTTTACATCCTCTTCCTTCTCGCCGGGCAATCAGCAGCCACTCTGTTAGGAAGATTGTATTATGACAAAGGTGGAAACAGCAAATGGATGGCCACGTTGGTTCAATCGGCTGGCTTCCCAGTTCTTCTTCCCCTTCTCATTTTCTCACCCACCAAACGCAACGCCGTCATGGCTAGACCTAAACTCTCGACCCTTTTCTTTCTCTACGTTGCTTTTGGCCTTCTCTTAACAGGCGACAACCTGATGTACTCTTATGGACTCCTGTACCTTCCTGTGTCTACTTATTCTCTTCTCTGCGCAACCCAGCTGGCCTTCAACGCTCTCTTCTCCTTCTTCCTTAACTCACAGAAGCTCACTCCCTTTATACTCAACTCCCTAGTCCTTCTCACCGTGTCAGCCTCTCTTCTTGCAGTCAATTCAGATTCGGAAAACACAACCAGTTTCCCAAAAGGGAAGTACATAGTCGGATTCTTATCCACCCTTGGTGCTTCCGCAGCTTACTCTTTATACCTCTCCTTAGTTCAGCTATCTTTCCAAAAGGTCATAAAGAGCTCCGAAACCTTCTCTAGTGTCCTGGATATGCAGATATACCCATCGTTCGTCGCAACCTGTGGGTGCATAGTAGGACTGTTTGCCAGTGGAGAATGGAAGATTTTGCCGAAGGAGATGAAAGAATATGAACAAGGGAAGGTGTCATATCTGATGACACTGATCTGGACAGCATTGACGTGGCAGATTTCTTCTGTGGGTTTACTGGGTTTGATCTTCGAAGTGTCTTCTCTCTTCTCCAATGTCATCAGCACCCTCGCGTTGCCTGCCGTCCCTGTTCTTGCTGTTGTGTTCTTCCATGACAAAATGGATGGAGTGAAGGTGATCGCGTTGCTGTTGGCTATCTGGGGCTTTATCTCCTACATCTATCAGCATTACGTTGATGATTCTAAAGCCAAGGCAAGCAAAACGAGCGCCAATGAGGTGCCTGGTGCTGCTATAGAGATCTGTTGATAGTTTCCCTGTGAAATTTTCCTGTCAGCTACTTTGAATTCTCACAGTAGAGATTAGGGCCAAAACGGTCATCCTATTTTTCTGTGTGTAACTTAATTTGTTTTCCTTAATCTAGTTTTTTTTTTTTTAATCAAAAGGAAAATCTTTCATTATTCGCGTAAATCAGCACTAAAAAAATGAAGAGGTTTGTACTAAATTGACCAATTCACATATGATATTGACGATGTAGCTAAGGCATGAGCCACATTATTAGCTCTTTTATTTACATGTGCCTAATAACAAAAAAATTATCATTCGAAATAAGCTGTTTACAATATTTAATAAGAACATCATATTCAAACTCATCAACAGCATTAGAAACTAAAGTTTGGACAAATTACTTTTAATGAGTCACTCTTAAAGATCCCATGCGTAAAGTGGTTTTGCAGAACCCATGATAAAGATTTAAAGAGTGCTAAGCGCTTTTCTTCTCTAAACAGTAGTAATTTTGCCATATAGTAAATCATAAAACCCTTATCATCCCTTACTATTAAACTCATTCTTACCTTGTTCGATTCTGTAAACATAGCAACATTTATATTGCAATTCAAGAAACCAATTGTAGGATATACCCACCTGGCAATAGCATCTGGAGTTTAGCATTGCACCTGTGTCTGTTGTTCTTACTACAGTTCAAGGTAAAAGGAAATTCAGCCCAAATTTGACCACCACATCAGAATTACTTACTTTTCCATGCCAAATTTTAAAGTTCCTAAATCTCCATATACATCATAACAAACACACGTAATTTGGCTCTAATTTTCTGAGCCATTACTTTAAACACCAAGAAAAACCAGTCACAAAAAAAGGATATATCTAAAGAATCACAAACCAACCCAACCATTCTCCCGCACTCTTATGCATAAGGACACAAGGTCAAAACATGCCATAAGTTTTCTGGTTCTGCAGTGCACAATGGACATTCATCTTTTGTAATTATGCCCTTTTCAATCAGCTTACATCTCGTAAGAATTAAATTTTTGCACTCTTCAAATGAAATTTTTAATCTTGGGAGGTAGCTGCATCTGCCAAAAAGCATTCCAACAACCTAAAATTGGTTCAATGTTGTGATCAGACATTGCAATCATGTATGCTCACTTGTAGTATATTAACCATCTTGAGTAAAATGTCAAATAAAGTTATCCCTCAATCTAAAGTTTGCAACCACAATTTTAAATATCTTCTTAACATCTTTTCCTAAAATAATTCATCAAGCAAATTCATATCTCACTCTCACTCACAAGAATCAGGTAGTCAGAGATCCTCAACCGTAATGTATTCTAATTTAGCCAAAGGATTAGACTGGTTGAAGTTTTGATCATTTTTTAATTAAGAGTCCTTCCAAACCAATGTATCGTTTCCTTTCGCAATTCTCCAATCATCCACCCTTTATCACTTTGTAGGAGCACCAACTGCTTCTCCATGTATAACTTAGATCCGAACCCAAAGAAGCTTTCATATTTAGCTTTGAAAAGCCTATTGACTAGTGACTCGGTCTTGGTGACTAGATTTCAAGCTTGTATTCCTAGCAAAGCTAAGTTAAAAGTACAAAACTCTTTAAAACTCATACCTCCAACATTCTTTGTCAAACACAATTTTTGCCAACCAATGAAGGTTTTTTGTTCCATTTTATTTAGATCCCTACTAAACATAATTTAGCATATGTTAAAGTTCTTCACAAAACAAGATAGGAATTAGAAAGGCACTCATATAGTATGTAAGTATAGCTTGGCCAGGATTTCTTTCCTTACACACAATAACATTTTGTTCTTTCATTCTTGCAATCTCTTCCATAGGCATTTAGAAAATTAAAGATACTTTTCTTACTTTTTTTAAGCAAAGAAAGAAACCCTAGATATTTGCTAGTATCTAAAGCTAATGAAACAACCAAATAGCCAGCAATCAATCTTCTTTCTCTATCAATCACATTAGTATTCAAGAAAATAATCGACTTCTGAAAACCAATCATTTGGCCTGAAACTTCCTCATGAGTAGCTAAGATCCTTTCATAGCATTTCTCCACATTAGCTTTGAAATTAAAAAAAAAAATAGTCATCTACAAAGAGAGGCACCCCTACTTATCCGACAGCCATGCAACTTTATATTATTGACAATAGATATGATTAAAGTAGCTATTTTCTTAGCATAGAGAATCAAAAGTTAAGGTAACAATGAAACATTTTATTTTATACCCCATAAGGAATTGTTGGATCAACTTTTATACCATTCATAATAATATCATATTTATCTGTAGTTACACACAATATTATCATATTCACCAATTTCCTATCAAAACCTAAACCAAGCATCACATCCCTCAAAGTCTCCCATTACGCTCTATAATACGCCTTCCTCATGTCTACTTTAAGTACCACTTCCCTACTTTTCATTTTGCACTTCCCTTTCAAGTAATGAATAACCTCAAAAGCGATCAGAACATTATCCACAATTGAGCTACTAGGAACAAAAGTAGACTATTCTTCGGATATTAATTTAGACTTTAAGCCTTTAAGTTTATTAGTCAACACTTTAGTAATTATTTTGTCACTGACATTATATAAAAAAATTGGCCCAAAGTTCTATATTAACTTGGGAATCTTACCTTTAGGAATGAGCATAATTGAAGTATTATAAAGCTGCTCGAAAATAATACTTCATTTTAGCCATTTAACAGCAGCCAAAAATAGATCCTGACATAATAAATTTTAGAATCTTTGATAAAAACTAGAGTTTAGCCCATTCGACCTTAAGGACTTACAGGATGCATTTACTTGGTAGCTCTCTCAAATTCATCTATACTGAAATTTTTGAGAAGTCTTTTGTTATCATTAAGAGTGACTTTCTGCCCCACCAAACAACTACCTTCTCTTTATAAGCTTGTTATCCAGTAGCTATAAACCACTTAAAAAAGTACTGCCTAACTATTTTTTGTAAATCATCCTGATTTTTCAATTTACTCTTTCATCATCAACTAGAAGCTGAATGGTATTAGTTTTCCTTCGGATGGAAGCTACATCATGAAAATATTTAGTGTTTCAATAATCATTCACCAGCTAGAAACACTTGACTCTTCGCTTCCAATATTTTTCCTACTAGAGTAAGATATTATATAGTTCTTTTTTAGCTTGAATTAGTCTCTCTCCTGAATCTTGATCATGCTTATCAATTAATGAGCCCATTAACCTTTTATGCTCTTTCATTTTTTTCTTCCAAAACTATTGACACAAGTTTGTTTCTAGCTCTCCATATCAACACAATAACCTATAATCCTTTCCAAAACTCTCTGCACTTCTCTACCGTTTCAAGCATTCTTAACAACACCAGAAAACTAAGTCTCATAAACTCAACAATTCTCCAACCTAAATTTAGCTTCTTTTTTTTCATTCTTCATTCCATGTTTATATGTACAACAATATGGGGTAATGATATAAATAAGCAGCCATCTGAGTTGTGATCCTAATAGTAGGATACATACTCTTCTAGGAATGCAACACCAATGCTTTGTCAAGTCCCTTTACAACTTAATGTTTAGTCCCTCTTCCCCTCTCCCAAGAAAAATTGGATCCAGTCAAAGGAAGGTCTATTAACCCATATTCATCCACCACATGATGAAACCCCTCACAATCCACTCAGACCTAAAAACTCTGCTCCTTTTCTCACTATGGTGAAAAATATCATCAAAATTTCCTATACAAACCCATGACAAATTTAAAGAATTATAAAGCCTCCTTCATAACTGCCAAGCCTCCTTCCTCCTTCCTCTCTATTAGGAAACCCATAAAAGTTAGTTAACCTCTATATTAATCTAACATCATCTTTAATTAGCATATTCATATAATTTTGAGAGTAATCAATCAAAGAACATACCTCTTATTGCTTTCAGAAGACTACAATTCCTTCACCTTGACCTTTCTTACTAACTGAAAAGCACTTTTCAAACTTTAACTCCTTTCTGAAAAAATCGATCCTATTATTATCAAGCCAAGTCTCCATCATAACTACTAATTTATGGCTACTTTGCTCTCACTAGCTTATGCAAAACTAGTCCTATTTAAGGGTTTCCAGGCCTTCAAAAATTCAACTCATGCTCTTCAATAGTCATGAGTTTTTAAGAATCATTGTTGACTTAATTGAATTATCGTCTCTCTCAGCTACAAAACTATCAAATACATTATCATGGAGCAGTACAAATGGCAGAGAGCCATCCACTTGTTTACTATACTCCCAACTTGCTCTACTCATCTTTATTTCAACTCAACTTCAACCCGTCACCAGCATCATCCAGCCCAATATGCATTTGCCTGTGGTTAAGCCCACTAGAAGATCCAATGTTTTGCAACATCTTCATTTTCCATGTTCTTGAATCAAATGGCATCTATTTTTTAAGAATTGCAATAGATTTTTTAGAATCAATTTCATTCACTAATTTAACATTATCTCTCTCCAATCTATATTCAATTTCGAAACCTTTTCATAGCCAACGTCCTTCATCTACCCCCGTCACCTTTCTCAATAAAGCACACAGTCAAACTTCCCATTCTCTAGTTAAAATTTGACTATTACCTTCAAACAACCTCCCGCAAAATCTAAGTGTCCCAATCACCCAAATAAAAAGTATAAAGTACGTAGTCTTTCATATTTAAATTTCATTACATGGTTCTCTCCTTTCTACCTACAAACCCTTTTCGATCTTCGTAAAGCTTGATTCACATTAATGGCCACTTTAATTTTCATATAGCTCCTCTAACCGAGTATGTTATTATTTATGTTATGGTCTACAAAGTTTTTGAGGAAGTCACTAAGCTGTCTACCCACAATGATCATCATGACTCTTACAAGAAGACTACGAACTTGTACCCAAAACTCTAAATGATTTAATTCCACTTAGCTTGGAATCTCACCTTGATTGAACCGATGAATCATTAAGGATGGTTATTAAATGACCATGGGATACCATCAAATAGCTCTTTGCAAATCAATAACATGAAAAATATGGTTGTGAGATAAAACTTTAATAGATACTCCTTTTCTTGACCTCCAAATACTTGCCAAAGTGTTCCATTACTCTATATATGATGATTTCCAGCAAGACATCGATATGAGAATTTAGCAACCATAATAGAATTTTTATTTTCCTCTAGCAGTAATACATCTTCCTCTCTTCTGCGATCATTATTCGAGCCAATCGATCCCTTATTTTTTCTTTCAAAATAAAAAAATCAACCACCATCAGTAAGCACTCACACTTTCATGTAAAAAGACAAATGTCATTCTCACAAAGTGAGAAAAATACTTAGATGACCATTTGGTCAAATAAATTAATAGCCTTTTTATGCATCGAGAATCTTCTTTCTTATTAGACTGTATTTATGAATAACAAAAGTGATTTCAGTCATGCCTCAAGCATGAGGACTGTGTAAGGTTATATTACACTTCATGGGTCAGAAGTTGAATTAAGACTCTTCTTTTAGATATTGTTATATCATAATGTTATTTTGTAAAAAAAAAATATTGAATTATATAGTTAAGATTAAAATAAAGAATATATAAAATTATAAATTAGTATTAATAATTATTTTTAAAATAAAAGTAATACAAAGTTTATCGTTTTTGACTTTTAAAAAAATTAAATCAATCTTAATTTATCAGTATAATTTGGATCAAATTTAAATTGAAACTCTTTTATAATGAATTTTAACTTAAAATTTTTTACAAATATAAAAAAGTATCAAGGTAATATCATAAAAGAATATAAAATTTTTTAAATATTAAAAATATATTTTTTAAAAATTATATTTCAACATTTTGAAAAATTTATAAAAAATAATTCATGACTTAAAACTTACTTAAATGTGAGGGATGAATTTAAAATAGAGTATAAAATTTTATTTGAGCCATTTTTTTATATATTTTATAAATAAAAAATAGATATTTAATTTTTCACATTTTAAATCAAAATTTAATTTTAAAAAAAAACTTTTTAAAAGTGTGAGTTTATTTAAAAATAAATAAATTTTAGAGTTTTATATAATATTTGCATATATTTAAATATTAAATAAAAATAATTTGGTAATTTAGTTTAATATGACATGAAACATTATGATATAATTTTTTAAAATAAATATTATTTTAAATATTAGATTTTGCACTTTCTCTCTAATCAAACCATGAATTTTAAAACATTTTCAATTAAACCTTCATCTATTAATTTTATCCAAATTAAACTTTAATGAAAATAATTATAAAATTTAATAATATTTTTTATTGTTAAAATATTTCTAAAATTACTTAAATAGATTCTAAATTCTATTTCGATTTCATTTTTTAAATTTGAATAACTTTCAATTAATGAACTATTTTTCATAAATTTTTAAAATTTTTGATAATATAATTTTTTTAAAAATACATGTTTTTAAGGCTTAAAAAATTTTAAGTAAATTCATTGTAAAAAAATTTCTAATTTAAATATTTTAATTTTTAAATTACTCAATAGAGTTTAATTCAATCTAAATTGATAAATTAAATTTTATTTAAAATATTTTAAAATTAAAAATTTAATTAAAAATAAAATAATATTTATTTTTAAAACAAATAAAAAATGTGTATCATAATAAGCTTATGAGCGTGCTTATGGTGGGTCGTGGGGCATGAAACTTTGCCATAAGCTAAAAGTAAAATGATTTGCTAAATAAGATGACAAACCCAACTTGATTAGAAAAAGGCAACTGGCTTTTTAATTTAAAAATCTTAACAAAAAGTGTTTATTGTAAAAGTTAATAAAGACAAAACCTTCCAATTGGGTGCTTAAGTAAAGTTCAAATTCCAAATTATAAGACACCCAATTCATATTTGTCTTTACTTACACCCACTAAAATCAAATTCTCCACTTCCCATGAAAACTTCCAATGCTACCACCTCATATATTCATCACTTTCTATTTGGATCGTTTTATCACTTAGGTTCTCTCACTTGTGGTTGCCATGATCCACGTCCACTAATCAAAATTAATTTTTAATATTTATTTTATAATTTAAAATTATTTAATTTTTTGTATTAAATTTTTTGTCACTATTAATATTAATATTAAAATAAAATTAATAAATTATTAATGTATCAATTTGATTCACTCAAAATTTTCATTATTAATTCACTTGAATTTTTTTAATTTATAATTCACACAGTTAATTACTTTCAGATTCAAATTTTTATAGACACCCTTATAATTAAAAAGATTTTTTATTAATTTTTACTCTTAATTTTTTTTATTAATTTAAACATCAAAGTGATCTCATGAGATACCTCATTTTTAATATGAATAATATGGTAATGTGGTCTTTTTTTTTTTTAATTTTCAACTAGAATTTTCCAAATTTTAAAATGGTATATAAAGAAAATTTAATTAATTTTATTGGGATTGTGAGTTAGGTTGGAATTTAAGAGACTTGTTTCCGTGCCAACTTAATTACGAGTCTTCTTTTCAATAATTTGAAAGCTCACCGGTTGACTGCTATAGATTTAACTAAGAAATAATTTTTGTGATTCATATTCTTAATTCATTTTATTAAAATAAAATTAAAATAATATTTAAACCCACAAAAATATCCCCTAAATATAAATACCATATATGGTAATGTAATATATTGTATATATCCACATGTATCAAGAAATTAATTTTATTAATTATCATTTTTTTATTCTCAGATTTTATGTTTCATCTGTCATAAAATTTAATCACAAAAATTAAATTCATTTTACTTAATCACTTAATTATAATTTGCAAAAGAATTGAAGTAAATTCATAGCCAATATAAAAGTGACACGTGTAGATTGTAGGAAGACCACTACTGCTCTAGCACGCAGAGAATTAAAATAGCACTGATAGAAAGAAACTATTAGAAGTCCGCCTAAACTAGTTTTCGTTTGAACAGAATAGAATAAAATAAAGTAGAAAAATTAAAAAAAAAACAACTAAATTGACCAAATTTCAAAGCGAATTCAAAATATCTGCTGACGTGGCGAACCTTAATGCAACCAAATAAACGCTGGGACCGACCAACATCTCTCTCTCTCTCTCTCTCTCTCTCTCAGTTACAAAGAGCGTAACGTAAAGAAGGAAAGGCCCACACTCAATAATTAATTACCAAAAAAAAGAGGAGAAGAAAACAGAGAGCGAAAATAGCTTTTCTCATTCTGCTCTGCTACTGCCTCTGCGTCTCTATCGCTACCTGCCTGATCGTGTTATCTGTAATTCGTTCGAATTTGAATTTGAAACCAGAGGCTGTTGCGGTTTCTGGGGGGGAAGGAGAGGAAGAGAAGGTTGGGGATAGCGAAATGACGGCGACGATGGAGAGCTTCATAGGGATGGTGAATCGAATACAGAGAGCGTGCACGGTTCTCGGTGATTATGGTGATAGTGCTTTGCCTACTCTGTGGGAGGCTCTTCCCTCTGTTGCTGTTGTTGGTGGCCAGGTTGTCTCTTTGCCCTTTCTGCGTGTGTTTGTGCACATGTGTATGTATTTATTTGTGTGCGTGCGTTTGTTTGTCAGTTACGAGTGCTTTTTAAGTGTGTTTTGAGAAAATGTGGTTTTTGCAGGAGGTGTTTTGCCTTCTTTCTCTTATAATCTTTATGAATTCGTATATGCATATGCATATATATATATATATATATATATATGTAATCGCATGCTATTTTATGTTTGATTGACTGATTTGTTGTATCTTGAACTAAATCTAGTTGCAGTTTGTCATACCTTTCCTCTCTCTCATTCTTTTTGTATGTATGCATGTATGTGGGGATGTAAGATGGTCTAATTTGCTGTATGAGTGGATGTGAATGCAGAGTTCTGGAAAGTCGTCCGTGTTGGAGAGCATTGTAGGCCGAGATTTTCTCCCAAGAGGATCAGGTTCCAGTTAATTAATTTTAGTTTGTATTAATGATTTTCTTTTTCAGTTCTGATTCAAGCTAATGTTGGTGCTATATGATATATTTTGTATCGGATTTTTAGGGATAGTAACTAGAAGACCTTTAGTGCTGCAGCTTCACCAGACAGAGCAGGGCCTTCAGGAGTATGCAGAATTTCTTCACTTGCCAAAGAAAAGATTCACGGACTTCTGTATGTCATTGTTGAAGAATATGTCACCATTTGTTTTTCACTATCCAGTCTTTATTTATATTGTTTGATTTTTCCATTGATAAGTGAACAGTTTTTCATGCTTTAAGTGTTCCTTGCGGCAATCAGAGGGTTTTCTTAGTTACATTTGTCTTAAAGCTGAGCCACTTCAAACCTGAGGATTCAAAAGATAAAGGGACTGAGTTGAGTGCAAAAACTGCGATTGCTACTGCAGCTGCAACTGCTACCACTCCAAGCACTACTCTCACTGCTGCTGCCAGCTAGTTTTCTTCGTTACTTCTCATAACCAGCAGAATTACTGCTTCTGGCTGCTTTAACACTGTGTGTATGGTGGAATGTAGATGTGATTTGGAATTTATGGGTTTTGATCCTTGTCCATTTAGCATTAAATTTTCTCACCAGACAAAAACTTCTTGGCTGTTGCTTCTGTTACTTTGAGATTAGGTGATACTGAAGTCTGTAAGACTTTTTTATATTGATTAGAGGCTATTTAGGTTGAATTTATTGGTAGTTTTGACTGTTCTGCATTGTGTATTCATATTTCTGTTGGTTCTTCTCCTTTCGCGTGAGATGTTTATGTTGCTTCCATTTGGTTTATCAGCATCCTAGCGTTGTTGGGCTCTGACAGAAACCTATAATGTCTTTTCTGAAAGCTTCCAGAACAGGGATATTTCTTGTCTAAGTGCTATTCTCCCCTCTCCCCCCCTTCTCTTCTCTCCCTCCCACACATACATGGACAACCACACCCATACTCCCTCCCACCTTAAAACCCTGACAACCAAACAACCATATGTCACTATCGTGGTTATTAAAGTACCATTATAAGCACCTTCCTTTCATGTTCTCTTATATGTTTGTGTTGCTAACAACTTGGTCAAAATGAATACTTAGAGATTGATGTGATACTATAGAACATAATCTATGTTTGTATTTTGTTACACTAGCTGAAAAAATGAGAGTTATTGGTTATTTAACTTCATCTTTATGCAGCTATGGTTCGCAAGGAAATCCAGGATGAAACTGACAGAATGACAGGAAGGACAAAGCAAATATGTCCTGTTCCTATTCATCTTAGTATCCATTCTCCAAATGGTAACAGAATTTACAATTTGAAATTGGTGGCAACAATTATGTATTTCGCTTAATTTTCTTTTGGTGTGCATAAATTTGTGCCAGAGCACTGTAGCATATGCAGTTTCATCGGCATGTAGGACTGGTTATGCATACGAACTTGCTCAAATATTGTTTCCTTTTAGAGATTAGCATCCCAAAAGTCTGTTGGTTATTGGGCTACAAAGCATATTTTAGACATCATTATCACATAACCTTTCCTTTAGGACAGTGAACTGGTACTACTTTTACTCACACTTTAAATACAATCTTGGTCATTTTTCTTGTTTTTGTTCTTTTACTTCTTTTATGTGCCACTGCCCATATGTGCGCCCTTTTGTATGTTTTATTCAAAAAGTATGTACCTGCGAGTGTTGTATTAACGCTAGGCCTATCTTAATCATTGAAGTGGATCGGATGGTTATTAAATATATAATTTATGCATCCATTACTCTTGACACATTGTGGTTTTATTTTTATTGTTATTACGAATTTTCTTATGTGTTTATTCACCTGGTTGTTTCTTGTCTGCTGCTCAAACTTTGATTAGTGATCTGATTTCATTTGCATATAAATTGTTCTTATCGTTAAACTTGATCATCCATTGTATTATCTGATCGCTATGCTTTATCTGTTGCAGTTGTTAACTTGACATTAATTGATTTGCCTGGTTTAACAAAGGTTGCTGTAGGTATGCTTTCATCTATCTTTACTCTTTTACTTACATTGAAGGGATGTGCATTTGTTGTAAGTTTTCTGATTTGCAAATTATACATGTTAAATAACTACAGAAGGACAGTCTGAGAGCATTGTTCAGGACATTGAAAACATGGTTCGTTCATATGTTGAGAAGGTATGATTAACATTATATGTTTATTTATATCAAGTTATTGCTTAATGGGCATGACTTTTTCAACTAAAGTTATGTATGCGTACTTACTAGTTCGTTTGCACATTAACTATACAGGGGCCCATAAGAAAATTACTGTCCCTCCTCTTTCCGAAAGAAAAATATTTGCTTCTTTTAATAGCAATTAGCAAATTTCTTTTGATGTATGCATCTTCTCTCTCCATGTTTCATCATTTGAGTTTCATAATCTAATCTAATGTTATAATCTTCTCCATAGTTCACCAAATCCTGATGCTTGATAGACAGTGAAAACCCATTAGTGTAATTCTTGATTTATAGGTTATGGGATCAGTCTTGGTGTATTGGTTTTCCTGTGTCCTGGTTTGGAATTTGTATTAATGATGTTTAACTTCTAATAATTTTCTTTGTTTCCATTAAATAAACATGGTTTATTGCAGCCAAATTGCCTCATTCTGGCCATAACTCCTGCCAATCAAGATATAGCAACATCTGATGCTATCAAGCTCTCCAGGGAAGTAGACCCTTCAAGTATTGCTTTCTCCAAAGATTTATAATGGCTTAAATTCAATAGCTTTATCTCTTTTTTACTTCTATTTTGATTGTCATTGTATAATTTTTTCACCATTACTTAAAACTTGGGACACTTATTTCCAAGGTGAGAGGACATTTGGTGTGTTGACAAAGCTTGACTTGATGGATAAGGGAACAAATGCATTAGATGTAAGTTCTTTTGCTTTCTTATTTCAGAATCCAATTTGAAGAGATTACTTTTCTAAATGATCCTTTTTAATTTGATCATGTGTTATCTAGTAAATTTATGTATGTCTCTATGTACATGTATGTGTATATTTCCCTAAAGAAGTCCATGCATTCAATGTAGCTGTTCTCTGACTTGAAATGGAGATGTCATTGTTGTTCATCTATTCTTAGACGATAAGGTTATGATTATCTTTTTGCCATTGCCTCTTTCTTTGTTGTTAGATGTTTCCACTTTTGCATTTGTAAGTCATGCTTTGTGGTATATCTCTCTCTGTCTCATTCCTGCTGTGTTTGTTTGAAGGTTCTTGAAGGACGAGCCTATCCACTTGTACACCCTTGGGTTGGAATTGTGAATCGCTCACAAGCTGACATTAACAAAAATGTAGAAATGGCTGCTGCTCGGCGGAGGGAGCAAGAGTTCTTTGCCACTAGTCCTGATTATGGATGCATAGCCAACAGGATGGGCTCAGAATATCTGGCAAAACTTCTGTCGAAGGTTTTGTTTGACCTGCTTATCTACATTTGAGCTGAGCTTGTCTTATATTGCTCAATTTTCTATGGAGTTTCTGATGAGCCATTATAATTGATATTATTTCAGCATTTGGAGTCAGTAATTAAAGTGCGTTTACCAGGGATCACATCTTTGATCAACAGAAGCATTGATGAGCTTGAAGTAGAATTAGACAATCTTGGCCGGCCTGTTGTTGTTGATGCTGGGGTAATGAGTTATCTATGAAATAGTTGTTATAGAGATATTGATTGGATTATGGTATTCACCATATCATTTTGCTTATAACATGTGCGTATCAGGCCCAGTTATACACTATCCTAGAGTTATGCCGTGCATTTGATCGGGTATTCAAGGAGCATCTGGATGGAGGGTACTGAATCCAACTCTGCTTTTTTTTTTTTTTTAACTGGAAGAAACAAAGGGAAAAATATGCTGCTGGGAAGCAAAATATAAGTTGTCTTTATCTTTTATTTTCATGTGTCCACCCGTTAACTAATGAAATTAAACTTCTAACTTTATTTGGTGCATGTCTTAATTGGTATACTCCTTATGAAAGAAAATCTTCTGAAGGCATGTTTCTCTGCTTTCGATTTTCTGTTTAAATTCTCATTTGTTTTTAAGAAAATTTTATACAGTGGGTCTTAAGGATGGCAAACAAAGGCCAGTGGGTCTTAACATGGCAAACAAAGGCTAGCTATTTCCCTTTTAAGTGTTCTACATGCACTAGCTGGGGATTGAACCCTAGAGACAATCTCCACCAAATAGCGGGTAGAAGCTGCCATTGGGACAGAGGCCCTTGGAATAGGATAATTTTAACTTGGCTGTTGATTGCACAATATATTCAAGCTGTTAAATGTCCCCTTGCAAGCATAAGTAAACACATGATTTTTTGGTTTCCATTATGGCCAATAATCATCTGCTATAATCTCAGGCGACCTGGTGGTGATCGGATATACGGGGTTTTTGACAATCAACTTCCTTCTGCGCTGAGGAAGCTTCCATTTGATCGTCACTTGTCACTGCAAAATGTAAGAAAAGTGGTTTCACAGGCAGATGGATACCAACCCCATTTGATTGCACCTGAGCAAGGTTATCGTCGGCTCATTGACAGTGCGCTCAATTACTTCAGAGGTCCAGCTGAAGCTTCTGTGGATGCTGTAAGTGCCTTTAGACCCTTTTTGTTTTAGTTTTCTCATCAATATGGTGAGCCTTTACAGGCAATGAGTAACTGTGCGTAAGATGTTTCCATGTCACGGGGGCTCCCAGAGAATGTGCAACCATCCAAATCACCCCAAAATTATGAGGGTGGATGGAACCGTATTATATGTGAAATTGATTTATTTTCTTCTGTCACCATCAGAATGGAGTTAGTATGAAAGAAAAATATAATAAATCATGGTTATGTCAAGTCTCCGATTTTCAAAGTCACCTGTAACGTGTCCTTGTTAATTAGAAGTTGTGGGTTGTAGGTTCACTTTATTTTGAAGGAGCTAGTGAGGCGATCAATCAAAGAAACTCAGGTTTGGACCTCGGAAACTTTTACTAGCTTATCTGCAGCAAACATTCAGTAGCAAGGATTTTAACTTGATGTACTGGAATTGGACAGGAGTTGAGGCGCTTTCCAACTCTTCAAGCGGAGTTAGCTATGATAGCTAATGAAGCATTGGAAAGGTTCCGTGAAGAAAGTAAGAAAACAACTTTGCGATTGGTGGACATGGAGTCCTCCTACCTTACTGTTGAATTCTTTAGGAAACTCCCCCAGGAAGTGGAGAAGGGTGGAAATCCAATGGTCAACAGTGTAGACAGATACTCTGAAGGGCACTTCCGCAGGATTGGATCAAATGTTTCCAGCTATGTCGGGATGGTAGCTGAGACACTCAGGTATAGCGTTCCAAAGGCTGTGGTCCATTGTCAAGTGAGGGAGGCTAAGCATTCTTTACTGGATCACTTTTACACACAACTTGGCCAAATGGAGGTACTTTACCATAGCTCATCCCTTTGGTCCTCTCTCTCTCTCTCTCTCTCTCAGCCAATTAGATTGCCATAAAATTCTGTCTGAGAATTAGAAACAAAAAATCTGTAATATGGCATTCTAAAGATTTCTCTTTATTTCTCAGGACGTGTAATGCATATATATTAGTCTTCTTTGATGAGGGTATGGTATCATAGCTCAAATGATGATCCATTCAGATTTGAAATTAAAAAACTTTATTCCACTACCCTGTCAGATTTAAGAATGTATAGAACTTGTGTCCGTACTTGTCTATCCATGGTACGCTGAGTATCAAAGATGAAGTGTTTATTGATCAATTTAATTTCTTGCTTTTCCAGCCCAAGCAACTTGCACACTTGCTCGATGAAGATCCTGCATTGATGGAGAGGAGGCAAAAATGTGCCAAGAGGCTGGAGTTATACAAGTCTGCAAGGGATGAGATTGATTCTGTCTCATGGACGCTATGAGACAAATCTTGACTGCTCATTCACTGGTTCTGTATATGATTAGATAAAAGTGGTGAACACGCTGGGCTAGACTGTGTTGCCTTTTGCATTCTGTTGGGCAGCTCTCTTTTATCTTGTCCTGCAAGCCGTTATAACTGCTATTCTGAGTTTATCTGTTAATAATCTATCTTCCAGAATTATGATTTTTTCAGTAGAAGTTTTTGTTTCTGAAGTTGAATCAATAAAATAGGAACTAGAGACTAAGCAATGAGAGCAGCCAATAGACAATACAAAGATTAAGCAACTAAAGTTCGAGGACATAAAACCTCCTCGAATACAAAGTTAAAAGTACATATTTTATGTTTACCAGTGACTTCTCTAACAATCAATCTTTGTGCTGAAAGGACATATTTTATGTTTATGAGGGACTCCTCTAACAATCAATCTTTAACCATATATGTATAATCCAAAACTGGTTTAAGAGCTCTTCTTATCAAGCTCTTCCAAAGCTGCCCATAGTTTTGGGTCCTCGTAATTCTTTATAAGCAAGGTTGGCTTTGCTTTCATCAGCAGATGCTCTGGATTTCTGGTAGTTAGACCAATAACAGGCATCCCTGCTGCGACTCCAGCCGTTATCCCAGAAACAGAGTCCTACACAACAGAAACAGGAGTGATATCAAAATTTCCCGAAGAGGGTGTAATCTTAAGCTGATTTTGTAAGTGGAGGAACAAAACAGACCTCACATATAAACGTGCGATCCTTTGACACATTGAGTACTTCCAGGGCCTTCAAGTAGGGATCCGGGTGTGGCTTGGGTCGTTCACAGTCGGTTCCTTGAATGACAACATGGAAAAACTCTTTGAGGCCAAGAACTGAGATCATGATCTCGGCATTTTCTTTTGGAGCATTAGTAACAGCAGCACGTTTCAACCCACGATCTTCAACCCATTTCGTCAGTTTATACAAGCCATCAATCGGCTTCACTTGTTCTTTAACCAATCTGTTATGTATACCCAACATATTAATCGACACAAAAACTGAATTCGGTATGAAGAGAGAAAGGCGGGTGTTTTACCTCCGGAACATGACTTCCTTATCCTCCACGAACTTCAAGCCCCTTTGCAGATCATCGGGGAAGAGATCTGCGGCAATATCAGTATTGTGCTTTCCAGCAATCTTCTCAATAAAGAAGTCCTCCGTGATCGGAACCCCACCATTGTAACCAATCTGTTAAAACATACAAACTCTTACTGGAATCATTCAAACAGTCCACGGTTTGATAAGATATCAAATTCATTTACACTAGACATTGTTTTGGTAGAATGCTAATATATAAAATAAGAAGATAAATAAATAAAAATGAACTACAAATTTTTAGTCATTATCTCATTAAAAGCTCTAGCTTAGATCTACAGAAGATCCTAATCTCGTTGGCAAACTGACATCAACGCTCTTAGACCTCATACAATTGTTTGGGTTCTAGTGAATGAAATCTGATTCTTTCATAGAGAAAAAAGCCTCAAGAATAGAAAGATTGAAAAATGAATACCTCTTGAAGCATTTCACGAAAGGCGTAATAGTGGAGCGGATCTGAATCACAGAGGGTTCCATCGACGTCAAACAACACTGCTTCAAGAGGAGCAAGATGGGAAAGGCAAGTTCTGCTGCATAACCAGAAAAATGCAGCAAAGTCAAACTATGAACAGACAGATAAAAACTCATTCTCTAATTCGAAAGATTAAACATAAGTTGTAAAATACATAATCAGAATCTTTTATCATCTAGGTTCTGTCATCAGCCTGTTTTCTCTCCCCCAGCCAACCATTTTAAAGGAAACTCGCTCTAATGGAACAACTGTGAATCAGGAATCAAAGTTACGTCCAGTGAGCGAGGAGAACTCGAATTCAGGAATACAATATACGAAGATCCATTCAGGTGACAGATTAATTAATGGAAAATTCAAGAAATTGATTTTGCTCAGTAAGATTCAAGCCAATGGTGCACGATTCATAGATGAGCCAGGACCCGAATTCAAGGACAGAGAACTGGAAGATTGAATCAGGAGAAAGGTCAACTACTAGAAAACTGAGGGAACATGATCTGCACAATAAAATTCAAGGCAATGCTGTGTATAACTGAAAATTCTATGATCGAGGAATAAACATAAAAACTTGTTGATAATCCTGCTAGAGCTCAAACTTAAACAGATTCACGTCATACAGGATCAACAATACGACCGTGAAGCAAATGAAATCATGCAAAGGAAAGTAGAATCCAGCGAAACAAACAAAGGAGATTCCAATACAAAAGGATACAAATGAAACTAAATAAATAGATTTCTGATATTGCTAATCAATCGCAGAGCAAACAGATTTATATCATATAACTATCCTTTTCACCAATGTTGGTGTATTGAGCACAATAACTTCGAGAAATAAGAACAACCCAGATTACGATTTCATGCCAATCTCTTATCTCTCAAACAAATAACAAATAGAGCATTAAAAGAAACAAGATGGAATAAGCACCTCTCTGCAGAATTTTCACCAGACGAAGCTGTCATTGTGTGTGTGGAAAGAAGTTCGTGTGCAGAAACTGTTATTTATAAAAGATGGGAAATGGGTTGCAAACAGAAGAGAAGGAGAAGAGGGTAGTGAATATATAGGAAGAGAGGGAATCTGCTAAAAGAATCAAATATAACAGAGAGATGCGGTGCTCCTTCCCTCTCCGACCTCTCCAGCTTTTTTTCCCCTTTTTTATAGGATTTAATGGTCATAACAATATATTTTTTATATAAACTCATTTGAAGTGCTTAGTATTTAAAAAATAAATTATATGCAAAATTTAATAAAAAATTAATTTTTTACTTTTTAAAATAAATATCACTAAAAATTTTGAAAATATATTTTTCTAATTTTTATTCTAAGAAAATGTTATCTTTCATAAATTTTATCTAGAATTTTAAAATGTTTTGGCCAACGAAAAATAATAATTGGACATTGATATTTCTAAACTTTTAATTTTTAATTTTAAATATTTTTTTATTTATAAATTATTTATTATCAATGCTTAAAAAGCTTTAAAAATATTTATAACAATAGCTTGGATATTTTTTTATGCTGTAAAAAATTTAACTTAAAATTTATAATTCAAGATACTCAATTAAAATATTTTCAATTATTAAAATTTTGATAATATTTAATTTGATCTAAATCGATAAATTAAATTTTATTTAAAATTTTAAATAAAATTAAAAAAAATATTTTAATTTTTTAAATAACATTTGTTTTATTTTTATATTAAGTTATATATTTTTATTTAAAAAATCAACATAATACATTAGGAAAAAAAATTATCCCGAACTTACATTCTTCTTTGTTGCATTACTTAGCTTCCGTAACCTGATACCCAACATTTTAATTTTGTGAAAATAAAGATTGAGGAAATTTACAAATTAAAATTAAAATTATATTTCCAATTTCTATATGTATTTAAATCTTTTTATTTCATATTAAAATCATATAAACAAAAAAAAAAATTGATTCAGATAGAATTTGTTCTTTGGTCCACTGATTTAAAAAAGGTCAAGTACTTATGGCTCAACTTTTTCAATGTTCCCAAGGAAAATGGGGGGGCCTCAAATGAACCAAATGGGGACACAGCAGCCACAGGCTTTGTCTTCTACCTTTACATGTTCTTATGCCCCAAAATCACTTGTGACTTTCATTATTTCATATGACATGGAAGACTGCCAAATCAAGTACCTTTTGCACTTTTGATAAAATTTCCAAATTGTATTTTAATGTTTCTCATGCACCAATTTTAAGATATTTTTGAGTTTTATTTTTTTATTAAATAAATTTTTATTTTTAAGAAATTTAATTTAAAATTATTATAAAAAATTGATTATATTTTTATGGTTGAAATGTCTAAAAATCGTATTCAAATTTAAATAATTTTTTATTCATGAATTATTTTTTATAAATTTTAAATTTTTTTTAATAATATAAATTTTTTAAAAAATATTTTTAATATTTAAAAATTTTGAAATTATTTTATTATTATAGTTCAAATATTTTTTATATTTAAAATTTTTAATGAAAATTCATTTGAAAATATCTTTAATCTAAATATTATTAATTATTAATTTTTTAATAATTTTAATTTAATTTAATTAATAAATTAAATTTTATTTAAAAAATTAAAAATTAAAAAATTATTTTTTATTTTAAAATTTATTAAATTATTATTTTTAAAATTTTAAAGAAAATATTGAACATCACAAGTCCATTTGATATAAGACATTTTAAAAAGGATAGTTTTTCTTTGACAAATCAAAGTTGGGTACTCCTTTAGGACTCATTATTTAATTACCATAATTTTTATGTATGGTTGGTTTCCCACATTAGAGGTAGATGATAGAAGACTTTTTAGCCATTTGTCTTGTTTTTGGAAGAAAATGAAATAGGTTCATGAACCGGCTTTGGGGCAATGGAGGACAAATCTTTTTAAGTCTTTGGAATTTCAAATCAAATATGATAAATATGAAAAAAAAATTCTTGATGACATTTACGATGACAGATATATTGATTTAAACATCTAATTTATTTTTTAAAAAATATAAATTTGCAAGTCTTTCGCATATCAAGTTTTTGAAATTAACCTCGACCCACTTGAATCAGCATGCTAAATCAAGATTATATCATGTAATATTTCAAATTGAAAAATAAAAACAAAATTGGAATATATAAAAATTAGGATTGTAAACATAGTGATTGTTAATGTAATAAATGGAGTATTAATAGTTGCCTTGCAAAAAGAGTTCTGTTGTCTTGGGCCTTGTGAGTTGTTTTGGAGTTGGGTTTGTAAGTTTAGGTAATTTAATATTAGAAATCAAATTGCTAAATCATTGTTGGGTTACAAATCCTGATTCAAATAGGTCAGAAGGAGTCTATAGATCCCCAAACCATAAAAGGCTCAAGAGATTGGGAATGCAAGAGAAGGCCGACATTGGCTAGCTTCAACATTTGGAGAACTGCCCAATTGGCTACACTTACTAAGGATATCATATAGTGATCCAAGTCAGCAAAGAATTATTTTATTTTATTTTTAAAATTAAAAAATATATATTTTTAAGAAAATAAGGATGTAAGAGAGAAAGAAACTCATATCAATTGACATGTTTCTAACTTTACTCATTTTTTTTTAAGAGTTGCGATTCTATGCTTAAATCCTAATTGTAATAGGAGAACTTAAATGTATAGCAATATTGGTGATTCATGTGGGTAGATGCAAACATTATTAGCCTTTACTATCATTTAAAATTTTGAAGAATATTTTTTTTTATAATCTTTGCCATAAATTTTAAAATAAAATAATTAAATTGAACATTTACTCAAACTATTATAAAAAATTAAGTTTGTTTTTTTACTATTGACATGCTTTCAAAAATGATTCAAATAAATTTTATATTTATTTCGAGTCTGTTTTTTAATTTTAAATAATTTTGACTCATGAATTATTTATCATGAATTTTTAAATTTTTATAATAAAAAAATTTTTAAAATATTTTTGTTTTTAACACTCAAGAAACTTTCAAAGTTTTTTTTTTTATGGTAGTTTGAATATTTCTTTACATTCACAAAAAAAAAAAATCTCAGCTTAAAATTCATAATACAAAACTTCAAATTTGCATGTCCAATTACAAATTTTTTGACAAAATTTACTTTAATTATTTTTTATTGATCAAAGTTTATTTGGTGTCGTTTTGTAGCTTAAGGTAAAAATTAAAACAAAAAATATTTTTTAAAATTTTAAATGATATTTAATTTTTAATTTTCCATCAAATGAATTTTTTAAAAAATATAAATTTAGATATCTTTTAATTTTAAAATATTTTCTTGAGTTAATTGTGATTATGATTATAATATGATTTAAAAAATTAAAAAAGATAAATAATATTTTATAAAATTATAACTTTTTGTTGATGATTTTGAGTATTTATATCGCTCATATATTGAGAATTGAAAAAAAAAAAAAACAACGATACCAATGCCTTCAAACATGTAAGAAGATGTGAAGAAGAGTTTGATTGATCAGTTAGAAGGATTATGTTGAAAGCAAAAGCTAAAGTGGACACAATTCTATTAAATTAAGAACAACAATATAAAGTGCCTTCTGAGTTTTTTTTAATGAAAACATATTAAAAGAGTCTTCTTACAATTTATAATCGCAAAACATATTTTAATGCATTATGCTCCAAAAGATCAGACAGAAACAAATACCTCAACTGTGACTATGTTCATACACTTCTTGTCTTCGAAATTGGTCAGAATTCTTTTTTACAATCAGTGGATTAGAAGTCTCTGACATCATAACATTAAACAAAGAACACTCAAACAATTAGCAATCTCTAACGAATAAAAACGTGTACAAACTTTACAAAAGAAGAAGAATGTTCACACGCCCTCTAACTAATACATGAGATTCTAGTAATAATCTATGTTCTTAAGGGTCCCATGAAACATCATCTTGCATCAATGTTCCTGAAAGCAACTGCACAACTATTTGCAACCTTAATGAATTTGCGTGGTTTACCTTATTCCCATCTTTTTCACCTAACAAAATTGATACTTTTAGCCCTGAAGTGGATTCCAAGTCATGGCTGATGTTCTTCAATAGACTTCCCTCCATGCCAGTCTACATCCGTATGCTGTAATGCCTTTCCTCTTCATCCTGTCAAGCAAACAATTTTCAGGCGGCTAATACATTCCTCAAAATGGGAAACTAAATATCTAAAATGTTATAACTAAAGATTAGCAAAATCAAAGTGAACATAAGGAAGTAATACTTCTAATATGCCCTGAAACAAGATGAACTACAACGAACATGCTTCTCATATCTAAGTAAAATCGTTTCTAGGGTAGCCTAAAAAAAATCAATTCTATCCAGTTCAGTACTCGTCACTATTTATTTTGGTTTGGGTTTAATTTTTCAGTGCTAATTAGATTTTCAAATAAATCTGAATGGGACTGTTATCACCTTATAATTTAGCGGTTTCTACTAATGCACCATGCTATTTTTCTATCAATAGGAAGTACTTCAAAGGTCAACTGGTACTTCTTATTTTGTTGCCAGAAAATTTTGTTCTTACATTCTTAAGTATGCAACTTCAACACGCACAGCCCATGTGGTCATACTCTGCTAGAACATCAAGAGGTGTCTAGTCTTAGCCTGTTCAGTGCAAAAGCACCTAACTCTGCCTCTAGTCTATTTTTACCTCAAAGCTAAAGCATTGTTTCTGCATTCAAAGTACTCAATCTTTTGTTAGGTACATAAGGGTCAACACTTTTTCTTGTCAAACAGGTAGGTTTGCAAATCAGCGGTGGTTTTTAGAATCAAATGTGGTTTTTTCACCTTATCTAAACTATCATTCTATTTTGAACCATAACAACAGCAGAATTTGTAGAGAAAATTGTAAAGATGGTTTTACATTCTTTCATATTATATGCCCTTGAAGTATCTCTCTTTTTCCATAGAGACAAAGAAGAATTTCAACAAAGGAAGGAAGAGTTTTGGGAGAAAAATTGAATAGTCAAAAGATAAGTTCTCCACATATTCTATAACGAGTAAGCCAATTTTTAATCCATGAATATAGCTGGGAAACATAATGCCAACATGATTCCATTAACAGAAAATAATATTTAAAAGACTACAAAGGTTGACGATGTTTACCAAAGCAAGATATGTAGGCTGCTCGAATCACTATAAATACCACAAATCTCATTTGCTTCATACATTACTTCTTTGCTTCTTTGCCTTAATTGTCTCCTATCATTTACCATAAAATGGCTCTCTCTCTTCACTCCCTTCTGCTCTTTCTTGCATCTCTGCTTCTTCTGCAGAGTCTAGCAGAGGCTGCAACTTGTAGCGACTGTTTCATCCATTCTCGAGCAGCTTACTACCCGAATTCTGATGAACATGGAACTGATGGTAAGAGAATTGAAGCAAAAAAAGATACTAAAAGAGTGTTATAAGGCATATTCTGATATTATATATGCCACTAAACTTCCATCCTTACTTGTTTTATTTGCTTAAGTGCAGTTGGTGCGTGTGGTTTTGGTTCATTTGGAGCAACCATTAATGGAGGGGATGTTTCAGCAGCGTCTGACCTTTACCGCAGTGGTGTTGGCTGTGGTGCTTGCTACCAGGTAATCACCAGAAAGAAAAGAAAATCATGATATTTTAGTATACTCACAGCTCAATAACTTTGATGGCATTAACTCATAAGGATCTCCAGTTTTATTAGTTTTTCATCACTCTTTTTACTCCATCAGGTGAGGTGCACCAACAGTGACTATTGTTCGGACAAAGGAGTGACTGTCGTTATAACTGACCAAGGGTCAAGTGATCGCACTGACTTCATTCTGAGCAGGCGAGCCTTTGGTAAAATGGCTCAGACTACAGATGCAGCATCATCTCTGCTAGCCCTCGGAGTCGTTGATATTGAGTATAGACGGTAAGACTTTCTACACAAAAGTTGCATCCATGAAAGAATTTAGTTCAAATTAGCAGTTGTATAATACTTTTCCATCTAATTATGCTTTTCAAAGAACATGACAAATGATCTCTCTCTGTATGCATTCAACAGGGTCTCATGCAACTACCCATACAAAAATATAACAATCAAGATTGATGAGAACAGCAACTACCCTCACTACTTGGCTTTCGTCATATGGTATCAACAAGGCAAGAGGGATATCACTGCTGTTCAACTATGTGAAGTAAGTATCCTCTTCCTAAAAAACATTATACCATGTCCTGTTCCTGTATTCAAGCAATTCATTTTCATTGCATTGTTATAACCAGTTTTATCGTCACTGGCATAGCTACAAAAAACATACTTCTCCTGTGTTGCAGACTCAAAATTTTGTGTGCAAGCTCTTAGACCGCAGCTACGGGGCAGTATGGACAACAACCTCACCACCAAGTGGACCATTGTCTTTGAGGATGTTATTTAGTGATGACGACGGAGATGAGTGGGTAGTTCCAGTTAACAACATACCCGAAAATTGGAAAGCAGGGGAAAAATACGACACAGGAGCTCAAGTGAACATATAATAGTCATAAGCACCTGATCTCACAGCCTGCTCTCCATAGTTATACCTCTTAAACAAGTCACCAATATTGTTCAATTATTGCTCTTTCTGTCATTATGGTCTGTTTGATTTATTAATTTATATTTCTTGGAAGCTTTTCAGTAAGAGAAATTCATGATTGTACTCACTGCATTATCAAATAATAAGATTCCGAGGACGGTAATATACGCATGGAACTTTCATCGAGCAGCCTACAGACACAAAGTTTAGTAAATTTCCTCCTTTCAAGTAAACATCACCTAACTTTAGATTTACTGAAACAATGAAAAATCCAAGTAAACCACAGATCATGATTCATCTGATACTGTTGTAGTAAAGCAAAAAGCTTAGATAAAAAGAATCAAGAGAGAGAAATTTCACAAAGAAAGATGAAAATATTGATCAAACAAGAAGTACTCAACAAACAGATATGCAAATAACGTCTAAGCAAAAGTACAATAGAACGATTAAAAGGGAAGAGTAGAGATGCATGAAACATCGTTCAAGAGCTGAGAGGTGCTTACCATAGATGTTTGAGGCTCTATGTGGAACTATTACTGCAAGCGAGGGACTGGTGAATTTGAGTATGCTATGTATGTGCGCATGCATGCATGTATGAAGCGTAGAAGAATGACTAATGATAATGTCAGCCTAAGTGGTAGAGGTTACGTGCCTAGGACTGGGAGCATGAACCGGCCACGTGGGCAAAGCCCCTGATTTCCTTCCCGTCGGCAGCTGACATTTCATCTCTTTTACATCTAATGCTCAGTTTTCAAGTATCTCAACAGGGAAGCCGGAAAGGTCTTAAAACTCTTGGTCGTTGCAGATAGGACTCGTTTTCTAATTTTAGAGATTCTTTTTTGCTCCTCGATTCCGTTCGGATGTCCAGGCCCAACTGGGAACCCAAAAGACTTAGGCCCATGAAATTTGAAATGCGATTTACCAAACAGATCCGTTTTGACTTTGCAGGAGAGGCTGGGTCACCTTCTATCTCCTTTGCGGGCTTCCTCCTTGAAGAAGCTAGGGTTACTCAGAGTCGGACGTCGGCCATTGTCAACCGGAGTGAGTGAGAAAGATGGCAAATCAAGGAGCCAAGAAGCGCAGGGAAGAAAATGCACGCCACATGGCGAACTTGCGTCGCTTAATTATCGCCTGCAATGTACGTGATCTTCATCTTATTACTTCGTTGCTGATTACTTAAATGATTCCTCATTGTCTGGGTTAATTTTTCATGTTCATCATAAACAAGTCTGCACCTTTGTGTTTTATCTGGGCTCTAATTATTTTTCTGATACTTATCCCTTCAAGTGGTGGCCTTTTTAGCATACATGCAATAACAAACTTAGTTATTGATAGAATTATCTGAATGAAGATATATGTTTGTTAAAATCATTTTGTGTAAGTTCTATTCTATCAAAAAAAAAAATTGTGTAAGTTCTAAACTGTGCAGCTAATCCTAACGGAATTCTTCCTTGCTTTTTAATGTAGTTAGTATTGCTAGTTAGCTCTGGTGACATTATGTTCATTAATCTAATTTGTATGTTTTTTTATTTTAAGGTTATATATGTCTTAGTAAGGATTCTGATCTTCCATTCAAGTTTCACTTGGAAACACTGGGCGGGTCTGGTTTTAACGTCTTTGGCTTATGCAATTCCATATAAGCAACTTGCTGAGATGGCAAAACCTGCTTATGCCGATGATGGGGAGCTTCTTGATGGTGGATTTGATATGAGTACTGGTGGGATTTGTGGGTAGGCCTTTCTCATTTACTCTGCGGTTTTCTTCTTTTTGGCATCTCATGTGTAGCAAGTCTTCCTTTCATTATATCTTAGAGGTAGTAAGTTACTTGAACTGAATCACTGCATGACTTTTTGTGAATGAAGAAATTGGAAGGGTGATGTGGTATGTTTTGAATGGGATGGGAAGATTGGCACCTTACTGTCGAGTTCATTTAATAAAGTAATGCCAGCATATTCTTTCCACAATCAGGCAGCTTTATGTTAATCTGCCCTTAAATGAAAATGATGTAATTTGCATGGATGTTGCTTGTTGATTCTTTGGTATGACCTTAACAGTTTTGTGTTAGCTGATGGTTGGCTACTTCTGGATCATGGCACAGTTGGGGTCTTAGACCTTGGGCATGGGCATACTGAGATCAAGTTTTGACTCTTTGAATAAACTTTTTTTTTTTTTGGTTGACCAGGAAGATTCGAAGTCACGATTTCTTTTGTTCTAGTCCTGGCTCCACCACAATCTAGGATTATGGAGTGGCCAATTAATATTCTTTCACAAACATACAAAAGACACTTAAAGAACTGCGTTTCTTGTTTTGCAGATAATCTTCCCCTGAAGTAGTTTGATTGCAACATCTTGAATTGTTTTTTGAGACTCAGCTTTTGAGAACTTTTTAAATGAGCTTAACACTGTCCCTTAAAAAATAGTATGACCTCGAAAGTTGTGCAATCATGAGATAGGATCACAAAAAATAGTGTTGAAACCCTGTTGAATTCTTTTTTGATAGGAAAACTCTTTTTCAATTTAAAAACATCGGATTTTTTTATCTGATGTTTCTAAAGTTGGCTCAGGTTATGAGCAAAGTACTGAATGATCTTTTTTTTCCCCCACTCTTACCTATTTCTTACTTAAGCAAGATTACCCATGAGGATCCATTATGCTACTCAGAGAAAACAACCATTGAAAGTCCTTAGATGGTATAGTCAGATCCAGAATTGGGAAAACTGGTCAATGTTGGAGTCGGGTTTTGCAATGTGCTAATTCGTTGTTATCATTTATCCTAAGAAAGTTCTCATGTTTTTAACATGTGAGTCTTGATCACCTGCTTACTGTTTTTTCTTTTCATGTATAAAATAATAACTTTGTGATGATTTGGGTACAAATACTCTCCAAAGAGGCAGTATCTGGTTTTACATCAACTCTAGGCTACTCCTAAACATATCCGTTACACTTGAGAGTGCACGTCTGTCTCGTGAGCTGGATCAGCTTGGGGTTGGGCTAATTAGAACCCTTATTTAATGACTTCATTGAAACTGTTTCCCTGCTTGGCAGAGCAACCTGCCACTTTTTAAACCTGTTTCTCAGTCACTTGATTCAACAATAGATCAACAAGTAATGCATCAATATTTCATCACTGGATGCAAGCATGCTTTAAGAGTTGATATGGATGAAAATGGGGTTAGCCTGTCCTTAACCAGTGACTTTTGCCATCGTTAGCAAAATCATTACCCTTTGCAGCTGCCATAGGTGTATCATCTCGTGCAATTTAAATTGTGGAGTGGGTGTGGTCAAGCCATTCTAAGTCACCTAGGGCTAACTGAAGCAAGTTACTGGGTTCCTTTTATGTAGTATGAGGGAATTTGAAGTTCCCTAGTCTAATATTCTGGTCCATATCTTAGACTACTCTCAACATTATAGATTACTTTGGCTACTTTAATGATCTATAACTTCCTTCCTTTGGCATATCAAACAAAACTATTCTTGCCTTACTATTGTTCATTTCTTGCAGATACTTGCATGATGTAATCTACATTACAAGCTTCGTGCAAGTCATGTCTATCATCTCTGAAAAGTTTTGGTACACATATCTAGTGGTAAGATCAATTTACCTAATTTGATCATAAATACGCCTTCCATTCATGCCTACAGAATAATATTTTATTTTTAGTACATCATCATATGTTGGTCATATGATCATTGAATCTTTGTCGAAATATCTTTGGAATGAGTCATGAAATAAAATAGGTAGATCTTGTTTATATAAAGGTAGAGGGGAAAGAAAAGTAGATACAATGGTGTAACAGAGGTACTTTGCTTCTTTCCTTTCAGATTCCAGGATTTGGAGTATACAAATCTTTTGGTTTCATTAAAGGATTTCTATCACAAGGTTCAGAGGTATGTTTTCCTTCCTTGCATTCTCTGTCAACTCTGGAAAGGCCAAAAACGCATTTAATTCACAAACATGCACTGTTATGTCGCTCTGTGATTCAGGAAGGGATTGAGGATGAGAAGACTCGCAAAAAGAGGGAGAAGATGGAGAAGAAAGCTTCAAGAGCTAAGTTTGTCAAAACAAGAAACAGATGAACATCTACAATATGAATGAAGCAAGCTCTTGGGTTGAATTAAGTTGTTTATTACTGAGTGGAGGTTCAACTGGAACCGTGACCTCATGTCATGCCCTATACTGGAAAAATAGAGAGGAATATTTGTGTAACCTTTGTATAACTAAAGTTTTATTGACATTGATTTAATTGTTGGAAGTAGTTTTCTTGTTCAATCTATTGTGACAATGATAATTTAGAATCAATAATGCAATTATGTAATATTAAAAATTCGGAGGTTATAATTAAAATTCAAATGAAACAGAAAATAAAAATAAAATTGCTGGATTATTTTTTTATTTTAGGTGAAAGTGATTGATTTATTTGAGTTTAGTATATTTCTAATTTTTGGATAAAAATTTAAATTGTATAAAATAAGGTAAGTATTATTTGAAAATTTAAAATATATTTTTAAAATTTTTGTATTGAATTTTTAAATGTTTTTACAAATTTTGATTGATAAAAAATAGTTAAATTAAGTTTTATAAAAGAATTTAAAAATTAAAAGTATTTGAATTGAGAATTTTGAGTTACGAATTTTATTTTGAAATTTTTTGAGGAACGTAATCCAAGCTATCATCATTAAAAATTTTAGAGTTTTTTAAATTTAAAAAAAAAATTTAAAAACTTTTATTCTCAAATATTTAAAATTTTTATAACGAATAATTTGTTAATTAAAAATTATTTAAAATTAAGAAATTAATTTGAAATAAAAATAATTTTTATATAATTTTTGAATATTTTAATAATGAATATATTTGATTTTGTTATAGAAGTTCAAACTAATGTGTAATTTGATTATTTATTATTAATTCAAAATTTATTTTGAATATGTTTTGAAGCTTAAAATAAAAATTAAAAGAGAAAAAATATTTTAAAAGATTTTAAATGATATTTATCTAAAAAAATTTTAAACAATCAATAAATATAAACAAATGAAATACTTAATAAAAATTTTTGGCACTTAGCAATTGATTTTTGTATTGAATGATTTTGAGGTAATAAATGAGTGACTTGATTCCTATATCCAAATATTTAGTGTTATTTTTTAATTTATAAAATACATCATATAAAACACGATTTGATAATATAATCATATTAAATTAATATTTTATTAATTATGTCAATATTTAATATAAATACATATTTAAAAAAGCTCCATGTTTTCATATTAAATGATATGTAGAGACGAAGTCACATAAGGGTTACATTGACTTATAACTTGGGATAAATTTTTTTAAAAAATTATGAAAATTTAGATTTATTATTATTTTTAAATTTATTTTTTATTTCTCTTTTATTCTTTAAAGAAGATATGGTCGTTAATAATCTCTAATATTTTCTTTCGCTCACAATCACAACATAATATGTGAGCGTCTTTTGTTATATTTATAATGGGGTTGATCATTAATAAAGTTTTTTTTTCAAAAAAAAGTAAATTATGTACAAAACTCATGTCAGTGTCTTTTATTAGGACTAAATTATAATTATTTATTAAATTAATTAAAAATAAAATAATTTTAAAAAATAAAAATCTTTTACAATTCTGTATTCAAGAATTGTAAGTTTTACTTTTCTTTTATATGAGAAAAAGATCTTATTAATTTAATTTTTTTTTAAGAAAAAAATCTTTACATGTTACATTGCTATACTTTTTAAGTATAAGCATGTTATTAAATCATATAAAACTTATGATTGTATTTATTTTGAAGATTTAAATTTGAAATTATGGTTGAAGTGCAAGTGACGATCAGTTGCCATAACAGAGATTTGGTCATGAATTAGTTGTTATAAGTTTAACGTACATTTTCTTAATTTATACTTTACATATGCCTACTCTATATATGAGAAATAGATGATTTATATATATATATATATATATATATATATTGTCATGAATTAATTGTATTTAAGGTAAAATTATAAAATATTTAAATTATGATTGATTATATTTAAAAGAGTAATACTTGTTATGTTTTACCATTTAATTGTGTATTTATTATGACATTAATAATATTTTATCATTTTATTACATTTTAAACGAGAAAATAAAATTTAGTCCACAAAAAAAAATATTTAAAAGTATATTTAGAACGATAAAATTATTTTTTAATAAATTAAAATTTGACATATTTAAAAGTCATAATTTTTTTATTTGTAATTTATAACTTGTAAAATAATTGGTGATAAAAAATTAATGTTCTTTAATTTTTTAATAAATTAATAAATTATTTTTAAAAAATATGTTTTAAATAAATTTAAAATATAAGTAAAAAATAATTCAATATTATCTAAACAAGTTAATTGTATATTAAACAAAAATTAACACACACATTAATAATGTAAATTATATCAAATATGATCCATGTTAATTAGATACAATATAAATATGGATGATTGCACGGGCTAACTCCCCCCGGCCACCTCCAACCTACAGGTTGGCCTGTAGGAGGACTGTCAGAACAGCGTCTCTGGGTGGATGGTGGGCTCAGTCTGCGAGCACTAGATCACAAACTGAGATTAAGCCCATTTACCAATCTAAAGCCCTTTTGGAGAGGAGCCGTCCGCTGTGGCCCTGGTTTCTACTCACTTGGGGATTAGCAACGCCTGGTAGGTCGCCAATCGACATCACCTCGGAGAGAAGGAGAGCTGCAAAACCCTCTTATCTCCTTCCCGCCGCCAGCTCCCCTTCTTCTCCTCGGTTGTTCCAGGTACTGAGCTGTCAACTCTTTTTTTGTTGGTTATTTTTTTTCTCGATTCTTACTATTTCCTTCCTCTTCTCTCCTCTTTCAGCTTTCGTCCTCTCCTTTCCTTTCCTCTCTGTTCTCTCTGTCTTCTCATTTGGTTATCCCTCTTTTCGGTGCACCTTGTTGCTGCCTTGCCTCTTGTTTCGTTTTTCTTTTTAATCTGGGTTTTCTGTTTCTTCTTTAATTTGGTTATATTTACGTTTTGCTCAAATTGATGTGTTAAGGATTAACTTTACTTTATTCAAATTATCTGAAGTTTTTAGATCTTTCAGTTGATAACATTTTCCGTAATTTCTCTCTGTTCATCATATTTGCAGACCTGCAGTTAGTCTCTGAAAAATGAGTTTGATATCTCAGAATATTATATCCAAAAGTGGAGGGAAGACTAAAAGGGAAGATACAGATGAGCCTTCGTTTCTGGAAGATTTCAGAGACATTGAAAATGGAGGGGAACCTATTTTGGATGTCTCGAGGACAAAGAAGAGAAAGAAAGAGAAGCAAAAGCAAAGAGAGATTGAACAAGAAAGAGAGATGAAGAAACTGGAGAACATTTTATTTGGGTCCCTCTATTCCCCTGTTGATTTTGGCAAGGAGGATGAGGGAAAGGACCTGAATGAGACTGGTGGTGGTTCTGATTTGTTTTATGTGGACCGCTCTGCTAATAAGGAACTGTCAGTTTATAAACAGGATGATGAACTCTATGAGGAAAGCAATGATGGGGAGGAAACTAAACAAAGGAAACCAGTTTGGGTGGATGAGGAAGAGGAACAGATCAAAATAAACATAGCTAAAAGTAACAGATTGAGGAAGCTTAGAAAAGAAGAAGAGGAGAGTTTGATTTCTGGCTCAGATTACAACTCAAGATTGAGGGCTTACCATCTTAAGTTGAACCCAGGCACTGAGTGGGCACAATGTGATTCACATTTCAAGAGTAGTAGCTATAATGATGATGAATTATCAGAAGAAGAAAATGGGTTTGCATTGACCCATGGTGATGATGAATTTGAAGCTGTTGATATACTTCGAACAACCGAAGAACTTGTGAGAAGCAATGTGAAGCTGTTGCCTGGAGTCCTTGAGTTCTCAAGACTTGTGGATGCAAATGTTGAAGATCCTTCAAATGGCCCAGTAAATTCAGTTGAGTTCCATCGAAATGCACAGTTGTTACTTGCTGGTGGATTAGACCGGAGGCTCAGATTCTTTCAGATTGATGGCAAAAGGAATAACAAAATACAAAGCATTTTCCTTGAGGATTGCCCAATTAGGAAGGCATCCTTCTTACCTGATGGTTCTCAAGTCATTGTAGCTGGAAGAAGGAAGTTCTTCTACAGTTTTGATTTGGTCAAAGCAACAGTAGATAAAATAGGCCCCTTGGTTGGTAGGGAGGAGAGAAGCTTGGAAGTTTTTGAGGTTTCACCTGATTCTAAAACAATTGCTTTCGTGGGCAATGAGGGTTATATATTGTTGGTTTCATCGAGAACAAAGGAACTGATAGGAACGATGAAGATGAATGGTACTGCACGATCTTTAGCTTTTGCTGAGGATGGGAAGAAATTATTGAGTTGTGGAGGTGATGGGCAGGTTTACCACTGGGACCTAAGAACAAGAACTTGTATCCACAAAGGTGTTGATGAAGGCTGCATAAACAGTACTGCTCTTTGCACTTCCCCAAATGGCTCCTTATTTGCTGCTGGTTCAGACAGTGGGATAGTCAATATCTACAAGAGAGAGGAATTTTTAGGAGGAAAGAAAAAACCAATCAAGACTGTTGAAAATCTAACGACTAAAGTGGATTTCATGAAGTTTAATAATGATGCTCAGATGTTGGCTATCTGCTCGACCATGAAGAAGAACAGCATGAAATTGATGCATGTTCCATCTCTTACGGTTTTCTCCAACTGGCCTCCCCCAAATACAAGCCTGCATTATCCCAGGTGTTTGGATTTCAGTCCTGGTGGTGGTTTCATGGCTGTGGGAAATGCTGCTGGAAAAGTGTTATTGTACAAATTGCATTATTACCAGCATGCATAGGATGGCTCAATCTAAAGCTTTGCTTACTTAACTAGGTAATGTTGTTGCATTATTTCTTCCTTTTTTGTAGTGCCAGATAGATTAAGGCTCTATTGCAGTTATAGTAAGGCAAGAAAAGCCTGATATTTTTGGTATCCTTTGTCAACTTGCTTCATGAGAGGTGCAAAATTGAATTTATGCTTTGCTTGGTTAAGTTTGTTCTCTCTCTCTCTCTCTCTCTCTCTCTCTCTCTTTACTGATGTTGATTACATGACTATCCAATAAGGCTAGCCACCTGGTTGCATGTTTCTGAATAACTTTGCTTTGGATAGACAAGTTTGTTGCAGATTTATGCTAAACTCTTCAATGTTGTGCTTGGATAAGAGGGTTAATTGCAAGTAGTGCATTTTGCAGCCATGGCATGATTGTGAATCAATAAAATAAGCAGAGAAAGTTCCAATCAACTTATTGTTTCCTGCCATATGATATGTCTGCTAAAAAGAAATAAGCAGATTCCTTCCCAGAAGCAAAAGATATCAATGAACTAGATTAGTAGCTACAATGCTTCTAGGAATTTAGCTCAGCATTCCATATGGTTTAGTAGTATCAAATTTGGACTTTAAAGAATCTTTTGCAAAGATAAAAAAGAAATTTATAAAATTGTGAAGGGCTCATTCTAAGTGTTAATTAGTGACAGTTTCAAGTCTTTTGAGGATCATTGAGTTTATTTTTTATCATTAAATTGAAAACTCTGATAATGATGAATCTCTATTTGTTTGTTGGAATTTTAAATTCAGAATGTTTTGATTATTAAAAAAAAAAAAACTTAGAAGTTGATCACGGAGAGTGAAGTTATAACACTTGATTCTATTATTCTAATATTATAACATCTCATATCAATCATTTGCACAATTCATTAAATAAATGATGCTTATGATATCATGTTAATGTGTAAAAGTTTTACATGATTAAACTATTACATTATTTACGAATTAAATGATTTGTATGATATCATTTGAATGAAGAGTGAAAATTTGATTACTTCTGTCTGAAACTTTTGAAAACAATTTAATTAAATTTGTTAAAAGAACCAATAATTAATTGAGTATTAATGAAAATTGATTAGTTCAATGCTCACCACCTAACCTGATTTATCATCACTAAATGCAGATATAGATATAAAACTAATTGATACCATTGTTGGTTATTAGGGGCATCCCGAAAACGTCGGGTCAAATTATGGCTTTCAAATTAAGTTCTCAGTTAGTAGATGCTGTCAAAGGGAGTGGCGGTGTCATACTCAAAAATGAAGAGACTCATAAAATGGCAGAGGCAAATTGAGCTTTTGCACATTTTCCTTAGACATTTATCTATCTTCTTAAATTTGGAAGCATAGGGCCAGACCTATACAGGAACCCAATCTAAATTGAATTTTACCCAAGTTCAAACTTATTAGAACAAAAGAAATTCTTAAATCATATATATAATTGTATAACAAATTACCTCTCATTTGGGTTGAACGATTTGGAGCACTGCCTCAGTTTGTTTTCATGAAAACATATATGCCTTTTGTGGAGTGAGATGAAGATGAAGAAGAGGCTTCTTTGCATGCCAGTAAAAGGAGCTGGCATTCATGATCACAAAGAATCCGCAAAGCTAGTGTTGAACAAATAACAAATGCATGCGATGATTTTAAAGTTAGATAGACAATGTGAAGAAAAAAAAAAAGAGATTAAGTAATCATCTTTGAAGAAAATTAAAATATATAATTGAAATATATGATTAAATTATAACATTGATCTATCAAGATATTTTTAATGATTGAATTAATGATAATTTTAATAAAATAATAATAATTATTAAAAAAATGCATAAATTATCTGAAATTGACTAGTAAATTTATGTTTATTTTTATTAATTTAAACTCGATGACATAAATTTTTATGCAACTTTTAACAAGGGCTCATTGTCTCTTGTCACCAAGATAGTCCTTAGGTACTAGTGTGTCTCTTGTTATTATTTTAGTCTCAATTCAATGTATTTGTTTTAGAAAAATATTGATTGTGTGAATCACATTTCTTGAAACTTTGGGTTAAATTATCTCTATTTATTGAAAAGTTGTCCACTTATCATCCTCCATGATGAATTCATGAGTCCTTCGATTTTCTTTGATCAAAATCCATTTTTGCACATATCGTAATGTTATTTTATAATTTACGACTTTGAGCTTTTTTATTTTTATAATCATAAAAATCTAATATATAATAAGTTGAGTTTCTTTTGTAATAATTTATATCATTAGTGATCTAGTTATTAAGATGATGTGATCTATGATCATTGATGCAAAGTAAACCAAAAAGAGAGTTAACTACTATAGTATACAATAATTAAGAACATCCAATTTTATGTGAGGCTCTATTTCTTGGTTTTAACTCATAGAGAGCATATCACATTTGTTAGTACAATCAAAATTGACAAGAAGATAATGAGGTCATAGACAATAAACAAAGAACTCACAGGAATAATTGAAATCCTTAATGCTTATCACAAGAAAAGCTTCAAAGCCATATGAGTGCAAGGTTTACTGTAATCAAATGTTTATATTAATCCATGTGATCTCTCTGGTGATAAATGGATGTCATATAGGGCTGCTGGTCTAGGCACCAACTAGTGTATGAATCAATGTCCCTGAAAGGAAAGTGCACAATCATGACAAAGATTTATATATTCTCTTCTTTGCACCAAAGAAAATGGATTCCATGTCATGCCTGATGTGGGATGGAATTCCTTCCTGCTAGTCTTCCATGGTGTGCTATCTAGGTTCCTTCCCCTGGGACTATCAACAAAAGTTTCAGCCAGCTTGTTAACCAAATTCAAGATATGAAGTAGAAATCTTGATACTTTCTGAATAAGGATTGAGAAATCAAAATCAATTACTAAGAAAAAATTACTTCTGCCCAGTTTTATTGTTCGCTAGCATGGATAATATTTACATGTAAACTGGAGTATAATGCTGTCATTATTGAATAAAATTAGACTATATATAAGAAAATATATATGCATACATATGCGTGTATATATCTATATATATATATATATAATATGTTGTCCTATAAAATCTCTTCTTGAAATTTGTTTAAGCAGGTAATTCACAGGTCTAAAAATCATGAATGTTTGATAAATAAAGAGAATGATATTTCCTTGCACCGTCCACGCAAAAGATACCACAGCCCATGTGGAAATAACCAGTCAGAACATCAAGAGATGCCTAAACTTGGGTCACTTAGTGCAAGAGCACCTAACTATCTCTCCAATCTACTTTCTTATCTCAAGCAAATGATGTAGATTTCACATTCAATGACTTCAAATCTTCAGATTCAATATCCCACTTTACCCACTTGACATCTCTCTCTCTCTCTAGGTGCTTTAGGGTTAACATTCTATCATGGTCAAAGGGTTTTCGAGAATCAAATCTACTTTTTTCCACCTACGTTTATCAACAGTGTCCTGTCAACAATTATATAACTTCAGAATTTGCAGAGTGAAAGCATACTCATTAAAATGCGGGTACCGCAGCAAAGTACATTTCAACAGATGATGATAAAACTATTCTATTAACCTAATTCTTTCCAACAGAATGTATGTTTTAACTTTGACACTTTATCAGTATATTACAATAGCTTTCATACAAGGAAAGGAAAAGCGGAATTAAAATAATTGATTGAGTCAAATGAAGTTTACACATATTTCAGTGTCAAGCAACCTGTAAGTCCAAGAAATGCTAACAGAACTCCACTAACTTATAATAATATTTGACACAGGAAGACAGCATGTCAATCTTGACAAAGTCAACTGAGCTAAGATATTTTGGCTGCTTAGTTCACTATAAATACTATGAATCTCATTACCTTCATGCATCGAGCACCTTGTCTTCCTTGCCTTTGTTCCTTTGCTCTTTCATCCTGAGATGGCTTCCTCTCTTCAGTACCTTATGTTCATTCTTGCAACTTTGCTTCTCATGCAAACTACTGCCAAGGCTTCAACTTGTAATGACTGTTTCATTGCTTCTCGAGCATCTCATTACCCAAATTCTGAAGAAAATGGCACTGATGGTAAGAGAAAAATCACTCAGACATAATTTTGATATTGTACATACTAGTTAACATGCATTCTCAGTGATCTTTTAATGAAGTGCAGCTGGTGCATGTGGATTTGGTTCATTTGGAGCAACTATCAATGGTGGAGATGTTTCAGCAGCATCTGATCTCTATCGTAATGGTGTTGGCTGTGGTGCTTGCTACCAGGTAATCCAAAAGTGGGAAATAAAAGTATTGTAGCTTCCTAATATGATTCTTTGCTTTACAGTACTTCATTGCATGATTAATAAAAATGCTCCTTAATCTTCATTATGTTTCATCATGATATTTACTTCACTAGGTGAGGTGCACCAACAGTTACTATTGCTCAGACCAAGGAGTAACCATAGTTATAACAGACCAAGGCTCAGGTCACAACACTGACTTTATTATGACAAGACAAGCCTTTGGCAAGATGGCTCAAACAAAGGATGCAGCAGCATCTCTCTTAGCCCTTGGCGTGGTTGATATTGAGTATAGACGGTGAGACATTTGACTTGAGTACTTTCAATTTTTTCTTCTGTAGAAGACAGTAAAATGATATTGTTAACGTGAGAGTCAAATTCAGTTCAATAATGTGACCAAGAAGACACCTGCTGAAGTTGTATTGCTAACACAAACAAAAAAAATATCAGTTTAGTTCATGTATTATAGTTTTGAAAAATTACAGGCATATATGTACATATATAGAGCACACAATACTAATGGAGCTCTGTATCTGTCTCAACAGTGTTTCATGCAGCTATCCAGGAAAAAATATAACAATTAAGATTGATGAGAACAGCAACTACCCTCTTTACATGGGTTTTGTCATATGGTATCAACAAGGCAAGAAGGATATCACTGCTGTTCAACTATGTGAGGTAACACTTTATTTATCAAATATTGAATTCTTTTGGCATTGAGAGTTTGAGTTTGATTGGAAGACACAAAATACTGATTTTGAAAATCAAGATATTAAGAGGTAGCACCACATACAGGATTCAATAGGATATCACTGATCACAGAGATAAAATATTAAAGCTTCTATAGAACAATAAAAGGAAAATGGGAATCTTCTCTAGCTTATATTGAGAAAAAGGCTACACTAACCTTCTGGTTAATCTATTCATGCCATCAACATTATTATCATATAAACATTAGTATATTTATTAATGAAATACCTTTGAATACATGCAGACTCAAAATTTTGTGTGCAAGCTCCTCGATCGCAGTTATGGAGCAGTGTGGACAACTACCTCTCCCCCTAGTGGACCCTTGTCTTTGAGGATGTTGTTCAGTGATGATGATGATGATGAGTTGTGGGTTGTTCCTGTTAACAATATACCCCAAGACTGGAAAGCTGGAGAAACATATGACACAGGAATTCAAGTCAACTTATAATCATATCCACCATACATTATTGTTTAGGTTTCCAAAGTTATATGTACCACCGAAGTAAGTCTATGCTGTTCTTCAAATATTCGTATTATTCGTATTGTATTTATTAATATATATTTCCATGGAGAAGGAATAGGCTTTCAGTAACAACATTCAGAGATGTGATATAGTTGACTATTAAAAGTCAGGTTTGTAATAGGTGTTTGGACTTCCTTTGATATGAGCATTCACATTGTCAGTAAATGTCTTTTACAGGTAAGCATTGCTAAGAATTGTCTAAGCAAAGATTCCACTTTGTTACTTTGTTCACACTTTACAAGTTTTAATGTTCTCGAGTGCACAATTGCCACTGTTCCAGAATCTTGAATTGCCATAACATGGAACAATGAGAAAATAAGGATTGAAGATATTGTTAATGACTGTTATTCAAGTTTCAAATTCATTGTGCCTTCTATGTGGTCTCCAAATTCTATTATCTAAATTGGGAAGACTCCTAAGCCTCATAGTCATAGTATCTGGTTTGACATAGAGGAAAAAAGGGAAAGTGAAATCATATCATACCAGAATCCAGAATGCTCATTTGGACTAGTGCTGCTCCAACTGGATTGAACTGGGACTAGTGCTGCTTCAACTGGACTGAACTGATCCATCTCCCCATTTATAAGCTGAACCACTGCCAAGCAGATATTTTGGTTAAATCTAAATATCACTCAAGAAGGCACCTGGAACTACAATATTCTAACAGTTTCAAGGGTAGGTTAAGGAGTTTTTGAAGGTATTTTTTCCAATTAGTAAAGCATCCATTAGAAAGCAAAGAATTTCTAGCACTAGAGAGCCTAATACTTCTACTGTGTTCCAGGAATAAAAAATATCAGTCAGGTCAAACTATTGTAAGCATCACATTTGATTGCAAGTAAGTGCATGCTAAGGAAGGAAGCAAACATGGAATGAATCAAGGAGAGACATAAATAGGGAAGGTCAATGAAGGGCAAACAACAAATACCTCAGTTTCATAAGCATTCTATTTTTCTATGAAGAACAACAAAAATATACAATTCAATGACATGACAGTGCTCAATGAACTCACCTCAAACAGGTGGAGCAAATGGTGAGATCCAGAAATATACATATAAATGTGAAACTTTAATATAAGTTACAAGCCAAACAAGGCACTGCTGACTTCTAAGCGTTGCTGGGATCTTTGAATAGAATATATGAAACAGGAAATTCGGATTAATCACACATCACAAGATATACATTGTCATAGTGTATATTTCAACAGGTGGCAGTAAGATGTGCCAATTTTAGCAATGATGATATTCTATCTGAGGCAATCCAGCTTCCCAGATATCTTTGCAGAGTCTTTGCCTACCGTTCACTTTCCAAGATGCACTATCTTGTAGAATACTTTGATTCTTGAATTGGCACGAAGAGGTGCATCTTGGAACAATGTAAAAATGAACACTTCCACTAAAGTAATAGGCCTTACAATTCTTTCATGAAGCATGCTTTCCTTGCTGGGATCTTAACCCTCAGTATGATCTCTACAAGACAATTTCAGTTCAGCACCCATCTCACTCAACATCGAATACAACATTCTTCTCTTATGGCATGAACCATTTTCAAAAAACGAATGTGATACTACTTCTCCAGCATGAACCAGACTGGATGCCACTGTTTTATGTAATCCTTTTTCCTTCATCATCCTTCTCATGTTCTCAACATCATCCCATTTTCCTTCCATAGCATATATGTTTGATAATAATACGTAAGGTCCAACATCTCCTGGTTCCAACTCGATTAGTCGCTTGGCCACAATCTCTCCAAGCTCTGAATTTGAGTGTGTCTGACAAGCAGAAAGAAGAGCTCCCCATAACGGAGGTCCTGTATCCATAGGAATTTTCCGAATAAGCTCTTCTGAATCTTTCATCAAACCAGCCCGGCCAAGGAGATCAACCATGCAGCCATAATGCTCCACCTTCGGTTCAATTTTGTAAACTCGATGCATAAGATCAAAGTACCACCAACCCTCTAGAATCATTCCTGCATGTGTACATGCAGATAATAAGCAAACAAAAGTAGCATCATTGGGCATTGGGCCTTTCTGTTCCATTTCAAGGAACAATTCCAGGGCCTTCTCCCCATGTCCATGCATGCCATAACCCATTATCATAGAATTCCATGACACAATATTTCTGTCAGGCATCTCATTGAAAACATCTCTAGCAGAATCCATAGCTCCACACTTTGCATACATTGTCAATAGGGCAGTTGAAAGCAACACATCTGCTTTAATCCCATTATTTTTAAGATAGGAATGAACCCATTGGCCTGTTTCGAGCCTCCCCAAATTTGCACATGCAGATAAGACACTTACCAGAGATGCTTCATTTGGCCTAGTCTCTCCTTCTATCATTCTCTCAAAAAATCTCAAACTCTCGATGTAATCCTTGTGCCGCACATAAAGAGCCAACAAAGTATTCCAAGAAACCACATTCCGGATAGGCATCCTATCAAAAAGCTCTCGAGCCAATGGAACGTTTCCAATTCTTGCATAACCATCAATCATACAATTCCAAGAAACGACATCTCTCACTGGCATCTTCTCAAACAACCCTCTTGCAGTCTCCACATCTCCAATCCCCACATACCCGGTAAGCAGAGAGTTCCAACTAAAAGCATCCCTCTCAGGCATCTCATCAAAAAGCTCATGAGCAACACTAACTTCCCCACTCTTCACGTACCCAACAATCATTGAATTCCAACTAACTAAATCCAACAAAGCTGCACCATCAAACACCTTGCGCGCATCCCAAATTCTCCCACAAATGGCATACACATGAATCAAAGAGTTTCTAACATACAAGTCCAACTCGAACCCAAGCTTCAAAACTCTGGTGTGAGCTTTTTCTCCTTCTCTGACAGACCCAATCTCCGCGCAAACCTTCCCCAGTAAAGGAAAAGTGTAATGGTTATGCGGAACGCACTTAGCCACCAATTTTTCATAATAAAACCTCAAAGCACCAAAAGGGTCATTTGAGTTCACAAAACACCTTAATATGGTATTACATAGAAAAGAATCAGGTTCTTCAACAGAATCAAAAACCAACACAGCATGAGAAACTGAACTCAGAGAAGTGCAAAGCTTCTTTATTACCCGGCTTGCTGCCAGAGGGTGCTGAAAGAGGCCAGAGACGAGAAGTTGGGTGTGAATTTGGTTGAATTCTCTGATGCTGGTACATGATTCTAACTTGCGCAAAATTGAGTGGTTAAGGCTCAAAACGGGTAGTCCTTGGTGATCTGTGAGGTTAGTTTGGTCTAGGGAATCGTTTGGCCAGAGCTTTGGCGGAGGCTTAGATAGGTTCTTCTGGGATTTGAGGAATTTGTCAAGAGAAAGAGATGTTGCCTGTGGTCTGGCGAATCTGAATCCAACAGTCATCTGTTCCTTCCTGTTTCGGTGTGATTTGGAGGGAAAGATTAAGCTTTAAAGTTCATTTGCTCAAACATTTGTTGAAACCAAATTTAACTTGCTCAACTGCAATAACGTTATGAAAATAAGATAACATCACAAGAAAATGATATTTGGGCTAAATATATAAAAAATATGCTTCGTTTAAATTTGTTAAAAAAATAAAAATTAAGATACTTATATTATAGATTTTATACAATAAATTTTAATTTAAAATTTTTCGTAACCATAAAATACATTCAAATTATCATTACAAAAAAATTTGAAATTTTTTAAACACTAAAAATATATTTTTAATTTTATACTAAAAAATTAGAAATAATAATCCATAAATTAATAATTACTCAAACTTAAATAAAGTTTAAATTTTATTTAAATCATTTATAAAGGATTTTGATAATGATAATAATATTAATTTTTATAATAATTTAAATTAAGTTCTAAATTAAATTAGATTTAAATGTTTGTTGGTTAAAGATTATCATATAGCATTTGCCTCTTAGGGTTTTGTTCTTTTGTTTGTCAATGTGGGCTCTATTCATTAGGTTTATTTAAGTTTGATTCTTTATGTTTCGAGATGCAAATAAAAATAGTATAAAGTAATTAATTTGAACTATAACATAGTGGTATTCAATTGAGGGTTAATTCTTAATAGTGGTTGTGTTAGATTAATTACGGTGAGTTTAATGCATAGACAGTATATCAATGTGTCAATGTGAGTTGCTATGCAATATGTATAAATTTGTCTATTGTGCTTTGCCTAGTGACATGCAAATGCATATATATATATATATATGTTAATTGATTATTATTTTATTTTTTCATTTAGGATTAGAGAGTTTCATTTTACTTTACCTATCACTTACATTATAATGGTCACTTTCTTGACTACTAATTAGAAAATATAATTGAGATTTAATCTCTATTTATTATAATATTGGTCGTAATATATGTTTCATAATAGAAATAGTAAACATGTTAAAAGGATGCTGAAATTTGGTATGGGGCTAAGAAATTCTTTTATGTAACTCTTAGTAAGATTATGCAAGAAGGGTTGAGGGAATTAGAAAATGGTAGTTATGTTTTGAAAATAATTAATATTATGTATAAAAGATGCCATTAACAAAGTTGAAAGTGATGTTGATATAAATAAGAATGATGAAATTCCAAGTGAAGATGATGGTAGTGTGAGTGATGTACATGATGTAAAGTTTTTAGCCATTGATTATGATGTTGAGATGAAAGAAGATGTTATGCATAGTATCAACCCTGATGTAGCTATGCATAACATGGCTTATGTCAGTGATATGGCTAATAAGCGTAGCTTTGATTCTTTTGATATTAATTATTCCAATGAACTTCACACTCCACCTAATAATAATGAAAATGTTTATAATGAAAGTAGAATTAAGTTCAATGTAATAACTAGCATGGCAAATCCAAAGTTCAAAATGAACTTAGTTTTTGGGTCCATTAGTGAGGCAAGAAACGTTGTGACTGATTACAGGGTTAATAGGAGTTATAATATCAAGCTTGTAAAAAGTGAGTCGATAGGTTTAGAGTGTGGCGTGTAAAGATGATTGCGAGTGAATCATATAGGTCAAATATAATCATTTACTATAAAAACTTATGGCCTTACTCATATTTGTAACTAATCATAATTTCACAATGTTTTTGGCCAGCACATAATTGATCTATTTAGGAAGAATCCAAAGATAGAGATTTCTTCGCTAATACAAACAGTGAGGGAAAATCTGGTTTATGATATGTCTAAGAGTGTTTATGATGTCCTTAGGAGTGTTTTTGATGCAAAGATATGAGTGTTTAAAGAAATCCATAGATAAGGATTTTTACACTAATGTAAATAATAAGGACAAATCTGCTTTATGATATGTATAAAAGTGTCTGTATAAGGTAAAAAGGTTTGGTATGTCAGATTTTTATGGATTTGAGGGTAGTAGTATAGTTGCCTTAAAGACTGCTTTGAAAATGTTATGTAGTAAAATCCTAAAAGCTCACTAATTTTATACTTAGATTGACTATCACCTTAAATCTAGTATTCTAAAAGGTATATTTATGCTTGGATGGATGTAAAAAAGGAGCTTTAAAAGGATGTAGGCCCATCATCAATTTCAATGCTTGACATTTGAAAGGTTGGATTAAGAGCCAATTGATGATTATTATTTAAATAGATCTCAATAACAATATTTAGGCGATTGCTTATGCTGGTATAGATGGTGAAATCAAAGAGACCTGGATATATTTTTGGTAGTTAATATTGTTTGATATTGCTTCCTTGAGGGAGTATTGTTGAAGTTTCATGTCTGACCAAAGAAGGTAAGATGCTTTCATATTATGTGTGTTGTTTTTTACTTTTATGTGATTAGAAGGTAAAACTTTTTCATATTGTGGGTGTTTTTTACTTTTATGTTTTCCCATTATAATTTATTGTTTGACTCTTATATGTAAGGTATTGTCCTTACTTTTGAAAGCTCATTTCCTATATAAATATAGGATTATGTGTTCTTCATTTATATGTTAATTTTCAAAAATTATTGAAAAATAAAATTTTAAAGGATAATGCATACTACTACGAGGTTACAACTCATGTAGAGTTCAAGAATTCTATAGATAGGATAAATGTAATAGACAGTAAGGTCTTTAAGTGGATGTCCAAACTACCTCGTAAGCACTAGTCTAAACATGCTTCTCAAGTAGAGTTAGGTGTGGCATATTGTTGAATAATTTATTTAAGTATTCTAATGCTTAGATTGTTAGGGTTAAAGATAAACTCATTTTGTAATTGTTGGAGGAGATTAAAAACTACTTGATAGAAAGAATCTATGTGCATAGGGATAAAATGCAAAAACATAAAGACATGAAGGTCTTTTGTGATTAAAAATACAAAACTATTTGAAAAAGATTAAATTAAGGTGCTGATATGCTCCAATGGGGTGAAGTACCAAGTGCGGTCGAATGAATATCAATTTATAATTGATTTATCAACTCACAAGTGCTAATGCTATAGGTGGGAGTTTATTGATATCCCTTGCATACACATATGTTATTGTTGCCATATTTTATCAAAAATATAATTTAGAAGTTTATATTGACTCCTACTAACATAGAGAGAGGTACATTAGGTGTTGTCCCATCTTACAATTGAAAACAAGCCACATCGAACTAGCTCGACTCAAGAAATCATGGCCTAAGCTTGACTCAAGAAATGATGACCCAAGCTCAATCCATAATAAAATCCAACGGACCAAGTCAAAGCATTGCATTTGAAAAATATGTAGCCCATGACTTACTCATGAGCTTTATCTGTCAAATCAAATTGACGAGTTATCTTAGCCTTAAACTAGCCAATTTAATAGGTTTTAAATAGGTCATATGTAAGTTGGCCTAACTAATTTTATACAAATCAATTTGATAGATAACTTTATTTACTATTTAAAAAAATAATACAAATAAATAAGTAAATCTTAGCATACTAAATAAAAACTAATAAAAATTAAATGAAAAATTATTAAACTAATAACTTCAAACTTTTAAGATATTAAGTATATAACAAATTTAATATATTTTCCATATGTAATACTGAAGTCAAGGGAATTAGTGAGTAACGTATGTTGTTATTCAATTATAAGATAGATTTTAAATAATATTAATAGCATTTAATTAAAAAAATAACTATATTAACTTACTTTTGTAAGATGAATTAACTTATAAAGAATGTATAAGTTAAACAAAAAAAAAAAGATATATGTTATTAGTTGTTTCAATTGATTAATATTGTATGTTTATGAAAATTTGATATATAAATCTAATTAAATTTAAATGGGACAAATATGTTTGGCTCATTAACTCGTTTAATTAATTCAATGAATTGGTCTATCGAGTGATTTGCTTTAAAATTCAAGGTCTATGACTTGTTTATTTATAAAATAAGTAGCCAAATCAAACCCAATTAATAAAAAAGTTATGTTAAAACTCGTTGGATTAAATCATAAATATGCTGACTCATGGGCCATGAGCCCAATGATGATCTTGATTCTCATCTTATTAACTTTTCTAATGACCCAAATTTATAAACACAAATTGAATTGAATCGAATATAAAAAGTAAAAGAGAAGAAATGTTGATGAGCTCAATAGAAGTTCCAATAAGATGTCTAAAAAGAATTAAGTCATGACATCTTGAAGATGTAAGTAAGTTTGACATAATATTCAGCCTTATAAGGGACAAGCAAGCATGTTAAACGTTTTTCATTTTGGATATGAAGTCTTGTATGTTAATATTTGGTCTTATTTACTTGTTAGTTTGAGTTATATTTAACTTTTTAAAATTTACTCGTAAAAGAATAGTTAATCCATTAATAAAGAAATTTTCATAGATTTTAATATACCAAACCTTTTGCAAAGTCCTACGAGGAGTAACATATGAATTCAATGAACTTTGTAAGATCACTTGTGTATTGCATATTAATGGTTGTGTTTATTTGGTTTCATAACTGTCATGCCAATTAGTCTTAACTCAATTTATTAAAGCTTACTCTATTACATTATGTTTTACTTGTGGGAGTGTAAGCTTTTATTAAGATTTTGTGATTATCATATGATATTTTTTTATATTTGTGTAATGGTGTTAACTTTGTTATATGTTATTGCATGGTCAAAACCCACAAATATCTAGCTTAGGTGAGTTCACAGTTAGGTGATAAGGTAACCTAACACCACTCATACCAATTATACCACCCAACACACTTACATTTATAGTGCCACCAAGTACACCTACACCATCCACCCTTGTGTCACCACCATCACAAAATGTAATTGTCATCAATTAAACTTGTTAGCCCACCAACAATCCCTTTAGCACCTCAACTAAGTTTCTTTTGACCAAATCTATGACCTTGACCAACTTAACTTTGCTATAAATCACCAAGACTACCCTATTGGTTGACAAACAAGGTTATAATAAGATCAAACATCTACTTTTCCTAACCTAAGATAAACTGCACAACCACTAATTACAAGATCATTTGCTACTGCTAATAATGCATCACCATTATTCAAACGTGTACTACCACTGTAGCAGCAACATCTTCTCTAAGATTCATTACCATTTGTCGATCATCAAAACGGACTAAAATGAAGACTCTTGCCAAAAGTGGGAGACATTGATTCTAAATTATGATTGTAATCTTAATTATGATTATAACTCTTTTTTGTTGTGAAGAGAAGTTGTTAAGTGAATGTATGGGATATTAGTTTAAATGAATATTTGTCATTTTAATTATGAAAGTGTTTTGTGAACTACAATAACAAATTTTCAGAAAAGGCTATTAGTTAACACTAAATAATTCATAGTTCTAAGAAGAATTATGAAGAAAAAGATTTGTTTTTTTACAGTAGTTAAAAAAAAATGAAGATAGAGGACTCTTCTCCATAATCCTTTCAAAAACCGTGAAAAAAATAAAGTAAACAATGACTTTCTCTACTGTTGATAAAGAATCGTGAAGACAAAAAAAAAGTACAAATTCTTCAGGTTCTCTAAAGATTCATGAAAAAATTAGTAAAGAAAATATCATGTATCGCGTGCCTGTGTAACAATTGACTCTCTTCATAGTTCATATTAAATTGTGAAAATAAGTTTGGCATGACAGGTTACTTTCTTCATGACTCTTATTGGATCATGAAGATAACATCATCACCATGCATCAAATGCATGCACGATACTGTGAAGATACTGAAATTGTTATGTGTTGCACATATATATGACACGAGACTCTCTTTATGATTATTATCGCATCGTAAAGATAATATAATCGCTTCATATCACGCGCATGTACGACATGTAGCTTTTTTTATGATTCATGATTCATGATTCACATTTCTTATTAAATCAGAGATAAAAATTTAACCCACATGCCATACACATGCGTGACATGTGAAACTCTTTATGGTTCAATAAAAACCATGAAGATATTTTGATTGTCACGTGTCACACACATAAGTTGAAAAACCAAATCAACATTGAAAAACTTATCTATACAAATAATTGATATATTCATAAAACTAAATCACATTGAAAAACTTACTCAATCTTACCACAACCCCAAAAACTTCTCCGTCTGTTGTTATATGTTTAAAAGGTGCACAATTAAACTCGAAATCCACATGGACAATAGGCCATATTGGAGATTGAAACTTCATTCTCCATAAGACCGAATGATGTTCATGTTTCAATCATCTACACAAATCGGCCTGCAACATTAAAATAGAATAACATGCATAACCACCCTTAGCACTTATATGAAAAAAAATGTTCATAAATCCTTTCGATTTGATAGATGAATACCATCAAAAAAAAAAAATAACAGCAACAAAGATTTCTGTTTTTTTTCCTAGGAAAACAAAATGAATTTACCTTTTTGTTAACATTTGTTTTTACGATATTAAAATTCGAGATTTATTTTGTTACTTGTCAAAAAAAGGAGGTTTGATTTAGCCTCTTCTTAAACAACACAATATACTTCAATTTTCTTTTTTTTTTTTTTAAAGATATTTGCTTTTTGATTAGTAACTTAGTTTTCATTGTAAATTAACTTTCAAACAACAAATTTTTTTTTTTCAAAATCTAATATATAATTATTATATTTGAATTTGTTATTAAAAAATTCAACAAAATAACATATTGTCACTTGCTGAGGATGCTACATATTAGAAAACATCCTTAGCATTTCATGTTGAAAATTCACATCAATCATGAATGTTCAATAGAGGATGATAAACATGAACTTCTCGATTTAACTTAAATTGATTGAGAGTTAAAATTGCTTTGTTTACTCATCAAGCAAACCAAAACAAGTTAATATCTTTAAAAAAACTTAATTTTAATACTAAATGAATCCAAAAATATCCTACAAACAAATGCCATGTCACCCTGTAAAACTTTCGATCCATGACAGGACTCTTGATTGATCAATCTTTTGGTATTGCAACATTGACCAACAAATAGCAATCAGCAAATACCAAGCAACACATATCAACCAACATCAATTGTGTGTGACACTCAAACATTAATTTGTTATTAAAACCTCTTACTAAATACATAATGAAGACTGGTTATTCATTATGTCTTTGTCTCTCTTTCGTTATCTTAGTGTTCATCAACTGTCTTCTGCTTCGGGTTCTCCGAAATGTTTACTCAAAGCTCCTTCCTTGCAGACTACAAAACTTTTCAGTTAGGGGTTGAAGATGATACTCTGGCCCATTAGGAAGAATGTTACTTGTTGGAAGAATCAAGAACCACGGAACTTGAACACTTCATTTGGCATTCTGTAGAGAAAGAGCCAAACAAAATTCAAAAATCTGATCAGGAAGGCATTAAGCCACTAGGGTTCAGTCATTATATCATGCAAGGTCTAGTAGAACAAGCCTGCGATGATCCCAAAACCTTGCTAATACTCAATATGAGTAATCAAATCAGCTTTCAAATTCAGAACAAGAAGGCTCTGATGATCTCAAACCGTTGCTCACTACTCCTTGCCTGTAATCTCAAATTAGCTTTCAAGTCAGAACAAAGCATTATGTCATCCATCCAGCTACGTATTTCTAAACGCACCATCATGTTACATGTTGGGAATGCAAGTATTGTTGGATTATTCTATATATCTAGGAGAGCTGCTCTGGCAAGGGACGGCTTTGGCACTAGAAGCAATGAAAGCACAGATATCATCAAGCATAAATGGTTGCGGCAACTGATGAGAAGTTCCCATAAACGCAGCTGAAGTTCACTGGATTGGTGTCGCTCTTTATAGACCTTGATTTGACAAAGTAATCCTCATGAGTGCACAACTGAAACCAAACAACTACTTGCCCAAATTATAGTTTGAATGTTTACTTCTAGCCAGTACACTGACACTTCTTCACCTCTGAGTGAAAGATGACGCATATGGTTTGTTACATATCAGACACAGACCAAAGATAAGCTTCCCTTTCTGTAGCTTGTTTCTCATTCATCCTTCGGAACATTTTCTTCTCAAATCCTACAAGTTGAAAAGAGAAAAAAATGTTAAAACCAATTTTGATGTACTACCTTTAATAACACAGATCTAAATATCTTTAGTGCAATGTTCTCAAACACAAGAATCTTCCCCGTCTCACCAACATAAGGTACACAAAATGATACCCACCACAAGGTCCATGATACAATTGCTTCACCAGTTATCAAACAGGAACGTCTGAGAGAAGGATAATAAACGAGAACACAATTCTTATAAAATGCAGGATGAAAGAAAGAAAGAGAAGGGAACAAACCATTACTGCGGTCGACCCCATCCCAGTGTCTTCCTGGTCTTATTCCATATCTGTTAGGTGCAGCATCTAATCCTCTTTTTATCCAGCTATGACTAGGGATATCCTGTGGAATCACAAACCCTGATTCCTTCATCTTCTCATTATCCCCCAGATCTGGAAGAACCGATTCAGAGTGCTTTTTCTGCAATATGTTCAAATATATTTATGTCAAAACATTTTGCTTGAGCTTTATCCCCCCTGTGAACAAGTCAATCAATTACCTTGACCAAATGTGCCATGGGATCACCCCATCTTACTCTATCTTTCAGTATTTTGTCAAGTTCCGGATCATCCCTGCAACCGTAAGATGCAACTATAAAATGACATGTACAGAAGATGGATAAGCTGATGCAATTTGCAGCAAACAGAATATGCAATCAAGGTGAGTGTTCAATTAAGAATGTTTCAAGCATATCCACATGGGGTTGTCGCAATGGTAGGGGACAGATTGACAAAGGATCAGCTCCCAAGTTTGAGCCACTGGGACAACATTTTCAAAAAATTAAAAACCGTGTTGTTCTTGGAGATTGTCTTGTGTGGTCAAAGCTGCTTCCCCAAGTTTACTATGCAGGGGTAGTTCAAGCATATAAGCACTAATCAGAAATGCTAAAAGCACCAATTTTTTGTGCTTGTGCCACATTAGTACCATAAAAAATACACGAGGTACTTTCTTTTGAGCATGTTAACATGACACCACATATGTGAAAAGAGTGATGAAAAGAAATAGAAATAAGTTAAAAACTAATTACTTTTTGAGTAGCAATTTTTTTTTTTTTTTAAAGTTTTTAACTCCTATTCTTTTCATCACTCTTTTGACATATGTGGTATCATGATGACATTTTAAAAACTAACTTCTTAAAAAATATCTAGATGATGTAAAGCTCAAAATAGCTGTAGGGTCAGCTAGGCTAAAGGGAAAGTCATAGGCAGTTAAGGAACAACATACATAACAGATAAGTGTAGACAGAATGAGAATGTGACGTGCATGCATAGGAATAGGAGAAAAAATAGAAAATAAATGAAATCTTGAATTATCTTGACTATTCATTTTTAGATGAAATCTACTATGTCATATACATCCCCTTTAAGTAATTTTTAATTAAAACATTTTCCTTGTCCAGTTGCCACTGAAGAAAAAGAAAATTGTATATTCCAGTATGCGCGTAAACTAAATGATTGAGCAAGCTAAAGAGATAGGAATCAAGTAAACAAACCCAACTAGTTTGAAACTAAGGCTTACTTCAGTTGAGTTCATGAAGTAGACCCTAAGGGCAATTCATAGATAATGCAATGATGCATCACCTGTTCAACAATGTTGTAACAAACTCAAGCAGAAGTACTACTACTTAATCACCACCGAATATCTTTGTACTTCACCTGGTCCGTGCAAATGGTTTGTCCTTCTCAAGTTCTAGTTCCTGCATTCTGGTTTCAGCTTCACGCTTTTGAGCCAAGCCCTTTCCCCATTCCAACTTCTTCTCCTGATAGAAAGAATTAACTGCTTATTAACTCCAATGTTCTCTAATCTGAGACAAAAGCTAAAATTTATATACAATTGATAAGAGGAAAGACAACTATGAATCAGCTAGACAGCATCTGCTAGCGACAATTTAACAAGGTATGGTTCTTCATGCATTTAACATGTTTCCGAAAGTTTTGCTTCTCTTTTCCAAGGATCAACTAGGGTTCTCTTATCAAAACTTTACATTCTTATTGTTTCAGTGATAGTTAGGACCAATCTGGCTGCCACCTGAAGGCCATTATTTGACTACCAAGGTTCTTTGGAATCATATATTATCATCTCCAAATAAAAACGACTATGAGTACCACAAGAACTTCTTACAAGGAAATTAGGAAAAAGAAGATAGGAAGCACACAGTATGCTGGAAGACAGAGAAAGGGGCATGTGATCCAAATTGTTTATGAAGTTACTTAGGGTAAAGAAGGGAAGGAGACAATCTTATTCATTTACGCCAATAATACATGACACAGAAAAGAGAAGAATCAACTTGGTATTAGAAAAGAAATGTTTTAAGCAAATTATATTAAACAAGACAACCAAAAGAGGAATTAGAATATGAGAATGTATCCTTAGTTTTCTAATGCATGTTCTCTAGCTGTCGCATGTATCACTAATATTATTGCATCATCTAATGCAAGTTCCAACACATAGTGAGCCAGACAAAAGAGTTCTCAAGCCAATGTTACACATATCAGTAGTTTCTTTCAGTAAGATAAAGCATGTCAGTTATAGTCGTTAGTAATTATTCAAAACAGCCAACACCATGCCCCAAGGTTCACTCATCTGTCCAGGGTGAACTAAGATAAACATGTAAATGGAAAAAACACTACTTCACTGTTAACTTATATTTTCATTAATCATGTACTCTAAAAAATACAACAGTGGGCCAATATTGAGCATGGCCAGAAATATAATTTGCACCACCAGAGAGATATAGACACAATAAATAAGAAATAATTACAAGGACATCAACATAGAGGTGTAGGGACAACCAGTATAACATCTGTACCTGAAGATCAGCAAGATTCCAGCAACACCCAACTTATATCAATTACAACAATATAAACAAATTCTAGACAAATAATATAATGACCTTTAGCATTAGTCAATTGTCTCCAAAATAGTACCTTAGGCTTTTCTTCCCCTTTTCTTTTTGATCTCAAGTACTCTTCCTGCGATATGCGTGCTCCTGAAACATTAACCAGCATCGACAAGTGAGATACATTACTTGATCGAAGCCTTAACAACTTAGAAATCAGTTATATGCAAGTCCTCAGTACCTGTAATCTTATCACGAAACACAGTTTCAGCACCTTTTCCACTTATAGAAGGATCCATACCTGTGAGCCTATAAAGATGCATATATAGTCAAAACTAGCCACTTAACCATAGCAAAACATAAAAACGTATAAGCAAGCAACCATTTCATTTTTCTTTCTTCACATTACTTAAATAAGAAATATCATCAAGAGTTATGTTAAGCTACACGTCAAGCTAGAAGACAATATCTGACCAAATAGCTAAAGAAATTAAACATTGACAACATAAAATAAAACAAACAGAGTACTAATTTCTACATATAAATAATTACCCTGCCATTGTCCCTAAATGCCAATACCAACACAAATCACTAAGATTAGAAATAATGAAAACTTTGGTCTCAGTTGCTGGCAACAATAAGAGACAACTAACCACCATCATGAAATCTATGTAAACACCTTTTACAGCTCAGCACACATCGCTACAAAAGTGGATCAGAGCACTAAATATCCTATATCAGATGACATACTCTTTTTTTTTTTAATTAAAAAAAAATCGAGAACAATATATATCAGTTGATTTTTAAAAAAATAAATAAATCAGGAACAATATATATCATGACATACTCTTCTTGTTTTGATATCAACAGGTGACATACTCTTACCAAGCATCAATCTTCCCAACTTAATGAAAATACAATTGACAAGACAATGTAACTAAACTCAAAAACAGGACATCTGTGGGTCAGGATTTATAATAACATAGTTTATTTGTGCAAAAGTAAACACAAAATGTATCTCAATAAACAGTTAAGGTGACCATAACAACAATGAAAAATTTGACAAGAAATGAAGTCATCCACCTATTAATGATAGTATTTACCTTGATAATTCATCCTTCTTAGTTTTCAAAATTTCTTCTCGGATATCACGACCACTAATTAAACCTGTTTTACGCTGTTCTTTGACAGAAGCCAGACCAGGTGTTTCCTTCTGATTCTTCCTTGGTGGTGAAAGGTCTGAAACCAAGGCTGCTCGTGTATTAGCATTGTCAGTCGAATGTCCATGTGAATGTCGAGGAGAAGAAGCAGGTGATTCATGCCTGCCAACATCCATCCTATTTTTTCTTGGGGGTGAAAGATCTGCCTCAATGGAAGCATGTTTATCACCACCATATGGAGAACCACAACGAACTCGCTGTGGGGGAGAAATATCAGGCAAGTCTTGCATTTCAGATTTTTTCATCCCATAAGAATGAGAACGGCGAGGTGGAGACAGATCAGGATTTGGGCCTAGGGACTTTGCAGGCTTTCTGTCAAATTCAGGAGAGGGAGTATGGTAACGCCTTCGCCCTTGCCGTGAAGGTGACATATAAGTAGCTGATGAAGGTGTGTCCTCATGCACCCTCTTTCTATGACGTGGTGATAAATCAGAATTCAAACCAACAGAATCTGCAGGTTTTGCATCCTGTTCAGGTGATGGAGAATGGTACCGTTTCTTCCGCTGCCGTGGAGGAGACAAATCATTATCATGTTTCCGTGGAGGCTTAGGATCAGCTTTCAGTGAAGCTGTGAGATTTTGAGCCCTACGGGGCAGTGATAAATCTGGATCCAAATCAACCGAATGTGCATCTCCATCATTTGATTCAGGTGATGGGGTATGATGGCGTTTCCGCTGCCTTGGTGGTGACAAATCAGCATGTTCTCCACCAGAGCCTGAAGGCCTCAATCCACGTTCTGGCGAAGGGGTGTCATTCCTAGCCCTTTGTCTTCGAGGTGGAGAAATATCAGAATTTGTGTTATTAAAATCCGTGCTTTTAATAGACAATGTAACCCAGCCACTTCCATCCTCCGCAATAGCATTATAAGGACGGCTAGCTCTAAGCTGCTCCAGCCTTTTCATCCGGCGAACTTCAATGTCTTCATCAACTTGGGGCTTCTCTTCATCTACAAAAGAAATGATAATAAAAGTTCATTAAAATAATAATTCTCAAATTCAAATATGACAAACTAAAGATAGAAAAATATGAATCACCAAAACAAAAATGAAATTCAGATATGAAAACTATAGATAGGCAAACATAGAATCAAAATCTTACCGGCTGAATCCTTGTCATTTTCTTCTTCATCAAGATTTACAGGTTTTTTCCAATCAGGATCTTCATCCACAACTAAAACACCCCCAACTTCGGGCTTGGTCTTCTGCTTCTTCTTTTTCTTTTTCTTTTCTTCTACATTATTACTTTCATATCTTTTCAGATATTCTTTCAGGGAATTAGCTCCCCCACTTGGTGCCACCATCCCTCAAAAATTACTACCTCCCTGACACCACAATTAACCTAGTTCTCATTAAAAACCACGTACAGCAAAAAGGAAATGAAAGGGTAACAGATGATTCAGGATACAGAATTGAATTACATACATGTAATTATATATACAGACAAACATATACATATACATAGAGAGAGAGAGAGAGAGAGAGAGAGCATACCAGAAGGCAGCAGGGTTTTTGAAGAGTGCTCGAACAATGAAAGGAGAAAGCAAAGAATCGTGTAACTTGAACCAGCGAGTAATCTACCTAACTTAGTCGGAAAATTTGTAATGGATGGGGTTTTCTTCCAGTTATACTCCGCCTTTCCTAGGCCGATTTCCCAGCACACCAGCTACCGAGGAAAATCAAAACCAGAACGACAAAAAGCTTAATTACAATATGCGGAAATGATTACGGGTTTCCGGGTCAAGCCTATCCGCGAGCTCAACCCAACCCGGAATAACTTGTTGAATTAACCCAAGTGAGCCCAGCCAGGTAGGCTAATAATTATCATAATTTTTTTATTTTAAAAATTTAACATTCTCAACTATAGTTTTCTATGATAAATCATTGAGCAATACACAAATTTAGCTTTAGAATTAACATAAATAATATATTTCGTTCTAAATTTCTGTTATTATTATTATTTTAATTAAATTATTCAAACCAATTATTTGTAAAAAAATTGGCAAAAAATATAATATTATAATAGAGCCCAAATTAGGTCAAAATGCCTCATTTTATTTCGGACTTGTTTACATAACACTTCTTGTCTCATCTTATTTTTTATTTAATAATAATGAGAAGAAAAAAAAAATTTTGTTCTATGGGTAAAATTTTTTTATCTCTGTCCCTCCCTTAATGGGTAAACAAGTAAATAGAAACCTCCATGTGTAAATTAAATTAAATTTAAAATAAAATAAAATAATAAAATTTTATTTTATATTTATAATTAAAATAAAAAACAAGACAAAATCAAGTGAAAAAGAAAACATAATCCCTATCTAGGCTTAGAAAATTACCATCCCTAATTATCTCAACAAAAATGCTAAATTCCGTCCCTCTTTTCATTCATCAACCATCTCAAATAACAGTGACAACATCTGAGTAACCTCTGGGTACAACTTATCTCCTGATAAGAACACATGAGCTCTACCATTTAGCAGTATCCAACTACAACCAGGGACCTTCTTCACACCCTTCAATCCCATCTGTTTTCTCAGCTTGTGCTCCTCAGAATGCTGACCATTAGCTGCATATAAGTTGCAGAGTGCCACATGGGCAGGAGCATTCAGTGGTTCTGCTTGAAGAAGACATTTAGCAGCCCGTTTAGCAATCGCAACATTTGTTTCAGAAGATCTACAGACACCAAGCAATGCCCCCCAGATAGCATGGTTTGGTTCACAAGGCAGTCTCGAGACAAACTCTTCAGCTTCTGTTAGTCTCCCAGCTCGGCCTAGAAGATTGATTATGCAGACGTAATGCTCAAAACCAGGCTGAATTGTGTAGACATTTGTCATTGATTCAAACAACTGCAGTCCTTGAGTGACTAGCCCTGCGTGACTGCAAGCTGACAGGATGCCCAGAAAAGTAACAGAATTTGGGCTCATTCCAGATTCCAGCATGCTTTCGTAGATCCTCAGAGCTTCATTTGCTAGTCCATGATCTGAAAACCCCATAATCATGGAATTCCAGGAAACCAAATCTTTGAAAACCATGTTTGAGAAAATGATATATGCATCATTTATAATCCCACATTTTGCATACATTGAGATCAGAGAGTTCTCGAGAATCAAATCAAACTCAGGCTGTGTTTTCAACAGCATGCAATGGAGCTGCCTCCCCTGATCAAGATTCGCCATTGCTCCAGCAGCTCCAAAAAGAATAGAGTAGGTAGAACTTAGGGGTGAAAAACCATGAACCCGCATTTCTGAAAATAAATAGGTAGCTTCTACAAAATGTTCATTTTGGACAAGGCCTGAAATCATTGCTGTCCATGCAATTTCATCCCTATCAGGCATGTTACTAAACAGATACCAAGCTCTAGCTACATCTCCAAAACTCAGATACCCATCTATCATTGAAGTCCATGAGATTTTATCCCTGATGGGTACTGTGTCAAACAAGTTCTGAGCTTTTTCCAACTGTCCAATCTTAATATAGCCATTAATCATAGAATTAATAGACTGAACCATACAGTTATGAAAGTTCTTGTTAAAGAGATAGTGTGCAGAGTCCATTATACCAAAGCAAGAGTACATATGCATGAGGCTTCTACATAATCTACCATCGTAATCATCATAGTCCCAACCATTAATGATAATTTGAGCATGCACTTGCTTACCAGAATGAGGAGAACAGATACCAGCACAAGCATAGGCAAGTGACATGAAGGTCTCTCCATTTGGACTAATGTTGCAGTTCCTCTTCATCTCAAGAAAAAGCAACAATGCTTCTTTGTAGAAGCCATTCCAAGTAAACCCCCCAATCATGGCAGTCCAAGATACAATATTTCTCTCTGGCATGCTCTGAAATAAACTATACCCCTCATTCACATTACCTGCCCTACAATAGCCCGCTATCATAGTAGTCCATGTAACCACATTCTTTTCCTCCATCTCCTCAAACAACAACCTTGCATCTTCCATTCTGCAATTCTCTGCATATCCAGAAATCATAGCATTCCAAGAAACCACACTGTAACCAGGCATAGCATCAAAAACCCGCCTTGCCTCTTCCAAATCCTTATTCCTGATCAAACCTACAACCATCGAGTTCCAGGACACAACATTTCTCTCTGGCATCTCATCAAACAACTTCTTTGCCTCATAAATCCTCCCTGCATCCATCAGCCCACAAAGAAGCAAAGTCCAGGACACAACATTTCTCTCCGGCATCTCCTCAAACAACCTACATGCCTCGTTCAACCTCCCACATTGGACATACCCCGTCAACATGGCGTTATAGGTGACAACATTTCTCTCAGGCATGATATCAAAAAGCGTCCTAGCTGGGTCGACAAAGCCACTTTTTGCATATTTCGTGAGCAATGAAGTCCAATAAACGACATGGTTATGGCGGCCTCCGCTGGGTATTCTATCGAGCAAGTTGCGTGCGTCTGGGAGGCGATGAGTGGAGAGGCAGTAGAGGATTTGGGAATCATTCTGGGTGAGTATTGGGTACTGGGTTTTGGAGAGTGGCGTTTGGGAATTGAACGAGTGCACATGGAGAGGATAATAGAAGTGAAGATTGAGTAAGCGTTTTGATACAGAGAAAGCGACGGTTTTGACACAGGAGGAGGCGCGCATCCGCAGTTGTAAACAGTCTTTACTTCTTTATGCTTTCAGCTTTCTGGGCAACCCCTATAGACTAACGTGACTAACAGCCCACAGTAGAATTAGCGGCCCAACTGGTGGATGTTTGCATTGGCCCAAATGAGCAATTTGTCTCTTCGGCTTTTTTCCTTTGAAGAAAATGCTAACGTGCTTCTTAAGTAATCACCGAATTATGTGAAATCCACGCTAAACCAGAATTATCAGCATCCATCTCGCTCTTTCTCTCTTTGCGGCGAAGTCCATTGATTCCCCAATGGAGTTCTTGGACGAGGACGCCAGACCCAGATTCCTATTCCAGGCTCGGCCCCCACCACCGACCTCTTCTCTGTCTGACCAAGACCTTGCCAGACCAAACAAACTCTTTCTTTCTATTTTCATCGCAATTTCTCTCGTTCTGTTCTTCCTTTCCATCTTCTTTCTGCAAACAGAACCCTTCAAGTCCCTCCTTCTTTGGTTCTCTCTCTCCCTCCTCGTCGGCCCATTCGCCCCCGCTTCCCTGACCGGCGGTCACATTCGCGTCGGTCATGGCCCAGTCATCGAACAAGAGCCCTCCAATCAGCAAATCCCCGATATCGACCAAGAATCAAAAAAGAAACCAGCTCACAAGCGATCAAAACCGCAGAGACCCGAGTATGCGCCCGAGATTGCGGCTCCAATTATAGAAAACGCAAATCGGTCGTTGAAGAAAGAGGATAAAAGTGAAGATTCAAGGAGAAGCGGTGATGGGTTGGCACTAGGTGGGGAAGTGAAGGAGTGGAGTGAGGAGGATATCGAGATCTTAAAGAAACAGACAGCTAAGAATCCCCCAGGGAAGCCAGGGAGATGGGAGGCGATAGCTGAAGCCTTTAAGGGCAGACATAGAGTGGAGAATGTTATCAAAAAGGCAAAAGAACTGGGAGAGAAAAAGTTGGATGATGGTGATGCCTATGAGCGGTTTTTGAAGAATAGAAAGCCATTGGATACAAGAATTCATGAGGCTGCGGAGAGAGCACAGATGTGGTTAATGGTGAGAAAGAAACAGGTGGTGTTAGCGGTGGATCGCAGTGGAGTTCAGGGGAGGACATTGCATTGCTCAATGCTTTGAAATCGTTCCCTAAAGATGTTTCAATGAGGTGGGAGAAGATTTCAGCAGCTGTGCCAGGAAAGTCTAAGGTTGCTTGTATGAAGAGAGTATCAGAGTTGAAAAGAACTTTTCGAAGTTCAAAAGCGTGTGCTGAGGATTAGGATTTTGTCGGATTCCCTAGGCTGTGTTGAGGAGGTAACTAATGATTCAGTGTTTGACTGTTTCTTCCCATAAGCAGAATTGATGTATTCAAATTTCTGCTCTTTACAATGACATGCAATCAATCTATACTTGTATGTTTTCACTGGCATTGTATCCTAATAAGATTGAATACATTAGAATTTTTAAATTGGAAGATCATAAAGTTGACTATATGGCTTTGATGGTTGATTATTACCTGAACGTTCACATGAGAAACTGTGAATTAATCTTAAGATAGTTGTCAATTCTTTCTAATTCTTTTGCCATGATAACACCATTTAGCATTATCTGAACTGTATCTGACATCTTGTGCATAAATTTAAATGCTTTTCTGCTGTCCCAAGATTTCCATTTAGCACTTTAACTCTCTCTTTAACCTGAATAATGTTTCATGAAAAATGAAGGCTTCAATGGTAGCAATCCGAAATTTCTTGAAATGTTTCTTTATTCTGTGTTTTTCTTCCGCTATCTCCCTTTTCTTCTTTTTTTCTTACGTGCAAGGATCGGCCTTATTATGGTAGTAGTCTGTTTTCTCATCTTTTAGATTGTGCATCCCTCTCGAAGTTAAAAATCTGATACGAAATCTCTACCATGATGCAATGCAGGTCGACCTTGCTTGCCTTTTGTTTTTACTTTGCTTGTTTCTCATTTAAGGTTTAGTTCTGTGACACTGTACGCATAGAGGATCTTGAAATTTTTGTATGGAAGATGCTAGAAAGATCAACTAGAAAACTTGCATTGCCTGTAAATGTTTGGATTTCTGGAGGTAGAATAACAAAATCAACCTGCCTATGGGACATGTAACTTGAATTCTAGATCAATAATCTCAGAGAAGTTTGACACATGGATATAAGCTGCTTGATAGTCCTATACCTTTTGCATTACTTTAACTTTCGTGTATTCTTGTCCAATGCCTCATATATATAGCACTGTGAGGGACAGGTGATGGTGGTCAATGTTTATTAAAATACAACTATTAATTTGCTTTTGTTTAAACATGGATAGTCCCGAATCCTTAGCTAGTGTATATTAAACTTGAGAAACAGTGTTCTAGTTGAGCAATCTATGGGTAGATTTATGTTTTGATGAAAGTTTATATTATGATGATTTTGATCAAACTAGAAAAATTAAATATTATGATCTTTGTTTTCTTTGTTGAGGTATCAAAAATTGATATCGTAAGTTCATTCCTCTTTCTTTAATTGTGCATAGCCTTGGATGAATTAGTTTGGCATAGTGTGGAGAGGTTTAAAATCTTGACTGTTGGTGATGTATTTTGTTTACGAAACCCACATCAATTCAGAAATTTGGAGAGATTGAGATGACTGGTGATGTGAAGATGATGCATTTGAAGGTATAACTTAATATCAAGAAGGAGAAGGTGAAGTTTTTTAAGATTGATGCAGGAACAAACTGCTTATAATTTGATTAAGCAAGTCTCGTTATACAATTAGATCTCTCACTCTTGTTACGAGAAAATTTCTGTAAGAAAACAATATTATACCTAGTTACATTAACCTGTTTAAGTTCAAGTAGAAAACCACTTTTATCTTTTGTTTTGGGTACATTCTATTAATTTTGTTGATCAAGCATTACTTTGATCAATTAGTTACTGTTGATTAACGATTTCTTACAGGAGAAAGTAAACATAATAAAAATAAGAGGAAATACGTATATGCTCTTTTAAACCTCAAGGAGGTTTACGTAAATTTTTCTAAACACTAGTAAACGTATTTGATCATAGTAGAACTTTGGATGTTTGTTCTTTTGTTCATCCCTCATGAATCAACAAAATAAAAAAAAAAGACAGATAGAAACCTTCTTTCATCCTATAACTCCCATTGTGTTGCAGCTGTACTGTTCAAGATTGATGCTTGAACTGTGAACTATCATCTTTACATTTGTGACTTAAGAGGCCAGACATTCTAACAAATCAATCTAGAAAGTGTCTTTGCAAGGTAAATCTTGCGAAGAAGTTTTCTTAAGATGGCTTTAATGGTTGTCTCTACCCTTTGCAAGTCAAATATCAAAAAGTGGGTACCATGGCATAGAAAGGAGGGCAGAGCTATACAACACTTTCTATTGTGCTGTTTTTTATCAATTGCCTTGACTTGGCTGCTTTTGCATACAGGCATACTGAGTTTTTCAGAGTTCTATGACTTGAAGAAATTTCCTATTCTGATCAGTTGAAGGTATTGTTCTCATTGAGTAGTTACAAGCAAACATTTTGGTATCTCATAGAGAATGGAGATTGTAATATAATGTACTTCCTGCCATTTTAGAAGTAATGCACTGGAATATCTTCACAGGGAAGTTTCAGTGCCATGAGGCAAATTTACCAGAAACAAGATTATGAGTTTTCAATTTTGAATGGTTAGGAGAAGGTATTCATAAAACAGAAAAAGACTGGGAACTGACATTTTCAGAAGTTAAAAGTTACTTTTTCGAATTTATCATGCAGAGTGAGTTCATATAAAAAAATAAAAATTAAAAAACTTTTGTCAATGTAAACGAAGTTGGCACCATGTACATGTTCTGAAGGATGTAATACAAACACCTGTGAAATGATAGCATAAAGTACAATGAAAGACTTCTGTAAGATTGCAGTATAGGTAATTGATACTGAACTTGCAGTGTTAATTAAAAGCACTACATTCTGTGCCTCCGAAGCATGCAGCTTTCATGTATATCAAAGGTCAAATGACTGAAACTCTTGTTGGTGAAAATGAGAACCCTGCTTGTTGGTGACCAAGAGCAAGTAAAGGAGGTCCCAAGAACTACACAGAACTGCCAAATCCTAGGAACTGGTCCACAATCTTTGCTACAGAGTTGGCCAGACTATCAGCTGCTTCTTGCGTGGAGGCCTCAGCATATACTCGTATGACATCCTCTGTACCAGATGGTCTGATAAATGATCGACCGTGGGGGTATTTTGCTACATCATTGTTAATTAATTCAAATCAATCTTTAGTTATAAAAATCATGGAGTGAAGATAATGTCATCATTTCTTGGAATTGCAAATGGAATTATCTGCTTATTTAGTTATATCATTTTTACTTTGTGTACTGCTTCATGTAATCGATCAAACTTATGTACTGCACAATTTTGAAAACTTGCACAAAGCGATAGGATGCCCTGGGAGAGTGCTGAGACATGCATTAAGTTATGCAGAAGGAAATATAGACAAACAATGTACTATATTTATGATATTAGGAATGAAAAAATGGCTTACCAGTTTCGGCATTGATTGCATCTTGAATGCCAGGGGGCTTAACAGCCGTAGTCTCTGCATTTGCTGTAACAACTGCTGTTCTGTCCACAACTTTAACCTGAATCAGAAGAAAGCAGTGGGAAGATTATGTTCTGAACTGGAATGGAGAAGATACATGTAAATTCAAGCCAAATAATACCCTGGTCTTTGGGAAAAGTTGAAACATAAATTCAAAGTGGAGGAGATGCCACAACGAATGACAGTGAGAAAAACTGAAATTATGAGCAGCAGCTTGCAAGAGCTTGTAAACAGTATCCCCTTAAAAGATCAAGTGAAAAAAGCATTCCAGGAACTCGGAAGCAAATTTCCATGAGCTACATTTACGTTGCTGTCGCATTAAAAGATATAAACAAGCTTTAAATGCTATGATTAAAATCCCATCATAGAGCTTAAGATCTAGAATAATGCAGTAAAATTTAAATAAAACCACTTTGATCACTGGCAGGCCCAGAAACAGAATAGAATGAATTTCTGGTTAGGAGGAACCATAGTCCATTGAAAACCTCATTCGATAAAAGAGATCACGAAAATTGGATCGCAAAGCCATAGTAAAAGCCTTTCCTAACTTACTAATTACAATATAGCTATGAAGAGCTCGTACGGTGCACAGAGAGCAATTATAGTAAAAGAATTCACCAAACTACCATCAAGAGCAGAAGAAAACATTCTTGCCCAAAAGAAATCAAAGTAATACCTTCAGCTGCCTACTAGGCAGGTCTTTATAAAGTTCACTCCATTTATGTATTGACCACCCCTTGCATTTTAAAATGGCTTCCACCAAAAGCAAATTGCTCAAAGCATCTCCAACAGCTTGGTTAACCAACTTAGTTACAGCCAATAGTCTCAGAGCTGCCTTATGCTGTTCTGAACCTGAAACAAGTGCCAAACTGTAAGCTTTGATAGTTTGGACTGTCACAATGCCACTACCAAAATAGAGCCTATATCACAAATAACCTTTAGATGTAGAAGCAAGCTCATTGTTTGTGGCCTCTAACCAAGATAAGAAACATTCTGAGAATAGGATGGTGCCATGGCCATTGGCCTCAAAATATATTCCAATATCATACTGAGCAGCTTTCTCATGTAAGAATTTCACCCCTGTCGGGGTAAAAACAACTTCCAGGCCCAACTGCTTGAGGTAATCTGTGGATGCTCCGTTAGCGTAAGCTGTCTGCACAACACCAAGACAAACTTGATAGTTCTTATTTATTGTCTGATCTCCCTCTCTGTTGAGAATGCTTAACTGCTCCTTGATGAACACAGCAAACAAAGACAATATTTTGTCCCCATCAACAAGTTCAATCTTGTTGCTAGAATCTGATGACACAGAAAAATATACAAGACGATCGGCATCCCCATCCAAACTTGCGCACCTGAAAAACTAAAACCAGCAAAGCAGTTATTTTCGCCCTCCACAAATAAAAATTACTATACGGAAGAGATGCCATATAGTCACGAGCAGTCAAGCTTGATACATCACAAGTTTGACTTAGATTGATGGGGGCCAACAAAAGAAAAGGAAGAAATATTGATTCCAAAATCTAATGTTAATCATCCAAGGTGAAACAACATACTAGCTCTTTGTAAACAACACAATCAATAATGAACTTTCCAGTCAATAGTCACTGCTTTACAAGCAGTGCTCACCACTTCAGATGGTGCTACAACAAATATCAGTAATATTTTCAGATACAACATATCCACTGTCACAAATGCTAATGGGAATAAATTTACTAAGCCAAACATTTCACCAAAACTTGTTTTGTATATCATGAATACTTAAAGAATATTTTTTGTTCTACATTTAATGGTCAGAAGATTTAGTTGCAATAACTTTACCAATGAATAGTGAACCATGAGCGAATTGCATTGTAAAAAATTGGAAGATTTTTATTGGCTGGTTGACAACCATGTGGCATTAGTACCCAAATAATGAAGAGATTGACCTTATTCCAAGGTCATCAGACCCAAATCCCTGGGGAGCGACCTTCTCTTTCTGCACATAATCAGCACCTACTCTTTCATTAAGTACGCCTCCATCTTTCCCAGAATTACGAACCTCAACAATTAAACCATTCAACATCATCTTTAGAAGTTCAAGTTTCTCTCCACCCACACCATTAGCTCCATCAACAATCAACTTATCATCAACCTCACTGGCTGTGGTTCCATTTGGAATCAAAGCCACCAGGCACCTAAACAATGGTATAGACACCTTAAGTGAAGGCCTTTGGTGACACCATAATGTCAAATAGATTTAACTATTAGATACACAACTAAAAATCAAACTAACCCAAACGAGCTCGAAAACTGCTCAAAGTAATCCTCTTCACTTGCTTTTAGGCCTTTATTTCTAGCACGGACCATCCAATGTAGTTGTGGGGTTGTTAAGATTCCCATGTCGAGAGCAACAGCTCCAACAATTGAGCTGATTCCCTTCAAACAGTAACAGATACAAATTACGCGGACACCAATTTAAGCAAAAAGAAGACCAGCAAAACTTCTAAAAATTTGTGGCTATTTGAGAAGATTTTTACTTTTTTTACAGCTTCAAGGAGAGATTCTCCACTGGGCCTTGTGTCTCTTCCCAACAGTATCTCTGCTGATTTCACTCCATCGAATGAAATGTTCTCTTCCATTACAAATTCGAGAATCAACTGTTTCAGACAAAACAATACATAAGCTGACTAAAATACTTAAGGTCTCAAATGATCATTCTCCCTCTAGAAAAGAGAAGAACAAAGAAATTTTCCCTAACATAACCATGTTTCTAGGACCATGCCTTGAGAGCAACCACTATTAATTGTATACCCATCAACAAGCAAGGATACCACATACATACCACAAAATACACCAATCAAAAGAACCCACATTTCCCCAGATCAAATACAAACTGTTAATGCACATCCAGAATAGCTGAACCCACTACCGGACAAGATAAAACACATCCAACCCCCATAGGCTGGCATATGGATGCGTGTACATGTGCAAAAAACAGATTCATAATTCTGATAATCAATCTCTACAAAACTCCAAAACTATGCTTTTCCATAATAGCTTACTGTCTTTGAAGCAACAAAAATCCTTTATGCATTGTCTCGTAAGATATACTTGTACACATTAAAAGTTGACAGAAAATGCACCTTCTCAAATACAAGTCCACTCAGTTACTGCGTGCACTTTCTCTACAAAACCAAAAGTCCTCGAAATTGGGTATGTAAGGGCATACTTAGCAGGTAATACTAACCGAGACGAGATTCTCCGAGGTGGAGGCATTGGCAAGTTGATCAGCGAAGGGCTCCCAGTCCTGAGAAAGCATACCCCCATTTGGGTCAGCGATTTTGACTCCGTTATCGGTTACTTTGTTGTGTGATGCAGTGATCATCAAGCCGATCGCCGACTGGGTCTTGATGGATCGAAGGGCAGCCAGGATGCCCACTCTATATTCCGTCGATTCAAGCACCGAGGCATCTGCCCTGAATCCGGCCGTACCGTATGATAGCCTCACTCCTGCGACAAAATATAGTATAATTAATGAAGATCTTCAGTTTTGATGACTGGCGAATCGTGAAAGAGGAATTGACGGAAATGGTGAATGCCTTGAGGAGGAGGGAAGAGAGCAGAGGATTTGAGGAGAAGAGACACTTGGGCTTCGTTCATGGTGCTCCAAAGGGTAGAACAGAGACGAAAGACAAGAGAACAGACAGATTCTCCTCTCAGTTTCACCTACACTGTTTCACTTTCCTAACAGAAAGGACAATCGACCTCGCCGGGAAGAAATAAAGCGCACCGTTTTAACGTAAGCTCCCCTCTGCTACAAGACCAAAATTACAGATTAATTTGCTTTTAAAATTTTGGCTTTTTTTTTTAAACCCAGGGAAGCCACAAGGATATTTATGTAAATTTATGGCACAAAAAAACAATCCAGCATCTTCTTCCCTTATCCACCTGATGATAAAACCCAGATTCTCTGCTCAAAAACCCTAAGCACTACTCTCGCCCAAAGTACTGTTCAGGAAGTACAGCCAATCATGGGTCTACTTTCTTGGTTTAGAGGCAGTCCGAAGCCATCTCAACCCGAATCGTCTAAACCCACTAAGCAAAAACCGCAGGCCGAAACGCCGGCCCTGGGCATGAACGGCGCCGTGGAGGTGCCGCGACCCGAGAGCGTCACGGTGTTCGAGTTCGGCTCGGTAGCGGCCACCGGTGACAAGGTGACTCTTGCTGGGTTCTGCCCTGTATCCGACGAGCTCGAGCCCTGCCGCTGGGAGATCCTGCCAGCAAGTGGTTCCGATGCGCCGCAGTTCCGGGTGGTGTTCTGAGTAGTAAATTATTTGGAAACAAAAAAGAAAAGAAATATTTGTTGTGAGAATGTAGAATTGAAATGGAAAGAAAATATTAGGTGACCTTCGCTGTCATTTGCCTTTATGTTGAATTTTAAGAGGCTATTGCTGTCAAATGAAGAAGGAATATATCCCTGTCTCGATTTTTCTTGGGTCTGGTGAAGTTTTCATCTCCATTGTATATGCTTTGGGAATTCAGCTACGACCTTTATTTGTTGGCTTGATTTGGTGTTCTTAATTTAGTTGGAGTGAGGTTTTATGCAATGTTTGGTGAATGAGAATTCCTTCCAGTTATTTGGGTTATAGTCGGTATTTAGTTAGGTTGCAGTTATTTGGAAGCATTCACTTTAAGAAAATCTCAATGCAATGGAAAACTCAATTCTCTGCTTTGAAAAAGCTGGAAACAGAAATGCATTGGAAATTGATAAGCAGCTGGCTTTGTTGGGTTTTCTTAAGGAAGAACTAAGTTTTCTTAATGTAAAACTCCAAGACTTTCACTTTATGTTATCTCTGAAAAGATTTTCACTGCTTTCAATTATCTGTTCTCTTGATGGGTTCTTAGTTATGTGTTTTTGATCTCTTATTGACTCTTGATACTGGTTGCATAGTAGTTACCAAGCTTTTTGTAGTGAATTTGATTAGTGAATTAACTGCTAAGTTCGACAGAAGACAACTGCTCTTAATACTTTGCCAGTGAAGACTAGTTATCTGTTCTGTAATTGGGTTCTTAGCTAAGGGATAATCTTCTCACTTTGGACCCAAGATTGTTAAGTTATTCCAGTAGAAGTGTCTCAATGTTGAAACAAATGTAATTCTTCTATTGATTCAGCATCTGTCAGCACCACTTGCATATTACCATGCTCTAGCTTCTTAAGCTTTGTGATTTGCTAGGAAGCTTTGAGATACTTATCTAGGGCTATAAACTGGAAGGACAGCCTAGATGCCTCTGGGTTTATTCCAAGATCATGAATATGGATGATGTGAGGAGTAGAGTTAGCTGGTGAGGTTTTCTGTAAAAGAGTTCTAAAGTAGGATTATGATTAGGTCATCAACATGATCTGGTTCTCCAGTCTTTGATGTTATCTCCAATTTGGATGAGGGAGATTTGGTAATTGCATGAGCAAATTGATACTGCTATCTTCTTTGGAGATTAGCAATGGAAATCTAAGGTTAAGAAAGTGGCTCAACTCATGGAAACTACTTGGCCATATAGTGTAGTCTTTGTCTAGGCAGAGAATATGTAGCCCAGTATGGAGTTAAATCTCTTTTGCCTTCCCTTTGCAATTTGAAAGATAGTAAATTGAATTCCCATGCATCTTCTTCCTTAGAAACATAATCAGTATTAAATAATGAATGTACCAACAGCTATGATTTATTCTCTCTTCTGTTTGCCTTTGCTTTGCAATTTGAAAGATAGTAAATTGAATTCACATGCATCTTCTTCCTTAAAAACATTACCAGTATTAAATAATGAATTTACCAACAGCTATGCTTTTATTCACTCGTCTGGGTTGTTCATGACACTACCATGTTGAGTAGATTATGAATCAAAGATGCCCCTTTTGAACAGTTTACATGAAAATTCTGCAAACTTCTATTGTAGCTGTCAAACATGGCTCCTCAAATTAATTCATTAACAGGTATTACCCATCTTTCATTTGAATAAGAATCAAAATCTCATGTGAATCTGATTTTTAAATTCGATTTGAATAAAAATTAACATTCTCTGCTAATCTGATTCTTGAATAGAATCATGTGCATAGGATATACAATGTATGAAAGCACCAACATGATAATTCTGTCTCTTCAGATTTCATGGAAACAATTAGAAAAATGGAAGACTTGTCACTGCATTCAAAATCCTAAAGATCACAAAAATACAAAGTAATCCAAGCAAATAGATGCATTATATTCCAAAAGGAGAGTGGGATGAGTACAATACATCTGACAATTTCAAATTTGGATGAAGAATCTCTTATCAATTACATATGACCTCTTTTTCTTCAAACCTGACATCAGAGTTTCTCTACAACAGGATGTCTGAAAACATCATAAAATCACATGTACAAAGAATATCACTCAATCAGAGTTAAAATTCTCTCTAGAATACACACATCAAAAGTGAAGCTTACAGAAACGAGAAAGAAAAAGCACCAAATAATGGAATCAACATTCACAATGCTTTAAATAAATCGAGTGACACCTCCAGTCTGCTGAATCTCAGAGAACACTGTAGGAATCTTCATCTCCCATACCAATGTAACACATTATGGCTAGCACAAATACAAAGAAAGAAGATAACTCCAATGCTAGTGCTCCCCAGCCAATAACTCCAGCATGCTTTAAGATAGCTGGTATTGCAATGCTTCCAACAGCTGAAGCCCCAGTCAAGAACTTGGTAGCATTGACCCAGCTATTAATCATTCATTAGGAAGCCATAACAATAATTAGCTCAAACTTCAATGAGAAAAACATCAAATCTCATCGCCAATGGGTTATGAAGAAAAAGTTCTGACCTATTATCAGATTCAGCCAAAAGAGATGCACTATCAGACCCCGCAAAGAACAGCAACGGCATTGGAAGAAGCACGTACATTAATGCTGCAGGAGAACAACAAGACATTCATAACTTCAAGCATCTAATACTAACAGTTATTCATAGAGGTTCTCAATTGTTTTTATACTCAACTTGACTTAATTTACCAAAACAAATTAAATATGGTGAAAACAAACTTTCTCTCACAGACTTGTTATTATATACAAGTATAACACCAGTTGAAAATCATTAAGAATTAAATGAAAAGGGTCATGTAACTATCCAAGCTGTTTCACCAGATTTAACAACTATGGCACCATTGGTTCAGCACACATATGGTTATTCATCTGTGCGCCCACACAAAAAAGTACAATATAAATCTGAGGTACAACAACATATTTCAAAAAAATTCAAGTGTGGACAAGTTAGTGCATCCATATTTATGTTGCAGAAAACTGGCAACTGAGTTAATAGTGTCAGTCTGACTTATTTACCAAATCATTAAAGATGCAACAGCATAAGGTTTATCTATTATGTATGATGAAATTGAACCATATACATTTTCATTAAAACCTTTCACATAAACACAAATCAACTATGGCCAGGGAAGTCCCATTTTGCAATAAGAAGTTATGAACTAGAGTAGGTATCCAAAAATATTAGTAATATTGACAGGACATCTCATGAATTTCCCAAATCAACAACAAATCAGTAATATGTACCACTGTTTAGCAGCCTCAGAACCCAAAAGAAAAAAGACTACTTTTCATTTAAAAATATAAAAGATAATAACATCTCTTGGCAGAAAAACCGATCGCAACATCTAAGATCAAAAGCTTCAGTCACCTACCAGAGAGCAGCGGCCACCAATTGTTGTACAGAGCACATGCCTGGCATATAACACAAAATGAAGAAGAAAACAGTTGGATTAGCACAAGAAACTCATTACACTAGTACTCATGAAAAATCAGAGTGGCCATCAGGAAAGAGAGTAGGTACCAGAACTTGCAATACAATTCCTCCAGAGACCAAAATTGCCAACGAAGCAAGTTTTCCAGTATGCAAGCAGGTACGTAAATAACCAGGTAAGTCTGCCATCCTCCAAGTTCCCTCAACTCATAGAGAAGAAGAGCTGAAAGGAGATAATGTCAAAAAAAAAAAAAGAAAGCAAAAAGCCGAACTTTCTGTTTTATTATAGGCATAAAAGTAGAAATTGATTAGACTTGATAATCTCTAAGTTTCTTTTTTGAACTTGGATTGAATTCGTAACTAGCCTACAATTTCATTATTCAATTAGGAGTTTTATTTAAATTAGGATTGAATTTGTAACTACCCTATAATATGGCTAGGTTAGATTCGATATTTGATTAAGACTTTCCTACCATAGTTCCATTGTTTGATAGGAATTAGCTACATTGGCGGCTAAATGAAGTAAAACCTCAGTATTTCTCCATCACTGGTTCATACTTACCAGAAGAAGTTCACGTGCAATCCTACCACCAAAGTAAAACTCTGAGATTGAAAAAAAAGGGGTTTTACAAAATATGAGCACAATTTAAAAGAGGAAATCCAAAATTTTGATATTCTCAATGGAATTATGAACTCAAGATCCCGTATAAGTTATTAATAAGAGAAAATCCAACTCTGTTTCGCAAGCACCAATTTAACTTAATCTCGATCAATCACTAATTATCGCGTAATTTCAGCTGCTTCCTCGCAATTCAAACTCTGCTGCCCCGATTTCGCAATGATTAAAAAAGATATCTCCGACCAAAGATCAACAGAATCTCAAATAATTGGAGATTGAATGGACATTTGAACACATACGTACCGGATAAAGCTCGATTTGAACCCAGAAATTATCTATAATTTAGAATGCTTCTTTCAATGGGCCGTATATTGTACCCATGATATTCTACCAAGAGTTCTGCTTCTTCTTTGAATCTCTCGGGCTACAGCTAAAGTGGACAGAGAAGGATGAGACAAGACTGTCTACGCGCTAACCTCAATTGAGAAGCCAACTGAGAAGCTAAATGAAAAGAATAAATAAACAAATAAATAAAAGAGGAAGCCATTGAAATTTAATTATTTTTATTTTATATATATATTTTTTAAAAAGAACATTATTATTGTGATAGTTGCGTGGGGGAATGGGCATGTACTTGAGTAATAAAAAACACAAGGTAATGCTTTTCATGGTTTCTTGCAAAAATTGATATATTTTATATTAAATTATTATAAAAATTTCATGTAATTTTTTTATCTTTATGTTTTAATATTATTTTTGTATAATTTCTATATAATTTTTATATATTAAAATTGATATAATTTGAAGTTAAATTTAACATATTTTGCGTTAAAATGACACATTTTATATGATATTTTTAATTTTTTATAATATTTTTAAATAAAAATTACAAAAATTTTAATAATAATTTAATAAAAAATATATCAATTTTAATATAAAATTATATCAATTTTATCATATAAATTAATTAATTAATTAATTAAAAATACATTCTTCCACATCTTCCTAAAAAAATAATGTCTCCAAGGTTTGAAGCTAAGATCAAGATTCAACATCAACTTTTTTTTTAATATCAAGAAAATATTTTTAAATTAAATAAAACAAATACGCAACCAATTAAATATAATTAATTTAATCTAACCTATAATTCAAATCATAAATTTTGAAATAAATAATGATAATAATTAAATTTTAAAAAATATTTAATTAAAAAATAAAAATCTCATAAAACTTTGATATTTATTCAAATTACCAATTAAACTCAAGTTTAAAAAATAAAAAAATTAAATATTAATAGATCAATTTGATTTGAATTAAAGTTTAATGTAAATGATTATAAAGAATTAAATGTATTTTTATTATTAAAATATCTTAAATAATTTAAATATTTATTTTTTAAATTTAAATATTTTTTATAAATGTTTAAAATTTTAAAAATATAAATTTAAAAATTTATATTTTTAATATTTATAAAATTTTAAAATTTTTTAGAATAATGATTTCAAATTTTTTTATTTTAAAATTTTAAATCAAAGTTTATTGTATAAAATTTTTATTTAAATTTTTAGTAAAGTTAAATTTAAATTAAATTAATATATTAAAATTTAATTTATTATTTTTAAAAATATAATTATTTATTGGTAATATAATATAAAAATAAAAAATTTTATGAAATCTTTTAGAAAAATTTTTATAAACTAAAAAAGACAATAAAAAACAAGAATCTCCTATTATGGTTTTGTTCCAGTAAGACCTGATGACGAAGGAAGAAATAGAAAAAACATAGAAGAGGAAGAACAGTAAAGGAGAAGAGGAAAGCCCCAAGGATACTCCACCTTACTGCCGTTTTTCTATGTGTTCATACAATTTTGGTATACCATTGAAACAATGTCGTCCACGCCAAGAAGGCGCCGGAAACCAGAAACCGATTTCCATGAGACCCGACCCGGCTCATCCTCATCTCCTTCATCGAGTTTAATAATGGAGCCACCTGAAAGCTTGCTTCCCTCAAAGAAAGAGGTCTTTAGACTGATAACTTTGGTGGTGATCGCATCCTCAGTCGCTTTTGCCTGCCATTTCTTAGTCAGCTTTCTCAGTTCGAGCCCCAAACCATTCTGCGATAGCAACTTAGACTCTCTTGATGCTCTCTCGGGTGAGTTTATGGTGCCTTTCTTTCCCTTTTCTTGCTTTTTTGTTTGCTTCTTACGTGCTAAAAACTAGAAAAAGAGAAAGAAAATAAAACCAAATTGTGATAGCTTTTCTGGCTATTTATGTTGATTTATCTGGGTAGAACCTCATTTAGTTGATTACTTCTTGGGTTTACTTTCCATTTTGTTTCTGTTATTATGTTGCTAAATTTAATCCCTTTGATTTTCATGCTTTTTGGGTTATTTACTATTTGCTGTTACTTGCATTACAGGGAGCTTTTCATTGTCCTCCTCCCACTTGTCATGTGGTTATAAGATAACATTGTGTCCTGTATTAGTGATTCACAGGGATCAGTCAACTACGTAATTTAAAAATGAGGTTGCTGAGTTCCCTCATTCTCCTATTTGCTGCATTTAATTTTGTAGGAAGTCCTTTTCATTCATTCTTTGTTTTAAAATACACTTCTTGTGGCTGCATTCTGGCCCCCTTTTTTATGCACTATACACAGTTGTTCATCTTATAATAAGATTTTAACCCCTATAAAAAAAAAAAAAATCTCTAGTTGAGGGAGCTGTAGGTTTCACTGTGATGCTTATTAGCAATACTAGTGTGATCTTTTAACCAATGTGCATCATTACAGATTTTTGTGAGCCTTGTCCAAGTAATGGAGAATGTTATCACGGCAAGTTGGAATGTATTCATGGCTATAGAAAGCATGGGAACTTGTGTGTAGAAGATGGAGATATTAATGAAACAGCTAAGAAACTTGTGTGTTCTTAAAATCTTCCTCAATCTGTTGTATCTGAAATTCTGATGGTAAAAAATGCATAATTAACCTTGGCATTTTTGTATGTTTTTCTAATTTGGTGTTTATGTATGAACAACTACAGTCAGAGTGGATAAAAGTTCATCTCTGTGAAGCCTATGCTCAGCTATTGTGCAATGGAACCGGGAAAATTTGGGTATGTTATCTTTTCTTACTCTGAACTTTAAAAAGGAATACGGAAGATTTTTCATTTAATTTTCAAGTGCATGTATTGCCACCAACATCATTTTGACAACGTACCTTTTTTCAGGTTCAAGAAAATGATATATGGGAGGATTTATGCAGACATGAACTGATGGAAAATCTTGGGCCAGATGATGCGATTTACTTGTACACAAAAAGAAGGACAATGGAGATTGTTGGTAAACTGCTGGAGACACGAACCAATTCTAATGGGTATGACATTACATCTCCAGGTTAACGTTTGAAAGTTGATAAAAGAGTTCAGCCCTCTGGTTGTGCTCCCAGTCACTTAGATTATGATAATTTTCTTTTCTTTCTAGGATCAAAGAGCTAAAATGTCCAGACTTGCTAGTAGAAGGTTACAAACCATTTTCTTGTCGCATCCATCAGTGGCTCTCCAAGCATGCTCACGTTGTTGTGCCTGTTTGTGTATTGGTATTTTACTTGAAATGCAGCCTTTGAATGCTTTAGTTTTAGTATCAACATCTCGGAGCTTGTTGACAACGTTGAGATTTGCAGCTTCTGGGGTGTGTTTTCTTACAACAGAAAGTCCGTCGGGTGCGATATCTATCAACTAGAGTTGAAGAGCTTTACTCCCAGGTATATGAGATCATGCACCTTTCTTTATACACCACACTCACATAGTTGGCTTGTCCTATCTTTCTCTTGCACAGTAGATCAGGTTTGCACTTCTTGTGTACTTGAGCATCCCTCTTTTTTCTTCCCTTCAATAAAATTATTAATGATTGGGGCAAGATGAACGAAGCGCATAATTGTTAGTTCCTATTGTCCAGAACTTGAAGAAAAATATTCTTTTACATGTTCTGAATACTATATTTTGAGATAGAAATTTCACTTCTGTAATTTAAATGTGCAACTGCGATATTATCACATTATCAAGAAAAGAAAAGAAAAGGAAAAACAACTACTTTTTTCTGTGGATGAAAATGATCTAAGATTCTTGTTTTGACAAGTAGAACATGGGTGTGGAAAAGATGCAATGGGCATCAAAGAAAGTTGAATTTCTGATAATTAAATGATCATGTAAGACTAGATGTCAGCAAAAAAAATTATTATATTAACTGAAGACTGGTGCTTCTCTAGGGAAATTGTTACCTTAGTATTGATATGAAAACACCTCTTTGGTTGTAATGTGTCACACATTTGGTGAAGATATTATTGAAGTCATTTTATGATGTTTTGAATGGTATTCTGAGAGAGTAAATACAGAAAATCTCTACCAACTTGTTAGGTCTGTGACATTCTTGAGGAGAATGCCATGATGTCAAAGAATGTCAGTGGTGAATGTGAACCTTGGGTTGTCGCATCGAGATTACGAGATCATCTCCTTTTTCCCAGAGAAAGGAAGGACCCTGAGTTGTGGAAGAAGGTACTCTTGTGTGTCTTTGATACGATTGTCTTCTAGATCATGCATTATTGATTCTTTATGAATTATGATGAATCCTGTGTTATTTGTGTTGCATAGTTCTTTATCTAAATTATTATTTATTTTTGTTTCTGATTATTATTCCAGTTGCGTTCAAAGCAACTTGTTCTTTTAGATTTTCATTTTTCTGTGGGATGAGAAAATCTAATTTGTTGATAGTGCTTTCTTGAAATGGCCACAGTCAGAGATCATAAGACTTTCAAGCTGATGTAGCTGGATTTTAGATTTGCTAGTTGATGTCTTACAGAGTTGCACATCATGCATTGATCTGACTTCTTTTTTGTTTTTCGTGTGAAACTTAGCTTGTTATTTCTTATCCTAGCATTGAGCTAGATATTTTGGTGAAGTCCAGTTCAGGTTCCTATGCATCCTTTAGTGTCCTGCCATGACCTCAATTCAGCAAAATTTGGTTATATGCATGAAACGGTTTAGTGACCCCCTTTTTGGCATTCATGTTTGATGGCATATCTTCTTTGTCGGGGACCCACGTCTTTGTTGACATGTTGCATAGGAACCTGTTTCATGCATGGCCTTAAGATATGTCCAACTTTATACACCCTTCCATATCGGTGCATCTATACCTCATATCACACCCAGGTTGATTGTTGTTCTCTTTCGTTTTTCCTTTTTCCCTCTTTTGATTCTTTTGCCCACCTTAGTGTGAACACCCGGCGAAAAATTTTAGAAAGAATTGGGGGCCCCTTTAAATTGTCTCTCCTGTGGTTTTTTTGTTTGGACTAATGTTTTGTTCACCAACTTCATTTTTTACGCCATTGTTCATTTGTAATACCTTATAACGAAACCTCTGTTTTTAATCATTTCTGTCTTGATAAAGTTTGGCATTTACTTACTTTCTGTTTTATGCGCCTGCAGGTCGAGGAGCTGTTACAGGAGGATTCTCGAGTAGATCGCTACCCAAAGCTCGTCAAGGGTGAATCAAAGGTGGTGTGGGAATGGCAAGGTATGGAAAGCAGCTAATTATCTCAAACCAATATCATACCTGGTTTTTGTCATTTCGTCATTGATGGAAAAGTGCACATTATCCAAGAACTCATAAATACATAATTCAATATGTGATAGTTATTCATTCAGTTGGGTACTAATTGTGAGAATGACAGTGCTAGTGAAAGTGCTCACTCCCACGATCTATTTTGCTTCTTTTGATCTAACATTGATTTGTGTACTTTCTTGTTTTTTCAGTTGAGGGCTCTTTAAGCTCTTCGAGGTTAAGAAAAAAGGGAGAAGAAAGCAAATTGAGATCTAGTGAAAGCAAAGACGTGAAATTGGAACGGAGACCCCAAAAAGCGATGGCTGGTGAGCTGCTAAAGCTTTACATCCTTCTTCTATGATCCTTCTTTAATGTTGTTAATCACTCAACATGTCTGCATCAATGCACTCTTTTTGAGTTGTATCTTTCTGGGATTTGATTGGGCACTCAATATTTTCTCCACTGATATGCATGCAATTGCTGGTATCCATGCAGAGCCTAAAGCACTGATGTTTTGATATGCGGATGCTTCAGAAGTGGTCACTGCAGTTCTTTCTTAACACTGCAGGCCCTGACAAGTTGGAGGTTGATAAAGAATATTTGGGGTATTTTGTCAAGCTTCTTCTTGTAAAGGTTGATCAGGGTGTCTGATAATGGAAAGTGTCTGATGATATTAGGTGAGATGGTTTCCTTCACGTATGTTCTGTGACTTTCTGATTCAAGAAGTAGGAAATTGCAGAGTTTATAGTTGACTTGATCAGTCTCATCCTATATTTTCAAACTCTGTGATTCTTGTAAAATTTTGAGAATCGGTTATGAGGTGTGAATCATCTGTTCTTCTTAGTTGGCTGCAGCGAGGAGTATGTAACTTTATAGGGTACTTGTCTGAGCTATGTCAACAACATGGATATTTTTCCCAATGGGATCTCCCTAGAATGTGAAATATACTTTCGTTTTCAAATATTCTTTGTTTCCTTTTGTTTTCATCCAGTCTTTAGCACTTGATGTCTGCATTCACCCAATGCCCAATGGTTATGGTAAGACACAACCAAGCACTTCTCATTTGCTTCCCTACTGAATGAAAGTAGCAGCTTTGCATCATATGGCACTTTAAAGTTTGGAAGTTTTGGTTAGATACTGTCGCTTTCATGCAAGTGCTCATTGAACAGTTTTCACTGAGGACTACAAGTGTGGGAAGAGGGTAAATGATCTCATCTTGAGTGTTCAGTGGAGTTACATATAGATGCATGCATATGTTTAAGCTTTTATGCCTGCCTCAACAACGGAAACCAGCTTAGTGGAGCACAAACCAGAATGGGTGACCTGCACAGATGCAGAGAAGATGGAGCATCCTTCTGGGTTGCACTAATATTGTACAAATGTGTTTTCTCTGGTGATTTAATGCATGTTGCTTTTTTGTGGGAGGGAAAAAAAACAAAGAAAGATTATCGAGGCATCGATGACCTTATTCTATATCAGATTGTTATCTGCAAGAAAAATAAATCCTATAAGTCTCTTTTTCTCGTTGGATTGGAAATCTGGACCCATTTGGGGATATTATTTCTTCATAGTAGCTCTATATTTAGGAGCTATGGCAGTTAAAAATGCATAAAGACATTGAAGTTACAATTTTCTTTTCAATTTCTGAGTGTGAATGGGTTGGTTCTTAATATTCTGTAAGCAGACAGCATTCACATGGGAAGATGGGGAAATATCTGCCCCTCTTTCCTCCCTGTAGTGGTCACCCATGCCATGCATCCGCTTTCCATTCCATCAAATGATGTAGGTGTGTGATTAAGCATTCATGCTCATAATCAATTTTGGGTCCACTCAGCCCACATCATCTCGTACCCCAATGATTGAATCTTCTATTTCTGAATTTCTTTTTTCCTTCTCACCAACCATAAATTCAAAAAAAAAAATACTTTTATTCTGTTTTAGTTGTTGTTGGAGTTGAACTTAGATAGATTCTATACTCTATTTTGATTTCATCCCTTAAATTTGAATGATTTCATCTCTCAAATTTAATTAATTTTTTATTAACGAGTTATTTTTTGTAAATTTTTAAAATTTTTGATGATATAATTTTCTAATAATATTCTTAATACTCAAAAAATTCTAAAATTTTTATAGTGGTATTTAAAATATTTTTTTACATTCAAAAAAATTTTAAGTCAAAATTTATTATTAAAAATATTTAATTTAAATATTTTTAATTTTTAAATTGTTCAATAAAATTTAATTTAATTTAATAAAAGATAAATTAAAATTTTATTTAAAATCTTAAAATAAAATTTAAATTTTTAAATAATATTTATTTTAAATAATATTAATTTCATATAATTATATGAAAATATTAATTAATAAATATTGAATTAACGAAAAGTCAAATAGTCAAATTTTTCTCTTTAAAAAATGTAGCCTTTGACAGATTTCCCTATTGTGTGGAAAACAATCTAATTGAGATCAGATTAAGCAACAAAGTAACATGATCAATAAATGTGTGTGGTTTGTCCATTCAATTTAAAATTAAATCGTTACAAATTGTAATCTCTACGGTAGTCGTTTCTGTAGCGTATTGTACCTCCTAAGAATAATCAGAAAATAGCAAAGCAATAAATGACCATTGAGCGTCTGACAGACGTCGTCTTCGTTTTTTCTCCCATCGATTTGTTCCTTGCACATTCCTCGGTCCTTCGTTGCCGACACCATGCCAAGAAGGCTGCATTTGGACCTACCACATTAACGCGGTCTTTTACAGCGAAACTTTTGACACAAACCAAACAGACCTTTTAAGTGATTTCTTGTTGGTGAGGGATTAACTATTTTTTAATTACATTTTAGTTGAAAATTTTGAATTTTATACTTTATTATCATAAATATTTTTAAAAAATAAAAGCTTGTTAATTAAAAATATTTTTCTCAAAATTAATTATTAAAATATAATTTATCAATTATATCAATATTAAATTATTAATAATCAGTTATCTTAACAGTACAATAATTTAATAATTATATTTTGAAAATCACCATCATTTAAATTTCTAATCAATCATTAACAAAATACTGTTGTTGAATAATGACATCACATATTAAATTTTAATTTTTTAAAAAATAGATCAATAATATTTGATTGAAACCCATAGATTTAATGTAATTAAAATTTCACTTTATTACTAAAACGTAAAATATTGATTTAAAATTAATATAATAAAATTATTATTACAAATAATTAATATTTATCCACGATTTAAAATTAATACACTATCATCATGTGAATTTTTTATGGTGAAATATAATTATTGATAAAGTTATCTATTTTTAATTAGTAATAAATTAAGTTAAGTTTTGGCTGCAGGAGAAAACCAAGTCGTCTCGCATCCTTCTATGCACCCTGGAGCATTGAATCATTACCTGCACCGCTCTCTTTTTTTAAAAAAAAATAAAAATAAAAATTATTTTAAATTATATATATATATATATATAAACACAAGACAACTCAAAAAAAAAAAAAAAAAAAGCTGTGTATCCTGCGAAATTACCGGGAACTGGGTAATATGTGAGAACCATCCGATTAAATCTGCGACGGTTATATATGAATAAGAAAAATCCGATCCATCTGTAGTCTATATAGTCAGCACACGCTCTCTCTCTCTCTCTCTGTCTCTCACTCTCTATAGTGGAGCTTTCACTTTACACTGAAGCTCACTAAGTCTACTCATTTCTAACTCTGAGGAGATCTAGAGAGAGAGAGAGAGAGAGAGAGAGAGAGAGAGAGAAAGAGAGAGAGGGGCAAAGAGCTCTGGCTGAAAGGGGTGTTCCATTACAGGTGATTCATTTGATTCGTTTCTCTACTTGTCGACTTTCTGATGCACTGTTTCTCTCTTTTTGGTTTGCTTTCTCACGTAGTGTTTGTCCTTTCTGTTTAGATCCGTGTGGTCGTTTTATTTTTTGTGCTATCTTGGGTTCTTCAAATGGAGTTTCTTGATCGCGATTAAGTTAGTTGCTTCTCTGCTTTTCTTTGTTTGGAGATGTCAGATTCAGCAATTGGTTTGATAAGTGGCTCAGTTTCAGTTCATTCTAAGACTTCTTTTTTCCTCTTTGGGAAGTTCTTTTTGATAAGATTCCCCCTTTTTGGAACTCAAAGCTAACTTGTCTTAGTTAGACTTATTCAGTGAGTGCTCGTCTGAGAATTGTAGAATTTGTGAGGTTCAAGTTATTGCTAATTTTTGAAACGAAAAGGGAGCTGTTTTGTCGTGGTATTGATGTTGTAAATCTGGATCACAAAGCTGCCTTCTTAAGATTCACACTGCGCACCGGCAGTACATATGTAGACTGAAATGGGTTACTTAGATGGATTATTGAGAGTAGATCCATTGGATAATTACTTTCATGTTAATAATTAATGCAACAATATTCATGTTCACATTGGTCCATGAATACATTCTCTTCTGCTCGTGTGTCTAACTCTACACTTTTTAAGTTTCTAATAAGTATTAATGTGATCCATGATTATTGTCATTTTTATTAATGCATAACTGATCTTCTTGGGGACACTGTCATATGCTGTCTATTTTATGGCTGACATTCTTTTGGGGAACAGGGGAGTCCTTAAGTCATTAGGTTTTGGGTCCATCATATCATATATTTAGCTTCTTACACAAAGGGTGTCAGTTTTATATGAGAACTTTAAGCACAGGAGTCAAATTCATCCCTCCATCAAAATTCATTCGCATATTTATGAGTGCTCTTCCTTCCATTAATCTGTTCCATAGATTTTTTTTTATACTTATCTTATGATTTTACGTTGATCAAATTATTTTATTATGCATAATGAATCAGACTTGTAACATATAATGCAAAAAAATTTTTGAAAGCTTTTTGGTAAAGTTGATTACATTAATGCAAAAATATGTGTCAGAAACTTACATGAAACTGTTGTAAAAGTTTTGAACTAATTTGTTCAACTTTTCTTCACTAGGATGATCCATGCAATGGTATCTCACATTAATCATAAGATTCCAATGTTTTATGTGGCTTTGTTTCGAGATGTTGTCCTCATCAAGTGTTAATTGTTGCAAACTTCGTAGGTTATTTCCTTTGTCCTTTCCATAACTTGTATGATCCAAATTAAATACAGAAATCCTTGTTATCATGTCTGCGGAGATCGAAGTTGATAATAATCCTTAGTTTTATGATTATATTTGTCACTTTTCTTGTCATTAAGTAACTAGTTACAGCATATGTACATTGTTCATATGTTCTTCCAATAATGATGACATTTTTTTTTCCTGAGGAATGATGATGAATTTGCTAGAACATCATGAATATTTTTTTCGAGAGATTATGTCATGATAGTGATCATTGATAAGTCATTTCTTCAAAACTTGCTGACTGTTAAAATATATTTTAGGGAATTTTATGATGGGCTCTAAACATAACTCAGCGGGGAGCAGAACACGAGGCCCACTATCTATATTCATTGTGATAGGCTTGTGCTGTTTCTTCTACATACTGGGAGCATGGCAGAGGAGTGGTTTTGGAAAAGGTGATAGCATAGCATTGGATATAACCAAACAGACAGACTGCAACATTGTTCCCAATTTGTCTGATAAAAAAAACATCGTTCCCGATTTGAGCTTTGAATCTCATCATAATTATGTGGAGATTGTTGAACCTTCTAAGCCAAAAGCTAAAGTTTTCAAGCCATGTGATGCTAAATACAGAGATTACACTCCTTGCCAAGAGCAAGATCGCGCAATGAAATTCCCAAGGGAGAATATGATGTACAGAGAAAGACATTGTCCACCAGAAGAGGAAAAATTGCATTGTCTTATTCCTGCACCGAAAGGATATAAGGCACCATTTCCATGGCCAAAGGGCCGTGACTATGTACACTATGCTAATGTTCCTTACAAAAGCCTTACTGTAGAAAAGGCGGGCCAGAATTGGGTGCAGTTTCAAGGAGATGTGTTCAAATTTCCTGGTGGAGGAACAATGTTTCCTCAAGGTGCAGATGCATATATTGATGAACTTGCCAGGGTTATCCCAATCGGAGATGGTTCTGTCAGAACTGCCTTGGATACTGGTTGTGGAGTAAGTCAATTGTCAAATTAGTTTTGTCCTTGATCTCATTAATATTGCTGAAGCTTCTGTGTGTACACCCATCCCTGCATCTTACATGTTTGATGGTTTTCCATTCAGTTATTTTTAAAAAGTCATTCCACTTTTTTCTTTTTTGGCCCTCATTCCACTTACTACTTTTGTTAACTCAAAGCAACTGAATTGGGTATTCTCCGTTGGGTTTTGCAGATGGTTCATTATAGATATGGTCTTTCAGTTTTGAGACATTTGTTATGGTTTAGAGTCACATGTTATACTCGTGATGTATGTGGAAACACTGTTCATATTGAATGTCATGTTTAATCGCTCTGTTGATACTGCTTTCATGCACATGTCATGCCAAAACAGTGGGCAGAACCCATTGAGTGGTCTGACTTTAATGGCCTGATTTTTTGAAAATTGCTAAAGCTTTATGCCCCTTAATCTCCATTTATTTGAACTCTTTTTTTCTTTTCATCTTATTTGCTCTGTGTCTGTGTCTGTGTCTGTGTCTGTGTTAAACAGCAGTATAAATTAATTTCTTGATAACCTGTCTCAACTTGTATAATATATTTATGGCTTTGGATGACTATCTATATACATTATGTCATGAAGCTACATAAATCTTCATATGTATCATGTCAAATGGGAGACTCAGCATTAGCTATTATTATTTTTTACTAATCTCCATAATCAATTTATTGTTTTCACTTGTTGACTTCTTCATTTCACTTGTTGACTTCTTCATTCAGTAATGTTTGCTTGGACTGATACAAAAATCCTAATGTAGGTGGCTAGTTGGGGTGCATACCTGCTTAAAAGAAATGTATTGGCTATGTCCTTTGCCCCAAGGGACAATCATGAGGCACAGGTACAGTTTGCACTGGAGCGAGGTGTTCCTGCTGTTATTGGTGTTCTTGGAACAATACGTCTTCCATACCCATCAAGAGCATTCGATATGGCTCAGTGCTCTCGATGTTTGATACCTTGGACCTCAAATGGTGAGTGCCAGTATTTACCACTTCCAAGATCAAGTTCTAAAATCATGTCTTTTCTTTTATATTTTCCATATTTCTGTGCAGTAACATATGCTTTGAATTATTTATACTTTTCATGGAAACTTTGAAGTGCTAGAGATGTTCTTCATCCCAATGTTAAAACTAATCATTTGGTTACAACTTACCATGCTACTTTTCTTTCTTATTATTTAAGAGTCTTTTGTGCTTTTACACGAAATCATCTCTAGAAGATACCTCAAAAAAGAACTGTCCAGCTCTTTAATAAAGTATGTTTATTATTGGTATTAAGGTTATCATTACCAACTTACAATTTCCATATTTGAAATATCATTTTTCAAATTACCTTGCCATGTACCTTTGATTTTCAAAAATAAACATGTATAACTTTTGCTCAGGTGAAAGCAGATAGGTTTGTACTGCTTGAATAACAATCAGATGGTAAGATAGAGTTTTGTTTGATCATTTATTTATATCTTTCCTCTGATAGTTCTACCTTATTTTTAACAAACATGTTTTATTTTGAATTAAAAGTTGACAAATAGTTTCTTTTTCTAACTTGTCATTTTTTGAGTTAGAGAAAGATATGTGTCTGCATGGAATAAAAAAGTGTGCATGGAATAAAAATTGCATTATGTTCATGGAATAAAAAAGTGTGCATGAAAATAACAATCAGAAACATAAAATTTGCATAAGACAACATGTGCATGGAGTAAAAAAGTGTGCAAAGACAGTATTATGTGTGTTCCTGCAGAAGGTACCAAAAATATGTCTGTCCAGTGTCTTTTCCTAATACATTAGATGCAGTGTGACTTATGTTCACGTGAATATGCTTATGTGTAGTATAATGAAATTTTCACTGATTTCTTTTAGATCAAAAGAGTAGTTGTTTGAGAAAAATGTGGAGTCTGTGAAATTTGAATTGGTAGTTACTAAAGGGGAATGTGGATGAGAAATGTGTGAGTTAGTGAATCATGTGTACGCTATATCTACTGCTACTATGACTGCTGCTGCTGCTAATACTACTTCTGCTTCTGCTTTACATTGTACTTACTATAAGTTTGTACTTCCTCAAACAAATACACTAACTTTGAATCCTATCTGAAAACTCTCATGCTGTTGTCTTTACATTCATCTTTTGACTTTGAGTAGTGAAACTGATAAGTGAATCTCTCTATACCTGCTCAACTTGATGGGAGTGTACATATTTGGACTTCTTATGCAGAGGGGAGGTACCTGATGGAAGTTGATAGGGTCCTCAGACCTGGTGGATACTGGATCTTGTCGGGCCCTCCTATTAATTGGAAAACCTACTACAAAACATGGAAAAGATCTAAAAAGGATCTCCAGGCTGAACAAAACAAAATTGAAGAGCTGGCTGAATCTTTGTGCTGGGAGAAAAAGTATGAGAATGGAGATATTGCTATTTGGAGGAAGAAAGTAAATGACAAATCCTGCAGGAGGGAGTCTTCTAATATGTGTCAGACCAAGGACACTGATGATGTCTGGTGAGTCTACCTCCCCTTGACTGCACATGCTTACTTTTCTTTAACTCTGAGGTGTATGAAATTGACCTGTATCTTTGTTGTATCTATTAGTATTTTGTTAATATTTGAGATAATCTATTGGTCATGGGTAACATCCTGTTTGTTACTTTTGCTGCATGTCTTTGTGGTTTTGTCTTGCAAGGCAATGTGCAAAAGAAAATGAATCAAGATCAAGCAATGTTGTACTTGGTAGTTGAGTCAACTGAGATCCCTGGTGATCTTCTAGCACCTCGTCTGATTCTTCTCCATTTAGCTAGTCTTTAAATTCTTATTTCAATTTTATGCTTTAATATCAGGAATATGAAGTTCAATTTTAACTTGAGGTTAATTATGTGTCAACAGAAGGTCTGTGCTGTTTTCTTAATCGGATCAGTATTCTTTAGTTAATTTAATTTAATTCGTCAGGTATTTTTGTAGGAGTAGTATCTTATCGAATTTTAATATGCTTTTGTCTCTGATGTTTATTGGGTTATGTTATGCGGTATTTAAAAGATTCATTCCATGAATTGTCATTTAAAGTTATTGGAGTAAAACAACCGTTGTCATACTCTTCAGGCTGGGAGAATGTGACAAAAATTAGAAGGGTGTGTTGCAGATATGAATCTTGCAATACCACGAGAACTATCTTTAGCAAGACAGAATTTTCTCCTTACAAGCTCAGTATAAAAAATCATATTTGTAATTATTTGGTTGAGTATGAAATGGTTGGTAGTCAAACTATGACACGATCATATTATCCCATGTTTGAGCCAGTTCAGAATCTTATTATATTGCTAGAAGCTATGTTGTTATCTTCTAGTGTCTCCGTTGTAATTCTTTCTTTCTGCCGGATGATAGGTACAAGGAAATGGAAACATGTGTAACGTCTTTCCCTGAGGTAACCAGTGGAAATGATGTTGCAGGAGGTAAGTTGAAGAAATTTCCTGCAAGGCTTTTTGCGGTCCCTCCTCGAGTATCTGATGGATTGGTTGAGGGGGTCACAACTGAATCCTACCAAGAGGACAATGAAGTTTGGAAAAAGCATGTAAACGAATACAAAAGGATCATTAAGTTGATTGGCACTACAAGATACCGGAATATAATCGATATGAATGCAGGCCTTGGGGGATTTGCAGCAGCACTTGAATCATCAAAATCTTGGGTGATGAACGTTGTGCCTACAATTGCTAAGAATACTCTAGGTGTTGTTTATGAGAGAGGTTTAATTGGCATTTATCACGACTGGTATGTCCCTATAAAACTTCGTTTCATTTCTATTATTTCATTCATGATTCACCTAGCTGCCGACACATCTCCCTCGCAAATTTTTCATTAATGTAACTGTGGCTTATCTTGCTGTGATATACCAAGAACTCTCAGCTTGTGTCTTTGTTAATAAGGTTCAGCTACTTATAAGCTCATGATCCCTTACTGATTCTCTTCTACTCCATTGCCAAAGGGAGACTGCAAACCATGGAAATCACACCCCACTTCTTTCTTGTATATTTATTCTGTCTCATGGGATAAGGGACCAACTAACGGAAAGGAGTAAAAACAAGGGACCAACTCGATAACTTGATTGATGAAACCAAGTAAAATTCTGTGTCACAACATGAATAACATTCTTATGTTTGCTTCCTTCTGTCAGGTGTGAAGGTTTCTCTACCTACCCAAGGACATATGACCTCATTCACGCCAATGGTGTATTTAGCTTGTACCAGGATAGGTAAGTGTCTCTTCTTCCTCTTAATTTCTACAAATCATTTTAGATTTTGTTGTGATTAATTTTCTTGCAAGCATTTTTAAAAGTTATGACTTATGATCAGAATATTATGTAATGAATCATACAGTTGTAAATTGGAAGACATCCTTCTGGAAATGGATCGGATTCTACGACCAGAAGGGGCAGTCATCATCCGAGACGAAGTTGATGTCCTGAACAAGGTTAGACAAATCACCGGAGGCATGAGATGGGATACCAAACTGATGGATCATGAAGATGGCCCCCTCGTGCCCGAAAAACTTCTGGTTGCTACAAAACGATATTGGGTTGTCAATGGAGGAAACACCACCCTTAGTGACGAATGAAGCAGGTAGCAATTCATGATCCATAGGGGAAATTTGAAGCAAGGTAAAACACAGAATGACTCGTCAAATTTCTCTGGAGCTGAGGAACTGAAGAGTTTCTGATCCTCCAAATAACGGGTATGGAAGTTTTCAATTTGCATTATTGATGATGAAGTGGTGTCATGTATAATTTGTTCTAGCTTTTGTTCTTGAATGTGATTTTGGAGAGGGATCATGCCATATTCATATTGCTGTAGCTGCAGAAATAATTAGGTGAGGATTCAAGAATGTCATATAGTTGATGTCTTAAACTTGGCATATACGTTCATCATTATATATCTCAATTCATCAAAGCAAAATTCGGTTCATTGCTTTTAGTTGTTTTTCCTAGAAAGTTCCAGTTTCCTCCAAAAGAAAATGAGAAAGGAAGAACTCTTGGGCGCGGCTCATCTGATTCTAGTGCAGGTTTTTGGGCACCCATGAGATTTAAGCCTTAGTATTTCTCAGATTTCAGTTCCTCTATTTTTAAATTCCAAAAATTTTGAAATATTTTATATTTTGGAGAGATTATGATCATATGCTGTTGAAGATTGCACCCACCAAATTAAATTGCACAAAATGATCAAAGCATCATAAGGCAGAAAACTAACTGGAAAATTAAGAAAAGTTAATATCAAAGAACCCTTGTATTAAATTTTTTTTATAGTTCAGATTTTATTGAATTAATTGACTTAATTTTATGTTTAAAATGTTTATGTAAATTAAATAATATTTATTTAAATAAAAATTATAAGATAAATGTGTTTTAAAACTTTAAGTTTTATTTTTAATTAAACTTTAATTTTTATAATATCTTTTAAGAATTTTTGATTTATCAATTTGATCAAATTATATATTATTAAATAACTTTAAAAATTAAGTTTATTTAAATCAAAATTTTTAAAAAATAAATTTTAAATTTAATAAAAAATACTTTATATTATTATTAAAATTTTAAAATTTTTTGGGTATTAAAAATTTATTTTTAAAAATTTATATTATCAGTAATTTAAAAATAATTAAAATAATTTATTAATAAAAAATTACTTAAAGTTGAAAAATAAAATTTATTTAAATTCTATTTGACTAATTTTTGAGATATTTTACTAATAAAAATGTTATTAATTTTTTATAATTTAAATAAAATTACTAGATGAACATTTATTTAAAAATGTTTTAGCAAAATTTATTGTTTAAAAATATTTATTTAAAATTATAAATTAAAAAACTAAATATTTTTAAAATTTTAAATGTAAAATTAATTTTTTTGTTGAATTAAAATTATGTTAAATAAGAAATTTATTATATTTTTTCATATATTTATTAAAACAGGATTTAATTTGGTAAAGGATGTGCAACCTTTTACCAGAAACATAAAAGGTCTGTACTCGGTCCCTAGCCCTGCCCTAACCCATCATTTTCACTTTGACAGAAAAGCTTGGATGGCTATGGGGATGCATGATCCCCACCACCTGCAAGTCTTCAACCAATGCCTAACAATGGCAAAACCCTAGCATCTGGCCCAATGCATGTACCATTGAAACTTTCAAATTTTGGAAACTTGCTGAACAATCATGAAATGACTTAAATACCCCTGAGCAACATTAATTATCCAGACAGGAAAACAAAAAGACACAAACCATCAGAATCCTGTGGGCTGGAACAAGAAAAATCAAACAGTGGAAAATGGGAACCAAAAGTGTTTAGATCTGATCTTAATTGGAGCAGATCTTGAGCTCTCTTTTTTCCCTAATAATTTATTATATTAATATAATATAATAAATAAATTTATAATTATTTTATTAAATTATCATGCATCAATATTTTTAAAACGCATAATATAAATCAGATTAAAAAAATCTGATCCAACCCAAAAACTGTGGGCAAAGGAGAAAGTGGATGCAGGATTTGACTAAAACAGAGTTGCTTGATGCCAATGCATCTGGCATCTGTCTGTTTATGGAGTTGATGGGACCCACCAAGAGAAGGCCAAAAGAGTGATGAATGATCATCAGATCATGTGGTTGACAAGTGGGTCAGACAAACCACCATGTGATTGAGATGCCACATTCCAATCCATTGTGTCCAAACACATTATTGCCACTTTGGCTGAGTCAGCAATTTTTTTTTTTTTGGGTGACATGTAACCCTACAACCGACACTACATTTCTTATTGTTTTGCCATTTGCATTGCATTGTTTTGTTGATTGATGAAGCCAAAATTGCTTTAATATACTTATTTATCAATTTTTTTATTAATTTACATTTTGATTTTTTACTTATAAATAGAGTATTAGGAGACTATGCAAGAGCTTATTTTTCAACCAGAATTTATCTCTCTGAGTGACTATGAATTTGAGTGATTGCATCTTAGGATCATTATTTGGCACATAGTTTGTAGGTCAATCTATTTACCGGTCTGGTTTATAAGTAACTTGTTTTTTAAAAATATTTTTAATAATTAGATCAAATTTAAATTACTTATTTTATAAATAAATGGGTCATAAGTCTTAAATTTTGAATTGAATTATTTGATGGGTGAATTCGTTAAAGTTAATTAAACGGGTCATAAGTCTTAAATCGTTTTATATATTTAAATTTGATTCGATTTATATATCAAATTTTATAAATATTTAAAATCAATCAAAATAATTAATAACATACATTTTTATTTAATTTTTATATTTTTTATAAATTAATTTTCTTACAAAAATTAAGTTAATATATTTATTTTTTAATTAAATGATATTAATATTTTATATAATCTATCTTATAATTAGATAATAATATATATCACTTACTAATTCTTTTGGTTTTAATATTATACATAAAAATATATATTAAATTTGTTATAAATTTAATATCATAAAAATTTGAAGTTATTAGTTTAATAAATTTGTTTATAATTTTTATTAGTATTTATTTAATATACTAAAATTTACTTATGTATTTATATTTTTTAAAAAAATAATAAATAAAATTATGAGTAAATATCATTTAAAACCTTGAGTTTTACTCTCTCTTTTTAATTAAACCTTAATTTTCAAAATGTTTCTAAACAAACTCTGATTTATTATTTTTATCTAAATTAAACTCAAAATAATTATAAAAAATTAATAATTTTTTATTATTAAAATGACTAAAAACATAGTCAAATAAATTTTACACTTCATTTTGATTTTATCTCTCAAATTTAAACAATTTTAAACTAGCTAACTATTTTTTTAATGAACTTTTTAAAATTTTGATAGTACATTATTTTAAGAAAAATATTTTCAGTACTCAAAAAATTTTGAATTTTTTATGATGATAACTTGAATAATTTTTTACATATATAAAAAATTACAAGTCAAAATTTATTATAAAATATCTGTAATTTAAATATTTTAAATTTTTTAATAAGGTTCAATTTAAATAAAGTTGAAATGTTAAAGTGTTTATTTGGATACATTTTGAAAGTAAATGTTTGATTGGAGAGAGAAAAAAAAACTTAAGGTTTAAAATGATATTCACCCTAAAGTTATTTATCAAATTGATTTGCATAAAAATTTGGTGGGTCAACTCACATATGGCCTATTTAAAAATTGATTCGCTTAACGCCCAATAAGATAACCCATTAATATGACTCGACGGATAAAACCTATAAGTAGGCCATAAGTCATACATTTTAAATGATAAACTTTAGTTCGATCCATTACTAAGAAAGGCTCGATGTGCTTTGTTATGAGTCGAACTTGGACCATGATTTTGTGGGCTAAATCAGACCAACCCAAACCAAAAACTACATCATTGGTATCAAAGCTGCAATACTTAGCCATAGCAAATGGTGTAACAACTTGGTTATAAATGGAAATTGATCAATTATAAAGAGAAACAAATTTGCTATGATCGAAGTTAAATGAAACTACTAGTTCAATAAAGAGTTGCAAACTAAGATGAAAAGTTGGATTGGAAAACCTTGGCATTGAAATGCATCAAATAAGTAAGATGGTTAAGAAATTGGTACTCAAGATGGCTAATAACTCTTACACTATTACTAATGGTTCTGCCAGTAATGACTCCTTGGGCATGAAGCAAAAAAGGATATTGAAGGCTAATCCCATTGACTTAACTAAGTCTCCTCATTTCATCGCTATGCACTCCAAGCTTGAATGTCCACACTTTGATGGCATAAACTATAAAAGTTAGCTGTTAAATATGAAATGATACTGATAATATTAGGGACTAAGATCGAGGGTGAACGGTGATGATGCATCTGAAGGGCTGGAGCACTCCAATGGCATCAGAGATTCATGAAGAACCAAGGAAGCTTAACTGAGGTAAACTAAGATCACTATCTCAATGAAATATGCATTAGCTTTAGTGAAAACGAATTTGCAAACCCCATGGTAGAGATAGTTAGCTTGAAGAATTCAACTTTGTTAATGAATACTTTCAAAGTCTTTTGAATTTACTATAATAGCTTCATGATTATGCATTTAGCATTTTCACTGGAAATCTAAAACTTGACATATCAAAATCTATGAAATTGTGTTGTCCAAAAACCTTAAGCCATGCCTTGCACCTAGCCAAACAACTTGAAACTCGTTCCATTAATCCACCCAAAAACGATTTATATCCTACAAAACCCCACTCTCTTCAACATAAACACTTAACTTCTATCAACCACTTTCTAAAGCAAACTTTCCTTCACTATTACTAACTCTAAGGGGACCTTTCATAGGGTTCCAATAGAATAAAAATGACATCACCTATAAGCCACCCATTAACAATACCAAAATGAAAATTAGTCCTAAGTCAACTAAACACATAGCAAAGAAGAAAAGGAAGATCTATTGAAAGTATAAATGAAAGTATTTTGGAAGTAATATTAAAAAAAAATGTGAGAAGATCAACACCATATGTCAAAGAAAAAAATATCTATTTTTTTTTCATTAAAAGCTCACACCCTAGATAATAAGAATACAATCCTATTTATAGAATTTCAGTTATATATACTAAGAAACACATCAACTATTGGCATGCAAAGCTCCTTGAATACCACACTCAATAAAAAAAGTAATAAAGAAAGTAATATGAAAGACATGCTGACTCTGTACTTAATCACAATAAAGTAAGTATTAAAATCTTAGAGAAAAATCTTACAAGCCTTAACACACCTCATTGAAATTTTTTGCTGTCAAACCCAATTTGTTACACAAAATTCAAATAGTCTACATAAGAGAGCTTTTTGAGGATGTTAACAAGTTGTAGCTCTTAATTAGCTAGGAGTTGAAATTTGCATAATCATGAGAAGCTATAAAACAAGAACTTTGTTTCTTACTTTTGATCATTTGCATAATTTGCTTGTTGTCAGGCTATTGGGATGCTTGTTTTTGTTTAGTATAATAAAATTGCTCTTATTGTAGTAATCATAATTGTAGACTTGCTTAGTTTTGTACCAACAATTTTTCTCTATACAGTTGGTTTTTTTCTACAAAAAAACAAACAAAAAATTTACCTTTCCTGGATGCTCCTTTTTTGGCCTTATTCTCTTGATCTTTGCATGTCTTTTTGTCATCCTTCGTGAAAAATTTCTTGTCCTTACTCTTAGCTTAAGAAGCACCTTCAAAATACTCCTTTTTGTAGACTTTATCTTTTAATCTTGAGCTTGTAACTTGATGATTAACTCAGTTATGGAAAAAGTAGTCAAATCACAAGACTCTTTTAAGGTTGAGATCTTTGACTCAAATTTCTCAAGGACTTTTGTTCATAATTTTTAATTAGAAAAATCTTTGCTAACTCGATTTGGTTCATAATAGTCATTAATCTAGTCGTATACTCTTTCACTGAGTTAGAATCTTTCATCTTCAGCCTCTTAAACTCTCTTTTAATAGTTATTAGTTTAACAACCTTCACCATTGAACTTCCACTGAACTCTTTCTTTGACTTATCTCAAGCTTTCTTAGCCGTATCACAACTAATAATCCTTACAAAAACAAGATCTAATAAAGCACTATGAATGCAAAATAAAGCCTTAGGTTTCTTTAATTTCACATCTTTATATTGCTTTATTTGATTCATGGTTAGCTTTGGTCCTAATTATGTGAGCTTTTCATCATTCAAAACCATTTCCCAAAGGCCAAGAGTTTGAAGATAGGATTGCATCTTTACAACCCAAAAATGGTGGTTGTCACCATTAAATTATGAGGGAGTTAAACCTCTAAATAGAGAATTCATAATTTAAAAATGAAAAACTAAATTCTTTTCTTTCAAACAAAATTACAACCTTTTAAATTTGAGGTTTTAATACCACTGTTAAAAGTGTAAACAAAAATATTACAAAAGCAATAGTAAAAAATAATGTGAGAAGATGAACACCAAATATTGATGAAAAGAAACTTCTCTTTTTATTTTTTTTCCCTTTTATTGAAAGCTTACACCCTTAGATAACAAGAAGCAATTCCATTTATAGAATTTCGTTATATATACCAAAAGATATATTAACTCTTAGGATTTCACACTATACTTAATGAACGAAGTAATAAAATGAAAAGGCATGCCAACTCTGTACTTACTAAATCATGAGAAAGTAAATACTAAAATCTTAGAGAAAAATCCCATAAGCATAAACAAGATTAAAGGAAGAAGGGTTTATGTATGTGATATGTGGTTAAATATACTTGTAGCCATAAATATGTAAAGTTAGAACTCTACCAACTACTAACAAAAAGAGTAGATGACCCATTTTTTGACAGAGAGGAATCTGTAGACTGCGCGTACATTAGATGATTTAGTCTAAGACGATCCTAGTGAGGCTACAGAACCAATGATTTCATTTCATGCACTATTAGGGGTTAAAGACTCTCAAACCATGAGAGTGAAGGACACATTAATCAATCCCAAGTGGTACTTCTAATTGATATAAAAGGTACGCATGATTTTTATATCAATCATTAGTTAAAAAGTTGAGATTTAGTCTTCAAGCCATGAGGAGCTATAATGTAATAGTTATCGATGGTAAAAAATGCAAATTAAAGACGTGTAAGAAAATTTAATGAATGACTCAAGCGTTGCAATAGAGAAACGATTTTCTCTTCCTACCATTGGTAAGTTGTGACGCTATCCAAAAGTGCAATGGCTTAAGCAATTAGGTCATATTGTTCGAAAGTTTATTAAATTAACAATGAAATTCAATATAAAAGGCAAGGAGATTATTTTAAGGGTCAAGTTGCTGGTGGCATAGAAGCAGCTACTAAAAGCAAGTAAATATGATGTAAACCAACTTAGAGAGGACTTGCACACTTTTTATGACAATAGTAGTTGAAACTATAGCAAAGTTACCCACTAAATGCTGAGCAGTTCTATTTGTTACAGCAATTATTGAAACAATATGTTATGACATTTGAGACGCCACAAGAATTACCCCCATAAAGGTTATATGAGCATAAGATTAAATTGAAACATGAGGCTAAAATCTTCAAGATTAGGCCTTATAGGTACCCTTCAATACAAAAAACTAAGATTAAAAAACAATGGCAAAAATGAAGGATGCAAGCATCATTTAAAACAACAATAAATTTTTTTTATTCCCATTAATGCTTGTCAAGAAGAAGGATGAGTCTTGGAGGCTCTATGTGAATTACAAATAACTTAATAAGTTAACGCTCAAAGACAAATTCCTTATTCCTTGGTAGAAGAGTTATTAGATAAGTTAGCTAGTATAAATTTTTTTCTTTAAACTAGACCTCAAATTAGGATACCACTAGAAAAAGATGCATGAAGTAGATATACATAAAACCACCTTTAGGACACATCAAAGGTATTATGAGTTTTTAGTGATGTCGTTGGCCTTGCTAATGCCCTATCAACTTTTTAGAGCCTCATGAACACCATTTTTTAACCTTATCTCAAGAAATTTATACTTGTTTTCTTTGATGACATCTTGGTTTACTTTACTACTTAGACTAATCATTCGTAATATTCACAGTTAATGATTGATGTTTTGATAAGGAATAAAAATTTTTTAAGTACTCTAAATATAGCTTTAGAGCCACTTAAGTTGAGTATCTTGGTTTGATTAGTAAATAAGGAGTGACTATGGACCCTGATAAAGCCAGCAACATTCTAAAATGGCCTTATCTAAGGATAGTCAAATATGTAAAATAATTTTTGGCTTAACTGGTTACTACAAGAGGTTTTTGAGAAACTATAAGGTAGCAGCTCAACCTCTAACCAATCTTCTTACGAAAAATACTTTTAGATGGTGTGAGCAAGCTAAGAAATGCATAGGATCAATTTAGCAGGCCATGAGTACAACTTTAATACTAGTTATATTTGATTTTAATAAAGTCTTCGTTGTTGAATCTAATGCTTTTAATGGGAGAATTGGATAGTTCTTAGCCAAAAAGGAAGACCTGTGGCCTTCTTTGGTAAGGTATTTTCAATCAAACATCAGTCCTTTTTCACCTAATAAGAAATAATGATGGTAATCTTGGTTGCTGTCAAAAAATGGACATCTAATATGCTTAGGAGGCACTTTAAGATCAAAACTAATCATCAAAGCCCCAAATTCTTGTTAGACTAGAAGAACACATCCCAGCTTAGTAGCATTGAGTCATTAGAATAATGGGGTATGATTGTGAGGTCATTTACAATAAAAGAATATAGAATAAAGTAAACTAATGCCCTATTTAGATTATTTATGATTAAATAGAATGCTATTTCAATTCTCCCTAATGACATCATCAGCAAGATAAAGCACTTTTAGTTGAATGATCCCCTACTGATCCTTTTAATACACAAATTGAAAAACTATTTTCATATTAGTAACAAGTAAACTTAGCAAGAGGACTTAGACAGGATTTACTTTGGAACTTTCATAATTCTATTGATAACGGGCATTCTAAAATGGATATTACAATAAAAAAGACTTACAATTGTAGTTTAGTAAAAAGGTTTGAGAAAAAATACTAAACAATTTGTGAGAGAGTGTCATGTGTGCACCAAGCATGTAAGTATGACAACTCTGTCTACAACCCTTACTTATTCCCACTAGGATATGGTCTGATATCTTTGTGGACTTCATTAAAAAAAGGCCAAAATCTACAAGGAAAATAGGTCATTTTATTGGTAGTCGACAGAATAAACAAGCACAGTCATTTTATTTTTTTATTACATCTTTACATTACTTTAATGTGGCCCCATTCTTCATAGACATTGTGTATAAACTTCATAGAGTGTCTGCTAGCATTATATTTAATAAAGATAAGGTATAGATTAATAAGTTTTAGAAGGAACTTTTTAAGTTACTTGGGATAGAGTTGAAAATGTCATTAACTTATCATCCTAAAAGATATGGTCAAACTAAAATAGTTAATAGAGGATCGAAGACCTATTTATGATGTATAATTAAAGAAAGGCCTCATGATTAGAGAAAGTGGCTACCTATGACAAAATGATGGTACAACACTAGCTACTATACTTTAATATAAACAACAATCTATGAGTTAGTCTGTGGACAACCTGCTCTAATCCATTAACCTTACCTTCCAAGGGATTTCAAAAGTTAAGGTTATGGGCAAAAGCCTGTAGGCTAAAGAAACAACTCTTACGATTCTTATTTTTCACTTGCAAAGAGCTTAATGAGAAGTGATTATTTTTCTATTAAAATTCATACTAATACTCCTCATTTATGTATCTTAGTCTTAATATTTTCATAATAATGTGAATGTCTTATGATATCCAGATGTTCCAAGGCTTTGAAAAATAAAAGAGAAAGTCAACGATTATGAGCTTTCTAAATAAAAAATGATTCAAAGAAGTTAACAATATTAAGTTTCCTAGATGAAGAAAAATTTATAAAAATCAACAATTTGAGACTGCCTACCTATTCCAATTGGTATTATCCACCAATCACAACTAGAATTACGACCACACCTTTGTAAATAACAATAAAGGAAGAGCCTTAAAGATACGTAAACAGAGAGGTGAAAAAGGATTTTAGAGAAAGAAAAAGAATTTCAAAATTGAAAATCCATCAAAAGGAGATTCAAGAAATCCGAGATCCTTTGATCTTTTCCCTTTCTCTTCAATTTTATTTTTATGATATTTGATTTGCTTTTGTTTTTATTATGTTAGGCTCAATTTTTAGTAAGATAAAAGTGACTTCAAAACTTTAAATATAATTCCATATTTTTGATAACAACTATTCTTATGTCATTTTCATAGTTAGAATTGTTTATGTTCCTCTGAAATTCACGTTTATGATTGTTATTTCATGCTATTTGGTATAACCAATTAAATAAGGTTTAATAGTAATTTAAAGCCAAATTAGGACTCTTGATCCAGAATTATCTTGGACCTTATATTACTTATGATAAAATAAAATCAATGATTATGATCAAGTTTTAATTAGTTTAGATGGAGAACATAATCCAAGTTAAATAAATCTAAAGTGCTCCTATTAGATTAAATCTAAGGTGCTTGTTTATTAGGTTTTTTTGTAGGAAGAGATTAAATATCAACTATTACCTTGATTTAACAACAAAGTAAAATAAAACTTGGGATACCAAAGCTTATTGTCTTTCTACGATTGATAATTCAAATAGAAAATTGGGAGGAATAATATTATTGTTAGGATATGGATGATTATCTAATAGTGGAGAATGAAACCTTGATTGTTTGTTTTGCGATTGATTTACTCCATTTTTGTTTTTCATTAGCTTTTTTCCTTTGATTTTCAATTATCCCCTCAAAAGAACCCCTTTATTTACTTTTATGTTTATTAAATTTTAGGTTAATTTAATTTCTTTTATTAATAGTAAGTTAATTATAATTAATTCTCATAAAGTCGATCCATACTACCATTATATTAATCGTAAATTAGTAATAGTAAGGTTTAAATTTGATATAATTAATGACATGCATCACTTAATATCAGATGAAGAAGCTAACAAAGATAAGAGTGACGAACAGTTAGTTGTGGGATATTTTGTATATGTGAAATTATAGGCTTATAGATAGAAAACAGTGGTCAATAAGTTGTATCTAAAGTTAGCTATGATATATTACAATCCTTGAAAAGTATTGAAAAAGAATGGAACAATAGCTTATAAACAAGAGTTGCCTTAGAAGCTAAGGTACATTCAGTTTTGCATTTCTCATAATTGAAAAAACATATAAGAAAGCAACCTATATGGCTTTAACTACCCTTATTAACAAATCGTTATTGGCTAAAGAACCTCTAGTGATCATAGACAGAAGGATGGCCAAACATAAGGGTAAGATGTGTATTGAGGTTTCGGTGCAATGGGCCAACTGTTGTCTTGGGAATTCTATATGGGAGAATTTTGTATGATCTCAAGCAAAAAGGTAAATTATATCAATGCAACATGCTTTTAATTCAAATTTTCAAATTAGAACTTATAAGAAAATTGTAGTTACTTGAAACTTACATTTTTTGTTGAATTCTCAATGTTAGAACTTTCTTCTATAATTTTCATTAATATTAATAATTTTGCATGTATACATAATATACATGTGACTTTTACTTGTGCAATTATCTAAATACTCATTTAAAACATTATCATAATGAACGAAACATTTTTTTTTCTCTCATCAAACTTAGCAAGAATATGTAAAATATAAATATTTAAATAAAATAAAAATATTTTATTTGTTTTGATAATATTTAAAGAAGTGTTAGGCTAATTGCACAAATAAAAGTTGCATGCATATTATATGTGCGCACAAAAATGTTAACATTAACTAAAATTATGAAAGAAAGTCTTACATTAAAAATTTAATAAAAATATAAGTCTGAAATAGATGTTTTTTTTTATATGTCCTGATTTAAAACTGTAAACAAAATATAAGTCTTTCTCATGCAATTAATTTTAAGCAGAAATATCCAAATTTCAGTCCTTGAGGATAAAGATTGTTAAGAAAGAGTGGCATTGATATCAAGTAAAGGAAGAGTTTGTGTATTTTGTAAGAATAACAATGTTTTATTTACTTGTTTTGGTTTAAAATGTTAGCTAACATTAAAATCTTGTTAAACTATTACTTGGAATGCCCACTTATATATAAGAGCCACTGATTAGCTTTGAGATTGAAAGAATTTTCCAACTAAAATTGTAATGCAATGTCTCTTCCTTTTTCTTCCTTCTTGTCCTATTCTATCTTTCTTTCCCACACTTGAAGCATTTTTATTTCAATTTTTCTTTTGTAAACTCTGCTTGAATTTACTACATTCATTACTAAGTGACTATGAATTTGAATAATTCCATCATTATACTTTCAACTTAGAACTTTTTGAACAATTTCTTATCTTGAAAATAAAGGATGTAACGCAAGAGGCTAGTTAGTTTTCTGATTGTAATGTTAGTTTCTTTTTTTTCCTTTAATTGCAAAATAATTTATTTATTTTTTTTTTGCATTTAAATACTGGTTTGACTTTCATTAAAGTATATTCTAGTATTGTTATTTCAATCATTCAAGAATTATCTTCTCATTTTTTCGTGTTACTCTTTTATAGGAGAGTTCGAGTGAAATAATGAAGGGGAAGAAGAAAGAAATGTGATAATTAACTCTCATAAGAGTACAACAGTTATTTTCGCACATGAAAAATCACTAACATTCAAAATTGATGAAATTTATTAATCAAAAGTCCTACGTTGAAAAAATATAAAAATATTTCTTTAACTGATGCAAATTTTTTTGTAAGTCTTTATTTAAAAATTTACATAAAATATAAGTTTTTTTGGTGTGATTAACTCAAAAAGTATTAAATATTTTTTAACCAGCATTGGGTTGGAGGATCTTGTACTCTCATCTTTTTAAAATTTTTAGCAAATCTATATTAAAAAATCAATTGGTTGAGTGTTTAGTTTATCCATTTTTGTTCAACATAAAAGAATTTTATTTTGAATTTCAAGTAAATAAAATTCTCATATTTGTTCAATAATTTTTTATCTCATTTTTTTTTATAAATATCATGTTATTTAAATATAAGGTGAAGGTTATTTAAATATCTGATCTATACCACATGTTATCAATCCTGATGTGTAAATGTAAGAAATCAAACCCTAATCTATTAATTTGAACTAAATCAAACTTTTTATTTACTAAATTTAAGCATCATTAGAATCAAATTAAGGATTAACGTTAGTAAAATAGAGACTTAAAAATTAATAAGCTTCCTCAAAGTTGAACTCTAATTTCTCTCTTTTCTTTATCATGCAAATTTCTTTCTCTAAAATTCATCCACTAAAAGCATAAAAATTGTTTCAAATCCTCCAAGCTCACCAGTCTTGCATTTTTCTAATCAACTTCTTCAAATGAAAAGTTGATTTCATAAATTTTTTTTTCAAATCTTTACTATGCAAATTGAGTTTTGGTTAATTTTCAAAAAAAGTATTTATGGATGAATGAAAATATCCCTATATTATGTCTAATTTAGAAATTGTTAGGGCACGAGATTCAGTTCCTAATCAACTTCTTCAAATAAGAGGTTGATTTCATAACTTTTTTTAAAAAAAAAATCTTTACTATGCGAATTGAGTTTTTGTTAATTTTGGAAGAAAGTATTTATGGATGAATAAAAATACCCCTATGTTATGTCTAATTTAGACATTGTCAAGCATGAGATTCAGTTTGGTTAAATTAATATATCAAGATTCGATTTATTACTTTATGAATATTATGATTCAATTTGTAATATAGGGCATAGACATAATTTCAAATAAAATTTACCCTTAAATACATTTACAAGTAAATATCAAAAACAAATTCCTAAAGTTTATCTAAATTTTATTTTAAACATCGCATCAAGTCCCTCCTCTAACTTTTAATAAGTTTTAATTCACGAGCAATTTGTTTAAAATTTTTTAAAATTTTAATAATATAAATTTAAAAAATATTTTTAGTACTTAAAAAATTTTAAAATCTTTTTATGATGATAGCTTGAATATTTTTAATATCCGTAAAAAATATTCGAGTCAAAAATCATTACATAAGATTTTCTAATTCGACTATCATCAATATTTAAATTTTTCAACAAGGTCTAAATTGAACTTAAATTGAAGTTTTAAAGGTAAAATTGAATCAATTAAAATTTTTAAATGTTTAAATCAAATTTTGGGTAAAATTCAAAGTTTTTTTTTTTTGTATTTACCTTATGTTTATATTATTTTAGTTTGTTCTACTAATTGAATATTTTTAAAAATTATAATCAATTACTATTTCTTGTATTATTTTGAAGGTAAAGGTCATTAAAAAGATTTTGTCCAAATAATTCCTTTTAAATGGCATTAAAATTAAGCATTAGCATGATTTTATTTTTGTCATCGCTTGTCATTTCCTCCACTTCCAACAGTAATACTCATTAGTATTATAAGTATCTCAAAAAGAGAAAAACATCTAATTTCAAACAGTTTAAACCAGAGATTTGTTGCAACTCTAATTTTAGTGAAATAGAGATCTAAAAAGTAAGGATGCCAACTAACAATTCCACCAAAGATAGAGAAACATTTAATTTTAGATAGAAAAACTTCAACTTAAAGAGGTGTGATTTGTCGAATTAGTAATTTCAAGTAGGAATTAAATATATTCAAGTTGAAGCATAATCTGTTGAAGGTTGCATCAACAAATCATATCAAATTTAAACTTTACTATTATTAACTTGGGATTAGTATAATGGTAATAAAGGTTTGATCCCATGAGGACTAGTTATAGTTAACTTAATACTACTAGAAAATTAAATAAACCTAAAATTTAATTAATATAAAAGTAAATAAAAAATATATATATTTTTGGATTACATTGAATAATTACAAATCAAAGAAAAAAAGACTAATGTAAAATAAATGTGAAGTAAATCAATAGCAAAACAAATCGTTAAAGTTTCATTCTCAACCATTAAATAATCATTCATGTGTTGATGAGAATATTATTCTTTATTTTTCTATTGAAACTATCAGTTGTAAATAACAATAAGCTCTACTATCCTAAACTTTTGATGTTATTTAATCTCTTCTTGCTAAACAACTTAATAAAAAAAGCCCTAAATATAATCTAAGAGGAGCATTAAGATGAGAAAGATAGGTTGATCCGAATAATAAATGCAACAAACATAATCTATCTAACTTAGGTTATATTCTTCATCAAACCTGTAAAAACTTGACGATATCATTGATTTGAGTTTATTACAAGCAATTAGACTTCAAGACAATTACAAATCAAGAATCTTAATTCGAATTTAGACTACTATTAAATCGTATTTAATTGGCTACCCCAAATAAAATGAAACAACAATCGTAAACAAGAATTTCAAAAGAGCATGAGCAATACTAATTATAAAAATTATATGAGAATAATTGTTATTAAACACATGGAATCATGTCTAGCTTTTTGAAATTACCCCTTTCCTACTAAAATGTTAGTCTAACATAATTAAAAACAAAAGTAAACTAAATATCTTAAAATACGAAATTAAAAAGAAAAAGAAAAGATGAAAGAATTTTGAATTTCTTGAATCTCTTTTTGTTGGATCTTTAATCTTGAAGCTCTTAGCTTTCTTCTCCCTTTTTCCTTCTTTATAATTTTTTTTTTCCCTCTGTGTCCATATACCTAAGTTCTAATGAGTATAGAATACCAATTAGAATAGGTAGTCCTTAATTATTGATTTTTACGAATCTTTTATCATTTAAAAAATTTAATATTGTTGATTTTTTCAAATCTTTTTTCATTAGGAAATTCACAAATGTTAATTTTCTCTTTCGTTTTTTTAAAGCTTGAAATATCTAAATATCATAAAATAATCACATCGTTATAAAACTATGAAGACTAAAATATACAAATGTAAATGATTAATATGAATTTTAATAAAAATAATAATCTTATTAACTAACAACAGTTTCATTGATAAACAAGGAGCATTTGACAATTCCACCATTAATTTTTTATACTACTCATTGCTTCCCCACCACTTTGCCACTGATGAAAATTTGAAGTGAAATAATACTATAAAAGACTTCAACACTCACAAGGAAACATATTTGAACAAGAAATTTAAACAAAAAAGCCTTGAATTATTGTATTTATTGGGGGAAGAGAGCTAGGGTTAACTATTTAGGCCTAATGAAGGTTACAAATTGACATGATTTTGCTTTGTATATACTTCTCAAAATTTCTAGTTTACCTTATCAAAAATTGAAAAATGTTTAGCGCCATTATCGAAGTTTATTTAGACTCTTTCTAAGCCTTAACGTTTATTTGAAAGAGTAAATATCAAGATTTTTTATAATTTTGATCTTTACTTTTATTATATCTTATAATTTGAATTTATTTATGAAATATTAAAATTAATATATATTCATCTACTACTCAAATTTTAAGAAAAAAAATACAAAACAAAACACTGTGACACGATTTAATTTTAATTATTAAAAAATGTATATTAATAGCATTATTCTTTTTTCTCACCTTATGAATCTCATATAAAATTGTTTGATAAATTTTAAATATATAAAAAAGATAATAGTTAAATATATATAAATTAATTGTTATTATTTTAAAAAATTATTTATCAATATTTCACATTATTCAAAAGATCAAGTTATTGATCAAAATATCACATTTGATTATTTTATAATTTACAGATAGATTTTTATAACAATCAACATATTGCAGATTGAAATCGACAAAATCACTTAGAAAACCAAAAAAAAAAAAAAAATTATAACAGGATTACTGATTTGCTTCCTAATTGCAAAAGGTCACACTGAAAAGCCATTTACTGACAACTTTCTGTGGGTTATATTGTCTCATTTGATGACAGCAGGGCCAGCAAAGAGTTGTAATGTATTTTCATTTCTCAAAGAAAGTTTGTGTATAGTTTTGTCAATCATTCAATTGAAACTATTCAAAACCAGTGGACACCATTCAATGACCCTTCTCTCTCTCTATCACTCATATACAAACAAGGGATAGTTTCCTTTTGAGATTAACATGCCAAAAGTTGTGACATTGAATACCTAACACACCAAACTCATGTTCTTCAAGGACACCTCTAGATGCAGAGGTCCAAACAAGATTCTTCTATGTGGTTTTTATTAAGATAATTTCTATTTTTAAAAAATATCTTTATATTATTTTTTAATTTAAATTTTAAGATAAAAATTATATAAAACTTAAAATTAATTGTAAACATTTTCGCATTATTATGTAAGGTCTCATATGATTTTTTAATTAAAATTTATTTTTAATTTTTTCAGATATAAAATTATTAATTAAATATTGGTATTCAAGTGTTGATAATAAATTTTTTAATTGATAAAATAACTAATATATTTAATTATTCGTATGGCTTAGTTTAACATAAGTGAGATTTTATTAATTTTAATTTTAAAAGAAAGGAGCAAGAACTTTTTTATTTTACAAAATTTAATTTCAACTGGTATTTTTTGATTCTATTTGTAAAACATCTTTCAAAGCTTTTATTTATCAAATAGATCTAGACCACTTATATCTAATAATTCATTTTATTTTAAAAAATATTTTCAAAATTATAACAATATTATTCCAAATTATCATCAACTAAGAATCTTAACTTTTTTAAGACATATAAAAAATGAAAAGTATCTTCACCTATTTTTCAAATTTATTTGAATTAAAGAAATAATTTGATCAACTATATATGTTAACTAATTAATTTTAAAATAATTTTTAACTGACAACATGATTATTTCATTATTTATAGTTTTGTTAATATTTTTTTATATTTTATATATTTTACATTCATTTTACGTGTTATTTATTTAGTTAAAATCATAATATAAGTAAATCTATTTTTTTTTAATTTTTAAAGCAATAAATAAGACTTTTTAAATTAGTTATAGCAACATCTACATGCATGTCTTTAGATTATGGGTACTTACTATACTAATTATAAATAATATGTATACCAAATAATCATACCTAATAAGAACTTAAAGTTTTCAAATTCATAAGTTACTAGAAGAAAAACTTCATTATTTTTCTTAAAGGATCTTAGCTAATTTTTAATAATTGAAGTAAATTATCTCTTATTTGTAAAGCTTGGTATTTTATTGCTTTAACACTTTAAACATGACTTTTTCAACATATCTGTTATAATTACTTAATAGTTAAACTTGAAAAATGATATTGTAAAATTTTTTAACTTTTTATTGAAAAAGAAAATAATGAATATATATGTTATATCACTCCAAAAAAATGTTATAACTTGAGGGTAAGAATTAGCTGTATTACAAAGTAAGTAGTTAAAGTTATGATCAATCACATGGCGTATAAAATACTTTATAATTTATATATAATAATTTTTTTATACATCTAAATGTTTTTTTCATATCAGATCTATTATCATATCTTGTGCCTCTTATATTATTAATATTAAAATTAAAATTTTTTATCAAATTTGTAAGTTCACTAAAAAGTTCTAAACTTGAAGTCCCATTCATCTCTAAAAATTATATAAAATATTTTTTTTATTGTTATTGAACTTTTTCAAACATCTATGCATCTTAATATAAAAGATAATTTGTTCTTGATGAGTAATATTTTGCTTATTTGACTTTTTCTCTAACTGTATTTCTAATTTCATATGTTAACATGTTTATTAGTTTATTTTGTATATTATGACCCAAATAATTATGAATATCACCAGCTTTAATGCGTCTAACATTTTTTTACATAATTGGATCAAATTCAGCAATTATTTCAACTAAATTTAAGAAATTTTCATCATTATTTTGATAGATTTCCTATTTTTTTCACAAAAAAATGCCTAGTTATATTTTGAAAGATTTTTTACATTAGCGATAATTTTTTATAGTACATTTATTTAATGTTCTTTCTCTTTATTTGATAAGTTTTCATCTTTTGAAAAATCTAAACTAATATCTCTAATAAATTTTTTTTACTAACAAATCTCTTACATAAATCTAAACTAATTGTTAAAAAATCTTGACAAATTATTCACAAAATCTTCAAATTTTTTATGATCGTTTGATGCTAATTAAAATTTTAAATATAGAATTAATAAATTAATATAATAGAATTTCAATTACAAACAAATTTAATATAATTTTTTATATTTACTTATTATATATCAAAGTCATCTTTAACATTTTGATAATTACAAGGAATTAAAAATTACTTGAAACTTGATGTTAAAATTATCTAAACAAGTGATCTTTAAATTAAAGTCATTTCTATAATTCTTTTTCATAAATTTATGGTAATAATCAACAATATAAAATTTAAATATAAAGTTTTAATATTTAATTTTAAAAATAAATTTTAATTAACGTAAATCGCAGTCACATCTATTGCAATGTTTGACATCATAACACATTAAACAAAGACAAAAACTATAACCAAAAGTACTTACAAACAAAAGTAAATTCAACTTTTGAAGATAAAAAAAGTTGATAAAAGAAAGAGACATCATTCCAATCTTTCTAATAACCATTATTACCAAAGCAATATGCTAATCATGTTATATCATATTTCTCATTTCAATAAATTAAAATTAAAAAATAAAATTTAGCAAAAAAAAATTTCAACCATAAATAATGACTTGAGCTAAAGACGGTTCACATTGATCGAAAGACAAATCTATAAAATGAATCTTCTTATAAGTGATGCAAACAATGTACAAAAATAATAACATATTTTAATGTTTATAAAAACATTTATCTCCTTTTATGTTAAGCATATTTATGAAATTTTATAAATTAAAAACTTGAATGAAATCTTTCATTTTTAAAAGTTTGTATTTTTTGTGTTTTAATTTGATTTGAAGAATTTTTTAATAAGAGATTTGAGATCTAAGAGAGCGCTACTTTTTAACTTTAAAGGGCAAAATACAATATATTATGCTGAATTACTCCTTTTTGTTGAATTTTTAGGGTTTTTTTTTCATATATGTGATCAATATACTTTGAAATATTTTTTATTCTTTTTTATTATATATAGAATTATGGTGAATCGCATTATTTTATTCCATATCACAATATAAGAAATATGTTATGCAAGTTAATTAAAACTAATTACTATTCTAATTAGTGGTAACAATGGTGTTACATTAAATCAACCCTTAGGACTAACTCCATGGTTACGTTCTTGACACGTTGTTTGAATCTTTGTGTATGGATAAAAATTCCAACAAAGCATGATTGAGGCCTTTGAAATTTTGAAGAATTTTTGGGATGAAATTGATGGAGGAGACAAAGATCTTATGGTGTGATCTTGTGGGGCTTCCACTACTTTGAATCAAAATGGTATAAGAAGAAGATAAAGCAAAACATTACTATTAATAGTTCTTTGATAAAATGCAAAGTAGAAGGACCCTATCCTTCCTTGTCTTGATTGAGTTCTTTAATTTCTTTTAAGTTGTCAATTTAATAATTTAAGTATTTTTGACAAGTAAATTAGATATCAAGTTTGTCTTAATTTCTTACAATTTAAATTTGATATTCTAATAAGAGATTTTACCCTAATTAAGTTTAAGGATTATGTGAAAAAAAAAGTTTTCCTATTTTTAGTGGGGGCCAATAGAAGATCTTGAACTTTCTTCTATCTTAAACTAAATTAGCTAATTAACTTTAGTTTATGTTACAATGAGTTTTTATGCTAAATTAATTTGATATATCCATTTCAAGATTTTATTTTATTTTATTTTTTGAAAGTGATTCCTATTACATTTATTTTAAAAAAAAATTTAATACATTCTTATATATATAATAGATATTAAAAAAAAAAAAGGAGTTTGTTAACAAGATAAACTAAACTTGATCATGTGGATCAAAACAATTATGTCCCCACAATTCAAAGTTTGCCCTAAGATATCACAAATAAATTCAAATCCAAAGCTTCTTTCAATCATAAAATTCAAATTCAAAACTTAATTGCCAACCTTTTTTCTTTTTTTTTTCAAATTTTTCTTTTCCATATATCAAGTGCATGTTCCATTTTAGATCCATCACTTCTAAACTTTTGAAAGGACAAAATAATTGATATGTAGAGATGGTACATGTCCCCCTTATGAAGGATATGTTCGAAGGAATTGATTAATATTTCAAAGGTCTAATACCATTGAACCAATTGTCCAAGCTAGAGAAGAAGAACAAACAAAATCATACACTCCTAAGACATTAAGAACAAGTACTAACCACAAACTTTAGGAGATAGGAGATTAATTATTTACGTGTACGAAATTTGTTGATGTAAAATCTTGTGAGAGCCACACAATTTATATATTCATAAAATCTAACTTTTTTTTTGGAGTTTTATAATAAAAGTGGTTGGCATTGTAATTTAGTTATTGAAGTAAAATATGATGCAATTGGTTGAATGTAATAAACAAGAAATGATAGTGAGGGTTGATGAGAATGAAAATGACGGTGATCGTAGTAATAGAATTATTAAAAGAAGGTTAATAGTGATAATTAATATTTAAGAAACTATAATTTTTATGAAAAATGAAAAAATATAATATATTAAATGATATTTTAGTATTTTTTAAAAAAAATTATATGGTGGGAAATAAATACTCATGATTTTGATATTGGGATATCAGTTTTCATGTGAGAATTTTAGTTTTTAAAATTCTTCAAAAATTTATGAACTAAACATAATAATAATTTTATTTCTAACCATAAAATTTTTAATCAAACATTATACTTAAATTATTTTAAATTGTAAACATTAAAAGTCTTTTCTATTGAGAATTTCTAAGTTGCTCACATTATATTTTTTCAAAGAAAATTATTTACTCAATAAACCATCAATATAATTGCATTAAAAAGTTAGGCATCATTTTGAAATGTTATAATGCATGACATGCAAGTCAAATATTAAATATTTGATGACTTTTCCTTGTTAACATTTAAACAAAAATCTTATGGACTTGACCAACAAATGTAATTTGTCTAAATATATTAATTAAATATTCAAATCAACAATTATATTCATTTAAAAAAAAAGGCCATTCATGTGAAGAATTAATGAACCTATCCTTTTTTTTTCCTTTGTACTTCCAACTACTATTAACTGTTTTGGAATGTGCATATATTAATTCACTAATGAACAAAAAGAAATGTCAACAAGGACTCACCAAAACTTTAATGTATATGGTCCTTTTTTATCGATGATATTAATATTTGATCACTACATCAATTCCACTTAGTAATAAAATGATTGTAAAAATTTTATTTTGAAGATTTTTTTTTTTTGAGGTATATGGGTTTTTCATTAAAAAAAGATTAAAATAAAAAATTCAAGAAAACCCTGAAATACATTCTCTTTTTTCAAATAATTTTTTGAAAATTTATTAAATGATAGTTTGATCTAATGAGTTTGTTCAAATCAAATCTTTCATCCGTCTTATTTCCACGATATTAAACATTTGTTGTTTTTTAAAAAAATAAAATAAATATATTAAAAAATATATACAAAATAAAACGATGTCATTTTACATTACAGCCTCATTTGTCCCAAATTATTAACCTTAACTCTCTTCTCTTATAAAAAAAAAATGTAACAATTCATGAATAAATTTTTTGTTGATTAACACAAACTCTTCATAAATTAAGCTTCAATTTGAATGTATTTTTTACTCTCTAAATTTTTTTAATTTGAAATTAAATTTTCAATTATATTTTTGCTTTTAAGCATTTTCTCTTTAAAATTAGGTATTTTTCTCTTTTCGGTGGAATTGTTATTGATTGTGTGGCTCTTAAGATGGAGTTTCCATTTAAATGTATTTTATTGTTTAAATTTTGTTACTTGAAACTAAGTTTCAAACAAACTATATATGTTTAATTTAAAGCTTTTTCTATATAAAATTAGATATTTTTCTCTTAAGTATAATTGTTATTAGTTGAAGTTATCTCCCTACAAATTTAGTTTTATTTTGAAGTTTTTCTATTTAAAATTTTTATTATTTTTTGAACTGCTTGGTTATAATATTGAGATTGATGAAAATACCTCTATATTAACGCTTAATTTTAATATATATGAAAGAATAACTCAATTTAAATTAAATTAATAGATAAAATTGTAATTAAACACTTTTCAAACTTAAAATTTGTTGGAAGGAAGAGATTTTTTATGAACTTTGTCTTATTTTGTCTTTCATCTATTATTCACTATTTTGACTTCAAAGGTGCATATAATAATTCATTAATGCAAAAAAAAAAAAGTAATAATAATAATGATAATAATAAAAGGCAGTAAGTACTCACCAAAAATTTAATGCATATATTCTTTGTTTTATTTATCAAATATATTAATATTTAAGCACTAGATTAACTTTCCTTAATAATAAAATCATTTTAACAAATCAATTTATTTTTAAAACTAATTTTTTTTGGTAGATGTGTTTTTTAATAAAAATTATAATATATATAATTTTATACTAAATTTAAAAATCATATTATATCAATTGACTTAATTTTACATTCATACTTTTTATTTAGATCAAATTAGATCTCTATTTTTAAAAAATTAGAAATCTTTTTTAAAGTGATTTCAGAATAACAATAATAGAAGAGAAAGCATTTTTTTTAAAAAAAAAATAAGATTGAAAATTAAAAAAAAAATCTTCTTTTTTCTCTCTTCTTTGCCTGTTTCTCCATCTTATTTCTCATCTTTCTCTTTCTTTTTTTGTTATTTTTAAATTACCCTCAAAAAAATCTTTAAATATTTTTTAAAAATAATTTAATTTAAATTAAAATATCAATTCAAAATTAAGTCAATTGATAGGACTAGGTTTTAAAATGGAGAAAGAAATAAATCTTTTCACTTTAGTTTTTAATATTTTCAGTTTTCTACATAAAGTTTTTTTGGTCACATTCTAATATCCGAGAGAAAGGATGCACATATTAAAAAAAAGTTTTTCATTAATAATTTCTATGCAAAGCATAAACATAAAATTTAATAGTTATTCTGTCGAAATTATAATGAATAGTTTTTTATCTAATTATAATAATAATTACATATTAAGTTATATTCTATAAAAAAATTTTAAATTGAGATCTTAAAAAAATTATATCAATGAACTTAGATTTTGATATTTTTTTAATATAAAATTTTTGTTCAATAAATTTTATTAATTTTAATGGTCATGATTTTTTTTATAAATAAAATTACAATTATCTTATTATAATTAATTATTTTTTATTTTTTATTATTATATTTATGGAATATAATGCTCAAAGAGAAATCAAAAGAAAGATTACAAGTAAATCATCTTTGTTTTGCTAATAAAATTATTTTATTTATATTTTTTCTCTAAGCGTATATATAAAGTTATAGGAGTATAATTATCATTTCATACATTCAGAAATTGTGAACAGTTAAAACTAATAAAATTTATAAAACCAAAACCTCACATTGAAACAATATCACAATGAAAGTTTAGGGGTATTTTTTTATTATAAATGTATACAAATATTAAGTTTTTTGATGTAATAAATTTTAATATTAAATATTACTTGAAATTTTCAAAAAATATTGGTATTATTTATATTTTCTTAAGTAATGATGAAAATATTGAGTAATTAATTATCAGTATAAAATAAAAAATAGTTTACTTTCAATATATTGTATGTATTAATGATAATTGAAGTAACAATAATCATGATAATGAAATATTACTGAAAGAAAGTTAACATGCACTGAGTTAAATTTTAAACAAAAAAATTGTAAAAATTATTTTATTTTTAAAATAATTTTTTGTAAAAATATTTAATTTTGTTAATTTAATTATTTTTATCTTTCCTAAACTTTTGGACAGAAACCAATATTAAGAACAAATATATTTAAAACTCTATTAATCATTTGAATGTTCTTTATTCATTCTCACTTCTTATTTTTTTTTCTTAGCAAATTCTGCCATTTTTTGCTTCTTTAAGCATCCAAAGTTTCTTCCAAAATTTTTGAAATTGTTGGCCTTAAAGTTGGAAAATTAAAAAAAAATAATAATCGGATCATTTAATTTTCTTTATTTAACAAAATTATCAACCTTAAGTGTTTTTTCTACGAATTATACATTAAAAGAAAATACCATCAAAGACTCATCAAACATTAATAATAAAATCACTGTAATAACTTTATTTTTAAAGCTAAATGTTGTTAAGAGATATAAATTTATATATTAAAAAATTAAAATAAATGTCATAAAAAAACTCAATCTATTCTCTCTCATGGAAAAAAATTTTGGTTTTAAAAAATTATTTAATAAATTTTAATTTACTGATTTGATTCAAATTAAATATTTCTTTCAAAAAATAATATTAAATATTTTGTAAAAAATAAAATAAAAATTATATATATATATATATATAATTTCACAATCTGTCCCTAACTATGATTGACGCAATCTTCTCACCAAATAAAGTTTCAATTTGAATAAATTTCACTTTCTAAATCTTTATTTTACTTGACATTTGTGTTTTAATTAAACACCCATCTCTAATTTTAAATTTACTTCTTTTAAAATAAGATATTTTTTAAAACAAAATTGGAATTATTTGAGATAATATTTTTAAAATTAAACTCTAATTTAAATGTATTTTATTTTTAAAACTTTTATTTTATTTAAAATTAAAATTTTATTAAATTATATATCTTTAATTTGAAACTTTTTTGTTTTTAAAATTAGATATTTTGCTTTTATATAAAATTGTTGTTGGCTGAGGTAACCTCCCCACATCTGCGCTTCATTTTGAAGCTTTCTCTTTTAAAAAATTTTCGTATTTTCCTCTTTTTGACTACCTATAATATTGAGCAAAAGGGAAACAATAAGTGATGGATGAAAACTCAATCTAATAAAACAATTGAATTTGAATCTAATTAATAAATTAAAATTTATTAGATAATTTTAAAGCTTAAAATTTATTAAAAAGGGATAACATACCCTTTTTTTTTTTTTTTTTTGCGCCTTCCCTCTGGTTTGGCTTCCAATTATAATTTTATGTTTTAATTTTAAAAATATATATAATAAATTATATTTTAATGCAGTAACACAAAAAATTTAATAATTTACATTATTTAATAAGAGATTTAAAGTTCAAATGATAGTATAAGTAGCTAGAGATCCAAAATTGAAGTGGTATGTTAGGCACTTAGACAACAAGTACTCAATAAAATTTTGAGACATATAATTTATTGTTTTATTAAAAATATTAATATTTGACCACTAGATCAACTTCCTGGATAATAAATTCATTATAATAATTTTATTTTGAAAACTAAATGTTTTTTTAAAATATATGAGGTTTTTATTAAAAAAAATAGATAGGATCACAAAAATTTTGACGTATATTTTCTTTCTCTAACAATCACTCAGTTTTAAAAATATTTTTAAAAAATTATGATTAATTAATTTGATTTAAATAAAAATTTTCTTTAACTTAAGTTCAATGATATTAAATTTTAAAAAGAATATAAAATTTTTTAACTCTTTTTCTTGTAACAAAAGTAGCAATCCATTGATAGAAATTTTTTGTTGATTGACAAAACCTCTTAATTAAAATATAATTTGAATGTATTTTATTTTATAATATTTTTATTAAAAATTAGAATTTCAACCCTACAAGCATTAGTTTGAAGCTTTCTTTTAAAAAAAAAATTATGTTCCTCTCTCTTTAAGTGAAATTGTTTTCTTCAATTAAATTTCAATTTAAATATATTTAATTTTTTTAAAGTGTTTTTTTACTTAAAATTAGAGTTTCAAATATTCAAAGTTTTTTCCCTTTAGAGTTAAGTAAAATGTTTGTTGATTCTTGCAAATTTTTAATAAATTGAGTTTTAAAATTTAAGATTTTAATGTTTTATTTCTCTTTGATTGTTTGTAATATAAAAATAATAATAATAAGTGATTGACGAAAATACTCTTACACTAAGACTTGATTTCAATTTATTTGAATTAAAAAAATAAATTAAAATATATTATGATATTTTTAAAATAAAAATTTATTTAAAATGAAAAAATATACCCTCCAAATCTTTTATGATCTTAACATTCTTTTTGGCTTCCAACTACTATTCATTGTTTCGGCTTCATAGATGCTTACAATATTTTACTAATGAACAAAAGACTAAAAAATAATAATAATACCCACAACTTTAATTCATATTATCTTTTTTTATTAAATATATTAATATTTGATCACTAGGCGAACCTTAATTAATAACAAAATCATTTTAGCAATTTTTGTTTTAAAACTTTTTTAAAAGAAAAATGAGCTTTTCATAATTCAATTCTTTGCCAAATTTGAAATTTTTATTGTATCAATTAATATATTTTTAATCTAAATTAAATTAAATTTTTATGCTAAAAATTTTAGACTTTCTTTTGGGTGATTTGAGAATAACAAATTATGAACGCAAAAATATTTTTTCAAAAAATAAAATTAAATTAAAGAATTGAAAAGTTGTTTTTCTTGCCTTTCTCTCTCTCTTTTTTTCTTTTTTTTGGTCTCTTCTTTTCATTTTTATCTTTCTCTTTTTTATTTTTGTTATTTTTAAATTATCTTTAAAATATCTCTAATTTTTAAAAAATTAACTTGATTTAAATTCAAAATAATATAAAAATTTAATGAATTGATATATTTAAACTTAAATTAAAAATATATATTTTTTAATTTTTTCCGCTTTGTGTGAGTAAGGTTTATGAGAGCCACCTTCCCATAACTTAGAAAATAACACCCACATAATTGCAAAATTGTGTTGTCCTTATCATTTGATAAAAAAATAATAAACTTTATTTAGTAAGCTAATCTTCTCTAAGCCAAGCATAAGCATTTAATGATCATTTTAGGTAAAAGTTGAAGGAAAAAAAATGGAGGTTTAAGCTTAGCCCCGATTTCTCGCATTAATCTCTATTTGATGAAGTCACAAGAAGAATCATGTAACCTTCTATGATTTTAACCTGCCAATTGCACTTGCTCAATTGTGTCTCTTCTTTGATGCAATCACTTTTTAAAATTCAAATTTTAATCTCTAATATAATTTTAAAACAAAATAACAAAAATGGGTTTCATTATAAGGGTTTTATACACATTTTTAAAAAAGCATATAATAAATATTTATTAATTATTATCTCTATGAAAGAAGTAAAATTGCATATTGTTATTTTTGTAGGCGGCCGCGGATAAGCTTAGGAGTGTTTGACAAAGATTTTTCAAATTGCACAAAATGCAAAATTTAATTCGATGGGCAAAGACTTTGGTGAGTTGATTCACATAATTTGCAAATATATATATATAAATCGCGTATGTGAAGTGGTCCAACCTTACTTATTAATTTGATTAATGGATAATGAACACTGGACAATAAAGAACTCCAAAAAAATTATCATTTACTAATTTATGAAAAAAAATTTACTTTAGATATACAACATAAAGATCATTATTTTATTAAAAATATTTTTATTTAATAAATTAATATTTTTTGTTAAAAAACTTAAAATCACGATAAATAATATCATAATCAATTATAATTAGTTATTTAATATCTCACCAAATATTTATTAATGAAAAATAAAATATTTTAAAATTATCAAATTTTATAAAAAAATTTAAATAACCTAATATAAATTATATAAGTAGAGAAGATCTAAACTTCATTTTCAAAAAATGCCTAATAAACTAGTATTTTAAGTTAACAATTTTTGCAAACATGCTAGTTGAGCCCTAATCTTTCTAAATTTTGAAGGCCTAAGTTATACATTAGGACCCACAAAATCAATGCATCATATGCCAATAAAATTTGTTTCCCTTTTTAAGGTACATGCCTTTAAATAATTGAGGGTTTGATGTTTAGGATCATTGTTATTTATTTCAAATGTTAGGACCAACTTACCCTAGTGACATATCGATGTCACCATTGCTTGTGATCATTAAATCGTATTTATTACTCCAATTTTTTTTTCTTTTTTTGCTAGTGATAATTGCTAGTAAAAGACTTACAAGAACGGAACAAGCTCTAAATGTTAGCTCTCGTGATAATAGCTTATGATCTAATTATATGCTTAATTAATTGATATCCGACTTGCAATTTGATCTTTACATGGCAACCACCACCTTTATTAGTGATTTAATTTGATATTTACTTTAAAATTTTAATTATCTTTTAATTTAATCTTTACTCTATTATTCAATTAATGATTTAATTTTAAGTTTAATCAATAATTCTTAAGTAAATATAAAAATTGAATTTTTTTTTAAGATTTTAATTTAAACTTTCTTATTTTAATTTTTTAATTATATATAAAGTTTTAATCTGAACTTGATTCACACGGTTATGCAAAATTAATAGTTTTCAAGTATTGAGATACCTAAAAAAAACTCAAATAAATTTTGCTTTGTATTTTAAGTAAAATTTTCAAATTTAAATAATTTTAATTTACAAAATATTTTAAAAAATTTTTAATAATATAAAATTTTAAAAAATTTATATTTCTTTCAAAAAAATTTAAAATTTTATGTGATGGTACATTAAATATTTTTTAATGTGCACATAAAATTTTAAGTTAAAATTTATTATATAAAATTTTTAATTTAAGTATCTCTAAATTTTAATTTTTTAGATGCATAATTAAAAATTTTAAACACATAATTAAAAAAGTAAAACAATCAATTTAAATTAAAATTCGTAGGAATTTTAAAGGTTTTTTTATATTCACTCATTTTTTTTTCTTTTGTTTTAAAGGGTAAAGGAAATGAAATATTATTTTCATAAATTAAATGAAATTAGATACATTAAAAAAATTGAATTACTTGCAATCATACTTTAAAATGTCAAATAAATTAAAAATTCAGATTTAAAGTTACAATAAAATTGAAAAATATTTATTTTCGTTGAGAAGTCTTGTAAGGGCAAAGGGGAGGGCTGTCACCGACGGCATGTGACTTTAGATTTTGCACCATGCCCACCTAACACAGGACATATCCTCTCCTAGACTCCTACTTTCGGCTGCTTTTAAGACCCTATTCGCTGTACGGCCTAGGCCTTGAACGGTGGAAGTTTGTTATTGGTGGGCAGCACTCTGCCTCACACTACTAAGATGCAGCCAACTGCACGTCATAATCTCCCTTAATATTTATTAGTAATTACGAGTTAGTAGATACTCTTAACGAATTAACTGCCATCTTAACCTTAAACAACCTTTTAAGGAACCTGCTTATGGGCTAAATTACTCATTAGTCCTTGACTTCAGTCTTAAATTGGAATTGACCCCATTAGGTCCATTAAATAATTACTTTTTCTTGCATTTTAATTTTTGAGATTGATATGATTTTTTTAAATAAAATAATTAGAACCAGTTGTCTCGATTATAAATATTATTCATTTTAAAATCATCTTTATAATAATTTTTTTATGATTTTCAAATTTATCAATAAAGATTAATATAAATATAAAAAATTATATGTATTTTGATTTGAATTTTAAAGTATTAAATTGTGGAATTGCATCCCTACGTTTCAATTAATTTTAATTAAAAATTTATTAAAAATTTAAAATTTGAGATATTATATAATAAATTTTTTTTAAAATTTTTTCATAAGTATAAAGACATATTTAAATTAACATCATAAAAATTTTTAAATTTTTTAATATTATTTTTATAAATTATATATTATTAAAGTTTTTTTAAATTATAAAAATAAATCATAATAAAAAATTATTTAAATTTAAAAAACAAAACGGGAAGGTCAAAATTTATTTATATAGATTTTGACAGCATTTAACCATTAAAATACAACAAATTTTTTTATATATTTATTTAAATTAATATTTAAATAAAATAGAACTAAAAAATTAAAAATATAATTCAACTAAACTGACATTTAAATTAAAAAGCACATTAAAATTTAAATTGTAAGATAAATACCATTTAAAATCTTAAGGTTTTTATCTTTCTCTCATCAAATTTTAATGTTTAAAATGTCTCAAATTCAAACAAATTTTAATATATCAATTTGGATCAAATTGAACTCTAATAAAAAATTTAAAATTTAAAAATTATAATAAATTTTAATTTAAAATATTTCATAGATACAAAAAAACATTTTATGTACCGTCATAAAAAAATTATTGTTAAAAATATTTTTTAAAATTTATACTTTTAAATTTTTAAAAATTCATGAAAAATAGCTTGTTAGTCAAAAAATATTTAAAATTTAAGTAACGAAATCCAAATAGGGTTTAGAATTTATTTGAGTAATTTTTTTGACATTTCAATAATAGAATACCATTAATTTTTTAATTATTTTTTATTAATATTCAATTTGAATAAAATTAATGAATGAAAATTTGTTTAAAGATGCTTTAAAAATCAGGATTTGATTAAAAAGAGAAAGTAAAATATAAGATTTAAAATAATATTTATTTAAATTTTTTATTTATATTTATTTTTAAAAAATAAAAATCTAAAATATAATACATTATGATTTTCGTACATGATGAGATTTTAACGCTTTATTTATATATCATTTAATTTATTTTCTATCATAAATTTTTATTTACAATATTAATTTTTTAAAATTATATTATATTATTAAAAATATAAATTATATGACTCAAGTTATTTATAATAAGCAAAATTAGTAAATATTAATTCTGACATTATATGTAGGCGGCATCAAAGTTTCATGTTAGAAAATTACCTTTAATGATGGGACAAGAATATAGTAATTGTCTCCTCTTATTATAAATGTTCATATGTTTTCATTTTCAATCGCTTCGAGACGGTTAATTAAATTAATTAAATTTATTTCAGTATAAAAAATTAAATTTATTTTTACTTTGTCACATTATGACAGATAATTTTGACAGATAATTTTGAAGTCCATATATTGTTAACATCTAAGGATAATGTTATGGCACATGCACCACATAATTGAAGATTCTGTAAATGTACTATTCAAGAAAAGTCAAAATTAATTTCAAAGTGATAGAAAATTCATGTCATCTCACGTTAGTCGTGACCGAGACGAAAAAAAAAAAAAAAATTTTCAAACTTGATATTTGATGGTGTAATAAAAAAATTAATATATTATAAAAATTAATCTTATATTTTGTTTTGATAATAATATAAAGTATTTTATTATTTTTTAATATATATTTTTTATTTTTTCTAATTTTCTTATTTTGGTTGGCAATATTATGCATTTATTTTTTTAAAAAAAAGTCATTGTAAATTGAAATTCTATTTACACATTTACTTAAAAATTTGATGTGAAATGAAACTTGTCTATGCAGCATCTTTATGATTTTTATAAATTAAAAAAAAATAAATATTTTGAAATGAGGATTTTTTCCAAATTTCTCTCCTCTCATGTTAGATTTCTATTTATATTTATGACGAATATTATCAGAAAATTTTATGTATTTTATTTTTTATGATTTTTAATATTTTTTATCATTCAATAATAATAATAATAATATTTTAATATTAAAAATAAATCATGTATTACAAAAAATTAAAATTTTATTTATTTATGTGCAAAATTTCATTTAAAAATCTGTATATAATATTTTTACTAGAGTAAGAGAGAGATGAGGATGAGAAAAACAAGCGGATCATAGTGAGATATTTATTGTTTTTAAATGCAATAAAATCATAATATTAGTTTTTTTTATTTAGATAATTATATATAATATATTTTAGAATTATGAAAGTTTCAAAACAAATATATGATCTATTGATTTTATTTAAATTAAATTTTGATAAAATAATTAAAAAATAACTGTACTTACTCAAATATATTTTGCATTTTATTTTGATTATATTTTTTAAATTTGAATAATTTTTAAATAATAATTTATTTTTTATAAATTATTAACATTTTGATGATATAAGTTTTTTTAAAGAAATTAATATTCAAAATTTTTTATTTTTTATAATGGTAGGTTGTATTTTTTATATATTTATGAAAAATTTAAAGTTAAAATTAGTGGCAAAAAATTTTTAATTTGAGTATTTTTAATTTTAAATTTTTTGATAAAATTTAATTTGATTTTTATCTAAATTTTTATCAAAATACAATTTATAAATCAAATAAAAGTTATGAACATTTTAAATTCAAATAACACTATAATATCTACTGTGATGGGATATGATCTATCTTGTAAAAACACTAATCTCTAAGAAAAACAGTTTTGAATGCTTTTAATCATAGGCATTTGCTGCTGAAAGGGCCTTTTTATCTTCCTCTCAAAGTTAATTTGATTAAAACACAGAGTGAATCATTACTCAATTGTTAGCAGATCAAGTCCAGGATGAGTAGATACCCAAAATGCTCAACAAAATCATGATATGACATATTGGTGTGTGTCAGATAAGAAAAGGTGGAATTACTCATCAATTAGTTCCATAGGAACATATAGGTCACAAGTTTCAATTTGGTTGACAACCCAATTGTTCCAAAGGCCATGCATTTATCAGATTTTGGTGAGGTTATAATTTTTGGTCAGTAGTGAAAGAAAAGAGAGTTTTGACAAGAAAGAAAAAGAAATGGAAAGTCGGAAAGAAAATTTCAAAAAAGTAGTAATTAAGGAAAAAACTAACTGTCATACCCAGAAAAGTGTACAATCACCCATATCAAAGTTGGGAATTTATTGTGCTGAATGAAAAGGTTTATACTTTATAAGGTTATATGGGATATTCACGGGTCTATACTCTATACCCAGAAAATTTTCTCATATAATAAAAGGTGAGAAAGATTTGATGTCTGCGGGAAAATGAGATGAAAAATTGTCTTAGGGTCTAATTGTTTCCATGAGTCTTGTCATTATTAGATTTGGGTGAAGAGTTAGAAGGGGAGGGCTTCGACAAAAGAGCAGGGCTTTGACAAAAGAGCATGAAAAAAATGTTATTTTAACATTCAAAAGAAAAGAAAAGAAAAATAATTTAAGTTCCAATTATCATTAAACAGAGTACAAGCATGATGAATTAAGTGGGAATTTGTAAGATTCCAAAGAGAAAATAATATAGTGTTTCTTGTGGATATTCACCCAAAAGGAGGTAGAAATGAAAAGGTCTGTGACCTTTCTGAGAGGTTTTCTTACAAGTTTGTGGTCTTTGAACAGCTGATAGCAACTGTTCAGTAAGTCACAGGCAGAGACACACTCTTACACCAAGCGCACTTAAACCTTTCTCTTTCTTTCTCTCTCTCTCTCTCTCCCTCTCCTTCCTTCCTTCCTTCCTCCCTCCCTCTCTCTCTCACTCTGAATTTTCTATATACAGCAGAAAATCAGAAGCTGTGAGTTGGAGAGGAAGACTTTTAAGAGAAGAAAAGTTCTCTCTGTGTGCTCACCAAGGTTGTGAAAAGTGGAAATATATGGAAAGACTTGCTTTTGATTTCTTTTCTTTTGTTTTCAATTACGACTATTTTGTTGCATGTAACATGGAGTTAGTGTATCTTTTTTCTAATGTATTTTTAGTAATGATTATCTGCATGCATGTGGTTGTAGTTTTATCTTTTTCTGGGTTTTCATTTCCAGGTCCTCTGCTGTTGTTTGATACTTTTTCCCCTTCATGATGAAATTTTTCCATCTTTGTTTTGTGTGTTTATCCAGATCTTACATGGGTTCTTGTCTTAACCCGCTACTTTTATCTTTAACTCTAAGCGAGATCCTCACACATAACATTCCATACTCCTATGTAAGGATTTTGATGAATCTTTATCTGGGTTTCTCTCACTGGTTTTTTTTTTTTTTGGGGGGGGGGGGGGGTCTTCAGTGGATGATCTATCTGATGCTGCATGCATATCAAAACCCATCATGCATTAGACTCTACTAAGATAAATGTGTATAATAGAATCATTTTTTACTTAATTTTCAGAGATCGGCCAGAATTTTAGTGTTTCATTGTCTATTAATGGTTTATGAGTCTTTATTTGCAGTGGGTTGCCTTCAATATGTTTGTTTTGTTTCCCCAAAGACATCATTTTGGAGCAATAGCTTTGAGTTACAGTTTCCAAAGAATTCTTTATATTTACTGTCTTTTAGAATGCTGTTTGCTTTGATGGAGCTTAACAATTAGTTTCTACTTCAAGAACAACAAAGTTTATCTTTTAGGGAAAAGAAAAGATGGGTAGCAATCTTGATTATTAGTATTCTTGCTACTGTTCTGATAGGAAATTATTTCATTTTATTTTTGCAGAATTTATTGGATGCTGATACTCAGTGATCTGAACTGCTTGTTGGAGGCCTGAGAAAGGATGCCAAACCAGCTATGGTTTGCACTGCTAATGACTTATCGGCATGGAATGATTTCCCCAAGGGCCTCAGGGTTCTTCTTCTTGATGAGGACAGCACTTCTGCTGCCGAAATAAAATCAAAGCTTGAAGCAATGGACTATGTTGGTAAGAGATATCAAGCCTTCCCCTTCTGTTCTTAGCCCTTTTCTTGCAATTTCTTTTTCGCAAACTAGAAATCTCGGTTGCTCTGTGTCTAATCTTTCTTCATTGCCAGAAATACTCTCTGCTCAGTCATTGAATACTTGTGAACTTGGAATTCAGTTGCATAGGACTTAGAGACTAGCAATATCAGCTGTATTAATGGAATTTTCATGTTGCAATGCTACCCTATGATATAGATTTAGCCTCCTTTTGTGGAGAAAGGCAATAAAGATTTGCCCGGGGACTTCAGTGTTTGCATTATCTGTATTTGAACTTATCCGTTGCTGATGGTGTAAAAGTAAAGCTTTCTTTCTCTCTAATATGTTATAGTTTCTTTTGAATTTTAGGTAGTTTCTCCCTACAGTTGCCTGAGATTACAAAGTACTAACTTGGGTTGTAATAAGTAAAATCCTTTGCAGATGTTATTGATTCTCTTCAAAAAGGAGAAAATGTTAATTGCCAAAGCCTTCATGTTTATTTCTTCTATTTTCTTGTATTGTGAATTTAGGTTCTGATCTTTGCTGTGGCACTCTCTGTCTCTCTTGCTCTCTTATTAACTTCATCATGCCTTTTGTAGTCTCAATATTCTGCAATGAGAATGAAGCTCTCTCAGCAATATCAAAAAGACCCGAAAGCTTCCACGTTGCTATTGTGGAGGTAATGACCTTAAATTGAAAAACAATATTTGAATCTTCTTCGTATTTGGTAGTAAGCATGCTTGCATAATCTTGCTTTCTTTGTAACCAAACAGTAAGCTTACTGTCTTGTAATCGATTCATTCTCTGGACAGTGCATTAATGGCAATGCATACTTCATTCTCCTAGTGAATGAATTCAGAAAGATTAAACCTCGTGTTCCATGTTTCCTGAATTTGTATTGATCCTACTGGCACTTTCTGTCACAGATCAGTGCAGGCAACAGTGATGGGACTTTCAAGTTTCTCAAAGCTGCTAAGGACTTGCCTACTATTAGTAAGTCCAGAAACTTACCTTAAACTTCCTAAGTTCATTAGCTCTGTCTCTTATCTTGGTTGCTTTTTTGATGAGTGATGGTTTTTGACATATTCTATGCCTTCTAATGCAATTTACATCAAATGGTTTAGTGACTTCGAACATTCATTGCCTGAGCACGATGATGAAGTGCATAGCGGTGAGATATATTCTGGCCTCCCATATCTAAATTGATTTACATATCCTTATTGTTTGTGTCGGAATGCACCATTTTGTCTTGTTAAAGTTGTGTTTTTAGTAGTATAATGTTGTAGTTCTGTTGATGGTCTCGAGCCTTCTTGACCGCGGGGCGAGACTCTTGCTTAGACTTATAAACTGATCATCTGCCTCCTCCACAACTGATGTAAAATAACCCAACAATCTTTCCCTCGGAAATTGAGCCATAGGTCGAAGAAGTAACAATCTGTTTCTCCCGAGTTTTGGATGAGAGTGTCAAAATCTGGGCTCTGATACCATTTTACTGGCTGGTCTCGGGCCTTCTCAGCCCAAAAGCTAATCATGGAGTGAGGTTTTTTCTTCCCTTTATAAACTGACCACATAAACGAACGAGTTCTTATTTTTAGATCTTCCAAATGCATAGAAATCTTGAATGTTTGTCAAATATCAGTGCTTTGAGAAAAACTGCATGGGTGTCTGCGTATTCCAATTTTGATATTCAACTTGGATTATCGAGTTAGATTCCAAATGTCATAGCTGCTAATGCCATATAGTCAACAATTTATTTTCAGCTAGGTGCAGTGGAGTTCCTCCGCAAGCCCCTCTCAGAGGACAAACTCAGGAATATATGGCAGCATGTGGTTCATAAGGTCTGTTCTGATCTTGGTTACATCATGTCGGGATTTAACATTAGGTAGCAATGTTAACGCTTTGGCAGGAGAGTTGTGATTTTGTTAGTCTCGTGCAGGCGTTTAATGCAGGGGGCAGTGTCCTTTCTGAATCGTTGAAGCCCATGAAGGAATCTTTGCTCTCAATGATGCATCTCCAGTTGGAAAATAAAAACCCTGAGAGCGGAAGCTCTGATGAAGGAGAAAATGTAGCCCTGGCCGAGGAAAAGGAGCAAGAACATTCAGCTGGGAGTGATAAGTATCCAGCTCCTTCAACTCCACAGTTAAAACAGGGAGAACGGTTATTAGATGATGGGGATTGCCAAGATCATACAAACAGCTCAATGGAAAAGGAAAGCGGAGGAGAGCAAGATGGGGAATCTAAATCTGTCGAAACTACTTGTGGCAACACAACTGCTGAAGTAACTGTACAAGCAGGGAAGCCAGAGAGAACCCGAGATACTGTGGTCAAAGAGGAGGAAGGTGCACCTGATGGTTTGAGGATTGAGAGTATTCAGGATCCTTGTATGCAAAATAAAGACAGTCTCAAAGACTCTCGCGGGTCTGAAAACTTGGGCAAAGCTTCTGGACTTCAAAGCTCATCTGGGAGCAGAGCTAATAGAAAGAAAATGAAGGTATAAGTTCATCCAATCCGATAAACTTTGGAAGAATCTTTCATACAGTTTCATAAGCAGTATGACTTTTCTGAAACTTGCATATTTCCTTGATATCCAACTCTAAGCACGTTTTGGTTCGGTTTTAATGATTCTTATCCATTTTGTGTTCAAGCTTTCAGGTAGACTGGACACCGGAACTGCACAAGAAATTTGTTCAGGCAGTCGAGCAACTGGGCGTAGATCAAGCGATTCCTTCGCGAATACTTGAGCTGATGAAAGTGGAAGGCTTAACGAGGCACAATGTTGCAAGTCATCTCCAGGTTGGTTTCGATCATTCATCCTCAACCATTTAGATTTCCTTTCGATGGACAATTACTATCATGGTGGACTAATGCTGCCACTAGGAACATGATGAAACTTGAACAAAATTTTGTCTCATTGCATTGATTGGAAGTATTGTATTCCTACTGGTAGCTAATTAGATGAAAAAACTGCTTGTTGAGCAGAAATTTCGAATGCATAAGAGAAATATTTTGCCAAAGGAAGATGCACGAAGATGGGCACAACCAAGAGATCAAATGCAAAGGAGTTACTACCCGCACAAGCCTATCATGGCCTTCCCTCCCTACCATTCTAGTCCTACCAGCCCAGCCAGGCCAGTCTATCCTGTGTGGGGAGCACCCACTTGTCCTCAGCCTGGCATCCAGCTGTGGCCTTCGCCTGGTTATCCTTCATGGCAGCTTACAGAAAGCTGGCACTGGAAACCTTACCCAGGGGTAAACTTCACTTCGTATCTTCAAATAATATGACATTCATTTCTTTTCAGCAAAACACGAGCGCAGATGCTGGTTTGTGAAGATGAACTTTAATGGGTTCAAATCGATGATGCTTGAATGTTTTTCATGTTTCAGATGCATGCTGATGCATGGGGTTGCCCTGTGATGCCAGTAGCCACGTCTCAAGCTCCTTGTCCTACTTTCCCTCAAGTAAGTATATAGAAGACTTCAATCACACTTATGCATTGAAGTCTGTAATCACGAAACCAACACATGTTTGTATTTCAACTCATGCATGATCGTTCTGGTTTGTCAATGCAGAATTCATCTGGGTTTCACACTCCGGCTTCAGTAGACTACAATTGCAGAATGCCTAACCAGAACTCCTTGGATCTTTACCCGGTAAAGCAAACTTCTCTGCCATTTTCATTTCTCCATGGAAGATGATCTTGCAGTAACAGGTTTTACGATAATCTGTTTAATGCAGGCGGACGAGGTGATAGACAAGGTTGTGAAAGAGGCAATAAGCAAGCCATGGCTGCCTTTGCCCTTAGGCCTGAAGCCTCCTTCAACTGAGAGTGTATTAGCTGAGCTCTCCAGGCAAGGCATCTCCACCATCCCTCCCTCACATCAACGGCTCTGATCCATCCTTCATGATGTGTTCCCCACATTGCCCTGGGGCCCAGGCTGTTATGCTTCCTGCCTCAGAACATACACTTTCTCAACCCATCAGTCTAGGTTTTTTTTTTTTCCCCCCCTTTTTTAAATTTTCTCAATGAGGGTTTACTGCATTCTGAGTGGCCGGGAGCACCCTCGTTTGCTGGTCTCGGCACCAGATGATCTCAAACCTCTGCACGTGCGTAGGAATGCGTAGGCCACGCTCCTAATGCTGACGTCACCCGGGAGACAAAGAAGAGGAAGAAGTCATTGCCCATCCTATCAGTGCTGCCGCATTCTAGGTTTTGAGAATCAACGGCCAAAGAACTGTCCACGTACTTGCGTTTAGCACCGCATGCGGAATCAGTGGTTGTAAATAGATCAGGAGTAACCCTTTTGCTTTCAATTTGGGAAGGTGATGTGGGGCCCATTCGGAGGTTATGTGGGGCCTACGAGGTGAACTCTTTATCTGATAATGAGGGTGTGTGGGTGGGTGGTGGGCCCCAGAGGGACCTTTCTTTCCTTTTTTTTTTTTTTTGTGAATAAAGTTGAGAAAATGAAAATCCATTAATTGGATACTGACTTTTATCGTTTTATTGGTGCGTGATGACTGTATCTGTACTTCGGCAGCAGTGCCTGCCCTGACGTTTTGTGGTTGCACTGCAACACTGCGCGGCGTTTTGTGTCGTAGTGGCCCCTTGAGGGCTGGAAAGGACAACAGGGTGTTTGTCATTGGGGGCCCCGAATGTCAAAGAAATTAAATATAAGGGTATACTAGAAATTGTGATAAGGGTAAATTATATTTAAAGAATTAAATTAAATAATATATATATTAATAATTTAAAAAATAAAATTGAATTAATTTTAAAATTATATGATAATTAATAATCATATTATATTACTGATGCAAACACTGGGCCCTCTCAAAAGAAAAGGTGACTTCTTTTAGGCTGTTGGTGGACTGAGGATTTGGTGGATTAGACAGTAAAGTTGGTGGGCTGAGGTAGTATAGGTCCCTAACGCAGGCTTGAAATATTGACGATGAGCTCCTTGATATAGGACAGACATTGATCAATTTTTGTGATTTTGTATCATTTAATATGATGTAAATATTAAAAAAATTAATTTTAATTTTTAATTAAAATATTAAAATATCAATTAAATTAATTATATATTTAATATTTTAATTTGATTTAAGTTAAATATTATCTCAGACAACTATAAAAATTAAAAGTATTTTTATGATTGTAATGTCCCAAAATTAATTTAAATAAATCATACTTCATTTTAAGTTTATTTCTTAAATTTAAATAATTTTTTAACTTATAAATTAATTTTTATGAATTTAAAAATTTTAAAAATTTAATTTTTTAAAAAAATATTTTTAACATTTAAAAAACTTGAAATTATTTGAAGGTAAATTAAATAATTTTCACTTTTATAAAGAGTTTTAACTCAAAATTCATTACATAAGATCTTCAATTCTTAAAATTTTTAATAAAATATAAATTCTATTAAATTAAAACATCATATATATATATATATATAATTCATCCAATTAGCATTGTGAGAAGTAAAATAAAAAAAGTATAAATTATTTTTAAATATTTACCTTTGATTTTAATTGTGTCTAATAGTTATATTAAATTATGAAAGCAAACAAAATTAAAAAAACTAATTTGCATTTACATCTCTTTTCAATTCAAATAATAAAAATCAATTTGGTTCAATTTAACATAAATATGAATTCGGTTACTATTAAACTAAATTAAAATTGGAAATTTAAGTTGGAAAAGGATGAAAGTAAAAAATGTTTTAAAGTAATTTACCCAAATTATAAAAAAAAAAATACTCACTCTTTCTCATTTATAAATACATTCTTGATAAAAATATAAAATTTATATAATTTTAGAAAATATGCAATATTTAATACACATAAATTTAAGTAAAAAAAGTCAACATTTTTTTTCCAACAAGAAGGATGTAACCGTGTTTTAATTTTATGCATATATATATATATATATATATATGTGTGGGTGAGTTATCTTATAGACATGATTACTGAATTGTAATTTACTAAATAATTAAATTTTTTTAATAATAATTAATTCAATTCATCAATTAAAAATATAATCAGAAAAAGTTTAATTATTTTATTTATTTATTTATTTATTATTTTATGACAGCATATCCATGCAAATCTGTCGGGTCTAAAAACAGATTGAAAACAGAATAAAAAGCGAGAAACAAAGAAAAAGAACATTATTGTTTCAGGCAAAAATATTTTGTCCTATAATGGTTGGGCGTATGTAATAATTTAAAGTTCTGTTTGGTATTGGATATTTTTGTTTATAATAATAATAATTATTGTTATTATTATTATTATTATTTGGCTCGACATGGTTGATAGTTCGTTGATTGTCTTGAACGACAGTTAGGTCTTTTTTGAGCAGTGTCCTTCCTCTGTGTCAATACACACTGGCAGGTTGTCCCGCCATCTTTACGGTGGAGCCTACTATTACAACCATCACGTGGAAAATTTACAGCCACAGGAAAGTCAACATGGTGGCCTAAAATTTTTTTCGTTTATCAACTGAATTTAAACCATGCTTTCATAAAGATTATTATCAAAGCCATTGTGTTGTACAAAATTAAAGGTAAATATTATTTAAAATTTTAATTTATTTTTAATTAAATTTTAATTTTTAAAATTTATTTGAATAGAATTTAATTCTTTATTTTTTTAAATTAAATTTTAATTTAAAATAATATTTTTTATTATTAAAATGACTAAAAACTACTCAGATAGATTCTACATATTTTATCTCAAATTTAAAAATTTTGTAACTAATCAACTATTTTTATAAATTTTGAAGCATTTTAATATAATATTTATTTAAAAAATATTTTTGATACTACAAAATTTTAAATTTTTTATGACGATAGCTTGAATAATATTTTTTTTATATACCTAAAAAATTAAGTCAAAATTTATCATAAAACATCTCTAATTTGAATATCATTAACATTTAAATTTTTTAATAAGATTCAATATAGATAAAATTAAAATATTAAAATTTTTTTCATATGTTTTTAAAAGTAAATATTTGATTAGAAATAAAATAAAACTTAAGGTTTAAAAAATATTTATTTAAAAATTAAATAAATTAATTTTTAAATATTTATTTTATTAAAAAATAATAAAAAATTCATTTTAATCAATATTTCAAAGATCAAATCGGAACCAATTCAATTGAATCTTGAATTACATGTTAACTGGTTGGATTTATTCAAAATTGATTTGATTTATTTATGATGTTAATATGAATTTTTTATTAATATTTTAAATTTTTACTAAAATCACATCAATTTATAAAAAATAAAAAAGGAGATAAAAGTTATATAAAACTTTAATATTTACACCATACTATCAATTAAATTTTGATGTTCAAAAAGTGATAAATCAAACTTTGATTTTATTAATTTGATCCAAATTAAACCTTAATTTAAATGATTGATGGTACCTGAAAAAAGATTATGAAAAATTTCAAATCAAAATTTATTGTATAAAATTTTTAATTTGAATATTTTCTATTGCTATATCTTTTAAAATAATTTAATTTGATCTGAATTAATAAATTCAAGTTTGATTGGTAAGCTTTTGAATATCAAATTTTAGTTGGTAATACATCTTTTCATCTTTAAAAGTAATTTATTATAATTTAAAAATTTTATAAAATTTTTATCTTTAACAGACGTCATCAATCAAATCTTTAGGTTTAAAAAGTGATAAATCAAACTCTAATATATTAATTTAATTTAAATTAAATATTATTAAAAATTTTAAAATTAAAAATATTTAAATTAAAAGATATTATATAATAAATTTTAATTAAAAATTTTTTATATATGTAAAAAAAATATTTAAGCTATCATTATAAAATGTTTTAGAATTTTTTCATTGCTAAAAATATGTTATTTTGAATTTAATGTCAAAATTTTAAAAAAATTCACAAAAAATAGATATTACATTGAAAATTATCCATTTGAGGAATGACTCTAAAATTAAATAAAAATTTATCTGAATTATTCTTGAGATATTTTAATAATAAAAAAACTTCATATTTTTGTAATTATTTAAGTTAATATTAAATTTAAATTAAATTAATTACTTAAAGTTTAATTTATAATTTTTTAAATATGAAAGTTTGATTTACGATATAAATATTAAGGTTTTACATAATTTTATTTTTTAAAAAATATTTAATATTTTTATATTTATATTATTTATTCTAATAATATTTTTATATATAATTATTTTATTATATTACAACTATTTGAATTTTAATTGGTTATGGGCCTGATTTGTGATCTTAAAGTTTTTCTTTTTTATTAAATGATCGAATGAGGTTTTTTATATATCCATGCAAATGGAGCCCACTGCATGCATGGTGCCAGTACCCAATATAATTACAGCTATTGTTAGCGCACAATTACTTTCCACACTTATCCGCCCTCTTTCACGTCGCAACGTCATGTTTAGCCCGACCGTGATGGCCAATAATTCTCCATGCATGGGAGATGATACATTAGACAGCCTTGAAGTGGCACACAGCATCCCTTTGTACCGCACCCAGTTGAAACTGTTGGCTGCTTTTAGTATAGGATGCATCCACATTGAGTTTCAAAAGCTCACTCGAGGGGGCTGCCATTGCACAGTGTTTGTTTGTGGAGGTTCTCTAGAGTGTAGCCTCTTGGCCTCGTCCAGGGCTCTCCTTGCTTTTTGCAGCGCCACAATTGGCAAGCTCCATACCTAGTCATGTGAGACTTGATTTCGGTTTATCCATGATCGCCAACAGATAGTGAAAAAAACCTCATGCAGTTTGGCTACTTTCGTATGCGCAACTATGGCCATCCAACAATTAGTCTGACTGGAGAGATTAAGGAGAGCAAAGCCCAAGCCCTCCTGAAGAAGGTCGCAAACTCTAAGGCCGAAACTGCATCCAAATAAAACATGCATTGAGGATTCAGGAGAGACATCCGAAATGAAGAGGTCATGTCTCCACTGCCTTGGACCGAATGAATTTTAAATACATTGATTTTAACAAAGAGTAATGTCTTCCTCATGGTGGTGGGAACTTAACAACTTCAAGTTTTTGGACCCACATTTTCTTTTAATTGCACCATCACTTTCCCACCGCCCAACTTCCTGATTCTCAAATCACAACCGTTGGTTTGGCTTTCACAATTCCTGATCCTAACACGTGTGCATGTCCAATTTGCTTCCATGCAAAGACACCCATTTGAAAATTGCTGATCATGATGTGAGCAACAGAGAAATTTTAATTTCCTTCTCAATTAAAAAAGAAAATAAAAAGATTTGATAAAGTTATCCTCTTTGTATCTTACCGTGCACCACCCTCTACCTACCCTTTCGGGGCAGGTAGGTCCAAACTGATTGAATTTATAATCTTGATCTTAGGGTTCCACTAATATGGCTTACTAAATTCTCTCTTTGCTCATGCTAAAGTTAACTTCATTCAAAATGCTGACCATCATAAATTAGACCCAAGATTACAAAAATCCATTTATTATTGTTTAATAATTAAAATTATTCAAATTAAATGTGAACACGTCATGTCCTATTCCAACAAGTAATTTGAAGATTTATTTTAATGTTGAACATATTGAAATTTGTCGAAGTATATAGTTCAATTTGATAACTAAATCAAAACCATCCGTTGATTTGATTTTTCAAAAACCGAAAAATTAGTTTTTGATATTATAAAATTAAGGCTATTTTTTCAAAATTATCATATAGAGTGAATTTTTTTTAAAATAAAATATTTCAAAAATAATTTTTATTATATTTCTTTCTTTTATATATAAGAAAGTCAATAAATTAAAATATTAACAAGTTATTTAATAAAAATATTTGAAGATATATTTTCATGGATATGTAATAATGGATATATCAGCATCAATTATTACATATCCATAACAATATATTTTTTTATTTATTATTTTGAAAAATATAAAATTTGATAAGACGTAAATAATATTAACAAAAATTGAGATTAAAATTTGAAAAAATTGATATATAGAAAATGAAAAGAAGAATATATTCATTTTTTTTTAAATGTAATGTTTATTTTGATAATCAACAACCTTATCATTGTATACAAAATTTTAAATTAAAGGGAGAGAATAAATGAGGGCAATGATAACGTGACACGAGGTGGTACTTAAAGTGGCTACAAAGAATCCCAGGTTAAACGGAATATAATTCTTCCTTTTTCCCTTTACTAACACTTCTTGATTGTGCCGGTCGTCACCGACGTGTGTCCAGGGAAAGGTTCAAATGAAACTATGTCGTTTTAATGCGACTAGATGGATAGTACCATTTCACGGCGCGCCAATCAATGTTGCATGAAATGACGCTATTACCCACAACAACCGAATACTTTCTTATAATTTTTACTCGGAGAGGAAAATCAGATAACCAGAAAAGAATATTACAACTTTGTAAGAACCACCATTCTTTATAGATTAATAAAAACGAACTTATCAATATAAAAATCCTTGATTGGAGTAAAATAAATTAATGAAATTTTAAATATTGAACCTAATGAAAATTAATAATAAATTGTAAATAACAATAATAATCAATTAATGACGATCATATAATAATAATAATAACATCATTATAAAAAAGAAAAATATGTAAATATGTCAAACATATTTTATAAATATTCTCTTAATTATTTTATTGAATTGATTATCAAAAAATACTTCAAAGAGGGTATTTTATAATATATATATCATTTTTACATATAACTTTGAAGTTGGTACGAAAAGAAAAAATTAAAGCACATTTTAAATTTATCATATATACGTTGGTCATTGAATATATTATCATTTTTACATATAAATTTATTATATAATATATATATAATTTAATTTTAATTATTTGATGTTATCAATCAAATTTTTATATTAAAAATAATTAATTAAATTTTGATCCAAATTGATTTTTAACTCAAATAATTATAAAAAATTAAATATATATTTACCGTTGAAATATTTGAAAAATGACTTAAATAAAATTTTTACTTAATTTTGGATATAATTTTAATGATTTTTTTTATAATTTTAATAATATAAATTTTTAAAAAATAGTTATAATACTTAAAAAATTCTTAAATTTTTTGTGAAGATAACTTGAGTATTATTTTACACGTGTGAAAAAATTTAAGTTAAAATTTATTATATAAAATTTTAATTTAAATATTTTAACGTAATTTAATTTAAATTAAATTGATAAATTATGATTTAATTTTTTACTTTTTGAGTGCGAAGATATGATTAATAATATATATTAAATATCAAAATTTTATAAAATTTTTATTTTTAAATTATAATAAAAATTTAAATTTATTTAATTATATTATATAAAAATTAACTTGCACGTAATTTCAAAAATCAAATAAACTATCCATTTAATCTAATTAATAAACAAATTAAAATTATAGCATAGTGCTTTTTCTAAGTTGAATAAAATAATAAATATATTAACTTTCATCCGAAGAAAAACGAAAAGAAAAAAAACATGTAACGTGGTTGGTTGATTTTTAAACCAATCAAATGAAGTTTGGGTTCGAATTAAACTCTTAATTAAGTAAGTTAGGTATATTCAATTTAAATCTTAATATAACATTATTTATACATGCATTTGTATTTTCAAGACATAGGTTTATTAATAAAAATATTTATATTTTTAAAAAAAATTAACCACTTTAAATTAAATTCAAAAATGATTCACTAATCAAATTTTAAACTGCGTTACGATCTTAAATTTACATATAAACTTAAATAAAATTTATTTTTAAAAATTCAAAATCATATTTACCCTTTTCAATTAATTATATTAAGGAAAAACAATAGATTTTTTTTTCCTTTTTATGTAAAAGGAATGTGATGGCTTGCAGGAGTTTTTTTTTTTTTTTTCTCTTCTCCAATAATTATATTTTGGTTAAATGTTTTGAATAATCCTAAAGTATATTTTTAGTATCAAATCAAACTTTAATTTTTTAAAAAATATCAAAATAAATTTTAAAATTTTATATCAAATCGAAACAAATCCTCTATTTATAAAAAAAAAAAAAACACTTTCTCCATTAACGATAGTTAAGTTTTAATAAAGTGATATTGAGGTTTTTTAAAAAATATATATTTCTTCTTTCTTCTTCTTTGTAATTTCTTCTTCTCCTTTCTATCCACATCTTTTATATAAAACCTTTAATTTGTTATTGTAATTTTTATTATAAATAGATTTTTTTAAAAAATTGATCTAAAATTTAAAAATTAAACCGTTTGATAGGAACTTCTATGATGATGAAGATAAAAGATAGGGAGATTGAGAGAAAGATAAAAGCTAAATTTATCTTTCAATTTTTCTTCCTTTGCTTTTAATTCTCTCATTTTCTCTCAATTTCTTAAAAAGAGTTTCTTTCAAAAATTAAAAACTACACTCTCTCACTTTCCGTCAAATCTTTGATAATAGTTTTCTTTCTATATTTTTTATCAATCAAAATTTTTTAAGTAAGTACTGAATTTTTAAAATTAATATATACGCTCATTATTTACCATTTTAAGGAAAAAAATTAAAAATTAGAATGATTTTGAAGATAAAATTACTATTATACGAAAAAGACAACAAAGATTCAGTTTTAGTCATCTAAAAGAATAATATATGAAAAAAATAATATTGCCCTTCACTTAACGTTAGTTTTGGATGTCATTAAGATTTATGGTTTGTTTTGATAATTAATAAGAAATCAAGATTGTTATGCCACTTTTTGAATAACAAGATTTAAGTTCTAGCTCAGGTTATACTTCAGAGTTTTTTTCAAATATTTACTCTTATGTTTTTTGTTCGATAGTTTTTGATTTTTTTAAAAAAATTTTTGGATAAAAAAATAAAATGACAAACATATTTACAATAATGTCATCATGAGAACTACATGAACAAATTGTGTGTATTTGGTTCATAAAAAAGTTAGGTGGTGTTTTGTGCTAATTTCATGTAAGGTTGATACATTTTGTGCTAAGGTTAACATATTTCGTATAAAAGTCGGCATGCAAGAAAGTTGACACAATTTTATGTTAAAATTGATACATTTTGTGTTACACTACAATATCATTTTTGTGTGACTTTTTTGTGTAATATTTTTATATGAAAGTTGATACAATTTTGTGTTAAGGTTAACACAGTTTATGTAAAAGTTGACATAATTTCGTGTTGTGATATAATATTATTTTTGTATAATCTTTACATATGATATTTTTATGTTAAAGTTGATATAATTTCTTATAAAGATCGATATATTCTATGTTAATGTTGACACATTTTTTTATTAAGGTTGACATCTTTCGTGTGATATTTTTTAATATATTTGTGTAATTTTTTTAAAATAAAAAAATTATATAAAATTTCAACGATAACTTGATAAAAATATATCAACTTTAATATAAAATTATATCAACTTTAATATAAAATTATGTCAAACTTAATACGAAATATGTCAATTTTTATACAAAACATGTCAAGTTTAATATGAAACATTAACTTTTACATAATAAAAAACATCATCAGCTTCTTTTGTCCATCAAATATAAACTCATTCGCTCATACAACTATCACAATGACATTATTGTAAATATATTTATTTTTATATTATAAAATATAAAAAATTAAAAATAATCAAATTATAAAAAATAATCAAGATAAAAAGTCTCATAAAATTTTGATATTTATCTTATGTTACTAATTACATCCTTATGTTTAAAAAGTGACAAATTGAATATTGATTAATCAATTTGATCTAAATTGAACTTTGTCAAAAAAATTTAAAAATTAAAAATATTTAAATTAAAAATTTATTCTCAAAAATTTATTATATAAAAATTTTAATCTAAATATATTTAAATTTTAAATTTTTAATAAAATTTAAATAAAATTAATTTAATTTATTAAATTTTAATTTATTACTTTTTAAATATAAGAGTTTGATTGTTAGCTTAGTAAACATTAGATTATAAAATATTTACCTAAATGATTATTATAAAAAAGGAAATTTAAACTTCAAAAATACTGTATAAAAGTCTATTAATTGAATTTTATAATATTTTAAATTAAAAGCAGATTCCATTGAAGGGTATAAATGTCATTTAGCACATAAGAGAGCGCCCAAATCCTTACTGGCCATAAGTGGACAACACAACACAGGACAGTAAAATGAGGAAGGGCGTATTTGTTTTCTTTCTCCGTTCTCTGAATTTCTAGACTCTCTCTCTCTCTCTCTCGCTCTTTCTTTCTTTGTGGCTGGCTCGCTGTCGCAGAATCAGCAATAGAAGAAATCCGTAAGTTTGTTCAATTTTTGTAGTTGATGCATGCCGTTTTTGGCATCCAATCATCTTTTCAAGGGCGATCGAAGCTAGATAGCTTGAAACTTTTGGAATTTCCGAGATTATCTAGAGATTGTTGGGATCAACATTTTATAATAGTTTTCCCAAGATTAATAGTTTTGGATTGTGAAGTTAATTGGAGAGAGTAGATTTAGCTTCAACTTGCATTGTCTGGGGGATGGATTAGAGCCGGTTTGTTTTTGTTGGGTTACTTGGAATTTCATGGTTATATGTCATAAGAGATGCTCGGAAGCATCTGTTTGGGTAAAAGACATCTGTTGTCAGATAATTATTTTTTTCTTAATTAAATTAATCACATGGCCACATTGTTGGCATTTCGTCCAGCTACCTTCCTCCTTTTTTTCTCCTCATTTTGGGTCAAGATCACCAAAATAATTATAGTATTTAATTTGGAAATTTGTTCCTTTTTGATAATTTGATGCTAAAACCTTATCTATGTTTTCTAAACATTTGTTGAAGTTTTCATTTATTGGTGAAACGTGCATGCATGCTTGAGTTATTGATCTATGTTATGAATGCTGGTCTGTTTTGAAGGTAATTACACCGGTGGATGAAATAACCTCAGACCAATTTGTATTGTAAAGAAGAACAGTAAAGGATGGCTTGTAGGGGGTGCCTAGAGTGCTTGTTGAAGCTATTGAACTTCTTGTTGACTCTTGTGGGGCTGGCAATGGTTGGTTATGGAATCTACTTATTTGTAGAGTATAAGAAAGCCACTGGAGATGTCCCTGCACCTTCACCAAGAACCAGTAACGTAGATTTGGTACAACTTGGTCGGCCCATGCTTATGGCTTTGTCTCTATCGGCTAATGTTTTTGATAAGCTGCCAAAAGCTTGGTATGGTTGCTGCCTATTTTGACTATGTTTTTGTTTGAAATTGTTGCTACTTTAGGTCTCCTTATATAAGTTTTATTTTAAAAAATGTGACTGTATAGAGGTAACACTGAATATTCTTATATATTGTTTTCCCTTTATGGTATGATATTTTTCAGTTAACCTAGCATACATATGTTGTCTAAGGCGTTCGCTGTCATTTCTAATAAATGTGGAAAGTGAAGGGAAAATGTCTAGAAATGCTTAAGGGTGATCACTATAGGAACTGTCTTCTTTATCTCTCCTTTTTGTCAAGAAGAGTTACGACTAAAACATTGTTTTATTTGATTGTTGGGTTGTAAGACAGGTGTACTTTTTCTTTTTAATGTTGATTATCAAATCTTTATCCTTACGTACCATTGCTTCTGCCTTCATTCTGCATTTATTTCCCCCTATGCTTGCTTCATGGTAGCTAGGAAAGTCTCATTCCTTGCAACTTTCTTAGTTTCTAACAAATTTTAGTTTTTGTTAATCATCAATCCTAAATTCTAAGAAAGGAGCATATCTAAGTTCTTGTCCAAATTTCTAGTGTGTCAACTGTTTGAAAAGAAAACTTTCATATCCTAGATAGTGTGAAGCAGGTTGATCCGACATTTGAAACTAGAATGTTTGTAAGATGCTATTTCTGTCAATCAATTCCTTGACTTCGTTCTTAGTGTGAAAGGTGTTTCACTGAAGTTAGTGAATGAGCTGAAATGCATTTAACAGTTGATTCTAATATGCTTAAAAGGTTATTGTGCCATTTATTTACTTGAACCGTAATTGCTGAATGACAATGCGTAGGAATCGTAACCTCCCATTTACTGGTTTCATGCCCCTGCATGTTCAAAAATGTTTTCATGCGGCTGTAGGTTCAAAAATGTTTGATTCTTCTGGATATGAAATGACTGGAGATCATTAGGTTTTGAGTTCCTATAATGTCTGCTTTGATTGCTCTCATGTTTCTGCACAATGATGTTTGTACTCTTAAGTTCAAACCATCTGTGGTAAATCTACTTTTATGGATATTTTGTATAATTAGCTGGCTGAGGTTGTGTTCTGACGGAAAATATGGAATATGCAAGAAGTTATCTTTCTGTCACTATTTGGAGTTGTATAACGTTATCCTGTGTCCAGGAAGTGAAAGGTACAAAATGACTTTGTACCGTTTGGTAACATGTTTTGCAGACCTTAGCTCATCTGTAGTTAAGGTTAAAGAAGAGGTCGTAACTTCTTCAAATGCTTGGGGTTCTTCTGCTTGCCCAAATCATTATTACAACGTCAAAACAGAATTTCCTTGGTATATGTGGCATTTGCAACTTGACTTATATTGGCTCTGTGGTTAGATGATCCTCTGTTGGTTTGCTGGAGCTTCAAGGAAGTCAGTTTCTTGCAACTCAACTAAGCTTAAAACTCCTGGCACTTGTCATTCTATAATTTAATTGATTTTCATGTTTGTCTCTGCCTAATGCCCCAACCATTATAGATTGTTTCGTTGTATGTACCCTTCGATTTGAAGCAATTTTTTCAATGCGTAACATGCCTAGATGAGGTTGAAGGATTACCTTTTTTCGCAGCTGGAGTAGCAGTTAGCAGCCAGGAGAGAATTTTGTTCCTTCTTTAATGCTTTGTGTTTTGCTAATTTTATGTATAATATAACAAAAAAGAAGGAAGTGTTTGAGTCATGACTCGAAACTGCCACAAAGTTGATGAAAGGTCTCCTATGTTAATGATGTGGGAACAGTAGAAAGCTAATGCTTTCATGCCATGGGACAAGAAAAGAAAGTGAATCAAGAAACTAACAAAAGAGGGTAGCATGGAAATCTAGTTTCTCTTCATGTTGATTTAATCCAAATATGGTTTTAATCCTTTTTTGTCCTTTTTTTTTTTTTAATGGGTGAACAATAGGTAATAGAGGGAAACAGTTCAGACTTATGGAAGTATTACAGTCATAATTTAGTTGAATACCAGTGGCTTTGTTGTTTCAGTTCTTTTGGTTTGCTTCCCGTGAGATAATTATTGATTCTTTTGTGATATTAACTTCATTTAGTTCCTGATTATGGAGTTCACAATCAGATTATTACTTATGCATTCAATCTTTTTGATTAATGTAATTCAGTATTCATTATATGCTAATATGTCTCACATTCATGACAAGTAAATCTTAAGCCACATTCACTGCACATGAACTTGGTATATAATATACTTATTCGACTCTGCCCTTTGAAGGCTTTACGAGATTGGGTATATATCTTATTCATCTGATTTTGGCTAGAGTTTGAGTTTAGCAATTACAAGTCCAGCAAAGGGGAGCATGAGAAGCTTGATACATATCTTGAGTTTAACCACCTCTTTACAGTTGCCAGTTGAGGACATGTTGTCCATTTCTTCCATTGTTGTTAAAAGATCCTGTTCTAATGCCTAGACATGCTTTGCTTCGTGCCTATGAATTTACACTGTTTTGGTCAGGAACTTAAATGCCTAAAATATGGAACTATTTGGATGGATGTTATTAAGATTCAGGTACTGCAACAGTCTAATTTTGAACTTGTGTTTGCAGGTTTATATACTTATTCGTTGGAATAGGAGCAGTTATCTTCGTCATCTCATGTTTTGGATGTGTTGGGGCTGTTACACGGAATGGATGCTGCTTGTCTTGTGTATCCTGGTTGCTGATATAGTTCTTGCTTAACGATGATTACGTATTTATTTCTATGCCACAATTGTCTCGTGTGTCTATGATAATATTATGTTTGTAATTTGAGGCATAACATTTTTAATTTTTGCACCTTTAAATTTTAAGGTTCGTTGGTTATTGCAATGATTGTTCCTTAAGTAAACATAGTATTCAGTATTGGTGCTCCTGTTGATCTTGGTAGAGCTTGGCTGTGCAGCCTTCATATTTTTTGATAAAAGCTGGAAAGACGTGAGTTCTGTGTCCAAGGAAATTTTTTTGTTCTTATTATTAAATATTTAAAATTGTAGATGGGATGCCTTCTAATCTAATTAATATTATAATGAATCTTTCTAGGAACTTCCAACAGACAAAACTGGAGATTTTGATGCAATATATGACTTTCTGAAAGAACACTGGAAGATTGTCAAATGGGTTGCTCTTGGAGCTGTTATTTTGGAGGTGAGCATGAAAAGACACTATTTGGCTTTTGATACGAATTTGTATACAAGCATGTTGCTATGGTAAGTCATTTACAATGTCTTGAGTTGCTTTTTGTTCAGTTAGGATTCATATGTATCATGGTTTCATCAAGTGACAAAGTGAGGGGTTCCTTTTGGTTGTGGGCAGAGAATAATTTAGGATGCTGTATACTGTATTCACAAAAGTATAAGAGTTGGAGCCGTGAAAAGCAGCTATCTTAGAGAAAATGTATCATGTGTCAAGGAGAGCTTCACTTTTATTTGATGACATTATTTGGTTGATGGGAATAAAATTTCATGACATATGTGATATGGAAAAAGTTATTTACATTACTTGGGGTTCCCGGACTTGTGAAGGTTGTAGCTTAAGAGGCCTTCTATTTTGTCTTGTCACAGTATATCTTTCTTTTATCATCTAAATATATGCTGAGGAGTTAGTTGAAACTAGAAAGATGGATTAGAATCACTCTGCCAGAGACCCGTCATTATTTTGAAAACAATTATCTACTTTTGTGATTATGAACCATGAAAACAGGTGGACTCTTTATAGGTTAAAGGTCTGCTCATAATGTCTCAACTGAATAGGCTTTTTGTATGATCTTATCTTGGTTTTGGCACTCATTTGTTTATCATTAAAGAACCTGTAGGGTTGCAGGTTTGAGGTTATCTTATCTTTCTTTTGAGCAGAAACATAAATTTAAGTATTATCTTAGTGCAAGTTGTTAGATGCTTCACTTGTAACTAAGAAGGGCTCTAGTGTGATGTTGAACCAAGCTTGGCCTAGATAATATCTTAGAGCTTCAATTGAACTTTGTTATGAGAATTGATTGGCTCCACAGAAATTCAGGATTAGAATTCTTATAAGAAGCTACCACAGAGAAGTAGCAAGGCATGGTTCTAGAGAAGCATATGTTTTATTAAGGAGCTGGGGCTTGTTGGTTTTTGATTATTGATTTCATAGTTTGCTTGTCTCAACACTATATTTATTGAAATAGTAACACACACTAACGTAGTACACCTTTTAGGTTCAAGTTGGATTGGCTAGACCAAGGCATTTATGTAAGACCAGTCAGAAATGCTTAAATCATAATTCAGTCAATGCCTATTTTTAATGCTTCCATGTTTCCTGCTGCCTTAACTGAGTACTGTATTATGTGGCTAGAGAAATGAATCGGAATACTGTAATAGGTTGAACAATTTGCCTTCTGGTGAGTTGTTTCCTTGTTGGCCATGGTAAGTGGATAGAAGCGGAAAGATTCAACTCAATATGCCCGGTCTTTGGATTGGCTAGACCAACACATTTATGGAAGACCAGTCAGAAATGCTTAAATCATAATTCAATTAATGCCTATTTTCAATACTTCCATGTTTCCTGCTGCCTTAACTGAGTACTGTATTATGTGGCTAGAGAAATGAATCGGAATACAGTATTAGGTTGAACAATCTGCCTTCTGGTTAGTTGTTTCCTTGTTGCGCATGGTAAGTGGATAAAAGCGGAAAGATTCAACTCGATATCCCTGGTCTTTGAACCCGCAAGACATTCACATTATTGTTGCTTTTGAACAACAAAACAACCCTACAGCAATGCACTAATTTCATCTTGAAATGGTTGAGATTTTAAAGTGCCTGTTATAAGTTGGTTCTCATAGCATATATCTAACTGCATGTTTTCTTGTTAATTGATTAGTCATTTCTCCTTTCTCTTATTCCACAATATATTTTTTGAGTGTCATTCTGGTGAATCAATGCTGCAATGAATGCTTTTGTTTTGTGCATTTGAGAACTGTTTTTGTCTTTCTCTGTTCCTGTCTCTGTCTCTCTTTCCCATGTAATTTGAATCCATTAATATCGATGTGTCTTATGTTTGGGAATGGCTCTGTGTAATAAATCAACACGAATTTGCAGGCTTTGCTTTTCTTGTTAGGCCTTATGGTTAGGGCAGCAAATAAACCTGCAGAGTATGATAGTGATGATGAACTTATTGCCCCAAGGCAACAAATTAGGCAACCTTTGCTCAACAGACCAGCAGTTCCAGCTACAGGTGTGCCTGTTGCTGGCACCCTTGACCAGCGGCCAAGCAGAAATGATGCTTGGAGTACACGTATGAGGGAGAAGGTGATACATTCTAGCAGAAATTTTTATTTCATTTATTGAACATATTTGGTCCTCCATTGTGTAATTATTTCTTGCTGTGCTTATAATGTGTTAGCCTTTAGCAAAGTTACCTTTGTTTTACATTTACTACTTATGTCAAGGCAGATGATTGAATACATGTGCTCTTCTCTATACAGTTGTTTGTATGCCTTCTCCATTTCTAATGTGGCTGCTCTTTGTTGGTTTTCACTCCATGTAAACCAGTATGGGCTTGATACATCGGAGTTCACATACAACCCATCAGAGACGCGCAGGTTCCAGCAAGCATCCACACAGCCTACTGAAGAAAGGAGTCGTTGCACCATCATGTAACTTCTGAAGGTTTGTCGGGCCTAACGACCAAGTTCTTGGACAGTGCTGGGATGAAGGTTTTGTTTTTGTCTTAGTGTCTTTTTTAATTTTATTATTATTATTATTTTTGGTTGGAGTTGTGTACAAGACACACTTCCAGGAGCTTTACTTTGTTCCCAGCGTTTCATCCTCTTGTATTTTCATAAACAAGATTTTATGTTCCATCAAATGCATCACCTTTGTGTGTAAAATTGTACTGCTATATTAGGATTTCTTGTGACTGCTTGGCCTGTAGAATGATTTTGCAGTTTTGTAGGCATTGTGTTGTGTGGCATATTAGAGCAAGCCAATTGGGTGCTTGTCATTCAATGTTTCTGCATTCCTTGCCTTAGCCTGCGTGTTGTCATATAAATTGACTCTGATTGGACACAATGAACTTTCTGGCACCTGTCATTTTGTTGACTAATTCATGATTGGATCTTTTTCATTTATCTTTTAGCTTGTGATTATCAGCCAGAGGAGAACCTAGTGTATTTGGTTTGATGCTGAGCGAATGGTTGCAAGCCAGCTGAGTCTATGGAAATTTGTTTAAATTGGGCTCTTGTGAGTAGCATCCACTTGCTTGAGCTATTCTAAATTGAGTTTACTAAGGTTACCCATATAGTTCGAAGTGTTCTATAACTAAAATTACAAAACAAATAGCCCAAACAAGATATTGCAGCCCCCCCTTTAGGTAAGGCTATTTATATGCAAGTAGTAGAAAGTGGAAAATAGTTGACACAGATAATGAGAGGGGCCTCACTATCATTTTCTTCATCTGCAGCCAAATAAGGTATTGAATTCCTAACCCAAAGGTTAGGTTTTACGACTTGGTCACCATTGGACAGTAGAATGATATAATCTCGAAAGTGGGTGTCACTTTCATTGTTAATGGTTCAATCACATTCCTATAAGCCCCTCCCCTCTCTCTCTCTCTCTCTCTCTCTCAGTGGTCCAGGACACAACCCCATATAGGCAAATTGAGAGGCCTCAACTCTCCTTTTAGCATAGTTGGTGGGTGCGTTACTTGACAAACCGCCATGACATAAACCAATAGCATACCATTAGTATATTACCCAACTCAATCTCTTTTTGTCTTTTGATCACTCACGGATTAACCCCGAAAAGAGAAGAAGCTTTTCATATGGTTTTAATTAATTTCATGATTTGGTCGTTGTTGGTTTAGTTAAGGTATGATTCGGTCCCTAGAATTGTTTACTTAGTGAAGAATGATCATATTCCACTTGCATGAACAAGGGATTTGGAATCTATGGCTACCCACTGGTACAATCTTTAATCACTTGATTAATATAGCTTTTTCTAAAAGAGGTTGTAACAACTTACTCCAACATAATTATTTCAACCGTTGAATTATGGTCTTTGCATGGTAAGAAATATAGTCATAATTTTTAAATTATTATTCTTTTTCTTCTTATTATTATTATTTAGACATAAAAAAGATTTATATTTTATATAAAATTTTAAACTAAATTTATAAAAAATTACATCAATTAAAAATTTATATTTTGATAATTTTTTTTATAGATTTTGTTAAATTTTAATTGTAACACGTAAAATAATGATTATATCCTTTTAATAATTTATTATCATTTTTAAAAATTTTTTATAAGATACAAATTTATAAATCTTGATGGTCATTATGTTACCAATTAAATTTTTGTATTCAAAAAATGATAAATCAAATTTTTGTTTATTAATTTAATCTAAATTAAATATTATCAAAAAATTTAAAAATTAAAAATATTCAAATTGAAGTTTTTATATAACAAATTTTAACTTAAAAATTTTCATAAATATAAAGAAATATTAAACCAACAGTCACAAAAAAAATTTAAAATCTTTTAATTACTGAAAATATATATTTTAAATTTATAATATTAAAAACTTTAAAAATTCATAAAAATAGATTTGTATGTTATTCAAATTTAAGGAATGAATTTAAAATAGAGTAAATAATTTATTTGAATTATATTTAAGGTGTTTCTATAACAAAAATACTTTTAATTTTTTATAATTATTTGAATTAATGTTCAATTTAAATTAAATTGAAAGATCAAGATTTTATTTGTTATTTTTTGAACATAAAGATTTTATTAATAATATATAATAAATATGAAACATTTACAACATTTTTACATTTTTTATATTAAAAAATATTAATTATATGTATAAAATTATAAAAATATAATCGTTTTTTCATAAATTAAAAATCGTAAGTGTTAAAGTTCAACCGTATGTGCCAAAGCAAAGTTTTTTACATTAAACGATATTAAATATGTAAGTGTGTTTTTTTTTTCCGTAAATTATCTAAAATGTAAATCCTTTTTATGTTTGTTTTCTTTAAAAAAAAAACTATATATGTATTTTTATTATATTAGTTGTAGTGTACTGGGGATAGGCATGATGCTTCAGGATAAAGAGTAGAGGCACGTCAGCACACTGCCACAGCACGACGGCGACGTTTGGTGGTTACCAGGAAAAGTCAAAAAATGCTGAGGAGCTGCCTCCCAGCTGCTTCTGCTTTTGGATGTGCCACATCCTTCCTTTGCTGCTTCTTCCTCATCTTTTCTCTTCTCCTTCTTCTTCTTTTTTTTAATGAATATTTTATATATTTATTTATTTTTGACCTTTTTGCCAGCAAATAAATTAGGGATATCTTTATGTAGGTCAACTTTTTCACTTTGTCCATTTTCTCCAACATGTTATATGTTATGCAATAAATACATATCTACTTGCATCAAGAGATTTTCTTCCAAAAACGCGTTAAGAGATCAAATTCCTATATGCATAGCATTCCGACATCAAAATATCCTTACCTTTTGTAAACAAGTTTTAAATAGTTTTGGACTATATGTGATGAAACTAGTTTATCTTGATTTTCATAGCGTTAAGAGATCAATTGATTGGGTGATTATACATTAATTTATCTATCTTGATTTTCCAAAATTAATCAAATAATGGGTGCTAAACTAGTTTATCGTCTTTTGATCTCTCCGAATCCAAAGCTAAACAGATCCTCCAATCTCATGTGGTGATCATACTCATGTAAACAAAAGCTATGTATATATATAATTCTTGTTGTTCTTTTTCCCCACTTGCTATAGTTGCATGAGAGGCTGTAAAGGCTTTTACTTTTTCTTGCAAGAGATCGCACACATCACAACCAAACTTTACAACAAAACTTGTTGTTTGAGCACATTGAAGGGTTACTTTGTTCCTTTGTTGCCTTGTGCACCCTTCTTCCTTGCATCTTGTCTTCCATGTCATCTCATGCTTATCCATCAATCTCCTTCTCTACCTATATCTTCTTCTAGGGTTTCTCATTTTCTTATTTTTAGGGTTTTCATGGGTATTTTTAGGGTTTCATGATCAACTTTTTCTAACTTGTGGGCACCCATGAAAGGGTTAGAAAGTTGAAAAGAAAAGGTGATGGAAGATTTTTTAGAAGCATATAGATTAGCTTTTGGGTTGCTTGGCTTTTTGAAGTAAAAAGCAGAAGATTTAAAGACTTTGATAGCATGCACTTAGTATTAGCTAGGAATATATCTTTCCACAATGTGCTCTTTTGGGGACCAAACCTTAATTGCTTTGGCTGTCTCTAAAGTGTGTTGTGATAAAGAAATTTGCAATTTTGTGAGAGAAATGCTTGCATTGGATATGAATCAATGCCATTTGATATGTCCTTTTTGATACTACTTTATAATTCCATAGATTATTCATTTTGTTTTCGGAAGAAACTTAAACCTATGATTTGTCGGTTTCATTGCTTTATTTTGCTTTTTAGAGCTTTCTCTATGCCTTTTTCCTAATCTTAAATTGATGAGACCGATATTTACTCTTTGTTTTCCTTCCTTCTTAGATGTTATAATTAATATTGAGATTAGTTGAACTTGCATTCAAATATGTGTTGAGATGCAAAAGTTAAAAATCATCATCATACTTATAATATAAGAAAAACAAAATAAGTATTTAGGTCAAGTTTCTATATTAACGTGGTTGATCGATTATATCATCTACATAATATAATTATATAATTATTATTTGATTTATAACTTTAGCAAAAAGGGAATTATTTTGAAAATTTATTTTTTACTTATTTTTTAATAATTAAAATATAAAGATAAAATTAAATATTTTGAATCACGTTGGTTCCATAAAATCTTATACGTTTTTATTAAAAAACCTTGTGTCCAAAATCAACCATTTCTATAAATAATATATGCAACTTGCATCAAACTAATGCTAAGCAATCATTTTAATTGTTTATGTTATAATTAACATAACCAGGTATTGGCGTTCGCCATTGCAACTCAAACACAAGTAAACAAATTACAAGTGGGGAAGACAACTAGGAAGTTTGGATAAGGTGAGATTTTGTGAGTATAAATATACATCATCATTTTTACACAGGTTGATATTGCTTATAATATATACTTTTTATGAGCAACTAGAGCATTAATTAATTTCCAATTTGAAACTTTCTTTATGATAATTAAGAACAAAATGAGATCTGATAAATTTATACAAAATTTTATTGTTTATTTCATATTATCGATTTGATTTTTATATTTAAGAAATAATATAATAAACTTTTATACATTAATCACTTTATTGAAAATTGATGCTAACATTGGCGATTCAACTTATTGGTTTTCTTTATGTTATTATTTTTTAGTAATTCACAAAGTTAGGAGGAAAAATTTTCAATCTTAGTGTAAAATCAATAAGTAAAGTCAATCTGGTAAGTTTGAAAGTCAAAGATGAGATTCTCCTTGCCAGAAAAGAATAAAAAGAAAATTGCAGATGTTGAAGCTGTTGATGAAGACATAAAATTAATTAAAACATAATTTTTTTTCCCATCAATTATTATAGTTGATTTAAAAATTTCAATGAAATAGACAAGATATACAGTGGCCATGATTCTAAATCTTAGACAGGTACCCACCATGAAATATGACTTCTTGAACCCTTTTAATGGAAAATTTGGTATGATATTTCAATCCAAAATTGTTATATGCAGGACTTAGAAATGAATGCATCATGAGGACGACCTTTGAGTGTGAAACAGCAACACTAAGTTTGGTTCCTTCTGACTGTTCAATGGATTCCCAGAACCACCAAATACAACTTGGAGACAAGTCGCATCGTCACCCAGTCAACACCATCAACAGCACACGGCACAATCTGACATGTACTGTTGTTCTTGCACCTGTATTTTTCTTGCAAGACAGAGTAAGCTGCCGTACATACACGCCCACATGGGGCCACAGGCCCACAACCAGAGAGAGAGAGAGAGAGAGAGAGAGAGAGAGACCGAGCTTTACAGTATTATGATATTGTAATGAAAAAGAAGATTGCAGAATATGGGAAAGAAAAAAAGAAAAATCTTGAATTGCTGGTTATTTCTTATTTTGTTTGTATTTTCATTGCATGGCTGTCATTGGAAGTCTTCCCTCACACCCAACACCAAAGTTAGGGAAAGAGGACATGGAAAGAGGAAGAAAAGAAGGTTCACCATGGAAAAAACCCACCAAAACATTAGGGAAAAGAGGGAATAACAAAAAGGAGTAGCATGAAATCCTACTAGAAAAATACAACTAAGAGGTCCTCAGCTTCACATATAGTGCGGTGCCCCACTTAATTGGTCGCTTCTTTATCCCGATTATAAGTCAATTTCATATATATATGCAGTGCCTCTATATCTACAAACACAGCTACGTAATTACTTATTTATACGTAGTTGTATGCATACATAACCGTCCTACCAGTGGGCATTTGGTCTACAGCTGTCCTCAAAGAAGAGTGTTTCATTACTTCCTGATTACCCTTTTGACTGGACCTTCCATTTCGTCTGTGTCAACCATTTATTGTGTTTAATTAGGCTGCTACATGATCCAGGCGATTTATTAATGTGGGGTCTCTGCAAATCTTTGCTTTGAAGGTATTATTCATTGGTAATGTGTTGTCCTTTGAGCTCTAGAGCATTGTTGTTGTCGGTCTTAGCGAGTGCTTCCGTTTCATATATGCGTTTTAGTTCTAAACTTGCTGAATCTGTGTTCATATTTGTGATTGGAAATGACATCGTGCCGATTGAGAGCCAGTAGTTTGCATAACTTTTTAATACCCAGTTGGATTTGTTAATGCTAGTTGTAACCAGCTATCGAATTGATTAGAATTTCTGGTCGGTTTTGTGGTCTCTGGTGTGTAGTTGCATTCCTCTTTATTGCTTGTTAAATATTACTATCCACGTTTCTTGATTGTTCTGTCAATGGCTTCTCGTCAATTGCATGGCTGAAAGTATTGGCTCGAGCATGGATTAATTTTAGAGTGGAGAGATTTGTTACCAAAGAAAGTGACATGTCGATACTTTATGGTTTTATTATTATTATTTTTTTACAAAATCAATAATGTCATGCTTTACTGTTTTGTATCAGAAAATTTGAAGGTGGGAAGAACACCATTGAGTATCCTTTGTTGCAAATTGAGGTTGTGGGTCTCTGTTAAATACAGCCGTAACTTTTTTTTTTTTTTGTCCTTTCTAGTTGGTCCTACTATGAATCTTCCTTTTATTTGGCATCAAATGAACCTATGCTTTGGATCTTTTTTGTATTGGTCTTTAAGTGGCTTATGACAATATCAGTCTCCTAGGACGGTGGCAATCCAACTCCTTTGCCTTCTTCCATAAGTAAGAATCCTTCTACTGAAAGTTTACTGTTTATGTATCTGGCAGCTGCAGTTTAAACTTCTGACCTTGATACTATGAGAACGAGGAGAGGGAAGCATTCTGAGGTATGCTGTAGTGATTCTTTGATTGAATTTTGGTTTCTAGAGGTAGTACTTGTGGACCTCATGCTTGTTGATGATTTATTTAGACCATTTTTCTCATAATAGCAGGCCTTTTGGCCATCCATTGTGATGAAGAAATGGTTAAACATCAAGCCGAAGAATTATGATTTTAGTGAAGACGAGGTTGACACTGAAACTGAGAGCGAAGATGATGGTATGGTTATAAATTGTTTATCTGTAACAACTTCTTGTAATTTTCTGTTCTTAATCATGTTTCCTGCAATTTTCATCCAGCTTGTTCTGTTAAAGATTCAAGAATGCAGGTCTGTGAGGGTCATAACCACAGGCTACAGGAGGATCAATCAGATTGCAGAAGTCAATTTTCAGGCAATACTTATTTTCCATCCCGTTACTTTGGTGCTATCTAGGATGAAACATGCTTAGCTTAATTTCAGCTAGCACAGCTAGTCTCATCTAGACTGTTGCTGGATTTTGTGCTGTTCTCTGACACCCATTTAGTTATCATTTTGCAGTTAATCTCCTCTGTGCTCAATTATCTAAATATTCTCAAGACTCTTCCATTTGATCTTTGCTTTATGGGCATAGCTAATTTTGAAATGTTCAATTTAATCATTATTAAATGGAAGTTATTGTTGGAATAATCTTATGGTATGTGTTAACGTGTTGTTATGGCCCTCGATTGGCATAATCGGAAGCAATATTGGTGCAACCTGTCTCTCTCTCTCTTTCTAAGACGCATGCACACGCGCAGAAGCAACGCGATCAAGATTATCACCTAATGAAATTTTCATAAGAAGCTTTACGCATTCTTATTACATCTAGCCTGATCTGAAAATATTTTCCTGATTTCTTTTAATTCTTTATAACCTAGTGATTGATAAGTCTAAATCATCAACTTGTTTGTTTTGGATATTTTATTGATCAGATGTGCCTTCTAAGGGTTATCAGTTAAGACACAGGAGAGGAAAATCAGAAACTTTGCGTGTCCAGTACATAAATACAAAGGATGTGAGGTTCGGCTATTATCTGCCTATGCTAGCAATTTGTCCATATGGGTATATCTGTTCTGCAGTTAGATTCATATGAAGAATACATCATGATCATTTGTCCTCTGTAGGGTAACAATTGGCACTTGGAATGTTGCTGGGAGACCTCCAAATGAGGATCTAGAGATTGATGACTGGCTTTATACACAGGAGCCGGCAGATATTTACATTATTGGGTGAGGATTTTTCAAATTCACTAATCTTACATTATTCTAAGTTTGTTAATATTTAATCAAAAAATTTTAAAGCTTTTAAATGTTTATGCTTCCTCATTGCCCTCTCCAGCATCAAGAACCGTGTGCTGTGCATGTCTAGGTAGATGGTTCTCTGTTTATCTGATATGCTCCCATTGAATTGAATCCCAAGTTCTAATTTGCTTTTTCCATTGTCATCAGATATATCCTGTCTCATCAATTTGTCTGTTTTGTTTCTGTTTCTATATGTGTATGATACTATTCATTGGTTTTTATATTCATGGGTCATCATTTTGCACTCTGCATAATTTCCCCTGTATATGCACTCTAGTTTCTATAGCTTATGGAGTCTATTTGCTGGTTGAATGAGCTATCTACTGGTAGACTACCAAATACTACATCCTTGGATGGTGAGCTTAAATGTTTGCCACATTAGAAAATGTAACATGTTGAAAGTTTCTTGTGAGCTTTCACAACTTTCTTTCGTTTACTTATATATATGTATATGGTTCGTCAATATGGTCTCGTGACTTATGTTATTATTATATTTTGAACTGCTTTATCCCTAGTTGTAGTTTTCTCATCTTGTTCTGTCTACAATTTCTTTTGGCCATTATGTGTCCTTTCAAATACTGAGAAGCTCTAGTTACTTCCATGATTGGTTTTAATTATGGTGGATATCCATTCTTGACAGTTTCCAAGAGGTGGTCCCTTTGAATGCTGGGAATGTACTGGGAGCAGAGGATAGAGAGCCGATTCCAAAATGGGAGGCAATTATTCGTAGAACCCTGAACAAATCTTGCGAACCTGAAAGCAAACACAAATGCTTTAGTGCTCCTCCTTCTCCTGTGTTAAGGACTTCATCTGTTGCTGATGCCCTTGTAGATGAAATTGATGATCTGCCACTGGACTTGGTCAGTGAGGATTATGCAGGTACAACTAATAGTTGGGAATTGGAAAACCAAGATTTAATAAAAGTCATTGGCATGGGAGGAAATTTACAGTTGAAGAGAATATATGGTATTGACTGTGATAGTAGATTAGACTGGCCTGAACATTCATTAGATGCAACTCCTCAAGTGATTGCTTCAAATTCAAAGTTACGTAGAGTGTTGAGCAGCTCTGCGAGAATAGGATTTAATTGGACAGAGGATCCTCCAGTATACGGTCCTAACAATTTTGTTTCAAATGGAAGTCGATTGAGAAGATCACACCATAGTGTTGGAAACCTAGGGTCTATGCTGAAGCCACAGCAAGAGAAGCCTGAAGCTGTTGAGACTCTCTCTGATGTATCTGATAGGTCGTCTGAAGAGGAAGATGACACATTCTCTAAATACCCAGTGGAGCAACCTGACAATGAAGTTCATAAAGATAGCGCAAAATCACATCTCAAGTATGTACGAATTGTCAGCAAGCAGATGGTGGGGATATATGTATCTGTTTGGGTGCGCAAGAGGTTGAGGAGACACATAAACAATTTAGAAGTCTCTCCTGTTGGTATTGGTCTTATGGGCTACATGGGAAACAAGGTACTGAATTTTCTTCCAGGCTAGGACTGCAGCAAATATTAAGCAAACAAATTCCAAATTTCTACATATAATATTGGAAATCCCGGAACAGAAAATAGGATTTACATATCGTTTCATGAGACTCCATGCTTCTTGAATATAGTTCTAGTTGGAATCCCACTGCAGCCATCTGGCAGTAAATTATATTGATAGAGCATCATCTTGCAGAGGGTTGCTCCCTTCATTTTAGATGAGATGAAGGCAGTGCCCTTATTGTGATGCATTGTTTTGCAAATGGCTGCAGGATGGAGATATTAATTGTAGAGGAAATGATAAGTCAGCATGTATGTGCTGATCAATAAAACATGCTTGCGATTGCTAGATATCTGACTACAAGTTGCTGATGCAGGGATCTGTTTCGGTTAGCATGTCTCTTTTCCAATCGAGGTTATGCTTTGTTTGTTCTCATCTGACCTCTGGCCAGAAGGATGGGGCTGAACAGAAACGTAACTCTGATGTGTATGAAATTATAAGGCGTACCCGTTTCTCATCTGTTTTCGATGCAGAGCAACCACAGACAATTCCTTCTCATGAGTAAGCACTTCTCAATCATTTTTTCTCAAATCTATGATGTGAGATTTTTTTTTCTTCATAAATTTTGCGGGGCAACAAGCCTCCAGTACAAACATCCTCCCAAACTGCCCAGTCAGAATTTTAATGGTTGAAATTTCCCTTCTGATTGCATCTAGATAACTTGCGAGCAAAATGAATTTATAATTTTCTTATTCCATGACCAGTCAGATATTTTGGTTTGGGGATTTGAACTATCGTCTCAATATGGTGGACTCAGATGTCAGGAAGCTTGTTGCTCTAAAACGGTGGGATGAACTTATCAACAGTGATCAGGTGAGACTTGTATCACTCTACATCTGCTTAAGCAAAGAAATCATCTCGGGCCACTTACGCACGACCTTGTCCTTTCAGAATCTGCTGTGTGGCATAGTTTAGTCTAAAATGGAAAAGTAATGGTTAGGCTTTCAAATATGAGTATGACTAGGGGGGTGAACCCTGGTCATGGATAAATATACAAATTGGATATTTTGCTTGGAAGTTCCTGATTTTCTGTCATTATGTTGAAATATGTTTTCTTTTTAACAAAATGAATCATATGTTATGTGTCAGTTAAACAAAGAACTCCATGGCGGGCATGTGTTTGAGGGATGGAAAGAAGGAGTCATAAATTTCCCACCAACTTACAAGTATGAAATAAACTCTGATAGATATGTTGGAGAGAACCCAAAAGAAGGCGAGAAGAAGAGATCTCCTGCATGGTAAGCTCACTTTCTTGGAAGTGGAGAAAGAAAATGACCATGAGAAGCCATGTCATATTCTTGGGCTCCCTTTCTGTTGCTCTTATTGAGAAAAGTTCGCAATCTAATGATTGCTTGAAACATGATAGGTTTTGTGTTTTGTACTTATGCAGGTGTGATCGAATACTTTGGCTGGGAAAAGGGATAAAGCAACTCTCCTACAAGAGAGCAGAATTAAGGCTTTCAGATCATCGACCAGTTAGTTCCGACTTTGTGGTTGAAGTTGAAGTCTTAGACCATCGAAAGCTGCAGAGGGCACTTAACGTCAACAGCGCTGTGGTACATCCTGAGTCACTTTTCATTGACGAAGATAGAGAACTAGAGTTTTAACAGGTAATAGGTAACCCAAGATTATCGATAATATTGATTTGCTGTAAGAGCTGATATCATGCAAGTACCTTTCTTTGCACACTCACTGCCAAAATTGACTCGAAAAGTGAAGTTCCTTTGAAGACTTCGTACACCTAGGACGTGCTGCATACCCATTACATTTCGTGCGAAACCATATCTTCACATCTTGAAATTGAAGAAGTATATTTATTCAGTTAGGCCATTGATTGATCATGTCTTGTCACCGCATTTGCATTGTTAGCCTGCTGCTGCCTGAATCTAATAACATGCGTGTATGTCTGAAACAGGGAACTGCAAGTCACTTCTCTAATGTTATAATAACAGTATCTTCCTCGAGCTGTGGGTTTCAAGATGCTGCCAGAGAAAACCAATAAGGCTATAAACCAGCCGTGGTAACAAGTAAATGCTAGTGTCATACTCCTATATATGGTTGGATTTGATTTAGCAAACATAACAGCTTTAGTTCTTAATTGATGATTGGAGGGATCGATGTATAGAGCTTGAATAGTATACATTTTTGCCTTTTTTTCTTCTCCTTGAGCCTTAAGCAACTATTTGGTTAGTTAGATTTACTGTTGTTGTTTGTATTGTGGATGTGTACAAAGTATTTTTATGGTTTAGGTCTTTTATTTATGTTCTCTGCCTTCTTCAGTGGGTTGTACTACAAATTTTGCAGTCATTTGATACACAACTTCTAATGTTAATGGCGGTTTCCAGTATTTCTGTTGTCTATCATTCTCTTTCTTGCTTTGTTGACCCTGAAATCAAAGTCCACCTTATCTTGTTCACTCAAGAACCAATTAGGTTCAGTTAGTTGCATCAACTTTGATTAACAGACACATTTGGTATGAAAACATTAATGGAGGAACATTAAAAAACCCAAAAGAAGAGAGACTTGGCACCAAGCAAACATCATGATCAAGACTTTACACCAATATAATTATGCAAGTATTACACAATATTTCCGTCCCATGCAAGTCATTCTGCTATGCATTGCTTCCGATGGAGATCATGCGGGTATTCTTCTTCTTACTGGTTTTATTGCCCTGGATGAATGGCATGTTAGCATTGAGTGATGGGAGTCTTGTTCCCGATTATTACAAAGAAACTTGCCCTTCAGCAGAGAAGACTGTAAGGCGAATTGTTGAGATTGCAGTCCTCAAAGATCCGCGCATGGCTGCTTCACTCCTTAGGCTGCATTTCCATGATTGCTTTGTCTTGGTTAGCCTTCCCTCTTTGTCTCTGCTCTCATACATATGCTTTGCCAAAAGCTCATTATACTTGGTACTTTTATTTATCTTCTTATGTATACAATATAATATGAGATTCAGATTCATCAAAACAGCTCATGGTCATCATTCAAATTCAATGATTTCAGTAATCCATTTAATAAATGTTTTCACACAGTACATATTTATCACTCATCAAGCTATGAACTTCTTGACCAAATCTTAATCATCAATATGATAGTGATACTCTTCTTCATTTCCTGAACATCTTAATTAGTATTGTGATAACTTGTAGTTAAGCTAATTTGATTGCTTCAGGGATGTGACGCATCACTGCTTTTGGATAGCTATGGGGACATGGTGAGTGAGAAGCAAGCAGGACCTAACATCGACTCTTTAAGAGGATTCGATGTCATAGATGAGATCAAGCACCTCCTGGAAGCAGAATGTCCTCACACAGTCTCTTGTGCTGATATCTTAGCCATGGTTGGCCGGGATGCTGTCCATTTGGTACACATCTCCATACCTGATGTTTCATTTAATATAAACTTTGGATTAATTAGTTTCATTCTTCTCTTATTTATAGAGAGGTGGCCCAAAATGGGAGGTCTGGCTTGGCAGGAAGGACTCACTGAAAGCAAGTTTCGATGGAGCCAATCAGTTCATTCCTTCCCCAAATTCCTCCCTCGAGGGTCTCATTGCCAATTTCAAGCAACAGGGCCTGGACATTGGAGATTTGGTGACATTATCAGGTAGTCATCAAACTTGAGCAATTCTCTTAATAATATATTTAGAGATTTTTCAAAAGAGTAATATCTAAAAGTGTTGCTCAACAGGGAGTCATACAATGGGAAAGGCAAGGTGTTTGAGCTTCAAGCAGAGGATAACTGAGCTGAGCGCAGAAGAACACTATGATAAATATAAGAGATACAATACATATAGAAGGCTCCTAAATTCAATATGCTCCAAATCAGGCAGGGACAATGAATTGGCACCACTAGATTTGAAGACTCCAGCAAGGTTTGATAATCACTATTTCATTAATGTTCTTGAAGGAAAAGGATTGCTGGGGTCAGACAATGTGTTGGTGACTGAAGACCATGAAGGGGACATAATCAGACAATTGTGGGCCTATGCTTCCAATCAAGAACTCTTCTTTGAGTCATTTGTGAATTCAATTGTTAAGATGGGTAACATAAATGTGCTCACTGGTGAGGAAGGAGAGATCAGGAAGAATTGTAGATTTGTCAACACTTACTAGTGGGACTTATTGAATAATTGAATTGGAATATAAGCAAGTTAAGCCTTATGCTAGAACAGAAATTGCTAAATGAAATTTAGGAGGCCAGACAGTGATCAGAGCCTGTCAGGATTCATTTTAACATCACTGCTTCAGTGGATTGCTAATGAATTGCTATCATCACCTCACTTCTGCCTCCCATCACTACTCAGTATATAAAAAACAGAGGCCACTTCAAACTTGAAGGTAACATGAAATTATACCAGGTGAATATAGACCAAGTAATGAGTTACAGAATATGACCCACGAAAAGGGAATCCAAAAAATGGTTATCAGAACCTTCCCAATGACCTTAAATTGTTTGTCCACACACGGGTATAAGATCTCCGTTCAACATTCAGCATGACCTAAAAAGCATTATTTCATCTTTAGGAAAATGTTAAATGTTAAAAACAATGTACCTAGAACTACTGCAAACAAAATGGGCTTTTTCAAAAATGAACCTTTAGTTTCAAAGATGAAAAACTGCATAAACAAGAAAAAACCTCTTTGCTTTATTATGGGAGGTCCAAATATTAAAATCTATACCATGAAGCCACCACTTAGAAGAAGAAAGGAAAAAGCAAGAAATTATCATGTGCAAATAAATCTTTTCTTGGACCCAATTTAAACCAATGAAAATGCAATGCATACAGACTGCTAGAAGATAAAAGTATAAGATAGGGCATCAGATATCAAGATAACAACATCAATGAAATATCAGTCGCAAATTACCCATTGATTGTTAGCGTTCATCACTTGCCCAATTCCCATACACATTTGCCAATATAACATCTAAAACATGACATAACAGTTCATTAACCACCAAAAAAAAATCACAAACTTGGCATCAAACCAAAGCCATATCCAAATCCTGCAAATGCCTTTATCACCACACTTTGACAGTTTTAAATCCATCATATGCTGGATATAAGAGCATCCAAAGGGATAGGATAAGGTCAGAGTTCCAATCAAAGACCACAAGAAAAGTATCCACAACCTATACCCTGCCAATAGGCTAACACAGTCACATCTTGCTCAAACATTTCATGCACAATAACATATTAATAGCTATCCCATCCCAGGAGATCTTGAATACCAAGTGAACAAACATCCAGAAAAGACCAAAAAGTTTAGCCAACCAAATCTGCTAGACATCCAGATAAAAACTGACAAGTCCAGTGGTAACAACATTAAAATTATTCGTGAGACTGGTGGGCATCAGTTCTCCAAGGTGATAAACCATCAATATAAAACTTCAGACGCAAATTACCCATTAAATATAATGAGATTCATCACTTGCCCAGACAAAGAATGTTTGGTCAAATCACCAAAAATTTAAAAAGAAAATGGGTTGGAGTTAGTCTAACTGCTAAAGACCAGCAGCCACAGCAGTGACAAGAAATGTCCCTACTAAAACAAGCCAACTCAGATCCATTCTATTATTCAATAGAAAGAAAAGAGACCATTTTTACAAAGAAGAAAAAATCAACCGATTTATCAGAATAAAACACGACCTAGCTAGAGCGCTTTATCTATGTGAAAGAATTGGAAGGGTTATATTACGATCAGAACCTGTCGGGATTCATGGTAACATCACTGTTGGTCAGTGGATTGACAGACTAATGAATTTCTATCGTCACCTCTATATAACCCTCCGATACTCACAGAATACCAAAATCCAAACACAAAAGACATTAACCTGAGCTACCCCAGATTCATAACAATACCAAGACATGATCCAAAGAGAACCTGGTTACAAAGCTTTTTAAACAAATCATATACAACACATGAATATAGGGAAAGGTTAAGCTCAGAACTTCTTAGAGGGAAGTGTTACCGTCACAGAAGACCTCTGGCACACTACAGATGTTCATCATTGCCCAAATTTCATGAGACTTCATTTGATGGGAAAAAGAAGTAGCAAACAAACCAAAATCATAGATCTAAAGTTTTGAAAGTAAAACCATTCAATACATTAAAAAAAAACACAGAGATGCAGAACGCAAATATCCAGAGAGAGGCAGAGGGAGCAAAAGGCACTATAGTAGGAAGCTGCTGATATAATGAGTGGTAAAAGCAACAAAGAGCATTTATAGACGCAAGCCGCATAGACAGAGAAACCCTAATGTAAAATATTGGGTCGGCTCATGCCTACACTTGCCGCCTTGGCGCCTTGCCAGTGAACAAAAGTTTGTCCAATATCTTATAAATTCTAAAGAAAATGTTTGGTAAATCAATTTTGTAATAAATTATCATGTAATTATTTTCAAAATTACTTCTTTAATAATTTTCACTCATATATTTTGTAAATTAAAATATTAATCAATTTATTGAATTATTTTATTTTATTTCAATAATATAAATATCATTTTTGTTGATATTAAATGAATATTAATTTTATTTTAAAATTATTTTTATGAATCATTTTATAATTTTAAAACATATTTATTAAATATAACAAATCAGAACCTTATATATGTTGTTCATCAATCATCACTTATTTTTAGTTATATTTATAAAATAATTTATTTATTTTTTTCTAGGTTTGCTTTTTATTTATTTGTTTATTTCTTTTTTATGTTAGATGTTAGGTGTTATGATATGATGTCATTATTGAAATATTTTAAATATTGTATGATACTTAAATATAATAATAATAAATAAATATAATATTTTGTGCATGAAATGAAATGAAATAAATTAACTAAAATTTTTAGGGTATTTTGTTATCAACTTTTATCTGTGAACTTTTTTATAAATTTTATACACTGATATTTTAAAAGTTAATAAAATTGTATTTTTTTTATTTTCTTAGATAAAATTGTGAATAAAAGATTAGATGAATTTTCTTGTATTTAAGTTTTACTATTTATAAATAACTACTTGTAACTTTCCTTAATGAAGCCCACCTATTACCTCGAAGCAATCGTCCACACAGAAATGTTAAGGAAATGTCAACATGGCAAGAGGACAAGTCTCGGCCCCTAGACATGTACCTTAGTAATGGGTAATCGTATCATATATCCTTGATACTAAAAAAAAAAAAAGCATACTAAAAGATCTAGATATTGATAATCTTGTCCATAGTTGAGGCAAATAAGCATTTCCTTTAACAAACTCAAAGTAGGTCAACAAGGCCAAATGACAAAGGCACCTTCAACGCAAGCCATAAAGGAGATACCCAGGTAATCCATTTGTAAGCCACTCATTCACTAGCAAAACTTTGTCCATTTATTTATTGACTTGAGTATCGAAAGGTACCCTAATTGCGTAATGCCTTCTTTGACTGTATTTTCACTTTGTAGATTCTCGCACTTTATATACCACTCGAAGATTTTCATCCACGTGTTGTAATCCTTGCATAAGCTACTTTTTGGTAGCATAATTGGCGTAGTCTATGGGGAACGCGATTGAAAGCCATGGCTCGAATAACCCTTACGAACAATTAAATCTCTAAGAACATTCAAAACAAGTTAATCACAAGTGTTATCCAACTCACTCAAGTAACCGAAGCGGCCATGCAAACTAGCAAAGTGTGACCTTTGGTAATGTCATAACCATTGTCGCTAGTGACAACCTTACTACGACCTATTCCATCACTCACCTTTAGGGGCACATCATCCTACCAACTTACCATTCCTCATGTGGTCCTACCTATGCCTTCAGGTACCGTGCTAGCCAGTCCTGCGATGCACTACCCTATTTCTCCTAGCCATAGGCCAATACCTTGGTTGTTCTTAGTTAGAGAATGGACAAACTCACCAATATTATACAAGCTTTTGTCCACCAAAAATAATCCCAAGGTGCCCAACATCATCATAACCCTTAGTACATCGTCCAACAATCCCGAAGGTACCAAAAGCAAAAGAAGAGGTGGCTTAAAATGACTATGATCGTGAGAAAGATAAGGAGGACACGATCTTAATGAAGTAGGTGAAAGGAAAGAAAATGGTTGATTAATGTCCATACATGTCTCACTAACCTAATGAGGATATGGACAAGATAAAAAAGCAATTGAAGTTCTTCTTGAATGCATAGCTTAAAAAAAGATGACCCAAAAACCTAGAATATTATCAAGCCATAGAATGTCCTTTAACAATGAATATACTCACCATTCTGCTTCTTTTGAAGTTTAAAGCCTCGCAGATCAAGAGTTTTTGATAGGTAAAATGACCCAAGAGATCACATAGAAAATTTCACCACAATGGCGAATTTATAAGGGTCATCAGATGCAATGAAGTGTTGTGTGTTCCCCATCACTTAGTTAAAACGGCAAGGCAATTATATAATTCTCTTAAGATTGGTTCTGTTTATTCATTTGAAACTTTTAGGTAGATGTTTCTTTGAAGATTCGCTAGTAGCATGGTGAGGAAGCAAGACGCAATCATTTTGTTTTGTGTTAAACAACCTCCCAAAGAATCGCTGCATGATTATATCAAAAAGTTTACAGCAACAAGAGGTAAATGACATGAACTAGGCGGTAACAATGTTAGCAGCCAAGGTAGGGCTGATGGTAAGTGCATTTAACAATGTCTTGAGCAAAAACATGCAGAAAAGCTTTAAGAAGCCACTTTTCGAGGTGGAGAAATATAAGGAGGTGGACAATAAGCCAAAGTTGGAGGCTTAGTAACAGATGTTGAACCCAACTAAAACTGAGGAAGGTGGGAAGGTTAAAGTACCCTCAGTCTCCTTCCATTAGGGAAAAAAAAGGTGAATAAGAGGAAATTCTAAAAAAGAGACCTAGTGATGAGGAAGGCTAACGTCTCAAAGTCAGTAGAAGCCACAATGAAACTAGCTTCCAGTTAGGAAGATCCTTAATAAATAAAAAAAGTGATCAACCTAAGCATCTACAGGCTAATTACTTTGGAAGGAAAAGGAATACCAAGGGGGAGGTCAAAGAATCTAAAAATCTACTGTAAGTAACTTATGCTTTAGAGCACTTACTATAACTTCAGCAAAACTCAATGCAGCAGAGGTATTTTTTAGACGTCCATCTTGTGTCCCTTTCGAATTAAATTCGATATAATTTTTTCAATAAATAAATAAATAAATATACAAGAAATTCATCTCCAAAAAAAGAAAATATAATTAAGAAAAGATAAACTGCCAAAAGCGAAGCAGCCAAAGCCAAAAAAGGCAAATTGTGAAAGTTGTAAAGGCCAATCATGAAGGATAAAGTGGTTAAAGCCAAAAAAAACAAACCATTATCCAAAAGGCAAACCGCGAAGGGTAAAGCAACCAAAGCCAAAAGAATCAAATTATAGAAGTCAAAAAGGCAAATTGCGAAAGGTAAGGCGGCCAAAGAGAGGCAAAATCCAAATAAGCAAATTGTGGGTAAGTCATTCAAAGTTAAAATTGATAAACCGCAAAAGCTGTGAAGGCAAACATCAAGGGCAAAGTGATCAAAACCAGAAGAGGCAAATTATGAAGTCGTAAAAGAGGCAAGTCATGAAAGATGAAAAGGCAAATCATAAAGAACGGGGCGCAAAAAGCTAGAAGAGGCAAACTACAAAAGTCATAAAGGCAAACCATGAAGGGTAAAGCATTTAAAGTCAAAAGAGATAAATCGTGAATGATGAGAAGACAAATTGGTGAAGGGTCAAACCATAAAGGTAGAATGCATAACAATGAATGTAACAGATAGTGACTAAGAAGGAACCCATGATGACCATGACTGCATAAGGGGCAACAAAGTCCTAAAGAACCCATGATGACTATGATCGTTTAGGCGACAACCAAGTGCCAAGGAACCATGGTGACCATGATTGCATAGTCGACGACCAAGTTCGAAAGAACTTATAATGACCATAACCGTATAGGTGGCATTGAAGTCCCAAGGAACCCATGATGATCATGGCCGCATAAGTGGCATTAAAGTCCCAAGAAATCCATGATGACCACGGCACATGAGCAACGACCAAGTACCAAAGAATCTATGGTGAACTGGTTGCACAAGAGGCTGCCAACTCTCAAGAACTTATGATAACCATGGCCACATAGGTGCAGGCCAAAACCTAAAGAACCCATGATGACCATGATTGCATAGGTAACAACCAAGTGCCTAGGAACCCATGATGACCATGAATGCATAGAGAGCACGAAATCTCAAGGATCTTATGATGACCATGATCGCAGTCAAGTCTCAAGGAACCAATGATGGTTATGGCCGCATAGGCAGTGGTCAAGTCTTAAGAAACCCATGATGGCTGTATAAGCGATAGCTAAGTCTAAAGACAATGACTTTGCATGTGGCATGCTAACATGACCATAATAATAACTAGTTGAAGGCCCTAAAGTTATGCTAAAGGATGAGCAAGAAACCATGCACACATAGAAATGATCGCGAAGGCTAAGCCTCATGGTCGCATCTAAAAATGATTTAGCAAGTAAGTCCATATGGATAAGACTTTAGAAGCCAATCTTTATAATATTACTTGAGAGCATGTTGTTGGCCAAATGCATATGAACATGACCACGATAACCAAGTACCATGGTTGCACATTAGTGTGGGCAGTTCAAAGTAGTCACACCAGCAATGGCCCCATCATATGGACATGTCTGACAACCTAAAGTAATGGTCATGACCTGAAATTATAAGGATGCTGCAAATTATACTTTCAGTGTAAAAACGCCTATAATTATTTGAACTAAAGGAGTAAAAGGCTTATTTTATTCTCACATATGGACAACCTAAGCAAAGCCAACCTAAAAGCCTAAGATGGACAAGGCCCAAAAAAGGCCTAACAAAGGATGATCACTTTCTTTGATGAAGTACATTTATGACCTTGAAGCAACTGCATAGTAAAAGGCCAAGTGTCGACCCTTAAGCATGTACCTTGGTAATAAGTAACCGTATTTGACATCTTCGATGCTCAACAAAGAGGACATGCTAGAAAATTCGAAGATCAACAATCTTGTCCATGGTTAAGGCAGATAAATGTCTCGCTTAACTAGGTCAAAGTAGGTCAACAAGGCCAAATGACAAAGGTACCCTCAACCCAAGCTATAAAAGAGATAAGTCAAGTAATCCATTCTTAAGCCCCTCGTTTACTAGTAAAAACTCTATCCATTTGTTTATTGACTTGAGCATCGGAGGGCATCCTGATCACATAACGATGCCTTTGTTGATTATGCTTTCATCTTACAAATTCTTGCACTTTATATATCATTTAGAGATTCCCATCCAAGTGTTGTAATCCCTACACACTCTACTTTTTGGTAGCATTAAGTCATATCTGTTTGAGTGAAAAGAGATGGCTACTGATATGTGACTTATTTAATAAGGTTTGAACTTCCTTTTCTAGTTTGATATGGGAGAAGTTACACTTCAAACACCTATATACTTAACAATAACCCATATTTGAAGTTAAGCTTCAATACTAATGAAACAAAATACACATTTTTCTAAGAGAAAAATAACATTTTATGCATCAAGCGGTATTAGTATATATTTTGACTTATTTAGTAATAATTATCAGAGTTACTTGGAGAACTAATGGATGCAATTAATCTCGAATTATTTATCATTTGTAAAAATCGAGATAATAAATCTCACATTTATATTCGATACAATAGTTCGCAATTATGTTCATTTTGGTCTTGAACGTATCGTAGTTCATGATAGTTTTAGAGAACTTAGTCATTACATTTTTCATTCTCATAAATGTGATCCCACATTTACTATCATATAAGTGGCACTATTATGAGTTCTTAAGATTTCCATAATTGTTGTTAAATGTTTATGCATATTTCTAACCACATGCACTAACACACTACTATCATAAGAATGAGTTATATATGCATTCTAGCATTTGTGTATTATGTAACTAGTTTGCATGTTGAACTAAGGCCATAAGATCGGTTAAGTTTTCAATAGGTTCTACTTATTGATTAACTTTAAATTCATTCTCCTTGAAGAAAATCCAGTTTGCTTTCTTGATAAGTCTTTTATCAAAAAAATATGCAATATCTTCTTTTGATTTTACATATTGAATGTAGATAACTCAATTTGAGAGCAACTATCTTATTATGTTATGTCTACGCCTAATATGCCTTGATTTTCATTGTATACACTACTTTTTGCTTTAAGTTGAGCCATCATACTACCATAATGTATATATATAGCTGCCACAAGCTTAGGCCAAATTGGAATGTTCTCTAGGAATTTTCTTAGCCATTCTACTCCGTCAACAGCTTTATCTAATACTATGAACTTAGATTCCAAAATAGAATGCGCTATGCACGTCTGTTTAGAAAACTTTAATGACATAATAGCTTCACTTAATGTAAAAACATATCCACTAGTTAATTTGATTTCTGCGTTGTCAGAAATCCAGTTTGCATAAATGTATCTTTCTAAACAAGTGGATATTTTGTGTAATGCAATCCATAAATTAAAGTATATTTCAAATATCTTAATACTTTGTTCAATGCATTTTAATGATCTTGCTCAAGATTACTTATATATTTACTAAGTATGCATACTAAATAAGCAATGTCTGATCTAGTAAAATTCATTAGGTACATCAAGCTTTCAATGATTTGGGAATATTCTAATTGACAAATTGTATCTCCTGTATTCAAACCCCTATATACTTAATAGTTATCGACTTAACATTTCGATTGAAAGGGTTCAAACTTTTATTTACTTTTTAAGGCTTTTATGTTAGAAGGTTTGATCTGTATTCGAGATAAATCAAATGAATTCTCATTATTTGTTGAAGAGATGACCTCTTATAAATACCCTTTTGAGTCACTTGTACATTTGAGTTTAAAGAGGTAAGAGTTTTATAAGGAAAACAAAGTTACCTTTGGAACACTTGCTTTCCAATTCTCTCAGGCCTTTAAGCTTTTTGCTTGACTTTCTTATGATTCTTTAAGGTTTGTTAATTTACCAATTGTAATAGGAAAAGTTATTTAAGTGTCACATGGGTAGTTAGTCGAGTGATCGCCCCACGACAATTGATATTAGAACCAAGAATGTGACTCCTATCAATAAAGTTCACGCAAGAAACAATGGTGTCTGAATGTAATTGTTGGAGGAGCAGATTTATGAGCACAAAGAATTTCGCCAATCTATTAAGCATGGTTAAAAGTTTCTAACTTAGATGTTATTGAGTCTAGTGTTATTGGCATAAGATAGACTATCACCGTCAAGTTATGTGGCTTTCCTTAGGGTTGTCTCAACCCTTGATAAGCTCAATGATAATCTTAATGGCCGAGCACACCTAAATGGTTAAGTCCATGATCCATGAACATAGTCGTTCTTTTACAAAAGAAGATGAAAAATCTTACTAAAGACTTAACATTAAAACTTTTCGATCTTTGCTCTTTTGTTGAAAGGATCGACGTGTTATTTGCGTCGAATGACGTCTATATTGACTAAAAAGGACGAAACATGGTCTTAATGGTGGCTTTAACTTTGTGAGCAGTGGCAACACCAATACCATCCAAGTGCCCAAACCAAGCCCTTACATTGCTACTTGTAATACCATAAAGATGGAGAACTTCTTCCTTAGGTACGAGCAATATTTTAAGGCTAAAAGAATGAGAAACAATGTTTTTATAAGCATTACTCCCATCTACTTATAGCTCAAACTATGGTGGCATTGAAACTGATAATATAGGTAAAGGCATATGTTCTCTTGACACTTGGGATAACTCAACAAACGAATTTGTCTAAGTAAAATAAAAAAAGAAGCTCATGGTCATCTTTGCCAACTCAAGTAAATAGGTGAAACTCGTGATTACATGAAGGAGTTCATTATCTTTATCTTAGAAATCGAGGATATGCTATAAAAAGTTCTCTTTTTTACTTCATGTATGTCCTCGAGGATTGAGTTAGGGTGAAACTTGAACTACATGGCATAAAACCTTAAATAGTATTGTTACTCGAAAGAATCATTGATCGAATACTATCGTCCATAAGATGATCAGACCAACCAAGAAAGAAGTTAAAGAGACAAGTTTTTCAAAGGCGACCAAGGCAAAGGTTGGGGAGACAAACCTTTCAAAAATGAATATAATCGCAAACACGAGGGATACTACAAACCTTTCAACTATTGGTGTAACAAGTCAAAGGAAGGTAAGCCCATAGCCCAAAACCTAAAAGTCCTTATTTTATTTGTGATGCGCTGTATTAGGTGTGCAACTGCCCCAAGTGCGAGATCCTTGATACCTTGGTAACCTAACATGAGGAGAACAACTCGTAAGAATAAGCAAATACAAACTCTTTCCGCTTCATGGACATACTTAAATGCTGATGTTCCTCAATGCCACTATCAATGACAAAAACAATTGTGCACAACTAGACATCAGAGTAATGCACAATTTCATATCCACTAATGAGACAAAGATATTAGACCTCACCATGTTCCCCCCCCCTCCCCCCCCCCAAAAAAAAAAGACACTTAAGATAATGAATTTGCCAACTAAATCCATAGATGGCATCGTTAAGGCTATATTCCTTTAAGCACGAAGTGGTTAGTAAGACTTTTCTATAGTTCCCATGGATGACTTTCAAGTGGTACTAAGCATGGACCTTTTCGACATTATAAATGCATTTCCCTTTTTCAACCACCAACACTTTCAACATTATAAGTGAGGGTAAAACATTTATGGTCACAACTCAACATCGTGCGGTTGAGGATGAGTCAAAGGTGTTATCAACAAAACGACTTACAAAGAAAAAAAGAGACACTCAAAACCACTATAGTCGCCTAAGACAAACGCTTACCAAGCCATTAGCAATGGGGTCTGTTCGCATGATTATGAAAAGAACCTCGCGCCTTACTAAGTACAAGCAAAGCTAACATGGGTGCCAATTCTAGTTGCCCACATAGCAACATCATTGATCGTCCCAAAAAAGGTATTCTGCAAAACCTTAGGCTTTGAGTTTGCCAAAATTGGCCAAGAATGATAAGACTAATCGCTTTTGGGTTGATAAAGGCCTCATCAATGGTGAAACCAAAAAAACAAAAAAAAAAATAAAATCACCAACTAAAAATAAGCAAATATGAAGAAAAGGCACTCTGAGCTATTCCAAAAACTTGTTAAAATGAAAAAAACTCTACAAAAACCAAATAAATTTGCTAGACAAAATTGACTTGACAAGCACATAAGGAAGAAAGTAAAAAATATCGTGAATTTAAACAAAAGAGAATTTCACAAAGTTTTGATCTAAAAGAATAGTAAACTTGACCAACTTTCCAAGTCCATATTCTAAAAAGTTTGATCCATACCTTAAGTTCACATTTTAAATAACTCAGTCCATACACATCAAATAATTATCTAAATAATTAGATAAGATGTTTATAGTGTTTATTAAAAACTTTTTAACCAAATTACGACCACTCAAATAAAATAAATCTCAATTATAAATACCCCTTTAATACAAAGCTCAAAAAACCAAAAATTTCATAAATATGTAAAGCTAGCCTTGTGTCACTCACTTTGCTTAGCTTTCTTAAGATTCTTCAAAGCTGGCTTAACAAATTGAGTAAAGAAAATTGTTCAAAGGTGGCAAGGGTAGCTGACCACATGGTAAATACATTTTCTAAAATTCTTATATTTGCAGATACATATTCACACTAATTTTCTCATATTTAACCAAGAAAAGTAATTAAAATTATATATCATCTTAAGATTATTATGTTAGTGAAATTAAAGTAGAATTGATAGTTCCGAAAACACAGCAAAAGGAAATCAAAATCAACATATTTACTTCACTTAACATATTCCTCCTTGATTCTAATTTTATTCATAAGAAAATTAATTCTATTCCACATATCGAACAGCCCAAAAGGTATTCCCTAACAAACCAAAGAAAGCAACTCCAGAGGCATACCAAGTAATAAAACCAATTGAACTTGTTAGAATGTAATAATATACATGTAAAAGGAGCACAACAGAAGGTAGAATGGGTGTGTAACAGACCCGAAGTGAAACTCCAAAATGTACAATGGCTACTCAAATAAATCATTTTGTAGAAACAAGAACTGCATAATCCCACGGAAAAAAGAGAAAAAAGTTACTAAAACACAACATAATTATAGGATCAGTCATGCCGAGAGACATAATGTCATGAAGCTCGCAGGAATGAAACTGTCAAGAGTTAGTTGGTGAGTATGTGCCTTCGAATGCCAACCAAAACTAAAGGGCTATGCATTGGAGCTGTTTCAGGTTTTCTTACTTCACAAGCTCCTCCTGTCTCCAGTCTAAGCTCAGACACCAATTTAGTCCTCATGATATGAAGCATGAACTATTCAACTCCAGAAGGCTATTAACTACTAGTAGAAGAATATCAGAAATTGAAGAAAGAAACAAGAATAAGAATAATATTATGAAGAAAACTAGAGAAACAAAGGATAAGAACCATGTGTTCTATCTTTTTTTTTTTTTTTTCCCTCCTCCTGTAGTCCTAGGTCAGATTTGAACCTAAACCCTACTATACCCTTTACCATCTGAACCAAGCCCAAGAAACACCTGGCTGGGGATACGGAGGAGCAGCCATTGATGAAATTCCACTTTGACTTTCACTGAAAGATGCTGCTCACAGAACAATCATCATGAACACGCCATATAGTTTCACCCAATAGGTTTGCTACCGAAAGAACAGTCAGCTGGGGGAAGTAATTCTTCTCCGCTACTGGGAGTGTGTTTGTAATGATCACCTCTTGAAAAAGGCCACCTGACAACCTCTCAATTGCTGGGGGGCTGTAAATAAAAAGAACCAATAGAAACTGTGAGAATGAGATGGATGATACATATGGTGACAAAATCCAATTCCTCTCTACTTTTAGCATGTAAGGTTTCATTCTAAAAATTTTGGATCTCATGTGTATTTCATATAGTTGATGGATCATTTGCTTGTCGGTTAAATAGCAGGAGCCACATTAGAACTTCCTTTTAAATCATTTAAATTTGGAGGAGCACCAACCCTACTAGTAAGATCCACAGGAAATGATCTCAAACCACAAAAAGGAAGAAGATGGTGCTGGTCTAAGTTCATTAAACAAGGTAAGGGTGTTCAGCAAAAGTGATTGGATCTTCCGAGGAAAAACAATTACCTTGCTTGACTTGAAAAATGAGGATGCGTTGGATCATGATAACATCACTCAAATTCAAAATCTGAAAACGCTAAGGACTTTTGCTGAGGTCTTATAGCATGAGAAATATGAGTGAGCAAACATATTTTGATACCTAAATACAGCATGAGTGCAGCACGCATAGACTTCCCTTGCCCCCTCCTGATGTAAAAGAGCTGCTCCTTTAGCAATAGTGCCTAGACCAGCACAAAAAATTTAGTATTTAACAATCTAATGCAATGTGACATCCATCTCTGAAACAGGTCAATGATTTGAGTTAGTGCTCCACTCACCAGCAGTATCAATCATGTCATCCACCATCACCGCAACCTTCCCCCGTACATCACCAATGAGGTTCATCACCTGCAACATAAGTATTAGGCATTGAATTGGGGACAAAAAAGACATAATAGCATACTAAAGAAACAGAAGGGAACCAACATTTCCCTTTCTTTTGTTTTATTCTTTCGTTTTGGTGAAAAACATTATTTTTCATCAATAGTGCACCATTAAGATAATAGTTTTCATGCTCAATGATAATAATTGACTCCATGGTAGACTATATAGCATTGACAATTCATCTTTTATGAAAATAAGTTAGTTATAAAAGTGTCATGTCTACCTAGTTTTCCTATGCATACAATTCATCACAATCATGCCAGAGAATTTCCCATGTATAGAAAGTCCAGAATTCTGGACCATGCCCGTAAGTAACTGACTAGCAGGTATAAATATATTGCCATCTTTACAAACCATTCAGCCCTGAATCTCATTTTCCTATAGAAAATTTAAATCCACATTGCATGTACAGAATAGAAAGCCTACACACTTGAAATTTACTTGACTCCTATAATTAAGGTGGGTGATGAACAGAAGCTAGTTTGTGAAAAAGGAAAAGATAGAAGAGAAAGAATGAACTGCTCTGCAAGGAAGGGTCCAACAAGAGTAAAATATAAAAGAACAAGAATCAGTTAAATATCCTCAGAGAATGGATCACTATAACTTCAAAATTTGAGCAATCTCAAAAGAGACACCTTCAAGTGTAATAAAATAACTGCTACCATAATTGAGATACTCAAGTAGCGTATGACTCAATCACGGCAATCAGATGATTGATTCTGTTTAAAGAATTGTCTACCCCTCAGGTTTACCAATAAAATAATCAGAAATCTCGAATATGGAGTTTATTGTAGTGAAAGGTTAAATAAGGAGCAGAATAAAGCCAAAAGAAGGAGGCAGTCTTCATTTCTCAAATCTCAGTTATAAGTAAAAGAGTAAAGATAAAATCTGTTTTCAGAATCATTGAGCCATTGTGATTGCACTATAACTTTAACCTATCAGCAATCTCCAATGAAGATATCAACTATCGCAGAAGCAGAAAAAAGACAAGCATAAATTTTGAATGTAAAAGGTTCAACAGAAACCCTTGAATCGGCTCTGTTCTTTATTTATGGCCAATACAATTTCTGCTCACCAAAATGGGAGTTTTAAGTCCTCAAAGCTGAGTCATGGTTGTCTTCTTAGATAGAAGGAGATCATGTGCCAAGAGCATGTAATAGGAAAAGACGAAAAATTGAGAAACCTCAGAACAGAAATTATTGGAAGAAAAGATCAACAATGTTTATACCTATTGACCCACTATCAAATGCCTCATGTAGTATGACACCCTTGGACTTCCGTAGAGTCTTTTGACATCTATCTTACAAAATATCTAAAGTAACCACTAGAAGGGGAAATGTGCCTTGTAAATGGATGAAAATGAATACATCTCAAAGAGAGAATAATCAAGGTAATATCAGACATTTGATTCTGGATAGCTGGGAGCGGAAGTTGAGAAGAAAAATGAGATAGAAGAAAAGGAGAACATAAGGACATAGGATTACAAATTAAGTCCAAAGCCGTCCTCAAGAACTTTGCACAACAGATCAAGCAAAAAACAAATATCATATATCACTTAATAAAAGAGCACAGAAATAATCTAATGTGAGCAAAGCTGTGGTGCTCAAATTACCTCAGCAACATTGTGACCATGTCGCCTTTTATCCACAATGGCTAAAGGAGCATCAGATAATTTTTTTGCAAAAGCACGTGCTCTGGCCACTCCACCAACATCAGGTGAAACCACTACCAAATCACTTGAAGAAATTGTCTTGCTTGCTAGATAATCAAGAATTACAGGCTAGAAAGCACAGAACAAACAAAAGCAAAATAATCAGTCAACAAAAAATCACAGAGAGCCAGCAACTAAAACTGTTGACTATTACCTGACAGTATACATGGTCCACTGGAATATCAAAGTAACCCATTGACTGGCCAGAATGAAGATCACAAGCAAGAACACGGTTTGCACCCGCTTCAGTAATAAGGTTTGCAACAAGTTTCGCAGCAATGGATTCCCGCCCTTGTGTCTGGAAAAAATATATATTAGTAGAACATAAATCTTTTAGAATACTGTAGAAAACAAAATGCCTCAAATATTTCAAAAGATCATTGCTTCAGTGAAACAAAGCTCAAAGAACAGATTGCACCAGTGGTTTGTATAACATCATATCCAGTCATGCTTAAATTCTATTTGTAGCATAAAGCTGTAACTGATTTTGGACTCATGAGTGCCACGGTTCCACTTTTGGTATAGGATAACAAGACAACCACGACCACAATTTATTTCTTCTATGTAAAACAAACCAAATGGAAAGAGAAAAGAAATTGATCAGTTTCTAATCCAATTGGTTTTTGAATTATCGCCCAACAAGCAAAACAACCATTATCGACAAACTTGTCAGACTTCCATTGATAGCATCTATAATCTTAGATCTACAATTATAAAATAAACATTATATTGCAGGCACTAGGGTGATCCCAAAATACGAAGCTAAAAGGTGCAAGACGGTAAATTTACCTTTCTGTCAGCTCTGGCATATCCAAAATATGGAATAACTGCAGTGATATTCTTGGCTGATGCTCTACGGCAAGCATCTATCATTATTAAGAGCTCCATGAGATTCTCATTTGCTGGAGGGCAGGTAGGCTGCACTAAATAGACATCACATCCTCTAACACTCTCTTGCAGCTGAACATATATCTCGCCATCAGCAAACCGTTTTATGTTGATCTTTCCCAGTTCTAGTCCCATGTACCAAGCAATTTCCTTTAAATAAAATCAACAAAGCAAGCAAAAGAAAGTTATAAAAGGTTGTGAATTTTTAATTTTTATAAACCTGGAAAGATAGATTAAACTTAATAAGCAATGACATTATATTAAGTAAGGTACTGGGATAAGTATCATCAGAAACAAAGATATGCCATGCTTTAACAACATAGTAGAGTGTTTATATTTTACAGGTTTCAACTTGGAAAAAGAATCTTATCCATTTGGATATCATAAATTAAGAATAAGAGAATCACTACCCAGAAAAGGATTAAATATTTCCAAAAATGGAACACCGATTTAGTTACCTGTGAAAGAGTTGGATTTGCTGTGCCGGAAAATAATTTCAACCTGGTACTAGTTCTATTAACTGATTTCTCCATTCTTGCGGATTCCAAGAACTTGGGCAGCGTCCTCTCATTTAGGATTGGAATACTTGGCTTCCCATTTCCAAGATTCAATGGTTCAGGCAGATCGCATTTCTAGCACACCGATAGATACCCATATCACTTCAAGTTCATAATTTCAATTATAAAGCTACCACCAATTCTCCAAGCAGCGATAATTTCACCAGCAAATTGTATATAGTAAGCATCCTAAACTGGCCCTTATTCTAAATAATGTCTATGTAAAATATGAAATTTCATTGTAAAATAGCTTCCCTCCAAAAGAACAAAAGTTACCATTACACACACCAGGGGAGAAAGGAACGAGCAATTCATCAAGGAAAAAGGTACAATTCCCATTCAATAGAAACCAGGAAAACTAAAAACAGTTTCCCTTTTTAAAAAAATGTAGTCATCAAATACATATGGAACTTAGGGACTGACAAAGAAAGCTAAGTAAAACAATTAAAGCATAAAGCAAATATCATCTCTCTTCTAAACCTAAACTACTCAATTTCAAGTCAAAAACATAGCAAAGCTAGCTTTTTTATTTTTAAAAAAGAAAGAAATAGAACACATGCACGTATATGCACATAAAAACATATGTACATACGCATATCCATGTACATGCAATGGCATATATGTGCGCATCTGTATGCTGTGCTTACAACGCTGTTAGCTCCGTGAAGCCGAGAGCGATGCTCGTTGAAAGCGAAGTTGAGGGAGCAGCGTGAGAAGAGAGACGAAGAAGAGGACCTCAAAATCGACGAGGTATTGGAAAGAGGAGATGGCACAGCAATTGAAGCCATATCACTCTGTCTCAACGCGTTTCCCCGAAAAATAAATGCCGATTACAAGCCCCTCTATCTAGGGTTAGGGCTTCGAAGACTAAGAACCTGCAACCGAGAGAGTGCCTCTGGAACTCTGTTTCTGTCTCTCCCACTCGCTCGCGCTCTCTTTCTCTCTCTCTGCGTGCCCTTTTATGACGCAGAGGAAAGGGTCCTCTGCTTCACCACGAAATTCGGATTTTCTTTTTCTTTTATTCTTTTAGTTAAAAAATACAAATTCGGTAAAAAGGTGGCAACCAGCGTCTCACGAAATGTCTCATTACCACGACGTCGTTTCACTCTTAATTATCCCTAGCATATTAAGAGGGTAAATCTGATTCTTTGTTTTTAGTACTTTACCCTAAAAGAAAGAACTTCCCCTAAAACCCAAAATTATTAATATCATTACTAATTTTATTTCATTTTATAAGATAAAGTTGATGATATATGAATTATAAACATCCAAATAGATCATCCACTAAAAAATATTGCATATGGTAACGGATAAATAAGAGTGGATCCCTCCAACTTGTTTATCATTGCCGACCATTTTGTTCTGATCATCTAATTTTTGAAAAAAAAAATTAAAAAAAGAACATTTCATTGCTGACAATGCTTATCATAGAGAAAAAAATAAAAAAAAATAAAATAGCATTTTGCTATAGATATGGGTAATGCTTATCTTATAAAAATAAAAATAACAATAACAATTAGGCATAGATATGGATTTTGAATACTTTGCGTGTCTGTTACCTATTTGATCCAATTGTCAAATTTGTGCACATGGGTATTTATCATATTACCAATGTTTTAATAATACATCGAATAATTTTAAATTGTTTTTTTCAATTTTAATCATAAAATTTAGTGACAAATAAGAGGTACTGAGTGATAATATTTTAATTTTTTTCTTACTTTTGTTATAAATTAATTTCTTTTGATATTATTTAATAATGGGTATTTGTTAAAGAGGATTAATTTTTTATTTTAGTTTTTATTTTTAATATAAATTTAAAAAGTGCAACAAAAAAGGAAGAGAGAGAGAGAACAAAGATCCAAAAATATCAATTTGAGGTATTGGTTTAGTGAGTTAGTCAAAGTAAGCAAAGCAAAGAGAATCCGCGTGATTTGGAATTTGAATGTTGACAATAGAGTCCCAAAATTCCTTCCATCCTTTTTGCCACGTGGATTTCAATTCTTTACTGAGAAAATCGTTGAAAAGATCCTCTCCATGAATTTGTTCAAAAAATCTCTTGGCTTGATCGTACTAGAACATGATTCTTTTTGTTTTCACATTTTAAATTAAAATATTTACATATTGAATAAATTTTCAATTAAATTATACATATTTTTAAACTAAATTAAATACAATTATATTATATCCATTTTTCATTTTGATTCTAAAATATTAATGAATTCAATTGTAATTTGATTGCAACAATTTTTGTGTAATTTAAATTAAATTAAAATTTTAATATAATAAATTTTCACTTAAAATTTTTCATATATGTAAAAAGATTCAAATCATCATTATGAAAAATTTTAAATAATTTTAAATACAAAAATATATTTATTTTGATTTTACACTATCAAAAATAATTCAAATAAAAATTTAAATTTTATTCAAATTTAAAATATAAACTTGAAATAAAATATAAAATTAAATCAAATTTAAACATTAAAAATACAATTGAACTAATCCATACTTCAAGATTCAAATTAAAAAGTACCAAATACCTATAATTTAATTTTTTAATATTTATTCATAATATTTTATATAAAATAAAACAATTTTAATATATAATTAATTTTTTTACAAAATTATTTATATGATAAAAAAATTTAATAATTTATATCTCCCAACTGGAGGCTCAAAATTCATATGATATGTCAAGGTTAAAGTGCAAATGAGCTTCTTTCACAGTCTGAAAAATATATATATATATATAGTTTTCTTACAAGACCAGCCAAAGGGAGAATCAAGCAGGTTTTCTCAGAATGTGACTGTTATTTTGACAGAAACCAGAAATACGCTTACACTGGAAAGCAGTGGAACATGCAATAAAAAGCAGGGACTTTCCACCCCATCTTTAAGCATCTTATACCATGGCCACTGGTGTCTGATTCTTCAACAAAATTGTCAGAAAGTGGAAATACTTTTCGTCAGATCAGCAAAGGGTAGGTCTACCTTTTCTATTTAAAAGCAAGATCTGATCTCGTGATGTTCAACAGGAAAGCGAATATAATGCCAAGCATTTCAAGAGGTTTACATGATAATGTGTTTACCGAGTAAAAGGAAGAAACATTACTGAAAAAAGAGCTTAAGAGTTGCAAAGTGGAGCATCCATGGAACTCCATTTAGCAAAAATGTGTCACAACCGTGGAAGAATCCAAAGTGAGAAATCATTCCTATCTATTTTTGATGTACATTGACACCAGAAAATGGGAATACCATCTTGCTTGGGATGTTGGGTTTATCTTCTCTTGCTATACCCTTATCAACTCACTTAAAAAACAACAATTTGGCCAATATCAATCTGAATCAAGGTGTTTGACAATGACCAAGGTTATAGTCCTTAACTGCAGATTGAGACCTCCACAATAAACCTTTGGCATCTTAATTAGTCGACTGTTTTAGGAGGTTGATTGTCCGGTGCAGGCTCCTAGGAGAAAACATGTAAATTTCAATCATCCACAGGGGGAGGAAAAAAAAGATGGAAGAACAACAAGGAAATGTTGTATAGAGGTCTTGGGTTTTGCAGTGACCATCAAATACACAATCATCATGAGATGATTGTTGCACTTCATGAAAAGCACATACTTGCATACATGTGAGTGAGCTTTGTAGAGTGGGGGAAGGGGTAATACCTCATGAGAGAGACCAACATGGGAGAGAGAACTAAGCTGAGAGCTTTCCATATGTTTAAGTAATCGGATTACCGTTTCCAGATGGGGAACACTGCAAAAGTTGCCACAAAATAAGCCGAAGAGAGAAACAGTAAGCCCTAAATATATCGCTGTTGCAAGTCAATACATAGGTCCTGGTCACATCAAATCTCAAACAACATATAGTCAAGAAAAATTAAAATTCTAGGCATATAAGTGTATGATTTCCAACTAGGAAGACCCTTTCTCAATTTCATCTTATTTATAAGGATGCCTTTGTATTTAACCTGCTCCTGATGAAGGCTACTTATTTTGCATTCTTCTAACATTTCCCTGTTCGTCCTAAATGTCAGTAGGAGTGTATAGCTGGATGGTAGAGAATGATACAAGCAGCAGATAGCTCATGTCAATGATATGCTGAGCTGCACTTCATATTGTTTATTTTGTTTCATTTGTTGTGATTTTATGAGCTTCCTGTATTAATTACACCCACAATTTGGAGAATGATATCTTCCAGCATTCAATTGAAATGAGGCAATCTTGTGATTGACATATCTTGTAAATAGGGTAACTTCTAGAAAGTTATGCCAAAGGAAACAAATCGTGTTATGATGTAAAATGACAAAGACGTACGTGAATACAACCTCTGTAGTCCACCTTCCATGTGTGCATCCAATGATGATATTACTCGAGGCATTTGTTCTAGCACCTGCAGCAGGAAAAGAAAGGAACAGTAAGATTATAATCATAATTTCTGCAAGTGACATCCAATGGGCAAGGGTAACCATGTAAAGAGAATTCATACTTGCCCAGTATTCTTGATCATTGAGGTTTTAGCCAGAAGGTTTTTTGGCAGCCTCATTAGCTGGACCTGCAGATGGAAACAGATATGCTTGGACATTAAATAATTGAGAGCAATTCAAAACTGAGAAGTTCAGCCACTGAGATGATAAAAAATTAGAACATTTCACGACAAAACTTCTTTATGGAATTATTTTCATCTCATGTAAATATCCTGGTTTATCACAACATATTTGAGAATGATGATGAGTTTATGGTAGACTGAACCTCTCTGAGGTACATCTATGTATTCAGCTTCAGCAAGTCACATCCAACATTATGTACTAATTTGAACCATGAACCAGAATTCTTGGAAAAATGCATTTTCCTTACTTCATTTGACTCTGCCACCCAAAAGCTTCATGAACGAAAACAATTTTAATGCCAAATCAAAAGGCTGGCGACAAATTGCATTAATATCTTCACCTTTAATCCACATAATCAACAGCAAAATTTTAAATGCATAAAGACACATGTGAGGGTGCTTGCGTGTGTGGGTGCGTGTAAATATAGAACAATCACAAAAGGCACAATCGGTGAAGACTGAGTCCAGCCAAATGGCACAACAGCTCTGCTACACATGTATATGGTGGTTTTCAAGCATTCTCGATGTCATTTACTCAGTTCCATAAAGTATACTTGTCAGGTACATGAAGAGCTTAAATAAAATTGAGGACATATTACCATTAAACTTTGCATCCTAAACTAATTTGAGCCCTTTCATGCGCTATACAAGGCTATCAAAGGCCCAAGCAAAACCCTTTTAAGACAGAAGAGTAAAAATTTGGGAAAACTGAGCAAGCCCATGTCTACATTGTTCATGTCACTAAAGGTCCTATTTTCTTCCTCGGAATCAATCTACAAAGCTTCTAAAATGGACTGGACAAACGCAGATTAGGACTTAAACAAACATACCACTACTCTTAGAGGAAAAATTGAATTGAAGAACACAATAATCAGTGCCTGTACGTCAATTGATGAAATTTCTTTTCACCAAGTATGAACCCACATAGGAGAACCCAGTATCCAAATCGGTTAATTAGACACAGGAATCTCAAGACTAGCCGGTTTCTATCAACAAAGCTCCCACAAAATCTGCCTTTGGCATCAGAACCAGGAGTACTAACACAAACAGAGCAAGTCAAAACCATCAAAAGAAACCAGAAGCTTTCGTCCTTTTTGGAAGTCCCATAGTGATGCTCAAAATTCAAAATTAGCATCAAGAACCACAGAAGTTGTATGTAGATATACGTGCGTACATAAGAGACATTAAATACCTGGGAAGGGGAGGACTGTTGCATGAGATGCAGAAGATTAGAGGTTGATTGTACGGCCTGCGAAATCTGATCAGCAACTATCGCCTTTGCGGTTCCATCCCTCGTGCTTTTTCCCTTCGCATGTCTTGTCGTCGCCATTCTTCACGATTTCTAGGCAAACCAGTCGCATATCCCGAAAAGGAAACCCACCAGCTACAGCTACTGACTTTGATTTCCTTGTTTAGCCAGAATGAGATCAGGAATCTGGGCTTAACCTGAGCCTAGTGGCCCTGCCCATATTAAGCTCCATTATGAAGAAAATCATTTAACCCTTTCTTTCTTTGATAATCCAAGTATTTAAAGCAAATCATTTTTTTTTTTGGTGGATTGAAAGTTCATGTAATCTTTTAAGGTAGGCGAGTTTTTTTTTTTTAATTATATATATGTTTTAGAAAAAGTGTTATCTTTTTTATAAAAAAATATTTAAAGGGAATTCGAGCAAGATAGGAACTTATTTTTTTGAGGATTCGAATCCTATATTTGATTTATAAGTCTACATTTATTTATCAGCGGACTAAATTTTTAATAATTAAAAATTATTTAATTTTAAAATTAATATTGTTAAAAAAAATTTTACTCCAATTAATGTTTCTTGTTTTATTAGGCTTACTCATATAACATCACAATAACATATTATATGGAATATTATTGGGTAAGTTTTCTCAGCCACTTAGTATCACTATTAATTAATAAAGTATAAAATTTATTATGTTTTCAAAAACTAAATAATCATGTGGTTGATTTATAAATATCTAATGTTAAAGTTAGTGATGATTTTTATAAAATCATGATAAAAAATAAGAATATTTATACGATTTATTTATGATTTTTTTAATAATAAAGTTTATGCTAATTTATGTCAATTTGGGTCCATGTTACTTGTCGAAGGCCTCTTCATGCGAGTTGATGGTTGAATGAGTATGACCAAAGCTTTTTTGGTTGTTTTTAGCATTTTATTTTTTTCATGTTGTAACTCGAGTTTAACTAAATGTATCAATATCAAAAGCAAATTGATCATGTGAATCATAGTTTATAGGGTTTTGATTTCGTTTTTGATATTGAAAAAGGTGTTCGTTGATGATTGATGTAATTTTTTTGAGTTTTAAATGTAATTTGAGATATATATTTAAATATATTAATTTTTATATAAATTTTTTATTATATTATATATAAAGTATAAAAAATTATATTAAATATTAAAATAAATATCATTTAAAACTTTAAAATTTACACTTTTTTTTCAATCAAATTTTAATTTTTTAAAATTTTAATTTATCAATTTGAATTAAATTAAAATTTATTAAATAATTTACAAATTAAAATTATTTTACAATAAAATTTAATTTTAAAATTTTCACATATATATATATATAAAATACTAAATGGATCGTCACAAAAAATTTTAAATATTAAAAATATGATTAAAAATTTATACTATCAAAAATTTTAAAAATTTATGACAAATAGTTTGTTAGGAAAAAATTCTTAAAATTTGAGTTGATGAAATTAAATAAAGTGGAGAATGTATCTGAGTAATTTTTTTAGTTATTTTAAAAAATAAAAATATTATTAATTTTTATAATTATTTTTATCACAATTTAATTTAAACAAAATTAATAAGTTAAGTTTTACCTGAAAACATTTTAAAAGTCAAATTCTAATTAAAAAAAGTAAAAAATTCAAGATTTAAAATAATATTTATTTTAAATATTAAAGATTATTTCTTTATATATTAATATTTTAATTTATTACTACTGTGTACATTAATGCTTAAATTCTATTCTCCCATGAAAACTACACTCTTGAGTTTGATAATAAAGTGAAATAACATTATAATTTAGTGGAGATAACTTTGTCTTTTATCAGCAATGTATCTTAATTAGGGGATGATGAAATCATGATTAATCAAAATTATATAATGTCAAATCAAATAAATTTTATTAATTTATATTATTTAATTTTTACGTGATAATATCTTTTGAAAAGATCAACAAAAATCAAAATGTGATTCGAATAAAAGGCTTGCAAGTGTTGTTTCACATTCAACCATTCCTACATGACATGTTGTTTGTAAGATTATTAAGAGATCCTTGAAACATCTACTTTAGCACCTATAATAAGAAATGAGAGGAATAGTAAGATTATAAAGGTTTTAGCTAAAAGGTTAATTTTTCGATAACTTCATTAGCTATACCAGTAGTTGGATAATGGATATGATTGGAGTCACAGAAATTGTTGGAAATGAATTTTGGAAACGAATTTTGAAAATGGAAGAAAAAGTGATAGGGCTGCCCTATTTTTAGAATCCCACATCTATTAAAAATACCTCTTTGGAAGTGTAAATAAAATTTAGGCTGAGACATGGGCTTAGCTCTAAAATATAATTTATTTTTGTAAAAAAAAGAGGAGTTAAGTTCATGTGGGTCTATTGCATGCAGAGTAGCACTTTATTTTTTGAAGAAAAAAATTCATTGCATCATTTTTAATTAAAATTAATTTTTATTAATTTTTGAATTTTGAATCAAAGTGAAGATTGATACCTAGAAAGTTTGGCTAGTGTGAGATTAAGTCTTTTTCCAAGTAATATGACCTTCTTCCATGTTGTATGCTTCCAAACATTCAGATTTCATGCCTATCAGTTTACACAACACAAAGTAACAACTTCTCTCAGCTCTCTCACTTGAACTCATTTCTCTTAACCTCTTTTAGTATTGAGCTTTTCCTAGAAGCTCTCTAAGCTATCCTCAAATTTTTAAGAATGTCTTTTTTTTTTCTTTGGTTTTCGAGCAACAATTTTTTTTTAGAGGTATATAACTTTCAATCTCCTATAGTGCATGTACATGTTTGAGGTAGAAGTGAATTATGGGTTAATTTATCTTAGAGATGACAAAACTATACATTACTTGCACATTTTAAACAATGTCACGAAATGTGTTAAAAGAGAATAATCTACCTTGTGACTTACCCTGATTGGTAACCTCTTTTTTGTTATTTAATTTCAACATCAACATTCATAAAATTAGATAATAGAGAGCAACACAAAACCAAGAAGTTAAGCTAATGAGATAATAAAACAATAAATGCTTCACCATAAAACTTCTTTAAGGAATTATTTTTATCTCATGTAAATATCCTTGTTTATTAGAACAAAATAAGGATGGGTTTGTAGTAGATTGTGATATGGCCAAATATGGACTCAGATCTGAATCACCATGCACAAAAATTAGAGGAGAAAAACCTTTTACTCATAAATTTCAAGCATGCCAAATGAGTCTCTTTAGTTATAGAATGTAAAAAGGTCTTTAATATGATCACAGGTTAACTGTAATAACCTAAACCAATATTGACAAACATAAGATAAAACTATTAAATCAAGAGGGGTAATCCAAGGCCTAAAGAGGCATAAGCCCATTAGACAAATAACCTATAACATTAATACATTAAGTTAAATGATCAAATTGAGCCACCAAGTTACCGTGGTAGTAGATGGCAGACAACCCTTACAAAAAATTATCCTTAAGTCCACATCAAATGAAGTAAAATTATCGAATTAAGCACAAACTCTACTAAAACTTAAAATTTCAATATTGAAGGCCTATTTAATTACCTTAAGGATGCCCTTTTTTTCTCTCATAATTTTTTTATTATATTTTAAACACATTTGAGGATCACCTTCTTGCGTGCTTTCATTTCTTTCATAGGACAGACTATTTTGTAGAAGCATCAACTTGAACCTATATGAAAATACATCTTGGTATTCAACTATAGCAAGTCATATCATGCATTATGAATAACTTTAACATTGACAACCAAAATCTTATTTTAAAAAATGCATTTTTCTCACTTTATTTGATTTTGTTACCCAAAAGTTTCATGAACAAAAAGCAATTTCATTTCAAGCGAAGTCAACGTGTTTATGACATATTACATTATATATACATACACATATGAATATACATTATACACACCAATTTTAGGACTAGTTAGTTTTTTCTTTTTATCAAAGAACTTTCTTCAGCATCAGAGTCAATTTTTTTTTAAAATACAAATAGAACAAGTCCAAACTATTAAAAGAAGCTAAAAACTCTTATCTTTTTTGGAAATCTTATTATTATGCTCAATCAACATCTATAACCATAAAATTTTATTACTTATATATGGCATGTACAAACAAGTAAGCACATATATAATTACACACACAGATAAATGTGTATGCATATAAGTTAATATGAAACTTCTAGGAAGGAAAGGACTGTTGCATGAGATGCAGAACATGAAAGATTGATTATTGACTTCTCTTAAGCTGGGTAGTAAAATTCTTCAACTACTCATTTTTATGTATGTATACATATATTATATATATATATATATGTATATATATAAGTTAGCATGTCATAATATAGTCAAACAAAGAAAAACCCTTTAAACTAAGGTTGAAAAATTCGAAACATGAGTGGAGAGAAATTATACAGAAAAAGAGTAAGTAGAAAGGGTAAAACAATTTTTATCATTAGAATCAAGAGGAAAATATGTGAATTTGATGGAGCAAAGGATGAAGGCAGCATGTAGTTAACGGAGCAATGTAGAGGTGCGCGAATGTTGATGTTTTTGGATAAAAAGGGTTAGAAGTGTTTATGGTCATCATTGAATCGTTTAATGGAAGCTTAGAGAAAGGTGAGTTAGACCAAGAGAAGAGGTAAGGTAGCATAGTCCTTCTTGCAGTTGATGGGGCAAACAACAATGGTATGTTTCTATGGTTGTTTGAGATTACTATCAAAAGAGTTAGGTTAGTCTTGACATTAAATGGTAGGGAAGGTCTTGAATGATGGAGGAAGGTGAAAAAGCTTTTTAGGAAAATAATAGCTAGAAGGAATGACAAGAGTTTAGTAGCATAAGGAGATGAGACTATTGAAGGATGGAAACCAACATTAATATCTCAGACGAAGTTAGGTAAATGAGTTTGCCCTCGATATAGGTACGATAAAGGCCATGTTAAAAAGGCTAGTTCGTAGTAGTAAAACAAATCTGGTGCTACTACAAAAATATGGAAACAGATGGTAGTTGACAAAGGCGACAACGAAGATGCAGAGGTGATAGGTCATCTCAAAGAAGATAATCAAAGGAAGAAGATGAACCAATCTGGAAAGTGAAGATCAGGCCTATTTTTGGGCTATGGTGGAAACCCATTGCATATGATAAGAATGTGTTAAGCAAAGTGAAAGTGGGTGGGTTGGGTTATGATAAGTAGTTAAAGGTGATGGGTAAGTCTACTCACTTAAAGCAATTAAATCCAAATGATTTATATCACAGAATGAGTGAAGGTCTTATTAATATGGGTTGGATATAAATGAATGGCATCATGGGTTGGGTGGAATATTGGATATGGGACAGAAGAGTAACCTAAACCCAAGTTAGATGAATTTTGAATGAGTCTGTATATTCGATAGAGACGTAAGTAAAAGAGGATTGTTCTCTTTTTATTTCGTGAAGTCAACGAGAACATTAGTGATATAATCAAAGTTTCAAGAAAATTTCACACATATGATTGTGGTAGTAAATCCATGGTTAATGAGGATCGAGTAAAGGGTGGCGGATGGCTGTTAGAATCGAGATTGGAACAAGCCATGGAGAAGTTTAGGTTATCAAAATATAAGGGTGCAATCAAAATTGCTCAATTATATGATTCGATTCAGGTAGGGTAATTTAATGGTGATTTAAGAAATTAAGTTAGGAATAATGATGGGTTTGGGCAAAAGATCACCGCTCTAACTATTGGTCGTGAGGATGCAAGGGAAAACAATGAGATAAATAGTGGGAGCCTAGGTTCTAAGATGGGCTGGTTGAGTATCATAGACGAATTTGGAATGGTGATTCATGATGACAATATGGAGTAAGAGATTTCTAAGAGAGTTTTGTGTGACCTGGCTAGAGTATGCAAATCTTTAGGTTTGACCTTTGAAGGTCTTGAGTAGGAGGCCTTTTAACTGTTTACAAAAGTTGAAAAAAGAAGGCAGTCTACTGAATCTTCTAAAGGGAAGGAAGTGGGTTAGAAAAGGTACGATAGGAGTGCTAGTAAGAAGCTCAAGAGGTCAGAATTATAGATGATTTATGAGAAAAAAAGATATAAAGAGGGATAGGGAAGAGTTCAGGTAGCTTTCACAATGATAGGGCTCAAGATATCATATTGAAATATTAAGGGGCTAAATAATATAGATAAAAGAGTAGTAGTCAAATAATTTTTGAGCAAGTAGAAGGTAGATATAATATATTTATAAGAGAACAAAATTAAGATGATAACTCAAGGAGTAATGGGAATTCTGTGAGGCATGTAAATTTTTGAATGGTTGTCCAATGCTATACAGAAAAATTCAAGTGGGATCCTAATTTGCTGGAACAATAATTTTAAAAGTTAGTAGAAAGTTCGATTGGTAAAATGTTTGCATTTGACTTCAATTAGGTTTTATTCACACATAAAAGAGTGGGAACAAGAAGTGGGGAGTGGTCATTTTAGGGATCATTTTGGGGAGTTTAGAGAGATAGCATTGGAGTTAAGGCTGCGTGATTTACCTCTTAATGAAAATTTGTACACTTGGTTTGATTTAAGAAATAGGTCATCTATGTCTAGGTTAGATAGGTTTTTGGTTTGTAGTGAGTGAGATGAGTGTTTTTCGGGTACATAACAAGTGTTATTGCTTAGGCCAACATCAGACCATAATCCAATGATGTTCATGATGAATGGCATTAAATGGGGCACATACCCATTCAAGTTTGAAAACATGTGGCTGTATGTCGAGGGTTTTGGCAGCCCTGTGGAAAAATGATGAGGGAAATGAATGAGAAAGGTAATATCAACATTTTGACAATAATGGAGCTAAAGGTAAAGAAGTTAAAAGTGAGAAAACGGTGTGAAAATTTAAAAGTTTGGGATAAAAGAAAGCTAAATGTGGAGTGTTGCAAGGACTAGACAATATAATTATGTAGATAAATGACATTAATGATTTACAGGAAAGTAAAATTTTAATGACTAATGAACTGGTGCACTTGTTTAAACTGGAAGAGTTTTCATAGAGGTAAAAGTCAAAAGCATTATGGTTAAGGGTAAGTAATAGAAATACAACATTTTTTCATAAAACGGTTATTGGTCATCGAAGGTGTAGTTTTATTAATAAGATGTTGATTGATGATAAGCACTTGGCTGAGGTGAAAGAACTAAAAGAGGGGATTTTTAGTTTTTATAAGAACTTGTACTGAAAGAGCGAGCACAATGGCCTAAACTAGAACATCTATGGTTCACACAAATAGATGAGGAGTTATGAGAGCAGATAAAGAGGTAATTTGAGGCAAAAGATTTATGGAGTGCTTTATAAAATTATGATAGGAACAAGGCTCTTGACCTAGATGGTTTTACAATTGCTTTCTTGAAGGAAAATTAGAGGTATTGAAAGAAGATATTTTAAGGCTATTTGAGGAGTTTCACATTAAATATGAGATTTTTGAAATCATGTAATTTTATGTTTATTTTGCTGATTTCAAAAAAAAAAATGAAACTTACAACTATTGGAGATTATAGGAATATAAGCTTGTTTATATAAATTGAAATCTAAGATATTAACTAGCAAGTTACAATTGGTGGTGTAGAAAGGGGTTAGTGTGAGCCAAACTATATTCGTTAAGAGTTGTCATATTATTGATGATGTACTTATTGTAAATGAACTGGTGGGCAACCATATAAAAGTAGGGAGAAAATGTGTGGTGTGTGCAAATTAGACATAAAGAATGCATATGATCATGTATAATTGGATTTTTTAATGTATATACTGGGAAAGCTAACCGTGGCAGTAAGTGGTGTAGTTGAATTTTATGGTGTATTTTTACTACCATTTTTTTGGTTTTAGAGAATGGATGTTCTTCAAATTTTTTTAGATCAACTAAGGGCCTTAAACCTTTGTTATTTGTTCTAGTGATGGAAGTACTAGGCATACTTCTATCCAGGGTTATCAGAGGGTTTTAAGATGGACAAACTCGAGAGGAAAATGATGGTGGCGCTTCTTTTATTTGTAGATGATATCATTATATTTTTTTAGGGTATAGAAGGATCAAATAATTAGTTTAAAAGGCATTTTACTGATTTTTAAAGTTTTCGTGGGGTTGAAGATAAGCTTGGAAAAAATAGAAATTGTAGTGTTGAGTCGAGTGGCAAGTGCTAAATGTTTGGTGACTTTTATGGGAGGTCAGCTTATAGAGTTTTTGATGAAAAACTTGAGGTTGCCCTTGGCTGCTAGATATAAAGAAATAATAATATGAAATGGATGGTGGAGAGGTTTGAGTGAAAGTTAGCAAGGTGAAAGAAAAAATATTTATCTAAAGTTGGTAGGCTAACTTTTGTTAAATTTATTCTTACTAATTTATATGGGTATTTAACATCCATTATCCACTTCTAAAGGAATATTGCTAATAAGTTGGAAGCGATACAAAAAAATTATTTATGGAAAAATATTGGCGATTACTTCAAATATCCTTTTATAAAGTGGAAGGTTATCACGTAAGTAACGTCCATAAGTGGATTAAGGGTCAAATATTTTGTCTCTTTTTTAATAAAGCCTTACTAGATAAGTGGCTTTGGAGGTTGATGGTAGAGAAAGAGAGTTTTTGAAGAAGATTGTTAAATATGTGAAGATGGAAGTGTTTGGGCAACTACTAGAGGTAGAAGGGCACATAAAGTTAGTGTATGGAAGGTTGTAAGAAAGCGATGTGAGGACTTTAAAAAGTCTATAGGGTTCAAGTAGGCAAAGGAGGCATGTTTTTTTTTTTTTTTTTTGGCATGATAAGTGGTATGGGGACAGGCTTTTAAGTGAAGAATATCCTATTGTTTTCTCCATGACATGCAATAAAGGTGCTTGGATGAATAGTTATTGGGTGAGGGATATAATATGTGGTTCTTGGTTTGTGCAATTAAGGACGAATGCTCAGGATTAAGAAATTGGTTAGATCGAGGGGTTATATGCCAAGATTGAAGGCACAGGGCTAATGAAAAAATGTTGCCAATGCAATATTATAAACACTAATAAAAGAGGTAGTAGACAATTCTCAGTAAAATCTTATTTTTGAGGAATTAAAAGGCATAATGAAGGAAGTATAAGGACTTGTTTTCCTTGAAAGTAGATTTGGAAAGCTAATATCCTTCCATAGGTTGCCTGTTTTATCCGGGAGGCAGTAAAGAAGAGATAATAGATAATTTTAAAAAATAAGGTATGATACTAATGAATTGATGCTATTTATGCAAGTAGCATGAAGAGTCAATGTACCACCTCCTAATAAGCCGTGAGTGAAGTATCAAGATTTAAGAATCAATTTTAAAACTATTAGGACTATATCAGTTTTTTGTAGATCAATAAGAGAGGAGCTAGTATCATGGTCATGGTAGAGATTTAGAAAAAAGAAAGAAAAATTGATGAGATCATCCCTCATCTCACCTTTTGATATGTTTGACGTGAGATGAGTAAGTGGACCTTCAATAATATCAAGAAATCAGTAATGGTTTTGGAGGAATGATATATTAAAGTTTTAAAACTTTAATATTTTAAAAAATTATAAATAAAGATATAATTAAATTTAAAATTACTAATATTTAAAATTTAACTATATATGTAATGAGGTGTAGATCTTAATGCATAACAAATATTGCATGTCATTTTGTGTTCGTTAAAAATATATATATATGTACATCCTGGTATATCAAATTAACAACTACTGCCTTTTGTTATTCAATCTCTTATTAGTGGGAGTGCTCGCGGTGCGATTTGGTCAGTTTATACTTTTTTAGCAAACCAAACTATTGATGCAATTTGACGATTATCTCTAACCATTTATTTTGATCTAAATAATATAAATTAGACCAAACCACACTATAAAATATGATGCGGTTTGATTTATCAATGTACTTTTAAAAGTAAATACCAATTATCAAATGACATCAACTTACTATAAATTTAAAAAATTCAAACATTAATCGTAATTAATTTCAAAATTTAAAATCTATTAAAGCTTAGATAAATAAATTAAACAACTAACTTAAAAGTTTAAAATCAAAACTCATACAAACTAATCAAAATATTAACTTAAAAATTTAAAAATTATCAAAAATTTTAAGAAAATACTTTGCATAAAAATTATTTAAGCTTAAACTTTCAAAAAGTAATAAAAAATAAAAAAATTATAAATTTTTATTAAATACGATGTAATTTGATTTTAAATCAAATTATTTATATTTTTTAAAAAATTAAGTCAATACTATTTATATTTATCGGGTTGCTTGTCTATCTCACCGAACTGACTTGCTAGCTTTGATGCTATACTTCTTTTCTCTCTCTCTCTCTCTCTCAAGAGCTGCTCCCTGATCAGCCTACTTATCATAGTTTTTGAACTCATATTTTTAATTTTAGATGTAATTTAATCTAAATTCATATTTTAGCACAGCAGTTCATGTTAAGCATGAAATATAAAATCAGTTACATTAAATGCTAAGGCTTATTATTTCAAATGTTAAATACTTTAATGAGTTCGTAAATACTAACTGTTACAGTTTGTTGTCTATTTAGTAACTTACCCAATTAACTCATCTCCAATCCTATATAACCCCAACCCACAATTACCACAAAGAGGTGAATCAGCAAAAAAAGATAATACCCAAAAGAATTTCCTACCATGGGATCAATCCATCGAAGCTTAGTAGCAGCAGCAATGGCATTTGCCTTATTCGCCGGATTACCTGTCTTATCCATGCTTGATTTCCCGGAGGATGCAAAATACTACAATCCCATTCCGCTGTTCTGTTGGAGAGATATCGACAACGTAAAAGGTTGCGAACAAGAAATTCACTCGTCATTGATCGAGAAAGAGGTGAAGCTAAGCCCGAAATGCTGCGAGGCGATCGAAGGGTTGTCGGATAGGTGTAGGGTTTGGATATTCTCTCATGGAGGATACAATCCTGAGTTTGGTAATGAAGTGAAGGAGTACTGTGATTCAATGTGGATAGCTTCTCCTCCTGATGGCAATGTGTATTAGCCTATGGGGTATCCAATTAGGTCAAGGGCTTGATGGATGATAGTGATCAACAGGGCATGTGGGATGCCCAAATTAGGAGAGGATTTTGATTGACAATGGAATAAAAGTGAAAAATAGCATTTTAGGTGAAAATTAATTACTGTGGATATTGTTTTCGCCCTTTTTTTCTTAAAATTTATTATGCCAACCAGAGAAAACTGAACAAACAAAATAAATTTCATCAATTTAATTGTTCAATCTCTCTCTGTCGATGCCTTTCAAAAATGACAAAAATCAGATCAACCAAAAAATTGTGATTTGAATTCGATTGAACCTGTTTCCAGTTGCTTTTGAATGAATTAAGAGCAAAAATTAAAATCAAATTTGTTATCACTGAGTTATACTAGATAAAAATCATGATTCGCAGCAGTTTCCAAGGGTTTTAGGAGGTACCCAGACTGAGGATTTCCTGAGAGGCACAACATCACAGCAGGAGGAAGGCTCTGCAACAATGAGAAGAATCATCATCTGGGCGCTGTCATGGCAGCTTCAACCATGGCAGTCTTTGCTCTGGCTTGGTCCTCTTGTGCACCTTCAGCTTATGCTTCCACAAGTTCGTCATTCCACCCAGGCTCCTGGGCATTGATTGCAGACATCAAAGGTTGAGCGCAGGAGACCAAGAGATCACCTCATTCATATCAGATACATCCAGGGCCTCTTCTGCAGGAGATCAAGAGGTAGTCTCATTCACATCAGATACATCTAGGGCCTGAATGCTGCAAGGCTGTCAAAGAATTCAGGAAATGTCTGACTGTACTACTTCTACAGCAGCCTTTAATTGTTCCTCCCGTTTTAAGGGTCACTGCAGTTCTGTGAGACAGTCCTACACAATCCACCCATGACCAACCATACATTTTCTATATATAGAGAGAAAGATGAAAACCATTAAGAGTACTCTGGGGATCCAAGGTTCATGGATATTCGCACTATCTATTCTTCTTTATCAGCTAGGAAGAATAAAATGTGGGCAAGGTTCGTGATATCAGAAACATTACTATATTGCCTGAAAAAGCTTGAGAAAACAGAGATATCTGGTGAACATTTAGTAATAACTTGCAGCATTCGGTGCTAACTATAATTCAAATGCCTCTCATTAACCAAAACAATCAAAGAAATTGAAGAGTAGCAACAAAGGCAAATCATGTCTGTCAAACATTTTCTAGAAACTTAAGCAGCTTACTTTCTGAAAAATTATGGGATCTTAACCAAACACCATCCTACAATGATGGAATTGTGTCTGTCAAACACTTCAAAAACTTGAGCAGCTCATTTTCTCAGAAACTTATGGGATCTTAACCAAACACCATCCAACAATGATTTTCAGGTGAGTATCACAGACCTGCCTTTAACTGGACCTGGGACAGGAATTGTCTTGCATTTCCTGCTCTCAGTATCAAACAGCAATGTGAAAGTCAATCAAGTTCTATTTTCCAACCCTTTTCTCTTACTGGTGAGATATATACCTGAAAGCCCAATCAACTAAGATAGACACTTTATATCTCAGTGAATCATATTCCTTTTGATAAGACAAATTAAATCCTATTCTTCAGCCTAATAAATGAAGGTTCGGAGAAACCGAATTGGAGAAGGATGTAAACAAGACAACAAACTGCTGCAATTCTGGTTTGATCATTAATCCTCATTAACCCAATACTGGTCAAGAGAAGAATGATTATTAAAGCACACAAAGTTCAAGAATTCTAGGTGATAATGTCAGAAAAATGGAACACTGATTCACTTTTACATTCAAAGGATTTCTGGGCAACCAGACCCGAGACAAAAGCCCAACCCTCAAAAAATGATCACCAGTCTAAAATGATATCATTCAAGCCACCAGCACAAAATGATCACTAGTCTCTACAGTGTTCTGACAAGTGAAGAACCATAAGGACACAAAAATAAGCCCGGTACAGACCCTCCACCAACCATAAACAAGGCTACAGATCAATCCAGAGAAAGTGAAACGTTTTATCTGAATAATTCTGTAACCAGTTAGTGGTCAGAAGTCAGACTTATCTTCATAATGAGCACAATTGTTCAGTGTGTTACTCTAAACTGGAATCATAGGTGCATATGTTCTTAGAACTCCAAGATATAAACTACAACATGCACACACATAGACATGAGCATAAATGCATCTGCCTGTGCACTTAAGACATGGATACTCAAAAATGCACCTATAAACTGAGAAATGCATGCAAACACGGACTTACTTAGGCTTGCACTCATGCATTATTTCATTGCAAAAGGATATTTTGAAGGCTGACCATAATTGCATATGCAGACTCGATTTTGCTCATCTAACGAGATCTCAGAGATCCATAGACTACATGTTAAAAAAGGAAGTAATGACTCAGAACACTGGAATTGATGTTACAATGAAGTTTGAGATATTCCAACCATGATCCTAAAAAAGAGTAGGACATTTCTAGCAATGTGCTACAATTGTAAGCATAGACATGATCTTTTATTACATGGAGTTCATAGCATTTAGAAGAAAAACAGATTTGCATTTTCATTGCATTTGCTCCATCTAATAAGATACTGATGGTGAAGAAACTGCAAATATGAGTGAATCATTGCTATCCTTTAATTTTTAAATCATTTTAGAGTTTTATCTGAGATGGGGACAAAGACAACCTGCTCAGATGCAAAGTCCTAAACCTGTTCAAAGTTAAAAATAACTCAATAACTTCATTAGCAAACAGATGCCTCAAAGGACTTTGCATAGTCTCAACAGCATGCAACTGGTTTTGATTTATGGTTAGAATCAAAGTTTCTCATTTTCATTAAAGAACTGAAAATGCAGAGTTTGATACCCAACTTACTGATATGCAATTTGTTACTCAATTGATTTCGATGTAAATGACACAAACATGTCATCCTTTGCACCTTTGTATGGCCATGTCCCCCCACTTTCAATGCTTAAGCTTCACTATTAGTTCTTTTGAGACTTAATAAGTCTTTAAATCTTGTTGAGCAAACCCATTTAAACCATGATTTCTCCAACACTCCAAGAAACATGTATAATAGTTGCATACAGAATCTAGTTAAGTATTCTCTGATAAGGATCCACTTAACCAAAATAGCCAATTACCATCCCGTACGGAGGAAGGAAAAGGAAATAAAAAAAACTTCCAGATGTATAGCAATACTCAAGCACGTATTGCATGAAACATTTTAAACAACACTGCAAATAAGGAAACCTAAGCAGAATATTTTCTCCAATCTTCACAATGAATTACAATTAGGTTCGTGGTCATGGTTAAAAAGAAAAGCTTCATTACTATATACATTAGAAGAAGAAGCCACTATTGGTAAGTTGCAAATGTATCAAACCTTGCTATGAGGAAGCAGCCTTAATAGCTTTCTGCAACTCAATCTCAACGTCTTTCACATGATTGGCAGGCGTCTTTAGTTCTCTCCCAGAATCATCTTCCCCACTATTTTTCTTGCTCCTCCATCGCTCAAACTCACTTGAAGTCCCATTTGAAGGCATAGTAACCTTCTTCCCAACAGCCCCAATGCCCCCACGAAAGTTCTTGGATGAAACTTCCAACCTCATCTCCTCCAGACATTGCTTCATCTCCCTATTTTCCTTCTCCAATACCTCCAAATCCCTCCTCATCCAGAAGCACATCCCTTTCAACAACTCTATGTTACCCACATCACCCTGATATCCCTTCTCCTTCTTCTCCACTTCCTTCACTTCCTCAACTCTCTCTATACCAATCTTGTTCAACTTCAAATATGGCATTTTGGACAAAGAATCTACTGGTCCATTAACTCCCCACCTAAGATTCACAATCACCCTTTTAGTCACTGGGAAGACCGTCCTTGCCATAACAAAGAATCCGGAGCTAAACCCACCTTTATTGCTATTTCCCCACACCAGCTGCCTCTCGGAAACAGACCCAAATCCACCATTCGGATGAACCCCACTGATGCTAGGGTTAGGGTCTGCAGACCCATTGTTACTGCTGGTATAAGGTTCCAATTTCAGTTCTTGCCAACCCGACGGCTCATCGGGGGCAAACCCATTTGCAAACTCACTATTTGAAGGCGACCGAGATTGCAGTTCCACCCGAGATAAAGGGTCGGACCCAGAATCCGGTAGAGGGTTAGGGGTCGAGAAGGTGGTCTTGTGAAGAGAAAAGTGACCCAATTGAGGCTTAAAGTGGAGAGAGAAAGAAGGTACCACAACGGTTGGGTTCGTGGGGGAGAGAGAGAAGTTAGCAGAGAAAACGAGAGGAGAGTTACGTGGTGAGCCAAAGAGACCAAGCCCAGATTTCAGGGAGACAGAAAAAGGAGTTGTGGTGGGGGCATAAGAAAATTTCAGGGAAGGACCAGAAGGGAAGTTGGTGGAGAGAGAGAAGGAAAGATCGGACGTACTGGTTTTAGCTTTGGAGGAACACGATGAGGAGGTGCTAGTGGCGGTGGTGGTAGTGAAGGTGGTTAGGCTTGAAACAAAAGGTTGGTTGAAGATGGATATGGGTATTTTGGCCTTAAGGAGTGGGTTCTGTAGCTGGTCATCTTGAAGCTTGAGTGACAGCTTCATCTCTCTTTCTCTTCCAGTGGTTCTCTCGTTGTCTTCCGACTATATGGAGTGGAGTATGTCCAGAAGGGAAATAAGGCTGGAAGGACGAGGAGCCTTATTATGTCTAGCAAGCATTGGATGGAAAGTTAAAGCCCTTACTGGTTCTTGGTAACTTTATACAGGTTTCAATGAATAAGTTTGATTAATCAATTTTTTTTTTTTAATTTAAGAAACTAATTTGTGTGTGTGTTTAATAGGAAAAAGTAAAAATAAAAAACTTGTAACATGTGTGATGCATATAAAATAATTTTTTTAAAAATAAACTATCATAAGATAATCTCTTAATAGAGATTAAACTTATTTTTAAATTTTGAATTAAACTACTATTAATATCCCTTTAAAACTCTATCATTTTAACCTAAGATTAATATCAAATTAAAAATTTTAAAATATTTTGATAAATATTATCAAATTGAGTTTAAAATTAAAATTTTATAAATAAATATCATTAAATTTAAATTTTAAAATAATATAGATAAAAATTAAGATAAAAACTATATAAAACATTTATGTTTATTCATGTTATCAATCAAATTTTCATATTGTGATAATCTACCAATTAAATTAAATTAAATCTATCAAAAAATTCAAAAATTAAGAATATTTAATTAAGATCTTATATAATAACTTTTAATTTAAATTTTTTTTACAGTCATAAAAAAATATTTAAGTTACAATAATAAAAAGTTTTAAATTTTTTTGAGTTAAAATATATATATTTTAAAACTTTATACTATTAAAATTTTGAAAAATTTCACAAAAACATGATTTTGCATTTGAAAATTATTCAACTTGAAATCAAGAAAAAAATTTATTTGAATTATTTAAAATATTTTAACAATAAAAATATTTTTAATTTTTTATTATTATTTGAGTTAAGTCCAATTTGAGATTAAATTAATGGATTAAGATTTAATTTATTATTATTATTATTTTGAATATGAGAGTTTGATTGATAATATAAAATAAATATTAATATATTGGATAATAATTATTATCATATATTAATATTTTTTAAAATTTAAAATTATAATAATATGTAAAATAAATATTTTTTAAATCTTGAATTTTATGCTATATCTTTAATCAAATCCTAACTTTTGAAATATCGATTACAAAAAAATCAACATTATGTAGCAATTGCGTTAGTAATCCGTCATTAGTTAGCAATTTCCATTTTCATTTCATTTCTCAATTTTGAATTAGTTTTCATCAACGAACTATTTTTTTATGAATATTTTAAATTTTTCATAGTACAAATTTTTTTAAAAACATTTTCAATACTCAAAAAATTCTAAATCTTCTTGTGATTATACTTCAATGATCTCTAATTTGTGGTATTTTTATTTTTAAAAATTTTTATTAAAATTTAATTTGATCTAAATTGATAAATTAATATTTGTTTGGGTATGTTTTAAAGATTAAGGTTTGATTAAAAATAGAATAAAAATCAAGATTTTAAATGATATTTTTTAAAATATTTAATATTAATATTTTAAAATATTTATATAGAAAATATAATATCCACAATAATAAAATGCTGCAAAATGATTTGAAATGATTTTACAGTTATATATATATATATATTTATATACATATTAGATAATATAACAGAAAACAATGCATTTCATTAACTCATGCAATCCATTTTCTTAACTTATTTGATTAGATCAATTCTGAAAGTATTAAATCGAATTTGACATATTTTTGAAAAATATCTAACTTCTAAAATACGAATGGAATTAAGATCCATCAAGCTTTTTTCCAAGGCAAGAGTTTCCATTTTGATAAACTTCTTCATCTTTCACTTTATTAATTATTTAGTTTTAGATTTTGGGTGCAAGTATGCCCCAAAGCTGAGGTGACTAGGATTTATGTTTGAGTTTTTGATCAATGTGGCACTAAAAAATAAAACCCATGTTGCTCCTAAAGTGTGGTTTGTAAATCAAATTTGATTTTTTTAAATTTATGGTATCAAAATAGATGCCAAAAATTATCATATTTTAAAAGAATTTTTGGATATAAAAAAATTATATTTTACGTCTCTTTATTTAGTATAAGATTATCCTTTTAATCCCTAGGTAATGTTCTAAGTTGTAACATTTAATTCTAATTAAGAGGCTGAGCTAACAGCATAACATGGAAGCAAAACAGTCTCATGGGAGTTCTTCAAGCTTAAGGGAAACAAAGATGATAAGATTATTGGTAATACACATTCATGCAAGCTCTGATTTTTAATTTGGAAGAGTATTATTAATGAAGTAAACTATGTCAAACATCATTAATACTTGTTTTTTTCAAAGGCATATTTGATTCGCTGTGCCTTTAATTTAGACGATTATTGTAAGTTATTTAATTCTCCACGAATGGAAGAAAGTTCCAAAATGTATAAACAGAGGGGTTAACCATTGGGAACTTATTAGTGATCACTCTTCGTTTCTGCAAAAGATTTGGGACATGTTTTAGACCTCAATGATATTTAATTTGATATATTTTCTTTGAAAAAATGGGATCTTATCTATTAGATTACACAATTGCTCATGTTAAAATTAAAAATTTTAATAAATGAGAAAAACATGAATTTTTTTAATTTTTTTTATATCCAACCCAAAGATTAGTAAATTATAATGAGAAATCTATATATATATATATATATATATATTTGTAATAAAACCAATCGATTTAATTCATATTTAATGTAAGATTTTCTTTAAAAAAACAATTTAACTAATTGTAAGGAGTGGATTAAATTTTTTAGTGTAACTTTTTTAATCTTTTGATAATTAATGTTCACAAAAATGTTTTAAAATTATTAATTTAATTGTTTTTAATTTTTTAATCAAAATAATATTATATTATCCTTAAACTTTTCTTAAAATTTATTTTATATTCCTAAAGCTTTATGTATCCATTTACTGTAACGTTAGTTTCATTAATTATCCAATCTACAGGTAATAACTTGAAACACTGCTTTATCCAAAATGTTTGACTCTTAGTATGCATACATTCAAAATCCACTCTTAGCACACTTAAAACGCATTCTTAGTACTTTTTTTGGAAATCAAATCCTTTTTCATGTCACTTTTGAATATGTTCTCTCACCGTCAAACCTTATTGATTCTTGTCATTGATTAGAATTATTACCCAATCATAGAAGCCTAATAAAAGCCTCACTGAAGCCCTTACCCTGCTAAAGTCCTCACCTCGTCGAAGCCATCACCTCATTATTTGTTCGTTGTCGTGGAGTCATCGATAACATTTTTGTCGAAACCCAGTTATTAACACTCGAAAAAAACTCTTGTCAATCACCAAACTTTACTCATAATAACTTGAAAGTCAAAACCTAATAAGTTCTCAGTCGTGAAGGATCTCTCATATCAACGAAGGTAAAGCATAAGGTTGTGTCTTTATTAACCCATTGCTTGAGTGTTTGGTGTGGGTTATATATAATGTTGTTTAGGTAATCTTTTCATATATGTTTTTTAAAAACTGTATGGTTTATGTGTTATTACTTGATTTGGAATAGGTATAGGTATGAGGTTTGGTACCGGTTATGCATAATGCATTCATTGTATTGACAGTTGTATGATCATTATCTTAAAATATAATTTATAGTTAAGATGGTTATGGGTGTTGGGTTAGTTTTTTTGAAGTATTGGTTAAAATAGGTATGGGTATGATTACTGTTAAAATATACAACTATACCAATGCCATTATGTTTGGTGTTAATGATGATTAAACATATGACAGTGAGTTATCTCGACGCATAGCACAGTAAATAATAAAATTTTCATTATCATAATGTTTATTTGATGTGAAACAATTAGTTACTATTTAGTATAGTGAGTTATTGATGTAGCATAGCAAGTTATTTGCTTATTAGTGAATCATTTATGTAATGTAATGTTATTAATTTCACGCAAATGTGGAAGCATATCTCATTCAATATTCCAACGTCAAATTGGTTCGTGACATACTTATGAACCATTGTTATATTGATATTTTAACATTTTTAGACTAAGTTTTTGACAATTGAAGGAGTGATGACATGTTAAAGAGGAAGTTCGAGAAAAGTTATTTTGGCCACTTTCTTGAAGTTGATTGAGACTTACAAATATCAAGTCAAATAGTTGATCATGACGATCTATCTAATAAGCTTGAATTTAGGCTTGGCCAAATTACTTACATTTTCTCAAAGAACGAGTTTGGGTTAATCATGAGTCTATGATTTGAAGTAGTACTTGATTTTAATAGATCGAGGGATGTACCAAGTAGTGTTTGCTAATGATATTTTCCTGGTATTAGAGTTATGACAAAGAAGATGTTGATTGATGTTGTTATTGTTATTGACTTTGAGTTTACAAATGATGGGTTAAACTTATATTTACTCTATTTATTGAACTATTGCTTATATGCTATACAAAACACAGTGGAGGTGCCAATATGACATTTTCACCCAGTAAAATATTTAAACTTCTTTGATTCATTTCCATATGGCACAATAAATTTTTTATGTACAGTAGATGCATGCAAAGGGCCTTGTAGAATGTGAAGGTGAAAAACGAGTTCGTTAAGTGTCATCTGTAAGGTTTGACATGGTCATTATTGATAAGTGTTTTACGCATAACAATTGGCAATCACTTGTTACTATAATCTATTTTATGCAAGGTTGATAGTGATCTATTACTTAGGGTAGTGACTTAGCCTAAATAGACAGTGAATTTCACATCCTTGATAATGACTTATGTGTAAGGAGTTTTGCTTCTTAAGTATATAGTTAGATATCTTAAATACAATTCAGGTGGCTAATTCAAATGAAGGCTATATTTGTTTACACTTAAGGTTTAACGAACTATATACAAAAGAAGCTTAATTCTTACAAATACAAATATTTTTGAATAGTAGCATTATCATAACTTAATATCTGGTAGTAGTCACAATATTGAGGATACTCAGTTAATTATTGTTCTTTCATAGTGAATTATATGTGATACACAGTAAATTGTAGTTCATGCAAAGTGGCATTATACAATATTGATATTTTTTAACTGTTAAATATGTTTTCAAGATATATGGCCTTGAAATTAACCTAGCCCTTACTCAAAGGTTGTCAGAAGGGACATGATGCATTGATTTATTAGTGAGGATTTGAAAAGTGATTAAGGACTGACATAATGGAGTTGATTTTTACTAAATTTGTGAGTTTTTTAAAAACATATTATTGATTTTCAATAAATTATGTGTTGTATCTTTGACATTCTAAATTATAATAAATATTGATCGTTTAACTCCATTTGCTAAAAAAAAAAAGATATGGTACTTTAGGTTGTTATTAATTTTTGGCCAAGGACTCCATATTACTTAGGTTGAGGTTAAGATTTGTATTTGGTTCAACAATTCTACATTCATTTCTTCTTTCCATATTTAAGAGTTTTTTATAAAATAATTCACCTGTGTAGGGTGTGTGAGGTAGTGGTCAAGCTGGAGAGGAAATAAATTGTCATGTCTTGGCTGCTCAATAGACCATTTGGAATAATGAATGGCTAAAAATGACAGTTGTTGCAATGCTAAATTCAACCAATTGCTAGATGCAATAAATTCTTGGTCTCGTAATTACTCATCTTTTACATCCTTTCTTTCAAGCAAATAACATTTTCTCTTATCTCATTGAAACTAAATTCAACCATAGTGATCGGATCGATCAAGTATGTAAATATGATGATTCGAATATTGTTATCTGATCATCATTTTTCTTATAACAATATGCAGACTTTTCTTCATCGTCTTCTAATAATTCTGGTAAGGATATTGGTTGTTTTGAAGTCATTTCCCATATAAATAATTTCTTTTCTCATGACGATTTTGATTATAATAGACTAGGTCATCCAATTTTAGATATTATTAGGAAAAGTTTTAGAGTAATGCCTTGCATAGATAAAGGTAAGAAAGTTTATGGGGCAGCACCTAATGTTAATGAAGTCATTGAAGGTTTTAGGGCAATGCCTTATGTTGAAAACACTGCTACAAAAATTGTAATAAGTGACAATAATTTAATAATAGTTATTCAAAAAACTATCATTAAAAAATTTTTTAATATTTTTATTGACAGTTCCTTCAAAACTATCACTAAAAATGAAATCTTTAGCATCAGGTAATAATAAATTGACATTAAAGATTATCCTTTTATACTAGTTCAATAAGAATTCATGTTAAAAGACCATCTTTAGATCCTTTAATACCAATTTTTAAAGAACTAGTGTTAAAGGCTTGAATAAAAAAGACTAGTACTGGGGCCTTTAACGCCAGTTCTTTCAGGAAGAACTAGCGTTAAAGGCCTTTACTCACACAATTAGCTTTAGGATGGGGACAGCCTTTAATATCTTTTCACATCAGTTTTGCCATAACTGGTGTGAAAGACAGTATCCTTCAATGCTAGTTTTGCTAGAATTGGTGTTAAAGGATATTCTGTGCTCTTCATGCTAGTTTTGCCCTATGAAAGATGGCCTTTAATGCTAGTTCTAGCAGAACAATAGTGAAAAGATGTGACCTTCAATGCCAGTTCTAGTAGAATTGGTGTTAAAGGTTGTTCAGCCTTGATTTAAGCAGGTAGGAATCCTTAATTTGTCTCCAGATCTTGCTAGTAGCAAGGCACGCATTTTTTACTCTCTCCTTCATCCTTCTTCTTTTTGCTCACTATCTAGAAGTAGCTAGACGAGTTGCTGGTAGTTGCATTACCTCTCTTTAGCCCTTTTTCTCTTTACTCTCCGTTTAGAAGCAACTAGGCCAGTTGCTGGCAGCCATACTTCTTTTTTTCGGCCCTCTCTTCTTTGGTCTCTGTCTAGAAGCAGCTAGACCAACTGCTGGCATGGTAATCGCACTACCTCTCTTTCAACCTTCTCCTTTTTGCTTTCCATCCAGAAGTAGCCTAGCCAGCTCCTGGTAGCCGCGTTGCCTCTCTCCAACCTTCTTTTATTTGCTCTTTCCTTGCTCTCTTCTCTCTCATTTGTCTCAATCTTTACAAGAAGTAATCGCACCCTCCTCTTTGTTCCTTCATCTTTGGTATTCAAACATATATAAGTATTTCGTTATAGATTCAAATTTTTTTAATAAAATTTATATTTCATAATTTTTATTCAATTTGATTAATTTTGGTTTAAAAAATGTATTGAGAATGTATATTATTTTGAGAAGTTCTTTATTAAGTATGTTTGACAAATTTTTATTGATGAAATTTAGGTTTTTTTTTTGTAAGTATATTTGGTATGAATGGGTATACATTGATAAATTTATTATTTAATAATTATTAAGATTTTTATATTAATTGATAAATTAATTAGATGTTAATTAGATGAATTTATATTCGGATGTTAATTAGACTTTAATTATAATTATTAAGATTTTGGTTGCATATTATGAAGAATTGTATCGATATATATGGTCGATGTGAAAGAGATGAAAAATTTTATATTTTACAAGTTTTGGATAATTTTAAAATAAAAATTTTATATTTATTTTAAAATAAATAAAAAAATATATACTTTTAATGACAGTTCTATTACAACTATCATTGAAAGGGGGTCTTTAATGACAGTTTTATTAAAACTATCGTTAAAAGGGGTTTTTAATGATAGTTTTCAATAACAGTCATTAAAACTTCCCCTCTTTAATGATATGAACAAAAATCACAGTTCTACAATTGTCATTAAAAGTCATTTTTAATTATAATTAAAGTTTTTATTTGTAATAATGAAAAGAAGTTGGAAGAGTACCTAAAACTGCCCCCTATATAGATAAGTTGTGGAAGAGGTACTTGGGGATATGTTTTATGTTGATGAAGTTGAAGGAGTTGTTGAAAGTTTTAGTGTTGCTTCATCCCTTTGTAAAACAGATGTAGAGTATGAGGATACTGTTATCATGATGCAACTAACGTTACCTATGATAAACTTGTATGTCTCATTGGCAGTTCACTTACCCCCTCATGGTAATCTAGTAGGTAGGATGTCCCTTAAAGGATGAGAAAGAAAGGATGGCAAGTGCGCACCCCACGCATTGATCCTACTAAGAAAAAAAGAAGAGGTGGATATGAATATGAATCATATCCTTTAATATACATGTAATATAGGATTTTTATGATGTCTTTAGATATTGTGCAAGTATGTTTTGAGTTTATTGTTTTTATTTCATTACAATGTTTGTTAGATTGTTATGAACAAATTACTAGAAAATTTATTCATTTGTAACCGAGATGTAGGATTGGAAATGTAAGTTGGTTCATGTTTTTTTGAGACTATTGAGAGCACATTTGCATGTTAGAGGACTCAGTAACATTTAAGTCCAATACTAGCTTTGATTTTCTTTTTTTTATGTTTTTAGCAATTATTATTTTTCATAACCATTGGATGCTTTCAACACATGGAGACCTATCTGTAAGTTTTGAACAATATTTAAACTATTTTTTTCACCTAATTACGTTGCAAACAAGATGATCTTAGTGGATTCATATTTATTTATGAGGTGGCTAACTTATAAATGAGTATGTAGTAATAGTTTTCAAGGTGTTTAGTTACTTATTAGTTATGATTAGTAATTTATTTTTTAGTTATAATAAGTTAGATGTGAACCACAATGACTTATGGTTTTAGCTTGGTTACTTATTAGTCATGATTAGTAATTTATTAGTTATTCATAATGACTCTGATTTGAACCATAATGACTTTACAATTTCAATTGTGTGCTTATTGACATTTCTTATTATGATAAGTTTTCTCAAAAATTGTAGATAACTCACTTCACCAAACGAAAAACTCATTTGGTTCACCTGATGGAGTGGACCTTGTTACATATAATTCGACTGAGGTGACAAGTTGGATAGACGGGACTTAGGCAGCTAGTCAGAAGGCTTGGCATGAAGTTGATAAAATATGTATCGAGCCATGTTTATTTGTGAGATAGGTTACTTATAGATGTTGGACAAATTATTAGTTTATTACTTATGCAACTATTGATCCCGTGTAACATTGGTGCTTATCATTGGCTATTATGCGTAGTTGACTTGAATAGGATGTCCATAACCTTTTATAATCCATATCAAAAGAAAAGGACCCCATGTACCCGTCGAATATGTCAGTTGAGTTATGCCTAGTGGATGTTATCCAATCTAATGAGGAATGCTAGGTACTTCGATTGACGAGGTCACCTTAATTTGCTTGATAGAGATATCCTTTATGAGTTCATCCTAAAGAAGAAGTTACCTTGGCAAAATAATGAGTGAGATTCCGTTAATTCCTCATTGGTAGATTATGTTGAAATAATTTAATGATTGTAGTTTAAACTTTAATTTATTCTTTAATATAAAAGTCATTATGGAGTATCTTGCTTATGCTTCGTGGAGCTACTTACGGAAGGACTACCCCATTGATTACGATGAGAAATATGTGAAGTGGATCTGTAAATTGATTATAATAACTATTTTTACTAATTCAGAAGCAATTGAGGAATAATTTGGTTGATGACTTTCTATCCTTTTTTTTTTTTTTTGGTTTTACATAAAATCAAGTACATTGTTTATAATTGTTTATCAATTGTGGCTTTATAAATTTGGAGTGATGTGTTTATAGGAATAATTGTTAACATTAATTTTTACTTTCCAATATTGGTGATTATATAAATGCAAAATGATGTGTCTATAGGAATGATTATAAACATTATTATTATTATTTTTCAATATTGTTGATCATGTAAATGTTGAATGATGTGTTTACAAGAATGATATATAGTTGATCGTATTAATGAGGATGATGTTTACAAACATGATGTAATTTTATTTTTACAATATGGATCTAGTTCGGATGATTCGTGAGTAGTCACTATGGTTCAATAATTCATTATAATATTACTAAAGTCATGTTGACATTATAATAAGGTATTATGCTTAAAATTGTTTATCGGGGCACAAAAGTCACTATGGTATTCAAAAAGTCACTATAGTATTTCAAAAAGTCACTATAGCATTACAAAAAGTCACTATGTTTCATATTGACGTCACTTTGCCAATACTACATGTCACTTTAATATTACCAAATTATAGTGTGAGAATTTACATTACAATCTCAAACCATAATGACAATCCAAAAAATAAGGTAAGTATTTGACATGTATTTTGGTAAGTCCAAAAAATAAGGTGACTTAAGGCATCCAAAGAATAGTATCACTATTGAAAGCCAACCTACAGATTTTGTGTGGTTTGTTCATCCATCATATGTCATGGGCATGATAATTTTGGGTATGTCTATTGATTGTGACTAATAACACTATAATAGTGACATTTTCGATTATTAGAAGAGGAAACCCATGAGTGTGGTGTAGAAGATGATGACATGAATTTGACTGCTTGTGGATTCGAGCATGTTGAATAGTCATGCCTATGCTGCTCACATTGAAAGCACTTTCTTTGCCAAATTCTTTCTCCACCTGATGGAATCCTCTATTCTCTTCTTTGCCGTGGTAATTGACCCTTTTTTGAGGATAAAATGATTTTGCTTTTGACGTGGACAAGAATAACTTAGTCATATTTTCATCAACGGGCATTATTGGCTCTGAGTATGCAATGATTAGATGGCCCTGTTTGTAGTAATATCAACATTTACAAGCAAATACTAATACAAGATTATTAACTTATACTTGTCCATGTGACATCACTATCTTACTCAATAATGCATTATCATGCATAATAACTCACTACACATCTTGGTTCAAAATTAGTTCAAGGTTCGGTTTATGATTCAGTTTAAGATCCAATTCAAAATCGATTTGAACCCTTTTTTTATTTTTAATTTTAAAAAATAATATATATTATTTATTTAATTGATTAAAACATATTTAATTAAAATTTAGGTATCTTGTTATAAAAACAAAGATCACTAATTAATGATCTTAATTAATTAAGTACTTAATTTTTTTTTAATTTTAAGAATTTTTTTTCACAAAAATAAAAATAAAACCAAAATCGATAGTTAAAAGCTATGAGTTTAGGTTATGGTTAATGAACGATTCAAATTCAATTAAAAATGTAAAATTCAAGCTTAATTTGTTAGTTTGAGCCAAACTATTGTCACTTTATGCATAAGTTAATATCCTCTCAATAACAAATCCCATTGTTCTAACCATTTTCAAATGTAATTTAACTTTGCTTTTGAATCATCACAGCTCTTATTATATGAAATTATAATTCGCATCTTGTTGGGTGATAATATAATGTAAAAAAAAAAATGTTTCCTAATGCAAGCTAACTTTCCTTTTAAATCATCTCAACTTTATTTTATGAAATTATAAATTTGCATCCTGCTAGGTAATGATATATGTAGAAAAAGCCATTTGATAACGTAATCTAACTTTTCTTTTGAATAATCACAACTCTTATTTATATGAAATTGTATTATTCGCATCTTGCTAAGTGATAATATAAGGTAGAAAAAAAATATTTTCTAATGTAATCTAACTTTCCTTTTGAATCATCACAACTCTTATTATATGAAATTATAATTCGCATCTTGCTAGCTCATAATATAATATAGAAAAAAAAACATCATAGCAAGACAAGAATTTCATTCAATTAAAGCAAGAATTTATAACCTCAAGTAAACAAATCCTAGCATAAAAGTTACAATAAGGGAAAGAAGTTTACAGTAACGCAAGAAAGTTTAAAATAAGTCAAAAAAAAAATTACAATAAGGTGAGAAAGTTACAATGAGATAAAAAGGTTCCAATAAGATAAACAAGTGCTAAAAAAATAAATTTTAATAAGGTAAAAAAGTGAGAAATAATGGTCAAATATACATCAGCCTAGAAACATTATATTTTCTACAAAATATGCACTTGTTTTAGCATGATTTGAATGTTTAAGGAGTCTATCTCGTACCAAGATGAATGAACAAGAACCTCTAAGTTTTGAGCTTCAAGATACGATGGATCCTTATTATTGAAAGAGAAACAATTACTTTGAGGGAATATACTATTAGATTTGGTATATTAAAGTGCCTAAAAACCTCTTTAAAGAAGTTCAATGAAAACAAAACTGACATTTTTCATATATTTTGTTTGCTAAAATTAGTCCAAGTGAGAGAAAGAGAAATGAAAGAGTGAATAAAAAGAAAAGCTCATTCAAACAATGAAAGAGAGAAAGAAAACTCATTAACTCTTTTTTTTTAAGTTGGTTAAATGACATAATCCTCGATTGATATAAAGAAAAGCTAAGAAAACTTAGTGACGTTGGTTATTTTACAAAGAGAGAGGAGGTGGGTGCCAATTATGGTAATTTCTTCTAATCTTGTTTATATGGTTATTCAAGTTGGAATATTGTACAACAAATTTTAATTTGAAATATATGTTTAAGAGCATGTCATGTAAAACCTTGAGGTTTACTCTTCTTTTCCAAAAAAATTATTAAATTTTAATAAAGTTTTAAAATAAATCATAATTTACTGATTGTGTCCAAATTGCACCTCGATTTAAAATAGTTATAAAAATTAAAAATATTTTTATTATCAAAATACCTAATAAAATGACTCAAATAAATTTTACACTCTATTTCAAATTTATCTTTCAAATTTAAATAATTTTTAACTCATGATATATTTTTTATGAATTTTTTAAAATTTGATAGAATAAATTTTAAAAAATATTTTCAATACTCAAAAGATTTTGTAATTTCCTTTTCGTGAGAGTAACTTGAATATTTATTTATATCTATAAAACATTTTAAGTCAAATTTATTATAAAATTTTTTAATTTGAATATTTTTGATTTTTTAAATTTTTAATAAAATTTAATTTGATTTAAATTGATATATTAATATTTATTCAAAAAATTTTTAAAAACTAAAATTTATTTGAAGGGAGAAATAAATTTTAAAGTTTAATAAAATATTTACTTTTTTATTTCATATATTAAAAAATTTAAAATTCATAAAACAATAAAAAATCATTCAAAATTTTGAAAAGATAAACTCAAATGTGAAATTTATTTATTTTAAATTATTTAAATATTAAATATTATAAATTTTACAATTATTAAAGTTGAAATTTATTTTAAATTAAATTGAAACATTTAAAAACACAATTGATTCATCAAGATTTAAATTAAAAAGTAAGTATAATTTTAATTTTTTATTATTTAAAATTTTAAAATAATTAAAACTAAATAAAAATAAAAAATAAAAAAATTTTATTACAATTTTCAAATTAAAACTTAATCCAAATTGAAAATGAAATTTTAAACTAAATTAATATGATCAAATAAAATTTGAAAATTTATTTTAATTTTTTAACATTTTATTATTTATAAAAACAAAATTAAAAAATATATAAAATTTACTTTTTAAAAATATATTTCTAACAACAATATTTTGCCGTCGTGATTGACATAACAGACACTAGTCGGGTCAAAGAAAGATATTTCCTCTGAACGCCGTCGTCGGCCAACAGCTGCCAGTAAGACTGACTCGTGCGACCATCTTACCCGTACGATGAAGCGTTGATCACGTGACGGAAATCTGAAGGACAACTTTTGTTGCATCGTGAATTGGCAACGCTAACGATATTTTCTATGCTCTATAGTGAAACATACGTACTCGCATGCTGGCGCGTGCAAAGTACTGCTAAATACAAAACTACATTATCAATGCGACAGACTTTTCTGTTTAGTTCATGTAGCCTCCAGTAAATGAAAAATAAAAATTTTAAATTTTTATTTAAAATTAAAATTAAAATTTTATAAATATTCAACTACTATTTAATAAATATTAATATTAAGCTTGTAAAAAATATTTGTAAATAAATACTTTTAAAATATGAAATTGATATATATTTTTTATTTTCAAAATATTTTTGAAAAAGGAAATTTATTTATGAGAAGGAAATGAGTAGGGAGAAGAGGTCCAACTGTCAAACTCCTTAACAGCGCAAGGCCCTACTCTTGACGAAACCCTCTCTCGTCCTCAGCTTTGTTGGCATTTAAATCCCTCTCTAGTGGTGATTATGTGGAAATCACCACAAGAAAGCACAAGTACGCTGCTCCATTACTTGTCTCTTTCTGCCTCTGGCTTGGCCGCCTTGTTCCTCTCAGGAAAGCTCCGTTTCTGGTCCCCTCTCTCTCTCTCTCACTGTGCTCTCTGAAACTTTTTGCAGTAAGAGAAACTGAAAAAACCGAACGCTCTCTTGATCTCCGTGAGGGTTTGTTTTTCTCTCTGAAAATGGCGGCGATCAGTCAAATTTCGACGAGAATGCCAACAGATCGTGTCTTGTCGTCGTCGAGGAGTTTGAATGAGCTTTCTCAGTTTGAATCCAAAATCAGCAGGAGAAGACGATGTGGCGCTTTGCAAAAGCGAGGTTTCGCTGTTAGGTCGATGAGGGTCGCCGCCGACAATCAGGGCCACAAGCTCGCTACTGGAAACAGTCATTTGAATGTTGTGAGTTTTTTTCTTTCTCAGTCCATGTTTACCTGTAACCAGGGATTGAAGAATTTGTTTTATTTCCATTTTTATAAGGTTATTTATAGTATTTTTGCTGATTGGTCTTCTTTTGTAGTTCGATTCCATAGTAACTTCCGCTGCTATTGTCTTTGTTTGGTTGCTGAGAATAATAAGGAAAGAAAAGAAAGGAATGGACTTCGAAACTGAGAATTATTTTTCTTTCTCATTTCTGTTTTATTAACTGTGTCAACCGAGGATGCATGGTTTGAGTTTTGGTAGTTTCTTATAACCTTTTGATTAACAGGAGAACTTTGTCCATCTTGATGTTGTTAATCGATGTTAATTATTGAACACAACAAAACAATTCCTTTCAGGAATGATTTTGTTTAAAATTTATTTTGTGTGGTCGAAGGCTACCAAGAAGGTGCCTTGATGTGACTTTGGTTAAAATTTTCTTTCTAAAATTTTTTGGTCCTGCTCATGAACATAAAATGGAAGCATCGGATGTTTTATTGAAAGCCTGTATTTCTTGGGTGTCAGACTGTTCAGGCAGTGTTTTGGGAACAGTTATTTGATTCAAAATCAATTTAACAGGTAGAGGAACAACGCTGTAATGAGTAAAAGTGGGATGTTTGAAACAAAACGAAGGTATAATTTCTAGTTAGTTTTTAGTTTAAAGAATTTGTGACCACAAAACAGAGTGTTGTCCACTTGATGACATCTTCATTTTGAGAGCAGAGATTCTTTGAGGAGATACTCTTCTCGTAAATGTGAATGTTATTTGTATACATTATGCTTTTGATTCAAACATTGTAATCTTTACAATTTTTTTTTGGTCTGTGACCTTGAATATAATTTTTTCAGGACACATTGAACTCTGCTTTTGAGCCTCTAAACAGTGCTTACACTCTGACAGAGCCAAGAATCACGTCAGATCCCCGAAGAAAAACAAAGATAGTGTGTACTATTGGTCCTTCCACAAGTTCACGTGAGATGATATGGAAATTGGCAGAAGCTGGAATGAACGTAGCACGTTTGAATATGTCACATGGGGACCATGCTTCACACAAGAAGACTATTGATCTTGTTAAAGAATACAATAGTCACTTTGAAGAGAAGGTCATAGCCATAATGCTTGACACCAAGGTAGGTTTATTTCTAACTCGGTTATGACTGATGATTAGTTATGGAAAGTTTTTCTGCCAAAAAAAAAAAAAAGAAAAACAAAGTTATAGAAAGTTTACATTTGTTAAGTTTGATTTCTAGGTTATAATTTTCCTGCTATTCAAAATGGTACTAAAAAACAGCATATTGGAGCTAGATAGTTCTTTAGTTTCTCCTTTGAAACATCTTTTTCTTAATAAGAAATTTCATCGTTTCGTAATAATTCTGGATAGTTTATTGATATTAGAAATCGTGTTACAACTTCAAGTGGTGCAACTGATGCAATGGTGGAAGTTGACTTATGGATTTTATTAGGATTAATGTTTGGATGTATCATCTGTTAAGAGCTGATGTACCCAACTAAATTACTTGGTAATTAAAGAATTTGCTGCAGGAACTGGATCTATTGCATATTAACAAAATATCTAATGTTTTCCAGATTTTAAATTTCTTGTTTAATCAGTTATGTACCAGTTCTATGGAAGGGGCTATTTTGAGAAATTTTTCTGACATACCATACCAATATAGTGTTATAATACTTATATACGTTGTTATAGGTATAGTAAACAATCGTAAATCATGATTGGAACTCAATAAATTGATAAATCACAGCCAAAGGATTGCCAATTTTGCACACATTTATCTGGATTAGAACAGGTTTATCATAATTGTCACTGTATTTTGGCAGTATGATCTTCTTTCCTCAAGAACTCTTGTGAAGAATATTTTCTTCTTGTAGTGAGTACAATAATGATTTAAAGGCTTATGGTAATTGAACTTAATAGATTCTGTATATCAACACTTATGTGAGATTGACAGATAAAAGTCCTAATCTACTGTTATCAAAGCAACAAAGAGGGAATGATAATGCCTCTTAAATTTCTCGTATATGTAGTCTCATAAATGGTAATCAGAAGTTGAGAATAAACTATAATCTTAAAAAGATAAATATGTAAGAAATAATTAAAAGACATTGGCAATGGGTTCTTTTTATTTAAAATTTGGTCCAAGTAAAAAGCATGTTATATGAACAGGAAATTACATAAATGATTTGGACATGAGATTTTTTGAAATTTTACCAAAAGAGTTTAGATTTGACATTACAAGAAAGAATCAAATGAAGGTCATATCAAGGCCTTTGAAACTCCTATAAAAAAACAAAATTTGTTTTAATAGAATGTTAAAGGAGATGACTTCCACATGTAAGATTAAAGTAATTGCTGTGTGACGATGTTTAATTTTTTTTTCCCCCCAAAAACTACATGGTTTCAATAGAATAAGAACTAAAAAGGAAAGGCAGCCTTTTAAACTACTGTCACCTTAGTAATGGTTATATTTATGGTAAAAAAGTCTTTTTTTTTCCTTTTTGATGTAAGAGCAAAACTTGAAATGTGGCTTAGTCTTTAGATTCATCATGTGTGATGAACTGATCCTAGCCAACTTTGGTATGCTTTCCAAGTTTTACTTGATATGATCTGTTTATGAAAATATGTTGGAATAAAACGCATTGTCTGTCCCCTTTGTCTTGCTTGTATGCTCTTTTAAGCATAACTTGTTTTATGTTTCTTTATGTTGTTCATGCAGGGTCCTGAGGTCCGAAGTGGCGATGTACCTCAACCAATTTGGCTCAAGGAGGGTCAAGAATTTAATTTCACTATTCAGAGGGGAGTCAGCACAGAAGACACTGTCAGCGTAAATTACGATGACTTTGTGAATGATGTGGAGGTTGGAGACATTCTGTTGGTAGATGGTAAGAATTGATACCTTTTATTGCCAGTGGAATTATGCACAAATTAGAATCTTCCTGCATTCAGGATCTTTTTCCTTTCTCATGGGCGGTATGCTTTTGATATATTATGCATCTCTACCCTATTAAACTTTGTGTGTGAACTAATCTAGTTTAGGTAATATGCATGCATGTCTATGTGGCCCTATTGTGAGTCATGTTTCTGTTGAGCTGGCTTGAAGCTGATACGAAGTTGTTAAATGAGGTTTACTAAAATTTATTGGCGAGGATTGAATAATATTGGCATTGACGTTCTTATCTTATGAGCAAAAGGTTGTTTAACTTCTAGAATTCCTTTTATGGAATACATGAAATTGTCATTTACTGAATCAGTAAATGGCTACTTAGGATTCACTTATTTATTACCTAATATTATAACGTCGAACATCCGGTCACATCTGTTACGGTTATTTCAATTTCTAGATTGAACAGCATTTTTGTGTCTCGGATGATGAGTTCATGACCGTTGCTTTTACTCTTCGTAAGGATCATATATCTCTTTAATGAAAAGTTAAAGTATTCACTTTACATAAATTTCATAAAACTTTTCTTACATATTCATGGGATTTATTGACTTACAATGTCTGTGTGCTAGGTGGAATGATGTCTTTAGCTGTGAAGTCAAAGACAAGGGATTCAGTTAAATGTGTGGTCATTGATGGTGGAGAACTAAAATCGAGGCGTCATTTGAATGTTCGTGGAAAAAGTGCAACTTTGCCTTCAATAACAGGTTATTTTCTTTAAATGTTATGGTTTTGTGCCCAATTCTTTGTACATTCTCTTTTCCGTTAAAGAAGTGTTTGCAGTATTAAAGTATATTTTATGCAATATGTGTCTCATTTCAGAGAAAGATTGGGAAGATATCAAATTTGGGGTGGACAATGAAGTTGATTTCTATGCTGTCTCTTTCGTGAAGGATGCTAAAGTTGTTCATGAGTTGAAAGATTATCTCAAAGGTAAAGTCCTGGTGCAATCAGAAATATAAAGTTTTAGTGTCCTTACTGTATCTTACTGAATTCTTTCAAATGTTGCATGTAGGCTGCAATGCAGATATTCACGTGATTGTAAAAATTGAAAGTGCAGACTCCATACCAAATCTTCATTCTATAATCACTGCATCTGATGGGGTTAGTTTTTTGATAAATTACTTATAACCTGTTATGCATTCATTTCAAGCATTAGAGTAAAATGAGGAGTGAAATTTAGTATTTGCATGTCAATGTGTGTGTGCGCACGCATGCACGCGCGTCTGTGTACAAGTTGCAAGTGCTTATCATCTGTTGTCTGGAATTATGATATCAAATTGCATCTTAACTAGTCTTGTGGGCATTATAGGCAATGGTTGCTCGTGGAGACCTTGGAGCTGAGCTTCCAATTGAAGAGGTCCCCTTATTACAGGTAATTTGATATTGAGTATGCCATGTTTCGGCATATGACACAAGTGTAAAGAAATTTGTCATTACCAAAGAAACTTTGTTGCTAAGCTTTGACTTGTTTGAATACGTATTATGACTTTAGTAGTGTATTTCAAAGTATGATGCATGTAGTTATCCTTATGTAGAAAAGAAAATATCAGATATGATACATTATTGTGTCAAAGTGAAAATAGATTTTGTTTCTTTTAAGTTATTCAATGCAATAAATTTTCTTCTCTTGGACAAAAAAAAAAAAAAAAGATAAACAGTGTAAATTATTTTAAACTTTTAAATCATAAAAGAGAATGATCAACATAAGGCTGACATAGGTGAAATTTAGATTTTGACAAATGATTAATTGTCAGTGTGGTAGGAAGATAGCATTTAAACCCACAAGTGGTTACCTATGATTAAACTTGTTTGTCATTCGAGGGCTTATAGGTGATGTGTTGGAGATCATTATTATTCAGCAACTTATGTTTCAGTTTCCCATATGAAATGCCCTATATTTCCCTCTGTGTTAGCAATCCTACTTAGTATGCAGTTCATTGATATGAGCCTTTTATCGTACTTGGATAACCAAACTTTTCGAAGAATTGGGACCAAGATTGTGTCTTATTTTATCACACTATTGATGATAAACAGGAAGACATCATTAGAAGATGTCACAGTATGCAGAAACCAGTGATTGTTGCGACAAACATGCTAGAAAGCATGATTGATCATCCTACACCTACAAGGGCTGAAGTTTCTGACATTGCAATTGCAGTACGAGAAGGTGCTGATGCAGTTATGCTTTCTGGTGAAACTGCACACGGGAAGTAAGTCCTCTTGCTTATATTTGGTGGCTGAATTTACATATGTTTCAGTGTCTCCATCAACTAGTAGCTCAAACTCTTCTTTGCTAACTTCAGAAGTGCACGTGCACCTATCCTGGACTTTGAACTTTTAAAGACACCTAACTTACAATGAAATGCTATAACTAACTTGTCCTTTAGCAAGCAGGATCTTTTGTTAAATAGCGATAACATTTTCAGGGGCTGTTTTTCTTGCCAAACTATGTTCACTTTTTATTACCCTTTGATGATTTCTCTTGGGGTAAAAATGGCATGTTCTTTTGAAAGTTCTTAGAGGGCTGATCTTTGTTCAAGAGAGTAACATTTAATTCCATATTATCAACCCAACTATATCTAAAACATGATCTGTTGATTCTGTGTGACTTGCAATTGGTTGAGTATGACGTTTAACTTTTGCGCATAAAATTGAAACTGATATTCTTTTTGTTCAAACTTTAGGCTTCATGAATGCCATTAAAGCTAATTTGGGAAGAAGAAAAACTTGTTGGATATCCAATGACAATAAAGCATAAAAACAACTGATTTTATACAGCATTATTTGGTTATATTTGTTGAAACCAAAACAACAAATTAGCTAATTGAAAAATCAACAGGTAACAATTCCTAGAAATCAGAAACTAAAACAAAAATATAGGACTGATAAACTATAAAACAGCAGTTGATGTTTTAAGCAGTCATGTTGTTCTGTTGTGAGTTTGGAAGGAAAGTGGAATGAAAAATTTTATTCGAGCTAGTGTAATGGCACAGTCTTACATATTTAAGCTATGTGAATATCTTTTGGTTTTCCTGTTTTCATTACATGTATCATTTATCCATTTCCCATTTGTGTTTCCCAACGGAAAGGACAATTATGCTGTGGGTAAGACCCACCAAATTTGGTGGGGTTTTAAAGCTTCAGTTTTTTTGGTTAATTGACCCAGCAGAGATTAGAATATTTAATATATAAATGGAATTGTATATTCAAGTTCACACTTTACCTAATTGTCTAGTGGCCTACTTTGAGAACATGTGCGATACTAATTTCACTTGTCTTTGTGTAAGATTATGTCCATGTTTGAGTCAAAACCATTTGGATCTTTTATTAGTAAAAATTGACAATTTTTTAGATGTGTAGCCAGTGGGATGGCAGTCTGTCATAGTTACGACATTAATAACAATTAGTTTTGAAATGCTTAAATTAATCATGATTAATGTACTTGACTTAAACTGATCCATTTCCTGATTGAGTTCTATGTGGAAATTGACAGTGTTGGGCTGAGTCCAACTATGCCAGATGCAAAAATTTTATCTTTTGGAATTGTTTTTGATCTCAAATCCAGAAAAGGTTTTGTTTTGTTGACTTTGTTATACAATTATACAAGGTATCCATTAAAAGCTGTTAAAGTTATGCATACTGTGGCATTGAGGACTGAGGCAAGTCTACCTGTCAGCACAGTGCCCCCAATTCATGCTAGTGCTTACAAGGTATGTCATCTTAGAAATGTGAACTCATGGCCCTTTATTCATTATAATTCAAGATTGTTTCTGTTTCCTATCTCACTTATTGAATCATTTGGATTCATCCTATGGCTATCCCAGTTGCTGCTTGTCTATCTCCTAATCTGATTTTCTCTTTCATCATCTGATTTCTACACTGGCATTCCGCTGCAGAGCCATATGGGCGAAATGTTTGCATTCCATTCCTCTACTATGGCTAACACCCTGAATACACCAATCATTGTCTTCACAAGAACTGGATCTATGGCAATACTTTTAAGTCATTATCAGCCTTCTTCAACTATCTTTGCCTTCACAAATGAGTAAGTCATGAACAAGCATAAATTTTTTATACTTGTGCCCTTTCCCCTATTTATCTGATGATACGGGATAAGTACAGGCATAAGTCCTGAAGTTTCAATTTGGTGATTGTGGCTGATGGATTTCAATTTCTTCCCATGTGTGTCTCTAAATGAAGCTTTAATTTGGTGATTGCACTTGCACTTTCACAAAGTTGCAATATGCCCAAGTACAATTCACTTTTCAAAAATTGGAGGTTCATAGACCTGGTGCACCAGATTAATTTTAGGGACCTAACTGCTAGTAACTACTAGCGCTTTGATTTTTGATATGCACCTTGACTTGAAAAATGGATTATAGTGGCATAGCAAGAACCTAAAAGAAAATGAAAACAAAGAAACATATTGTATTGAACTCATGAAAATTTAGAAAGCTAAGGATGATATAATTGTATGAGTTTTGAGATTGCATTGGTCCTATTTCCTGAGTTCTGACTCACTTCCATGCTCAACAGAAAAAGAATAAAGCAGAGACTGGTTCTTTATCACGGTGTCACCCCCATATACATGCAGTTCTCAGATGATGCTGAGGAGACTTTTTCCCGGGCAATCAAACTATTACGGGTATCATTCCTTTCGAAATCTCTTCATTTTTGCCCCAACTCCTTCCCTCTACCTGCCAACTCACCCAAAAGAAATGAATGGAGAAGAAATTGAGCTGTTCTAAACATGGTGAATTTTATTCTTTTTCCTTTTCTTTTCTAATGCATTAGGATAAGAACCTGTTGAAGGAGGGAGAGCATGTTACATTAGTGCAAAGTGGAGCGCAACCAATCTGGCGTGAAGAATCTACTCACCACATCCAAGTTCGAAAGGTGCAAGGCTGAATTTGTAGCCTCTAAGAAGTTTCGTGCATGAAATTATTGTGAAGTAGATGATTTTCAGAGGAAGTATTTTTGCTATTGTTTTCCCATTGTTTAGAATTCTTTTCATTTTTGAAGCCTCAAGTGTCAGTTATTTAAACTTGTATAAGTGAAAGAATCATTTTAGTGATAAAAGTTTACATATCACAACAAGATATACAATTAATTATACAATTAATTTTGCCTACATGTATATTTAAAATGCCATATCATTTCTTTTGTCCAACATTTCTCTATATGTTTACTGATTTATACTGTTACAGAGATATCTGGTGCGTTAAGATCAATTTTTAGCCTTGAAATATGTTCATAGTTACTATTGCATCTTTGCTCTATGTTGTTGCTTTGTCAGTTCCATTAGTCATCCTCTATACATCTTGTTTGTTAATTATTATATTGTAACATCGAGTTTTAGTGAATCTCCTTGATCCTAGTTGGACTCTTCCCTTCATTAACAATGAGTTAGAGTGCAGCAATATGTTAGGTCTTGCTTGGAAGTGTAGAATGGCATCGCAAAAATATGTAAACTAGCTTTTTATTGATCTAATTTGCAGTTTGATGCACTGTGTGATTTTCTGAGCTAGCCTCAATATAGCTGCCTCTTCTTGAGGGAGATACTTGAGAATATTAAGGAAACCTAGTAATAGAATTCTGGTGAAAGTGACGGGAGTATATCACTTACAGACTCCAGCTCAGCTAGTGACAGCAAAAATCTTCTGGAGTCTGAAAGGCAATCCAGCAGCTTCTTACTCTTTATGTCCCAGGAGTAGGGAGACATTGCTCTATCTAGTTTCAAGTATTTCTGGGGAAGTCGTAGCAGTTCTCATGAGATCTCCCTTGGACTCCAGAATTTGAAACTTGGATTGAGATATCGTGTTTATTTCCATACCAAAATGAACTTGTTAATCAGACTGATGGAGAAATTACTTTTCAGTTCAGCTCTTCATTTGAACTACGGGAATCTTTCCCATTAGGTTCAGAGTGTCATTTGACCTGAAAAATCTTTCGCCAAATGCTATGGAATGTACGTATGCTTTGTCTGGGTTATTTGCAGGAATTGTTCATGAAAGTTCTATCCAAGAAAACACAATTGGCCACATAAAAGGTCAGAAAAAGCTTCAAAACACTTCTATTTATGTCCAGGAAAGCTTCAAGTCACATTTCTATGCATATGCCCAAGAGAGCAGCTCTATGTCAGATTAAACAACACTCTAAAAGGCAGAGACAATTTATTCCAAATTCCAACTTGCCTACAACAGATGATAACCTTCAGAATAGAAATTAAACCAACATTGATGAGTAGTCAAAAGCTACCCAGCTCTTCATTCTCTTAGCAGATGCTAGCTCCAACATCCTGGACATAAAAACTGAGTTGGGGTGCTGTAGAAGTTGAGTGAAACAGGTACAAGAAGAGTTAAGAGGAAAAGGAAGTATAAGGAAACCGGGTTTTCTCTTTCCCCAATATTTTTTTTCAGCTTACCCCATTCCTCCCTCTTATTTATATATGCTTATACCAAATACTTCCAATCCCAGATTTATCAAATACATCAAACTCTCAAGTCCTCTTGCTGCTTGCTGTCTCCGCATCTGCCTTCCAGCTTGATACATTTATACCACTTAGCGCATATAATGTAGACAACTAAATCTATTGTTGTTAAGCCGGCTAAAAGGAAGTAAAACCTATCCAGGTGACCTCTATTGAGGTTTCCGGGTATCCATCCTGTCATGTGATCCATGGTGGAGATCTTCATTACCATGGTAACAAGCAAGCTGCTCACGTAGTTCCCCAGTGAGATTGATGTCATGCAAAGTGCGCTCCCAAAGCTTTTTAACCCATCTGGTGTTTGGGCATTGAAGAACTCCAGCTGGCCTACATACATGAAGACCTCTGATGCTCCTATGAATGCGTACTGAGGAACCTGCCAAAAGATGCTTAAGGAGCTAGAGCCTTCGCAGTGTATGCAGTCTTTCTGGGCATACTTCAGTCTGTAGCATTCAACAATTCCAGCTGAGACCATTGCCAGTACTGCGATGACAAGACCAATTCCCATTCTCTGAAGCTCTGTAAGCCCCTTGGATCCCTTCCTTTTTATTCTGCTCACAAGGGGATCAAGGACTCGCCGGTAAAGGAAGATGAAAAGTGCTACGCTGAGGATGTCAAAGCTGGACATGCTTGCTGGGGGTATGCGGAAATTTGACATTGTAGTTTTCATGGCAGCACCTTGCTCCACAAACAGAGAGGCCATTTGAGTGAAGACAACAGAGTAAATTATGGTGCAGAGCCAAATTGGGAGGAGTCTTAGTATGCATTTCACTTCCTCCACTTGTGTGATAGGGCAGAGATTCCAGGGGTTATGACCTCCCTGTTTCTGGTCGTCCATATCTCTTGAAGAGATAAAAGCTGCTCGATCCAAAAACCTGAAAAAAACCCAACAATGATTCTGATTTAGCATCCTAAGATATGGCTCGGGTTGATCAAAAGTTGGTAGGTAGCGAGTATTCAGTGAAAAAATCATGCACTGATACTTACTTGAACCCATGAGTGTGGAGTATCTTCCGGTTGCAATTCATAGAGCAGTCATTCCCATCTAGATCATACAATTCCTTCTCTCCTACCGGCATCTGAACTCTCCATTTCTTGGTTGCAGCAATCAAAACCTGGCAAAACCTGGCGAGAGGGTTGCCTGTTGGCTTGAAGTGTCTATACCTAGGAGTCCCTCCAAGAAATAAGACCAATGCCAAGAAAGCAGAACCAGTAGATGCCCAAAACCCCAATGCCCACAGCCCTTCATCTTCAAAGTAGACCAGGATAGTGTTTGAGAAGAGCTCCCCGAGGTTCAAAGCCAGGTAGAAGTAGCTGAAGAAGGCCACCTTTGAGTGTCCTTCCTTAGGGTGCTCTTCATCAAACTGATCAGCTCCAAACGTGGCAATATTCGGTTGATATCCTCCGTTTCCTAGTGCAACAAGATAGATCGACAGGTAAAACAATCCAATTTCCAGGCTCGAATGGGATCTGCACGGAGTTTCTTGATCCCCACAGCCTCTTGGTCTGATCAAGAAAATGTATGATGATAATGAGAGGGACACCAGACCCTATGATCACCATGATCAACATACATACAATTAGAATAAATCACCAAGATTATATACAAAAGAGAGATTTAGAGTTTTGGTGTACTTACTATGACAAAGATGACCTGAAAGATTGCACAAGTTTTGTATCTTCCCCAGTAGGAATCACTGAGGAAGGCACCCACAAGAGAGAAGATGTAGACGGTTCCAGTCCATTTGCTGACGTTGTTAGCAGCATCGGCATTGTTCTGCTGGAGCACCCTTGTAAGGAAAAGTACCAAGTTCACCCCAACACCGAAGAAAGCAAGAGTTGCCAAACCTTGATTCACTGGTTTATTGATTCAAATAAAATGAAATACCCACTTAGTTTCAGGCTTGATCTCTGATGAGATATTGAACAAAATACAATAAAATTCTATGTGTAGATGCGGATAAACAAATTCAGAATTTCTCTTTACAAGTACAGCAGGTTGAGGACGGTGAACATGAAGCATACAATTTTTTAATCACTTCACCTAGTCTCGTGAATTTGGTAGACCAAGAAATCCTTTTGCTACTAAAGAGCTGATTGGGTATGCTGTTTTCTCTTCAAGTATGTGTAAAATCAGATTGGATGGCCAGAAAATTGGATGGAAAATTGTTTGTCTCATCAAAGATTATTTCTCGATTTCTAATTGTTTCTCTTAAAGGATTATGATTCATTAAATATGCTTAGGCAATATGGACATTGTCTCTAGTAAAGCATTGTAAAGCTAAGCATCCTTAGGACAAATTATGCAAGTGGGTTCGGTAAAGCCATTTCTTCTTAGCTTTGTTCCACTAGCCATACTTTACAAGTGAAACTTTTTGTTTTCGTTTAAATTTAAATATTCATATTCTATTTTTTTTGCCGCAAAAAATGCCCTTCTTATTCTTTTTTAATTATTTTTTTCATTAATTTCTTTGATCTCAATTTTTAAAAATAGATTAATAAATAAACATCTTATTCTCTTACCAGAAGTTCAAAGAACTTATGTAGCTATTCATTTTCGAACAGAAAGGAGTATGTGTCTTAACTGAAGGCCGGAATCTAAGTTTGCTTTTCCTATGATACGACAGATCTGTCATGACACGTCGCAGACACCCACGTCATGCAAATCAAAAGACTCCTGACGTGTAGTTCACGCCTAACTCCCAGTGCGTGCTTTCCTCGCGCATTCTCTCCCCCCCTCTCTCTCTCTCTCTCTCTCTCTATCCCTGTCGTCTAGCCCTGGAAGTTGGTGGCATATCAGCCATGGCATCACCCCTCTCTCTTTCTCTCTCTCTTGAAAACACTTCAAACTGTCTTTTTCTCTCAAAAAGTATATAGGTTTCTCTCTCTAAAAGTATACATGGTGCGGTGGCTTTGGATACTAGCTGGTTAATGTCCAGCATATAAGAAACTATTCTTCTCTTTGGGATTTGTTTTTCCACTTACAGTACATATAAGTTCCTTAATGGTGCTCTACTGTCTTCGCTCTCTTATCGGCAACTGCAAACAAACAACTGCTCATCCTTATGTGTGTGCATATTATATATATATTTTCTGGGTTTTCTTCTGATAAGTTATCTAAATGAATATGAATTCCTACGCAGAACGTAGCCTCTGTGTGCGTGCGTTTGTGTCTTTGTTCACATAAAAATAGAAGGTAGAAATGCCCATTACGTATCCATGGTGCCAGGAGTCATCTATCTGGATCCTATCCTTTCTTTTACCTTCTTAAAAAAATTGAAAGAAGCATAGGATCTTCCAGAAAGTGACTCTTTCGTTTCCCATGGAAAATTTTAAAAATAAGATGAAACAACAGAGAAACAATGGAGGAATCTTTGGTTGGTCATGAGTTTTTTCCCCTCCTTTTCTGTGGGTTTTAAAGAGAACTAAAGATAGTACTAGTTAAGTTCCTAGAAGCTTGAATAGACCAATTGAAGAAGATGTTTAAGATGATTTTGGTGATCTGGGTTTTAAAATATGTAGCTTACCAAGGATGATAATCCCAGCAACCCATTGTCCAGATTTTCCTCTGATTGCAGGGCGCCCATGCCAATCCACTGTCCCATCTTGAGTGCAAGCTTCTTCTTCCTCCTGCTTGAACTTACTCTACGTATTTTTTTGGAACAGAACCCAGAAAAAGAATTAGGAAGATATTAGATTGTGACATGAACTACAGATTATCATCCTCATCATCATCATATATACGTATGAAAAAACTTCTATCAAATGGCATAAGCAACACAGTTAGCTTGTTAGAATTTTCCCTTTGTTTCTACAGCTATGCTTTTCAAAAGAAAGGAACAAAAAGAAAGAGAACAGAAGAGAAGAGAAGAGAGAGAGCCCTGAAAGTGAGAGCAAAATGGTAACTAGCTATGGTGGAGAAACAGAAATGATCCTTGGACACAGAAACAGAGAGAGAAAGAGAGAGAGAGGGAAGATATTGAGGATCTCTTATACTGACCTCCTTGCAGGAATCCAGGTGAAAGCAAGCCATTGCTGGTCTTGATCAGAAGAGAGAGGGTCCTATGGTGTAATGCAGAAGATGAAAGCAGAGGAAGAAGTTAAGCTGGTTATGATCAGCGACAGAAAGAGAGTGAGAGAGGTTTATGCAAAGAGAGAGAAGGGGAAGCAATGAATAAATAGACGGTAGGAAAGTGATATGGACGGTGGAAATCTCTATGGATTAAAGAAAGAATAGAAGTGGACACTCACATGCCCAAATCATCCAAATTAATTCAATATATAACAAAATGTATTTAATTAATTCGGCTCAGAAAGGAACGTCAGCTTCTTTTCCACTTCTTTTTGTTTTATGGGTTACGAGAATTTCTTCTAGTTTTTGCTTTCTTTTAATTAAAATGAAGTGTGCCCTTATGTTGAAGGGTGTCAGACCTAATTAGGGGTCCCTCTCTATCTGGTATCACATCCATCCTTGGTGTCCCTCATTTCATTGGGTTTGATAATGACTGGGTCGAGACAAATGGTTTCCCAGAATTTTGAAAAGTGCCTACTTCCACAATTCAATTCCCCCAAACTTCTAACAATTGATATCAGAGTCAAATTCAATTCGCTATTTAATATTCTTTTTTTTGTGATGTTTGTCCATTCATTGTTTAGAATACCCAAAAAGAGAAAAAAAAATTATATCTCAGACTTTATACACATTAAAAGATTTAAAATTTTATAACGAAAAAATAGATCATACTAATTATTGGTCTTTAAGAAAATCTTTTAATAAGCATGAGTAATATATTCGAATGGATTGAAGGCTTTCGGAAAGTGTTCAAAATATGATATTGTAAAAATTTAGTAAATTTTATTATTTAAATAAAAAATTATGATAAAATTTTGTAAATGAATTTATAAGATTATTGCCAAAATTTATTGAGCAAAGCAACCTAAAAACATGTTACTCATGCTTTGAAGTTGAGGATTATTTCGACCCGATAACAAGGTTGATCTTTATATTATTTTGTACATTTGGAGTTAATAGCAATTTAACTTGCACATATTTAGTCATCACCTTGCTTTAATAACAATGTTGATTATAATCAACCTATTTTGTTTAAAGAATCAATATGCACTCTAAGTTAATTTTCAATATATTCCGACACATGAAAAAGTTTCATAAAGCATCGAGAACGCATTTTAATAGCATTGCAAAGGAATTAAATTAGGGAAAACTCATTTTTTTTATGAAATATACTATTTAATTATCTTAATTATCAATTACAAGTTTTCAACTTTGACATCAATCTCCTAATATTCTTTCAAAATGTTGCCTTACTTGAATGATCTTCATGGTTATCGCTCTTAATTAAGAAGAACTACTTAAATTAGTCAAAGCTATTACTCATAAACATAAGCCTCCAAGTTGTTGTTTATATGCATGCATGTACTATATATATATACTTCAAAAAAGTTAATTTCCTTTTTGTCAATCGAGTTCGGAGAACCAAGAAGAGATAATCTTGTGATAGAATTATTCATTTTGATTTGCGAAATAAATGATTTAATTATTAATCACAAATTCTTGACTTTGCATCTAACATCTTAATCTTTACTCCCTCAATTATTATGATAAAGGATAAGATTCCACAAATATGTCCATTTCCTAGATGGCAAAAAGGATTTCTCCCTTTAGTGGCAACAACAAGGTAGTTGATGGAGTGTCTCTCTTGTAAATGTTTAACTTCGAATTGTTATAAACAATAATACACTCTTTCCTAGATAACTCATTCTCTCACAAGATTCTATTATGCAAATTCTCAAGCATCTTCGATGTCATTTGCTTGTAAATGTCCCATAATGAATGAATAAAGGAAAATAGATCCCACGGCTTTTATGCCTAAAGTGAGAAGCAAAAGTAATATATGCTAGCAATCATACTAAAATGAAGCACTTAATTATTTGCTTAAAGATTCTCATGCTTAACTAACTAGCTAGGTTAATGCTCCTATAAGTTACATGTTTTCTCTTCTTTCCATGCACCAGAAAGACATCCAAAGATTGTTTGCTTTATATGTCACCCTTTTTAATAGATGTTGTTGAAAGAGTCCTTATATCATTTTTGCTTGTACCTTTGTTTATAACTGTAATTAAAAGTACTAATTAATATTACTATATCATTTCACTTCGACACCAGTTATTTCGTTTATCTTCCGGCTGGCCATCAAATAGATGATGTAATTTCTGAATCCTTAAGGTATACAATCAAAGATTGGCACATTCATAGACTACAAAGGGAACATAAGGTGTTCTTTCGCTTTGTGATAACTGCCTTGCATAGATTAAGGATTCAAATTGTTAGGCAATGACCAATAATTAAGTTCTTGTCCTCGTTGTTTCTATTTGGTTATATATATATATATCGTCAATACTTCCATAATGCATCACCTCAATTAAAAACATTGCTGTCTTCCACTATGTTGCATGGTTAAGGTTTAATTTACAACCATTTAGACACTTTGCTAATTGTTAGGGTTTAATTTACAACTCACGAGGCATGAATGTACATATTCATAACAAGGTCATTAGAAGCCTTTTTTTCATTTCATCTTCACGTCTTATAGCTTATCCATTTCCAATTAAACTCCAATAAGCCTCACCTAGAAGCTTGTTTATGTTGTAAAGCGAAAAATGATAAGCTACACACAAGGGGATACAATTGTTAAGCATGACCTAAATGACACTTCTAACTCCCTTTAATCTTAGGTGAGAAAAAAAGAATACAAACAAGTTCACCACTATTATTATTATTATTATTATTATTTGTGCTTGTGGGATAGCACTAAGCATTGCTTATAGGTAATGACAACACAAGCTCCATTGGTATTGTTATAATGACATTTATCATCAACATTCGACGTACCAAGATTTTTTAATAATTTAATTTTATATTTTTTAATTTTTTTTAAAAAATAACTGATACATGCTAAATACGTTCATTAAGCATATAGACACGATTCTTCAACTTTTTACATCTATGGATTGAAGAAACTTTAAGAGAATAAACAAGTACTCATATCAAACACTAGACTAATTATACATCTAATACTCATATGTGAATTTGAGTAATTAATATATATTTCAATGTATAGCAAGAAATCATAGGTATATTTATCTTATACGTTGTTTATCAAGATTAAGATACGTGTTAATTAATTACTGTGAAACGTGATTGCTCTTATTTTGTTCATACACCAACTTATCATCAATGGAAAAACAACATGAATCCCTATTTGGATTTTCTATTACGCATGCATACACTAAAGATGTTGCCTTTGCTACATTGCTTCCAATATATTAACTTAAAGCTTGCATCCATGAGTCATATCCCACTAGCATCTTTTTCTAAACATCCATATCATGACCAAATTAGTTGAAATATCCACCTAAAGTTGCATCATCACTAAATGGATTTTGAGATAGATAGTGACATGTTTTAAATCCATGTTCACAAGCACATCTTTAAGGTTTCATTGGTTGCAAAAGTGTGGTGCCATAGCTAGGAGGAACAATTTTTCTTCTACCAAATCAAATATCAAACTTTTTTCATTGTTTTCCCCATAACCCAATTGTCTCTTCTTCATCCACTTTTAGTGTTTTCTATTCACAAATTCACTTATCAATCCCTTCATATACTTATAAGGTCAAAAATGAACTAAAACCATTTAATTTGGCCGATGGATTATCAGTAGCATATGCTTTGATGCGTATGTCATGTTAGTTATCAAAACAATAAGTTTATTGAACATTACGAGTAATCTCCCAATAGATTTACACTTATGTTGCCCTTGTAAACAATGGATTAGGTCATATTAGTGGTAATGAAGGAAATAATCATCACTTCAAAATGAATCTCAACTTGGTTATTTGCATTGTCATTAGCCACTAAACAAATGGGGGCCTAACCCTAATAGAGCCCTTCGATTTAATTCATTAATTTAGCACCACAAATGTTCTAAGGATCAATTACATCCATGAATTACGCTCACAAAAATTTCATTGGGGTCCCACTCGAAAGCTCCCTTTTCATTAACTCTCTACCATGTATAGAAGCTGAAGCTAGATTCGAAAGATAATGGAGTTCGATCAGTAAATTAATCTTGACCTGCTCTCCTTTAATCAACATATCTTCCTACAGATTATCTAAATAGTTTCAACCATAAAGGACAACCTTGATCATCAGCATAAGCAGAAGCACAGTATTATATGCATTGATTTAAGAAACAATTTAATTCTTAATGGTAGACAAAGTTCACTTTGCTAGTGGAATAGAGGTAGAAGCTTCATTCAACGGGTCCATAACTTATCTTTTCAGTTAGGTCATGCCACAAACCAAGTACGCTTATGGTATATATTTATTTAATATTTTATGTTTGGTATATCACCAAAGTGTCTCACCAATTTCATATCGTAACGAAGCATTTAATTCTCATAAGATATTAAAAACTTTTTTTTAAGTGCCACAATAATACACCAACTGCACATTTTTATTATAGTTTTCAGAACTAAAACTCATGACCCAAAGATCAACGAAATTTATAATTAAGAAAATCTTAACAACATATCAAGACTCTCATTAGCATTAATTTTGTTGATGACCCATTTAATTAAACAATATGATTAACAACACCCACATTGTAGTTAATTAACTTGACTTACATGATCATATCACATAATCATATTGAGAGCTGGCTCGCTAGCTAGCTGTGGAATAATCGAAAATCATATACTGCATTTCTTAGTTGAGATTGAAACTTATCTAATAGACCATGCTGATGATGTCAGATGGCATTCACTAGGAAGAGAGGAGCAACAAATATTTCCTATCCTAAATTCTATTTAATGGCTGCATAAAACTTGGTCATGACATGACAGTGAGCATTATTATTACAATATTCTGTGTCCGGTTGCTCTATTGACCCACATTTTATATTAGCAGATATGCCAAGAATTTGCCTAGTTGGTATTATATAAACCAAGATATTGCGGTAACCTAATATGAACCTAAAATGGTAGTACTGTAAAGCAACCAAATCTATCTGCAACCCACAATCCATACGCAAGATCTATGATTGGATAACTTTGATTATTATTCGAACTTGAAACCCTGGATTAGTGAAAGGGATTAATCGTCTGCTAAACAAGTCCGATTACAAGTCCATTAATTGGTCCTTATTAGAAGAAGAATCAGAAGCTCGTGGCTTCATTGATATGACTTAGGCCTAATTCGAATCCATTAAGGTTGGTGCCATTAGTATCATCTGTCATGTGCTCACAAAATTATCGATGATATTTACGTTTAAGAAAACAGAATTCGATGTGCCTTGAAGCATTGGTTAATTTCTTCGAAAGAGAAAAGGGAAAGCAGTTCCTCATACGTTTGAAACTATTGCGTAAGGAGGCAGAGGTCTAGCTTTTCTCCTAGACAATAAAGCTCTTGTAGTTATCAACCAAACCAAGAAAAATAATGTAACCCACTTTGTGTAGATACTTCATGGATGCAACACGTTGTGGTCCTGCTAACAATCCAATTTCCAGGCTCGAATGGGATCTGCAACGATTTTCTTGATCCCTACAGCCTCTTGGTCTGATCAAGAAAATGTATGATGATAATGAGAGAGACAGCCGACCCTGTGTTCACCATGATCAACATAGATAAATTAGAATAGATCACCGAGATCATATACAAAAGACAGATTCAGAGTTTTAGTGTACTTACTATGGCAAAGATGACCTGAAATATTGCACAAGTTTTGTATCCTCCCCAGTGGGAATCACTGAGGAAGGCACCCACAAGAGAGAAGATGTAGACGGTCCCAGTCCATTTGCTGACATTGTTAGCAGCATCGGCATTGTTCTGCTGGACCACACGTGTAAGGAAAAGCACCAAGTTCACCCAAACACCGAAGAAAGCAAGAGTTACCAAACCTTGGTTCACTGTTTTGTTGATTGAAATAAAATGAAATACCGACTTAGTTTCAGGCTTGATTTCTGATGAGATATTGAACAAAATACAATAAAATTCTATATGAAGATGCCAAAGCTTTCAGAAAATTCAGAATTTCTCTTTATAAGTTTAGCAGGCTGAGGATGATGAACATGAAGCATACAATTTTTTAATCACTTCACCTTGTCTCTTGAATTTGGTAGACCAAGAAATCCTTTTGCTACTAAAGAGCTGATATGGGGTATGCTGTTTTCTCTTCAAGTGTGTATAAAATCAGATTGGATGGCCAGAAAATTGGATGGATAATTGTCTCGGTCTCATCAATGATTATTTCTCCATTTTCTAATTGTTTCTCTTGAAGGACCGTGATTCATTAAATATGCTTAGTCAATATGGACTTTGTCTCTAGTAAAGCATTGTAAAGCTAAGCATCCCTAGGACAAATTACACAAGTGGGTTCGGTAAAGCCATTTCCTCGGATGCTTAGGACAAATTACGCAAGTGGTTTCGGTAAAGACATTTCTTCTTAGCTTCTTCCACTAGCCATACTTTTCAAGTCAAACTTTTGTCTTCGTTTAAATTTAGATATTCATTTCTAATTGTTCTGCCTAAATTTAAGTCACCAAAAAAGCCCTTCTTATTCTTTTTTATTTTTTTTCATTTATTTCTTTGATATAAAATTTTTAAAATAGATTAATAAATAAATATCTTATTCTCTTAACAGAAGTTCAACTTATGTAGCTATACATTTTCGAACACGAAGAAGTATGTGCATTAACTGAAGGCCGAATCTAAGTTTGGTTTCCCTACCATACGACAGATCTGTCATGACACGTGGCAGACACCCACGTCATGCAAATCAAAAGACTCATGACGTGTAGTTCACGCCTAACTCTCAGTGCGTGCTTTCCTCGTGCACTCTCTCTCACGATCTCCATCCCTGTCGTCTTACCACTGGAAGTCCGTGGCATATTAGCCATGGCATCACCCCCACCCCCCCCCCCCCCCCCCCCCCCCCCCACCCCCTCTCTCTCTCTCAAACACTTCAAAATGTCTCTTCCTCACAGAAAGTATATAGGTTTCTCTCTCTGAAAGTATCCATGGTGCGGTGGCTTGATACTAGCTGGTTAATGTCCACCATGTATGAAGCTATTCTTCACTTTGAGCTTTGTTTTTCCACTTGCAGTACGTATAAATTCCTTAATGGTGCTCTACTGTCCTTGCTCTCTTATCAGCAACTGCAAACATACAACTGCTCATCCTTATGTGTGTGCATATTATATATATTTTTTGGTTTTTCTTCTGATAAGTTATCTAAATGATTGTGAATTCCTATGCAGATCGTAGCCTCTGTGTGCGTGCGTTTGTGTCTTTGTTCACATAAAAATAAAAGGTAGAAATGCCCATTACGTATCCATGGTGCCAGGAGTCATCTATCTGGATCCTATCCTTTATTTTTCCTTCTTAAAAAAAATTAAAAAAAGCATACGATCCTCCAGAAAGTGACTCTTTTGCTTCCCACGGAAAATTTTAAAAATAAGATGAAACAAACAGAGAAACAATGAAGGAATCTTTGATGTTTTGTCCTTGTTTTCTTTGGGTTTTAAGAGAGCTAAAGATAGTACAAGTTAAGTTCCTAGAAGCTTGAATAGACCAAGGATTTGAGGTGTTTAAGATGATTTTGGTGATCTGGGTTTTAAAATATGTAGCTTACCAAGGATGATAATCCCAGCAACCCATTGTCCAGATGGTCCTTTGATTGCAGAGCAGCCATGCCAATCCACTGTCCCATCTTGAGTGCAAGCTTCTTCTTCCTCCTACTTGAACTTACTCTACATATTTTTTTCGGACAGAACCCAGATTGTGACATGAGCTACAGATTATCATCCTCATCATCATCATATATACGTATCAAAAGACTTCTATCAAATGGCAGATATCCTTGCATAAGCAACCCAATTGGCTTATCAGAATTTTCCCTTTGTTTTTACAGCTATGCTTTTCATCTCTAAATCAAAAGAAAGGAACAAAAAGAAAGAGAGCAGAAGAGATGAGAAGAGAGACAGCGCTGAAAGTGAGAGCAAAATGGTTACTAGCTATGGTGGGTAGAAACAGAAATGATCCTTGGACACAGAAACAGGGAGAGAGAGACAGAGAGAGAGGGAAGCTTTGGAGGATCGCTTATACTGACCTCCTTGCAGGAATCCAGGTGAAAGCAAGCCATTGCTGGTCTTGATCAGAAGAGAGAGGGTTCTATGGTGTAATGCAGAAGATGAAAGCAGAGGAAGAAAGTTAAGCTGGTTATGATCAGCACGAGACAGTAAGAGAAGTTTATGCAAAGAGAGAGAAGGGGAAGCAATGAATAAATAGACGGTAGGTAAGTGACATGGACAGTGGAAATCTCTATGTATTACAGAAAGAATAGAAGTGGACACTCACATGCCCAAATCATCCAAATTAATTCAATATTTAACAAAATGTGTTTAATTAATTCGGCTCAGAAAGGAACATCAGCCTCTTTTCCACTTCTTTTTGTTTTTGTGGGTTATGAGAATTTCTTCTAGTTTTTGCTTTCTTTTAATTAAAATGAAGTGTGCCCTTACGTTGAAGGGTGCAGACCTAATTAGGCGTCCCTCTCTGGTATCCCATCCATCCTTGGTGTCCCTCATTTCTTTGGGTTTGATAATGACTGGATTGAGACAAATGGCTTCCCAGAATTTTGAAAAGTGCCTAAGCCCTTTGAAAAACACCCCTTAATTTACTTCCACAATTCAATTCCCCAAAACTTCTAACAATTGATATCTGAGTCAAATTCAATCCGTTATCTAATATTTTCTGTGATCATTATCCATTGATTGTTTAGAATATGCAAAAAGAGAAGAAAAAAATTACATCTCAGACTTTACACACATTAAAAGATTTGAACTTTTTTTTTTTTAAAAAAAAGATCATATTAACTATGGATCTTTGAAGAAAATTTTTCAAATAGCATGAGTAATAAATTCGTATTGATTACATATCTACCTTTCATATGTTGTTTTTACGGATTGAAGGTTTTCAAGAAGTGTTCAAAACGCGATGTTGTAAAAATTTAATAAATCTTATCATTTAAATAAAAAATTATAATAAAATTTTGTAAATGAACTTATAAGATTATTGTCCAAATTCATTGAGCAAAACGACCTAAAAACATGTTGCTCATGTTTCAAAGTGAAGGATTAGTTTGACCCATGACAAGGTTGATTTTTATATTATTTTGTTCATTTGGAGTCGATAGCAACCTAACAAAGTCATATTTAATCACCATCTTACTTTAATAACAATTTTGATTATAATCAAGCTATATTGTTTAAAAAATCGATACATGCTCTAAGTTAATTTTCAATATATTTCGACACAAGGAAAAGGTTCGTAAAGCACCAACAACACATTCTAATAGCATTGCAAAGGAATCTGAGAAAAACTCATTTTTTCTTTGTGGAATAAATCATTTAATTATCAATCACAAGTTTTCAACTTTGGTATAAATCTCCTAATATTCTTTGGGAATGTTGCCATACTTGAATGATCTCCATGATTATCGCTCTTAATTAAGTAGAACTACCAAAATTAATCAAAGCGATTACTCATAAACAGAAGCTTTCAAGTTGTTGTTTATATGCATACATGTGCCATATATATATATACTTCAAAAAGGTTAATTTCTTTTTTGTCAATCAAGCTGGGAGAACCAAGAAGAGAATCTTGTGACAAAATTATTCATCCTCCTTTTCGAAATAAATGATTTAATTACTAAACACAAGTTCTTAACTTTGCATCTAATATCTTCATCTTTGTTCTCTCAATTATTATTGCAAAGGATAAGATTCCACAAATATGCCCATTTCCTAGATGACAAAAGGGATTTCTCCCTTTAGTGTCAACAACAAAACATGTTGATGAAGACATTTCTCTCATTAATGCCCAACCTTGAATTATTATGGAAAATAATACACTCTTTCCTAGATAACTCATTCCCTCACAAGATCCTAATTATGCAAATTCTCAAGCATTTTCGATGCCATTTGCTTATAAATGTCCCATAATGAATGAATAAAGGAAAATGGATCCCATAATTTTGATGCCCAAAGTGAGAAGTAAAAGTAATATATGCTTGCAATCACACTAAGACAAGGCACTTAACTATTTGCTTAAAGATACTCATGCGTAACTTGCTAGCTAGGGTTATAGCTCTTATAGATCACACGTTTTCTCTTCTCTCCATGCACTAGAAAGACATCCAAAGATAGTATGCTTTATATGTCGTCGTCTTTAGTAGATGTTGTTGAAAGATTCCCTATATCATTTTTGCTTATACCTTTGTTTATAATTATAATTAAGAGTACTAATTAATATTACTATATCGTTTCACTTCGACCTCAGCTAATTAGTTTATCTTTCGGCTGGCCATCAAGTAGAACACGTAATTTCTTTCGCTTTGTGACAACTGCCTGGAATAGATTAAGGGTCTCCAAATTGTTAGGCATTGCCTAACAATTAGGTTCTTGTCTTCATTGTTTCTATTTAGTTATATATATAGTCATCAGCTCCATAATGCATCACCTCAATTAAAAGCATTGCCATCTTCCACTATATTGCATGGTTAAGATCTAATTTATAGCCATGTAGACACTTTGCTAATAGTTTTTAATTTACAACTCATGAGGCATGAACATATTCATTAAGGTCATTATAAGCCTTTTTTTCATTTCATTTTCATGTCTCTTATCCAATTCCAATTAGACTCCAATAAGCCTCACCTAGTTCCTTGTTTGTGTTGTAAAGCAAAAATGGGTAAGCTACACATAAAGGGATATAACTGTTAAGCATGATCTAAATGACATTTCTAGCTTCCCTTAACCTTAAGTGAGAAAAAGAGAATACAAATAGGCTCACCACAATTATTTTTTTAGTGCTTATGGGATAGCATTAAGCAATACTTAGAGGTAATGACAACAGGAGCTCCATCGGTATTGTTATAATGATGGTTATCATTAACATTTTGCGTACCAAAATTTTTTAATAATTTAATTTTATGTTTTTTTCACTTTTTTCCTTTAAAATATTTGATTACATGTTAAACACGTTCATTAAGCATATAGACACAAATCCTTAAGTTTTTAAATTTATGGATTAAAGAAATTTCAGAAAAATAAACAAGTACTCGTATCAAACACGTAAGCCAATTGTATATCTAATACTGGTATTGTTATCCAATACCTACATGTGAATTTGACTAACTTATACATATTTTGATGTATAGCAAGTAATAATAGGCAGATTTATCTTATACATCATTTATCAAGATTAAAAGACGTATTAACTTAATTACTGCTCTTAGTCTGTCCATGCACCAACTTATCATCAATAGAAAAAACAACATAAATCCCTATTTGGATTTTTTTTATTACGCATGCATGGATTAAAAATGTTGCCTTTGCTATATTGCTTTCAATATATTAAACTTAAAAGCTATATTCCTGAGTCAGATCCCACTAGCATCTCTCTCTAAACATCCACATCATGACCAAATTAGTTAAAATATCTACTTAAAATTGCATCATCATCAAATAGATTTTGAGGCAGATAATGACATGTCCATGTTCACAAGCACGTCTCTAATGTTTTATTGGTTGCAAAAAAGTGTGGTGTCATGGCTGGAAGGAACAATTTTTCTTCTACCAGGTCAAATATCAAACTTTTTCACTGTTTCATCATAACCCAATTGTCTCCTCTTCATCCATTTTTAGTGTTTTCTATTCACTTATTAATCCATTTGTATACTTATAAGGTCAAAAGTGAACTAAAACCATTTAATTTGACCAATGGATATCAATAACATATACTTTGATGGGTATGTCATGTTAGTTATCAAAATAATAAGTTTATTGAACATTACGGGTAACCTATCAATAGATTTACACTTGTTTTGTCCTCATAAACAATGAATTAGGTCATATTAGTGATAATAAAGGAAATAATCATCATTTCAAAATGAACCTCAACTTGGTTATTGCAATGTCATTAGCCACAAAACAAATAATGGGCTTAACCTTAACAAAACCCTCGATGTAATTCCCTAATTTAGCACCATAAATGTTTTGAGGATCACTTGCAACCATGAATTACTCTCACAAAAATTTCATTAAGGTCCCACTCGGAAGCTCTTTTTACATCAACTTTCTATCATGTGTAAAAGTTGAAGCTAGATAAGGAAGATAATGGAATCCAAGCACTAAATTAATCTTGGCCTACTCTCATTTAATCAACATATCTTCTTATAGGTTATATAGAAGTTTCAATCATAAAAGACAACCTCGATCATCAGCATAAGCATAAGCATAATATTTCATGCATTGATTTAATAAACAATTTAAGTCCTAATGGTAGACAAAGTTCATTTTGCCAGTGGAATGGAGTATAAGCTTCATTTAACCGGGTCCATAAACTATCCTTTTAGTTAGGTCATGCCACAAACCAAGTTCATCTATGGTATATATTTATTTAATGTTTCTTGTTTGATATATTACCAAAAGTCTCTCACCAATTTCATATCGTAATGAAGCATTTAATTCTCATAAGATATTGAAAACCTCTTTTTTAAGTATCATAATAGTGCACTAACTCTGTATTTTTATTATAGTTTTAAGTACTAAAACTCATGAACTAAAGATCAATTGATGACCATTTTTAATTATGTTTAATAGATGAAGATTTTATAATTTTATAATCAAAAATTTGAAAATGTTAGATGATACAAAATTAATAATAATTTTAATAATTATTGTTATTATAATTATGTGAATATGATTTCACATAATATATAGTTAACATTGTTTTGAGAAATCAACACATGGCCGTTGAGAGAATCCAATCTCATTAAGCTTGAATTCAACGAATGAATCTCATTATGAGGTTTAACTTTTACTCAAAATTATATTACAAAAAATGGATTCATTACCAATATCATGAGCTACTTTATTTAATTGTCAAGTACAATTCAAGTCAACTTAGCATTAACTCAACTAGGGGGTGGTGGATGGGGTTAAAGCTAAACTTCATAGTTGGTCAAAAAGAAGGTTTATAGTACGTGGTCACATAAGGGCTAAACAATAAATTGAGGGTCTTCAAGACCTTCATCAAGGACCCTTCTTATTAAGTTTATTTTTGCCAAAAAAGTACAAACAATGACAAGAATGTATAAAACGTAACATTTTTAAGAAAAAAAAAATTCTCATGATCCGTGATAATTTAATGAAAAGGAATTTTTAATATTTTTTATTTAATTTTTAATTTTTATACTAATATATTAAATTATAAAAATATTATTTTATTTTTTGATTAAAAAAATCATAATAAATCAAATCAATGAAAATTTTTAATCTTATATATATAACTTATTCAAAGAATTGGCTTTTGGGCCGATCACTAAACAAAGTGTGAAGTGACTGTTAATGTGTATACAAAGAAGATCATGATCAAGTGAAGCCCTAAAGAAGATCCCAAAGAAATCCAGTTCTTGTCCATTACTATTACTATACTCACTAGAAGCTGATCCTCTTGGTTATACAATCAATTTGTTCTTTGTTCTTTCCGATTTATCCGACAAATAAGCTTGTTGTTTAATGAATAAAAGTAAGAAAGTGTAAGAAATTAAATTATCACAAAGGAAAAGAAGAGATCACACTATGCATTTATTTTGCATTTTGGTGAGCTCAAACGAGCAATGTCACTGCTGGATTCCAAGTACTATATAGGGTATACAGCTAGAGAGATTGGAAGTTGTCTTTCTTTTAATTTTTTAGAGAGATAAAGAAAGGTAGAACCTGTTTCTTTAAGTGATCTCCTATTACTCTTGAAGGAGCATTTTCTTGTTGCTGACTCAGTGTGGCATTAATTAATTAATTACTCAGCTTCATGTTCATGGTGATCCAAGAGACACAAGAGAAGCAAAAAGCAGAAAGCCAACCCTTCCATACTTTTTCAAAACTTCATTAGTTTCAAGCCTATTGGTGTTTCCAAGAGGTAAAATAGCAGCAAATGACTAGAGAAATGTCTATTCTCACTATCCGACGTGAAAAGATGAAGATGACAATCTAATTTTGTAATAATTTGAGATGACCTTCAAGAGTATATATGTACTATTTTCATCAACATCAAATTAGAAACTTTAAATTTTTTAATTTAAAATGAAAAAGGAAAAGAGTGAAAAAAGCCCTCCATTCACAAAATAACACACAAAAAGAATGAACAAGGAAGAAGAAAGTGAAATCAAGTGAAACCTCAAATTGGGTCTTATGGATTTGAGCTTAATTAGTTGAAAATGTTGGACCTTACCCACTTATTGACGCTTGATGCACAGCATTTCTCCAAATTAATGATACTTATTGTTATAGGCCCAAACCCTACAAGAATGAGAACAATTTCACTACCAAAGATCAAGTCCAATCCAAAAGTACCTTTGAGAATCTAACACCCAACCCAATTTGGCTTCAAGTTATTGGGCCTTTTCCAAAGAACCAATCATTTGGGTTTTGATGCCACATACTATTTTGAGAGAGATTCCTTTTAACTTCAAGAGAAAAAAAAAAGTTTTTCTTTTGAAAAAAAACACAATTATTCTATCACTTCAAATTTTTCTGGTTTCTTTTTTTTCCTTTTGATGATAAGATTTCATTACCAACTATGGTATTAGATTTTTTTTTTTTTTTGTCTGTGGTGTATGACGCTTTCAAAAATTGAATGAGCATGTGAAGGTGTAAAACATGTGTAAAAAAGTCAAGCCCACGTCGTCAAAGAATAGTTGTATGTCCGATAATTAAATTAGTATATATTTGACGGAATAAACATATATGAAGAGATTTAAAAAAAAAAATTATGTGAGATTTATTTGGAAGATAGATTTTTTTTTGTTGATATGTTGTTAATTTATTAAAATAATTTTGAATAAAAATATTTAAAATTTGAGTTCTTTAGTTTAAATTTAATTTTTAAAATGTATCAAATAAATTTTAATTTATTAATTTAAATTAAAATTTAATTAAATAATTTCAATATTAAAAATATTAAAATTAAAAAAATTATAACATATTTTGACTAGATATTGCTTATAAATATAAAAAAATTTAAGTAATTATATCAAAAAATTTAAATTTTTTTATACCAAAAATTTATTTCAAAATTTTAAACTATTTAAAATATAAAAATTATATAAAAATAGTTAATTAATCAAAAATTATTTAAATATGAGATCAAAATAAAGTGTATAATTTATTTAAATAAATTTTTAAATGTTTTAATAATAAAAATATTATTATTTTTGTATTTAAATTTATATTTAATTTAAATAAAACTAATATATTAAATTTATTTAAATATGTTTTGAAACTCGAGAGTGAGAGTGAAAAAAAAATAAAACTTAAAATTTCAAATGATTTTTGTCTATATTTTTATGATTTTTTTAATTTATCATAAAAATAAATTTAAATAATTTATTTAATTAAATAATCATATTTTCCTATTTTTAATAGATTAATTAAAAATTAAATTGAAACTTTTCTTATCCCTTCAGAAGTGGCATTTGGGACCCCGGTAAAGATAGTCTCTGACATTAATGCTTTGCTGGTTGACCCATAGATAAACCGATCACGAGAGCCAAATGAATTGTGTGGGATTGATCTTTTTCATGGCTCCACAGCCCTTCATTTTAAAATGATGGCCCCACTTATCCTTCCTAGGATGGAGCCCACTTAGTATGTCAGACAACTTCTGCTTTGCTTTCGAGGGACATCTTAACTGTGATTAGATAAGGAAAGGTCCACAGGAAGCGCCATAGGTCTTGAAATTCTTTTTTGTAAGTTTTGACTCAAATTATGAGCTAATCAACTAAAGTACTTAAGCTTTTACCATAATCACTCTTTGTATGACAACTTTTTCAACTCTTTTTCATCAATAAAAAAATAAATTTGATTTTGAATTTGATAAATACAGCCACATAAATAATAATAAAACTTTGATTTTGCACATTTAAATTACGAAAAAAATTCATGATAAACAATTTCAAAATTGAAAATATTATAATATTCAAGAAATTAAAATAATATAAATTAATAAATTATTTTAAAAATGTCTGTCCCTCAAATTAATCAAGTAAATTATATATAAAGTTATAATTTTTGTGAAAATTGCACCGCCATAATTATACTCTCTATTACTTAATGCAAACACAATTTATTTATTAGTCTAAGAGAAAGTAAAAATATTTGATAAACTTATCTTCTAATGACTCAAATTTTATTTGCAAAAATCATTAAAAGGCAAACTTCGAGGTAAGGTATTTACGGAAACATGTTAAACATTTTAGTAAGAAGAAGTCCAAATAATGAAAAATAATCAAATGAAATTATTGTTTCACTCGGCTAAGATTAAAAACGAAGGACATATAGTTTTGTTTCCAAAATAAGCGCATCAATAACCAATTGATCAAGGAACATGCAAAATTTTAATTTCACATATGATAAGATTTGCACCTATCTTAATTTTAATGTAATTATTTAAAAAATTGAGAAAAAATCAATAAAAAGAAATGTAAGAAAAAATAAGATTTGTTTAGGTCCATTAGACCAAAATTAATCTATATCCAAGATAAGAAGAATCATCACCCTAGCAATAAACTATGAAAATAAAGATTACAACTTTTATTCTGAAAAGGAATTCTTTCTACAATTTTTACAAAAAAAAACCGGCAACAATAATTATAATATCAAGAAAAAGATAATTAGTCTTTCTTTCTTCATTATTGTAGCCTAATTCGAGTAAAAAATTTAAAGTAAAATAAAGGTAAACAACAACATATTTATAATCACATATGCAACAATGCACTAATTTACCCTTAATCAAATTAAGAGTACTACTTCATATATCTATATTTGACTCTTAATTTGATAGCATTGCACTAAGATGTAATCTTTCTGCACAAATTACTATTATAAATATAAATTTTAATGATAACTAAAAATAATTTTTAATAACAATTTTATAATTATTATGCATCATTAAAACGAGAATCTTTAACGATGTTTTATTAAAAATTATCATTAAAAAGTAATCTGTGACGATAGTTCATTCAAAACTATTATTAAATAATGAATCTTTAATGATAAATCATTAAAAATTGTCATTAAAAAAAGTTTTTAACAATAATAAATATATTTTTATTTTTTAATAATTTCAAATTAAATACAATTTTTATATATGCAAACTATCAAAAATCTGCGTATACACAATTTATTACTTGTATACAATTCTCATATTCTTTGACATATCTACATATCCTTTTTAGTCATCAACCACATCTTTTCATCTTCTAGACATCAACATAATTTTTTTTCAATATTCATATAAAGTTTTCTCCACCAAAATTACAATACAATATATAATTACGTGCTTCAATAAAACTTATTCAACACATATAATCATACAATTCTCAAATACATAACATCTATTCTTTCAATACACTTCAATAAAACAACCATACTTTCTTTCCTCTTTCAAAATAATTATACTAACATATATATAATTACTTTCATAAAAAATATAATTTATACTCAAACAATCATTACTTCTTTCATGTATAAAGACACTTTAACATAATCTAATCCAAAAAAAATCATAAAATATGACATGTAACATAGAAAGATGAAAAATATAATTTCATAATTTAACTCCATATGTATAATATATAAATTTAAATACACATTATTATACTCAATCCTAACTGTTCAGTTATCAAACTTCAATCATTTCACTGTCTACAAAATTTTAAGCATAAATCTTGCATATTTACCTTGGAGGCTTAACTATCTAAGATGACACTACATAAATAATGTCCAACTAATTAATTAAACTCTAATTAAGTAACATGAAATTAATTAAAATTTAATTAGTTAATCTCAATTTCATTAACGCCTAATTGATAACATCATATAATTAACACCTAATTAACTAAACCTAGTTAATTAATACCTAATTAACTAAGACCTAATTAAATAACGTATAGTTAATTAATAACTAATTAATTTATATTTAATTAACTAACACTAATTAATTAACATATAATTAATTAACACGCAATTAAATGACATTCAATTAATTAACTAATTGATTAACCTATAGTTAAGTGATCTCTAATTAATTAATCTCTAACTGTACATCTAATTAATTAACATCTAATTGATAAACCTCAAATTAATTAGCATTTATTAATTAATATGTAATTAATTGACACATAATTATTTAGCACCTAATTAGTTAACAAACATCTTATTAATTAATGCATAATTAACTAACAACTAGTTAATTAATATATAATTAACTAACAACTAATTAATTAATATATAATTAACTAACACATTAACAAATAATTAATTAACATAACACCCAATAAAATAACATTTAATTTATTAACATCTAATTAATTAATACCTAATTAATTGACATTTAATTAATCAAATTAACATTTAAGTTAATTGAATTAGCATCTAAGTTAATTTATTAACATCTAAGTTGATCTAAATAACATTTGAATAACATTTAATTACATGTTTCTTCTATTAATTCTCTAATTACTCATCAAACTTAACATAAAACCATTATGGTAATCAAAATTAACTCATTTGATATAAAATTAATCATAATTAATCCATTTGGTACAATATTAACCAAAGATAACTCATTTGAGAGTTGGTCAACGATAGCCATAGGCGGGCTGGTAGAGGGGTAGGGCGTTAGGCTGCGCTAATGTTGGTCACTAATTGAGCTAAGCATGGTAGCAAAGATGCACACAGGTTGCCTGAATAATAGGCATGGGGTTACATCGATCTTAACCGCAAGAAGGACAGGTAGGGCATGGGGTTTTGGGCGAGGATGAAACATAGACAGGTGGGTTTGTTGCCACCTCGTGACAAACATGATCATTCATTGTTGGTAACAATCTTGTTTAAACTCAAGATACCTCTCCATGAACATGATGGTCCATCACCGATCTTGACCTATCTAATGATAGATTGTTATATCCATCTCTAAGTTTTATGGGTTTTTTTTTTAAATATAAAATTCTTCAAGAATTTCAAAACAAAAACATCCTTAGTAATAGATTTCGAGTTTGTCACTAACTTCTGTTGTTAGTCCATAATTATTACGTTACTAAGTCAAAAAATTTAATTTTGTTAGAATTTCATCATTAATCTCTCACTAAGTAGTGATAGACAAAATCCATGGCTAAAATCTTTTATTATTTCAGTATTTTCTTGTACTTATATGACTTGGAGTTAGAGCAATCACTACACAAAAATTAAAAATTAGCGACACAATATTGTCAGTCATTAAATAATGGTAAAATAGCGATAGATTTATTATAAAATAAAAATTTTATCATAACGATGAAATAATAACAAATTAGTGACACACATTAGCGACACATGCTATCTTCATCACTAATTTTTTTTAATTTATTTATTTTAACTTTTAATGAACTTAACAACAGATTAGCGATAAAATTTTAATCGATAGCTAATCAAAGATCTAGCAACTATAAGGTTTCGATCACTATTTAGGCAATGCAGCCTAGGGACCACCCTATAAGTAGTCGCGAAGGCTGTAAGCTTGCTGCCTTTGAAGGCAGCCATGCATGGCGGCTGCAAAAGCAAGTTGGCCGTTAGCATTCCTCTTTGGAAGGCATCAATGCATGGTCGCCGCTAAAGCAAGGTGGTCGCCAGCTTGTTGCCTTTGAAGGCAGCCATGCATGACTGCCATAGAAGCAAGGTTGCTGCAAGGCCTTCCAAGGCAGCCATGCATGGTCGTGACCTTTTTGCCATAATTCAAAGGTGGCCATGCATGGGCGTTGCCATGGCAGCCATGAATGACCTTCGAAAGTGACTGCGATGGCTATGAAGGAGGAAGCCATGGCCTTCGAAGGGGGCAGCCATGGTTGTGAAGGTGGGCATGGCCGTCGAAGTAGTTGCCATGACCGCAAAAGAGGTAGCCACGAAGGCAGCCACGACTTCCACAAAGGCAGCCACAATCACCCACAAAGGTAGCCATGGTACCAACAAAGGCAGCCACGATCGCCCACGAAGGTAGCCATAGGTGGCCACGACGGCAGCCACGAGAGCTCACAAAGGCAGCCATGGCCTTCAAAGGTGGCAGCGATGGTTGTCGTACCAACGAAGGCAGCCATGGCTGCAGCAAAAGCCTCAATGCATGGTTGCAAAGGTAGCCATGACTGCCCGAAAAGCCTCCATGCATGGCTGTGGAGGCAACCATGGCCATCACCAAAGCATCTAAGCATGGCCACAATGGCAGCCATGGCTTTCAAAGGCGGCAGCGATGGCTACCGCGAAAGCATCCATGCATGGCTGCGAAGGCAGCCATGGCCTTCGAAGGTGGTATCCATGGCTACCGCGAAAGCGCCCATGCATGGCCTTGAAGGGGGCAGCCACGGTCGCGAAGGCAATGTTGCCTTCACTTGATTTTATTTTCACTATGGACGCAATGACGGACTGCACTTCCATCGTTATATTTCACTTCTAGCGACCGCCACTTACTTTCGTTATTACAGTGCTTATAAATTGAAAACCTAATTTTTTTCCTTTCGCACGAGCACCATTTCCTTTCCCCTTATTTTTATTGTTGTCTCTGCTTCTGTTTTCTTAAAATTTTTCCTTTTCGCCCAACTCTTTTTCCCTCTAATTTTATTGTTTTCTCTGTATCTATTAGGATTGTCAAATTGCTTTTTTCACCAACAAGTGGCACTGTCTTTCCTTCATTTATCTTGTTATCTCAGAGCCGAGTCTTTGCCGTTCTCTCCCTGCTCGGCATCTTGGTGTGTCATTTCTCTTCTATTTTCTCCATTATGAGTAGCCATTTTCATCTTTTCTCTTTACTTGATAATTTGTGCAGTTAATTATCGAAATTATTGATAATGATATTGATGATTAGAAAATCTTGTACAGGAATATTATGATTATATTTGGTAATTATAAAAATATTATATATTTTAAATAAATTTTTTAGTTATTTATTTTATGTTTTAATAAATTTAATTTATGGTATATTATTAGGTAATTTTTGAATTTGATTGTAATTTAAGATAAATATTTTAATTAGATTTTTATGAAATTTAAATTAATTAAATATTTATTAAAGTTTATAATTATTAATTTTATTTATTAATAATTTTTTTTATGTTAGATTATTAAGAAAATAATTTAATTAGTTTGTAATGTAAGATAAATAATTTAATTAGAGTTTTATGGAATTTAAATTAGTTAAGTATTAATTAAATTCTATAATTGTTAATTTTATAGGTTCATTAAAATTTTGTTTATATTAAATTAGATAGATAATAGTTTAATTAGAATATAATTTGAGATAAATAATTTAATTATATTTTCATGAAATTTAAATTAGTTAGATGTTAATTAAATTTTATAATTATTAATTTTATTTGTTAATAAAATTAGTTAATTTGTTATCGATTGCATAGATTATAGTTTAATTACATTGTAATGTCTTGACATAAATGATTTAATTAATTAAATTTTTATAAAAATTAATTTACTTAGATGTTGATTAAATTTTATAGTTGTTAATTTTATTTTTTAAAATAAATTTAGTTTATGTTAATTACATATTTACATTTGGATGATTATTACTAATGGCGAGAAAATTTATTTACATGTTAATCAATTAAATTAATCTATTATATGATAATCATAAAATGTTACTGTTAACAAAGTTAGACTTCACACATATTCTTTAAATACACTGTTTGAGAATTATTAGTGAACATTTATTATCGATCATATATTTGTACATGCATCAAAATAAATTATTCAATAATAATTTTTGAATTACCTAGATTGAACAGTTTAGAAATATAATATTTATGTGCAGCATACGTATAAATTAGTGTGCATTTTATTTTGTAAAAATTTGGTGTAGTATCTCATTTGTTCTTCAAGTACATATTAATGGATATGAGCGTGTGTTTTAATGAAAAACACTAACTCATATCTATATTTGTGATGTACTTGGAGAACTATGCGAAAATACTGCCAAAATTTTTGGAAAATGAAGTGAACAATTAGTTATTATATTGTATTTTACATAAACGTACATTTCTGAATGATATAAGACCATTTACCTTTGAAATTTGGGTGGCATGCATCAAACGTTAAACAAGTCGTATTAATATTGTATTTATGAGAATATAATATATAATTTTATATTTATTATGTTTTATGAATTTTTGTGTATTTTATTTTTGTTTAGTTATTTAAATTTATTTTTTTATAAAAAAATAATTATATTAACGATAGATCCATCAATCACTAATCAATTTGTAGTGAAACATTTAAGTTTAGCGACAGATTCTATTCAATCGCTAAAATAGCTAAAATATTATTTTGTGGCTATCCTTAGTGACAGACGTAAATTGGTCACTAATATAGCGACAGATTCTTGTATGTCGCTAAATGAATATTGCTATACTTTACCGATAGATTTTTTTTTTTTGTCATTAGTTTAGCGACAGATTAATATCTAACGCTAGTTTAGCGATAGATCATAATTGATCTCTAATCTGTCGCTAATTAATGGCAGATATAAAATTCAGCAATTAGTTTTTTCTCGTAACAATTATTTCAACTACTAATTTTGTTTGTCATTAATTTGTCGCTAAATTTTTTAGCGATAGACTGTTTCAATTTAGTGATGGATTCATCAGTCGCTAGATCTATTTTTTTTGTAGTGAATTAAATATAAACTACTATAATTTTTATCAATTTTGTTGCCATATATCTGACAATTAATGAGAATATTTCTTAATAGTTGACTCTTTTTATATTTAACAGATCTTTTGCTATAACTCTAGCCTTGAATTTGTTCATCTGCATAATTGGAATCCTAAGTTTTCATTTAAAAACTAATTTGCTACCAATTGCTTTTTGGTTTTTACATCTATTAACTAGAACCTAAGTGGTATTTTGGTGTTAGGATAGCATCCCTTTATGCATTGCAGACATCTAGTGATGTAGTCATTCTTTCATATTGGTAAGTCTCCTCATATGTTCTTGGTTCTTTAAGTTCTAATTATCAACCAAAGTTAGTGCATAAGCAATTATATTGAAATTGAGATAGGTGTAAATCTTATCATACTAGAATTAGAGTAGCCTGGTTCATTGACAATTTGATAAGATTGCCCCTATCTTAATCTTGATGTAATTGCTCAAAAAATTAAAGAAAGAATTGATAAAGAAGCATGTAAGAAAAGACAAGATTTATTTGTTTGATTAGACAAAGCTAATCTATATCCAAGGCAAGGAGAATCGTTATCTTTGTTGATTAACTATCAAATTGGAGATTATAACTCTTGCATTAAATGGTTCTCTTTACAATCTTTTGCAAACTAATTCATATGGGAGCAGCTAAAATGCCCAAAAGAAAAAAAGTAACCAACCTTTCTTTCTTTCTTGCTACTGCCTAATTTAAGCAAAAAGTCTTTAAGTGATAACAAAGATAAATAACAACCTATCTATAATTAGATATGCAATAGCGTAATCATCAATTCACTCTTAATCAGACTAAGAGTTACTGTTCCACCTTTAATCAGACTTAGAGTTACTGTTCTACAATATTACAATAACCCGACAGTTTTATACAGTAAAATTCCTTTGCATGATAGTTTTAAGTTTGTTCATTCTAAAAACTTAACATTTCCATAAAAATGTCAATTAGCTTTGACCTACCTTCACCTCATTCAAACTATTGATTAGTTTATGTATGAAAGGTTTAAATTTGTCCTTATATGTCAAATATTCATATTATGTCATTTCTCTAGTATTAAGTAAAATTTTAATTTCATATTGTCATCATGAGTTGAGATCTTTTTACATGGTAAAACTTGTTCACGTGGCTTTGTATGTTTGCTCATTTTAAAAATCTAACATTTTCATAAAAATATTATTAGTTTTAGCAAACCTTAACCTCATAAAAAGAGTGATTCCAACATTATATTTGTACATAAAAGTTTTAAATATATCTTTACATGTTGAATATTCATATTGTTTCATTTCTTTGTAAATAAACCTACATGCAAAAGTACTTTTCTTTTGCCTACTTCACTTGTACATGAGCTCCAAAGGATGATAAACTCATTTTGGTGGGTTTTTATAATATTACATGGTTGAGTTAGCATAAGATGTATATTTATAAGGAGTTTGGAGGTTTAGGCTTTCGTAATTTCCATGGCTTTAACATTACCATGTTGAAGAATCAAGGTTGAAAATTTATTTTTGAAATAACGGTTTATATATTATGAGGTTGAGGTATACGTTAGCTATGGAGATGGTTTCTGAAAATGAAAGTTTTCGTGTATCTGGTGATTAGAATCTGTTATAGAGTTTACAAGCCCTTCTAAAAGTGACATTTTTCCTTTGGTATGCCTGTAAAGATTGTCTTTCTACTAGATGTGAGCTATAGGCCAAAGTTATTATTGTCCTTTTATCATGTGTTATGTGTGATAATCATATTGAAAACTTATGGTATGAGTTTATTACTTGTTTTTTTTGATCGGGAATGTTGAATTAAAGCTAGTTTGCTCTCTAGAGTGGATTTATGATCCAAAATTACGAAAAGTTTATTTAAATAGCTTTTCTAAATTATTGCTAGTTTAAAAGATTTTGAATTAAGGAAATTCATTGTGGTGCAGTGGAGTATGTGGAAGTAACGAAATAAGTTATTTTGGAATAACAAACATCAGAATGTTTATCAAGCTTTCTTTACCGATTAAATTATTGTGCGATTGGTTAAAAGATAAAAATGAAGAGAATAATTGCAATTATATTACCCTTACAACAAACAATTATTCTATATGGCAAAGACCTCCCATTAGTTACCTACGACATAATGTTGATGCAACTCTTTTTGCAAGTGATAAAATAGTGATAGTAGACATGATTATTTGTGATGATACTAGTAGTTTCATTGCTTGTCATGCCAACACCTTTGTTGGTTCAGCTAGTGTGAAAGGAAGAAAGGCAACTAAACTACTAAAAACAATTTCATGTGTCTGTAATATGGGTTACGATAATGTTACTTTTGAACTTGATGTAAAAAATGTGGTTGATGTAATCAACAATATTGTATTTGATGTTACAAAGTTTGGGGATATCATTCAAAGTTGCAAATCAAGGTTAAGTTAAGATAGAATTTCTTAATATGTTTAGTTCGAAGACAAGTAAACAAGATTGCTCATGTGTTAGCAAAGGTATGTCATTTTCCATACTAATCTCAATGTTTGGTTTAAGTCACCAAATTTCATTAGGACTATTTTGTTAAATTTTTGTTTTAATCGATGTTAACCATAAATAATATGAAAATTTTATTTTTTAAAAAAATGTAAATAAACTAACTCTATTTGCATATTTCGTGTTCACATTACATTACAATCGAAATATGACATGAGATGCTTATAAGTTCATTTCAAAATTTAATAAACTTTTGATAAATACTAATTGATAACAAGTAATATCAATAATGTGTAAAATTATAACAACAACATCATCATATGAACAAAAACTTTGATATGTTAAAAAAAATAAAAAAATACAATAAGTAAGAACTAAAATAAAATTTTAAAAAACGTTATCCTAAGATTCACCGACTAATTAATAATATCTTAATCTTATCATTTCTTATTCTCCATCATTATGTTCACCTAATATAACTACTTTAGCTAGAAATTTGCGGAGCCCAAGCGATCAAAGTGGGTCGGTCCTACACCTTTCAAAATCACATTAAATAAAAAGTTATTAATCTTTGGTTACCCTTTTTAACTTTATGATATAAAACAACATTATGGTACTAGGATTCCACTTAGTTTGTTAATTTACATAATACATAGACTAAAGTTGCTGACCCTTTCTCATTAACTTTCTGATTATTTAAATTGATCTCTCAAAAAAAGATTTTTTTTAATTTATCTTTTGTAAAACCATGTCTATTTTGCTAGTAAAGAGAAAAATAGTATTTGATTTACGAAAATCTCAATGTTATCGTTTATTAATTTTTAATATATATATATATATATAAAAATTGAATGCTGAAAAATTAATAAATTTTTAATTAGATTGAGATCGATTTTAAATTTTCATTTAAATTTTAAGACTAACAAGCTAAGGAGTTGCATCGATGACTTCATGTTCAAAAGAAAAAAATTCTTATAATTTAAAAAAATAAAATAAGAGCAATTAATAAAATAACATTCATAACTTTGCAAAAATAACTTAAGATGCCGATAAATTAACAATTATCTTTAAGGGTAAATGTCATTTAAAACCTTAAATTTTACCCTCTCTCTCCAATCGAACATTTACTTTTAAAAAATATCCAAACAAGCCTTAGTATTTTAATTTTGTTAAAATTGAACCTCGTTGAAAAATTTAAATATTAAAAATATTCAAATTAGAGAGATTTTACAACGAATTTTGACTTATAATTTTTTATGGATGTAATAAAATATTTAAGCTATCATTATAAAAAAATTCAAAAATTTTTAAGTACTAAAAATATTTTTCCTAAAAAATATACCATCAAAAATTTAAAAAATTCATAAAAAATAGTGAATTAGTTAAAAAAAATTTCAAATTTGAGGAATAACATTAAAATAAAATGTCAAATCTATTTGATAAGTTTTTAGTCATTTTTGACAAGGAAAAGTTTATTAATTTTTTATAATTATTTTGAGTCAGGTTTAATTTGGACAAAATCAATAAATTAGGGTCTGTTTGGATACATTTTGAAAGTCAATGTTTGATTGGAGAGAGAGCGTTAAACTCAAGGTTTTAAATGATATTTACCCTATCTTTAATTTGTTCTCAGAACATATTTTTCAGAAATAAGAAGGGAAATATTTTTTAAATATTTTAAATGTTTTTTTAATCCTTTTTCAACAAATAAAACTAAAATTTGATCAGAAAAATATTTTAATATTATATGTAACACAAAGCAGATTAATAGGTATAATTAATAGGAAACTACCAGAACATCCTCAGCGTTTCACGTGGCCATCAGCTATTTGAAGTCTTGTACTGGTGATATTCACATCAAACCACACCCTATTTCTCACTATAGTGTAGTTTACTGAATTACCCTTAGGTTCTCAAGCCACTATCACGTGCCCCATCATAGACTTATCATGTGACAACCCCACCCTCTCCTAGTCTCTCTCTGTCACTTTTGCAGACTTAGTTGCTTCTCTCTCACATAGAAAGTCTACTCTCTGTCTCTCGCTCTCTCTCTCTCTCTCTCTCTCTCTCTCCATAAAAGCTCTTTGGTTTGCCACATCTGAGACTCCAACAAAGAAGCCAGCCAGGCTAAGTTTTATTTACCTCACTCACCCGCTTTGTTTTGTTTTGTTTTGTTTTATTTTTCTCTTGCTTCTTGCTGATTGCTTAGTCACTCTGTTATTTTTTATTTTAATTGCCAGTCACCTTGCTCTCATACTTGAGATTAAGACGGCATTGCTTAGCTGAAAAGAAAAATAGAAGAAAACACAACAAAACCTTACTTTCCTTTTACTTCCTCCCGTGCCGGTGTACTGTCGTGTCCCTCTAGATTCAGCTTCGAAGAGAAGCGCTTCGCTTCACTTGCTGAGAAGAAGAAAAGACAAGTGCTTGACTTTTCCATGTAAGAGAGAGAGAGCAAAGAAGAGAATCATGGGTTGCTTTCACTCGAAAACCACTCACCTTTCCTCCCCTGATGACCCCTCGCCTCTTCCCCAACCCAGCAAATCTGATTCAGGTCTCTCTTTCTCAATCTATGCATTTGCAACATGTGTATGCATGCATGTCTGCGTCTGTTACTGTATGCCTCTTCCTTGTTTCCTGCATTATTTTCTTTCTATTTTGTGCTTTTTTTTCGTGTGGGTTTAGTTAATATCATTTGGGTATTCTGTGTTTTGCCTCAATGAGGATCACATTTATATTGATTGAGGTCTGTGCATCATTCTCTGTTTGATTTCTTTTTCCTTTTTTCTGGACCTCTAATTCTTTTGATTGATGGATTTATTTACTGTGTGGGTTTCTCTTTTTTGGGCCAGAAAATGGGGAACAAGATGATCTGGGGTTCCAAGTGCCAGTATTCAAAGAGTTCGGCCTCGACGAGTTAAGGAAAGCAACTAATGGCTTTAGTACAGGTCACATTGTCTCTGAGAGTGGCGAGAAAGCTGCAAATGTGGTCTACAGGGGGAAGCTTGACAACAATCGCTTGGTTGCCATTAAACGATTCTCTAAGCAGTCTTGGCCTGATGCTCAACAGTTTGTGGTAAGATAGAAAAACAAAATTTTATGTTTAGTGAAAGGAAAGTTTTGGGTGGTAAATGAAGGAAATGAGTGTGCTTAGTGCATGCAATCTTTGGTTGCTGAGAAATTCAAGGGAAACTTTATTAATTATTTGGGCCATTTTCTTTTGGGGTGATAGGAAGGAAATGCAGAAGGTTTGCTAGGCTTTCCTTTGGTTGCTCAGAAAGTGAAGGAGAAGTGTAATATTTACTATGAAATTTAAGTATCTCAATATTTGTGGAAAGGGAGTTCAAAAAAAGCTCATGTGCATGACATAAATATTTTTTTCTTTTTCCTTTTATTTACTGCTTTTTATAGATAGACCAGATAGGTTTTGGGGGTTTTTGGTTATTTTAAACCATGCCGAAAGGTACCAAGATGGTAATAAATGTAATTAAGCCCTATTACTCTTCTCCTTTTTTTCTTGGGTGTTTTCACTTTACTTGAAATTAGTGTGGTTTAGGTTTTCATCATTTTGATATGTCATTGGAACTTTCCATTTTTGTTTCACGAAATTTCAGCTTGGGAAAAAGCTTTTCTCCCCCCATTTTCTAATGGACCAAACATGGCTTATGATATTTGTTAAACTTAGTACTGACTTTGTCCATCCTGAATTTGATGATTGGATAGGCGGAAGCTGCTGGAGTTGGGAAGGTTAGGCACAAGAGATTGGTGAATCTAATTGGTTGCTGTGCTGAAGGAGATGAGAGACTGCTGGTTGCTGAGTACATGCCCAATGATACTCTTTCTAAGCATCTCTTTCATTGTATCGTTCTTCTCCTTTCTTTAGTTCCTTTATAGCTCACATTGACTTACAAATTTATTTTCTAGAAAATTCAATATCTTTCTAGATTTTTGTTTCCATAATTGATTTCCATAGGCATTTGCGAGATGAGATGATGTGGTAATGGCAAAAGGTTTTCAATAAGTCCACTGGAGTTTCTTTCTTTAACATGTTATTTCCTATGTTATATGTCTATTCCTGTTAGTTACATTTTCCGATTCTTGAGCTCAACTGCTCAAAAGGTTGAAGGGACTGGACTTTCATTTGAAAATCCAAATGACATCATTTTGACATCTAGTGAGTTAACAGTTAGAATCTTGTGGCTGCAAATGGTATTTTTTAGTATACTTTTGGTAGTGATCTTGAGGGAGTTACGGATTTGATACCCTTTTTCCTCTCCTCCCTGTCTTCAATCTGTTTTTCAAACCATATTATCACTATGTTTGACAATGTGTTCCTCTCTTTTACAACGTAGCTTTATTTGATCAATCTTGGCATTGATTGCTTTGCTTGTATCTTTGTTATGGTATTGTTTCTTTTTCTCTGAGTGGTTTCTGCAATTAATTAGTAAATGAATGCTTTTCAGGGGAAAAACAGCCACTACCATGGGAAATGCGTGTGAGAGTTGCATTCTTTATTGCACAGGCACTAGATCATTGCAACACAGAAAACCGGAAGATCTATCATGATCTAAATGCATATAGAGTTCTTTTCGATGAGGTATGCATTCATTCTTACAAGTTAATGGAATTTTACCGTTTCTCAGTGGTATGGTAGGATGCTGATGCATCCTCAAATAGAAAACTCTGAGGCTGTTTGTGAGCCTTGACCTTTTAGTGTTCATTTGCTCATTCACTGGTTGCTTGTTTGTAACTTTGTTTTCATTGTTGTCCTTTTCTTTTGATTGGTAATTGGTAATTAGTTTGCTTATATCATTGCTCTATATGGGGAAAAAAAAATTGTTCTTCAATATATTGACTCGCTAGCGTGCGAACCACCTTGGTGTATTCAATTGTTTTGTCTTTCTGATTTCTCATGAAAGTTTGTCAAATTCTGCTGGTGAGCAATGGGTGTATTTGGTGCTCTGTTCAGTGAAAAGGAGTGCAGCATTCACCATTCCATTAGCCATATTTCTTTGAATGCTTCTCTTGTCACTCTAAAGCATATTCTTCTATTGGTGTCCCCAGAATTTTGTGAACTTTCTCGTTGTTAGACTGTAATAAACTTTTTGCTTCTTTCAGGATGGTGATCCTCGTTTATCGAGTTTTGGCCTCATGAAGAATAGCCGGGATGGCAAAAGCTACAGTACCAATTTAGCATACACCCCACCTGAGTTTTTGCGGACAGGTATGCTCTTATTAACACTTATCCTTCAGGATTTAACAAAATCTATTTAGCTTCTTTCTAATTTATGGTTATCTATTATAGCTTTGAGAATTGCCCTAGATGCTGTTGAAATAATGCAACCAGTCCAACAACTTTACTAAAACATTATCCTGTTAAGTACCCAATAATTTTAATGTGGAGAGAAACTAAAGGATGGTTTGGTTCCCAAGAGTGTCAGCCACTTGCCCTGTGATTGCGCTATGATCTCTGTGTGCATCTGTGTATGTTCTCTCTGCTGAGATGGGATTGCAGTGATTTGAAGATGGAAAGACAGTCCCTGACCTTTTCCAATCAGTCACTCCGAATGGGTCTGCTGAAGCCTGTTTAGGTTTTTTGTAATCTTATTCGATTTGTCTGTGACAATCAATGTTCTCAGATCATTTTATATGGTGATATTCTCACATTTTAAGAGCCGGCATGCTCTACCTCAATGGTCTGAAGGAGTGAAACTGAGGGATAATTTATTTGGTTTATTTATAGACGTTGATCTTCTAGGGACTTTCTCGTGGTTTTTTCCAGTAAAGTTGATGTGATGGAAATATGAGAACCTCTACCAAGTGATTGATTTAGCCTTAAAAAATTGCAGGCCGAGTCATCCCAGAAAGTGTGATCTACAGTTATGGCACAGTGCTCTTGGATCTTTTGAGTGGAAAGCATATTCCTCCAAGCCATGTACGTTGCCTTGCATTCCATAAACCTTTGATATTGTTCTTAACATGTTACGATTCATGTCTTAAGGGATGTTTATCTGTTCAGGCTCTCGATATAATAAGAGGTAAAAATGTTCTGCTCCTGATGGATTCGTCACTGGAAGGACAGTATGCCAACGATGATGCTACTAAATTGGTTGAACTTGCTTCCAAATGTCTTCAGTCCGAGGCCAGGGATCGACCTGATACCAAGTTCCTCCTCAGTGCAGTTGCTCCTCTACAAAAGCAGAAAGAGGTTAAATCTCCAAACTACTCTTGTTAAATGACTCATCTTGCATTTTTCTGTCTTTTCTAGTGAATTAAATTTCCTGATTATATCGAGTTTCAATAATTCTTTCTGTCTTGGGCTTCTTTAGGTTGCATCTCAGGCTTTGATGGGGTTGTCTAAAAATACGGTTGTCCTGCCTACTATGCTTTCTCCCCTTGGAAAGGCCTGTGCCAGGACGGATCTTACTGCTGTCCATGACATTTTGCTCAAAACAGGTTACAAAGATGAAGAGGGTGCAGAAAACGAGGTACACTGAAACGTTTACCATTGTTATGCATTCACCATTTCTGGTTATCTAGCTATAAATTCTGGGTTTTTCGATTTGAAGCTACTGATGCTCAAGAAAGCATTGATACCAATTGATGGGTCATCTTGTTTGACAAGTTGCAATGGTTTTTGCCTTCTCTTTTTGCTTATTGTCTGCGTATGGATGCTATGCTCTGATCACTTGAGCTGAATATGTAGCTTTCATTCCAAGAATGGACACAACAAGTGCAAGACATGTTGAATATAAAGAAATTCGGGGACATCGCATTCAGGGACAAAGATTTCAAGAGCGCTATTGAGTATTACTCAAAGGTAAACCAATCGGGTAATCTCTTTTTCCTCGAAAATGAACTTGAACTGCATTCTCTCATGCTCACGAGGTTTTCACATATTGTTTTCACAAAACAGTTGGTTGTGATGATGTCTGTTCCCTCTGCGACTGTGTTTGCTCGGAGGGCATTCTCCTACCTGATGAACGGGCAAGCAGAGCTTGCGCTGAGGGATGCAATGCAGGCGCAGGTGTGCATACCAGAGTGGCCGACTGCATTCTACCTGCAGGCCCTGGCATTGTCAAAGCTCGGAATGGAGACGGATGCTCAGGACATGCTCAACGATGGGGCTGCCTTCGAAGTGAAGAGACAGAACAGCTGGCGCGGGTAGATTTGTCAGTGATAGTGAATGTGTAAACAGTAAGTAGAATTAGATAAGTAGGGAGCGGAGATGAGTCCCGGTTGAGAGATTTTCTCAGATGAGTAGCATGGTGACTATATAGTTACAACCCTTGAGAGTGTTTGTAAAATCTATTTTGAAAGATGGAAACAAAATAAGTTAATTTACAAGCTTATTAATGTATGTAAAACCTTTTTTTTAAAAAAATTTATATCCGTTTTCTCCTTTATTTATTTATTTATTTTGTTTTTATTTATTTTTTGTCTAATGCATTAATTATATTTTTAAAAAATGAAATGATTTTTTTGGAAAAATGAAAATATAGATATGGTGATGGATTGTTGAAGACAATTGGATTTCAAAGTCATGCAAGAAAGCAATATAAATATTTCTTATAATTATCTTAGCTTTAAGGGTAAAGTTGAATTTTTTTAATTATAAATGAAACTTTTATTCTCAAAGATTATAAATTTGACAATAAATTTTAATTTTGTGATTTTATAAATTTTTTATTAAATAATTCGTAAAACTTTGATTTTTGATATTTTGAATATATTTTGTATGATAAAATTGATTTTATTACAATATAAACTCGTGAATTAAACAATTATATTTATATTCATAAATTTTTACAACAAAAAAGTCTGACATAATTTATGATAAATTAAAATCATATTTTTGATATTTTGAAGATAACAAAATCAAGTTTTCAATATTTTGGAAACAAATCACTATAATTCAAACGGAATATTCTATTAGTATCAGCAGTTAATATATATATATATATATATATATATATATGTATGTATGTATAACAACAAATAATAATAATAAAACATCCATATCAACATTTATATAACATAAATGTGAATTTTATATAAATAAATTATTTTAAATTTTAATTTATTTATAATTTCATCTAAAATATTTTAAATTATAATATTTTTTAAAATTTTATAAAATTAATAATTTTTAAGTTGGTAGTCAATGTCAATTGGAACTAAATTCTAAATATTAATATATTGAATTTATTTTATTTTGTATTAATAAATATTTTTAAAAATTTAATTAATAAATTTTAATTTATTGTTCAATAACACTGCATTAAAAAGTATAATAAATCCATCATAAAAGAGTTATATTTTCTTTAACTAAAGGAAAATTAGATAAAAATTAAAAAAATATATATGCATAAATTTTAATTAATTTAATAAAAATAAAATCAATAAAAAAATTTAAAAGTAAATTATTTATTTTATATAATTAAATAATATAATGAAAAAAAGTATTATTATCATATAAAAATATAATTAAAATTATATAAGATAAAATCAAGTTTAAAACAAATATTAAAATTCTCTTAATACTACAATTTCATTAAATAGTTATTGCATGTCCTAAAGAAAATCATTATAAAAAAATACACATATAAGGACATCTATAACAAAAAACTTATATTTTTAATTAAAATTAAATAAAAATTATAAAGTAGACATGAGTCTAGTTAATTTAATAAAAATAAGATTAATAAAGCTAATAAAAATTAAAAATAATTTATCTATTATATTTAATGATTTGATATCTTTAAGAAAAGCGATCTCATCATAACATAAGCTTATGATTATAATCATATAAATATAGTTAAATTAAAATTTTATTAATATTGTAATTTTATCAAATAGTTATTCTCTTCCCCAATGGGAATCCATTTAAAAAATAGGACATCCAAAATGAAAGACTAGTTTTTCTAGTCTTTAAGATTAAAACAAAAATTTTAAAAATAAACATAAAATTTAGTTAATTTAATAAAAATAAAAATAATAAAAATTTTAAAATAATTTATTTATTTTATCTAATTAAATAATTAAATAATATTTTCATTAAATGATCTTATCATCATATAATATTGTGATTTATGATCATATAAAATATAATTAAATTAAAAATAAATACTAAAATTTTATTAATACATTAAAAAGAGTTAGAATTTAGCAATCAAAGATATCGTCATTAACATAAAATTCTATAGCTAAGGGAGTTAACGATGAGTTAATGGTAAAAAAAATTTATTAAAATTTTTTTCATAAAGGAATCTAATGGCAAAATTTTAGGTTCGTCATCAGGCTAATGACAGACAAGAATCCATTATTAACTTAACGATAAATATCTTCATTATCAAATCATTGTCATCTAGTGACAAATGTGAAAAAGTTGACGAGAAAATGTTTAACGATGAAATTTGCTATCGTTAATTTGTTGCTAAACCTATTTTAATATAATAAAAAATAATATATATTTTAATTTTATATTTAAAATTTTTGTGCAATATAATTATAATTTGCATTTAATAATAATTAATAATTAATTAAATTAAACCTTACTGAAATCACATGTATTAACAAAAAGTTAATACCTAGAATTGTACTATTCAATTAAAAAAAAAAAAAAAAAGGAGGATGTCATTATAAGGATCAATGTTGACATCAATTTGAGCCATCGAAAGATACGAGAGAGGATCCAAAAGGTGGACCTTTTAAGAATAAGTAATAACACTTCCATCATGTGGATATACTTCTCCATCTCGACCTCTTTCATCAAATATGCTCATTCATCATAACCTCTTTTTACTGTAAATGCTCATTCATGTTGACCTCAAAACACATTATAGTCATATTCCCTCTCCTTACGCTCCTATTCTAAATGCTTTTTCAACACACTTTTTATGGCTGCATCATCAACAAATCATCCATTATTGGAGCTATCGCTTGAATAGTATGATCGAACTTGAAAGCCAAGTTCATGCACTTAATGTTTCTTCTCTCCACCTATTGTGTCCTAGTAGACCTGAGTGTACTCTACTGTTGAAGTCCTGAAACATCCCTTGTATGCTAGAAAGTGAAGGTAATCGACTCCTTGATGCAATTCTACATGAAAAGACTTTATATTAACCAATTTATTACCTAAATTGAATAATCAAACAAGAAATTATATAATTAAGATTGTTGATCGAATGTTGAAAAAACAAACTTAATACTTGTCGACACACTCACCAATGAATTGATTGGTTGAAATTACTGTTCTTGCTTCAAAGGTTAAGTGGACTTAAAGATGTTCCATTGAGACTAAGAAGCTTATTGAGAATATACAGTTGAGCTTATAAAGAATTATTTTGATCTCATTCTCAAGTCATTTGAATCTTCATCATAAATAATAGTTGATGATAACTCTTTAAAGAAGAGGCTTAACTTCGTTAGTGCTCGCCACATATTTGAACACATATTTGAAGATAATAGTTTCTAGAATGGAATGGATAGTAATTTCTGCATGAAAATATGATAGTCATGCTCTTCATCTCGTGCAACTTATATTTTCTCATATCCATACACTTAGCTATTTTTGACGCATATTCATTGGGAAATGTTAGATTCTTTACCCATTTCAATAATACTTCTTACTTACTTTATCAAGCATGTAATAAGCTTTAGGATATTTCTCAATTACTATATTCCTCGCCAATTTTAAGCCATTAAAAAAATGCCTTCATGTATTTTCTTACCTTTGTATTACCCTTTATCTTTCCTTCCATGTTTAAGACTATATGGAACATATTATCAAAGATATTTTCCTCTATGTACATAAAATTGAAGTTGTATTGAATTAAATTGGTGTTTTAAGAAAATAGATCCCAAAATATACTTCGTTTCTTTTAACTGCACATCTTAAAAATTAGACTATTTACATGATTATATCTTATTTTTGTAACTTCATCAATCCCAATTAGTCTACATCATGCAGTAATTCATGCTTAAACTTCATAAGAAACGCTACTATTCTCACCATTTTATTCTGAATGAATGAAGTTTTGTTCCTTCTAAATGAATGACCTTTAAGTAAGAATTTATGATGATTATCAATCCATGATTGCTTACATTCATTTGGAAGAGTAAATGCATTTGTATTTTCCTTTTAGTAAGGATAAGCTAATCCTCTAGTCGTACTACACCCAAACAATATCAAATACGTTAAAAAGTCACTAATGATCCACATAAGAGCAACTTTTACTATAAAATTTTATTTATAGAAGACATTATATGTTGACACTCCAACCTTGCACAACATATGCAATTCTACTATCAAAAGCTACAAATAGATATCTAACTTATTTTTTCAAGAATAATCTAGTTAAAACTATGTATTCTTTTTTCATCCATATCTAAGTTGGCAAATTAGACAATGTGACTATGATCGGCTGTGAAGAATATTGCTATCCTGACTAAAAAAAATGCACAAACCTAATCTTATGTTTCTATATTCAACTACTAACAATGGATGTTAATAATTAAGATATAGCCAAGCAAAAGAGTTTGAGCAATAATGCATGACATTGACATTATGTTTACATGTCATCTCATGTTTTCAGTTGTGACATTTGACGCATATAGCTTTATAATCGTGGACTCAGACAATGATCTTCATTTTTTATTTATGAAATATTTGTCTTCATCTTTTGTCTCATGGATAATCATAAAACTTACAACTACTTAGTTCATTATCCTCATGACCCCAATATATTATGCACGCATTGTTATAACAATGTATCTTTTCAACTAGTAACCCCATACCTTGCACTAATTTCTACGAGCTATAAAAGTTCTCAATCATGACATTATTGATCGACATCATCTCTTTCGTTAACTGACAAAGATCATCATAACACCTTTCAAAAATGTGGTTCTTTGACTTTATGTTTAATATTCTAGCCACAAGAGATAATTATGAATGATTTTAGTACCCATCCCACAGCTATTGATTAGTGGTAATTAACATATTATAAAATCATTTTGCATCCAGATTTAGGGATTCCTTCATTTGATTAAAATTAAATCCTGGACTAGCTATATCTATTATCATTGTTTGATATGCATTGATAAATTCATGCATAATGACAAATCATTCTTCAACGTAACATTCATTTGATCCATAATTATAACTTTGATAATTTTTCTTATGGTGATTCAAAATATGTAGCCACATGTAGCCAAATAATATCTAATTATTTCAGCATTTTCACGATGACAATTTTGGCACTTTATACGATTACATAGATACCTTATTTTGTTTTCTCCATAAAATTCGGATGACTGTAAGTAAATTGAATAAATTGTTCTATTGCATCTAAAAAAATCATGATTTAAAAGTTCATTTATCAACATGAAGTTTATCTACCGACAATTTGATTTTTTTAATTAGTTCTAAACTAGTTATAATATAAAATGCTCTAAAATGTAAAATAATTTAACAACTTATTAATATAGTTTTTACAACTTGAATAAGCATCATGTAATTTAAAGCAAACATCTAACTATATGACTTGTAGTACGACTTATTCAATAACTTATGCATGCAGTCCAAACTCCAAAGGTATGTGGCTTTACACCATCTAAGAATGCAAAGCACATATTAGATCATTGTTTATTTTATTTTGCAAAAATTTCAATAGTATATCATAATAGTTCTCTAACTACATGTCTTATATGGATAAGAGTAGGTGCTTTTTGTATTAAAATATCTACTCATATCTATTAGTTTGCACCCGAAAAACAAATGAATGTATTGAATAAAATTTTCACAAAATAAAATAAACAATGATCTACATGTGATGTGACACACATTAATATCAGATTCCCAAACTTTCAGATTTAGACAATTCAAAAGTTATTAATAAATAATTTATTTCAATGTACAAGTGCAAAACATGCAAACTATAATAAACATTCATTAATAATTCTCAAATAGTATATAAGAGGATCAATGTCAAAAGACTACACTGACAATAAATATTATGAATTATCATCTAAAGTGACATGTAACAAATCTTATATACATGAATTAACTATAAAAATATGATAATAATAATTAAAGAATACTCTCTCCCAATATTTACTCTAAATTTCAAAATGTCTTTCAAATATAATCTGATTAATGAGAAGTAGTCTAATTAGATAATTCAAAATCAAATAAATAACGCTTTACATATAATGTGCCACATATAAATATCACATTCTTAAACTTTTTGATTTAGACAATTCAAAAATATCTATCAAATAATTTATTTTAATGCTTGTGTGTAAAACACGTGAATTATAATAAATATCCATCAATAATTTTCAAATGATGTTTAGGGAGATCAATATCATCAGACTGCACTAAAAGTAAATATTATGAATTATCATGTATTAAAATGTAATAAATCTTATATATAGGAACTAAATATCTGGAAATATACCATAATTAATGAAAAATCATCAAATTAGTCATCATTTAATTTTACTATAAAAAATTTGAAACATTCATAACAAACAGCTCATGAGTCGAAATTATTCAAAATTGAAAGATTGATTTGAAATAAATGGTAGAATTTATTCAAATTTTTTAGGCATTTCATCAATGAGAATATACGTAAATTTTTTATAGCAATTTGAAGGAGGTCTAATTAATTATTTTTCATTAATTGAGATCTTTTAAAGATATTTGAAGGTTTAAAAGGAAGATTAAAAAAGAGGGTATTTTTCAAGATTTTAAATGATATTTTTCATTAGTTATAAGTATTAGTTACTTTCTTGTTAATTAATTATACATGAACTAATTGTATTACATGTCAATCAATTATATATGATATGTTAATTAATTAGATGTTAAATTAATTTCATATAAATTAATTATGTGTTAATTAATTAGGTATCAATTAATTAGGTGTCCGTTAATTAGATATTAATTAATTAGATGTCAATTAATTAAATGTCAATTAATTTAAAGCTAATGAATTAAAAATTTTAAATAGCATTTACTTTATAATTAATTAACATCTAATTAATTAAAATATAATTAATTAACATATAACTAACTAACACTTAATTAATTACTAACTAATTAACATATAATTAGTTAACTAACCAATTTAACATCTAAGTTAATGTAATTAACATTGCAGTTAATTCAACTAACATTTAATTTAATCTAATTAACAACTAACATCTAATAACTAACATTTTATAACTAACATTTAGTTGACAACTTATGTAATTAATTAACAATGATTATCAGTGAAGACACTGCACATTATGGCTAGCACATTATGGCTAGCAGTAGCAGGCGACGGTAAGGGGCTAATAGTAAGGGGTCGGCAACAATTAGGCGACACTAAAATTATGGTTATGAAGAGGCAAACGTGCTACCTTGCTAGAAGATGCAGGCAACTAATGAGGTTATAGTGCAAAGGCGATGGCATGGAGGCAGGCATGAAATAGGACTGGACTTTACTGGCTACCTATGAGGGTGGCTAGGAGAGGGAGAGGGAGAGGGAGAACTATAGAGAGGCAAGTGCATAGAGGAAGCCATTAACAGTATTAGTTAGCTGGCGTAGAGGGGTTGACAAAGGCGTATGTTGCTGTGAAAAAGGAGAAGGATGTGTAAGGCAAGGAGAAAACGAGAGAGAGGAGAAAAAATTTAGGGTAACTAGTTTTATGTGACATTTCATGATGGATGGAAGCCCATCATCACTAAGTGATGAAGTGGTAACCTTGTGTCTATCTCTAATTAAAGCTTTGCAATGGCCATTAGCAATCATCCTTAAATTTTGAAATAAAAACTCAAAAAATATATATTAATAATAGTTGTTGAATTCTTCATTAAGTTTTTATAGCTAATCCATTAGTAAATTAAAAAAATTAATTTCATAAAAATTTCATCCATTGTTACCTAGTAATCTGTCACTTAATTTTATTACTATTTTAGCATTTCTTTTGTAACAATATTATAATTCCATCAATAGTTTTTATGGGTTCCAAAAGCTACATAATATGTGCATTGTCCCCTGTTTTATCTATTTCTTTTGGAGCCACCTTTTCTATATTTACTAGCTGATATCAAAATTATCAAGTACTTTGTCTTCTTTTCTTTTCTTTTTCTTTTCTCTTTTAGTTTTATCATTAACTTTCATTTTATAATGTTCTTATTTTTTTTTTCAATTTTTTAAATAATACAATGCATTATTTATAAATTTTTATTGTTAATCTCTTTAAATAATAAAGGTTTTTAAGATGAGAGTGCATATTTGCATATACTACTTCAATTAGTTCTTTGATAAAATTCTCTGAAGCTATCTAATGATTAATTTAAAATAATGATAACATTATGGTAAGGTTCAAGGAGTTAATTTTGTTAGGAAATATAAGTTGAGATGTTGGCAAATTTTTTGACATATATTTTAAAATAAATTTTCATAAATATAAGTTGGCAAATATCTATAGAGAATGGACAAGTAGCATTAGAATATTGTATTGCTATGGGTAAGTATTATTACGATAATATTTTCACGTTTCTAGATGTGTAACAAGTATCATTGGGATCCTATGTTAGAGGATTGATTGCTTGGTTACTGGATGAATGAGAATAAGTAAATTCCAATTAGAACTCAAGAGAGAGAATGTTACAATGGTTAGAAATATAACCATTACCACTATTGTAGTAACCAATTGTGTGATAAGTGGTGTCTCTAATTCTCTCTGCCTTTGAGACTAGTGTTTTCCTTAGGTGCTTTCTTCATTAAATGGTGTAATAATAGTTTATCAATGAGACAACAGGTATTGCTTTTGAATATATAAGTGGAATAACATTTTAAATCACAATTTACAACTTATTCTCTCTCTAAAACTTTGCTCTTGATCAAAGTCAAAGGCGATGTTTTTTATTTATACAAAGTGCAAACTTATCTCTGTTCATGTGTAATTTAAAACCAAAATCAAATATCATGACAAACAAAGTGGTAATGGATCACTTGTTGGGTCAAAGAGGAAAGAGGAAGTCTGTGGGGTCTTTAATCTCTAAAAAGAAGAAAAGAAAGCTAGGTTGTTTGCCTAAAACACCGTTGATAAAAGAATCTGAGGATGTTGCTTGCCTTGGTGCAAAAAATTTATTTGGATTGGCTCCTAATGTGGATGTTTAAACCTTCTCAACCTACCAAATTAGCCTTTATGGTCTACTCAATTTCATCTCTATCTTTTAGAACTATAACAAATCCAATTAAAGTCTTTGCAAAACCCATGGATTCAGAAACCATGAATTACCTTAATCAAATAGCCTAGTACAGACCCCCACTAGTACACCTTCTATTTCACCATGGTTTTCTAGTAACCTAATGCTCTCATCCCTTAGATCTTTTCCACCAATTGCACAAAGTGTTTCTAGGAACGCTCTTGATTAAAAATGATGGGCATGAGAAGGTAAGAATAAAGTTATTGACTTTGAGGAAAGTGATCAAAATTTTATCTATGAGGAGGTCACAATCCTAATTTCAATAGATAGTGTAATTAAGTCAAACAGTGATGAAAAAAAAACTTTGCACAACATCCAGCGCAAGCTTTAGCAAAAAACAGGTTATGTGATTCATATATCTTACTTTTTAAGATTTTGTATTGTTGAGAATGAGAAATTATACAAAAATATTCTATTACATAAATCGTGTATGAAAGAATGACAGATGAATAAGGCTTTAAAGAGACGGGTTTAATAAGATTGTTAAAGTCACAAGGATTGTTTGAGTCAGTTACAAATGTGAAATAATTTAATGCATATGTGATGTATGAATTCTTCTCGGATCTAAGTAGTGGGATTAATGACGCTATGTTTGCAAAATATCACAAAAGGTTAAGAAAGCATATTTATGACTTCTCACTGATGTTGCTAAATAGGTTTTTAGAATGCTTTTTACCATCCCTTAGTGTTTTCTTGCCCGGTATAAATAAAATTTATGAAACCTTTACGAGTCATCAAAGGGTCAAATGGCCAAAAACTAATATGTGCAACCATTTTGAATTTTTTTGTTAAATATTATATTTTACAAAAAAAAAAAGCTATTAATAATTGGATGCCTAGTAAACACCAGCAAAAAGTGCATAAGACTCTTGTTGTTTTGTTATACAGGTAAGTTGTAGCTTGGGTTACAACTTTGGACAATATATGTCTGAGCTAATTATAGGTCATGATTAGTCAACTACAATCCATATGATATTTTCCTTCCCTTCACTTATTTACCAAGTGTTGCTTCAGTGTAATGTAGTACTTACTGAGAATGAGAAATCACAACTCCCCTACTCTTGAGGGTGTTGGGCAATTACATAAAAGGGAGCCATGTCAACAACACAATCTTAAACCCACCTTCAGATGCTAATCTTAATGTTGTTCCATCAGTTAGACCTTCTGCTGCAATTTCAAGTTCAACAAGCCCTAAAGTCACTTCAACCAGAATATACAACTTCTTGCAAGCTGAACTATAGAAAATACGTGAGCAAAAGAGAAAGTTCTTACATAAAATCTTTGGCATTTGTTGTCAAATCAATGGGGAGAAAATGGAAGATTGAAGAGTATTAACAATCAGGGTAGATTATTATTGATGCTGGTAAATTTTAAAGAAAACAGATGTTGAGAGAATCTTTAAAAAGTATAAAAAAGTTTTTCTGAATACTACAGATCTTTGAAGGAGAGTAAAGTACTTGATTCTTGCTTAGACTTTTGCAATATGTTTCGCCAAAAAAAAGGCCAAAATACGAGATTATTTAAGGAATATAAGTCGAAATATTGGTGAGGTTTTTGGCAAATATACTTAAAGATAAATTTTCATAGATATAAGTTGACAAATATCTAAAGAATAAGCAAGTAGCATTTTATTGTATTGTCATGGGCAAGTATCATTGGGGTAATATTTTCTTGTCTCTAAATGCATAACAAGTATCATTGGGATGCTATATTGGTTAGAATTTGTGAAAAAAAAAAAATCATCATGGGATGATTATTATAATAAAGCCCAAGTCAAAAGTACCTTAAATGATAAAGCATTATATAAGTGCATTAGGTCTATTTGAAGAGATGATGCACAATATTATGAGAGATTTTTCAAGAGTTAATGCAAACTTTATTGAAATTTGTGTACATTGAAGTTCTAAGGTATTCTTTAAGAAAAGAATCAATTGTCTTCAGGGGATAACATTATTGCACGTTGAAAAGAAGTTCAAGTAAAAGAGATTCAATTATAATTAAGTTTCAACATGTATTACGACACTAATTGAACAATTGAAGAATAAATTTTAACTATGTAAAAATCGATTGGTGTTTGTAAGTGGTTTTACATAAATCTGTGAACGTAAGTTACAAAACTAAACTACGTAAAAATTTATTTGTCCCATTTACTTTATATTTCTGTTATAATTGTTATTACAACATAAGTTAAAATCGAATTTATCATTTTTTGTTTTTTAAAGCAATTGTTAATTTTTTTATAAATTTATTTGTGGATTTCAATTGTTATTTTTTATTATATAAATCTTATGTAATTTTAATTTTAAAATTATATGTTTTAAATATTTTATTAATATTATTAAATTTCAAACTATATAATAAATTAATAAAATAAATAACTATATAATATTTATTTTTATATTAATGTAATAATATTAAAATATTTTATTTTTGAAAAAATCAAAATCAAGATGTAAATTAAACATATAACTTTTAGGACTTTTAAGACAAAAATTCGTTTTAGTTTGCGGCAAATGCCAGAATGAAAGTTTCCGGGAGACAACGGAGTTGAAAATTGCGTGTAATTCACGTCATTCATAGTGCATATAAAAGTACTCTGTCGTAAACTCTTTTTGTCAGTTTTTTTCTTTTAACCGTCCCACAATAGCCAAGAGAAAGGTACGATTTCTTCTTCGCCGCTTCTGATTTTTCAATTTACTCTACTGTTTTTTTCTTTGGTTCTGTTTTTAGGACGGGTGATCTGGTTGACCTTGGTCTTGGTTCTGTTTGGTTCCCGAGAAAGCCGTGGGGTTGAGGAAAAGAGATTAAATTCACCTAAATCTCGTGCTTTATCTTATTTTTGTCGCCAGAGATCTGCAATAGAGAATACGACTAGAATTAGTTTGACCGAGTGGTTTAATCTGCTTTGATTAGTGGAGTTTAAGTTTCTTGCCATCGAGGGTTTGCTTAATTAATTAACCAGATGTCAAAGAATTACCTTGATTTCCTTTCTCATCGGCCAAACTGAAATTAGGGTTTTAATGCACTTTTAGCTGCTGAAGTTGTTTGTAGTCTGGAAGAGATGAATTTATTACTCTTTTCTTAAAGAATAACTCTTCAGGTACTTCATAGTTTCCTGATTAAGTTGAGCATGGAGTAAGTTACCTTAACAATAATTTTTGTGTTAAGAAATTTTTCTTTGGAAGTTGCAGGAGGCTCTTAACCTTTTATGGACACCGAAGCTGCTTGTGAAAAGGCTTCTCTGGAGCAGGCCAGGGAGTCGCTTATCGGAATATCTTATTCTATACCAGATAAGGTTCTAACTTCACCTAATGTGACTGAAAATATGGAAAGCACAGTTGGGCTTACAGTGAAAAATGATGATACAGCCGAGAAGTATAGATCTGAACTGATTTCGATTTCTTACAGCCACTCTCCGGATGTTGAAGTGTCTCCCATTGCTTTGGAAGACCAACCTTGAGTGCTGGTGAGATGCAAAGTTGTTGTAAACAGTTCCCATAACTGATAATCACGGATTGATGTGTTCTAGAACTTACACACTGTGTGAATAATGAACAGATGCTTGGAGTATTTTCTCTAGGTTTCTGTTGTTGTCAATAGAACAGTCTTTTTGTTTATGGATTATTGTATAATTACATCGAGTGATTACTGTGAAAGAAGTTATATCTTTTCTTCTTTGTAGATTAATGGAATTTGGTTTCTGGTGGCTGGTTTATACTCTCCATGGTTTACATTGGACTATGCTGTTTCCATGTGTTTGATGGGTCCTGCAATAGGATTCTGCATGTGTTTGCTGGGTTTCTATAGCAAGTAATTCTATGCTTTCATTCTGTTCTAGTAGCCAAACTGTTAAAATCGTTTTGACTTCACTCATCTGTTTTTAGTTTTTAGTTTTGAATGCTGAACTGAAGATAGCTATATCTATACTTGCTTCTATGGTTGGATGTAACACATAGGGGGCGCAGTGGTTTCTTAATTATCTGATAGTGTCCCTTTATGTGCTCCATTTGCTGGTGCTTTTATCTGATAACTTGAATCTGTTTCATTATTTGGTAGTAAATGAACCTTGATGCTTTCAGCTCTTTGGATGAGCTATACTTGATGACAATTTATAAAGCAGTAGATTCCTAAGTCATGTAGAGCTGTTGGAACTACTGGCTTTCTCGATAGTAAGGCATCAATTTCCACTGGGTCCCCTATACTTACCCTACCAATTTTCTCTGCCTTACATTTTATTTTTCTCAACTTGTCACTTACTTTTTATGCAGTCAGATTGCATTGGATGAAGGTCTAATCTATGCACTTTCTAGTTCATCTTTCTCATTTTTGGTTCTGTTGTGCTCTGCAGGGTTGCTAATTAAATCGATGAGAGGGTAATTTTGAGATTGATGGGTTAAAGATTGAGTTAACTAGACAAGTGGAAATTTGATTGGATTGTAGGAAGCTGCAGAATCGGAAATCTTTTTTTACTTTGATCAGGAGAATCGTTTGAGTTCGTCATGTGTACTGTAAATCGAAGAAAGATTAAATATATGGATGGGAAAGCTTATTTCGGAACGTTTAGTAGAATTATGAGTTTAACAGGAATAAGTCTTGCTATTCTTAGGCAGTGTTTTTCACAAGTTTGCTAAGTCAGAGTGTTCTATTGATCGATTGCCTGAGTGCTGGTGTTGGGTGGAGTTGGTTGTGTTTTCTGATCTAAGTTTGTGGCTCAGCTAACTTGTTTTGTTTCTCCAGTGTTTAATGGATGTACTCCTTTTGTCTTAAGAAAAACAGTGGAGCAAAGAATTGTGGAAATGGAGGTGGTAATGGTTTTAGTTGGATTTCCAGTAGTCATCTTTTTGTTTATTTATTGTACACAAAGGTGTTCTTGGGAAATTTAAGGTTCCATTGCAGATAATGATATTTTGTTGATATTTTTTTGTTGATTTTTTCCACAGAAGAGATCAAAGAGTTTTTTCTAAAAAAAATAAATTATAATGATAATGGGAGAGAGAAAAAATAAATCTTAATTAAATATTTTATTAAGATATTATGTGTTAATATTAAAAAAATATGATCCTGAAAATAGATATTCTTGATGTATTGACAGTTCTTTTTACTGGGCAACAACTAGTAGTAAAAGATTGAAATTGTGGAGACTTATTTTGTTCTTATCCTGGCGTAACTCTTGTTGGGTGCTACTGCTTTTCCCAATCTCTTGCCTGGATTGGCCAAAGGGGGGGTCGGGGATGGGTGGTGTTGCTCTTTTTGGTTTTTTGTCAAACTTTCTTTTCTTCACTTTCTAGGAAAATTTATTTGCTTTGCATTTCTTTTGGTTGCCAGGGCGGTGAAAAAAGCTAATTTGATAGAGAAATTAATATCTCATGATTTTGTTTATGAGTTTGATCTTAATGAGGGTATCATAGAAGTTAATCTACCAGGTTATTTAATTAATTATTTTATAACATAAATTAAACGCAAATATAGAACTAATTTTTTGTAAAGAATATTAAATGTATCAAAGGAGTCATATCTTGCTGGCTAATCCAAATAAAAATATTAATCTAAGTTCAATTTATATTGAGACTGGATCATATTTCTGGATTAGCTTATTAATTACTTAAGAAAATAAATTACGTGAAAAGACTAAAAATTCATTAAATTTTTTATGCAATCTGTTGTAAAATGATAACTTTTATTTTATAAAAAAAAGATTAATTTATTCAAAAACGAATTGAACCAAAGCCTGTCAAGTGGTATTAAAATAGATTTGAACATGTCATGAACATGGATGGTATTTCATGGAATTGCTTAAAATTTGAATTTTTTGCAATTTTTTTTTGTTGATTGAATCACGATGAATTTTTGAAAAATATGAATATATTGTTCAATGAAATAAATGCTTATAATTTTTTTTTACATTAATATAATTTATTACAAATATCTTTTTATCTCCTTCGTAGTTACTTTTATCCTCTTTATCAATTTAATCTCTTTTTCAAGTCCTTGAAAGTCAAAGATAAAATGGTTTGACTAATTACAACTTGGATAATCTTTAAGAAAAATAATTATATATATGTAAATGACAATTATAATAAGACAAAGTAGGTGATGTTTGACTAAGAATAAACAGAACAGTAAGAATATGAAGCTTTCAACAGTCTAAAGAGCTCACATATTGTATAGGTTTCACATTCTAATTTAGCATATATAGTAATGTTTTTCATATTAAAAATAGAAAAGATGGGCAGTGTTTCTCCATCTATAAAGGAAGGAGATTCATCTCCTTCTCCAAGCAAGAAGTGGAGAGAAAGATCAAAATCACAAAAATGGTGGAAATGAAATCAGAAATCATATCTAGGCAGTGCATCAGGCCTTCCTCTCCAACCCCTTCCCATCTGAAAACCTTCAAGCTCTCTCTTCTTGACCAACTTTCCCCAGCCATCCATGGTAACATGACCTTCTTCTTCCCCTCCAACACTTCCTCTGATTTCTCCACCAAATCCAACCTTCTCCGGGAATCCCTGGTCAAGACCTTAAACCTCTTCTACCCTCTTGCTGGCCGCCTTCAGGATGCCGCAACCATAGTTTGTAACGATGAAGGTGTTTACTTCATGGAAGCTGAAATCAATATCGAGCTCTCCGAGTTTCTGAACCTGCCTGATTTTGATCGTATGGATCATTTTCTACCCACCAGTGACCCTGAAATCATTGAAATGTCTAACGGTGCCATGTTGCTTGTAAGATTCACTAGCTTCACTTGCGGTGGTGTTGCTGTTAGTCTTTCCCTGACCCACAAGCTTGCCGATATAGCCGCTCTGATCACTCTCCTTCAGACCTGGACATCAGCTTGCCGTGGTGACCAGCCTGTGCTGCCCGAACTTGTTGGAGCAGACTTCTTGCCTCCCAGGAATGACCTTCCCAACATGTCCGCTTCCGTCAACATCAACGCAGAGAAGTTTGGGTTGAAAAGATTCGTGTTCAGCTCAGCAAAGATCGCAGACCTGAAAGCTAGAGTTGACCAGGAATTCCATCAGTTGATGCAGCAGCATCCCTCGCGAGTTGAAGTAGTGCTTGCACTTATCTGGAAGTGTGCCATGGCTGCTAACAGAGCCAAACTGGGCCGATTCAGGCCATCAGCATTGTTCCAGGCCGTGAACTTGCGGAAAAGAATGGATCCTCCGCTGCCTGAAACTGCTATCGGCAATTTCATATGGCCTTTCATGGTGCTGGTAAAAGAAGAAAACGACCTGGAGCTTCTTGATTTAGTGATTCAGATGAGACAATCGTTGAACAATTTCCTCAACAACAAGGCCAACAAGTTCAACGGCGAAGAGGGTACGTTGACCATCCTGGGAGGCTTACAGGACAGAGGAGAATTTTTCAGAGTCAACAGGGACATCACTGTTTACAAGTGTTCAAGCTGGTGCAAGTTTCCTTTGTTCGACACCGATTTCGGGTGGGGGAAACCGCTGTGGCATGTCAGCGTAAACAAGATGGTAAGCAACACAATTGCGTTGGCTGATACAAGATCTCGCGATGGCATTGAAGTTATCTTGACATTGGATGAGGAAGAAATGGCCATTTTCGAGCAGAACGAAGAGCTTCTGGAATACGCTACACTTAATCCCAGCGTCTATGTTTGATCCTATTCAAGTAGATGACACTCTCCCTGATGTGTTTTTCCTGTTAGTGACTATGGTTTTGCTTTTTGGTTTATCTGTTTGCATTCCAATTAATGCAATAAACAAAGTTAAACGTCATTGCCAAATGGTCAATATTTTGGGAGGCTTTTTGTCCTGTCAGTTTGTGTGGAGTTTTCACGGCCATAATTTAGAGGACCCAATTGATTTTGTTTATGATTAAAGTGTTAATTTATTGAGGGAGTGGTTGAAGGATTTGGCTCTGTTGTTATTTAGAGAGTGGATGTCAACTTGTGAAAGTCATGAGAGCTGAATATATATTTATATCCGTGGACACCAATTTGCAGAGAAAATCTTTGGGCCATCTGGTAATCCAATGGACCCATAAAACAAACCGTCAGACCAGTGTCAATCTGGTTTCTCCGGTTGCAGACTTTCAATGGATTGCAGCAAAAAAACTATGAAACTTAAATCTACCTCCAATGGCAAGATAATTGATTCATACTAACCATGACTCATTAAGCAATATCATCCATCCATTAAGAGGAAAATGACCTAAAACACATACATAAGCTTATGTGTTTGCCTTACCAACTCTCTCTCTCAGTTCTCTGAATGTCTACTCTCTTACTGGCATAAGAGCATGCATTTTCACCTTCATAAAGTTTCTCTTTATCCCTTGCAGTGGCTGCTTATGTGATCAAGATTGGTCACTTAACTAAGTTGCTTTATGCTAATAACTCATTACCACCTCATCACTTTCATTTGATCAAAATGACACCGAGAAATATCACCCTATCATTTAAGAAAGTAATTGGAAACATATATCCAATACTAACCTATCTACTTAATCGATATGGGATTATATATATATTTGATTTTTTTCAATTGTTCTAATAAGAGGTTTTAAAATATTTAAATTTATTAAATTACTTATTTAAGTAAAAGTTATATAAAATTTTGGTATATGTTATCAATCAAATTTTCATGTTAAAAAACTGATAAATTAACTCTTAATTTATTAATTTGGTTTAAATTGAATCTCAATTCAAATGATTATAAAAAACTAAGAATATTTTCTTTATTAAAATGCTTAAAATATAATTCATACGAATTTTTATTTTATTTTGAATATATTCTTTAAATTTGAATAATTTTTAAGCTAAGATCTAATTTTTTGTGAGTTTTTTAAAATTATAAATTTAAAAAATATATTTTTTTAAGACTTCATAAATTTTAAAATTTTTTGTGATAAAAGTTTAAATATTTCTTTGCATTTGTAAAAAATTTTAAATTAAAATTCATTATATAAAAGCTCTAATTTGAATATTTCTAATCCTTGAATTTTTTGAAGAAATTCAATTTAGTTTAAATTAATAAACTAAAGTTTGATTAGTAACTTTTTGAGCATTAACATTTATTTTAAAACATGAGATAAATACTTTAATTTTATATAATTTTAATTTTTAATTTTTTTAAATAAAAATATCATTAGGCATGTATTAGGCTATTAAAAATATTAAAAAATATTTTTTTTCTCTCTACTTTTTGTCAGGACAATTCTCTCACTCTACTTTTTTTTTTTTTTGTCAAAATTGGTTGCTTTACTTTTTGCAAAACAATAAATTCAAATATTATCCTTTTTTAAATAGAATTTTGTTCACATAGATAGATGGAAACAGAAGAGTCTATGATTTTAACGTTATTTTGGATTGTTTAGAATTTGTTTTAATAAAATCTTTCATATTTCCAAAGCAAGTTTGTAATAATATGTAAAGTATTAAAGTTTATATATTGATTAAAAAATTATTCTGAATAAAATGTAAGATCTGAATACTTAAAGTTGTATCTTCATTTTCTGAATTCAAAATTTGCAAATACTTTTATTTGAAACAACATTTTGATGTAATTAGATCTAGATTAAACTTACCTCTCCTTAAAGAGGCCAATGACGAATAGTCCAAACAAGGTCTAACTCTACAAAAGGCATGTTCCTCAAGAAAAGGGACTCATGCCTAAAAAGTAACTAGTAGTCAAAAGGTTAAATGGCATTAAGATGATAGGCGACTAAGTATTAACAAATGAGGTATTGAAATATCAGTATGATAATAATGTAGTCAACGAGGCCTTATGATAAATTGATACCCGACATACAACACAATGTTAAGAGATCAGGAGACCAACTACTTTTTGAAAGCAAATATAGATCAATTGCCAAGGTTAAGAAAAGTCGTACCAAGTAAGAATGATTGATATGCCTATCGACTTAACTGTAAAAGGAACACCCTAGGTATGCCTCATGAAAGCTATTTATCCATAGCCAAAACTCTACCAATTTTTCTATTAGATTGGACATTAAAAGGTACCCTAGTTGCATGGTTGTGGCCTCCTAATATTGTTTCATCTTGTAAATTTCCCTGATCACAAACCTCATTTGGAAACATCGATTGCCATATGTCCTAATCTCACCCCATGTTATGTTTTGGTAGCATCACTCGGTGCCGTTTGTAGGAATCTATGATGAAAATCTACACCTGTCAAAACCTACTAACTAGCCAAAAGGCTTTCTTGATCTCAAACCGGTCTCTGACAATTTGCATTACCCAACTCATCATACACTTTAGTATGGCACGACCTTAGGTGGTATCCTTGTCACCACATTTTGTGACCACCACCACCACGACCTTGTGGCCACTGCTACTAGGGACAATGGTCGACACAACTCTCATATTTGCACGACCTCTTATGTAGTCCTACCTGTACCTATGACGCTGGTAGGTATAACATTTTAAGTCTTACCTTTTTATTATACACTCACATATTAGCCATACTACCCTTCCATAGGACCCTCTATTTTCCACTTTTTTCAAACATTTCTTAGGATCACTGCATTGAACCTTAAGTCAATGTACGATTGAATCGTAAATATTTTCAATGTTTTTATCCACAAATAACTTTCTCAAGGAGGCCAACAACCCCTCAATCCCTAAGTGCACCAACCACTAACTCTAGTGTTATTGAGGCCGTAGACAAGGTGGTTTAAAACCACTATGATTAGAAGGAAGAAGATAAAGAAGAAGTAAGTACAAAGCAAGATAAAGGGAAAATGGTAGTGATGAATCCTTGCACACTTCTTGCTATCCTAAAGGCAAAGAGATGGATAAGCTAGAAAAACAAATTCAATTCCTCATGAACGCCTAAACAATGATGACTTCAATAGAATATCTTCAAGCTATGAGATGCCTATTGGTGGTCGAGATCCTCGTCGAGCCATTACCACCTAAGTTGAACCCTCTACTGATCGATAGCGATGATAGACTAGTAGACCTTAAGAACAATATCAAGAGGCCTGTCAAGATGGATAAGCACTAGGGACTGTCAAATGCAATGAAGTTTGATGCTTTCCTTGTCACCTTGGTGAAGAACACTAAGTAATGGTATAACTCTCTTTCAATTAATTTTATTAACTACATTGATTCTTATAGGCAAATGGTTCTATGATGCTTCATAAGCAACATGGTCAAGAAATTAGAGATGACCTAATCTGTTTCATATCATGTAACAAGCTAGAAAGTCTCCCCATGAATACATAAAAAGGTTTACTTCTGTGGCCTTAGAAGTGAAAAGCTTAGATCAGTTGGTAACAATATCAATGGTGAAAGAAGAGATTCAAGGAGGTGCATTCCATAATGCATTGAATAAAAAGACACCGAAGAACCTTAATGAGTTATTGGTTAATGCAGAGAAGTTTATTAATGAAGATGAAGAGAACAAGAGGAAGTTAATGCTTAGCAACAAATATTAAACTTCATACAAGTTAAAAAGGTAAGAGAATCCACAGCAACTTTTACATTCTCCCCATGAAAACAAAGAAGGAAGACGAAGGAAGAGAAAGGATAAAGAATCACATAGAGGAAGCCTAAAAGATAGTCATCGTTTTGTCAATGAGGAAAAGAGATACATGCCCTTTGTAATGTTGATAATATGTTGATGTAGATAAAAAAAATGACCCTAGGTGAAATGGCTAAAGAACGTGTATTCTAACTCTTTTATTACACACTCACATGTTAGCCATACAACCCTTCCCACCCAAGGGACCTTATATTTTTCACTTTTCTTAAACGATTCTCAAGATCGATACTTTGAACCTTTAGTTAATGTATGGACCAAATCACAAATATTCTCAATGCTTTTGTCTAACAATATCTCTCACAAGGAGGCCAGTACCACCATCCATTCTTAATGCACCAACCATAAGCTCTAGTGTTACTTAAGGCAGCTAACAAAGTGGTTCAAAAACCTACTATGATTGAAAAAAAGAAAAAGCAAACATAAAGCGAGATAAAAGGAAAAAGATGTTTGATGAATGCTTGTATAACTTCTTGCCATCTTAACGAAAAAGAGATGGGAAAATTGAAAAAGCAAATTTAATTCCTCATGAATGCTGAACAATGATGACCCTAACAGAATACCTTCAGTTTGTATGATGCCTATTAGTGATCGACATCTTCATTGAGCCATTACCACCAATGTTCAAGCCTCTACAGATCCACAACTTTCATGGACTAGTAGACCTTAAGAATAATATCGACAAGCTCGCAAGGATGGATAACCTCTAAGGCGTACCAAATGTAATCAAGTTTAGACCTTTCCTTGTCACCTTGGTGAAAACCACCAAGTAATTAATTTTATTAACTCCTCTAAGTCTCTTAGGCAAATGGTTCTATGATGCGTCATAAGTAACATGGTCAAGAAATATGAAATGACTAATCTATTTCATATCAAGCAACAACTCAGAGAGTTTGTCCACGAGTACATAAAGAGGTTGAATTTTGCAGTCTTAAAAGCGAAGAGCTTAGATCAATCGGTAGCAATATTAGTGCTGAAAGAAAAGATACAAGCAAGCGCATTCCATAACATGCTTAATAAGAAGATACCGAAGGATTTTAATGAGTTATGGTCAATGTGAAGAAGTATATCAATGAGGAGGAAAAGAACAAGAGGAAATTGAAGGCATAATAACAAACACTAAACTTCGTAAAAGCTAAGAAAGTAGTAGAATCCAAAACAACTTCCACATTTTTCCTATAAAAACAAAGAAGGAAGATGAAGAAAGACAAAGGGTGAAGAATCACATGGAGGAAGCCTAAGAGATGGTCAGCATGTTATTAGTGAGGAAAAGAGGTACATGCCTTTGCAACGTGGATAGGGAATACACTTATGTAGATAAAGAATGATCCTTAGCTAAAGTAACCAAAGAAAATGTACTTTGACCCCTTTATTATACACTCACGTGTTAGCCATACCACATGAGACCCTCCATTTTTCACTTCTCTCAAAATGTTTCTCAAGGTTGATACATTGAACTTTAACTCAATGCATGGACCAAATCACAAACATTTTCAATGTTCTTGTCCATCAATAACTCTTATAAGGAGGCCAATACCACCCTTAATCCTTAATGCATCAACCACCAACTTTGGTGTTTCTTAAAGCTACAGACAAGGTGGTTCAAAATTACTATTGTTAGAAAGAATAAGATGAGGAAAAGTAAGCACAAAGCAAGATAAAAGAGAAAAAGGTGGCTAATGAATGCTTGTATATTTCTTGCCATCCTAAAGAAAAAAGATGAGCAAACTAGAAATGCAAATTCAATTCCTCATGAATGCCTAAATAAAGATGACTCCAATAGAATATCTTTATGCTGTAAGATGCCCATTGGTGGTCGAGATCCTCATTTATCCATTACCACTTGAGTTCATGCTTCCACAAATCAATAACTTTAATGGATTAGTAGACCTTAGGAACAATATCAAGAGGCTTGTCAAGATGGATAACTTTTGTGGACTATTAAATGCAATGAAGTTTAATGCTTTTCTTGTCACCACTAAGCAATGGTATAAGTCTCTTCCAATTGATTTATTAACTCCATGAGTCTTTTAGGTAAATGGTTCTATGATGCTTCATAAGCAAATGGTCAAGAAATAAGAGATGACTAATCTATTTTGTATCACGTAACAACCCAGAAAATCTCTCGACGAATACATAAGGAGGTTCACTTATGTGGCCTTAGAAGTGAAAAGCTTAAATCAGTCAGTAGCAACATCGTTGGTGAAAGAAGAGATATAAGCAGGTGCATTCCATGACGTATTGAATAAAAAGACACCGAAGAACCTCAATGAGTTATTGGTTAATGCAGAGAAGTATATTAATGAGGACGAAGACAACAAGAGGAAATTAGAGGCTTGACAACAAATATTAAACTTTGTAAAAGCTAAAGAGGTAGAAGAACCTAAAGCAACTCCTACATTCTCTCCATAAAAACAAAGAAGGAAGGTGAAAAAAGAGAATGATAAATCACATGGAGGAAGCCTAAAAGATGGTCATCATTTTGTTAACAAAGAAAAGAGATAAATGCCCTTTACAATGTTAAGGAAGAATATACTGATGTAGATAAAGAATGAGCCCTAGGTGAAGTGACCAATGAACATGTGTTCTAACTTTTACATTATACCCTCACATGTTAGCCATACAACCCTTCCCACCCATGGGACCCCCTATTTTTTACTTTTTTCAAATGTTTCTCAATGTCGATACTTTGAACCTTAAGTCAATGTATGGACCAAATCACAAACATTCTCAATGTTTTTTTCAATCGATAACTGTCACAAAGAGGTACCACCCTCAATCCTTAGTGCACCAACCAGTAGTTGTGGTGTTACTTGAGTTTGTTGATAAAGAGGTTCAAAACCACTGTGATAAGAAAGCAGATGAAAAAGAAGAAGTAAGCACAACCCAAAGAAAAGGGAAAAAAGTGGCTGATTGAATGCCCGTATACTTCTTGCCATCTTAAAGAAAAAGAGATAAGCAAACTAGAAAAAAAAAATTAATTCCTCATGAATTCATAAACAAATACAACTCCAAAAAAATATCTTCAAGTTATGGGATGTCTATTAGTGGTCTAGATCCTTGTTGATGCATTACCACCTAACTTTAAGCCTCTATAAATCTAAAACTTTGATGGATAAGCAGACTTTAGGGATAATTTCAAAAAGCTTGTCAAGACGAATGACCTCCAAGGCCTATCAAACGTAATGAACTTTCAAGCTTTCCTTATCACCTTGGTGAAAGCCATCAAGCAATGGTATAACTCTTTTTCAAATGATTTTGTTAACTCCTTTAAGTCTCTTGGTCAAATGGTTCTACAATGCTTCATAAACAGCACAGTCACGAAATAAGAGATGACTAATCTATTTTAGATCAAGCAATAACCCAAAAAGTCTCTCCACAAGTACAAAAGGAGGTTCACTTCTATGGTCGTAGAGGTAAAGAGCTTAGATGAGTCAGTATTAAAATCGGTGGTGAATGAAGAAATACATGCATGTGCATTCCATAACGCGTTTAATAAGAAGATACCAAAGAACCTTAATGAGTTATTGGTTAATATGAAGAAATATATCAATGAAGAGGAAGAGAACAAAAGGAAATTGGAGGCTTACCAATAAATACTAAACTTTATAAAAGCTGAAAAGGTAGGAGAATCTGAATCCAAAGCAATTGCCACATTTTCCTCTAAAATAAAAAAAGGAAGATGAAGAAAGAAAAGGGATAAAGAATCATACGAAGGAAGCCCAAGAGATCTTTTTCATTTTGTCAATGAGGAATGAAGGTCCACGGCCCCTCTGCAACATTAAGGAGGAAAATACTGATGTAAATAAAGAATGACCCCCAGGTGAAGTGGCCAAAGAACATGTGTTCTAACTCCTTTATTATACACTCACATATTAGTCATACTACACTTCCCACCCATGGGAACCTTCATTTTTCACTTTTCTCAAACGTTTCTCAAGGTTGATATGTTAAACCTTAAGTCAACGTACGAACTAAACCATAAACGTTTCCAATATTCTTATCCACTAATAAGTTTCACAAGGAGGCTAGCACCACCCTCAATCCTTAGTGCACCTACCACCAGCTTTAGTGTTACTTGAGGCTATTAATAAGGTGGCTCAAAACCATTATGATTAGAAAGGTGAAGATGAAGAAAAAGCAAGCAAAAAGTAAGATAAAAAGAAAAAAGGTGGTTGTGAATGCTTGTACCCTTCCCGCCATCCTAAAGGAAAAAAGATAGGCAAACTGAAAAAGTAAATTCAATTCCTTATGAATGCTTAAACAAAAAGACTCCAACAAAATGTCTTCAGGATATGGGGTGCCCATTGATGGTCCAGATCCGCGTTGAGCCATTACCAACTAAGTTCAAGCCTCCCCATATTAATAAATTTAATGGACTAGCAAAAACAAATTCAGTTCCTCATGAACACCTAAAGAAATATGACTCCAAAAAAATATCTTTAGGCGGTGGGATGCCTATTGGTGGTTGAGATCCTCGTTGAGCCAGTGCCATCTATGTTCAAGCATAGATCGATAACTTTGATGGAAAATCAGACCTTAAAAACAATATCAAGAGGCTCGTCATAAGTATAACCTCCAGGGCCTATCAAATAAAACAAAGTTTAGAGCTTTCTTTGTCACCTTGGTGAAAGCCACCCAACAATGGTATAACTCTCTTTTAATTGATTTTATTAACTCCTTAGAGTCTCTTGGGCAAATGGTTCTATGACATTTCATAAGTAGCATTATTAAGAAACAGGAGATGATTAATCTATTTCATACTAAGCAATAACTCCGAGACTTTGTCCACGAGTACATAAGGAGGTCCAATTCTGCAACCTTAAAAGTGAAGAGCTTAGATCAGTTAGTACCAACATCAGTGCTAAAAGAACAAATACAAGTAGGTGCATTCCATAATACAGTTAATGAGAAGACACCGAAGAACCTTAATGAGTTGTTGGTTCATAAAAAAAAGTATATCAATGAGGAGTAAGAGAACAAAAGCAAATTGGACGCTTAACAACAAATACTAAACTTTGTAAAATCTAAAGAGTTAGGAGAATCCAAAGCAACTGCCATATTCCTCCCATGAAAACAAAGAATGAAGAAGAAGGAAAAGAAGGGATAAAGAATCACATGAAAAAGCCCAAGCAAATAGTCATCGTTTTGTCAACAAAAAAAGAAGTGGGCGAAGAGCATGTACTTTTCTTTTATTATATACTCATATGCTAGCCATACTACTCTGCCCACCTATAAGACCCTCTATTTTTCACTTTTTTCAAATGTTTCTCGAGGTTGACAAATTGCCCCTTAAGTCAATGTATGGACCAAATCACAAACATTCTTAATGTTCTTGTCCATTAACAAGTCTCACAAAGAGGCCAGCATTAATCATTAGTGTACCAACAACTAGCTCTAGTGTCACTTGAGACCGTTGACCAAGTGGTTCGAAATCAATATGATCAAAAAGAAGAAGATGAAGAAGAAGCAAGCACAAAGCAAAATAAATGGAAAATGGTGGCTGACAATGCTTGTTTACTCCCCGCCATCCTAAAGAAACAGCAATGGGCAAACTGAAAAGCAAATTCAATTCCTCATGGATGCCTGAACTAAGATAACTCCAACAGAATATCTTTAGCTCATGGGATGCCCATTGGTGGTCGAGATCCTCATTGAGCCATTAGCAATTAAGTTCAAGCCTCCATAAATCGATAACCTTGATGGATTAGCAGACCTTAAGGGCAATATGAGACGTTCATCAAGATTGATAAACTTTAAGCCCTGTCAAATGTAATGAAGTTTAAAGCTTTCTTATTACCTTAGCTAAAGCCACCAAGCAATGGTATAGCTCCTTTTCGATTAATTTTGTTAATTGCTTTGAGTCTTGGTCTACGATGCTTCACAAGCAGCATGATTAATAAGTAAGAGATGACTAATCTATTTCACATCAAGCAACAACCCAGAGAGTCTCTTCACAAGTACATGAAAAGGTTCAATTCTACGACCTTAGAAGTCAAAGCTTAGATCAATGAGTAGTAACATTAATAGTGAAAAAAGAAATATCCATAATGTGCTTAATAAAAAGATAACAAAGAACCTTAATGAGTTATTGGTTAATGTAGAGAAATATATCAATGAGGATGAAGAGAATAAAAGGAAATTGGAGGCTTAACAACAAATATTAAACTTCGTAAAAGCTAATGAGGTAGAGGAATCCAAAACAACTCCCACATTTTTTCCACAAAAATGAAGAAGGAAGACAAAGAAAAAGAAGGGTCAAAGAATCACATAAAAAAAGCCTAAGAGATGGCTATCGTTTCATCAATGTGGAAAAGAGGTACACACTTTTTGCAACGTTAAGGAGCAATATACTGTTGTAGATAAAAAATGACCTCTAGGTGAAGTGACCAAAGCACATGCACTCTGACCTCGAGAAATGGAATGGAACAATTACTATCATTTCCACCGAGATCATGGTAAAACATTGAGGAGTGTTGTCAACTAGAAAAAGAGATAAAGGAGCTCATATATGGAGATGACCCCTATCTAAGTATGTCAATAAGCCTAAGAGAATGAGACAAAGGCCCAAATAGATGAAATGGCTAAAAGAAGAGAGAAAAATGAAAGATGAGCCTGATGCTCAACCCATTAGAATGTACAGTCATTAAAGTTAAGGACATCTAAGACATTAACCTGATTGCTAAGGGGTAAGACATTAATGTGATAGTAAGGGGGCCAATATTTGGAGGACAGATTTCATCAAGGAAGAAAATGCATACAAGGAAGACAAAAAAGGATTATAAAGTTAAAAAAAAAAAAACTCCATATGGACAACTTTGTAAGCTTTCTAATGTGGACTTGGAAGCAATCATCACCCCTCACCACAATACATCGCTAGTCATTATAAGAGTAATCAATAAAAATGTAAAACAAAATTAAATTGATAATAGAAGCACAACTATTATTTCATATTACCAAGCTTTCGAAAAAATGCATTTAAGTAAAGACAATTAAACATCTTTTGACAAATTATTGACAACCTTTACTAGGTATAATGTGCCCATGAAGGGTGTTATCACTTGCCAATTAAAAGGGATCGCACCAAAGTAGAAAATAAATGGTGACCTTTTCAATAGTGAAAGTAACATCAGCCTACAATGTGCTGATTGGGCAGCCATGCTTTCATACTTTACAAGTTATCATGTGATGCTCACCGATCAAGTTCCATACTTCAAGCAGGATGATAATTGTAAAAAAAAGATCAAGAAATGGCTCATCAGTGTTATTTAACATCATCAAAAGAAAAACCCAACTAACATGTCAAGTTAGTTTAGACTAGAAAGATGAGAAACAATTGGTGCAAGCAAAGGTAATAGGGTAATTAAAGGAAGTTCATATTAGAAAAGAGTCGAACTAAGTAACAACGGTTCACATAGGAGTGAAAAAATAAGAACAAGACAAGGTAATAAATTTTTTTGTTATAATATTTATACATTTGCTTGGATAATAATTAACATGCAAAGAATCAGGTTGAAAGTGATCATCTATAAGCTAAGTGCCCATATGACCATTAAATAAGTCCATCAAAAGAATAGAACTTTCTTAATAGAAATGTAGCAAGCAATAAAATTAAAGGTGAAAGGCTTATTGAAAGCTTAGTTCATTTGAGAAAAGTGCATTTTTAAGAGTGGTTAGCGAATGTAGTAATAATGAAGAAAGAAAACAGCAAGTGGCAAGTGGCAAATATGTGTTGACTTCACTAGCCTTAACAAGGTGTGCTTGAAGGATAACTGCCCCTTACCAAGGGTTAACAAGCTTGTGTGCAACACATCACGACACAAGATGTTAAGCTTATACTTAGGACACAACAAGATAAGAATACAATGATGTCTTTCAGTTTGAAAAATGTTGGAGCCACATATCAATACCTTGCCAACCATATGTTCAACCAATAGTTCAAAAAAAAAAAAACAAAAGAATACTTGGATGACCTAATTGTTACAAGCAAAAAAGGTAGGAGCACACTAAGGATTTAGAAGAAATCTTTGAGTTGTTAAGGATGCATGACATGAAACTCAACCGAAGTAAGTGCAACTTCGAGGTGTCATCTAGAAAATACTTGCAATTCATGGTGACCTTAAAAGGGTTAGAGACCAACTCTAAGAAAATCAAGGCTATCATTGATGTGGAGGTCCTAAAAAACATTAGGGAGGTACGGCAACTTGTAAGGAGGCTGGTTACTCTAGATAAATTTGTTTCTAAGTTAGTAGATCAGTGTCTTCCTTTTTTCAAGGTATTGCAGTACATTAAAAAAAAATTTGGTGGACATTGTAATGTCAAAAAGCTTTTGAGTAACTCAAGAATCATTTACAGAATCCGTTATTTTCATTAAAGCTAACAATTGCGTGAGACGTTACATCTATATATCACGACCATCAAGGAAGCAATGAGTGCCATCTTTTTGAGAATGGAAAGTATAGTTTAGAATCTAGTATACTACATGAGCAAAGTTCTTCAATGGCTCGAAATAAGATATCTTAAGCTCAAAAAAGTAGCATTTGCTTTTGTAGTTGTAGCTAAGAAACTATGCTCGTACTTCCAAGTGCATCCCATCATCCTCAACATGGACCAACCATTCTGGTAAATTTTAAATAAACTGGAAAACCTAAAGGAGAATATAGTCAATAAACCTTGTAAAATTCAACATACATTATAAGCTTAAAACAGCTCTCAAGACTTAGGCTCTAACAAACTTCATAGTGAAATGCACTGCAATTGAATTACTAATACAACTTAAGCACCAATAAGCGTGAATCCCGTGGGAGATATTAGCACGATGAACTAAGAGAAAATAGACATTGATGAAAAAAATCAAAATTTTTAGTGGAAATTATGGGTCAACAATGCTACAGGCATAATAGGGAGTAAAGTCAATATTTTGTTGAAAGGTCTTGAAGGAGAAAAATACCATTATACAATGATTTTCTTAATGTCCAACAACGAAGCAAAATATGAAGCAATTTTTGTCAGCCTGTGGCTTGTCAAAGAACTCCAAGTCCTTCGCATCTTGCCTTTAGCTTTTATCGACTTGCATGCTAATGAGCTCTTTTCCTCGAGTTCTTAAAATCAAAAGTAACTCACAATTAATTATAAAGCAAGTGTTTAGCGATTACAAAGCCTGAGAAAAGCAGATAAGATACTTGGAGAAAGCATAAGAGCTCCTTAAAGGGGTTCCAAAAGTAACAAATTCAAAAAATCCAAAAAGAAGATAATACTTAGGCCGACACTCTTTCCAAGTTAGAATTATTGAACATTGGCCACGTCAATGATGCTACGATGGAGATCTTCAAGCCCCTACTTATGGAGAAAAAACAAGTATTACCAGTAGTCAGATCCCCAAGTCCCTATTTTTTTGTCAAAACAAGTAGAAGGCAAAGCAAGTACGAATTAGGGCAACTAAGTTCGCCATTATTGATGATCAACTTTACAAATGTTCCTTCATACTCTTACTTTTTCAATGTTTAATAGCAAAGGAGTAAGAATATGTCTTGACGGAAGTGTATGAAGGTATTTATGGCATAAACATAAAAGCGTGATCTTTGGCCTACATGACATTGAGGCAAGGGTACTATTGGCCCACCTTGAAGGAAAACAAGAGGAAGTACGTGGAAAAATATCAAAAAAATCAAAAACACATGCCTCTAGTTACTGTCCCTCCTACCCTTATTGACCTAACAGTGGTCCCATGGTCTTTTGCCTAATGGAGAATGAACTTACTAGAACCTTTTCTAATAACCTTAGGATTAAAAAAAATTATGATAATGGTAATATACTACTTCATTAAGTAGGTGGAGCAAAGGCAATCTCCACCATTATGGTTCAAAAGATGTGAGATTTCATTTGAAAGTCAGTCATTTGCATATTTGGCATACTTAGAGCAATCATCATTGATAATGAAACCTAATTTTGAGATATGAAGTTCAAAACTAACTATAAAGAGTTACAAATTAATTTGAATTCACAGTAATAAGCCAATCAGGTCACCAAAAGACATCTTCCAAGCTTAAGACAAGACTTAACAATGTTAAAAATGCTTAGGCAAAAGAGTTATATAACATTATATGCGTGTAGTGGATGACAAATAGAATAACAATAGGTAAAGTCTTTTTCTCTTTTGCTTTTGGTACAAATGTTATGGTACCATTGAAGATTAGGATGGTGTCTTCTTGAGTGAAGGCCTATAACAAAGTAAGTAATGCTAATGATTTATAAGCCAAACCTTGGCTTGTTAGACGACACAGAAAATCAAGGTTAAAGCTACCATATATCATCAAAAGGTAGTTTGATTCATAATAAAAGAGTCAAAAAGAGAAAATCCTTAGAATGGGACTAAGTAAAAAAGAGGGCAGTGTGTCTAAGACATATATAGTAACAAGATAGCTAACCCCTAATTAGGATTTATACAAGGTGATGAGGATCGTTAGGACTAATATTTATAACTATGAACTTTTAAAAGGATGAAAATACCTCAAACCTAGAGCTCAAAAAATTTTAAAATATATTACCAATGAAAGGCTTGTAATCATAAAGAAATACTAATGAAATCGACGTAGCTCTATAATCAACCATGTTCAATTTTGTGGGCTTCATTTTTTAAACTCATCACTTATGGTTGAGAAATCCCATTAAATCATAGGAAGTTAATTAAAGAAAATTACAATAATTTCCACAATTAAAGCTAGGCCACAAATTCACTAAGCTGCCAAAGCCAATAAGGTTGGTCGTATGTGGCCTAAGTCGCAACAACAGTCCATAAAAAGTAAGCGCAAGAAGTCTAAAAGGTATTTCGCAATAAATAGTCATAAGAAGCCAAAATGTAGTCAGTGAAAGGTAAACCATAAGAAATCAAAAAGGTAATTCACAAATAAACTATAGTGCAACAGAAAACTGGTGGGATGTAGTCCACAAAGTCCTACAACGAAGAAAATGGCCATAATTTCAACCTAATGTTGAAAGGAAAAAAAGAATGAAAAAGAACTAAAAATCTAAGAAGACAAAATCTTACAAAATATTTTTCATTAACTTGAAAAAGAAGTATAAAGGCAACAAAAAAGAAAAAAAGAAAATATAAAAGCTTTAATCTACATTTGCAAAGGCTTTCACAGCATTGACAACGTAGCTGACTCCTCAGCTAATTCGAGATGAAGGTTGATCAATAAAAGTGTTGGAGAAAGAGGAATAACTACATCACACCAATTCATAAATAAAAGGTTTCGTTCATAGTGGACCTCAAGTAATTACTTTTTAGCATCTTGCATGATAATAATACAGCAATCAACAAACTACTCTTGCTTCTTTGTAAGACACTTTATGAACTCTTTGTAGACCACCATAGCCTTGTGATAGGAGACAGCCAACTAAGTTTAAAAGTTCACTTGAACTACGAACAAATTACTTTCCACCTTTATGACAGAAGCTTGGCTTACGGAAAACTTTTTAGAATTAGCCTTTAACATTTCATCTGAAGTAACATTGTGCCAAAGAGCCTCCTCTTTTTCATCTTTCCTTCACTCCAAGTTAGCAACAATGTTGTCAAGCTCATGGCGACAAGTTATAAGCTTTGCCATTGCGTGCTTGGCTTTCTTGGACTTACAAAGGAAAAACTTAATGAAGCCTAAAACTTAGAAAATAATCTAGAAAAAAAACCCAAAGGTAGTGAAAAATTAAATAAAATGAAAAAAAAAAAGGTAGATGTAAAGCTACTCACTGGATCGAGGTGGATAAAGGTGTTGCATGCCACCTTATTAATGCTATCATTATGAATGCAGCTTAGGTCACTTGGCAAGATAATGTTTTTAGCAATATCAAAGGCCATTACAACTTGTCTAATTGAGTCAGCTACCTAAATTGACCAACTAAGAATAAACTTCAATGTTGTCGAAGGTGCTGGTGAAGTTAGAGCAACCACGGTCACTATTAGCCTAAACCATTATGATAGAGATGTAATGGTTGGTGGAACAAAAGACAATAAAGATGCGATGACTAGCGAAGCAATCACCACCATGGACACAATTGCAAATAAGGATGTACAATGGTAATAGAGGCCAGTAGCATCGATGACCCTATGAATAACCTTTCCTCCCTTCACTGAAAGGATTTGGCTGCCACTTGACCAGTCGTATGCTTCGCCTATTTGCTGATTTTGGCAATATCAACCTTAAAGAATGCATCTCGCCTGAATCGCTAAAAGTAGACAAGTTCAATGAAGTGTCAAATTTAAAAGGCACAACTAACAAATCTATAAAAAAGGAAAAAAGTCAATGAATTTTCAAGAACAATAAAGTAATGCAAAGTAATAAAAAAAAAGAAAATAAAGGAGTGAAAAGGTTGATTGGCGACTCTGCCATGTCTTAGGAATAAGAAGAGTAGTGAGAGATTGAAAGAACTAAGAGGTTAAATAAGTTAACCTATAAGCGAAGTTATGGACATAAAACATAATAGGTCAATCACATACCTTATCTAGACTATTAGTAGGACCATTATGAAGGCTCTCAAAGGTCTCTTCGTTATGAGGATCAATAAGTAAGAATAGGTTTGTGCCACATTCAAAACTACACTAAGGTAAACCATCCCAAAAGATAAAGAAAAAGTTCGTATTTCTAATGATTGAGGCTATAAGGAGAATGAGGACCAAGAAGTCTTTGACCTAGTCTGTCAATAAAGAAATACCATCCAAGTAAAGAAGCTTTAAGAAAGAAAGAATTTGACAAAGACATCGACTGGGTAACAGTCAAAACTAGTCTTTATGACAGCTCCTAGATACCTAACTATAGAACACCAACTTTTAAGAATAAGTTAGAAAGGCGAAATACAAAAGTAAGAAAAAGGTCCCAAATAAATTGGGGATAAGGAAGCCTAATACTAGTCACTAAAGACTCTTCATTACGTAAAGATAATGCCAATGAAAGCCACAAGCTCTATCTTGCACCATTGGAGAATACGTGGAAAGAAACTCGCCAAACTAATATTGAAACCTAGTTGACTTAAGATGAGCAGTAATGATAATCAAAGAAAGAAAAACGACGATGAAGGTCCTCCATGTCTTAATGGATGCACAAGAACGATAAAAGCAAAAAGATAAAGGTGAAAGCCACAAGCTCTATCTTGCACCATTGGAGAATACGTGGAAAGAAACTCGCCAAAGAAACCTAGTTGACTTAAGATGAGCAGTAATGATAATCAAAGAAAGAAAAACGACGATGAAGGTCCCATCCATGTCTTAATGGATGCACAAGAACGATAAAAGCAAAAAGATAAAGGTTACTAGGGATGTACAAAGTTAAAATTGGAAAAATGGAGTAAGAGAAAGGGAGAAAGCTATATATACATCTAGCCATTCAGTCATAGCCTACCACATGGAAGATTCCTAGTTGAGAAACCTGAAAAGATAAAAACAAGGTACGAGGCAATCATGGCCATCAAAGCCATTAAATCTCATAAATTACAGCGTATTGAGTAGCGAAGAATCACCTAAAACAATGAGAAGGCATAATGATAGCCTCAAGAACAGGCAAAAAAGATGGGGCACATTAATCACAAAGTGTGCTCAATAAATTACAAGAGAGAAATAAGAAGGCATCAAGAAAGACAAAAAAGCAATGCAACAGATTGGCCTTTTCCACAAAGGTGGACTGCAGACTAGCCTTATCTACAAAGAAGGAACTTTAAGGTGGCCTTTGTCTGTAAAGGCACATGGTTCACAAAAGTTAGATCCACAAACTGGTCATGTCCATAAAAGTGGGCCAACGAATTAGTTAATCCAAAAAAACGGATATGCGAATTGATTAAGGTTGCTAGAAGGAGGTAACAAAGAGAATACCCCTCCAAAACTTTCTTACTCCTTCAAATTAAAACACGTCAGAATGACTTCTTTAACTAAAGGAGTAGGGGACTTCTGATGTAACTAAATATAACTAAACTTGGCTTAACTCTCTTTCAAAAGACCCATGGCGAATAATCCAATGAAGGTCTAACTCAATAAAAGGTATGCTTCCCAAGAAAGGGTACCCATGCCTAAAGAATAATAGATAGCCAAAAGGCTAAGTCACATCAAAATGGAGGTGACTAGGTGCCAACAATGGAGGCATTGAAATGCTAGCATAATAGTATAGTCAATGAGGTTTCATAATACATCAGTACCCAACAGGCAAGACAATGTTAGAAAGTCAGTGTAGGCACCTAATCTTAGCTCTAACATTCAGTTAGAAAGAACTTGGAGATAGTTGAATGACAAATGTTTTTTAACCAAGATTATATTACCAGCTTTAAAGTCGGGATTATTTATCAAATTCAACGTTGATATTATCTATCAAATTCAAGGTCAAGATCTATCAAGTTTGAGGTTAGGATTATGTTGCTAACTTCGAGATCGAATAAGTTTCAGGTTATGATTATACTTATACCCTAATGACAGGTCGAGCACACTTTAATCCAATGAGTGGTTGAGAATAGATTAATGAGCATATTTTACCTTGATGACAGGTCAAAAATAGTGTAATGACATAGTTTTACATGATATCATATTGAAAATCTCAATGATAGGTTTGGTGAAGTACATATTACATAAAAAAAAGGACTCTTTTTGGAGATTCGAGAGAGATCTATTAATTTAAAGAAAGAGAAATATTGTTATAATATTGTGGCAAATAAGTCCCCACTCTTAATATCTCAAAGAGAAATGTGGTTAGTTGGAAACAAAATGTATTTTTTTAATTTTTTTGTGATTAATAATAGCCTTTTTTTTGCCTTCATTCTTATTAGTCTCTAAATTCTTTTCTTAAAATTGCCTATGTCACATGCTTATGGTTCAGGGAATCTGACTATAAATACCTTAATGTCTAAGATTAATAATATGGAATTATAAGAAAAAAATTCATTGAAAAATCTTAATGCTGAAGAATACGATGAAAATATTGAACTTCCATTGGAAATAAAAAAGACAAATTACACATGAGAAAAAATAAATTTTGTCCCATGAGGAAGAGACTGAAATAATGAATTTAAGTACTAAAAAAGTGAAGAAGTTAAAATTTAAACATTGATTTCTCTTTCAATAAGAGAAACCTAAATCAATTTATTAAAAGAATTTGTTGACATTTTCACTTGGTCATATGAAGATATACTAAGGTTGGCTAGAACAATTGTGGAACATAAGTTGCCTTTAAAACCAGATTACCCTCCTTTTTGACAAAAGTTAAAAAGAATGAAAATAGATATATTGTTAAAAATAAAGGAAGAAATTTAGAAACTTTTAGATATTTAATTTATTGTGGTATCAACATACCTCGAATGGATAGGCAACACGTAATAGTTTGTATGAAAGATGGTTAGGTATGCATATATATGGATTATGGAGGTCGAAACTGTTTTTTTATTTCTCTATATTGACATATTGGTAGACAATATAGCCAAATCTCCTTATTTTGATTTATGGATGGTTATTCATGATATAACCAAATCCACGTGGCTAAGTAAGACATGGGGAAAATAATATTCACCATGATATGGGGCATGTTTTATTATAGAGTAATACTTTTTGGTTTGAAAAATGGTAAAGCAATATACCAAAGAGCCATGGTTACTCTGTTCCATGATATGATGTGCAAATCTATAGAGGCGAATGTGGATGATTATGTGATAGTCAAATCTGAATAAGATGAAGATCATGTTGAGTACTTGAGAAGGCTCTTTAAAAGATTAAGGCAATATAAGCTTAGATTAAATCTCGATAAATGCACAACTAGAGTCAAATTAGGGAAATTATTGGGATTTGTGGTTAGTGGTAAAGGGATTCAAGTAGATCCGAGCAAAATAAAGACAATTCAAAATTTACCTCTCCTAAGAACAATCCAAAAAGTATGGTAATTCTTAAGAAGGATAAAGTTTATCTCTAGATTCATTTCACAATTGACTAATATTTATGATCCTAGCTTTTGGTTATTACGAAAACATAATTTCTAGCAATGGAATGATAGGTGAAAAGTTGCATTTGAAAAGATAAAAACATACTTGTTAAAATCTCCATTGTTAATACCCTTTACTTTAAGAAAGCCTTTAATCTTACATTTAATGGTGCATAAATGTTCATTGGGATGTGTATTAGCACACTGGGGTAAAATGAGCAAGAGAGAACAAGCTACATTATTTGAGCAAAAATTTCATTAATTATGAGTGAAATTATTCATTGATTGAAAAGATCTGTTCTAACTTAGCTTGGGCTACTCATTGATTATACCAGTATTTACTTAGTCATAATACTAATCATTATAAAACTTAACCCTATTAGATATTTATTCAAGAAGCCCTCTCTATTAAGAAGACTAATAAGGTGGCAAGTTTTGTTATCAAAAAATGAATTAACATATATATCCCGAAAATCAGGTAAGGGGAGTGTAATAGTAGACTTTTAGATTGATAAAGCCACTAAAGAATATCAACCTATGTTTTTTAATCTTTCAAACGAAGATCTTATTGCCTATGCCAAAAATAAAGAAAATAAATCTCAAAAATATTAGATGTATTTTGATGAGTCATTCAATGCAATAACTCATTACATTGGAGCCATTCTAATTTCTTTAGACAAGCAGTATTATCCTTTTACGATTAGGATTGATTTTGATGCCACCAATAATATGGCTGAATATGGGGCATGCATATTGGGGCTAAATGCTATAAAGAAAAATAACCAAATTGAAGGTATACAATGATTTCACCTTAGTAATTTATTAGTTAAAAAAGGAATGGGTAGCGCAACATCTTATTTTGTTTAAATACCAAAAATATGTGCAAGAGATACTCAAGAATTTTGATGAAATATCTTTTCACTACCTTCATAAAGAGGATAATCAAATTGCAGTTTCGTTAGCACCTTTATGATCATGTTCTAAGTTAATCCTCTAGAAGAAGTGTTACTGATAAAAATGAGCATAAAAGAATCTCTAGCATATTATATGATTATAGAAAAAGAAAAGAATGGTTAATCTTGGTATTATGATATCAAAGGATTCGTCAAAGATCAAACATATCTAGAAAATGCAATAGAAAATTATCAAAAGTCGTTGAGGAGTTTATTGATCAATTTTATCTTGGAGTGGGATCATTTATATAAAAATTATTTTGATCATACTCTACTCCATTGTGTCGATGAAAATGAAACAAAAAGCGACATTAAAGAAATACTTGAGAGAGTATATGGAACACACATAAATGGCCATATGATGACTCAACAAATAAAAGTAAGGCAAAATATTATTGGATAACCATGGAAAGAGGTTGCATTCATTGTGTACAAAGATGCCATAAATGCCAGATTTATAAGAACAAAATTCATGCACCTCTACTCCTTTACATGTGATGAAGGTGCCTTCGCCTTTTTTCATGTGGGGGTTTTTGATGTAATTAGGCCAATTACCCCGAAAGCATCCAAGAAACACAAATTCATTCTAGTATTTATTGATTATTTCACTAAGTGGATTAGGATAGGATCATTCGCTAAAATGGTTGAATATGTGATTAATCAATTCCTGAAAATGGAGATTATTTGTCAATATGGTCCACTAAAAAGAATCATCTCAAATAATACAGTATACTTGAAAAATAAGTAAATTGAGGAAATTTATTCAAAATTTCAAATCAAACATCATAATTTGACTACTTATCGACCTAAAATGAACAGAGCTATTGAGAAAAACCAAAAAAATAATCAAAAAGGTTATTAAGAAAATGACACTAACCTATAGAGACTATTATGAAAAACTCCATTTGGCTTTGTTGCCTCAAAGAACAAACATAAAATGTCCACTGGGGCAACCTCTTATTCTATGGTGTACGAAACAGAAGCAATGCTCCCCATTGAAATAGAAATTCATTCATTTAGAGTGATAAGGAAGTTTAGCTTAATAAAGATGATTAAATTAAAACTTGTTTCAAATAATTGAATCTAATAGAAGAAAAAAAGGTTAAAAGCTCTATGTCATGGGTAATTACATTATAAGAGAATAAAGTAAGCTTATAATCAAAGAATTTACCTGAGAATTTTCAAAGAAGGAAATTTAATGTTAAAAAGGATACCAAACAATACTTTAAATTTTAGAGAAAAATGGTCATCCAATTGGAATGGACCATATATTAGTGAAGAAATCTTTTTCGGGTAAGGCCTTAATACTAGTGAAAATGGATGGTCTTATCCTTCTAAATTTGATTAATTCAAATGTTGTCAAGAAATACTACATTTATGATGATTAGGAACCCAAAATGAAACCTTGAAGTGTAGTCTCAAAAAAAAAGGGAGAGATTTGTGCTAAAAAAACTTGAAAATGGGACCTTATCATACAATGAAAGTTTTCAATGAAAAAAAAAATAACAATGAATCTCGCCAAACTAAGATTAGATGAAAGCAAAGAATCAGAGGTATTCACCAGTTAAGAGAGAAACTGACCATGATGCATTTTGCCTTATACAAAATTTCATATATAAAGCTACCAAGCATTTCTTACCTCTTATACAAAATTCCATGAATAAAGTTGTCAAGCATTTTTCGTCCATTATTTCCCATCCCTTCTCAAAGAAAGAAAAGTAATGCACAAAATTTTTTTCCAAATACCATAATTATAGCAAATAGTTTATGTAAACCGAATCTTAAAAGGTATATATCGACATTTCCTTTTAAAAGAATTAGGTAAGTTATAAAATAAATGGAAAAGGTATTCTGGGGTTTGAGAGTGCTAAATTTTAAAACATAAAAAAAAAAGAGAGAGAGAAATGAGAAAAGTGTTTTTCCAGATGATGTCTTAGTTATTTCAACGAAGCTCACCATAATAAGGACAAACTTGCACCTTGAAAGTATGAAGGTGACTAGTTACAAAGCCTTCCCAAAAAAAAAAAAAGGTATATGCATCATGCATAAGCGAACATTTGCACTGTAAAAGTTACTTTCTTTCAAGCTTCCTCGATAGAAGAAAGTTCAGATAAGAAATGCAAAAATTGGCAAGTTCTCAAATGGAGTTAAAATGGGTTCATCCCTAGTGAAAGAAGTTTCAGTCGTTAAAAAACACATCATAGACAAAATTGAATTTTTAAAAGTGTAGATAGCTGTATCATGGATTCCTATCATCAATTCAAGAATAGTATGATGAATAAGAATTGCCTCCTAATTGATTTTACAAATTTGTTACCTTAGATGAATGAAAATCGCTTCCTGAAGGTTAACAAAATCAAGGCAATATGAATGAGAATTTCTTCTAGTTAACCTCATAAATTCAGAGTAACAAGAAAAATGAGAATCGTTTCCTAGCTAATTCTACCAAGCTAGAACAACCAAATGAATGCGAATCGCTTTAGAATTGATTTTGCAAATTCAATATCTCAAGATGAATGAGAATTGCTTCTTGATGGACTACTAATAAAAGAGTAATATGATGAATGTAAATCACTTCCTATTGGACTCTACTTTCTTCAAAATAAAAAATAAAAAGAATATGAGTGTTTAGAACTTAAAATTAGATGGTCTTTAGTCCGTACCATATTCCTACTTTTCAAAAATGAATAAAGAGGAGCAATTGTAGATACCTAATTTTAGCTTTAACATTGAGTTGGAAAAAACTCAAAGATAATTGAATGACAAATCTTTTCAAGTCGATATCATATTGCAGGCTTTGAGGTCAATATTATCTATCAAATTCAATGTCAAGATTATTTGTCCAATTCAACGTCAGGATTATCTGTCAAATTCAAGGTCAAGATTATCTATGAAATTCAAGGTCAAGATTATATTGCAACTTGAGTCAAGTTCCAAAGAGTTATACAACCATAAGTCAAATTCAAGCAGAGCTATTTTACCAAGATTATAGCCAAAAATAATTGAGGTGATATATTCTACAAGTTCCAAATCGAGGTTATACTTTTACCATAAGTCAAAAATACCTTAATGAGCATATTTTACCCCAATGACAGGTCAAAAATAATGTAATGATATATTCTACCCGATGAAAAATTGGGTGAAGTATAGATTGCACGAAAAGGGACTCCCTTTGGATATTCAAGCTAAATCTATTGATTTAAAGAAAGAAAGATACAGTGCTAATATTATAGTAGACAAATCCCTATTATTAATATCTCAAAGGTGGTAAGGTCGATGCTGATTCCACATCAAATTTGAAGATCAACTCTTAATGTCACATCAAAGCATTTGGGTTTAGCGTTGATGTAGCTTCCTTGATCTTACATCAAAATTAATGCCTGATGTGGTTGATGACTCCACATGAAGGCTTAACTTAATGTGATTAACCTTGATCTCACATTAAAAGTATTTAACTTAACCTCGATATAGTTTACCCTAATCTCACATCAAGATTCAAGTATACAACTGCTTGGAGAAGAAGAATCGTGAAAGTTCAAGAAGCTAATGGAAGACTATTCATGGAATTTGCACAGAGAACATTCCAGCATTGTGATTTCCTTCCTTTTAACACAGATTTTTGAATTTCAAGATTTAGTTTATTGTAATCTCATTTGTGGAAAGAATGCATTATCTAATGACAAATTTTTGAATTTTAAGATATGGTTAATTACACTATAGCTCCTATTTATCTATAGTAGATTTTCAAATTTCTCAAAACCTTTATCTCATTTTTTTTCTATAAATAGACCTCTCGATCTTGATAGAAAGGTAACTAATCAACAAACCAGGAATCAAGTATCGATCAAGAATCAATCCATCAAGCATCCGTCAATCAATCTGCAATCTCTATAATTTACAATTTGTAATTTGCAATCTCTGTAATCTGCAAATCTCTACATCCTTGTAGCCATATCTCCACCTTACAGCCAATCTCCATAGTCCCATCTCCCAATTTCTATATCCTAATTTCAACACCTCTAGATCTCCATAGTTGGCTTCTCGAGAGATGAGATATAGGTATCAAAGGCTAACATTGTAAAGCATAGAATCTCTCTAAGAAGCTTTCTTGAGGTTATTTGCCTATTGTTTGGCAGAAAGGCAGAATTATATTAAAGGTATCATTTGTAATTATTGAATTGCAAAAGTGAATGAAAAGACGGTTGTCTAGTTTTATTTTTTTGTTGACTTTTTATTCTATAATGCACTTCATATTTTCCTAAAAAATTATTTTTAGAAATAAAATTTGATGAAGTTTATGTTCTGATATCTAAATTAAGACATTTGTTTTTTGAGTCAATGATCTAGTATTGACTAGATTCTGAGATTTTTGCATAAATTTGCATAATAAATTTATTTTGAGATTTATCACATTATAATATTTCAATATTAACACCACACTATCATAATTGAAAGATATGGAATCATATTACTTAAATGGTACTAATTCCTAAGCGTTTTTTTGGGTGATAATTATTCTTCATGTGTAGCTGACTCTCGATCTTAGATCTGCTGATAAAATAAACTACTGCTTATTTTTAAATTAATATTTATTTTTTAAAAAAAGAAAAAAAGCTTTCAAATAAAATTAGTTACCAATCACACCATAAAAAATATTAGTGACAACTCCCCATATTTTTATTAAAATTAAAAAAAAAAAATCTTTCTCACATTCAAACCTTCGTCAAAAAAGTTCGATCATGACAATTAGGATATTAATTATTTTTTTTAAATAAAAACAAATCAATATCTCACCTACCAAAATTAAAATAAGCCTTACTAGGCTCGTGTCGATATGTCCATTAACTTAATTATAAAAGGAGGACCTCAAGTATGCCTCTTGAAAGTTTTCTATCTACACCTAAAACTTTATCTAATTTTCTATTGACTTAAATGTGGAAGCATACCCTAATCGCATTGAGATGACCCCTTGTTTTATCTTTTAGATTTTTTGCTTTATAAGCCTCATTTAAAAACATTTAATTTTCACCTATCCGAATCTCATCCCAAACTATTTTTTGGTAGCATGACATTTAATCAATAAACTAATCATTTCTTATAACTTTAATTTTCTTTTCTTTACTTTGATTACCTCCTGTGTGACTCAAACAAGAGAGAGAGTTGATATACGTATTCAGGATAACCTTGACAAAAATTGCTCATCAAACTAATTGAACTTCAGGATAAACTAGTTAATCAAATCTTCCTTCTTGTGCAAACATGCATACATGTTATTAGCCCCTTAAGCTAATTAAATCGAATAAGTCACTAAGATTTGCCACATTAATTACCTATTGTAGCTCACTCATAACTGTAAGAACCATTTACTAATCCACAATTAAGTGAATTCATGCAATAAGGTCTTAATAAGTAACTCGTGGGTATGTATAATTAATGGCTATTTTCACTGAAGAAAAAGTAACATGGTATCTCACTCTCTGAATGATTAGAGAAAGCAATAGCATGGCAAAATATGCAAGAAAATATTAGTACTTCAGGATTGCTTATTAATTACTGCTTACTAAGTACCAATAATACATACTATATGACTTAATTTGTTGAATCGATGGCTATGACCTAGCCAGCTAGATCCTCACAATGGGTAGGTGAGCCGGATATCATTTTTATTTACAATTATTGATCAACATATTGTGCAAGTAATCTGATAATGTCAACAAGATATTAACTTAATTGCAATATGGATTCAAGCAATTGCCCTTGATTCATTCATGCATGCATTTAGTTTATGCAAGTCAAAGCAAGTAGCCGGAACAGCTTCATTACAACAATAATCCAAATATATTACTCAATCAGATGCAGGCGTATATGCATCCAAACAATTCATCCAAGGAATTCTAAGTCAAGGGAAATTTTTGATATCTTCATTCAAACTATAATATGAACATAGGATTAATTCTTTAAATTCAAGGTGTTTTTCTTTCTTTTAATGAGAACTAATAGATAAATCTCATATCAACCCATTTGGGTCAAAAATTAAAAGATTATTGAAATCATCAGAGGAATAAGTCCTTAGAAAGTAGTAATGAAAGCAACAGAAAAAACTAAAAACCGAAGCACCTCTCACATAGTTTTCATGGAAATATTGGACTGCTGGAAATATTGTACAGTCAATAACATTAGGATATACACGAAACAATTAACAATCCAAATTAAGAATATGTCAATCAATCAGTTGCTCACTTTACAGTGACAGTTTCCGGCATAATGTATTTAAAAAAACCCTTGCAAGTAGGGTTTTTTTACTTATTATATATAAGGCTCAAGTAATGCAAAATTGAACTCATCGGAAAATTTTTGAAGTCAACTGTATTTCATAACCCTAGCCGGAAAATAATATAATTTGACAGTAAAATCAAATTAATATTCTTTACAATATGACTTAGAGAATAGGTATTCCAATGCACCCACGTACCCAGATTAATACTAGACAAAACAATACCTCCTTTTTTTTTTTTTTTTGGGAAAGGTAAACAAAACAATATAGCGACGGTTTGATATTTAATTTCTTGCTGTCATTTTAACTATCTATTCAACTCGGTGGCTTGTGCATACCAATTATGACAGACTTGATTGAACCTGACGAACTATCAAATTTGTCGACAAATTCAAATGTGTTATATATATGTTTATCTAGCTTAGACGGGTTCAATTATTTTGATGTTGGACCATGGTTATATTAATATGTTAGACTATGGTAATACATCACTTTAGTAGTAGTGCGAGGTATGCGAAAATCCTAATTTTAACGAGGCATGCTTGTTTTTAGAGTTAAAACTTAAGTCTTCTCTATAGCCCTAAGCTTATGTTTTAAATATGTTTCAATGAAACCCTAAGATTTCCGGGCTATGTTATTAAAAATAAAATCTAACTTTTACAGTCAGTTTTTCTTTCTTTCTTTCTTTCTTTCTTTCTTTCTTCTTTTTTTTTTTTTTATAGGCAATTGTCAGACATTTTTTCACCAAAAAATACAAATTTGAATGTTCATTTCACACAGAGGGTAAGTACTAAGTGATTAAAATAAAAATTCTGGTATAGGATAGATTGGATCAACTTGTTGAACATCTAGATAATAAATTTGTTAAGATGATTAAATGACATCGTCTAGTGTCTTCAGATCAACTGGGTAAAATGGCTCAAGTTGCAGGTAAATTTATTCCATGAACATGGTGCTTGTCAACTATGAAACCATCTCTAATTCATTCTTTTACTGTTAGTATTTTAATGAATGTTTCCAAATTTTTGTCAAAGATAATTGTTTGTTGCTATTATTCTCTACAAATGGTATCAATGGAACGGGCTAAACATGATGTAAGTTAGGAGCAAGGTGGAATTGGAAGCTCTTAAAGTTCAAATTCTCTTAGAAACCAATCAAATTAAAGGAATAGAATAGAAGATGAAAAGATTAAATCTTTTTTATATTCATTGAGATTTTTCCATGAAAGATCATTGCCAGCAACTTGAATCTCCACTACATGCCATTCACTACATGCCATGCAACATGTCATAATTAATTTTCCTTTTTGGACGGAAAAACTGCAATTAATATTACTATTACAAATAGAATGAAACGATATATATGTATTATTCTCTTTGCAATATTCAATCCTATTCACCGGGTATGTAAGCGATACAAAAATATTATCGTGAAAGGAACCACTGGGGGAAATTTTGCTATTCAGAACCCAATTAGGTCATCAAATTGATTGGTTGTGCAGTTATAGATAATTAATTTTTATGTTTGTTGTAAATTGTTGGCCAGCTTCACCTATGAATTGGTAAACGAAGGCTTGGGAGACGATTAATTGTATATTATTTATGAATGTTTCGTCATATATGCTTAACAAGGAAGAGATAAATCTCGATCAAAGATGACTTTTAGCTGGTTAGCCCATGTATTAGACTATGAAACCTTTGACAAAATGTGAACAGATTTAATTATAAATACATAAAAGTAATTTGTAGAGCAGGTATGATGAAACATTATGGATTAAAAAAATGGTTTCGTAAGGCAATTTGGAGCTACAAATACGTGCCTAGAAGATAGGTGAGAGAGCAGACTGATTTGCAGAGAGTTCAGGAAGAGGAGGGACCGAAAGGGAGAGAATTCAGAAGCAATGGAGATGGACTTGCTGTGGTTGAGTGTTGCAGTTGTGGTAGGGACTTATGTGGTAGTGTTCGGGTTCTTGAAGAGAGTGAACGAGTGGTACTATGTAAGCAGACTGGGAGAGAACAAACGTTATCTCCCTCCAGGTAATCTGGGTTGGCCTTTGCTTGGAAACATGGCGTCCTTCCTCAAGGCTTACAAGTCCAAAAACCCTGATACCTTCATCTACGACTTGGTTAAGAGGTCTCTCTCTCTCTCTCTCTCTCTCTCTCTCTCTCATTTGTATGCAGATGAACACACTCAAGCTTTTCAAACAGGTGTCTTCAATGGTTTTTTCATGTTTCAAGTTGTTTCTGGTGATGATGGATTAGTGTTAGTTGAATCTTCTCTGTGCATGCGTAGGATGCAAATGGGTTATCAGAAGATTTTCTGGTCTGTAACATGTCTGTCGTTGTTATTGATCTTGGTTTACATGATTCTCATTTGGAGTCTCTGCAGATATGGCAGAACAGGAATCTACAGGACCTACCTGTTTGGGAGCCCAAGCATCATAGTCAGTATTCCAGAGACCTGCAAGCGAGTATTGACAGATGATGAGAGATTCACACTTGGGTATCCTGTTTCTACCAAGCAATTGACAGGCAAGAGATCGTTTCATAGCATATCGAATTCAGAACACAAACGTCTGCGTAAGCTTACAACAGCTCCCATCAATGGCCATGAGGCCCTGGCCATGTACGTAGGGTACATTGAGAGCATTGTCATCAGTGCATTGGACGAATGGTCGACCATGCAAAAACCAGTCGAGTTCTTGAACGAGATGAGGAAGGTTGCCTTCAAAGTTATCACCCACATCTTCTTGGGTTCTGATAGCGATTCCATTCGTGAATCAGTGGAGAAGCATTATCTTGACTTGAACTACGGATTGAAGTCTGCAGCCATTAACATCCCTGGCTTTGCCTTCCACAGAGCTCTCAAGGTAATCTGAATCTCTTATTTGCCATGTAAAACTGTGTACTCATGGATGCAACAGTTGTGGGTATATTATATTACTCTGAAACCTGGATAGGCAACAGAGCTAGCTGGTGACCAAACTGAGCTAGTTTTTTTTTAACAAGTTTCCACAAGTTAAATTTCAAATATTAACTGTGTTGTTGCACAAAAAGAAGGTAATTAATGACAAACTGAGATTTTAGTTTTGTATTTTTTGAAATCCAGGCGAGGAAGGCATTGGTGAAGATCCTCCAGGGAATCCTGGATGAAAGGCGATCATGGAGCAAAAGTGAACAAGAAAATGCCAAGAGGGGCATGATTGATATGCTCATTCAAATTGAAGATGAGAATGGTCACAAGCTAGAAGACGAGGACATTATTGATTTGCTGCTTGTCTTCTTGCTAGCCGGCCATGAAAGCTCTGCACATGGTGCAATGTGGGCAACCATCTACCTTTATGGCCACCCTGATGTGCTACAGAAGGCTAAGGTAGGGAACACATTAAGTAGAAGACAAACAAAAATTACCCATTTTAGATATTGAGCAGAATCGGCTTTGTAGTTTGTCAAAGCCATTTCAACTGAATTTGAGCTCCAAATTTCAGGAAGAGCAAGAAGAGATTGTTAAGAGGAGACCACCAACACAGAAAGGATTGAGTCTTAATGAAATCAGACAAATGCACTACACTTCTCAGGTATACATGTGCTCTTACTACAACAATTGGAGAGAGTTTTCATGGCATATGAAACCAAAACATTGTAAAGGACCACAGACAACATGTAACAAGTTGCTTCATTAATTTTTCTAATTGCAGGTCATAGATGAGACATTGCGAAGAACTAGTCTCTCATTTGCAAATTTCAGACAGGCAAAAGTTGATGTTACCATCAATGGTTAGTCATGATCTTTCGATAGATACCCTTAATTTTCTCTTTCTTTTCATTTTTCCTTTCAGTGGTCTCATACTGAAAGAAAATCACAAATTTTCCAGGTTACTTGATACCAAAAGGATGGAAAGTTTTGGTGTGGAACAGGGGTGTTCATATGGATCCTGAAACCTATCCAAACCCAGCAGAGTTTCTTCCTTCGAGATGGGATGTAAGTGAAACACATTATAAACTATAAAAATTAACTATCTTGGTTTAGCTGCATGAACTTATTGATTCTGGTTTCTATACCATAAATGGAAGTCTAATTAAGATATTGCCTGGTTGACTTGCATACAGGACTACAAGCCCAAGCCAGGCTTTTTCCTTCCATTTGGAGGAGGAAGCAGAATCTGCCCTGGAGCCGACCTGGCCAAGCTTGAGATCTCCATTTTCCTTCACTATTGCCTCCTCAATTACAGGTCAGTTCCTACTTTGGCCCATTAAACGATGTAGCTCAAACAGATTGACTTTCTTGTACCCATTGAAGAGTTGAATTATTCTATCTACAAGTAACAAATTATATATTCAATTGATTGATTTGCTCTTTTTATTTTCCTTTTTCCTGTTGGTGCAGGCTTGAGCAGCTTAATCCAAGAAGCCCAATGCTGTACTTACCTCTGCCAAGGCCTGAAGACAACTGCCTGGCAAGAGTCATTAAGCTTCCATGATCATCCAGAGACCATACACAATGCCAAATATTAGTACTCACTTTGTCACTGTCTTGTTCTTCTTGCCGGAAAAATTTCAGGCATCAGTTGGGTTTTTTTTTTTTTTTCCCCTCTATTTAGCTTCATGTGATAATTGAGTGAGTCTACTTGTAATTTTTAATTAGTCCAATAAATCTTGTACGATACGAAATTATGCTATGAATAAAATATACAATCCTGTGGCGTCAGCTAATTACTTGGTACTTTGCATTAAAATTCATTTTTCATTTTCTAATCAAGCTTGAGGGAGTCAATTCCACATACATCATCAATGAATTCTTGGTGGGTTTCAGAGCTAGAGGACTAGGAAACTTGTATTTAAGGATTTAATTAAATATCACCATTGTTTACGTACACTCTTGGGTTAATTACAACAATCTAATTCCCATATTATGAGAAATTAAGGTGTCTTTAAGTTGATGCTTTCTTGTTCGTAGTGGATTCATGATAAAGGTCATCATTAGGTCAATGATCCATAGGTTAATCCATTTATGGTCCGTGAGATGGATTTTATTTTAATCTTTTTAGTAATTACATCAGACCATCGATCATGAATTATATATTTTATAAATGTATAAATTATGAACCTTAAATTTTAAAATTAAATTTTTTGATAAATCGATTTGTTAAGATTAGTTAAACAATTTAACGGGTCAAACTTGTTTATCTTATTTAAATTTAATTAAATTTATATATGAAATTTCAAAAATATATAAAGTTAATCAATCAAAATAATTAATAATATATATCCTTTTATTTATATATTTTTTATAAAGTAATTCATTTTGTATAAAAAAGTTATACGTTTATTTTAATTAAATATTTTTTAAAATTAATCTAAAAATTAAATAACAATATATATTACACACTAATTTTTTTGATTTCAATGTATTAAATTTATTATATATTTAATATTTTAAAAAATTAAAGTTATTAGTTTAATAAATTTTTATATAATTTTTATTAATATTTATTTGATATGTTAAGAGTTATTTGTTTATTTATATTATTTTTTAAAAATAATAAATAAAATTATCTATGAAATTAATTTATATAAAATTTATTAAATCAACTTGCAAATGATTTATTTAAAATTTATTAAGTTAACGTGTTCAAAGCAAAATAAATTAAAAAATACAAAAAAAATAGCTCATCAATATAGCCCCATGGATAAATGTCATGCTATGATGCTATTCATTACTGTAAAAAACTCATTAGACTTTCTTACGGACCAAATTTAAATCATAATTTTGTGAACCGGATTGACCAGATCCATCACCAACCCTGATCCTATGATTCGATTCTTATTTTCATACTCAGGCAGCTGATCAAAGCTTGTCAGAGTTAATGCATCTAATGTTTTTATGACAAAAATGTGCTAGATAATTCCCTTGCTTTAAATCTCTGGTTTTCTTTTCTGTGATACTTGAAATTCCTTTATTACCATATTTGATGATGTTTAAATTTAAATCAAAACAATAAACAATTTCAACCCTATTCACCATCATATTTTAATCTAAGAACACCAATCAGAGATTCTGGGAACAGAAGCAAAAAAAAGAAAATGCATTGGCAAGTGCAGAAGCAAGCATGGGTGTTAATTACGTGAAGATGCAGAATTGCAGTCCTAGCAGGGAGAAGGAAAATTCTCAAATAAATTTGACAAAGTTGCTTCTTTGAGGTTCTAATATTTGACAAGAACTTGGAGAACATCAACCTTAAATGCAATTGCTTCAAGGCCAATAGTTAGTCCAAGACTTGGGATGAGACCTTCTACTTCTAGTGTGCTGCATCTTCTTCCTCGCAGAATTTTGTGTACTCTGCAGGACCCATCAAGGATTCTAATTCTGATGGGGCTGTTCGGTTTCACCTTGATCATCCATCCTTCTTCATATGCACTTGAATTGATCTTCATCATAGAAAATGTTACGCAAGTTAGCACAAAAGAATAACAAAGCAACAAGAAACTCTTGCTCCGTTGAAAGGGGAATTGGGTTAATGTCATTCTTCTTCCTTTTCATTCTATTGTTCAACAAAGCTAGAGTTACTGATGATTTGGCCTGATAGAAAGTGGTTGGTAGGTAATGTTAGAAGTTTAAGGATCAAATTTGATAAGAAAAACCCTTCTTAAGCAATAAGGCAGAAACGAAAGGTGCCAATTGGATGTTAACGAACAAAATGCAGAACTTATTTGTCTTCTGCTAAATTTGTTAGTGAAACATGATGAAACAGAGAGAATGAGAAGTGAGTTTGTAAGGAATTACCAGGCCGGGTGAGTCAGTGAGCTTCGAGTTAACCTCCACAACTTCACCAGAGATTGGGGAATTGACATCACTAGTTGCTTTCACACTTTCCACAGCTCCAAAGCTTTTACCTTGAGATACTGAATGGCCTGGTTCTGGCAGCTCAACAAACACCACTTCCCCGAGATGATCCTGAAAAAGGTAATCAGTCAGAAGGTCTAACATCAGTCTTCCCCCCTAACCTTCACAAGTTATACATGCTAAGGTTCTTAACATGCTTATTTTCGAGAACAAAATGATCTAACATATCCTTATTGTCATGCAAACTTTAGAGATAACACAAGAATGCCCCTTATTGTCATGTTCTATGGTCATGATGAGGCCATAACATATCCTTTTGGAACAGTTTCAGCTCCGAAATATGAATGGTGAATGTGTCATAGAAGCCCAGAAGCCTTTTTTCCTTTTTGCAAAAGAAAAACATATGTACTTACGCACAAATTAAGAAGCAATTCTTTGTTGACTATCAATCGGAATATAGGTAATGTGCAATAGATCTGTCTATCTTCGAAAGTAACTTTACTGAATTGGCCAACAAATAGATAGTAGCAAACAAAACTTTAACTTGCACCAAATATAAGAAAACATCATTTTCTTGTAGGGGATGTTATGCACTCATATGATTCTTTATTTCAGATAATTTATAATGGCTAGATTCGTGCTAAAGATTGACTAATGAGGACCAGATTGGTTCTGTTTTTTCTTCATTTTGGGAGGGTTGGGAGTGAGACAGAGGAGATTAACCTGGGCATGATCAGTGATGCCAATTGTAGCCACTGAGCCTTCATGCTTCACCCATTCATGTGAAGATGCATACTTCAAACCATCCAATACTGCAACATGAAAAGCATAGACACCCACATCAATCCCACACGCTATTCTCACCCTTTTTCTGTACCCATTACACATACCCATTTCACAATGTAGATATATCTACATATAAACACACGCATGAACCCCATATATGCAGAGAGCAAAGAAATTTGGTGAGAGAACACAGCAACCTTAAGCCTTCTTGAGAGCAGTTCTTAAGCAGAAAACACACAGGGAGAGAGAGACCCAGAGAGAAGGGGGGCAGAGAGAGAGAGAGGGAGGGAGGGAGGAAGGAAGGGAGTGTACCAGTGGAGAAGCTCCTGGAGAGGGAAAACGCAGAGGCCCGGGAGGCACAAGAGAGTCTAAGAGCATTGGCAGTGAAAGAAGCCCATGTCCTGAGTGCCATTTTTGCTGGTTGTCTCTGGTTGGCTCCAAAACTCCAGCAAATTATCAAAGAAAAGTAGAAGCTCCTTCCCATATATTTTGCTGCTTTGGCTTTATCTTTGATGTATGGTAGGCAATGAAAGCCTCATCCAGAGGCCTAAACACCATGACCCAATACCTTTTCTTTCTTAAATTCTCTTATTCAATGTTTTCTAGTGGCCGTTGGTACCTTTTCCTAAACTTTAGGTCTCTCCTATTTGTGAAACTGAAAACCTTTCATTTTCATTTTCTTACTGTTTCTCCCTTAATTTGGTTAAGTAAAACCACACACTCTAACCCATTTTCACTCCCAAGAAAAAAATCATAATCTGCCTTAATTTGGTGGTCAATGTTGTTTTTCTTCTTCGGTTTTGATTAGACAATTAAGGTATTTCTATCAACAGAAAAATACCCACAAGCATGCATAAATATGGAAAAACATTGCATGTCAAGTCCATGAAAATTTTCCACATAATTTATAAAATGATAATCATCCAAGATATCTCCATCATTCAATAGTCATTCAAGTGATTAACTAATAGATTATTTTTAACACTAAAGAAAACTTTGTCTAAGTAACATGGGATTAGCTCTTTGCAAAGATACTAGAAGAAATTTACTTCATTCTCTTTAACACTTAGTTTGATAATTTCAAGAAAAATTCCCTGAGCTTATGAATGAAGTGAAATGAATAAGAAGATCATGTGACATGCCACCATGAATTAGGCTTAATTATTTTTGACATTTACAATTAAAACAAAAATACTCTTAGGTGATAGATAAAGTGAAATAAATAAGGGAAATAGCCCGATATGTTAAGTTTCCAATACTTAATTGACAATTTGGATAAAAATACCCTTTAAGTAATAAGTTAAATAAAATCAATAGTGTGAAAAAATGGCACCATGAATTACTCTTTCATAGAAATGGTCGGAGCCATTAAATTAATGGTTTTTGACATTTCTTTGATAATTTGAATAAAAATACCAATTAAGTAATGGTTAAAGTAAAATCATTAGAGGATATTTTTCATCAAACAATACCATGAATTAACCCTTTGTACAAATATGTGAAGCCATGAAATTAATTGTTTTTACATGAACGAGAACTAAATATAAACTTATCTCTTTCACAAGAAGAAAGTAACAACTTTTTAAAACAAAAAATAAAAATTTAATGTCTATCTTATATTATTAATCAAATTCTCATGTTTAAAAGATGATAAATCAATTTTAATTTATAAATTTGGATTAGATTTAATCTTGTTTAAAAATTTAAAAATTAGAGATATTAAAATTAATAATCTTATACAATAAATTTTGACTTAAACATTTAATATATGTAAAGAGATATTCCAACTACGGTCACAAAAAAAATTTTCAAAATTTTTTGAGTACTAAAAATATATTTTTTAAAAAATTTATAATGTCAAAATTTATAAAAAAAAATTTATTTTAAAAATTATTCAAATTTAAGAGATAGATTCAAAATAAAGTGAAGAATTCATGTGAATTATTTTTGAAATATTTTAACAAAAAAATATCTTTAATTTTTTTATAATAATTTAAATTGAAATCTAATTTAGATTAAATTAATAAATCAAAATTTTATTTATTACTTTTTTAAATATCAAAATTTGATTGGTAATACGAGATAAATAATAAAGTCTTATATAAGTTTTACAAAAAATAAACTATCATTTTAATTTAAATAATTTTTTGTGTTACATTTTGATTTCTATCATGCTTTACATATACATATATATGTTAATTTTTTGGTTCCAAGTCATCCACACAAAATAAATATGTAAGAAATTAAATGGGCCCACATTTTTTTAAGGGCTTTTCCTCTTTTCTTCCTAAATCTCAGAGTTTTTCTTTTTCATAAAACTTTGATTTTTTATATTTGAATATAAAAAAAATAATGTTAAAATTGACTCTCTTTTTTTGGCACTAAAATGAAATACTAATTTAACAACCTTCAGAGGAATTTATGTAATTATGAGAAAAAGAAAGGACGAAAGTGAAATAGAGAGGAGGAGAAAGAGAGATGGATTACTTCTTCTCTCTTTCTTAGAACATAAACATGTATATGTGCAGCATTTAATTCTTGAAAACAATATGGAAACCCAAAAGGATACTTGATCTTGACCCAGAAATCTAGAAGTCCTGGTGGGTTTTCCATCTTAAGTTGAGGAGAAAAGAAGAGACTGCATCAGATGATATGGGGGAGATTGTGGAGGACACAAATCTCACATCAGGAAACAGCAGCAATAGCGCGAGAAAGAAATGACGAAAGTGAAATAGAGAGGAGGAGAAAGAGAGATGGATTACTTCTTCTCTCTTTCTTAGAACATAAACATGTATATGTGCAGCATTTAATTCTTGAAAACAATATAGAAACCCAAAAGGATACTTGATCTTGACCCAGAAATCTAGAAGTCCTGGTGGGTTTTCCATCTTAAGTTGAGGAGAAAAGAAGAGACTGCATCAGATGATATGGGGGAGATTGTGGAGGACACAAATCTCACATCAGGAAACAGCAGCAATAGCGCGAGAAGAAATGACAACTTGGTAGAGATCACTCTTAAAGCCATCGGCCCAGCTCGGCCTTCTCGAATTGAAGTCCCTTCTCCTATCAAAGTATGTTCTTTCCCTCTCCTCTCTAGCTCTCCCAATAAGTATGAATGTATATGTATGTATCGGTTTATGCATGTATTGTTGGGTTTAGCTTTAGCATGATTGGTGTTTGATACTTAGCGTGGCATAATTGAAACCCAGACAGAATTTAGAGTTTTTGACACCGTAGCTGAGTTTGAGAGGAGTGGCAGTTATTGGAGAATTCTGCTAGCTTGACAATGATTAGAACTCTGTTTTAACAGTATCATGGGATGAAAGAAAATTATTGTGTGGGGACATCGGCCAATTGGTAGCTTCAATTGATCAGAAACCAAAAGTAAGGTTTCCATGTTGGTTTTATGACAGATTTCATGATTATTATGACTAATTCATTCCCCACATTTTAGGTTAGTGTTTATGTCATGGACGATTGTTCAAATACCATGATAAGTGGAATCTCTAATCAGACTGTGTAAATCTGTTGCATACAAATGAATTGTTTATCTTGTGCTCAATGGCTCAAATTGTTATGGTGAAGGTAGATTCTTAGTTTTTAGAGTTGGGCAGATGATTGGGACTATTACAGGGCTTTATGTTGAGGCAATATTGACCTTCACATCCTTCAGAAGAAATGATGCATACTTTACAATGGCATTTGTCTCGCAGAGAGAGAGAGAGAGAATTCACTTGATCAGATCCAGGATGTGTGATATGCTTATGGTTCAACAAAGATAGTCATTTAATTGATTTGAGAGACTCTTGAATTAAGAACCAATTTATCTGGGAGTAGGGTATTGGTAGAGCTCTTTGCCTCATTTGTTACGTCAAGATTTAAGGGCTGCTCCTCATTCTTATCTTTCACATGCTGTAATCTATGGAATATATGTGAAGAATATACTCTACTAATAGCATTTGAATGAAGTTCACTTGACATGTGAATTCGCAATGTACTTTCTCCGATTCTGGAATTTCTTCAGTGGTTGTGTTACAAGTGGATGTGCCTTCAATATTTAGCAAAGAAAGATAAGAAAGTGTGTCTGTGCCATGAAGAAGAGAAATATGGGGTAGATTTAATGTCATGATGCACAAAGCATACATATATCCTTATTAGTGCTTCTGTAAGTTATGATCTATTAAATTCTTTCTTTTCTTTTTCTTTGTTTCTCTCCAGCAAGTTATCAAGCTAATATGACCTTTTTGATGTTATGGTTGATTAGGAATTAGGATCTTCTCATTTTACATCATCTAAAAAATGTCTAGCTACACCAATGATGTTCGTGAAGAACATTTTTCAACCAGCTATATGTTTTCCTCATTTCAAGAACATGTTTGACTGGGTTACATTGGTTTCACCAATACTGTTCATTTGGTTAGCCATGTGCAGGACAAAGTTAAGAGCGAAACGATTTTGAATATATTAACTATGGTGATTCTCATTATATGCTTGTACTTTTTTTTGTTTAAATTAGGTGCATGATTTGAAAAAAATTGTCGTTGAGAAGACTAGATTGCCTATTGAAAATTTGAGGCTTATTCTGCGCGGGCGGGTATTGCATGAGGCTGAAGATGGGGATGATGTGTCTGTTCAACTCAGTAATGGCGGTATGGATCTCCCTTTAATATTAGTCTCTTGATTTTTTACCATATGCCATTGGCAGCAGCAGGACCATGTGAGATTGGAGAATTATGGCATTTTGCTAATTTTGGTGATAGTTCCAAATGCATTAGATTTTTTAAAAAAAAAAAAAAAGATTTGAAGATGCTTTTTGTCCATTCTTGATACAAAATCTGCCTGTTTTGGAGCATATGAAAATTTGATATCCTACGTATTTTCCTTTCTGGCCAAGTTTTCAGAAACTGTTGCTGAGCTTGTATTTACTATGACACGTCTTCGGGGTGAGGAAGTTACGAGAATCATGTAAATTTTGTTAACATTTTGATTTCTTTTAATAGAGATCATTGCCGTACATTTCTCGTATCATGATGATACTAGAAGCCACTGTAATTATTGCTATGTGCTTTTGTGAAAGTATTACTCTTAATAAGCATAAAGTGCAGATATCTCAAAGTGTTATGTTTTCAGAAAGATTGCATTAGTCAACTAAAAGCTACACTTTATGTGTCATATTTCCTCTGGCTGAGACCCGTTGGCTGTTGTCGATCTAATAGTTCTGAAAATAACTGCTTTTATTTGTAATGAGTATATTCAATTAGATATATATGGTTCAGGTTCTGCAAGTTTCTCAGCTTCGGGCTTGTTTGCTAATTTGCTTTTACCATTTATGCATGTTGGGTTGATCTTTTAGATTCTTTGATTGTTGCTGTCAAACCAAAGGCACCAGTTGCATTTGAAAATGATGAGGATGATGATGACCTGGTATGAAGTGCTGGTGAACTGAATCTGGATGCAATATTGAGATGCAGAGAATTTCTAAACTGCTTGTTTTTACATCTCCATGATTTCTTATGTCCAGAAGTTTCATTTCCCACATTCAACAAGCCGATGGAAAAAGAAGCTTTTTTCCTTTCTACAAAATAAGATGAGGCTTCCTGGTAAATATCTATTTACTTACTCTGATGTTTCAGATTGATTACAAAGGCTGATCAAGTTTTTCTTCATGATAGATATCCTTTTGATGGCACTTTTCTCTCTGACTCTGAAGGCATGGGCTATGATCATATTGTGGTTCATCCTGGCACCTGTCGCCCATAAATGGGATCTTGGACCTTTATATGTAAGTTTGCTTTTCTCAGTTGACAACTAGTCCTTCTGATGTCACGTTGCGTCTACATTCTTTTCACCTTGAATTGATCGGCGGGGAGGATGATTTATTTGGTGACACTTGTTGTGACGCCCTACCACAATCCCACATTGGGTAGAATTTGCCAATTAGATACAATACGAGAATAGACCTACTCTCCCCCTTACAAGGCCACTCCCACAAAGCATGTTATCCTTAGAGGAGGACAAAACCCGCTAAGCTAGATGAGATAATACTTAGCTGCAGGTCTTCACCCACGTAAGGCAATTTTTAGGTTTAAACACCCAGCAGGAGAAAAACATGCAGCTATGGTCAAGGCAAACAATATCTTGTGAGGTGTTCCTGTCTAAGACTTTGAACATCAATGCTTGTTTTATCTCATCTCATCTGAGTTACATCCATTGACTTGATATTTGGTAACGGTATGATACTTTTTCTTACCATGGACAATTAGTTCATCTCATCTCAGTTTAAACACAAGACAGATTCTTGGTTTGATCACCTTACTGTGTACTAGCTGTCCCGGGTTCTATATGCTTGAAGACTGATGAACTTGGTCGTCCTACTAATGTTATTCAATGAAGAAAACTTCTTCCCCAGTGCCTTAATTTTGAAAACACTAGAAAGGCCTTTTGTTTCAATATTAGATACTTCTTCCATGTCTTTTTGTTCCTCAGCATTGAGGACAAAGTGCTGCACTGGTTTATCCTCTCACAATAGTGACTTGATCATCTTAGGAAACTCAAGACGAATCAGATTAGCCTAATACACATAGATCGAAGAACTAATGAACAAGTTCTTTTGATTTTAAAGCAAACAAAGGTTTCTGTCATCTTCGAACTCTCCATATCTTGACAGAAAACTCATATTCTGGGTTTGTGTTTTTGTTAAATAAAGTTCATCTTCAGTCTATTGGATTGGCTGCATCAACAATTACTGTTACTTCCTTGTGTTCAGATACTTGGAACGGCCTTCACAATCATTCTCATAAATCTTGGACAACGGCAACCCGGTGACATCAGGTATGTGCTAGCACAAACCGTGATGCCTTCTTGATCTTACAGATTTTGTAGTCGAAACTGAAATCTCAAAAAAGGTTTTGTCTAAGAAACCTTTGATTCCAAAGGATCATTTATATTAACGAATAAATTGATTCATAAATTTATTCATTGCCAAATGTGCTATCTTTTGATTAACCCAGAAGCCCATTTTTCCTAATGACTGGTTTCTCGGTTTTCCAATACACACAGTGCATATTCTATCTTCAACGAAGATTTTAGAGAGCTTCCTGGCACCCTAAATGCAGAGCGACTGGACAGAGACATTCGGACAGGTCAGTTTTGAGCTTGATAGATACCATATATGATCAACTGAGTATACAGCCTCGGTGTAAAGATGTGTGTCCACAGAATTGCCGAGAATTTTATAGTTCGAGCTGTATAAATCTTTGTACTTTCATCTCTACCGCTTTTTTAGTTCCTTAGCACATCACAGTATTGGAAACTTCACCCTCTGTGCAAGCATTTGCTTTGCATTCATGGTGTCATCCCGTACCCAGCAAGTATGATGCTTTAATTATCTGAAATTTGAAATGCTCCTGCGTCTGCCCACTATAGCTCAGTAGGTGGTCTGCTTAATTGCCAAGAGATTACATATGACCTGAAATAGTCCAGTTTCAAGAGTGCAGAGCTTGTGATAAAAAGATATGATGAATGTATCTTCTTCTTCAACAAAGAGAAGGTAATAATCCTTAAACTATACTTGTCAAACATAGCTTACATTGGCAACTCAGTTACTTGGCACATGTTCAGATCAATCAAAAATGGAACTTTTTGGAGATACGATCAGGTTAATTTGATTAAAGATTTTATCTTCTAAGAATTTTGAAACTGGTGAGGAAGGATTATGAATATCCCGAAGCAGCCTTGATGCTTGCAAAACCATGAATCAGGCCTTTTTAATGAAAAATCACCATCTTTGCTTTATAAAGGGGAAAGATGTCTCCTTTTTTATGATATTTTCGGAGCAATTATAAAAATTTAGTAAGTATCAGATTTTTCTTCTTTAGTTTCGCAAATTTTACACTTTAAACTTTCCAAATATATCATAAATCATAACATATAATTAGATATATAGGGCATTAGTGAACGTAGATGTCCCTTAATGCTTCTTATTTCTTTCCTCCTGCAACGTTAATCAATGCAATTGTCTCACATCACCTAGCCCAAAACAATTTGGGCCGCATAGATTTTGGGTTGCCCATCTCAGCAATTTGGACCAAATGGGATTCTATGTCACAAGCATGTAATAAGCCCTCTCTCTCCCTCTCTCTCTCTCTCTCACATAGATAATTAGTTAGGTGGGTGACCCTTAGGTTGACAAAATCATCGATTCAACCGTTGAATTCAAAATACCCAAAAAGAAAAAAACAAAAAATAGGGGACATGTTATGTTGATCATATTCTAATCTTCTAATTAAAGGGTCAACCTCAAGATGGTCACCAATGTGTACCCACTAGAGAACTTCCATTTGGGTTGTGACAAAAATTGAATTTTTAGCCTAAAATCATGACTTAATGTCTGCCATTATGAGTTTTATAAACTCTGAAAGTCATAATCAATGTATACTTAACACCACATTAGCCCACTAACCATCATATCTAACAAAGACCTATTCTCTTCAACTTGTTTAACTTCCTACCTTCTTCCTTTAATCATCATTACTTTACAATAAATCATTACTCAGCGATATCTAATTATCCTTCCCTTTTTTCTTAATTTCCTTTTAATTTGATGGTATAAACAATAATGAGAATTAATAAAAGGATTTTCCCAAAGAATCGAGGCAATTTTGTATTGTTTTGAAGTTTAGAGTAAATATAAAAATAAAAATCATAAATGATATTTATTTTTAATTTAAATTTTAATATATTAATTATGTTAATTGTGCATCTAATTTTTGAATTTGATTTACGTTAGATTTTGACTTAAACCATTGTAATTAAATTAAAAGTATTTCCACCATTGAACTGTTTAAAAAAAAAAACTCTAAGAAATTTTATATTTTATTTTGAGTTAATTTTTAAAATATAAACAACTCAGGAAATATTTTTTCATTTTTTTGGTCTTGTATTAATTTTTTATAAGAATATTTTATTATTAAAAAAATTCTAAAATAAAAAATATAAACTAAACCATATAAAATTGATTTTATTGATACGTCAATGTATAAATAAAAATAAACATATTTTAAAAAATTCATTTATTCAACTTTTACCAAGTTGTTCGATTTAAAAAAAAGTCAACAAAATAAATTAAAAAAAGAATTATCATAGTCAAATCCCGAGCATTATATTTTTTTCTATGGGCCAACAAAATCCGAAAACGAAATTGGAACTTTGAATTCCGATTTTCTTTAGAAATAACGAGAAATTACCATTTATTGAAAAGGATTTGACTGAAAAAGCCTTTGGTATACCAAGAAATTACTTTGTGTATAAAATTGATTAATGCTATTTTTTCTATTTTTAATAAAATTCAAAGTAATTAGAAAACAAGGAATATTGAAATTATTGCAAAAATAGGAATAATTAGTGGTAGTTGTAGTGCCAATCCTTGACGGCACGCAACATGGAAAAAGTCAACCCATGTGGTACTTTCATACACACAAAGCCCCATGTTCACCTACTCATCACTCAAACCCTAAATCAGTATATTTCTCTAATTAATTAATTAAAGTAATTAAAGTAATTAACTATATTGTTAATCTTATTATGGTACTTTTGCCTTCCATGATCAACCACTCTTTTGTAAAAAGTGAAAACCAACAAAATTGAAAAGTGTTTAAATTAATTGCATATTAAGTAATACTTTGAATATCTTAATTGTCGATTTTAATGCGTTCCTAAAAAGTAAAAACCAACAAAATTGAAAAGTGTTTGAATTAATTGCGTATTAAGTAATACTTTAATATCTTAATTGTCAATTTTAATGCGTTTTGATATCGAGGAGAAGCCTTTTGAAATCGTCAAAGAATCATTTTTTAAAATAATTTAATCACAATCACAGTAGATATTTTATTATTTTATATTTAAAAATATTAATACATTTTGTATATTAAAACAAATTTTAATAATTAAAAAATAATAAATCATGTTTACTTTTATTAATTTTATTTAAATTAAATATTAATTAAAATAATTTTAAAATTTAAGAGTATTAATTTATTGTTGAAATACTTAAAGATAATTTAAATAAATTTTAAATTTTATTTCAAGTTCATTTTTAATCTTAAATATTTTTTATTAATAAATTATTTTTATGCTTTTTTTTAAATTTTGATATTATAATTTTTAAAATATATATTATTTAGTACTCAAAGATTTTAAAATTTTTTATAACAACATAGGTTGAATATTTATTTACATCTCTAAAAAATTTTGAATCAAAATTCATAATATAATATCTCAAATTAGATAATCTTAATTTTTAAATTTTCAATCAAAATTTGTTATTTTTTAAATATTAAGATTTGATTTAACAAAAAAATATAATTTAAAATTTTAAATAACTTTTATCTTTTATGATAATTTTTTAACATGAAAATTTGCTTGGTTTTTCATGATACATAATTTGATTACTGAAGAAACATAAAGACAATTTAATTTTTATCTTGGTTTTTAACATTTTATGCCGATCTTTTGGATGATTTGAAAAAAAAAAAATTGAAGATAAGTTAAGTCGGACCAAAAATTAATTATATACAAATTAACATATAGAAGGACTTACCTTTTGTCAATTTAATATGAAAGTGAGGGTTTGAATCCTTTACTTGACACTAAAGCTAAGGTTGTTTCATTAGTTCGTATCAATTTTTTTAAAAAAAGAAAAAGAAATAATATCTAATTAAAGCACCTAAGTCCGTTGAACATGCATAGCTTTAGTACATTGCACTTGAGATTTCACAAGTAAAAGAAGAAAAAGAAAAAGTTTAGTGAATGTGATGCCTTATTTCATGTAATGATGATTTAATTTGACAAAATGCGTATATCATCTATTTTGAAGAAATATTTAAATAAAACTTATTATAATTTTAACATTATTTATATTTTGTATTATTATATATTTTAAAAATTAACTCGTTATATTTAAAATTTTGATGTTACTACAGATATCGAATGTTAATATGAAATCTTATGTCGTGCTAATTTAAACTTTAATCTCAACTTTGATGAAATGTAAATATTTTTCATTTTTGAGAATAATTTTAAATAAATTATTTCATAATTTAAAAATATATTTGTAAATACATACGGTTAATTTAATGAAATATTAGAATTTGAATTTATACATTATTATATACAATATTATCAAAAATTTTAAGATTTTATAAAATAACTAGTGAATTATTTTTAAAATATTTTAATTATAAAAATATTTTTAAATTTTATTTATATACAAATTAAATAATAAATATATTTGTGGCAGATAAATAAATTTAATATTGTAGATTTTATAATCCAAGAAATAAAACCTAATGTACATTTTGGCACTAAACTAATCCAATAAATATTTTTTAATAAAAAGTGAATTAAATATTTAATACAAATAAAATATATTTATTATAAAAGATACTGCATGCCAAGATTTTTTTTTTTCAAAAAAAATATTCCATTTTGGCTTTCATTAAGTCAACAAGAGATACAGAGCATATATGCTATGGTCTTGTGTATTTTTCAAGTGACATCCTTTGCTAGTGGTTCAAAGCACCTATGTCACCCAAAACCTTTCTCTTTATTTGCCTTTTATCTTTAATTTTATCTGAAAAAAAAAACATTTTTCACATTATTTTATTATCTATTTTTTGGAAAACAAAATATTGGTGAATTTCACTTAAATAATTATTTGTGTGCCATTTGATTTTATTAATTGCTAATTCCAATAACAAAATTTTAAATATTTTTTAAATTATTTTAATGAATTTATTACAAATATATATAGCTCTGGTCATTATCCAAACGCTATATATCTTGAAAGAAAATTAAAATAATTATTATTTAAATTAAATTATACTTACCATCTTCTTATTTTTGTAGGATAATGCTTTCAAATGTGCTTTAATATGTTTACAATTTAAATAAATATTGTTTCTAAAGTTATAAATTAGTGTATAAAAATAAAAAATAAAAAATTATTTGTAAAAAAATTATTATAGATGTAACTTTGTGAGTGATGTCAATCAGTCTTTATTTGGTAATTTTATTAAATTTTAATGCAATATAAATAAATAATATAATATTTAAAATTTTATATATTTATAAATCTTTATTAAAAATTAAAATATTGTAAAGAAATATGAATTAAGAAAATAAAAAAGACTGCCGGGCATCTTCAAATGTCAAAAAATGACTGCAAGTGGGCAAATTGACTTCCTTTGCTTTTTTTGTTTTAATAAAGGGAGAGAGGAAGATTCTCAGTCCTTTGTAGTCCAAGAAACGAAGTTACTAAAAAAAATAACGAGAAAATAAAATATAATAATTATTTATTAAAAAAAAAAGAGAAATAAAAAAACATGTCTGACGATGTGGGTATTTAAAAGTACTAGTAATCTAAAAAGCGAAACACCCGACAGGGATGACGTCGTTTCAATGGTCCAGTCACTTACGGTGGGCCCCCACGTATCAGAACTCTGTCCTCGGTCGTTGACCAACCTCTAGGTATCCTCGAACCCACTACTCTCCATAGTCTTTTTGTTTTATTTCATAATTTCGTTATTCTAAATTTATATGTTTAATTTCAAAATTCCTCTATCTCAATGATTACTCATAAATTAAATAAATATATTATTATAATCTATTTTAAAATATTTTATAAGTAATTTGTTTAAAAATTATAAATATTAATAATAATATCCAAAAATTATAATGATAAAAAATAAAAAATTAAATAACTTTATGTATAATCTACAATTCCCACATGTAATTTGGTGGGAACAAAAAAAAAAAAAACTTGTTGACATTGGAGTTGTTAAGATTGAACTATGGTAGTGTATCTTTTGAAACAAAATTTTTTACTAATCTGAATTATACTAAATTTATTAAAAATAATAATTTATGATAAAATTTAATAAAATAAATAATTAAATTTTTATATTAAAATATATTAAATTATGAAAATAAAAATTTTATTTAATTTATATTTTTTTAATCTTTGTAATATATTTTCTATAAATTATCCAAAATAATAATCCATTTAAGCATAATTACAATAATAATAATTAAAAGAAATAATAACTTACGTAATTACATTAATACAAAAATTATTTTAATTAAATAATTAATCCAATCTATTGGATGGTTTATGCTTATTTACAAATTTAAAATTATTATTATTATAAATATAAAATTATTTATTATTTTGAGTTTATAGGAAAGGATATGTACGTAAAGGGAGAGGGAGAGGGAGAGGGAGAGAGAGAGAGAATGTGGGCTTTTCACACGTATCACGTGACATTACATGCTGTTTGTCGTTTAGCGCCAAAAATTCGTAAAACCAACAAACCCTTTGACTTGCAGCCTGCAGGAGAGAAAGAGACAGAGTTTCCCGCCTTCACATGCAAAATTCTTCTCTCTTCTTTTCTTTTTTTTTTTAATAAAAAAATATTTTAAATAAAAAAATAATTTACTTTTTAAAATTATCATTGAAGAGGGTTTTCTTTTTATATTTTATTTATTTATTTTTGGACGAATGGGGGAAAGCTGGAATTGTGAAATTCGAAAAATATATAAAAGTTCTGGAAAATATTTATTATTTTATCAAGTATTATTATTATTTTTAGATCGGGACAAACAAAGAGTGAAGAGGGGAATTCGTGTACTTTGACTAATCAGAAAACAATTTCTTTCTTTCTCTCTCTGGATTGAATCTTGACCGTCGAATATCAGATATGGGGTTGGGATGCTTCTCCTAGTGACGTGGCAAAATGGGCATTAGCTTGAAAGATACCCGACCAGTGGCAGTCATGGGGATTTATGTTTTGCTTTCGGGTTTGGGCCTGCCTCCGGTCAAACCCTATTTGTGCTGCTAGAGAGTCGTAGTCCATCGTTGGTGTTATTCTCTGACATAACTACCCTTTATAATCCGTTAATTTTATATTTTCTGAAAAATATTATTTTAAATGTAAACTTAATTTTTTTTAATATTCATTAAGTCACCAAACTTTACAACATTTCAAATATTTTATATGTACTGCTTTGTTATATAAAACAATTTATTTTTAAAAAATATAAAAATAAATTATACTCATTTTTATTTTAGATCTCAAAATATAAATTAAATTAAATTAATTTAAAAATTATTAAAAATTTTATAATTTGAGATATTCAAATTAAAAATTTATATAAAAAATTATATATATATATATAATCATTTAAACCGTTATAAAATTTTTAAAATATCTATTTTTAAATTTAAACTTTTAAAAATTAAAAAATCATAAAATAAATTTTATAAAAAATTGTTTAAATTTGAAAATAAACTTAAAATAAAATTTATTTTTTAAGCACCTTAACAAAAAAAATGTTCTAATTTTTTATGATGGTATAAATCAATGTCTAATTTAAATCATATTACAAGAATAAATGTATAATTGATTTAATTGATATATCATGATTTAAATTAAAAAAATATTAATTAATAATTTTTATATATTTATTTTAAAAATTTATAATATCAATATATATATATATATATTAGAATATAAAGAAAACAAAATAAAATCACCCAAATAACAAAATTATTATCTAAATCGTTAGTATTATTTATAAATATTTAATATTAATTATAAAATGATTAAATTTACTAAAATTAATATCTCATAACAAATGTAAAAATTTGATAAAAATAAAATTTTAAAATATAGTATATAATCCCATTTTAACAATTAAGCTGGACTATAAAAAATAATTTTTAGTATTCATTTAAAACACGACAAATCCTAATAAAAGTAACATTGTTATATAGTAGGTAAGTTACGGTATATTTATTTATAGTTGACCAATCATAAATATCTAAGCGTTGACAAAATTCAATTAAATTAAGACATTAATATGACCGGTACTTATTAATGAATTGAAATTTTTATATTACCTACTTATTAGAATGCGACAAATCGTATTAAATTTGGTAACTTTAATATAGCTTGTTAGATTTTAATGGGTTGAATTTGCCCTATTCACCCATTAAAATAAGTTACGCAAAGCTTAAAGGGGGAAAAAAAAAAGAGGAAAATTCTCTTTAAGGGCAAAAATGTCAAATAGTATGGGAAAGTGGGCTTGGGCTCTCACCACTAAAGAAAGAGCACCATTGACCAAACATCAAAAAGGACAAAAGCGTCCCTAAAGACAAGCCCTAATCCAGCCTCGATTTTCCCAATTTGACCCTACCACTTTCTTTAAAGCCGAAGCGAGGACTCCAATGTCATTTTAACCGAAAGAGGAAGAACGAAAATGGAAAACTGGCAAAGTGGATCCCACTGATGATGAGTTGGCGATGACGTGGACTATTTTATCTCTGATACGGGAACCTTGTAAAATGCCAGGTGTAACCGTCAACCAGTAGGATACAACTGCACAACAACAGAAATATATATATTTTTTTAATTTGAAAAAGAGGGAAGAAGAGAAAACGAAAGAAAACAAAAGGGAGAGAAAGAAAATATTTTCTTGAGAGGGAAAAGGAGTGAGTGTGTGCGCTCAGTTTCTCCCACTATAAAAACAACCAGGTCTACTCAGCTCAAATATAATAAAACAAATCTCTCTCTCTCACTTTCTCTTTGAGCTGCTCCCTTTTCTTTTTCTGTTCAGTATACAAAACTTTGCCTGGAAAATTTTGAGAGGGGGAAGAAGAAGAGGGGGGAAAGATTTTCTGGGCAGCCAAACAGGGTTTGAGTCAAATGTGATGGGAACTGGACTCTCCACCTTCTTCCCCTGCTTTAAGCCGGTCCCCGGGACCAACAACCGCCCAGCGGAGCAGCATCAGCAACAGGACCTGATCTTCGCGTCCACTGAGCCGTTGGATGAAACTCTGGGCCACTCTTTCTGCTACGTGAGATCCTCCAACCGCTTCCTCTCCCCTACTCCCTCGGATCGCTTTGTCTCTCCTTCCAGCTCCCTCCGGTTCTCTCCCTCTCACGAGCCGGGCCCGGGACAGAGGACTCGAACCGGGCCGGAGACTGGGTTCAAGACCATCTCGGGGGCTGCCGTCAGCGCCAACACCTCCACTCCCAGAACCGTTCTCCAGCTTGACAATATTTACGATGATGCCGCTGAGAGCACTCTCGGTGGCGGCGGGGGCTACGGCGTCAAGAGCAGTATCGTGAATGCCAATGGCTTTGAGAGCACCTCGTCCTTCAGTGCCCTTCCGCTGCAGCCGGCGCCTCGTGGAGTTGGCGGAGCTGGAGGCGACCCGTCGGGCCCGATGGAGCGCGGCGGATTCTTCATGTCGGGTCCGATAGAGAGGGGGGCGCTGTCGGGACCACTGGACACAGCCGCTGCCGGCTCAGATTCGGGGGGCGTACATTTCTCGGCACCGCTGGGTGACATTTACGTAAAAAAGAAGAGAAAGAAAAGCCTCACGGGAATCCCATGGTATCCTGAGAGGAAGCAGCGGCCGTGGGTGGTGCCCGTGCTGAATTTCGTGGGCGGGAGGAGGGAGAATCCGGTGGGCTCCACAGCCCTCGACGACGCTGCGGAGAGGGCGAAGAGCGAGAGCGACTTGCAGTGGGCATTGGGAAAGGCTGGGGAGGATCGCGTACATGTAGTCGTATCAGAGGAGCAAGGTTGGCTGTTCGTCGGGATCTACGACGGCTTTAACGGCCCTGATGCGCCCGAGTTCTTGATGGGTAATCTCTATCGCGCTGTTTATAGTGAGTTGCAGGGCTTGTTCTGGGAGGTGGATGCAGAAATACAAGAACAAACTAACCCACAGAAATCAACAACAACAGATAATTGTAGTATAAGTAGTAGTGTTGTAGAGATAGCACAGAAAAGTAAAATTGAGGCCGAAGATGATAAAACTGCAAGTAAAACTGAACCATCAGTGGAGGTAATTGATGCAGATGCATCTATTGGTGAAAATGATTCTAGTGTGGTAGGTCAGGAGAGGGCAAAGAGGGTGACGTTTCAGTCCGGGGGGACGGAGATTAGGATGAGGAGGCGGCTCTGGGAGTTTCTTGCTGAGGATGAGCTGGAAGATGGGCTGGATCTTTCTGGGTCTGACCGGTTTGCTTTCTCTGTAGATGATGCAATTAGGGTGAGCAGTGCAGGCTCAACAGTGAGTAGGAGGTGGTTGTTGCTATCGAAACTGAAACAGGGATTGTCCAAGCAAAAGGAGGCTAGTTATGCAAGTAAGTTGTTTCCATGGAGATTTGGGTTGGCAGAGAAGGAGAAAGTGACAGTGGAGAATAGAGTGGAGGAGAGGGCTGCAAGGAGTGGGAAGAGGGGGAAGGTGGGACCGGTTGATCATGAGTTGGTTTTGAGGGCATTGTCACGAGCTCTTGAAATGACAGAGCTTGCATATTTGGATATGACAGATAAGGTTCTGGATACGAATCCAGAGCTAGCATTGATGGGCTCCTGTTTGTTGGTTGTGCTGATGAGGGATGAAGACGTGTATGTGATGAATGTGGGTGATAGTAGGGCAATTGTTGCACAGTATGAGCTGGAGGAAGGAGGCTCCAGCGCGGAGGGAAGAAGACAAGGAAGCAATGATTTAAGCATGGAGGGTGTAACTAATGAGCCTTCAGTTGTGAGTGAACAGGCAAGTAAGGTGGCAAATGAGGCTCCATCTCAAGCAATGAGATTGACTGCCTTGCAGCTATCCATCGATCACAGCACAAGCATTGAAGATGTAAGTGCTCATCCTGAAAGCTTTTATTTTCATTGCATGTTTTCCCGTATTTCATATGCTTAGAATCTTTAGGAACTCGCTTTCTGGTTCATTGGTTAACTACAACATCCTTGTTGAACTTAGTACTTAGTTTGCTAAGTTCAGGTTTGTGGCTTATTAATTTACTCTGCTTTTGTATTGGCATAGAAGTTCAATGTCCTCTGACTTGTGTAGGCGTGAAAGCATTGCAAAATTGTGTTTTGCCTTAAGAGCTCTTTTCTGTTTGAGAATCGTTATGATGGGCTGGCAATTAATATTTGTCTGTTGCATTCAGGTCATATTATCTTATAAGTATGTCTACCTTCAACGTAATTTGTTTAATATGAGGACTACATTGATCATTTTATTTTGAAATGATTATTCAATATAAAAACATTAACTGATTAATTTATGTACTTTCCTAAGTTTAATTTTTGTACTAATCAAACAAAACAATAAGATGTGAAGTAATAAACTATCATTTATTGAAATTTTCATGTTATTGTACTATTGGGTTTTAATTTAAAATATCTAGTTTAACAAAATTAGTCGATGGCTTTATGTGTAATTTTTGGTGTATTTGTATAATTATATAGATTGATATTGCACAAATACTTAGCTGTGACTTATGGGTCCATTCAGAGTTGAAGAAGTCGGCTTGTAATTGATCCATTTAATGATAATGTTAAATGGATCATCCTGATGATAATTGGAACAAATTCAAGGCAAATTAAGAACTTGCTGACTTCTGTGTTGGATTCTTGGATCACTTTCACTGAACTTCACTTCCTCCAATTGAGGTTGCTCTCATTTCATTAACTGCCTTATTAGATATCTAGCTGAATTATGTATACAAAACTAATCTGAAGATTGTTAAAGGTTAGAGCTATGGTGAAATCATTCTTTAGTCAGTCTGTAAAAATGGGGACCACTTTCTGCATCATTTTAGCAAGTACTTGGCTCATTTGGGCAGAATAAGGGCATGTCTATCAGCTATATTCGCCCTTCGCTTCATTCCCTGCTCTGGCTGGATATATTCTTCTGGATATTTTTTTTTTTTTCATCCTAGGTGCTTTCTGCTTCAACTCATGCAAGTTGGATATATTCAATTTTTACTCTCTACTGTCTTTACACCTCGATTTGCTGGAGGAGAGGTAGGAAGATAGAAATATAATACGTTAGCATTCTTCCCTTGATGTGAGGAAAAATGTATTTTCTTTTGGAATCATATATGCATATGGAAAGGAAAAGAGAAAATAGTGAATGACTTCAATTATTTAACTAAGCATGTCTGTACATTGTAACCTATCATGTTCTTGTAACAGAGCCTTCTGCGTTCATGGTGCCATGAAACTTGAGAAAGTTTCCTTTTCTTCACTCTGTCGTTTTCCAAATGGAAAATCTTATCATTCCTTTCTTTCATCTCAAAAGAATAAGGAAGATGCATGGAAGCTTTCTTGCCTATTCTATTTTCTTGGTTGGATGCCACCTTGAATGTCTCTTTCTTGGTGTACCTTCTGTTTCAAATGAATAGATATGGACAATTTTTTTTTCTATCTTTCCTGTCAGCTTCTGAACTAGTGAAATTCTTTGTTGCAGAAATACCCGGTTATATCCTTTTTTGTCTTCCAATGGATGTCTTTAGGATACAGGGTCAATGTAGTAAGTACTGTTGCTTAGCTTTGAGTTTGGCACTGGTCTTTACAAGTGTATTGTATGGCTATTTTTGTCTTTCTGGATCATAGCAATTACCTTGACGGGAAGTGCATAGGAGTCGAGACTAAAGCTTGGTGTTGATTATTTGGCTTTAGGCTTACCTACATATGACTGCCATCCTTGGTTAAAGTTGCAGGAGGCTTAGCTTTAAGCTTCAGATTTGCTGGGAGATGTGATAGCATTTGCATCATTGTTATGTTATTTGTACGTCAGGGGCAACCAGCAAAGTGTGTGTGTAGAGTTGATAGGAGTGTTGTCACATCTCACCCTTAGACTAGCTTAAAGGTTCTGGTAAAGATGAGTACCTGTGGTTCTTTAAATTAGTAAATTATCTGAAGGACATTAACAAAGTTTTGGAAGATATGGAAAATTTCCCAAGTATCTTTTGTTATTTAGTATTGTAAAGGTATAAATGTCGACAACAATGCATACTGTAACTGAATGTTGCTTCCCAATAAGTGGCATTCAGCAAGACTTATTTGTCTTAGGTACTTTTTGCCATAATGATAGTGGTTCTTGGATAATAGTGATTTTACTCAAGTCCTTGGGATCATTAAGTTGTGAAATCTTATTTTGGCCTTTTACTTTAAAGTGTTTGTTTTTGTTCTTTCAAATTGTTGTCACCCCTCTATCCTTTTTTTTTCCCCTAGCGTTTTCTTTCTTCTGTGCCCTGCCAATTTCATATATACTTGACTTTTGAGTCAAAATCTGATACCTGGGCATTTGTGTTTTCTTAAACTGTTTTTGAACATAATACATATGAATTTCTTTTGTCCAATCAAGTAGTCCATAATAATAATGGTCCTCGGTAATAGTGATTTTTACTTAGGTCGAAAATTTCCAGTCCTTTGACATACAGAAGCCAGATTTGCTAAAGGTTTCCATTCTGTTACATATGCAGGAAGTCATGAGAATAAAAAATGAACACCCAGATGACAATCAGTGCATTGTCAATGATAGAGTGAAAGGTCGCCTTAAGGTTACTAGAGCATTTGGGGCAGGATTTCTGAAGCAGGTGCAGAAAATATCTTCTTATTTCTTTAATTATCTAATGGATTTCTTAAATATTTGTTTGCTTATATGAATATAACACTTATGTTCACGTTGTCACAGCCCAAGTGGAATGATGCATTATTGGAAATGTTTCGTAATGATTACATTGGTACTGCACCATACATATCCTGCTTGCCTTCTCTGCATCACCACAGACTCTGCCCTAGAGATCAATTCCTAGTCCTCTCTTCTGATGGGTTGTATCAGTACCTGACCAATCAGGAAGTTGTTTCTCTTGTTGAGAGTTTTATGGAGAAGTTTCCAGAGGGAGACCCTGCACAGCACCTAATAGAGGAGCTTCTCCTACGTGCAGCCAAGAAAGCTGGTAAATGTTGATATTTCTGCATATATTAGTCAGTTGCATATAATATGCATATAATATCCATGCTTCCTTCTCATTCATGATATGGAGAAGTAATTCTGAGATTAGCCCTAGTCTGATGGCAATATCACAGGATGTTGACATAGGCCTAGTTCACTATTATGATTACATTTTTGATTGGGTTGATTTTCTTTTATTGTTTAAAGCAACATTAGAAAAGGAAAAACAATGATAGATTTGATGGTAAACGTGGAAACTGACCTACTTAGATGAGTAATCTCTGATTCTAGCTTAGGAATTGAGTTTTGTTGCAAGTTTGCTTCAGAAGTTCTATGCTTTTAGTTCTCAATCTTCTACTTTGAGGCAATTTAATTGTATTGGAGTTAGCGTTACAGCTATTTCCAGCAATCAGTTTTGCCATACTGAACCTGAAGATAAGATTGATTCTTCCTTTGTTTATCTCACAGATGGCTAGGCTCAAGATACATGCCAAAAACTTAAATTGGTTTTTCTTTTCTTTTCTTCTTCTGTTTTTGCAAAAAGAAAGGGAATTCAAAGTTGTGGAGATTATGAAAAGCATATTGTGGATCACATTTTATTCTAAGTTTCTGTTTGAGTTTTCTCATGTCCCCCAAAAATTCATGAGTTATCTATACTTATCCTCAATAAAATGATATATAATTTCTTATTGAATTGCATAAATGTGTGAAAATGTCATTTAGAGTGTTTGAAGTGTCATTTTCTCTTTTTATTGCCTAATTAAGTAACGTTGTGAGAGTCATTTAATTAAGAAATAAGGAGCTTACTTTTTTCTGTAAAAAGGAATGGTAATTCTTTTGGAATGCAATCTGCTTTTGCTTCAGTCTGCTATTAAAAATTGTAGATGTGTATAAACATCCTCTCTCTCTCTTTCCCTCATTTCCTGGTATGTCCTCTTTATGTTCTATATAACATTATCTTGAGGTTTCAATTCATAGGCCATATGTAACTTGGAATGGTGCTAATTGAAGGAGGTCATGAGATTGAGAACATATGTGTGTGTATATACATAGATACATATGCGCACACAGACGCAGACACATATATACCTGCCTTGATCAGATCAAAGCCTTAGCTTTGTTTTTACATCTTTATTTAATTTAGATATTGTTACTTGGTTCTTCTTGGTTTTCCTAGTTAATCTCGGCCTTACCACATGTTTAGCAATCATGTATTTTTAAGACTTTAGAAGTTAGTGCCTGGTTTTTGTTCTCCATCCTAAGTTTCTAGCTAATCTATTCCTTTCTGCTTCTTATTGCATGTTGATGTGTTTTTGTTGAGACTGCCGAGTAATTGCCAATGGATCAACATGGTGGTAGCCTTTACCATCTTTCAGATCCTCTGGTGTCTTACTATGTTGTGACCAAGAAATTATATTTATGGACTTCTAGAATGCTGTCCTTTATCTAAGAACATACCTCATTTTCCCACATTAACAAGCCTGATCCAATTGCTGTAACTGATATCTTTCCATTATTATGTAGTGGTCTAACAGATGAAATTCTCTTTCTCATTGAATTTTCTACATTCATAAACATTGTTTATCAGCCATGTTTGAACCAACAAGATCAGTAGATTCTGGAGTGTACATTTCCAACTTCATCTAACATTCTCCAGTCTATGCATTTCCTACCTATTTTTCATTATGGGGTTCTGCTACATTTTCTCATGGGTTTGGTGCTTGCAGGGATTGGGTTTCATGAATTACTGGACATCCCACAAGGAGATCGGAGAAAGTATCATGACGATGTTACAGTCATGGTGGTATCACTGGAAGGCAGAATTTGGAAGTCATCAGGAAAGTACCTTTGAAATTTCATTAACTGAGTAGTCACTCAACCGGTGATTTCTCCCATCCAACTGGTACTGAAGTCTCAGTCCTCGAATCAAAAGTTTCTGCAAGTGATTCAGAATTTGCAAGTGAAACCCATTTTTCATGGGTTTTTTTCTTTTAGGGTAAAGCATAAGCTTACAATGGATAGGAGTTCCAAATGATAATGCAGTTAAGAGTAATATTAGTTAGTCAGTCATCAAGAGTTGAGTAGATTCCTGAATTCAGTTTTCAGGATAAAAGAATTGGATATCTGCAGATGAGGATTACAGGAAATGCTCTTTAGGGACAAAACAAGGGAAGAAAAAAATCCATTTTGTTTTCAGTTTTCGCATTAGACTTTTGCTTTTTAGAGATTTTGCATAGTAGAAGGCTCTTTTCATTGGTAGGTGCCTTCCCTCTTCTTTTTCTTTCTCAACCTTCAAAAAAGGGTTAAAAAAAGGGTCTTTGTAATTTGTTGGGGGGTACAGGTATAGTTACTGAGCTTGAGCATTTCCTTGGTCAGAAAGAGTGAGCATGTGTAATTTTGAAAGGTGGATTTCCACCGTTGCGGTCTCAAAGAGTTGTAATTTCTTTTGCAGATCTTCATACATAAAATCTATTTTCTCATCTTTGCTTGTACAAACAACTGCTTGTAGAATGTGAAGTCTCCCTTCTCATTGCAGATCTCTCATGAGCAACTTTCTCTATTTGACGCATAAAAACCCAGAACTAAATTCAGTTCATTAGTCCTATGGTTTACCATTTTAGCATAAGGACACAAGCTACTTTCGTAAAATCAATGTAACAAAATCATACTACATGTATCAACGTTTGGCATTTGCACAAGCATGTGTTGGGATTGATCGTTTAGGCTGTGGCAGCAGGAGATTGAACCCTTGATTGCACCCATGAGACTAAATCCTCTCTGGTTGCCACAAAACAACCGACGTTCTCTTCGCTCTGCTTAAACGGTGCAGAAAGTTTCTCCACATGAGAAGCAAAGGCATTGCCTAGTCCTTGTGAAAACTTATGAGTTCCTGTCCCAGTTTGGGCTGAGAATACCTCTGGCAATGCCTCTTCTCGCTGAACGATTTTGGCCAAAGTTTGCATCCATTCTTCAAGGGCAGTTTTTGCTGCACCAACAGACAATGACCTAACATCCAGACTCCACTCGTTCACAGTTCTGTTGTGCAAACCTGGGTACAACCCGTATAAGGTTCCTAGATAGAGCAGCTCGTGCGCTCTCTCGTGCTGGTTTTTACTTAGACATATGTCTATCAAGCAGTTACAGAAGGGCCTTCTAGCATCCGCTGCAGTGCCACTGATGATACCCCTAAACTCTTCCTTAACAGTCTCGAAGCTAGTATCCTCTTTTTGAATTAATAGCAAAAAGGCAATCAATTTTGGATTAGCTTGCTGCAAGCAAGCAACAACCTTCTCCACATCCTCACTCTCCTCACACAAGGACACAACAGACAGCAAGCACCCACAAAGCCTATCATCAGGCTTGACACCTCGTCCCATTGAAACAGTAAAAACCCTAACCAAATCATCTATCCTTCGAGCCTTTCCTAAGCACTGAATTAAGCATGTGCAACCCATCACATTTAGCTCGATTCCCAACTCAGACATTTCTTCGAACATCCTCATTGCCTTCTCAACCTTTCCACCGCTACCATATATGTTCAACATTGCCGTGTAACTCCAACTATCAGGCCTGCAATGCTCTGATTGCTTCATGTCATCGAACAGCCTCTCGGCTTCGTCCTCCAATCCAATATCCGCGCACATATTCAACAAAGTGTTATACAAAATGAAATCCATCGGCCAATTTCTAGCCCTCATTTCCTCCCATAATTGTAATGCATCTTTTGCCCATCTTGCCTTTCCATAAATCTTTACAAGGGCAGTTAACGTTTTCTCATCGGGGGTTAGACCCGAATCGAGCATCTCCTGGAATAGGCTCCTAGCCAGGCCAGGCTTTCCAGCCTTGCCCATTGCTTCCAAAAGTGTATTGTACACAACCAAATTAGGCCGCACTCCTAGAGATTTCATTTCTTGCAAAACATACCTTATACCATCATAGTCACCTGCCTCACCAAACATCTTTCCCAGCACAGAAAAAGTAATAGGATCAGGTTTCCACCCAGTAGCTACCCCTCTCTCATACAAACTGAGCACTTCCTCAACTTTACCCAACTTGGCATAAACATCTAAAATAGCAGAATAAGTAACCTCATCAGGCATCAAACCAGTTTTATACATTCGCTCAAACCACTCTACGGCTTTATCAAAAAGATTGCATCTTTTAGCACAAGTGATAATGGTAGAATAAGTAATGTTATCAAGTTCAATGTCGTTGCTTACCATCTCAAGTGCAAGCTCCTCAATGAGCTGAAACTGCCTCCCAAACCTCAAAGACTTCATTGTGACATTGTAGAATATAGTTTCCATGGGAAACAAGTTCTGGGTCTTGATCCAATTGAAGAACAAATGCGTTTTTTGCCAGGGTTTCAAGCTGTTGAGTATCAAGAGTGAATTTTCTCTAGTGGGTGGGTGTGGGATTTCATTAAGAGTAGCCAAGAAATCAGCTTCAGTGTACTCACAGTTATTAAGCTTCTGCGCAAAGAGTTTCAACTCCCTGACCTTAGGATTGTACGAGTAAGGAGACCGCTTTTGCCTTTGCAGAGAAAGCACAGACCTTTTGGGCTTGGTGGGATTGACCCAGACGGATTTTGGCTTGGATAAGAGGTTGCTGGCAGGGTCAATCTCGGCAGGAGGGAATGTAGTTGTGGACAGAGGCTTCAGCTGTTCAGACAAAGATGGGGTTTTGGTATTGGGTGATTCCTGTTGGTTCTGAGGAGTTTTTGGTGGAGGCTTTGAGGAAGAACTGCAGGAAATGATAAATCTTTTGCTCTGCTTTTGCTTCAATGGATTCGTAAAGAAAATAGGTCTCTTTGTATCTGATTTTGATATTGTCAGACAGGCATCTATACCAGTAAACAGAGTGGAAGCCATGAGAGAATGAGAGAGTATATGCTTTGGTGGAAGGAAGAAAAGGGACGAGAGGATGTCTGACGATATTTTGAATGCCTTATCTAAATAAAAAAAGAATGGCCTATTAAGTGAAATTTTCCGAGAAAATGACAAGGAAAAAGGGGAAAAAAAAAATTGGGTTAGAGATCCACCTAGAAGGTGGGGAGCCTTAACCGGATGTGTAACAGGAAAGCCCGAAGGCCGTTCCCGTCCCTGTCAGGGGAGATGCCAACCATCTCTCCTTTCAACGAACACACGCATTGGCCGTTACAAAGGATTATATAAAGGCCTTATTTTTCCTATTCTATCCAATGTGGGTTTCACACATTCCAGCTCAAAAGATTATTTTAGCTATAAGATATAATTCAATTGAATTAAATTAAGATTATACTAATATGATAATATTTTTAGTTCAGCATGAGATAAAATTAATATTTATTTTAATTTATTTGTATTGATATTGAAACAAATAATATAATGTAATACTTATTACAAATTTTGATTATACTATAATTAATTGATCAACATGATAATTATTTAAATTTTTTATTATATTTTTATATATTTTTGATTTTAAAAAGATAAAAATTATAAAGTAAATTTTATAAATACAAAAATAAATTAAATTAACTATAAATATTTAATCAATAATAATAATAACACTTTAAAAAGTTTCATTGATCTTAAATAATATATTATTTTAAATAGATTGAAAATAGAAGTGAAAATAATACAATTTAATGCTGATTACAAGTTTAAATTGTATTATAATTTATTAATGTTTATTTATTTTTTAAATATTTAAAATAAAATTTATAGATAAAAGCTATACAAAACTTTAATGTTTGTCCCCTATTATTAATCAAGTTTTCATATTTAAAAAATAATAAATTAGATTTAAATTAGATCTTATCTTAAATGATTACAAAAAGTTAAGAATATTTCAATCGAATTATTTTTAAAATAATTTAAATAAAATTTTTACTTCATTTTGGATCTTTTTTTTAAAAAAAATTAAACCAATTAGTGGACCAATTAATTTTTTTATTTTTTACACTGCGAGCAATCAAGTCACAATCTAATCTCCATTTTCTAGCCCCATCCAAATGTCCATGGTATAAGTTTTGGCATGGAACCATTGTTTCATAATGAGCCTTCCGTTGAGGCTCAACATACTAATGAGATCAATGTAGATGAATCGATAGACTATGATATTAGATGTGAATACTCAATTACTAGAGACCTAACTTACTCAACCTAGCGATGAAGAGCAATGTAAACCCATTTTGAAAGCAGAACCCGATAATAAAGATCTTAATGATAACCTATGTTCTACCTCACGTTCTGCTATACCTTTTGTCCTACTTTATGTCGCAAATGCATGCTCGAAAAGACTTAATAATACAAGTGATGTTCTTGGAAGGTGTAAAGTGTTAAGTGCTGAATTATACAATATTGCTTTACTTTTTACTATGAAATCAATGACTCTTATTCACACTTTTATTAGAGGTCAGTTTTTTTTAAACAAGAAAGAGTAAAAGCGATTTTTGAGCAGGCACGTATTGATTGAGAATTTTGAATTTAAAATTACTAAATCTAATAAATTAATTCTTAAGATTGTTTATAAGAAAAAAAATTATGTGTGGAAGGTACATGCTATGAGAATTATACAAGGTCAATTTTTTCAAACTAGACATGTGATTTTACATAAACTTGCATAGTGAAGGAGTTGCATTGACGACATCGACAAGTAAGTTATATCATTATTGGTAAAATTATCGCCTAAAGGTTGTCTACTAATGTTAAAAAGCCAAAAGACATCATGGGTGATATAACAGACTTTTGGCATACAAACATTACACAGCAAACCTTGAAAAACCAAAGAGCATACATTATCTCTTATGGATGGTGATCCAGTTGAGTCATACCCATAATTACTGTCATATTATCATATGTTGCAAAAAGTTAATCTAAGTACTAGGGTTCACATATGTATCGAGGATAAGACTAATCGGTTTAAGTATTTCTTCATAGCTCTTGGATAATCATTGAGGGAGTTTCATTCAGTGATTAGATCAATCATTACTATTGATATCACTCACTTAAAAGAGAAGTTTCACAATGTTATATTTGTAACGGTTTACAAGGATGACAATGATCAAATATACCCACATGTATTTAATTATGATGACTTAGAGAACTATGAGACATGAGAGTGGTTCTTGGAGCAGTTGAAGGAAACAACTAATCTTGTTGAGGACTTGGTAATTATATCAGATTGTCATGCTAGCATTGGGCGAAGGCAACTACAAAGGCGTTTCTTGATTCATGTCATAGTTTATATTTTTAGCATATGGCCCAAAATATTTTACAGTGCTATAAGGGTATATCGAGAATCTAAATTTAATTAATTGATGATAGAATTGTAAGCTAATCATTCTCAAGCATTTGATTACACATAATGAAAGCTCCAAGGAAATGATTATATGTGTATTGTCCTCAGAGACGTTACTTTATCATAACGACCAATACTACAAAGTGCCTGAACTCATGTCTTCGATTTGCTCGTAAATTGTCAGTTATGGTCCTATTAAAATTTATTATCAATATGATGCAACATTAGTTCTTTGATCAACATTAGAAAACCAAGGGTTAGGTGATGATGCATAGACATTTAATATTATAAGGGTTGGTTATATCTGGTAGCTCCTCGAATCTTAACCCAGTTATTAAACAAAACTCTTGCTTGCCAAAACACACCTCTTTTTTCTTCAAATGGAACCACATCTTGTCATCACAAGGTTGGTTAATTTCTCAAAGTAGTAAGTTGTGGACAATCCAACCTAGAAAATATAAAATTATTGTGTAACTCTAGGAAATGGCTAAGGCAGGTGCCATTGAACCCCTGTTTTTACTCATCATTGAAAGCACGTCTAATATTGGTGATGGCATCGGTATCATAGTGCTTTAACACCTTAGCACTGGTCATCTAACATTCTTTTAGGATCAAGTAATTCTTGGTTCTATTTGCACTTTAAACGAAGTATATAGAGGTCATAAATTGAAAATAAATCGATGAAAGAAGTTATGAAATGTGAAAACTAATTACGAATATCAAAGCATCATAATACAAAATAGTAAAAAAATATATGAAATGAAATAAAAAGAGGACATGAATGTATATATTATGATATAAAATAAAAAGCAAATACGGAATGAGAAATCAACACACGAATGTAGCAAACATTGTATGAAATTATGAATTAAGACATGATTTTTTCAACACGGTACAAAAACATAAATTATATTATGATTCTCAAGATATAGTCATGGTTTTAATATTCATATTGTAATTCTTAGTAACATAACACAAAAGTTCTCTAATCAACAATCACAACCACCAAATGTAAGTCAACACACTAATAATCACTTAAAGCCCATCAAAAATATGTATTTAATCTATTAAGCATATAAAATAAATTAAAAAATATAAAAATAATAAGATATAAAATGACACCAAAGGATTCAGTTCGTAGGTAAGTAAAAAAAAAAATTCATTTAAGAAACTTATCCAGATTAATTTTTAGTGATTACATTAGTTTTTAAATGCTTTTCGACAATCAGTTTGCAAGAATAGCTGAAAAATCAACATTAACTAATAAAGAGGATACAAAGGAAAGTGTGAAAAGTGAATAATAATAATAAAAAAAAACCGTTTGGGTGTTTGACTTTCTATTTCTTTAAGGAGGACACTAAAAATATAGGTTATTTTTGTAATTAATTTATAAATAATAAATAATTTTTAAATAATTTTCCACTGATTTATAAAAATAAATTGTTTTTAATAAAATAAAAATAAATATAAAATAAACTTATTCCTATCTCATTATTACATCAAACGTTAAATTGAGATCAAGACTATCCAATGTCAATTCTATTTTATTTAACAAACATTCCCTTAATGGTTTCTCATACCATTGTTTCAAACCCAAACAGTCACAAAATTGCATCTGGTTGCTCACTTATCATCATAATTGCAGGCTTAGTTTTTGCCCCGGAGATCTTCCTCTGCCATTTCGGGGCACTCTTCTAGAAATTGCATTACATACTGTTGCAACACAACCCTTGAAGGTTTCTCTAGGAACAACTTTAATTCACATCTTTGAGTCCTGAAATTCAGCAGCTAACCAAAGCTAAAAGGCACTAATTAAGGTTCCCATTGGACAATACCCAGTTGAACTTGGTGGACAAAACTAAACCTTTAGATACTTATTGAAGAACGGGAATGGTCTCCCACTGGGCAAAAGGAATGCACCAAGAATGGCGCTGGTGTTCAAAAATGTCCAAACATTCAGAGAATAGCTTGCCATTGCACTTCAAACTAAGCCCAGATATCAAACAGAAATCCAAATCCACATATTGAGGGGAAAAGTTCAGAATTCCATTCAGTACATGGTTTGAACTTTCATAACACTTGATTGAATGGTAAGAAAGATCAACACTTACAACAGAAATTTTTGTTTGATAGCAGTACAATGTTCTAGTTTCTTTCAGCTCACGTGGAACCAAATGAATTGTCATGGGGACTAGTTCCCAAAAAAAAGACCAAAATTTGCTTAAATAGACTGGCAAATGCATTTCTTGGTAAACAACGGCAAATGAATTGAGTATTATATACAACCCATGATCCATCATGAAGATTCTCTACCTGTTGATTCCAGCAATCCTTTGACATGATTTTCAGCTTGCTCTCGGATGAAGGAATAAGGCAACCGCTCAATCACCTCAGCTCCAAAGGAAAATATGAGAGCTCTTCTAGCTGTTTCTAAGCCGATTCCACGAGCCTGAAAATAGAAGAGTTGGCTTTCTTCCAAGTCACTTATTGCAGCTCCGTGGGAGCACTTCACGTCATCAGCAATAATTTGGAGATTAGGTTTGACATTAACAGTTGCACGAGGTTCAAGGAGGAGGCCCCTTGTCAGCTGTCCTGCATCTGTCTGCTGGGCGTATCTACATGACAGAAGAAGCACAGTCATCAGAAACATACCAGGCACGCACAGTAATAACAACTGATACCCTGAAAAGTACACTCCAGCAACCAGGATAAGTGGGGTAATCGATGCAAAAGCAAAAGACATACAAATGAAATCGCTGCTTGGAATTTACATGGTTAGGAAATTGACAACCAGTCATTCTAGTGGGAAATAAATTTTGATTCTTATAAGAAATTCTTTTGGGGACAACTCTCATATGGATCCCGAGTCAGAAAATAGGAGACCTAAAATGGGTAAGGCTCCCTAACAGAAGTAGTTGTGCCATGCAGATACAACTAAACAGAAAACGAAAGATTAATTTACACTGACCTAATATAACTCAGCAAAATGATATGGCTTGAATTGTTTTGGTGTAACATAGATAAAGAGTTGAGATGAGTAATATAATTCAGCAAAATGATATGGCTTGAATTGTTTTGGTGTAACATAGATAAAGAGTTGAGATGACTAATATAACTCAGCAAAATGATATGGCTTGAATTGTTTTGGTGTAACATAGATAAAGAGTTGAGATGACAGAAGAGAATCCATTTGATGTGCAGATCAGCCACCTTTTTTGAAACTATTCTCTTGGTTTCTTATTTCTCCATAGTTTGAAAATTGAAAAAAGAGAAACCCTGAGATCCATCAAATAAAGATACTCATTATGAATGAACTTGTGAAAAGACAATTTTCTTTAAGAACTTTCTCAGTACCAGACAGTAGACAACCATATCTTGGCAATTTTCATGGTTTCAGTCAAACATTGGAGAATAGGATCCCATTTTGTGCACAAAGTTGTAGGAAATACCTAAACGCTCTCCCATTCCTTCTCCTCCCCAACACAAAAGATGCACTTGGCATCAAAAGAAACAAAATCTTTCTTACCTAATCCACCGATGAGATTGAGAACAAATACTTTTAAATATAGAATGTTGACAATGAATGTTGACAATGAACAATCTAATTCTAGACACTGGTCAGCACATGTCACAAACAATGATGTTGCTGGATTGTAATAACCATAGATAACAGGATACATTACACTTACTTGTTCACCTTAACGTTTCCATCAAAAACAGCTTGTCCTGAAGAATGAGCTACAATACACTTGTGAAGTTGTCGTGAATAACCCCGCGGATGGTCCAAAACTATTTTACTGTGTAGATCTTGTGTTTGGTCACCAATAGACAGATGAAATGTTGTCAATTCTGTTACTGTGTCTGGACCCAATTGTTGAACATGGACATTGTGCCGGCCCAATTTTCCACCTGTACTTATCTCCACAAGCTCATAGGTGCTAGCCGACCCCTGCACAGACAATCAGTTCAAATTTATAAATCTTCAGTTGGTCGGTAAATGCAATTGACGCAGACGGCAGAACAGGTTTTAACAATGACATGTAGGCATAACAGGTATGAGTTGTGATTTCTTTTTTCAGGTGATTTTAACATAGCCTGAAGCAAGAAATGATTGCCAACCAAAGCAATCCCGGATCTATTCTTCCTAGTAAGTAAAAACAGATGCAAAAAGAACAAGGGGTCATAATGAATACTAAAAAGATTAAAGAATGTAGTCTATGGACAGAACAATGCGGTTATAGTAAACAATGCACTGTTTCTCAATCATTTTGAAATATAGAAACAGTTATTGGCAGCTCAAAATTGTAAAAGGGCTAAAAAGAAGGGCTTTAGCCTTTAGCGGCAGCAAAGGGTGCTTAATTAAGAGGAAAAGTATCTAAGATAACTTTCTCATATTGTGAATGATATAAATCTAAAAAAAGTACGAGAAATAATCAAGTAATATCTTCTACAACTCATACTAAGGCCTTATATCTCTGAATACCAATTTTCATCATTTATCCTTCTCTTCAAAAGAATACTCCCACAGAACTTTGTACTCAGTATGCATAAATCATCATATATCAAATCTACCACACAGTTAATGCATTTTCATCGATCAAGCAATCTAAATATGGAGATTATATTTGTTAACAAAGTGCACAGGAGATAAAACCAAAAGTTCCACAGGTGCAAAGTGCCATTATTAACACAAAGTCACAAGATGAGTCAGTCAGCCATATTCTCATCCTACGCAAACAGACCTGTCAATAGGACAGCATCTGAGTTGTTTTGGGACATATGTGGGTGTTTGTTAGGTCAGTGATTGACAAGTTGAAGGCGTGGAAAGGGCCTCGCATCTCAAAGCTTTGGAGGAAAATCATAGCAATGGTGCTGTTACTTAATGCTGATCAAGAGGGTTTTTGAAGGGGCTGAGATATCTATAGAGCCTAAGGTCCTAAGAGTTTGGGCAATGGGGGATTTCTTTGTCAATGAGGAAGCTTATATAGAGTTTATGGAAGTCATGTCTTCTAGATAGCAAACTATACATGCATATGGATTGCACCCCCTTGGCGGTACTTGTATTCAGTATAAATAAATAGTATTTGTTTCTGATTAAAAAAATATAATTCACATACTCGTACTGTGGTTAATGGCATACATATTTCATGCTAGTATCATCTCCTACTAGAGTCTCATTTTCAAGTGCTCCCATAAGCAATAGAATGTTTTAGCATTAACATACTCTTTTGCAATTACATCTTAAGCACTAGGACACAATCTATGTTCAATATGTCCGCTAGCAGATTTTGGAATTTACCAAAATCTAATCTAAGAAATAAATGGAGAGTGAAGAAGGCGGTGCCTTCTACTTAAAAAGTTTTCCCCATAATGGCAAATTTTGGTCTCCTATTATTGCCTTTGGGAATAAACACTGGCTTCCACAACTAGAATCGGGTTGAAGTACCACTGATCTGTAAATGCATTACAAGGAATCGTGCATTGAGAATTGTTGATTTCCTCATTACCTACCTGAACTATGCTGATTACAGATAATACAACAACATTTTTGATATCAGAATGAAAGGAAAAACGGAAATTACCTGCTGGACTGAAGTCCACTTAATGTGGGCGGCACTCAGAGACTGAGTCTGCAGATAAGAATGCCTAACTTTACCTCCTTCTCCAATGACAACTTCCAAAACCGAATTCACCCAATAAGATGCATTCTCTTCTTTACTTACAAACTCCTCAACTACACCAATCTCCCCTCCCTTCTCCACCAGTAAAAACACCCTGGGATTTGATACAGGCAACTTTTTTGACCTCTCATCACCTCTCTCAATAGAAAAATACCTCAAATGGATTGGACTCTCCACCTGACAGCCCGCAGGAACATAAACAACCATCAAATCGGGGGCACCGATCCCATTGATTGACCAAAACAGATCCCCCCATTGGAAATCGCCAACAAACTCACAAATCCTTTTAGTAATATCCTCAGATGCACCCAACAAGCTCCCTACATAAACTCCATTTGGCAATTCTTTCAAATTAGATACAGAATTCTCAATAAACCCATCAACAATCACAACATTAGGCGACTGGGTATCCTTTAAAGTGTCCAAGAATGCTGAATATTGCGGTGGGTTAGAAACTGGGTGGATTTCAGAGTTCCTAATGAAAGACGTATCAGTGAAGCGGAAGGGCTCATCTCTGCGAGATGGCCACGGGGTCGAGAGAAGAGCCTGCGAGGAAGTATCTCTGATTCTTTGGAGAGGCAAAGCCGACGAAGACGATGAAGCAGAAGAAGAAGAAGAGGACAGAGAATCCTCAAGGGACTCTGCTAATTCAAGAACAAAAGGATCAGAGAAAGAAGCTTGTGGGACTCTCACGGTTTGTATTGAGAATCCGGATGTCGTTTTGCTTCGACTTCGTTTAGCTTTAACGGGTGGTGATTGTATTGAGTGTACGTGAGTGAACACTGAAGCAGCCATTGATGTCACGTCTTGCCGTGTTTGCAGTTCCGGGGAAGAAATCTGAAGCTCCTCCCTTTCCCGTATCACTTGAGCGCTGATGGTCGGGCCGAACAAGGAAATCATGTCCAAGTAGTTTCAGATTGGGCTGCATACATAATCAGATAAGTGAAGTCCAATCAAATCAATTTGATTAGATCAACTTCGCGTTCAGACGAGCCCACACATCCAAGTAAAACATAACAATAATAAGTATAAAAAATAAAATACATGTTTTTAATTTTTATTTTAATTTTAAATCATTAATTGATTTAATTATATTTTAATTTAATTTAATTTATACTTTGATTTAAATGACTATAGTAATAATATTTTTGTTATTGAAATGTTTCAAAGATAATTTAAATAGATTTTAAATTTTATTTCGTGTATATATTTTAAATTTGAATAGTTTATTATTCATAATTTATTTTTTATAAATTTTTAAAATTTTTGACAATGTGAAACTAACAAAATATATATTTTGAATGCTGAAAAATTTTAAATATTTTTATAATAATTCTTAAACAATTTTCATTACTATAAAAAATTTTAAATCAAAATTTATTATATAAAATTTTTAATTTGAATAACCTTAATTTTTGAAAAATTTTCATAAAATCTAAATTAAACTTATGAATATTTTAAAATGTTAATTAAAATATATAATTTAAATTTTTTATATTTATAAAATAATATAAAATAAATTAAGAGATAACGCAAATTGGATAAGACCATACAACATTTCGACTTGAATAGTCAAACTAAGTATAAAGTACGAATCTTTTGGTTTAAAGAAAAGCATGCCCTTAATCTTGTTTGACTAATTGATTTAGCACAATCCTTTTTCTCGCTAATTCCACTTAATATCGAAGAGAATATAATCTCCTTATGATCCGTAAATTAGAAAATGTTGTTCGCTTACTTGCTACTCGCCTTCCTAAATTAACCCGACACATCTTGACTTGTCACTTGGGTGGTGTCGGGCCACGTCGGGTGTATGAACTTGTCATTGTGTTTGACACTTCACCTTAGGACATAGCTATCTTTAATACAACAACAACAATTATTATTATTATTATTATTATAAAATATTAAGTATATAATATCTAATTAATTATTAGTAATTAATTATAATAAAAATAAATGATAATTTTTTTAATATCAAAATGTTTTAATCATTTTGAATTGTTTGAGTTTTTAATAAAATTACAATATTTCATAATTTAATAAAATTGATAATTTAAATTTATAATTTATTATTTTATTAATATTATTAATTATTAATATAATATTTTTATTAAAATATTTTATACAAAATTTAAATCTACAAAACATATTGATCCATCTTTTAGGTTTTGTCTCATTTGGGTTTTTGGTCAAATGGAGGTTGGAGGCTGCCTTCCCAATTTTCTCATCAATGAAATCATTGCATATCCCACAATTACAACCTTTGGTGGGGCACCAAAAATTGCCCAAATGTCAATTTCACTCATGACGCCACCAATTTGGTGGGTGCAGCCAAATGGGTCAATTTCTCTCTCTCTCTCTCTCTATGACTCAAGCTTACATAATCTCACCGCTGAAAGCAAAACTTGAACCTTATATGATTTTTTTAATTATTATTATTTTATGAAGTTTAATTTTGTTGATTTGTATACACGAATCAATTTTTTTTTTAAAATTTATAATTTATAGGTAAAAATTTTATAAATGTTTAATATTTACTTAAAATTATTAACTTTTTATATTTAAAAAATAAAAAATTAAATTATAATTTATTTTTAAATTAAATTAAATTTTCTTAACAAATTCGGAAATTAAAAATATTTAAATTAAAAATCTTTTACAATGAATTTTAAATTAAATTTTTCATAAATGTAATGAAAACTTTTAGACTACCATAGTAAAAAATTCTAAGAATTTTTTAATATTAACAGTATATTTTTTAAAATTTGTATTATCAAAATTTTAAAAAATTTATAAAAAAATAGATTTTATATGAAAAATAATTTAAAATTAAGTGACGACTTCAAAATAAAGTAAAAAATTTAATTAAAGGTATTTTAAAGGCATTTCAATAATAAAATATTTATAATTTTTTATAATAAATTAAGTTAAGATCTAATTTGAACTAAATTGATGGATCAAAGTTCAATTTATTACTTTTTAAACATAAACGTTTACTTGGTAATACAAAATAAATATCAAAATTTTATATAAAGTTTGATTTTTTTTTAATTATGGTTTGAAACATTTTAGTTATTCAAAAAGCATATTTTTTGACATAAATGCTTTCATAATGAATATATAAAAAATATGTTTGGATGATTTTATTTTTATCTTCACAAATTATATATTTTAATTTAAAAGATTAATTTATTAATAATTTTTTATTTAGGATAGATATTAAAAAAAATTTAAATAATACACATATTTTAATTTAAACTTTAAAATATTAATTATAGTAACCTAAATGTTTAGCAAGATTTAATTTGCACTTTAAATCAAATTGATATGAAAAATTAATGGTATTTTTATCATTTAAATATTTAAAAATAAATTAAATAAATTTTACACTTTATTTTGAGGTCATATTTCAAATTTGAATCATTTTTAACTCATGACATTTTTTAATGAATTTTTAAAATTTTTAATAGAATAAAATTAAAAAATTATTTTTTGCTACTAAAAAAATTTTAAAATATTTTTAATGGTAATTCAAATATTTTTATACTTGTAAAAATTTTTAAGTCAAATTTATTTTATAAATTTTAATTTTAGTATTTTAAGTTTTAAATTTTTTGACAGATTTAAATTGAATAAGATTAAAATACTCGAAGTATAATTACTATAATTGACATTTTATGATTTAAATATTTTTATTTTTTACAAAATATCATTTAAAATTCTGAAAAGTTCTCTCTCTCTCTTAATTTTTACCTTAAAGTTCAAAATGTTTCTAATGAAATTCTAATCAATAAAAATAGTTAAATTAGTTATTATTAAAAAAAATTTAAAAATTAGAGTTATCTAGATTACATGATCTTGTATCATGAATTTTGATTTAAAATTGTATAAATATATAAATTATCGTCACAAAAATATTTAAAATTTTTGATAGTTAAAATATTTGTAAGATATTTTATATTATCAAAATTTTAAAAAACTCATAATAAGTAGTTTGTGAATTAAATTTTTTTAATAATAAATATATATTTAATTTTTTATAAAATTTAATTTAATTATTTTTTATCAATTAAAATTTACTTTAAAATACATTAAAATTTTTAAAAATGTATTTTTTAAAACGTTAAATAATCTACACCGTAACTTTTACAATAGAAAGCGATAAGTCATATTTTTTTTTAGCATGAAGAATGATAGCTTAAAATTAAATCAATTATGAAAACAACATATGTAGTTGTCGATGATTTTGCCCATTCTAAAACTATGAAAAAAAAAAAAATGTGTGCCGTTGGTTATATAAAAGGAGGGAGGTGAGTTGAAAACCACAGGCACCAAAGGGATAAAAACAGGCCGAAAGCACTAGACAAAGATAAGGTCAATTTTCTCTCCTTTTTTTCCTTTGCACTTCCCTATAAAATCAATCAATCCTTCAAAATTGGACTCTTCCTCTATTACTTTCACATTTTTGACCAATTGGGTTTCAAAATAAATTCTTTTATGTTTATTTCTACAAAATTAAGGATCTCAAAATAGGGTTCTTTCTTGTTCCATGCCACAATTAGCAATGTACTCCTTAAGGTCTCTTTTATTTTTGCATTTTATAAAGGATTTGGAAAACAAATATGGGTTAGCTTTCTTTATATTAGAAATAACCAAAAAAAAGAGAGATTATGTTAATTAAATATAATTTTTTTTGCTAACAATATATTATATTATTCATGAAGTAGGGATCTTTATCCGTGAGACTTTTCAAGGGTATGAAAGGAGACTTTGGCTTCTCCCCTTCTCTCTCTTTTTCTTTTTTAACAAAAAAAAAAATTTACTTTTTAATGATTTTATTTTTTATTTTTTTTAAAATTATGATAATTATTTTAGAATAAAAGTCTCATAAAATTTTGATATTTATCTTATATCATCAATCAAATTTTTATATATAAAGAGTGATAAATCAAATCTTGATCTATTGATTTGATCTAAATTAAACTATGTCAAAAAATTTAAAAATTGAAGATATTCAAATTAAAAATCTTATACAATAAATTTTGATTTAAAACTTTTCATAGATGTAAAAAAATATTCAAACTACCATAACATTAAGTTTCATAATTTTTTAAGTACTGAAACATATATATATATATATATATATTACAATGGTAACAAATAAAAAATTTATAAAAAATAAATTTTACATCGAAAATTATTCAAACTTCTAGGATGGATTTGAAATAGAGTGAACAGTTTATTTAAATTATGTTTAATGTATTTTAATAATAAGAATACTTTTAATTTTTTATAATTATTTAAAATAAAGTTTAATTTAAATCAAATTGAAAGATCAAAGTTTCATTTACTTATTTTAAATATGAGGGTTTGATTGGTAATATGAGAAAAAATCAAAATTTTATAGTATCTTTACCCATTTTCTTATTATGAATGATTCAAATCTCACATTAGATATACATAAAAAAACAAAACTCTGATTAGATACACATAAAAATGATCTGAGCTTTTATATAAAAAGATATTTTAAATTAAATATTTTAACTTGTGATAACTTATTAGAACTAATATGATTTAAGCTGTTATTTGATATTTTAGTTAAGTATCTATATTAAAAAATATTCTCTTTTCAATAATAAAAAGTCTTAGAATATAATTAAAGCTTTCTTAGTTTAAGTATAGACAAATAAAAAAATATTATATATATATATATATATATATATAACTCTTACATCAAATGTGTTATCAAAAAATTTGAGCTTTGTAAAAATAACAACTTTTTCATCGGACATTATAATATATTGATATAGATAACTCGATGAATGATAATGTTTAATTATTAGGTAATTTATTTTATTTTCTTTTCACTTTAATATTGTAAAAGTAATAACTCTCACTAATAAGTAGTTTAATTATTAAAAATTAAAATTATTAAACACCCCCGGGGCGAAAAACCCCCAAAACATTATAGTCCTTTTAGTAATTGGAAGAATAACCAAACATCCCATTAAGTTTGTAAAATTAAGCAAATCTCTAATGAAATTTCCTTCTTACTTTATGTGAAGTTAAATGAGAAGGTTGAAGAAATGGAATATGAAATGTAGATGTGAATTGAAGAAAAGCAATGAGCCATGGAGTAAGAAAGGTGTGTGTTTTGTAGACTGGGGGGCCCTTGTTGCTGACACAATCTCTGAGTCTCTGACATAAAACAAAGACAAAAGTGTTATTGTCTGACTCAGGGTGATGTGTAAGGTGGCCATCACCCTAAAATCTTCCCAAAATATCATTCCCCTCTTTTTGACACTTCTTCTGCTCTCTCTCTCTCTCTATACAATGCCTGTTGTGCCATTAATTGATAACCCCCACCATTGGCCTTTCAAATTTTTCTAGAAAACATTAATTTTACTTTGGAGTTTTCTTTATACCCATTATAGTGTTTTTTTTAAATTGAAATAAATTTATTGTGATATAAAGTATTTAATTAAAATTAATTTACTAATAAAAGAATTTTTTTAAAAAAATCAAAATCTATAACATGATTTTTCACGAGACTATTGATTCTCATACTAACTTGAAAATCATCTCAATGAAACGCATAGGCCAATTAGGAACTTAGAAGAAAGCAAGTAAAAAGGCACTGATTTTGGGTGGCACCACAAGATAAAGCCGTTGATTTCATTGGGGCTTAGGTGACTTTCTAGGGTGTAGTCCACAAAAGATCTTATCAAAATTAAAAACGTTGAGAACGTGAACGGCAGGATTCGAACCTGCGCGGGCAGAGCCCACATGATTTCTAGTCATGCCCGATAACCACTCCGGCACGTCCACCTGCGAATGTGATGCGAGGAGTATGTTATCTTCTTGAAATGTTAAAAAACTGGAACAGTACAATTTCAGTTGGTAATTGCGAAACAACCTGTTATTTGTTAAAGAATAATGTGGGTGATGGAGCTCTGTTACAGTGGCTTAATTCAACTAAGTTTATGGTGATCACTTGAAAAAGGGTTTTATGACAATTTCAGTACCAAGTACCTACCCGCTTCCTCCTCTGAATCTATTTGGAAGGTGCTTAGTCTATCAGGCTGAGCTTTATCTTCTTGAAATTTATGAGCTTATACCCAAAAAGATTGAAATCAGAAAGATTTGCTTTTGTTAGGAGTTTTGCCTTTACAGTAGATAACAGTAAAACGAGTAACGGTCATGGGATTGATTTGGCGGGAAGCAACTGTATCAGTGTGAACGAGTTTGAGTTAGGGTGGGCCACTCTGGTGGAATTTTGTGGATGCTGCAGACAAGCAATCTCTGAACTTTCGGTGAATGTTTTTGTTTGTTTATTTGTTCATTTATGTAGGACTGGTAAGACTTAGGTGCTGCCTTCTATCCAAACCCTATATATAACACATGCCACTTCTCTCTGTTTCTACTCTACTCATCTTCTCTTCTCTTAGTTTCACTCCAAGTTCCTAGCAATCCTTCTATTGACTGATTGAGTTCTTGTTCCCACAACTTTCTACTTCTAGGCCACATATTTTGAGCCCCAGCCATTCAGAATTTCAGGTTTTTATAGAGTTTTTGAATGGTTAGGAGCCGATTTTGGAAGTTCTGACTAGTTGTTGGATTGTCTTCACAGTATTGTGGAATTCAGTTGATTCTGGCTTCTGAGTATTGCTTTAAATTCAGTTTGTAGGGAATTCAATCCATTTTGGCTTCTGGGTATTGCTTTAGAATCAAGTTTTGTTAACTTCATCTTTTTGTTTTGGATTAAATTTTGTGAGGGGTGGGTTGGGGTGTTATCTTCATCATAAGAAGCAACTTCAAGTTTTTAGTACAATGTTCATGTTATGCAACAGGTGCATTCTATGGAAGTTGCACTCCCTCCTTGACAAGAAATCTAGCGTTAATAAAAACTTCTACTTTTGGATTTTCCAGATCTTTAATAGGTACAGCTTAGGCACTTAGCCGGAAACTTCCTTGCATAGTTCTCTGTTCTTTTCAGTATTTTTGTGTTATATTCTTTCCTTTCATACTAGAGTTGGGTAAAAAGAACTAGTTAGTCAAGGGAGTAGGATCATGGGCGGGTTATCATTGCCACCGGGATTCCGGTTTCATCCTACTGATGAGGAATTGGTGGGCTATTACCTGAAAAGAAAAGTGGAAGGACTTGAGATTGAGCTCGAAGTGATCCCTGTGGTGGATTTGTACAAGTTTGATCCATGGGATTTGCCAGGTACCCTTCTAGTCAATCTTTTTGAAACATTTAGAACTGCAATTTTATGTCTCTTTGATGAACCCTTCGTATTGTTCTAATCCCTCTTTAAGTCCAGCAGGATTTCATGTAAGATTTTATTGAGATCACAAGACTTAACTTTAGCTTGTATAACCCACACTCTGAATATCAGATTTAATGTTGAAAGAATCATAAATGGAAAGTCTCTTGAGATGAATGACAGTGGATTCTCATTTGAATTTCTATAGTCTTTGTGGAGCAGGTCATGAACTGTTTATGTGATGAGTTGGTCATATTATTGGTTGAATTCAAGTGCTAAGCCAATGTGAACAGGCAATTTATTAATTGGAAAACACTTTCTTGTCTGCTTTCTGCATCTGTAATCATGCTTTTATGCTTCTTTATGGACTAAACCTGTGACATAAATTCTCTTTTTCCATGGGGCCAACTACTTTTTTCTTCTAAAAGCCGGTTGAACCGGAGTTCTTTTACTTCCAACAAAATTTTGAAAATGAAAGCTCAGTACAACAGTTCCCATGCAATTGATCTTCTTATTCATTTTGCTATTAGTTTCACTGTTTTGGGAATCTGATCAAGAGAAACTGATAAGCAAGCTGCTATGTTGCAGGGAAGTCATTCCTTCCAAACCGAGATATGGAATGGTTCTTCTTCTGCCCCAGGGACAGGAAGTATCCAAATGGTTCGCGAACAAACAGGGCCACCAAAGCTGGATACTGGAAAGCTACTGGAAAAGACCGAAAAGTGGTCTGTCAATCTGCAGTGACAGGGTACCGCAAGACCCTGGTTTTCTACCGTGGACGTGCTCCCTTAGGGGATAGAACGGATTGGGTGATGCATGAGTATCGGCTTTGTGATGAAATTTCTCAAGGGTCACCAGCTTTTCAGGTAAAGTTCTGCAAGCTCTCATCTGTGTTGTTTGAAATACTGTAATAGTTAAAAACGTCTTCTCTTGGGAGCTTATATCATTACATAGTTGTAAGATACTAAGAACATAATGGTTCACTGTAATATCCACCAGGGAGCTTTTGCCCTGTGCCGTGTTGTTAAAAAGAATGAAATTGCACAGAAGACTGGAGATTCACATGGAGAACCAAAAGGAAAAAGGGCTGGAAGCAGTCTGAGTGATGGCGATTTCACCTCCGCAGGAATCTCAAAAGGGCCCCCTAATATCTCTGGCGGTGCATTGTCTCAAGCAAGTAACCCGTGCAATGAGAGTCGTCACTCAAGCCCTATTGCCTCTCCTTATTGTTATGAAGTCACACCAATGCCATCATTTGAGCCTGTTTCAATGGACACCTCTCCTTCAGGCATTTGGGTATCACCAGAACTGATTCTTGATTCTTCTAAGGTATAAATCTTAGGAACATCAAGGACTATCATAATTTTGACGTTGTTGGGGCTTTTGAAAATGTTTCTGCTTGACCGTTTTTAGGACCACCAGCAAATACAAGAAGCTGCATCTGAATATTTCCTGCAATATGAGTTTCCAAGCTCAATGGGCCAATGGCAGCAGTATGAACATCAAGAATTCTCACCTAGTTCATCATACGCAAATTTTAACGGGGAAATCACACCTACTGATGATCTTAGTCGGATTGGTTGCATGTCACCTTACTCAGGGCATACAAACTACATGGATTTCTGTGGAAATCAAGACATGTCTTACGAAGGTTATAATCGGACCAGTTCTCTAACCTACCCGAATCCCTTCTGAAAGTATATGAAAAGATCATTGTAGCTGTCTTTTTTCAAATGCAGGGTTCGAAAACTGGGACCAAGCTTCAATTTGCAGGCAAGCTAGTGGAGATGGGAGTTTTGGGGAATATTGTACTGGCCTCTGGTCGCAGGATGACAATTTGGTGATTGTGATGCAATGAGCCTTTGATAGGACTGGTGGCATGGAATGCTTTCAAGTTCTGTCATCTGAAAGGGTTCTCTGAGACAATGCCTTTTAATGTTGGTTCGGAGTAGAAATAAAATGTACAAGCCACTCTCTGATTTTTCCTTTTGTATTGGAGTTGATTCAGTAAGCAAATGTTGTCTCAGTCTGCTTGTTTATGTTACTTGTATCACATTCCCTGGTGATAATGAGTTTTACAGGTTGAGCCAGGAGTCAGTTTAGGTTCAGATGGAACTGTTTTGTCTTATTACTTGTATGAATCTTATGAAAGAAGCTCTTTCATGGAAACTGCAGATTGGCATCATGTATTACTCATCTTAATCGAGCAGCTTTTACCAATCAAGAGAAACTGAGAATGACTATAAAGCTTAGGATACACTTTGTTTCTTTTTTTTTTTTGGATATAACTGAAGTCATTGCATAAAGAAGTTGCCTTCATATGCACCCTTTTGATACGGCTTCCATAAACAGGCCACAGATGTTAATATATGTTAAAAGCTAGCATGCAATGCTGCAATTCTTGGTAATGCTTGCTCAGGCTGCATCATTGGATAATCGATAAATACAACTTGATTGCATTTTCATAGAATGCCATTTCTTCGTACGCTCAGATTCCAACTTGGCTTCTCAGAGCAACTATTGTCCTCATGCTCTGCCCTGATAATGAGAATGCTCAAATAGATTCAAGGAAAAACCAGCACCAACCATGTTCTTTACTCTGTACCAAATCCAAAATTCAGTGAAATTTTCTGGTAAGTCTATACCAGCCCCTGAAGCAACAATACAAATGGAAGTAGTTTCAAAAGTTCAAACCGTGCTTACAAGGAGGGGGCATCTCCTATAAAATTCATTTCTCAAGACTAACCTTTTTGACCATTTCTTTTTCCTTTTTCTATGTGCTTCAGAACTCACTGTGACAATGATAGTAGCAGGAAAATCAACTGGTTGTATGGACAACCAAGAAAGGTACTAATCAAGTATATGAAAACGCGGTTCAAAATGACAGGATGAAATGTGATGTATCAGCAATGGTGAGACCATCAAAAGTGCCACTTACAAATTGTTCCCCGCCCCTTCTTTTGCTGATAAAGAGACCTCACCAATGTAACTTTTATGAAATGCTTTCCTTAAAGGCCTATTATCTATAAGCTCTTTTCATAGACGACTATAGTTTAAATGATATTATCTAAACCAGATTCTCCCGCCCCTATTACATTTTCTGCAATACCTACCCCTTTTACCTTTAGCCATCAAACAAGCCTGCAGTCTCCATCAGTTGGATTACTAAATATATGCATGATTTGGTGACTTAGCCGTCACTTTCTAACTATATGCTCCACTTATGCTACCTGAAAATGAAAGCTACAAAAAGGAGTTCATCATCCTTAAGAAAGTCGCAGGCTCAACTTGGCATAGCTTTCTTCCCTCAGCAGAAATGCATAATTTAAGCTATATGAAGTACCTAAATTGCAGGAGAAGTTACATAGAAAAGACAGATAGATGAGTCCTTGGTGCAAAATCAATATAGTCTTTACAAGATTCTGCAATGAAACTTATACAATAATGGTTAGTTTAATACAAACTTGCAATTTGAGGACTGCAAAAGACTTCCACCTCTTCAAGAGTGGCCTTGAACTCATCTCCGAAGATAGACTCCTTCCCATCTTGTCGCTTAGCATATGACAATCCCAATCTAGACTTGGCTTGCCTCAAGTCACCAATGCCAGAATTCGTATCAGGCCCTGCAAACCCTCCCATAACCGGGGCTAGTGGTGGCCCGATGAGCAACCCATCAGCCCCAAACTGGGGCCCTCCTCGAGCATAGTCAAAAAGTGCTGCACCACTCCCTCCTATTTTGGGCAGTATAATAGGATCAGCACTCTCACTGTCTGTCCAGTAGAAGAGGAATGCATCAAATGTGTCATAGTAATCATCTGTGCTCCTATAGCCCTCAGGGTTAAAGGCACCAAATTTGAAAGACTTGCTTGTGTATCCAATTATCACACAAGGTCCCTTGAAATCACAGCAGTCATGGAAATTTGTTGCACTGAACCCATCAATGGTAGCCTTATAGCAGCATTTCAATTCCCTACCTGCTCATAGTTAAGTGCATCAAAACTTGGGATCATAATTGTCTAATTGCAATTCTTTCACTTAATTTGCACAAACCATAACATATGGATGCTAGTTGGTAATATCACATTAATTACATACAAACATTTATTACTCGCTCAGAACACAAAATTCCTCTTGAGCCCATAAAGAAGAAGCAATCATAGTCTGGATCAACATAAGTGATACTTTATTGGGTCCATCTTAAGCAGATTATAACCAAAATGATGATGCTAATGCATGACTAAAATCCACCATGATACTTTTCTTGGCTGCTGATGACAAAAAGATGAAAGCAAAGATATTTGCTAGGATGCTCATCAAATGGATATTCTTCCGGGTTTCTGCAATTGTGCTTGAGTATGAGAGAGAGAGAGAGAGAGAGAGAGAGAGAGAGTACCCTTTAAGAAAGTTTTGCCAACCAGAGAAGGAGGGAAGGGAAGATCAGTGCCGTGGTACTTAGGCTGTCGCCTGCTGTCAGCATTCTTCCTGCCAATGTTCCAACCAAACAGACTACATGGGCTTATCTTTCTGCCATGGAGTTTAGGGTATGGAAAGCAAAAGGCCATTTTAGAGATATGAACACTAATCCACACCCAACAGTTTCATTGACTAACATCCTCATAAATTCCTCCGGTGGGAATGCCTTCTCTTTGAACTTTCTCTATCAAACCCAATAACGTCTGTCTTGTCTCTGTTGTGCTCACTGGCTGTCGTTCCACAGTAAAATGTAATACTTGGAGATGGAAAGCTGAAATGAGCAAAAATAAAATCCTGTAAGGAGCTTGATGAGATATTAATTGAAAGCATGAAAAAGACAATATTTAAAGCACATATCAACTGAATCCATTTTGTACAAACTGAAAATTCTTGAAATATTAAGTAAACTGTTAAGCATGACAAACAGATGGGTCCATAGCTCAGTGGTAGAGCATTTGACTGCAGATCAAGAGGTCACCGGTTCGAACCCGGTTGGGCCCTCAATTAACTTTTTCTTTTCTTTTCAATTTAGATGTAATGAGGGTTAAACATTTGGGATATATATATTATTTTATTGAAAAAAAGATAAATTCAAACAAAGTTTAAAGTTTTTTTTTAAATTTTTTTGAAGTAAAAATTATTTAAAATTTTAAGTTTTATTTTTTTATTATTGAAATGCATAAGGGTTTAATTGAAAGAGGGAAAAATAAAATTTAAAGTTTAAATAAATTATATATATTTTAAAAAATTAGCTTTTAACCTCTAGAATATTTTTGATAAAAATTTGAATTCAGAATGAGTTTTCAGTACCTAAAAGATTTATTGACTTTCTGTACGAACGCAGATTTTATGTAAATTAGATAATCTAAAGCATTCTAATTGACCCACTAAATACTAATGAACACCATCCAAGAGAATTCGGAGGCTATGAAGATTGGTATCATTTCAACTGCAAAATACAATATGAAGAAGTAGAAGAAAAAAGAGCAGGGAACAGAAAAATAACAACACCACTATAACATATTTCTCTATCTCCACTGACATGATCTAACAACAAACTAGCCATGATCATATCTCCTCTAGTCTGCAGGATGAGAAGGAAAATGGCTTCGAGTAACATCGACAGGAGGCCTCTGACAGGTGACAACAATGTGATCATGCTCACCAGGACTGTATTCTTTAAAACAGGCAATCCGTCCAAGCTCTTCCACTTCATCAATAACACTGTCAAGCCTCGCCACCATCTCCACTAATAGGGAAGCAAACGCAGCAAAAGGGAGTGCCTCGGAGAACTCCAGGCTTGTAATGGCAATCTTGCTCAGCTGTGGCCTCAACACCTTCCGCTCAGATTCTTTTGAATGCTCGGATGCCCTTTTGCTGGATTTCCATTCCACCAGGGCTGAAGTATCGGTCTTGACACTTGAGAGTGAGACTCCGTGCCTGTCCTTGTTGTGCTTTTCGCCTGAAGCGTGTGCAGCAGCCAGGGCTAGCATGTTGGTGGCATGTTGATTGTGCTTTGAGCCCAGGAAGAGCCTTGGTTGGGATTTTATGGCAGTGTTCAGGTCCTGTAAGGCTTCCTTCAGATGATCAGAGAGTATCTCAGGAGAGCAATGCCTGCGATTTCTCAAGCTACTTGCAAGCTCCATCAGTGCCTTGGATACTTCTCCAGCTACCCGAATGCATGGATTTTTGAACAGACCTCGAACAGATCGGGGAGTCTAACCAAAAATTCCAATCATGGATCAAATACAACTACACTTCTCTTCATAACTGGACTAGAGCAATCAACAGTTGATACATTGGTGGACTTCAGCTTACCTGAATTTCAGTCTGTAAACATCCATGCAGAGCAACAACAGTGTATCCGAATTGGCGGAGAACAGCTCCCAATTTCACGTATTGCTGCCATGGAAACTTGTAGCAGTGTCTCGAGTGCCTAGGCTCCCAACTTGCATGTAAGGCCTAATCAATTCAAAAGTTTTCCATTACATCAGCACCAATAACATAGAGAGCAAGCAAGAATATCTAATAATCAATTAGTCTCTATTCTATTCAGATAACAAGACTAAAAGTCTAGAAACTTACCAATGTCTCATCAATAGATTTTGAGTCCAAAACTGCCTTGTAACCTTCATAAATGGGATCTTCTGATGACTTCTCTTGCGTTACTTCTGTATCATTATCTTTGAAGTATTCATTCACACAAGCTGCATATCTCATACATCAAAATTATTAGCATTTGTTGGTGTAAGCTAAAAGAAAGTTGTCATACTAAAAGAAGTAAGATTTTTTTCCCCTTTTTTGGGCACCTTCTATGGATTTGGCTAGCCCTTCAAGCTTGCTTGCAGTAGAATTATGGAGGTCTTCTCCTGACCAAATAGGAAATACCAGAAGACTCATAAAAAGGCAGACACCACAGCCGATGGCAATGGTATAGAAGCGGTCATGTGCAATCTTCAATACGTTGTCAACCCGGTAGCTTGAGACAGTTATCAGATTGAAGGTCAAGAGGAATATTACAACACCATAGTCGTAATTCTTCTTTATATAGGGGAAGAATCTCATGTATGTCGCTGCAGCTCCTGTTAATTAAATTAAGAATGTAAGTGAAAATGAAAAGATGGCACGCATTCACAAGCTTGAAAAAAAAAATTAAGTCAATGGTTGATAAGAATAAATTTTGACATGGAAGTTCTTAAGTTATGCCTTGAGTGTGTCACATGAAAAGAGAATCTGAGCACATGAAAACACACACAGGTAGACCTCAGGGTATTCACAATTGTATGATCATAAAATTATATAGAAGACACTTATTGAGATCATAGATCCTTCAATTATTTTACAAAGAAAGAAGTCCTTTGAGATCAGACAAGAATTTGAGCTCATTAATAAGTCTTGATTTAACAGAATTAGAAATTAAATAGTTCAATATAGATTTTGTCTACAAAAGAGAGTTAACTGGCTCTTCTATAGAAAACATGGAAAGGTATATCACTGTTCTTTCATCAGTTGCGTCAATAGATCATGAAATTACCTATCAGAAAAACTGAAGCTCCAATGAATACAGCTCGAAGAACCCTGCCTGATTCATTTGCGATGTACTCAATGAAAAATGCCAATGATCCAGCTAACAATGTCCCTAATCCTCTGTTAAGCCCTTTGCATAGAGTTGCACCTACAAAGGAAGAGAAAAAGATGGAAAGAAAAATGAAATTGTACATTATCAGATTAGATAGATTGACAACTAAGAAAAATGGTTAATCAAGGTGACAGAAAGAAGAACACTTTGATTAAAAAAGTACCTGCTGTGAACTCAAGAACAACAACGACAGTCATGACAGCCCAAATGGCATTTTTTCCGACTCCCTCAAACAATGGCTCCATCAAATATAACAGGGAAACCAGTGTCAAAGATATTCCAACTTTCAAAGCATGAATCACTCTTCTGGGATCTTCTTTTCCTGCTTTCCAGATTGTTCGCCACAATAAACCCGGCAACCTTTTCATTTTCTGGCTGATAACACGAATCTTTTTCATCCAGTTTCTGTTGCTATCTCCTGAAACATCATCTCCAGCCATTTCCTTCCCCATGCCCACATGAACTTTTGTAGACATCTCTATAAGGAAAACAAGGATTAATAGAAGACAATATGATTGTATAAGAACATGTCAATCACAACCTGACACGCTAACACCCATATATCTTATTCAGTACAGGAAATGAGAGGTTGCAGCCATGTTAGGAGGATGGTAATGAAAAACAGTGATGTGTTTTTCTTAGGTGGCTGGTTGGGAAATTTTGGTGACAATCAGAAACCACCTCTCTCCAAGAGGCCAGCGAGTGTTACTTTATATGGAGAGAGGTGTCATGTAGTTGCTACATTCACATGCCTTCCACTGTAAAGTACACAAGATATTGAAGCTTGGTTGCTTTCACAAGGGCTGGTCAACACAAAAGGACAACAATGTTAACAAAAAACAATAGAAAATAGTTCTTTTTATGACAAAGATGGTTAGATTTCTACAAAGTACCAGCAAAATTGGAACCTCCAATAAATAAGATCATGAGCTTGATGGTATTTATAACCTCAAACAATTAAAGTACCCGGCCTGGCATCTATCATCATAGACTAGTGCTGCATAATTCTGATTCACAAAATTTGATTCTGTGTTTCACATGAATCTAATTATGATAAAAGTGATTATTCATGATTTAAAGTTCTCAAATATCACATCACATGAACTACTCCATCAAATAATGTAAAAACAACTATTCATCACAAAAAAGTTTTAAGGCTGTGAGTATTTATTATAAAAACGATCATAAAATTCTTCAATTTAACACTATCACTATAATTATACACAAAATCTAACACCATAAAAAAACTAATAAATACGTATGCAAATAAGAAAAAGAGAGTCAGAAAAGATCTTGTATTCCCATATTAAAAACATAACATGAAGTAGATGTGATTAAAATATACATTGTTGTCTTTGAATACATAAAAGGAAAGACATGATTGAATAGGTCAATGTCCTGTTTTGAAATATAAAACTCTCATATGACTCTGAGTTGTATGCATGGCATTAGTCCCACCAAAAGGGGGATAGTGATCTAATGGACAATTCCAATGGTTTAGGTAGATTATATTATAACAAAATAGTAAGTTCATAATGCATAGTTGACGAATCATCAATGCAGATGCTACCTCTATGATTGGTTTTTCTAAACACAAATCACCTCCCTAAAATTACAAACTAACAAGAGATTTGATTACCAAAGACAGGCAAGACAAAATATCCTTTCAACACTTCTCAGAGCACTGACCCAAGCTCGGTTTCACACCCTCATGTCTATGTCTCATCTAAAACACGCACACTAAATTTGGTGACCCGAATGCCGTCCCAACATTGGCACATACACATGAGCTAGTGGTTGGGTCAACTGTGCACCGATCAGTGACCAAAAGTGATCAAGTGGTGAACCAAGCGTGCTTTTGCATTAAAAGGATGCAGCTAGTAGCGGAGACTTCGATGGTCACGGGCAGAGATTTTTTCCGAACTTGTTAGAAAAGGAAGGTAGGGTTGTCGTTAACCTAACAGTCATCATGCAAACAGATTTCATATGGGAGGAGACTCTTGTCGTTTTCATAACAGCTGGTGCTTACTTTTCTGATTTTTGGGTTTAAGAAATTTTCTCGTGCCTTCTTTAACTTCTCAATGAGAGGCCTACGTTTTGCCATCTGGTGCTATTTTACATCCCAAGAAGAAGAAACTCAACCTGCCACTGCTTGTTCACAGAGCAATATTTCAAAGACTGGATAGGCTATTGAGCCCATTGAAGTAGAACTGGACCTGTTATCAAGCTATAAAAGAAGAGGACTGGACGGCAACAATATGACGATGAAGTAGATCATTAATTATATCATTATAAAAATTTCAATAATAAATAAAAATAATAAATATTTCATCTAATTAATATTAATTTGTATTAGAAATAATTAATTACATATGAATAAGTTAATGGAGGACAATGTGATAAAGTAAGCATTCTATAATACTAAGATACCTGATGAAGTTCTTCATGTAAATAATCAGCTAAGTTCATAGAAAAAGAAAATGAAAACCATAAGCTGAGCTAAGCTAGTACTTGTTGAAGGGAGCAATTGCGCGGTTAAGGAGGAGCAGTGGTGCGGCCGAGGGAACAGATGCGCAGGACGGAGAGAGGAGAGGCGGCAGAAGAGAGAAAGACAAGCAATGACGTGCTGAAAGAGGGAGTAGCGGCACGCTACATAGGGAGCAATAGCGGCAGAGAGACGAAGCGGCTTTCCCGCGAAGCTGGAGCAGTGAAGGAAGACAGAAAGGATTTCGGAGCACTGTTCCTGTCTTTTTTTAAGAAAAGAAAATACAAAAGTAGCAAAGAGTAAGCTCCCTGAAACCGTCGTCAGCTCCGGGAAAACCATACTGGTTCTTCTATTCGTCGGTGCAGCTTCGTTTGATCGGTTTTTCCACCTTAATTTCTGTCCGGTTTAAGCTATAAATAGAAACCGGATGTTGCTTCTTTCCAGTTGGACCGGTAAAGCACTGTGTCGGTTCTGATAAGGTTTGGGCAAAGGTATTAAAGAAGATCTGTTTTAATTGATTCTAATTTTATTATTTTAAAATAAAATAATAAAAATTATAATTTTTAATATTATTAACATTAAAAATATAATTTTTAAAAAATTTTGATCTAATTTTAATTTAAATATCAAAATATCATTATTTTTTTACATCTAAAATTTTAATTTAATTTAAATTCAATTGGAGTGAAAATTTTAAATTTTTTCACAAACAAAAAATTGAATTACCACAATTTTTTATAATATCAAAAAATATTGATTTTAAATTTATATTAGTAAAAATTTAAAAATTTTTATTAAAAAAATTATTTAAATTTCAAAAATAAATTTAAAAAATATATAATTTATTTACATTATTTTAAAATAATTAGCGATAAAAATATTATTAATTTTTTATAATTACTTAAATTAATATTTAAATTAAATCAAATTATAACAAATTAAAATTCAAAAAAATTAAAAACTTTTTTCTTAATATAAAAAAGTAATTTCTATATTTACTTATCATGTATTACTATATTTTTAATAAAAATTAAATCTTTTAATAAAGATTAATCTATAAATCAATCGAGTTTTTTATATAGATCCCATAAATCAGAAAAGCTTAATATTTTCAGCAAATTTTCATAGCAGTTCCAAGGCTTGCCCAGCAAGAGGGGACAAAGTGCCCCAATTCACCCGTAAGAAGAAGAAAAGCAGTGTTTCTGCGTGCCAAGTGATAGCAGCAAAATAAGGCATTTCATTTATTTTAGGTATAAGCATAAGCCTGAAAATGAGGTCTTCATCTACATGCATCCTCATGTGTGGAGCATCAGCAAGATGTCGATAGCAAGTATATGCAAAAAGTCTCAGTCCCCGCAGGCATCTATGGATCACAAGAATAGTCAAATATACACAAAAGAGGTTTTGAAGCATAAAAATGTCCTCAGACCAAACTATATCTCTAAGATGCACCAAGAACACGGACACTCTGCTCATAATATTTCCTCAGACCAAATTATATCTAAGAAGTTGCACCAAAAACACGGATCCTCTGCTCAATTGGAGCTCGACAGCATGGGCAGGTGGCTTTGCCCCTCTTCCCATAACTGTCATTGCAGCTTGCACAAAGAACTTGGTGGGCACATGGAAGAAAGACTACAGAGACTTCTTCTTTCATACATATTATGCACTCCCTGTCATAGTTGACTTCTTTCTCAGCTGAATCCTCCAGGTTGTCAAGCTCATGAAGCAAACTAGCAATTGACTCTCCTCGAGGCTTTGCTCCCTCTGAATTTCCTGAGGGCAGAGTATTAACTTGATTGTTCAATTCAGTGGCTTGTGCTGACACTTTAAGACGCGAAAGCTCCTGCTCTAGTCTTTGGATGTCATCCTTATGGCGTTGGAAGTCTATGTCCATTTTCAGGCGCAGAGTTTCAAGCTTTCTTTTATTACTGGCCTCAGCTGCTTCCTTGTTGTGTCGTTCTTCATCCACTTGAACCACAGTTAGCTCCTTAGCTCTCAGAGCCTGCCTCCACTTCAACTGTAATCGGAAGATAGAATGACTCTCATTTGAGATTTTTGGAATATGTAGGACAAATGGACATATGAAGATTTGACACACAATCTAATCTCAAAAGTTGACAAAGTCTGACAAACCAAAAGCAGTCAGGAAAAGTAAAAACAAGTTACAGAGACAACCTTATGTTTCCAGATAATACCCAGCTACTAGTAAATGAGCACATAGTTTTCTCGCAACAATCTCGGAATTATTCTACCATGCATAATAGATAGCATGTCTCGTGAGTAATATATTGTTCACTAACTGGCCAACAACTAAAAGTACTGACGCTAAGACATTTATGTTGACATTAAGACAAACAAATTCTAAATTCAAGACTGTCTACTCAAAAAATTGCAACCAGAAGTTATGACTAATGAAGAATAATTGTACCATCAACAATACATACTCAACTGGATGTCAACAATAAAGGAATCTGAAGAAGATGAATCAAAACTGGAACTTATTTTAACTTGCCGCCACTGACGTCTAGTTTCATGTATAAGATTGTTGGCTCCATAAAATTTCAGCTCATAACCACCTTGTACGTTATGAGCTGATTAGCTTACAGAAAAAGGTTACTCACATAAAAGATGTCTGTACTAATATCTACTAACATACCAATACATATAAATCACATGGCATAAGACACAGAAGTGTAATCCAGAAGGCACTTGAGTGCACACACAAGCCATACCAGCACCTGAGGCCAAGCAACATAGATGGTCTCCAGCTGTGACAGAGAGATCTGAAACAACCACATGCCTTACATACTTACCTGAGAGTTCATCATCCCTGATCTTAGAATATGCCAGCATTTTCTTGTTGCCACTATTGTTGCAATATAAAAAAAAAAAAAAGGTGAAGAAAGTGAAGTAATCATCTATTTGCACATGGAAATAGGATTTTTCTAATTTTCTTTCTAATGTAAAAAGGCACATATGGCTCCCTATCTGTTTCAATTTGATTTCAATCCTCTCTAGTTAGTTACTTGGGTTAACAAAGAAACATGTACAAGGTTTAGGTAATAAGTCAAAAAATAATTCACACCGACACCAAAACCATTTCATGTTGACCCAAATACCCTAGGAAAAAAATTGCCAATAGAGGCAATTCCTAGTATTTCAACAAGCTGGTGATCATGAAATAACATGATCTAGAAACCTGATGACTCACTTGCAAATTATACGGAGGAAAATTTTAAAAATTGTAGGGGGGGCAACGTTGCTCGTATTCTTGATGAAGATCTTCTTCATCAGGATCAAGAGGAAATTGTTTGAATTTTATGGCAATGCAGTAAGGGGAAATGCAGTTTGATCTTCTTAAATGACGAAGATTAGAGGTGATTGTGGCTGTCAATGAACAGTTTGTTCGTGTCTGAATGGAGAATGGGGTGGGTAAGGAAAAGGAGAGAAGGGAAGAGAGTGTTACTTCTTGTGGTTGACTCAAATAAAAGTGGGGAGTTCTTATGACTTTTTGAAATCAGCAACGGGAGAGAAAGCACTCTCTTCTAGTGCTGGCTGGTGGAAGGGGGTGAGAGAACATTATGCTAAGGGAGCAGGAGTGGAGATAAGTAGGAGGATGGGGAATAATGGGGCTAAGAAGGCGGATAAGCAGATCTGAACAGAATCTGAGACTGCAGACTTTATGTCCTCTCTACGGGTGCTCCGTTCAACATACTCTGTCGGATGGAGGAGAGCTAGGAGGGCAGAAAACCAGTGTTGGCAAATTATGGACAGACGTGGTAAAGCTATGATCGACAATGGAGGGGAAGGAGTTGCAGAAACTCATGTGTGAGGTGGAGAAGATATGACAATTGGGTCAATACCAATTCAATGGTGATGGTCTTGGGCCACGGATGGGGTGGAGGCCCAAACCAGTGAATGAGAACATGGCTTATGGTTTGGATTTAAAAAGGGTAACGAGGCGACTCATAGAAGACATGGGCTGGATCCAGCATTTAAATGGGATAATAGTAGAAAGATTAGGGATTTCAGATAAACGCATCGGCTTAAGCCCAGAGGAGTTAGGCTTAGGCTTTGGGCTGGTGAATAATTCAGTTGTGCGGGTTGAGTCGATGGTGCAATCCGAAGCGAGTGTCACTTATCGAGGTTGACTGGCTAGGGCTCCTGATTCAAAAAGAAAGGAAACATGACACTGATTGAGGTCGATTGGCTGGAGCTCTTGATACAGAAAGAAAGGAAGCATGAAAGGAAGTAAACCCATGGTGTCAAACATTAGGGAGGTTATAGAAATGATTGATAATGAAGATTTGATGATCAAGGAGGGTAGACTCGGAGTACCTGGGGTAGGAGGAAGTCTGTCGACTCCAAATGTTAAGATAATCGAGGTGGTCAAGGTAGATGAATTGATCAAGGGTAGTTAGATGATAGTTGAATTGAGGAGTAAAGAGAAGGTAGATGCAAAATTCAAGCTGGATATCTCAACAATTGCAGTTTGTTATGAGGAAGATAATATGAAAGAGCTGGGTAACAAGGTGATTTACAACAATATGGAAAGGGGCTAGAACAAGGAGGGATTTTTTATTTGGGCATTGAATGACCAATAGTTGTTATCTAAGGAGGCCAGGCAACACTAGGAGATGGAGATTCTAACTAATATCAATCACTCACTGGGTATTTCTTTTGAAGTAATAGAAGAGAAAGCTTTTATCTTATTTGAATCTATAGTGAGTGGGAGAAATTCAGTGAAAACAGTGAAAGGAAAAGTAAGGATAAGAAGGAAAAATCAAGGGAAAAATTGTAGGGAACTTAAAAGACTAGAATGGGGGGTGAATTACAAAAAGAAAGGAAAAGAAAAATATAAAGGCAGAAGACAGATAAAGAAGGAGGCCAGTGGCAATAAAGATGGTTCTTAGGATTATCTTTGGGAATATCAAGGGGTTGACAGTGTCGAAAAGAGAGTTGCTATTAAGCATGCACTTCAAAATTGGAGGGTAGATGTTGCCTACCTTTAAGAGACAAAAATGGAGGAGATAAATATTGGTGTGGTTAGAAGTTTATGGAATAAACAAGGCGTAGAATGGGAATTTAAGGTGGCACAAAGGAATTCAGGTGGCATATTACTATATTGGAATGGAAAAATGGGTAAACTGAAGGAATGTTAGAAAGGCTTAATGTCCCTATCATGCAAGTTTGAGAGAAAAGGGATAGGGTCGGAATGGGTCTTTCCTGGAGTTTATGGAAGCAGTATTGGGGTGAAAGACAAGAATTTTGGGAAGACCCGAGAGAATGTCGAAGAAGATGTGGAGCGAAGCTATGGGTGATTAGGGGTGATTTTAATGTGGTGTTGTACACACATGACAGATTGGGATTTGGTAGCGGTGTGGACCATAATGGTGAAGTCAGGGAGACAATTATGGAACTTGAGTTGCATGATCTATCATTAAGGAGGGGATGGTTCACTTGGTCTAACCTAACGATAATTCTTCAATGTCCCAGCTTCACACACACACACACACACACACACACACATATATGTATGTATATATCAAAGTGATCCAAGTGAATAATTTAATATAAACATAAATAGTCAAGGTCTCTAATACGATCACGAATTATTTTGCTTTCTCCAACTAACTCATAATCATGAAAACTATCATTATTAACAATGTACACAAAAACTTTGAGTCAATATTCTTTTTTCTTTTTATAACCATGGCATTCGATGACATTCTTTCCATATTTAGCTCGGGGCATAATTGACTAATCTACAAACCCAAGGTATTGCTTCAGTGGAGAATCGAACTTAGGCTTCTTCCAGGCTCCACTCACCCTAACCACTAGGCTAAACCACTTAGAGTGTTTAGAAAAAGCACCAAAGAAGCACCATGGTAGGCTGCGGACATTATCCTAAATCAAATCTATTTTCAAGCAAAATATAGTATGTGAAGGATAAATCTTATGCATGTTGCATGTATGGAGATAGATAAAATGAATGGACCTCATATTCTTTCTGATCCTGTTGAACCCGAGCCAAACATCGTTGCAACTCCTTAATCTTCTCTTTCTCATCAGCAATCTCCTCCTGCAATTTAGTTTTCTGTTTCTCCCAAGCCAAAAGCTTCTTTAAGCATTTCTTCTCCCTCTTTGCAACCTCCAAACAGGTTGTAACTGATTCTGCTGCACTTAACTTAGAAGCCTCCATCTCTGCTCTGATTTCTGCATTCTCAGTTTCAAGGCGTCTCACAGCTGCATTTGCCCGATCAACTTGACCACTAGCCTTCCTCAATGCATTCTCCATCTCAGTCAGCCTCTTCATAGTTGAGTCCTCGAGAGTCTGTTTCCCCTTCTTCAATCGCTGAATCTCCTCCTTCTCCATCCTCAACATTTTAAGCTCTGTTAAGTCATTACTAAGCTTTCTAGCAGCTTGCATTGCCTTCTGGTGAGCCCACTCCTTCCTGTCCTTCGCTTGCTTCTCAAGATCCTTAATCTGGTGAAGCAGGGTTACTGCCATTTCATCCTTCTGGTCTTCACCAATAGACTCCAAATTCTCATCAAGAGTCAGATCATGAAATTTACTCAACACTGACGTAACTCCATCTTGGTTCTTTGAAGCCTGTGACTCCTCAGCATTGTCAGCATGTGCCTCATCCCTTGACACAATAGGAGAGGCAGTCCCACCTGACAAAGTATTCAAACAGGCATGAGATTGTGTCTGCATTTGTTTTGAGTTAGCCCGAAAACCAGCAGCAAATGCTGCGACATTCCTCTTCAACAGAGACTTCATTGAAGGTGAAAGATTAAACCTCTTCGGACACTCAATATCCCTCTGTAAAGTCATTTCTGCACTATATGAAAAGAACCCATTAACTCCGAACTCTGATCCTCCACCATTTCCAAACCCCCAGCCACCATGAAACCTACATAAAGCTGGTGCCATAACACCAACACTATTGTCACCAACACTCTCTACATTGTTCTGCACTGGACTACAACCACTCCCAGGAGAAGGAATTGTCGGAATCTCCATAGAACTCGCCCTACCCACATGTAGATCACTCATAAGCAAACACCACATTGCATCACCTTTACTCAAATGTGGCCTAAATTGTTGCAATAGACAGACCATACCCGCAAGTGAGTACTCCTCCAATTGCCTCAAATCCGTGAAAACAGGCTCAGATTCCTCCGGATTGCCAGTGCTACCACCAGAACTACTACTCAAATAAGCCAAAGAATTGTGCATAATGTTAGTCAGAACATCCATGCCACCATAGCAATGCCCATTTCTCAGTATAGCCTTTAATGCAACATCCTCATCATAACCCAAGGCAACAATCTTAGATATAGCTTCATTGTACAGATACTCCAAGTTTTTCAACAGAATTTCCTCCAATTGTTCCTCGGTGCAGTAACCCCACCCGTTCTCATCAAAATTACCATTAGGGTTAGAGTTAGGACTTTGAGCCGAATCGTTCATACCGAGATGGTAACCCAACGGCTTCAGACCTGATTCGAGTATGGATTTCGATATCGACGCCCTGTCAAGTAAACAGCAGGGATCGAATTCCGGTTTCAAGGATCGGGTCTTTCTGCTTGCACGAACATGCTTCTCTCTTACAGTGCAGCCCATTTGTTATGTATAGATATGTATCTGTACCTAAAGAGAAATCAAGAACTCTACATGTATCAAACCTAAAATCACATAATTGAAAAAAAAAAACAAAACAAAACCATTCAAACGAGAGAGACTTACTGGCAGTGGTGAGGATAATTCGTCTGGTTTCAATATGCCTAAATTAAGAGAGAGAGAGAGAGAGAGAGAGAGAGCGAGAGGGAAAAGAGAAACAGAAAGAGGGGAAGGGGAATGGGGACGGAGAGGGAGAAGGCTAGAGTGACGAGGGGAGTGCAAGCGTTACAGTTGTGTTAAATGGTAATACCAAAAGCATAGGCTATGTGTCACACTATGCCTGTGCTTGACAAATGTGGGGAGGGTGGTGTTAGACGTGATCGCGGTTCGGTTCAAACTGATCAACCGAATTGTAACTTTAAGATTTTGAACTAAACTGAAATCAGTATAAATGATTTCAAGTTTAAATCGTAATTAAAATTATTTTAAAAATAGTTCGATAACGATTCATATAAATTTTGAATCGGAACCGAAACTGAAATCGATGGTTTAAAACCGACGATTCTGGTTCGGTTTTTAATTAAATTAATTTTTAAAATATTAAAAATTTTAATTTAAAAATTAATTTTAAAAATTTTAAAAATAATTATAATTTTAAAATATATATTTCAATAAAAGTATGATTATTTTTATTTTTAATTTTATTAAAAATTTAAAATAAAAATAAAAATATTATATTTATAATTAAAATATAAACCAAAACCAAAACCGAATCGAAACTTGAACCGTATGTGAACCGAAACTTGAACCGAACTTGAACCGTTTTTGAATCGGACCTTAACCGGAACCGCAACTTAACGATTTCGGTTCCTGTTCATTCTAACCATGAACCTTGAACCGACAGTTCGAAACCGAAACCGAAACCGAAACCAAAACCGAACCAAACCCGAACCGTGATCAGGTCTAGGTGGTGTTACACTCCAGAAAAAGGAAATTTAAAATTGTATAATATTTACTTTTATTTTAAAGTAAAAATTTTTAATGAAATTTTGATATTTGTTTTATTATAAATTAAATTTTTATTTTTTTATAAATCAAATTTTAATTTATTAATTTAATATAAATTAAATTTTATTAAAAAATTAAAAATATTCAAAATATCAATATTACACAATAAATTTTGATTTAAATTTTTTTATAAATTTAAAAAAATATTCAAATTATCATTACAAAGAGTTTGTAATTTTTAAATAATTATATTGTTTTTTTTATATTATAAATTTAAAAAATATATATATTTTTAAAACTTAAAAAATTACAAAATTTTTTTGTAATGGTAATTTAAATATTTTTTTTACATTTATAAAAAATTTTAAGTCAAAATTCGATGAACAAAATTTTTAATTTGATTATCTCTAATTTTTAAATTTTTTGATAAAGTTTAAATTACACCAAATTGATATATTAAGTCTCAATTTGTTATTTTTTAAACATAAACATTTGATTGATAACATAAAATAAATATCAAAATTTTATAAGATCTTTACGTGTTATTTTATTAAGATTGATATAAAATATTTTAATATATCATGAAAATGGTTTTAGAATATTTTTTAAACAAAATTATAAAAATCGTGTAAGGGATTATTACTTTTTAAGGTGCTTAAAATTAGTTTTATTTTTAAAAATTTAAAACTATCAAATTATCCATTTACAGTGAAAAAATTAAGACAGTGGTTGAATATAAAAATTCTTATAAAACAAGAAACAAGTAGCAATTCAATAGACAATCAAAATGCAGTGGATCAAAGCTATTAATTACAATCATCATGGCTAACTTAATCATGAAAAAAATTAAAAATATGAAATGTAAATAATAATTTATTAGAAAAAACAACAACAGAATTTTTTTACTATTATTTCATTAATTTTTATTATCTTTTTTTAACTTAATTATTGAAAAATTCTTTAAATTTAAAAGATTTTGTGAATTGCATTTATTTAACTTAGGTTAAAGTTTGATTGATCTAATCTAATTTTGATCTTTTGAAAGAAAAAAAAAAAAAAAGAGGTAACAACTTGAAAAGAACAAAAATAAAAAGCAACACAATTTGAATCTCAAAAGTTTGGAAAGTTAAATAATTTTTTATTTTTTATAAATCAAAATCTGATCAATATAATATCATTTTTATCTTTGGATGTTGTTAAAATTTTAGAAAAGAAGATAAATAATACAAAAGCTTCATTTTTTATATATAATTTTACTAATCATTGTTTATATTGTGGTTTTATTAACTTAATCATTGAAGATCTTTTTACTCGTGGGAAACTCTAATAAATTTTTTCATGCACAGTAAGGCTTGATTTATCTATTACCACTTTACTTTTCATGGCCGCGACTTAATGAGATATTATGAAAAGAAAAAAAATTATAATATTTTCTGTACTATATTCTATTTATCTTTATTTAACTGTTTCATAATATAAGTCTAAAAGATTTTTGTAAGTATGAAATATATTTTTTAGTGAATTTATTTATTTCATTTAGGTTAAAACTAGTTGATCCAATCTCATTATTGTCTTTCGAAGTAAAGAAAGAAAAAAAAATGTATAAACAACAACTTAAAAAAAAAAAGCATAAGATTCGTCTTGTTGATGTATTGCATTTGTTGCTTTACGAGAGAAAATAAGAGTGTTGTGGAGATATTCGCTATGAATGCTAACTTTTGTAATACTAATAAATAGTGCTACATAGTCAAGAAGTTAAAGATTTGCTATGTTTTGTATTTTTCTCTCTTATTTATAAGATAGACTTCTATTGTTTTATCAAGGCATTGGTTTGGTGAATTTATCCTTAAACTGTTGTTGGCATCATTCATCATGTCTTACTTCAACCCGGTCTTTGTTTTTCGTTTTTTTTTCTTTTTACTTTTTGGACTTGAGCTTTCAAGTTCTTTTATCATAACTTTTCTTATCTTTTACGAAGTTCATGGAGTCCTTACATGTTGTAAATGTCTTGAGTTGTGTTAATTTTTGCTTTCTAGAGTAATATTGATGTATTTTTTATTTTTTATATTTATTATTGACTTTTTATCCTCATATGTCATTTGTATGTAAACATTTATTCTTTTTTGTTTTAACTTTTAGAAAATGAAACCTTTGTCCCACATTATAAGACCTTCCTATTTAAGGGTTATATATATATATATATATATATAGGTTTTTAAAGCCTTATTTGCTATGAGGCCTTTTTTTTTTTTTTTGACTTCATGTCCTTTTGGGGCTTTTTTGTATTTAAAAAGTAATTCACCTTCATTAATGTTTTTAGGTCTTTTTCCATTTTAGATATTTTGCTTCTTTGTTTGATTAACAGATTGTATTGAAGGAATTTTGCTAAACCTTGTTTAAAGTAAGTCATTTTATCAAATATGAAGTTATACTCTCATTAATTATATGTAGAACATTTATTACAAAAAAAAAAAGATTTTTTAACTGCTCGTTGAAATTTTATTAAAATTTTCAATTTCAAACAAAAATTCAAACGAAAATTATGGTGTTGGATAAATGATCGTGAGAAAATCATTTGTCCAATATTTTTTTTAAGACAATATTCTCATAAAATCTTGATATTTAACTCAAGTTACCAAGTACACTTTTATATTTCAAAAGTGATATTGTAAACCTTGAAGTAACAAAAACTCACAAAACAACCCTTGACACTTAACACTGTAAAACTTTAGTGCTTATATCAAGAATATTTCATCTGTCCATTTAATTTAATTTAATTTATTGTTGACTTTGACTAAACACTATCTATCTTCCCTTCTCTTTTTTCTCCATTATCAAGCTCTTCATTGGATTGTAAGTTATAGATATAATGGGTATGATAACTCCATTTTATTATGCCATTGGATTTATTGATTGTTGCAAATTAAAAAAAAAAAAAAGACAATTCTCACACTTTTCATGGGCATCAGCAAGCTTATTTTAGACATGACAGAAAGCTTATTATATTTGCAATAAACTTTTAGTAAATTTGAAAGATTAAATATGTTTGAAACAAACATAGAACCCAAAGCCTTGCATTATCTTTTATAAAATCAAAAGGTTAAGGAGTAAGGGGTTTCAATAATTAAGCCAAAAAAATATAATAGGAGCTTAACAAAGTGGTACTATAACTAACCTGTACAAATTAAACCAATTTTTCTTTCATCTTTATGTGTTGTATCCGATAATATCCTTTCTCATATGCATTGTATCATATGTTTTAGGTGCATTTATTGCATTCTTTATATTAGGCAAATTGAATCACCTTTAAGAAAAATTTACTTTTGTTCTAATTTGGGTTCAAAATGTTATGGTAGAGAAATGGCCTGTCCTCTACTACTCTTTTATAGGGTTCATCTTCTTAAGCCTTCATCCATCCCTGAGCCTAGTAATGAAGGTGTCAACTTTAGTGTTGATGCTAGGGCTAGAATAAAAAACTAATCCACCTCCATCATAACTATTGTGCCCATCATCGTTGTCCATCACGCTTGCAATCTCTAATTTTGTCTTTTTAAGGGATATATCAATATCATCCAATTTAGGGGAGTAGTTAATGCCTAGAGCTTTGAACATTGCATATTTTAACCAAATTACTCTACACCATAAACTTCATCTTCGGCATTTCTAATTGGTGGAAGTAGTGGTGATGGCATTGGAATCACTTAGGATAAAATGCCACTGTTTATATTTTCATTGTGGAAATTACTCTCATTAACATCATACTCATACAATTCACATTGGGTTTAATCTTTTTCATGACTTTGATAATATTTTTAAGCTCCATGTGGGTTTTTGTCGGTACCATACTCCACTCATTGCTATGTCCAGTAAAAGAGCATACATAATGAAGAAAATGATATTTGGGAAAGAAGAAGAAATTCATTAAAATAAAAGAGAAAATCTAATTATGAAAACTTTTTTATTTTGGTGAAACTGTTTTTGGTTATAAAAATTATAAAAATCTCATCTTATCTTTTATTACTCATTAATGTCACTGATGATCCATTAAAAAAAATGTTTGTTTTAGCCATTCATTAACATCAGGGTTTGTATCATTACTTTAAAAAAATGAAGGTGTGTTTGATAACTCGAGACAAATACTAAGATTTTATGAGAACGTTAAATATTTTTTAAAAATTTTAATCACTTTTAATTTTATTTAGAAAATTTTACTTGAGAACAATTCATGTTGAAAATTTTTAAGAATTCAATAAAACATTCAACGAAATGTGAAAATTTCAATTGTATTTTTTTCATTGTAATAATTTAATAAATAATAAAATTTTAAATGTTTTACATGTAAAATTCTAACGGTAATTTTTTTTGGTAAAAATATCATTAAAATTTTAAAATTTAATTTTAAAATATATTTTTATTTATTTAATAAATATTCTATTATTAATATATTTTATTTAATATAGAAATAAACCATAATATGTTTTCTTATTAATTTATGAATTATTATTTAATTAATCAAATGTTTTATACATAAAATCTTTAAATAAAACAACAACATTAAATAAAATAATACAAATTATCTTATCAATCCTTAATGCATTCATTCACATACATAAATTATTCAAAGCAAAAGATAAATCTTATTTAATCATCTTTTATTTCATCGTCACCGTCACCATTATCATCATCGTCGTCATCATCATCATCATCGACAACCTGTTGACTAGAAGAACTGATTGTCCACTTGATTGAACATATATTCTTAGTGAGTTGCGTAACAAGCATTCTTTGTGCAACCATTTTTTTTACGGTACTAGTTATGAAGTCTCTTTTTTTTTTTTTTTTTTGTCTTCGTTCCCTTTCTTTTATTCTTCCTACTGTTTTTCCTACTCTTTTAGCTATTCCTCTAACATTTAGATACGATCCATCATTTAATGCATCATAACAAGGGATGAGATATAGCAAATTAGGATACATGCTTGGATGGACCATCATAAAAGACCACCTCAAATTGAAAATCACATGAGTTATCTCTATAACTTTTTTCACTTACTGCTTGAAAAAAAGAAAGTGCAATCATTAATGATTATAAGGTCATTTCTTAAATTTTTATAACTAATCTGCATATAATTGACAAAAAAAAAGTATAAAATATATTAAAGAGGAAAGACAAGTACACATACATTGAAAAATCATAAAATTGAAACATTAAAGTAAATTTATGCTTAGAAATAAAACATTATATGATATTGGGGATACTCACATAAGTCTGTGCAGCTCTGTCTGTGGACTACATATTTGTTTGCTCGTTGTGATTCAATCTGGCAAATAACTCTTGGATAATGGGTCCTTCCTTAGCTTCCTCCCTTAATAAGTAACAAATTAAAATTAAAAATTTTTATCAAGTCTTATCATTTATATTATAAATATGTGAAATTGATTCATTGTGTTAAAACCTTACCATTTGTCTCTTGTACTTCAAAGTTAAAATGGATTTATCTTAATAGACATAAAGCTTCACTAACTACCACATTGCTCCTATATCTTAGTAGTACTTGCAAAAAAGTTAGATCAATCGTCCAGTTAGTGCATAATGCTTCTCAAAATTTTTAGACCAATCAATTTCCTTTTGGCTTTTTCAATCTTTACTCGATGTAAGACTCGATCAAATGATGTTTATACATTTACTTTGCTAGATCCACCTAACCACACCTTACATAAGTGAATCTCACCTACATTATTTTTACATTATCCTTTGATATTTAGCTAATCACATATCTCAAATATCAACCGAAACTTATTAGTTAAATTATTTGTAAAATAATTTTTTCTTTATTTTAATTCAAAGTAAATTTTGCTTTAGAAAATCTTTAGTTGTATCAAATTTGTTGGCCTCATAGTTTCATATTGTTAACATGCGTTGACTTAATTTGATGATAACGAACATATTTAAGAACTAATGATTAAGTGAAGATGTATAATTTAGCTTATCAATAAAATGATTTAAGTAAGTAAACTAAGTTAATTAGTTATATAAATCTCCTCACATATGATCAAGTGCATTTCATTCTCATGCAAGATAATCATGTTTTAAAGCTTTTAAGATATTTGATGAACGATGAGAGCTTAACATGTTATCGACATAAGAAAACCTTGGTTTTAAAGAAATAACTTGTCAAACACATAAATTAAGCTTATTCGAGGCTAAGGATCAACCTTGGCTAGTGTGATTGCCCAAATAATCAATGACATCACTCTATGCTTTATCTTAGTTAGTGACACTGTTTAACTAAGGATGTCATCATCTAAACCTTTGTTTTGTCGGTGTCACTGCCCAAATAGTCGATATCACCTCCCAAATGATATGTTTTCAATTTTTATGTGTTTAATATCAAGTTTAACGAGATTTTAAATCTCAAGCATTTTAAGATGTGTCTAGTGACCATCTTTTTAAATAAGAATATAAAATGATCTTTGAGAATATTTGGGTAACTAGCTATTCACATACTTATATCTTGTAATCATCTCTCTCTAAAAATTCAAATGTTTTTACATTTTCATTATCATCCAAATCATTTTAAGAATTTGTATGTGGGATTTAGAGCTTTCTTTAAAAGAGTTTTTTCTATTGTGATATTTATTTTTTTCATTGTGAGTTTGGTTAAATTAGTGATACGATTCACCAATATTTTAAAAATCTTAGTTAAGTTGAATCAAGTGCTTAATCTTAAAAAGATTAGTAAGAAAATCCTCCAACCGATAAACTTGAAGGCGTAATATAAATAGGGGTTACTATAATACAAAAAATTGTTTATATTTACTCTTTTTAATTCTACTCTTTAATTTTCACGTTCTATTTGTTGATTATATTGTACAATTATTAGAACTTAGTAAAACAAGCTTGAGTTCTTGCTAGATAAACAAGAAAAATTTAAATACCTAATTTCCCTTTTTTGGTTGGCTTACTAGGGTTACCAAGTGTATTAAAGTTAAGAATTCAAAATTTAATTAAACTTGAGTGTTTAGGGTCAAAAAATAGAAATAATAATTACAGGATTAAATGTAATAGGACTTTGCATTTCTAGGCCTTTATATTTTAACTGTAGTGACTATAGTTATTAAAAGGTTGAGATGAAAGTTTACTTTAGATTAATTAATTTTGATTTATCAAAGGTAGTTAAAAATTAATCATACATCCCTATGAAAACTCTGGATGAAAAGAAAATTAGGAAAGATGAGAATGAATACAACGAAGATTATAAGAAAAAAAATGATTTAAATATTAAAGCTATCAATATTTTATCTTATACTCTTTTTTAATTCATCCTTCTTTGACTTCTATAAATTATTAAGAAAAAGTGAAAGGGTGAAAAAAAGGAAATATTACAAGTTTAGGAGCAGTTACATAATGAGATGACCTGATAAGGATTGGAGATCTTTCATAGTTGATATAGATTTCTTTTAGGTCAAGCTTATCATATCTTAAATTTGAGTTTTCTTAGACAACTTTACAGTGATAGTGTCTCAATTTGCTCGCCACTAAGTACCATCGTTTTACATTTTCTTTTGGGTTTGTCTTTAGTTAAGATGTTATCTTTCCTAACTCTTGAACTCTAACCTACTTAAAGATGTAGTTATTGGTCTATTTGATTCTCGAAGTCTTGAAAGAATACCTAAATGCTTTGTTGGAATTACAACACATTAGTAGCCAAAGTTTTAACAAGATCTTTAATGGATGAACCTTGATTGTGTGTGGTCGATTGGACTCGGGCTTCATATGGTCATGGTGTCCATTATTGTTATATAAATCTTGATGGTCGATATTATTTGTTCGAAGGTTGAAAACCTAAAAAGAGGTGAATTGGGTATTTAAGTTTCATTACTTAATAAAATTATCAACTCTAAATGAGTTCTCTATTAATTATGAACAATGTAAACAATAAATATAATGTAATAATCAAAAAGAGTTATAGAAGAAAGAGCAAAACACAATGGTTTTGACTTGATTCAATTATCTTTTCCTACGCCTACATTTCTAAGCAATCCACTTGAGGATTTTCTATTATTTTCCCAAAACAGTTCTTTTTTGGTTTAATCCAACCAAGACATTACAACTTAGGTGAACTTCTTCACCTAATAGCCAATCTCATAAGAGAATGATGATTACAATTATAAGGAAAAGCCTTCTTATAAGTGTATATGTATATAATGATGTTCTCCCTCTCACTAAAATGCTTAAAAAGTATGAGTGTATAAAGATAAGAAAGCTTGGAGAAAAAAATAAAAGTTTGGCACAATTAGATGTTTTTAAAAATGAACTTCATTACCAAGAATATGTTTTAAAAACTTTTTAGTACCCGTTTTAAATTTTATGGTCATTATTCGCAATTAAGGTAATTTAGATGCATATTTAAATAAATCAATTGACTGGATTGTATAGCCACTGGAAGCAAACTTTAAAATCTTTGATTGAATTACCAAAGGCAGTTCGACCTCAAATTCAGTTCAGTTTGGAAAAATCAATGGCCTCTCTGTATAGTCATTCAAATCAAAAATTAATTTGAGCTAAATTCTTCCGTACTTTAGGTTATTTAAGTCCTTTAATTCGGTCAATCTAAATAGCAAATTTGGTTGAGCTGAATAAACATTTGTGTATGCGAGTATTCTATGTTGATCTAAAGTTGTTTGAAGAGTATTTGCAACCTTTTGTTTTAATTATTTTTCAAAATATGATTTTGAAGGATTTCTCTTTAAGCAATAGTAATAAGAATTAAATAAGGACTTATATATCTTACCTCTAGATCCTCACTTGACTAATACTTTGTATGCTTGATCTCTAAACTTCTTTATTATTATATTGCTTCAAGTATTAGTCTTTTATATTCAAATTAAGCTACATATCTTAGTTAAAGATCAGTTCTTAAATATATTTGTTATTATTTAATAAGTCATTATATTATAATAATGTGAGACAATAAGGTTAACAAATATGGTATAGTATACAAAGCAACTTATTGTGCATTGTCATACTAAAGACTATAATGATCCTTTCATTCATCATAGTAAATATTGTAGAAAAGATAATATATTTACCTTGCCTGTTGGCCCATTACCATTTTCTAAATAATTAAAATAAATTGAGCAAATTGTTGTTCAAGTGAAAAAAATACTTAATTTACCTTCTTGGTGGTAATAGTGCTTTAGTTCAAAAACAAATTTGTTGAGAGTTACTTGACATGTTTGCAATCATATTTCTTGCCGCATGTACCTTATCAACTAATGCTCTTTCACTTACTACATCGATCGTACTTTTTTTTTATCAATATTAAGCCCTCATAGAAATACTGGATGGAAAGTAAATCATGGTTCTTAACTAGCACATCATTTTTTGAAGCATTCTCAATACTCACAAAGAGTCTCCTCATTATATTGTTATTACCACAAAAAATTTTTTTTTTTGGATGCTTTTGATCTTTAATGTAGGAAAGTACTTTTCTAAGAAGAATCTCTTGCTCTCATTCCATGTAATCACATTTTGAAAAGTAAATAGTAAAGCCATTATTTAGCAAAGTCTATCAAAAAAAGAGAAGGTCCTTAGCTTGATTTTTTATCTAATATGCTAATTAATTTCAAGTTTGAGAAAATTATATAATTTTTTTAAAGTGTTTATTAGAGTCCTCTCTTACAAATCCATGAAAAATAGGCAAAAAAATAAATTAAACCTGAGTTTAACTCAAAATTTACCTTAAACGATACTGGATCCAAAGCAATTATTGATCAAAATCATAGGTTACTAACCCTTTATGAGCTTAGTTGTTTAACACCATATGTGCTTGTGATTGTCTCAACTTATCGTTGTCAAATGATGAATTTGATGGGAAAGGCACACGGCTCATGAACTCGAGATTAAAATGATGAACTTGCTGACGTGGAAATGAGGTAGAGTTTAATGATTCTACAGAGTCTCATATCCTTCAAAATTAATCATCCGAGTTTTCATTAGACATGTAATTGTGTAAAACAAATAGAAAGTCAAACAAAATTAAACAAAATAAAGCAAATACTAAATTTACTAAAAATCTGTTCTTAATAATAGCATTACAAAGTTGATACATATCGTTAATCATATCAAAATTTTATACTTAGTGCAATTGATTTAAGATTTAAGATAAGAATAATAATAGTAAGAATTGATCCTACGAGAATTAATTATCGCTAACTTATTATGAAAAAAAGAAGCTTAATTAACCTAAGACTTAATTAGCATAAAAGTAAATATGGGGATTTTTTATAATTAAACTAAGTAATTCTAAATTAAAGAGAAAAAATTAATAAAAAATAAATATAAAGTAAATTAATAGAAAAAAAAAGTGGTTAAAGTTTCATTCTCCACCACTAGACAGTCATGTATGCGTAGATAATAATATTATTCTTTAATTTTCTATTAAAAATACAAACTATAAATAATAATAAGCTTCTTTATCATAATCTTTTCTTACTTTGTCATTAAATAAAGGTAAGCATTGTTATTTAATCTTTTTCCATTTAGAAAATAAGTGCCCTAAATTTAATGTAATATGAGCATTAAGACAAGAAAGATAGGTTAGTCCAAATAACCAATACCCAAATGTGATTTATTTAACCTAAGTTATGTTCTTTATCAAAACAAACGAAAATTTCACTATAATCATTTACGTCAATTTGTCACAAACAATTAGACTTCAAGATAATTTTGATTAAGAATCCTAATCTGACTTTAAATCATAATTAATTCCTATTTAGTTAAACACTCTAAAAAAATGAAATATAATCATAAACGTGACTATTTCTAATTATGAAAATTACATGAACACATAGAATCATGTCTAGGATTTTGAGATCATCCTTAACCTAATAGAATTTTAGCTTGACATAATTAAAAATGAAAGTAAAAATCAAAGAACTTGAGCATTGAGTTAAAGAGAGAAATATATGAGAATGAGGGAATCTTGGGTTTCTTGATTCAATCTTCTTGGTTGGATCTTCAATATTGATGAAGTTTTTGATCTTTTCTCTATTTTTTGTCTCTTTCGAAAACTCTTTCAAGCTTGCTTTAGTTGGCCTTGGATATTCTTTTTATAATATTTCTCTGTTAAAGGTAAAATAAGAATAACACAAGTCTGATTCTGTATGTATTATTTCACAATGCATAGGCATAGTATCTAAGTGCCTAACAATCATGTCTTTCTTAATGCTTTTCACTTAGGCATAGCCTCTAAGTCTTAAGAAGATATGTTTCAAAATTTATACCTAGGCATAAACCTAGGTGTTGTTGCATCTTTTGAACTCTAAATTTATTTTTTTTTCTTTTTCTTTTATTCTTGTAACCCTTGAAACACCTAGATATCTCAAAATGATCATATATAGCATAGAAATATGAGTATTAAGACACATAAATGTGGATTAATAGTGTAAAATTTAACAATAAAATCATCATTCATTGTGCCTCTAAGCTTGGCATGATTTAAGGCACACCTATATGAAGCTTAACCATCTTAAGGATTTAGGGATTGACAAACCACCCTTACTAGAAGAACCCAATGCTTTCATCGGTATGGTATCATATAATTACTTGATCCGATCTTCAAACTATTAGAGAGTTAATCTACCTTCTCATAACTAACATCCACTTTACGACCCCTTTCTATTAGACTAACTAGAAAGTTTGTATGCTCTTTTGTTGTAACTAATTTGGATGAATCTTGAAGTGAAATTTTTTTATTTTAGTTTTGAAATTCATTTTAAGTTAGCTTTGATTTTAAAAATGATAATTAGAAAAAGAAATTAACCCTCAATTTTTTTATTAAAACGTAGGATATGCTGCAGAAAATAAAATTTAGTAAAGTACTAATGTAGTTAGGTTTAAAAAGAAAATTTAGTATATATCTAAATGATTAATCTAAATATATGAAACATGAAGTGATAAATTAGTTATGCATAAAAAAAAAAAGTAAATTTGAGTGTAAGAATGATAACTAAGGAAAGTAAAATGCAATGAAGTTAAGAAAATAAGAATTTAACTTAGACTCATCTATCATGCATGATTATGCTTGCAAATTCATAGTAGTATATCTTACGTACAGGATAATTACAAGGCAAAAAAAAAAAAAAGATAGAAAGGAAGAAGTTTGCATAAAGATTAAAACTTTTAAAGCTACAACAAGTAAGCATAAATAAATTATATGGTTGAATGTGTAAAAAAAGATTATATGTTTGAGTATGAAATGGATTGATGCCTTGAATCATTGTTTGAATATTTAAAAGTATATTGAGTTTACTAGATCAGCACTTGTATAATTAAATAAAAAAGAGATAAACAAGTTATGACTTACTTGATAAGCTATTCAATTTCATTTATAATACGAAATGCTCAATTAACCAAGGATCAATGATATAGAATCACCTTTCTTTAGCCATGAGCCTAAGATATGGCAATTACATAGATATAATTATGATCTTATGGATTAATATATTCACATAGAATTTTTAGAGTATTTGCTTATTTTTATTGGCCATTACAGAAAAAAATAAAATTATATATCATTTATATATGTTTGCTTACACTTGAATCTTTGATAGGTAAGAATAATATGTTTAGTAGTAACTTATGGTTTGGATAATATATTCGATATGGTTAACTGTTGTTATATGTTTGTATTTACTGAGCTGTGACTTACTAAATCACAAATAAATTTTTAAATTAATAAACTTGAAAAGTGAAATTCTTAACAAACCCTAAAAATCATATAAAGCACAGGCCGATGACCTATCCTATTTTATGTTCTCTATTCTCGAGTGTTTTTATATACTTAGTACTAGTGGAGAGTTTCGTATATATATATATAAGAGGGTTAAGATATGTGATGTAAAAAAAAAAAAAAAAACTTCTTTGATTTTATAAGCCAACTTACTTGTATAATATATGAATACTGACTTCCTTCATGTGAAACATACTTTGAAGGCCATATGTTTATGGTAATGACATGGAAAAAATGATGATCATCTATAGTAATATAACATGATGTCACATGATATGATATGATAAAAACTATTTATACAAAAATAAGTCAAGTTTTTTTTTATTGCCTACTTTACTCACCCCTTTTCTTTTGGTTTTCAAATTTCACATCTTCCATTCTTTTCTCTTTCCCTTTAAGATTAAGATTTATTTCTTGGTTGTTTTTGATTGCAGGTTCATCCCTAGCAGTATGCCCATTTTAAATTTTTTTAAGGTTTTTTTTTTTGGGTTTCCCTCTTTTTCTTTTTTCATTAACACTTTGGTTTCCTTCTAATGTCCTTTTTCCTTGCATTTTAAAATTTTACCTATTTTTATAAAGAATTTCGTTCCATTCTATTCTTGGTTTGGACAAAGTAATTAGATTTGCTTTTGATTTTAATGCAATGCGAATGCAAAATATATAATTCTCTTTCAGGGTATGAATTGGGTCGAATTAGGCTAAGGTCTTATTAAAAAAGATAAAGTAAATTTTTATAACAATATCTTAAGATGAGGATAGTTACAAGGAATTTTATTCTCAAGAAAAAATTTTATTCTTCGAAAGGAGCCATTATGATGTCCAACTTTTCTCTTAATAATGAATATACCTCTTATATTCAGTCATCATTTTCAATTGTAAGAGGTGTAACATGGATAGTCATTTCATTCATTAAAATCTATCATTTTCTATCAAGAGACATAGTTTTTTACTTTAATAAAAAGATTTCAAACTTTTATGCAATGATCTAGCTACCATCATAACATATTCATAAGTATAAGTACATAAATTAAAGAGAAATGACAGAGAGAGCAAACATAAAGTTTAATGGAGTTCAACCAACCCTTACCTACATCCACAACTTCAAGCTACGCTTGAGAATTTTACTACATCTTTTTTCTTGAGATACAACTTCGTTATTTTTCAACCAAGATTTTTTATGACAAAGTGATCTTACACCTTAATATCCAAATCTTACCAAAATGATATATAGTTTATACAAAAGAAAACTCTCACATAATCACAATGAAACTCAATATTTCTTAAATCCTAATCAAATATGGATGATATTTCAAAGTACAAGAGATGTTTTTGAGCAATATATGTGATAGTACATGAAAAAGAAATGTGCTTTAAAATTTCAAAAAGCCTTTTATACTCAAATTTAAAAATATAGTCGTCACTCATAAAAACACACTTTTTGAAATGTTGCATCGATAATACTACAAAGGGATTGATAGTAACATTTCAACGAATCAATACTCACAAAATTTAAATTCAAGTGATAGTATCACTCAATACTAATTTAGACAGAAGTGTTATTTATAGTATCAAGCATCAGATGGTAGTATCACTTCATATGAGCTAACAACATTCAAAATCTCCCCTGGTACTACCATCTAGTGGTAATATTACTTCAAACATTAATGTCTCTAGTAGTATGGCCTAAGATTGGTAGTGCCACTTTGCAGTATTACCGTTTAATTCTTGTAGTACCAGTTAAGATAATAACAACCTTGGCAATGCTACCCCTAGGTTGGTAATGCTACTTAGTATCACTACCCAATCTTAATAGTACTGCTCTTTTTTTTCAACACCCTACCATGCTATCTTATCTTTTAGATCCCAACTTTAACTTTTCTTAAAGATATTTTTATTAACATTGGATCAATTTTCAAAAGCTCTTTACACTTTGTTTTCTTGAATGCTTGTCAAAAAACATAAGTTTCAAGTTCAAGTTTATTTGAAATGATGCATAAGGTGTTTGTGTAACCATCCATCTATTTATGGGATCTAAACATAACAGTTAAAAGAAAAGTCTAATTCGACCTAGGATTTAACTTCTCATTTCTTCAAGTTTAATGTCTTGATTTGCTTAGTTCCTTACTTATAATTTCACTTATCACCTTAAATGCTTAGCACTTAAACAATCGTATTAGTTTAAGTATAAATGATTTGTTATCATCAAATATAATCCAATTCCTTAATGGCATTATAGGGCTAATAGTGTATCCGATCTTAAGGACATGTTGTACACCACGATGTAATCTAGGCACATATTAGCAATTAGGCTAAAAGTATGAACTTTACATCATTCATCAAGTTATAAAATGTGGGAGGGGCATTACCTAAAAATGCAAAAAAACCATATTTCGTAAAGTAAGTTTTCTTGGCTTTATTTGCTTCTGCAAGTCCAACTTCATAAAGTAGCTTACACTAGATAGTTTGTTAAACAAGTCAACTAAATTTAGTACAATGTTTGTTCTTGATAGTGACTTTGTTCAAGGCCTCATCATTTACACACATTCACAATGAACACTATCTTACTTTTGTTGAAATAATATCAAGGCATCGTATGGGGCCTTGGATGATTAGATGAAACTTGACTTTAGTAACTTGTCTAACTACTTTGTTAAATCTGCTAACTTAGATGGAGTAACATGATAAGGTTTCTAGTTTGATGGTTTAGTACTCGAAACTAATGTTATTTTATGGTTTACATTTCTCTTTAAAGGTAATGTTTTTAGAAGCTCAAGGGCCATCACTTCCACAAACTCAATTAACACCACTGTAACCTAATTAAACACCTTTACAACCTAATCAGGCTTTATTTTAGACAAGATTACTACCATTGTTGTCTCTCTTTTACATAAACCAATCTTCAATTGCTCTACATGTGAATTGTAAATTTATTTATGCTTCTTCTTATTGTTGGCCCTTTTGTGTAAAAGGTATTTAAAAAGCATGACCTTATTCATCAATTATAAACAATCCAAACCAAAAATGCATCAAATATGTCTTAACCTTGAAGTTCAACCTTAATATGATGCCAAAGTCATTAAGTGAAATGTGAGGTTAATTTTACCATGCCAAATTCTTAGATTGTGGAAGTCGTCCCTCTGATTAGTTTTCCCTCTGTCTTTATATTGATATTTATAATAGATGGAGAAAGCTACAACTCGAGCTTCTCCACTGGACATTTAACATGGTGTTGTTGCTGGCATCCATATCTAACATAGTCACTACATTTTTTTCATCGATCCTCGTAAGCAAGTATATTAGTTTGGTTTGCATGCTTTTAGTTGTGATGGCATTCAATTGTTAGATCGTATTCACCAAATATGAGGCTTTTCTCACATCCTCTTCTTGGCTATTCACAGTCACCATAAGTACATTCAAATTTTTTTTTCTCAAACAGTCTCATACTTTATTTGAACTATTGCAAAAAGCACCACCAGAGAATAATACGTTCCCCTTTGGTCTATGTGAGGGATTTACTTTAGGACTTGCCATTAGACTTTTCAAACTTCTTTTTCATGGCACTACTATTAAACTTCTTTTACTCTTTAGAGTTTTCAACTTTATCATGCTTACCATCAAAATTTTGTTTCTTAAGGACTTTATTATATTTAAAGTTCATTAGGTTATCCATAACGGCCAAAATGAAAGGCAAGTCTTTTATAGCCTTTCTCGTAGACAGTAGTTCCAATCTACACATAAGATTGGAAAATGGACATGAAGTTGAACTGTCTTGAACACGTTATCAATATCTAACATCAATTAGTTAAATTCATTGACATAATTAGGCACTAAACCTAAATGCTTCAATTGCTTAAGTTATTCATGGGTTAGCCATGATGTATTGCACGATAATAATTGATCATTTAGTTTGTTTTTCAAAGGTTCTAGTGAGTCAATGCTTGCTTTACTTACAACAGCATCATCTTGCATCCTCATTCACTACCATAATTTAGAGTCTCTATTAAGATATGTTATGGTGATGGTGACTTACTTACCTAAAGGCACACAAATAGCTTTGAAGTATTGCTCTATGTCTTATAATAAGTTTTTTTAACTCCTTAATATTCCTCCTTTAGAGAACAACTTAGATCTAGGATTATAAATCAAAGGGAGTTGTCTCTACGGCACAAGACTTTATTAGCATGCTTTAGAGACATGTCTTCTACTTTGAGGGTTTTAATAACTTATATCAGTCAGTGACTTCAGCTTCTAATTAAGAGTTTTATTGTTCTGTTACATCCAATAATGTAGTATGTCATCACTCAACAAATCCCCTTAGTGCCTCTAATGAAAGATGAATTTCTTCCATTTGACAATTGTGTAACTCTCTCACGCATCATTACGCATCCCCTAACCATCTCTAAACTGGCTCTACTACCACATTTTTGTGCAATCTATATCAAGTTTCACAACTTTATCGAGTGATGGTGCTACATTTGCTCGAACCTAACTAGCCTAACTTTTTTATAATGCAAGGGCAATAAGACTATACAAAGACAAGTAAAAGCACACACTTGAATATTGTAAACTCCTAACCTTTATTTAGCTCTATGAATGATTACAATGGACTAACTAGTAAACTATAAAAACACTGTTAAGCACACACTAGCTTGTTTGAATTAACATGCTAAAGCCCTCTTACATAGATACATCAAATCATTCTAAGATCTTGCCATTTGGCCTAAGCAATTCATCATTTGTTGCATGTTAAGCCATGTTGGCTTGCTTGATTGAATTTTGCACCATCTTAGAAGTAGTTAGTTAACTTATCCCTTTTGGTAAATTACCTTCAAGAATCTTTCTTTTTCTTAGTCACATTGGATGCTTATCTAAGATATACCCTTTATGTTAAAAGTTCTTTAAATCCATGCTTGTTGAGCTAACCGCTCTTGCCAATCCACCAATGTCATGATTATGCCTCCCGTCCAAGCACGACTTTGGTATGTGTGTGTTGTTGCCTTTTCTCCATGGAGTGGGTTGCTAGGGTTAATTTTAGTTTGCCTTATAGGTCATTCGGTAAAACACACTTATGGAGTTAACTAGTAATACTAAGCACCAAGGCTAGCACACGCTTATGCCACCTATAACTACTATTTTTTCATAACCCTAATGAGTGTTAACCTTGTTGTTGTATGCTTCTTTTGCACCTTTTTAGCTTAAGATGGACCAAGGTACATTTTTATCTAGTTTAGCTATCTCGATGGTCAAAAGGCTAATAATACATATATAAGTACTGAATATGATTCTCAAAGTATGATTAACGCTCTAACTAAAACCAAAGACCTACTTCCAAGGGTAAGATAAATCTATTCTAAGAGCCTATCTTATTCAACAAAGGGCTTAATAAGCCCATAAAAAAAAGATTACTTAATTTGAAAATGTAACATTATAATAATGAGACAAAACAACAATAGGTAAAATCCATATTACCTACTACATTTACTGCAATAAAAGCAAACCAAACACATTATTATCAAATAAGATAATTTCAAAATGAGATCAATAGAAAAAAAAAACTATATAAAATTAAGATAGAAGACTTTAAAGGCTAATAACAATTAGGTTCATTCAATTTTATAATAGTTTATCTTTCTTTTATATAATTCCCTTTATAATCTACTATCAAAAAAATAACCTAATCTTCGTGATCTCTTCCCAAACATCCTCCCGCTTTTTATATACAATAATAAGATGTTCAAATTATCTAATAACAATGAAGATAAATTAACATACACCATTTTAGCTAGTTTATTATTATTTTATTAAGTAAAATTAAAATAAATAAGGGTGATTTGTTTTCTCAAAATGCAATCTACTCATTTTTTGAATGAATATATCCTAGTCCCAAGGCGGAAAGCAAGAATCTAATTCAACTTTAATTCAAAGTTGCCATTATTATATTAAGAATTAACAAAGTAGCAAAGGGACAGCAGCAATCTGACTTTTAGAAACAAAAAAAATAAAACACATATAATTGAAGAAGTTAATATGCCAGATTAGTACATTTTTTCTTTTTCAATGACTAATTAAAAAGGAAAAAGTCTTGAATTCCAGAATGTTGTATATTTCAATAAAAATGTATAAATAAGAAAGAAATAGAAAGCTCGTGCTTATTAAAAAAATGATTAGTCAAATTAATAATTAAAAATCCAAGCTTTATATTTCCATTTATATATTAATGTTCATCACTCTTTGATTAATTATTTGATCATATTTTGTCCCCGATCTTATCAAGTAAGACTAAACAATTGACTTGCGACCTTTCGGCCTTAAAAAAACTGATATGTAAGTTTGTATTGGAACAATAATATTCATTAGAGTCAAGAAAGCTAATATTATATATATATATATACTTTTAATTTATTAGTATATTAATTCCTTATTGGTTCTTGTTAAAAAATGGTAGGTTAGTAAGGAATGAACTTACTTGAATTATGGAATTAAAAAAAAAAAAGTTTGCAAAGCTGAAATGAGTTAAATTTAATATTAATTATTCAAAATAAAAGAGAAAATATAAAAATATGCATACTTATAGCAGCTTATATTTTTGGAACCAGAATAAAATATCTTCTTTTATCATTTGGGTAAGTCAAATATCTTATTGATTTTGAAAATCTATGCCCTAATTATTAAAAAGTAAATCTGGTGATTGCGATTAATTGATTATAAAGATCTTCATTAATAGGTAATTTTTTTTATTTTCTTCGTTTCACTTATGATATTAGATGAAAAAAAAATTTAAAGCTTCGCTTTTAGATATAGTGTGATCAAACAAGTAAATTCTTCTATATAACATTAAATCTCGGGAAAGCTTTTTATCCCCAAAAAAAATATTAAAAGGTAACGTATCAATTTGTTACCATTAAATGTCGGGAATGCAAATTAAGACCAAAGTAAAATTTGTATTTTCTTAATTTTTTTCTTAATTAAATATTTTCTTTATAAAGTTATAATATGTAGATTTTATATGTATTGTATAAAACATTGAAAAGTAAGCTTTGTTTGCTGAAATAATATTGCCCAATCTCTCTAAAGCAATAGTCCAAAAACAGAAGGAGAGCAATCCTCATGGGCACAAGGATTTTGATCATCTTTACATTTCAATTCTCACATTTTTTTTCTTTTTGTCAAAGTGATCTTATCTTCTCTTTGCATTTTTTTTTCTACATCAAGAAATTTCTAATCCTTAAATTAGTCAACCAAATAAACGTCCTACCTAAATTACAAAAGGATATATTAAATATTAATTTTCAATATATAATATGTTTTAAATCTAATAAAAAAACTTTGTTATAAGATCATCCCTGAATCGAGTAGTATTTACATATGAAATAAGATTATGATACTATTATTATTTAATATAATTTGATATCATTAAATTGATATTCATTAATAAAATATAAAATTAATTACAATAATAAAACTTTATTCATAGTTTTAAATTAGAACTTATAAATATTAAAAATTTATATTTTTGTTAAATTTTTAATGTGAGACTTTTATTTATATTTTTTATTAATATTAATAATTTTATGCAAGACACGTGATACGGATGCTATTTTTATTTGTGTCATTATTTAAATATATTTTAAAAATATTATCGAAACAAATAAAACATTTTGTTTTTACATTAAACTTAGGAAAAATATATAAAATATAAATATTTAAATATAATAAAAATTATTTGTTTTGATAATGTTTAAAGGATATTAAGATAATTGTACAAATTCATATGCATATTACATATGAAAATTGTAAACAAAAGTTTTACGTTAAGAATTCAATAAAAAATATAAATCTCAAATAAATGTAATTTTTTTATAAGTCTAATTTAAAACTATAAGACATGTATTTTTGATGTAATTGACCCTAAAATTTAAAATAAATATCATTTTAAACCTTAAGTTTTACACTACTTTCAATCAAATATCTACTTTCAAAATGTATCAAAACAAATCTCAAGTTTTTAAAATTTATTCAAATTAAACTCAATTAATAAATTTAAAAATTAAAAATATTTAAATTAAAAACATTTTACAATAAATTTTAACTTACAACTTTTTATGGATATAAAAATATAATCAACTATCATCATAAACAATTTATTTTTTGGATATTAAAAATATTTTTTTAAAATTACATTAGCAAAAATTAAAAAATTCATAAAAAATAGCTTTATAATTAAAATTCTTCAAATTTGATATATAAAATTATAGTAATTATTAACTATTCCCAGAATGAAAATATCATTAATTTTTACAATCGATTTGAGTTAAAATTTAATATAAATAAAATTATTAAATTAAGATTTAATTAAACAAATAAAAGTAAAATTCAATATTTTAAATAAATTTTATTTTAAAAATTCATATTTAAAATAAAATAAATCAAATCTTAAATTACCATACGTAATTGAATTCTCAAGTTTACATCAAAGATAAATACATCATTTCATTAATCAATATATGATATGTCAGATTTTTAACATTTATAAACATATTATAAAAATTCTATGAAGAAAATATCTTTAAATGAGTAAGATTATAGGATTACATAGCCAAGATAATATTTCTGTAGCAAAATCTAGGACCATCAATTTTCATAATAAATTAGCCTTATGAGGATTAGCCTCATCTACTTTATTTTCTTCTTTTGCTATGAATTAAAACCCCATTGTCAAGGTATGAAACCGAACCTTTATCTAAACAGGGAGCCCCACCCGCCATAGCTATCAAGGGGTCTTGGTTGGCTGAATCTGAACCGTACCTGGTAACTTGTTCACGGGAGGAGGGGTCTTTTTCTTTCGAGAAAAGGCTATAACGCATCAGAGAAGCGGACAGAGAAAGCATAAATAGATAGTTTTAGAATCGTCGTATCAGTAGCTTTTCTTGTGCAAGAGCGCCATAGCCGATTAGCCATGGCTGTGTTACCAAAGCAAGACAATTCCCCGGCTTATGTGGATACAGTGCAAGAGATTATGAGACTGTATAGATCACTGCCCCCGAGACCGACCATTGAAGAAGTTGAAGCGGCTATGAGTGTTCTTAAAACAGTGGAAGCTGAGGAGAAAACGAAGCTAGAGGAAATCTCGAAGCAGGAACCCCCACAGGATGTGCCTGAGGAGCTCTTCTCTGTGCTTCAAGAGATGAGGAAGAACATGGTCTTGTTTGAGAGCCATGAGCAGAGAAAAGAGGCCCTTCACTTGGTTGAAGTTGACAAGATTTACGAGACCTTTGCTGGGCTGATCCAAACTGCTTCTCAGTTGGTTTCTGGGGATACCCAGATGGAGAAAGTGATTGATTTCGATGACTCCGGTGAGAAAATTAGAAAAGAAAGTGTCGTAAGTGATGAGAATTTTGTGAAGAGAAAGGAAGGTGAAGAGTTGGAAAAGAAAGATGGTGTTAAGGGTTTGGTGAAGAGCTCTTCTGCAAAAGCTGCTTTCTCTTCAGGTAAGCATGAAAATTTTCTGCCATACAGTTTCAGGAATATTGCAGTCTTATGCATACTTGAAGATTAAGAATTTTTTTTGAGGAATTTGAAGACATAAACTGTAACCCATTTTTGTTCTGTTCGTTTTAAATAGGATTATTAATGATTCATTGGCAAATGTTTTCCAAATTAAAGAATTTTGAGGAACAGGTGAAGAGTACGACCGTTGAAATTTCCGTTCTAGCCTGCTTTCTAGGGTAGTATACAGTTGTTTCTCTTAGGTTTGGTCTTAGTTCCATCTAAATAGTGGAGTTTTTACTGGATTATGGAAGTTTCTGAGAAAAACCTGAATGCGTTTTCGGATGTGTTAATAGGTGAAGGAGAAATTGAGAAATTGAGCCTAATGAAGGTTGCAGCCATGATCGAAACGTCTGCTAAAAATGGGGCGTTGGTCCTTGATCTGAAAGGCAAGTTGATGGACCATATTGAGTGGCTTCCTCTATCAATTGGGAAACTGTCCAATGTCACAGAACTAGACTTATCAGAGAACCGAATCATGGCTCTTCCAGCTACCATTGGTGGCCTCAGAGCTTTAATAAGGCTTGATCTCCACTCGAACCAACTGATAAACCTTCCTGATTCGTTTGGAGAGCTGGCAAATCTGATTGATCTTGACCTTCATGCCAACAGGTTGAGGACACTGCCAGCTTCTTTCAAAAACTTGTCAAAACTCATGAATCTTGACTTGAGTTCAAATCAGTTCACCCAATTACCTGAGGTAATTGGGAGTTTGATCTTGTTGAGGAGACTGAATGTGGAGACTAACGATCTGGAGGAAATTCCTCACACAATTGGAAACTGTGTCTCACTTAGGGAGCTAAGATTAGATTTCAATCAGCTGAAAGGACTCCCTGAGGCAATCGGGAAGCTTGAATGCCTGGAGATTCTCACTTTGCACTACAACAGAGTGAAAAGGCTGCCAACGACAATGGGTAACCTTTCTAGTCTGAAGGAGCTTGATGTAAGCTTCAATGAACTCGAGTTCATCCCTGAGACCCTTTGTTTTGCTGTCAATCTCAAGAAGCTGAACATTGGAAAGAACTTTGCGGACCTTCAATCCTTACCAAGATCAATCGGAAACCTTGAGATGCTTGAAGAGTTGGATATAAGTGGCAATCAAATTAGAATTCTGCCAGAATCTTTCAGGTTCCTGTCAAAACTGAGAGTATTTCATGCTGAGGAAACTCCATTAGAAGTTCCCCCACGAGAAGTGGCTAAACTGGGTGCCCAGGTAATCTCGCCCAAAACAGCTTTTTATTTAATTCTTTCCATTGCTAAATTGCTTGGTTACATGACACTAACCCATCAAACTTGCATTTACCAGGCAGTTGTCCAGTACATGGTTGATGCTGTCACTAAGAACAACTCCAAATTACAACCAGCAAGGAAGAAGAAAGGTTTCTGGTTCAGGGTTTGCTTAATATGCTTTCCTTTTCGAAGAAATGCTGCAAGGAGCATGTAATTAACCAAACTCAAACACACACATTTCATCTCATGTGTATCAATTGCTTGCTGTATAGTTTTCTCTGGAGTTCTGCCATGGTTTCACAAACTGGTGCCGCTTGTTTCAAGAAAACTAGATCAACCCCAATTGCATTCTCGATTCGTGTCATATCATTTTTCATGTATTTGTGAATATATCAGCCTGTACATGCTTTCTGCGGCATTTTTTCTTATGTAACATAATAAAAAACAAAATCGTGCTTGATCTTCAACCAAAGTCATGACCTTCCATCATCCACTTTGTCATTGCCTCTTTATCCATTTGTCTTTGTTTTCACCAGCGTTAAGCCTTATCCCCTGTATAGTTTATGTAATCTGAATTCTTCCTGATCATTTTTTAATTCCTTGCCGGGCATCATGAATCATGCGGTATATGCATCAAGTACTATTATTCTACAATGCAACAAACAACTTGATATTGACAATCCATTTTCTATGCATTCCCCCAGACAAGCCAGATTCCAAGACGTACCATGACAATAACAAGAAATGTATTAGCTTCATGCTTCATCAAATAGTCAATTTTATATGCTTAGGTATGACCGAAAATGCAAGCACTTAAGACTATTATTCAATCAAGATAGCGTGTTTTACTTTTATAATGTATTTTATATTATGATAATAATATCTTGAATAGTTAATTTTACCATGATTACGTCGTTACTTAAATAAAAAAAATAATGGTCAAAGTTTTTTAAATTAAATTAAAAAACTACACTGTAATTTCAAATCATTTCGGCTATCAAGTCTTGCGCACGCATGCCTCAATTTTATTATACTATTGGTTAAATGTTAGTAAAAGTTGACTTCTTTATTTAATCTTTCAAAAAATGGTTAAATACCCATTTGATTTATGTATTTTGAGATTCGTAGAATCATTTATGTGTATTTATGAGTAAATTCGATGATGATGATAATGATCATGCGTATATATTCATAAGGATGATTGTTTCTTGGTAAGTTTATTTAATAATTCAAAAATTAAAAAATATAAATATAAATATATAAATATAAATTTTTAGATAAATATCATAAGATATTCAATTGGTCTTCTTTGTTGCTCTTGTGCTTAACATGCATATATAATTATAATTAATTTCTCTAAATGTACTTGTATTTTATTTTAAAAATAAATTAATAAATGAGAGCATTTAATGGGTTTAGTTATATTTTTATGCCTCATAGTCTTAATAAAAGACTGAAAATTGGATAAAATTTTGATATTTACGTTATATTATCAAACAAATTTTTATATTTAAAAAGTAAGAAATCAAATTTTAATTTTCAATTTAGTTTAAATTAAATATTATTAAAAATTATAATAATTAAAAATACTCAAATTAAAGATCTTATATAAAGATTTTAATTTAAAATTTTTCACAAAAAGTTTCATAATTTTTTGAATGTTCAATATATATATATATATAAATTTACAAAATCAAAATTTTTTAAAAATAACATAATTACTCAGAAAATTATGAAAATTTTTATAATAGTAGCTTGAATATTTTTTTTTCGTCTGTGAAAAATTTCAATTCAAAGTTCTTTGTATAAGACCTCCAATTTGAATATCTTTAATTTTTAAATTTTTTGATAAAATTTAATTTAGACTAAATTGATAGATTAATATTTATTTTTTATTTTTTAAATATAAAAATTTAATCGATAATATAAAATAAAAATCAGAGTTTTATAGAAATTTTATTCTAAATAAAATTATTTATATATCTTATTAATTATTATATTTTTAAAAAATTAGTAAAAATTAGATTATAAGATTACATATACATAAAGTGGGCTGGTCCGTAATCAAACCTAGTTTTAACCCGGACTCGAATCAGGCCTTCAATTTGGCTCGGGCTAAGAGCGCGTAGAATTGCAACATGTGGTCTGCTTACACGATGTCGTAGTCATGGTTTCGTATTCATTCACATCTATTGGGCGTTCTTCAAAGACGGGTTAGCAAAGCGGGTGCAGCACGCCGTGATCCATCTCTGCCAGTGAAGGTTGAACCGAAAGATGAGCTTCTGTTTTCAATGCAAATATTCGCTTCTGGGTTCTTTATGTCCCTTTATCTTTGGTTTTGTGTATGAAGAGTGTCGTAAATTGAATCTGATTTGGTGTTAGATATTGGGTATCATGTATGGTGTTTACTTGTATTAAACTAATTTGTGTATTCTTTTTCTTTTTTTTCTATTCATTACTCTTTAATTTATTCCGTCTCACATTGATAGATATTCTGATTGGAAGAATGGCTGACTTTGAAAGATAGCTAGTGCTAATTGGGTTAATCTTGCATGCATAAATGACAATGACAAGGAAAAATAATGTTATAAAACCTAACTATTAAAAGCACTGCTCAAAGGAATCCATATGATCATAGATGGATATACCTGCATTGTTACCTTGCTTCTCATGCAAGTTTTACTTAGCTAGTATACTGGGTTTACAATAGCAAAAAGTTGAAAAGGCATTCTTCTAAGGAAGCTTTATTAGTTTCTTACTATGAGCAGAATCCTCATCCGGAAGCCTATGTGATTTCATGCTCTGGGTGGCATTCGACGGGTCTACTTAGGAGAAGCTTTTGAAGTTTGATGATAGTGATAGCTACAAAATAACCTTCTTTGTTTCCTTTTTCTTTTCTTGTTTTCTATTTGGAAAAAATCTGATGTTAGAGAGATGTTTGAAGAAAATGTGTTAATAACTGAGATACAAGAGCTAGCGAGGGATTTGCCATTTGGAAGGGAAGGAAAGATGGTGCGATTCCCATCTCTTCCTGTGAAAACATAATGAAGCAGGGAATATTTGTGCTTAGTTGTTGGTTCGTGTGGAAAAGGTGTGGGGAATTACTCCATTGTTTTAAAGTCTAGGAATTTTAGTTCAAGTTTTCTGTGTTAGGTAGTCAATTGGTGGGTGTGTCTGATCAAGGGCACATTACAGTATAGATGGTAGTCTTACTGCCATGTAAAGTGGTAGTCTTATATATGTAGAATGTTTTATTGTTGTGGTGTTAAGTGGTTATTCTGTGACTCAGGTGCCTGTCAGTTTCCAACTTTGTCCTTGGCCTGAGAAAGACAAGATTATGAGCGGCAATACAACATTTCCTCATGAAAAGAGCAAAAAATTTGCTCATAAAGATGAAATAATTAATGTATATATTTGGGACATGGACGAGACTCTCATCCTACTCAAGTCTTTATTGAATGGGACATATGCCAAGGCATTCAGTGGTTCAAAGGATGTACAAAAGGGTGTAGAGATTGGGAAAACGTGGGAGGATCATATCCTTCGAATTTGTGATGATTACTTCTTTTATGAACAAGTAAGCTTGTTTTTACTTGTTATTTTTATGATGTCTATTATCAAATGATTGTTGGGTTGATCTTCATTGGCTAAATAATTTGCTTATGAAGTCTTTCTAGAGTTTGAAAAATCTTTTAATTTCTTATTATTCCATCCATTATCTAGAATTTTAGAAAGTTAAGTTATGGTCTATTGAGATTACCTTTTTTCTTTTTGTGCTTTTTATGAAGTGTTCTTCCAAAAGGTAAAAGATAAAAAAAGCTAGAACTCCTCACGAAACAAACCTGTTAACTTAATGAAAATTTTGATGATGCAGATTGAGTATTACAACAACCCTTTTCTTGATGCCTTGAGCCAATATGATGATGGACAGGAACTTTCTGATTATGATTTCGACAAAGATGAATTACATCCACCCTCTGATGATACCAATAAAAGGAAACTAGCATACAGGCACCGGGTGATAGCGCATAAGTACAAACAGGTATTGATAACTAATTCATTTACTCATATCAAGCATGAGATCTTTCTGTCCATTATATGTCTTACCATGCCTGAGGTGGTAATGATACATTGTTTTTATTAAAACTGAGAAGAGTTGCCATGTAATCAAACTTTTCAAGTCCCATGGGGTTGTCGGGTTTTTGTATTCTTCAGTATATATTGCTCTTTTATTTATTTCTCCATCATGCTCTCTCGCTCTTGTTAATGAGTATGAGTGACTTTCAGTCCTAAAATATATGACAAGCCTTTTGGCGTAATATGTATTGTGTGAGGGATTGACTATAATGTGATTTGGGTGAATATTATCTTGCTTTCTTCACATTGATTAATTTCTTGTAAGGATTACTGGTTTTCTATATGATTCTGCTTTATGCTTCTATGGAGGGGTTTACTCTTATTTTCATGCCCCGATTTTACAGATTTTTCAAGTTATATTGTTTTGAAATCTACTGTTTCTGTTTGATAGAATGTCTATATCAGTGTTACCTTCATACAAGTCTCATAGAGTCTTATGGCTGTACGAAAGTCATTATTTTCAGTTGTTTCAAAAAGTTATTTTGAGATGAATTCCAATTTTGAAACTTTTTGGTGTATATTGTTTACAGAATTCTGATCCTAAAGCTGAAGAAGTTGTACTGGTTGTATGGAAATCAATCTTATGGCCATACAAAAGCTATATTAGCATATAACTATTGTCTGTGATCAGGGTTATGCTTATGAGATATTAGGAGGCCTTGCTTTAAGCACATAGATATGGAACACCAGGAAAACACAGATACAATGACGAATCTGTATTTCAATTTTTCATGTCACTGGGGGTCAGGGAGCCGGAGTGGGGAGGTGTTGGGGTTAGGGTGGAGGTTCTCCAATTGACATATTGATAATATCATTAATCTACCTTATCAGGAGCTATATAACTGGGATAGAGGGTTAAGGCATATAGAAACGGTGTTAATAGTAGGAGTAACTTACAAGTATTATATAGGCAAGATGGGTATATGCGGCTGAGAAGGGAAAAGAAAAAAAAAGGGTAATGAAGTCACGTGTGTAAGGTGAAGGATCTTGATGTGGTAATGGGCAGGGTCGGATACAGACTTACATGTGGCTGGTCTAATGATTAAACTTTCTGTGCATATGCTTGAGTCGAAGAAGTAAATGGCTTTGCCAGTAAGAATTGGACTGATGTAAGTTTGGTGCTTTCCATAGGAGGAACTCTGGAAAGAATTCAATTTGGGGCAATATATGGCCCAGTAGCCTGTGATTGAAATTTATCCTTGGTATTCCTCAACAGTGAAGTACTCAGCCAGCTCAGCCCATGTTGTTGGGATATGAGGCTTTACGAGTTGTTACATAATGCCTGAATATTTAGTTACAGTGTATGTGTAAATAGATCTTTCTGTCCCATTTAATTAACGTTGTTGCACTTTTCTTCTTTATTGATATTGCTCCTGCAGCTGGTTAGCACTAATTTACTTGTCTAGTCCATTCTCACAAGATGGTAAGACAATTTTGGCATATGCCAATCATGAGGCTTCTGATGTTAGAATATGATTCAGCACCAACTGCTAACTCATAGTGCTTGGATAATTTTCAAGTCTTAATTTTCCATTTACTATCCCTGGTACTAGACAGTTGTGCAGTTAAGGGAATAGAAACTAGGGTCAAGTCCGAAACAAACCTTTAAAATAAACTTCTATCTCAAACAAACCTTATTTTTTATATACATCTCTAAAATTCATTTAAAAATCTCAATTAAGAATAGAAGTATATTTAATAGCTGTGATTGTTTAACTTCTGTCGTTTCTTGTCTAAGAAAAGAGCTTTTTTCTGGGCAAAAAATCATTTACCAGAGCCTTTTAGGGATAACAAATTTCTTGATTTCAATTTGACCTTTATTATTGTGATAAATTTGTATTGATGATGATAAAATAGAACATTTTTTCCTTTGTTTTTCTGGTATTAAAAAAAAAAATCATTGTATATTTGGGAACTGAACTAAAAGATAAAGGCCTTTTTCTTTTGTTGGAAAAAAGATACAGTGGTCTCAACTACCAATCATCTGAATGTCATAAGTTCAAGACTTCTTTGGTAAGGAAAACTAATCTTGCTTTTGTATGTATGCTTCATTAGTGCAAAAGCCAAATATTTAAAACATGGCAAATTACTGTGTTCTTGGGTGGAGAACAATTTCTTCCAAAAATAAATCCTGTGAGATGGAGTATGACCAAATATTTAAAACATGGCAAATATTTAACACATGGCAAGCCAAGGGCTATTTGATATTTTTTATGCTTAATTAAATTTGACAAATGGTAAAACAGTCGATCCTTCTATTTTCCTTTTGAAGGTTGTTTTGGAAGTCACCCTAGACTACCTTTATCAGTCTCAGGTTTGTGTACATTCTACACAAAGCTGGTACTTCTCATTCCTATTGTTTGCTTCAGTCATTTGAACTTTGATGAGAAATAGTTGTTGCCTTCTCAAAGTTGACCATGTTCACTCAAATATTTGTGTGAAGTGGCAGCAGCCTGAGTAAACTTGATTAGGTGGTTTTTACTTTTTACACTTGGCATTTAACTTCAGTTGATTGTTAAGAGATGCAATGAGGAAGTTAATGGAATTTTAAGCCAAAAGACTGAGCAGAGTTGGTCTTTTTACTTTACTTGCTCCCTTGAACTTCAGTGATACTAGAAATGGGGTGTAATATATGGCCCTGTGTATTTACTTTTGGGTTGCATGGGGACATGGAGGAAGAATAAATGTATTGTCCTTGAAGGATTAACTACTTGCTTCACATTCCTTTTTGTTGATTTTTGTTATCTTTGGCACCTCTTTGAAGATAATTATCTACTTTCCCAAAGCCATATGAGATATTATAGTATTGTTTATGATGCTGGAAAAAGCTCTAACTCTCTTTACTATTTTAGGGTTTGCATAATATGTTTGACCACAAGATGATGAATCTTTGGGATGAATTATACCACTTAACTGATGAATACACGGATAGATGGCTCTCCTCAGGTATGTTTCTTTACCGTGATGCTGCTGTGGACCGGTTAGCCATGCTAACTACTTATTGGTTATGTATGCTAATCATCTGACTTTTTCTCTTTTCTAGCGAAGTTTATGGGACAAAAATGTGAAAGGAGTACAACTTGAACATGTTTTCAACCTTATGATACTCTTTCTTTTTGAATTTTTTTTTAAACTTCTGGAACATTGCTCATGTACACCTCTAACTGCAAAATGGGGGGAAAAAAATAGATTGGATATGTGGATATTGCATATTTGTTGTATGATGGAATTATGGTGTAAACCAAGATTTTTTCATAAATAATCTTCTTCTTTTTTCTTTTTTTTTGGTTTTGTATCAGTTGCTTACACTATTCTTTTTTGTGTCAAATGCAGCACGAGCCTTACTGGAAGAGTGCTCAGATGGGAAGGAAAACTCTGCTGATGCTGTCATCAATTCTACCGATACAAAAATTCAGCATGTAAATATTTTGGTGACTTCTGGAGCATTAATACCTAGCATCGTGAAATGCTTACTCTTTCGACTTGACAATTTTATAGCGCACAACAATGGTTGGTAATCCATTTAATCTCATTTCTGTTTTCTTGAAAATGTTGTAGTCAAAGTCAATGTGCATCTTTGAATCTAGCTTGCTCTGTGAATTAACACTGAAGCTCTCATAGAGTCTTATTAGAACAATGTGCTTTGTTTTGCTTGTTTGGCATTTTCAATCCTTCAATAATGTGTTGTTTGTGGGTACTTCTATTGGAGGGGCTTTGTATTGTTAAATTGTTAAATGCTTCTTCAGCTGGAAAATGATAAGGTGAGTATTCTTCGAAATAGAATGAACTCATATATATTTTTGGTTGAGCCAGCACCCAGTGAAGGATAAGTTGAGACTGACATCTTGGATGGTATAGATAACTAGTTTGGATGAATCTTTTGATCTAAGCAGAAGGTGTGGGAAGGGTTTTGGTAGATAGGCAATACATGGGTTGAAGCAATGAGGAAATATTTGATCTTTAAAATTTCTCATTTGGTTGTAGTGGAAGTGAATAGTTCATTTCACTGATCTGACTTTTTTGGATTTAAGGCATATTAAGTTTGACTTATTTGTTGTTGCCCTTAACTCTCTGGAATCTTTGAAGTAAATAGTATGTTGAATTAAGATGAAGCACAACATATCCCTTATTTGTAGCATCTGTGTGAGAGTTCAACTAACCTTCTATTTTATGGTATCGTGATTTCAGCAAAGTTCCATATATATATATACATATATACATATATGTATATTCTAGAATTATCAGGTGCTAAATCTTGGAGAAGAATTAGGCCAAATTCTCATCTTTAAATGGAATTAATTTATCGAGGGCTTTCATGACTAGAAATTAGTTGAAGCTTGATCTGGAGAAAACAACATTCTCTAGACAACTTACTTTCTTTTGTTGTTTACCTTTTTTTTTTAAGTAAGTCTATTAATACCTGAAAGTATGGAAAAAAATTTAAATGTCTACTTACAAGTCATTGGTTTTGGCAGTGTACAGCTCATGGGATGTGGGGAAACTGCAATGTTTCAAATGGATCAATGAACGGTTTGACAATCCAAATGTCCGTTTTTGCGTGATCGGTGATGGATGGGAAGAGTGTGTTGCTGCGCAAACCATGCAATGGCCATTTGTTAAGATTGATCTGCGGCCAGGTAGTTCTCACAGGTTTCCAGGACTCACACTTAAGACAGTTGGCTACTATTTCTCAGTTGTGTATGAAAGTCCTGATGCAGAAAATGACAGGGACTAGTTGTAAGACTATCTACATATGTAGTTGGCCCTTCCTGGAGCTATGTACATAGTATCAAAAATTAACAACGCCAGCGTTGTATATGTTAGAAAGAATCGCACAAGACCAGTCACATAATGACAGGCCAGTCCAAAGCCATAGGCAACTGTATGTGAACAATAATTTTAATAAGTTTTCTCTGTGACTTATCATTCTATTTTACTTATCAGAGTCATCTGCATAGATATATTTATTTGTAGAAATATTCAATACATTAACATGGTAATTACATGAAATTGAACAATTGTCAAATATTTTTTGTTTTTTTGTTTTAATTATATTTGCCTTTTTTAGTTGCGTAGATGGTTACTTGCATGAAAGGTGTTAGGATATCCCATTGACCAAGTATGATATCATTTGGTTATTTATTAACTCTTGGACATTTTTACTTTGTAAGCTGAATTTTTTCCCCTTTTTCGTTTATATGTTTGTAATAATTGGTATCAAAGCTCTTAGTGATCCCAATTTGGCATTGTGGATGGAGCAACCTAAAGGGGACTGTTACCTCGTTGTGGGTTGGGTCGATGGTAGAATGTCAAGAATTTACACTGATTAAGTGTTAAGATTAGTTAGTATCTTACTAATTTTCGAGTTTTTATGTATTAAGCTGATTTTGAAGATGAGTTTTAGTCATTGGTCCATAACGAAAGGCATCAGATTTGTCACAGGGTATCAAGATTTGTTGTGGCTATCAAGATTGCAGTTTTCTGTGCCTACTATTGTACTAACATGGAAATTGCATAGATTCAAACCTGTATCATTTATAGCCTCTCTTTATGGCATGCTTCTCCACAAATGTCCATGCATATAGGACCTTGGTTTTCAAGTCTGAAATTGAGATGTTTTTGTCTGATTTGCTCGACAAAATATTTCACGTCATCTCTAAGATCCCTTTTCCTTTATTTTTTTCTTCACCTTGCATGCAAGAATCCATAGAAATGTGGTTGAAATACCTATGGGACAGGCCATATATTGAAATGTCAGTCTCTGATGTAATGTGGCTACAACTTTGGACAAAGATGTTAGATTTTGATTCCTATCTTTATCTGTTGTGAGGAAGACTTTTTTTCACTCTCTTTTATTAATACCCATTTTGCATATTTGCCAAAATCACTGGGTTCCTCTGCTTGCAGGTTTCTGTATCAGATTATCTGGAATCCCCTAGTAATAAGGTTTTAGTCCACTGACATTGACATCAACAGATGAGAATCCAACCTTCTTTAAGATTTGGACCTTATCTGATCTATTAAGACTGCCTGTGGCATGCTTGCCCCATATTAACAGGGGCATCGCATTGATAATTAGCATTATCCAATCTACTTATCTTAAATGCACTGCAAAATTTTGGGTTAAGCTAGAAGCCAAAATTGCATGGTTTGTCTTGGTCTATTAGCAAGTGGGTTGAACAATGATTAATTATGAAATGGGTAGTGGAGTTTGGACATGGAGATGGTGTATGAAATGCCAAAATTTCATATGCCAAGATGGATAAGAATTGCTTTCATGCTGTCTTCCAATGAGGCTACAAGATTTAGCTTAGAGAGAGTTGAAGCTCCACTTGTTGATGTGGAAGTAATGCCTTGAAAACTTCCAATTCTACATTTGGTCAATCCCAACTTTATCAAACCCTTTCCTATAAATCTATGCTAAATAGGCAAGTAATCTATGGCACAAATGTATGTTCATGAAATTTGCATAGTGATGATGTTTCTTAAGTATGATTTGGGATCAATTCAAAAAATCAATTTATAAGGATGAAGACATTTGAGATTGCATTAATTTTTTAAGATGGGATAATACGTGATGATTTAATAAAATTAATAATTAAAATTTTCAATATATTTTTTATATTTTATATTATTATTATAAATTATAAAAATATTTTGTAATTTTATATTAAAAATTAAAAAATTCTGATTAGTAAAAATTTTTTATCTCTAAAATAGAAAGAATTAGTTTATTTTTTAAAAAAATGGCTTGCACAATTAACATCCTTTTTTGAGATTAGCACTTAAATTAAGAAAACCAAATTAAAAATTAAAAAAATACCATATCAATACTTAATTAAAATTATTAAAATAAACACAAACCATTATATATATATATATATATAAGTTATGATTAAGCTTGTTATTATATCAAAATTGATATTAACTTGATCATTAGAGATTATTTCAATTGATCAATAATTTTTTTAATTATTTTTATATTAATTTTAAAAAATTAATAACCATTGAAAATAAATTAAATTTTTTTATTGATTTTGATTTAAAAATTGAGTATTTGAGAAAATTATAAAAGAAGCATTGGTTGAAAAGGTGTTGGTTGTGGGTCATATGAATGGGTTGAAAATAAGGGTAAGCATACTGTCTACTTTCAGTAATTGAGAGTGTTGTCTTCAGCTTGGAAAGGAAAAGGGTGAATTGACATTCCACTGGCAACATTGCATGATTATTGCAGAGTGCTTCACAGACAACATATCCCACAATCCAACAACACCATTCATCACCTTCTTCCACAGACTTCAACTTTGGAACCCAAAAGAAATGCAAATCACAAATCCATCATAAGCTCCCATAAAGGTTTTTTTTTTCTTTTTTCCCATAAAAAAGAAGAAAAAATGGAACAGAAAAAAGAAACTCCACTTGATATGAACCTGTTAATTATGATTTTTTTTTTCTTTCTAAAAGTATTATGATGCTTGTCAACATCAAAAAATTTGCAAAAAAAAAAAAGTGATAAATTACATTAAATTTTATTTTATAAATTTGTGAGGACTTTGCCATGCACTAAGGTCAGTGAACTGTCAATTAAGCTAAGCAATCAGTGAGCTGCTCTTTGTGAACTTGTGAAAAATGTGTTACTCTGGATAAGACTTAATAAATGCAACAATGATTTATGGGTAACCTTGTGAAAAATGTGTGATTAATATCTTTGTGATAGTAAAATAAATAAATAAATAAATTATAAATTATTATATTATTTTAAAAAATTATATATAAAAATAAAATTTTGAGTAAAAATTATATAAAATTTTAATATGTATTTTATGTTATTAATCAAATTTTTATATTCAAAAAATAATAAATTAAATATTAATTTATCAATTAGATCTAAATTAATTTTTTAACTCAAATAAATATAAAAAATTAAGAATATTTTTAATATTAAAATATCTCAAAACTAATTTAAATAAATTATTCACATTATTTTGATTTTATTTTTTAAATTGAATAATATTCGATGCAAAATCTATATTTTATAATTTTTCAAAAATTTAACAGTATAAATTTAAAAAATAAATATTTTTAAAACTCAAAAAATTTTAAAATTTTTTGTAATGATAACTTAAATATTTTTTATATTTATAAAAATTAAAATTCACTGTTTGATTTGCATATTTTTAATTTTAATTTTTTAATAAAATTCAATTAATTTAAATTAATATATTATAATTTAATTTATTATTTTTTAATTATGTTACTTTAATTGATAATATATAAAATATATAAAATTTTTATTTTAAATTTTTTTATTAAAAAATTTCTGAAAAAGAAGAAAGAAGAACATGCAGATGGGATGAAAGATTGGCTGTGGAGAGAAGCCAAGAAAAGCAGAGGAGGGAAAGGGGTCCCCTTTGTCCTCAAACTTTGCAATGCTTATCACTGCTTCTATTTTGCTCTGTTTTTGTAGTCTTCTTTAAAAAGTGTACCCATAACTCAATTGCCTCTGCCTCCTTTTGTCCCTCAACTTTTTTTAAAAAAAATTATTTACCATTTGTTTTTTTCTTCTTTTCATTTTTTAATTCTCTTTTTTATGTTATCCACACAATATATAATTTTTTTCCTTATTTTATTTTATCTATTTTTTGGGCTCCACTTCTTGTATCAACTTCTTCCATTGGCTGCCATGCATGTGTTTTTAGTGGCACATTCTCATATATATATATATATATATATATATATATTGGATCTATGCAATACCCAAGAAACAATTAATGTGCAAAAACATTAATAAATCTTGAAATTCATACATAAAAAATTATTTATAACCATTCAAGACTTGTGAACTTATGATGGATAATACATGAAAATTATATGATTAAATGGTATTGACTTATAAATAAATATAGAGATGCTAATTGTTTTCCGATCATATCATGTGTAGATATTATTTGTTTTAAAAATAAGTCAAATAACGAAATTGCTGAAACCCAGTGAAAGTGAAAGTGAGAAGATAATTGCAGAATTGAGAAGGTGAGCAAATAGGAGGACTTTTAGGTTTTATGAAACAGGAAATCACTGAAGAGTTGGGAAAATCAATTACAGGTCCCATTGTTTTTGCCTTCTATATCCAGATTCAGGGTCATGTTCTGAATAATTTTTTCACTTTCCTTCAATTGAAAATACTCAACCCCAAGAACACAACCACGTTTTATCAAAGACTCTTGTGATGTTATGTTCTTAGGTTTCATGCTTCTATAATGTGAAGGTCAGTAACAAATGAAGCAAAAAAAATATTAACTTCAATAACACTAATTAGTGACGTTTCTCTTATATTAATATGAACATACTTTATGCTAAACTAAGATTTTCATGAATAAAGTACCTTACATTTAGAGTAGGAGACGTAGCCTAAAAGTGGAATGGGTCTGGAAATACAGTAAGACACTGACTTTACCTTGTGGGGTGATGTGGCTGATTCTGAGCCCTTATGTTTTCCGATGGAGAAAGGAGCGTGTGGACTGAACACAACTGCCTCCCACGTTCATGCAATCCTTTTAGACATAAAAGCGCAGTTTAGTGAGAGAGGGCCCATAGTTACTGACGAAGGCTGATCTTTGATATCCCACCAACAGAGAACGCAACTATATCTTCTTCTACAGAGGGAAAATGGATAACAGCTTGGTACTTTGTAAATGAACTGAGAAGTCAGATGGTAAAACTAAGTACCCTTTTTTCCTCTCTTTTTTCTTCTGTTCTTTTGCTCCAACATCTCTCTCACTCTATACTTTTTGTTATTGGGCCAGTTATTATCCTCTCTCTCTCTTTCTCTCTCTCTCTCTCTCTCTCCACTTCATCTGCAAGTTGCTAAAGGTATGTGCTTGCCCCACTCCACAGTGCTCAACTGAATATTTATTGCTCCTTCGGGGTGTCTTGAAGCTTTCATTTTCCTGTGGATATACTAAACACCATTTTGTGTAACCAAGTGGAAATGTTCCTCAATTGGGTACTCTTCCATGTTTTCCACTTGCTGTTTAAAGTTCCTCAAATGGTTATTTCTACACAGTAATTGTCTGGAGCTCATGGTAGTTTAGTTAGCATTTCCACTACCCTTTTCAAGTGTTTGTTTCTTATCTTTTTTTTTTTTTTTTGCAGCTAAGATAAGAATGGGAGAAAGGAGTGTGTTTTCTGTTCATGAGGCACAAAACTATTAGAAGCTTGGAAGAGAGAGTTTTACCAGTGTGAGATTTTATAATGCCAGTTCCTCTTGTTCCATATCCAACCCCACCGGCTCCGTATAGCCCACCTGCTAATGGTATCTTGCTGAACTCTGCAAGTGGTAGCCTGCAACAGTGTGAATTTTGTATCTGTTTGTTTGTTAAGAAAAAAAAAAGGGTAATGGGGATCTCATAGCTACTTGGTGATGGCATAAATAGAAACTCAAATCCAATTTAGGTTAGAAGTTCATTATGAGATCAGATAGGTAAACTAAAAGTAAAAACAAATTACAATTTCTGATTATGAGAATTGGGTACTTCTACAGTTATCTATGGATAAAGATTCAGACATTTGCTTTTGTGTCAGTATATATGGATGTCTATGGAAGTTATCTATCAAGATATTTCCAAAATGCAGTTCTCAAATCTGCAGGGGCTTTCTTAATTTCCTTTGCTTCTTCAAGGAAGAACTATATCTATTATTATTCTTTTGCATCTGTGAATAACGTTTGTGCTTCAATGTTTCATGTAAATTACTTACCATAATTGACCTTCTGGTGTATAAATTCTGCTGGACATCAGGTGCTCAGAGCCAGCTTGTGTGTTCTGGATGCCGAAATCTTTTGCTCTACCCTGTTGGAGCCACGTCTGTATGCTGTGCCGTCTGCAATGCAGTAACAGCTGTGCCACCACCTGGTACATTTCTTTCTTCTCTGATTAACATGACAATGAACTACTTCATCAAGAACTATGGTACTGTTCCAAGTTTAATCAAATATGTTTAGATGGAATGACTAAATAAGCTAAGACCCAAGTTTAATTGTTCCTGCTAATTGACTATTTCCTAACAGGCACAGAGATGGCCCAGTTGGTTTGTGGAGGTTGCCACACCTTACTAATGTACATACGCGGAGCAACAAGCGTGCAATGTTCTTGTTGCCACACTGTCAATCTAGCCTTGGAAGGTATAAGCACACAAGTTATGGAGATAGCTTCAAAGAGATTCACCTTATTTTCTTTCTTTTTTCTTCCTGTTCCGTAGTCTTCCACTTTAATCAGAAATCTCTTTAAACTGAAGTAAGCATCAAATGTGCACTGTGATAGCCAATCAGGTGGCACACGTCAACTGTGGAAACTGCAGGATGTTATTGATGTACCAATATGGAGCACGGTCTGTGAAATGTGCGGTCTGCAATTTTGTGACGCCAGTTGGGGTCAGTGCATTGTTTCTTCTTCCTCACTTAGTACATTATTGTAAAAGGAACTTAGAAAACTGAAGTGATTAGCAATGAGTCTTATTCTTGTTCAGTAACCTTCATTGTCAAGACAACAAAAAACTTGAGGGTATGCACATAAAGCAGAATTGGAATAAGACAACTCTTCAACACTTCCCTTGGTTCAACAATAAACAATAACCCTGGCAAATACAGAAGCCAGCTCTAGTAAGCTTGAGAATATGTCAATGCTTTATTGGTTTCATGTCAAATTTTTCTTTGTCGGCACTCTCTTTTTCATTTCCCTGGCTGTTGTATGGCTTTTATTAAACTTACCCAACAGATAAGTATAATTTATAGTTTATTTCTGACAGATTATTCGAGTCTAAGATTCATGATATTTTAGGTATCATCACACATATAATGACCTGTATTCATTGTGTAGATTACCCTCAATACCCTGAATAAGTCTGAGTGTAAAAAGAACAAGAGTATTCAATTTGATTTAATAGCTGCAGGACATGAATCTTGTTGCTAATCCACCGTCTTTGCATCTTCTCTTTAATACTTATTTTCTTGATAATGCTTCCCAAAGTAAATCTTCTTGTCTTGTGTTATCATACTCTTACATGTTTTTTCTTGGATGATACAGGCCTCAACAAGCGCTACTGAACAGAAGTTCAGTGGTTAAAAGTACCATACAGCCAAGTTGGTTGGTTTGGTTATTCCACACCCTACTTCTGTGTTGCGTCTCCAGCAAGCAATGCTCTCTAGTCACATGTATATGTATAGAGTTGTTTTTCCCGTGTGACCCTTTTATGAATAAGCAGTTTTGGCAGGTATGTATGAGAACTATTCTATGAGAAGACTTTTAGATTATGAGTGCATTTGAAAATTTTTGGATGAGTTAAACTTCGTTTTCTTTTACTTTGACATGTGTGTATGAATTGCATTAACTACACAGATTAGACTTATTTCGGGGCCTTTCTGCTTTTGAATTGTCAAAATGTCCTAAAGTACTAGCCATCGCATAAAAGTCATTAAGACAACAGATAGACCACAAGAAAATCACGAAGGGGATCAAATTTGGTTTGAGGATATTCAAAAGATCGTGGTGAATACGTAACGTGTGATCTTGACTTCAATCCGTGAACTCATGGAATCTCTGCATGAAGATGACAGTTGTTATTAGATAAGCTAATCCTGTGGAATTTAATACAAGAAAACATGACAATGAATAAGTTTGCGTGGATAATTTCTCTTCAGTGTATTGCAAAATACCAGATTTTCTAGCAGAGCAAGAAATATGACATTATGCAAGTCTTCATCTGGTAGTTTTCCCAACTTTATTGGCCAATGAACACTGAGTTTGCATCAAAAGACAAGATCCTTTGCACTAAGTGATGAGTCAGAATCAGCACATTAATATGTCCTACGTAACCTCTTAACGAAACTAGGTCACCATGAAATAAAATACACAAGTTTCTGAAGACAAATCCAAAAGTAATGTTCACAGAAAATTTCTCCAACTGATGTTAGACCAAAACAGAGACAGATTATAAAGGGTACTGACTGCCTGTTTCTTGTTCTGTAATCTACTTTGTCAGTTATCCATCTACTACAATTCTTAGCTAATTCTGACTTAGGCCATAGAAATGAACTCTCTTTTAATAGCTCCCCTATTTTGTTGAGCCATCTAAATGTATGTGAATGACAGAACGACTTGACATGTGAAACCATGGGTTCCCCGAGTATATTCTAAATCAGGGTTTATCCTCCTAGCTAGTTTGCATTTCTCTGTACTCAGGTGTTTTTCAGACTCTCCAGTAAGCTTCTAGGTGTGTTATTTTCATCTCATTTTCAATGGTTATTCTCCAAAAAATAATATCAAAGAGGTATATTCGCTAGAGAGGATTGAATTCTAAAGTTGATACCATACGGTCAGTGGCCAACAACATATGCCTCTGCTGGGACCAAAGTGCACTCCAGTTATTGTCCATGGGAACCCAACTTATTAGCCAGGAGGGCTGTGCTTTCACCCTCAACGCTAGACAACGTTAGTGGTGAGGTGAGGTCTACACTGTGCTCTTTCCACCTGCACAGTGTATGTGGGCATCAAATCAGGGCCGGTGTATAGCAACCTGAGCTCAGTCGAACATGGCCAGTTGTGAACCAATTAACTGTGAACCCCTGTTTTCCATCTGAGTTATGGAATTCTAGGCCCACCAATAATTCAAGAACTCAAAAAGAGCATTTCCTGGTTGATACCTTGAGCCATCTCTCATTCATGTTGCCCCATGAGAAGAGCCGGTAGGTCCTTACACATCAATGAAGCAGATGGGATTCTTGGAATGATAAAGCAGACTTGTCTATCATGTGGTCCTACATAGATCCCATCTCTTATGATACATGGACAAGATTAAGCAGGAATCAGAACAGCCTGCCTAGTGCCTTTACATTTTTCAGTCAAGCAATTTTTATTTTTTATATTTTTGATGAAGAGTCAGCATTTTATCATCCATCAAACATGCAATAATATCATTCCATGTCCAGAAAAGTCCAGAAGCAATGAAACCAAGCAAACAGCCAGATCATTTCGAGTTTAATCTTTAGCATAAAGAAATGTCTATTACCTGGCAGGCACATCTGAAGATCTGCAACTACTAAACTAGCTTGACTTGTAGTGTCTGTTTTAGGGCAGGAGGCTGTCATCATCTTGTCTGCATTTTAGTTTCTCCACAAGATGGATGATGATATTTTTAAGTTAGCACTTCGATTGTCTGAATAGCTCGTAAACAAATTTGGAGGAATACACCATCAATGAGAATTAAATTATGTAAAACCAAATTTGTACGTCATAAAAGAGAAGGATAGAGTCACTTATGAAAGCCAAGCATACAATCATGCGGGTAAATTCAAATATTCTCCCTATGTCCATCTTTTAAAGCCTTTGATTCCTCCAATTGACTTGATCATGGAAATCTTTCTCCTGTAAGAACCAGAGATTCAATCTTGATATCTCATGATCTACTCCTAATCACTCCTCTCTTAATCTCATTCTGCTAAATCTGGCATTACAAAAACCAGTAAAGTTAAGAAAGAAAGTTCAAAAAAGTACATAGAAATCTTCAAGTTACTCTCTCCTTTTCACTTGCAGGTTAGAGGAGAGGATTTCAATTATCAGGTGGGTGTCCAATCATCGGTGCTACACCACTAAAACAACGTTCGGAGCAACAGAAATTCTTTATGTAATCAATTATTAGAAGAGCTCTTTGATATAAACTAGATTTTCTTGCCAACGAGGAGAAGAACTGCTGATCAAGACCTCTGAAATTCTTGATGTTGCTGAACATGCAAATAAGTAATGTGCACTGATAGATCATGGTTTTAAGATAGAGAGAATATGGATATTAAGAAAGTATATTTCTATAAACAGCATCAATTTCACTTGTCAATCATACATTGCCTGGAATGCCTACAGAGTATCGACCATGGTAGATAAATGGACTGAAATAGAGGGTAAGACAAAAACAGAGGCAGCGCGTGCCACAGGCTTAACTCAATACATGCTCAACTCAAAATTCTACTTAGCTTATTCATCAGCCATGGCTAACTCCAATGCATAATCATCTCTTTCCTGTCACAACCACATCATAGAAGTACGTTAAAGTCATATGAGAAGCATAAAGGAAAGAGTTACTCAGCCCAACTGTCTCCTTTTTACCATCTTTCCTTTTTCATTCTATTTTAAATGCACCCTATCTTACATGTTAGCAATTTAGGAAAAGCATTCGGCTGGTTACTATAGTTCAATAAACTTTAGAAGTATGAACTTACAACAGGTCCACGGGCAAAATATCTCCCAAATTGAAGCCAGTACACCTGTACATGACAAGAATTTCAGACTACCATGATCACTACACTAAAAAGGAAATGCAAATGCTTTTGAATTCCATGCTTTAGTAATCCCTTTCGAAATAACAAAACAATAGATAAACTCGAATTCCCAGTCTCAAGTGCCACGGGAGACAATCCCTACTTAGATATTCTACTAAAATGCATTGCAATGACTTCATATCTAAACACATCCAAAAGTACAGTTGAAATCCTGTCAAGGAGGAGTAGCCATTTTGTACATTACCTCATCTTCATCTTGTGTTTCCACTTCAATATCAGAGGACGGGAAACCAACACAAAGAAGTGCATAGCCCTGCATTTTTGAGCATATAAACATAAATTCCCAAAGTTGTTTAAAAGTTATGAAAATATTATTATCACTAAATTGAGAATAAGGCATAAAGATGGCAGTACTCTTATGAAACTGCAATTATTTCCAAGAACAATCTTTTATCTTTTCCCTTTCGTAATGTGTTAAATGAAGACATAATTCTAACAGGACGGAAAAATAAGGAGAACCATTTCCTTAAAACCACGAAGCTGTTTTGCATAAGGGAAGAAACTACATCTAAATAACAATGCCTGGCATCAAAAGAACTACTATCCAATAAAATCTACGCGGTTGTCACCTGCAACCTTCCCAGGTGAAGTGAAAGAGGATCGGGTTAAACGGCTTACCTGGCTCCTTAACCTTGTAAAGCATCATTTTAAGTTTCACGTATTCATAGGTTTACAAGCTTAGTGGTCCTGTTCCAAAATGATTGCCTTTGTATTTATATTAGAAAGCAACAAAACTGAAGAAAGAAAACATTTAGAAAGATAAACCAAACTCATTTTCCAGAATAGGCAGACAGATGACTCTACAAGTTGAAGAGCTTGTATTAATGAATCACTCCTATCTCAGCATAGAAATTTCAATTATCTGAATACTGACATGGTAGTTATGTAAGTTTTATTTTACACCACCTAGGTTAAGGTTAACCTTCCATTTTGGCAACAGTCTATCATATGAAACTAAAAAGTTAATTAAGAATGCAGCAACAGCAGCATTAAGAGAGAGCTTTCAGAACTCAGCCCCTCTTCATGGTTTCTACACAAAGCATGCAAGTGGTTTTCACTCTATCAATGTAAAACGGGATAATTGTGCATGCCTTAGATTTCAATTCGGCAGATATCCCAAGAGCTTCAGGCTGTCTAATTTGTCCAGATTTTACACGCACAGCACAGCTAGTGCAACAACCTGCCATGTAGGGAATTTATCATCAAAAACTAAACATAACCAGTAAAGTAGGAAGGCCAGCATTACAGATAACAGGGCTACAAATAAAAATAAAATTAAAGCTACAGTGCTTATTAATTTAATCATTAAGTAATCTTTTATATACGTAACCAAGAAGGAAAGTTCCACAAAATTGAGAGAGGTTCTATCTACTTTGCTCCACAGAGTCATTTAATTCTAACATTGAAGATGTAGCAGTAGTTAGATATAATTTCAATATTCATGCAGCATGAACAAGTGCTGAAGTTGCAGACTGTGATCTGGGGAAATTTGAAAGGAATGAGAGCAAGCACAAATAGTTGACTAGCTAATATCAACACTAGCAGTTAGTAGACCCCAGACATCACATTTTCCATCTCAAAGTCGCCATCTAAACTATCTGACACTGTCTAAATGCTCAAATTCGATATGAGAAATTTAGCCGGTTGTTCTTTCCTTATCTCTATTTCTTTAGGGTGGGTATCCAATAGATGGGATAGACAACAAGAAGCAACCCTTGCACCAATAACCCTTAATCCTAAGTGACCGCGAGGTGTGATCCTGAGTTCTGGATACAACAATCAAACTTTATTACCAACAAAGCTATTTAGCACATCCATCTCTTTATCTTGCTATGTCTCCTCAAGAAAGAAAATTTATTTACATCTTAACTCAATGTTTTGCCACTAATTTCCTGAGTAGGTATTGTTTCATCCACACCCATGGAATTCAAGTCCCAAACATTATATCTCATCACTACTAAGAATAACATACTTGTCCGTTGTTGAAGCTCAAGGCTGCTGAACAACAGAAGATGTATTTCAAAATTGCAATGCGGAGATCATGGACTTTTGAGGTAGTCAATGCTCAAGTGCAACGACACATACACAAGACAGTCTTGGCTTGGTCCTAGACTTCGATGACTACAAGCACAATTCCTCCCAACAGTAACCCTCACCAATCATTCTACAAATTTATCAAATGATGTAATTATTGCTAAAGTGACACCATAATCTACTTGCATTAATGCAGAATCAGGCCTATAAACTCAATACCAGAATAACCTGGTATTCGAGTCAAGGTTAGAAGTTTGTCAGCCCAAAATTTTCCACCATCTTCTTCATTTAATAAGTGAAATTTATCAGATTAATGAAGTAGCCTGTTCACAAGATTACACTCATTGCCCCATACCCCAAACCCCCCCCCCCCCCCCTCCCCCCAACAAAGAAAAAAAAAAAGAAGAAGAAAGAATTCATATCCACATTGAATTAGGATATATCCTTTATCCCCAAAGCTTAGGCTGTAGATATTCTATTATAAGAATATATATATATATTCATGAAGGAATCAACAGGCAATCATCCAAGTACAAAAAGAATATATTATTTACAAGACTAAATTCAATAAAATCTATAGGCTCTTCCTCATTTAGAAAGGTTAAGATTGTGGAACCACTTCCTTGATCAACGCAACAGAAGCATTGAAAAGCCTTCCTATTTCTCATTTTTCAAACTTCCCCAACAGACAAAGGGATGAAATGAATAGAATTTAAGAGGCCCAAATCCCCTCCCACATCCATGTCCTTTTCCACACATAACTTGGGCCATAGATATATAAGCATGACTTTAGTGTTTGCAAGCAAATATCAACAAAACATTTCAGTTCTTGCTAACTTGTACACAAAGTAATCCTAATCCAAAATTCGAAAGGAACCAATAAGAAGAAATGCTTACAAGGCATAGGCCCAAGTGGTGGTTTTTTTGTCCCTTAGTTCTAAAAGTTGCACAACGAATAAACAGTCACATTTGCACCATAGAAATGAATGGGTATGCAATGTGACAAGATATAAAAGATCTCTTACAAATAGAGTAAGACTGCTCCCACACTAGCTGAAATAGTCGAGTGGTTTGCATCAGTGGCATCACATCCAGCACCCAACCCAATTTTTTAATGCCACCTTCAAACTCATGAAGTAAACTAAAACAACCATGTTACACTATGGGTGTTTCCATTTTCTCGCAAAACGCATCCTTTGAAAGATGCTAGATGCATGTGCTTGCAGGCATGCTGCTTTATTGACAAAAGATGACATTATCAACAACTTTTTGAGTTGGAGAACAATACCATGCCTGCAAGCGAATGGAAGAGTAATGTCTTGAGCTTCAGCAGTGTGCAATATGTATTGATCCTGCATTAAAATAAAATTTAACATAAACTCATCAATCAGCTCAAGTAAACTATAATTTAGCTTAAAAAAGAAGCACACCTAGTTATATAAATAATGGACATTTGTCATTTGAACCAAAACTGTCAGTAGTTAGAATCATGTTTCATGGACCTTCCTTTCATCAAAATTAGACATTAAAAACCAAGAATTTCGCTTTCCTTTCCTTTCATTGTTCCAAGTTTTTCTTCCCTCGAAAACAAACAGAACCTGTTACTGTACCTCAGGAACATTGAACTCGTGCACGACTCCTCGTTGTCGATCATGAACGGTGACTTTATGCGTAGGAATCGAAGTGGAGCTGTTACCGGTTCGACCATTGACTCCCACCGGCGTTTGCAGCTCCATCGTCGTTGTCCGACGGCATCTCATCGCACTACGGTTGTAAACGCCTCTCTCACCGGGCATTTTCCGGTGAAGCGCAGGTTTCCGGCAGAGTGAAGCGGAGGAACTGCAGGGAACGACAAGGTCCATTGATGATTTCCGTCCAGTGAGTTTATGGTGGTTTTGCGTTTAAGGGAGGATAAGGAGGGCAGTCCCTGCACAGCTATTATAAGATGCTTGCGCCCATACGGAGATCCCGGTGTGACCGCGCTGTGCAAGGTTAAAATGAAGTAGAATCCAAATCCATAATACAAAATTAATAACCGCACCATTAACATTTGAACAATCAAAGATTAATTCTTCAGAAGCATTTTATTGATAATATATAATTAGGAATTTAAGTATTTATTAATATAATAATTTTAATTTAAAAAATTAAACCACATGATTAGACATTTTTATTGACAAAATAGTCATGGTGATTTAGATCGATGTATATTAAATTTAACAATTGATTATAAGGAATTATAATGCAGTTTAAGAATATTTTAATTATCAATTTTAGTTGGATGGCAGTATTCTGAAAATCTATTAGATCAGCATAAAACGGCTGGCTGGTCCAAGTGGCAGCAAAACCCAAGGCATAGCCTGCATGCACGACACGTGTTCAGATCTAGACACGTGGCAGAAGTTGAAGATCACCGACGATCCAATCGCATGAGATATTATATTACCCACGTACAGCATGATATGCGGGAGGACTGTGCTGCTTTACGTCGAGTAACTACAGTTCTGTCTGGTTGGAAGGAAAATAACAAGATTTCTGTCAACTTAAACGATTAAGGATGCAGTCTGCGAAGGAAAAGATCAGCAACATGGTCAGTGCAGCGAAGGGGCACATCAGCATCTGCACAGCTAAAGCTGAAGAGAAGGTTTTGTTTTTCTAATCATCTCTGGCTGCTCTTACTTAACTTTGTGAGGAAAGAAAATTAAAATGAGTGAAATTGCAGGTGGAGATGGGGACGGCGAGGACGAAGGAAGAGAAGGAGATAGCTCACGAGCGTAGAAAGGCGAAGGAGGCACAAGCGAAGATGGAGCTGCACCAAGCCAAAGCGGAGCACGCAGCGCAGAAGCTGAGAGCCAAGCAGACCCACCATAGTCTCTGTGGCCACCTACCCAACGAGCAGCCGGTGATGGGTTATGGGCAACATGGTCAGCCCGTTGTTGGGCACCAGCCTGTTGGACCTGCGGATCCCACGAGTGGAACCACGATTCCTACTTACCCTCTGGGAGGGCACCCCCAAGGGCACAAGTACGTTTAGAGTGTGTATTGTAGGGGGTCACGTGTATGGGCTCAGCGCGAGTTAGTGGGATTGTTGCTTGCTGGGTTTTCTGTAAATGGCAAGTGGCTGTGTTGGCTAGGAAAATGGCAGCTTTATGCTGTGTACCCTTCCTCTGCAATAAACTTTATGCTGTTGCTTTGCAAAACAGAGATCACTTGATGTCTGAGCCAGTCACCAGATTTAGATTAGAGGTTGATTAGAAACCTCTTAGCTAACAACAAAGCCAGACTCAGCCTGACTGATGGGAAATGTTTCATGGATCAAATCATGGAGATAATGTTATTTCACTGGAAGCTGAGAACCAAATGAGGTGAGAAAAGGAGGTAGAAAGAGAGAGGGGCTAAGACTGAGAAAATCCCATTAGCGGTGTATATGAATTACTTGTTTGAAAGGTACACTTTTACACTCAGAAAACAGAAGCCAGAGGTCCCAAACAATGTGTCAGTAATGAAGGTACAATTAAAAGGCCCTGAGGAACCCTTGGAAAACATGACAATAGATATATCAATAAATGGGATGCGGGGCTCTGTAGTTCATATCATAGAATGATGACAAGCAGCGCTCTGTAGTTCATATCATGTGATGAGCACAAATCATCAGCATAAATCAATCCAAAAGGACCTCATCAATGACATAAATTTTTGTAATGGAGAAACCAGCAAAACCCAATGCCTGTCTGAGAGGTCCTCACACCCACTGCAATCTACCTTGATATTCCACACACTGCTGAATTATTCCATCAGCAGACAGGGCCTGGTTCTTAACTTTAGCTGGCCTGGTACTGTACTTCACTTCGAACCTTGCTTGTGGTCTATTCTGATCTTCTAAACTGAGTGATGTCTCTGGCAAGACCTCTTCGAGAAACTCATCTGCTACATCTCCATCTTCATCTATCCTAAGACACTTTGCATACCATCTCAACCCCTGATCAACAAAAGAGTAAAAGTAAACTACTACCAGGTGCCACAAACTAAAGAAGAGGAGGCAAACAAATAAAGAATTGTCCTATGTTATCCAGTAATAACAATGATGTCAACAAAAGCCTCAATGATCTTCATATTATGAGATCATTACTTCATACAATGATGAAAAGTTTAAGTTTGCTTTCCAATAACCAGTAGAACTCCCTCAACCTTTTGTATATTATGTAATATATCTATATGAAAGATGACAAGGTCAATGAGCATTCATGATATTAGAAAAACAGATATTAAAGATAGAGACAGATCAGCAAGCTGTTTATCCTTCGCGAGCTAGCTCAGTTGATGGCACAAAGCAGTAAAAATAGAGTTTCATTCCCATGAATACACCTAGCTACTGACATCAATAAACCATGCACCTAAAACAAATAAGGAGCGATATTTGCTTTTGACAAAGAGAAGCAGACAGTAAGATACTTTTAGTAAGGTATAAGATAACAATAAAGCATATAATATAGCTAGTGACTGCATGAGATAAAAATAACACGATGGCTGAATCACAACATGCTAATTGATTTAACAAAATGAAAAGTCTGATATCTGAAAGCAATCAAGATGACGCAGTTAATGCAGAATCAGTTTTACAAATAATCGTGAAGAACTAAAACTCTAGTAGACATGTGACGAGAACAATATGCATGTACCATAACAGAATCTTATCCAACTTTTATCCACTTTCCTCTTAAGAAACTGCGAACCCATTGATAAAGAAAAAGCCCCTTGGACAGTGAAGTGAATGTGGAAGTGGGTTATGAATTGGAAGGATATATTACCATACAAAAGCACTCTCTGCACAATAATTAATACCATTTAAAGGACTAACTGAAGTAAATTATCGGTACACATCAAGGCCAATGTTAACAAATATAGATTAGAGAAAGAACACTAGCTCATTTCATCAAAAGATCACTTATATAGTTGCCCTTAACAAACAAAGTTTTTAGTACTTAGCAAAACTTTGGAGGGGAAAACATTTCTTAATCAAGTGTCACTACTCTTCCCCCCCCCCAAAAAAAAAAACCAAAAAAAAAAAAAAAAAAGAAGAAAGAAAAGGAGAAGAAATGCAGCTCCCTGATTTTGTATTGTGAGGCCAGTTGAAAGGTGATGGTAATAATTTTAGGAAGTTACTATTGCCCTTATAAGTAATACATCTACATCAACTAGAAAAGGCACCAAAGAGGTGTCACCCATATACACATCATTAGTTCTCTAAAGGTAAGGACATCTATGAACTCTACAAAGTCCTTCTCATTTACAAAAAAATTCTCCATTGTCCAAAGCTTTCAAGTATGCATCCATCTAACTCTAACCAGGGTGTTTCCACCCCTTCAAAAACCCTCCTAGCTCACTCCCCCCACACTAACCAAAAGATGAGAAGAGAATCAATGCTGCAAACTTTTTTCTATGACTAGAAGCATGGATCTCTACCCAAGCATGGATACCATACCAGTCATACTTATATGCCATGTACATCATAAATAAATAGTTTCCACAATGACTTTGTATCCAATTAACAGCAATAATTGGGATAGACATCACAAATTAACAAGGAAACATTTAATCCTGATCCAGAAACCAATTGTACGTGCCATGCACAAGACAAATAATGTGCAGGTTTCTAATGACCCTCTTAATACAACCACAAATTCAATGTGTATTTAGTGGTTGGCATCAATCGTTCCAATCACATTTATGATTTCGGGCATTGAACAGCAATTATCACGAAGAACGATAGGTCTCACAGAATCTAGCAGAAAGTTCAGGCATGATGGTAGCCGAATGAATTAAAATAGCACCACGAGAGAAAAGATCCATTGATTGACACACGATGTCATGAGAAATTGATCATAAGTAGAATAACTAATTAGAAACCGCAAGATAATTCTAGCAGACAAGATCTTAGGAGTAACCCCCAAACAAACCACAAAACACATGGACTTCGCTAAAAAGACCGAAAAGAAGCCACCTTAGGCAGCAGATAAACTTCTGGAGAAGCAACAACTTCAAGGTAGAGAGATAATATAATAGAGATATTAACTTCAAATTTTTGTGAAAATCTTCCACAAAAGCATCATATTGAATGTATGCAAACAATCCCACCTTCCTTTGTAACATTATTCTCCAAAGGAAACAAAAGGCATTCACTAACATACTCTACTCTGCATATCAACTATGAAACTTTAAATTGTGCTACAAGGACCTCAGATAACCTCATCAGATAAAGCTATTGCAGTAAGTTTTTTCAAGCGTGGTGTCCTTCCAATGGCCTTAAGGTAAAGGAAAACAATGCCAGACTCAAACTGGACGTGAAAAGCTCACATCACTTAGTAATTTTCAATTACTAAAATTTATTACAATTCATTCTCACAGTTGGTTGTGTTAAATAGTTACATTTTCACAGGATATTCTTCAATTTGGATGCGTCTGAGCATTTAATGAACCAAAATTCATTTAATATGAAAAATAAAAGCTTTCTAATCAACCATTTCCTTCATCATAAACCGTTCAGTCGTTCTTAATTAGAGATCATTTCTAGAAATGAACCAATTAAAGTGAAACAGGCTTGATGGTGGGCACCATTTGTTTGTCTTTATAGCAGATAGATAAAAAATGAGTCGGTCCCTTGAAGCAGACTAAGCACAAGCAGCTAAATACAAATAGTAACAGCAAATTCATCACATATAAAAAGTCACCTTCTATAACTAAATCTAACATTGCCAGAATAATAATTCCACCCACTAACAATCCTAATCTTCATATTGATTAGAACTAAGGAACAACAAAACACAAACACAAGATTCAGAACGTAGGCTGCCATAATGTATAACCCAGAATTCAGGAAGAAAGAGAACCCAAAATATACCAAATTCCATTTTCTCAGAATCAGAAAAAACAAAAAGCATAGATGGAGACCAAAAAAATAATTGAACCAAGAATGTGAAGAGATGGAGGGGCGGATGCACCTGGACGCCACCATCACCAGCGGTACAGGGAAGGAGAACGGGGCCAGGCTGCGGCCGGTCCAGGACGACTTGGACAGGAACGGCGAAACCTTTGCGAGGAAGCCCGGTTTCTTGGAATTTCGGCTGATTTTGGGTTTGGCGGCTATCGGCATCACTGTTACCATCAGCTATACTGTCATCGTCTTCGTCTTTCGTTTCGTGCCCATCGTCCTTAGCAAGCCCTAGAAGCCCCGCTAACCTCCTAAATAGTCTCATCGCCGATCAATCGATCACTAATTCGCAAGAAAGCAGAAATTTGAGCTCTGGTCCTCCAAAGAAACCAGAAGTTTATGGAGGAAAAGAGACAACAGCTTTGGTTCTCAAAGAGATCGCGTGATGATGTTATTATAGCTTTAATTGCTTTGCCAAAGTACTAATCTCCTCTACTACTCTCTTTATATCCGTCTCCTCTCGGCGTGCGTGCGCTTTCGCAAATGCTTATGTTAAAGAGTTCTTTTTGCAAGGTATTGGTACGGTACTATCCTAGAAAGTGACAACACTGCTTCCTGTTTTCTCTTTCATTGTCTTCGGGTTTTTTATTTTCTTTGATTTCTTGTTAATCTTTTTATGGCTATAAGGATAAGGCTGAAAAAAGTGCTCCTAAAATAAGTGCATTGAATCTACAATCTTAAAGGGAGCATTTGGGTTTTTTAGATTTGGTATTCATGTGTCTTTATTAGATGCCTCATTAGTCTACTAATATATTATTTTAATAATTAACATTTCTCCCCACCCTTTACTTTACCTCTAATTATTCTAAGTAATGTTTGAATTTTTTGTATTATCGCCGTTATTGTACAAAGTTGATCGATGTTAGTTTTTTAGTGATACAAGATTTGTTCATGGTCATTTGGGTATGAGAAACACAATCCAAAAGTATGTTAAAGAGGATAAGTTAAGTGAATTATATTTTAGATGAAATCAAGATACTACTTTGCTACTCCTTAAAACAATTTTTAGATCAATTAGTCAAACACAATGGTATTTTTCTAAAACTAGTTTTCTAGATTAGAGTAACTAAGAATAATCCAACCCTTCTTTGAAAGAAATGATTATTAAAACTAAGTTAAAGCATGCTAGAACTATCCTTAAAAGATAGACGTGCCTTTCTCGTTATATCTCTTGGTGCAAAGCAGATATGGTGCAAAGCAGATGTAGTGATACATTTCTGTAAGATCACACTGTCACTATAAAAGTTTTGAATAATTCTAAATTTTATGATTCTTAAAAATAAAAAATTGGAAGGAGAAGAGGAAAGCTTTCAAAGGGAAAGGAGAAAAGAGTTAATGCGAGGGAAAGGCTTGAATGTATCTCTGTAAGCTACTTATAGTGAAAATGAATAGGATTAAGATAATAATACAAATTTTAATGGATAATTACAAGGACAAATTTTATCTTAAAACTTTAACAGATGTTATCATTTTGAGTTAATCCAAACAAGATAAAACTAAATATTTTATTTGAAATATTTTTTCCAAAATGTAATAGTCTCCGGCTTATTTTGAAATACATTATTAAATATTAGAGAAATAATAGAATTCAATGCGTATAATTGTATCTTATAACAAATTAGTGAAACAAAGTGTTTATGAACAAATATTCTCTTATGTTAATTAAAATAAGCAATGGCACTCAACTCTCTCTATATTTAAATTGTTCAGGCATTTGGCATATTAATGGTCTTGTGCATACCTACAATTCATAGTGCTTTAAAGATGCTTGTCTAAGCTCTCATAAGAATCAATCTCAATTTCGATACTTATATAAGTGAACTTCAAGCAAATATGTATCATAGTTTGACATACTATCACAATTAAAGTTTCAATCGAGGAAACCTATAACATGAGAAAAAAATTAAGAGTTGTCACCAATTTTTTTAGGTGCGATTGGCCACCGTTTTAAAATAAGGTTTTAATTGATTTTTTAAAAAAATGAGATTCTAGGTCTGGGGATTAATTATGTTCGGGGGAATGATTAGCACCCTCAAAACGCTTAAAAATTAGTACTATTTTGATTTCTTTCTTGAAAAATAATTTTAAAAGGGTTATTTTATCAAAGTACTCAAAATTTCGCACTCACTTCATCTTAATATACCAAAATATTTTTGATAGAAAAAAAAAAGCAATTTGCACTTGTCTAACCCTATTTTTCTCCAAAATAAGGATTAGAACTATATATATAGTATTTTCTATTATAACATATTTTTTAAAGAACAACTTTATTATAAGAGTATTTCTACAACATGATACCTCTATAAACATTGAATAATTTAATACAGATAACTTAACAAAGATCTATTAGTATCTTAATTTAAGTAATTTTATACAAGATAGTGAATAATTTATGATAAATTCGAGGAGATAATTCTTATACCTCTTGAAGTCCTTTACTTATTTTCATGATTTTCTCCTTTCTACAATTCAAATCTCAATTAGAAGTTCTTTTAATTAGGAATGAAAGCTTCTACTAAATTTAAAAGAACTACAAAAAAAAAAATTTAAGAGAAAGTTTGCAGGTGTAAGAGATAACTTTTTTCTTTTAAGTTTAAATGTATGAATGTGAATGAATCATGATAATGAATGTGTCCCTAGGTGTAGGCTTCTGTGACTTTTTATAGATTCTTTGTAGGCACAAGTTAGCAGCAAATGGCAGGCTAATTAGAGAAGTACAATGTTTTCAGGCAACATATCCTTCTAATCTTCAATAGCATCGACTTCACTTTGTCTTCTTAATTTTGAGTTGATTTTCCTCCTCTACGACTTCGTCTAGATATAATGATATCTTTAATTTTATTTGTTCTCATTTGGGTGACCCAATAACATATCTACCTAGTGACCTTCATCGTGTCACCTAATTTTTCTGAACTGAAGCTCAATTCCTATTCTCAGTAGTAAGCTTTAATCTTTTCATATATTACAGCCTTCTCTGTAAGATTTTTGATGGGAAACACATATTTTGACTAAAGAATTTAACTTTAATTAATCTACAAAGTGTGTTGCCTTTAAATAAATTGCCATGTCAGCGAACGTTCTGCCACATATGAAGTTTTGGGTGACTAGGCAAGTTTACTTCCACTTATTCGTCAATAGGTTAGTGCTCTATGCCGTGTTACTTCATGCTATGTTTTGAACTGATGTGGTAGCATCGCCCATTAGCATTATACCATGTCATTTAATGAATAGGTGAATCAACAAAATTGTATTTTATTATGTTAAAGGCATTACCCATTAGCACTGTGCCACTTCAGTTAATGTCTAAATGAGTGAATGTAGCCTCATCTTGCCATCTCATCAGTGTTACCACCTCTACCACATCAGTTGCTCCATTTAATGTTAATGGTTATTTTTTGCTTTATCATAAGAGGCACCCAACCACATTGTGCCATGACAGCTCATCATGCCATGTCAACAACATCGCTCTTAAAGACATTATTATTCGTGACTGCTTTCTTTCAATAGCTAATTTTCTTGAAATCATTTTCTTCTCACTTTACCATTTCTTCTCCATAATCTCTATCATTCTTCTACCCTTGAAAGCCCCTCTTCACTCCCTTATAACTTTTTAGATTTTCTCAGGGGAGTCTTTCTTTCTTATAGCAAAATTCTCTCTCTTTTTTAGGAAATCTTTGCTTTTTTTACTCTTTTTGTTTATATACTCTAATTTATCATCGAATTCATAGGTCTTTTAGTAGTTACTAATAGGTATTTAGTTAAAATTAGAAAAACTTACAGAATCCCTACCTTGGTGGGCATGGTGATATCAGCCCAGATGAGAGGCCCTAGTTTGAAAAGCTAGGTACCCTCTGTCATTTTGAAGAACATCTCAAAAGAGGCTTGAGACTTCTTCTAAACTCCATGTTTAAAGAAGTTTATGAAAGTTACAAGGTATTCCCTTCTTAATTAGTTTTCAACCTTGAAGGATCCTAGTTGCTTTCTCTGCTAAGCATTTAGATTTGGGAATTATAAAGTTTAACCTTTGCCTTTTAAAAAAAAAAAAATTCTTTGAGTTAAAGAAATCAAAAACCTATATAAGCCACCTAAAAGGTTTTGATACTTCTCTTTCAAAATATCTCCCTCTTTACTTATGATATTTCAAAGGAAGTGAAGCATTAGAGATAATCTTATTTTTAGGCACACTAGAACAGAATTTTTCCTAAGATTTACTAGTAGACATTCCTTAACCAGGACTATGGCAACAATACTACCTCTATAAGTCTTTTGTTATTTTCAGGCAGTCCTTGGCAAGCAATAAGAAAACTTTATTCATATTAATCTCTTTTTAGAAAGCTTGGATAGATAGAGTACACCCTCACCTAGTCTTTTAAGAGGTTTTCCCTATGTCATTCACTAACAAGCCTTTCAATCAACCACTTATTCTATCTCTAATAGTAATATACTCTCTCTTAGAGTCTGCGTCAGCCCATTCTTCCTTTAATATCCTTGGATTTCTTTTTCTCATCAAGAGAACCCTTCCTAGCATAGCTTCTAATCCTTCCTTTGGATGAGTCAAAGTCTCTATTATCAGGTGATAAACTTTTTGCTATCATATGAATTTTTATGCTCTTGGCACACTGTCACTAACTCTTTTTATTCCTCTTTTAAAGATCACTTCTTAAAAAAGAAACTTTAAGAAGGTAGTGGATGTGGTTGAGAAGAAACTTCTAAACTCATCCTCTAAGAAAGTTAAGGTGGCAATATTCTTCTTGTAGAAAGTAAGTACTCAGTAGAGTGCTCCACCTAGAATGGTGACTTTTGCAAACTTTTTCTTTTAACAGGAGCCTGTAATTGTTATCACTTCTTACTTAACCTAGAATATCAAGAAAATCATTCATGAAAGTGGTTTTACCAATTTCTCCTTCATTGGTGCTCTTAGATAAGAAGAAGATGCATCTAGAAAGGATGTCTAACCTATTTGTTAAGGTAAAACTCATCCTTTTTTGCTTGAAAAATATTTGTTTCCCTTTTTCATTACTTATTTATAAATCCTTCTGATTGCAGACTGTCTAAGAGTTTATCTTGATAGCAAAAGAATATAAGATTTAAAGTCCACTTAAATTTGTATTCCAAGAGGTTGAAAAGGCTCTTAAGGAAGCCCAAAAGAGAATAGTTGAATTGATAACTAAAGTCTTCTCTCTTCAGTCGTAAAAAAAGTAGACAGATCAAAAAATCTTAATGCTAAAGGCAGATATGAAAAAAATAAAGGTAAACTTTAGTTTTCAGCAGGAGAAATTAAATAAGAATCATGTGGAGCAGTTAACTGTAGCTAAAGGGGAAGTTGTAGCAACTTTTAAGGAAAGTGAGGAACTCAATAAGATGATATTGGAAGAGTGTATAGAGTTTTGAGAATGCAAAAGGAAATTAAAGTTAGGTTTTTAAAGGAGTATCCCTACCTCAATCTCGACTTTATCATTACTGCACCAAACTCATCCTTTAACTCTCAAGTTACTCCAACAGTGGCTAACCTTATAGGGAGCCCTGTTTTTATTTTCTCAAACTCCATGAATCAAATCTTACAAGAATTGAACAAGAAAACTACTGATACTAAAGAAAAAAAAGTGATTGAATATGTGTTTTTTCTTTTACTTTGATGTAATCACTCTTATGAAAATAAAGTAAACTTCTTTTTGCAACTCTTTGTTTATTCCTTTCTCTTCAATACTATTATAAAACAAAAGAGCTATTAACAATCCTAAAATCCTTAACTTTCATCATAATAAATTCTCATGTTCTCTGTAATACTTGAAGATAGATTTCTATAGGCAAGTATGTAGAGTCTCCCTAGGATGAATAAGAGGGTGTAGAGTTTACTTTTCCAAAAATAAGGATTTGATATTTGTATATTCACTTTGCAATATTAGATAAACTTTCCATCATCTATTTCTAAAAATTTCAGACTTTCTCCTACATTGGTAAACTCTAGTAAGGAAAAATGTCAAAAATAAGCTGGATATGTGTTTGAGCACTCTTCCTCACTCAAAATGAAAATTTCTATACCTTATCAGTCATTTCCTACTTTAAACATACTTTCCTTCAACCTTTATCATGAATTCGAAGGTCTCCCTACTTCCAGGAAAACTCTTGCTAACTCCAAGCAGACCTTGGTAGGGATAAGTGTCACAAACTACCAAATCAAAGTCTTGGCACTCTGCTTTTTACTTCTTGGAGGTTACTTACTAGAAATTGTATTGAATTATCCCTTATATAAGAAGCAATACATGATGTTCATTATTCTTACATTTAGGGCATCTTTCTTTGTCATCTTCATCACATTCATCCTTTTTTTTTTCTTAATCACGTTTCTATTCACAAATTTAGTGGAGGCATAGGGTCTATTTTCTACTACTTTTCAAAGATAAAAGTCAACTAATCTAAAATAAATTTTTGTTATACCCTTTCAATAGTTATAGTACTATCGTAAAAAATAGAGAGGTTTAGATGTAGAAAGTCTTTTTACCATATTTGATCTCGTGGCTGTCATTTATGATTTTTAGCTCTAAATAATTAAATTTCATCAAATTTAAGTACTTTGCTTTGATACCACTTGTTGGTCGTAGGAAGACATCCTAAGAAGAGTGAATTAGGCATTTAAAATTTTCTTACTTAGTAAGATCATCAAATCTAAATGTTAATTCAATCAATCATAATAACAATAACAATAAATAAATTACAATAGTTAAAGGGAGTAAGGAAGAGAAATTCAAATAAGGTGATTTTACGTGGTTGGCTATCTTCGCCCATGTCTACGCCTTCAAGCAATCATCTTGATGATTTGCACTACTTTTTTCATCAAGTACATACTTAGTTATTTTCCACCAAGATTTTATATTAAAATACCTCATCTTATAACCTAATCCTCACAAAATAAAAGTTTACAAGATAAAAAAAAAAAAAAAAAAAAAACTCTCTCAAAAGAGTATATGTATATAATAAGATTTGTATATCTCTCACACACTTACTCAAGAAAATTTGATGAAGATAAGAAATGAGTAAAAATTTTAAATTTAAAAAGAAATGATATTGAAGCTTTTTATGCGCGAATGACTTGATTACTTATATTTGCATTCAAAAATATAGTTGTTAGATAAAGGTTATGATCGTTTAAATTTTAAAATTTTGTGAAAATGATGGCATCTAGTAATTGGGTGGTGATACTAACCAAGGTAGCCATTAAACACAAAAATTTTGAAAACATCTCCTTTAAGTGGTGGCACAGTCATTTGAGTGATAGTACCGATCAAGATAGAAACTTAGATAGTGACATTTGCTGTTAGGTGGTGACAATGGCTAAGACAGAGAATTAGATAGTGGCACCCCTTTTTTGGGTAGTGGCACTAACCAAGACAACATTTTGCATGTCCTTAACTTATGCGTTGCTTGGTTCTTGTATTTTTCAAGTTTGATTTTTTAAAACTAAAGTTCTTTTTTAATCTAAAACACATTTATCTCTCATATTTTAATGCATCTCTTTAAATTTAAAAGTTTTAAAAACCATGATTGAATTTAAGTTTTCTTTTTTATCATGCTTAAGAATAAAATGCGTTTTAAGCAAATGCAAATAGATTTACATAAATTTTATAATCTACTTACTTAAGCTTCAAGTTTTTTTTATTATTGCACATCTTTGAACCTTTATGTTAGCCTTTTACTGATCTTTATTGATTCAAAGTTCAAACTAAGCTACACATCTCATTTAAACATTAGTCTATAATGATGCTTGTTATCATCAAAATAAGTCATCTCATTTTAATCATATGAGACATGAGGCTAAGAATATTCATCTAAATTTGCAACCTTTCAAGCTAGTTAACATTAGCTCAATTTGCTGATATTTACTTTACCTAGTGCTTCGCTACTGGTAGTGTAATCTCTTTTTATTAATCTAGTGCTTTAGATGTTAATTGACACCTTTTATGTTTATCTAATGGCTGCTACTTTGTATGTCTTACTATAAAGTTAAAATCCACCACCATTTAACTTGGGTGGATTCACAGTAAAATGGTATGATAACTTAACATCACCAATAGTGACACCAAGCACACCCACACTTTGCGCACCCAATCAATCTACACATGTATCACCATCACCACTACAAATAAGTGCAGTTCAATCAATAACACATACAGCCCCACTAACAATGCTAACACCCTCACTACAAGCCACCAAGGCAACTTCCAAGATCACCCTATTGACCAAAAAAAAAAACGAAAGAAAGAAATGCCTACATTCCTACATTAAAGATCAGCACCACCATTACCATTAGTTATAAAATCATGTACATTGTCATAAATGGATTATCATCATTTAGTAGTCTACTAGTAACATACAGCACCTTAGCAGCCACAACTCTAGCAAAATTTACTAATATTCATTCATTAGCACAATGGCCCAAAGAAGCGTGTTGCCAAATGGAGAAAATGTTGAATATGATTTATAAGTTGTAAACATTAGTTGTTAGGTGTATATTTGAACAACTGGTTAAGTTGTAGATTGGAATGAACATTAGTTATTAGTTATTAGGTGAATATTTTGGGCAATATTTTATAAGTTGTTGGACGCTTATGTGAATTGATGAAACATTAGTTGTAATTTGAATTGGTTTGAATCTAAGATGATGTTACAACTTGTTTGTTGTTCTTTTTATTACAATATTATGAAGTTTTAGATACTTGTTTATTTTGCTTATTTGCTTTGCTTATACTATTAGATTATTCATATTATTTGTCTTAAATGTAATTTGTTCTACAAAACTAAATAACATGTACCATATATGATGAAATTATTGATACTATGGAAGCACTGATATCTTTTGGGTATGAAGCTTTCACATCATTAAATTACAAAAAAATTAGCATATCATATGATCCAAATTCATACATCAAGGCATCCAATTATTACCAAATTTATACAACATAATATTTAAAAAAACATAAAACTATAATCTATTATACTTATAATATACGTTAATAGACAATTATGTAATCATTACAAAAATAGTGATAATTGAAGAAACATAAGCAAGCTTCTTATAAAAAGTGACTTTATCTTGTAGTTTTCACAATTAGCTTAATAGTTTTGGTAACATTTGCATTCCATGATTATTAATTGGAGCATCACATTATTAAAATTATCTATAAAACCCATACTTCTGCATCAACCATAAAAGCAAAATCAAACCAATTAATTCAAATGTAAGTATGCAATAGCATTACGTCCACATATGCAACATTACGTAACTGTACAACTAGATCATATACTACTCCCAAACAAACCAACATCATTTACATAACATTATATAATATCTACTCAAACAGATCATACATCAAATTACCCATATTATCTCATTTTTTTAGTATCTTTTATATAAACAAACCAATATCAAGCAAGTGATAGCAACATGTTATTATATTTACTATATTGGCAAGAATATTATGTATATTATAATACCTTGAATTCAAGAATGACATAAGTTGAGTCACCTATATTGTCTTCATTTTTATTTAAATTTTACAAGTTTGGTTCTTCAAAACTTGACATCTAATCATCCAAGTAAATGTATGCTCAATCAAAAATCAAATCACACATACCAACTTACCCTATTATTGTTGTAGCTCTAAAACCTCCTCCTTGGGTTCCTATAAGTCTAGAAAGTGAGTAATTTAACACTAAATCTACATAAATAGTAGTTAAGATCAAAGGTTGAAGTTTCACTCTCATATGGCTGAATGGTTATCACATACCGACTAGATACACAAATCAAGCTACAAGATAAGAAAAGAATAGTATATGAAACCAGTTTCAACTACCAATTTAAGGAGAAAAGCTCCAAAATCCTTTCGATTTTGAAGATAAATTAAGGTCAAATAAATGGAATAGGCTTATTTTTTGTTTTTGTTATCATTCGAAGGAAAAAGACATGGCAAGACAATGTGAAAAAGGTCATATTACCTTTAATTTAACATTTATTTTTGACGTCATTAAGCCTCAATGTTTGTTTAAGTAATTAATAGAAGATTACTATTTATTATGTCATTTTTGAAACAATAGGATTTAAGTTGTAACTCAAGATATACTTTCGGTTTTTTTGAGCATTTATCCTTATTTTATATTATCTTATTACTAATATATAGCAAAAATATTCTTAAAAAAACTCTAAAATATACTCTTAATATTGAATTAAACTCCAATCTTTAAAAAGTATTAAAATAAATCTTGAACTTATATATCAAACCGATTCAAACCTTCAATTAATGGAATATTCACTCTGGTAATAGAATATTCGTTCTCATTAATGGTTCTTCATATTTGAAAAAGAGTAATTACATATTTTCATAAAAAAAATTCTTATACAAAACATGCACCTATTCTTCTCTCTATTTCTCTTCCACTCTTTCTCTCTTATTCTTCTTGTTACCCACACAATAAGTCTTAAAGCTAGAATGTCATCACTCTTCCTTCTAATAACATTGGATGGAGCTACAAAACTACATCACTTGTTAGTATCCTTAAGAATTATTTTAAAAAAACAAGCAATATTGTTTACACAGTCAAGAAGAAATAAGCATTAAAAGATGCCTCAATAGTTTGCTTTGAACCATCATGCAAAAAAATTTTAATTTAATATTATTAGTTTGTAAGTCTTGTTAGAAGAAGACCCAATAATCTCATTAATGCAAATAATTTATGAACAGAGAAGAAATTGAAGTTTTTAACGCATTTTCAAGTCAAGTTTCTTTTCTTTTTTTCATGTTCTTTTTAATTTTCTTGGCGTATCTTTCTTTTCCTTTTTCTTATCTTTGGTTATTACTCCATAGAAAATCTTTAAGCTCATTTTACATAAAGTATCTAAGAATATCAAGGTTGATTAACTTACTTTATAAGTATGTAGTGTTCAATGTTTATTGTGATCTTGTTTTGATATTTTCTTTGAGTTAACAAAAAATCAACTTTAGAACTATATTCCAACTTTAGAACTATATTATCATATCTTGAAACCTTTCTTGTCTTTTGTCTTTGCCATATATAACCAAAGACAATCTTATTTTTTTTATTACTATAAAGAAACTGTCATTTACTGATAGATCAAAAACCATTACTAAAAGATTAAAATCCATCAATATAAGTCAAGATGATCTTTACTAACGGATAAAAACTTACACCAACAAATGTTTTAATCATCAATATAGGCTTCATCATTATATACCTCCACTGACACTTTTTATGTCTATCGATATATGTAATAGGTGTTTGTTAACTGTTTTTTCGTCTATTAGTATGTATAAATGTTTTAGTGACAAATTTTTTGTTTGTCACTACATGCAAATATTTTAATGACAAATTTTTTGACTATCACTCTCTCTCTATATATATATATATATAAGATCTTTATCGTATATTTAGATGTATCAATATATGCATAAATATTTACTGACGACATGACATTCATCAATATATTATAAAGTCTTTATTAACAAATACCACATCCATCAATATATATACATAGTTTTTTTACAAATGGACAAGATGTCCATCAATATATGTCCTTTATTATATAAATTCATTTTGGTGACAAATGCAACACAAATTTTTTTACCTAATTTGTATTTAATTTTATTTTTAAATTATATTTATTATATTGCATAAACCATAGACTTACTATTGAATTTTTTATCATATGAATTCATTTTGGTCGTAGATGTAATGCAATTCCAATAATGATTTTACACAGCATTTTTCCATTCCAAAGTAAACTGTTTGTTTTTATCTGTATGATCCAAGCCTAAGTTATAGTCAACATGCATAAAATGACCAACGATAAGGAAAAAGTTAAAAAAAAGTATAATATAAGGTAACAATGATAATTTACAAATCATAAAAAAACACACTCAAATAGAAGAAAAAGATTATCATCAAACTTCAACATAACGATGTAGATATGAAGTGATACAAATCTTAAATAAAATTGCAAAATAAAAATCAGAAAGGTGAAAAAATTAATATCGAACAAGATTCTATCCAAGCTACCGTTAAGAAGGTATTTATAAACTAATAGTTTTTCTTAGATTTTATTCTAGGGAAAAAAATTATCATTCCTAACTTTATCTTACAAATAACTATCATTTGAAGCTACTTCATAATTAATATTGTGATTTGCATGATAGCAACATAAATACTAAAGAACACCATAGAGAGAAAAAAGATATTCAAACAACTTATATACATAAAAACAGAGGAAAGATGTATTACTAGTTAGTTTAATTTTAGGACATGAAAATTGGTAGAATTGCAAGATTTGAAAAAGTTTATAAAATTATGTCTCAATAATTATAAGTGGATCTTAAAACATTTAACTTATTTTGTTATAATGTGCCAATCATACATAATTAAGCTATTAAAATTTAGATATTTTATGAATTATTATAACTTTTCTATATTGAAAATGCATGATATTAAATATTTATTTAAAATAAAATAAATCATAAACTCATATTTAAATGATAAATTTAAAAAACCATTTAAATCTTACAAAATAACATTCAAGAACCACATATATGTGTTTTGCTTGCGTTATCATACTTAAACTTAAGATATGGTGCTCTTTCAACTTGAATCCATGCAATATAACTTTATATTTATAATATAATATTATTTAAAAAGTATTTTATCAATAATTTATTAATTTTATATTTTAATATTTATACATGTATTTTAAAATAATAAAAATTATTTCACAAAAATATTTTGAAAAAGAAATCAAATATTATAAATGAAAAACAAACTTCATTGAAACGCACGTGCAGCCAACCACAGCGCGCGTGCGATGCCAAAAGACAAATGTATCGGTGTGACTGCAAGTCTCAATGCAAACTATTTCCAATAAAAGGAACCACTTCGAATTTCTTCCCTTTCATTTCCAATTTTTCTTGTTCATAGCTAAAACTGTGATCTCCGACAAAACGACAGTGCCCATTTCCCGTAAATTTTCCTCAGATCTGGGTTCCCTGCGTGCATTTGGTTGCCGTTGATTTGTTCATTTCCCGGTTGGTTCCACGAGAGCGTTATAGGATAATCTAGGTCGCGATCCACTGGATCGGAGATGCCGGTGGCTGCTTCTGCTATCTACTTCTTGAATCTCCGTGGAGATGTTCTTATCAATCGTCTCTATCGCGATGATGTCGGGTATGCTCTCTCCCTCTCTCTCCACATATATGTATATGTAATTAGTATTATTATATTTGTATAATTTTATATGTATTATTGTATGTACTCTTTCTGCTCATTTGTGGGGTTTCGGGGAAGTTGGTGTCTGCAATCATGGTTGTTAGGCTTAGATTTTTGCGTTCTCATGACATGCTTTTAGCTGCCAGTAGCTAGATTATTTTATTCAGATATTGGACCAGTGCTCTTCTTGTGCTAATGCACCTAGTTAATGGTTAAGAGGTTTTTGTTACATTAACGATGGAGATTGTCGACCGTTGAGTCCTCTGGTATTTGTATATCGGCACATTTGGTTCTGTTATGATGGCAATATTCAAAAGTCAAGAAGCTCCTGGCAGTGGGTTCCTGTGTTTTCATGAGATTTTTTCTGGTTCTTTGGTATAATATTTAGCTTTGTGCATTTAGAAGAGAGTTTTGAGCTAGGGATTATACATAATTGGTTTTATTGTATCTTGTTGTTGTGGCCTGATAGCCAGGATTGCATATTCTGAGAAGTGTTCAGAGCAATGGGTTTTTCTCTATTGACACCTGTATTGACAGCCTGATTGATAGTTTCATTTGCAAAGGGATAAAGCTTTTAAGGCATCTGTAAACCTGGCTCTTTGTGTCTTTTAGGACTCTAGATATGTGGAAGTTCTTAGTAATTGAATTAGACCACAACAATATGTGGTTCATCCTTTATTAAGGAAGAGAAGTATTTTTTTGGATTCTTTTGATCTTGATGCACCACGTTGGAGGTTATTCAAGGCAATGGGAAGTTACTCTTTCATGAGGACTAATTACAATACCTGTCATTTGCATGGACCTAATGCTTATCCATCCCTGCAGCTGTAAAAAGGATTAAAAGAAAGAATGACAAGGTTGTGATAAGCTGCAGCGCAATTTTTGGAGCTATTTGTAGTCTCTATTATTTGCATTTTAGACACAAACCATATGTTATTAGTTTTACTCAACTGAAGTTCATATAAGTGTTTTCCGCTTAAGTGTAGCAGCAAAATAGGACTTCGTGGTAAGAGATGCAGTGTGGTTTCTATCCTTGCTTGTGAAATTTATTACTAGAATTCATTAGGATGGTAAAATTTATTAGGGTTGCTTTCTGTTTTTAAGATGAAGAATAGATTAACAGTAAAAAAGTTGAAAAAAGAAAAGAAAAGAAATATGGGCAATCTTAAGGTTAGTTTTGCTGAGTTGTTCTCTTTGGAGTGTTGCACTTGCTTGGATCAAGTCCTGATAAACACATGACAGCCTAATTCTGTTTTTGATTGATACCTCGTCTCTTAAATTGATAATCACTTTACTCTTATTTATGCTTGTGATGTTTCTGCTGTCGCTTCTGTTCTTCCATCTTACATTTTGCTCCAGGCATATTCACATTTTTCATTTCATCTCTAGATGCTTTAAATGATAAATATTTTACTTCTGCTGTGGCTCTTGTATATGCTTACTCCAAAATTTCATGTAGGGGAAATATGGTGGATGCCTTCCGGGTGCATATAATGCAAACCAAAGAACTAGGTACCTGTCCAGTGCGGCAGATTGGGGGTTGCTCCTTCTTTTATATGAGAATCAGCAATGTCTACATTGTAATTGTTGTCAGCAGCAATGCCAATGTTTCTTGTGCATTTAAGTTTGTCGTCGAGGTATTCAACATCTCTTGTTCTTCTTACTTTGCAATGAAACTTCAAAAAATATGAATAAATATCTAAAAGAAGCCTTTGTGTGGATTTTCTTTTTCTATAAAATGTAGAGATTGAGATTTTAGTTTTAACCAATATGGTCAATGTTTGAATTGGCAACTAAAAAACTTTTACATGACTGATTTAGAAGATCCTGAATAATTAATTGCACTTTAGCTTAGGAAAACACCTGGTTCTGGCTTTTGTAAGGTTATTAGGCTTCTTAGTTAAGGTTCAATATATTGACCACATTGAGTCAATTTTCAAATGTTGGTTCGAGCCTTAGCAATTACGTGTAAGCTTCCAGATGATGACTTGTATGGTATCGAACTTCTATTTCCCTTATCCAGTTATCCTAATTATATTCTGCTGATAAGTTGAACGTGCTACTATGGGATATTGCATCATGCAGTCAGTCTTGTTCTTGCATATGCCAAACTGAGTAATTGGATATTTGCACTTTTGGCCTGAGTATTGCTGTAATTGAATAATCTCTCAGTTACTTTGTTTTGTCTGTGTAGCTGATGCCAATAGTTGCCATTCCCTATGCAGGCTGTTGCACTGTTTAAATCATATTTTGGGGGAGCTTTTGACGAAGATGCTATTCGTAATAATTTTGTTCTAATTTATGAATTGTTGGATGGTATGTAACGCAGTTGAGCTCTTCTGATTCATTTATTGTTAACCTTAATTCTTTGTACCTGGGTCCTATGATCTATGTTTCTAATTTTCTGGATTTTATCTATCTTTCAGAATGTAAGCTTCTCTGCACCATCATGAAACAATAAGCATTTAGATAACGTAGAACATATCCAACTATAGCTTGTAAGTTTAAGAATCTTAGGAGTGTCAAACTTGGCTGACCCTAAAGCTAATGAGAAACTGAATGTATGGTAGAAGTGCATGGAAAACCTGATTTTGCCATATAATGTGCTTTGGTGAGTTTAGTGGCCCTCTTTCCCTATATTGTCTTACTGTTGTCTCTCCTTCATGGATGCTTAAAGTTTTTTGTCCAAGTACAAAATTCATTCTCCTTCCAGAGTACTGCTAACCTTATAAATGATAATTTTGTGCAGCTCTTTTTTTATTCCCCCTTCTTTTTGGCCATTGACATTTGTGAATACAAAACAAATTTATGAAATTTGAGAATTTGAAGGAAACAAAAAATTGGATGGAGGGAATAATACTGATGGAGTCAGTTAAAAAGTCCAGCTTTTGACAAACTCAATATTCTTAAAATGTGTATAATTGTGTGTTCTACTGTCAGATTCAGTGTTAACAATATTTGGAGCTACTAATAGTACATAAAATGGCAGGCCCAATGAACAAATTTATTCTAAATTATAATGTATACTTTAAAATACATTACTTATATCTACATTAAATTGCAGAAATCATGGACTTCGGTTACCCTCAAAATCTTTCTCCTGAAATTTTGAAGCTTTACATTACTCAGGAGGGAGTACGCTCACCATTCTCATCTAAGGTTAGTTGTTTTTTTTTTTTTTTTTTTGAGCAAAATCTAAGGTTAGTTGTTGACTTGTTGTAAATTTCAGAACATGGTCTTTGGAAGACATAATGCCTCTCTGCAGTATTGTTGGACTCATCTTTACTTTTTCTTTTCTTTGATATATATAAATAAATATATTTATATATGCTTTCTTATTATTATTAATTTTGTTGCACTATCTATCTGAGATACTCTCACAGATGATGAAGGTTTATTTTGTTCTTGCTTGTTCATTTTGTGTTGTACATTCACTGATTGAGTGCACTTACAACATTAAAAAAAAATGTAAATAGCCTACAGATAAGCCTGTCCCAAATGCAACATTACAAGTTACAGGTGCTGTTGGATGGCGAAGAGAGGGCCTTGTTTATAAAAAGAATGAGGTGACTCTTCGTTTTACTTGCCACTCTTACTATGTTAAGTATGGTCAGTGTGCTGCAGTTGAAACATTATTCTGGTGCAGGTTTTTCTGGATATTGTGGAAAGTGTAAACCTTCTCATGTCTTCAAAAGGTGAGTATTGTTTGTGGAGGTATGTTTATTGTACATTTAGTCTCTTATGCCTATTATGGTAATTTATAGGTAGTGTTCTTCGATGTGATGTAACGGGGAAGATCCTTATGAAGTGCTTTCTTTCTGGAATGCCTGATCTGAAGTTGGGTTTGAATGACAAAATTGGCCTCGAGAAAGAATCACAACTAAAATCGCGTCCTACTAAAAGGTAGCTCTTGATGGCATGCTTTCTTCCTTCACTGGTTTTGTCATTATATGATAAAATTTTGGTATTATTATTTTTATTTTTGGGGGTGGGGGGGGGGGGGGGGGTGTAGTTTCTTCTTGGTCTTAAAATTGAGCTAAAATATCTTATCATAAGTTGTGAAATGTCACAATAAGCTGGCTGACAACTTAGTTTGTTGCTCTTAAAGCTTAAACCGTTATAATGAGTGTTTTTCCCCCTCCTAATATTGCTAACAAAAAACTTCTTGTTTCTTACTTGACCCTAGTTCCTCGATTGTTGTATTTATCATAATGATCTTGTTGCGCTGTTCAACCCCAGCTCCAACTTTAAGATTGTTGCTATGTGGCGCTTTCATAGAATTGTCCCATATTTGTTGTGGATGTACCATCTTTTCTGGATTAAGTTGGTTTTTCAATTCTGAAATTTTGGTACCTAATTTATTTTTCCCCTGCAAGTCGTCCTAGTCTCACGAAGTATGAATTTTCACTTACTAATTGCAGTCACTGACACAGGGCAGTTTATTGTTTTTTTTTTTCTGTCATATGCTTGGTAATTAAAATTTTAGCTGCTGTTTGTACATTTTGCAGTGGTAAAACTATTGAGCTCGATGATGTTACTTTTCATCAATGTGTAAATCTGACGAGATTCAACTCAGAAAAGACTGTTAGTTTTGTGCCACCAGATGGTGAATTCGAATTAATGAAGTAAGCAATCGTCTCTCCAAATATATCATATTGTTTGTGTTATTTAACATGTGTAATACATTATGCATTAGCATGAGGATGCATGTTGATGTTTGTTATCAAAACTGTGAGCCTTTTTTTGTCTCTGCATATAACTGTTGTTGTGTCTGCTATATTATGATCTCGATTTTGGAAATATATAATTGATTTAATGCAATTTTGATGTGTGGGAGAGGTTACATCAAAATGCTTTTATCAAGCAATGAAGTGTATAAAAGTTATCTCTCTCTCGTTCCCTCTCCTCTAGAAAAAATCTCTTTCTAGATTCCATTTGCAATTCCTTGCTTTTCTTTTTCTTGATCAGAACAATAGAACATGTTATCATTTACATTAAGCACAAAGGGTTAGCACCAATATACAAATAATGAGCTATCTCAAGGTAAGGATTTCTATGAACTCTTCATAATCCTTCTTGCTTACAGAGAAACACCAGAAACCCACAGCTTTAGGATGCTAACCATAAAGGGGTCTTGACCCTTTTTCTTTCAATATGGAGGACCCACCCAATGTAGGATGACTTTGTGTACCCACCCTTGCATGGTAAAGTGAGGGAGGCAGCCTTAGTGCAACCTCCTGGAAGAGCATGGGAGTCTGGACCCCTTCAAAAGCACTCCTTTTCTTTCCTTGATCTGTTTTGTATCTTCAAGTATGTTCTAATGTCTAAATAATCTATGTAGATGTCTCCTTATTCAGGGCTTGTCTATTTGTTTGTGTTTTGATAGTCACTTTATCTTCTCAATCCATTTTGCCATCCAACTCATGTCGTTCTGCAGTATCCAATGTATGATCATGTCACATGGTGCATCATGACTTATTTTCTGTGTAGCAAGATTCTCACTTGACCTTAGAGTTTGCTGCTCTTGTTTTTTTTTTGAGGCTCAAATGTTAACATTGTCTGATTTGTGTTGCTTGGCAATTGATTATTCACCTTAGGTGCTTTATTGAGAAGAGAATTAGTCTTGATACTGTATTTGCTTGAGGCCATAATTATACTAACTTCTTGTCTTCTTTGATGATGTAGATATCGTATCACTGAGGGCGTTAATCTTCCTTTCCGGGTGCTGCCGACGATTAAGGAGCTTGGTCGAACGCGCATGGAAGTAAATGTTAAGGTGATAATTTATTACATTTTGGTAAGTGACATATTTAAGTTTTCATTGTTCTGCCAATAGCTTATTTCATCTTATTTTTTTAGGTGAAAAGTGTCTTTGGTGCTAAAATGTTTGCACTTGGGGTTGTTATCAAAATTCCTGTGCCGAAACAAACAGCAAAAACAAGTTTCCAAGTCACATCAGGTCGAGCGAAGTATAATGCTGCTATTGATTGCTTGGTTTGGAAGTGAGTAATTTAATTCTAACTTACCTCTTAGTCTTCTGGGATTGGCTGAAGCTCATAATAATGGCAGGGGCCTATCAGGAAGATACTTTTTGTACATAGGTGACACCCCCTTGGTGCCTTATAGTTAATGTAATGCTAACTTTGTTTCTGGTTTAAAAAAAAAAAAAGAAGGAAGATAATTTGAAATAAACCCCGTCTGAAGCTCCCATGTTAGGAGACACACTATGTTGCTAAAGAAGTAAACTCAATTAATATGTCAATGTGACTGGCTTCAATCTTCACAAAATTCTGAGACATGACATATGAGAAACCATATCTAGGCTAATTGCATTTGTGCATTAGATTGCTTTTCTGAAATTTAGAGGATGAAATGGAGGGAAAATTTACAAGAATTTACAAGCAGGCAAAATTTTTGAATTTAGTGGACAAGAATTTGGGAGGACTGTCAGGCTTTTACATACAACCATGTTATGGCCCAGAGAAGTGATAAAATAGCTTTGGAAAGATAATCACTAGCTTTTTGACTCTTGCTTAAACCTTTTAATATCTACTTATCCAACTGACTTCCAAAAATTTTCGTTTTCAAACGGTTAACAAGAGATGCAGGGTTTTGGTTTTCTCAGAGATTTTCAAATTTTTGGCTTCAATCCTGATGCTAGTTTATTGCCTTCGGTGACCACATTTTTTAATTGTTCCATTAAAACATTGAATATTTGACTCCTAGATAGAAATTTTTGCCACAAATTTGACACTGACTTTAGATAAATTGATTATTTACATGTACTGGGAAATCCTGTTACTGATTATAACTATGAGAGTGTATGGTCATGGTATTGATGTAACTTTTTCACAGATTACTTTTGGTCATTCCTTTTGTGCCTTTCCCGACACTCATTTATTGTTGTAATTCCCAAGTCGTGTATGACATCTTATAGTAGTGTTCATTGTGGACAGTAGTTGTTATACTCTTCAATTATGCTATATTCTTTTGATTTCCTTTCTATGGTTTTATTTCAGAAACTGTTGCATAAAATTTTGTTCTTGTGTTCTTTCAGGATAAGAAAATTTCCTGGACAAACTGAGCCTACACTGAGTGCAGAAGTTGAGTTGATTTCAACAATGACTGAAAAGAAGTCTTGGACAAGGCCTCCAATTCAGATGGAGTTTCAGGTTCCTGGACAATTGCTTTTTCTTACTTCATTGAATTTTATTTCTGGAATTACTCCACCAGCTTCACGTAAATGTACCAGATGCATTGTCAAAAACATGTTTAGAATGTTTTGTTGACAGCGAAAATGAAATGAATTTTCCTATGACCTATCTTATAAAACCTTTTTGAATATTGTCTTCACCTTGTAGCTTGTTTCGGGGAATAGATGGTTGAACAGTCCAGAAAACGTCATTTTGGTGTTCATTGACAATTTCCTGTTTGTTGTTTGTGTGAAGATTCTATTCTTGTGTTTTCAGACTTGAGAATATTTTCAATCTTTCCAAATAAAAAACTGCATTGAAAATGATAAACAGATCCTATAAATTGCATTGTTTTTATGGGTGGCCCACCAGTGAAATATGGAACAACATGGTAGTTATTCTGTTTATGATTATCCCAGTAATGACGCATGGACGAGATGAAATAGGGGGCTACAGTTTAGTTATTAAACAAAAATTAATAGAAATATGGGAATAAGTAATATGTCGTAGAGCATACTTTTTGGTGGTTCTCAGGGGTTTGTTTGCCCAAATAGAAGAATGATTTGTTACTTAACGCAGAATTGAGATTAACAGATCTAAACGACGATGTGAACCCTAAATGGCTGTGATCTGGAATATCATACGTGTTCATAAAGAATGGAACATCAGACATTACCCAAACATGCTGTTTCAATGCTGCAAACTAATCTGCATTAAGGTCTATGTGTTTCCGTGTATGCCCTATGATATTGCATTTTCTTCTTAGAGAAGGATTACTGACTGGCTGAAACTGTTTTCTTCAGACATCAGACATTACCCAAACATGCTGTTTCAATGCTGCAACCTAATCTGCATTAAGATCTATGTGTTTCCATTTATGCCCTATGATATTGCATTTTCTTCTTAGAGAAGGATTACTGACTGGCTGAAACTGTTTTCTTCAGGTTCCCATGTTCACTGCTTCTGGTTTACGTGTTCGTTTTCTTAAGGTCTGTATTCTTGAGTATCTCTGAATGCACTTTCTTCAAATAATGCATTATTGACCTTCCTAGCTTTTCTACAGGTATGGGAGAAGAGTGGGTACAACACGGTAGAGTGGGTTCGTTATATCACTAAAGCTGGTTCTTACGAGATTAGGTGCTAGAGACATGGGAGTGCTGCTGCAAGATTTCTGTAAGAGGATTTGGGTGGAGTTGGGACCATTTAGTGCCTATTCTGGCTGGGTTTAGCAGACTCATTTCACAAATATTCCCTGCTTACAAGGCGAATAGATCCTCCGGACACCCTCAGAAGATGCAGATGATGTTATGCTTTCTTTAGTTTAACGGAGAAATATTTCATTGCCTATAGGGAGTTTTGTTAATATGATTATTTGAAGTGACAGTTCATTGTGATATTTTTGTTGTAAAGGTTATCAGTATTCTTCAAAACTAAGCATTTTCATGACACGAAGACTACTTGCATATTGCACAGCTATGTTTTGGTGTTTGTAATCATATACTAATGTTAGTGGGAGTGATTATGATTGTGTGGCAATTGTTTCAAAATCCATTTTGTCTAACTCTTTCTCAAGTAGCATTTATATTGACATAGCTTACCCTTTAGGATATGTTTGTTACATGAGATTAAAGATTGATATGGTATCATTTTTATTTTACTTTCATGTTTGGTATAATAATGAAATTTGATTGAATTTATTTTATATAAATTTTTATTTTATTAAAATAAATAATTTTATCAGTTTGAATTGATGAAATAAAATTATGTTTTGAAATGGTAAAGTAAGGTTAGTCATTTGAGTTGTATTATTATTATCATCAAATGGATGAATTTATTTTATAGTTAATATAAATATATTTTCAAATAATTTAATGAATGATTTAAAGATTATATGCCCATCCATTTATCATAATGTAATTTAAATTTATAATAAATATTATATTATTTTATTTTAATTTTAATTTTTAAGTTATTTCAAATAAGAATTTATTTTAAATTAATTTATCTTTTTATAAACATATCAATATTTTTTATTATATATTTTCAATTAATTTGTATTTATTATTCATATTTATAAAATTTTCTTTTTAAGTTAAAGAATGGTAAAATATAATAAAGAATTAAAAATGAAATAAAAATTTAAAAACATTGAATTATAATTCAAACTTGTAGTAAATATTATTTTAATTATAATTCAAATTGGAAATAATTAATTTTAATTTTATCTCATATTACACTAAAGATATATATTGTTAATAACATGTTTTTATGCATAATTAGAATAAACATGAAATCAATGAATAGGAATCAAAATGGTAAAAATCAACTTAAAAAATTAAATTCAAAATAAGCTGTTTACTTTGTTTTTAAGAATCGAAATAAGAACCATTGTAAATCTTATTTACATATTTACTTAAATTTAAAACCAAAATAAATTATTATAAATTTGTTTATATACTAATTAAAAAATATTATATATTTTAATAATTTTTATAATTTTAAGAAAATACAAATAAATATTACGTAAAATTATATTTTTATAAAAATTTTAAAATAAAAAGTCAAAAAAGGAGTTTTTTGACCTAATGAATATTTTAAAAATAATAATAATAAATTTATATCATCCAACATAGCACATAATCTTTCGAGTTTTTTTAAATTTTTTTATATTCCACATATAAGTTCAAAAATAGATGAAGGTCAAAAGAATAAATAATTCGAAATATTAACCCAATGTGAGTTTGTGTTTGCCACTCATATTTCTCCATCTCGCAATTTACATGATCTTACTCTCATTTCATAATAAACATAAATACAAAAATATATCATAAATATAATCTCAATTCAATTCAATCTAATCCAATTCGATCTTATCTTATCTTATCTTATCTTGTTAAATACTTTAATCTTATCATGCTGTCAAAATTTTTTATCTTACGTGTTTTCATGTCAGTTATATAAAAGAATCAAATTTTTTAATTTAATTTTAATTTATTAAAAGTAAAAAAAATTTATTTATTATATTTATATTTATTTTAAATAAATAATAAAAATTAAATCAGTATAAAATTTTAAACATCTTAAATTAAAATTTAAAGATTTCTCTATTAGATTTACTATTTTAAAATATAAATTTAGTAGGTATAAATCAAAAATTAAACAACCAAAAACTTCAAAGTTGGGTGTTCTAAGTTTTGGTAAATAAAAGATTTCAACAAAGATTAAACTTAACATGTTCTCTGCAAGTGACATTGAAAGTTAGGCAGTAAGAACAATTAACTCAACCAACTAATCCTTTAAAACCCTAATTAGTTCCATTAATCAGCATGCTAAGTTGGTTAACCCGACATAATTAATCATCACAAGTTTCAAAAACTCATTGATTGTTGCCATAAATAAAGTTGATAACTTTACTTGTAATGGGTCAGATTTAGGTCTTATCAGTTGAAAATTTTAGGTTAAAATAACACTCTTATTACCATTTGACCAAGCTTTGCAAATTGTTGCCAGGCACCATGCATGATTTGAACCCTCTTTTCGGCCTAATCTGCCTCTTTCCTCTTAGCCGTTTGTTTCACCATTTAGCTCAATTAAAGGACAATAAAATCAAATTGAAGGATCTCCAAGATTGCTAAAAACAGGGAAAAACCCTAATCAGAGCTTTTTTATATATTAAATGTCAACTTCAAATTATATTTTCTAGGGTTTCCTGATTTTGTAAATGACACCATCAAGTACAAAACTAATGATAATCATGCCTGATAATAAACTTGTGATGATAATTAATTCACAATAATTAGCACTCTTAACTAAATCATTCTTTCTTTTCCTAATTTATGGTGAGCCCTCTGATCACCTGCCACCTGTAAAAAAGGAATTAACAGAGCAATGCCTATATTCTAAGCTATACTGAACATGGGCGTACGGGGTGGTGGCGCAGTTGGCTAGCGCGTAGGTCTCATAGCTATAGAGTTATCCTGAGGTCGAGAGTTCGAGCCTCTCTCACCCCAATGGTTTACCCTATTTTATTTTTTAATAAAAAGTAGAGGTATGACAAGTACAACTCCGCTCTTAATAACAATTCAAAACCCTAAAAGGAAATAAATTTTAATAATAAAAAATTGCAAAAACCCTACGCTCTAAACCATTTTCGTCTCAGCATTTTCCATTTTTTTAAAAAAAATAACTTTTTTTTTCCTTTCTCTTTCTGTCTCTCTTTCACTCTCAGTTTCCAGTTCTGAAAGCAGTTAGATAGTTCACACACTTTCACTTACTTCAAGCTGCATTTTCCCCCACTGGCTTCTGGGCATCCAAGCAAGAAATCTCGTCTCTTTCTTTCTTCTTTCGAAATGGACTCAAGAGAAGTGCCAGCGCCACCGCCATCGCAGGTCCCGCCACCGCCCACGATGCTAATGGGACCCACCTCATATCACGCTAACAATGCCATGATCACCCCCAATTCCGGGCCTGGGATCTCTCCCTCTTCCGCCTCCACCACCTCGTCTTCCGCTGTCCGATTGCCTTTCAATTCCTTGGCTCCGCCACCGCCACCATCGCAGCAGCAACCGCTCAAGCAGCTGGATTCCTTGCCCGCCATTGGTTTCGATGGATCGCCCTCGCAGTCGTCCCTGCGGTTCAACATGGAGCCTGCCAAGAAGAAGCGAGGAAGGCCCAGGAAGTACACCCCTGATGGCAACATTGCCTTGGGATTGGCGCCCACAACTCCCCTCTCTTCGTCTTCGGCCCTTCATGGGGATTCTTACGGAGCCGCCACAGCCACCGCCGTTGCCGGAGCTGGTGGCGGTGGTGGTGGGACCTCCGCAAGCGGTTCCGAGCCTCCAGCTAAGCGGAATCGTGGGAGGCCCCCGGGCTCTGGAAAAAAGCAGCTGGACGCTCTGGGTAAACTGTTCCCATTTCTGTTGGTTTTCCTTTTACCAGTTTTCCCCCATTGTTTTGAAGTACACATACATGTATGTCTGTTAGGCCAAGGTGTACTTGCAGGTGTATGTATGCATCTTAGTTTGTTTGTATTTTTTGTGGGCAGGAGGAACAGGAGGAGTCGGATTTACTCCCCACGTGATAACTGTGAAAGCTGGGGAGGTATATCTCTTTTATTTTATGGTATCATGATTTAAAATTGGAGCTTAATTATTGTATTTCTTGAAATTTGTGTTTATTTGTTAACTTGTACTAGCAAAGATATATATTTTTTTCTTTTTTAAATCTGCATTGTTTAAATATGACTTAATTTTATATGAATATATGATTCAATTTGGTACAATTATTCTGATTAAAAAAAATTAGTGTAATAATGGTCTTCTTTAGTGTTGTCAAGAAGACAAATTTAAATTATGTCAGTGAGAAGGGAGGAGGTGGGTGAGGCTTGAAATGTGAGTGCTTTTGGGATGTTGAAATGTTCTGAGGGGTAATTATATAAAATCAATTATATTATGATGAAATTGTTTGGTTTGACATTTTTAAATATCCATGCATTTCAATGATGATGGGATTTTTCATTTTGTAATAAGAAAAATTTGGAGTTCTATGACACTATTCGCTTATATTAAATTTCTTTTTTGATTCTAGTCATCATCGATATGCAGAATGGACTCATTGTGGATGCAATTAGAAACCAAAAAAAGAAGAGATTTCTCTGTTTTCTTTTTCTAAATTGGGCATCCTTACTGTGTTTTTTGGTTGCTCGACTTTGTAGAACTTTGTAGTTTGAGATAATAGATTCTTGTTTGGATTCTGTTTTAGCAATTTTTATTTTTTTTTTAAAAATGCATCATCTTTCTGGAGTCTACTCATGGATGTACAAGCTGAAGCTGTATCATAAGGCATAAACCTATGGTGGCACGGCAAGTCAATCAAGTTTTGTTATGAATAATCATTAGAGTATGTTCCACATTAATCAAACTTGTGATACATTTACTAAGCTATCTTGCTTTCCATCGATCTTATGCTTCAAAATTGCATATTTGGAACATTTAAGATTTGAGACAGTTGGAAGTCATCAAATTTTATGTATTTGGAATTTGTGTTTAGATTTTTCTTAATCTTTCTAAATAGAGATTGTAGACATAGTTGTTGTAATTATCAGTGGGTGAAGAAGCATATTGATAGCTCAAGGAAAGGAAGAACAAACAGTAGTAGGAGGAAAAAGAATTGCCCACATGCATGAGGTAGGATATGCTGTTTAATCTATAAGCTCTGGAAAATGGTGAACATGTTGCAGGGAATTTAGAAGTGTCTATGTACTGTGGCCATGAGGATGTCTGGAAATGCTAATTTTACTCAAATCTGGTTTTGATGTTAAGTATTCCATTTAAGGTTATACTGGCATAAACATGCATCAACATTCTAGTGATGATTTTCCAGTAATAAGGCGTGGTTAGATATAATAAACATCTTTTTATGTATCATCTTATTTGATGGAAATATGGTGCACATGTTTTAAAGACCTCATTGATACAAATGATTAATCTACAAGCCCAGTTGTATTATGTTTAGGAAAAGAATATTTAGATATTTGGAAAGAAATAGTATTCTTTCAAAATGCTTCTTCAATTGTTATTATATGACAATAAATCAGCATTGACTTTGATTCTTAATATACCCTTTCTTGAAAGATGATTCATTACTGGTATTCTATGATGATCACTTCATAAAGGTAACATGGTGACCAATGAAAAGGTAATTTTTGATGATTCCATTGTAGATCTCAGTAAAGCAATAGATCTTTAAGATGTTTATGGGAGTAATGATTCATATACATCAATCCAACTTTGATCCCTTTGTTTCTTATTAAAAAAAATGATTCATGTACGTCAAAAGTAGATGTGCCATGTATTCTTCTGCAGAAAGCCAATCCTTGGCAGGATTTACAAACAGCTCTACTGCTTAATGTAGAAACTATAGATATTTCAAGCTTTAAGTTTCTCCTTTCCTATTCCTTTTTTCAAGTGGCATGCTCAAGTGATGGATTAATAACGAAGCACGATGTTTGTCCTAATCAGGGATTCAGATGATGTATTCATTTAAAAATCTGTCATGTCTCCCAATTGTGACTAAAGGATCTATTAAACTAATAATGGAAAATGCCTGTGCGGATTTGAATCTATTTCATGTAAAGGCTTCGTGTCGTTTATCTTTGCTCATATAATTTCTAGAAATCTAATTGCACTATGTGATTCTTGCTTATGGTGTGATCTTTCTTTAGCCATATAGGTTTTCAAAAAAGATAATTTGTTATGCTTATTGGATTTGAGAATAGTTGAATGGTTTTGGTGGGCCCTGTTATGGTGGGATGTGCTTTCTGGAAAATTAACTGTTCTATGTCAATAACCTACTTACTGGTTTGCAGGACATAGCATCAAAGATTATGGCTTTCTCTCAGCAAGGGCCACGCACAATATGTATTCTCTCTGCAAATGGTGCTATCTGCAATGTTACCCTTCGGCAGCCTGCAATGTCTGGTGGTACTGTGACGTATGAGGTACTTTCAGTATTATTGTACGATTCATCTGATGATATCTGCCTAGTACAGCTTAGCTAAAATTATGTTCCTGCACGTCAAGGCACAACTATCTTGTTGGATTTTTGAAGGATCAATAGAAACCATGTTTTTGGTGCAGTCTCTTCTCTGGGGAACTGTTTAAGCTTCCATACTTTGAGATTCGAGAAATTTTATTGAGAAATTGCATAACTTGAAGCACTTCTTCCCTAAAGCTTGCATAGTAAGTAGCAGTTGGTACAACAATCAGTGTATCTAACACACAAAGGTGCTCATGCATACATGTGGTTGTGTATATATCCTTTATGGAGTGTTCTTGTTGGAACAGGGTTGGACGGTCAGTCTTAACAACATAATTGACAGAGATAACTTGGTAAAAGCTATTAATTTTTTTTCGTTAAATTATGGAAACCTAATTTGTTTTCATAATTTGATGGATGAGGTTTCTAGAGGGTGCAGTCTTTTCTGGACAGAAAGGTGATGGGACTATAATGTCTTTCCTTCAACTCTCAATGAAAAGATGTTGATCTCTTTTATTGGGGAAGTATGTTTTTGTTTTTGATTCTTTAGACCTTAACATCTATCTGTGGTGTTGTTTCCTTTGACAGAATTTGCTTGATTTGCATATCTTGATTATGTGGGTGGTTTCTTATCCTCTTTATAGAATAAATATTTTCCATATTTTATTGGAATAGAAGTATAGATAGGGAATGAAATGGGTCTGGCAGGGCTGGGCTGCCTTTCTCATCATCACCTTGAGAGAAATACCACATCCTTGTTCCAGCTGGTCCTTGTATTTGAAATCAATTGAATCCCCATCCCTATCCCCACTGGGCATTTGGGTCATTGTCACTATGCTCATTCTGATCTGCACTTTTGATAATAAGCTAGTCATCCAAAATAAAAAGCTTGTTAAAACAAAGAATGCAATTACCTAACCGGGAATAGTTATCTTGTACGAAAAAAAAAATATATATATATATATATCATTAGGACTTCACTATAGTAATTATTACTTTATGAAGTTTACATCTATCAATCTCTATGATAACAATTGATGGAAAAGTTTATAGAATTAATATATGGATTAAAGGTAAGACTGAGAATAAAAAAGGTGTGACCTTCTTTAGTTTCTGTACGACAGTCTTCACGCTCTTAATAGCTGGCCCAACTCAATTGTTTAGCTGATCAGACTTTTGTTTTCTTTGCATAGATGTCATAGCAGTTCCTTCTGAAAAAGTCACAGCAAGCTGTGGATGCAAAAGATTTCTGCCTTAATACACACACTCACATGCACACACACACACACACACAAAAAAAAAAAGAATGAGAAAAGATAGGCATACGAATAGATAACATCAAATAATGAGTAGTTTATTGTGAAAGTTTAAGAACTTGTAAATCAAAGCTGTTTTTGTGAAACTCCCTGCTGCATCCTGCTAAGCCATCATTGAACTATGAGGACAACTCCCTTAATCTAGCATGGTTTTTGGAAGAGTAACGACGGTGATATGGAGACATTTATGAAAGGTAGTTTTATCATGTCATTTAATTAAAAGAATTAGATTTCTATCTAAAATGTGGAAATTGATATTCTAAATTATACCTAACATTGTATCAAATTAGTTATGTTGTACTCTATAGAATTCAATATTTATTTGAAATTCTGTTATATATTCTTTATCATTTTCTACATTAATTATGATATATATTTATGTATACATATTAATCATGAATAGCTAAGAATATATAGTTATAGATCAGGTCTTGTATTTCCTGAATTCTAATGCCTGTAGAATCTTGGAAAATATGTAAATCTTAAGGGTTGTATTTAAAGTAAAGGTTCGAGTATTTGAGGGGATGGAAGTCAGTTCAGGAAATGTGGATAATGTATCAATATATTGTGACTTATGGAGGTGAGAAATGAGATTCAGCGATATTTGAAGTAGGTCAGTGATGTCAACATGAGTTGATTCTATTTGGTGCCAATTATTAACATGAGCTTGGGTATGATATTGCTGAGCGTCTTGGCTTAGAGTATTGAAGTTTTGGGATTCGGGGGATAATTTTGTAAATGAGGAGTTTACAAGTGAATTCATAGATCTACTAACCAAACAGTATTAGACACAATATAATGGGTTGCACCCCCTTGGTGCTAGTAAATAATATACTTTAACTTGTTTCTGCTAAAAATAAAAATAAAAATAAAAAAATTGATATTGCTGAGAGTCAGCTGGACTGGTTTGAGTCAAACTGAAGCTGAAATGGAAAAAGTTTTCGGCTGGAAGAGGCTGGCTATTAAGTGGCACGAATTCAAGCAACCTTTTAGCTTGAACAATATTAGACTTGTAGTCGTTTTTAGAGTGGGAGTAGTGGAGTCCTCATACCTTCTTCACTCCACTGACTTCCAAACCCAGCTTTGATCGTTGTAGATCGAATCTTACATTTTAGTAACTCATGTACGAATTTAAGAACAACTTGGTATTTGCTAAAATTTGATAGATTTTATCAACGTGACCAATCATACCCAAGATGATTAGTATAGACTTTATTTTTATCATACAAAATTAATATTTAAGGGAGATTGCCTGCTCTGTGTCACCATTGGTACACAAGCAAAAATATAATTTTCTGTTTCTACGGTTCAAAAATGCTAGTAACCACTGTGGGTATATCTTTAATCATGGCTGCATTAATAAAGGCATGGGTGTCTTCTTCGTTGGTGAACATACCGTGTAATGGAATGGGCATCTTCGACTATAGAATCTACTGGTGTCTTCTATTTTTGGAATTGAGGGGAAAGGAAATGGAAGTAGAATTCCTCCCCTTCATATGGATGTTTTTGGACAGATGGGAACAAGATGAGGTTATCCCAGATTGGGGTAAATGGGAGGGGAGCATTCCTTTTCAAAATTTTGACAGTAAGGACCTTTATTCCCCTAAGTAATTGGTACAAGTATTCTTGTTCTGATCTTTTCCTTTTTATTTCCTCTTCCATCCTTTTTTACACATTCAAACAAAGGGGAGATAAATCACTGCTTTATTTCCTCACTTGTTTCCCTCCATATCCATCCATGTTGTTGGACTAGTGGGGCTGTGCCCCTTTTTGTGCATCGATGACATTCATCAAAACCATTCCTGCATTGCTAATCTTACCAATTTGTTGCCCATCAGATGCTGAAATTTTCTACCTCCGCCTGAATTCTGTGTGCCTCATGTTGATAGGCATAGACTTCTACTAAGATCTATCCTTGCTGAAAGTTATAATGGACACTTGACCACTTGACTCTTGCATCTACCCATGTTTGACACCTTAGAGACACTCTGTAATGGAATTCCGCCCAGTGGAGACAGACTGGTTGTAGAATTAGTAGAGCAATGTGCGCTTTTTCTCTTTTTCTGATTAGATATACTTTTTAAAACAAATGAGCACTCAAATCATCAGTCTAATATTATAAGATCAATAACACCAAAATTATATCTGTGAGGTTTTCTTGACTTGTTGCATCTTATATTCTATGCCAAAGTATGACGCTCAATGCCCGTGCCTAGAAATCATATATGAAGATCACAGGCGAGTTTTGCAGAACTAATAAGATCCAGCTTTGTGTTCTCATGAAGTTCTTAAAAACTTTGCAAGCAAGCTTCTTGATTTGGACTTACCCAAATTTCTATGTATCTTTGAGACCAAACCTTAGAAATTGATGGAAAATTTTAAATTAGATTTAGGTGCTACCTGGGGGCCTTTCTCTACATAGTTTTTCCTTATACTGTGATGAGAGAATTTAGCAGTTGGATATCGTATTATAGGAAAGGGGCCTGGAAGTTGTAATAAAATGGTTCTTATGCTGTGTAAATCGAGTAATTAGTCCTTGCCCTTCAACCTGTTGGTTTTGTTTCAACACCTTATACTTGCTAACTCCCAACAAATATGTTCTTGCCACACATACTAGGTGAATGCTCGCACTTATGTCTAGACCATTTTTAGTGGCTGTATTTTCTTGACGAACGATCTTGAGTCATGATCTGACCTCATAATGATGTCACATATCTGGCAAAATAAATCAATGTGACGCTTGTGCATTTAGAGGTTTTGAAGTAATTTTCCTTGACATTTTCTTTTGCAGGGTCGATTTGAAATTATTTCTCTATCAGGCTCCTTCTTGCTTTCTGATGAAAATGGAAATCGTAGCAGAACTGGTGGTTTGAGTGTGTCTCTGGCAGGGTCAGATGGTCGAGTTTTGGGCGGTGGAGTTGCTGGAATGTTAATGGCAGCATCACCAGTGCAGGTATCGCATCTGCCTGTTATTTGCATATCACCAATGAAATTATGGTATTTTTCTGCTTGTCCATTTAAGGAGACATCTTTATCAGGTAATAATATACACTGAGGAGAAGCTTTCTAAGCGTGGGAGATTATGAATCTATTTTATCTTTGCTCAACTCTATTGCTTCTTGTTACCTGCTAGGTCATAGTGGGGAGCTTCATAGCAGATGGGAAAAAGCAGAAGTCAAATATTTTAAATTCTGGATCGTCTTCAGCACCTCCCCAAATGTTGAATTTCGGTGCTCCGGTGACAGCTGCCAGCCCTCCTTCTCAAGGGGCATCGAGCGAGTCTTCTGATGATGATGATGACAGTAGCCCAATTAATCGTGGGCCTGGACTCTATGGCAGTGGTGGTCAACCCCTTCATGGTATGCAGATGTACCAACTATGGACCGGCCAAACACAGTAATGAAGCGCAGCTGGTGACGTACCATCTTGGTGAAGCCCATGCGATCGAGTTCAATCCCTGTTGCTAACATTCATAATCGAATACAAGTCTTAGAGTTGTGGAGCTTTTGCGTTTTCTTTGGGTCGAGAGTAGGTTTCAATTCCTTCCTTTCGTTGGCTCTGATTAGAGCATGGCTAGTGTTGATAGCTGAGGACAGGCCACCAAATTCACATAATCTCTTTGTTCAAATTGCTTTCACCCGGTTTTCTTCCTGTTGATGTTGGCTTAGTAGGTTTCTGGTGTAGACTTGTTTTAAGAATATGAATATTACAGAGTATAGATCAGTAGGTATTTATCACTATAAATTTCTCTAAGCTCTGTTTACAATTTCACTGTTGCCCAAATTCTCTAGTAATATGGAATCTCACGAAACTCCATTTGGTACCCAAGAAAAGAAAAGCCCATAAATCAGATGCATAGAGATGGATGAACAGATCAAGATTCTCAAGAATTGACAATTTCTTCCTCTTCTTGGCCTAAATAGCAAATCAAAGCATAGTTGGAAGGCATACCCTCACGACCATGTGCTTGATGCAAATTGAGAAAGTTTCAGCAATCACTGTTTCAATTTTCCGGAAGAAAAACTCAAATCAGCAGACAGACACTATTATTGTTCAAGGTCATGCTTACCTGGACAGCGCGACAGCAGTTTGGTCTCTTTGGACGGCTACTTACAACGCAAGTTGTTTGTCTTCTGACTTCGAACGGCATTCATCCATGTTTGACTGTTTCTACAACTGTTCTTGCACTTTGGTCACCTAAATAAGACATCCTATAGATTCAATCATTCATTGAATAGTAAATTAATAATTTCCCTTTCATTTTTATAACTTTTCTTCTTCTTTTTTTTACCATTTTAACAGGTGTTCGCAATTATTTAAAAAAATCAAAATTTTATATACTAATTGATAAAATAATAACTGATAATGTAAAATCTGAGAATCCGTATTTTATGTCAATTTAAATTCAACCAATTATTTAATTTTATTTGTAGATTTGAATTGTATTTACACATTTTTTAATAAATAAATAGTATTTGTATTTCATATATAGATCTATGGTTAAGAATGTAATCTTTTACCTTGACAATTTTATTTTTAATTTGACACTATTTTAGTACCAATCCATCTTTTTTCACACTCTTTGTAAATCAATAATTTTATAAACAAAAAATTCATTTTCGATAATTTAGCTTTTATTTATCACAAAAAATATATTACTGATTTATTTTTTTAAAAAAATAAAAACACAAAATTTAAAGCTGTTGTAATTTAAAAAATGAGGTATGTCAAAGTCAGAGTGGAGCGTGCCTGGAGCCCTTAGCACAACATCCTCCTCCACGCGCGTCTCTGTTGTCGTCAATCAACTTATTGCTTGCTTAAATTTATATTATGTAAAAAAAAATGAATATAATATAAAATATTTAATTAATTTTTTAATAAAAAATGATTTTTTTTTGAAGTAAATAGAACCCTATTATTATACTCACCGTTTGGATAATCAAAAATGGAAGATATTCCAAATTTTTTTAAAAAAAATAATGTCAAAGTCAACTAGGTGAACAAAAATTGGGTGAATAAAAGAGAGAGATGTTGTTTCCATTGGAGGAGATTACTTTGGTGGTGTTGTGCTGCACTTGCACTAGGTTTAGTTTTTTAATTTTTTGGTAATTTTTTAATATTTTTAGACTGAGTGATATTTTTTATTATTATTTTGATTGTTCATTTGAGTTAAATTGATGTTTATATCACTTGTAAATATTATTATAATTTTTTAAAAATAATTTAATATCATAATTAGAATTATAAAATATGTATATATATAATAGTGATAGCTTTATTTAAAATTTAATTATTTCAAACCACATTTTAAATCTTACTTTTATTCTTTTTCCATCAAAATCAAATTATGATACATTTTATTTTTATTTTTAAATATACAAAAATAAGATATATAGTACTTATAAATATTACTAAATTAATATTAATCGTGCTTATAAATGTAGTGCATATAAATATATAAAAATGATCAATAAGATAGTCTTATAAAATTTATAAATATTATTAATTTTAAAAATAATTTTTTATTATTATTAAAATTATAACTGTATGAATATATAAATGTGATAGATTTGATTGAAGAATTTGTTAAAATTAAAAATTTAATTATTTCAAAACACTTCAAAAATAGTAATTTTTTTCTGTTCTCATCAAAAGTCAAATCCTAATACATTTTAATTTTATTTTTAATATTTAAAAATAAGATTCTTATAAAATATTACCAAATCAATAATTTATTATTATATGAAGACAATTTTTATAAATATTATTGAATTTTTAAAAATAATTTATTAGCATAATTACATTATGAAAATGTAATTATGACAGCTTTGAGATTAAAAAATTTGTTAAAAAATTATAATTTTCTTATTTTGAAACACATTCTAAATATTATCTCTTATTATCTTCTCCTCAAAATCAATTATAATATATTTTAATTTTATTTTCAGATATAAAAATAAAACAATATAGAACCGACAAATACCAGTGAATCACTAGTAATTACTAATATGCAAAGATAATTGATAAATATTATTGATATTTAAAAATAATTTTTATTATAATTACAATTACAAAATATGAATATATAATTGTGACAGCTTTGAGATTGATAATTTATAATTTATTTAAAAATTAAAAATTAATTATTTCCAAATACATTGTAAATATCACATCTTTTTCTTTTCTCAGCAAAATCAAATTATGATACGTTTTAATTTTAATGTTAAATATATAAAAATACTATAATATAATACTCATATATTATAATTGTAATAAAGGCTGTAGACCACGCTCCAGGAGATGAGCGTGGGGTTTATCTTCTCCTACTGGGCTGTCGTATTCGAATTCCCAAAGGGTCTTCCTACAAACCTAACGGCTCTTTTGCCAGCAAAGCCTCCTTAAACAACCAAACAAGCTTCCTAAAAATGACATCTTTATGCCGAAAATTCACATATAAGCCTCTGAAATAAATGCAAAAAGCAACCTTTTCTTCTTGTAAAACCCATAACAGGGAAAAAAGTCTCTTTCTTGGTACTCTCTCTCTAGCCGTTAAGCTGGCTTAGTCAAGCGAAACTGTCAACAAAAGCCATTTTCTCTTCAAAAATCTTCACTTTCACTCCCCAAAAAGGTAACCCAAGTAATCCAACACTAATAATATGCAAAACCCAGAGAAATCCATAGACAAACTTGCATAATCCGTGCATTGACATAGCCATAAATACATACCCACCTACTAATTCCATTTCCCACATCATACCTATCTCCTGATATTCTCCCCATAGTTTCTTATAGCCTCGTTTTCTCTTGGGTAGTCATCGATTTCGCCAAATGGATTGCTTGGTATCTCCAGTGTCCGTACTGATGAGAAGGCGTTCCACGGGGTCTCGCCTAGGCTACCGGCCCTTAACAGCAGATGGGTATGGAGATTTAGAGGGTCCGGTCACTGTTGTGGTGGGGAGGGAGAAGAAGGTGTTCTTGGTGGAACCATTTGTGTTAGAAGAATACCCATTTCAGGTTCTGATGAAGACAGTTAAAAAGGATGCTAAGGTGGATGGAAATGGCGAGAAAAGAATGATTTTTGTAGATGTCGACGCCATTTTGTTCGAGCACATGCTGTGGTTGATGCACAATGATTGGTCTTCCTTCTTCAAGCTCAATCTCAAGGAGATCATCGACTTCTACGCTCAGGATTTTTAAAAGAAACAAAGAAAAAAGAGATAATTTTAAGGTATTACATTTGTTTACTAATGTATACGAGTTCATAGTTAACATACTTTTGTAAAGGAGCAGCTCACGTTATGGATGCCCCGTAACTTTTACAAGAATACATGTATCAGTAGACACATCATATTATATACTGTCTTTCTTCTTATTTTGCTCCTTCTCCTCTCCTTTTGGTTTGTCTCCAAGTTTCGTCTTCTTTTATATTTCTTTTTTGGATTTTTATATAAATAATGCTATATGTTTGAATTTGCTTGAAATTAGGTCTCCCAGAATCCAAATGGGACGTTGTTTCCTTTACTGAATGAATATTCCTAATCTAAAAGCTTAAGTCTTGGAATCCTTTCGGGTCAGAACAGGACTTTTCAGATGTGACCCTGTTGCTGTTGGGAAGCCGTGTATGATAGTGGTTTACTATGAGCTCCTGTGGATGTTGATTGGTGCAAAATCCCAAGTTAGGCACCTTTTGTGGTTGTAGAAATGGTCAAAGTATAATAGATTCATTGCTTAAGGGAAGGGCTAAAGCGGGTTAAGGTTTAAGAAAGAGCAACGTATATTATATATCTGAATATTACTTAACCATATTGAATACCTCTAACTCATTGTGTGGTTTGTTTCTCTGTAGCTTTCTTCCTTTGTTTGCAAAACAAACATTCTTTACTTTTGCTTTGTATTTTGCCCTTCATTGCTAAGAGAAGAGGCTATTTCATTCCATCCAAGAAGAGGACAAAACTTAATTATCATCATCATCGTGGGCCATCTCATCAATGTTTCATCTAGCCCTAGAAAACTACAAAAGGCCCAAGAACGCCCAGGAAAAAAGTTCAAGTTACCAAAACTTTTGCGAGCCCAAAATTGTTGAGATCCAAAAATGCTGGTAGTAGTATGTTTAGATAACATAATCACATTATTACATGTAAAATTCTCATAAATTTCATCTTGCAAACCTAACTATAAATGCAACTATTGGAAGCAATCAACATTTTGTTCCAAAATTTTTATTTTCTTTTATGATGTTAAAGTCTTCAATAATCTTACCTAAAATTCAAACTAATGTTTTATCTCATATATGAATTTAAACAATATCTTATCTCTTATACAAATTTAAATTTTATGCTTGCAAAATAAGGGATTCCTTATTCAAAGTCTATTAAAAAGATTTAGGTACACTTTCAAACAATCATAAATATTTCTCAAATACAATAATTGACTTAGGCGTCAAAGCCTATTTTTTTTTTTCTTTTTTAGGTTCTTTAGGGATCCAACTCACCATAACAAATCTAATAATTTTAAAGAATAACATTTGATGTTATTTATGAGAACCAGAGCAAAAAAATCATGGCTCTGAATAATAATATGCAGGATAATTACAACATTGCTCATCCTTACAATGAAATGAAATATGTTTTTTCTCTGAGCCTTATGAGCAGTCCTAAACCTCACAAGGACATGCTTAAGGTGGCAGATGACTTTTTACAGAGCCTTGTGAGTAGTCCTACACGTCATAAGGATAAGCTTGAGGTGGTGACCAACTTTTCTCCAAGCTTTGTGAATAGCCCTATACCCCACAAGGACAAGACTTAAGTGGCAGATGACTTTTCTCCAAATCTTGTGAGTAGTATTACGCCTTAAGGTGACAGATGACTTTTCTCCAAGCCTTGTGAATAACCTTGCACTTTACAAGAACATGCCCTAACTAGTGGCTGAATTATCTCAAAGCTTTATGAGCAGTCTTACACCTCATAAGGATATATATATATATATATATATATATATATGTATATATGTGTGTGTGTGTGAAGAATAACGGATTTCTAATGCCCAAAAAGCACCCAAATGATCTCTAATGCCTATAAAGCACCGAGATGATCTTTAATGCTTAGTATCATAATTGGGTTTCAACTGAGAAAGCTTTCGATGGGAAAATAGAAGAAAATTTTTTATTTAAAATTTTTTGAAAGAAAATAAAACAGAGGACTCACTTTCAATCTTTTTTATTGTGTGATTGACCATCAATTTTTTGTTCATTTTTAAAAAATTAAAAAATAAGAAAAAAAAACAATGATGTAAATTTTTCAAAGAAAAGAATTTAAGAGCTAGTTATGTGTGGAGAACGATTAATACTTGCATAACGCTCAAACTTAGTGCCTATTAAATGCACATATTTTTCAAATTTAAAACAAATTTAGAGTTTAAAAAGAAATATATTGTTTGAAATTTTTATATTTAGAAAATGCATGAGGGCATTTTAAGAAATGCGAGAACTTCACCATAGTGCTATTTCGCATATTTTGAAAATAACTTCAAGAGAATAGAAGAGCTTTGCCATTGCTTGGCTTTTCATCCTCACCTCATGGGAAAATGGGTGCATGCATTTTAATGATACGAATGAAAATTCTATTAAAATCATATTTTATTTTCTTTGAAAAGAAAGTCTTATGAAACTAATTAAAATTCTACATCAATGAGCTATTATTGTAGAAATAGAACACTAATGCTCAAGAATAACATCCAACATTATATCAATCTATTTTATTCTAATTTATATTCCTAAGAATAAAGAACAATATAGCGCACTTCTTTTCATCCTTTTTTTTCATTCTTTAATCTTTATTTAATTTTTATCCTAATTGATATTGCAAATAAGGAAAAACTACTATGATATTTCTTACTACTAACAATTATTCTAAAATTATAAGGAAATGTAAGAACAAATTTAATACTTGAAATTTAAAAATGATTTCTACTAATCAACAACAATTTTATTAAAAAGAATTTACTTTATAATCCTAATCTACTGTTACAAGATTTGAGTAGGAGGAAATAGAAAGCTACTTATAGAAACCTTAGTAGAGCACTTCAAATCTCCAAGCTTGTTTAAATTGCTTGATTCTTATTGATGAAGAATTTTGAGCTTACCACCCTTATTTATAAGGGTTTAGTGGTGTAGGTTTGCATGTTATCATGTGAACCCGCTTCTTAGGGTGATCTGCACACCTTAGGAGTGTTCAACCTTTGGTAGGTTCAACCGAAAAAAGTTCAATCTTGACAATTCAACTGAAGAGAGTTCAGTTATAAGGGTACAATTCAACTACAAGACAGTTCAATGGTGGCCACTGGTGAATTCCGAATCTTTGCTTGCTCTCAACATAAAATTTATAGCCTTGTCTCTTGTCTTTTCAACATCACTTAAATTACTTCTTTTAAAGCTTAGACAAAAGAATTATCCCTAAGATACTAAAGCAGTATAGCTAGTTACTCTATCCTAGCATCATGTAACTTCTGCCTTGATGTGTTATCTAATGTAACCCAAATTTTCAAAGGCTTAAAACTTCAAAATTATAGATCTATCTCTTATTTTTGCAACATCGATTGAATCACTTCATTGAGAGCTCAAACAAAGAAGCTATCCATGAAATACTAAAGCAATGTAGCTAGTTACTTTATCTTAGCATCATATAGCTTTTGCCTTGATATTTTATCCAATGTAGCTTGAATCTCCAAAGATTTAACTCTTATACATTTGCAAAATTGACTTAATTTGGAGCTTAGATGAAAGTGTTATCCCTAAAGTTCTATAACACCTTTGTAGTAGTCCTAAGGCTTAATTTTGACTTTTTGGTTGCCTAGGATGGTAAATTGGTCTCTTTGATTTCTTAACAAGAGCAAAATTAGGTATGCATGACTTCCTATCTTTGTCCGTTTATGAGAATCATGGATAAAAAAGAAATATTCAAGATACTTAATTTTACTTTTGGGATAAAATTGATCCTTTCTTTAACCCATTTGGCTATTTTTTCTCAATGCTTTATTCATGTTACGCCAATTTCTTTTCTTTTTCTTTGTTTTTATTTTATCTTTTTTTCTCTTTTCTTATTTTTTTCCCTTTCTTTTTTATTATTTTGTTATTTTTCTTTTCGTATTAAATTAATCTTTGCACATGCTAGATGATGAGTAATTTTCAAAGCCTCTGTTTATTGATGGTTATAACATTCTGAAAAAGGATATCCTAAAGGTTTGTTTAACAATGACGATGACATTTGGAGAATTTAAAATGTTCCATTTCAACAACAATTATGATACTTCTAAAAACTTTGTTCAAAAATGGCCATGGCATTTGGAAAATCTTAAATGTTTTGTTCAACAGCAACTTTGACACTTCAAAATCTAATCTTCGACACTTTAAAATCTAAAATAATTTATTCAACAAAAAGGCTTTGACACTTTGAAATTTAATGACGACTTTGAAATTTTGAAATTTAAAATGCTCTGTTCAACAACAACTATGACACTTTGAATATCTAAAATGGTTTATTCTGTAACGACTTTGACACTTTGAAACTTGAAATGCTCCACTCAATAATAGTTTTAACACTTGAAAAATCTAAAATGCTCCACTTAGGAAATCTATAATACTTTGTTCAATAATTTTTTGACACTTAGGAAATTCAAAGTGCTTTATTTAATAAAAGCTTTGATACTTTGCAGAAATCTAAAATGCTTCGTTCAACAACGGTTTTGATGCTTTAAATTTAGGATACTCTGTTCAACAACGGTTTTGACACTTTTGAAATCTAAAAATTTGATCTAATGAGGATTTTGAACAATCTTAAAAAACATGTGTTATTGTATAATGAAGAAAATTAAATAGCCCATCTAACGAGGATTCTAAATAGCCCTAATTTTTATTTTTAATAATTTTTTTTATTTTTTCTCTATTTTTTTTATTTCTTTTCATTTCTTCTCTTTTTCTCTCCCTTTTTTTTTTTACTCTCTACTACTTCATTTTCTTTCTTATTTTCTTCTTCTTTCTTTTTTATTCTTCTATTTGTTCTTTCTCTTTCTCTTTTTTGTCCTTTTTCTTTTTTTGCTATCTTTTTTTCCATCTCTTTGTTCTTTTTTTTTTCTTTTTCTCTCTTTCGTTTTTGATTTTTTTTTTCCTTTTTTACTTTTTAATCATTTTTCTCTTTTCTTTATTCCTTTTCCTATTGTGTTTTTTGTTTTCTTTTTTTTTGTTTTATTATTTTAGTTTTCTTTTTTCTTTCCTCCTTTTTTTTTTTTTGGTTCTTTTCTTCCTTCTTCCTTTTCTTGTTTCAATAAAATATATGCAATGGTCATGTATTTATGGAAATGCAATGACTATTTTCTGTTGTTCATTTATACTTTTTTTTTAAGAATTTCTTTCTTTTTCCTTTTTATTCTTTATTTTTTCAAGCAAGAGCGACCATCTTCTTTTCTTTTCTTCGTATAATATTTGATCTCAAAACTTCATAAACACTATTCATTTCTTTAAAGTAATCTTCATTGAGGTTCAGTTCTGATAATTGCCCAAACTGAATGTAATTCTCAATTTTTTCTGATGCTGAAAAGCCCTTGCATAAAATATCCCCATTTTCTCTTTTTCACCCCTTTTCTTTTTGTTTTCCTAATAAAACATGTAATTAACTCCATGAATGTTGATTGTGTAATATTATAGCTTCATATTGAATTTGATCATTATTGAATCTCAAATAATGAATGATATTATAATGAATAATTTGCAAAGTGATATCTAGAATTTTTGTGAGAACTTAGAAAAACTCGAGCAATGATGGGATCTTGTGAGAGAGTTAAGAATGTAACTAGAACCTGACTTTGTCGAATAAGATAAGGAAAGAATCACAAAGATGGTCAACAAAGGTTGATTTTTTTTTTTTGGGAAAAAAAAGGATTACAATAAACATTCCAATACCATTTTTATTCATTTGGATTTCATCCTGAAGAGATTATTTTTATTGGTTTGGTGATCTTCATCATCTAAAACGATTCTGAATAGTAACCTTATGCCAAACCTACAACTGATGGGAATTATCAAGTTGCATCCACTGGAAAATGTGGTGATATTCATTATTATCTATCTTATCCTTGTATGCATGCATGAAAAAATCAATTCATCACCATGCATTAAGCGAATTAGGATATATTTTGAACCATTATAACGACCAATAATCTTTCTCTATTTTAAAAAGTTTTTTCATCAACATAAGCCCAATTTTCTGAACCTCTTTTCACTAATGTAGCTATTCACTAAAATTGAAAATCAAAAGGTCTTTGTAAAGGTAGTAACATGGCTAATGAGTAATGGTAAGAAAAGAATCGGTAGAAGGAAAAATAACTTAAATTGGAAAAATACTAATTGAAGTATACTTGTTCAAGAAAAATGTGTCTGATGCAATTGAGTTTTCTTCTTTCCTTAGTGATTTATAAAACGATGCTCAACTTTGATCGTTCAATGCAAAAGCATAAGGTGCAAGTAGATGACTCTTTGCTATGAATATATGAGAATTTTGACTTCCATGGCTTGAAAATCCTTTAATACGAAAATTTATCAACAATAAAGGAGATCAACAATATTTATAAAGAATCTCGTGTGTCACAAATAAAACTAAACCCATAAGTATTTGTCGCAACATCCGCCCAACGTGAAACAGTAAACCACCTCAAAGTCCTTTAATCTTTTTTTATCATTTCATTGAAACCTATAATGAATTGGTTGCCATCAACCATTCTGAGCTATGATTTATCACCTAGTAATATTTACCTTATTTTAGTAAATGCTAGCTTATACTCAAAGTTATTAAAATAAGAATTTTGATTTACAGTGGTCAAAATTAGATATAGAAGTTAGTTGCTTATAGGAAAACTGTTAGGACCTCATAACACTCAATGTAAGAATGATTACAAATCTAATAATGTGTTATTCTAGATACTTACGTATACATTTTCTTTATTTCTTTATTTATATCTTTATTTTTTGTCATCATTATGGCATATAAATTTTAAAAAAAAAATTCATCTCAAGATCAGGAAGAAAAATAATCATTACATAGAGGTGTTCTTGCCATCACTATGACGAGGAATATTTTTTGAGAGAAAAAAGTTTACCTTCATTATGTGAGCAAGACTTTTCATTGACAAATACTATTTGATTTATTGCTTATTTAAGAGTATTTTCTTTCAAGTATTCAGAGTGTTTGTTTACATTTCATGGTCATTATCTTAAAATTAAATAAACTCCTCATTCCTCAAAATTTTTTTAAAAAAATCATCACTATGATAAATTCCATATTTCTTCTTTAGATTTAATTTTTTAATATCAATTTGTTTAGTTATTTTATATTTTTGATTAAAAAAAGGAATGTAAGATGTATAAGCAATAATGATAAGTAATTTAAATAAAAATAAAATAAAATAAAGTAATTGTATATGCAAGCAATTAAATTTTAAATAGTATTATGATGATTATGCAAATAATTTAGCATAATAAAAAAGTTTTTATATAAAAAAAGGATAATCATAAAATTTAATCAAACCAATGGTTCCAAAATTTTAAGTATTTTAAATGAAGTGACCTAATATGATTCTTACCAAGCTTAATTGCTTGAGTTCATTTATTATGAGCTTCACTAGCCACTTTTCCGTAAACCCACTAGTAAAGTGGATTTGGTGTTAACCAAACTTATTGGTTTCTTTCTTCAAAAGATTGGATTCGCAAATATGGGTTTAATAAACTACTTCTTTCTTCAAGCCCAACCTGTAAAGTGAGCTTGGTTTAAGACCAAACTCACTGTTTTCTTACTTCGTTTGAACAAACTTTTATTGAGCTCAAACCCAATCGATTGTTTTTTTAAAATCCTATCTTATATTCATATTATTTTGAAACTCAAACCAATTGGGCTTTATTTAAATAAAGCTTACTAGTTTTTTTTTTTAAAAAAAAATTGACCTTAATATATATATATATATATCAATTTTTTATTTAAACTCAATACTTATTGGGCTCCATTCTAAAGGAAACCCAAGTAAAATTCTAGTCCCTTTTTTGCAAGCCTATAACTAAGCCTAAAACCCATTTTTAACTCCAATTTAACATTTACTCAAACCCATAAAACTTGGGATTTATCTCTCTTAAGCATAAATCCCATTATTTAATCTTATTAAGTTAAGCCAACAATTTTTATATCAAGTCCAACCCTTGACTAGGTATCATTCGTGGCCCAACCCCATCACGTCCACTATACATGAGTTACTTCACATTTCCCTTTTTTTTTTTCCTTGATTTAATATTAATGAAAAGATAAAGATCTACAATATTAAGCATCAATTCACCCAAAAAAAAATGAATAAATAAATATTCAAATTACTAGAATAGGTAAAAATTATGATGCAATGTGAACTAATGTTCCATCCAATGAAAGAAATCTTTGTGTAAGAAATTTTGGCCTTGCTACTAGTTCATGAGCAAAGAATAGAAAAGCACCAAGTTGCAACGGGTAATGTTAATTCCATGACCAAACTTGCCTTTAATATAAATGAGAATTTATTTGACAATTTAGGTCGAAACAATAACAAATAACTCAAAGCACCATCATAGTTGAGAGAAGAATCACAGCCACCTTAATGCAGTAAGATAGAATAATTAAAACCCACTTGCCAAACTTGGATGAAGTAAGGACACTTGCCAAATTTGTATGAAGCAAGGACACATTGCATATGCAGCTCGCACAGAGTCGAAGAGCACTATCATGGCCGTAACGTTGGTGGAGTTGGCTCAAGCAATGACAATTCAAAATGCCTTCATGGATTCCACTTATGCAATTGTTAACTTATGGTAATATGCCAATGATGACACATTAAGCCATTGCTCGATAATCTCAATGGGTTAAACCTATGTTGGTGAACAAAAAGTGAATTTTGACATAGGAAGGCACTTAACATTTCTCATCTTGAATATATATATAGCCACTTTCATACCAAACATCAAACTACATCCAAGAATTGTTCTTAAAGTCTTAAAAATTTAAGATAAAGATTATATAAAATTTTGATATTTACTTACGAAATTCATGTCCATTTAATGTAATTAACCCTTAATTTTATTAAAAAACTAATTTATAAAATTATATTTAACTCCTCTTGTAATTTCTTCATGCTTCAATTTGATGAACTATTATGATGATTTGCTTTCTCATTTGTTCCAACATTTTTCATATGCATTTTTTTTATTCTCCTTTAGGCTAAGCTCTATGAGTAGAAATGTTGACATTTGTTTTGCTATCACATTCATAATCAACGTTAGCAATTTTAAATGTTTTTTTTTTCATCAAACCACTTATTATAAATTAAAAAATAATAATCTCCACATAAATTAATATTTATGGTGAAATTTAGAGTTTATGGGGTTAAAACATTAAAAGATTGTATCGTGGATATGTATTAAATTTTTAAAATTTATATTGTCTGAAAATTAATTATAGTACGAAACAAATACAAGATTTTTACTTACAATATCTTGTAGATGCATTTTAAAACATGAGAGGTAATCTCAAAGATAAAAATTCATAGTAATCAAGATTTTGAAGTCAATAATCTCTATAATGTGACACAAATCAAAATAATTTATTTTAAAAAATTCTTAAAAAGCTAAGCTAATTAAACAGTATAAATTATTAACTTGTCATTTAATTAGATATGTAAAGGTATAGATTCATCAATTGTGTTTTTTCATTTGACAGCTGAATTGATTTTAATCAATTCCATTATATGTATATATATGAACTGTCATTATTAAGGAACTAATAACAAAACCAAAATCAACAGAGTAACTTTGTTTTTGAAACTTGGGTGTTAATTTTGGACTTTTTCTTGGGCCCAAAACAGTATGAGAGCCTTGTTGGCTGTGTACCCACTAAACACCAATAGGTCCAGTTGGTGTCTGGAATGGGCTTCAACATAGCATCAACAAGCTCCAATCATGAGCTAAATCAGTTTCAGATGGATTACCAATAGACAGCCTGATAGTTCTCTGTGCCAGGCAACCAAGCTGCCCTTCTACTTTAAGCCTATCTTTCTCTTCTTCTCTTTTCAAGGTAGAAACCCAAAGATTAATCATCAGAAACCTTCCATTGCATAAGAAAAACCTGAAGCTTAACTGGTGGCCCTTGACAGTCTTCTAAAAAGCAAAAATGGAAATGTGTATTTCTAAAATGATTTTTTTTTTTAAAAAAAAGAAACTAAACTAGTTAAGAGTCATAGAAAAGGGGATAGTTTCAATAGCACATGCAAACATACATAACTTTGATTAATGCATTACATGGTTCACACCATTTGTTAATTTTAGACATGCAAGTAAGATCCTATGATAATTTGCAATTCTTCTTTTTAGTTTGAATGTTAGTACTATTCATGTGAACAATTATATATAAATTAGCTTATAAATTCGGCTTCCCATTTCATAAAACTTTTTTAAATTTTGACTTAACTAAGAATATCTACATATTCAATTGTTAGGATTAATTATATTAAGAGATATGCATTTTGCTCATGGTCTCAAATTGAAACTTGCAAAAAAAAAATATATATATATCTATTTAAAACTTAAATTTTTTATTGAATTATCAATGTAAAATTTTTATTTATAGTTTTTGTTAATATTAATAGTTTTTCTCACACATGTAATGTGCATGTATTTTTATTTACACAATTAACTTAATACCTTATTAAATACTATCAAAACAAACAAAATGTTTATTTTTTTCTCTTTAAATATTTATATTTTATATATTTTTATTAAATTTAATACAAAAAAATATTTATGTTTTCTAATATTGTTTAAAAAGGTATTAAGATAATTACATAAGTAAAAAATCACATACATATCACGTTTATGCATAAAATTATTAATATTAATAAAAATTATACATGAAAGTTTTACATTAAAAATAAAATATAAATATAAATTTTAAATAGATAATTTTTTAATGCAAATCTTAATTTAAAATTATAAACAAAGTGCAAGTTTTTTTAATATAATTAAACTTTATTCTTCTAATAAAAGCCAATCGCTATAATATAATGTTCTATACCGTGATCCAAGTGCGACAAATTAAATACAAATAAAATCAAGTTATCAAAACAGATTAAAATTACCACATGCTTTACAGATAGGTTTAGCCTGTAATTGATTCAAGTTTTAAAATACTATGCAAAAGCTCTGTGCTGGTGACGATAATCTCCACAATGTAAAAACATAAGTACCGTCATATCATTTTGCTAAGACTAAGAACATGTAAAATATCAATAATGAAAATTATGTAGACTAAGTTTTTACATATATACTTTACAATCTTATAATCACAAACACAATTAGATTATGATTTAAAGTCTTTTAAGACATTATTAATATAATTAACGAGAAAGAAATAGGACGCAAAACTTAATCTTTAGATGCATATATACTATATGAATACAAATCCTACGGTGAAAATTTTGTGACGACAATCGATTGGTTAATTATAAGTATTGTACATAAGATCACCGGACAACAACATTTCTGAACAGATTTAACATAAAATCATTGTCAACTGTTGTGGTTAGGATGACCAAATGATAAATTATATCACCAACTAGGTTAGGAATTAAAGATGGAAACAAACCCAATAAGATATCCGATGAAAGAAGACTGCCTAGTACGTTGTGATCATCGTTGTCGCCTCTCTCATTATCATCAGTTGTTGACAACATTAAACTAATCCTCGGAAAATGTGGTTGTGTTTATCTTAATTTCTTTATTATGTGACATAGATCATTAATTATATTGAACATATATGAAACAATGGGTACGTTTTCTTGTGAGAATATAAAATTCAACTGCTCTTGATTCTCCATAAAAGGTGACAGCTTAGAATCAAATGGTGTAAGCGTAAGGTAAAATTTGGTATTATATAAATGCACAAGACCCGGTCATCTCGCCTTTCAATCCAGGCTTTCTCAATAATTAAGTTCCACTAGGGCTAATTAATAACCTGTATATTTTGTTGATGTTCTTAAGCTAAGATAACCACTATTCAACTTTCTCGAACCATCATCAGGACGACAAAAGTAGATAAAATAGAATAATCTTGGGATCACTTCATTTTTAAGATGGTCAAGATTGATGATTAAGGCATGTTTTTGGAAGCATAATTTTTCTCATGTTATTCGATGACCTAAGTTCTAGTGAAGTTCTTATCATTTTCTTGAGAAAGTTGATTATGATTTCTTTGTGTAAAGCTCCATGGAACAAATCAACAACCTAATTGACGCTACTGTTTCAAACAATTTGCATATCCTCTATCAGAAATAGTTTCCGGTTTCTCATTGCGAGTGAAGTTCCCAGCATCGATATCTCATGTCTTCTACGAATTCAACACATATCTTGGTATGCAACTCCATCTCTATAACACATATTTCTTTTGGTAAGCGACTTGTTGACAGTTCTCGATGTAGCATCATGGAGGATACAATTGACATGAAAATCATTTGAGTTTGTTCTCTTCAAAGACTAGATTTATTGTTATCGGATTCCACCCATCACATAGATCATGGAGCATGCCTTCTTTATATGGTTAAGAAAGCTATGAAACTCATTGCTGATGACCAACTTGACATGAATGAAGACAATATGCTATCAATTCATCAACAGAGAAACAGGAAGATTAAAGCTCCATGATAGCTAAGACAGAGATCGTAAATGAATTGGAAAAGGAAGCATTTAATCCCACTTGCTTGAATCATAAGCACGAACAAAAGCTTGAAGTTGTGCTTCTTGCTTCCAGCAATGTTTGGAATCACTATATATCATCAGTAAATATAAATGTTTCATGAAATACTCAAGTTTTCAGCATTTTCACTTGTACCAAACAGGAGGTTACGCATTACTTCCATAACAAAAGCTTAAATCATCTCATTACTGATGCTTTGTCCCGATGTTTTTAAAGGGCCCTGTTTAGTTGTTTGCCCCTTAAGATGTGGCCTGCAAATAATTACTTGAAGGAAACATTGCTAAAGCATATTCCTAATCTAAAGTGCTTTAAGGAATCAAATGCAATTCGCTCAAGATAAGCACCACAAGCTCTTGTTTCATCAATGTTTAGTGAGGGTTTAACAGGCAAGCATTTTCTTTGTCACCCATGGAACCTAAGCATGCATACAGATTCGCCAGGTGGAGAATAAAGTAATTCTCCAATGTTTCTTTACATTATCCAGATACTATATATGGAAATATATCCTAACGGGGAAAATTTTGATCAGAAAAATGTTTTGAGTATAATTATCTTAATTAAGGGATGAGACCCTAACAACTCAAGAGGGCATGCTGGAGCCAACAATCAATGGCAATTAGCATCTCGATAGGCAGAAAAGCTATTTATGATCTACATGCCTAGCAAGAAGCTAGGATGATCGATCTTCCCTGGCATTACTTTCTCTTTGTAGAATCATCATTTGACCATGTTATAACGGAAAAAATTCCATTCTCTGATCAAGCTCCTTTAGAATAAGCTCTAGAGGGAAAAATTAACAAGTTGGAGAGAAAACTCTTAAAAGAGTAGCTGATAATCCTCTAATACAAAACAGAATATAACTAGCTTCACAAAGGAGTAGAGCCCGGCCAATTAGTGCTCGATGGTGTTTACAGAAGGATGGTGTTTACAGAAGGGGCTTTAATAATCTCATGTGTACTATGTTGTTGCAGTAATTTAAACTAAGCCGCAAAATGCAGCAGTTGGTTAACCTGAACACCCAAAAGATTTGGCCACAGCTAGATATAATATATCTTTTTAGGTATTAAATGGACCGACAAGATTTTGAAGTATAGATGGAATTATATCTAACATGAGAATGAAATATATATATATATATATATATATATATTATATGCTAAAGGCAACAAAAGAAAGCAGAAAATTATTATAGTATGAGAAAAGTGACGGTAAAATGCTACCTACATAGGCTGTGAGAAAGAGAGAATGATATATCTAGCAACAATAGGTTGCCGAAACAGAAGAGTGTCCTCACCCATGAAAGAGAGATAGAACTATGGCTGTTTGCTTTATCTGCAACTGTGCTTGGTGTCTCTCTAAGGAAACACGTAGGGGTGTTTAGACATAAGGAAAACAAATCTTCCTTCTATCCTGGCAGTGCTCACTTCCTCAATGGGTGTGTATAAGTACCAGAGATACTTAATTCGTAAGCTTAGTGCCTACATGAATGTCTCAGTGTTCAATTAGATGAGTTGGACCAGAAGGGCACATAGCCATGTGAAAATGGCTCCATTCTTCCCTATCTCAACCATAAAGAGCACATATAAGCCCTTAACAAACTAGTTTCTTGATGAAGAAACCACTTTAGCTATATTTCAAATGCATTTAAATGATAGAGAAGCATGAAGTATCGCAAATCATCAACCAACACATGAGAATCTTTACAGTAACACGTCAAGAAAGTTGTTTAATTAGTACATAAGCCTTGTAAATGGAGAAATTCCTCTGGGTTTCGATTATCTTATTAAATTTCATCTACTAGAGCTAGAAAACTATTTGGAATTTATGACCAACTAGAGAGCTAGCTAGATCAAGAAGGTCAGATTGAGCATTTATGTACCAACACCATGTTGGTTTGGCTCCATGAAAGTACATACATAAAAAACCCAATGAGGAAAACCTTGCTGATTGCTTTAGCAGACCGTTGTATTTATTCTCTACTAAAAATAATGTAAAAGAGCACAGTTCCATGTTACCAAATCCCACGAGAGATTTACTTCAAGTAAGTCTTTATTCATGAAACAACAAAAGAAGTACACCATTGTACATAACAAGAAGAATTTATCTGTTTGGTCCACAGATGGAACCAGCTAATAAGAGCAGATGGGAAAAGGGAGAACAAACAAGATTAATAGCTAATCCAAAGGGCCCGAAAAACCCTAGTTGATCGTTAGTATTACTAGAGGAGTGACTGCTGCAAGTGCCCAAGCATAATGAACATGTACTCAAAAACCATTTCTTATAAAGAAGAAAAGAGTAGCTAAGAGTTTCACCATGAACAACTATTTTCATAAATCAGGGTCCAAAGAAGGAAAACCCAGAAAAGGAAAGAAGAGAAGAGAACCAAAATACTAAAAAGGAACCTAAAATTAACATCAACAGAAGTAGGAGTAGAAGGAAGAAATTAACATGAAGGCCAAGAAGATGATGGCGAAGATGACAAGTCCTTAGAATTTGCTAACCTTTTTATGATCCAATAATCCCATATCTCTCACACAATGCACAAGCTGCTCCCCATAATCTGGTCGATCACATTTTAAGCTCGAAGTCACCGCCAACAATCCAAAAGAATCACTTCTCAAAACGGAGGCCTAGCACCAGCGTTGCCTGCCCAGCCCTCCACTGGCAACTGAACGTTGGGAGGCATATTCAGCGGCAAATTAAAGAAGGGTAGACCACCTGCAGGGCCCCCTGGCGCTTCTCCAAACATGTTGCTCCCACCACCGCCACCGCCTCCTCCGCCACCACTACCGCCGCTCTGCATCTGCAGCTGGTCATCTTCCTCTAGTGGCAGCCTCTCGTAGGCGACATTAGTAAAAGATGCTGCGATGACAATCACGGGACCCGCTGCCATGAGCTCTCCCACCACGCTACCTCCCACCACCTGGCCCTGACCCCCCGCGAGGAATATGGTCAAACTGGTTGCACCGGGAGGAGCAGGCGGGGGGAGAAAAGAACCAGACAGGGACAATATTTCGAATCTGCCGTGCAGAGTGACTATCGCTCCTGCTGCAGCTGGCTGCCTGATGCTGACGTTGGTGACTGTACCGCTGCCGCTCAGTATGCAGATTCCGCGCTGCCTTCTCCGGGCGTAGTTGGCCACGCAATCGAACACGTCGCACCCGTTTCCGACCTCCAGAATGTGAGCGCGAAGTGTGTTGGCGCTCTCTCGGGTGATGATCACTGGGGGCTTGGGCTTGTTCTTGGACCCGGGCGGGCGACCCCGTGGTCGGCGCCCCACGATGTCTCCTGGGCCAGAGTTGGCGCCGGCAGTGACCAGGTCGAGACCCTGGTGGGAAGACCCGTCTTCATGGTGGTGGTCAGCTGTGGAGAACGGACCACCACTCCCTCCGCCTCCTCCTCCAGCAGAAACACGGTTGTTGGTTTCGTTTTCTTCGGATTCAGGTTGGTGCTGGAGGTGAAGGTCCGGTCTGTGGAGCTGGTGAATGTAGCGAGAAGCAGTACCTAGATCAAGACCGGCCATGCCAACATCAAAAGGAAGAGAACAGGAAAACAAGAAGGCGAAAAAAGAAAGATTAAGGATTAAAATAACTTTTTTTGGAGATTAAAAACTGTTTTTGAGGGGTTTGTTTATTGCAAGCTAAGTGAAGAAAATTATAAAGAAGAGGAAAAAGAAAGGGAAAGGGAGGCTCCGGGACTCGAAGAATAATAGATTTGAGTAGAGAGAGAGATTTGTTTTGAAAACAAAAACAAAGAAAACAAACAACAGTGAGGATGGAGCGCAGAGAAAGGGAAGGCAAGGAGGAGGAAGGAGAGGAGACAAAGACTCAAAACGCAGTCATTTCTCTAACCCCAAAAGTTTAAATATATACTTAAAATATTCATTTGTTCATTATTTTTTTATTGCTTTTCTTATGCCCAGAAAGCAAGTCATTGCATACCAATTTCACTCTCACTCAAAGCGCGTGCAATACACGCATAATAGCATTAAAAATCATCTACCCATTTTGTACAAGACATCGTACGCGAAGCAGTGACAAAACCCAAAATTCACAATATATTTTAATTTTGTACTCATTATGGGAAGAAAAAAGAAAAAAAATTAAAGGTGTTATTCACGAGAGGAAGAAGAGCGTGGGATTGCTGGGTTTGTTTAATGGGTGTGATCTAATGATATAAAAAAATGGAGTAAATGAACCCTAGATGGAGTAGTATGTGGGTGGGGTTAGCTGAGAAGCACAGGTTGGTCATGGGGGTTTAGACTTCCATGCCCAACACTAACTATGGTTAATTAATTACACAAAGTTGACCAAGTTTGGTTAACGGGCAGAGAGAAACCGGAACTTCCAATTTTTTTAATTAAAAAACAAAATTGAATAAATAAATAAATAAACGAAGGAGAAATGGGCAAGTGGGAGATGGGGCTGCGGCGCGTGGGGTCCACTCTTGTCCTCTCTTCCCCACCGTGAACCGCCACCTTCTTCTTCTTCTTCTTCATCTTCTCTCCGCGAGGCTGCTGCCTCTTTGCTTGACTGTCTTCTCAGGTAATTAAATTATCAGATAAAATTTTATTATTTTTAATATTTTTATATTATTTAATAAGATAAAAAAACAGCTCAGCTATGCATTTTGACCTATTGCTCGGGACTAATTGACATTTTGTGTTGTTTGATTTTTGAATCATTGTCTCCATCAACTGTTTAATCTGCCCTACTTGATTTAAATTATATGAACATGTATTAACATTATATGAACGGAACTTTATGACAATTGCGATTGGTAATTTACTCTTTATGAACTGTTTGGCAAGAGAGAAAATAAAATGGGAGGAAACAGACAAATCTTCTTTGATTTCTTGCAAATTTTCCCTCCCCGGCAGTCCCATCTTTTCAATTTTCTGATATACCAAAAAACAAACTTGTTATTTGACAAGTAAATCAACAATTTGGGTCAAACTTACTAATGTGATTTATTAGAATTCTCTCTTGTTGTTAATACAAGCTTCCAAATTTGTCTGTTTCCGTTACATGAAATTACTAATATTCTTACACCGGACCGACATTATTGATGATTTAGCCATTCCCGTGTTGCTTGAATAAATATTAATTAATATGGGTAAAAAGAAGGGATATACTTTTACGGTTTCAATTAATTTATATAATTAGCATCCATAAACTATAATCACGAAACTGCTACTACCCTTTCTTAAGAGAAAAGAAAGGTGCTGCTCACACCGATGAAAGGGAAAGCCTAACCAATTCCCATGGCGGCTTTTTGGCACTGTTGTGATGCTCTGACGAGGCCGGCAGGATGTTTATGGTCGCTCACTTATCCAGTTCTTCGGTTCAATTGAATTAGTAGACTATTGGGTTTTGTCTAAATTAATCCATGAGAGAGGTTTTTTGCGTGTGGACACGGATTATTAAAAAAAAAATGGAAAATCTAGGTCGTCATTGGATACCCGACCACGTGTTAGGAACCACACTATATGTAATGTCACATTAAATTGACTATATAATAAATTTATATCCTTAAAATATATGATTAATTAACAAATAAAACTAATAGTAAAGTAATTGATGTCTACATATATTACTAGAAAATTATTGAAATCCAGTATGTATTATTATTCTTCACTTTCTTTGCATGACACCTTGATGGTCCGACTAGATCATAACTTTGTTAATTAAATCAATGTTCTCAAATAACTTGGTATAATAGATGATAAGACCATATAGACCCAAAATTATTTACTTGGGGTTCAAAATTGTTACTCTTAGCCCTAATTATATAATTAATCACCTAAGGAGAGGTAGGCTTCTTGATAATTAGAAAGTAATTAATGTTCTTCCTTTTCAAATTTATTTGGATATTACTAATTTTGATACAATATTCCATTTATATATAAAAGCAAATTAAATGAAATATTGGAAGACGATGAAGCCACGAGGGCGCATCTATGATGTATCATGCTTTTGCCCTAACACAAACGACTTGAAAGACATCAAAATATAAAAGAAGATACAAAATCGGGATTTAGTTGCCCTTATTGTAAATCAACTAATTAAATTAAGAGTATTCTGATATGATTTTCAAAGTTTATATATGATAATATAAGTTCAATTCTCAAATACATTCTCATATCTTTTAAAAATTAATCTACTAATTAATTAATAGAGAAGTCTTGATTCAAATATTTGGGTACGAGTTCTAAAATTATAATTTTTTAATTACTATAAAAGTCTGTTCAAAATATGTACATAATAATTACTTGTAATTACAAATCAAAATAATTTAAGTAATAAATAAATATGACATAATCAATACAAATTGTAAGTTTGGCTGATAACAATGTGGTAACGTCATTTTGAATTGATGGCATTTACATTTCCAAGAGAGCATTCATGGTATGCCATGATCATATGTACTTCCAACAAAAGGAGTCTCAATTAATTTGTTTTATCCCTAATGCCAAGAGGAATAGAAGCAAAGCAACTTGTTGGCCCTTGACAGCTCCGTTCGGCCAACATAGGCTTGCAAGGTTGAAGACGCAAAGAAAAATTGAAGTCATAGCAGAGGAAATCAAAGAAAGCGTATTACTCCAAATTAGAGGAAGGCTTGTTTACTTGGGCAGGATATATACCCTTTACTATGACTTACCTAACTCATAAAAAAAATCATATGAAATTGCAGAGAAGAAAAAGGAGCCAATACCCATCTTCAAATTCTTACTCACGGAGAGATTAATTAATTAAGCGTCGTACAAGTTTTATTTTATGCATACTTGTTTGACAAGATGATTAATAATCATGTCCGTAACCTCCGAATGTAGCCAATTAAAGGAGTTGGATTTCATAGCATAAAAATTTCTTAATCTTTTCTTAGTTTCTTTGCCATTTTCGTATATTGTACAAGTGAGACCTTGAAACCCTTTTACGGATATTGTACGATGTTTCTATTTACAAGGTTATTATTTAATATGTATTAGACCACATCTTAGTAAATGTGAAATGATATATTATCTTAATTAATTAATTAATTTGTTTAACTAGTAGAGAAATAACCAATGTTTAATCATTAGTTAATAATTAATTTATTGCATCTCTAGGTGGAAAACATTTTATTCATTAAATTAAGGATGCGAGACGAATCCTTTTAGATTTTATTTTATTTCTTTAACCCTAATAATCTATTAAAAAAGTGACATTTCACAATGTAGCAATTTGGAAAAGAAGGAAGCGTGGATAGGATAGCTAGATAATGAGATTTAAGATTAAGGTAATCACCAATTATCTATGATATCCCTACATGTATTGGGAGCTTATATATATGTATGTATTTATATTATCTACTTATGTATGTAAAAAATATAAACATATATTATCTGTTTCCAATTTATACACGCAAAACAATCTTTGTGGATTTCCTTAGTTTCGGAAAGTTTTGTTATAAAATTAGTTTTTTATTAAAGTAATGGAACATATATTTATTTATTTATTAAAACATATTATATATTGCTTTATTATTAGAAATGAATGAATGAATTAATTATCAATGTTTATGAAATCCAAAAACATTAAATTATGACACTATAGTACTATGCATATATATATATAAATTATCAGCGACACACACTATGGTGCTTTTTTTTTTTTTTTTGTGTATTTGTAACATTTGTACATGGACACTTTGTAAAGCAACATCACTACCTATAATAATAGTGGTAGCAACCCATCCTCACACCCTAATTAATGGCCTTATTAGAATCAATTTGATACATTTTTTATGTAAAATTTGACATATGAAGACTGATGAGGAAAAAGCTTCCGATTGAGTCGTCTTTACTTATGAGACGGGTAATCATAACACAAACTCATTTTGAGTAGAAGACAAGAAAAATGACCCTTCACGTTTGCTAATTAACGATATTTTCAACACACGAGGTTTTGAATGTCTTGTTGTTCTTGGTTTTGATCAAAGCATATGTGATGGGTAATAAAAATAGATCAATGCTTCTTATTCCATTGCTTTCTAGCTATGAACCAAAGGGATTTTCTTGATTAATTATGATTTCTCGGAAATGATTTTGCAAAACAAGAAGGGGAATAACTTCTTTTGCTTTTGGATTCCATCGCTAGAACAATTTTCTATTCCGAGAATAATAAAACGATATTCTTTGAAGCAATTAATTTAACAATCGGTCCAAATTAAACATGATCTAATAGGATTTAATTATGTGACCCTTAATGAGTATAACAAAGTTGAAATTGATTTGTTAATTGGCTGAAAGGGTAGGGCGCGTCAAGAGCACGATTTGATGAATAAAAGAGCAAAAGTGGTAGAAGAGGAGCAGTGCTTGTCATGGTTGTCTTGTACCTTTAAAAGAGACCTAAAAGAGAGAAAGATATTTGAAACACCCCCGAATCACAAACGTCAAATCCAATTCTTGGATCCACGTAACCTCAACGCAGACTCTAGGGTTTATATGCTCTTGTCGTACCCTTATTTATATTAATTATATACTATGATCTCCTTTTATGTTCTTGATATGACAAATATACTTTATATTATATTTCCATATATTCGTATCTTTACATAATGTAGCATTTATTGTTAACTCTCTTGATAACATAATCTTTTCAGAAATATTAGTCACCATGCGTGAGCTTAGTCATCACAGATCACTAATTTCGTTAGCTAACTTGGTACAATGGATTACTATAGTTTAAGTACATGTCGATGAACGCTTAAACCAATTTTAATTTATTATAAGTCAAGTTTAGGTTTGGATCACTGAATTTTCGAATCTAAATATCTTGGGTTACAATAATATTTTTAAAAAATAAAATAAAATCAATCAATGTTAACCTAATTACACCATTAAGGGTGGAAGATAGGAAAATGGCACAACAGTGGTACGAGGTTGGGAACTGGGCCTGTTTGGTTTCGATCAACTGTTCTTACATTAACTTAAAAAGTTCAATAATATTACACAGAGAAAAGAATAAGGTTGAGTTGGGGAGGTACTATGGAGTACCATTAGGTATAATATAATTAAAACAGGCGTTTGTCTCTTTGGAGACAGCACTGTCCACTTATTATTACTCAGGAAATTGAGTGGTTGGGGTTTCTTTTGGACAAAATCCTAAAGGTTGCTTGTAACAGTCAAATTTTGACCGATCTAATTACATATGAAAAGGGTCAAAAAAATTTTTAAAAAAAGAGTATTACTTGGACTCTTGAGCCTCCATTTGCGAAGTGATTTGGGGTTATCTTATCTAACTAACGCTTTAATCTTTTAATTAACTCTAGTGTAGTGGTTGGTTTAACAACCTGTTTAGCACACGTAAAACAGCCTTTCTTCTCTTAAAACGTGGAATTAGTGCATGTCAGGTTTCTAAGATTGATTAATTAAACTAAGTATTAATATAATGATCTTGTAGACCGTATCTTATTATGAATATTATAATCTTGTAGATTGTGATCTTATGTCAAAATTACTTGCAGATTTACAATATGGGTATACAAATTCACACGCTTAATTTGTTTTTCTTTTGTTTTTTAGTAGATAAACATGAAGTTTTTGTATTTGTAGAAAGACTAATTGGTTGGATAAGCATTGTGAATGATTGATTTAATTACATGTAATTATGGTTTGAGTACTGATAAAAGAAGAAAGAGAAAGGCATGGCTCCCACATGACAAACAAAGAGAAAGACAGGCAACTGAACGAACAGAGAGGCACACCATGAATATAATATCAATAATATATCACCAAACACCAAGAAAGCTTAATTAATACGAACCAGAGCTTTGGTTGCTGATGGCTAAAGGGCTTAACCCACACACACAAATACCCATGAGTGTTCGTGGGTTTGAGTGATGGGTGAGGTTCAGTTTCTTGGCTCTGTGTCTTGGTGGTTGTGTGTTGATTAAGAGAGGATAGGCGTTAATGTACGTACAGGTGTTAAGTAGATTGGCAGAGGGTTGCAGGAGTGGAAGTAGAGGGAGATCACGTGTGGTCTCCTAAGTCAAAAACGCAGGGAGAGGGCACCGTATAGCTGTCGGCCACGAGGCACCTGTCGCATTCCATTGGGAATTGCTCTCTCTCTCTCTCTCGCTCTTTGTCTGCAATTTTCTTCCCTTAAATTCCGGGGGTTTTGTAAGAACCAATAGCTCTGCAGCTACCTGCCCCACTTTGCCATCTTTCACACAGCCCTTCTCTCGCAAGCCTCCATCGTCATCCTCCATTTGTGCGCCCGAGGCCTCAAAACAAAGCATTTCAATCGCATCACACCTTGCTTTCATCATATGAAAACTTCTTCAAACCTAAGCACCCAACCCCATGCATGTAACATGACATAGAGAGCTCTAGGATTGAATTAGTTGGTCCAGTCGGTGAATGATCAATAAACTCATATTAGATTGGTTCAACCCATGATTACGGTCAAAAAAACCAGATCAGAAAACCAATAACATCAACCATTTTTTCTTTTAATCACCCTAATGGGTAAAACTCTAGAGTTTTTTTATTATACAACACTCATTTTAGCTAATAAAAAATAAGGTACTTCCTTTGAAAATCAAAGCAACCGAATCTCAACTTGATTGAAGTTGTTGTTTGACTTAAAAATTCATGCAGCTCATCATTGACAATTGTCACATTTGATATAACATAATAATTAGTACTTATATATATATATTATGGTAGAAATTTTTTTTATAGTTTTTAATCATTTGTAAGATTCAATTAGTAAGGAAATATGCTCATAAGGTACCTATATTCATATTTCATGTACTGAAGTCACACCATTGTTTTAAATATTGTCAAATTATTATATAATCTATAGTAAGTTAATAATATGCTACAAACCTTTAATTTTTCCATACTTGCAATATATTATCTTATTAAAGATACTATATATAGATACTATTAATGAGAATTAGATAATACAAGATTGATGGGTGTCTATGAAGAAGTCTTGTAGTAGGTTATATATATATATTCCTATCAACAGGTTGCTTGCTAAGAGTGGAGATAAATCCTATGGCACCAACCTTGTCCTTGCGAGCCAAGAAAAGGCCCCAAGAATTGTAGGTCTACGTACCTCAGCACGGAGGGCCTCATCGCTGTCTGTTTCTTTCTGGCTAGCTAAGAGGGTTTAATGGGTTGGGTGTGATAAAAGCCAAACCCACGAGGGCTGAGCTTTGAAAAGAAACAATGAGAGCAGCAAGAAAGTGAAGAAAGAGGTGATAAGATTTGAGAGAATTGACTTGTGACGGAGACATTGGAGGATACGGTAGCAGCATTGGTGGATCTTCCAAGGACAGATCGGGTCTTTTCGTTTTAAAACCTAAGTCAAGCCTCTTGCTACTTTGGCTCCTTCTGCTCTCTCTCTCTCTCTCTCTCTCACACACGCAGACACAGAAAACAATTAATAGTTGGCAAACACACCTCCCTGCACTCACGGGCTCATGGCCGTAGAAGATGCCGCTAGCCACTCCTGCTCTGCATGAGGGTTCATTTATAGCCAAACTTTTGGGCTATCGTTTTGAAGTTGGTTTTAACATATAGTTTTCACAAACTATAAGCAAAGCAATATCTTATGCCATATTGTGTTTGCATGAGAGAAACCAAAATATTTTATCAGATGGGTATGCGGAAAATCATAGAAACAAATCCTGGGTATTTGCCACTTGTTATTTAAATTATGTTATCGCCACTAACTTGAAGAAAGAAATCTGGCATGCATGATTATCATTATATTAGTATGCTAATTAGTAATGGTTTAGGTATGAAAAATTTAGGCATGTGAATCTCAATGCTAAGACTTAATTTCACGTAGCTCCAGCTTGAAAAACTGACATAGCTAGCAGCCAAAACAAGCCTCTCAAATTGCTCTGAATTAGAGATTGACTAAGTTTAACGATATTAATTGTTATTGACCTTTTGGAAGAGGCGTTCACATTCCCATTCTTGTGGTTCCCATTTAACGAGTACAACTTTATTTTGTCATGTCATATTCCTCCAAAATCGGGAAAAAGGAATTAAAAGGATAACATGCATCAATTTTCTTTCCAATTTTCTCTTTTGTCATGCAACCCGACATTTAAATAGGGATCTACTCAATTAATGCAAAAGGTTAAATTTATGAAATTTGATACCATTCAAAGTTACCCCATTGCTTTATTGTCAAAAGGTATTATAGCATTTTGAAAGCGCGATCCAAATTCAAAATTATATATGATCGTGTGATGAGTTTATTGTTAGTTGCTCGAGGCTTTTGATAGATTTCCAAAAGCTAACCCTAATTTAGAGGTTTCATCAATAATTTTCATAGTTGGTATGAAATTTTTTAGGTATAATTATTAGGGTATACTAATACATATCAATACTAAAAATTGCTTTGACACTAACTTATATATAGACATTATTGCCTTTTCCTTTTTCTTTTAATGATGATTAACACGGTGTCAAATGGGATTTGTAGAAAAGAATAGTAGTTATCTTAATGCAAATTGATCCACTCAAATAATTGAGATCACTGCACTCTCAATATGATTCTTCTAAGCAATGTAATAGAGTCTAACTATATGCACTAATTAATTTGTCGTTTTTCATTATAAAAAATTAACAATATCTTTTGTATAATCTCGACATTAACATCATCGATCGGCCAATCATACCAAGTCTTCGGACACTATAGATGTAATTAACTTTACCTAATACATCTTTAAATCCGAGGTCCCCACAAGCTTCGATTTTCAAATAAACCCATTTTAATTATTAATCTCGAGCACCTTGCAACTTTGCTAAAAGAAGATTGACTTGATTTATAAAAGTTTCACTTGGAAAATGAGAGAGTTTTCTTAATATAATAATCTCCTTAGTTGCATCCTTTGAGCACCTCCTCTTCATCCAATAGGACAAAAAATATTACATTGTTAGCTATGAATCTTTTATTCACCAATTCTAATGAGTTAACAACGGAGACATGTGGGTTAAAGTTTCTTGAAGATAATGATCGAAGATTAATTGTTTTAATTCAAGGTGTTGGTTGGTAGTTGCGTTTTGAAGAATATTAAAAAATAACCACTTTGTTTTTCGTATTAAAAAACATATTCTTTCCCATTTAAGTTATGAAAAAGATCGGGATAATGAAAATGCCTAAACCTCGGATGATTTTTTTTTTCCCCTTGTCTAATCATTATATGATGAGCACTTCCTTAAGTTTTGCAAATGGAATTAGTATGATTTCCTTAGTATATTAAAAAGAAAATCTTCAAACCTAGCTACTTGGATCTTTCTACTACAAAGTAACATATTCTCCTTTTTTTTTTCTTTCTTATTTATAATTTATCATTTGTTTCATGTTGTAATTTACTATGTAATTTAATTATTAATTTTTCATTAACATACTAATAAACGCTCCACCCACACATAAAGAATAAGATTATATTTCTATGTTTACATTAATTTAGAAAAAGAACATGCAAATTATAATCACAAATTAGGTGTCAAATATTAAATAATATAATGGATTTTCAAAAGTGGGTTTTAATTTATGAAATATCATTTGAATGAAAATGAAGGATGTGATACTTCTCATTATAGACAAGCAATAACCTTTCTGCAACAATGCCTACATCTCAGTAAAATACTCTTATTAATTTGTCTTAGTTTTATAAAGAACATAAAATATATAAACCCAAGAGCGAATCTATGATTGCCAAAGTATCTAAGCAAAAGCAACAAAGACAGTGTTCCGATATTAGTTACTGTATCATTTAATTTCTAATTTATTATTTTCATAATGTTATCTAGATGTAGGAATTTAATATGTGATATATAATAAAATCACAATGCTACAAAAATAATTTCCAATTTTTAGTTTTTTTATTAAATTATGATGCATAGCATACTTTAATTTTGTATAGCTAGATTAGACGAGCTATTGAGCATGTGATCTTGAGAGTTTTGGAGCATATATATATTTATTTAATTTTATATTTTTCAACACCGACAAACAAAAAAGTATGATCATATATCAAAGAATTTATTTTTAATTATATATATATGAACAATAAATAAACTTTAATTAATTATAATATATATGGCACTTAATTTAACCTTTTTTATTTAATATCTAGTAATCTAGATTTATCTATTTGCCACTCATCAGAAAATGTAGTATTATCTCAAGAAATCTTTACTTCTATTTACTTCACAAAACTTTAGAACTCCCTTAGTTTAAAACCCTAAATTAAGTAATTGATTTTTTTTTGTATAATTACTTTGCTTGTTGATAATTTCATATCCTAGAAAGCAAAACGGCAGTAAACGTAGGTGAAAATGTCGGATGGAAGGTGAGGTTTAGAATCATAGATGTTCGACATAATAAGATTGCAAGGCCAGCAAGGTCTCGATGGAGCAAAGTATATAAGCATATAGCTTTATTAACGTTGTCCGGTGAGCAATTTCACTGCAAGCATCTTAGCTGTATACCGATTAAAGAACTCGGAAAACTCATAGCAGTATCATCTTGACAAACACATCTGAACCAGCTTTTTTGAAAAATGCTTACAATATAAACAACTTGGTAACATCATATAATATTCAATCTCTCAAAGTATAGTGTTCCTTGTTGCTTTCAAAAGGGACCTACAATTAAAATATATAGGCATTAGCCCAACCATTACCGCATAGATTCCATAGTGTTTAGCACATTAATTAATCAAAAAGAAAAAGTTAAAGAAAAAAATAGGTACGACAACTACGATCGTGATTGCCAACGTGGATGATAATGACTGAATTTGTCGTTTTATTAACATATGAAGACTAGATCTCGGGCAATTAATTTTTCTCAACTTGCATAGCGCGTAAGCATTGGTTAATTATTTGTCATACATGAAAATTAATAATACCAAAACTAAGATCATATTTTACAATTATAATCAAAAATGAAAAAGGACACGTTTTTTTATGAAGAATTTGTGAATAACCTTTGTCAATGACTGTGATCATTCACTTAGCCGAGAAAATTTATGAGGCATTGACAAAAACGTGTAAAATGGGCGATTAATTAACTATAAATAAATTGGACGTAAGAGCCAAAAAGAAGAGAAACAATTAGTACCGTCCATGCTAATACCCTAAAATCTTAAACAAGACATATCCAAGAAATCCCATCTGCCAAACAGGAGCATAGGCATCGACAAAGAATGCTCACCATCTAACTTTCCTGTCACCTTGATAAGGAGACATTGCACAAACAGGCCCTAACTAAGAGACACAGTTCTGAGTGTATACTGCAGCAGTTGGGAGCTGTAATTGAAATATGAGAGGAAACAAGCTCTCTCTAGAGCTTCACATGGTGATTTAATTTCTTATCCACTTATACTGTATTGCAGAAATCTCAGCAGCTTTTCTATTACATCTATTCTCCTTGCCTTCCCCAGAATGCAAGGAATGCTAAAAGAAGGAGTTTCCAAATTAATTTTTAGTAGTCTTCGTTTTTTTCTTTCTCTGCTTCATCTTTTCAGTATTTTAAGTGCCTTTGTGTCTGATTAACTAATATGCTAATCCTTGTCTCTACGCTTATGATAAGAGACATAATATATATATATATATATATAAATATTATTTTATGACTTCCCTAAGTCATTACTTTAATGGAATGAGCAAATAAATGATGAACACTGTTTTGCGAGAAGACTGGGACAATAATGATTATGGGAGACTGATAACCATCTTGAATGATTCACTTGTGTTTGTCTTCCAACTTTTTGATAAGTATATGGAAAATCTAAGCTTGCATTATCGTGAAACTAATGTGAAATGCTATAGGAATTCCGTAAGTAAATCCAGTGTCATAAGAACGACTAAGACGTAATTTGTGTAATTACTTCACAACCCATGTGGCGTTAGAGGCAAAAGGATTTTATTGAGAGTAAACATCAATTAAATTACCCTCATTGTATATATTCATGAAATTAACTGTGAGCTACTTGTCACATTTGCATCATGACACAGGAGCGTGATGCACCATAGTATGATTTATTGGCATGTTGAACTTGAAGGAGTGACTTAGTCCAAAAATCAGCATGTGGGTATTAAGTAAACATCTGAAAAGAAGTGAAGTTTCCGTGTTCAAACTGATTCACAATTGAAACTATTTTCTTAATTAAATAATATGAATTGAAATTAATAGACATTTTTACCAAAAAAATTGAAGCTCTAAAATGGCTAGTTTGTATAAAAGTCTCATTATATAAAAGTCTTGATTCATAACGTACTCTTTGTATGTTAAAGCATATGCAAATTTACTCTAATGTCATTCTTTTGTACCTATAAGTCATTTAAAACTTGAATGCACCCATTGGGTTGGCTCAAATTAAGATAAGACCACTCAAATGTGACTCCACTAGTGGATTATCAAGATCTCCTTCTCTGTAAAACCAATGTGATGTGATAATGGTTAAGACAAATTCTGTGTGCTTAAACACCAATGTCCTTGTCAAAAGGTCATTTGACTAGCTAATTAGTGTCTAATGACTCCGAACCCAATATGGAGAACAGCTAATTACATTTCAATGCAATTATGGACTAGCATGACAAGATAGTTTTAGATCGGTTTTAGCACAATTTCTAACAAAAGTATTAGCCAAAGCTGACTTCTGTGTTCATTGGGCCTACTTAAAACACCCATCAAGATCTTCCATTAGACCTTTAAAATCATGTGTTGGGTATGTTTATGATGTTGCAAGATCTATCAATACTTCATCACTCCGCCTCCATTACTGCAGTAATCATCTATATATATAAAATATAAACTCATATTTATTATTGATATCTAAATTTCCACATGATATAAATATTTTTTGAAAATTTATCATATGATCAACGATTCACATGAAAATAATTTACTTGTTATTGATGGATTAGTTTATCATGTTAACCTTTACAGTTTCAGCAAATGACATGCTTTTAATTAGCAGTAAATCGTACAGGAAAAGCTCAGGTTCGTGGTGAGACCAAACCTGATCATCCATCTTTTGTAGTAAGATGATGTTTTGTTTGGTTACGTGTATATCCTTAATCCTTTAAGTACCTTGTACGGTCACTTGCAGTATACTTAGGGCATGGAGGGAATTAAGATGCCATCACGTGCACCCAAAATATTGCAGCGTCCATTTTTCCAAAAGCCTCCATTGGGAAATTGCCACGTTGTTTTAAAAAAAATAATAAACGAAAAGGGTGGAAAAGAGGGTAAGGGCACATGGGGCACGTGCGGTTCACGAGGCCCAAACATCAATGAGCTTGCATGTGCCTCTCTTGGGCTTTTGGATGTATTTCTACCACGCTCCCACGTGACGCCACTGTTGGGAACCCAGCTCTGTTCAGATCCTGTGGGGTCCACTATTCAATTGGCACTATTTCTTAACTTCTATTATCGTTCGTTTTTGTTTTTATTTTTATTTTTGATTCTACCTTTTTTAATGTGCAATTTTTTGGGCTCAGTAATTTGTATTTGGCCTACTTAGAATTCGGGCCACCGTAGCCATTGCTTCTATTACAGCTTCAAGCACCTCTACCCACAAACTTAATATGCAAATAAACAATTTTGGTAATTTATGTTTATACCAAACAGTATAAAAATATGAAATGGATAATATAAAATTAACATCCCCAATGCTCTCTTGAGTCAAAACCATCAAATTATAGGGTAAGCATTCAAAATGAATCAATTAGGTCCTTTCCGGAATTTGGGTACTTTCCATCTTGACCTGAAAAAGAAAACCCAGAAAAAGCAGCAATTTGTTCTTCTTTTTTTTGTCGATTTCTCTTTTGAGATTTATATAATTATACATAATTTGAGTATTCAATAGGTTGAGAGTTTAATTTGTCTCTTCATCACAAATTCATGGAGACATAATTTGTTTAATGAAAAACAACATATTAATCTCAATTAAAAAAAAAGATAATTGAGAGAGAGAGAGAGAGAAGACGTGGGGGTGATAATGATGGCACCATTAATTGCCATAGCTTTTTCTTCTAATAACTTTTGTTATAATAAACAAGTTCAAGCTCTGTCCATGTGGTTCCTGGGTAGACATAATTAAGACTTTGATGAATGGAATAGGAACCCTTTGGTATATATTTTAATTGAATAAAGTCAAGAGAACTACAAAAAAGTCTTAATTAAAGAGAGAATTAAATAAAGAAATAGAGTGATTAGTCGGCAGATATGGATAAAGTAGATTAAAAGAAAGCTAAGCATTAGATAATGGAGCCAAAAGAGTCCAAAGAAGAAGCTTTTTTAGGAGGAAAGCAGCTATAGCATATGCAAGTGGGGACTGTACACGTTCGAGTGGGTAGAGAGAGAGAGAGTGGCAAAGCCGCGAGAAACGCTCGTTTTGGAAGCTGCATGGATTCTCCTTGTTCAGGCCTTGCTGGCAATGCTGGTGGTAGGTGGGTGGGAGGCTTGTGCGTGCCTGCCTGCCTGCGTCCACTCTTTGCCTTTTGATAACCTCCAAAAGCATACCCATCCACTCGGTTCTCTAGGGTCAACGAGCCACAGCTTGCATGCTGCATGCCCACCGGCGTGCCCTTGTCTTCAGGGACACAGAAAGAGAGAGAAAATGCACCGAGAAAAAGCCTGTGTTCTCTCCCATCTTAGGGTTGTCAACTGGTCGAGGATACCCAGTTGAGTACTCATCAGAAGATCACCAAACTTGTTAAAATTGCTAAAAGTTACGTTTAATACTTAAGAAAATAGAAAACAGTCTAGTTTGGGTGTTAAAATGTCTATATTAGTTCAAAACCTATCATCTTCCAAAGCATACACATCATGGATGGATTAAAAGGGCAAATGAAGCGCGCATTAGGATGGAAACTTGTTGGGTTCCTTGGGCTAACGGATATTTGGAGACTAGGCCTAATTGCTTAGCAATTGCAGGCCCACAAGTCCCATTGAAAAGCTAAAGCCAACAATTTTTGTAGGCTGTGCCCTTACATCCACTAATTTCTACAAGATGGGCTTCATTTAGGCCTACAGCTAGTGAAAGCACAAGTTGGCAGGATATTTATGGTCTTTCAGCCCATTCACTTTATCTATATTGTTGCCTCTTTAAAACCTTTCAATTAGGAGAATCAAAATAATTTTAAATTATTGTTTGTTTACTAATATAATGCTAATGGTTCACTTATTCCATTTTTAGATGATTGACATCAACGCCTGCATGCTTCCAGTTCCATTGGGCTCTCTCATTCTTTCATTCCCACCACTAAGTGTCTTTATCATTTTGCATTGGCTTTTTCATTTGTTCCTTTATGCAATACCTTTTGTTGTCCGCCAATCTTTGAAATTCTCTTTTGCCCTCTTTTATGTTTTTTTCTGTGGACATTTATGTTTCTGTTTTTCATACCCCTTTTTCTCTTTTTTAACAAAAAATATTACGTAATATAAGTCCGTGAAACACTAAAATAGTAATATATCAAAATTAAAGGAAGTTATTGTAAAATACATATGCTTGTATGTTGTCAAGTATTGTGCGCAGTATCAGATATTGAATTTTTCTAGTGCTGTACAGAGGAAAGTTCGGGTTCTCAGGACTGACAAAAAATTTCTTCACCGAGATAGAGAAAAATATGATGCATATCATTGTCAGTCATGTGGAAATAATGGATAACTGACTATATTGAAGCTTACATAAGAAAAACTGGTTTCTAGCTCCATATACCTTAAAAAAAATATAAAGATCAAAATTGAAGCTTGCATATCTTTTAATGAGTGTTAATATGGAAAAAGCTTTGTACATTGTTCATGGTAAGGTGATGATTTTGATCAAAAGATATATGATGCTTTGTTTGATGAACTTGATAAGTAGTTATATGAATGAGCAAAACCCATACTCCTCTTTAATTTTATTGTTGTCAAACTAATGCATATAAATCTAATGAATAAATGGTCCGACCATTCCGATAATATGCTATTAAAACAATTGTATGATATTTTACCAATTGGCATAGATGTCATCAGAGGTTGCATGACTTGAAAAAGCTGCTTGTTAATCTTAATTAAAAGCATAAAAACATTGGTAAATTTTCACCTTGTGGTCATCTATGTGATGAAGGTTGGACCAAAGATTTTCTACAAGTCTTTTTGCTATTTTCTGTAACTCTTGAGCAAAAGATATCATTGTTTTACTTTAGAATAATTGCTTAAGAAATGTGTAACATCACGAAAAGCATATTGAAGATAACAACTATCGAGACATCTAGTAAATGAGAAAGTATGGAAGCATTTTGATGCTACGTATCTTTATTAAGAATCTTAGGCCTACATGTTCAGGGTGATAGTCTAAGGCCCTTAGATTTGGAATCCCAAATTTTATTTATAATATAATAAGTAATAAAAAAATTAAAAATAAATTTAACTCTCCTTTTCGATTTCTTCTTTATCTTTTTTCCTCTAATTTCAAAAATAACAAAATACACAAAACCTATCTCTTTTTCTTTCTCTCTCTTTCTCTTTCTTAGTTAATCAGTTTTGGTGTTAGGCATTTTGCTCTGACTTCGTTGAGAATGGCAGGAGTTTCTTGTTCAAGTGGAGTCTCTTTACCCATTTTCTTTTTGTGCTTCATTTTTCAGTTGTATTTAGGTTATTTTACATGAGCTTTTTTTGTTTATCTTTGACAATCGATCCTTTATTTGTTGTTTTACTGTTAACTTTATGATAATGCAGAGCTGTTACTATAACGATATTAATTTGTTTTGTTGTTATATGGTACTCATTTAAAATCAAGGTGGTTTTACCTCCCATGTTGCATCTTAGATGAACTGCATATAATTAGTAATAACATTGTCTACAAGATGCTAATTATGAAACGAAATTATTAGCTTGTGTTTATTTCAAACAACAAGCATGCCCTAGGGCTCTGCACCAGGAGTGATTGCCTAGGGCTGGATTCGTACAACCCTAATGTGATGTGCTAAGTGCTACCACCTAGTCAGCCATCTTTCACATCCCACAACAAAAGCAATGTAAGAGACAATATAATGTAGAAGCAAAGTAAAGAAGATAAGTATTATGGGAACTCTTTCTCAACCTTTATTAAAGATAAAGGAATTCTTTATAAAAAAAAGGTCTCACTTATGCCTCTAGCTACCCACACACTTGAGTTTTTATTTCTCAATGTGTTTACAATCGAACCTAGGTCTCCTTTTTATACTAGTTAAGGAGTGTCCTACTTAAATACTCTATCTTTGATATCTCGCATTTCTTGAACTAGCTAGCCAATCTTGTTCACGAATTATTATCCGATTTGAGACTTATCTTCAAAGTTTGGATTGCACTTTTCTCTCAAGGATTCTCCATGAGTCAAAGATCTTATTTCTTTTGAAGCCTTTTCCTAGCTCTTCTTATATACTTTTAATTGGTTTGGATAAGCTTGAAAAAATGGTTTTTGTTTAGGACTCTTTTTGAGTCCTATCTTCATCTGGGCTTTTGAGATAAATATCTCTTCCTTGTCTTTTTATTGCCTTGACCATCCTCTTGTGAATTGCCATATCCTTCCTTGTAGAATATCTTTGCTTGTTGGACTTTTTATCCATACGAAGCCGGTCCTAGATTCTGCCTTGTGTTCCCTTCATTGGACATCTTTGCGCCACTATATGCTGGTGCTTGTTCGAGGAGTCTTTGTCGCTCTCCCTTTGAGCGAGCTTATGGGTCAGTTTGTGTGCTTGATCCCTTGCTTCATGGCGTTTTTCAACTCATCAGCATATCTCGCCACTGTGAGTATGAAAGTTAGTTTCTAACCAAGTCTCCTGCATTTGTTTCCATAGCTAACTCGTGCGTTTACCTTGCTAGCATAATCCGTTCATGCTTATAAGTTTTGGTCATCTCTAAGCCTTGGCACTTAGATTCAAGGGTCTGAAAAAACCACCCCCATTAAAAAAAGTCCAACGTTTTTGTCAGCTTGGCGTTACGGTATGGCTTGATCTGGTCCTTAAATTGCCATAAAGTAATATTCTTTTCTTAACTCATATCCACGTCATTGGTGTCTTTCACTAGACTAACTAGTATGTCCTCTAATTCATCTTGCTATAGTCCCCTGTTCTATGATTAATGATTTTTTTCTATCTCCTTGTCAAATTGAAGTCGAGTTATCGAAGGTGTGCACTTGGCCTGCTTGTGCCTGCCACTGATATTTTCCTTAAACTCTTTGAAGAAGCTTACATGGAATGTTGGGCACATCTTTAAATGTTGTGGTAGCTTCAGTCTATATGCTACTGCTCGAACTTTCTTTTCAATTTCGAATTACCCATCATACCTCAGGATAAGGTCTCAATGAATTCTTTTCTTTATGATTTTCTTCTAAATTTGGGGTGTCAATTTGAGTAACACCTTGTCCATAACTTGGAACTCAATATCCTGTCTTTTTTTGTTAGTATATTTCTTCATATGCCTTTGTACCTTGAAAAGGCTATCTCTAACTTAACTAATTAACTTTTGCTTATCACGAGCATAGTAACAAGCTGTTAGGCAACTCCCTTGGCTTTTCCACTTAGCTATCTTGTGGGTGTCATTAGTTGTTACCCAAAAGCCTGCTCTGTAGGACTTAGGCCTGTTAATGATGAGTGATGGATGTTGTAGCAAAACTGTACTACATCCAATAATTCAAGCTAATCCTTTTGGCTTGCGGTCATATAGTGTCGCGAATGCTCCTCTAACAAGCTATTTACCCTTTTTGTTTATCCATTTATCTGTGGATAATTTGCTCTAGAGAAGTTAAGTTATGTTTTTATCATGTTTAGCAATACTTTAAGAATCTTCCCATGAATCTAGCACCTCAGTCACTTACAATGTCTTTTGGCAACCCAAACAATTCAATGACATGTTTGAAAACCATCTTAGCGATCATGTTAGCTATGCATACTCAATTAATAGGAACAAAGATAGCATACTTTGATAACCTATCAACAATGACCATTACAGTGGATAATCCCTTTAGGAATCCCACAACGAAATCCATCGACACTGACTTTCATGGGTGCTCCAAAATCAACAAAGGTTAGAGTAAGTCTACCTTCTTCCTTCTTTCCGTTTTGTCCTGTTGGCACACTATGCATATATGAATATAGATCTCCATGTCTTCTGTTAACTTAGGCCAATAATAAGTTCCTGTCAGTAACTTGAGCATGCTCTCGACTCTTAGGTAACTTGCCCATAGCGGGTCATAGGTCTCCCTCATGAACTGTTTTCGGAGCCTACCAAACTTAGGCATTAATAGTTTGCCTCCTCGAGCATATATCAACCCTTCCTTGATCTAATACCTTTGGATTAAGCCTTCACTCATCTTCTATATGAGTTGAGCATACTCGGTATCCTCTTTAGCTACCATTTTTATTTGCTTGATTAGCTCACTTTGGACACTAGTTAGAGTAGCCATATAAGTTGCGCTTCCATATGGCTTAGTGCATTAGCGATAATGTTTTGTTTACCTAGTTTATGTTCCCACATGAAATGAAACTTTATAGCAAACTCTTTCCATTTTGTTTATTTCGGAGATAGTTTTTTTACAAGCAAAAAATATGTATTAGCGACATTTGTTAGTAATTACCTTAAATTTCATCCCAAGCAAGTAATGCTGCTATATCCCTAAGTATGGGCAACAACCGTAATCTCCTTTTCATTGGTCGAATAATGCTGCTCTGCATCCTTGAGTTTTTGACTCTCGAATGCCATGAGGTGACCATTTTTCACAATACACCCCCCATTGCTCAACTAAAGGCATTTGTGACTACCTTGAATGAATCTTCAAAATTTAATAGGGACAGTACTTGCTCTGAAGCTACTGTTTATTTCAATCCCTCGAAACCCTTATTACATTCTTCGATCCACACCCACGGCTTATCTTTCATTAGAAAGTCCATTAAAAGATTGCTTTTGCTTGAATATCCTTTAATAAACCACATATAATAATTTGAGAGCCCAAGGAGTGGTCGCAACTTAACAACTTTGCGTGGGGCTGGCCACTCAATGATGGCCTTTACTTGTCTTTTGTTTATTCGTATTTGTTTGTTCGTGACCTAGTGCCCCAAGAATGGACCTTTTTGCTTGCAAAATTTGCATTTTTTCTTCTTGATGTATAGTTAGTGTTCTCACAGTCATCAATACTTGCCACAAGTGGCTTACGTGGTCGTCTAGGGTCTCACTATAGACTATAATGTCATCAAGGTAGACTACCATAAAGTTATTAAAAAACTTAAACAATACATCATTCATAAGGTTATAAAAGGTACAGACGCATTGGTTAGCCCAAAGGGCATCACTATAAATTCATAAGAGTCGTACCTTATGATGAATGTGGTTGTTACTTCATCCCCCTTAGCTATTTTGACTTACCAGTAGCCTATCAAATAAGTTAGCGACATTTGACATCAAAAATTTCTTCTTTACTGTTACCTTGTTCAATGCTCGATTATCGACGCATATTCTTAACAAGTCATCTTGCTTCAGTTGGAATAACACAGGAGTGCTATAAAAGGCATTTGACAACTGAATGAAGCCTACTTCCAACACTCATGTAGTTGCTTTCATAGTTTCGTTAATTCTGATGGGGACATTCAATATGGTGCTTAAACAAGAGGCCTGGTACCTAGAAGCAACTCGATCTTATCGATCGACATTCCTTATTGAAGGCAATGTTTTGAAGAGCTCCAATGTCATCGTGTTGTTGAATTCCCTCAATACTTTAGTACTACGACCATCCTTTCTTCACCTTTTTGTAGTCTCAACATAAATTGCTTTGCATATTGTAACCTAATTTTCTTCTTGTTTATCAAAAGACTCCTGCTGCTTTGATTTTGATTTGACTAGGGGCTTGCTCATTAGCCACGATCAATCTATCTAAGTGGGGCATCACTTATGTTTGAACAATTTCAAGCCCAAGGTAACATCAAAATCATTTAATTGAGTTATTATGAAGTTAGACATACCTTTCGATCATCCACTTTGAGGGTCGTAATGGCAGCTTCGCATATTACCTTTGCCTCAACGTTCACCACTTTGAATTTGATCATGGCTGAGGAAGCTTAAGTTTGAGCTTTCACACTTTTCTTTTTACGATAAAATTATTGGTGGCTCTCATATCCAACACTGCCGTAGCATCCTTCTTGTTTACCTTCATCGGGACATAGATCAACCTTTTCTATAAGTTCTTGGGTGTAATCACATTTAGCAATTGGATTGGGTTCACTTGAGTTATGGCATTTCTTTCACTTTCTTCTAAGGAATCCTCTGCTATGAGTGTCATCAACTTCTCCTTGTAGGCATAGTTGTCTACTCTATATGGCCGATTGCATAAGAAGCAACCCCTTTAGTCCACATTCTTTCGTTTATTTTTTGAAAGGGATGAGTTACGAGGCTTGCTAAACTCAACATTCTTCTTTTTCTTATCCAGCCATTAGGCTCTTTAATATCTTTTTCCAGCCTTTCTTTATTTCTCAGTTTTCTTATTAGAAACACTACCCGCATACTTGAAATCCACCAAGCTGTCCATTTTAAAAAAATACAAAAGGCAAGTCTTTGAGACCATGTCGACTCAGTTTTACTTGAGCCCACAGTTGCAAGCTCACAAGGAAGTTAAACAACTTGTCCTCCTTTGACATATTATTAATGTCCAACATTACGGAACTGAATTCCTTCACGAACTAACACACTTAACCCATTTACTTTATGCTCTTTAGTTGTTCCCTAGCCATGAATGATGTGTTCAAAGACAATAATTGCTCTTTCAATTCCTTTTGGAGTGCTTCCCATGAATTAATGCTAGGCCTTTGCATGATAGCATCATCCTACCTACGAGTGCGCCACCATAACTTAGCATAATCATATAAGTGCATCGATCTTCTCATACTATGAGTTGCTGGATCTTTGCAACCTTAATGTAATGGCGCTAATTGCATCCACCTAGCCAGCCCTCTTTCACAGCCCACAAAAGAAGTAATGTGAGAGATAGTATAATGTAAAAGCAGAGTAAAAGAGACAAGTATTATGAAAACTCTTTCTCAACCTTTATTAAAGATATAAGAACTCTTTAGAAAAGTAAGGTCTCACTAAGAGCACTTAATGCCTTTAGCTACCTACAAACTTGAGTTTCTATTGCTTAATGTGTTTATATCGAACCCAAGCCCTTTTTTTATACTAGTTGAGGATCGTCCTACTTAAACACTCCCTCTTTGATATCCGCATTTCTTAGACTAGCCAGCCAATCTCAGTCATGGATTATTATTCGATTTGAGACTTACCTTGACAGTTTGGATTCGAAGTCTTTTCTAAGCCCTTATTCGCTTTAAACTAGTTTGGATAAGCTTGAGGAGGTGGTCTTCATCTAGGAATTTTATTGAGCCTTATCTTTCCATGAGATAACTAAGCAGAAGAGCCAAGGGGCTTACCCAATAGCTTACGGCTATGCTCATGACAAACAAGAGTTAATTAATCAGGCAAAGGATAACCTTTTCAAGGCATAAAGGTGTATGAAGAAATATACTAACAACGGGAGACGGGATGCTGAGTTTCAAGTTGGGGACAAGGTGTCGTTGAAACTAACACCCCAAATTTGGAAGCAAATCACAAAGAAATGAGTTCATCGAGGTCTTACATTAAAGTATGATGGACCATTCAAAACTGAAGAGAAAGTTGGAGCAGTAGCATATAGACTGAAGCTACTGCAATATTAAAAAATGCATCCAACATTCCATGTGAGCTTCTTCAAAGATTTTAAGGAAGATACTGACCGTAAGCGCAAATAGGCCAAGTGTGCACCACCGGTAACTCTTGTTTAATTTGATAGGGAGATAGAAAAGATCATTGATCATAGAATAGAGGACTATAATAAAATAAATCTAAAGACATACTAGTTAGTGCAGTGGAAAGGCACTAACGAGGTGGATGCGAGTTGGAAAAGGATACCACTTTATGAAAATTTATGGACCAAACCAAGGCATACTATAACACCAAGTTGATGAGGATGTCAGACTTTCTTGGTAGGGATGGTTTATCAATCCCTTGATTTTGAGTGTTAAGGCTTAGGCGTGGTGTGTCTTGCTCCATATCAAGACCAGAACCTACAAGCATGAACGCACCATGCTAGCAAGGCAAACACATAGGTTAGCTATGGAAACAAATATGAGAGACATGGTTAGAAACTAACTTTCATACTCACAGTGGTAAGATACGCTTATCAGTTAGGAAGATCATGAAGCAAGGGATGAAGCACGTGAATTGACCTACAAGCCTACTGAAAGGGAAAGTAACAAAGATGCCTCGAACAAGTACCAACACATGGTGGTGTAAAGATGCCCAGTAATGGGAACATTGGGTAGAAGTTGGGGGCCCAACTTGGCATGAATAAAAAGTCCAATAATCAAAGATATTCTATAATAAAGGATATGACCATTCACTAGAGGAGGGTCATGGCAATAGAAGGAAAAGAAAAAGAATTTTTTTCTTGAAAGCCAAGGGGAAGATAAGGCTCAAGAAGAGTCTTACACGAAAACCACCTCCTCAAGCTTATCTAAACTAGCTAAAAGCAGATAAGAGGGCTTAAAAAAGGCTTCAAAGGAAATAAGATCCTTGACTCATGAAGAGTCCTTGTAAGAGAAGGATGCAATCCAAACTTTGAAGATAAGCATCAAATTGGATAACAATTCGTGATCAAGATTAGCTACTTGGTTTGAGAAATGTTGGATATAAAAAAGAGAGTATTTAAGTAGGACACTCTTCAACTAGAATAAAATGGAGGCTTGGATTTAATTCTAAACACATTGAGAAATAGAAACTCAAATGTGTAAGTAGTTAGAGGCATTGGTTGCTCTTAATGAAACCTTTCTTTTGCAAAAAGTTCCTTTATCTTTAATCAAAATTGAGAAAGTGTTCTCGTAATACTTGTCTACTTTAGGTAAAATCGTGATTTATAAAGTATTTTAAAGTTAAAGTGGATTCTTTAAAAATGAGAGATGCATGTGTTTTCTACAAATACAACTTAGGTTTAAATAGCTAACTTGAAAAACAAAAGGAACCAAGCAAAGTAAAGACTAAGGACACGTAAAATGCTTTCTTGGCCAGTTTCACCAACCAAATAAGGGCTACCACTATTTAAATAAAGGGTATCATCGTCCAAGTCTCTATCTTACTCAATGTCACTTGCCAACAGCAGGTGTCACTGACCAAATATTTTTCTTCACTGGTGCTACTGTCAAATGATTGATGCCACCGCCCAAATGAGACATTTTTAAAATGTCTTTTTCTAACCATTAGCTTAGCTGGTGCCATCATTCCATTACCTTGTGCCATCATCCCCATGAGATTTTAAACTTTGATGAACTATAAGTTGTGTCTAATGACTATATTTTTGAATACGAATATAAAAAAGCTTTTGAAAATACATGGGTAATAAGTCATTCATTCACAAAGAGCTTTGAAATCATTTTCTCTTTATAATCAAACCTTTTACGAGAGTCCAATCCTTGTACTTTATTTTCTTAAACACTTATTGAGAGGTTGTTTTAAGGTGAGAGGTTTAAAGAAAATCTTGATGAGGAGTACCAAGTGTTTTAATCTAGAGAGAGATTGAATTTAACGCGAAGGAATTCCCTTTATGTATAAATCTTAGTTAGGGATAACTAAGTGTGTGTTCAATTGAATGATCATATAAAATCCTCAAGTTGGTTACTTAAAGGCATGGACGTAGGCGATGATATCCGAACCATGGCAAAATCACTATTAGAATCTTTTTTCCCTTTTCTCTTTGATTATGAGAGTTTACTTATTAGTATTGTATTTGTGATTAGTTAATTTAGAATATCGATAAGTAAAAAAATTTTAAAATACCTAATTCACTCCTTTTTGGATCACATTAAGGCTAACAAAAGACATTGTTTTTAAAGATGTTCCAAGTCTTTATCATCCAAAACTTTGGTTAGAGTACATTCTTAATGGCTTAAATATTCTCTGTATGAAATGACAGAAACACAAACTAGAAATGTTGAGGATGATAATTAGAATAATTTGATTCTCAAAGGCATGCATAATAATTTGTTAATGGCTAAGAGCCGTTTGTTGATGAAATATGAATGTTTAATGGATGGAGTTAACACCAAGTGAATAATTATCATACTATAGTAGTATATCATTAGAATTCATAAAAGACTTACATAATGTGGAGTATTTAGTTCGTAGTTAAATAACATTAGAACTCGATCATATTTTAATTACTGAAAGTTATAAATAAAAAGTTTAAAAGTAACTAAATATTTGATCATGCAAGTATAAGCCTAGTTGGTTATGAGTAGGGCTTGAATTTATGGTTTATTCAAGAAGAATGAATAGAAATTGTTTTTGCAAAACTATATTTTTTGGAAAATCAACAAAATTTTATTTTATGAAAAGTTAACAATTTCTATTTATAGTAAGTTTAACTTGTAGACCATGTTTGTTATATAAGATAAAATTAAAATTGAATAATTTTTTTTTTATGATCCTATATTTGGTGCATTGATGGAGTTAGATAAGCTTATTCTCTTCGTTCCTTTATCCTATTAGAATGAGATAATTTTATCTTTTTGAATTAGTAGAACAAAACTTGTATCATGAAGTAGAGGGATAACATTAGTGTATGGTTTGCACCATTTAAGTATCACTAAATAAAAAAATTATTTTAAATTAATATAAAAATATTTTTAAAAATAAATAAATAAATATTTAATTAATTATAATGCAATCCAAACTTGTAATAAACCTTACATTGTATTATTTTTACTCTATTTTTAAGTTAATTCAAATTAAAATGATTTAAAATTAATCTAACATTTTAAAAATGTCAACATTCTTATAAATATTTGTAGTTAATTTGTACTCATTATTGATATTTCATGACTTTTTTTTTAAGTCAAAAGAATAGTAAAATATAATAAAAATAAAAAAATTTGGAATAATTAATTTAAATAACAATTATTTTCATCAATTAATTATAAGGTAAAGGTTATTTAAAACCGTGCGTTTTACTCTGTCTTTTTAATTAAACTCTGATTTTTAAAATATCTCTAATAAAACCTCGATGTGTCAATTTGAATTAAATTGAATCTTATCAAAAAATTTAAAAATTCAAATTAAAGATCTTTTAGAATGAATTTTAATTTAAATTTTTTATAAATATAAAGATATTTAAACTACTATCACAAAAAATTCAAAATATTTTGAGTATTGAAAATATTTGTTTTAAAAAATATTTATACTGTTAACCATTTAAAAATTTACAAAACATAGCTTGAGTAAAAGTTATTCAAATTTGAGGAATAAAATCAAAATGAATGATAGAATCTATTTGAATAATTTTTTAGGTATTTCAATAATGAATATAATATTAATTTTCATAATTGTTTTCACTGAGTTTCAATTTGAACAAAATTAATAAATTAAAATTTGATTTGAAAACGTTTTAAAAGTTAAGGTTTGATTATAGAGATAACATGACCCAAAAGATTTAAAATGATCTTTATCTTTAATTATACCATGATAATTTATAATAAATATCAAATTATATTTTTTTAATATCAAGAAATCCATAAATAAATTAAGATTAATTTTGATCTATCTTATATTACACCAAACAGATCACAGTATTATTGATATAATCCAAATTCAATCTTATCGCATCAAAATAATTCAATCCTATCTTGCGTGCCAAATACACCCATAGTGAACCTTTCATTTTAGCAATTAGTAGACCAAGATAAAGCAGAAAGTCTAACTGTATAGCTAGCTTGTATGCACTTAGACTTATGTGTTTTTATTATATGTGCTTGAGTCATTGACTTATGTGTTACCTCATTAAATGTCGTAGCATTCCATGTGTAATCACTAAACTAAATGGCAAGATATCATTAGTCAAATTATGTTATTAAGACTTATGGTTAGTTGTTATTTATCATAAGAATGAATAAGAAGCCACATAAGTTAATAAATTGTCATATAGATTATATTAGTTCATTTTCGATTATTTTTTATATTAAACCAATGCCAAAAACAAAAAGGAAGCTTAGGTGTTAATGAAAAATCATAGGGCATAAAAACCTAGGTCTTTTGTTCTAACGTGGCAGGTAACTGCTAAAGAATAATACTCTATACTTCTCTCACATTAGGTCATGTTTATGATCTCATCAATTAAGCATAGAGTGTGTATGTGAGATAAAAGTATTTTATAGTGTTTATTAGCTCTATAGTGCCATTAAGTGGTAAATGGCTTGGTTTTGAACAACAAACAAATTATGTTTGATCTAACATGTTTACTAAGTATGTAATACATAAGTGCTTCAATAGCAAAAGTCATAAGCAAAAAGCTAATGACAACAAGCATGAGACTCAAGTGAAAACGGAGAGGCTAGGTCTTAGATAGGACTAGTCATTTCTTTTCATATTAATGCCTTTAGTTGTTCAAATCATATGAATAAACACACATTTGCTTTTGGTGCATCCTTTTAAGTCCTGAACTTTGAATGCATGTATTTGAAATGAGATTTTTTAAAACCAACTTTGAAATGGCTTTCCAATAGACTTCAACTTTGTAAAAAATCTTTGTATGATAAGTTTGGGGTTTATAAAGTTAGAAGAGGATAAGAGGGTGAGAGGGTAGCTTAGGTGGTACTATTGACTGTTGTGCAGCACTAGGCACTATTAACAGTGGGGTTACACTGCTGGCCAATTGCGGTATTAACTTTTGAGCTTCTGTCTAAAGCAACAGTAACAATCCAATAGTGTTACCATCCATCAGATAGTTTAACATTTAAGCGTAATGGCTACCTGAAGTGACACCATTGGTAGTAATATCTAGGGTTTCAAAAAGTGAGATATATTATGTGAGTAAGGACCATATTTTTGAATCTTGGTATAAATAGCATTTTGAAAAACTTCCAAAAATTCTTAAACACACATTTTCATTATTCATCATCTTCTTTTTCTTGCTCTCTAAGCTTTTTACACATTCACATTCATAAATTTGAGCAAACTAATTAGGTATTATTCTTTATTATAAACATCAAATTTTGAAAGGAAGTTTCTTCATCTTATATCATCCATAGTCTTTGGTGAGGATTGAATTTAAGGTGAGGAGATTCACCTTATGTAAAATTTTCGTTGGAAAGAACCAAGTGCTTTTATGAAGAATAAAGTTAGTAGAATTCTCAGGCAATTGCTTACAAGCATGGATGTTAGCATGGTTGGCTGAACCATATAAGAATCTTATGTTTGCTTTCTCTTAACATACTCTCTTTATCATATTGCATATATTTTTTATATACTTGTAATTTGTAAATAAAGCTTTTAGATTTGCAAAGCTTTTTAAGTAAGCATAAAAATTTAAAATACCCAATTCACCTCCTCTTGGGTTATTTAGATAAGGCCAATAATATTGATTTTTTGTTCTTGGCGTCCATTCAGAAAACTAATCAACCATTGATTTATTGGGAGTCCTCTTAGTGAACTCATCAGAGAAAAACTGATCTCCAAAGTATGCATACATCAAAATATATGTGAACAATGAGTGTTGTGGACTACTTTCACCATATTTATTTGTCTAAAATGTGAACCTATGGAATTACAAATGGGAAATCAATATTATTATAGGTGATGGGATATTTTGATGAAAACAAACAAATTAAGTTGACTAATTCCTCAAATTTGCTTATGTAGTTGAAAGTAAGTACGATGACAAGTATCATGCAAGCATAATAAGAGAATTTTAATGATTTAAGAACTAAGAAAAGTATGCAGAAACCTTTAATCAAATAGATTATGATCAATAGGTAAACTTGCAAGACCTTTAATGCTTGGTCAGGTTCACATTGTGTTCACTCTTATGTTTATAACGTAAAGTTTTAAAAGAACTTTATTTTCAAAATAATTAAAGAAAAAGAAACCTATTAGATCATGAGATTGAATTATTTTGACTTAATATGATCTGTGTTTTGAAAAGAGAATAAAAATAAATACCTGATATAGTAAGAGAAAAAGGTAAAACTATCTTTAAAAAGCCTTGGTGGTTTCACTGCCAAGCTCTAGCCAACGTTGATTGATGTTACCACTCATATGGTTGGCCTTAATAATAAGCCTTTGGTTGGGCCAACATTGTTGAAATAATTGATGCAATGATTAATTCTAAATTACTCAAGTAAACATAGTCAATCATGTAATAAAGAGTGAGTAAGAGTCACCTCCATAGAGATTGAATAATATAATGTCACTGAGAAAATCATACACTAACTAGCATCATAATATCAATATTGGTAGTTTAAGCTAAAAGAAAATATTAAATAACAATTAGCGATTGAGAAAATGAAAGGGACTAAAATAAGAAAAACAAAGAAAATGAATAGCAAATACTTCAAAAATTTGCTAAGCTAGGAATAATTAGTCCATTAACTACCCAGAATGCTACATCAATGCTATAGCAAAATGTGTTTATAACCTTGAATTTTATTTGTAACACATTATTTTTTTTTCCAAATTCATGTTCACTTAGGTCTTTAAATTTGAATTAACATACTCACATGCTTATTCTAATTTTAGAACTTAATTTTTCAGCATCAATTCAAACAAGTTTACTTGATAACTTGCGTATTAACAGCTATTAAGTCATCAATCATGTATTGTTTAAGCTTTTCCACTAATTTCAACATTTTCAATGTTAACATCAGCTTGTTTTTACAAGAGTTGATTAAGCTAAATCAAGAATTAATAATCCAAACACTTATATGAACAAAGATAAGTTCTGGTAAGATTTACTTTCAATAAAAAGGTTCATCACACCTTTAAGTCTGTCATTATTCCTAACTTTAGTGAAATTAGTCTATAATAAATTATAAGGTATATAGAATCTTAAATTCACCATGTTTATAAAATTAACTAATGTAATTGAAAGAGAAAAAGTTAAAAGAAAGCTTGTATAATTTTAGTGCGTATCTAGCTCCTAAATTAAAAGTGCAGCTTCTCCTTTTGGTTTTTTGCCTTTTTAGCTCTTACAACTACATTTTTTTCATTTCCTTTTTTAGTTTTTTCATGATCCTCTTTTTTAGCTGCAGAATCGATTTTTTTTTTTTCATTTGTGCTTTTATCTCCCATTCCTTGCTTAACTAGGGCAACCAAAAGTAGATGTATGCTTATGTGGCTTTCCTAACTAAGATGGGATGTGGACAATTCTATCTTATTTCACCTAGTCGCAAAAAATCGAATAGAGCTAAGTTAGCACATGAGTCACTCTCTTTCTACTTCTTGTTCCTAATCTAGTTGTGCTACAACCATGTTGCTATTTTTTTTAAGCTTTTACCTAACTTTAATTTCTTGAGAATTTTAGTTAGCAACCTACAAAAGCCACATTTAAAATTGAGCATTTTCTTTAACTAAATAAGTGCTTTAATTGTAACCATATAAAATCAAACTAAAAACAAATAAATTAAAACTTGAACAAATAACTCTAAAATGAACATTTCACTTTTCCTTTATGATAGAATTAAGTTTTAAAGTAATAAAGATAACTCTATTTCATAGAGCCATAAGCCATCACTGCTCAAATGAGTTTCTTTTTGAAATCTTGTATGTAAATAACTAATTGAGTTAGTATTATTACCCATGGTTTATTTTCTTAGAATCTATGAGAAAAATGCAATCAAACAGCCTCTATTTGTTGGCCTCAAGTAAACAACACAAGAGGGGGATGAACTGAGTATTTTAATTTTATTGTTTGCTTTTATAGCAAGATTTCAAACTATCATGAAATGACTTAGTTACAATAATAATATATTCACAAATATAAGTGTAAAAATTAAAGAGACGAGATAAAAAGAGCAAACATAAAGTTTAACATGGTTTGATTAACCCTTGCCTATGTCCATGACTTCAAGCCATGCTTGAGGATTTTATTATATCTCTTTTCTTGAAATACAACTTGGTTATTCTCTAACCAAGATCTTTTACAACAAAGTGATCCTACACTTTAATGCCAAAATCTTACCAAACTAATATATGGTTTCTATAATAAAAAAGTCTCACAGAAGAGTAGAGTAATTATAATAAAGTTTAAGATCTCTCAAAAGCTAGCTAAAAAATGGATGACTTTTCAAGTGTACAAGATGAGTTTTTGAGCTTTTAATATGTAAGAACGTGAAAGAGAAGCGTGCTTTTGAATTTTAAGAAATTTTTTATACCTAAATTTAAAATATAGCTGTTATTAACAAAAACACAGTTTTTGAGATGTCACACTAGTAGTACTACCAAAAGACTGCTAGGGTCGCTTCAACTAGCTGACATTTACAAAATTTGAATTCAAGTGGTACTATCATCTTAGACATTATCATCAGTGGCAATATCGCCTTTAGATTGGTAGCGTCGCTTTGTGGTATTACCATCAAATCACTGTAATACCACTTTGCAGTATTAATGCCTAATCATGGTAATAACACTCTTTCTTTTCTTCATGTTACCATGTTATTCTATCTTCTAGATTATTTTTTCAATTTTTTATCAATGGTGGGATCAATTTGAAAAGTTCTTTATAATTAGTTTTTGAAACATTTATCAAAAACATGAGTTTTAAGTTCAAGTTTATTTGAAAAGGATACACGAGGTACATCTGTGATCATTCATCTATTTAAGTAATCCAAGTATTATAATTAAAAGAAAAGTCTAATATCACCTAGGATCTAACTTTTTTTTCTTCACTTGAGTTCAATGTCTTGCTTTTTTTAATTCTTTGCTGATAATTTCACTTCTTAACGTCCTTAAATGCTTTACACTTAAATAATCACATTGGTTTAATCATAAATGATTTTTTATCATCAAAACTGCCAATATTTCTTAATAGCATCATAGGACTGACATCATTTTGTCTAATGACTACATTTTCAAATAGGAGTGATGAAAGGCTTTTGAAAATCACTTTGCAAATCAGTATTCATTATTAAGCTATAAAGAACACTTATTTTCTCTCAACTAAAAACTTTCTATTCATTTGCTCACATGCATTCAAGCTATCTTTCATCTTGGTAAGCTTATGGATTTCTAAAGTATTCATTTAATCTACTCTTTCAAAAAGTTACATATTTAGTGTTCAATTTCTTGGATTGTAAGAATCGTAGTGTAAGGATAAAGGAAAAGCTTTAGGTTTTATATAGAACATAGCTAGTGTAATTGAGAAATGTTATTTTGAAAGAAATGGGAGTCCTTTAGCTTTGATAGCTTGAAATCATGATCATAGGCGGTATTGTCGAACTGCACAAAATCAATGAAATTGCTCTCTTTCTTTATATATATCTTACTCTCTTTCTCTTTCTTTCTCCATTAGTTCTTTACATTTGTGTACTTCTATTTATGATATATTATTTAATTCATGCATTTAATCGTTAAATCACTCACGAATTAGCAAGATTAGCTAACAAAATCTTAAAATCTAATGCATCTTTTTTAGGGTTGCCACATAAGGTCAAAATAAATTTTCTAAAACACACCTTGAACATGAATAAATGGTTTTTTAGATCATAATAATTTTCTCTAAAGAATATGCATTCGATCAAGTTAAAATTTTAAAATCTAATGTGATGATTAAATAAATTATTTGTATACTTAAATTAAATTAATATACCAAGTTGTTTGATTGATTCTTTCATTACGATTTAAGGATTTCGGCAAATACAATGTTAACCATAATGTTTACTTTTATAGTTATGGTGGCAATAATTTTAGATTCATAATATTGTAAATTAGTTGGTTCTAAGCATAATGTTAGTGGTGTTCTAAATTTAAGAGCTCATTTGATTAGGAATTTTGAGATAAAAGACTTAATAGCCTAAGCCAGATTCCTAAGGTAAAGATATTCAATGTCTCAAGTATTATGTTAACCTAAAACATGGACCTTTGTTTTTGTCACATGTAATATGTCCATATATATGGATTGGTAATATTCAATATCTTGAGTACTTTGTTCACATGTACAAAATTGATATTGCACAAGCAATACAAACTAGTGGTAAGGGAATGCATAATTGAGATAAAGATCATTAGATAACTATGAAGCGGTTACTTTTTGAAATGTATTTCTGGCACCACATTGTTTTATAATGCTTAAGATTTTTAGTTGGCTGATTTGTGGATATCATTTATGTAAGAGATTTGGGTAAATCTTATTATTATTTATGTTCTTTATAGCTGGTGCCTTTGTTCTATGTTATATTATCAGCTACAAAGTTTCAAATACATAAAGAGATGGTTAATTCTCACAAAAAAAGTTTAATATCATTGTTACATTTGTAGATTACTAATTTGAATTGTTAAAAAAAAGGAGGTTATTATTAATTAACATCCTCTTAGATTTATTATCACTCGATTAGTGGTAACATTAAACTAGATGTGAACATGAGATAAATGTTATGAGAGTTGATAAAGAGAAAATCTTAAAACAAAGATAGACGAACATCAACGATTTGATCAAGATAGCTTTGATGATAAAGTTGGTAACAATTTTAGCAAAGTAATGGTGCTTAAAAGTCCATATTTGAAACTTAGTCAACAATCTCTTTTCATAAAAAAGTTTATGATAATGTTTCCCAAACCTTTAGGTATTCCTTTAGCTTGGATCTTTTTGGTCTCCTTGCTTATTAATTTCTTCTGTACTTTGTCTACCATTATCCAAGTGGCTAGGGGTCTATAGTATTAGAATAATAGCATTGGCCTAAGTTTTTATGATAGGGGTATTTTAGCCTTATGAACTATACTTCTTAAGAGCACATGAGCTTTTTTAAGTTTTTATTTGTGAGCTAACATTTAGGGGCCTTAAGACACCTTGCTATTGAAATAGTTTCTATTAGGTTTAGTGTAACATTTAGGCTTTTGGCGTGGGGTACATATTTTGATATACCAAAAGGCTTTACTCCTCATTGTAACTAAAGAAGCCTTTCTTAATGGTCAAAGAAAGGCTTCAGATAATGGTTATAAAAGCGTCATCTATTTAAATAATGAGAAAACCTTGATAAATAAATGATGATCACAAAAAATCATCATCTAATGCAAAAAATTTAGATGATAGTCGATGAAACATTAAAAGGTACTTAAATGACAATTGCTGGAAGATTAGATGTTGATTGCTAGCAACCGTCATTTAATGTTCGTGCCATTTGGATGACGGTCATATGGACATTAGATGATGGTATTAGTTAATAGTTCTCAGTAACAGTCATCTAATGCCCTTCTTTTTTTTTTTAAATTTATGTTTTCCAAAATGTAAATACAAATTTACCAAAATTTAGAAGCCTAAAGTGCTTCTTTTTCTTTAAAGATTTTTTATTTTTACATTCCAAAAATTATATTACAAACTTTAAAATTATATGTTATAATTATAATTACACCATAACTACCAACCCTACTGCAAAAATTGTATCGATACTATCAAATTTCGTATATAAAGTTACTCTTAAAAATTAACGCACCATGTTTAACACAACATACTTCAATTTGCGTACCAATAATTGTACTTTAATATAAATCAACACCTTTACATTTTCAATATTATAGTGCAATAATAATGCACCAAATCACACTTTAAAATATTGACACTACATTCAACATAATATACTTTAGTTTACATACCAACAATTATACTATAATATAAATAACACTTTCACTTCCCCAATGTTATAATGTAACAACTTTACACAAAACTACATTCTAAAACATTAACACCACATCCGACATTATATATTTTAATTATGTACCAATAATTACACTAATATACATCAAAATCTTTATTTTTCCAATATTATAGTGTAACAACAATACAACAAATCATCCTTTAATACTTTTTAAATAATTAATGTACCAAAATATTTTCATACAAAATATTCACTCAATGACTCAAATTAATACTAATAAAATTTAGTTATGCAATTGTTTTCTATTAATTCAATGCAACTAAACCATACCAACTAAACCATACCAACTAAACCATACCAACTTTTACGTAATAAGTGCAAAGTATGTACAATGTATTCTAATCTACAGAGGAAAGCATACTTAAAATTTATCTCATATTGCTTCGCTCAAGTAACGTTATGTGAAATCACAAAATTATTTCCAATTTTTCATATGTGTTTTAATCCTTTAGTTTCATTTGTAAAATACATATAAATAAATGCAATAGTTTTTTTTATATAATAAACACATCACGTAATTAAAAGAATTATTGAACAACTTTATTTTCTGTAAAAAAAGATAATATCATTATGTCTTTTTATGATGTTCCTATGAGTATGCCATGATATAGTATTCACACTTAACATTAAAAGTTTGGTATAAACACTGCATTAAAATAATGAAAATGTCAACCTAACTAAATAAAATGAAAAAAATTAATAAAAAACAAAACTTTCCATCACATTATAAATACTTAGGTGATCAAACTTTTAAAAATTTGTTTTTAAAAGACCAAGCGCATGAATCACTACATACATCCTAAAAACACTGGAAAACAAATATTAGTAATATATAATTGCAAATGTTATACCGAAAATCTAATTTTGGTAAATGTTATTAACTTACATTGTGATTATCTCTCATATTATCTTGATCATCATGTCTTAAAGGATCAAATAATGTATATCAGTATAAATCAGGTTTTACAATGGACAACATCCAATACACTCTATTTTATTGAATTTAATTTCACTAAAAAAATAATGTTCAAAAATATTTTTGTAATTAAAAATTTAATTTTACTTACTTGAAGTTATACGAAAACATCATTATTCCTTGGTTACATGTTACTTGCCTTATCCTTGCAGCAAGACATTAAGTTTGTTCTTCAATATTATTACAACTCCTTGCTGATACCATCACACGATCAATAAATATATATTTGCTATGTCGGCACTTGTGACTAATATGTCCTTATGAAGCCTTTTACATATTATGCCCATGGAGCGTCTTATTCATGGTAGAATTAATGAAACAAATACAAGGGCCAAAACAATGGCAGTGTTGCCAAGCATCATCTAACATGACATACACTATAAGAAAAACACAAAATAATACTTAATGCATCCCAAATCAAAATGAGAATAAGTGAAATAAAGAACACATGATATACTTCGAATTGGTAGGTTAAAATGTTGGTGCGTAGGCTGGAGGTGGTGTGAGATCTTCATCATAAGCATTTACTTTAGCAATGTTGTTGGTAGCCTTACTAGAACCTTTAAATTTATGGGGAGAATGTCAATGTTCACTTACATTATCAAACAAATATCTATGATCGTCAATCCAATTCAAAATATTTAACACTTTTCTCTTAGTCGTTTCATTATTATCAGAGATTGTTAGTATTATTACTTTTCTCTCAAAGCAAGAACCAATGTCCACCTGATAACTAACACCTCTTAGAGAACCTAAATACTTTGGCGTACTGATAACCATTGAGACTATATCTTTCGTAATGAAGGTTTAAAAGTACCTTGTGTAACTTATCCCATCAAATTATTTTGCAAATATCTAATTAAAGAGTAAATATATTTGTGGTTATTTGAAACTAAGAAATTAAAAAAAAACAAAATACTTATTATTCTATCATACATCCTCTAATTATTTCATTATTGTACTTTTTTTAATTAAACCGTGCTGCTTTCCATAGCATGGGATGGTCAATATCTCCATTAATGTCCAAAAATTTTCTTTTCATGGTTAAATTTGAAATGAACCCTTCTTCATATTAGTATAAATACTTTAATTTCTATATATTAAGATATTGAAGATAAATTTAACTAACTAGTTTAATCTCTAGTCCCGCAAAGCTTTTGTGAGATAATTAATAGTGGTTAGAAACATTCTTCTTCTTCTTTTCTACTTGTGATTTTCTCTTCTCTTATAACAAATATAAATATTTATTCAATAATATAAATGTGCATAAGATTGTGAGATTATAGTACTTGAAATTCTTCAGATATGCAAGAGTTAAAAACTCTTTCCAAACATTCCATGAGGTTGCAAGCAACTCTAGAATTCATCAAGTGGATCTCGATGGCCTTTTGGATCTTCTAGAAATGGCATAATATATTTTTTTTTGACGTGGTTTATCTTGAAAATTCTCCATTTTAGTGCAATAGATTATAATAGGTATTTCTTCATGCTCTCATTAAAGTTGAATATTCCTTGGAAGCGCATAACACAATCAAACCAATCAAACTAAGTTGGTTCATATAATCAAATAAGAAAAACATTCAATATTGCATGTTACTTACCAAAATTTGATCCCATACCTTGTTTTTAACTCTCGAGGTACTTGATGCCAATAGTGGGATGTTTATAGGTACCAGTTAACGCATCGAGACACTAATATAGTTGATCATTTGTACACTATTTTTATGAATTGGTTGCTCTTTTTTGTCTATCTCAAAATATATCTTCTAACATGTGGGCTATTTTTTGATAACTTTAAACATATGGGTAATACCTTATTTTTCTGCCTTTCCTTAATTCTTCTTATAAAGATGAGCCTTGTGGTGGATTTATAAAATCTACATATATGATATAAAAATTAAAGTTAGCATAATTAAAAACATGAGACCAAAAAAGTGACATAAAGATGACAACCATATGAAAACTAACACATTTTACCTATCGAAAAAATTACACTCATAACCTTTCATAATCTTCCAATAGATATGTTAATCCACCATCATCCATGGGATCAAATACTTCTAATGATGGTAAATTATTATAATCATACATTTGATGTACATTAGTTTCGTTTAAATCTTTTTCTTCATAATCCTTTCGAGTTGTTGTTAGTATAATGGACCACCTAACAACAATTGGTCCTTCAGCATAAAATACTTAACTTACTTGAGTCACCAGTATAAATGGATTATTTCTATACCTAATTTAAGTAAGACCAACTAACGCCAAACTTGTGTCATCAATTTTAACATCATTGCTATTCTTGACCTAGTTGCATTTGTAAATTGATAGTCTAAATGTTATGTAATTAAGTTCTTGTATCTCTTGTATCACTTTGAAAGAGGAAAAATCTCCACACATTATAATTTTGTCTTTCACAATTAAAGCCACCTTGGTGTTTTGATGAACTCTCAAGGTATCTCAAGTTTTCATATAAAAACAAGAATAATTTATGATGTATTTAGGATATTTGATTATGGCAAATTGAGAATAATAAACAATCCATTGCAATGTATGCAAAATGTCATGACTAAAAAAATAAAGTTAGTATTCCACCTATGCATCACAATTTATAAAGTTGATAAATACATGTATAGATATAAAGAAAATACAAATTTTATGTTGAAAATTTGTTCAACCTTACGTTATTGTGTGGTCAATTAACAAAAATGCAACTATGTTCATCAAGCAACTATTTAAATCTTCTCGACTTAATCAGATCACCCAATCTAAGTTGGTCTATATGCTCCCTACATATTTAAATAAAGTTAATGAAAGAAAATGAAATTTTCTTAATCAAGTTACACTTAATGTCAATTAGATTTACCTTTTATATGGTTGAATTTCATTCGTGTTTAATAGAACATATAAGTTAACTTGCTGCAAAAGATCATAAGTAACTTTCTCAATACAATCATCAGACAATGATTTTTAATTCTGAGTTGAATGGTTGTAAACATTCTTCCTTGTAGGAATCCGAATTACATCTAAGTCGGATAAGTGATGAGCACAAAATTGTAATATCTTGTTACTATATATGCTTCAGCAATACACTTTATTACAATTTCATATGTATTCCTTCCACACTATTATGTATCTTTCAAGTGGATATATCCACCATGGGATCACATAACTTCAATTTTCTAATTAGTTGAATAGTGAGATGAACCATATTGTCAAAGAAATTTGGAGAAAAGTACTTCTCCAATAAGTATAAGGTTGTCACTAGTTCACTTTACATTTCATCTAGTTTTGAAACATCAACTACTTTTTGGTATAAAAGGTTCAAGAACAAACAAAATTTTATAAATGCATATTTGGCATGTTTAATTAGGTAACAACCCTCATAATACCACAAGCAACAATTGTTAATTAATGTGTGGCAATCATGAGACTTCAAGTCAATGCTTCAAGCTTTTAAGGAAACCAGATTTGGAATATTGAAGAACAATATATATTTGGAATCTTTATCTCACTTAGCACTTTACAAAATCATCTTTTTGTGTCCTTTGATAAAGTGAAGAAAGCTGATGATAGAAATGTATAATTGTTTCAAACTTGTGATATCAAATTCAAACCACAATCCTGTCTTTTTTAGATCATTTCTAGTAGTAAGACTATCTTTGAATTTGTCAAAAATTTCAAATAGTATCCTTATGAGATTGATATGCAACAATTTTCAATACGAAAATTAAAAGAATATCAATTTCTTTTTTCAACACAACGAGATAATATCCTCATTATTTAACTCACATCGTCTCTTTCACTTGCCACACTTGTCTCGCATTTCGCAAACTTTTGCTAACATTTCATCACCATTTAATGGAGGTTGGCAATTGTAAATTCTTGTTGCCTATTGAACATCTTCTTTTCTCTTCTTTACGGATGATTTTGAGCAAAAATCTTCTATATCTTGTAAATAACATCTTCTTACTATGCAGTAAATGACATGCATGTGTTTCCACCATATATAGAACATTTATAATACAAATTATCACAAAATTATTAATCATTCACAATATGAGTTACATGGGGCACCATTTTTTCTAAGCATGACCTTCAATCACAATACCACTAAAGTAGAGTCAAATTGGAGGATGTTCACAAAACAACTTTTAGAATTCATGATAACCATTTTGAGTTCTTAATAATGTCATTTGGGTTTATCGACACCTCAATGACCTTCCAAGCATTGAATTAGGTGTTTCATCTATATCTTGCATAAGTTTGTTTTGGTATTTTTTTGATGACAACTTTGTTTACAGCTGAAATTTACAAGATCATGTTTGGCATCTTGTTATGGTCCTTGGAGTATTGGCTAAGCACAAGCTTGTTGCTCATCGCAAAAAATATTCCTTTTCTTGCCAACAAATTCATTATTAGTAGGATCTAATTGAGGGGGTTGGAGTAGAAGTAGAAAACTCTAAAATTCATAGCAGGTGCCAAAGTCCTTGAAGGAGCTGAACATAGTTCTGGAAGTTTGCACAAGGATATGGAAGAATAGCTTAGCCCTTAATCGAACAATTGAAGAAGGATAAATTTGGGTGGAATGTGCAAGCACTGACTGCTTCTAATGCTCTTAAAAAGACAATGACAAATGTGTTGGCATTAGCCTTGCCTAACTTTGATTTACCTCTTATTTTGGAGACAAATGCTTCCAGCTATAGTTTAGGGGTTGTATTAATGCAAGAGCAATATCTAATGCAAGAACAATATCCTATTCCTTCTTATAGCCAAGTTTTGGGTCAAAATGCAAGGAAGAAATCAGCTTATGAAAAAGAGTTAATGGCAATAGTTCTAACAATTCAAAAATGGCAACCTTATCTTTGGGAAAGGTGATTCATGATTAGAGCTGGCCAATAAAGTGTCTGTTTTTTCGGTGGAACTGTGCATTGTTGCATCACAATATAAGCGTTAGATGGATAAGTTACTTGGGTATGACTTTGAAATTCAATAGCAACCTGGAGTAGGAAAAAGGCTGCTGATGCCTTATCTATAGTGCCACTGGAGGTCACATTGAAGCGAATTTTTAAAATACATTAGTTTGAATTGGAATAAACTTCAATAAGGAATTGACAAATACGGGTTTTTATTGAAACCCAGAGTGGATATCTAGTAGGAAGTAAAAAGAGCAACTAGATTTTCTTTAGTGCAAGGGAGAATGATGTGTAAAGGGCGTCTAATGATGCAACATTAGCTTCACATTCGTAGGCGTCACATAACCCTGCTTTAGGAGAACATTCTGGTAAAGAGAGAACTTTCAAGCTCTCACTGCTGGTTTTCATTGGTTGGAAATACACGCAACAGTTGCAAAGTATGTGCAAGAGTCTGAAGTTTGTCAAAAAAATCTTTAGCATGTCCATTGCTGGATTGTTACAACCATTACTTCTACCCAACCAAGTTTGGGAGGATTTGACCATGAACTTCACTGAAAGGTGTGGATCCTAGTTTTGCCTAAGCCAATTGATATTAATTTTAGAGATAAATTTGGAAATTGATCGTTAATTGGAAAATCTTACAAATTTAAATTTTAGAAAGAATATTAAAATGGAAGAATAATTGAAAGAAAAAGAAGGAAAAATAATAATTAAAAAAAGCGTTGAAAAGGAAGAATCCAAATGGGATCAACAACAGCTAACACGTCTTCCGTCTCTATTGGTTTGTAATCCTCAATTGTTAGTTTTATATGCTCTGCTTGCCTTCGAGTGCAAGGCCTTACTAATCATGCAATTCAGTATATCTCCTAAAAATAGGTTCTTTTATTTTATCAATCATAGTTTTAGTTTTTGCTTTATTGCCTTAACCAAAAAATTTTGGAAGAAGATAGTTATGGGTAAAAGACAAAGAGACAAATACACATGGCTGCAAGAAGACATGCTTTCAGAAGGATATAAATGACTTCCGTGCTACTTTATAAAGTAAATTCATAAGTACAGTGAAAGGTTACCTAGCCAGATAAAATTAGCTATTACCATACAGCCACTCTTTTCTTTTCTTTTCTTTCTTGTTTCTTCGTATAATAACACACCGAAGTAGACCCATTAGTGAATCACAGTTGACAAGTTTGTTAAGTCCACTGGATTCTTTTCAAAGCTGTCGTAATAATCTAGCCAACGTACAACATTCAATTATATGGACTTGTAACTCTGGTAAAGGCGTTAGTTCCCCTAGCCTCCTCCCCAATCTACATTGTATTGGCTCTTCACTTTCTCTTTTACTTATTTCCCTTCTTTTCCTCTCTTTTCTTCGATCTTTTCCTTATTCTCTTATGATCCAATCATTGTTTTACAACCAAACGCGTCACAGATAGGATTTCTAGATCAAAAAGACTTGGGTTTTGCTTTGATCGTTCTTAATCTGAATAATACATTCCCTTTTGTCTTTGCTTCTTTCTAACTGATCTTGAACCCCTTTCGTTGTATGAAAACCGCCTGCATGTACTTGTGCATGTTATTCTATTTCTGGGTACCTCTCCTTTTGTATAGAGAAACCCTACTGGTTCCATGTACAGATCATATTTCTTGATTATCCACTCGGGTTCTTAGGGGAAGTTGGGCTTGTTGCGGAATAATAATTAGATATGAAAGGTAAAATGAATGGCAAAGAGATCTTTTGGCAACATAATGAGGAAGAGGCTATTTGATATTACCAACACAGAGCTACAACCAAAAGTTTCAAGCTAAGAGGAAAAGTCCTCGCAGATTTATCCAGCCATAGAGGACTTCATAAATCAACTGATTAAGGATATGATAACATTGGTACAAATAACTTCAAGAACGTCCGTGGACAAAGTTTCAATGTCTCTGGCTCTTAATAATTTTTGACCCAGGAGAGACAGGTACTGGTGGCTGCAAAATCTCGATCTAGTGTTAATGGACAACTTACCATTGTAGGTTATAGCCTTTCAGCTGGTAATCTGCAGTTCTTGGAAGGAGGGCTTCCACAGCACAAGAGTTGGCTCATTATCATTCTGGGAATGAAGACTCTACTTAGCTTGCTCTGATTTACATTCATACTCAGTTGGAGAGTCAGCTTGTATGAAGGAGCAAGAGGATGTGGAGGACAGTTTCTCAACACAGAAAGAAAAAATAAAACGAAAACGAATGGGATAAAACATTTTAGAGTCAAGCTGATGAGGCCATCATGATAACAGCTAGTCATCTTCCTTATAACAGGAATGGGTTCAAATTCTTCATTAGTGCTGGAGGGCTTGGAAAAGTTGACATCAAGAATATATTAGAATGTGCTGCAAGTGTATACAAAAATTTCTCGGTTGATAGTCAGAAGGAGAAGCTACTGCATTAGTTAAGACAGTTGGTTACATGACTGTGTATGCATCAGACCTTGTAAATGTAGTGTGCAAAGCTGTAGATGGTGTTGGCCGAAAAAACTTGCTCAGGTTGTGAGTGATCCATGCCTGACGAAGTTAGGTGTCTAGGAGAGCTGGAACAAGGCTTTTGCTTCCTTTGAGGACTAGTTGTCTCAGTGGTGTAGAGAGGCAAAACAAAGAGAAAAGTAGAGCCCAAACAACCCTCTTACCACTCTTGTTCTATCTTTCCCGCTTTCCCAACAATCATACCAACTACCTCGCGCATTTCTCAAAATTTTCCAACCAACCCCGCAGCCTCCCTCTTTAATTATTAAAAAAAGAGAACACACATACAGAGGGGATATCTGTTTTTGGCTTCCTACCTGCCCACTCAAGAAACTAAGAGAAAAGGTCTTTTCGCCCAGAAAACCTCTCCCAGAAGAGAGGTTCCACTCTCCATCACAAGATTCCTTCTCCCCAAGAAAAAACAGATTCATTCTTACCTACTGGGAAAAGAATTTCCCAAGTAGGAAACTTTCCCTCTCCTTTTCTCCTTCTCTCCTCTCTCCTCTAGCCCCGGCAACTTCATTCCACAGTGATTGGCAGAGGAAGCACTAGCACCATAGCATTGATTCTTCCCTACGTAAGCCCTAATCTTCATCTTCTTTCGTGTAAATCTTGATGTTTTAGATGATTAGATGAAGGCCTGCGTTCGAGAATTCAAGATTTAATATGAAGGTTCTTGTTGTTAGATTTGTGCATAAGTTCTTTCCTTATTCTTGTTTACTATTTCCCGTTGGTTTCTTGAGTCCTATGCTTAAGTAACTGTTCCTCGATTTGTAAATCTCTTGCTTCCACAGCAGAATTGAAATAATTGGTATTACCTATTTCAGTTTTTAAGTCATCCAATGTGTAAAGCTTTGTTCTTCCTAATCTCTTTATAAAAAAGAAAGCTTTGTTAAATATGATTTTTCTTTGAGGAAATTGTCAAAATTAGCATCCCGCCAATATTTTTTTGCAAAAGAAACTTCTTTTATTAAGTTGTTTTTTTTTAGCACTTACATGTATCAGAAAGACGAAAATACCCTTAAAAAAGACAATGATACCCTTGAAATTAAAATAATTCAAAAATTGAGGAGATTTGTCTGAATACTTTCTTCATTTGAGCTGTCTCTCTCTCTCTCCGACCTCTTTTTCTTGTGTCTGAGTTTTTCTTTGCTCTCTCTTTTGGTTTTTTCTTCCTTCCTTTGTATCCAAGATCCAAAGAAGGAATTGAAGGTAGTCACTAACATTTTTAACTATTTGTCCTGCAGAGAAGAAAGCTCATATTTTTGAGTGCATATTTCTCAATCTCGTGTTTTTTCACAACATATTTGTCTTCAAAATCAGAACGTGCTCGAAGGTGAAAAGGGTGACGGGTATACCTTTGAACAATAATGTAGCTTGAATATAATTTGTGTTCTTCCATATATATGAATGTATATATATGTGTGTGTATATATATATATATATATATTTAAAAATCGTATCTTAATTGATAAATCGTAACATATTTATGCATTTGCGCAACAACGTAGCTTAAATATTCGATTATATATAGAATATGAAAAAATATATATGTTTGAAAATCATGTCTTAGTAAATTGTAACATGATTATGATAATTCGTAACTTCTATCATGAAATCGTAATAAGTTTATGAAATCGTGCCTTATTTTTTGTTATAAGTAATTATTTTCAGTTGTAATTTGAAATATTTTCTTTACAGAATGCGGATAATTGTAACTTGGAATGGTGAGTGGTCTGAGTCCAATGGTAGTTTTGAGTATGTTGGCAGATATATCAAAACTAAGGGATATATTGTTCGGAGGGGTTTGACATATGTGCAGTTGCTGGATTTGGTTAAATCTTGTGTGGAGGTTGATTTCACTATGACTGATGTTGTACTGCATACTATAGTAAGATCTGAAAAAACTGCTAGCAAAATTGAGTTAGTGAATGATGACGATGTTGAGTTTATGTTGTACGATGACAGCATAGTTCCTCGTGTGATTGTTGATCTAGCGGAGCGAAATTTTGTTGAGAATAGACAAAGTTTATGTGAAGGTGAAATTTCAAGACGAGTCAATCCTATTAACATAAGTTGTTCTGGGAGTAATCCAACTATTGAATTAGATGTATATGGAATTGAACCATTCATCCATAGTGAGACTCCCGTTGACACTCAGCATACTAATGAGATCCATACCAATGTGATCAACTTGGATGAGCGGGTGGACTATGATATTAGGTGTAAATACCCAATCATGGAAACTTATCCTACTCAACCCACCAGTGAAGATCAATGTGAACCCATTCCAGAAGCAGAACATGACAATGAAGAATTGAATGAGAATCTACGTCCTGTCCCACCTTATATCCCAGTCACATGCCCGGAAGTACATAATAAACCAAGTGATGGTGTTGTCAGACGGTATGGTGTGTTGGGTGCTGAATTACACGGTCTTACGTCGACTTCTACTATGGAATCAGTGACTCCAATTGACACCCTTGCTAGAGGTCAGTTTTTTTCGAACAAAAAAGAGCTGAAGCGATTTTTGGGTGTGCATGCTTTAACTGAGAACTTTGAGTTTAAAGTCACTAGGTCTAACAAATCATTATTTGAGATTGCTTGTAGAGAAATAAATTGTGCATGGAAGATTCGTGCTGTGAGAGTTGCACAAGGACAATTCTTTCAAATTAGAAGGTGTGATTTGACACACACTTGCACAGTTGAAGAGTTGCATCGACGGCATCGACAAGCAAGTTCTGCCATTATTGGAGAAATTGTGGCTCAAAGGTTGTCTACTAATGCTAGAATCATTAAGCTGAAAGATATCATGGGTGATATGAAAGAACTCTATGGCATACAAATTTTATACAGTAAAGCTTGGAAGCTAAAGAGTATGCGTTGTCTCTTACATATGGTGACCCAATTGAGTCATATCAACAATTGCCGTCATACTGCCACATGTTGCAAACAATTAATCCAGGAACTAAGGCTCACATATGTATTGAAGATGGAACTAATCGATTTAAGTATTTATTTGTGGCTCTTGGGCAATCATTGAGGGGGTTCCATTTAGTAATCAGACCGGTCATTGCTATCGATGCCACTCACTTAAAAGGAAGGTTTCACGGTGTAATGTTTGTAGCGGCGTGCAAAGATGGGAATGAACAGATATATCCACTAGCATTCGGTTATGGTGACTCCGAGAACTATGATGCATGGGAGTGGTTCTTGCGGCAACTGAAAGAAGCTATAGGCTCGGTTGAGGACTTGGTTATTATATCAGATCGTCATGTCAGTATTGCAAATGCCATCGCAAAGGTCTTCCCCAATTCTTGTCATGGTTTATGTTCGTGGCATATGGCTCAAAATATAAAGAATAAATTCAAGAGGGAAGATATATCTAAGATATTTTATAATGCAGCAAGGGTATATCGAGAATCTGAATTTAATAAATTGATGACTGAGTTGTAGGCTAATCACCCTAAAGCATTCGAATATATCATGAAGGAAGATCCGAGAAAATGGTCACGTGTGTATTGCCCCCGAAGACGATATCAACTCATGACCACTAACATAGCTGAGAGCTTGAATTCGTGTCTGCGATTTGCTCGAGAGTTACCTGTGACAGCTCTATTGGAATTCATTCGAGACATGATGCAACGTTGGTTCTATAATCGACTTGAGAGAGCTAAAGTTTGGAGGTCACAACTAACAGAATGGGCTCACTCATTGATGACTGAGAGACAAAAAGTTTCATTACAAATGACAGCTTCCAATGTTGATTGGAATGTATTTTTAGTTAGGCAGAAGGGTAAGGAGGCAATTGTGAATCTTATTGAACGTACTTGCACTTGTAGAGAGTTTCAGGCTGATCTCTTGCCATGTGCACATGCACTAGCAGCTTCCAGGTGACATTGATGGTTCTGTTGGTAATATTTTTTAATTATTCATTGTTATTGCTTGTATTAACTTCACAAATTTGGCCTTTTTTACAGGGAACGTAATATTGACTTCATAACTCTTTGCTCTAACTACTATAAGCAGGATCAACTAGTAGTAGCATACTCTGAGCCGGTATATCCAATTGGTGATATGTCTGATTGGGATGTACCTGAGGAAGTTAGAAGAGTTATTGTATTACCACCAAATAATGGTAAGTCAGCAGGACGTCCTAAAAAACGGAGAATACCCTCTGGTGGGGAGAGGACGGTCCAAAAGAAGTGCTCTAGATGCATGCAATATGGACACAATCGATTGACGTGCTCGAATCCACAATATTATGATGGAGTGAGTCACTCTCGATCGTCTAAGGTGCCTGATCAGTTGCGTCGTAAATGTCGTAATTGTGGTATAGTTGGGCATAATTCACAAACTTGTAAAATGCCTCTCAATTCAACTTCACTAGATGATGACATAATTGGTTTATGATAATTCTAATGTTTTGATTATATTATTATTATTTGCAAACTTATTTTTCATTACTGATTGGTATATTATTTTGATATTCTTAATTCGTACCTTTAATTCGTACCTTTATTAGTGAAAGCGTACATTGTAATCGTATCTTAAATATTAAATCGTGCCTTCAATTCGCACGATCATTTTCACACTTGTAACAATAAAATAAAATCGTAACTTAAATATTGAATCGCACCATCATTTCGCACCTTTATTCATAAAATCGTACCTTGCATAATATGTCACCCCTTTAATTCGTACATTTATTAGTAAAATCGTACATTGTATTTGTGTCTTAAATAATAAATCGTACCTTTAATTCGTACCATCTTTTTTCACAAATGCAACATTAAAAATCGTATCTTAAATATTGAATCTCCCAATCATTTCGTACATTTAGCCGTGAAATCGTACCTTATATATTATATCGTACCATTAATTCGTACTTTTTTTTAGAAAAATCGTACCTTATGTATTATATCGTACCATTAATTCATACTTTGATAGAAAAATCGTACCTTTAATGGTAAATAAATCGCACCTTTATTAGTGAAATCGTATCTTCAATGTTTATTAAATCATACATTCAAGAGTCTTCAATGAACACTAACAATATAATGAAATTTTTTTTATAGATTAGAGAAGAAGTAAAATGATTGCACAATGTACTGTAAATGATTCTTTTATTTGCAAAAAAATATTATACACAATTTTTGAATGTATATACAAATGAATACAATGTAATGTAAAAAGAATAAAAATGTTTTAACCCTTGTCATCTACAATTGAATTAGCAAATACATGTAATGTCATATGTTTCCGTATCTTTGGCATGTCTTTGTCAGTGTATTTGAGTGTCTTCCCAGTTAGCAAATGCTCTATTATGTACAGCATGTGAGGTCCGCAATTGCCACTGAAAAAAAAACAACACAGTTAGAAGAAATTAACATTGAACATAAAACTTCTAAATAAGGATAATAATTAGCAAAAAAAGACTCTTACCTTTTTCTCTGCTGGGGGACCTTGTTCTTTGGCTCTAGTGTGCAGGAGAGTGGAATATTCGGCTTATTAACCTCTGGCTTCTGCATGAAATATCCCCCGCTAGCCATGTAGCTAGGTAGCATATATCTGAGGGGATTTTGTTGCCGAATACGCACCTCACTGGGGATCTCTTGTCGGGAAGAGTCATAAATCCTTAAGGAAAATGTCTTTAGATCCATAACCACTAACAGCCAGTGAGATCCCCCTACGTGGCATGGAACCATCAACTACATTGAAAAATATTATTTAAATGTCAATTAAGAGTGTAAGTAATATTGCAAGAAAATAGTTATAACCAACCAATGAAGATATACATACCTTATTCACAGTGTGCCAAGATGGACAATCATGACTAAAGTTGCCTCTCACACGATCCAGGAAGTCTGGTTCCCATTTATGTGCTTCAAAATTGGAGTGTGGAGGAGGACAATCAGCATCTGGATCCGCTTGATATTCATTGTAAATGTAAAACATTGCTGTCTACAAAATTGAGCAAAACAAAGTCAATAAACAAATTGAATATAAAGCATCTAAACAATTAAAGTCCAAAAAACTTACATAGAGCCACGGATCGCAGATGCAAATATCTTGTGCATATTCTTGTGGGAACTCCCTCTGCCTTATTCGAAGGAGACTCAAATATGCTTCAATATGCTGTTTGACACAACAAAAATAATAATGTAAAATTAAATCAGCATACGAAGTGAAGGCACGAATGCTAATTCGAGTATGGTAAGAATGTAAAGAACAATAGTTTGTAAATTAACTAACTTACAGAGTCATCGACCCATTCATCATTGTCTTTGAAGGCCTTAAACCACTCTGTACTAACTGAATGGCCGATACCTACATTGTAGCTAAAGAAAATGAAAATAGAGTGTAAGTAAAAGTTAAAAAATAAAAATTCAATCTAGCTAATAAAACATAAAATGTAACTATAAATGACTTACTATGATTGGCCACTCATGAACTCGTTAAATGCACTGAGGATATTGTCTGAGAATTTGGCCTTTGTACTCAGCATGTGAGAGTACTTGGCTCTTTTTTCCCCAGTGTTAAGGTTGACATATGGGCTGCACAGTTGTCTTGACCTTTTACGGGTCCTAACAACTGGCAGCACACTGTCAGTTGGCTCAACTGGGGTAATAGCCAAGCCTCCCACAGCTTCATTTTGTGGACCTACTGCAGGGGCCACTTCCTCATCCATTGGCCCTGCAGTGGCCACTTCCTCTGCATAGGCCCCAGCTTCCTCAATGATGGGAAGATTTGATGTGGAGCCTGCATTGACACCCTGAAAGAAAGAGAACACAATTAAAGATTTCATCCTTATGTAATAAGTTGTACAATATTAAAAATTGAATATAAAGTAATTGTTACATACGACATTACTTACATCATTAGGAACTGGTTCTGACATAGGGCGGGGAGGGTCTCGAGCACCAAATCCGTATCCATCTAGGAAGAGCTGGATGGATTTCAAGATTGCCATTTGCTCCTCATGGCGTCTTTCATTTTGTGATTCCATTTGGTTTAGCCTCGCCTCAAGGAGATCTAATTTCACCTCCATAGCAGTGAGGCGACGGCAAACTTCTGAATCATCTGCATTTCTTTCTGCGCCAGGTGCTTCACCCTCAATGTTGTACTCCCACACCTCAGGGGCCATCATCTGTGGCCTCGGCTCTCTTCTGTCACTGACGACTTCATCAGATGCATGATCCCTCGGTCGCTCGACAGGAAGAAAACTCAGCGCTGAAAGTAACATAAGTTGTTAATAATAAAACACAACAACAAAACTCATATCTATTATGAAGAATACATACCTTATATTGCTTTGGCAAAGCAGCAGGCAATTTGGTGGACTTGTCCTGGATAAGGCCCTCCACAGTGTCCTCATCCCCACTCGATCGTGTAGCCGGCACATTGGATTGAGCATGTGGCTGCAACGGCATGATCGAATCTTCAACGCCAACATAATAGGGGGCATGACTCTCAGCAATTATTGGCTCTAACTTTAGCTTAGCCCCCATCTGAAAAAACAAAATGAAGCTTCTAAATTGAAAATGGAAGAAACAAAATGAAGAATGAAGGTACAAAATGAGGAATTAAGGTACGAAATTACAAAATAAAGGCACGAAATTTAGAATAAACGGTACGAAATTGAAAAATAAAGGCACGAAATTAAGAATATAGGCACGAAATTAAAAATTCAAGACACGAATTGAGAATGCATGTAGGTACGAAATTGTGAATTAAGGTACGATGAAAAATGAAGACACAAAATTGAGAATATAGACACGAAACAAAAAATTGAAGACACGAAATTGAGAATATAGACACGAAACAAAAAATTGAAGACACGAAATTGAGAATGCATGTAGGTACGAAATTGAGAATTAAGGTACGAATTTGAAAAATGAGACAAAAATTTGAATGAAGGTACGAAATTGAAAAATGAAGACACGAAATCAAAATGGTAGGTACGAAATGAAAATGAAGACATGATAAGTATACTTACAGTGTTAGTAAAAATCTTCTTGCAATCTGCTGCATGTGGCTTCCGATGGAACCTCCATCGACAAATTCTAGGCAATGGCAGGTTCGAGCCTGACAACCTACTACCGTGCATGTTGGTAGCAGGAATCACTTCGAAGGCAAAAATCTATGGAAAAAGAAGAGAAAATCAAGTTAGGCTTCATGAAGATAAAACATGTATTCAATTAAATAAATGAAAAAAAAATAAAAAGGTATGATCCTTACTTGCAGTGCCCATATGAAGCCATAGGCATTGTAGTTCACCCTTTTAACGTCCATGGCTCGATTCGCAACTGCCTTCTTAAAATGTTGCAAGGAGTTGCAGTACACCCATGTGCTCCATGGAAAAGCAGTTGAAGGCTTCAATATTATCTACTAAATGGAACTGCCACGTGGGTACATACTGGCGCTCGTCATGGCCTTTGATGAAACCATTTAGCAGATACAGCAAGGCCAACTTCAGCTTGTCATCTTCGTCTTCGAACTCTCCTTCCAGCAGCCTTGTCTTGATGCTACTACCGCTGACGTTACCCCGCCCCCCGAAGTATTTAGCGAGAATACCAGATGGATTTTCTGCAATTTTGTCTGTGTCCGGTAGCTCGCCAAACTTCAAGCCAGTGATTAGGCAAATTCGATTTTGCTAAAACGAACTTCATTCTGCCCCAGCCTAAACCACATTTCGTCCTCGCGGTTTTGTTGTATCTCTCGCAGCAGAAGATTGTGGACAATAATCCCAGAGAAGTTGAAATCTTTGTGCAAGTGTAGAAAATGCCCCAAGCAGGTCCCTTCAAACTTCTCCTTCTGAGAGTCATCCATAATTTCCTTCAAGGTAGGGATGACATCATTGTCGCAGTGTTTTAGAATCTTTCCGGTCTTCCAGGACTCTCTGGGGATCACGTATGGCGTCTGAGAAGTAGAGCTGGTTGCCATCTACAGGGGCGAAAAAACATCAAAATTAGAGTAAACAATAATAAGATACGATTTAAAAAACTTGATACGATAAATTGGTACGATTTACCAAAACTAAGTATGATTTACAAAAATTAGGTATGATTTAACGAAATTAGGTACGATTTACCGAAATTAGGTACGATTCTGTAAAATTAGGTACGATTTATGAAACTAGGTACGATTAATTAGTGCGATTCCTAAAACTATGAACGATTTGCCCTAACATGGTACGAATCTGATAAACTCATGCAAAACTACACTGCGATTTTTCACCCAAACATCGCAGATTGGAAAACTAATACCAAAGCCCAAAAATATTAAACAAAACGTGTATTCAAGTTATTATACCCAGAAACCAAACTCAAAAATATTAAAAAAACAATGAATGAAAAACGAGGGATGAAACTAAGTAAAACGAGGGATGAAACTAAGTCGATATTCAGCAGAAAGGAATGAAGAATTTGAGTTGAAAATATTGTTAAGAAACATACTGCTATTGATTTTCTTCTGACTCAGTAGCTTGCGGATATTCTTCAAAGGTCGGTTTACAACGAAAGAGAAGAAATGAACAAACACCGAATGTAGAGGGACGAAACTAAGTGATGAAGTTTAGCGCCAGAGTAATAAGAGAGGGAAAGAGAAATGTTTGATTTGTTTGACTTCTCAAATTCTCTGTTTGGACAAATAAGTAATTGCACATGTTAGAGAAAGGATAATTTTGTCTTAAATGTCAAAAAGGTGCTAAAAACAAATACATTACTAATTTTGATTATTTACGCAAATATCCTTGTACGGACGGCTACAAAAAAAAATACCCCTTTTTCTTTTTGATGGTAGGAATTTTTCGGAGTTCTTAACAGTAGGGGTATTCTTAAGAGATAAGGCTATGCGGCCAGTTTCAGAATTTTCAAATGGGAGAAAAAGACTATAAAAATGAATAGGGAATTGAGATGCTAATTCATCAATGATCTTGATAGTAAAGGAAAAAGGGGTCTGCCTGATTCAGTCAATTTAAACAAATGATTTTGTTTTCTGTTGTAAGGAGGGAAAAGAGAAATATTAGGAAGCAAGATTGATTTCCATACACATGCATCCAAGAGAAATACCCTTGAATGGCATTTGCATATCATATCTTTGCTTTGAAAGGGAAAAGTCCATTGATATCAAAGTTTTATCATCTTCCTGGAATCATTTTCAAACGGTGCGGAATGCGATTGAGAAGGTCCTACTTTATTTCAAAATATATTTCCATATCTTTTGTTTTATATAAAAACTTCAAAAATTCTTTAGTAAGCTCCAATTTGTTTTAAAATTCAAAAAGTACTTTTTAATTGATGCAATCGATATAAAGATGTTATTCTTTTCTTACACAAAACTAATTTTTTTTAATTTTATTTTAAAAAATTAGATCAAAATTTTTTTGCTTGTTTTTATTATTTATTATTTATTTTTAAAAATAAATAAAAATAGACCAATCATATCATGTACAAAATTGATGATAATTTGAGTTATTTAGTTTTTATTTTTTTTTAAAAAAAATTATAATTCACATCAAAAGTTTTCTTGATCAAAACTCTGGTTGCGACAATTGGTGACTCCACTAGGGATTAATTAAAGAGCCAGCTTACCGTTAAGCGATTCATATAGCCTAGCATATATTGAACTTAGGAGATCGACACCTTGGAATGATGCCACATCAAGAGAAAATATGAACCATCTAGGGCACGAACAAGATCTTTAACTGCCTTATGTCTTATTATTATGTGTTTTTATTGCTAATGCTAACCTTTCTTATTTTCGTAGTGTTTTTCTTTTTTTTCCCCCTCGCATAAACATGACATACTAATGAAAATTCATTACCTACTACTACTACTACTCTTTTGTTGATTTCTTAATGTACAAAAGTCTCACCTATCTTGGTCTAATATGATGAAGTTCAACAGTCCAAACATATTGAAAGGAAATCAATAAAACTCCTTACTTTTATGGGTCAACGAATTCTCTATTTTTCATTTTGCATTCATGCTAACCATCATGTATCTAATTACATCTAATAATTCGCCTAAAATAATACTAACAAAAGAGTAAATGATAAGGAAACCTAAGTGTTATCTGATCACTTGAAGCTATAATACCCGATCCAAAGCCTTATGATAAAAAATAGAAGAACAAGTTGGAAAATGAAAAGAGTTAGAAAGGGCTCAGGCTGAGATTAGGAGGCAACTAGCCTAGGTCTAAGATATAGGCCTAATTTTCCATGATGACAAAGACTATGGAGAAGATGATAAAGGGAAAGAGCCTAGTTGAGAAACAGAGGTCCTTAAGAAAGGCCTAAATATGGCCCTCAAGTAAGCCCTACGATTGGGGGAAACTTAAGGAATGCATCTATATAAAAGCTGCCATTAGACCCATATTATAGACAAAAAAGAAGTTATAAGGTTTAAAAAGGCTCTTGGACAGTTTTAAGTCCTAGATTTGGATGATTCGTTTGAGGTGGAAAAGTTGGGAATGAATGGGGCAAACTAGGAAGTCATCTCTAAAGTAGAGTTCTTGGAAAAAGAAATGAAAGAAATTAGAAAAGCTTGCAGATATCACGGAATAGATGCTACCAAGAAAGCCTAGTGCCAGGTCTCATCCTTTTTCGAAGTTCAAAGTCCTAGAGTTTGACATGGTACAAACTGTTTTTGCACTTACTTATAGATGTGCTTGCACAAAATGCATGGCTTGAAACAAATAAAAGTTGTTAAATTGTTTTCAAGATAGTTTGAAAGAGGAGGCTTTAGATTGGTATATCAATTTGAAGCCTTCTAAAATCCATTCTTGGAAGGACTTGACAAGTGCGTCTATAGCGCACTACCAATACATAGTGCTTAGTCGCATTACTTTACAAAATATGACCAAAAGAAAAGATGAACACTTGAAAGAATTTGCATGATGTTGGTGAAAGGTAACTGCTAGAGTTTAACTACCTCTATCAGAATATGATTTCTTTGAGTTATTCCTGAACATTCTAAAATCCTAATTTTATGATTAGTAAATCAAAATGTTAAGGTAACATTTGTGAAAATAGTAAAGAAAAGAAAGGTCATTGAAAATGTATACTGAAAATGCATACTGCATATGCAACCTAGAATTTGAATAATACGAAGTAAGCCCATGTGCAAAAAAAGAAAGAAGAAAAGGCCAATCAAATTTCTAGACCACCATTTGATGAGATTTATCAACCTTCCTAACTTAATCTTCAACCTTACTAGAATTAATACCCAAGGCCACCTTGTCTGGCTCTTTGTTATTTTCACCCAAACCCACATGTTGCTAATGTTATTAATGTGGTAATGCCTCCAAGGCCGATTGTTCCACCACAACCATTGCTCGCTCTTCAAAATACTAATTTTCCAAACACTTAACAACCACACCAGTAGAGTCAATGCAGTTGATTCCCATTAGGCTTCTACTAGTGTCTTATATTGAATTATATCCTCGTGTCTTGGAAGGAAGGTTCATTGACTTGACATTCTTAAAACAAATCAAACCACCACACCCTTAGGAGTATGATCCTAATGTTATAATGTCTATCATAACAGGGCAGACAGACATAATATTGGAAATTGTATAGTTTTCAAATATGAAGCACAGTCCTTGATGAACAAAGAGGTATTGAAATTTGACATTAAGTCGAACCCAAATGAGGGAAACAATCAATTACCAGCACATGGGTAGCCAAAAACCAACATTATCAAGCTTGAAGTAATGGATGCATTAGAAATTCCTACAGAAAAATTAGGCTCTAGTGATCTTGGGAAGCCTAACAGAACATTAAGACGCCCATTGAGCAATGAGTAGGATAGAAGGATTAAGTCATAATAAGAATGATTTGAGATCTATGCTTATTCTTCCAAATTTGTACTAAACAATTAAATAGTGATTGAATTGCCAATTATTTTTAACTTTGATGATATGTAGTATTTTGACTTTGTTTGATAAGGTCACCATAAATAAATATGTTTCCTCTTCCTTATTCAACATTCTTTCTTGTACTTTTCTCCATCTAAACATCCCAAGAAAACTAGACCACTTTCATATTCAAGAATTTATGTAATGAATGCCATGAATAATAATTTTAAATAAAATCCTAAAGAGATTTCACATCAAGATGATTTTAATGAGGATGATCATAATTTGCCCCTAGATATAGCACAAAAAAGCAAGTAATGTCATATAAAAACTCCATAGGAACCCTAAATATGGAAAATAACAAAGAAAAAAAAGTGCGTCAAGGACCAATGATACTTGGAATAGGCAACCAATAATGCTAAAAATAACCTAGCGAAGACTAGACATAGGGAGGTTTTATATAAGAAGATTTTTCTCGATCATGGTTGGATCATATGCAAATCTGAAATTTCTACTTCAAAATAATTTAAAGAAAAAAATTATGAGCATACATGTTTTGTGAGCTTTTGCTTAAGTTTTATCCTTGCACACATTCGAGCACATAACCTTTTATTGACTTTCATTTAGTTTATGTAAAGAACATTTTATATCACCAAGTCATTTTTGGATTTCACCATGCACCAGAATCCAATTGATGAATTCTCAATGCAAAATCCTAGTTGACACTAATATTAGAGATATGATTTAGGCAAGTTTTTTCATAAGGAAAAAAAAAAAAGCATTGTCACCTGTCCTTTAAGTATGATGCCATCTTCGCAGGATTTTCATCACTAGTTACCCCTTTGACCCTTAAACGGTAACTTTCTCTTTTTAATAACCTAAATCCACTATACCTTTTTTTTTTTTTGCCAAAAAAATGGACATCTTACCAAGTACATTTAGAGAAAAGTACTAAGTGGATATGCTTGGAAAAGGGAAAGAAGTGAAAAAGAAAAACGAAAAACAAAAGAGGAAACAAAAAAGATAAAAAATAATCATAAGATCCCCACTATATCAAGAAAAATTCTTAGGGGAAAACACATACATGAGCTCTTATGAGTTGAGAAAAATAAAATGAAGAAAGAAAAAGGAGAGAGAGAAAAAGAAAGCAAAAGAAAGAAAAGAAAGGGGAAAAGAAAAAGAGATCAGTTCAAAGCATATATTTCGTGTACTGACATATTTTTATTAGTATTTATTCAATTTGCATTATTTTGCTTTCACCAGTTCTTTCTTTGCCATCACTCATTAGCCATGTTACAACTCATGAAAGAAATTTTCAAAGTAAAGATAGATTTTGGTCGTTAAAATGGTTTAAATTATATCCTAATTTGCTTAACTATTGTGTGATATATTGGCTTCACACACACAAAGATCAAACTATTAAAAACACAAAGATCAAACTATCAAATTTGGCTTGGCACTTCTTATTTTCCTAACTATTTTTTATTTACAAAATGTAAGATAATCAATTAGTTTGATCTAATTTCAATGAAAAGGATATATGCATAATTTAAGAACTAACATTATAATATAGCTATAAATCACCCCAAGATGAATGAGGTAGTAGAGCTCGCCAATAAGAGCAACAAGAGAATTTTGCGGAGATTGGTATGAGATGCTACTTTTTATTGTACAAAGCTGTATTGAGAATCTTTATTAGTGCAACCGCATATGCTTTAAAGTATGAGATAAATGTCTTATTATCAATTGAAATAGAAATCTGACATTGATATATATAAAAAAAAAAAACTAGAAAAGGTTGAATGAGTTTGAATCTGTCAAACATTTCAAGGTAATGAGTCAAAGGCAATGATACCAAGGCTAAATGGAGAGGACATATGAGAGCATCCAAAAAAGAAAATTTTAATGCTAGAAAAAAATAGATAAGGCAAGGAACTGCAAATATTAATCCCAGCATTACTCACTTCAAAAACATCTAGGGCAAAATTAATGGTTAAACTTTTATTAGATTGTAGGAATTTTTTTCGGATAAGAATCAAAATGGTAATAAATGAGTGCTACTACGACATTCCTTGTAAAGATTATTAAATCAGCCTTCAATTTAAATGTTGACCTTTGGTATCAATTTTTACAACCATTTTTTATTGGTCTTCGTAATCAAATTTCGAATCATATACTTTTGATTCCCCCTATGATCATATCTTTTTTGTTAATTTCTGAATTCTCATGAAATTCCATAAATCACTAATATTATCTTCCAAATTCACTTGCAAAAATATTTTTTTTAATATTAGAGTGTTATATCTGAAATCAAAATGATGATCAAATTCAAAGTTACAACATTGCATAGTCAATGTTCATTTTCATTGGACATAACACTTAGTCGCATGTTTAATATTTTTCAAGACAAATTCAAAGATAGACAAAGAATATATCAAACCAAAAATGATGATGATTCTCTAATATTAATATTGGGAAACATGATCAAAAATCATATCTTCATAAAGAATTCCACTTACAATGATATATGAACAATTCACTTAAGAAAAGATTCCTCTACACAATCAAAAATCATATATTAAAGAGTTTAGATAAGGCCATTGTTATGACTGAAAGTGTTTCAGAATTTAATGTAAAAGATAATTTTGAAAATATAATCAAGAGAAAAGGGCCATGCAAATGATAATTAGAAAAAAAAAAAAAAGGTCATTCATGCTTGTAGAAGAAGAAAGGAAAAAAAGAAAGAAGAAAAAATGATGATGAAAAATGATTACAGTAGTAAAAGATAAATCTTGCATTGGCATAAAGATGGCATATATTTTAAAACAAGAGGAAAAACAATCAATAATCAAAGAATGCAGAAGAGGGTAGAACTATCCTTAGTCAACAAGATAAGAAATCAAAAAGTTAAAAGTTTCATAAGATGAGTTTCATTCCATAAAAAATGATGAAGCTTTCTACATTGAAAGTTTCATGCCATCGAACAATAAGTGTCATTCCATTGGAATGGAGTCTATTTTGAAAGAGTAAAAAGTTTCATGCTATCAAAAAATGAAATCTTTAGCCGTTCCATAAAGATTAAAAGCCTTCTTTTGATGGCTCTTTCTAAATTCTCTTAAAATTAGGTTCCACTTTCAACGAACCCATTTTAAAATTAGATTCCTATTTCGATGGACTATTTTAGTTTTCTTTAAAAATATGTTCCTCTTTCAACGATTTTTTTTTTTTTTAGTTTCCTTTAAAGACATGTCCATCTTTTAATATGCTCCTTTTGCTTCTTTTGACATCATGCCCCTCTTTTGATAGACACCCTTTTGTTTTCTTATAGTTAGGTCTCTCTTTTGACAGACTCTTTTTAGTTTCCCTTATATTTATGTTCCTTTTTCAATGGACTCCTTAGAATCATATTTAACGGACTCTTAGATTCTTGTTCCTCTTTCAATACACTACTTGGGATCACGTCCCTCTTTTGATGAAATCCTTAGGATCATGTCCCTCTTTTAACGGACTCCATAAATTCGTGTCCATCTTTCGACAGACTCCTTGGATTCATGCTTCTCTTTTAACTTGTTCTTTAAATGCATGTTTCTCTTTTGATGGGCTCTTTAGATTCATTCCAATTCATGTCTTATTTTTAGTGGATTCTTTAATTTTTCTCATATTTTTAAGTCCTTTTTTCAACGGACTCCTTGGATTCTCTTAAAATGAGGTCCTTCATTTGACAAACTTTTAAGCTTTTTTTTAAGATGAGAAGCCCTCCGTCGATGGCTTATCTAGGTTTCCATATAGTTAAAAGCCTTCTTTCAATGGCCTATTTAGTTTATCTTAAAATTAGAGCCCTCTTTCAACGGTTCCTTTAGCTAGAAGCCCTTTTTCAATGGCCCATATAGTTTCACTTAAAGTTAGAGTTCTCTTTTGATTATTAATTTAATTAAAAGCCTTCCTTTGACGGCCTATTCACTTTTTCTTAGTTTTTAAAGCCTTCATTGAATGGCCTTTTAGTGTTAGAGACCTCATTGGATGGCCTTTTAGTTTTTAGAGCCTTAATTGGATGGCCTTTTAGTTTTTAGAGTTGTCATTAGGTTGTCCTTTAGTTTTAAAAGCCCTCAATCGATAACCTTCTAGTTTTTTCATAGAAAGCTTTTAGATTTCCTAGGGTTTTATGGTTGTTAATTAGTGTTAACGTCTAGTTAATTAGCTAAAAAAAATAGTAACGTGCAACAAAGGAATAGAACAATAAAGGGAAAGAGAGAGAAAGAAAAAGCTTAGTTTGCCCTTGTTTCCAAAGTTAAATTTAGGCATCATTAGTTTTCGTCCCATTCCTAATTCTTAGAAATGAATTAAAAAAAAAGTAGCTATGGATATAATTTTTCTTAAGCCAATTCATGCAGAATTTAGAGATAATTTAGGAAGGTGATTATTAATTAGATAATCTTGAAAATTTAAAGATTAGAAAGTATAACAAAGTGGAAGAATAATTAAAAGAAAAAGAAAGAAAACTAATAATAATAAAATATCGAGAAGGAAGATTTCAAATGGGATGATCAACAACTAATACATGTATTAAGTCTCCATTGATTTGTAATTCTTAATTGTTAGTTTTACATGTTTTTGTTGCCTTTCAGTTTGAGGCCTTAATAATCATGTGATTCTAGCATCTCCTAAAAATTAGTTCTTTTATTTCATCAATCTTGGTTTCAATTTCTTATTGTATTATTGTACCCAAAGAATTTCGAAAGAAGTTATAGATAAAAGATAAGGAGCCAAATAAACATGGCTACAAGAAGACATGCTTTTAGAAAGACATAAATGACTTTAATGCTACTTTATAAAGTCAATTCACAAGGACAATGAAAGGTTTACCTATGCAAACAAAATTGGGGTCTTACATGGTAGGTTCCTTTTTTTTTCTTTTCTATCTTATTTCTTTTGTACAAGCAACATATTAGAGCAAACCCATTAGTGAATCATAAGAGACAAGTGTTACGTACAAGTGTTTGGGTCCAAAAGATTCTTTTCAAAGTTGTTGTAATAATCTAACCAAAAACATTTAATTGTGGGGACCTTTAACTCTAACATAGTCATTAATTCCCCTAGTTTCCTCCTAAATTTATGTTGTATTTGGCTATTCATTTTCTCTTTTGCTTTTATTAATTACAGTTTCTAATAATTTTTCAAAACTACATGGTCCATGCTATTGTGTAATCACATTGAATAAGTGAACTAAATGAGCTAGAGAGGGAGGTAATGCGTGTTGAAAAAATCACCATCTAGTTGGCCATATTTGCATCCAGCTAGTTTTTTACTTAGGGACACATCCACAAAGCTTAAAACTTCATAAAAAAGGAGGATAATTTGTTCTATTATGGGTGCAAGAAGCAAAAGAAGAGAGAGGGAGAAATTAAGTGAAATAAGAGAGATTTTGGTAAGCTTCAGGATTAGGCTCTATAATCCATACATAATATATCATGTTAGTGAGATTATCTTTGCAAGAATGATAGTTCTAGTGATGAATTTGAGCTAAGAAGCTTTATAAGTTTGCATTTGATTTTTTGTGGTTGTAATCCTAATTGAATCTTACTAGTAGATTTGCTGAATCTCTGACTTTGAGAGATTCATTTGTGGATATGTAGCAATTATATCAAACCATGTTAATTTAGCTATGTTTCTCTCTTTATGTGTGTGGTGAACTATTATTCTTTAGATATGTTGCACATGTCCTTTACTTGCTTGATTAGATGCTAGTTGCTACTAATATATTAGGTTATGAATGGATGTTGATGAATGCTGTAATAGGTGAATTTCTCAATACTTGATATAAAAGCTTAGGAAGAATTATGTATAAAAGCGATAAGATAGTGTTGGTAATTACTATATTGCCAGTCAAACAAATCAAATTTTACAGAGAACTATTGAGAATTTAGATATTAAAAGTTGAGCCCTGCACATTGAGATTTAGAAGTTTAGTTTGTCACTATCCTAACAATGGCATTAGAACCAGTGCAAACGCCTTCATAAATTCAGTTGTTAAGCCATGATAATTTTATCTACAAAGTTTAATATTGAGAAGTTCACAAGCAAGAATGATTTTGGTCTTTGAAGGTTGAAGATGCCTAGTCTAGTAGGGATTGGTGGAAGCATTAAATGGAGAAAAGAATCTTTTAGCTACTATGTCAAAAGATTAGAAGAAAGAATTGATGGAGTTAGCACATAGTGCTTTAATCCTAAGCCTTAGGGATCAAGTATTAAAGAAAGTAACTAAAGAGAGGACTTCAGTTGGGATGTGGCTTAAGTTGGAACAGTTCTGTATGAAAAAGACTCTTACTAATAGTTTGTATCTGAAGATTCAACTGTATAATTTTAAAATGACCCCTAATAAATCAATAAAAGACAACATAAATGATTTCACTAAGATTATCTTGGACTTAAAAAATATGGATGCAAGATTGAGGATAAGGATCAAGTGTTTTCGCTACTAAGTTCCTTATTAGAAACATTTAAGAATCTAGCTAACAATAAGATATGGGAGAGACTCACTTTCCTTAGATGAGATACGAAGTGATCTCAAATCTAAGAAGTTTAAGGATAAACTGGAAGGCAGAGATGATAAGTCTGTAGAAGGGCTCTTAGTGAGAGGGAAGCTAGAAAAAAGCTAAGAAATCTTCAAGAAAGGAAACAATAAAAGATAAAGCTAAGAGTCCTACAAGACCAAAATCAAAAAGAGCTACCAAGAAATGCTATCATTGTTGCAAGGCTAGCCACATTAGAAGATTTTGCAGAGACCTAAAAAGAAGTAAAAAAGTCAATAGCAAAATAAAGAGGCAGATGCTGTAGTTATAATAAATTCTAGTGAAAAAGGAGATGTACTGACAATATTTGAAGGTAAATCCAAAGATGATTGGATCTTAGACTCAGGTTATACCTATCACCTATGCCTTAGAAAGGTCCTATTCTCTAAACATATTCCTTTTAAAGGTGTTAGATTAGTAATAAAAAATGATAAGACTTATGCTATGACAAAAATTGGATCACTAGCTCTTAAGCTACATGATGGCACAATAAAAGTTCTTAAAGAGCTGAGCCATATTCCTAATTTAAGAAGTAATCTATCTTTGGGATCCCTTGACAGTAAATGCTATACATTAAGTCAAAGGTTAGAAAATTGAATGTTTTTAAAGGGCTCTAATGGTGTGAAAGGTTTACGGATTTGTTGTAATAAGCATGACAGTAACAACTATTGAATTAAAAAAAAGAAAGAATAAGCTCGACTATGGCACAGAATGCTAGGACATGTTAGTGAGAGGATGTTACATGAATTAAAAGGCAAAGGCTCCTTGGAGTTGTTGAGATCTTTGGGGAAAAGCATAGGATATGATTTATATCCAAATATATGCATAAATCCGAGGATGGCTTGGATTATGTACATGTTGGTTGTCGAGACCAACAAATTAAATTCATAAATTCTTGCTCAAAAGATTAAACTTATAGTATAGATGAGCAAAATCGTTTTCATAGAGATTGGTTAGATTTACTTTTCGCAAACGAAAATAAAAGAAAAGGGAGTTTAAGGACTTAAAAGTAAATAAACTAAGAATAGTAAAAAAATAAAAAAAAATCAATGTAATAAAGTATCCAATGAAAGGAATAATTTCAAGTTTGATTTAGGAATTGATCATTGATGCAAAGATAAAAATCTTTTAATCTTCATTGAATTGGTTATGGTTATTGGTACCACCTAACAACCTGTTTCTTCTTACTTCTTTGATATCTAGGACACGATCTCTAATTATTTCTCCTATCAATAAATAACCCTAAATATGATCTTGAGATTTAGTTTACCAATAGCAGTAAAAATTAGAGAAACTACAAATTCTAGCCAATAAACACACATGTAGGTTTATTTAACTAGACCATATATCTTCATAACATAATTTGAAAACCTCTTTTGCAATCAACTATGTTATTTACTACTTATATTAGAACTTTTAAACAATTATGGATTTAAAGTTCTAATTAGTAATCAATTATTTTGATGATTAAACAAAGGGCTTTTTTTGTTACAATCAACCAAAATATATTTTCAAGAAGCACAAAAGATAAATAAACAATGATGAAATAAAAGAACAAATAAAATCAGTTAGATCTCACAATTCTTGAAGAACCAAACTCTTGATTATCCCTTGACTAGAAGAGATGTTTAGCAATCCTTAAAAAGAAAAAGACCTAAGAAAAAAAGAAGGTAAGATAAACTCTAGATGTTCCTTTGAAGGAACTACCTCCCCTTTATATAATAATCCTTAAACATAATAACCTATTTTAACTAGGATTCTTAAAGATAAATTAAGACAAAGATAAAATTCTACAATTACTTTTTAAATAAAAGATAAATTCTTGGTTCAGTGAAATTTTAATGCTATTGGCTGTGCCAATGCCTTATCCAAAGACATCTTCTAGTTCATTTACATATCTTAGAATCCAACTTTTTATCTTTAAATAATGAATTTGAGTCCATCTTGGTTGATTTTCTTAATCCACCTTACTAAATACAAAATATAGTCAAAATCTAAGATTTAATCATTTATAACTAATAAAAACATGGGAAAATAAAACAATATATATGACTATTATGCATTCTATCAGTACACGTTGATCTTTAGGGAATAAAAAGAGTTTTGACTCATTGGGGTAGTCAGTATTTCTTATCAATAGTGGATGGTTAAAGTAATAATGTTTGGCTATATTTTTTTAAGACAAAGATGAATGTTTGCCAAGGTTTAGAGAGTGAAAACCTCTTGTGGAAAACCATAGAGGCAAGAAGTTGAAGGTTTTATGAATTGACAATGGCTTGAAGTTTTGCAGCAGAAGTTTTGAACATTTATGCAAAAAGGCTGGGATTTTAAGGTAAAAGAAAATCGAAGGTACTCCACAACAAAATGAAATGGCTGAAAGGATGAACCACACTTTGATGGAGAAACCAAAGTGTATCTTATTTACCTCAAAGCTGAGTAAGAATTTTTAAGGAAAGGTTATGGTGACAATGGTTTATATCATTAATAAGTATCCATTAAAAGTAATTAGCCTCAAAACTCTAGAGGAATTGTTAACAAGAAAGGCACCTAGCTTAAGCCATTTGAGAGTCTTTAGTTATGCTACTTATACACACCAAAGGAAAAGCTAATTAGTCCTTAGATTTATGAAAAAAAAATATTTTCCTAGGATATCTTAGTAAAGTAAAAGGCTACAAACAATTGCGAGACAAGGATAAAAATATAAGACTCTGATTCATAGGGATGCGATGTTTGATAAAGAAACATTCCCTTTTGCAACATTTGAGAAGGCCTCTAGTGACTTCAAGAATCTAGAGGAACATTATAAGGGCCTTGAGAAGGTTGGCTTTGAGGTGGAGTGATTAACAAACCCATGTAAGTTAAGTTCTGCTTCAAGACAAGGTCATACCCGTATTCCAAGCAACTATAGATAGAATTAACCTCTTCAGACTTTAAGTTTGAAAGAACAGATTCAATTGATCTTAAGCAGTTGTCAACCTACCAGATAGCAATGGATTGATTTAGGAGGAATATAAAACCTCTTAAGAGATTTTTAGAAAATAAAATATAAATCATTTTTTAGGAAAAAAAAAAGAGTTCATGGCATATGCCTTTAATTTTGTAGAGTAGTATATAGGCTTGAAGCTTACCAGCTCTACGTAAGCAATGTCAAGCCCTCTATCAACCATAGAGGCAATGAAAGAAGAAATACAATCTCTCTTAGAAAATCACTCTTAGGAAATTATGAGAGACCTGAATGGCAGATATTAATAAATTGCAAATAGATTTACAAAATTAAAAAGGGTGAAGCTCATAGTTTTACAAAATTCAAAGTTAAACTTATTACAGGGATTCATTCAAAAAGAAAAAATTGGCTATAATGAAATCTTCTCCCTTGTGGTGTAGCATAAAACAACTAAAGTCAAGTCATTTTAAGGAAACTTAATGCATGCTTATATTTTAAGGCAAGAGGTAATGAAAATGAAGTCATTTTGCTCTTATATGTTAATGACATGTTGATCATTAGTACAAGAATGAATCAAGTCATCCTTGTGAAGAAAATTTTGAGTAACAAGTTTAAAAGTGAAAGATCTAGGATAAAAAAGAGGATCCTAGGTATAAACATCCTTAAAGACAGGTCTAAGAATATTCTAAAGCTTATTTAACAACATTATTTGTAGAAGCTACACTATTAAATTTAGTATGAATCAAGCTAAGAGAGTTAGCATTCCTTTGGGAGCATATTTTAAGTCGTAAACCAAGTGCTCACCAAGACATGAAAGGAAAGAATTAGAGATGTTCAATGTGCCTTACTCAAGTGTAGTAGGCTTCTTGATGTACTATATAATTTGTACAAGTTGTTATTTAGCCTATGTAATCAAAATACTAATTAAGTATATGTCTAATATGAGAAAAAGAGCATTGGTTGGCTATCAAATGACTCATGATGTCAGTAAAGAACACCCTTGATTATGGATTGGTTTATGCAAAAGTAAGGCAACAGCAAATACTTATTGAATATGTGGATTTTGACTATGTTACATAAAGTAAAATGTGGTTCTTACATGCTTTTGTATTCTAGTATGTGGCTGTTGCATTTAGCTAGAAAGCATAACTTCAATCAACCATTGCATTTTCTTCGATAATGGCTAAAGTGTACTGCTTTGACTGAGGGTTTCAAGGAGTAGTATGGTTGTTTAAGGTTCAAAATAAACTAAAATTTCCATCTTATAGATTGAAAGTTTTCTGTGATAGTCAATTTGCAATCTATCTTTGTATGAATCCTGTTTTCTATGAGAGATCTAAACATTTTAATGCAAAATACTATTTTGTAAGGAAGATCGTTGAAGATGGCACCATTGTGCTTGAGAAGATAAATACATAGGGCAATACCTCTGTTATTCTCATTAAAAGGGTGCCTTTTAGGAAGTTAGAGAGATATCTTCAGCTTTTGGGCATTGGAGTCTAATTTGGTTTAATATATTAAATCAATTCTTAGCAAGAGAGGCTACAAATCAAGTGGGTCTTTTAGTTGATGGAAGCAAGGTGGAGATTATTAAGTGCTGACTTTAGTAACCAGTCAAAATAATAAGGTCCATGCTAATATTTTGTCATATTGAATAAATGAACTAGATGAGCTGAAGAGGGAGGTAGTAGTTGCTAAAAGAACACAATCTGATTGGCCACACTTGCATCCAGCTAGGTCTTCATTTAGGGACACATGAACTTAGCTAAAAACTGCATATAAAAATAGAGTAATTTATTTTTGTTTTAAGTGCAGGAAATATAAAAAGAAAGAAGGAGAAATTAAGTGAAATTAGATAGATTTTGGTGAGTTTTAAGGTTAGGTTTTATAATCTATACATAATCTATCCTGATTGTTAAATTATTTTAGCAAGAGTGATAGCTATGGTGAGGAATGTTAGCTCAAGAAGTTATCTAAGATTTCTCTTGATTTCCTCTTGTTGTATTCCCTATTAAATCTTACTAATGGATTTGCTAAATCTTTGACTTGAAGAGATTCATCCTTGGATATAGGTGTTATATCGAACCACAATAATATATCTATGCTTATGTATGTATGTATGTGGCATATTATTGTTCTTCAGATATGTTGCACATATACTTTACTTACTGGATTAGATGATAGTTGCAGCTAATATATTGAGTGATGAATTAATGTTGATGAATGCTGTAAAAAGTGAATCCTCATTACCTGATATAAAAGCTTAAGAAGAATTGTGTATAAAAGTGATAAGACAATAGTGATGACAGCTATATTACCAATCAAACAAATCAAATTTTACAAAGAACTATTAGAGAACCTTAATATTAGAAGCTACTCCTCGCACACTAAGAGCTAGAAGTGCAATGTGTCACTATCCTAACAGTGGTATCACAGCCTATTCAAATGCCTTCACCAATCTAGTTTTTAAGCCATGATAATGTCATCTACAAAGTTTGGTACTGAAAAGTTCATAGGCAAGAATGATTTTGGTCTTTAGAGGTTAAAAATGATAGCACTTTTAATCTAATAAGTATTAGTGGAAGCATTAGATGGAGAAAGGAATATTATAGCTATTATGCCAGAAGATAAGATGAAAGAATTGATGAAGATAGCATAAAGTGCTTTAAACCTAAGCCTTAGGGTTCAAGTATTGAGAAAGGTAACTAAAAAGAGGTCTACTGCTAGGATGTGGCTTAAGTTGGAACAATTGTATATGACTAAAGCTATTACCAATAGATTCTATTTGAAGATTTAACTATATAATTTTAAAATGACTCCTTGTAAATCAATGGAGGAAAATCTAGATGACTTCATAGAGATCATCTTAGACTTGAAAAATATGCATGTTAAGATTGAGTATTAGGATCAAGCATTCTTGTTGTTGAGTTCCTTACCAAAAACCTATAAGGATATGGTTGATGCAATGATGTATGGTAGAGAGTCACTTTCTTTCAATAAGGTATAAAATGCCTTTAAGTTCAACTAGCTGAAGGATAAAATAGAAGCTAGAGATGATAAATTTGGGAAGGATTGCTAATAAGAATGAGGCCAGAAAAGATAAAGTAATCATTAGAAAAGGAAACATCAACAGATAAAGCTGAGAGTCTTACAAGATCAAAGTCAAAAAAATCCATCAAGAAATGCTATCATTATGGCAAGGTTGGACCTATTAAAAGATTTTGTAAAGACTGAAAAGAAAAAGTGAATTTAACCATAAAACAAAGAGGCATGCAATTCCAATAAATTCTAATGAGAAAGGAGTTCTACTGATAATCTTTGAAGATAAGTATAGCATTAATGGATCTTGGACTCAGGTTATGCTTATTACATGTATCCAAGAAAGGACTTATTTTTTGAGTATATTCCACTTGAAAATAGATAGTAGTAATAAGAAATGATGAGGCTTGTGTTATGAAAAGAATTGGATTAGTAGCTTTAAAGCTACATGATGGCATAATAAATTTGCTTAAAAAGGTTAAGCATGTTCCTGATTTGAGAAGGAACCTTATTTCCTTAGGATCCTTAGATAGTAAAAGGTATACATTTAAGTCTTGAAGGTTCTTAAAAAGGCTCTAATGATGTTAAAGGAGATTAAGCAACATGGTTATATATCCTTCAAGGATTCCTTGTAAAAGGCATTGCAGCAATAGGTGCTAAATCAAAAAAAAAAAAAAATCAAACTATGGTACAAGAGGCAAGGACATCTCAATGAGAGGGGGTTGTAAGAATTAAGTAAGGGCTACTAAAAGATGTTGAGATCAACTCTCTAGGATTTTATGAAAAGTGTATCCTTGGGAAGCATCATAAGCTATGATTTGCATCTTATGCATAAATCCAAGGATGGCTTTCTTTCAAAAAAGAGAAACTTTTTAAGTTTAGTAAAAAGGGAACAAATGTACTTAAACATAAGAGTAAAATAATAATTTAAAAATTTTTAAAATTTTTACCACATGTGGTTTCGCCTCTAGACCCAAATGAAGTTTGTCAAACTTTAAAATAATGGACATAGTATTTACCAGGTACTCCATATAAAGAGTACTTATCACGTGTTAATCCTTCTATTGATTTATTAAAATTGCTCTGGTTCAATTTCATATTAATATTTTGTCATCAAGCTTTAAATGAACCAAATTAAACTTGAGATGGATTGAACTTATCTTGAGATGACTCGAGCCAAAGTGGTAAAATTTGAGCCTAGATTAGATTATTGAAACAAATTTTGTTTAAGTTGAATAATCTCATCTTGTTAATTATGTTTTCACTATTAGCACCTTATCCTTCAGTCAATCTAATTGACCATTCCATCTAGCAACTAAAATATCTTGTTTCTTTTAATATTTATCTGATAATTAAGCTTATGGTTGATTACACAAGAAATACTTACATTTTCAATTTTTGATAACCTACAAAAAAATTACATCAATTAAAATTTTATATTTTGATATTTTTCAATAAGTTTCATTAACTCTAATGCTCAATTTTTTTTTTTGGACAAATGCAATGATAATTAAAAAAAAAATCACTATTAGCTAAATAAGGTTGAGATATTTACGATTTTATCAATATATTTTGAGTTAATTACATTAAGGGGACATGTATTTTACTTATCATTCCAAATCATGATTTGCAAAAAAAATTTGCATATATTTTAGATTTATATATTTGTTGGATTCTCAATATAAGATTTTCGTATATAATTTTTATTAATATTAATGATTTTATGCACATATGTGATACTAATGTGACTTTTACTTATACTATTACCTTAATACCCCTTCAAAATCAAAACAAATAAAATAATTTTTCTTTACGTTAAATTTAGTAAAAATATTTAAAAAATAAATAATTAAAAAGAATGAGAATAAAAAATATTTTATTTGTTTTGACAATGTTTTAAAAAGGTATTATGGTAATTGTATAAGTAAAAATTACTTGCATATTATTTATGTATATAAAACCATTAATATTAACAAAAATTACAAATAAAAGTTTCACATTGAGAATTCAATAAAAATGTAAGTGTCAAATAGATGTAATTTTTTTATAGGTCTCGATTAAGATCATAAACAAAATGCAGATCTTTTTCATACAATTAACTGATATATATATTTTTTAAAATGATTAGTTATTATATAAAGATAGTCATTGTTTTATAGTAAAATATTGTAAACTTTAAAATTAATGAAATCTACTAAACTAAAATCTCATATTGAAAAATTATTAAAATATAAGTTTTTAATTAACAAGTGATACGTTGTGATTTATATTGGTAAATAAATAACTAATTTGTACATAGTTAGGTATTCTTTATAAATGTGTCATTTTTTATAAATAATATTTGTACCTATCAAACATAGTCTTCCATGAATTTTCTAAAATAATATTATGTAAGAATTAAGCATATTGAATTTGATTAATCTTTTATCCTTTACCTTATGCATTAAATTTTTCTTTATGAATGACTCTTAAAAAAAATATTAATTGACAATGGCTGATTTTTTTTACCACAAATATTTTCATAAAAAATGATATCCAATCCCTTTATGCTATAATGAAGTGAATACGAGTGGAATAGGAAAGTTTGATCCACAGGAGATGGTTACTTTTATTGATAAATCATTTTTCATATAAAAAAAAAAAAGAAGATGACTTAAGCAATAGTTACATAGGCAACATTAATTTGATCTCACATATGAACTTCAAATCTTGAAAATGAATATGTGCTGATCTCCATGGACTTTGCTTAGTTCAGGCTAAGATATTAGTCAAAGAAGTAGGGCTGTCAAGCCATGCCTTCTTTTATGTGTCCCTTCCAGCCCCATCCTTTCTTTTGCCGGAAACATGTGCAGTGTTGACATATTACAACTAGTGGATAAAACTATAATGAAGGGTATCAAGCGCAACTATTTGATATTGTACCAACCATGAACATTTTCAGTTTTACTAATTTTCAATATCAATTAATTAACAGTTAGTACGAGTAACAGGGACAGCAGTATCATCTGCTAAACTTGACCAGTTCCCCTGCTAAAATTTAAAGAATGTTAGACAATACCATGATCTTGGGCAACCAGTAGGTTGGGTTTTCTAATTCTCAAGTTGATCAATTTCAGAATGTTCTTCTGCTACATCGTGCATTAATTGATGGTAGGCAAGTGAGAGGCCCAATCTCCTTAGCCTTTATTTCTCTTTTAAATTCTTCAACTTACATAGAACGCATGCCTGGCATAAAGATACAGAACTTTAATTAAGTGATCACCAAATCAGGATATGAAGATAAAGTATTCACTTTCTTGGGTCAGAATGATTTGACCAATTGAGATTAAAGCTCTGAATTCAATTAAACTCTTCTTTGATATATTGAAATATATCAATTCAATTGTGTTTTCCTCTTTCTAAGTGCATGTAAATTGAATCTGACTGGAAGTCTCAACAACAAAAATGCTTGGAGACAAGAGTCTTTTCACTTGAACATTAAACTTAGTATTATTCTTAAACTAAATTCCTTGATTACCATTTGCTTAAGGATAATTAATCATATCATAGAAGGTGGATCGATCCACCCTTGCAGCTTCCTACAATAAACTGGCTTTATGTTCACACTCTCCCTTCTTTAGCTTTTCTGCTTGGCTCTTATCTTTGTCTTAATAGACTCTAATATCTCTCAATTCATGACAGGCATTGCAGCAAGGGGGATATTTCAAACTAACCATCAAGTATATGCTCTCAAACGATGAGATCGATAAGTCCAGTGACGATGTGACTGATGATAGCTAAATTAACCTTGTCTTGGAACCTCGTTATTCACTAGATAAACTAAATGATTTAGATTTAACTCGTCCAGTGGTTTAACTTCTTTGGAGTCAAGGTGCTCAATATAATATTTTCCACTTCTACTAAGATATGATAATTAATAGCTTGCAACAAAATATCTTTAATTAGGTTTATTTGTTTGAGAAGGGGTCTATGACTTGCAAGAGATGCTGTGTCTTGCAAAATGGTAGCAAAAGACCCTAGACCGTGCAAACAATGATGAGAAAAAGCAAGCGTCCCAGGTGAAAGAAGCTATGTAGCTCAAGTAGAAGACTGATTCTTCATGGTGTTCTCATACTTCGGTTTCTAGTGGCAATATAATAGGTGCATGATTACTACCTTTACAATGTTAGGGATTATTAATAAGGCCTATACTGATATATATGACGTTGATTTTATATTATACGAAGTATTTGCAGTTTACAACTAGTTGAACTTTGTTTAATTATAAAATGAAAAGTGAAAGAACTGTTTCTTTGTAGGCCAAGATGTGTACTGTCTTTGTAGAAAAGATAAAGAAGGAACCAACAAGATAGAGAATTTGAGTTCAAGGTGATAAACGGCTGATACCCAAATTGTTTTATTGGCAGAAAAATAATATATAATTTGTTAGCATAACTTGAATCTTGGAAAGTACAATCAAGTGCCAGAGAAACAAAAGCCTTGAACAAGAGCGGGAGAATTAATGATGTGCAAGCAAAAATAATACATCCTCTCAAAGAACAGAGAAGATCATAACAAAATCCTAAAAGAAAACCCAGCTACAAATAGGAATCAAACTGCCATGCCCATCCTGGAACAGAAGACGCCAAGCAAAAAGTTCCCATTTATCTCTGCTGAACGCGATATCATTGAAGTCATGCGTCCAAATCTCTCCTACAAACACCCATCTAGGCAATGAGTCAATTTCAGCCATAAATTAAAAATGCATCAATTGGGGTGCGAGTGAATTCTAATAAAGTTAACCCTTGCATAATATTACAGATTGCATTTAGATTGAGCTTTTTATTGTACCTCCAGGCTCCCTTAAAACCTCATAAAAGCAAATGATTCACAATCCAATCACAACATTACCCATCTTACCATGAGTAGCACCATCTACTTTAAACTTGATTGAAACAGCCTTTATTTTTCGTTTCTTTTCCATCTTCGAGATCCTAATATTGTTTACATTTTACAAGTATCACTGGTAATTAAGGAGTTCACAATCCCACTGCTTAGCTTGAATCCCTACACAAGCCAGACAAAAAAAAAGTCAAATTAATCAACAGATTTTCTGTACAATTTTCTTTGTTAACCATACAGTCATATTATTGCACAAACATCTGATAATTTTCATTAGACAGATTCTATGGACACATAAGCGTCTGATGTTGAAAAAACAAATTGTGAACCAAACCGAATTGGACCTAAACCACCTCCAACCAGCTCATGCACTCATATCGAACATCTGAACAGCAGAAATGATGCTGACACTTGTAAACGACAGTGGACGGTCAAGTTGGTCAAGTTGCGCGTGTAACATAGAGCCTATAACTTAGACTCATTATGCTTGTGAACAAGAAGCAGTCTCGTTGTCATGGTAGGGATGGATAAAAAAAAAGATGACACATTTGTGCTACCAAAAAAGAACTCTAATGTTTCATTTTTTGGGTGATGGTGATGATACAGTGATCTCATTATATATCTCCTCAAAATCTGCAGCAGTGGTGTTTGGTTTCGTTGTAAATACAGGAAAAGTGGAGATGAATGAAGACCCGGAGGAAAGCATGTCTGTGAATAGGACAAGCAATAACAAAACAGTAAGCTTATGACTTTACATATGTTCTACACCCAAACAGTTAAGCTGGAGAACTTGAAGCAGTCACATCGCTAAAGAAAAAACAATTTCCTTACAAAGCAATAAAAATAAATGAATTATTATATGGTGTTTGTTTATGGAAAATTGCGTCACATTAGGTGTTATAACTATCAATTTGGTGTTAGAGGTTCCGGAAATATAGTTAATTTAGTTGCACTCAACTTTTGATTAATTTTTCAAGGTGAAAGTGGATGAGAAGCTAAATAAGTTTTGACAATCATGAAAGGAATTGAAACTTAGATTTATTGTGGAAATAATAATTTCATAAGTATGTTTTGTAAACTAATAAAGATAAAAAGTTGAATATCATAGTTGAGATAGAAATCAATCTAGTGAAGCACAAGAAATTAGAATGGCATCACAGTAATTCATATAAATCTTCAAGAACTTTTCCAATTTCTGGGTTTTTAGTCAACAACCATATTACTCTTCCATGGTTCTCCGTTTTTTGTCTTATGGGGATAAAATGTTGTCACTTATAAAATTTACTCCTAGACAGCGGCAGGTATATATATATAAATCTTCTCTGGAATATAGATATTCTCTTCTTAATTAAAATGGAGAGAGAAAAATGCATGAGGACCAGTAAATAGTTGGCGTTGAAGCCAAAGTCTAGAGGATAGATACTTGGGTGGGCAGATTACAATAATGTCGATCTTACTAAATTCCAAGAGCTCCCTGCAAAATTTTGGTGATATGGCCGGTGTTAGGGTTTCAATTTGTCTTCATCTCTCTTCTTAGCCCATTCCCTATTTAACCCTTCTCCCTCATTTCAGTATTCCATGTCACCTCTTTATCTTCTATCTAATCAAATGTTACAGGTACCATGGCCGCTGAGCTTGGCCTTCTCTCCCTAACCCAGCACCAGAAATTAGCTCAATCTCAACATAATCAGCTTCACCATCAACCCAACCTTAGCCTAGCCACTGGTGCATGGATGTGGAACCCTAAGCAAGCTCAGGAAGACGATGATTCGTGGGAGGTTAGAGCCTTTGAGCAGGACACAGGTAACCTTATGGGCACTACTTGGCCACCAAGGTCTTATACCTGCACCTTCTGTAGAAGGGAATTTCGATCTGCCCAAGCCCTGGGGGGTCACATGAATGTGCACCGCCGTGACCGTGCGAGGCTACATCAAACCCAACCGGCAGCTGCCTCAGTCAATCACATCTCATCGTCTTCTCCCACTTCCTCATCCACTTTCATAATCCCAACTCAAGAATTCGCCTCAAATGGTGGTTTGTGCCTCCTATACCAATTACCAAACCCTAGTGGGATCTTCACCAGTATGAATGCTTGTACTATTGACTCACCCTCAACTCTTCTCTCTATATCACCGTATCATCCCCCTCAGCACTTTGTAGGGCCATCTTTAAATCTCCCTGTGGCACCTGCGGCGCTAAATTCTTCTCACTTTCATAACTATAACAAAGCAGGAGTAGCCTCTTCAGCATCAACAGACAGTAGCAATGACGCCCGCAACGGGAATAACAAGGATGACTGCAAAGAGCCCGCCATGGAAGAGGTTGATCTAGAGCTTCGGCTAGGGCAGAGGTCAACACCATCGTGACAATAAAGAAGAAAGAGGTTCGATACTGCGTGATTCCTAGATGCTTGCTGGCTGTTTGAGGAAGAAGATGTCATTAAACTCTGTCTAGTATTCATAGACTTCGTGTGAGATTTTTTCGATCTGTCATTTCATATATCATATAACTTTATTGTAATTTATGTGTGCGCGCGTGTGCGTGTGATATATGTAGAAGGTGCCGCAGGCAAACAAAGAAAGTAGAAGAGCAACCTTTTTCAAGTTCAAAGTAAATGAAGGGTTTATTTTTGAGAGGCAAAAGAAATAAATGAAAACTGAGATTAGGGTTTGAGTGTAAACTGGCAAAGTTTGCTGTGCAGTGCACTGTCATTTTCCTTTACAGATTTCTGAGTAAAAAGTCTGTCTCTGGGCATACATTTCCGTGGGGATTATTTCTATCCAAGTATAGCTAAGGGATTCACACCTGTTCTTTCCACAAACTACAAAAATGCCATACCTGTGCCCATTAAAGAATCTATGTCTTTTAGCCAAGGAAAACGATGTTGCTCCAACATTTAAAGAATGCACTGAGGAAGACAGATAATCTGATAAGGCCTCAAAGAACTCCAGGAGCTAGGGGTTCTTATCCAAGTTCAATGACATTTATGCTCCTTAGAAAAACTCTTCCTCTCTCTCTTTACATGTTTCAGGTTTCAAGGGAGAAAAATAAAGAGTAGTTAACTTATGGTTTATGTCATAAACTATCGCTCATTTATTTTAGAAGTGAAGTAGAGATGGAGATAATTAAGTTGAAGATTTTCCGAAAGATTCCTATATCCTTTTTGTCAATCATTTCTCCTATTTCTTTTAAGTCATGTTGACACGTTAGTTTTCTTTTCCTGTCCATTGCAACTTCGTTCACTCCCTATCAATTGCAACCGTCTTCATTGAGAGATTCTGACTGGATAGTAAAAGGCATGGCTATCAATTGTATAATGCATTAACAACATGCCAGCATAGAAGTTTGAGCCTTGAATCTTAGATATTGTTATATCCTCCTTTCTCCTCATCAGAAAAGAAGGATTTTTTTTTTTTTTAAAGAAGAATTCTTCTTTTCTCTAGTAATGAATATTGAAGATTTTACCCAAAAATTAATGGTGAAAAACTAAAATGTTTGGTTATATCTTGATTAAATGCATAGAGGGGAAGCAGGAGAAATATCGATTTGTTTTGCTCAAAGAAGGGGAAAAAAAAGAGAAAATAGATGTTATTAGCAATGTGTGAGAAAAGAAGAATACCATTTATTATTTATATATCATTTTTTTAAAAAAAAACCATATTCTTATATTATTAAAAAACTGTTTTGAAAATTATATTCATAGAAAATGACGCTTAAGATAAAGCCAAAATTAATCAATTTATCTCATTGGGATTTGTGAATTTAAGATAAATCTAGATAGAGATGGTAGAATGTGTAATCTTTGTTAGAGACAAGATCTTATTTCCAAGTTTCATATGAAAATTAAAGTTAATTATAACAAATAGTTATTCCATATGTTGGTCCTAGAAAAACTAGTTGGTGGTTTTTGCACATCATGGAACATTCTAGATATGCCTAATTTTTCCAAGTGAATTTGGGAAAAGTACACTTAAAGGAGGAGAGGGAGAGGGGGCGGGGGGGGGAGGGGGGAGGGGGGCTGTGTGGCGAATTTAAAGGAAGAAGCAAAATTTACATTTTCTGCTTTATGAAAAAAAGATGAACCTATGGATTGTTTTTAGGAAAATCAAAACTGAGAGGAAGTATTGTTGTTTTTCAATTGAAGACTAGAATCAATTAGCTAGATAGATATCAGATAATTCACCTAGCTGCAAAAGTTATTATACATAACAACATAGCTATTAGTCCATAGTACACATCATCATATAAACTAAAATTAAAAAGTTTGTGTAAGTTATGTTTGTATATGTATGCGTGGATAGATATATGTACATATTTATAATATAGATAGTATATGATAGGTAAAGAAGCCGTTTGTATGTTAGATATTCAGCTTCATCGTCCATTACATTACTTCATTCATAATATCTTATTCTTCAATGTTCACAAGATAATGGATTCATTATTTTATATCTTTCAATCACTCACATTTATTTTTGGGATGCGGGATTTGAGTCACAAATTTCTCTAGCAATCATGTCTTCACCATTCCATTCCCATTTAGCAAACCTAAAAGTCTATTGTTTTTTACACACATCGCTTTCTAGCACGAGTTTTATGGACTTCTCCTCATGAGCTATAAATTTCTGTTTTAAAAAAAAATACTTACAAGTTTGATTTAGCTTTGTGTCTAACTATAAGTATCATATTGCATCATAGATGCCTTTAACTAATTTACTTTTCATGCTCTGCACTTCCCAAATCTCATTACCAAATTTGTAGAAGAAGAGAAATAATGCGTGGACATAACATTTGATGTTTAAAGGGGCGATAAATATTTTTTTAACAAAAAAATAATCGTATATATTAGAAAACGATGTGACCACGTGAATAAAAATTACTGATCTAAATTAACCTTTGATCTTATGGATAGAATAAAAAAAGCATGCACCAAGAGATATTATGGTAACTGATATGTGCCAAAAAAAAAAAGAATTATAAACTAAAAAAATATAACTCAAATTGAAGGATGCAAAGAATAGTATGAAAATGCTACATTATATCCATTGGGTAAGATTATCTTTGAATCAAGAAGATTCTCTTATCTCCCATCATTCCTGTAAAACTTTTCTAATGCTTGCAAACACCAAACAATCATTATATTTTTCAGTAATTCAAAGGTATTTTGATTTTTTATGGTCAATTTACTATATCTTGGAAGTGTACTTTCATACCTTTGTGCATTACTTTACTGGTAGGGATAAATAACTTCTAAAAAAAAAAAAAAATCTATGATGAATCTTGAAGCATTTTCATATCAATTGTTGCAACATCCTTTACAACCTTAAATCTTAATATTTTTCAAGATGCTATTTCATAATTATGACGCCACTTTTTTCTCTAGTTGAGTATGTTATAGACTTCATTAACTTGAAATCATTTGATAGTAGAATTTTAGGCATTGGCAAAAGAAATTGTACCTTTACTTAGCAAATTTTAATATTGTATATGTTCTTACTACACCAAAATCACCTCAACATGAGAATGAACCTCGTCTAACATGTGGATAGCAAAAATGGAGTAAGATGACAATGTGTGCAAATATTATATTTTGCAATATAGTGTTTGATTCACTTTTTGATAAATGTCATGAAAGTTGACTATCTAAGACATTTTGATGTTTTGGGAGCTAAAAAATGCTAAAATAAGTTCTTAACCTCTAAACTTTTCTGAAATAAAATTGTTGACACTAGAAAATTTTTGCGCAATATCATAAACTCTTTTGTCTATAATCAATTCAATCAACATAATATGAGTATGGATAAATTTATTTGGTTTGTTTCTTCTATTATTGATAAACTTCCTCCCTGTTGGAGAGATTTATTAAAAAAAATTATTAAGTGTTAAAAAAATCTCACCGTTGAAGAGTCAAACTAACACTTCATATAAAAGAGAAATTCAAAATAAGTAATGTTAAGAAATAGGCCGCTCGATCTTTTAAGATCCATATTATGGAAAAACGGAAAGGTCTTCACAAAGTATCTTTGTCCTCAAGACAACAAAAAGTTCCATTCAATAAATAATCAGTCCAACCCTTTTAGCTGGAAAAAAGAACATCATTTTTTTAGTAAACAAAAGCAAATTTTACTTATAGTTTCATGGTCATTGTAAATTGAGATTTATAATCTCAAAGATAGTAACGATGAAGGATTGATTCTAGTGCAATCAAACATATATGCAAAAACAACCACCGTTTACTTCTTATAAGCTAATTAATGATGAAAAAGCGTTCTACATAGGAAGCTCATCAATTGCAAATTGTCAAAAGTTAGGCAATATGCTAGAATTTACTTCTTAAAAACTCTCTCTTATTGATGAATGTTATGTTCTAGAAGTTCGAAGAAGCCTTCTAAATAAGTTAGATTTGAACTTGGCTTTAAGTTAAATAAATTCATGTTGTTTAAGTGTATTATATTTGTGGGAAAAGGATATGTATCAAGGAATATTTAAACTTCATAAAAACAATAATTTAAATTCTTCTTTGCTTATATGATTTACTTATTTTCTTTATGCATTATCATTAGGTCATATTACCATTAATAAATCGCATGGCATGATTACAAATAAATTGATCCAAATTGTACATATGATGTGCAAATATGTGCATTAAAAAATTTCACCAAACAATCTTTTATTACTAGAATTGATGCATATGACATGCATAACATATCCACCAAAGGAAATGAATATTTTATTAATCAAAATTTTTTATGCTTAACGCAATTTAAAGATGAATTGTTAAGTAAATTTAAAAATATAAGGCTAAATTTAAAAACTTTTAAATTTTAAATTGCTAAAGTTGAAGTTGAAAACTTTACAACATTGTTAATGGTTTATCTTAGATCAAAAGATTGTAAAAGAAACATAAGGGGAATGAACAAGACATTTACCAAAGGTCCAAATACCAAAGACTGAAAGAAAGGAATTTGAGCTCAAAGTTTAAAGGGATATGATGTGAGCCTTGATAGTTATAAAGTGTGGGTAAAAAGAAAAATATCAATTTTCTTAAACAAGAAACGAGATTGAGTGGTTAAGGCCATTGATGGTGAAAGTCTTTTGTTTGAGGACGTTAAGACACCATGAGTTAGAAAGAAAAAAGATGATGATTGATCAATATTATTCATCATGATTGGATTTAATCATTAAAAGCTTTTCTTATGGCTTATGAAAATAAATAAGGATTTTGATATGAGCTAATTCTAAATGAAATTGATGTAACGCAAATGAAAAACTTAAAGAAAATTGTATTTAAGAACAATATGAAGTTATAGAAATAGAGGCAGTGTTTTGTGAATATGAAGAGAGAAATAGTATAAAGAATGCCTAGGTAGTAATTCGACAGACTATCTCTCACTAACAGACTTCACAAAATTACAAAATGATTAGTTACTGATATTCCCCCTTTCTCCTCTCCTTTATTCTTTCTGTCGTAACAAACTAACTTTTAAAATCTCATGCTAACCATCACTTTTTCATTACTCACGTGTTGTGCCTGATTCTTTTGCTCAGTTCCTTTGCAAACTTGACTTAGTCGAGTTCTATTTCTTCCTTCTAGCATATATTATTAGAATTCGAGGCATATCATTACCTACTAGCTAGAGTTTAATCCTGTCCTTAAGGTTGAAATAGGGAAACTAAGTTTGAATGGTATTAAAGGACTTCCAACTATCCAAAAAAAAAAAAGTTGATTTCTTTAATGTGTCAAGACTTTTGGACCATCATAGGTAGCAGTTATGGAAGGATGAATACCTTTAACGGACTCTATCTCAACCAATAATTCCATATCAAAAGACAGGTTTAAGGAAATGATGGAAAAAATAAGATGTTTACTGACTTGCCTTTTTTAACAATGAGACAAGGAAGATAGAGTTTATGCACACTAATATAGGTAAGTCTACTTTGTATGCTACTAATCTAATCCTTTGCTAGCTTCATGAAAAAAGGCCATAATATCTCAGTTATAGTTTTTCATTCAATCTCATGGTCAATGTAGTTTGTCGATATGGCTGTAGCTTAACATAAGCTAGTTCTTCTTCTTAAAACTTAACATATTTATGTTTGACATCAGCCAATTGTTTCGTCCTTTATTTTACACTTTGCAAATGTAACTTAAGTTCTCCCAAATCGCATCCCTTTGTAGTAACATCAATTCAACTTCAAAACTTGCAGCTGAACCTAACTCATATGCTACTAAGGTAGGAAGTCATGCCCATACAACATCTTAAAAGGGGTCATTCCAGTGACTATGCGAAATGAGGTATTGTAGTTATATTCTACCTATGGTAACCATTGAGACTAGTAAGTAGATGTATCATTTGAGAAGCAATGAAGGTATGCCTCAAATCCTTAGTTTACCACCTTCGATTATCCATCGAATTAAGGGTGGTAGGCTAAGCTTCTGTGAAGATCTAAATCCATTAACATAAACAGCTTATTCCAAAAAAGAGATCATAAAATATTATCCCTGTCAGACATTAAGCTTCTTAGTATCCTATGTAAACGAGTCACCTCAGTAATGAATTGTTATACCATTTGAGGAGTTATGAATGGATGTGCTAAAATGACAAAGAGGGCATATTTAGACAAGCGATCCACCACAACTAAGATAGTATCATGCTGATTCGACTTTAAAAGTCTTTCTACAAAATCTATAGCTATATCTTCCCAAACCTCATTAGGAATCGAGAGAGGCTATATGAGATCGATAAGAGATTTTATGTCATATTTATTCCATTAACAAATTTCACATACCCTAATGAAATCTTAGACTATTTTTTTAATCATTGCCAATAAAACTCAAGGAGATAAGCTGGTTTGTTCATAATCCCTCCATGCCCCCAATAGAATGAGAATGAAACTTTTTAAGTAGTAAAGGAATCAGCAATCGAATTAGAAGGCAAAACAACCTATCCTTTATATAGAAGAGTCAACCCAAAAATAGAGAAATAAGGATGAGCATCTAGATATTACCTACTTAATATTAGCTAAGAAGAGGTCTTCATTACTCTAAGTATGAATTTCTTGAAAATTTAGTGTAAATAAGATCTAAAGGTTAGACAAAGTCATATATGAGAGTATGTGCGGAAGGGCATCAACAACCTCATTCTTGAGTCTAACCTTATATTAAATTCGAAGTTATAATTCATCAGCTTGCATAACCACTTTTGGTATTCTTCCTTAACCACTCATTACTCCAATAGTTATTTGAAACTACTTTGATCAATGTAGATAATGAATCCCTTTCTAAACAAATAGGACCTTTATTTCTGTATGACCAAAATAATTACATATAGACCTTTATTTATGAAGCATTAGTTTCAAAGAAAAAATGTTGAAAAAAATCTGGCAATGCTAAGACGAGAAAAATACATATAGCCCTTTTAAGTTGCCCAAAGGTAAGAGTGGCTTCATCATTCCAAAGAAAAGCTTTTTTTCTTAAGTTGTTGGGTCAAAGACCGTACTATCTTACTATAGTTGAGCGCAAAACCACAGTAGTACCTAATCAAGCCAAGAAATCCTCTTAAAGTTCATAAGGAAGTTAGTAAAGACTAATCTTAAATAATTAGAATCTTAGTCGAGCTTGCCGAAACTCTGAAAGTATCAATCATATGACTAAGATATTTAACATGAGCTTGTGTAAACACACACTTCTTTTGATTGGCAAATAGTTGCTTGCTCTTCCTCCCCTCTTAAATTTTTGACATACCCACCCAATATGCCGCCATCAACTTTAACACCATACTTCTTGGTGAATCACCTTATAAACATGTTCAATAGTCATGTTCATGGCTTTTTATGATTCCATAAGAATCAAGGTTAAACCAATGCCTTGCAACTCCATTCTTAAGTCAAAAACCCAAAGATATCCATGGATCTAGTGAGCGTTGCATATGAATCACCATTTTTAATAACGGGCTCTCTATTTATGTCATTATGGTCTCACCACACTCATTTATCGATAAGAATGCTCTTGATTTCGCTAGTAATAAGCTAGGCTGCTTGCACTCCATAATTGATCTACTGAACTTGAATTCCTATGTTGGGATCCCCCAAACCCAAATGCAAGGTAGTCCCTATTCTTTTCAAATCAAAAACTCTTTAAGCCTATTTTCATTTCTATAGATCTAAAGCTTCTATTTCTTAACTGTCTGGCCTATTCCCTTTTTCAATCTAGCTAGTTTAACTTGCTTCTTAATTGCTAGCTCACTGACTCTAAGCTTTATACCTAGGTCAAACCTTTAATCAACCTTATATTATTAATTAACTCATCATTCATCATCTTTTTCATTTAATTACCTATTTCTGACCTGTTCATTAGTGATCTAGTTTGTAAAACTACATAAGAAAAAAAATTGAATGAAAAAATTTCATTGTATTTTGTAAACTTTTGTTGAAATCTAACATTTCAATGAAAAATCTAACAAAAAATGTTTTGTGGCCAAAAAAATTGAAAATTGATATTCCAATAAAAATATTTCATTAAAAATTTTTAACAAAATTCCAAGGATAAATTCTTTTAAAAATTAAAAAAATATACGTATATTTTATTTAAAACAATAATTATAAAAAAATTCAATGATAGAATTTGCTTTGGAAATCTCATATATTCCAATGAAATTTACCATTAAAACAATATAAAAAATTAATCCATTGGAATACTATTGGACTTCTATAACATTAAATGGTAAATTATTAATATTGTTGAAATTTTTGTAATATTAAATTATAAAATTATACCATTGGAACAATTCAATTCAAAAATACTTAAATATATATTAATGATTTATTCTAACAAAAATATTTCTTTTAAAAATTTTAAAAAGATCATAAATATTTATTTTCATTAGAAAATTCAAAATGTTTTGCCAGACTTTTTTCATTGAAATTATGTAAATATTCCAAGAGAAACAATGTTGCTGAAATTTTTAAAATATTCAAATAGTTACAGTTTCAATGGAAGCTTTTAAAATATTTCAATAAATTTTCTCTCATTAAAATAATTTAATTATTTTTCAAAAAAGCTTTCGCTTGAATATTTAAACTTTTTCATGGAATTCTTCTCATAGGAATGTTGTAAAATAAAAAGGAAATTATTTTTATTGTTAATTCCAAGTATTTTTCATTAGAATTATTTAGTGTAATAATATATTTTTAAAATTTACATGTAAAATAAATTTTTTAAAATTTTTTAAAATTTTATTAATATTTAAGTAAAATAAAAATTATACAAAACCTTAAATTATATCTTTTATTATTAAATGATCCTTGATATTTAAAAAGTGATACATTAGATTTTAAACTATCAATTTAAATAAAATCAAATTTTATTAAAAAATTTAAAAAAATCTTACATAACAAATTTTGGTTTGAAATTTTTAACATATATAAGAAATATTCAAGTTATCATCATGAAAAAAAAAATTAGAATTCTTTTAAAACTAAAAATATTTTTTAAAAAATTTATAATAAGAAAATTTTGAAAAAATTATAAAAATATATATTATAAGTTGAAAATTGTTCAAATTTCAAAAATGAACTTGAAATAGAGTGCAAAATTTATTTTATTTATTTTTTAAAAATATTTTAATAACAAAAATGCTCTTAATTTTTCAAATCTATTTGATCTAAGGTTCAATTTGATTCAAATTGATAATTCAAAGTTTATTTTATTACTTTTTAAACATTAAGGTTCATTTGCTAATATAGGATATTGTTCAAGGTCTTATATAATATTTACCCAAAAAATAAATTTAAATTAAAGTATTTTGGATAGTATTTTTCATGGTATAGTATTAATATTATTAAAAAATAAAAAAATACACATTTTCCTACAGTATTTTCAATGAAATTTTCATAGGACTGATTTAACGAAATTTTTCATTGAAAAATCTTATTCCTAAAAACTCAATTTTTCGTAATAAATTTTTGTTAAAATTCATAGCAATTCTTATAAAATTATTTTCTCTAAATTTTTTTGTTGAAAAATGTGTGTTTTCTTGTAGTGTAATGCCCCAATTCCCTAACAGTGTTGCTTTCCAGCTTTTCTCATATGAATTCTTCTTAAATTGCATTAAATCTTATTGATCTTCCTTGATCTCATATTTAAAGTGATAGCCATAGCCTGGGTAACCTACATTAATCACTACTATTTGTCCTATCAAAGTACTTTTGATCTTCCTAAAAAGAATTAAAGTCTTCTTGCTTAGTTTTTGACTTCTATTTAAGAATTTCCACCAATCAAATCTATACCCTCTACATCTGGTATAAGTATCAATCAATATCAATTTGATTGGCCTCGAATTCTAATCACATACGCTAGGTGGAAAGAACAGAACTAGGATGGGACAGATCAGTAAGGAAATTTAACAAAGGAATCAAACACAACATGTGAATAAAGAAAAGGGTGTGGTCAGCATGGAATGCTAAAAGTTAATTAGTTATGACAGAGAAAATAAAGGAGAAGCGAGAGGAAAAATGTCAGTAACTAATCATATTGTAACTTTGGGAAGTTTGTTAGCAAAGAGGTAGTCTCTCGAATTACTACTTGGACATTCTTTTTACTTTTTTTCTTTTCATGTTCACAAAACACTACCTCCATTTCCATATTTTTATACTTTTCTTAAATTCAATTTCATTTAAGTTGTTCATTTAGTTTACATTAATTTCATTTAGAATTGGTTCATGTCATTGGTATCACAGCGATTATTTTTGGGAATATAATTATTTTACTTAAAGAGCTATCAACACAGGTGGGAATGTTTAAAGATCGACTTTTCTCTTTGTAGGCTAATATGTGGCAAGAGCTAGAAGGAATACGAGCAAAGATTTAGAAACATACCCTTAAGCAACTCTATGGTGAGATCTTTAAAATAACAAGCTTGGAGCATACAGTTAACACTTTGAAAAATGAGATTTAGAGGATAGTGAAACGATTTGATCTGTTGTTTCAATCGCCTAGAAATTCGCCACCCACTACAATTTTTCCTTTCTTGAACATGCCACAATCTAGGAGAATCTTCATTAATGAATCAAATAAAAGGAAATCATTAATGCAAACAACTAGAAGAGTATCTGCCATGGGTGAAGCTAGTAGTAACCTTCTTGGAAACTTGAGCTACCAATATTTAATGGGAATAACTTGAATGGTTGGCTTTTCAGAGCTGAAAGATATTTCCATATTAATAAAGTTTTGCTACAAAAAAAAAAAAAACTAAGGACAGTTGCAGTTAATTTGGAAGATGATGCATGGGTTTGGTTCTATTGGGAGAAAGGCTAATTTTTTTTAGAAGTTGGGAGGAAATCAATATGGATAATTGTTTCCTTTAAGGCAGACATCAAAGGTGCATGAATATCATCATCAATTCGAAGTATTGTTTACTTCACTATTGGAACTCTTAGATTTTTGTATTAGAAGCTGCATTTGTAAATCGTTTATACTTGACATTTAAGTAAAGGTTAAACAATGGGCTTCAATGGGTCTTGTTCAACAGGTAATATAGTCCGAAGAATGAAGGATAAGATCTAAAAGATTGGGGCTTACAAGGTTCGATTTAATGTAAAATGGCTTGAGACAAATTTATCAAACACTCAATTTTCTCACAAGGTTACATAAGTGTCCACAACCTCAATCATAAGAACCAATTCCATGATCTTATACTCTTTTTCCTTGCTTTCAAAATCATAAGTCCTCTTAACCCTTCCTTGATGATAGCCACAATTCCTTACAAGTGAATGTCAAATAGGGAGATGTAAGAAAAAAAGGTCAAAAATGATCTATTTCAAGTGTGATAAGAGATACAACATAGAGAATTGGTGTAAGACGAAATCTTTATAAGTACTTTAGCTGATGGATGAGGAAGAAAAGCAAACTAATTCGGAAGAATCAATTAAATAGCCCATTCTTGAAGAAACTTTGGAAGATGGTCCAAATTTTGTAATTTTGTGTCTTTCTTCACTTGTGGGATTTTGTCCGTCTCATTCAATGAAGGTTTGACAAATGCTTAATTTCAAAGAAGTCATAGTTCTAATAGACTTAGCCTCTCATAATTTCATTTTAAAAGCTCTAATGTCAAAATTGTTACAATTTTGTAATTCCACACATGAATTCAAGTTGCAAATAAGTAACAGGGATGAAATTAAAAGCTTAAAAGTCGTCATGATTTTTATAAGGAGTTGGAATGCGTGAAGATTATGGTTCATTTTTTTGCTTTCAAGTTAGGCTCCATCGTATCATTTTGGGGTTTAAATGGTTTAACCAGCTATGTTGAAGGATTTGGTTGTAAATTAGGGTAAATTATCTCTTCAAATTAATTTGGCACAGAGTCAGGTGAAGTTGTAAAGTGATCCATCATTATGACATTCCTAAGCTTTTTTACATGCTTATGATCTGAGACATCCAACACGAGGGCAAAAGGTACTTCTTGAGTTATGAAAACTCAATATTCTAAAGAAATGTTGTGATAAAGAATCTGTGAAATGACCAATTTCTTAGCTTTTTGCAGTATTTATTGAAGAGTATTAGGATGTTTTTTCTATGCCAACTAGACTACCATTAATAAACACTAGAGAGCATGCCATTCCTTTGAAGTATGGTATATTTTTTATTTCAATTCAACCCTATAGATATCCTCAAGTGCAAAACTGAAAGATAAAGATGTTGGTTGTGGAAATGTTAGCGGTAGGGATCATTTAATCCAGCATGAGTCCACACTCTAACGTGGTCCTTTTGGTAAAGAAGAAAGAAGACAATTAGGTGGTTCTGTATGGATTATGGTCCACTCAACAAAGCAATCGTCATCAATAATTTGAATTATGATGATCAAAAAACTATTAGATGAACTCCATGGTTATACTATTTTTTAAAAAAAAAATTGATTTGAAATCAAGCTATCATCATATTTTGATGAAAAGTAGATAAGGTATCTAAAACCACTTTTCGCACACTTGACAAGCACTATGAGTTTCTCTTCATATTGTTTGGCCTCATAAATGCCCCATCTACCTTTTAAACTCTCATGAATGACGTGTTTTGGGTATTTTTCCAGAAGTTTATCCTTATCTTCTTTGACGATATTCTAGTTTATACATGCACTGAGGAGAATCATCTCAAACATTTACAACAAGTGTTCCAGGCCTCAGGGGAGACTTTAGATAAAATGTTGGGTAAGATTATGTAAAATAAATTTATTGTAGGTTTATGTGACGAGCTTGCGAATAATGAGATGAAGTATCTCATTTATTATTTATGGATGATATTTTCACATTTTATAGGATAAAAGAGGATCAAATGATAAACTTGATAAGTGTCTTACTATGTTTTAAGGTGGTTTCGAGTTTTAGATTTAACTTGGAAGAGAGTGAACTAATTCTCTTTAAAGAAGGAATCAACGAAGTATATTTGGCAACTATGTTAGGTTTAGGATGAAATCAATTCTTAGTTAGTGTTTTAGTTCTTCTTTGACAACTAAACACAAAGATATATAGAACTCAGTAGTGGAACATTTTGAAATGAAACTTATGGGTGAAAAAAGGCTTTATTCATTAAAGGCTAAGAGGTTGGCTCTAATTAAGAATACTCTTTCAAATCTGTCCATATATTTTATATCTCTATTTCTTATCTAGAGGAAAGTGATACTTAAATTAGAGAAATTATAGTCACAATTCTTATGGGATAGTTTAGGATAACTTTTTAAATATCATTTGGTTAGGTAAGGAACATTTTAGAAACTAATAGAAAAAAAAAAAAGCCTTGGTATCAAAACTTTTAATCTTTTAATATGATGGTTTTAGGAAAATAATTATGGAGATTTATTAGATAGAAATAGCTCTTAGAGAAAGATAATTAAGATTAGATGTGAAATAAAGGAAGATGGTTGGGTTACAGTATTAAGAATGGAGCTTTCTAGTATTAGTGTTTGAAAAGCCATTAGGAATGTTACGATAAATTTATGTCATGGATGGATTTTAAAGTGGATAAGTGATATTATATTAAAATTTGACATGATACTTAATATGGAGAAAATTTATTTAAGGAAGACTTATTAAGTTGATATTGTTTAGCTTACAATAAGGAAGTTTGGGTAAGCGAACATGTAAAAATATTAAATTGTGATGCTTGAAATGTGACATAAGAGGGATGCTCAAGATTGTAAGGTAGGTACAATTAGGTCGTTTTTTAGAAGATTTATAAGTAGTAAAAATATAGTTTTTGGAAAAAGGGATGGTGTTTAAAAATTTTTAATTAAATTTTTCTTGAAGGTAATAAAGGAATTTCAGCAACATAGTAAAAAATAATTATTTCCATAAAAACTATTTAAAAGGTTAAAGTCCTTTCTAAAGTAGCATTATTGACTTGGTAAGCGTTGTAAGGTAAGCCCTTAACTATTAACAATTTATAAGAAAAGGGCTAAGTTGTGGTGAACAAGTAGTTTTTGTGTAAGATACAAGAAGAATCAGTTAACCATATTCTTTTTTAATGTATATAGACTCTACAAATTTGAGAGAGTGTATTATTAGTTTTAAGATAACAATGGGTGGTTTCTAGATTAGTGGTGATAAAGTTGGAAGCTTGAAACAATCTTTACATTTTTAAAGCTTAATGAAAAGTTATATGGCATTAGTCCTTTTACTTATTTATTGGATAGTGTAAAAAAAAAAAAAAAAGCTTTTATAAAAGCAAGGCTCCCTCAAATTTAATCAAGAACAAATAAGAGTTGCTTTTGAAATTTTTGTTTATGAGAATTTTATGTAAATAAAGTAAAATTTGTAAAGTTCAAAATAATTTTACTTTCTAACTAACTAATTACACTTGTAGATGAAGAACAGCCTCTCAATACTAATTATATTTAATATATAACATTTTGTTTTCAACAAAAGTTTTTATAAATTTAAAATTAAATGCTTTAAAAGTAGTGAATGAGGTTAATATCACTTTCTTGAGTAATATAAATTAGTTTGGATTGTGCTTGAAAATTTGGTTATATATGTGTACATCTCAACCAAGTTGTGATAAAAAGGAAATATGATATTCTCATAGAAATGATAAATTCTAAACTTTGCAATTCTAATCTCAGTAAAGGTAACTAATAAGAAAATAAAGTTACATCATACGAGCCACTAAATAAAAGAAAACTTAGTTTTTATTTCATAGAATTTTTTACTATAAAGCTGTAAGAAAATTACTTAAAACTAAAGTTTAAAAAAATTCTAAAAAAAAATGAATCAAATGCTTCTTTCTAGGATGAACATAACAAGACATAATTTGTAATAATACAGCCTAAAGACTCTACAAAAGTTACCATAATCATAAAATCTAAAGACATCATATCATATGAAACTAAATTCACCACTATTCTAAAGATGATTGACTTCAAACTACCTAAGAAAAATGTATAATTTAAAACAAAATAAAAAAAAAACATAATATCATTGAGAAACTTGTTGAATTAATAAGCACTAAAATAATAAGAAAGAAAAAAATCATTTAAATTAGAATTCATTAATTATCTAGTCAAAGGGACAAAGAATTTAGATGTGAAACAAATTATATTTCCCTGCAAATTTTGTCATTTACGAGGAAGTAATGAAGTCCTAAGTTTTTGCCTTTTGAAAAGAGGTGGAATCTATTAAAGAAAATAAGATTGGGAGAGTAGTTTACTTACAATGTATTCGAAACTAAATGGCTAGAAGTGGATCTTCAAACAAGATACAAGAATAAATTAAATGCTTGGTAAAAGCAATGCAAGATTGGTGATAAAGCCATTATTGAAAAGAAAGGTGTAGATTACTTTGAGACTTATGCATATATTGTTAAAACTATATTAATATAAAAACTTTGGTTGTCTTAGAATCTAACTTTTAATCTTCAAATCTATCAAATTAATTTAACAAAGACTTTTCCTAATGTTAAAAGCAAAAACTAGATGAAAAATTTTAGCTGAAGCACCAAACATGTTTATAGTAATAGGTCATTAGCATAAAATTTGCAAATTAAAATCATCGTATGGTTTCAAAACAAACTCAAAAACAAATATATGAAAAGTTTGGTAAAGTAATTATTTTAATGGTTTCTAAATTCATGAATTTAATGAAGAAATGTTTAATAGTTGTTGAAAGACTATAATACTCAATGATGTACGCTAAAGATAAAGTGTTTAATAGTTGTAATATAAATGAAAATGGTGGTTACTAAGCTTTTAAATGAACTTATAAATAAAATTTGTTGAAATACTATAACTATGAGAGCATATTTAATAAATTTACCTATGCAAGTGTAAAAGATGGTATCATCTCTTATGCAACCTAATTAGTTAACAAAAAACTCATATAAAACCTAAATATGAGACATAAAGCCAATCATATTTTGGTTTATATGAACGCCTAAGAAATAAAAATGTAATGTGTGAAATAAGTGTGAGCAATCATATAAGCCCACTAGCTCAAAGTTTTGACTACCATGCCACACAGCTTGACTAACTTTGATGTGTTGTCACTAAGCAAAGGTTTAAATCTAAAAGATACCATCAATTATGCATAAACTTTTCAAGTTTTTGCAAGAAAATATTTTCAAATTTCATTCATTTTGAAAATGGTGGGAGATTACTAGAGAATTTTTTAAAAGAGTACAAATAATGAGCAATCATGAAACTTGGTACTTAAAGAAAAAATAATCATTACAAAAGATGTATTGAAGTTATAGAAGTACATCTCTTAATCGTATGGACCTCTTATTATTTGGTAAAATGGTTTCATTTGTTGAAAGGGGTATAACAAATCAAATAGAAATCATTGAGCAAAATTTAAGCTTTGATCTTATGGTTAAAGATGACAAAGCATAAATCAAAAGGTATGATGAAAAATAAGTATTAAATAACAATATATAACTCAAAGGATACAACTTCAATTCAAAGGATATATAAAAACACTGTAGAAATGCTACATCATGGCCATTTGGAAATCATCTTTCAACCAAGAAAATTCTCTCATCTCTCATTATTCTCTTAAAGCTTTCCTATTACTTGCATTCTTTTTCAACACCAAAATAACACTTTATTATTCTATCAAAATAGAATATTGATTCTTGGAAGACTTGTTACATTTCATAAGTACTTAGTTTGTTTTCATCAATGCACAACAGAAACAAACAACTCAAATTTTATTTTATATCTCAGAGGCGTCTTTGCATACATGTGTGTGTCATACCATTGGTCAAGATGAATAATATCTTGAGGAAAGCAACTCCATTATATGTCTCCAAACATTTCTATATCAATTTTGTACTACATTACAGCATCCACCATGGCCTCAAACTTCAACAAAATCGATCACATTTACTTTTTCATTTTATGATCACTTCCTTTGTCATGAGTAAATCATAACATAATCAATACCTTACGTTGTGTCATTAGTCATCTGCTTTCCTTTTGTTGTGTGGTTATATCTTATGAAACATCTTAAAGTCACAGAATCTTCACACGCAAGTTTAACCAAATGTTTGCGTAACATTTAATTAGGGACAAGATAGAACAAATCAAAGGAAAATATAATTACTTTGAGATAGCTTTTGAACACTTTTAAACTTAAACTTTGATGCATTATCATTTATATATTCTTTTACTTACGTAATTTCTTTAAGATCTAAGATTATAATCGCATTATAAAATTCAACTTATTGATACAAGAATTATAACTTATAGAAGGTATAAAACAGGTAGTAATTGTGTTAGCAAAAGTTAAATATTAAGAAATATGATGATGAAATAGACCCAAGCAAAAAAACCAAAGAAGTTAAATTGACAAGAAGCATACAAGTTCAAAAAAATGATTAGGCTTTATTGTAGATAAAAGTTGAGAAATAACAAATAAACAAAAAGTATTGAAGCCCAAATAATATGGATCAAACGTTAAAGTATTATTCAAAGCCCCCAAAAAAAAAAAAGTAAGTCGAAATAAAAAAATTAATAAATATGGGGAAAACACTTTAGTCTAAGAGAGGACATGCACTAGATTCAAAAAACAAATTGAATTTCGTTATAGAAAGCTTAGCAATATTTAAAAATGATATAGAGTGTCCAACACTATAGCTTAGTTATTGTTGAATCCATGCATAAGAAATGAGATTCAAATTTCAACTCTCTTTATGAAAGAAGGAAAAAACCAAATCAAATATATATGAAAATCAATCAAAAGTTCAAAAGAAAATCAAATCTCTTTAAACTTCTTCAAAATCTATCTAAGTATGTGGACACACAAAAATTCAATTAACAAAGAATCAATGCAAATAAAGGCCCTAATAATAATCCAAAATAAGTGACAATGTAGTATCTTATCCAATTTTTAGCATTCTTCTCAAGAGATTTTATGCAGCATCAAATCCCTCGCCATTGGGTGGTATTATTTTTTACCTTAACAATTTCTTTCATTTCTTGACCACATGAGATATCTGTACTTTAAAATAATTATAGGCAAGATGCATCTGGGATGAGTTCATTAATGAAGAATCTTTTGTTGTCAAACACTGCTTTGATGTAGAAAATAAAATATTTGATGCTTTTAGTAAGGTATTTATCATCATTAAGATAATTAATGGATGTTATCAAACTAACTTAAAAGGTGGAAAAGTCTTTTATTAGCACTTGTATCTCATTAGTCTTGCAAAATATTATTTGGATTCTCATTACTTACAGAAATTATGGCTTCCAACGACAACTTGGAGGATAACTACAACATCAAATCAAATTTTTGTCGTTTTGTCATACTAGTTCTAATATGTTGCTTACCTTGCGCACAACAAAGTGCTTATACGTTATTGTCTTATGCTTCACATATGCATATAGCATGTCACATATATTGCAATTGTACATGTTTGTAAAACATGAATCATTGCAATACATAAAATTCAAGCAAGTGTAATTACAGTATGAACAAATACAATTACATCAACTTTACCTGGTTCTTGAGGAATGGAAGGAGAAAAGGCCACAAAGATGGGTGAAGATCTGGTGGTCCACATGGTCCACCACTTTCATGAGTTCATTTGCATATTTACTTTAAACATGGCACATAAATCTTGATATGGATTGATCCTTGCTTATTATTTGGTTGGCCTTTTTCTAAGGGCATTCAATTACATTTTTTTTTCTATTATATTTCTAATGTCTCTCTTTTATTAAGCCAGATTGTTTTTCTTTAAACACCTCAATGTCCAAGGAAGACAATGACAATAACAATCGAGTAAATTAGATTTAGGTCCTCATTGAATTGAAAGAACGAGATCCTCATAATAATAGTAAGAATAATCTATCTCATTATGGTAGTTGTTGCACTAAGTCATCTTGAACTAGCAACTACGCCATGCTGAACTAGCAACTACACCAACCTTATCAACAGCCATGCTAAGCTAGCAATTGCACCAACTTAGTTGGTAGTCATATACTAAACCATTTACTGGATCGACCTCTGTTGAACGAGCTGTTGCATCGACCTCTGTTGGTTCATGCTAAACCAATAGCTGCATCAACCTTTATCAACAACCAGACTAAACCAACAACTATAATCATGTATGTTAGAGCCTAGTGTACATGTCTAGGTGGTATCTTAATAAATTATAAATAAGGTTAGGCTCATAAAATCTTACATATAATAATGACTAACAACATAAGACACCCAAAGCACATAAGTCTTGATCATAATCAATCTATCTTACAGTCATAAGAGTCATCTCGATCTTGAACTGTCTTAGAGCACATATGATATATAGGAAACAAGTCACGTGGAATCAATCATGCTAAGTTAAACAAGTCAAATTTGAGTTAACTCGGACAATGTAAACCAACACGTGTCCAATCTACCTAAGTTTGAATTTGACAATTAATACACTTGACAAGAACAAGTTCTTGATAAGCTTATCTCATTAAGAGATGAAAGCCAAACTTCTTTTGATAGACTTATTTCAACGGAAAGAGGCAAAAATTCATTATCTTATGCCTACAAAAAAGGAGGCTCATTTATCCAACCTTCATTTAAAACCTGCAAAAGATAGTCAAGTAAACTTTAATTGAGGATAATGAATAATTTTCCAAATATAATTACCAACTTGGAAGTCAGAGTCTCTTTTTATTTTTATGATGACTTCAAAGCTTTAGCTTCTCACAATACAATTAAGCAAATAATTTTCAAAGATATATAATACCACTTCTTAAATATAGTAATGAAAAATTAATGTCATCATAAATGAAAGCAAAAGCACTTTCACAAAGGCAAATCTTCAAAGGTGTAAGGTATGAGGTATGTATTTATTGTTTTATATGTCCGTATCTCTTTTTCTTTTCCATATTTTTTGTTTGAGATAAATAATTCTAGTTTACTCTAGAACCTTCATACTCAAAAAACATGAATAATTTCAAACAAGAAATATCGTGCCATACATTTTCCTAAACGGTAAGATAATAAAATACAAGCTAAATTGCAAATCCAGTACTCTTAATAGTTTAGGGTTTTCCGATATGATGTTCTGAGTAATTTTTGGTTTAGATGACACCTTATCTGTCATTATGGTCAACGCATGACAATTATATCTTAAGAAAATTAATATTACCATGCTTTTAATCCCCCAGTTCGTCCCTCTTTCTTATGTGCTTCAATTGGAGAGAGATAAAGGTTGGTCCCCACTCTGTTCAACTGTGTACTTTCTTTTTTTTTTTTTTTTGAATCTTAATTGAATTTATATTTATTATACAGTCCTTCCAAGAAATCTAAATTTTTTTGGCTAAGTCCATGGTTCAACCTGGGGGACCCCTAACTTTCACATGGGAACATCTCTTTTTTTTTTCCCCAATTCCGTTGAGATCGACCGACCTGAATGGATCAACTACTTGTTTCCTTATGCTTCTCAAGTGAACCAACAAAACAAATTCTCAAAGTTAGCCTTGTTTCTGTACATCATCAATCACATACCACTTTGATAAATAACACATTGATCAATTTTAATGTGTGTAGAAGGATATGCTTAATTTATATAAATCTAAAGCACCAGCATAAGGTCACCAGTATCACCATCCCAATCACCTCCACCTCTAACTCTCTTCACCTTCTGCAACATCCAGCCATATAAGTCTAGAGAGTTTTTTAAAACAATGGCAAAGATATATACATGTATATATAAGGTAGCATTTTAATCCTTCAGTTTAGTAACCAGTACAATCAGCAGCCCCATCCTCTTTTTTACATTCACAGGACTAAATTTGTATTACAAGAATCTTTCTTAACTTGCACTAGTGACGATAATCAAGAAAACGTAGTTCTTACAGGCCTTCCGTTCTTCCTAGCAGATGATAAAGGTCTTAGTAAGTCATTCGTGCATGTAAAACTTATTCTTCCTACAGTAAAATCAAAAGAACCCACTAAAGAGAAAAAGGGAAAAAAGGCATGCTATCTTTTTTTTTTTTTGCCTGTCCTTTGTGTGATTAGAATCTGTAGGATTTTCAGAACATGCTCATCAACAATGTCGAAGAGGGTGGGCGACATAACTGGGGTGTGGGGAGTAGCAGCTGCAGAAGCAGAAGCAAGCATCTTCCTATCAGATCACTAAATCTAAGTGTCTCTTGTTTCTTCTACTTCCTGCTTACTGCAACAATCCCTAAAATATACATCATCCTTTTTTGACTTTACTCTGTCTTGACGCCCCACCACAGTAAGCCAGCTAAGATACCACATTTATAGGCCTGAATTCATTTTAACTTCTTGTCTCTTAGCCTCCTCTGCTTGGTCCCCTCTTCTTCTCTTCCTCTCTCTCTCCCTCCCACTCTGCCTCTCTGTAACCATGAATTCAGTGTCCACTGTTTATTAATGGCTCTTTTTCTGCATATGCAGGTTCATGGTTCTCTGTAGAAAAACACCCACCAAGCCTATATAAGGAAAAAGGAAAAGCTAATGCTTAATTAGACCCATTTGCTTTCTTCTTTTTCCACTGACAAACTGAGTAGTGCGCAAGATACAGATAGGCCCAAGAATCTAAGACTTGAAAAGAAAAAGTATGATACGTGTGTGGCCGTTGGTAAAAAGTAAGAAAAATCAGAGAAAGCAATATTAGTTGGGTGGTGAAGGGGTGCGTGGGGTTATAAGGAGTAGTCTTGATCAGTGCATGGGACTCGTGTTCCCAAGTGCCACACCCAAAAATCAGTAATCATTGCCTTTCTCTTATCCTCTTCTGCATGGAAGCCTGTCTCATTTCCCTTGCCCTTCTTGACAATCACTGTTACTATAGTGACACTTCTTCTCAACTCTACAGATAAAATAAACTTTTGATGAGGAGAGATTTCTTTTGTATTAAAAAAAAAAATAGAGAACCACCTCTGCTTTGACATTCAAAGCAAGGTTTTGTGGATTTTGCCATTAGGGTTTGGTTTTATTTATGTGTTTTTACATTTACTGTATTGTTCAGACATTTGGGTCTTATAGGTCCATTCTTAGATTGGCGCCACATTCTTTGATCATCATTTCTCTGCATTTAATGAATGCTAGAGGGATGTTATGTATAGTTATGATTTATATTGAATAAGCTGAGAATTGAATCATTGATATTTTCTCGAATTACGTTCTTGGACTAGGGTTTGCAGTAAACATGCATTTTAGCTCTTCTATACCTTTCAGTTCAATTCATGCTGTCAATCTCCATAGTGAAAAGAGGAACAAAAAGAAGAAGATCAATATACATATTGGTTAGGTGGTAAACCATTAACTTAAGTTTTAAGGTCATAACGGTGTTGATTCTTGTAAAAAAAATTGCTAAGAAGTTTGGTCTAATATATTGTAAACAAATGGAGAAAAGGAATAAGGTCGAGATGCTTTGATCAACATATTATCCGAGAGAAGGGATAACTGTGGATCTGGTGATCATCTAAAGAGCCACAAATGTGACATTCCTCGAATACGAACGGACGCACCATGCTTAGAGACTTGAGAGGGAGTGAAGTGGTCCACCAATGTTACTGCCATTGTGAAAGCTTTCAGTGTCGTACCTGAAACTTTCCTCACCTCTCTTCCTCTCACTCTCACTCTCACCGCATATTTATAGCCATTAACAAGTTATACTTAAGTTAGGAAGTCTGATAACATTGCAGAGGCTATTTCTTGTTTAAAACTTGAAGGATTGGTCTGTGAATAGAATACTCTTCCAATGAACAATCAAATATTTACTAATTTCATCATTAAATGTCACATATTGTTGGGAACTGTATGTATATAAATTTGCCTAGGAGTACTCTTTCAGTAGCAGTGATTTAAGATATGCCCGCTTGTGTACATTGAGCCAAAACTAAACTAGGGTTCCCAGTTACTCAGCACTTACACAGAATAGACGTGAAGCTTTTCGGAATATTATTTCTTTATACTATTCAAATATAAGCCATGAGTTCTGGGCTGACTCTCTTAACTGGGAGGACCACAAGTACTGCAACTCCTCAGCATGCCAGATGGTTAAAGTTGAGGCTGGAGATGGTAATGTCTCTGCTTTATCCCCACAGACAAAGATTCACACATGAACAGCACAATATGGACATGTAATGAGCAGAGATTTTGAGTTATTGCATGGAAGTCTTGAGATTTGTAAGAATTAATGCATTGTTCAGAGACCAAGAAAGTGACCTAAAAGAAGTGGGGTTTTAGCTTTTGTTTTAAAAACCTGACTTTTGAAGAATGTTGGTTTTCATTTTGGCAAAGAAAAAGGGGATATATAGTCTCAAAGCTGCAGCTGAGTTGCAGGCCTTGCAAGTCCAACAGAAACGACATTTACCGGTTTGATTAAGTAATGTAACATTCACATAAAAGAAAAAGAAAATGATAGCATAAAATAATTAAACCACACTCTCTTTCACGAGCTATCAGATCGATTTGGGTTGATTTTTTAGTTCATTTGTTTCTTCTTCTCTGCAATCTTATGTTTCCTCTTCTCCTTTGGTTATCTTCTTATTTTTCTCTCCTGCCAATGACAACCTAACAAAATGGCAGAGGGTGAACCAACAAAAAAAAAAGAATTCAGGAAACGGGAAAATAGACGCTAAGGAAAGCAAAAAGGAGGGAAAAGAAAAAACAAGAGAAAACATTCTATTCAATATCATTGGGTAATAAGTTAGATAGCTTAATTTTCTCAATTGGAGTTATGATACAATCAATGATAAATGGAAAACACAACATTCTTTAATTAGCATGAATCTTCAATTCGTCAATTCAAGAAACCAAGCCAAGATGAAAGCAGGCCAGCCCACTCTGTAATCTCAGTCCACGTCAAGAAATAAAAGCCTGAAAGGGTAAGCTCGAACATTTTGATTAATGACTTTAACCTGACTCCATTTTTCTGGCAACCTCGGACCAAGCCCAAAGCTTATGGGCTCACCCAGAAGGGGACAAGAGCACAAGTGCCGAGCTGTTTCCCAGTATGGGATTGGGAAGTGGAAAGTATTGATAAAGGCAATGCAGCCCAGTAAATGAAAAGTTAGATGTGGAATTGATTCCTTATAGCTTGTTTTATTTCTGTGAAAGATTCAAATGCTTTGCTGATTTGAATTGAACTAATTTTTTAAAACATTAGATTTACGTGTTATTAAAAAAATCAATACTTAAGATTAATTTTTATTTTTTTATTTTATTTTTTTTAGTTCATTTTATTAATATTTTTTTACATAATTACTTTAATTTGATTTATCTAATCTCTCACAGAAAAGAAATATAGGGTTTTGTGATGTCTTATTTTGCTTTATTTTGTTATCCATGAGCTTACTTCTGGTTTGTTTGCTGGAGAAAGAATAGCCATGGAGCCGCAACTTTTGTTACTGTTGAGCTTACTTTTATTCTATTTGCTTTGTTGCTTCAAACCTCATGGAAGTCAGCGCTCTTTTTGGTAAGCAAACCTACACTTGTGAAGAAAGAAAATTTTTAAGAAAGAGAAACCAAGTTAAATTGTAAGTCAGCCCACAGGGAAATTGATACGAGTCTTTCGACCCCAAGACTTCAAGGCAATTAGATCATAAGTTCTTGCTGTTTCCTCTTTCTTGTCATGCCCACCTAGTGAACATATAAATTCGATAAAGGATGAATCAAAAAGAAGACTGCACATATCCCAATGTTTTTTTTTTTTTTTTTTGGTTCCTCAGAGAAATTAAAGAAACCAAATTGAAGTGATTAATTGAAAAGAAAAATTACTAAGATTAATTAAAAAAAAATAAAACTAAATTAGTGTACTAATTCTCAAAAGATTAACACAACTTGGATCAGCCAAAAAAAAAAGTTGATTCCCTTTGTAAAACCAATCTAAAAAAATTTTCTTATAATTTCATTTTTTGGGATAAATATTTTTGTATTATTTCAAAATAATTTATTACATAACACAAAATATTTTAACTGTCGACCATATTAAAAATGAAGTTAATTTTTAGATAAAATCATAAGTCAATTTACAACTTCAATTATTTTAATATAACTAAGAATATAATTATTAAATTGATCAAAAATAAATAAATAATTAAAATACTTGATTTTAAGAAAATTAGGAAAATAGTTATTTTATGTAAAGTTTGGATAAATATATTTTTTATTAGGATAAATATAGATTAAAAAATTAAATTTAACACACTTTTTAATTCAAAAATTTCAATTTAGTTTAATGTTACTTTGAAAAAATCAATATGATCTAACTTTGGCTCAAACCAATTATGAAAATTTTAATATCTTGTTTGTTTGATGAGAATAAAAATTTCATTTCTATTAATTCTTGATAGATAATCTTTTTTAGATTGGTTTATTTTTACTAAAGAATTGTAATTTTTTGATATATTTCTATTTCTTAAACACTTAAAATAACAATTATTAATTGAACCCCGATAATAAATATTCCATGACAACAATGAATAACTACAACTTTTTTATCGCAACATATCCTTAAAAAAAATTGTTAAAATTAGTAGCTTGTAAACTTACTTTTTCTAACAAAAAATAGTTATAATAAAAATATTATAAAATATTAATTCATGATGATATTATTTTTATAATATATTTTATTATTGACATATTAAGTAATATTAATATTATTTTTACAATATTAATATTTGAGAATAAAAACCAATTATTAAAATATTATCTAGGTAATATTATTTTTATAATCAATTATAGTTATAAGATATTTTTTAAATATTATCGTAAATAATAATATCAAGGAAAAACACAAAGGAGACAACAAGATACTTTAGGTTTTTATTGAGTATGGTTTAAACACTATGGACGATGGATAGATGAATTGAATCGGTAACAATCTAATCCACCAAAAGATCAATAAGGTAAGCTCGATATGTTATGGGGGATCACTTTCATGCTTAACTGAGTAAAGATTTCAATAATAAAATGGTAAGTAAAAATTAATTAAGCTTAGCTCTTACAGTGAGGTACTCGTTATTTATATTTGAGGAAGATATTAAGTTGGCCATTTTTGAGTTGTTATCTTTGTGATTTACAATTAAGGAAGCAGAAAGAGATTCTACTCACTATTGAGGAGGCCAAGAGTCTATTATGGTTAGTTTTTAAAAGCTTTCAATCGAATTCTTTATTGTTATAAGGTTAATAATGTAGCTCGTGGGCTACTAAAAGAATAGGCCCTGTTTGAGGAGCCTTTTAGGCCAATTTTGGCCATTCATAAGAATTAGGTCTTGATGATTCATCGAGTCTTGTCTTTTGAACTTGACCGAGTGTTTAATGAGATTTATTATATTAGTGGTAGATTTATGGCCCAATAATAACTTGGATTTTTCCTTCATGGACCCAATATACATATCCAAAATAAGATACAACCAAAACCCTTTACTCCTCAACTTTAAAAACTCGGACTTTTACCTTTGAACTAAGGAGTATATTTGTTTCATATATATGCATGCAAATATATTAAATAGCTTATTTTATTTACATAGTAAATGGATATCCCATTATATTTAAAAATAAAGATCAGTGCTTGATTTTACACTAATGAGATCAAGGAAAAAACATCTTTCTTGTTACTTTTTTTGAAATATAGAATGTCTTTTATGTTACTCTTTTTGAAATATACTTTTGGAGCTTTTAAAGGTTTGCATGTTTGCTTTCTTAATAGTAGCTTCATTTTATTTTAGTTCCAAGATACTAAAGCAGTATTTTTATGGACTTGAATGAGCTTCCTTTTTGTGTATCTCAAGGGTTTTTCAACGAGCATTTCACTCATTGATGTATTTCCATCTAGCTTTAGCTTTGAAATCTTTTGTTGTGCTCTTAGGTAAACTCTATGGATGGTTTCCATTTTTGCTTCAAACATGCCATATTGTGTTTCTCAACTTTGTGAGCCTTTTCAGTCCTTCTCCTAAAGAGAGAATTTGCATTCCTTAAAAAATTACTTTGAGTGTGTACATAGCAACTATTCATTCTAGTATTTACTTTCCTCATAGACTTCTTTTGTATTTGATTTGTGTAAATACTATAGGATTTCTCCTCCCTAAATCATGCCTGGGGTGAGCACAATTTGGTTAAAATAGAAAAAATTGATAAACTGAATTGATTTCAATTAATTCAGTTTATTTTTTAATTTTTTTTATTTTAAATTAGTTTATAAATCGATTTTTTGATTGGTTTTTGGTTAATTTTTTTAATCGAACTGACCAAAAAATTGATTTCTTAATTTTGATGATTAATTACTTTGATTAATATTCTTAATAATAATTTATTTCCTTTTTTTGCATCATCCATTCACCATAATCCATTCTTCATTTTCTCTCAAGCCCTAATCCATGCCACATCCATACACTCCCTTATCTTCTTTCTTTCAAACCACAATCCTTGCAACACACGTTCCCTCATCTTCTTTTAGATCCTAATAGCACAACATAGCCACACCCGTACATCATCATCTTCTCATAAAGACCAGGTCACCCTCGGCAACTCTTTTTCTTTCTTTGGGTAAGTTTATTCTCTATATTATCGCTTCTTCTCTATGTATATGGCTATAACATTACTTGTGGCTCCAGGTAAAATAACCTCGGTGTTGGAAACTAACTTGTCATGATGGACTGATTTAAATAATCTAATTGGTTACTAAATAAGGTGTGGTTGCTTGGTTGTTGACTCTTTTATGTTACTAAATTAGTACAATACTTTTGCTCCCTATAACAAATAGAGTTGGAAATGAAATGAAAAGAAAAAACTAGTGCTAACGGTGCTTGATCCACATTTTTCTAGTTAATATATAAAGAAAAAGGAACTAAATAAATTCTTATATATACTTAAGTTAACTATTTCAAGTTAACTATTAGAGTTTCCCTTAAATTAATGGTAAGAATTTCGAAAGGGGATCGTTTCCCTTTTTTATCATTAGTTGTATTCAGGACTCTAATTTTTTGCACGCTTTGCAGTTTTGTCTTCTTCGTGCATTCATGAAAACTCTCATACATGAAATTGCCATAATATCCCGCTGTAGTCAGATAGAGAAAATCCTTAGTGTATTCCTGAATAACAGATCATGTGAGCTGTGTTATGAGCTTCTTCCATGATAATATTAAGGTTTAAATGCAAAGAATTTTACTTGTGATTCTCTGTAAGGTGATGATCTAAGTGAAATGTAATTGTTGTGTATATTATTTGTTTAACATGGTAAACTTTCAAATCCAAAATAGAGATTACTAACTATTTTTAATTGTCATTTTTAATAACATTTTATTTGAGAAGTTAAAAAATATTCACTAAGAGTGATGATATAGATCCTATGCCTAATGCCATATAACTAGATTCAGTCCATCATTATTTGCAAGTTCTAAATTGAAGAGAAAAACTTTTAAGCCAAGATCAAAAAACATTTTTTAATGAATAAGGTGAGCATAAAACTAGATGTAATTATTGTAATAAAGAGTTTTTTGCTGAACTTAAAAGAAATAGAGCAATTATATTGAAAGCTCATGTAAATTCCTGTAAGAAAAGAATAAATGTTAGTGTTAATTATAGTTAAACTAAATTAATTTTTAAATTTGGGAGAGATAGATCTTTAGGTAATTGAAAGTTTAATCAAGATGTCATTACAATGGGTATAACTGAGATAATCATTATGGATGAATTACCTTTTAAATTTATGGATGGTAAAAGTTTTCGGCATTGCATGTCACTTACATGTCCTAAGTTTCGTATGCCTTCATGGTGAACTATAACTAGAGATTGTTATCAGCGTTATAATGATCAAAAAGTCAAACTAAAACAATTATTGAAATCATCTAGCATAAGAGTATCTCACCATAAACACGTAAATTTCAATTTAAAAAATTAATTATTTGTGTCTTATGACTCATTTTAGTGATAAAAATTAAAATTTGAAAAAATAATATTAAACTTTTGTCTTATTTCGAGTCAAAGAGGTGAGGTTACAGAAAAGTCATTGAGAAATGTTTGCGTGATTAAGGGATTGATAAGGTTTTTACTATTATAATTGATAATACTAGTTCTAATGATGTTGCAATATCATACTTGAAGAAAAGATTCAATAATTTAAGAACTTGTATTCAAGAAGAAAAATATCTTCATTTAAGATACATTATGCACATTCTTAATGTCAATATTACTAATAGATTGAAAGAAATGAATGAGTTAATTATACGTATTAGAGGGGCTGTTAAATATGTGAAACAATCACCTACAAGATTGACCAAAATTAAAGAATGTGTTTCACTTAAAAAAATTAAAAGTAAAAATTTGTTGTGTTTTTAGATGTCAATACTGGGTAGAACTCTATTTATTTGATGTTGATGCAACTCAAAAGTTTGAAAAGGCTTTTGAGATATTTGATAATGTTAATCCTCATTATAGAAATGAGTTAATAATGAAGGATGGGATGCTTGAAATTTTTTTTGAGAAATTATAAGCAGGTTTTATATTTTCTTGCAACAATTTTATTTCATTATTTTCATTTCATTTTCGTGAACTAAAGGTGATGTAGGGATATTTTCAAAGTTAAAAAAATATTTAAATAAATTATATATTTTATTTTGAATCAATAATTTAAATTTAAATAATTTAATATTAAAATTTTTTTAAAAAATTTTAAATAATATTATCAATATTTAAAAATTTTTATATTTACACAAAATTTGAAATAAAAATTTATGGTAAAAAATTTTAAATTTAATTATTATTAATTATTAAATTTTTTAATAAAATTTAAAAACTAAATTAAAAATATAAAATTTAAAACTGAGGGAGATTAAAATTCGACCTTGGAATTGGAAAACAGGTATCCTTTGAAGCTTATTTTATGCTGTCACATTTCTCTCAGACTACGCTAACAGTAACCTCACTTCAGTATTCTGCAACGCCATCTCTCTCCGAAACCATGGCACCTTCTGCCTTTGTGAGAGAAACTCTAGGCTCTCTCGACAAGGAATCTTTCCTGTCTCTCATGAACAAGGTTATCGGAGAATCCAAGTACGTGCAGAACAACCCACCGGAGCTGATCCCCGAGGAGGACAGGGTAGTCAAGCACGTGATGGATGCCCTCCTCCCCTATAGCACAGCCACGGGTGGAGGACCGCTCGTTCTGAACCATGTCAGTTACTTCCCCAGCAGAGGCAACCTCATCGTGGAGTACCCTGGCACCGTCCCGGGCAAGATCTTGTCCTTTGTTGGCATGCACATGGATGTTGTCACTGCCAATCCTAATGATTGGGTCTGTTTCTTTTGTCTTTTGTCTCTTTTCTTTTTTCCTGTCTTCTTGGTTTTGATTGGATTTTGAATTTTGTGCGGGTTTGAGGGGTATGCTTTTGTTATCATTCCTTAATTGTATCTGGGTTTCTCTTATGAACTCTTCAATGCTTCTGGTTTGAATCGGCTTATTGAGTGAATATTTTGTAAGTTTGACTTTAATGGTTTAATCCAAGTCATTTCTTAATTTGATATTCAGCTTGCTATTTCTTTTGTCAAGTTGATCTGAATGGCATTTAATAAGCTGTCATGTTGCTGGTTTAGTGGATTCTGTTTTCTACTTTAATTTTGCATTATCTTTTTGGCTTATGGAATTTGGACACATCAATACGAACATCCCTGTCTGATTAATTGCTTCTGTTTCTTGGTTGGGTTATGAAATCATGTTTTGTTTGCGGGTTATTTGCTTTACTTTAATGTGTATTATCTTGTCTGGCTTTATTTTTCATTGTCTTCAGTGCTTGCAAGTGTCTCATTTTGAATGCTACCCATTTTAAGTTATTGTTGAATTTAATCTTGTTTGTTTATGGTTTAATCTTTGTATCCTGAAACTCAACTCCATCAGCTTATCACGCCTAATTTAAGCTTCAACTGTTTTAACCTATGCAATGATATTTTCTAATCATAGAATCTGCAATGTTTGGACCGTCAAAATCTGTACAAAATTGTCTTACATTTGAGGGTAAGATACGGGCATGGTTGTTAGGTGTCATTTCACAAGGAGCTGACTGTATTTTGCAGGAATTTGATCCTTTCTCATTAAGCATCATCGGTGATAAACTTCGTGGCCGTGGAACTACCGATTGCTTGGGGCATGTTGCCCTCGTAACCGAACTCATGAGGACATTAGGAGAGAAAAAACCAGAGCTGAATTCAACTGTTGTTGCAGTTTTCATAGCAAATGAAGAGAATTCTGCCATAACGGGGGTTGGTGTGGATGCTCTTGTGAAAGATGGGCTCCTCAATAAGCTTAAAGGAGGCCCTCTGTAAGTTTTTAGCATAAATGGAAGCAGCACATATTGAAACATCTCTTACAATGATGTCTTATTTGAGTCTGAAAATGTTTGGTTTAATCTGATCAATGAGGTTTTTTATTTACAGTTTTTGGATCGACACAGCAGATAAACAGCCGTGCATTGGTACTGGTGGCATGATACCTTGGAAACTTCATGTGACTGGAAAGCTTTTCCACAGTGGTTTAGCGCACAAGGTATACTATCATGATATATGTGGTCAGCAATTGTTCAGTTGCTGTGTGAATTTTTGTTTGTCCAGATTTTCAGTCAACAACCTAGTCAATTTCTATCTCAAAAATGTAGTTTCAAATATGGTTTACAAATACTGAGAGAGTGAATAAGAAGGATAAGATGGCAGGACCCTGTTTCACCCCTTCTTCTTGGGGTCATGTAGGTAATAATGAAAGGGAAGCGATTGGAGAATATGATTAGGGACATTCTAGTCTACGACTTTTTAGCCAAGTATAGAGGTTTTGTTTTGTATTGGACTCGTATAGTGTTTAATAAGGCAGGAGGTGCTATAAGAACAATGTCTGTAAGATTAGCTTTAATAAATTTACCCATAAAGCATGCCTCTAAATGGAGCTTAATGCAGGAAGGACATCTAGCTATCCACAAAAATTGGTACAGGAATGGTATCAATCTGATTTCATTCCCATTTATGTATAATACTTTGTTACACTGGAGTTGATGTGAGACCCGTGAAGGATCATACATTGAAGTATCATTTAAAAAAAGAAAAAACAGAGAATTAATTCTAACTGGAGAGTGATATGTTGTTTCAAAGCCTGAAATAACCATCTTGAAACAACTGAGAGCATATGTCCAATATCTGTGGGTTTATTAATTCTACGCATCTTTTATTTATTTGCTTGACTTTTTGCAGGCAATAAATCCTTTGGAGTTAGCCATGGAAGCACTTAAGGAAATCCAATTGCGGTTTTACAAGGACTTTCCGCCCCATCCAATGGAGCAGGTTTATGGATTTGCAACCCCATCGACCATGAAACCAACTCAGTGGAGTTGTAAGACTAGGACTTAAGTAACAAATTATGGTGGACAAGATAATATTTTCTTCTTCTTAATTCATATTCTGTATTGCAGATCCAGGAGGTGGGATCAATCAAATTCCTGCTGAGTGTACAATATCAGGAGATGTCAGGTTTATTATCTTGTCAGAATGTATTCATATAGAGCATCAATGTAACTGTTGCTCACCATGGCTTTTCCTTTTCTTTTTCCTTTTTTGTTTTGGTCACAGGTTAACTCCATTCTACAAGTAAGCCTCCTTCCTTTTGTCAATGTTTTAGATCTCATGAATCAGCGGAATTATGTTTTTTGGGCCTCAAAAAACATCGAGCTTCTTTCTCTATCATAGGTCAATTTTTAAACAATACATAGCAAGTTCGTAGTTTCTGATTTCCGATGTATTAATACTCTTTCAGTGTAAAGGATGTGATGGAGAAGCTACAAGAATATGTTGATTATATTAATGAGAACATCCAGAAGCTTGACTCGCGGGGTCCAGTTTCAAAATTCGTTCTACCAGATGAAAATATGACGGGAAGGTGCTCCCTCTTTTTTCTTTCTCTTTCTCATGCAGCAAGCACACCGGCACGCGCATAACTTTTTTGTTCAGAAATTTTAATTACCACTCTCTGTATTGTACATCTTACCCACCTTAGTTGTGCTAATTTCTCTTATCCAAACTTGCAAACCCTTTTTAAAGTATTTACATGGGCATTTTTCTGCAGCCTGACAATAACTTTTGATGAGGCAATGTCTGGAGTTGCTTGTGATATTAATTCTATTGGCTATCATGTGTTGTGTAAAGCAACTGAAGAGGTGATTGGGCATGTAAAACCATACTCAATCACTGGGAGTTTGCCTCTCATTCGGGAGCTGCAAGTGAGCTCTCTCTCTCACTCTGTCCCTCTCTCAATCTCTATAAACTGTTGATTTTTCACTCCTTCAGCTAATTCTTGCTCCTTTTGTCTTGCAGGATGAAGCCTTTGATGTCCAAACTACAGGCTATGGTATTACACTACTTCCACATTTTTGTTTCATGCATTTTATTTTCCAATCTTATTTTCAACTAAGAGATGAATATGGTTGTTGTTGTGCTTTTAGCTCTGTTAAAGACTTAAAGGACATTGTCAGTAATCTATGGCAAAGATTTCAAGAGAGGTTCAAGATTGGTTGTTATAAGGCCATCTTTTGTTAATATTACACTTTTTTTTTTTAAATGGAAGATTTGAGAGTCAGATGGCGTTAGTATACCTGTTGCATTGGTGAACCATACTAGTAGGTTGATAATTAGAGTTCTGGAGCTAACTTGGCTCAAAATTGATTAGGTTCTCCTACAGATAAGAAGAGGCATGAATGATTGTCTATGAGAATATGCAATGTGCTGCTCATATACATGATAGTGGAAAGTATGGTGTTGAAAGCCCTGCAATTATCCTAAGTGAAAGGTCTGCAAATTACAAGCTGACAGTCCACAGTTAGGTTAGGTTGTGTTACATATTAAGGTGTCAGTTGCTGGAAACTCATAGCTTGTGTGAACTATGGTCTGATTTCTGATGGAGTACAACTGTAATGTGATTCCTGTCTTCCGCAAGAAAAAAACAAAAACGAAAACAGCAGAATATATATTTTTGGCAATTTTGGTTTGTGTTGCTGTCACTTCTTGATAGGTTCTAGCTTTGATGACACCTCACAATTTCTTGTTTATTTTCACTGTATTATCTCTCTCACCGTTTAGCCCTCAGGGTTTGCAGTTCATTTTTCTGTTAGAAGTTGTTTGGAGTATAGAACATGTACTTAATACGAATAAGTAGTGCATCATAGTTTATACCTAATGCTTGATAATTAGGAAAAAAAGATGGAATTTGATTTATATACTTACTTATTTTAATTGTCTTCTGAACAAATGCAGGTTTAATGGCTACATATCATGCCAAGAATGAGTACTGCCTTCTTTCTGATATGTGTCAGGGCTATGATGTGTTTGTCAGAATCATTTCCCAGTTAGAAGATTGATACAATAAAATGGCTACTCCTAATAATGCTGCCAGATAATGGCTTCATAGTTATATGTTCACAGGCAACAGGAAATTGATCATATGAAATCTTGTCGAATTGGAACTTTTGTAGACCACAGTAATCAGTGAGTTGTCCATTTCTGATGTGCATTTCAATCATTTTGCTTTTGCTTCATTGGCTGTATGGATTGGCAACAGGTGAGTTGCTGTTTCTTTTTCCTTTGGATGCAGCTGAATTAGCAGGACTGCTAGTCTTGATTTCGTACTGTGTCCTGATTTGCTCAATGACTCTAGTTTGTTATCTAATTTTAAAATTTAAATTGAACCTGAGTAGTTAAATAAACTAAATGATAAACCCAGCTGATAGGATCAGTTGTATCTTTCAAGAAAGTAATACTTGATGAGTCATATAAAAGTTGAAAGTATTTCAGTAAGATATATATGAGAGCTTTGTATGTATTTTATTTTGAAATTGCTGCCCAGACAATTATTTTTTGACGTGAGGATATCATGTAAAATATATTAGGATTCGGAAAATGACTGCGACCTACTGGTGGACTCAGCCTATTCAGAGAATTAAATGTCCATCTTTTTACCCTCCAGCTTTTTTTTTTTTTTTTTGGGGGCAAAATTTGCATCATGAATATTTGGTAACTCAAACTTCTTTTAACAGAAAAGAAGAAAATTAATTGTGAAAATTGTCACAAATTGTTGCTGTAAGTTAAAAATTATAATAGCAGCACAAGAGAAAGTTAAAAATTACAAGAGGAAGTTACGTTATTCAAGGAGGTCCACCTTGTAACCATATTTGTGAAGCACTAATTAATTTTATCTTGTTGCGCAGGTGGATTATGTATAGTCATAATTGCATTTATTCTATAATAGAGTTGGTCTTCGTCTACTGATTTCATCGCCGCACATTGAGTTTAAAAAATAAAATCCACAATAAAAAGACCCAAGTAATCAATCTTCATGAGAAATAATTGTTAAGACAAGATCCCAGCTTACATGTCCATAAAGTGATCACTCTTTTTTAGTTTTAAACTAATCATTTTTTAAAAAATAATGCAAGAATATATACAGAGAGATTAAAAAATATATATAACTTACATTATTATCAAGTACTTTAAATAATTTTAAAAATATATTTAAAATATGAAAAATTAAAACATAATATTTGTAGACAAAATAAAAAATATGAAATAAAAAAATTAAAATTGCATCCAAGCTTATGAGTCCTAATTAAGGCAATTGTTAGATTGCATTGGGTTTGTGTATATGTAAGCACGTCAGACCTATATCTTTTTTAAATTTTCAAATTTAGGTGGAATATTAATTGGTTACGAATATTGCTTATATTTTAATTATATTTTATTTTAAATTAGTTGATTACATTTGCAAAATTAAAATTAATTATATAAAAAGTATTCAAAACTTAAAGTTACATTTTTTTATTTAACCAATTTAAATTTGAAAAAAATTTAAATAATTTTAATTGATTAATTTAAATTAAATTGAATTTCGTACTCGAAAGAAATCAACATGTGATTTAAATGGATGGTGTTTTCTTTCAAACAACCTACTCATAATATCATTTTCTTGAAGCAAGAGAAAAAAATTGCTTTTAAAAAGAAAAACTCATAAATTGAAAAAGTAGAGATTGTTGAAACTAAAATTTGAATGATTAAAACAAAATTAAAGAGACAAATTTTATATAACCTAAAATTTAATAGAAGAATTCACTTTTAGAGAAAAACTCATAAAAAAGTGCTTTCCGATAAAGTTAAAAATAAAAATAAGATTTGATGAAAAAAATTATGAACTTTAATAGTGATAATAACATAACTTAGCAATTACCTAAGGAAAAACACACGTGTTTGAATTTTTTTAAAAAATAAGAGGGACAAGGTTTGCCAACGGGAGAGAACCAATTAAGAGAAAAGTAAGAAAAGTCATTTTTATTTTTTAAATATATTTTTACAAATTCTTATTTTATCATAGAAAAATTTTTAATTCATGTTAATATCATTTAAATTAATTAAATAAAAATTTTATGCTAATTTAAATTGGTCAATTAAGATTTATTTGACAACTTTTTAACGAAGTATGTTCAAAGATATAAAACATATTTCAAATTTTTAAATAACTTTCATTTTTATTTTTATTATATGTGAATCAAGATATGTATTTTTTTACAATTAAATTTGAATTAAAATCTCATCGGACTCTTGAAATCCACCCGCTTCAAAAATAAAAGTTATGTTTACGTCATACTCAGAAGTGGGTTGTGAAATATCACATCATTATTGAGGTTTTGAAGACACATAAGTTCATTATGGTAAGATGAAAGCGTAGTAGTGCGGCAAATAGTATGGTAGCACACAATGCTAGTAGAAAGTTGATAGCATTGGCAGTAACCTTAAGTGTAATTTTGAAAGCCATGGGGTTAAAATAAAGTTTTGTACTTAGTGCCTTATAAAGCTCAATGAGTTAGCTTTGCAACACTAGTTGGTAAAGCAGCAATTTACAACCACAAAGCCGCACATAGGAGAAATACCACAATAATGCAACAAAGGTAGTAAACTAGTAAGAATGTGAAAAACATTGCTTGTTGTGGGATCCATGAGTACTGAGTTAAGGTTAGGCTCGGGCATAAGTAGAAAACTTAGCAAGTATAGAGTTTAGGATACTACAAAAGAAGGCTAGAGTACTTTTGGTTGAAAGACCTACAAAGATTGAAGTAAGTTAGGGACATAAAACTTCATAAGTAAGGTGAGTAAAGCTCTAAGTGTGAGGGTTGAGCCAGATGAATTAGAACAACTTGTGTGAGTTGTTAGGCCAAATTGTAAAGAGGCTAAATGTAAAGAAAGAAGGCTCGATATGAAGCCAAAAAACCTATATACAAAGATAATTCAACAAGACAACAAGTTGAGCCTAAAGCAATAATAACATTGTATAAGGAGTCTTGTTGGCTATAAAGTTTTAGTGAAGACTAGATTCTATCTATTTGCAACTTAAAATGGCATGAAAAAGATCAAAAATGGTAGTTTAAAGAGGTATAATCTTACTTTGAAAGATCCAAGGATTATTTATAAGATTTGTTACTTATTTAAACTACTAGTTAGTCTTGGTGTTGTAATAAGAAAATGTCACTAGCAAGAGTTAGTAGCTTTTGAATTGTATAAATAAACTAGTTGTATAAGATTTTAAAAAGAGAAGTGTAGATACCTAATTTTACCTCAAGATAATTTAGAACAAGAGAGAAAAGAAAAGAAAAACGAGTTTATCTGCTTCAAAAAAATAATTTTGTCAAATAGTGGTTATGCCATATATATATATATATATATATATATATGTATCACTTTCTTGGAAGGAATCTATTAAATTTAAGGCACAGTTAAAAGGTTTATGGATTTGATAAAAAATTGTGTGTCACTTTAGAGTTGTTCATTGTGCATGGAAGAAATGGAAACAATCTTATTAGAAATCTTGTACCATAGAATAGATCCTATTTTAGTTATAATTGTCATGATTTTTATTTTTTCCTTTTGGTCGTTATTGTGACAAATGCACATGAAAATTAATTATTTGTTAATAGTTTTTTTTTCTCTAAGTTAGATACATTTTGAGCTAATGTCTTGATGTTCTTCATTTTTTGTATATTTAGACCATTGTTTCTTTTATTCATGTCATTTTCTTAGCTATGGAAGCACTTAATGCATTTATACAGGATTAAAGCACAAGTAAGCTAGCTATTTTGATTGTGATAAGTATTACTACTCTGCTATTAAAATGCTTTAATAGTGTAGCCATCTCATTTTAACATTATTGGCTAAAAAATAATTTCTTAATGCACAATAATGGATCAGATTAACAACATTTCTCAAACTTCCTGTTGTGTTTACCTATTTTGTATATTTTATTGACAACATTTACTAATTGTTGGTTGCATACAAGCATTTATTTGATTGTTTTAACACCAACAAATCTGGTAGACAATCTTATTAGGATATGATTCCTCAAGAATTATTGTTGTGATTGTTGTGATTTTAATTATTAAGTCGCTTGCGTAGAAGTTACTTCAATAGCCTGTAAGCAAATAAACAATTCTTGTGAATGTTTATTATACTACCCATGCTTCTCACGTAATCATCACGTATGGTTCAAATGTCTTAGATGATGTAATGCAACATGTTATCTTCCTAAACATTAGAGATCCATTCAGAAACCATGAGATGCATTATAGATTGATTTTTCTATGTCATTGACTTATTCTTGGTTTAATTACTCCCAAAATTTCCATCTATTTTTAGTCTGCATATGCATATGTGGCTACAAAACCTACTTTGCCCTTATAACTTCAATTGATTAAACAATAATTTAAATGGTTTTTTTATATCTCCTCCCCCTAACTCCATATTAGTTCTAAAAGTTTATATCTAGAGAAATCTTTAGCTATGGTTTTTATGCTTATCATGCCACTTTTCAAGGCCACTCATTGCATCTTGCTTCAAATGGAACCATCTAGCTTTCTATCTTTAGCATTGACCAAATTCGAACGATAAGTGCTTGTGTTTCTACTTATTTCATAATTTTAAAAGTTTAATCAGATGCATTTATAGTTAATGTGTGAGTGCCCTTTTAAAATTCTGCTTTTGATAGATTGTCTTAATTGCAAATGTTATGAAGGTTGGCTAAGAAAGTTTTTGAGAACTAGCTCCAGGTCATATTATTGGCTCATTTACACTTCAAATACATGACATAGATGAATACCTGATTTTAGTTATAACTTTCTTTCACATTGTTGTGCAAATTATGGGACACCTTAGACCCTTAATATCTTTGTAATTGTAGCTCCATATTGGGGAAAAGAGTATTTCAATGGTTCTTTTTAATGATTGACGTATAAGTGAAAAATGGGATGGATGATTATCGATTGCTTTAGTTTTTGCATGGATTGTCCCATCATGTGGGCATTCAAGATTTGATAATAGAAACTAATTATAGTTGGCTTTGTCTTCTTTTTTATTTTATTAGTAGTTGTTAGCGAGAATTATCAAATATATATCCTTGATTTGTTATCAAATAGCATTTTGTAATGGCAAAATGTTGTTTGCTCCTTCATCAACTAATGGTTTTTACTTTGCTATCAAGTCTTGATAATTAATAAGTTTATGTTTAGTTTGCTAGAATGTCATTGCAATTGTAAATTATATGTTATAAAAATGACATTCTTCGTTTCTTACTGTTCCTCTACAATATGCATAAATCTATTATATATAAAGTTATTATAAAAAATCTAATAGTGGTTATTTAAATATTTTTTCCATATAACCTATGTCATAAGTTTGAGATTTTCACTATATAATGATTTACATGTATTGAGCATGAGGAAATTGGGGGCAACTAGCAGTAGTAGTTCCACTAATCACATATGGTCAAGTTAAGGTGCAAATAACTTTGCTTTCAAAGTATCAAATTTTTTTTCTTGTAATATATAATTGTGTTGGATTTTGTTGATCAAGCTAGCTTAAACGTTGTAGTTAAGGATATATTAGACTATCATAAGGTTCATGTATCTTGTCTGTACAAAGAAATACATTTTTGAGCATTTTAATAATTAGGATTAACTTTATTAATTGTAATTAGACTATGTAAATATTTCATATTATTGTAATTATAAATATTATTTGTTTTTTAATTTATATGCATATTATTTTATTTCAACATTTTAAAATAATGATAATTAAATAATAGAAAAAAGATGGGAGAATTTCAATTTTATGATGCTCTTTAAAATTGTCATAAATCATCACATGAAGCATTCATGATAGTCATGAAAAAGCATCATCAAATTTTTGTGTTAAGATTTTATCACAAACTTTAAAAACTATCACAAAATTTCTATGATAATCTTTAAAAACCATTCATAGAATTATGACAAGCTTTAAAAACCTAGTTTTTATGATGGTGGTTTTAATTATGCAAGACCATCATAAAATGCCTTTTATGACCATTTTTACTGGTCATAAAAAACAATTTCTGTTGTATTGAAAAATCCTAAAGCCTTTAAAATTTTGTTTTATGTTTCCCTCAATATAGTAGTTGGGATAGATTTTCTTATGTGAGAGCCCCAACCCTCTATTTGTCACATGTTAGTATTTTGTTTTTATTTCTCAAAGAATAGTTATCTTTTTAATTTTACTTATCTGACATCATAAGGAATGGAAGAATTCCAAGAAAAACCTTATTTGCCTTACTTTATCAATAACTATATTTCACCCTTTACTTGGAAAAATCTTTTGTGCAATGTTAGAATTTAATAGCTAGATGTCAGTTTCTTGGATTCGTTTGTTCCTTATAAACTAAACAAAAAATGTATCAAATGCATGGTAATGCAAACTCGAAATGCTTGAATTTTGTTTTTCCTAAAATCACCTAAAATACTATGCTTTGTTTTTCTCGACTTGAGCATATGATTGGAATGCTAAGTTTAGATCAATATGAGCAATGAAACAATAATTAAAGACACAAACATTATGAAGGTTTAATAAGAATGCCTAAATCCACTTCAAAATCTCTTTTAAAGATTTTTAATCTTCACTAAATTATTGTTACACATGCATTCTATATCCCATTCACTAATACAAAAGATAAAGTAAATGACATGCTTTTAATATAAGTTTTGAGAGAACTCACATTAAAAAGAGCATGCAACATCTGGTGTTAAAAAACTGACCTTGAAGCCTTTTACCTTCGTGGCTTTAACATCAGTTGCAATGCAACTGATGTTGAAAGTAAAGGCCTATGCCATTTAGTGATTTAATTTCATCCTCCACCATACAATCCTAACAATTGAGGTGATGGATGTGTATTGAGCCAACAGAATGCTTGGGATGGAATGCCAATCAGTATCATATTTTCAAGTATTAAAATATCGCAATCAAATCCATTAATAGCAAAGCATTATGCGTTGAAATTGCAATTCAAGTGAACCAATATTAATAAATCAATTTAGTGGAGGCATTAATTGCTTATGGAGAAACATTAACAAATCAATGCATTGGAGGAATTAATTGCCTCCCTAATTGCTTCTAAGGAAACATTTATTACAATGGAGTGAAGCCAACATTAACAAATCAATTTAATGACGAAAATATTTTTAATGGAATTAACCTCTAACATCAGTTGCTTCGCAACTGACATTGAAAGTCTTATTTAACATCAATTGAAAATCAACTAACATCAAAGGGTTATTAAACCCTACCTGCTGAGGGAGAGACAACAACAACAACAGCTGCTCGCAACAGTAGCCGACCCCCTTCCTTTTCTCTCTCATCTCTTCTTTTCAAATATTTCTATCAAAATCCAACAACCAAGAGGTTCTGTTAGTTCGAGATTGTTCAAATAAATTGAATGTTCACTTTGTTGGTCTTTAATATGTAAGTTTTATTAAGTTTTTATTAAATTTTATTATGTTGTCAAGAATAAATTTAGGGATTTAAATTTATGTTTAGATTTGGTTGATTGGGTATTATTTGGTGGATGATAATCAATTATTTAGATGTGTTTGATAAATTTTCATTGGCAAAATTTGGGTTTTTAATTAAGTTTTTATTTAATTTGGGTTGGGTTTAAAGAATAAATTTAGGGATTTAAATTTTTGTTTAGATTTTGGTTGATTTTGTATGGCTTGGTGATGATAATCAAGTATTTAGGTACTTGATTATTGTTTGGATGTGTTTGAAGTTTTATTGGTAAAATTTGAGTTATAACATGTTGATTAATTCATGAAATTTAAATTAATTAATTTAAATTTACTCAGATAATTAATAAATTATATTTTAATTATATAATTAATTAAGTAGTTGTTATCTAAATTGATGTTATTTAGATTATAAATAATAAATTAGTTAGATGCTTGCAAAAGAATTAGATGTTTATGAATTAATTGGATATTATTTAATTTAGTAGCTATGAATCAAATAATTAAATTTAGAGACTTAATTATATGTTAATTATTTAATTAGATAACTTAATAATTGGATAATTAATTTATTAATTAGATGTTAGTTATATCTTAATTTATTTCATTAGATCATTTATTAATTAAATAACTAATTAATTAGATACTACCTAATTATATGTTAATTAGACATTATTATCATGTTAATTAATTCAAAAAAAATTTAAATTAATTAATTGGTGATTACTTAGATGTTTATTGCATAATTAATCACTTAGATGTCACTTTGTTAATTAATTAATTACAAATTAACTAATTCATTAAATTTTACTTACATATACTACATAATTGTTTAATAAAAAGTTGGATACTATTTAAGTTATAATCATCATATTTATTACAATGTCCTTATGTATACAAACATACATATTTAATTACTTCATGTTGCTCATATAAAGTGTTTTAATTAAACTTCAGAATGGATAAGACTTGATCATTCGTTGATAGAAGATCAGAGGCATATGATGTAAGAGAGAATAACTTTTTGGATTATACTACTCAAAATAGTAATAATCCTAAATTAGTTTGATATCTGTATATTAAATATGGTAATATGAAGAGTTATACTCCATGTGAGATACAAAATCATTTATATGTATAAAAGGTGATCGAAGCTATCAGAATTGAATATGACACAGAGAAACTTGTATTATTGGGCCTTCCACTAGTAGGAAAGGGGATACAATTGTCTGATATAACAGTTCTGATACAACTGTCGTTAAAGTGGGGTACCCTTCAATAGTAGTTCTAATATAACTGACTAAAATGTCATTAAAAAGGAGGCCTTTAAGGATAGTTTTAATAAGGAAGTCATCGAAACCATGCTCAAAAATCTATAAACATATGTGTTCTTCAAGTTAATGGTGGTCAAAAAACCAAAATCATATGGGCCTTTACTTGAGAGTTTGAAAATGCAAATAGGGTGGAAGAAGCTGAAAAAATAAAGAGGTAGAGGTGACTCTATTAGCTCGGTTGAACCAACCCACAGCCCTAGTAATTGAGGTAATGCCACTAGCCCAAGATATCGCACAACAACCACATGAGAAATGGCACTGGCCTAAAAAGCAAGAGGGACAACTTATATAGAGTTCAACACCAGTAAAGGACAAATTTTGATGGAGGTACATAAAAAAAGGCTCTTAAGATGGCCATATCTCATTTAACTTAGGCTAAGAAGAAACTCAAATAAGTACTGCCACTTTAATAGAGACTATGATCACAACACAAAGGACTACGTCCAACTTAAACATGTATTAAAGCATCAATATAAGTTGAGCATCTTAGGAATTATGTGCGATGACTAGAAAGAAAAAGAGAATATAGCTCTACACCTACATGTAGATGTGGGAACATAAGCCTAACTCAAGAGCCCTAATGAAACCCATTTGCAAGGGCCCAACAAAGGCCTAAAAATGATCAGCCAACCCAACCGCTTTCATGAAAACAAGCACAACTAGCAAAAGTGCCGGCCTAATTGGCACAACGGAGGCCAATTCCTCCCTTAATAGTAAAGGTGACCTTAAGAGGCCAATAGTTTCAACCTTTAGCGAAATCTCATAAACGAAAGTCCAAAACTTAAACGGTAAATGCATTTATGATGGATCATCCCTAAATAATTAGCTTCTTAAAAATAGACATGATCGAGCTTGCGAAGCATACAATAATACCTTTATTGATGCAATATTGATAGACATAAAGTGAGTTCTAGTCGACAATGGCAACTCTACGGATGTTATGTTTACAATGCATTCATAAGGATGAGTTTCACTTTGGAGAACTTGCAGCCTTACCTAGCACTTTTATATGGGTTTTTCGATGAATCCATCCACATCGAGGGCACTATCACGCTCTTAGTTACACTAAGCACTAAGCACTAAGCTTTGGAAGTAACCAAGTCAGGAACATTTTTATTGTTAACACCCCTTTCAGCCTACAATTTAATGATCGGCAAACCATCGCTTAATAATTTTGAAGTAATCAAGCCTTGCTAAGTAACCAAGTTAATAACATTTTTGGTGGTTAACAACTTTTCAGCTTATAATATCATGTTTGGCATACCAACATTTAATAATTTTAAGGTGGTTAACAACTTTCCCATCCCCACTGGTGTGGAAAAGTTCAAAGAGACATGAAAGCAACCTAGTAGGGTTGCATCATGATAATTGAAGAACCCCAACAAAAGGTGAAACTTTGCCAACTATATGACATGGATCTTAGACAAGAAGGAAAAAAAAAAGAACCAATTAAGAAGTTACACCTTATCATTATAGCCCTTAAGTGGATAGTTCAAATCAATACAAGATTGTTACACATAAAAAGATAATGATACATTATATGCCTAGCAAAGCACATTGAGATGTTCTCATGGTTAGTAATAGACATGCATAGTATTAACTCGCAGGTTATCTACCACTTCCTTATAGTTAATCTTACCACGAAGCCAGTTTGACAGAAGAAAAAAGTTTTCACTCTCGAAAGATAAATGGCTATTAAGGAAGAAGTGGATAAGTTGTGTCAACAGGATTCATCAAGGAAGTTTACTATCTAAACTGGCTAACAAATATGGTTAAGGTGAAAAAGCCCAATAAAAAATAAAGGATGTGTGTAGACTTCTAAGACCTCAACAAAGCATTTCCAAAAGACTCTTACTCACTGGTTGTGATCGATCAATTGATGGACAACAAAGCAAGGTGCTAACTTTTAGGTTTCGTGGATGTGTTCTGTAGCTACAATCAGATCTCAATGAGCCCAACAATTCAATAAAAGATCAACTTTATCACTAATCCAGGTATTTTTGTGATAAAGTAATGTCATAAAAATTAAGAGTGATATACTAAAGGCAAATGAATAACATTTTCCGTAAAAAAAAATTGAAAAAAAATATGGAGGTCTACGTGAATGACATGGTAGTGAAAAGTTGCACAAGGGTTGCTCATATCACCGATCTGAGTGAGGCCATCAAAATATTGAGAAACTACCGCGTGAAGCTCAACCTTGCACATTCGGGGTGGCATCAAGAAAATTTTTAGAATACATGACCACAACATGAGAGATCGAGGCTAATCTTGAGAAAAATAGTTAGTTTTAGACATGCCCACTCTAAGAAAATTAGAAAGGTACAACACCTTATAGCGAAATTCACTGCCTAAGTAGATTTATTGCTGAGTTTACTAAGAAGAACCTTCTTTTTTTGAAAGTGTTAAGGCAATGCAAAGGGTTTGAATGGATAGTAGAGTGTTTTCGACTAAACAAAAGTTTATTTAACAACTTTGTCATTGTTCTCTAAGCTAATCCTAGATGAAGAACTATTCATCTATCTTGTTATCTTAAAACAAAAGTTTCAATCCTAGCCAAGGGAGAAGCTTCAGTCTAGAAGCCAATTTACTTCATTAGCGAAATTTTCCAAGGCCTAGAGGTGAGGTACACCATAGTAGAGAAAGTAGTCTTTGCATACCTAGTCATAGCTCAACAGTTATGCCCATATTTCTAAGCTTACAGAATCATCGTTTTAATAAATCTGTCATTTAGGCAGGATCTCCATAGCCTTAATACTTTAGGCCACCTAGTCAAATGGTTAGTAAAGCTAAGTGAGTTCGACATTGAGTTTCAACCGCGACACTCTATCAAAGTACAAGTCTTCGTAAACTTCCTAATGGAGGCCAACTCAATAATCTAATTACCATAATTAATTGCAGGAGAATAAACTTTGTGGGTGGATGGAGCATCCAATTATAAATTCAATGGTACATGAGTCCTTTTAAAAGGACTAGACCAAACAATGATTATGTACATTCTTAAACTTTTGTTTTTGGCCTCTTATGACGAAGTTGAGTATGAAGCTTTTCTCATCGGGCTCGAACTAGCCAAATAAGCAATTAACTATGAATATAAACTCTTAATTGTTTGTTAAAAAGGCCAAGGGTAAATATTAATTCAAGGGAGATAACATGGCCAAATACTTGCTTTGGGCAAAACAGATGGTCAAACTTTTTGATAAATATGATGTAAATCAAGTCCTTAAGATTAATAGCCACTATCACAACAAGTCCCATAAGGTGTGGTAGCTATAAAAGAGGCAAACCGTAGACATGCACATCAATCATTGCAATTATCTTAAATCCATAAAAACTTCGCGCTTATGGTAATGGTCGACAAAGTTGAGACCTAACGTTTTAGCACTAGATTAGCAAAGACTGAGTTGTCACCGTTCATTAGTCATCATTTGGTGTCCGCTTTGGTTACCACAACTTTTGTTATGGTGAATCGAGAGCCCATTAATGACACGTAAAAGTTTACCTATTGCCAGTCAAGGAAGCATATGCACCATGGTGGTGTCTAGGCTCAAAGAAGAATTAATTACGAAAACAAAAATTAAGGTTAATGAACAAAAACAGTAAAAAGTTGAATTTGTGGAAAGCTGACACCAACTTACTTAGGATTCAGTAAGGTTGGTCACTCCTTAAGCTATCAGGGCATTTTGAGACTTCTTTAAGCCCATAGACTGTATGATAGAAGGAGAACCTCTAATTGTTTTTTGAGTTCAACCACTACCTCCAAGTTTGGGATGTTGAGAGTGCGAAAACCCTTTACAATTAGTCAAGCATACCAAACAATGTCCTAATGTTATTAACAATAATATAATTATTTAAATTAATTAACTAGGCTTTTTTGATATTAAGGTCTCCTACAGTTATCTCTCTAAGCAACAATTAAGTTTTCTTATTCCTAAGGGATTGTAGCTTTCACCAAATTAATGAAGCATCTAAAACATCCCATTGCACTTTAAAAAAATTATGCTTTTAGCCTTTAATTAATGAAGGCTCTATAAAAAGAGTGTGCCTTATGTAGTAACAAAGATAATACCACTTCATATCATAGGGATGTTTCTTGATAATAGAGAGATTAAGAAAAACAAAAGAAAAAATAATTATACCATGTGAAATTGAAAGCAATATAAAATCTATGATCACGTGCTAGAAAGTGAGACTAATTATGGGGGTGAGACATTGAAAGCCTTGTAGACACGCCAAAAAAAAAGATGGACTAGGAACCTGAGATCGATGCTTAAATAGTCTCATAGAGGTAGATTATGTTGTCATAGGGATAACATGCTTTATCCTTAGCCCATGCGACCTGGGTAGCCACTGATTGTAGAAATTTAAATAGTTCCTCTAAAAATCTACCTTAGCTTCATTAACGATAGATTACATGTCTTTTGTGAGAAATAGACTAAAGTCGATAAAGGGTTTTGAATTGACAATTTTGACCATCAAAGATTAAAAAGGAATTGGGAAAAATACAAAAGGTGCATAATAAAAATAAATCTAAGAAGAAATGAGAATGTAGATGTTCAAGAGATACATCATGAAGAAATCAAAAGCCAAAAGAAAGAAGAAATGTGAAAAGTATCTGGCAAATCTCACGAGTGACAATAAAAACCTCATAAGGCAACGACCTGATGTAGATAATCAACATCTGAATGGCATAGAAAAATCCATTCAAAAATGAACTAAAAAAAGGTTAAAGAAGAAAATTGGGTGGATATAATAAAATGTGTGCCATTCCCAAGGTCATAATGTCAAAAAGCTCATTCCAATATTAATGAGCTATATATGGACGTTAACCTATCACGCCATCCAAAAGTCTCATTTTTGACTAACTTGTCCTTATGTTTACCTCTCTCGATGACGATGAGATCAACGTCTAACAAAGCTGACTGTCTCTCATTTCACTTGGCCTTTTCCTTATCTTATTACAACCTTTCAAAGCCCAATAAAAAGAATCTAGGCCAACTTTTGGATCCGTCTAGATGGAGAAGGATATTGGTACATAGTTAAAACCCTTAATTCAAAGGAGTCACTACTAAAATAGAAGCTCCACTAACTTTAACCCACTTAAAGAAAGGCCCAACCCATCACTAATTTGTTACTGTTGCAAATTGTATCACCTGAAATAAATAGTAAACAGGAAAGATATTACCAAAATTACAGTAGGTTAAGTTATGGACTAGGTCACTTTCTTTAAAACGTTTCGTAGCTCTGCTTTCGGTATGTAGCAGTTTATAGACCCGTCGTAGTCAATATAAAATAGCCTAAAAATTTCTATCTCGGATTTCTTATGCATAGTAAGAATCTTAAAAATTAGGAAAAACTAATACCCTAAAATTGCGGAAGGATAAAACTCCAAAGGAAAAGGTAAAACCTTAAAATTAGAAAAAGGTAAAACTTCAAAATTAGGGAGATATATGAGGTGATGAGAGAGGAAAGAAGATAAGAGAAGCATCAAGCTTGTGATTGATGATTTGGAAGAATGGGAGAAGTAGTATTTATAATGGAGACTAGTGAGGTTTTCATAGGAGAATGCTAGAGCATGCAGGCCACATAATAGATAAGGTTTGTTTATTATAGGTTGATGAGTCAGCAAAAAAAGATAAGGTCTATTTGTTGGTAGGCTGATGAGTCGGTAGCAAACCTAGTCTTCTACTAAGGTAGAGCTGATGTGTCTAATAAATCTTTTTAAATTCACATTTTTTTCGACAATTAATGTAAAGCATTTTAATGTGGAAGTTATACACATAACCATTAAAGAGGTTGAGTATGGTCTAGCACGCCGCTTCAATGATTAAGCATGATAAACTCACACTAAAAACAAAAGGTGGTTAAAGACAACATCCTGTTAAAAAGAGAATGAGTGATGACTTGTAAATGGTTAAACACTAAAACAAAGGGAAAAGAACTTGCAACAGAGAAAACAAATAAATCTTATTTATGACTGATCTTGGTTTATTTTTCTAGTTACACATCCCATATTACAACTTGGAGTACTGATCGAAATTGGATTATTACCTCACCAGATCGTAACTTTGGTTTCTCCATAGCGTGATTTGGAGTGCCATGCAAAACTTATGTACCATAATGATTTGTTGAAGCAAAACAAAATCAATCAACACCTTTGCACGTCCAAATCAATCACTATCTCTAAACAGCTATGGTTTCTTATTTTAAATCCACTTAGAGCAGAGTTAAACTAAAGAATCCAGTACTTTTTTAGTATTTATTTCCTTTTTGTCTCACTTTGCAAAGAAGAATTGAAGAGAAAAGCGTTCTGCCAAGTTTATATGCCTCTAACTTCACTAATAAGCAGAGGAAAACACTAATGTATTGCATATCTCACTCTTTAACTATTGTCTTCATTATGGCATAGCCATCTACATATAATTAGCATGAAAGTTATCATACAATCTACAAATTTCTTCTATAAGTATAATCTCCATATACAGTCTATTTCTACAACCCAAAAGATCCCTAAACTGTTACCCAATGCCATAAGGAATAATTGACTCTTCTGGTAATATACAGAGTTCCTCCCAAGCTTGGTTATTAACAAGCTCTTTTGTGCTTTATTTGAGCTTATCTTCAAATTTAAGCTGCTGGATTCTTTTCCGTAGTCTTCTTCGGTGGTCATTTATCTTCCAGAGACCGTGTCCCAAAATAACAGCAGAGTATATGCCATGTGTGATAATGGGCGCCAGAATGTTGTTTGTCTGCAACATTTTATCAGAAATACATAGGAAGTATTATGTTTGTATTCTTCATATCGATTATTAACCAACAATGTAATTGTCAAGAGCTACCTGGATCAATTCGAAACCAAGGTAGAGGGCCAAAAGTCCTTCCAGGAGTGGAGAGTAGATCTTTTTCATTTGTCTCCTTTCATACCAGGCTGTAGAATATTCAATGAAAAGGGATGACAAAATGTAACTTCAAACCATTCATTTAAAGGTCTTCTATGGAGGAGTCAGCATCAACACGGTTGTAATGAAACAAGATGGCATATTTTCTCAAACAGTTGTTCAATAGATCATTATCCTAGTGCCAGAAAGCTGTAACAGCTTGCATAAGAAACTAGCACTGTATAGGGAAGAGTTCAAACCTGCAAAGAGCTTCTTCAAATCCTCACGACCAGAGTTAGATTGTGGAACTGGTGAAACAACATAAGTTGGATCTGAAAGAATTATCACAACAATGAATTAAACTTGTGGCCTAAATGGTAATAAATGGAAAAACTATTAATGAGCTGTAAGAAATTTACCTTTTGGAGAGGCAGCCACGTAATAAAGAGAACCAGTAAGAGCAGCTGTGACAACAGCGGCAAATGCCTGAGCAAATGGGACAAATGGTGGCAGCACCCCGGTCTACATCTCGAAGAAACACAGAAAAAATTTTGTCACACAAAAAATTTTGTTGATTTTCAGCCCACAAGAAATAGAGAGACTGAAAAATAGGCAAGGGGGTTGAGGAGCCATACCAAAGATGCCATTCCTCGCGTATCTGTGACCAAATCAGTGCCCCTCAGGAATATGTCAGCTAATGCTCCCTATAAAGTACCACAAGATTAAACAAAGAGCATCAAGATGCCTGAATTCAGGTAGCAAGGAGATCCTTATCATCACATCCATTAATGTTACAGTTTCCAGATAGTGAAACAAGGAATGTCGATAGTGAAGAGCAACAAAGAAGACATAGTTCTGGACTAAATTCATGTTGAAATTGTTGATTCTTTAAATTTATACATTTAATTTTAATAGGTTGGTCCTATAACCAAAGTAGATTTTCCAATAGAAATGGTGCAAATCAAGCAGACTAACATGATAATGTTCAAACACTACTGACAAGGCAAACTGAAACAACCTTTGGATCAATAAATTATGATAAGTTGACATTTATTCATGAGAGCAGACCTGAACAGCAGCACGATAGAAAAGCTCCTCTCCCACAGAGCTCGCAGCAACAATTAGGATAAACTGAAAAGTTTGATGTGCATGGAATCAGTTGACACTTGTCTGATTGAAGATAAAGACCAAAGGGAATGACGAGCAACACAGAGCTTAAGCTCTTTTACCTGCCAAGCTGACATTCCATAAAAGAAGCTCCGAAGTTCCTCATCCTCAACATCTCTGATGGCACGAGCATGAGGCGACAACTTCACTACTTCATCCTAACACCATTTCGTTTAATAAAAATTAATAATAAGAAGACCCTTATCTGACACGATATTGAAGTTATGTGCAGATCTAAACTGAAATCAGTTCATTAGCACTAACTAAAATTGAAATAACATTTCCAGTATAGACACAAAGCTGAATGAGAAGAGTGCATATGTGTGTGTATACATAGGTGAATATATGTCATAGGAAATGAAAGTCAGTTAATGAGGATGTAAATTCACAAACATACAATTAAATAAAAATTTGAACATCAATAAAATGCAAAGAAACATGTAGGAAACTTGACCATAATCTAGTAATTAACATACATCTAATATAAAAAGAAGGGCCATAATTGGAGGAACTGCATATCCAAGCCCTTCTAAAACAGCATCTATTGACGGACTGAAGCCTCCCATGCTATCAATCCCAGTGATTGAGCATATGAACCTCCCTGCAAGAGCCATCCCACCGTATATTCCTGTTTTTTTTTTTTCAAAGCCACAAAAAGTAAAAGAAGAAACTTCAATTTCAAAATGAAAACGATAGAATAAGAAATCTGAAGCATATCGTATCCAAATTTGCATTCATTTCTTTGTTGACCCAAAAGTAGCAAAGAAACAATTACTAGAAATAATCAATTGTGCCTTGTCAAACTCTAAAAATAGAACACCAACATCATGTATGGCTATCAACATTGATACTCCCATGTGATATATTTCATGTAAATCGTAGTGTTCTGAAAAATTCATTTTGAAAGTTAAGAAAGTTAACAAAGCAAAACCGAAAAGTTAGGTAATGTTTAGAAAGAAAAGAAAAGTCAGGCAAAGAACTTTTAAAGTAGTTTCTCAATATTAAGAGAACATAAAGCTACAGTTAAGTGATGAACAAAAAAGGAAAGACAAAACCTTTAATAGCAACAAAAGCGATTTTGCACTTATATTATCACCTCAGTATAAATACCCACCATTTACCATTTCAAGTCTTGTGACCCAAAAACAATGAGATTTCGGGAAGACATTAAAAAAAAGAAAAACGGAGAAATTAGAGGACAAACCGATTCCGTAGCTGAGCCTAACAATGGCACCGATTCTTTCCCAAACTGGAAAGTCAGTAGTGGCATCGCCGAAGCTGCGATCGAATGTGGTGACCTCCATGGCAGGCCCGGAAAACCTCTCTCTTTCCTCGATCCCTTCGCTGCTACGGCCAGCAGATGCCTTAACGCACCGTATTAGCTGTCTCTCTACTCCATCGAGGCTTACACTCCTTTTCCTGGCCGGGAACTCGCACACGGTAGTAGTATAATAACAAGAAGAAGAAGAAGAACATAACCCCACTCTGCTGGACAAGTTCGTCGCTGTTGCACTGTTCGGCTTCGAAGACACTAAAGGCAGCTTCATTCTTGGTTTCGGACAAGCTCAAGTATTACGTGAGCCAAGTTTCAGGCCGAAATATCCTGGCGTTAAGCATTCTCAGACACAGAAGTTCTCGTCGTCTCCTTCATTCTGGCTTGGAGAAATAATGACCGTGCGTCTCTGTTTTTCCTTTTTTTTTTTTTAATTCTTTTGAGATCGAGTTCCTTATGATATCAGTTTAACTACATGGAGTTGATGGGAATATCCACTTAGCGAATCATCAGAGGACACGTGGAGATAACGTTGTCGTGTGCGGTACCCGAGTTCTGTGACTTGACAGCCCCATGTAACCTTAAAACTACGGGCGAGCCGCCTTCTTAACCAACGCTGTCATGCCTCTCGGACAGCATGTATTACAGTATAAATCCATCCGTTAAAAAGATCGGGTCATGTTGTCAACAAGCGATTGGGATGATGTCTTACGCTCAAGTTAGTAATAATTTAACAATTTCATAACAAATGTAGATAATTAAAAATGCAGAAAAGAGGATAAAAAATAGAAAAAAAAAAAAAAAACGAGACAGGTTCAGAGCACCTGTCTCTCAACTCTGTTAGATCACCTAACAAAGCTTCAATCACTTCTTATTTATTGGACAAGTTGTTTGATAGATGGAAATCTCTGAAAACGAGGCGGTGAGTCCTCATTTGGTGGTGACTCATAACTATTTCCTCTTCTCTCCGAAACAAGTACAAAAAAAAAAGGTGAGAGGAGAAGAAGAGGAACTCACGAAGAGAAGGAAAAGAGAAACAGAATGAGAAACCGTAAGAAATAGAGAGAAGAAGAATTGAAGAAAAACTTATCGAAAGAGAATGATATGAAGAAGAAAGCAGAGGAAATCAAGATTCGAAGAAGGACTTTGTTGATTCAAGTAATTCATCTTTGAATTTGTAAATCAATTATAATTTAATTCAAAAAATTTAAAAAAAAATGGAAAGAGTGAAGGAGAGATGAGGAGATAGCCATGGCAGGAAGAAGAAGAAGAAAGAGAGGAGAGTCGTCACGAAAAAGAAGAAAAGGAAAAAAGAAAGAAAGAAAAAAAAAAGAAAGGAAAAAAATTAAAAAAAATAATGCCAAAATAACAAATAGGATGGAGATATGTATTTTCCACGTTGGTTTTCATTTTATTTTTTTATTTATTTGTTTTTCTTATTTTATTATCTTTTATCAATATATTTAAGTAGCATTATTAAAATTAACATATTAACATTTCAATAATGAAATATAACAATTTATTATACTAATAATTTTTTTAATTTTTTAGATGAGAGAAATTGATTTAAATTATTCATAACGATGAAAATTTAAATTAACAATCTAAATTATATATAATATTTTTTAACAAATATTATGAATATAAATATAGTATTTAAAATAATAAGTAAATCGAGTAATATTTATAATGACAAATTTCCTTATGATATAAATGTATATTGTTAATTTTTAGTAATAATATTAAAGTTTAAAAATATATTTTAAAAATAATAATAAACTCCAATGATAAGTTCGAATCTAAAAAAAAATAATAAGGACTTTTTCATACCATATTTTTGAGGAGATTTTTTTTTTATACTTTCGTGTTATAATGATGATCAAATTTTATAAAAATTTTAATAATGATAAATTTTTATAATATAATAAATTTTAAAAAATTGACACTAATGAGTGTCTTCCATTATACTATAAAAAATATTTTTATATCATATATAAATAATATTTTAAAGTATTTTATTTAGATTTGTGGTCGTTCTTAGAACGAGGGAAGTGAGGTGCTAATACCTTTCTCACTCCCAATTGACACTCAATCCTAACTTGGATTCCACATACCAAGTCTATCATTTTAGTAATTCAAATATAAATCTAAGAATGACTAAATTGGATAGATAATATTTAGGTGACCAATCACATCTATGATGATTAAAAGCGATTCCATTTTTTTTTTATCTTGATTAAAAGTAAAACTAAAGAAGAATAAGACATAGGCTACTCCGCGTCGTGTTCATGTTGTAACAACATGCGGACTCCATTAGGGACACTAAATAATTAAATCTCCGGTGTCTAGCAAGTCAAGCAAATTAATTTTATCGTGTGTTACACTGTATCTATTTGGCCTTTTTTTCTTTATTTGTTTATGTTGAATAAATCTATATGTGTTGCAATTGTGTAAGTGTAGATTTAAGATTATTGAAATATTTCATATTATTTTCTTTGCACATAGGTGCGTAGATCACTCACATACATAAGTCCTTTACTTGAACTATCACCTTGTAATATTAGAAAAAAAGGATAGAGTAATGTTGTCTACGTGAGACCATGGCCCCTGCGTGGGCACATGAAAAATCCTCGCTTTATGCAAAATGTTGATAGGGGTCCTTCACTAATCCAAATATGGATGACAGTAAGGAAAATCTGAGGGCGTTTATCCTTTAGAAATTCTATTAATGATCTAACACTAAACAATTTTTTTAGGGTCTAGAGTTTAAGACACTAAAAAAGATATGTTTAGACTTTTGTTCATTCAAAGAACATATCACTAGTTCATTTATTTCTTGCATTTGCATCCATATAGACTTTGTCATTGTTGTCTAACTGTACTTATTAAAAGTCTTTCGTCTAAGGAACTAAAATTTTCAATATGGCCTCTAGTATGCCAACTATGACCCCATTGTCTAGTGCAGATTCACAAATATGTGTGCTTTAACGATCAAAGTTGACCCAGTATTTTCAAGGAAACTATCTACGTGAGAATACACTAGTGCGACTCTTAGCGATTAACAAAATAGACATCTGTCAGGATAAATTCACCACTCTAAAGCAAATTTAGGAAGGATTTCCTTTAGAATACCGATCAAAATTTACTCACACATATAGGCATGTGGCTTGTCTTATGTACATTTCTCCTAACTTTGGATGCTTAGAGCGTTAGTTCATTTTTAGGATCTTAGTTACAAATGTTTCATGTTTGGATCCATTGATATGAAGCCAACTATTGAAGAATATCAAGCACTTTTAAACGAGCCTTTACTAACAGAAAAAAAAAATCTATTGGCATGATACAAAAATTACGAGAAATAGATTATTATTCAGGCTCTTAAAAAACAAACATGCTGCTAACATCAATAAGGTTAAGAAGACTATAGGAGATAGTAAATGTATACTCGTTAAGTATCTTATTAGCCTCATAAAAGTACAAGAAGACATTAAGAAAAGGTTGACTTTTTTTCTTTTATTAATCAATGGCACTATGTTGTTCCTTAAAGTTCAAGGTTATATTGATAACAAAGTTGTGAAGTTGTTCTTTCAAATACAATATGGTGTTAATCTTGTCCCAGTGATTCTAGCTGAAACATTTCGATCCCTTAATCATTGCAAAGGCTAAGGTAAAAAAAAGTTTATTAAATGCACACAACTCTTATGCATATCACTTCTTAGTCATTTATATTGTCCACCTGAGTTCAGGTGCCCATAAGTACGATTTTTTAGCCTTTTTTATAAGAGAAAAGTTGTAATAGCAGAGTTTAGAATGATAAAATAGCAGTCACATTTCCCAGCAAAGAAGTTTGGATTAATTTCTTCTTTCAACTAGAAGATAGTAGTATAGTTTGGAAAGCTCCTTAGATACCAAGATAATCGATCTTGTACAAATGTGGAGTATTTCTATAAGTCCGATTATTAGGACCATAGGGTTGTACTAGCTACGAAGCATTATAAATCGTTAGATTGGATCGAAACAATTCATTCAAATAATACATTTTATCCAGGACTTTGAATTCCACTATAATGATGAAATAGCATGTAGTAAAATATGTCAAGTAGCTAAAGCTTGGAAGAATATGACAAGGGTATGAAGTAAAAAGTATCTTAGCACTGTTACTCCAAGATGTGATTCATGGCATGCAAAAAAAGGTAAAAATGTGTCAATTTCAAAAAAGTATGATTCTTTATTTCCAATAAAGCTTGTTCAGATAAAACACAATCATAATTGACCTTGAGAAGTACCCCAAGAATGACAAGAGAGGAAACTTTTCCTTCTACAAGAAAATAGAAGCTTGTAAGAAAAAAAGAATTGGTAGATCAGTCGACCAACCATGTAGAAGAGTTGGTCAAATTATAAGATATGCTCGAAAGAGAAAATTTAGAACTCTATGGTCACGTAAGAAAATGGACTTATGGATCGAAGAGTTGATGGAAGAAAACTGCATATTAGAAATGAAGACAAATGCTCAAAACACAACGGTCATAGAGATGCAAAAGTAATATGATATACGAGTAAAAAATCTTAATCAATGAGCGAACTTATGCGAAGATGCCATTGGAAGATTTAAAGCTAAAAACATTCTGTTAAGATGAGATTATGATGAGTTGCAAAGACAATTTAATGAAATATCCACACAATTAAAACATTGTTGAATATTTAAGGATGGTAGCTAAGAGAGCAAAAGAGTTGACAGAACGAGCAGCATTTCTTAAAGGATACATTCTAGTAACTCAATCTCATGGTGAAGAGTTGACACAATTCTTCAGAAAAGTCTGTCAAGACCTTGCTTATTATGGAAGGTTCATCTGAATAAAAGTGGTAGATGAAAGAATATGTAGTCTCTCAATTTTCCTTTCAAAACGATGGTCTTATTAGATCGTGTGAGGAAATATATAACTTGTTTTTAAAAATAAAATGGTTGGATTTTGGTTGCAATAAATAGAAATTCTTATTAATCCTTATTTTCACACAACAATGAACATTTAGGCGTGCATTATTTTCTTTTTAGTTCACTTATATATATATATATTTTTTTTTTGCTTTACACTCTTATTTTATTTTATTTATTTTAATTTTTTTAACTAACTTCATCATATTATTTCAAGAAACTAATTTCAAAGTAGCTCGACTCAATAAAAAGAAATTATATCTTGGTCCTCATTATAGAACACATTCATTGGTCAAGATTATGGATGAACAAGAAAAAGAACACGCATAAGAAGAAACGAGATGAGAAATCAACAAGTTAAGAGAAATAATGACAAAGATTATTGAAAATTTATCTGCTTTAAAAGGAAAAGTGATTATTGAAGAACTTTAAGCTCCCAAAGAAGTTTCATCCCTTTCAGGATATAATTCTTTTTAAGGATAAGGTCGTACACCTCCACTAAAGGCTACTCAATAGCATAACATTTTAAATGCCTAAGCCCAACATATTCTTTAGGGGGGATGCCACCATTCGTATCACCTACCCAATTCCTAAATCAAAACCTTTCATATGCTCTTCTAGGAAATCATGTGACTTGTCTTGTTCATGTCCTAGATTCGGACGATCAAAAAGTTCAAGCTAAGTTGAGAAAAATGTCCCTCAAGAAGACGAACATATCTTACATCAAGGAAGAGATGGACTATTTTGAAGAAAGATTGCAAGATATTGAAGGAACAAATGTCTATAAGACCTTTAATGCAACAGATCTATACTTAGTTCCCTACATCACCATCCCACCCAAATTTAAAGTTTTAGAGTCTAAAAAGTACGATGGGACCACTTGTTCTAAGAGCCACTTTATCATATACTATAAAAACAATGGTAGTTTATACTCACGATAATAAGTTATTAATCCATTTTTTAAAATATAGTTTAACAAGTCATACTTTAATGTGATACATGCTGTTAGATGGTGCATATATCCGAAAGTGGAAGGATTTAGCGGACGCTTTTTTCAAGTAATAAAAGTACAATATTGATATGGCACGTGATCGCTTACAACTCTAAATGATGAAAAAAAAGGAAATAATGAAAGTTTCAAAAAATATGCACAATGCTAGAGAAAGAAACAACAACACAAGTACAACCTCCGCTTTCTGATAAGGAAATGGTCCCAATGTTCATTAACTTCTCTGATGTCATAATCATTAGAGAAAGAATTGAGCATGGGATTCAAACTAGGAAAATTATGCAACCAACTCTTAAGCTGTCAAACATAAAAAGACCTCTTTTGGCAAGATAAAATATGCGCAAAACAACAGCATAAAAACAACTTTCGTTTTTTAGTAAGGAAATGATTGCAATGTTTATTAAAACTCTCTAACCCCCTTATTATAATCGAATGATCGAAATACTTCTACTAAGTTCTTTGATATCATAATCATTAGAGAAGGAATTGAGTATGGGATTCAAAATCTAATTATGCAACCAAATCTTGAGTCGTTAAACGTAAAAAGACCTTTTTTTGCAAGAAAAAATGAAGAGAACTGCATGAAGTAAATTTGAACGGCTAGAAAATTAAAAATGTTGATCAAACAACTCTATGTTTAGCACCTTATGCCTTATTATTTATCTTAACATTATTTTTCTCCATGTGTAGCAAATGCAAGCTTCAATCAACCTTTTTACCGATACCTTCCATCGCTATCCTTTTAAATAAATACAAGACCTAGACCTTCACAGTATCACACTCAATTATGCATGGCCCAAAACTAGGTTCAACACATAACAAGTTCAATGAAACAACCAAAGGGAATATCATCCCATCCCAACATCCTCAAATGGGCTATCTTTGCATCTAATTGAAAATCACTTGTTGGCATCGGTACTTATGAAACCTTTGCAACCATGCTACCCAAAGTAGTATAACCTAAATGATAGATGGGTATAACCCACCATGCAATTACAATTGGGCATTCAACTAAAAATTGCACAATCTTGAAGAATAACGTATGATCTCTAATTAAGGCAAGTTGACTGAATTTCAAGAAAGTAAAGGCACTAGATCTTAAGACAAATCCTCTCTTAATAAGTCAATAGTTGCCACTATTTATCATCTATAGGCCTTATGATTTGGCTCTGTAAGTAGTAGCTCTATTGATGTCAATATGATACTCTTTTCTTACTTCTTCCATTATAAATTTTACCTTGTAGTTGCTATCATTTCTAACCCTCTCCACAAACTACTTGCTTAACCAACTAGAAGTAACTTGTTATTTTTGTAAGCTCTACCTCAATTATAATCTGCAACATATGTCTTTACTTGAAATGTATCATTTCCATCTAATTTCATAACATGCTGTCTTCATCCATATTTTTTCTTTATAGTGACTATAGTTGCTATATTATGAAAAAATTTGATGTTCCTTCCAGTCTTTCTACTAAATTGTCTATTTGTCTTATTTAAAACCCATATGATGGGAAATAACTTTCTCATCTTGAAGGTAGGTGGTCCACATCCTTATTAGGGTCAAAATGATCAAACTTTGGACCCCTAACTTCACCCCTTATCATCACTCCTACAAATATCAATATTATTAGTAGTAGCTTCTTCTTTACTGGGAAGCTCAGCCCCCTCCCCACTAGTAGAAGCTCTACACTCAGTATTACACTCAACATCATCCTTTACCGCAGAATCTATCTTAACCTCCATGAGATCATCATCTGATGACTTATCCTCAAATTTCTCTATCACATTACTCCATTTAGTTGCATTATCATTGTACAAATAATCTATGTTATCATCATTATCCACATGCACCTTATTATCCAAACACCTATCTATATTGTTGGAGTTAATTAAACTTATATCATCATTATTGTCCACATGAGCATTGTTTGACATAACATAAAGTTGAATTAGTTATTTGTTTACCTTCTTATTTTGATCTAACGTATGCAATGCATCTTTATCATAACACAATAATGCAACACCCTCACTCATAATATTACAATTGGTAATAAATAATAGATACTGTCACTATCTATGTATCCATAATCCTTACATAAGCCTTCTAAGTTGAAATAGCACACATAATTTAAATCTATAGGCTCAATGGGGCTTTTTTCTGTCATTGACATACTTTTTATCTCTTTCATTAACCCATCATAAAAGACCTTAAAACTTACACAATTAATCACTGCAAAAGAACAATATAAGCAAATATTAAAATAATAGCGCATCACTACTTAATCTCATTAAAAAAATCTAACTAATTTAAGCGTCCAATAATCTAAAAAATGTATAATCAATAAATTTTTACAAATTCATAATCAATCTAAAAAAGTTTCATAAATGATATTTCAAAGCAATTTGAAATACACAAATTTATAAATAATATGCATAAATAGGGTTTTAACATTGAATTTATAAGATTGATAAACAAATTTTTGTTTCCCCAAAACCAGCGGCATTAGGGTTTCGAATTTAGGGAATTTTAATTTTTGAAATCTATTATTCAAACTCGATGCATATCATATTCATCAAATAGGTGATTGGATTGTCGAAATCTACCATAAAATTATTAATAAAATAAAAAACAATAAAAATTACTAAAATCAAATTCAAAAAATTTAAGATTGTTAAGTGCATTATCTCATTCGTTCGCCTCAAATCTTGATCCATGAATCTATTAAGAGCGACAGAAATATATGGATGCAGATCACCTTAAAGCTTATTGGTGTGATTTTTCAGTTGATTTAAAAACAAATATAGGGAAAATCTTGGGAAGAATTTGTCAAGAAAAGGATGAGTATGAGTGGAGTGTGAGTGTAAGTGTGAGTGTGAGTGGCAGTGTACGCGATGGCACCAAGGACAATTAGAGTTTGCAAAAATAAAATGCACGTAGTCACGTTAACACAGTTATTACATGAATAATGTAATTAACTTTAATGGGTTATATTTGAAGGAAGTTTCACGTTACAATCGATAAATTACATAAATTTTAATTTAACATAATTTTTTTATGCAAGTCTCTATTTAATACTACATCAAAAATATAGATCTCTTTTATATAATGAATCCTTAATTTTTTAAAAAAGTTGTATTGTCAACATATTACCAAATCAATAATGAAAATTACTGCCTAATAAAATTTAACATATAAGTTCTAATTTCTAGAATAAAAATATTTCCAACATGAACTATAAAATTAAATTAAAAAATAAATGCAACAAAAGATTCAAATTCTCTGGTTCCATATGAGAAGTTTTTTTAATTTTTTTTTCAAAATTACTTTTAACGTTGAATCACTGAGATAACTCTGTCAAACTCCAACAAATAAAAATGTCTGTACTCAATGTAAAATGATTGGGCCTGAATTAAGAAGAAAAGCGGATCTCAAGTGAGCTGGATGGACTACTTTTGTAAAGAGAGTGTGAGCTTGACCCATTATGAAAGTCCAAACATGCCCTGTTAAAAGAGAACAACCAAATGTTGAATCAAGTTTCGAAGAATGAACTCGGGGCTGTCAAGCGGGGTATTTTAGGCATAAAGAGAAACAGACTCGGGGAGCAAGATTTCTCAGATTTTTTTTTAAGGAAAAGACAAAAATGGGATTTTTTGTTTCTCGTTTTATTTTCATTCTGGAACTCACTTCCTTTAGTTTTTCTGTTACATATAATTTAAATTTTAAATTTAAATAAAATTCAACTTAAATTTCAATGAAATTTTATTAAAATTTAAATTTATTTAAAATTAAATTATTTGAATTTAATTTAATTGTAAAATACAATTTTTTAAAATAATATATAACATATAAAATGTGATGGGGAATGACAATTTTTTGGGAACGAGAGGATGAGGAAAGCATCCTTGACCATGTTCCGATCCATTTAAATCCCTAAATAAATCAATTACTTAAGTCAAAGATTAACAGCTTTTAGTTTCAAAAATCTATGCAACTAATGATAATTTCACAATATGGTAAATTAATGCTCTGTCTCTCATTGAAGTTAATTCACTATGACATCATATGTTAGAAAACCTTGGTCATGCCTTCCACACTTTCACCTGTAAATCACATTTTGTAAACTGAAGGCTATAAATGTCTTTTTCAAGTTATTATGACTTGTATGCTTCTTGTTCTTCATTTATAATATCAATATTCCCATGAATATAATATATATATATATATAGTCCATTGGCATGTATTTAATTGATAAATTAACAAAAAAATTACTAAAAACAATTTAGCCATAGCAATGACATTGACATGATTCGAATCGCGACAAAGGAAAAAACAAGTTAGGGTCTCACATTTAAAACGTGATTCAAAATGAAAGGATGGAGATTCATGTTGGTGGGGCATGTTTACTTGGCTGGTGACTGTGGTGGACTTGTGAATCTCGTTTTTTCATTAAAATAATAAATATATGAATGATAAATTAGGTGAATGATTTTAAGAGTTTTATATTTATAATTAATTTGATAATATTATTTTTAATTAATAATATATAAATTTTTTGGAGACATTTTTATTAAAAAGCGTTTGATATTTACAATACATATATATGTATAGACACACAAATTTAAGATATTAAATTTTATATATTAATGTGTCTAGAGACTTGAAAGTTAAATATATTTCATATCAAATTTAGAATTGATTTATTATATTTTTAAATTTAAAATTTATCATTTTTATTTAACAATGATATCACTTTTTATCCAACTCATGTTTAGATATTGCACATTTTTAAAATATTTATAAAAATATATTATGATTTAAAATATGGATGTGAATAAAAAAGAACAAGTATCCTTGGCCCGTTTATAAAAGTTTTTTTTTTCCCATCATATTTACTTGGTTAAATAAATTAAATGAAAAATGTTGTAATTTTAAATAAGGATGTAAATAGGGCAAAACAAGTGTCCCTTTGTAGAACAATTTTCCTTGTTTCCTTTGTTCTTTTTCAATAAAATCATAGAGGACAACGGAGAGTTTATAAGTAATCTTTTGTTTCTGTCTTATTTATTTGGTTACATAACTAAGAAATAATATTTTTCATTATTTTATATTTAGACTGGTTTGGATTTTGCATAAGTGTTGCTTGAATTTTTACTTTAATTTAGTGTTTGATTTTAAATGAAATTGAATTTGAGTTGAAATTTAAAAATAAAAATCTTTTAAAATTTTAATGTTTATCCTATATTATAAAAAATAACAAATTGAACTCAAATTTATTAATTTAGATTAAATTAAATTTTATTTGAAATTTTAAAAAATAATTTTTTAATATTAAAAATATATTTTTTAAATTTATATTATTAAAATTTTAAACAATTTACAAAAAATAAATCTTACACATAAAAGTGTTCAAAATTAAAGGATAGGTTCAAAATTGAGCGAATAATTTATTTAAATTATTTTTAATAATAAAAAAAATTTTAATTGTTGATAGTCATTTGAGCTGAAGTTTAATTTAAATTAAATTGATAGATTAATATTTGATATATCACTTTAAAAAAAATTAATTAAAAATAAATATTAAAAATTTACATTATGTTTATCTAAATTTAGATATAAATTTTAAGTTACATTTAGTTTAAATTTAAAATTTTGAATTAGATTTGGCTAAAACTTAAATTTTGAATTATATATCTAATATATATTATACAAAACACACACACACACAAAAAAAAAAAAGAGCTCAAAAAAGGAGATAGATCTAAGAATATAACCCTATCTCACTTCATTTCTACTTTAAAAAAAAAGTGAAAATCCACAGATCAGACTCACGTCAATCTTTAATTTTAAAAATATATAAAAGAATTGAAACTTACATACTATAAATAGAACTCTTTTCTAAAAGTTTAAGAAGATAATTATATATTATCAAAATCAATATTATAATATATCATAATAATAAAAATAATTTAAAATACTATAAAAATACTTGAAATAAAATTCTAATACAAAATCATACATTAATTCGTTATCATTGCCATTTACACGAAAATTCTACTAAATTAAATTATAGAGTTAGAATTAGCAAGCAGTGCAGAGGCGTGGTCCTTGTTCATCTCTTATGAAGAACTTATTAAAATAGTAATGATAACTAAAAATTTCCATGGAACTGAATTGAATAATTGCTTTAATAATGTTTTTAATAAAAATTAAAATATTATTAATGAGTAATAAAATCTAAAATTTATTATTTGTTGGTTTGATTACTTAATATTGGTCACGCTCTTGCGCCTGTGGCAAAAATTTTAAAAAGGAGCCGATAGAAAGGGCAGCAGACGCGGCTGACTTTGGCAGCGTGCGGAAAACACACCATTATGTTTCGCGCCAAATTCAAGTGCTTGTAGGGGGGCTCAACCACCATGTCAATTGCCGGCAAGCTAAACAGTTGGGCAACTTTCAAATTCTTCAGGCCACGCCTTTCTTTTCTTGATTCTAAGCTAGGAATTAAACAAAACAAGAGATACTAATTATCTTATGACAATTTTCCATTGATTGATTGTTCTAAAATATAGAGCATATAGTACTTATCTGTACGGTAGATATATAAGATTCATATAATGTTAGGATATTAAGATTTTCTTGGGTTAGTTGATGTTTGACTATCATAGACATATATTTATAATGACGAGTTTTGCTCAAAGAGATCCATTCATGCAACATTTTGAGATATTTAATTTACGGGTTCATATTTTATAAGTATAATTGATTGATTTTTGCCTTGTTTTCATCTTTTCGTAAGAAAGATTTCAGCTTTTTAATGATTTTTTAAGATCTTTCTCAATTATTAAAATTTACAACTATATATATATATTCATAATTAATTATTTATAATGCAATTTTAAAACCCTATTCTATTGGATACTTAATAAACTTTGAACTTTTAAATTTATTATTGAACTAAACTCTAATGACAATTGCATGAAAATATTAAAACCGAAATTATAAGATTAATTTTGTGTGGAGCCATAATAAAGCACCTGAATCAGTTAACCATCAAAGATACTGTCAATATTGCAATCTACAAAAGCATGGCACAAGAGTGAGAGATATGATGCATGAAAATCCCCAGCAACTGGTTGGGATGCCATTTATTTTGGGCTCCATATGCTAATTGTTTTCATAACTCATAAACTTCTCTAAGTGTGACACCACAAGTTTTGACTCATTGACCTTATTTCTTTGATTTTTGACTAACCCAATTGAAACAACACATTTATATTACATCTTGGCCGTTTCAATTTCAAACAGTAATATTAAGTCAGATACTTAATATTGAATTTATATCTACTCAAAATTGCATAATAATTTTTTGAGCTAATAATTATTTTAAATCTTAAATTTTATTTATTTTTCAATCAAATTTTTATTTTTAAAATATATTTAAATAAATTTTAATATTTAAATTTTATTAAAATTAAATTTTATTAAAAATTTAAATATCAAAGATAGTTTACAACAGATTTTGACTTCTAATTTTTTTATTTAAGTAAAAAAATATTTATGCTATCATCATAAAAAAGTTAAAAATTTTTTAGTATTAAAAGTATATATTTTTAAAAATATATTATTAAAAATTTATAAAAAATTAATTAGTTAAAATTTTTTTAAATTTAAAAGATCAAATTAAAATAAAGTGTAAAATTTATTTGAGTAATTTTTAATTATTTTAATAATAAAAAAATATTAATATTTTTTAAATTATTTTGAGTTATTATTTAGTTTAAATAAAATTAGTATATTAAAAAATATTTAAATATATTTTTAAAATTAAAATTTGTTTTAAAAAATAAAATTTTAAATTTTAAATTTTAAATGGTATCTGATAAAAAAAAAAAAGAAGAAAGTGAAAATATTCTTCAACCTCTGTCATCTGCTGCTTGCCATGAAATGCATGTAAGCTTTTGCATTGGTACGCCAAGGATCCAGGTTTTGGTTATGCACGTCATCCACGTGTTGCTTTTTTATTGGTTGGGTTATATTTTCCTATATTCTCACGTACTGGACTACGTTAGCTGCTAAGTAGTGGTCCCACGCGTGACGTCTCTAACTACCGTTTCTGGGCAATCACAATCACCTGCTTCTCAAGTCGCCTCACTTATCCTTTCATGTCCCGCCACATGGTGGGCGAATACCTCGGCCACGTGTAAGATCCAGTTGTGTTTCACTGTATTGCAGGGCCCCATTTACCAACTCCACGAGGACCGTAGGATTGACCGCCATTAGCACGAATCCCCGAGGATCGATATCCGCGGGCAATCGGACGGTGGGGAAAGCTTCAAACTGGAAATCAAACAATCAGAATTGCCACCTCATACGCAAAAAAAAAAATCTAAAGCCCCTTGAAAGGCAGCACAGTAAAGAAAATTAAATTCATTTTCCAAATGTGGGTCGTGTGCGATGGGCCAAACAGACCATATAGAGACATGGAGGGTGCAAAGCGAACGTTGAGGAAAGCAGAAGAAAAAAAACAAAAAAAAGAGAGGAAAAAATATATGAGAGAGGCAGAGCAGAGAAACAGAGTGTGTGGGACTTTCTGGGTTCTATAAGTACTGCAACACTTGTGTGCTCCATTTTTGTTGTTCGTGTGAGTACTGGTCTTTCCTTTGATTGGATTGAAGTTTAGGCGTTTGGTTTTCATTCTTTTTGGCTGCCTTTTCTCTTTGGTTTCTGGGTGTCGGGCAGGGTATGGGTAAATTGAAAAGGATGAAAAGAGTGAAATTTAGGAGTTTGAAGGAGATTTATGATAATTGTAGTCCTGTTCTGGAGCCTAAGGCATGTTTCTTTCTCTCTCTGCAATCCTGTTCCGTTGTTCTCTCCGGATTTTGAATGGGATGATTTGTTGCTTCAATTTGTTGAGTGATCATCGGTTTTTGTTGGAAGTTTTATTTGCCTTTTTACTCTTTTTGGGCCTCGGATGTTTCTTTCCTAATGGTTGGTTGTCTAAAGTTGAGATTTTGTGATTCTATTGGGTCTAATAGTATATTTTCTGTTAAGAAATTAATGGGTGCTGTTCTTGAGGTTTTTTTTGTTTTGGGTTTTACTCCTCGGGAGGAAGGTGGCTCTGTTTTCTAATTTATTTGTGCTTGGGAACTTGTGGCAATGCATTAATTTCTAGTTCTTCTAGATGTTGTTTGCAAATCAATTTATTTATCCTGTCTTGGTTTGCTTAGAAAATATGATATTTTGGAGCTCAGTTAACCCATATCTGTATCAATTGGCCCCACAATGTATTTAACATAAAGAATAATTATGTTCTGTTCCACATTTGCACAAGAAATATGTAGATGAGAAGGTGTAGCTGATTTTCATTGTCCCTGTTCTTTGCATTCGATCATCTTGAGATGTTTGCCCCTTTTTATGATTTGTGCTGTTTCATGACTTAAGTATAACCTGGAAAGCACTATATATATTGTGGGAAATTACACCTCTTTCTGTTGATTTACAGATCATACCAGCATTGGAAGACAGGTCCCCAAAAAGAGCCACAGATGAAGCAGACTGGATGGTTCAGTTAAATATGGTCAGAAATCTTATTTTATAGCAGCAGTTTATTGATGATTATGTTTATATATTCTCATTGTTTCATGTTTCTATATTTTGCAAAACTTCTTATCACATCTCAGTTCAATGATGGAATTTTTTTTTTCGCAGCGCTACTATTTTGTGGATACATAGATTTTTGTTGATTGAAAGGTTTCATGGTGATTTTATCCTTTATATTAATTGAATTTGTCTAGGGTATAGTCAACGAGCTTTATTTCAGTTAGGCCGATCTTTAATGGCATTGAGAGAAATTTGTATTTACTTTTGTTGTCCTAGAGAATGAGGTGTTTCCTATTGTAAGCAATACTTTCTGGTTAATTTGAAGTGAAATCCTTACTGGGAGAAAACAATAGGAATTGTTTTGTGAGCATGCTAGTGGGCTATGATAGAAATTTTGCTGTATTAATATTTAATTGATGTAGATGTTCTACTTTCCTTCTCTAGGCGTAAACCCAGTTGAACATGCACTTCCAAATAAATAAAGTTAACATCTTTTCAAGTTTTGTAGAACAGAATGCTGGGTTTTGTTTCGGGACAGTGTTAATGCGTTTCACTTTAGATGAGCTTGCCAGATTGTACTGTGTCAAGTTTCTGAGTGAATAGTTGGAATTATCAGGTTCATTAGGTTCTATTTTGCGCATGCCATCTGCTTTGGATAATGTAATTACATTGTAAGAATTGAGATATATTTAGTCTTTCTCTGTCTTTAGTTCATGTTTAACTCTGGATTATTGTGTTTGCATTGTCCAATAGTTCTTTTTTTTTTTCCTTGTAATTTTTCTCTTCCTATCAGGCATCACATGGAAGAGAAGAAAGATCTGAGAGCACACATTTATCTGGCAGTCAATTTGGTATGAAAAAGGAATCCATGACATGCGATGTGTGTGCTGCTCCATGCTCATCTTTCAACTGCAAACATGTGGCTTCACTGAGGGTACCAAAGAGTGATGAGTTCTCCGATGAAGTCTATGACGGAAAGGATGCTAAACGGTGCTCTTCTAATGAAGCCAGTCTATTTTCTCCCTCTGCGAATAGTGCATGCAATGGTAGATATCGTTCAAGTAGTGAGACAAGTAACCTTCTCAGTGCATGTTCAAGTCATGATTCGTTCTCTGAAATTTCAGAAAGTAAAGACAGATTTAGGGTTTTTAGCGCTTCTGAAGACATGATAGTTGCTGCTCAAATTGTTGCAGACGATTGTAGATTACAAGAGGTATGTACTTTTCCTGATAATCCTATCGTCTCAGATCAGATTGAGAACCAGGAAGAATCCAACCCTCGTGTTGATAACATCTCCTGCATCAGTAGCTTGTACTGTATGAATGTGATGGTTCATGACCTTAATGATGACAGAGGCCAGAAATATCTGTCAAATAGTTTGGCTTCATCTAATTGCTTTCCTGCAATTGAAAAGGCTAGTAATGAGCAACGTGCTTCTTCTTGTTGGGGTGGTGATCGGTTTGAAAAAGAGGACAATGATCATCCTAAGAAGTCAGATAAATCTAACCAGGAGTCTTCCCTGGGAATTGCTGTTTTTTCAAACAAATCAGACCTATCAGAAGTCTCTCCCTTAAGAGATTCTTGCTTTGGTGCAAGTTCACCAATGGTTTGTGTAGATTTTCTTCTCTATGTGGCAAATCCTTTTTTGATTAGTAATTATATTGGCTAGAAAAGAAACCTAATTCCCTTTTCCATTTTCAGGGTGAACTGTCACATTTGTCTGAGGAACAAGTGGATTCATCACCAACCAGAGCAGCAGTTGTTGGAATTAAAGGTCAGATGCATAATGTGAATAACTTTATGGAGTCTTCACAACCTGATACTGATATGGCTAAAGGAAGGCTGCCTGAAAAATGTTTAGACGAAAAGGAATATTTAGAGATATCCGTTGCTGTGGTTGAGAAACCTGATGTGGAGGAAGGTCCTCTTTGTTCTCAGCCTATCAAGTGTGCTGACAGATCAGATATTCAGGAGGATGAAGTAAAATACTTTTCCCTTTGTGAATTACTGATTTGATAGTTTTGCACGTAGATTCTTTAAATGAGCTTAATCGCATTTCTCAATGCAGTGAATATGTGGGTTTTAAAAAGCTCCTTATGATGAGAAAAGAAAGCTTTCATTGACTTAAAAATAGCTTTGTTTCTTTCTTCTTTTTTTTTTCCCGAGTAAAATTGCCTGAACTGAAAGTGGTATACTGGGCATGTAATCACATGTTATGTTTGTCTTGGTAGGCTAGCATGATATCATCTTATGGGAACAAGTCAATGAAGCTATGAATATGTGCTGCCTTACATTTAATTTGACCATGGACTAATGAGCCTTACGGTTCTGTGTTTTTAGATTGGTTAATATGTTAATTGTCAGTTAGAAGCAGGTATTGTTTAATTCCTAGCAGAGGCTACCGTGAGGCCTTCCTGTGGATATTTAATTGATCTGGTTGACTGCTGCTTAATGACTATGTATAGCAAATGCTTTAATAGTTTGTGGTGTCTGGACAACCTTTGCACACAGTTGATAGAGGGGAAAAAAAAAAGGGTAACACAGAGAAGGAAGTGTGTGATTTAGTCGGCCAGACTGGGACGTGGAAATTTCAGAGCCTAGGATATAAATGTCCTAAAAGTGTTCTCATAATCTGGTTTCCAATATTCTAAGAGATGAAAGGTTTAATATGTGTGGGGCTGGCTAGGTGTTGAGTGCTAATCAATTGAAGAGAGGAGCATTGGATTAAATGATTACTCTGAATGAGGATGAGCATTAGACAAAATCATATAGTGAGAATTGAATACAGTAAGAAATTAGATCTAGCTTCAAAATGACAATAAGTGAGGGTTTTCTAGGATAATTTGGTTCAGCTGGAGTAAAGCAAAAGCAGAATGAAACCAATGATAAATAGGATTGGAAGAACTTATTCTCGGGTGGTGGCTTTGACATGATTATTTACAGCTCTTATGAAAGATGCATACATTGCTGTCGTTGTGACATTTATAATTCATTAGCCGATTCAGAGAAGCTTAGAGTGGAAGGTTTTGTTGAATTGAGTGAGGTGGACTAGAGCTATACCTGGATTGTAGACTGCTAGCTGTATGAAACTGAGGCCAAGAGGTTTAGTCATTCCCTGCCCTTTCCAGAAAGGTTGTCAAATTGGTCCTTGGTTGAATGGTTATGATTTTGTTGGTTCAATTAAAGTTGCTAAATCCTTGAATGGAACAATATTAGTTTTCTGTAAAAATGGCGTTTGGTCTTGCTCTATGTCTGAACTAATATATTTAACTCCTTATAACAATATCCTGAGTTATCTGTATCAGCATTTGTTGCTTCAATGAGGGTGGGTAAATATATGGATAAAACACTAGAAAAATTGTGGGTTTTGGAAAATAAGGTAACTTTTAAAGTTAAATTTAGAGAAGAGAACAGACAGCATTATGATTGGTAGAATTTAAACTTAAGCTTTTGTTCTGTTGAATAGGTGTGAATTGTTGCTCAGAAGGATGAGCAAACGAGGAATGAGTTAAGAAGTTTGCAATTTCAAATGATATCACTCTTTTAGTGGAGAGAAGCTACTATTTTTTTCTTTTAAAAAATTTATTTTTATAAACAATTGGTACTTACACGTTACATAGGTTGACATACATAATATGATGGAGAAAATTTTAGAAAGTCTTGTTGTTAATGGAAATTATCAAACAAAGTTCCTCGATGGTCGATATATAGTCTAAAAGTGTTGTCTTGTTATCATTTACATTGCTTTGAGTTCAAGTCCCAACAACTATACAGAAGTCTTGATGTTTTATTCATAAGTTTTCGTTATATGCTAATTAATGCAACTTCTAAAACTTGATAGTCTTATAGTTTCCTTCTTAGTTTCCTCTTCACTGGATGTGGGTGGGGGTGAGATGGGGTTCATTTTGGCCTTAGGGCATAAATGAGATCTTCAGTTGGCAATATTCAAATTGCTTCATAGACTAATGGCCTTTGGACATAAATGAGAGTTATATCTATTTGTTCTTACTTTAGGTATTTTCATTATCTTTCTGCTTGCTTGGTAGACATGAGGCATTCAAATCTATGATTGTCTCTGTATTAACCATTGTTTTTTGGTGCCATTGAAAAACAGGTAAAAATCTGTGATATTTGTGGGGACATGGGACGTGAAGACTTGCTTGCTGTTTGTAGCCAGTGCAGTGATGGAGCAGAACACATGTAGGTCCTACATGAATAACTTTCTAAAATGTCCTACTTTCTTCTCCTTTTTTCCTCTCATACTTATTCTTTTTGCACGCACATGCAATTGGCTTTTCGTTTTCGTTTCTTTTCGGGAGTATGAATTCTATGAAGTTTGATTTCTATTGAACAGTTATTGCATGCGTGTAATGCTGGAAAAGGTTCCTGATGCAAATTGGATGTGCGAAGAATGCATGCTTGCCAATGAAGCTGAAAAAAAGAAGAAAGCTGAAGTTGACAAAGGAGCTGGAACACCAGAACTATCATCTATGAAAGCAATAAGGCAGGACTCTCAATGTCCAAGTCCATTTGATTGTAAAAATGGTTCAGAATTCGATAATAAAAAAACATGGGATCAGGTGTTGAGAAAAGTAGAAGAGAAAAAAGTTGGTTCTCCTCCTTACTTCTCTACTGAGGGACCTAAAGGTGGTTTAGCAGCAGTCCCTGTGGAAAAAGGAACGGCTTTTGCAACAGGTGTGAAATTATTGAATGTGTCCAGACCTCTCAGCCAAACTCCATCGTCTTTGTATTCTTCAGCTAAGAACATGGATAAGGAAAAAACGAAGGCAGCAAATGTTAGTGATTTGGGGGGTAATTCGTGTAAAGTTCCGCAAGTTGGTGACCATTCTGCAAATCACACTCCAGAGAAACGAAAGCCTGCTATTCTGCAATGTAATAATCTAATTTTGATCAGTATCCAGATGTTATGAGTTAAATTTCTTGCATAGTGCAAGGTAGTGTTCCATTAAATTACGCTCTAATACTACTTGATTTACAGGTTCTCTTTTGAAATCAAGATCATTCAACAAGATAGACATAAAGGGGAAAGACCAACCATCAAAAGAATGTTCTCTCCATAGGCAAAAGTTTTCTGGTGAAAGGCATATCAAAGCAAGATCGGATAAAGTTTCTGTGAGCTTTCCCTTGGCTGACAGTGGAGTTTCTGTATCAAAGAGTTTTGTGCATTTGGGTGAGCAGGAACTGGTGAAAGCTCATGGAAAATCAAGTAATCCATCAAGTACCCATCATCCTGCGCAAAGAGTTTTTCCAAGTGAAGGGCAAAACATAGTTGTTAACAAAGTGAAGCAGCATGCTGCACCTTCCATGCATACTAAGAATTCAAATATGACTGGTTCTCCTCATGGAAGGCCTTATTTGAGAGACTCATGCTTGGTTTCTTCTTCAGTAGGCATTCCTTCTTGTGCTGTTCCAAGACCGGATTACATATGGCGGTATTGTGCTCCTTTGTCACAGTTTAATTATGTTCTACTTGAAGGCAACTTTACTTGGTCACTTCTTAGTCATTTGAGAGTATCTGATGAATGAATTTCTGACTTGTCATGCAGAGGAGGATTTGAAGTTCACAGAAGTGGAAGACTTCCAAGTTCCTGGGATGGCATTCAAGCGCACTTGTCAACTTGTGCTTCACATAAAGTTGTTGAAGTCGTGAACCAACTTCCTCAGAAGATTCTGTTGAAAGAAGTATCAAGAATAAATGGTTGGCCAACTCAGTTCTCGGAAAATCATGCCACTGAAGATAATATTGCTCTCTATTTCTTTGCAAAAGATCTTGAGAGGTTAGTAAGATCATTCCTTCTAAAACTTATAAAGCTCCATTTTTTATTATAGTGGTGTGGTTAACTTTGTTTCAAGGTTCTATGCAGTTACGAGAGGAACTATAAGAGATTGTCGGAATGCATGATTAAGAATGATTTGTGCCTCAAAGGGAATTTAGGCGGAATTCAGCTATTAATATTCTCATCTAAGATGCTTCCAGAGAAATATCAGCGTAAGATTTAGTAGCTTTCACATTGAAACTAAGTATTATATAGACATCCACAGAAAGATGAGATAAGTTATGCTTCCCTCATGAAAAAAGAAAAAAGAGAGTTTCTCCTTGCCCCTCTTTAGTACTAAATTCTTGTCTATGGCAGGTTGGAATGGTTTGTACTTTTTGTGGGGTGTATTTAGAGGGAGGATGGATACCTACTTGGACCAGATGCCGGTTTCTCAGAACAAAATTCCTAGTTTCAGCCTGAACGTGGCACCAATGGAGCAGGACATGCCTGCATCTAATCTCCTTGGTTTCCAGAATGCGCTTTCTTCTCAGCAGTCAAGGAAAAGGTCACCACCATTCAACTTACCTTATAATATACAGAAAACATCAAGTTCTTTGAATTTGCCCGTCTCGCCTGATCTGACCTCCAATGGAGGTTTTCAGACACATATGAAGCAACGACCAGGGAGAGAAAACTTTCATATGAGAAGTGAGCAGTTGTCCTGTGGTACGCTGCATGCTGACACTTCCCAGGTAATGATGAGCTTCATATGTTGTGGTCTTGTTAAGTTTTGTTTATTTGTGTTTGATTTTGTTGTTTGCATGCTTTTGCACATATGTGGCTTGCACAGTGTGTACAAATGTGAACTTGAAAATTTAGGGAATTCCACTATATACCGTAAATGGTTTTTGCAGTAGTATTTAATTGATATTTGTGGAAGTATTAGCCCTTCAAAATTTGTAAATATAAGCTTCCATATTATTCTAAAAGTTGAATTTAGGGATTAAGTATCTCCTTGATACTGTGTCTACTTTTTCAAATAGTACATACTTACATATTGAAAGGTCGAGAATATCTGAGAATAAAAAATTTGTAATTTTTCTATGTAGATACAAAATAGATTACACTTGAATCTCTTCTCCACAATGTTATTGGTTATCCACAATATACATCCTTACCTCTTATTTGATTGAAAAGATTTTAAACCTTATGAAGTTTATGCTTGTGTCTTCTTACCCTTCCCTATACCTTTTTCATAGGTTTCTTGTACCACAGGATTACAAATTTCATGCTTGGTGCAAGTAAAAGAGGAAAAATTCAAATCTTAAACTGCTTATCAGAACATTAATATTAACAACAAATCTGCATTCTAATTTCTTAAGGTTAATCTGTTAATTTCCAAAAAGTGCTCAATGTGGGGATCGTTTTGTATTTGCTTGTTAGTTTTGTCATCTTGTTCGTTAATTTGGATTCCTTAAAGAGTGCTTTCATTGCCCACGATATCATATGGAATTTACTATGAGAGAGTCAAGTGTTCTTTGAGAAATAAAAAGAAAATTATGAGATGTAATTGTTTTTACAGAGAGAGGAAGGAGGCTCTAACAGGAGAAACGAAATTGATCTCAACTACTGTATTGAAGAAAGTGCAGAACAAGATTCTGATGGCTTCAGAATTGATGAAGAACGTGAACGCAAAAGAATGAGGAGTTCTGGGCATGCAGTGTATTCGAGTGACAGATTTGTTTCTGCAATAAGTGGCCCTCTTCTGGATGTTTCTGGTGAGGCTTGTAAATCCCAAGGCACATGTTCTTCTGGTTATGGTTCAGGAGATGATAGTGCAGGGTTCAAGTCCATCCATGGGCAACCACCTTCATCAGAGGGAAGAGATCCACTGGAATCTGCAGTTCCAGATCTTCAACTTTCCCTAATGGTTGGAAGTAGGATGTTTGGTGTTCAAGCTAAAAAAGATGAGCACTGCAAGCTGGTTCCTACTGATGAGAACGATAATAAACTCTCATTGTCGCTTGCTCTTTCTCTGGCCATGCCTGCATGTCCAAGGAAATGAAGAAAGCTTGAAGCCTTGTTGGGAGATGAAAGGGATGTCAAAAGGAGAGGCCCAATGTGCAGACATCCTCGTCTCTTTTAGGTGGGTTTGCCCTACTGTAGGCTGGTAGGGATGATATGTAGATAGCAATACTGTGATGTATACAGGAGATCCCTCTAATGGTGATCTTGATCTTTCTTTCAGTTTTTTTCTTTTTTTTTTTTTTAGAGATACAGGGCATCAGGAGATATGCACAGCATGTCTGCAGTAATATACAGTAGCTGCTTTGAACCCACAGGATTATAAGATTAATAAAGTTTTGTGGATGGAAAACAATGCTGGTTCGCAAATTATTAGGAATTATAAAAAATAGTGTTGGAATGTTGAGGAGGCCTTATGGAAGAAGTGAAGATCCCTGAGGGGAAGCCATGAGAACAAAAGGATTAAATTTCTTTGACAGGGAGATTGTTTACTTGAAAAAAGATAGTAATAGAGAAGAAGAAGAAGAAATCTTAAACCTAACATATACTCTTCAAGTAAGAGATATATAGCAAAAAGTATTGCTGATACATTAACATATACTCATAGGCCTCATATGAATTTTTATTGTCAGAGCCATAAGAAGTCATCTGAGAAGCAACACTGACAGGAGAAACCTTTACTGCCTGCGTCTCTGCATCTTTCGCATATGAAACTGTAGACTGCGAAGCTTCTTACAATAAAGTATCATACAACATGAAAAAATAATGACGACAATAACACCAAGATAAATTAATGGTGTAAGATATAATTATTGAGTATGTGTGGAGATAAATTTATCTAAAATGGCATTTTAGAGTTTTCACATGTGTTTTTAGCTTTGGACTTTATTACAGGAAGATTCTTACCTACGTAAAGATAATAGAGAGAGAGATTTATGATAAGAAAAGGAGGGTTAGGAAAAAATAGTTATCTCTCTTGTAATCTATTTTTATAGTGAAAATGTTTTCTGCAGTGGCTGTAAAGTGGATGTAACTCTTAATTAGGTGAACCATTATAAATCTTGTGTTTTTGTGATTGTTTAATTTCTTTTTTCTTATATTATTATTGCTTTCGGGATTTAAAAATTTGATATTTGATCCATCAACTATGGATTTGATTGTTAAATTCTCAACAATTGGTATCAAAGCTTCGGGTTTTGAGATTGAAAGTAATGGGTAGCTTAAAAAAATCATCACATGGGATTATCAAGTTCGATGACATAGATTATGTCTTCTGGAAAATGCAAATCGATAATTATTTGTATGGGAAAAAGCTGCATGAACCAATTTTAAGTCAAAAGCCTGAAAAGATTTTAGAAAGCGATTGAGATCTCCTTGATAGACAGATGCTAGGGGTTATTTGGCTGACACTGTCAAAGAATGTTGCTCACAACGTGGCGAAGGAGAAAACAACTGCAAGTCTAATGAAGGTGCTATCTGACATGTATGAAAAAACTTTAGCAACTAACAAGGTTTTTCTCAAACAGAAGCTGTTTCACTTGAACATGAGTTTAAGACTATTGTTAATCAGTTATTTTCTATTGAAATTCACTTTGATGATGAGGTACGTGCCTTGATACTTTAAGCATCAATGCTAAATAGTTAGGAGCCCATGAGAGCAATGATTAACAATTCTGTTGGGAGTTCAAAATTGAACTTCAATGATGTTCGTGATCGAGTTATTGTAGAAGAGATTTAGAGAATCGATTCAGGTGAAACATTAGTTTTAAATTCTTCCCTAAATGTTGAAAATAAGAAAAAAATAAAGTGACAAAAATTCTAACTACAATAAGGACAAATTTGAGTCAAGGAATGAAAGAAGCAAATCTAAATCTGGAAGAAATTTGAAATTCTGAAACTGTAAGAAAAAGGGTCACATGAAGAAAGATTGTCAATCACTGAAGAAAAAAGGTGAGAATAAAGATGGTACTGCAAATGTTGTAACAGGTGAGATAGATCATGCATTACTATTGACCATTAATAATCCTCTTCAGTCTTGGGTTTTAGACTTTAGGACATCTTTTTATTCCACTGCATATAGTAAAATAATGAAGAATTATGTTATTGGTAATTTTGGGAAGGTTTATCTTGTTGATGGAGAACCTTTGAATATTATTGGTGTGGGTGATGTTAAATTGAATATGTTAAATTACAATATCTGAAAGGTTTAAAAGGTGAGACATGTGCCAAAGTTGATGACTAATCTGATTTCTGTTGGATAGCTTAATAATGAAGGGCACAAGGTGATTTTCAATGATAATGCTTGGAAAGTTGCCAAAGGTGCCGTGGTTGTTGCTCAAGGCTGTAAAATTAGAACTTTTTATATGACCTCAAGTTGCAAGGATACAGTGATTACTGTTGATACTGGTATAAAATCTGATTTATGGCATTGCAGACTTGGATATATGAGTGAAAAGGGAATGAAAGTCATGGTAGCAAATGGTAATTTGTCCGATTTGAAATATGTGGAGCACAAGTTGTGTGAAAGTTGCATCCTTGGAAAATAGAAATAAGTCAGCTTCTTCAAAGCAGGAAAGCAGTTAAAGTAGAAAAACCTAGAGTTAGTTCATACAGATGTATGGGGGCCTTCAATTGTGACATCTCTTGGGGGATTTAGCTAATATGTAACTTTCATTGATGACTCAATCCGAAAGGTATAGATTTATTTTCTGAAGAATAAATCTAATGTGTTTGATGCTTTTAGGAAATGGAAAGCTATCGTTGAAAATAAAACCAATCTTAAGATTAAGTGTTTAAGATATGATAATGGTAGAGAATACATTGATAGAGATTTCAAATAGTTCTGTGCTAATAATGGGATCAAGATAGAGAAGACTATTCCAGGGACACCTCAGCAGAATGGTGTTGTAGAAAGGATGAACAAGACATTGAATGACCGTGCAAGGAGCATAAGAATGCATTTAAGGTTGCCCAAGGTATTTTGGGTAAATGCAGTTAACAGTGCAGTCAATTTGTTCAATAAAGGTCCTTTAGTTCCTTTGGATTGCAGAATACCTGAGGAGGTTTGAAGTGGTACACTTGTCTTTTCTAAGAATATTTAGTTGCTTATCATATATCCATATTGATGTTGCTGTTAAAGGTAAACTTGATCTTAAATCAAAAAAATATTTTTTTATTGGATATAGGGACAATGAGTTTGGTTATCGTTTTTGAGATAGCCAAAACAATAAGATCATTAAGATTAGAGATGTAATTTTTAATGAGCAAGTTTTGTACAAGGATAGTTTGCAAAAGAGTTCAGAAGTAATAAATTTTGAGGTAAAAAGGCTTGAAGTGATCCACTTGAAATACATTCTAGTGAAATCAGTTGCAATAAAATACTTAAGAAGTTGACGATAACATTGCTAAGGAAAATCAAAAAAGTATGGCTTCAAAGGTAAATCCAACCACTCTCGTGACAAAAGTGAGAAGATCTTCCAAGACTGTGAGACCACCACAGAGATTTTCACCATTTCTGAATTATATCTTATTAACTGATAGGGGTGAACCAGAGTGCTTTGATGAAGCTTTATAGGGTGATGAATTAATCAAGTGGGAGTTAGCCAAGCAGACCATTATTGTTATGCTAAGAGGTATGATAACTTTTACATTATACTATTGTTATATGTTGATGATATATTAATTATTGGAGCTAATTTGTATGAGATAGAGAAATTAAAGAGTAAACTTATAAAGAAGTTTGCTATGAAGGATTTGGATTCTGCTAAACAAATCCTTGGGATGAGAATTACTAGAGGAAAGGGGATTCTCAAGCTATCTTATAAGAAATACATCAACAAGGTGCTTGCTAGATTCAGAATAGATGGTGCCAAACCAGTGAGTACACATTTAGCTTGTCACCTCATGCTATCCAAGAGTTAGTCTCCTTCAACTGATGATAAGATTGCATATATGGGCAGGGTGCCTTATGCTTCTGCTATTGAAAGTTTAATATATGTCATAGTATGTATAAGACCAGACATAGCACATACAGTAGGAGTTGTTAGCATGTAGACAAGCAATCTAGGAAAATGACATTGGGAGTAGTTAAATGGATTTTCAGGTATTTGAAAAATACTACAGATTTAGCTTTATACTTTAGAAAAATAGATATGAGTTTGCATGGTTATGTTGATGTTAATATGGCTAGTGATATAGATAGTAGAAAAAGTACTACAAGGTATCTTTACACATTAGGTGGTACTGCAATCAGTTGGATGTGTAAACTACAAAAGATAGTTGCACTTTCTACTATAGAAATTGAATATATTACTCTTACAAAAGTAAGTAAGGATATGGTATGGTTATTATCTTTCCTGAATGAATTGGGGCATAAGTTTGAAAAATGTATGTTGCATTGTGACAGACAGGTGCCATTTATTTGGCAAAAAACCCTGTGTATCATGCTAGAACAAAGCATATACAAGTTAGGTATCACTTCATAAGATCAGTTTTAGAAGATGATGTCTTGTCACTTGAAAAGATATAAGGAAGTCAAAATCCAACTGATATTTGACTAAGGTTATTACAATCGAGAAATTGAAGTTGTACAACTTCAACGGGACTTCTTAGCTACTAATTGAAAAGTCATGGTTATTGCAGGTGGAAGAAACAATTGAGATAGTAAATTAATGCCTAAGTAAGAGATTGTTGAGTATGTCTAGAGACAAATTTATTTAAAAGGGTTTTTTGAAGTTTTCACACGTGGATTTTTAGCTTTAGGCTTCATTATATAAAGAAGAGATTCCTACCCATGTAAATATAACAGAGAGAGTGGGTGAGAGCCTTAGGGCTTTATGATAATAAAGAGAGGGTTAGGAAAAAAAATTATCTTTCTTGTAATTTATTTTTATAGTGAAAAGATTTTATGCAGTGGCTATAAAGTAGATGTAACTCTCAATTGAGGGTGAACTAGTATAAATTATGTGTTATTGTGATTGTTTAATTTCTTCTTGCTTCTATTATTATTATTTTTAAATTTAAAGATTTGGAATTTGATCCATCAACTAGTAAATTGGTTGTAAAATTCCTAACAACAACAATTAAAACTCTCTGGCTCGGTAGATCGAATGGCCTCGCTGAAAACGAATCCATTGAAGGAAATGTTAGAGTGTTCTCCATAGTATAGAAGCACTGCAATATGTGCAGCATAAGTTAGTAGAAAAAGAAAAAAAATCAAAGAACTATTCCATTTTTATTATTAGATGTTCTCCATATTGCCAGTTTTTCCATCAAGCTGATGATGTAATACCTAAGTCTTCACCCTTTGTTTTCTGTGCCATGCTCTTTGTTTCTCTCTGTCTCTTTTCCTCTTTCGCGGTCTGTTTCTATGGGTATATAGAAAAGAAGAAATTTTGATTATTTTGTTAATCCATATAAAGGAATGAAACAATAATCGACAATTTACATCGTAATGCTTCAGATCCAAACATAATCAACAAATGTAAACATAAAAGCAGAAAAGTTGAGCTTTTAAAACAAACGAACATACAAGGACAATCCTACAGATCATATCAAACTCGGCTTAGCTACCCACTTACTTTGTGGTTCACCTCTCTAATCCTCCTTTCTTGAGAGAAACAGACACCGATCATGGGCACAAGCATGCACACTGACATGCACACAAATTCGAGGATGGCTAGGAGAGCGGCATTAGAGACATAGTGGTTTAAGTAGTTTTTATTTTATTGGTTTTCTTGTGAAGTGCAAGGTCATTCTGTTTTTATGATTTATGATGTTGTTACCAGTGAAAGTAATTGTTCATACTAATTGAAGAATGTGAAAATCATAATTGTTAGTTGCCACTGTGAGACGCCATTTCTTACTAGCTTGTTTGGTGTCACGTGCGACCTATACTTGCATTTTTTTTTTATAATATGCTTCCTAACTTTGACCTTGGTTTAGTGATTGTCGTTTGTGAGAAAATCTTGGCTAAATCGAGGCTAAGTGGGGGCAGCTGTAGTATTTTGGAGTTTATCCTTAACTTGTGCATTGTATTTGTCTCAATTGGGTCAGCATAACAGTGGATAGGGAAGCCTTATGGCTTATTGTGAAGGAAGCAATAATTTTGCATCATTGTTCCTTTATTCTCATCACATATCCACTACATGATACTTCTTACTAGCATTCATTTTCTTCAGCACTTCACAAATTCATGACATGACATCGTTTGCGTCGTCCCTTTATCACGCATGTTGGATTTTCCATCCTAATGATGATCATCATGCCCACAAAATAATATCCTTTCTTTCTTTTTTAATCTTTCCTACACAGATTTATTCTTTAGTTAAGAGTTCATATGAGCTGACAGAGACTCAACATGAAGAAACTTAGGTGTTCTTTTCAAGAATAAAAGCAAAAGCATAAGAAACAGGACTGTCCTCTGAACCCAAAAGGAATCAACCCTGAAAACATGAGCTAAGTTGGTGGTTTGAGACAAAGGAAAAAAGCTAGCAAGTCACACAACACGATCTTTGAGGGGCACTCAATCTCTATTATCTTCGGTGGCCACCCAAAAGGGGGGAGATGTTAGTATATAGGCCCAACAAGCCTTACGACTTGATCTGCTTTCATCCAGATCTGGCCCACAAAACCCAAGGCCCTTGATCTCAATTGAGAAGCCTATGACCATGATTTTAGTGAAAATCAATGAAGGTAACAGGGAGGCCATGCTGAAAGGACAAAAAAGATCGTGGGAAAAATAAGCAAATAGGATGTAATAGGTATAAAAGCATAATGTAGTCTATGGAGTATCTCATTCCATCTTGTGTAAGGTGTTTCCCACAACTTTAACAGGTCTCGCACATGATTGGTTCACATTGCTTCGATTGGGAATCATAATAATTTTCAAAGAAATGTCCCGCTCATTTTTAGGCACTTTCTCAGCAGTAAGCTTAATCAAAACACCCCGACCACCTAATGGCCATGTGCCAGGCCCTGGATTAGTCACTTTAGGACTATGTCTCATGATTCAATCGAGAAGTTTCACAAGTTAATCAACTATAAGATTCGGTGGCGATGGCGGCCATTATGGAGGGATTGAGAGAAAGACCTTTCTTTGAGGCCTTATATCGTGAACCGACACAAAACATGCTAAAACTCTTGGCCCTGATAGAGAAGTATATCAGGAATGAAGAGGGAGCTAAAAGAAAGAAAGAAAGAAAGAAAGAAATGAGAAAGAAATTCCCTCAATTATGTAAATAGCTCCAGGATAAGATTGAGACCCTAATCCACGATGGACACTTATAATAATACATTGGTTCAAAAAGAGATAGTTTTGTCCCTCGAAGTGAACTCCTTCTAGAACAATTGACGATAGGTCAAGTAAAGACAATAGATGATTTCTTAGTAGGACCAATCTAAGAGGTTATCGACATGAGTACTGGGAAATCAACTATAAGATATGCTGAACCATTAGGGAAGAAGACATATGCGTAAGCACATAAATTTAGGAAGGAGGATCAAAGAGGGTAGTAATAAGCTTCTTAGACAGAGGTCTTCTAAAGGTGTAAGTTTCCTATGATGATGCCTTAATAAAAAGTTTAGTTATTGCAAATTACCAAATTAGAAGGATGTTGGTTGGCATCAGTAGCTCAGTGAATGTGATTAACGAACTAGCTTTAGTTCAAATGAAGCTCGCAAAGGAAAGGCTTAAACTTTACAAGGCCAATTTAGTAGGCTTTGGTGGAGAATCGATTTCGATGGAAGGGTCATAACCTTACCATAGATTGCAGGCATTCCACCAAGGTAAGCGCATGTCATGACTAAATTTCTGGTGGTAAAAAACCCCTTCAGTAGACAATGAAATACTTGGGAGATTTGGACTCAATACCTTCTAGGTGATAACCTCAAGCTACCATTTATTGATAAGGTTCCCAACATTGAAGGGAGTGGGTGAAATTAAAGGTAGCTAAGCGGTAGCCAAGCCATGTTTCTTCACCACCTTATGCCATTAAAAGACAAAAAAGAATGAAATATGCCCCATTAATGAGATAGACCTTATCGATGATAACAAAGTATGCCTCAATGAATTAATAGGAAAACTTGAGATGGTAGAGATTATTCCTTGAAAATTTATGAAGATAGGATCTATTCTAACAACGACTATTATCTTTCCTTAAAGACAACCTAAAGGACTTCATATGTATAGTTGTTAACATGCCAGTGATTAGTGCAAAAGTTACAAAGCCCCGTTTAATGGTAGACTTGAGCATTAAACTAGTTAGGTAGAGGAAATAAAGTTTCAGCCTCGAAAGGCAAGAAGTCATTAGAGAAAAAATCCAAAAGTTATCAGTAGCTAAGTTCATCAAGCAGGTCTAATAGCTGAAATGGCTCTCGAACGTGGTACTAGTCAAAAAGTTGTAAGGGAAGTGGCTTATGTGTGTGGACTTTACAAACCTTAATCATGTATACCAAAAGGACTAATTTCCACTTCTTAGAATAGATTAGTTGGTCGATAATATGGTCGAGTATAAGGTACTAAGTTTTATGGATGCTTTTTTTGGTATAATTTGATAAAAATATGTGCGAATGATGAGGAGTTTTATGGATGCTTTTTTTAGTATAATTTGATAAAAATATGTGCGAATGATGAGGAATTAACCTCTTTTGTCACCAATGTTAGCACCTTTGCTACAAAATATGTGCGAATGATCAGATCGGGTGAAACCTAAAAGCATATGTGGATGATATGATTGTTAATAGTCATAAGGAAGAGGACCACTTGAAAAATTGAGGGAGATATCTACAGTTTTAAGAAAGTGCAGTATGAATTTGAACCTGAAAATATGTGTTTAGGGTAACATTTGGTAAGTTTTTAGGATTCATGATCATACACTAGGGAGTAGAAGCTAGCTCAAAGAAGGTGAAAGCTATCATGGACATGCAACCCATGACTTCAGTCAGAGATGTGCAGTGATTAAATGATAGAGTAGCTACACTAAGAAGGTTCGTTTCCAAAGCCTTGACAAGTGCCTTTCATTTTTCAAAACTTTGTGCTGGAAAAAGGAGTTCACATAGACAACCCAATGCTAAGAAGCTTTTTAACAAACTCAAGGAATATCTGGTGTCCCCCATTTGTTAGTCAAATTATTCCTCAAATAGAATCTTTATGCTTACTTGTCCACATTAAAAGAGGTAAAGGCAACTGTACTGACAAGGAAAGTAGGGGACTCACTGCATCTAGTCTATTATGTAAGTAGAATTTTGCGTGAGGATAAAGTAAGGTAAAGGGGTGGTAATTTTTGACTCAACCGATCAATATGATATGAACTTGATACGAAGTAATAGGGTTGGGTCATAATCAGGTTGACTTATTTAAAACATGATAAAAATTTTCATGTTATGTGTTAACCCGGGAATCCATTTATAACCTATCTAACTTGATTATTAAAACTATGTTGTTTTAATAACCTAGAAAGTACAAACCTTAATATCTCAGCTCACATTCACTTATTTGTATGCATTCTACAGCTTCATCCTTAGTTTTTTCCCTCCTATCATCGGCGTCGCACTCTCTATTTTTTTCCTTTTCATTAACTTTACAAGATTTAATCATCCAAGTGAACAAGTAAGATGCTATCTTCATCTTAAATCTACATAGGTCGATCGCTAGTCAAATCTTCATAGTTTAACATTTAGTATGTTTTGCCTTTCACCTTTGGGCATTTTTCTCCATTTGCTGTATTTCTATTTTGTTTCCTCTTTAGGTTGTATCTTAAATTCTATTGTTCAACGTTGTGATTTTTATGATTGTAGGTTAGGAAATTTTATTGTTTATTTATGTAATTCATTAGTATTAGGTTTTTTTTTTTTTAAACTATTGGGAAAATGATTAAATCCCCGTGTTAGTGGTGATTGTAGGTATTTGCAATTTTAGCTTTCTTCTAAATCTTCCTATTTGGATTGGTCTATTTGGCGATATGTATTTGGAAGTAGTTGATTGAGTCTATTTGTAAAAATCTTTTAGATAGTATTTTAAGTATTATTTTAATAATAACTGGAATATGTATATATAGGCATGATATTTTTACCTTAACTTAGAAAACTTGACATTGGACTATGTGATTCATTACTTGTTAGGCCACATATTAACTACTCTTGTGTTAAAAATTAGAATATTTATGTTGCATATTCCATTCTTGTCCTTAGCTTAAACACTATTTAACCTTACTGTTACCTAGAGCAAACGATGTAAAAGAAATAATTACAACAATAAAAGTATCAATATATTAAGGCATTAGTTGCTAGAATATTCATGATGAAAAATGACATCTGATATATATTATACAATGAGTGACATTGCGTCATGTATATAAAATTATTTTTGTAATAAGGTCTTAATTAAGATTGTGGCATATCAGTGTATCAAGATCTTACTAATTAAGATGTATGACCTTAGGATGATTCTAATTTTTATAAACTCTTTATTGTTTGATTTATTTCACTATCAAGTAACCATTGATAGTGAAACAAATATTTTGGAAAAAGAAGCTAGTGTTCCAAAGAAAAAGTCTAGTGTCAAACGAAAAAGGTAGCAAACTTCATAAGTGTGGGAGTTTTTTTATGCACTTCCTCCTTAGAAAGACAACAAGAAGAAATATCAATGCAATCAATGTGGAATTAGGTATATTGCTAACTAGAAGTATGAAAATGGCAATATGAAACGTCACCCAGAAAATTATATAAGAAGAACTAAACGCGATGTAGGTCGGTTACTTCTCTCTAAAACTGGTGGTACAATGTTAGCTTTAAAATTTTATCTTAAAACTTTTTAGGATTATGGTAACAACTATTGTAATTATCCATGATCTTCCTCTTTAATTCGTTGAATGAAGAGGGATTCGATCTTTGTTGATGTATCTAAAGGAAGATTTGCACATTGTGATTGGAAATACTTGTAAGATTGACTATTTGAAGATGTTTATAGAGAAAAGAGCATTTTATTAGAGTTAACACTAGGTAGAATTAGTTTACTTTAAATTGTTAGTCATCTCTGAATACTAATAGGTACGTATATCTAACAACCATTTCATTTACAAAGATTAGAAATTACAAAAAATGATTTTAAACTTTGGATTTATGCCACCCCTTCATAATGGGATTGCATCGTCTGAAAAAATTCTTACTTTTTTGATTGAATAGGGGATTGATATGAGAGTTTTTTCACTTATTTTACATAATATATATACAAATGATGCTTGAATTGGTTTATTAAAATTGCATTGCTTGAAAAGAATGAACTTTTGTGTGAGGTAACCATTTTCACATATGTTACTATGTTCACATTTTGAATTTATAGTTCAAGATAGGTTGAAAGTGATAGATGATTCAATTATTAAGATTTTTGAAAGTGTAAAATATATGAAAGGTTCTCAAGGAAGGAAACAGAAATTTTTGGAGTGTGTTAGTCACTGCTCTTTTGATGCAAAAAAAAAAAAAGGGTTTAAGGCAAGATGTCCTAACTAGATGGAATTCGATGTATACTACGCTTAAAAGTGCTATTTATTATCATTGTGCTTTTATGCATTTAGTGTTAAGTGATTCAACTTACAAGCATTGTCCATTTAGGATGAATAGGAAAGAGTGGAAAACATTAGTAGATTTTTGTCATTATTTTATGACATTTCATTTATTTTTTCTGGTTTGAGATATCTAATTGCAAACTTGTATTTTTCTAGGATTTTCACTATTTTATTGGCTTTAAAAGATGAAATGGATAATGGAGGAAAGTTCATGCAATTAATGGTAAAAAAAGATGCATGAAAGGTTTGCTAAGTATTGGGCTGATTTCAGTGCAATCTTATCTATAGCATTGATATGAGATCGTAGTTACAAGTATAGTTTTATCGAATAGTGTTACAAGAAGTGATACGGTGATTGAGGAGTTAATGAGTTTATGATTTTGAAAGATGACATATTCTCTTTTTATTCTGAGTATGTTAATGTAAATCATCTGGAAATTCTTTCGACCACATTGACTCTAATTACTTTATCATATGTAGGTGCATCTCATAAAAATTTTCATACCTTTGAAGGATCCTTGAATTCTTTGAAGCAAGATGTATTGAAGGTGTGTAATACTTCTCTTTATTATTTATTCTTTGCGTTTAATTTCTTTAGGTGTCATTTTGAAATTTATTTTTATTCTTTTAAAAATTTTTCTCTTTAAGAATTTAATAAATTTCATTGTTAAGAGCTTGCCCTACGGAAAAGTCAACTTGAATTTTACTTGGATGAGCCTAGAGTTGAATTAGAAATTGAATTATGTATACTAGAATATTAGAGGGCTCACTAATATAGATATAATAAGTTTTTTGCAATGGCAAGCGATGTTCTTACAAATAACTTAAATAACATCATTTACATCTTGGGAGGAAGTCCAATGATTATGCAGGTTTCAATCAGCAATAGTTAATGATGCTTTGAAAAATATTAAAAGGTCTTATTCTCGGATGATATCAACTTAAGAAACTAAAAAAGGCTCCGTTTTAAGGACAACATCAACTTAAGAAAATAAAAAAGGGCTCCGTCTTAAGGATGGCATCAACTTTGAAACTAGAAGGCTTTGTTCTAAAGACGACATCATCTTGAGAAATCTAAAATTGCTTCAAGGATGGTCATTCTACAATCTAAAGATTTCATCCATTGATGATTATATTAAGAGATCTGAAGAGTTTTTATCCATCAGCAACTATTTTGATCATTATAAAAGAGTTTTGTCTGTTGACAACTATTCTAAGAAACTTAAAGAGACTTAATTTGTCTACCGGTAGTCATTCTAAGAAATCTAAAGAGATTCTATCCACCAAAAAATATTCACTGATAACCATCTTTAGTAATTTGAAGGGAATTTACTGACAATTGTAACAATTATGAGAAAACAAAAGAGTTTCATGTACTAAGGATTAAAGATCTTCATTCATTGATGACTATATCATCTTGAAAAGATGAAAGGTTTTTGTACACCGATGTTTTTTTTTTAATATAATGAGAAAACTAAATAACCAATCTGACAAAGGCTCTCATAATACTTTTCCTTGTTTGGAAGGATTAAGAGATTGTTCATGCCTTCATGAACAAACGTATCATACCTTATTTCAAGATAAAATGTGTCGGAATGTGCCATATATGCATGTTTATACACGTGTATGATCATTTCTTTCTCTTTCTCTCTCTTTTTGAATTTATAATTGTCTTTCTTCTTGTTTTTCCTTCTTTCTCTCGTATTCTTTCTCTTATTCTCTGTCTTATTCTCTCTCTCTTTTTTTTTGAAACATAAGTGATCCTTTTTTTTATTAATTTCTCATATGATACTCGATCTCAAAGCTTTGACCAAAATATAAACTCTATCTTTCTTGAGGTTGATCTCAGTGATAAATTTAATCTTAACAATGCCCTTGGCTTAATGGAAACATATTTGGTTTATCATCCCTTTGATATTGGCGAACTTGAATGTTCCATGCAAATATGATTTTTGCTTGTTCTTTCAACTCCATTAGGAATCATCAAGATTCTTATCTATCCTTAGATTTATCTTGGTTAATTTGAAATATGCAACTAACTACTTCAAAAATAAATGTTGGTTACGTAATGTCATAATTTCATTTAAATTTGATCATTAGTTACTTTTAGAATTGACACTCATTTATTGAATCATGTTTGCAAGCGTAATTTAGACAATAAGATTTTTTGGGAGAAAAAAGTATTCGATCAAAGATGTAATCAAGTAATTGAATAGAAAATATTTGAAATGACTTTTATATTAAATTAGGTCAAAAGTCATAATGACAAAAAGTAAGGCCTATAAAGAATAACAAACATTTCAATGCTATTTGTTTATCCAAATCTCACCTGAAGAGCTTCTTTTTTTTTTTTTTGACGATTTTGATCTTTTAAAAAAGATTTTAAACACTAATTTCAACCTAGATCTTCTCACGAATGTACAACTATTGATTTTTCTTCTTATTGTTTTTCACTAGGGAACAGTTTTAACTTTGCTTATTTTTCTCCTTGAAAATAGATTGCCTTTCTTCAGGTTTTCATTTTCTTTTTAGACATAACACTTCTTTACAATATCTAAATTAATTAGTTTAGGGAGATCACCACTGTTTATTTTAGTTAGGATTAAGTCTCCTTTAAAGAATGCTCTCTTAACAACATATGGGCCTTTCCACTTCAGTATCCATTTGCCTCGAGGATCTGAAACATTCTTCGAAATCATCTTTGATACTAAATCACCTCATTTGAATACTCTTGTGCTTACTCTGTTATTATTATTATTTTTCATTATGCTTTTGTAGAACTACGCATGATAAATAGCTTTAATGCATTTCTCGTCAATCAAGTTTAGTTGTACTTATTGGGCTCTGATTCACTCTGCTTCTTTTAGCTCAGCCATGATCACTCTTAGTGAAGGAATTTCAATCTTTATGGCTAATGCAACTTCCATCCCATATACCAATGAATAAGAGGTAGCATTTTGTGCTAGTCTTTGTGCACTACTATCATCTTTTGCACTATCTTCTTAATGTTTTAATTAGCCATTTCCACTGTTCCATTCATTTTAGGATGGTAAGTTGCTAAATTGTCGTGTCAAATTTTAAATTGTTCATAAATCTCCTTCATAGCTTTACTATTTAAATTTTGAGCATTATTTGAGATGATCCACTCTAATAGGCCGTATTGACAAATGATTTCTTTTTTGATAAAATGGTTAACCATGACCTTGAAAATGTTAGCAAAAGAAAGCTTTCACTATTTTGTGAAGTAATCAATGAATCCTAAGATGAATATGTGTTTATTAGAAGATTTCGGGGTGAAAGGTCCAATAACATCAAAGCCCTATAATAAAAATGATCAAGGTGCATTCATTACATTCAAAGGGAATGATGATACATGTATCTTATTAACATAAATTTGATTTATTGGTATTTTCTCACATATTGGATGTAATCTTTTTTTTACTGTTAGCCAATAATAACTTGCCTTCATAATTTTCCTAGCCATTACAAGTCTACTAATGTGTATTTCATAAGTACCTTCATGGATTTCTCTTAAGATCACTTGGGCCTCACTTGTATCAACACACCTTAATAGAGTCTGATTAGATCTCTTTTTGTAAAGTACTTCCCCGTCTAGTATGGAATTCAGGGTTAACCTCTTTAATGTTTTTTTGTTATTCTCTGATGTCCTTTTTAGGTATCGTTGATCCTTAACATAATTTGAATGTCATGATACCATGGATTGCCATCTTTTTCTTTCTTGACCACTAAGTAGTGCATTGGAGATTCTAAAATACTCATTCGAATTAGCAAGACTCGCGAAGCATTTGTCGCTTGAAACATTGAAGTCAATGTTACCAATGCACCCACCATTTAATTTTCATCTCTAAGGAAGCAATTGAAATTAACTTCTTTGAAATTCTTGAGTAATTTTATGGCCAGCTCTTGGTAACTAACTAACTCAGGATGTCTTATCAATGATTCTCACTTTAATTAATATGAGTAGACCAGAGTCCCAAAATATATCTAACTTTGCCACTTTTTAATCTATTACAGCTTTTAATCCTACGATGCATGCCTCATACTCGACAATATTCTTAGTAGAATTAAAGTCTAGTCGAGTTATGAAAGGATAATACTGGCCTTTTGATGATTTTAAAACTACGCCAATCCCATGTCTTATATTATTTGCCGCCCCATCAAAAGATGTTTTCAAATATCAGACCCTCCTTCTATATCTATAGGCATAATAGCCATCAAGGCCTCATTATAAAAATCAAATTTTATTGATTTGGTTTTCATTAGCACAGTCAACCGAAAAGTCTACTATGGCACTCCTTTTGATGACCTTCTAAAAAATATAAATGAGATCGTACTCTAACAATAACACTTACCATTTAGCCAGTATGCCAAATAATGAAAGTTTTTCAAATAGGTACTTGATGGGATCTAACTTGGCAATTACCCATATCGTGTGACTTAATAGATATTAGTGAAGTTTGTGTGTGGCCCAAGGTAGTACACAACAAATTTTCTCAATTAATGAATATTTTAACTCATAATTAGTAAATTTTTGCTTAAGCAATATATATCATGCTCTTTTTTATTAGATTTGTCTTATTGCACTAATACACAGCCTAGTGACCTCTCGTGCACCGTTAAATACAAAATTAATGGGTTCTTTAGTATTTATGACAACAGTAATGGAGAGTTGGATAAATAATTTTTTATTTTATTAAAGGCTATTTAGCATTCTTTATTCCACTTACTAAAGTCATTCTTTCTCAATATTTTGAAGATGAGATCACATATGTTTGTCAATTAGGCTATAAATCTTGAAATATAATTCAACATTTCTAAGAAGCTTTGAAGTTCTTTTATTGTCTTAGGTGGTGACAAATTCTAAATCATCTCGACTTTATCAAGATCAACTTCGATACCTTTCTCACTTACAATAAGGCCCAACAATTTTCTTGATTTCATGCCAAAAGTGGACTTATTCAAATTCAACCGTAACTCATCTATTTAAAGCCTTTAAAAAAGTTTCCTTAGATCTTCCACATGATCTTCACCTTTCTTGGATTTGGCTATTGTGTCATTGACATATATTTTAATTATTTTATGCATCATATCATGAAATGAGATTACCATAGCGCGTTGGTAAGTTGCACCATCATTTTTCAACCAAAATGGCATTAAGCAAAAAGTTCCCTAAAGGGTGACAAATGTTGTTTTTCTGTTACCTCGTGCCATTTTTATTTGGTTATATCTTAAGTTTCCATTCATGAAAGAAAATAAAGAATATTTGTTTATATTATCCGTGAGATGTCATAAAAAGTTATCCTTAGGATTTGCTCAATTAAAATGTATGTAATCTACACACATCCACACCTTGCCATCTTTCTTTAGTACTAGGACTATGTTAGCCACCCATTCTGGGTAACATGCCACAATAATAAATCCTATATCTAATTGTTTTTATATATATTCTTTAATTTTCAACAACACTTTTGCCTTCATTTTTTTCAACTTTTGTTGAATTGGTGGGCATCATAGTTTTAGTGGCAGTTTATACTCGATAATACTACTATCCAACCTTACTATATGTTTATTTGATCATACAAACACATCCATTAGCAATTTTATTAACTCCGTTCTTGTGTTTGAACATAAAGTAATCCTAATTTTTACTTCTTTTTTTTTTTTTATTTCATTCCCCAAACTAATGGCATACGTGGACTCTTAATGTGTTATAGATTGTTTTTGCTCTTGTTTAATCATTCTTGATAAATTTAGGGGGTGATATATATTCTCTATTATTTTCTTTCGATTCAAAATCATCTTGACGTAGAAATTATTCGAGATTCAATTGAAAATTAACATTCATAGCATTAGGATATTCATTGTGTGTACCCCTAGACATGAAAATGGGAATATCTTATTTGGATGCTTTAAAATGGATGAGAATGAAAGAGTGAATAATAAAATAAATATTGGGTGGGAATAAAAGAGTGCATTCATTAATAATGATCAAACTTAGACACAAAGTTAGACAATCATATTTCCTCGATAATGAAAACTACTAGAAATTCTGTTGTTGTCCAATTATTCAAAGAAAGTCCGAAGGAACATGAATGGATTCCACAATCTTGCTCCTCTATGTGTGAGTCCCAATCATGTTGATTAAGAGGTGGGAAAGCTCTTTTTTAAGCTTGCCCTTAATTTTAATGATAATATGTATGGGCTTCTTAGGGATAAAAAAAACAGCTAATTTGAACACTTGATGCAATGGCATGCTGTATTTTATGGGCTTTGTCTCCTAAATTTGGGCCCTTTAAAACAACATCTTCCTCTTCTTTTTTTTTTCTTCAATAATCTAGATTTTATCTACTTTAATTCTTTTATAGCCTAAGCTAGTATGATCTTTGTTTTTAGGGATGTCTAGGGCGAGCATCATCCTTTATAAAGTTTTCCATAATCCTTTTTCAATTTTGCATCCTTTCTATAGGGTCTAGCCTAACTAGAATTTCATATTTTTAGAAATACAACGTTCACATGCCCATGCATGTTCAGTAACATTCACAAATTTTAGTGCCTTAAAAGAATAATCCTCTATGTTTTCTAGAGTCTTAGTATAGGGGTAACTTGATGAAATTAAAGCTATGATGTCTTCTTCCTCTTTGATAGCGATAAACTGATTATCTATAATCATCTTGACTTAGCTAGTGTAATGTCGAGGGCACAATCCTGGCCATATGAATCCAAGGCCCTCTGAGCAAGCAGTTAAAAGAATTATTAGTGTCCATCACCTAATATTCAATATTGTAAGTGTAAGGACCTATCTTTATTGGCAATTTCATAACTTCAATCACTTCTCTTTTCAAGCTGTCAAATGCTCATGTTGTTATTATACTTTGGCTCATGTATGACATATCAGCAAGAAGCCTTCTCACGGTAGATAAAGACCATTATGTTTAATGACGATCCATTATCTATTAAGACCCTAGATATGGTATAGCCTTTGCACTCAGTTGATATATGTAAGGCCTTGGTAGAACCTCTCCCATCCATTGGAATTTCATCATTAGTGAACATAATAAAATTGTGAACCATTAAATTTCTTACTAGGTCACCTATCTTTTCTAAGGATATGTCATAAGGTAAATAGGCATACTTTAATAACTTCATTAGGGACACGCAATAAGACTTTAAACTCAGTAAAAGTGATAACAGTGAGATCTTAACTGGTGTTTTTTGTAATTGGTTAATCAAATAGTATTCACTATGTTTAATGAATTTTAAAAACTTTAAAGCCTCTTTTTTGGTGATAGGATGCCTTTTACCAATTTCTTTGTCTTTCTTCTTCTTAATTAAGTGGGTCACAACTTATTTTTCCTTAAGCTTTATAGGGCCATAACACTTCCTACTCTGAGTAATATGGCTTGGCCTTACCATATTAACTACTTCGAATTCTCCCTTATTTATCTAGACTTGATAATTTCAAGGAATAATATGTGTATTCTTGTATGAAAAAGGTGTTAGTATCTTAATAACCACTTTTAGTTGAATTTTTATGATTGTATTTACCTGAGGATTTGTTACTTTAAGTAAGCATGCTATTAATAACCACTAGCTTTGATTTTTTAATGGGGTTTTTTAACAATCTTTCTTCTATAGTCTTTAACATGTTAATAGTCAGTTGTCCGTGCATTGGTAATGGATTATTATCCATATTTGCGCTAGGGCCTATATCAAACCTTAGGGACCCATGATTAACTAAAGATTGGACCTTGTACTTAAACGATGTGCAATTCTCTATATTGTGCCTAATTATTCCATTATGGTAAGCACAAGTCAACTTTAAGTCATAACACTTAGGGTATGAAGGTTACAACAATTTTAAGAATTTTGGGGCTATTAACCTTCTTTCTAACAATTAGGGATACAACTCACTATACATTGTTGGGATCGATCTTATCGGGACCTTCAGATGCTGAGATTGTGATCTTACTTATTGTCAGGGATTAGGATTGTTAAGGTTTTGAGGAGTAGTAAGAGGTGGTAATGCCAATGGTTGTTATAATGTTAATGGCCTTGGCACTATATGAATAGCATTTATGGCTGAATAGTAAGGTGTAGGCTAACGAATCCTCAAAAACTAGTACGGACAAGGTTTCGGGTTGAAAAATGAAAGTTGATAAAAAGTCTATTGAGAAATTTGGTTTGTTTCTCCTTTTTTCTTTCCCATTATAGTCATCTTTACATTATTTAGATCTTTCAACCATCCAAGTTTGTAGGCATTCTCAAAAATTTCTCCTTGCCTAACTATCTTAACAATTTTTTCGCTTGACATAGCAAACAGCTTCCCATAGAATGGGTGCTTCAATGTATTGATATATAATTATGAAAACTCATCCTCGGACAAAGCTGTATGGACTCTTGTTGCAACTTTACACTACCTTTGAGCATATTCTTTAAAGGATTCGTTAATTTTTTTTGCATATATTTTGTAAAGTAATTCGATTTGGTGCAAGCTTTACCATGTGCTAGTAATGAATCATAAGGTAGCGGCTAGATCTTTCCAAGATTAGATTTAAAAGCTTCTAAGTTAGTGTACTAATCGATAGCTTCTTCCATCAAGCTGTCTTGGAAGCAACATATAAGCAGCTTTTAGTTGTCCTCATGTCCATGCATCTTATGTAAATACATGTGGATATGCATGCGTGGGCATTGAGTCCCATTGAATTTTTCAAATTTAAGTGCTTTAAACTTTAATGGTAATAGTAGTCAGGCATTAAGCTGAGGTCTGACATATCTAGCCTCGAAAATTTGCAAGCCTCCTCAAACCCTTTCACTTTTTCTACTAACATTTCATAATTTTATAATAATTCTTTATTGTTGATGTTTTCAATCCTCAATTCCTCTATTTTTATTGGATCATCCAATTTGGGTACGTAGATTAACTCTTTAACTTCTGATATTCTAATATATGCATCAAGTGAAGCATTTCTCTAGTGGGTTACGAAGGTCCCACTTCCCACGACATGCATATTTTCTAAAGTCTCTTAATCCACAGCAACTCCCTTTCCCTCTATCTACTGCATCATCTTCATCATTTGGAGGAATTGGGAATGCATCTCTTCTTGACTACATGCCATTTTCTCTTGTGCCTCTTATTGGTTTTTTATCATCTCATATTTGGTTTTTTACATGCTTTTTAACCTTTCCATCTTAGCTTGCTGATCTTCCATATTATCTTTTGTCTTTGAGTGAGTTCTGTAGGTCTTTATAACAATATGGTGTTTCAGATTTCCTATACTTATATTGTAATCCTAAATTGAATATTTTAGTGCTAAAATGTAATGCATACATGCATGATGGTTCGTATGAATGTAAAACTATTAAGAAGTTCGTTAACTTTGCAACTTGACACAAATAAAGATTTTTATTAGTTTCATAAAGCATTCGTATGCATGGTTAATATATGATATTAGGTCCATAATTAAAGATATCCCAAGAAATTTGGCGCAGATACTAGGTTCTATCCAAGAAAGTAGTCAATTCCTTTATGTTCTTATTCCCCATTAAAACCTTCATTCTGAATTCTTCAATTTCTAAAGACATTTGTCGTGGTGACTTTTGTGGCTTTTTCAACTCAAAGTAAGATGATATTGATGCTTTTTTGGCTGTTTCCAGTTCTACCATATATTTTTCTTTATTTGCACTAGTTACCATATATTTCTCGTGCCTTGTTCTCCCAAAATTTTAAAATTTTCAATGTGTTTTCTAGTTCTACATGCAAGTTATCTTGTTTTAGCATGTGCTCCAAATGAAACATTTTATGTTGGTACTTTTCTTCCTTTAGTTGTTGCATTTGCATTAATTCTTTTATTTCTTTTATATTTCAAGGATCATTAAGCTCCAACATATCCTTTAGCCTATGAATTTTTTGTTCTAACTCTAATAAGGCTATGGTCAATTAGTCTCGTTTTTGGAACCTCCATTACAACTATCAGTCTTTTTCTTGCATTTGCTCTGTAGTTGATTCACTTATGTGGTGAGGAGTTTAAGTTTCTCTTCTTCCCTCTTGACTATCCGAGTCCAAGTTTTAGTCTTGTCTTCTATCCTTAATTTTTTGTAGCTCTCCCTTGAATCTTCTGCTTCCTTCTTGGTTGTATCCCTTTCTTCTTTGGTCTTTTTGACAATTTCTTTTATCTCTTGCTTATATCTTTCAACTTCTATTTTATTTGCTGTCAGCATGTGAGACGATTCTAGATGGAATAATTAATGTGGTAAAATAACATTTGTAATCCTTCTGACTTTATATTAGTCATATCTTGTTTATTTTTATCCGTTAGTTTCTCTATTGTGACGCAATCAGTTTGCTTCCATGCTCTTATAATTTTTATCCAACCTAAGGTGTTTGGCTTATCATATCTAGATTCTTTATTTTTATCCCATGAGTTGTTGGCATAAACTAATTTACCCTAAGCTGTCTAGGCACTAAAAGTGGTATATATCTAATTCTACCTCATAATCCTAGCAATGGTACACAATTGAATTTCTCTGATTGATATAAAATAGACTCATATTAGATCATTGGGCTAACTAGTGAACTTCTCCTTTTACCATTTCGAACAAAAACCTCTTCGATTCATTCATTGTCTTTGATGCAGGCCATGTTGCATTATAGAAGTCTTCAATTGGATTCTTATTCAGAAAGCCTTTAAATACTTTTTTAGTGCTCATAAAATGACTCCTCAACCATATGTACAATAGTAGTAGTCCTCCAAATATTTTGCCTTCCCCGTTCTGCCTACAATAGTTCAATGACATGAAAGTTTTTGCTAGAATGGCTGAAATTGAATTGGCATCACATCTAATCATACTAAAAAGATCCATAATTGTCATTTCAATGTGCTGCTAAACCTTTAGAAATAACACTAATCCATATATGGTTATAGCTAGCCTTTCGACATCTTCTTTGATATGATTCCGCATGAACTCCAAGAGAAAAATCTTTCATCAAGTATTTCCTTTCCTTTTTTCTCTTTATTTGTTTCTCTGCCTCTTCTTTTTTTGTATACCAAAAATATGGGACAATTGTTTGACTCTTGGAACTAGTTTTTCTCTTGTTTAGGTAAATCTTGTTGGGCTTCTTGAACTTTATCCCCAAAACACAGTATATTCCTCCAAGGTTGGCATTAAGTGTACTTCTCCAAAACAAAAGCATAGATAGATAGAGTCGTAGAACTTTACTGCAACACAAATCAAGGCTTCCTCGACTTGCATGAATAACGAATTTTTGATATGCTCGTATTGTTTGTCAAACTTGTCCTTGTGTTCCTGACTTGAGAAATTCCATGATTGTGATAGTTCTAATTGATTATTTCCTTTCAAGCCCAGTTTGTTTCTCTTGGCAGTTTAGACTTAAAACTCTATGTTAGACAATCCTAAAATTCTTGTTTTACGACTTTTGACCAACACTGGACTTTATAACTCTAGACCATTATTGACATTTACTTGCTTGACTGTGAAGCTTCCATGATTAGCAACGCTTTAGGAATTTAACAAAAGATTATCATTTTTTTTTTAAGCTTGTGAAGTTAATAATTCTCCTAATGACATGCCATGCAAATATAAAGCAAAAGAGTAGACATTAAACAAAGAGTCAGCATCATAACAAGATAAAAATATTCATAAAAAAGAAAAAAATTCATATATAAAACATGACTCTCTTCATGTCCTAAACATATTTTTTCTATGACTAGCTATGGCTTTATCTTAATCTCAGTTCCTTAGTCTTACTACATGCGAGGTTTTAGGAGATTAACTGATTATTTATAGGTTTTCAGATTGCTCCTCACCAGATTGGTAAGGCACTCGAAACACTATTATCATTGTTTCGAAAGTATTAGTTTCTCAAAAATACTGAAGTATTCCAACTTTAATCTAAGTGGAAGTATTTCACTAGCCCATGTAGAAGCAAGGTACTTCTCGAGAGCATAATTTACTTTAGTCCCTCCTAAATTGTATAACTTGGTCGAGAGCTTATGTCTTGCAAGTGACGTGTGTGTAGGAAGTGCGCAAGTCATAATTTAGATGACAATATTTAATGTAAAAGTATAGGTGTAAAACAAGTAAATAATTAATCGATCAGTAATTTTAAATGCAAAAAATATGAAATAAGTGGGAATCAAGACTAAACTTTAATTTTCAAAACCGAAAAGTTGTCCATAATCAAAATTTGGCTTGCTCATTGGAATAAGTCCCGAATGGAGTCACTAAACTATCACAACAGGTTTTTGATCAGGGGATTGAATACTCAAAATGACATGCAAATACAATGACATATTGATACTAAACTAAGACGTATAGTGACATTGCTTAAAGTATATAAATAATTTTATTGTTTTATAATTTTAACACAAACGAATAATTAATATTTAATATCTAAATTTAGGTTTTAAATTTGATTTTTTATTATTTTGTAATTAAAAATAAAAATTAATTAAGGACCATATAAACAAAATATTTTAGAGAATACAAAGATTTCTCTTTTGATATTTTTTTATTATTTTAAATAAAGTATTATTTTTTTAAAGAAAACATGATTTTTATATTAAAAAAAAGAAAACCTTTCTTTAGAGATTTTTCATACTCTTAATTACTTAAGATATATATTTTATTTTTAAATAATAATATTATTATATTAAAAAGCATGAAAACTTTTCTCTTGAGATTTTTTCATACATCTAAACAAATATAATTTTTATTTTTTAAAAAATAATTTTATATTAAAAATATAAAAAATTTCTCTTGAGATTTTTTCACTTTTTTCAAAAATATTAAATATATATTCAATTTTTTATTTTTAAAAATAAATTTTATATTAAAGAGTATCAAAACCCTTGAGATTTTTTAATATTTCTAAAAAATGTCAAATAAATATTTTTTTAAAAAATTATTTTTATATTAAAAAATATGAAAATATCTCTATTAAGATTTTTTTATACTTTTTAAAACTTTGAAACATATATTTTTAAAAGATTTTTTTTATACTTTTTAAAACTTTGAAACATATATTTTTACTTTTTAAATTAATTTTTATAATAAAAATACGAAAACCTTTCTCTTGATTTTTTTATACTTTTCAAAAATATGAAATATATATTTTTATTTTTAAAATAAATTTTTATTAAAAAATATAAAAATATTTCCCCTAAATTACTTTATGCTCTCAAAATTTTAAAATTTTACTTTTTTATTTTTAAATTTTTATAGAAATTTGAATAGATTTCAAAGTGATTCACAGTCATTTTTTAAAATTATTTTATTAGTATTTTTCTTAGTTTCTTCCATTGCTCCTTTCATTTTTAGTCTGTATGAAGCGGAGTTATGATGCTTTATATTGAATTATGCATATATCTCTTTTATTTGCTTATTATTCAAATTCATAGCATTATTTGAAACAATTCTCTCTAGAGGCCCATATCTGCAAATAATTTCCTTATTTAGGAATCTGTTCATTGTTTTCATCACATGGGTAGAGGATCCAACTTCTACCCACTTGGTGAAATAGTCTATAAGGAACAAAATAAAGCGATGGCCATTTGATACTTTTAGGGATATTGGTCTTACCACATCAAAACCCACATAGAAAAGGGCCATGGTGAATTCATCATATGAATAAGAGATGACGGGGCATGGATCTTATCTTCTTAGATTTAACATTTGTGGCATTTTCTCACATACTAGATTTAGTTCCTTTCCATGGTTAGTTAAAATTACCATACTCTCATGATTTTTTTTTGTCATTTTCGATCCGTTGGCATCAGTGCCATATGTTCCCTCATGTATTTCTTTCATAATCTTGATAGGCTCATTCTTATTTAAGCATCAAAGTAAAGTTTGATCATAGTTCATTTTATATAGCATTTTGTATCTAGGATGAAGTTTATAGGTAATCTTCTTAACATCTTCTTGAGATTTTCTATGGCATTTTTAGGATTTTGTTGATCCTTCACATATTTTTTTGTATCATAATGCCATGGTCTTTTTGGGCAATAAGTAGGTGACTCTTTAATACTCATTTTAATCAACAACACTAATGAAGGATCGTTTACTTTGAACGTGGATTCGAATGTTGCTAATGCCTACCATTTGATTATCTTCTCTTAGAAAATGGTGAAATGTTATTTCTTTGACATTATGATTAATTCTTTTACCAAGGAATAGTATTTTACTAATTTTGGTTCTTGGTCATCCAACTACTTTTTAGCTCATATATTATCAATATTAAGTCCCTAAATAATTTTATATGAGCACTTACTGATCACCGCTTTTAGACCTATGACACATGCTTTTTATTCTACAACATTATTGGTTGACATAAAATCCAATCGTGTCATAAATGGACAATATTACCCTTCTGAAGATTTGAGAATTGCCTCGATGCCATGTCCAAGTATATTAAATGCTTTATTAAAGTACATTTGCCAATACATTCATACTCCTTCAGCTCTTCAGTTATTGCCATTAAATCCTTATCAGTAAAATCAAAGTTTACCACTTGATAGTCATTGTTAGCATGGTTTACTAGGAAGTCATAGATTGCAATACATTTAATAGACTTATGGGAGACATATATCAAGTCAAATTCTAATAATAAGATTTGCCATCATGCTAATCTTTCTAATTAAGAAGGTTTCTTTAATAGGTATTTTATAACATTCAATTTTACAATGATCCATAATTGAAATTTTTGCTTAATTAATTGATTGCATCCTCTTTCCTCATTGAATCACTTTGTTGCACTAGTACATATCCCAATGGTCTCTTATACACTGTTAAATGTAATAAAAGATCCACTAAGGACTAGTGGCATCAATACTAACGGATTCATCAAAACACGTCTTGATTTTATTGAAAGCCTATTGGCACTGCTCATTCCATTTCTCCAATTAATTTTTCATGAATACTTTTGAATATTGGGTCGTATACATTCATCATCTAAGAAATGAATCTTGATATGTAGTTAAGTTTGCCCAAAACTCCTTTAATATCTTTTATCATTTTTAGTGGTGGAAATTTTTGGATAGCTTTCATATTATTGGGATCCACTTCAAATCCTTATTCACTCACCATAAATCCTATTAATTTTCTTGACTGAACCTAAATGTGCATTTGTTGATGTTCAACCTTAATTGGTATTGCCTCAGTCTTTTTTAACAATCTTTGTAGATTCTTTACGTGGCTCTCAATTTTTGTGGGACTTTGTTATCATGCCATCTACATGTACTATAGTAGTCTTATGCATCATATCATGAAAAATTATTACCATTGCTCTTTAATATGTTGCTCCTGCATTTTTGAATCCAAATGGCATCACAAGATGGCAAAATATGCCCTATATTGTTATGATAGCTGTCTTTTCCATATCCTCTAAAGCCATCATTATCTGGTTATAACCTGAATAGCAATCCATAAATGAGAAAAACATAAATCTTGTTGAATTGTCCATTAATGTATTAATATGTAGTAAAAGAAAATTTGTCTTTTTAGGTTAACTCGATTCAAATCTCTATAATCCACACACATCTATACACGCTCATTTTTCTTTGGCACATGAACAATATTGGCGATCCATTCAATGTATTTAGCCACTTCAATGAATCCCACGTTTAATAATTTTTATACCTTTTCATTAAATTTTATTAATACTATTTGGTTTCATTCTTCTGAGCTTCTATTTGGCTGGTGGACATTTTGTTTTAATGGAAACTTATGCTTCATGATATTCTTATCAAGCCTTAGCATATCTTTGTAAGACCACATGAACACATATGTGCACTCATGTAGTAACTCGATTAATTTTGTTTTCATTGTTGAAGTTAGTGTATCTCTTATTTTGACCTCTTTCTTATCTTCTTCCATTTCTAGATTGATCATATTAATTTCCTCTTTGTGAGAGCTTATTTGTTTTTCCTTTTGCTCCATTTTTCAAAGAATTTTTAGGGGTATTTCATAATTTTTTTCTTTCTTATTCTTATAATAAGAGTCATGTTTTACAAGAATATTCAAAACTATATGTTATTAAAGTTTTCATTATCAGAATCTCTAAACAAATGCGTGCCATATTTCTCTTAAAGCAATAAAGATATGATATAAAGATGAAGATGGAGCAAAACAAGAAATTCTATTGATATGGTAAGGAAGTACATGAAGCAAAAAAAAAAAAAAAAGTGCATATTTCTAATGGCCATTCTTGATTTATTTGTTTTATACAGATTTACAATAAGATTAAGAATGATCTTTCCTATTTTACCTATTCTAAAATAATTTTAGCCAAGCTATCCTCATTAAAGATCGATTTGCATTGCAAAATTATACAGATTGAAGATGCGATGAAGGAGTTGGCTATAATCAATTAGATCTATCTTTTCTTTTCCATTCCTTCTCATTTTTTTTTCTCTTTATTCTTTTCTTATTAGCCTTCACTAGCTTGTAGCCCAAGCCCAAACGATTTCTATTTTTTGTGACCTCTAGAGCACAAGCTATTCCTTATAAATTTATTCTAAGTCCATTTCCTGCTTGGCAACTCTTCCCAACGTTTCATTCAACTGGAAGATCATATTGTTAGATAATTTCGATTGGCAAGCCCAATTGCACTTTGTGGCATTCACAAGTTCAAATGTTTGGAATGAGGACTCATATTGGTTTTGTGCTTTAATATAAGGATGTTCTTCTGATATTAGTGCAACCAAGGTTTCTTTTGCTTGCATCATAAAGAGATGTTCCTCCATAACCATTTTGAGTTTCTGATGTTGTGTGGAAGGACCACTCCTATGAGATGTATCTATGATCTTTCTAATAATATATTGTATGATGGAAACATATCCGTCACATAAAGCTCAATTAGATAATAGATTAGCGCTACCTTTAATGTAATATTAATCACTCATTGAATCTGTTATTTCCATCAAATACCTTCACTATTGTAAAATTCCTCCACAAATGACTAATGTCCATTAAGAATCTATCCAATATGCACTAGGAAATTACATTTAGGGATGAGCCATTATTGATCAATGCCTTGGATATTGTAATCCTTGTGTATTCAACTGAGATGTATAATGTTTTTTGTAGACCTTCTTTCATTTGGAAGTATATCATCATCAGTGAAAGATATTAGATTATGTGCTGTGATGTGCCCCACGAGGTCTTTCATATGATCTATAGGGATCTGTTACGATACATAAGCATTTTTGAGTACCTTAATCAAAGCTTCCTTATGAGGCTTAGGGTTCAATATAAGTGACATCAAAGAGTTTTTTTTTTTTTTTTGGTGTTTTCCTTAGTTGATCGATCACACTTTACTCGATGTATTTTATTTATCTAAGAATTCTATGGTTTCTTTTTCTATTACTCTTTATTTAGTGAGCTTATTACCATTTTAGATGGCCTATGGCATTTACTACTCCTTGTCGTATGACTAAGCTCAACTATTTTTGTCACTTCACTTTCTTAAAATGTTGTATTATATCACCAAGGTGTAACATGATTATTTTAGAAAGGAAAAAGGTATAGGAATTATGATGATCATCTTCGATTTTACAGTTGGTATAGGCTATGAAAGCAAGCATGTTAACCTTAAATATGAATGATTTAGTGCCTTCAACCATTCTTATGCCATGAATATCATTGCTTATCTCTATCATATTTATCTCGTGTGCTTCATAAGCAGGCAATGAACTATTGACCATATTAGGGCTATTTGTGGTTTTAAACCACCAGACTCCATTATCCGCTAATGATTGAACTTTGTGTTTGAAATGTTTCGTAGTTCTCGGTATTGTGCCCTATTGCCCCATGGTGGTACTTACATGTGGCATGAGCATCACATCACTTTGAGTATTGAGGTTGGAATGGCTTCACAAATAATGAGGTGATTAATTTACGCTTCAACAGTCAAGGATACAATTTCGAATAGGAGTGGGGTATAAGATCGATAGGTACTCTTTGTCTCTATGGCCTTTATTGCTAGATTTGTTGTTTACATTGGCTACATTCTTTAAAGAGCCTTATACATTAAACTTGAAAGTTAGATATGAAGTTGGGCTCCCTTTTTTTCTTTTTTGGGGCAAATGTTTTCTTCTAGAGAGTAGGATCTTCTAATCTTTCCATTTGAATAACATTTTCAATGAATTCCCCTGTTTGCACAATTTCAAGAAATTTTTATCTAGTCATTATGATCAGCCTCTTGTACAATGGAGCCTTGAGGGTTCCGATAAATGTCTCGCATAACTCCCCTTTAATAAGGAAAGATTGTACCTTGGTTGCGCCTTTTCTGCATCATTTAACATATTCTTTGAATGTCTCATTTCCTACCTTATTCATGTTTTACATAGTTATCATGTTAGGAGTAGTTTTTCCATGTATTAATAGTGGATCAGGAAGGCCATAGTCAAATCTCTACAACTCTGTATTTTTGATGCTTTTAGATTTGTGTACCAATCGAGCACTTCTTATTTCAAGCTATCTTATAAGCATTGTACTAATAACATTTGGTTATTTTTATAATCGTCCATCTTATGCACATGTACTTTAAGATGCATTCACAGACATTTCGTGCTATCATTTTTGTCAAATTCAGGCATTTTGAACTTTAGGAGAATGACTAGCCTAGGGACTAGGCTTAGTTTTACGATGTAGATTCATATATGTTCTCTTGTCCTTTAGAATTCTTTTACTTTCTTTGTCAAGAATTCAACTTATATGAGTAGTTTTTGATTGACATCACTAGCTCTTGTATGCTTCTCAGTTTATACAAGATATTTAGTATCCATTATACTGATAGGATCAGTAACCTTGTTGAATTCATTACTGGTTTTTTATCTGCAATTGATATATATCCTCTCAATTATTGAGGAATTACTTGAAACTCCAACTGCAACTGGACTTACTAGTTGGAAAATAAAGGGTTCTTTTTCTTTTCTTCGTTCTGGCCTTTCCTTTTTAGTAGATTTGCTCCTCATGAGCCTCTTCATAGACTTCATCATTTCTTGAAATTGTTTAGCCATGGAGTTCTGAAGGTCTAATTTTGCAGTATTTGATTCTGTATTTTAGTTTCGTTAGGGTTATTTTTGCCTAAGGGACCTTGATTATTTTAATCCTTGTCTCATATTCTTTTATACTTTTCTTAGTCTTGGCAACATCTAAAACAAATTTCTTTGACTTTGTTTCTCTAGACTTTAACTCTCATCTTAGCTTTTCCTAATTCTGCAATTAGTAGGTTTTGATCCATCATTCTTACTAGTTGATTCAACTTGAACGTGTATTTTGCTTCCTTTCATTATTGATGTAGCTTCATTTCTCTCATCTGTCCTTGATGGTTGACTTGATTCATAAAAATGATTCTCTAAATTTCCTTATTTTCTTTTTTTATCTCTTGTAAGGCTTTGGCTTTCCTCTTCAACTCTTTATGTTTCACTGTGTTTTCATTTATAAAGAAGTCTTTTTTTTTTCTCTTAGCTCTTCTATTTCTTGAATCAGTCATCGCATTTCCACATCATTCTTTAGTTTTGATCTTTGCATACAAAAGCTTTTTGTCTCTTTTATTTCAGATTTGGCTTATTTCTTTTCATTATAAGTCTTCTTAGCCATTTCTTCTTGGATCTAGACTTCATATCTTAAGCTTACGATTTTTCGTTGCCATTTAGACTTTTCAGCTTCCTATGATTTTATCTCCTTTTGAAAGTGCTTAATTTCAGTTTGCCTTGACTTGACGAGAAAAGTTTTAATCAAAGATAACTAAGTTGGTAACACTAAATCTTGAGTTTTGCTTTTGCTCTAAGTGGCATATTTAGTCGTCGCCCAATCCACCCATTACTCTTTGGCATTAGAAGAGGTTTCTCTTAACCTTCTTTGATTTTTTCTATTTTATCTATTGCCTGGATGTTAGTGTACTTAAACATTCCTCAGACTATTTTATGCAAAATTGATATACACTGCTTGACTACCATCTATTTTTTACAACAATCGGCATATAATTGACACCCCCCCATAGTCTGAGTAGGGCACACACTAAAAGTCCACCATTTTGAAAAGGATGGCTTTATAAGAAATCCAAGGTGCTACCCATTGCACTTGTTCCTCTACTAGGTTAAATATACTTTTTGCCCATTCATATATGGTTCTACCTTTGCCCTTGCTTTCCTTGTCGAATGTCTCTATCGAGTGGTGTCAAGCCTTAAGTATTTCTGCATCTATTCAGATATGGATTTTTAGCTAAGTAGAGAGCAAAGGAATTCTGCCCAATAAATATGCTCCTTCAGTCCTTCTGTAATGCCTCATAGATCTTAAGATTTCTATTGGTATCATTGAGACTAGATTTACACTGTATGTTATTAAGAAATCTATTATTAAAATCTCCACTTGACCTTGTATTTTAGAGAATATTAATAGCCCACAGATCGCCAAGGCTAAGCCTTTCCTTTTTGATTCATCTAATATGGTCTTGGATATAAAGGAAAAATAACTGTTGCATTACATAATTGACTGTTCCTCTATGATGGACAACATTCTTAGATTCTTTTTTACTAATCCCCAAGTGGTTTCCTAGTTGTTACTTAACTATTATTTTCCATTTATGCATACATAATTTGTATGGCTTCATTGATTCTAACCCCTACAAGGCAATATATGCTTCTAAAGTCAATGGTAGGTCATACTCTCTGAAGCTTAAATATAGAAAAGAAGGGTTCTAAAAATAGATAGCCATCTTGATTAATTACTCATTCATTGGAGTTGTGAGGAAATGCCCTACATATCCATATGCATTGTCAAATTTCCTTATGTCTTTTCTGCTTGTCATTTCCCATAATGAGATTAATTCTTCCAAGCTGTTTTCTTTATTACTAACTTAACTTTAGAAGGTAACTGCATTCTAAAATTATCTCTCAAATTGTCTCCCTCTTCAAACTATTCTTTCTCTAACTAGCACAGGACCTCTTTTGGTTTAACTAAGACAAGAGAAATTTTCATATTTCTAGGAAATTGACAAAATAATATGTCAAGATAAGATGAATTTCTAGCTGAAATAAGATGCGACAATCACGTGTGCCCTTATGAGGTTTATCATTTATAGTCCTGACCACGACTCTAGCTTAAGTAAAATAAATGCATTAGTTACGGAAGAAAAGATTGGCCTCTAAAGGTTCCCAGATTCCTCTCATCAAACTAACAAGGGTCCTTTAGAATAATGTTGTTATCGCGACAGTGAATAGCTGTATGATTGACAACACATCCTAACTTAGGCTAGACTAGCATATAGTGATTGGAGTGGTGGTACTTATGAATGGGCAAGTGATCCACCTCTTTTTGTTGGTGGATACATATGTGGTCAGTATTAAATCTCAACAGAGTGCAGGTTGACATCTTCTTTTCTCCTTTGTAAACTATCTTCTTCTATAATTTTATAGCATTATGCAATAAGTGTCAAGTGATCACCAAGTATAAATATACCTTAATAAAACTATATCAATGTGTATATATGTGTCCCTTGTAAGACCCTATCCATGCTTTGATACCAAAATGAAAAGAACTTAACTTATATATTTAGCGTTTATCACCTCATCTCATTTGATATCACTAGAGGATCATATATATATATTTTTTATACAAATACAATAAACATGTGGCATTCAAAACATATTTCATATATATGAAAAAAATTAATATTCATACATTATACAAGTAAGTTGGTTTACAAAACCTAAGAAGTTTTCTTTTATATCACATGTGTTTAAACCTCTTGTTATGTATAAATAAATACAAAAGCCTCCACTAGTACTAAGTGTACAAAACTACTCAAATGGAAAGAACGTAAAAGAAGATAGACCATTGACTTGTGCTCCATATGATTTTCAAGGTTTGTTAACAACTTTACTTTCCAATTTCGCTAATTTAAAAATTTATTTGTGATTTAGTGAATTATAGCTCAGTAAATATAAGCATATAAAAGCAATTAATCATGTTAAACATATTACTAAAACTACAAGTTACTACTAAATATGTTACCCCTACTTATCAAAGATCAGATGTAAACAAACTTATACTAAGTGATATGCAATTTCATTTTATTTTTATGTTATAGCTAACAAGATAAGAAAATGCTCTTGAAATTCCATGTGAATATATTGATGCATAAGTTCATAATCATATCTATGTGTTTTCCATATCATATGCTCATGGCCAAAGAAAGTGATTCTATATCATCGACCCTTGGTTAATAGAGTATCTCATGTCATATATGGAATTGCATAGCTTATCAAGTAAGTCACAACTTGTTTACCTCCTTTTTATTTAGTTATGCAAGTGCTCATCCAATGAACCTAACATATATTTAAATTTTGAAACAACAATTCAATGTACTAATCCATTTCATAACTCAAACATACCTCTTTTTACACATTCAATTATGTAATTTTCATATACTTATCTTTTATAACTTCAAAAGTTTTAGCTTCAATGTAGACTTCCTTCTCCTTACCTTTCCTCTCCTTGCAATTATTTTATAAGTATGTAAGATACACTATTATGACCTTTGCAAGCATAATCATGCATGATAGATAAGCCTAAGTTCAATTCTTGTTTTCTTAACTTCATTTCAGTTTACTTTACTTAGTTCTCATTCTTATGCTCAAGTTTACTTTCTTTTCATGCACAACTGATTTATCACTTCATATTCCTTATACTAAAATTAATCATTTAGAAACTAAATTTTCTCTTTAAACCTAACTAAGTTAACACCTTACTAAATTTTATTTTTTACAAAATATCCCCTATCTTTAATCTTAGTAATTAAGCTATAACTCTTCCACTTCTTATTTAACCAATCAATCTTGCAATCATTTAGTTCAACTTCTTCTCTACAAGTTTTGTGTTTTATGTTTTACAAAATTCGAACTCTAATCCCATGAAAATCATGCCTCAATTTGCTGCCCTAAAAACAATGCACTCTTATGTTCTTCAACAAATCTCTAAAATTAATATTTATACATAGCTCAGAAACTCACTTATTATATAGATAAATTAAAATCATATAAGAGGATGAGAATAAAAAAAACACTAACTTATTTTACATACCTTCAAGTTATTCTGAATAACTTTAACTCTAGTCATCAATTTACATGTCTAATTCTTCTTTCTTTAGTTCTCTTCTTTCCTTATCTTTCTTTCCCCTAAATTTTATATAAAAGAAATGTAGCTAGAGAGATTTTATTCAATTTGTAGAAATATAGTGTTAAGGGAAGAAGAAGGGTTAGATACTTATTACCTCTTGTACATATAAGTATTGGTAAATTGTTAGGTGTTTTGGCCTCATGCATCCACTTAGCATCTCACTTTATCTTATCTTTTAATCCTAAGAAAATTAAATTTACTCGTTATAATTTATGTAATTCATAATATTCCTAGCACACAGTTAAATATTAACAACAATCTTTTAGAATTCATGTAATCTATACATAATAATTCTTAATAAACATTAAGTATATATTTTACATAAATTAAACATAATCCTTATATGTATGATTGTATATGTGCCTATAATCATGATATATGAGTGCAATGAGAGTTTGAATGATGACTTTCCATTGTCTCATATAGATATCTTGATGGATAACACTATAAAATTTTTGTCATTTTCCATTATGGACGGATATTTAAGATATATAGTCAGATATAAATGGCGCAAGTTGATAAGGACAAAACAACTTTCATCATTATGTGTGGATTATTTTGCTATTGAGTAATATATTCAGGCTTAAAAATGAAAGAGCCATATATTAGAGAACCATGATCACATTATTTAATGACATGATGCAGAAATCCATAGATGTATACATGCATGATATGATTACAAAGTCCTAAAAGGAAGAAGACCCTATTAAGGATTGAAAAAAAAAAAAAACTCTTTGAGAGATTGAGGCAATACAAGTTATGGGTAAATCCAAATAAGTACAACTTCAAAGTAGAATCACGAAAACTGTTAGGATTCATTGTAATCAAAAAGGGAATCGAAATTCATCTAGGTAAGATTAAAGCCATTGAAAATATCCCACCACCGAAATAGTCAAGGAAGTCAAAGGACTTTTGGGATGATTAAATTATATATCCTGCATCATATCACAAATGACAAACATATGTGATCTTATCGTTAAGTTGCTAAAGAAGACAAACCTAGGAGAACGGAATGAAGAATGCCAACAAGCATTTAAGAAAGTTAAAATGTATTTATTACTAATGCCTCTTATTCCAATAAAGCCATTGCTTATCTACTTGATGTCATAATCAGGATTTTTGGTTGGATAAAAAACCTACAACATGAGAAATTAGAGAATTTTTCTCTTCGCTTTAGTTTAATTTGGTTAAAAGATGACAAGTCTTGAAATTTAGTTTGACTAAAAAGAAAGAAAAAAAAAGAGTCGTCACCAATCTTTTTACGATGTGATTGACCACTGAAAAATTCTTTTGCTTTTTCCTTCGAATTCTTTTTTTTTTTACAAAGGAAACTAAAGAAAGGCAAAAGAAAAATTTTGGCACAAGTCAAACTTTATCAAAAAATCTGGGTCCATGAATCAGTTACATGTGAGGAAGGTTACACCCTTACAACGTCCAAAATTGGTATAGTTAAAAATGAAAACCATTTTTAGGTGATTAAAAAGATTCAAACATGATTCCAAGACAAAACAACACATAATTGCAGAGAAAAAACCTTTTTAAAGAATGCATGAATGTTGAAAACTTGGTTTTTAAGATCATTTTGTTTAAGTCCTCGTTGGCTTTCACTAAGTCTTTAAGTCTTGAAAGAAATGCAAAAAGAGAATCTTGTTTCTCGAAATCATTAAGAAACACTTAGAATGATGCATTTTAGGTAAGAATCTGGGAGAGGTCCTCATACTAACTCTCTTTTCCCAAAGTAAGATCATTTTGTTTAGAACTTTACGTGAGGATTGACCCCTATACACGCTTCATTTTGAAATTCATTTATGCAAAAAGAATGGGCAAACAGTGCTAAAGTAATAAAGAAAGGAAACCATGCAACAAGAAGATATCAAGGAAGTAGAGAATAGTAAAAAAAATAAAAAATCAAGAAAGCACAAGAATAACATTGAAATTTTGTATATGTTTGAAGTGTTTACAAGAAAAAAAAATACACGATGATAGGATTTACCTATGAATACAGTGTAATAACCTTCTATAATTATTCTAGGGAATATAATCCTCTCAAAATATAGTGTCTAATTTGCAGAAAAAGTGAAGGAAAATGTTTTACTCTTAGAGGAGCAAAGTTACTTTCTCTTAAAAAAAAAATTCTTCTCTCAAAATTCATTCTCTCTCTCTTTAAAAGCTCTATCAACTAAAAGACTTAATCCAAAAGACTCTCTCCCAAAAAGACTTTCTTTTCTCTTTTGATTAAAGGGGAATTGTAGATGTGACCTTAGAAAAAATGGTGAGCGCACACCATTGATCTAAAATGCACATACATATGATTCTTGTATCGTATGCCTTTTTTTTTTTTTTGGAATCTTTTGAACAACCTCTGGAAAACCTCTAGAACTTTCTCAAAATGACATGTCCTATGCTTTACTATTCATATAGAGGATTTAGTGTAGAGTTTTCTTCCACATTTGAAACATTATTTTCACAAATGACCTAACGTGTGATCAGGAATATGCCTAGGTTATGGTTATTGAGCAGCTCGATGAATGATGCGGAGTTTTGTTCAAGTTAGGGAAGATACAACTTAGCTCGATGAGTGATCGGGGTAGAAGTGGATCAAAGAAACCATACAACACAATTCAACATTCTATTAAGTCATTTTTAGAAGCCTGTTTTAACACATTTATTATATGGACGCTAGTTCATGATTTACCTTATGACCTAGGGATGTAGAAAGGTTTGAAATTTTGTGTGTTACCTTTTGATTTTTCTAATGAATGTATGTTTCATTTAAAAGGGCTTTGAGAAAGTCTTATTCTCTTTCATTCCACTTTCTATAAAAAAAAAAAAAACTTGAGATCTCTCCTCAATGAACGTAGAGCTTTTAGTCTTCGTCTTTGTAGTTCTTTGTGTTTTCAGTGAGTTCTTTGCTCTTTTTCCCTTCAATTTTCATCCTAAGATAATGGCTAAAAATTGAGGTCCCTCTGTCTATATAGATAAGGATCTAGAATTCATTAGAAATAGCTTTTCCATTCCAAGATATGTAAAACTAGAGCTTTCCTCCTTTTTTTAATTAACTGTGAACATGTCATGAAGGCTAGTTCATGGTTTTTGAGGATAGTCTTAAGGGAGGCCAAGACTTACCCATTCATCCTTTCTTTCAGAATATTTGCATACAGTTTAAAATTTTTTCTTCTTAGCTCACGCTTAACTCTTAGTGTTGTATGCATGCATTTATATATAAGATTTTGTCATTGGATTGTGAATCGATCTCTTTATTTTCTTATTTGCCAAGTTTTTTGAGTTGAAAGCCGAAAGAGATTATAGGAATGCTGAATTCAAATTCCATTGCCTTGCAAGCATTAGCCTAATTTTTTTTTCAAAGGCATTCAATAATAAAAGCTAGGCTAAAAAATACTTCTAGGCTTTTTGGCCCAAAATGTATCCTTACCTTGACTTCTAGAGTGAACCCTCCATGAGATCCATATCAAAAAAGTCCACCCTAAATTGATGCTGGTCTTTAAACCCTTCTATGATAAAAGGGATATAGATAGTTTTAGAGACCAAGTCAATAACGATAGAGTAGCCATAGTTAGAGCCACTGGGACTTGGTATTAAGAGTTTAAGTTTGATAAGGCTTTAAGCTCAGTCAAAGATGTTTCAAGCTTGGGTCCTAAAAAGAGCTCTTCTAACCCCTAAAAATCCAAACCCCAATATCAAAATAAACCCTGAGCCAAGTCATACACCTAAAGTAGGTACACATCGTGATGAAGGTCAGCCATAAATCCTTAAATCAAGTCCTATGCCTAAAAAAGGTATCCATACCAATGAATGGAAAGCACACATTCCTAAAGTAAGTATCAACCCCAAACTCGATGTGCAACTCAAGTAAGGCTTGAACCTTAACCTTTAAGTCTTACTTTTCCTAGTGTGGTTTCCAAGACCATTGTCATGCTAGGTCTTTCAATTTCCTTTAAACTTTGAGCTCCATTTATTTTTATCCTTATGTTTATCTCTTAACCTTTTGATGCTATCTTGTAGCCCTTGAAGAAATAAGCCTTTAACCCATTGTACCTCAAGTTATTGAAGGCCAATTATGGGAAGTCATGGATATGGCTTTAGAGGGGCATGTCCAGAGGGAAAGACCCACACTTGGTGCTACTGCCAGACTCCAACAATCACAGGCTGGCCCAAAGATGAAAGAGGCCAAAGCTAGCCCTAGAGATGGTGCCCCCACTATAAAGAAGAGTAAGATGATGGTTGTCACTTTTACAACCATCAAAAGGAAAGTTTAAGACAAGAGGAGCCATTCAAAGGATAAGGGTGCTATGGATGCACTCCTAATGCCTTTGGGTATGCCACAACCCCTTCCATTGGATGAGAAGTTTATGCTAGACTGAGAGATACCCATAGAAAGGTCTCTAAACCAGTCTAATCTAGTTCAATAATGACTTCATAACTCGATTTTACCTTAAGACTTGAAAAAAATAGAGGGGGAGGATAATAACATATTCTTAGGCAATACTATGTGTGCTTTAAGGAGGTAAGCATCAATTTTTTTATTTTTGTTTTTTTTTTGAAATGTAACTACAAATTTTTGACTTTATATTCTTCTTTTTTTTTTTTTTTTTATAGTTTGCTCGGAGGATGGCCGTGCTTATCAACCTATACAACCACATTCGCATCGACCTTCACTTCCTAAAAGAGGTAGAGGTTGCTATCATGTCAACTACAGTTGCTGCCAACAAAGTCCACTTCTATGCAGTCAAGAGCAAGAAGGTGAAGAATCTTTTGATCAAAGCTATAGCAAATGTAGATAAAATGAAGTTGAAACAGGCCTAAATGCAGCCTAACATTTAGCCTAGAATAAGTCATGTTAAGAATGAACTTATCTTGTACCACCTAAAAAAGCTGAGGGCAGGTTAAGAGGAAGCTTGATCTTGAGACATGGACAAGTTTAGAATGACAGACACATATAGGACAGAGATTAGAGAGTAAGTTTCTAGGTTATATCAGCTTATCTGAAGACATACAAGCTAAAAGATTCAAGGTTAATATCCTGACCTAGATTTTTCATGGGTGGTGTAAGTGCTTCTCCTACAAAAGTCTCATTGGTTTGTTTTGAGGATATGGACATCTCATTGATAGATTTAGAAAAAGTGGCTAAGAGGCTAACTAATGAGGTGACATCGGTGCCTACCTTTGAAGACCCAACTCTGAAAGCTACATCAACACCCGATGTGGCCAAAACTGTAGCCTAGCATAAGCCTTAAGTTGTAATCTCTCTTTTCCTTTTTCTTTCCTCGTACAAACCCTTTTTCAATTAATGAAATTTGAATTTTCATATACAATCTTCACTTACACTTAGAAAATGTTGGGAATGATCACTACTGACCTTGTGATATTTTAAAAATCACAACGCCAATGATAAGTGCCTTGAATTAATTCTAGATGAAAGAAACCTGATGAAGCAACATAACACCTAACGTGAGCTTAGCTTAAACTATCTAAGTGACTTTGATGATAATAAAAGGATCCGATGTATGATTTGTACCACGAATCTCAATGTGAGTGACTAAAAAAATAGAGTTGAACTTTACTAATTAAATCCATAATGTTAGCCTTCGAACTTGATCAAGCAACCAGAAGCGTTATCTGATCATGAAAACCCGATGAAGGGAACTTTTACTGAATTAAGGTGGGGGTACATAATATGAAACCCAATGTATTATGTGTTGATAAATCTCGATGAGTCATCTATGTTGATAAATCTTGATGAGTCATCTGTAGTAAGCCCAGATAAGTCAAGTCTTGATGAGTTATCTGCAATAGCAAGCTTGATAAGGATTCTCGATCTTTCATAAAGTAGGATAACTAGGACCTAAAGTTTGACAAAGAATTTATAGTAAATCCCCATATTAAACCTGAAAAACAAATTGAGAGATTTTTAAGATCACATGATTGTTTTTTTCCATAGTACGAGCTCTACTCACCACTAGATGCCTTCCATGACACGATGAGCATGGGGCTAGTAAGGACTTGATGTCAGTTTCTATAACTTCCATGAAGTGTCTTTTCAAAACCCATGGAATGGTTCCTATTTCAAAATTCATTTTTGGATGTCTTCCATGACACGATGAACATGGTACCATCAAGGACCTGTGATTTTAGTCTTTGCCAAAATTACTAGACTTAATACTTGAGCTAGATCTAATATGAGGTCTAAGCCAATCATATTTGAGATGTATGGAGTACTCATTATGACGCTTGATGTAGTCACATTTGATGTGGTGTTTGGATGTCTAATATGAGGTAGGAAACCCAAGATCTAAGGTAATGTACCCAATGAGAGCTATGAAAGTAGTCTTATCTAAAGAAATGTTGTTACCAAATGTAGGTTGTGAAAGTAACCACATTAAGGGAGGTGTGCTCGATGAAAGGCATGAAAGCAGTCAATCTGAGGTAGTGTTAGTTTGAGTAATTTGATGCAAGGATTGCTTTGTCACATCTGAAATTAGTTTGAGTAGTTTGATGGAGGGACTTGGCCAGTGCATCTTCACTTAGTTTGAGTACCTAATATGAGGTGTGGAAGCAATCATATCTAAGGTAGGGTGGGTCGACTTGAGGTGTGAAAGTAACTATGTCTAAGGTGAGTGCTTGGTGTGGGGCATGAAAGCATCCATACCTAAGCTAGTAGTACTAGATGAAAGTCATGAAACTAGTCTCATATGAGGTAAAAGTGTGCTCAATGTGGAATATGAAAGCAACTACATCCAAGGTAAAGGGTGCCTAGTGTGGCGCATGAAAACAGTCAGACCTAAGGTGGTATCACCTGATGAGAGGCATGAAAGTAATATCATCCAAGGTGAGAGTGTGCCTAACGTGGGGCATGAAAGTAGCCACATCAAAGGTAGGTGGTGCTTGATATGGGGCATGAAAGTAGCCACATCAAAGGCAGGTGGTGCTTGATATAGGGCATGAAAGCAACCATACCGAATGCATAATTAAAACCTAATGAGAGGTAGGAAACCAATTTCATCTAGGTTATAATGCCCAATATAGGGCATGAAAGTAGCTTCATCTAAGGCATAATTAAAACTTAATGAGGTAGCAAACCATTCTCAGCTGAGGTTGCAATGCCCAATGAAAGGCATGGAAGCAGTCTCATTAAGGCAATGTTAATGCTCGATGTGGGGCATGAAAGCAGCCACATCTAAGGTAAGATATAAGTTAGATATTATCTTTTTCTTTTTTTTGACCCTTTAGGGATGTGATTTTACCTAAGAATTTCCATCTACGGATATTAAGTATAATGCATGTATGTATCAATGCTTTGTACAAATCTAAATAAAGAGTTTCAATGTTATTATTCTTTTTATGGATTACCTAATCATCCATCATCTGATCCTTGATCTTTTACCCCTACTATCTTTTCATCATCAAGGTGATCAACATCCCTTACTATGAGAAGAAATGATCCATCGGGGTGGCATGAGCAAGAATGCATTTCATGATCGATACTCATTGGATCATGCTCCCCTCACTTTTGTTTATCACTTAGTATTACCTTTGGAGATCTCTTTTTCCTTAATTTTAGATTGATTTTTTATTTTTACTTGAATGATTCCTTTCATTACTACCCCATTTTATAAAATGTAATTAGGCAAGCCTTTAATCCCTTGTGCATAGAATGTAAATGATGCACTTCAATAGTGAAATAGAAAAAGCGATATGTAAAAAAGAATGATGTCAGAATAGCCTTCATTATATGTGTATAAAGAACTGTATATCAAAGGAGTAATGAATCACAAGATGTTTATTGTGATGTCCAATCCGTCTGGTTACATAGATTTAAGCTTGGCTGGATAATTTTAAAGAGCAGAATGTATTCTAGATACCTTTCTCTCTCATTGAAATCTTTAGGCATAATACTTTTTTACCATATTAGAATTAAAAGAATTAGGTAGCTCTTGCCTATCCATCTCTACCAATACGAGTGCTCCATCAAACAAATACATATGGCCCTTCCTAGTTTGGTCGCACTTGCCCTTAGGATCAATAACATTATTTGAGATTGTCTTTAACGCTAGGTCATCTTCTTTGAAGTTTCTAGGGTGTACATTTTTGTTAAATGGTCTTTTCATTCTTTTTTTGTACATCTACCATGACAAAAGGTCTTTAACAGTTTCTCGTTGATTAAACCAAGTTGCTTATATTTGGCACTGATCCAACTACTATTTTTCATCTTTACCTTTTTCATGATCCTGAGGGGCGGTGTTTCAAGCTCTACAAGTAAAACAACCTCTATGTTTTAGAGTAAGGTATAGGGAGTTGCCTTAGCAAATGTCGTGACGGATGTTCGACATGCATATAGTGCTAACGGGAGGATCTAATGCCAATCTCGACATTTAGCAATCATTTTTCATATGATCTGTTTAATATTTTTGTTAGCCACCTCAACTACCCCATTCATTTACGATTAATTCATGGCATAATTATGATGACGGATCATGAACTGCTTGCAAACTTCTTTCGTTGTTTTGCTATTCAGATTCTTAGCATTATATGAAATAATTCTTTCCAAAGGACCATACAGGTAGATTATCTCTTTTTAAAGAAAGTTTATTACCACTGACATAATACCATGGGTAAAAGATCATGCTTTAACCCACTTGGTGAAGTAATCAATAAATACCAAGATGAATCTATACCTGTTTAAAGCTTTTAGGGTGATTGGATTAATCATATCAAAGCCTCATATGGAAAATGACCAAGGGGTAGTCATCACATGCAATTTCAAACATAGTGTATGCAATTTTTTTCTATAGTGAACCAATAATATCCTACTCGAATTATAGGTCTAGCAACTTAGGCCACTTACATATGTTCCACAAATCCCCTCATGTATTTCTTTTAAGATCTCTAGAGCTTCTTTTGACATTTAGACATCTCAAGAACATTTGATCAAAATTTTTTTTGTATAGAATCTTTCCATCAGTTAAATAATTTGCCACTAATTTTTTCAATACTTTTTTTGTCACTTTCAGTTACTTTTTTGGGTAAAGTCATTCCTTAAGGAATTTTTGGATGTTGTAATACCATAGATTTTCATCTTTTTCTTTTTTAAATGTGGCATAATATGCAAGAGTCAGACGAAAGCTCATTTTGATGAGTGTAACATTTTTAGGGTGGGTCACTTATTTGAAATATTGCCACCAAAGTAACTAGGCATCTACCATATGATTTTCTTCTCTAAGGGATACCTAAAAATGTGCATCTTGGAAGTTAATCAACAATTCTTGCACCAACTCATAATATTTCTAAAGTTCGAGGTTTGTCACCAACCATTCACCCTTTAATTGGTAGATGAATAAGGTAGAGCTTGCATAAACAGTAAGCTGCTTGATAGTTTTATCGATTACAACTCTTAGGCCTATCATACATTCTTCATATTTGACCACATTATTGGTTGAGTTAAAATCTTGTCTTGCAGTGAAGGATAATAATCTCCTTCTAATTATTTCAATAATGCCCCTATGTCATGCCTCAATGCGTTAGAGGCTCTATTAAAGTACATGGTCCATCTAAGTGTCTCCTTGGTGACCAAATCAACTTGGCTCAATAAGCTTTCATTGGGAAACTTGAATTTAGGAGGGAGACAATCATCAATAGATCTTTTAGATAATAGTACTTGCCACCTTGCGAGTTTGCATGAAAGTGATGGTTTTTCCATTAGATATTTTATGGGATACAATTTTTCTACAATGCAAGTAGTATGGCTGAAAAGATATTGTCTTAACCTGTAAGTAGCCCATACTAGAGCATAATATATTTTTTTTTGATCAACAAGTATGTGCACTCATAATCTGTGAACTTCTTACTAAGATAATACATGGCTTATTCCTTTTTTCCAATTTCATCCACTTGTGCTAGAACATAACCTAGTGATTTTGTCTTATATAGATAGTTACCGTATTAATGGTTTTTCTAGAATTGGAGGCATCAGCACTAATGGATGGGAATGATATTCGTTTATTCTATCAAATGCAGTTTGAGATTCCATTCTTTAAGATCATGCTTCTTTAGCAAGGCAAAAATGGGGTCACATATATTTGTTGGTTGAGATGTGAATCTAGATATGTAGTTGAGGTATCTTAAGAAACCTCTTGCCTCCTTTATGATCTTTCATAGGGGGAGCTCTTGTATAGCTTGGACTTTATTAAGACCAACCTTAATACCTCATTCATCGACTATAAACCTAGAGTTTTTCAAACCTGATCTTGAAGGTGCATTTATTTAGGTTGAGCCGAAGCTTGTATTGTCAGAGTCTTCCAAATAACTTTTTAAGGTTGCCTACGTGGTCTTCATCTTTCTTGGATTCAGCAATCATATCATCCATATAAACTTCTACCACTTTATGTGTCAGATCATAGAGTAGAGTAACCATCACCCTATGGTATGTTGCTCTGGAATTTTTAAGCCGAAAGGCATTACTCGATAATAAAAGTTCCTCACATGGTCATGAAAGTAGTCTTTTCCATATCTTCTTATGCCATGACTATTTAATTATAGTCGAAATAGCTAGCCATGAAAGAAAACAAGGAGTATTTTTCTGTATTATCGACTAACATGTCTATATGTGGGAGCAAAAAACTTATCCTTTGGACTTGGTTTATTTAAGTCCCTATAATCCACATAAATCCAAACTCGTTTGTCCTTTTTGGATATCGAAACTATATTTTCCACCCATTCTAGATACTCAGAGACCATAATAAATTCTACTTTTAAAAGTTTTTGTACTTTTTCTTTGATTTTCAAAATTATTTCTTATTTCATTCTCCTTAACTTTCGTTAGACAGGAGATAATCTTGGCTTAAATGGTAGTCTATGTTCCACTATACTCCTATGCATATCTGACATATCTTTATAAGACCAGGCGGATACATCACTAAACTCTTGAGCAAGTTAATTTAAGTTTTACTTTAGTTGTGGTGACAGAATAGTGCTAAGTTTAACTCCTTTCTTTCTTCATTTGTCCCATATTAATGATATGAGTTTCTTTTTGAGGACGTAATATCTATTTTTCCTCTATCTGTAACTACCTGAATATTTCTGATGGTAATTTAATTTTTTCCTCAGGTTTGAGGTCGTCAATGTAAATATCTTCCTTGATTAAGTCCATTTTATAGATATTAAAATTCTTTAACTAGGCCTCCTAGACATGAGAAGGAGATGTTTTCATTGATGATGTGATGATGATTTTCATGAATGAACAAAGAATGAAGAATAAAATGGTTTGGTTTAGAAAAAAGTTGAAGAGAAAAGTGCAATCTATTTATTATGCCTTACTAAAGGTTTACAAAAGGACAACAAAGGGATCTTTGACCCCTACCCGATTACTTAGTTTAAAAAGTGGAACTTTTGGGGTAATCTTTGACTTGAGATATTTTTTATTTCTCTATCTATTATTTTGTGAAAAACCCAATGAGTCATCGAGGTAAGAATTGATTCATCATAAAGCCACCCCACGAAGCAAAAATTATCAACGAAGGTCTTATTGTAGTTGATAACCCAAATACGCCCAAGCTTTCTAGCCTTTCCCAGCTTTTTTTTATCCTCTTTGTCCTTTGAAGTTGGCCAATATCTAAGCCTCTCAACCTTCTGAGTTATTTGGTAACTCTAGAATTGTCGAAATGCCTTAAAGGTTGTGTCCAATCCTTTTCTAGCCTGGCAACCTTTACCCAAGGTCTGACTAATTTGAAACTGCAGATTTGAGGAAAATTTCAAAGCCCTTTGGTCAGCAAACATCGTGATGTAAATGAATTCCACTGTCGAAAAACACTCTTCTCCTTATCGGGAGCCTTTAGGTAAGGAAGGTCCTTTGTGATTGAGGCAATAATGCCTTCTTCATCATGAATGATGACAAGGTGATCTTTTACCACCATCTTGAGCTTTTAGTGGAGAGTTAAAGGTATAACACCTGCCATGTGAATCCACGACCTTCCAAGGAGGATATTAAAAGAGGATAGGATATCCATGATTTGGAGTTTGATGTCATAAATGAATGGTCTAATCTTTAATGGCAGATCAATGGTCCCTTGGATTGTAGTTTTATTCCCATCGAAAGCTATGATCAGCATGACCATTATGTAGCGAATAGTAGTTAGATCATTATGGATATGCTATAAAGTGCGTGCATGAATGACATTTATTGAGGACCCATTGTTAATCAATACTCATGAAATGGTGTGCCCCTTATATGAAGTGGTTATGTAAAGAGCTTTGGTAGAGCCTCTCCTTTTAGAATGGAGTTCGTCATCTAAAAAGATTAAAAAGTTATGAATGGTGATGTGGTTGTAGATGTCCTTTAATTTCTTAGTTAATATATTAGGTGTTACATAGACATTCTTGATGATTCGTAGAAGCGGTTATCTATGCACTTCAAAGCTAAGGATGTATGCTAACATTGATATCTTTCCTGGAGTTTTCTATAGCTCATTCATAATAGTGTACTTACTATACTTTATGAACTTTAGGAACTCTATTGCATCCTCCTTTGAAACAGTCTAAACAAGGGCCTTGTCTTTCTTCACCTTGTTAGAAGTAGTCCAATGTTTGGTTGGTTGCTTTGATGAGGTCGACTCTTCACCAAAGGGCTAGAACATCTCCTACTTCTCGTAATGTGAACAGGCTGAGTAAGGTTTTTAACCATCTCATTTGTAATTGATAGTGGATATCTCTAAGGCACTGCATGGCTAGCTTCATAGGGTGGTAGAACCTTAATTACCACATTAGGGCCCTAAGTAAGTATGGTTTTTTTATCTTCTCTTTGGTTCCTATGGTGAAGTTAGAGCTTTAACCTTCACCATGAATGAGTGATAATGATCATGAAGAGTTCTACATCTTCTTCCTCCTCCTATTCTATCATGTTTACTTGATGAGCTAAAAGGGCACTATTTTTCAAATTAAGGCCTTCCTCTATTTCAAAGGAAAGGATGTTGTTGTCCATTAACTTTTACATTTTGTATTTAAAAGCGATGCAATCAGAGATCATCTAAAAAGATATGTTAATAAGAATGTGAGATCCATTTTATTAAAATGTTATGTGCATGGTGTATGATATGTTAATGAGAATGTGTATGCAAAGATAGACATAGAGGTTTGGCACAATAGTTTAAAATTTTAATGGTAACTAACATTAGTTTTATAACTGAATACATCAGAGATCTTCTAAAAAAACCATGCACACTTTTGATAAAGGCTAGAATATCCCCTAAATCCTAAGTCTTTCCCTTGGATATAACTTTCTCGAAATGATTTAGTTCATGCTTAAAGCTAAAAGCTTCTTCCATGGTGTGTTCAATCTATTCAATTAAAAGTTGGGCACTTTTGGAATTTCGGGAAGAGTCTTCCCTGTTTTGACACCACTATGTACAAATTTTCTTGGCTTTTTCCTTCAAGAATTATTCTTCTTTCAAAGCGAGGTTTAGATTAATTTTTCTCTCAAGATCAACCATCTGATTTAGCTTACGGTTTCTTTGTTGATCAATTTCGACCATCGAATGGTTGATTTGGTTTTGGTATTCTTATTCTTTAGTCTTCCTCTCTTTGAAGAGATCATCCACTAAGTGTTGATCGATTTTTATCCTTTTCTTGAGCTGATTATTTTTCGACTCAATCTGCTGCATATTTTGCGGTGGGTCCTCATATTCTTTTTTTTTTTTGGATTTATTCCCCCGATGAGTGTTAATTTGCAAGTACGAATTTTGTTTTCTTCAACTATAGTGTCAAGGCTTGAATCTGTCTATCTTTGAAGTCGTATTGTGCCATATAGTATTCCAATTCTCTTATACACTCCTTGGATTGATCCCTTTCTATTATTAGGGTAATTATTGCCTACTCTTGAATTAAGGTTTCTTATTGTAATGATTCCAAGTTTTGTTACAAGATGAAAGTTTTAAGATTTCAGCTCTCTAATCACTTGCTAGCCTTTATCTCTCTGTGTTTTCTTAGAAGAAGGTATAGGGACTAAGGCAAACTTGTGGTGACATAACCACACTAAGATCATTGCTGGTAGGTCAAGATATCTTCATGGTGGGGTATTCTGACTAGAATGAAGGCAAACCTTGGTAATTTTTATTATGCCAGAGAAGTTCAAGTCATGAAGTTTTTTGAGGTTAATGCCATGCAGAATGATACATGGGGATAAGATAATAGAATAAGTCAGCACAAGTCATAATCAAATTTTGTCCTTCTAATTAGAGTTTGTGTCCTATAAAAGGTGTTTCTGTAGCTTAAAGTTTTATCGACTTTCTTAAAGATTAACATGTAGGGTTAACGATTAGCAGCTTGACCAAGAATCGGGTCTTACCTAGGTGTTTGAGTTTTTTCAAGGCTTCCAGGTCATCCTTTAATGCTCATTAGCAACAAAGGTACCCTTAGCACATAATCACTTATATGAGGCTAAGTAGGAAGAAAACTTTTTCCCCAATAATGAAAACATACATAAGGTTTAACTTAAATGGAACAAGTTGTATCATGTAAGGAGACTAGGGCCTTTCCAAACACTTGCTGCTCAACCCTTCCTAATAAGGAATGGACTCAAAAGACCTAACCTGGGTGTAAAGCTGATGTAATGCATGACTATGACACGTGTATTTGTCTTATATTTTTAAAGCATATAAAATAAAAGAACATAAAAGATAAAACAAATAAGGGAATCAAGTCTAGATTTTAGATTTTCACTTGATTGGAAAAGAATTTTTCATTTTAACTTATGCTCGACTCTAAGAGACCAAAGATTTTGGCTTTGATCCCTAGTGGAATTGTCACATTATAATGAAGCCTAAGCGATGAAGCTGAGCATTCCATTCTTCAAAGTGAGAAATTGGAGGATTTGTCTCTTCTCCTTTATTTAATTTGGTTAAAAGATGATAAGCCTTGAAATTCATTTTGCCTGAAAATTAAAAAAAAAAATGTGCATTGCCATTAATCTTTTCATGGTGTGATTGGTTACTAAAAAATTATTTTACTTTTTCCTCTAAATCCTTTGTTTACAAGAGAAACCAGAAAAGGGCAAAAAAAAGTTTTAGTACTAGCCAAATTTTACCAAAAAATCTAGGTCCGCGAGTTAATTACATGAGAGGAAGGATTAACACCCTCACGATGCCCAAAATCAGTACTAATTAAAATGAAAAGTATTCTTGCATGGGTGATGAAAAAGGTTCAAACTTGATTTTCAAAGAAAACAACACATAAGTACAAAAAGAAAACTTTTTTAAAGATTGCATGAATGATAGAAATTTGATTTCTAAGACTGTTTTGTTCAAGGCCCCAAAGATTGGATTTCACGAAGTCTTTAAGTCTCGAAGAAAACTTAAAGAGAGAATCGTGTTCCTTGAAATCATTAGGAAGCACTCAAAATTATGCACTTTAAGTGAAGATTAGCAAGAAGCCTTCATAGCAGCTTTTTTTTTCCTCAATAGAAGATTATTTTGTTTAAAACTCTATTTGAGGATTAATCGCTACACACACTTCATTCTGAAATTCATTTATGAAGAAAGAATGGGCATACAATACTAAAATAATAAAGAAAGGAAACCATGTAATAAGAAGATATCAAGGAGGAGACTATTAAAGAAAGTATCAAGAAAGCGTAAGAATAACATTGAAATTTCATAGATGCATGTAGTGTTTACAAGAAAAGAACTACAAGTTGATAGGATTTACCTATGAATACAGCGTAACAAGGGAATAGAATCCTCACAGTCTTGAACAATAGTGTTTAACTTGCTAAAGGAAAATAAAGAAAAAGTGTTTTGCTCTTGGAAAAGCAAAGCTACTTTCTCTATTTAAAAAAAAAAAAAGCACCGCTTTTAAAATATAGTCTGTCTTTCTAAATTAGGCCTATGAATTCTACTAGTTAAAAAAGAAACTTCATAAAACCAAAGCGCCAGCCTAAAACTAAAAGCCTTGTCAACTAAGAGACTTTCTCTTAAGCAGACTCTTTCTTCTCCTTCAATTGAAGGGGTATTTATAGGTATGACCTCTATAAAAATGGTAGGCGCATGCCATTAGTATAAGATGCAGAGATGTATGATTCTTATATCGTACATATTTTTCTTAATTTCAGAATCTTCTGAACAACCTTTAGAAATGTGCAAAACTTTCTTAGAATGATGTATCTCATGCTTCATTATTTATTTAGAGGACTTAGTGTAAAGTTATCTTTCGATAAAACATTGATTGCACGAGTGACACGATGTGTGATTAAGAACGTGCCTAGGTAGGGGTTATTAAGTGGCCCAATGAGTAGGTCAAGGAAGACACAAGTTACCTTGGTGAGTGATTGGGGTGGAAACAGATTAGGGAAATCATGTCAATGCCAAGTTAACATTTCGTTAAATCGTTTTGAAAAGATTCTTCTAACACATTTATTACATAAGTATTAGCTCATGAGTTACCTTATGACCTAGGAATGTTGCCTCTTGTTTTGCTCAATGAATGATTGTTTCATCTAAACGGGTTTCAAAAAAGTCATTCCTCATTTATTCTACTTTTTATAAAAAAAGAAAACTCTAGTTTTCTTTTCAGGGAACCTAGAGCTCTTAGTCTTCGTCTTTGTAGCTCTTCATGTTTTAGGTAAGTTCTTCATTATTTTCCTCTTAATTTTTCATCCTAGGATAATGGCCAGTACCTAGATTCCTCCATTTATACAGTCGAGGATCTTAAATGGGTTAGGAATAGCTTTCCCATTCTAAGATATATGGAATTGGATTTTCCCCTTCTTCTGATTGGTCATGAAGTTGCTGAGTCATAGTTTTTGAAGACATCCTTGAGGGAAACTAAGACCTACCAATCCAAAATTTCTTTTAGAATGTTTATAAATAGTTTAAAGTTTCTCTTTCCTAGTTCAGACCTAACTCTTGGCATTATGTGCTTGTGTTTATATCTAAGATTTTGTCACTAAGTTGTGCAAATCTCTTTGTTGTGTTATTTGCCAAGTATTTTGAGTTGAAAGAAATTTTGAATTCAAGTTCCATTACTTTGCAAGCGTTAGCCCAAAAATTTTTCTCAAAGGCATACCATATAATAATAAAGGCTCGGCTGAGAATACATCTTGTCTTTTTAGCCCAAAATGTATCCCTTCTTCAACACCTGGAGTAAGCCCTCTAAAAGAGTCAATACAAAGAAAGTCTACCCTAACCTGATGATGGTCTTTAAGTCCTTCTATGATAAGAAAGGTGTAAATAGTTTTAGAGACCATATCAATAACGATAGAGTGGTCATAGTTTAAGCCACTAGGACTTGGTATAAAGGGTTTAGGTTTGATAAAACTTCTAGGTCAGCCAAAGATACTTTGAGCTCTAGTCTTGAGGAAGAGCTCTCTTCAATTCCCTTACAAAATCCAAACTTCGACGTCCAAATAAATCGTGAGCCAAGTCCTACACTTGAAGTAAGTACACATCCTAATGAGAGGTAACCACAAATCTTTGAATTAAGTCTTGCACTTGAAGAGGTTCTTCATCCCGATGAGACATACATTCTTGAACCAAGTGCCAACCTCAAACCCATTATGCAACTCATTGTGGGGCTTAAGCCTTACCTTCTAAGTCTTACTTCCCCTAGTGTGGTTTCCCGAATTGATGCCACGCCAAGTCTTATAATTTTCTTTATGGTTTAAGTTTCAACTTTTTTTTTAATCCTTATGCTTGTTCCTTAACATTTTGATGTTATTTTACAAACCTTGAAGAAATAGCCCTTTGGCCCATTACATCTCAAGTTATTAATGAACAGTTATGGGAGGCCATGGATGTGGCTCTAGGGAGGCATGTACCCAAGAAAAAGCCCACATCTTGTGCTATAACTAGATTCCAACAATAGGATCAGTTCTCACGAGCTGTTGAAAAGAAGAAAGAGGCCAGAGCTAGCCTTAGTGATGGTGCCCTTACCATAAAGAAAGGGAAGATGGTGGCTATTATTCCTACAACCATCAGAGGGAAAGTAAAAGATAAAAAGAGCCACCTGAAGGATTGGGGTACTATGGATGCACTCCCAACACATAGATGCGCCACCATCACTTCCATTGGATGAAAAGTTTATGCCAAATTGGGACATAACCATAAGAAAGGTCCCTAAACCATCCTAATCTAGCTCAAGAATGACTTCACAAGTTGATTCTCCCCTAATAAATGAACAAAATGGAAGGGGAGGATAATAATAGATTCATAGGCAAAATTATGTTGTGCTTTGGGGACATAAGCATCAATCCTTTTATTTGTGCATTTTTTTTATTGAAATGTAACTACAAAATTTTGATTTCGTGTTCTTCATTTTTCTTCTGTAGTTTGCTTAGAGAATGGTTGTGCTTGTTAGCAAGTATACCACACAAGCATCAGCCTCAATCATTTCATTAAGGACACTAAGGTTGCCGACGTGTCAACTAGCGACGTCATTAACAAAGTCCACATTTACATTGTCAAAACTGAGTGGGTGAAGAATCTTTTAGTCAAAACTAAAGCAAATGTGGTCAGAATGAAGTTGGAGCTGGCTCAAGTGTAGGCTAACATTGAGGTTAAGATAAGTCATGCTAAGAACGAACTTATCTGAACTTAGAAGAGCTGATGGTAGGTTAAGAGGAAGCCCAATCTCAAGTCATGGATGAGTTCACAATGATAGATACATATAGGACTGAGATTAGGGAGTAGGCTTCTAGGTTACATTGGCCTATCTGAAGACGTATAGTTTGGGAGATTCAAGATCGATATCTAGACGTGGACTTATTGTGGGTGCGAGTGGCTCCTAGTGCAGGAACGCCATTGGTCTGTTTTGATGATCTAGAAATCTCATTGATAGATTTGTAAGAAGTGACTAAGAGGCCAATTGAGGAAGGGAGATCGACACTTGCCCCTAAATACCTAACTTTTAAAGCTATGTCGCCACCTGATGTGGCTAAAACTATAGCCCAACTTGGGCCTTAAGTTGTAATCTCTTTTTTTCTGTTTCCTTTTATATATAAACACTTTTAACTAATGAAATTTGAATTTCAAGGTCTATTCTTCACTTACAGTTAGAATTGTTGGGATGATCATTGCTGATATAATAATTTGTCAGAAATCACAAAACTATTGATTAATGCCTTGAATTAATTCTAGATGAGAGAAACCTAATGAAGCAACATAACACCCAACATGAGCTTTATTTCGAATTATCCATGATTTTGACTCTAATGATAACAAAAGGATCCGATGTATGATCTAGATCAAAAATCCTGATGTGAGTGACTTGAAGATTAAAACTGAACTTTGCCAATTAAATCGATGATTTTTGCCTCCAAAACTGATGAAGCCAACTTAAAGTATCATCTGATCATGAAAAACTCGATGAAGGAAATTCCCATTGAATTAAGGCAGAGGCCAAGAATATGAAACCCAATGTACACTGTGTTGATAAACCCTGATGAGTCATCTATTTTGATAAATCTCGATGAGTCATCAGTGTTAATAAACCCCGATGAATCATCGACATTAATAAACCCTAATAAGTCATCTGTAGTAACCCAGATAAGTCAAGTCTTGATAAGTCATCTGCAACAATAATCTTGTTAAAGATTTTTGATCTTGCATAAGGTAGAATAACTAGGATTTAAGGTGCGATAACGAAGTTACAGTAAATCTTGATCATAGACTTGAAAAATAAATTAAGAGATTTTGATGAAGCTTTTTAGGAGCAAAACTAGCAATAGTGTGAATGACCATAATCTTAGAGTAAGGCCAACTAGTATAAACAAGATTATGATTCTAGGTTTGGGAGTTGGTTACGCTTAAGAAAGGATTAGCGCTCCCAAAACGCCCATAATTGGTACCTTTTGATTTCTTTTCTTGAAAAATAATTTTAGGAGTATTTTGATTAAAGGACTCAAAATTTCGTGCTTTCTCTATCTTGATGTAGTAAAATATTTTCTAGGGAAAAGAAAGCAGTTTGCACTTGCTTTAAAATCATATACATATATATGTATATATGTTCTTTCTTCCTTATAAAAAGATTTGGCTATATGCTAGAATATTAAATAAATCAATGCATATAACTTAACAAGAATCTAATAACAATTAACTTAGCTTAAGCAATTTTATTCAAAAAAATGAATATACTACGGTAAATGAAATCAAGAAGAGTGGATACCTATTGAAGTCCCCTACACTTTTGTAGAATTCCTCCTTTTCTTCAAGAAAATATGAACAAATGAAGAATTTCAAAGGAAATTCTCTCGAAAGAAAAGAAGTTTCTGACGAAAACTATGAAAATTATAAAGAGTTTTGAAAGAACTCTTGAGAGACTTTCTTTTTTTGCAGTGAGTGTCTACTTATGTCTTTGTGTGCATCTTTCTAGTATCTTGATTCCATCCCCTGCAACTAAAGATTACTCTCTACTTATAGGGATTCATCGGTGTAGGTTAGCAGCAAATGATAGGCAAAAAAAAGTGTAGCGCACCTAGTAGCCTCTATCTTTAGTAAAGTCTTTTTTGCTTCGTGATGTCTTTCGAGGCTTTTCTTAAGTGCATTTATTGATTTTAACTTGATTTCAACACTCTTCGGCTTTTTTTAGGTGGAACGACGCATCATTCCTTCTAACTTCACTTAGATAGCTCAAGAATTGGTTTGCCCAATGACTTCCATTGTGTCATTTCATTCCTTTGAACCTAAGGCTAGATTATAGTTTTCAGCTAAATTTTTCAAACTTCGCATGCATTTCACTCTTCTTTGTATAATTTTTAACCTGGATCTCATCATCTAACTAAAGAATTAGCTTGAACTGTACTATAAAGTACGTCATTTTTAGGCAAACTACCACATTAGCAAGTTTAGCTACATGTGGATTCACTACAGACTAGGTAGGTTTGCTTTCATTCAAACACCCCAAGATCGGTGCTACCTGGCATATCACCTCATTTTTGCTTGTTGTTCTTTTTGAACTAATATGGCAGAATCAAATAACATCCTGACACGTTAATTAATGAATGGATAAGTGAGTGCAACTCCAACCTTACCATCTCATCAATGTCATGAATGACATATTGCCACATTAATTAATGAATGGTGCAATTGTAACCTTACCACTTCATCAGCATCATAATACTAGCACTTTGCCAGTTAAATCTCTCAACTACATCATCAGAAGCACCTCAACCACACTGTGCCACGTCAATTTGCCCTGCCACATTAGCAACATCACTTTCGAAGAACCTGTTTTTCATAACAACCTTGTCCCAGTGGCTATATTCTCTTTTAAGAGGTTTTCTTTCATTATTCTAAGTTTTATTTCTTGTTTCCCATATCTTTTTAATCCAAAAACCACCTTTCACTATGTTTAATCTTTACAGACTCTCTCGAGTGAGTCTCCTTTTCTTCCATTGAAGTCTTCTCTCTCCCTAAGCAAATTTCATTGTATTTTACTCTTTTCTTTTTACATACTTTAGTTATTATGGATTTTATAGGTTTCTCAGTGATTAATGATAAGGATTTGGTTAGGATTAGAAAAACATATGAGATCCTTGCCTTAGTAGGCATGATGATTCCAACTCTTAAGGAGATGTCCTAATATTAAAAGCAAGATGCCCTCTATATGTTTGAGGAATGTCTCAAAGGAGGTTTTAAACTTCCTCCAAACACCCTATTTAGAATGATTTATGAGAATTACATGATATTTCCCTTTCAGCTAACACCTAAATCATGGAGAATTCTTGTTGCTTTCTTTGCTAGGTGTTTAGATTCAGGAAAGTCCTTTACTTTTCACTTTTGACCTTCCTAAAGTAATAAAATACTAGAGAATATCATATTTTTAGGTGTTTTGCAATAGAATTCCTCCTAGAATTAACCAATGATCTTGTACTAACCAAAAGTATAGTTCTGAAGTCACTCTTTGTGAACTCAATGTTGCTTCTTAGCAAACTTTGGCAAGCAACAAGAAGACTTTATCTATGTCCACATTTTTTAATGATTCATGGATAGTTAAATTGCATTCTTATCTTGCAATGTAAGAGCTTATTCCATTGCCAACCTTGAGAGAGTTTTTCAACCTTCCTCTTACAGTATCTACCTAAGAGGTAAACTCTCCTTTAGATTTTACTTTAGACAATTCATCTTCTATCCTCCCTGGTCTTCCTTCCCCTATCAAGAGACCATATCTTAAAAATTTTTCTTTACCCTTCCTTGCAGCTGAATTAGAATCTCTATCATCATCATTAACTTATGTTATGTTATGAACTTATGCTTTGGTAGATTATTATTAACTCTTTTTTTATTTTTTCTGCAAATTGATTTCTTATAATGTTTAGAGGTGGAAAGAGGAGTTTCAAAGTGGTAGCTGAGGTAGTGAAGAAGACACCTCCAAGCTTTTCTTTTATGAAGGGCAAGATAGTAGCACTCTTATTACAAAAAGCAAGCACCCAACAGAGTGTGCCTTCTTGGTTGGTGACTTTTGAAGACTTCTCATCTCAAGAAGAGCTTGCAATAGTCAGCACCATTTTTTAATCCCAAAAAATCAAGAAATTTATTCATGAAGTATTGTTATTAACCTTAATCTCTTTAATCTTACCAAATAAGAAGAGAGAAAATCTAAAAAAGATGTTTAATTTGCTAATAGAGGTAGTCTTGCTTATTAACTATCATTTTACACCTTTCTCTTTCATTGTTGACTCATAACTCTATGCTGGTTATAGGTTATACAGGAGTCTACTCTAATAGTAAAGGAATACAAGATTCAAAGCTAAGCTAAATTTATATTTAAAAAAGATAAAATAACTCTTGAAGAGGCAAAGGAAACAAGGGCTAAATTGATAGTAGAAGTCCCCACCTTTAAGCAATGGAAGCAAAAGGCAAAACAAGAAATTTTTATACTAAAAGCAGAAATGGAAAAGATGAAGGTAGATTTTGGATTTCAATAGAGAAATTGGCTACTACTAAAGAATAAACAGTAGCAGCCTTTAAGGATAGTGAAGAATTGAACAAGCTGATTTTAGAGAAATGTGTAGAATGTTTTTGAGAGGTTAGGAAGGAAACTAAAGCTAGAGTGCTAAAAGAGTATCCTAAACTCAACCTGAATTTTATTACCATTGCATCTAGCAACTCTTTTACTTCTCAAGCTACTTTAGTAGTGCCTGATCCTATAAGGATTCTCATTTTCATTTCTCCCGACTCCATGAGTTAAATTCTATAAAAGTTGAATAAATAATGTACTGACTCGGAGGAGAAGACTAGTTAAATGTATTTCTTTTTTGTGTTTTATACTGAATATAATTATTTAATGAAAGGAATGAAATGGACTTCTTTTAGCATTCTTTTGCATATTGTCTCTTTTAGTATTATCATTTTAAATAAGATGAAAGTACAAAGAAACCATTAAAAACCTTAAAACTTTAACTTTCATCACAACATATTCTTATGGCTTCTTTAGAACCTAGACATGTTCTCTTTCTTAAGCATAGGGTAGACTCTTTTTAGGAAGAGTGTTGAAAATAAAAAAATGAAAGTTTAAAGAGTCTACTTACATTAGATGCATGATTTTGATGTCTTAATATTCACTTCACATCCTTGAGCAAATTCTCCCTTACTCATCTTTGGAAACTTCAAAATATTTCCCATTCACGGGTAAACTCTACCAGGAGAGTGACAAAAATGTTTAAGATATACCTAGATACTCTTCTTCTTTTAACTATAAGATCTTTATATTCTATTATTTATTTCTCTTTCTTTAGGAGACTCTCCCTTAATCTTTTCTATAAATTCCAGATTCTCCCATGTTATAAGCAGACTGTCTTGGTCACAAGGAAAACTCTCCCTACAATAAGTCTTAAAAAAATATAAAATATAAACCTTGACACTATGCTTTTCAATTCTAAGGAGTGACCTACTGGATCTTCCTTCAGAGTCCTAGTTTTTCCCTCATCTAACTTCATTTGTACTATCTTCCCAAAAGTGACATTGTTGTTCTTTAAAGAGTGATAATGGCACCTTCCTCAGTTAACTTTTTGGTGATGGCAAAATTTAGGTATCGATAATCGCCGTTCTTTGTTTTATTTTTGAAAATTGAAAATAATTAAACAAAGGTCAAGAGATGACAAATTTTACCCACATTACTCTTTTTCCTTTGTTAGATTCTTTCTCAAAAATTTCTCTCAATAATTCTCTTTTTTTTCTTTGTTCTTTTTTATATTTTTTAGTTTTTTTTTTCTGTTGATAGATTATACAACAAATCAACAAAAAAAAAATTTGTTTGATGAAATTGATTTGATAACGATTATCTATCATCCAAGATGGAATTCTTCCTCATCTTTTGATGACAAGCACACTATTTATCATTGAAAAATTCTTGATCCTAACATTTTTTGTCGAGATTCTTCCTCAATTTTAAAAGAAGAATCCTTATTTTTGTCTCATGATGGAATTCTTTCTTGTCTTTGGATGATAAATAAAGTGTAAATTTTATTATTTACTATCAGAATTCTTTCTTGACATTTAACGATATAAGGTTTTTAACTTTCATCAAAATTGCCTTTGATGTTTGACATGTAGAAATGTTTTTGAAAGATCTTATCTTCCATCAGAATCATTCTTCATGTACGATAATTTGGCTATTGAAATTCTTTCTAGATATGCCCTACTTATGCTGTCTTTTATTAAAATTATCTTAGACATTTGACATCATAAAGAAAAGTTTGAAATTTTGAATTGTAACGTCTTCCATTGGAATTGTCCTTAATGTACAATGATTTGGTTGTCAGACATGCCCTAGAAATAACTTGTCAAAATCACCTCGACATTCGACTTTCATGTCTTCTATCGTAATTTTCCTCAATGCACAATGATTTGGCTGTCAAAATTCTTCCTTAATGTGCCCTACCATGTTGTCTCTTGCTGAAATCGTTCTCGACTTTTGACATTGTAAAGAAAAAGGTTTGAAATGTTTTATCTTTTATTAAAATCATCATTGATGTATGATGATTAAACGATTAGAATTCTTCCTCAAAATGCCCCATGAGCATTGTCTCTTGTCAGAATCATCCTCAACATTCTAGATTGTAAGAAAATACCTCATTTTGACTGAAATTATCCTTGATGTACGATGATTTTGCTATTGAAAGTCTTTTTCAACTTACCCAATGAAATTTATATCCTGTTGGAATTTTATTCGACATTCAATATTGTAAAAAGTGACATTTTGAGGTGTCTCATCTTCCATTGAAATCATTCCTAATGTATGATGATTCGATTATTAGAATTCTTTCTTGACATGCCCTATAAACATTATCTCTTTCCAAAATCTTCCTTGACATTCAATGATGTAAAAAAAAAGTTTGAAATTTTAAAATGTTGCATCTTCCATCGAAATTGTCTTCCATGTACGATAATCCAACTATTAAAATTCTTCCTTGACATGCCGTATGAATGTTATTGCCTATTGGAATCCTCTTCAAGATTTAACATTGTAATGAAAAGCTTAAATTTTTAAAATGTCACATCTTTCATCAAAATTGCCCATAACATACGATGATTTAACTATCGAAATTCTTCCTCAATGTGCCCAATGAATGTTATCTCTTGTTGAAATCTCCCTCGACGGTGTAAAGAAAAAGTTTCAAATTTTAAAATGTTACATCTTCCTTCAGAAATTCCCTTGATGTACGATGATTTAGCTATCAAAATTCTTTCTTAAGATGCCTTATAAACATTGTCTCTTATCAAAATTATCCACAGCATTTGATGTTGTAAAGGAAAATATTAAAATTTTGAATTGTCACGTCTTCCATCGAAATTGCCCTTGATGTACGATAATCTAGTTGTCGAAATTCTTCCTTGACATATCCTCTGAATGTTGTCTCTTGTTAGAATTGTCCTTGACATTCAACATTGTAAAGAAAAAGTTATAAATTTTAAAATATCACGTCTTTCATCTTAAACACCCTTGATGTATAATGATTTAGCTGTCAAAATTCATCCTTGACATGCCTAATGAATGTTTTTTCTTGTCAAAATCTCCCATGACATTTGATGTTGTAAAGAAAATATTCAAAAATTTAAAATATTACTTTTTCTATCAGAATCATCCTCGATGTATAACGGTCTAGCTCTTAAAATTCTTCCTACGAACGTTGTGTTATGTTAGAATCATCTTTGATGTTCAACATTATAGAGAAAAAGTCTGAAATATCTCATTTTTCATCGGAATCATCCTTAATATATGATAATTTAGTTGTCAAAATTCTTCCTCGACGTGCCCTATGATTGTTATTTCTTATCAGAATCGTGATCGATATTCAACATTGTAAAAAATATATCTTCATTTTCATGAGAATGATCCTCGATGTATGACGATCTGGCTCTCAAAATTCATCCTCAACATGCCTTACTAATATTATCTCCTATTGAAATCATCCTTGACATTCGATGTCATCAAAAATATGTTTTATTTTGCATCGAAATCATCCTTAATGTAAGACGATCTATCTATTGGAATTCTTCTTTGACATGTCCTATGAACATTGTCTTTTATCCAAGTCATCCTCGAGATTTTGATATAATAAAGAATGACATTTCAAAATGTCTCATCTTCTATTGGAATTGTCCTTGATGTATAATGGTATGGCTGTTGAAATTCTTCCTCGATGTGCCCTACGAACATTATCTGCTTTCAAAATTATCCTCAACATTTGACATTGTAAAGAAAGAGGTTTAAGATCTTGAAACATCATGTCATCCATTAGAATCATCCTCAATGTATGATGATTTGATGGTCAAAATTCCTTCTTAACATGTGCTATGAATGTTGTCTCCTGTCAAAATTATCCTCAACATTCAACGTTGTAAAAAGTGTCTCATTTTCCATCAAAATCATCCTCAATGCATAATGATTTGGCTATCAAAATTCATCCTTTACATGCCATATAAGTGTTGTCTCTTTTTAGAATTATCCTTAACATTCAACATTGTAAAAAGTGTCATTTTGAAATATCTTATCTTCCATCAGAATAGTCTTCCATGTATGACGAAATGGCTGTCAAAATTATTCCTTGACATGCCTAAAAATTGTTATTTCTTATCAGAATCAGCCTTAACGTCTGACATTGAAAAGAATGACAATTTGAAATGGCTAGTACTCCATTAAAATTGTCCTCAATATATGATGATCTGTTTGTCAAAATTCTTCCTTAATTTGCCTTATAAATATCATCTCCTATTAGAATCATCCTTGACATTTGACATTGTAAAGAAATATCTAATCTTCCATTGAAATCATTCTTGATGTATAATAATCTGGCTTTCAAAATTCTTATTTAACATGTGCTACGAATTTTGTCTCTTGTCGAAATCATCCTCGACATTTGACATTACAAAGAATAACATTTTGAAATGTCTTAAAATTTTAGAAATTTTATCTTTTATCGAAATCCGCTGCGATGTCAAACTTTAAACAACAATTTGCTTCTTGTTGGAATCTGCTCTAGCATCCAGCATTGAAAAATTTTTGCCCTCCATTAGAATCTTCTTCAGTGTTTGACAATAAAAATGTTTTACCTCCCATTTGGATTCCTTTTAACATTTAGTATTAAAATCATGTTTTTTTTTTCTTTCTCTTGTCATTATTTTTATTTTGCTTGATCAATAAAGTATAAAACTTGTAAATCGATACTTTTTTTTTCTTTTTTTTCATCCTTTTTTCCTCGATTTTTCCTTTCTCATGTTTTCTTATTGTTTCTCTTTTTTTTTTTTCTAAGGAATAACGAATCCTTTTGACTTCTAGCATCCTTGAAAATATATCTATTGGGTTTTAAAATGTCAAGTCAAAATTATGATTTTATCTTTATAGAAGTATTCTCCATACATTCTCTTTGGTTTATTTTTTTTTAATCATGTTTATCAAAGAGTGTCCTTTTCCCTTGGCTTTATTTATAATTTCTCTTATTTTATAAAATTGTATACAACCTATTATCAAATTTGTCTTCAATAACTAGTTAACCATAAGTTCTTAGAAATAATATTTGGCTTATTAAGAAAGAGAGGTTACCATTAACGATATTTTGTTTTTGATAAGAACAACAAGTATCCCTCACTATTAAGCATCAACTTTATCTAGCTATTCCTTATAATGAACACCTTAATATAACAATTTTTCTTTAATAGAAAACAATAAAGATGTCCTTTTTTCATCATCGGATTTGCCCAATATTAGGACTCAGTAGTTCTTCCCTATCTATTTCTTGTAAGATCCAATATTCTCCAGAAAAGGTTTTCTTCATAAAGTCCATCCTAGTTTTATGCTCATTTGCCCTCTTAGGAGCTATTTGGTCCTCAAGTCTATGGTATTCTTAGAAATATGTTTCAACACTAAATCCCTTTCTTTGAATTGTTTGATTTGATTTTTCCATCCTACTATGCTATAACTACCAATGGCAAATGACAACTAATTTTTTCTCATCAATAAAATTCAATTGCTTGTACCATGTTTTTTTTTTTTATTTCACTTCTTTAGGCTATATCTTCATGATTATAATAAGGGAAAGAATCTACATGACAATATTTCTTCCATATAATCTACTAATAAGTATAGAGTTGCCCCTAATTGATGTTTTTACTGAATCATGTAAAGCTAGCAATAGCAACTTGTGCTAGTCATTGTAGTTCGTGGTCATTTTATTTTATTTTTGATTTTTTTGTCAGTCTAACTGCTCTATTTTCATCCATCTAAGTTTTTTGGTTTTCTTCTTCTTACTTGTTGTTTTGTTTTGAAATGTTAGACCTTGTTATCTCGTAGACAACATAATTCACTTTTCTCCTTCCATACTAAATTGATTGAGTTAATTAAGAAGTGATTCATGTTAATTCTATTACTCTGATTTTGGTAATCCATTAGGAAGCGATTCACATTCAACCTAATGTATGAGTTTATGGAATTAACTAAAAAGTGATTCATATTCATCTTATTATTCTATAAAGCCAACTTAGAAGCAAGTCTCATTTATCTTGTGACCTTGAATTTGTAGAGTTAACTCAAAAGCAATTGTTATTCATCCTATTACTCAGATTTAGTAGTACATCAAGAAATGATTCACATTCAATGTAATGTACCAAATTTACAAAATTAACTAGGAAATAATTCACATTCATCTTGGTATTCTATAAAGCTAACTAAGAAGCAATTTCCATTCATCTTGCTATTATCAATTTATAAAGTTAACTTGTAAGTGATTTTCACTTATTTTGTTACTTTAATGTTTGTAGTCCATTAGGAAGATATTCACATTTAACCTAATTTATCAATTTAAAAAATTAACTAGGAAGCAAGTCACATTCATCCTGTTATTCTATAAAGCTAACTAAAAAATGATTCTTATTCATTTCGTCGCTTTAAATTTGTAGATTTAACATAGAAGTGATTATCATTCATTTGTTGCTTTGATTTTGATGGTCTATCACAATGCGATTCACCTTTAACCTAATGTACTGAATTTTAAGGAGCGATGCACATTCATTTTGCTATTTTGTAAAGCTAATTAGAAAGCGATTCTCATTCATCTTGCCGCTCTGAATTTATAAAGTTAACTTGGAAGTGATTCTCATTCATCTTGTTACTTTGATTTTAATAGTCCATCAAGATACGATTCATATTTAACCAAATGTATCAAATTTTAAGAAGCAAGACACATTCATTTTCTATTCTGTAGAGCTAACTAAGTAGCGATTCTCATTCATTTTGTTTCTCTGATTTTGATAATTCATTAAGAAACGACTTGCATTCAATCTAATGCATAGAATGTTTTTAAAGCAATTCACATTCATACTGTTATTTTGTGGAGCTAACTAGGAAGCAATTCCCATTCATCCTATTGGTCTAAATTTGTAAAGTTAACTAGGAAATGATTCTCATTCATCTTGTTACTTTGATTTTAATTATGCATCAAGAAACAATTCTCATACGTCTTGAAGTATTGACGAGTTTTTCACAATGTGATTTTTAGCTATTAAGAATGTCCATGATTCATTATCTACCGAGGATGATTATTTTTTTCCCTTATTTCTTCTTGAATGTCTTTTTTTGACTTAGGGGACATTCTTGTTCTAGTTGTAATTTATGTTCCATTATGCTTCCATATTTGCATGCTCTAGAAATAACTTGACCAATTTGTTGTTTAATTTCGTGGCACTTATTTTGACCTTTTTTTGTCTTCTTCGAAATTTCCTAGCTTAACCATTTTGGTTTCTTCCTTATGGAGGATTTTTGGCTTTTTTATCGGTCCATTTGCTTGAGAATCTCTTAGGGTATTTCATAATCTTTTCTTTCATATCCTCAAAATGAGAGTTATCCTCTTGAAAATATTTAAAGTTATCTTTATATTAAAGTTTTCATTATTAGAATCCCCAAACAAAAGTAAGTTAAATTTTATTCAAAGTATGAAAAAGGAAACATGAAGATTTTTATGGATATGGTAAGGATTTATATGAAGTTATATGTATATTTCTGATAGTCAATCTCAATCTAGTTATTTTATACAAATTCATAATGCGATTGAGAACAACTTTCAGTTTTTCCTATTCTAAAAGTATTCTAATTATGTTATCCTCTATATTGGAATCTGTCATCAAAGATTAATTGAATTACATAGCCCAATAGATTAAAGAGCGGTGGAGGATTAACTAAAGTCGATTGGATCCATTTATTCCTCTTTTCTCTATTCTTTTATATATATATATATATATATTGCTCATATTTTCTTGTGATTGGGCTCTTGATCGAGTGTTACATTTTTTGATGACTAAGTGTTTCTCCTTTCTCCATGTTGTAATTTATATAATGCATGTTTTAATTTATTTTTAGTTATATGATATGCAATATAGCAATACACATGTATATTTAATGCATGTCCTAGTCAGGTTTACAATCTTTAACCCTAGCCATGGCTCCTAGATTAAATACATGCATTGGCTATGCAAGAAAAGACCAAACTTCTAAAGGTTCTTAAATTTTTATTATCGAACTAATAAGGGTTCCCTAGAATATTTTTATTATCATAATGGTGAATAGCATAAGAGATTCAACACATACTAGGTTTAATCTGAGTGAAATAATTGACCGTCATTATGGAGGAGAGGTTTCCTCTTGGAAGCATGGCTACACATATTTCTCATAAGGGTTAAGATCGAGTTTAGAACCTATGTTATGCTTTTGTGGTATGTGTTATATTATGAGCAGTTATTAAAGTAAATAAAACATAGCAAGCAAGAAAGTAAAGCATAAACATAAAGGAGGAAAGAAATCAAAACTTTGGCCTAAGTCTTTTAATCATCCCTTGTAGAGTCATTAGCTATCACAACCAGATTTTTTTAATTGAGGAAAAAACCAATAGCGTGAGAAAATGTTAGGAGTCATCTCCAATTTTTTTAGGTGTGATTGACCATAATCTTAAAATAAAGTTAAATGGTATAAAAAAGATTGAGATTTTGGGTTTGAAAGTTAGTTACGCTTGGGGAAAGATTAACATCCCCAAAATGTCCATAATTGACACTATTTGATTTTTTTCCTGAAAAATAATTTTAGAGATATTTTGATCAAAATACTCAAGATTTCATACTTACTATATCCTGATGTGCCAAATTATTTTAAAGGAAAATAAAGCAGTTTGCACTTGCTTACCTCTTTTCTTCTCCAAAATAAAAGGTTTAAAATCATGTATGTATATATCATAAAAAATAGATTTTATAAGGAAAAATTCTAATGGAAGTATGCTTTCTTCACTATAACAAGATTTGGCTATATGTTAAAACATTAAATAGAGTAAGTTAACTTAGCTCAAGCAATTTTATTCAAGAAAATGGATATGCTATAGTAAATGAATTCTAGAATAGTGGATACCTCTTGAAATCCCTTACACTTTTTTTAGAATTCCTCCTTTTCTTTAAGAAAATATGAATAAATAAAAATTTTTGAAGGAAATTCTCTTAAAAGAAAAAAAGATTCTAATGAAAATTGTAAACATTATAGAGAGAAATTTTTAGAGAACCTAAAGAGAGTTTTTTTTTTTCTTACTGTGAGTATTTATTTATGTTTGTGTGTATATGGCTTTGGTGTCTTGATTCCATCCATGATAATTAAAGATTGGTCTCTATTTATAGAGATTCATTATTGTAGGTTAATAACAAATGGCGGGTAGAACTAAAAAGTGTGATGTGCCCAACAGACTCTATATTTAGTAGAGTCTTCTTCACCTTGTAAAGTCTTTTGAGGTTCTTCTTGAGTGCATTTCTTGATTTTGACCTGATTTTCACACTCTCTAACTTCATCAGGTGGTACAACACCTTTAATTACTTCTAACTTTAGTTAGATAGTTTAACAATAAATTTGCCCATTAACTTTAATCGTGTCACTCAATTCTCTTAAACCTAAGGCTTGATTGTAGTTTTAGCTATAATTTTTAGTCTTCTCATGAATTTTGCTATCCTCTACATAATTTTCAACTTGGATCCCATCATTTGGCTTAAGAATTCAGCTTAAATTGTGCTTTAGAGTGTGCCACCTTTGAGTAAGATACCATATTAATAGGTTTACATGCCACGTGGATTCACTGTTGACTAGACAAGTCTGCCTCTATTCAAACACCACCAGGTTAGTGCTACCTGACACATTGCCTTATTTTTTACTTTTTGTCTTTTTTAAACTGATATGGCAACGTCGCTGAATGATGTCTACTATGTCAATTAATGAATGGATGAGTGGGGTATAGCCTCACCACTTGATTAGCATCGCACAATTAGCACTCTGCCAGCTGAATCTCCCTTATCTATTTGCTCTAAAAATCTTTTAAGGCAAGTCTTCTTTTCTTTGAGGGAAGCCTTCTCTCTTTAAAGGTAAATTTCGCTCTATTTTACTCTCTTCTTTTTGTTTCTCTAGCTATCATGGATTGTGTAGGTTCCTTAATGATTACTAGTAGGATTTGGTTAGAATTAGACAAACATATAGGATCCCTACCTCAATGGGCATGATGACTCCCACTCTTGGGAAGAAGCCCTAGTTTGAAAAGCTAGGTGCCTTCAATGTGTTTAAAGAATGTTTCAAATGAGGCTTGGGACTTCGTCTAAACACCCTGTTTAGAATGGTCAATGAGAATCACAAGATATCTCCCTTTTGACTAGCATATAATTCTTGACGAATCCTTATTGCTTTCTTTACTAGGTGTTTAGATTTATAATCACAAGATATCTCCCTTTTAACTAGCACCTAATTCTTGGTGAATCCTTGTTGGTTTCTCTACTAGGTGTTTAGATTTATAATCATAAGATATCTCCCTTTTATTCAGCACCTAATTCTTGGTGAATCCTTGTTGCTTTCTCTACTAAGTGTTTAGATTTATAATAACAGATTTATCATCCCTAGTTTTTTTCTAATTATATATTAACCTTGGACATCATATGAAATTATGGTATTTCTTATCAAAAAAGGCCCTTACTTTTTATTTTTGACCTTCTTAAAGTAGTAAAACACTAGAGACAATCATATTTTTCACTACTTTGAATATAATTCCTTTTAGGATTAACCAGCGGTCTCATCCTAATGAAAGTATAGTTTTGATGTCCCTATGTGTGAGATCCTCTCTATTTCCAACCAAACTCTAGCAAGTAGTAAGAAGACTTTATCTATGTCCAAATTTTTTAGTAATTCATGGATAGCTAGAGTGCACTCTCATCTTGTGACCCAAGAGCTTATTTCATTATGAACTTCTAAAGAGCTTTTTCCAACCTTCCTTTTACACTATCTTCCTAGGTAGCGACTCTTCTTTAGAGTTTACTTCAACCAATTCATCTTTTATACTTCTTAGTCTTCCTTCCCCTATCAAGAGACCTCATTTTAGATGTGTTTCTTTACCCTTCCTTATAGTTAAGTTAAAATCTCCATCATCAAGTAAGCTTCAATTATGTTGTGTTATCAATTTATGCTTTTGGCAAGACTATTGTTAACTACTTTTTATTCTTTTTATAAATTGCTTTCTTATAATGACTATGGTGGAAAGAGAATTTTTGAAGAGGTAGTTGAGGTGGCTAAGAAGACACCTTTAAACTCCTCTTTTAAGAAGCGTAAGATGGCAGCACTTTTACTGTAAAAGGCAAGCACCTAATAGAGTGTGCCTTCTTTGATGGTGACTTTTGTAGACTTCTCCTCTTAATAGGAGCCTGTAATAGTCGCCATTATTTCTCAAGCCTAGAAAATAAAAAAAAAAAATTCAAGAAGTGATGTTATTACTAGCCTTAACCTCTTCAACCTTACTAAATAAAAAGAGGGTACACTTAAAAAAAGATGTCTAATTTGCTAGCAGAGGTATTCTTACTTATTAACTTTAACTTTACACCTTTTTTTTTTTATTCATGATTCTTTAATATATTTTATTTACATCTTATATATGAGTATACTCTAATAGTAGAGCAATACAAGATTCATAGCTAAGCTGATTTGTATTTAAAGAAGCTGAAAAAGCTCTTGAGAAGTCTAGGAAAAGAGATACTAAATTGATAGCAACAGCAATAGAAGCATGAATAAAAGTATGACATTTGTATGCTAAAAGTAAAAATGGAAAAGATAAAGGTAATTTTAGATTTTAGCAAAAGAAACTGAAGAAAGAACACTTAGAGCAATTAGCTACTGCTAAAGAATATATTGTAACAGCCTTTAAGGATACTGAGGATTTGAACAAGTTGAATTTGGAGGAATGTGCAGAAGATTTTTAGGAGGTCAAGAAGGACACTAAAGCTAGATGCTGAAGGCCAACCTCAACTTGGATTTTTATTAGAATTGCACTTAATAGTTCTTCTACTTCTCAAGCTACTCTAGCAATAATTTATCTTATGGAGAGTCCTATCTTTATTTTTCCTTACTCTATGAGGAGTTGAATAAATAGTTTATTAACCCTGAGGATAAGACTGATTAAATATATTTCTTTTTTAGTGTTTTGTACTTAATATAATCTATTTAATGTAAGGAATAAAATGGATTTCTTTTAGCACATTTTTGCCTATTCTCTTTTTTAGATACTATCATTTTAAATAAAATGAAAGTATTAAAAAAACCACTAAAAACTTTAAAACCTTAAACTTTCATCATAATAGATTCTTATGACTTCTTCAAAACCTAGTGAACTCTTCCTATGAAAAGGGTTGAAAATGCAAAATGAGAGATTAGGCAGTCTACTTTCAATAGATATAAGATTTTAATGTCCTAATATTCATTTTATACCCTTAGGTAGACTATTTCTCACTCTTCTTTGGAAACTTTAAACTCCTCCTAGTCATAAATAGACTCGCCCTGAGAAGAGTGTCAAATATGCTAAAGATGTACTTGGACATTCTTCTTTCCTTAGTTATAAGATCTTTATGTCCTATCCTCTCTCAAAGAGACTCTCCCTCAATCTTCTCCAAAAACTCCAAACTCTCCCTTAATGTAGGCATAGTCTTCTGCTTACAAGGAAGACTCTCTAAGATGAGTGTCAAAAAATACACAATATAAGACTTGACACTTTGCTTTTCACTTCTAAAAGGTCACTTACTAGATTCTCCCTCCAAGGTCCATTTTCTCCCTCATCCGACTCCATTTGCACTATTTTCTCAAAAGTGATGTTGTCGTTCTTTACGCTGTAAAAAGGTAGTGGCACCTTGCTTAGTTTACTTTTCAATGGGGGCAAAATTTGGATATCGACACTTGACAATATACAAGGCCATTAGGATGTATATTGGTATAGTAAGATGAAACAATAAAGAAAGAACATGCCATATATTTTCTAACAAGAAATTCACAAACTCTAACCTTATGTATGTTTCACAAAAATCAATAAAAAGAAGTACAATTAGCCAAAATTTTAATATACAACAAAGGCAATGACTATCAGTCGGTGAAGTTTGAATGCTTGGGTGAAGATCTAATTATTACGATCAACGAAACAAACGAAAGAAAGTCATAATAGATGTACTTCGATGGAGCCTGCAATGTACTGGGGCATGGAATTGGGAGAGTGATAAAATCTCTAGATGGATAATATTATCCATTTATCACTAGGTTGGATTTCAACTCCACCAATAATACAGCAGAATATGAAGCTTGCATGATGGTTCTCAAAGTAGTAATTGATAAAAGGATCACATGCTTGAATGTCTAAGGTGATTTGGATCTAGTAATTTACCACTAAAATGGAAGTAAATGATAAAGCATCTTGAGTTGATAAAGTATCATGCATTTGTAAAAGAATTATTGACAAATTTCATTGAGGTGAAATTTTATTATCTTTTTTGAGAAGAAATTAAATGGCAAATGCTTTGGCTACGCTGGCCTTGATATTCTAAGTAAATGATCAAGATTAGGTGCTTGTCATAAAAATGAATAAGAGAAGCATTGGCATAATTCTTGGTCATTCAAAGGGAAAAGGATGGAAAACCTTGGTCATTTGCATTCAAAACTATATCAAGGAGCAAAAATACCAAAAGGAGTAATAGAAATCAATAAAAAAAAATCTAAAAAGATTAGTAATTAACTTTATAGTAGAAGGAGATGTGTTACAAAAGAAAAGTTTTGATCGAACTCTCTTGAGGTTGTTAATGAAAGAGAAACTCAGAACATCCTCTAAGAAATACATCAAGGAATATGCGAAACACATGTTAATGGACCAATAATGACAAAATAGATTATGAGAGCAAGATATTATTAGCTATCCTTGAAGAGAGATTGTATACGAGACATGAAAATGTATCATAGTGAAAAAATATAATGAGATAAAATACATGCTCCACCATCTATCCTATATGTGATGAATTCTTCATGGCCTTTGTCGCCATAAAGATTTGACGTCATTCGACCAATTTCTCCATAGGCATCGAACGGTCATTGCTTCATCTTAGTCTTCATTGACAACTTCATAAAATGGGTCGAAGTAGGATCATTCACCAATATGACTAAGGTAATGGTCACTAGATTTCTTAAAAAGGAAGTCATCTGTAGATATGATCCACTTTAGAAAATAAGCTAAGTTAATACTTTAAATATGAATAATTAGCCAATAGAGGATATATGCACTTACTTCAAGATCAAGCACCATAGTTCTACCACTTATCGATAAAAAACGAATAGGATGATAAAAGAAATCAACAAGAATATAAAGAAAATCATATAAAAAATGACAATGCTGAACAAAAATTGGCATGAAATGCTTCACTAGCATTACTTGCTTATAAGACCTTTATACGAACTTCAATAGGGCCAACCCCAGGTTCCTTGGTATATGGAATTGAGGCAGTACTCCTTATTAAGGTGAAAATTCATTCTTTAAGAATGGAAGAAAACTTGAAGAAGCAGAGTAGGTTAAGTGAGATATGAACAATTAAATCTAGTAGAAAAAAATATTGAAATCTAGTTGTCATGGTCAATTTTATAAATTAAAAAAAAAACATAAGAGAAAGTATACAATAAGTTGGTTCATCCCAGAATATTGAAGGAAGGCGATTTGGTGCTAAAGAGAATCCTAAAAAGTATTTTTGATTCCTATGGCAAATGAGCACCAAACTAAGAAGGCCTTCATATGGTTGAGACGGCTTTTTCATAAGGGCATTAATATTGATAGAAATGGATGGGTGAGAAATTATGAATCTTGTCAACTCCAACGTATTCAAAAAGTACTACACTTAAAAAGAGGAGAACAAAAGAAGTGAACAAAAAGTTAAAAAAAAAATTGAAAAGCCTAAAAAGATAATTTGCCTATAAGCTCAAGAAAATTCTAAAAATAGGGCAACATGAATGAGTCATTACTGCCATTCTTCCTTAAGTTTTGCTTGATATTGTTTTTCTAAATGAAAAACTCTCAATCCCTAGTTGTAATAAGAACATATTCCTTAGGGAGTCTTCATATTGCTTAATCTGATAAATCCTTTTTGTAAGTAAAGCAATTGTCATACTCTCCAAGAACTAATAAAATTCAATATCTTCTTAAAACCATATATGTCTCTTTCATTATATGTCAATAAATCTTTTCATTAACTAGTAAAGTGTCTCGTTTATCCAAGATAAAGCTACATTTATACATGAGATAACCTTTCTAAATAAAATCAAATTAACGGTTAAAATTCAAGGAAAGGACACTCATTAGAATATACTAATCGAGTCTGCAAAAAGAAAAACGTAGAGTGATTAGGAGGACTTTCAAAAGGATCAAAGTTCTAAAGAGCTCTATTCATCATAAGAGCCTATGATGTAATTATTTCTTTCTTCATACAAATGCTAAAATTAAGGATCCATCAAAACAAGACAAACTAAAGTAACACGTTATCATTAAGAAAAGGGAGAACATGGAAACAAGCCGAGAAAGAAAAGTAAAAATTAAAAAAAGGGAAATCAATTAACAAAAGCATAAAAGCATATATCATGTGTGCTCATGTGCATCTTTAATTGGAAAAACTATGAATATAAAAGGAAGAACATCCTTGAAAAGAAAAAAGATACATCAATTGTCAAGATTATACTTAAAGGAAGTCAAGGTGACTATAAAACTCGTCCTTGATGCCACATCTATCGATTTCTCATCTATTGATGACTATGAATCCCATCACTAAAGGATAATCTTTGCTAGCTATTAGAATGATTGGGAAATGTATCAAGAGTAAAACCTTCACCATCGTTGGATTATCAAGATGATTGTGAATTATATTAATGATGAAACTCCATCTTCTATACAATAGAGATGATTATGAATTGCATTACTCATGGGGCATGCACAACCTTTAATTATCATCAAAGATGACTAAGAACTGCATCATTGATGAAATGACATTAAAACTATATTGGTGATTTGGAATTACATCAATGGTAGGACCACATTCATAGGACAATTGAGATGATTAGGAATCATATCATCAATAGAACTTGAGAATATTTTCATCGTGATGATTAGGAATCACATCATTAATGAATTTTCAAGACTTTAAATCATTAAGAATCAAACTAGAGAAAAAACTATCAAAATGACCAAAAGTCTTATTATCAATAGAAATATCATTAGGTATTGGAAAATTTTGACCATATCTAAGTTATAGCAAAAAAGAAAAAAAAAGAAAAAGAGAGAGAATTAGAAAAGCTAAAGTGAGCAAAATTAGAATGCGAATTAGTAGAAGTAGGTCTTTTTTGTCTTTTTCTATTTTTGATGTCTAAAAATGAACGAAAAAAACAACTGTTAATACCTAATTTTGCCTCACTCGAAAATAATTTGACCAAAATGGAAAAAGAGAAATATGGAAAGAGATGAGTGAAAATGTTACTTGTGAATGGGCCTTATTGGGTTTTATTGGACTAAACCTTATTGAGTCATTATGATAATTAGACCAAACAAGGCCTTAGGCTTAGCTTATGATATATCTTAACATGATGACATAGCACATCTTAGGGAATTTGGGTCTTAATGCAAGCAGGTCTATTACAATTGGGTTTGTAATAGCTTTGGTACCTTCAAGGTAAAAACAATATTTTTTTTTTTTTAAAAAGAGATCTTTATTTTATAAAAATGGCAGATTATAAAAGATGATTTCAAAATAAAAGGAAAAGGTGCAAATTAAAAAAAAAATTAGGTATTTATAGTGGCTTTGTCAATTTTTTATAGAATTTAGAACAAAGTTAACTCTAAGGCATTGTCCCCCTTAAGAGCTACAATAGTTACTTTTGTAGCCCCTAATCTTGGTTAGGTTTTGATAAGATTCAGGTTTGCGTTAGGGTTCTTGGCCTAGACATCATCTTTAGTGGCTTTTCCGATATCCTAAAATAGACTTCACATTTAACATCGATAAAGTCATTGAATTTTGCCTAATGCTTGAAGGCTTCCATAACATCGCTTTTCGCCGCTTTTAGGGTTTTTGCATGAGTAATCTAGATCAAATTCAATTTTGTTACTGTGTTATACTTTGCTTTCTCAAGAACTTTTGAATGAATCTTTCTAGCTAGATGCAATTGATGTGAGGCCTCTAACTTCACCTTCTCCAACTCTACCTTGAGGACCAACAGCTATTGTTGAAATTTCTCTTTGTTGACCTTCAAAGAAGCATTTTCGACTTTCAACTCCTTGCCTTCCTCTTAGATTGTCTAGAGATCTTTTTCTACCTTTTTCAAAGTTTAATCAACACTATTGTAGTGATTGTAGCCAACTATGATAAGTGATGCCAAGTGCTAAAGTTTAAAGGAAATAAGTATGAGACAAATACCTCAATAAACAGAGTGACCATGTTCTAGACTCTTTGGCCCTTACTTGTTATGCTAATGCTTGAAAATCCTAAAGGAGTAATTCTCGTGCAAAAAATTGTAAATATATTACTTCTTATGATTCAAAGCAATAAGTTACATTGCAAGGTGCTACAGTCTGCGAATGTTAGTATCTTTGAGGTTATAAGAGTCTATGTCCCTTGTACAGCCTTCATGCCCTACTAGAGCTGCCAAAAAAGCCCTCAGAGGGGTCATCTCAACCTTTGTGGCAAGGCTTCATACTTCCTCTTGCTAGTATGGGTCAATGTTTCTCAATAGTTTACAAGGTGTTGTTTGAATGGGTTCTACAAGATCTTAAAGTGGCTCATCCATTCGAGTATGAGATTCTACCACTCTCTTAACCCAAGATAATATGAAATGATAAGAGATAAAAGTACCATCTACTAAATTCAAAAAAAAAAAATCCTATGAACATTTGTTAGAGGATTAAGAAGAAGGATACTAATCCCCATATTTTGGGTAAGAGAATGCCTATAATGCAAGTCAGTTAGTAACTTTTTCCAGCGAGCCTAAAGGAAGCTTTTCTTCAATTTACCTATAAACTTCGATAGCCCTAAACTGAAAATGTAAAACTTTTTAATACTGAAGTTCTAATAGTTATGAAGGGCAACTAGAGGGGTATCCTGCTAAAGATTAATGGTGACTCCAATAATTTCACCTCAAGAGTTTCTCTAATTGAAATCCTCAGTTATGGTAATAGGTAATGCATCCACCAACTTCTTTGATATCTTAACCATCAGAGAAAGAATTTAATATGGAATATAGAATAGAAGACTTTTATAACCATCTTGAGCCATTAGGCATAAAATTTTTTTAAAAGCATTTCTTTTGAAAGAAAAAAAGGAAAAGCATTCGAAGTAAGATTTAAGCAGCCAATAAATAGGAAATTTCACTTGAACAACTATGCATGTTATCCATTTTTACCTCATTGTCCACCTTAGTAGTATTTTCTGTTGTTTGTTAGAAATGCAAACTTTGCCAACCATTTTATTGACATCCTTCACCGCTAATATTCCAATTAAACACAAGGCATAGATTGTTGCTTTATCAAACTTAACTACCCAAGTCCCAAAATTCAATTCAGCACTTGAGTAAATAGGTCATGATAAAATAATCAAAGATAGATGACCCCATTTGAATGTCCTACAATGAGTTACTCCCACATTTGATTGAAAATCACCAATTGGCATTTGTATGTATAGAGCCTTCACAACCACCTTATTAAAGGTGGTATAACTCAAATGATCGATGTGAATACTATGCAAGTGTAATTGGGCACTCAAATGAAAATCACACAACCTTGAAAATTAAGTGCAGTCTATGATCAAGGCAGGTTGATTGAATTTCAAGAAAGTTAGGGCATTAAATGTTAGTATGTTGATGGGCATACTTCTTGGAACTCTTAACAAATGCATTTCCATTAAATGTCCATGATGGTGATGAAATTCAAGTGAAAACTATACTTTTCATGTGGGAACTTTAGGGCATTATATCAAAAGTTATAACCATTTTGAAAAAGAAGTGCATAGGTTGATGGACCAAATTTTGTTGATTATAAGCCATGAAGAATTGATTAAAGATGGAATGTTTAGTTTAAATGTGATATTTGAAAAGCAAGCCTCGAATTTGATGAGAGTTTAAACTTTAATGGTGACTCCTTTAAGAAAAGTAGTGCCAAAATCTTTAACAATCCACTACGGAGAGTCACCTCAACCTTCACCTAAAAAATATTCTCCAAAGCCCATTGTGATTAATAAGCCTACACTTTTTAGGTATTAAGACACTAAAGTTGTACCATAGAGGTATAATTATCAAGTCATAGTGCAAAAACATAACAATCTCTGTTAGAGAACATAGGCATAGTCTGTCTTGCCTATCATTGCTGATAATATTTCTAATATGTGCAAAATTACAAGTAATAGCAGATATTATGTACCAAAAAATGTTGGTAGGCACCAAGTTAATAGTTGACAAAAGGTAAGGGCTAAAAGGGTAGAAAGTGATAAAGAAGACTATGATTGGCATATAGAGGAAACAAAGATCAACATGGAAATGGAATGCATCAAACTTATATCATAAGAAAATGCTTGTGAGTTCCTAAAACTCATTTAACAAAGTGAGTACAAAGTCGTTGAATAATTAAATTTCATGCCTAATCATACTTCATTACTCTTACTCTTTTTGAACTTTGAACCACATCGTTAAGCTCTACTAAAAACATAAAATTGAGCTTATGTTTGCCACAACATCTTTGTTAAAAAACTTGGTGATATTGTAGGAAACACAACAACATCTAAATAGACCACATTCACTTAGATGAAATCCCTTCAAAAGGAAATAAACATATAAAAACTCTCTATATTTCAGTCAAATGCAAGGCTCACAAGGTAGTGAGGGTGCTCGTTGGCAATGGCTCAACCCTTAATGTAATGCCAAGGTCGGCATTTGCCAAACTCCCTGTTAATGCATCACATATAAGGCCAAGCATAATGATTATAAGATCGTTCAATGAAACAGACAAGAAGGTCATTAGTGAAATTGAAATACCAATTCGAATTGGGTCTTGCTTCTTTGGAATACGCTTTTAAGTAATGAACATGGCCAACCCTTTCTTATTTTTTTCATGCTACTCATGAATCTAGCTAAAAAAAGTTGCCCAAGAGATTCAAAACTATTCAGAAGTCTAGGTTTTAAATGAGAATACCATAACCTCTTGGCTTTCACTATTGTGATTGGGAATGATTTGCAAATTTATGAATCATTTATACTACCATCATTAATCCAAACCTTTCTAAATGGTCTTTTGGTCTAGAAGAATCATCATAAGATTCAATATGCTATATGTTAATTAACTTGAACGATTTTGTGCTTAAATGATTTCTTTAATGAATATGAAGCTGCCAACTTGTTTGTATTCTTTTAACATTTGGGTAACTTTATTTTGGTGTGCCATGAGATCCATCTTTTGATTTAGAAACATGATTCATTTCTTTAAATCCTCATATTCTTTATCTTTAGTTAAGAGTTAATGGAAACGTCATCCATCTTATTCTTTTTTTTATTCCATTGGACTTGCCAAAACTACTTTCTTGTTCATTTCAGGTACCTCTAGCAGTTTTTTTGATTATTATAGGCAACCTTAAAGGTTTTCTTTTTATTTTAGGTACTTCTAATAGTTTTTTATTCATTTAAGGTACCTTTAATTATTGATTATTAGGTTATACTTCTCTTGTTTTTTCTTGTAGCTTGAGATCTTTGATATTTTGGAAAAGATAAACTAATTTATTTGGTTGATGAGAATGTCCATGTGATAATTGATGGTTTAAAAATGTTTGAAGAATATTAGCTATTTGATCAATTTTTTGTCCTAAAATATAGAAAGTATCAAGGATGGCGTAATGGTTTATGGTCAAGGAATCACATATGCCTATGGAATGGTATGTGGTGGGATAAGAACTGGCTAGAAAGGAAATTTCAATGCTAATTGTGCTAATGGTGGTGGGTGCGTGGGTATCACGAGCACGGGTGTAGAGTTGAGGTATTCATAGGAGTTGAAGCGTTATATATTTGGAGAAAAGGGGAAGTTAACATTTACAAAATAGAATATATTGGAAAAACTTTTGGTTGCAATAATAGTAGACTTAAAAATAGTGTTTGTATTAAGGTTTCCTTCACTTGAAAGCTTGAAGATGGTAAGGTCTAAAGAGACAAAGCTTAAAGACGGTAAGATTTAGAGAGACAAATCTTAAAGACAAGAAGGTCTAGAGTGAAAAAGCTTGAAAACAGTAAGTTTTAAAGGGACAAAGCTTGAAAACAATAAAGTGTAGAGAGACAAAGCTTGAATATGGTAAGTCTATAAGTGTTAGCAAGAAGTTTTTGATAATAAATCTGCCAAATGAAGAATGGGTAAGCAACAAGTGCCCCTTGAGATCTCTTAGATGCCAAGTAAGTGTGGATTTTGGTAGCGCAATGAGAGAGAAATTGAAATTATGTGCAAATTTGAATTTGTACAAGGGTGATATTTATAGGAATTAGGAATTCCTTAACATCAAGAATCCTTCTCGAATTAATTAGATGTAAGGTTTACAATGAGCATTTAGGGTGAGGTGTCAAACTTGTTGAGATATGTCAGCTTCTTCTTTTTAATTACCTTTCAGAACTTTCTTAGTTCAAAGAACAAGATAAGTGCTTCTATGGACTAAGCTTATGGCTTGATGAAGTGGGATTAGCTTGTTTCAAGCTCTAGGCTAATATAAGTACTTCTTGGTTTGGTCCTTCAAACAATAGGATCGAACAAAGGGTTTGTGACTTAAGAAGTGAGGCCTACTTATGGACGAACCTCATTTCTTTCTTTTTAAACCTTTTATAATATGACATGGCTAAAAAATTACTAGATTGTTTAAGCCCAAAACAAAAAATCATTTCAACTAAAGCCACACAATTGTAGACCAAGCTCAGAGCGCCATCATCAACACCAATAAACCAACCTAACAATCATGAAGTAGCCTAGCATAACAAGGCCAGCCTAACTATAAATAAAACTCCCTAGCAAAGCAGTCTAGTGTAATAAGGCTGGCCTAACTACCCATGAACTTGCTTAGTAACTAAGAAGTAGCCTAGCATTCTAGAACCAACCAAGTATAATTGAGCCCCTTGTTCTAATTAACAATAAAGCTTCCTCTAAAAGCTTCCGAAGAGGAAAAAGAAAGGCCTACCCTTATTTTCAACCTCTCAATCTACTGTTCTGCAATCTCTTTAAAAGCATCCAACGATTATCATAACAACTAGCAAGAATCCAACATGATGAGGCACTAATGGGCCACATAAGACATCATTCTTTTATAAATACCTCCAAGTATGAGTTCCCAAGGCGATTTTTAATTCCAACTTTACTTATCTTCATGTCATTAAATTGAATCTATTTTAAACATTCGAGTAATCTCATGAGACACCCCTATTTATCCACATCTTTTCGTACAAATTGAAGGTAATTTCTCCTTTTGATTTCATAGAATCAACTAGCCTCGATCCACTTGATACACCCATTCTTTGTCCTTATCCCAAGTACCAAAATTGGCAACATTGAAAAGTATATGGTTTAGGCTATTGGTAAAAAAAAAAAAAAAATCTTTAGGCATGGTTTGTCTTCCTATTAGCTAGTTATGAAGAGATCTTTCGTAAACACATCATGTTACACATGTACGAATAACATATAATTCGCATTTGATAGTCATATAATGACAATTCTTTGTAACGATTTTTATTCTAATTCAAAGTCAAAACAAATTAATATTATCTTCATTACACATTAAAGAAATCTTCATATAAGGTAATTAAATAAAACTTATGTTTACCTCTTCTTAAAACATTTTTATTTTCTAAAAAATAAGATAAAAGAATACACTTTTTCTTTTTATTGATCAAAAAGGAAACATAAAATAAAAGAGAATGAACAAAGTGTTTTGTTAATGTTTTTTCACACTCATTGACATAATATTGATTTTACTTCCCTTCATTTTCCTTTCAATCTAATTAAGCTCCTAAATTAGTGAATGTCTTGTAAGCCACTTCCTCATTCAACAACTTCACTTTGTCACCAACAAGATCATGCTACAAATTTCAATTTAGTGATGTAACACATTGTACTTAAACTAAGTATCATGGATGAGGGATTCAAAGTAAGGTAAAAGAACACAATAAGAAATAAAGATGGACATTAAAGAACCTCAAAACAGGATGCACACTTACCATCAAAGGTTAGTCATACAAAAGGAAAATTTTGATTTAAGATTAATAAGGGTATATTGCTTCATTTCCACCCATCCATGTATTATTATAAAAAGGTTTTGAAATTATATTTATCACAAATATATCTTACTAGAAATTACCTCACATGTTTCATATTATTACTTTTGTCTCATGCATTTTTGTTGAGAAAAATCCAAAAGGCTATAGGGTAAAAACTAAATGATGGTTGTACAATTATTTTCCTTCTAGATTTATAGGGATCAAGAAGTAAAGAGAAAAGAAAGACCAAATTTAATGGTCTTCAATTTCTTTACAAACTAGTAGCTAATTAACAATTTTAGATTAGTAAGAGCTAAGCCTATGTTTATGCACCGATAAAGGGGCTAACAGGGATGCGACAAATTGGACAACTTGGCTCATGCAGCAACAACCACCGTTTCATACAGTTAAAATGATAAATATGGCTGCAAAAGGGAAAAACACTGCATGTATCGCCATTTACAAACTCCTCCAAGCAAATCGAACATTCAGTAGCACTCACCATTTCATTGTTGCAATTATAGTCTTGAGGTGATGGCATCTCTACTCCACCTTGTCGCCTTGGAGTTAGCAAATGGGCTACTGTTAATTCATCACGGATCGTCAAGAACAATTCCATGTTGCTTGGATGAATATGCTCTATGGCTCTAGGATCAAAGATACTTATCCCAATAACAACTGGTCTAGTAAAGTTGTCTCGTAGCCACTGATATAATTGATAAAACAATAGAATAACCATAGCTAGGAAGCCACTGAACAAGACAGTAGCTAAAACCAATTGGTAAGTGTGCTTGGATTTTTCATCCATGGAGATCCAAGTAAAAGAATTCTAGGTTTAGAGTAGTTTGGGTATTTTTTGAGAGAGAAATGGGTGATAACAAGAATAAAGAAAGAAACAAGCAAAGAGATAAAAGAGGAGGTTCACTGTTACTTCTAATATAGATGAGTTTAGATGCAAGGTGCTCACTTAATTAGGTAACTAATTGTTGGATTCAACTTTATTGTTCAGTTAATAAGACTAATATGTCAAAGCAATGTGGACCAAACAAAGAAATCTCTTTTCGTAGTGCATCCAATCATCTTTAGTTACCAAATTTAGAGAAATAGTATTATATATTCAAATACTTAGAGAAAGGAAATGTACCCAAAAAAAAGGACCTTAATTCATTTGAAGAAAAAAAGATTTTATTTATATTGTCTCAAAGTGTATCTCCAATTTTCATTCTTTAAATAACATATTAGGCAAATTTAATTTAATTGAAACAATCGATTCTTGCTTTTAAATTGTCATATTAAGCAATGTATGAAAAAAAGACTTGTTTTTATGTCAACCTACTTAAATTGTTACAAATTCATCTACTTGCAACTTGTCATTTTATAATGATAATAACCATAACATAGTTAACTTTTTGCATCAAAAATTTAAGCTTTTCTTTAAATGGTATCATGAACCAAATCGTATTATGTGTTTAGACTTAAAAGTTAATGAGTATACATTTATGTGGTCTAATATAAAAGGACTTGGATGAATTTGTTTATAAATAATGAATTTCAATGCAAGAACTTCTCAAGTTTTCATTTAATTATTTTAGCCATGCTAATTTAAAAAATAAGCCCAAATATGAGGGGCTTGGAATATTTCTATTAATTGTCTTGTTTTCTCGTTGACTTTGCTTTCATAATGAGTAAATGACTTAACTTGGTCAACTATATTTTGTGTAACAGTTACATAAGCCAAAGGAGTTATAATCTACAACTTCGTCAACTATGTTTTGTGTAGCATTACATAAGCTAAAGCAGTTATAATCTGCATGTAGACAACTATCAGGAAGCTGCCTGGGATGATAAGGTGGATCTCCATCGAATACAAGTATAACATATACAACTTTAGAAATGGAGTAATGTCTGGCCCTTAATAAAAAGTCTAGTAGGCCTATGAAAGCCCATAATCAAGGGTATGACCTGAACATTATCTTGATGCAAAATGAGCTCATAAGATGCAAACCACTTAACACATTGATTGTGGCATCATTTGATGCTAATAACCATTATCATCAAATGGTGGCTACATCGCTAAAAGAAACAAGAGGTACTTGTGCCACTGTATAGGTACTTATGCTGCTATAGAGGTATTTATGCCATTATAATAAGCTTTCCCCAACCATAAGAAGGGATTTAAATTATTTTCTAACTAATCCAACATAAACTAAATTTATTAACAAATAAAATTAACAACTATAAAATTTATTTAATATTTAATTAATTTAAATTTCATAAAAAACTAATTAAAATATTTATCTCAAATTACAACCTAATTAAACCATTATCTAGCAAATATAACATAAATTAAATTTAATAAAAAAAATAAAATTAATAACTATAAAATTTTATTAACATCTAAATAATTTCTATAACTATCAAATCTAACCGTAATGTTCGTATATAAGATTTCTTAATCATTATCATCAATAAAAATTTTTATAATTACTTATATAAATAATTAGGCAATGAGAACAACTTCACAAAGAAAATGACAAAATGAACGTTCATAATGGAGCAGAGACCAAGAAGTTAGCAAGAGAGAGTTGTAGAAAAGGAGATGCAAAAACAGCAAGAGAAATGAAGGGAAGGGGAGTAGCACTCACGTGAAAGACAAAAAGATAAGGCTTCTATTTATAATGACCTAACGATGGCAATAAGTGGTCATCGCATGCCCAGGCACCACGGAGCATTACTGATCGATCTATAGCCAGTAGTTCGATTATAGTGCCTTTGCATACTAAGGCAAGAAGCCAACCACCTTTGATGACTGTAGTGCCGTCGTTGGGCTCACCCAAGGCTAGTCCTGGTGTCTACCCAAGCTAATGACAGCCTTTCGCGCCTTAGCCTTAACGATAGCCACAAGGACATCACTAGGCTCTCTTGTGCCTAGCATTAGCTTCTAGCAACACCATGACAACCATGTGGTAATCTTCAGGCTCTCTTCGCCTTAGCAATAGCTGTAGGGCCATCACTAGGCTCCCTTGTACCATGACACTAGGCTCATTTAAGGATAAAACTAGTGTATGCAAATGCCAGCAATAGCTCTATGATAATCTTTAGGGTCCTTTAGCCCTAACAAATCCTTCGGGGCCATCATTAGGCTCATTTATTCCAAGAATTGGCATTTGCAAGTGTTAATGACGGTCGTCGCATGGCCTAGCACGCTAACGCTAGTGAAGGCTGTGGGGTCGCTTATCACACCCAAGGCTTGCACAAGTGTTTACCAACGCTAGTAATGGCTCTTGAATCGTGGTTGGGCTCCTTCATGCCTAGCACTAACATTTACCAATGTCAACGATGACTGTATGATCATCGCTAGGCTCACCTAAGGCTTGCATTAGTATTTACCAATGACAATTGTAGAGCCATCGTTGGGCTGACCTAGGGCTAGCACTAGACACCAATGCTAGTGACAGCCCTGTCATAGTCCCTAGACTCCTTTGACCCCAACGATAACCATGAAGGCATCATTGGGCTCCCTTGTGCTTAACACTAGCGTTTACTAGTACTGGTGATAGCCCTACAATAGTCACTCGGCTTCCCTAACCCCAGCCCCAGCCACAGCCATAAGCCCATCACTAGGTTACCCCTTGCCCAATGCTGGCATCTGCCAAAGCCAGTGACAATCGCAAGGCCATCATTGGGCTCGCACAAGCTTGGCGCTAGTGTCTACCAATGCCAATGACAGTTGTACGATAGTCCATAGGCTCCTCTAACTCTAATAAGAACCGTGAAACTATCGCTCGACTCCCTCACGCCCAACACTAGTGTCTACTAGTGCTAGCAAGGATCGTAAGGCCATCACTAGGTTCCCCTATGCCAAGTGTTAGCTTCTACCAACACTAGCCACGATCACAAGGCCATCACTGGGCTTATCAAGGGTTCGTGTTAGTGTTTGCCAAATCTAGCGATAGTAATTCGGTAGTCTTTAGGCTCCCCAAATCCTAGTGACTGTAATGGGGCCATCGCTAGGCTAGATCATGCCCAACACTGGCATCTGCTAGCGCTAGCAATGATCAAAAGGTTGTCACTAGGCTTAGTAAAGGATGACAATAATGTTTGCCAACATAAACGATAGCCCTGCGATAGTCCTTAGACTTTCCCAACCCCAACAATAGTTGCAAGGCCATCATTGGGCTCGTTCGTGTTCAATGCTGGTGTCTACCAAAGCCAGTGATAATCGTAGGGCCATCGTAGGGCTCCTTAGTGCCCAGTACTAGCACTTACCAATGCCAACGATGATCGTAGGGCCATCGCTAATGTCTACCAATATGAGTAACAATACTGCGATAATCTCTTAACTCCCCCAACCCTAACGATAGTAGCAGGGCCATCGTTGGGCTCGCCCGTGCCCAATGTAAGCATCTACTAACGTTAGTGAAGATCACAAGGCTGTTGCTAAGCTTACATAGGGCTGGTACTAGTGTTATCCAATGCCAATGACAGCCATATGGTAGTCTCTAGCCTCCCTCAACCCCTAATAACAATCATGGGGCAATCGTTGGGCTGCCTCATACCCAACACTAGAGTCTATCAATGCTAGGAACGATCGAAGGGCCGTCACCAAGCTCACCCAATGCTGGCGCTAATGTCTCCTAATGCCACCGATAAGCCATTAATGGGCTCATTTAAGACTGGTACTAGTGTTTACCAACACTAATGGTGGTCATAATCATCATTGGGCTCAACCAAGGCTTGTACTGGTGTCTAGAAAATCTAACAATTACCCTACATTAGTTACTAGGCTTCCCTAACCCAAGGGACAACTATAGGGCCGTTGCGAAACTTCTTAATGCTTAGTGCTGGCATTGACAATGTTAGTTATGATCGCAAGGCCCTCATAGGGCTCACCCAAGGTGGGCACTAGTGTCTGTCAACACCAGCGACAACCGTGCAGTAGTCACAAGACTCCCTTAGACCCAACAATAACCATGAGGCCACCGTTAAGCTACCCTGTGCCCAACATTAATATCTGCCAACACTAGTGATAGCTCTGAGATAATCACTAGGGTCCCCCATGCCCAATGCTAGTGTTTTCCAATGTCAACGACGATGGCAAGGCTATCATTGGGCTTACCTAGGGCTAACACTAGTGTGTTCCAATGCTAACCATAGCCCTGCAATAGTCATTAGCTCTTTTAACCCTAAAGATAGCCGTGGGCTTATCGTAAGGCCCTACGATAGAAAGTGGGCTTTTTCAGCCTCAACAACAAATGTGGGGCCATTGCTAGGCTCTTTCATGCCCAACACTGGCGTCTACCAATGCCAACAACAACCGTAAAGCCTTTGTTGCATTTCATCATACCCAACGTTGGCATCCACTAATGCTAGCAACGATCGCAAGGGTATCTCAAGGCCAATGCCAATGACAACCTAGTGATAATCTTTGGGCTCTCTTATCCCAGTCGACTACTGTAGGGCTATTCTTGGGCTCTCTCGTGCCCTGCACTAGCATCAGCCAACGCATATGACCATCGTAGGGATGTCGTTAGGCTTTCACAACCCTACCAATAACCATGGGGACATCGTTAGGCTCCCTCATGCTTGACACTGGCGTCTACTAGTGCCAATAACGATCGCAGGGCTATAACCAGGATCATCTAGGGCTGGTGCTAGTGTCTACCAACATAAGCGATAGCTTTGTGATAGTCACTAGGCTCCCTTAACCCTAGGGATAACTTTTGGGCCATCATTGGGCTCCCTCATGACGATGACAAAGTGATCGTTAGGCTTACCTAAGGCTAGCATTAGTGTTTCCCAATGTTAATGATTATCCTACACTAGTAGTCATTTGGCTCCCTTAGCCCTAGTGACAACCGTGAGGCCATTATTGGGCTCCATTGTGCCTAGCTCTATATCTGTAAATGCCAATAATGATTGTTGGGTCATTGCTAGGCTCATTCATGGTTGGTGCTAGTGTTTACCAATGTGAGCAATAGCCTTATGGTAGTCACTAGGTTCCTCTTACCTTAGTGCTAATCACAGGGGCATCACTAGGCTCCTTCGTGCACAACGTTGGTGTCCACCAATGCCAATGACGTTGCATGGCCATCATTAGGCTTACCTAAGACTAGTGTTAGTCTTTACCAATGCCAGTGATAGACTTGCAATAGTCACTAGGCCATTGCTTGACTCCTCCATGCCTAAAGTTGACGTCAGCCAATGCCAGCTACAATCACAAGGCCATCAGTAGGTTCACCCAAGGCTAGTGCTAGTGTTGGCTAACACTAACAATAGCCTTACAGTAGTTAGTAAGACCTTTTAAGACTAGTGGCACCCATGGGGCCATTGCTGGGCTATCTCGTGCCTAGTGCTAGTATCTTTCAACATCAATGATGATCGTAGGGTCGGTGCCTCTAATGTCTACCAATGCCATCAATAACCTTAAAGTAGTCATTTGGCTACCCAAAACCTAATGATAGCTGCAAGGTCATCGCTAGGCTCTTCCGTGCCCAATGCTAGTAAGGATTGCAAGGCCATAAGTAGGCTTTCTTAAGGCTAGTGCTATGCCTACCAACATTAACGATAGCCTTACGATAGTTCCTAGGCTCTTTTTTCCCTAGCAACAATCGCAGGGCCATTGTTAGGCTCCCTAATGCCTAACATTGGCTTCTACCAATGCCGACGATGGTCACAGTACTATCGCGCTGGGCCTATGTATATTTGGCATTGGTGTCTGCCAATGGCAGTGATAACCCTACGGTAGTAAAAGGGCTCTTTTAGCCCTAGTGATAGTCGTGGGACTACCGTTTCACTACATCATGTAGGGCACTAGTGTCTGCCAATGTTAGCGATGATTACAAGGCCATCGCTAAGTTCACTTAAGGTTGGCCTTAATGTTGACTAGTGCCACCCATAGCCCTATAGTAGTCATTACGCTCCCTCAACCTCAACAACTTCAGCAGGGCCATCGTTGGGCTTCTTTGTGCTTAACGTTAGCATCTACCAACACTAACAACAGTAGCAATGCCATTACTCGGCTCACCTAGGGCTAGCATTCATGTCTGCCAATGCTAGTGATAGCCTTACAGTAGTCCCTAAGACCCCCTACCCTCACGACGATCACGTGATTGTCGTTAGGCTCCCTCACGCTTAATGATGGCATTTACCAATATTGGCGATGATCATCAAGCAGTCATCAAGCTCCCCTAGCCTCAGGGAGAGCCACGAGACCACCGCTCGACTCCCTCATGCCTAACACTAGCATTTACTAGTGCCAATGATGATTGCAGGGTTGTAGCTAAGCTCACCTAATGCTGATGCTGGTGTCCACCATGCAAGTGATAGCCCTGCGATAGTGCTTAGCCCCTCTTAGCCTTAGCGATAACCTCAGGGCTATCCTTGGTGTCTGCCAATGCTAATGATGATTATTGGGCCATCGTTAGGTTTACTTAAGGCTGGCTCTAGTGTTTACCAACACTAGGGATGGTTATGATGGTTATAACGTTGTCGTTGGGCTCACCCAAGGCTTGCACTAGTGTCTACCAATACGAGTGATAGCCTGATGGTAGTCCTTAGGACACCTCTACCTAGCAAAAATTGCGAGGTCATCACTGGGCTCACCCAAGCCCAACACTAGCATCTGTCAACTACATCGACGATTGCATGCCATCATTAGAGGGCTCGCGATAATGTTTACTAATGCTAGTGGCAGCCTTGCAATAATCCTTAGGTCCCCCAACCTCAATGATAGTCATAGGGCCATCATTAGTCTTATAATGGGTCGGAACTAGTGTTTGCTAACACTAGCGGTAACCTTCTAGTTGTCTTTAGGCTTCACCAGCCCTAGTGACAGTTATGAGGGTGTCATTAGGCTAAGTTAGCCCCAACAACAATTGCAATGGCATCGTTGGGCTCACTTTAGGTTGGTACTAATGTTTACTAATGCTAGTAACAGCCCAGCGATAGTTATTAGGCTCCTTTAGCCGTAGTAATAGTCACGATGACATCATTAGGCTCATCCCACGTTGGTGCTGGTGTTTACCAATGCTAACGATAGCCTTACGCCAATCGTTAGGCTCCCCTAGCCTACACTAAACTATAATGTTATAGGTGGAGAGAAGAATTGTCAAGTGTAAGGGATTGGTAGTCAAGCTCGATCATGGTATTCAGGTGACAACCCTAGTAATGGACACTTTACTGATGATGCAATCATGCAAGGTATATACTCTCAGATGAAGGCTGTGAAAGAGCGCATGCAGTTTGAGCGTTAGACTTTGGAGGAACGATTAAATGAATAGCATAAGGCGAGAGAGCATGATCACTTACATTACGAGAGCGATATGTAGTAGCACTTATAGAGAGATCTTGATATGTAGTAGCACTTATAGAGGATGAAGGCTCTCCTTTTAAGAAGCGCACCTCCAACACCACCTGATTCTTAGATGTCATTTGTTTTACAAATTGAATATTTGATTTTGTTTATGTAATCTTTATTTTATGAATAACAGAAAACATATTATATTTATTTTTTATTTTATATAATTTATTTTTAAAAAATTTATATAATTTTAAATTAATTATATCTTTTAAATTAACATTAATTATAACGACCGACTTTAATCAGTCACTAACTAAAATCTTAGTGACCGATTCAAATCTATAGCAATTAATTTTTATTTAGTCACTAGTTGTATAATGACTAATTAGGATCAATCGCAAGCTTTAAAGATGGATTATAATTAATCGCCAAATCAATGGCTAAAAATTTCTGCTATTCGAGAATGTGCTAACGATTGAGATAGATTATAATTGATCACCAAATCAGTCGTTAAAAATCGTCTCTATTCTATGATGTGTTAATGATCGATTAGAATCGATCACTAAAATAACAACGAAAAATAATTAGTCATTAATGTAGCGACAAACATCAAAATTGGTCGTTTTCTTTAATGATAATAATTTTTGTTACCAATTAAATTTATCATTAATATGTTGCTAAATTTTTTAACAATAATTTTTTTTTCTTTAGCAAATTCATTCGTCACTAAAAACTGTTTTTTTCATAATGATAGAGAAAAGATTGAAGAGATAAAGCAAAATTAGACATACATAGAGGAGGAATATGCCCACAAGGTGAACCATTAGTAATGATTCCTAAACTAAGACTATCTTCCAATCAGAGTAGAAAAGGTTATAGTTAACACCAAGATCTAAAAAGACATAGTAAGAGGAATTTGGACAAGGTAGTGCTCAGATCAAGAATCATACATTGAAGGAAAAAATTTTGATTCCCAATGTTGCAAGTAAAATGGGCAATAAAAATTGCTATAGAGATGCAGTTAAAAATTTGAAGGTTTTACTCAAAAGTAATCACCTTTGTAAATAGGATTCAAATGATAGGCCAAAGGACATATGACATATTCAACTATATATCTAATGTGAGATACTTAACATATTAAAGGGAAATTAAGAAGAATATACTATTCTTTGGGAGAATGAACTTTCTATTATCTATTATTGCATTCATTTAACCATTTTGCAAATGCATACATTCATTCTAAAAGAAAAACAGAAAATCATTTGATAAATAGGGAGGAAGAAGGTGTAAAGAAAGTGAAGTGCCACTTGGTTACCAAATCCTATAATACTAACCAAAGTTAGAAAAACAAAGGGCTAGGATTGAAAAAAACTAAAGAAAGCTAAGGTTGAAATATGCAAATGTTTAGCCCAGGCCTAAAATAAGCTATAAGAAGAGATCATCAAAAGCAAATAAAGAGTACAAGAAAGTTAGCCCAATTTTAACGCAAATTATAAGAATTAATTATCCAAAGCCAAAAGCATATATAAGAGAACATTATCCAGGGGTAGAAGGAGATACAGTTTTAAATATTAAAAATCATGAGCTCATGGTCAAAGAAAAAGGAATCATAACTAAAGTTGAACATGTAGAAAAAGATAAACTAGAACAGGGGACATTTATAGAGCAAAAAAGTAGCAACAAGTTTAAACAGGATAATCATAATAGTCTCATCATAATAAGGAAAAAGGAAAGAGTACATGTAATATCTTATTGCTCTTGGGGGGCAAAGAACTAGCCGTTCTATCATTTTGTAACCCTTATGCACTAATACCAAACAACTATTCATACAAATTGTTGCTATCCACCCATACCATCGCTATATGTCTATATCCCTCACGTTTCTATTCATAATATGATGATTTCTAAGTGACAACCATCTCCACAGTGTTTTGTCCTTCAATCAACCAAAATTCCATCAAATTTAGATACAAATTTCTCTAAACCAATTCCTTAAAGCCATCGCCTCAAGACCATTCTTAAGCCTATTCCTGTACCATACATAGAATTGTACTTACATTTATTAAAAAAGAGATGGATAACCCTAATATTTCTTTAACCCTAATATTTCTTAAACCCTTCAAATCACCGTTCCTATAATGTATAACCCTAATGTCTCATGTATATATGATAATGGAGTGATTGAACATGATGTTGAGAATTGTATGGGTTTCATATATAAGATATAATCATTGATTGAGAATGAGGTTTTGAATACCTAATAGGGTCCAAATATGGGAAAGAATCCATTGTTAGTATATAGAGAGTAGTAAATAAATATGCCAAAATTTTGAAATCAAAAATGATATTGAAGAAAAGCTGCAGAAGATTGCATACAATCTGGAAACTTTAGAAAGTAAGGAAAGGATATGCTTGGGTTATAAACCTATTGAGATTGAAAAATAAAAGTTGAGGGGTGGTAACAAAATGGAAAATGAAGAATATTCTGTTTATCAATTTTCTCAATATACTAGCTTCTATATTTCAAATAAAGCTATTGGTATAGAAGTCCTTATTTGAATGATGATAAACACGAGAGAAAAAGGAGTTTAAAATGATTTAAGAACCCATCCATGTCCGATTGGTTTTATTTTAAGTAACTTAACTAATACTAAATTCCTTACTGTATATACTAAAAATTTCACATCTAAAAGCCTTTCTTTTTTGTTTGGTGTCTTCACTCTCCTTCCTACATCCTTTTAATTTTATCTTGCACAAATCATTCTACTTTAGTGCTCAAGAAACCTAATAATGAATATTAAAGTATGAAAACCAATAATGTTAGATTAAATCTTGAAGTATCCTTTGCTTAAGATGTTTCTAATTTTGAGAAAAAATAGGATAGCTATATTTCTTTACAAGAAATTGGCAAAGTAATTTGAATAGAGAAACAAAAAGTATTGTAAGATGTCTTCAAAGGGAAAAAAAAAAAAGAAAGATAAGGAAACACAAAAATCGGATTGTCATCCTGATCAATAAAGATTAAGAATTTAGAAAATTCTATTTTAAAAAAAAGGGAAAAATCGTTTGAGAAAGGGAGCACAGAGATAATGCCCACAAAGCATAGGTGTGAATATGCCCACATAGATTCTTTAAAATAAATGCTGTAAGTTCAAAAGACAATCTTTTGGTATCTTACTTATGTACTCTAATACGCAACATCCTTGATCCTCATTATGCACAGATATTTGGCACACACATTGGCAAGTCTAGAATGGCTAGATAAAATATAATTTTTGAGAAAATGATGCAAATGCTAGATGTGTGCTAATAAGATGCATGCTTCACTCAGTGATAAGCGTTTATGAGCCATTCTTGATAAAAAATTTTGACTATTTTCATTAAAATTTATGATGGTCATCAAACTTAAGATGATTTTTATGAAGCATCTCCTCAAGCACAAAATCATGGATGATTACATCAAGGAATAACACTTCTAGAGCTTCGATAATACATTAATGAAAGAACTCTTTGGTGGCATATAATCCTAAGAAAATGGGTCCTTAAACGTAGTAATATGGAAAATCATATAAAAAAATGGAATCGATACAAAAAGGCAACACATGAGATACTAATGTTAGCTTTAAAGGAAACAGGTACAAAATAAATATCTTAGTGAACTAAGAGACCAAGTTTTACACTCTTTGGTTCTTGTTTGTTGTTCCTAGTGCCTAGAAATCCTAAGGGAGCAAATTTTTTAACAAAAATTGGTGAATCTACTCTTTCTTATTATCGACATCAATTTTTCCCACACAAAATTTTATGTTCCAAGGAACAAAGGAAAAAAAATGTGTTTCTACCAATATGACATATTATAATCCCCTATATTAAAAAAAAAAAAAAACAAACTCCCTTTTCAAAGAGATGAATTGGCTCAAGCTCAGCATATTAATCCAAAAGAAAATAAAAATATAGTTCTAGTTATTAGCATGGTCAAGATTTAAAAGGCTAATTGAAGGAAATGATTTTAGAAGACCTCCTTACATGAGTAATGATGTCAATCCTAGATGTACTTCATATTTACTAATTGAAAAATGTTTTCAAGAAGATTTTCTTGACTTCAAAGGCCTAATCAAAGTATCGATTCATGAAATGCAATTGGTTCAGGCAAGTTTACATGAGTGATGGGATTTTTGAGGTCTCCTATGCTATTTCTATTTTTTTTAAGAAAAAAACACTACACCAACATTATATAAACCTCTAAATAGGCAATGTATTAAGTATGTGTATAACTAAAATAAATTTGGTTAAGGAGTGTTTATATGTTTGAAAAAATATATAAGGTCTGCAACAAGATCATTCTTCAAAGGGTTAAACATAGTAGTAGCTAACCCTCAAACCATGTGCAAAAGTGTTTTGAGCTGTAAACTTTGCTTTGACATAAATAGGGATAATAAAAGTTCTAATGAAGTTAGAACAAAAAAATAAGAATTCCAAATAGAACATAGGCTCTTTTCTTGGGTAAATAAAACTGGTAAACCTACTAGAAAAATCAAGATTTGAGGTTTTAAGTGCTTTTCAAATTGGAGAGTTGCATCCTAAAGCTTATAAATGCATATAAAAAAGGAACTTGAGTAAATGGGAGAGCTACGTAAGAGGATTATAGGGTTTTGGGGAGGTTTTCCTTAAAAAGTGCAAAGACCTCTAGGGGTAGAGAATAAATTCCAAAATCAAAACACTATAGGTTTTATAATTTAATTTGATTTTGATCTCGATTTATATTATTTATGTATACCCCATTTAAGGTTGAAAATACTTGATCTAAGGTCAAGAATGTTTTTGTTTAAATTTCTAGTTAAATACCTGATCTCACGTCGAGAATATCAATGTTTTGTTGTACACACCTGACTCGATCTCAAGTTAAGAATGTTAATATTTTGCTATATATACAAATACTTGATCTCATGTTGAAAATATAATATTTTATTATTTATACCTGTATCTAATCTCAGATCGAGAATTTCAAGATTTGGCTGTATATACCTGCTTTTTGCTTTTGCGTTGTAATGAAAACTTCACACACTCACGTTCATGCATATGCATACCCTAGTTTAGCCCTTTGTGGTGTATACTCTACTTATAAAGGATGAAAAGATGTAGGCATCTGAAAAATCACTTAATCTCCATGCATGTTATGCACCTTATCCTACCCAAACCTTACTCTATGAGTTGGTATCACTCTCAAGATGCTTTTTAGCATCCACATTTATGGTATTTATGATTAAAGGTGTAGGAAGATTTGAGAGCCTATAGCCTTTTAGAACCCAAAGGCCTAATCTCAAGTCAAGCCCAGCACATAAAAAAAGCCATATGTTAGCCTTATTAGGATCTTATAACCCCATTAGGCCATGAATATAGTTGGAGATAAAGTGCAAAATTGTTGATTACAAATCTTAATAATACTTTTTTTCATATTACATGACATCAAGAATCAAAGTTTTAGATCATCATAAAAGTAAAAAGAAAAATTTTATTTTGGATTTGAGAATTGAAATGAATATATTAGAAGATCAAGTTAGTGTGGTATCTTGTAAAGAAGTACAACAATCGGCATGGAATCTCTAATCTAAGTATGAAGATAAACTGACCTTATCAACGGCCTTTAAAGGTTAGCTTGATTTCAAAAGAAAATGATCTTGCTACCTTGAAAGAAATTTGGAGTTAAATTAATCCATTTAAGAGAGAAGAGTTTAAAAAGGTATATGGACATGTTGAGGAATTAATTTTTGTCTAGATTAATGAATCTTTAATAAGAGCAACAATTCATTTTTGAAATCTAACATATAAGGTCTTCAAATTTGGAGAAGTTAATCTCACACCTACCTTTGAGGAGTAAATGTCAAAAAGGTCAAGTATGGATGTGGAATTAGTTAGATGATAATCACCCTTAATCAAGAAAAGATGTTAAAGATGATTTATATTCAAAAAATTATCGATTTAAGATGTAAGTGGAAAAAGTTAAACAAGACGTTGATTTGCAAGAATTCAGAGCTAAAGAAATTTATACATCCTGGTGTTATGACAAGAGAGAGTATGAGTAAGATAAAAAATTAGAGGAATGATCTTACATCGATTTTAATCTAAATAAAACATACTATGGATGTTACAAGTCTCATTAAAAAAGAATTAGATACCTTTAAGGGATTCAAATCATTAGTTTGCTCGGAAGATGAAATATAAACCTCCATATATAGACTTCTAAAATGATACCAGCACATGATTGATGTGTTCAATTATGGTTCTAATCTGAGAAAGTACTCATAAGATTCTCATATAAATCTTAAAAGAACTTTTATTTTTAGTTTTATGATGATCTGAGTACTATATTTTTTTCTATCTCCATTATCCTGCATACATGTTTATTTTTTACCTCTCAAAGTTAGATAGAGAAAGTAAGTTAGGAAAATTGGAAAACTAGATTAGGAAGTATAGTTATGAAACTTGATCTATAAAGCTATTTTTCAAAAATAAGATCAGGAAGTATAGATTAGGAAACTGGATCTAAAAAGTTATTTTTTGAAAATAAGATCAGGATATAAAAAACAAGATTATGAGATATTAAGTTAGGAAGATTATATATTTAGATCGACAAAAAATAGATTGGGTTTGATAACCCAATGATTTACATTGAAAAGAAAAAATAAACTAATGAGATCAGATAGCTCAAGGAGCTAAAACATTTCATCTAATCATGATATGAGATATACATGGCTTAGGTTCGAGAAACCTAAAAATGATTCAAAATACTCAAAACTAATCCTAGAAACAGCCAGGACCTAAATAAAAACACCTGATGATCAGTAGCCAACGAAATAAGTCAAATCATTAAAATTAGAGGAAGCTAGACTAATATAAAATCTTAAGGAACTCTCCTAACTTTTTGGGGTAATCAGACTTGATAGTAAGATAAGGGATTTTAAATTCATTTTTTATACTCTTGAAATTAATAAACTTCTTATTGTCCATTAATTGCGTTCATGTATCACATTTATGCATTTGTATACACTTACACCATCATACTAAAAAAATCATAAACAATGAAGAATAAGAAAGGTACTACTCAAGTATACAGTCTAACAAAGATTAAGAAATGAAGAATACTTGGTAATGCTGGAAATAATAGAGAAGGTGTACATTGAAATGCAAGGGCATCTAGCATGAACTCAAAATGAAATACATAAGAGAAATTGAGATACAAGTGTCTACCATAGTGGGGCACTTGGATATAATATCGAGAATCATGTAACTTTTAAGTTTAAGGTGTTGGAATTCAATTGTGAGAATGGTGCAAGAAATAATACAAACATAGAGGTTACTGAATAGAGCTTAGGAGGTCCTATGATTAAAAAACTATGAACGTCAATTTTATCCTTAGTTTACTAAATTTGTATTAAACAAATAATAAACACTTAAGTTGCTTAATATTTTCATTGATGTCATATATTTGGTCAATTAGGTCATTATAGAGACTTCATTCAATCTCTTGTCTCATACTCCTCTTTAGAAACTCGTGCCAATGTCAGTCATAATCTTTGAATCATATCTCGAAAAGTGACTCTGATGGAATCAACTATAATTTTCCATAAAAAAGAGCAAGTATATATAGAGAAAAGAAAAAATAAAAGGGCAAGAGAGTCATGTTAAGCATGCATTTTAAGTAAGCTCTTATTTAAACTCTATCCTTATATAAATATGAGGGCATAGTTAGATACATTAATTTTCATTTGGCTTAACAGAAAAATAATTTAGGCTTACTTGGTCACTAATTTTCGATATCATCCTGCACTAGAATCTAATTGATGAATTCTAGAAAGAAATTCTAGTCACACTAATATTGGAGGATGATTTAGGTAAGTTCTTTCATAGCTTAAAAGACCTCTCAGCTAATCTTTAACACGTGTTATTTAATATCGTGTGATCCTCATCGCCAGTTACGCCCTTGAGCCTTGAAATTAAAGCCTTTCTTTCTCTAAGTCACTTTCCTTATACCTTTGGAATAATTAACACAATGAAGTTTCCTACCTTATAAATTTAGAGAACACACGAATTGGGTATACTGAAAAAAGAGAGAAACATCAGGAAAAAAGAAATTCATAAACTTAAAGTGAATGAGCACGGGCTTATGAGCATTCAAAAGAAAAAAAAGAAAAAAGATGGCAAAAAGAAGAAAAAACAAAGAGGAAAGAAAAGCTAAAAGACAGGGGAAAAAGCAGAAAGAAAAAAAAATGAGAAAGGAAAAAGGAAAAGAAGAAGAAGAAGGAAAGAAAATAAAAGAAAGAACATTATGCTTCATTAGGATGGTTCTCTTTCATAATCGTGCTTCAATTAGTATTTTCTAAGTTTGAGTTATTTTTCTTTACCTATTCTTTCTTTCCCCTTACCCAATGGCCATGTTATAACCTTTTGAGAAGAACTTCTGATCTCAAATTTTGGTAATTGATTGTATTAACAAAGAAAAAGTCAAAAAATTAGAAATAGTGATGAAAAAATAGAGATTTTTGGTAGTGATAATGGCTCAAATCATCTTGTGATATGCTTAGTGATTATTGATAATTTGACTTCTCATGTCTACACATAAGGATTCGGTTTGAATAAAGCAAACTCTTAAGCATTGTTTAACACTTTTTGAATAATTTTTCTGATACCATCATTTACAAAATTTTCGAGTAGCCTAGGGCATTGCTTATCCAGCAAACTCTAAAAAGAAACTTAAGGGTAAAAATTGGTAGTTAAATTGCTTGTAGATATCACAAATCTCTTCGAGATAAGATTCAAAAACAAAAAGGAAAAAATTGCTATTGAGACCTTCATTTCAAAGCTTGCATAATAAACCTTATGGCTCAAAATTTTTCATGATTATTGAGGTCTATCTCATAAAACCTTAACATTGATTCTATTCATTCACATCAATATTTGTTAGTACTAGGATGATATATCCAAAATCAAAATGGTGATTTAACTTAAGTTAAAGTTATAACTTTACATAGTCAAGGTTGATTTTCATAAGCATTGCTTCATGTGTTTAAATTTGTTTAAGACAAGTTTAAGGTAAGCTACAAAAAAAGATTATGATCCTCTTATGCTCATATTAAGACATGTAACTAAAGAGTGGAACATTCATAAAGAATTTCAGTTACAATAATGATGTAAATAGTTTGCCAAAGAAAGAATTTTGTGGTATAATGAAAAGATATAAATTCAAAACTTCAATTGAGGCTATCGTCATGACATAATTTGCCATAAAATTTAAAGGTAAAGATAATTTTGGAGAGGTGATCGAGTGAAAGGATCATGGCTTCATTCAAAAAACAAAAAAGATTGGGGAAACGAAATGCTCTTACCTTTAAAAAAAAAACCAAAATAAAAACAACAAAACAACAAAAGATTTGTCTACATCCATAAATATGGCATGTGTCATTTTTAGATAGCCTCATAAATTTTAAAGCCTTTGTTAAACACCCAATAAATCTTAATGCACTCATTGAATAATCCAATAGATTTTGAAGTCCTCATTAGATGGTCAATTAAAAAGTAAAACCCTCATTTGATGAAAAAGAAATTTCTACAAACTTTTTAATAGTACAAAAATTTTTTTAAAAAAATCTTGATAGGAAAAAGGTAAAATAAATTTTCTCAAATGAGAGACGGTTGAAATGAATTTTCTTTAGCAAAAAGGGATGAAATAAATTTTCTCCAATAGGAAAAGGGAAAAATAATTTTTTTCTATTAGAGGGATAAAATAAAACTCTTTTCAATAGGAAAGGATAAAATGAATCTCACTGATGATAGAGGATGAAACAAAATTTTTCCAATGGGAGAGAATATTATGAAATTTCGCCCATATAGGGAAAAAGTAAAAATAAAACAAAAAAAAATCATCCTTAATGGAAAAGAAAAAGTCTCAATTGTTGAAAAATGCATCGTTGACAAAATTTTATCAAACTTTTAAAAAATCCCAATAGCTGAAATCACAGCATGGATTAGTTTTATCAATTCAAGAATAATAAGATGAATGTGAATCGCTTTTTGACTGATTCTACAAATTTGGTACCTCAAATTGAATGTGAAGACTTCTTAAAAGTTACCAAAGTTGGGGCAATAAGATGAATATGAATCGCTTCCTATTTGATTATACTTTTTTGAAAAAGAAAAAAAAATGGTGTTAAGAGCTTAAAATTAGGTGGTTGTTAGTCTTTACCTTATTCCTACTTCTCAAAAATCGGTAAATAGCAGCAGCGATAGGCACTTACTTTTTGGCTCTAACATTGAATTATAAAAAGCTTAAAAACAGTTAAATGTCAAGTTAATTTCGAGGTCGAGAATATGTTCTCAATTTCAATGTCAAGATTATGCTGCGAATTCAACATCAAGATTATGTTGTTAAGTTTTGAGATCATGCTTTTGAAAAAATTGAGATCAATAATTGCTTAATGAGCATACTCTACTCCAATGTCAAATCGAGAATAGTTTAGTGGACATGCCTTATCTGATGACAGATCAAGTGATAACCATTCAATTCTTTGATAAAAAAGATTCTAATAAGAGAGGTTCCTTTGGATATTTAAGCTAAGTTAGTTGATAATACCGTTAATCTGATGATGAAGAAATAAAGTGTTGATATTAAAGCAGATAAATACCCAATTTTAATATCTTAAAGGGATATGGTTGATGCTGATCTCACATCAAATTTGGAGATTTGATGCTAATGTGATTGCCTCGATCTCACATTAAAGTATTTGGGCTTAACCCCGATGTGGGTCCTCTGATCTTAATTAAACCCAATCCCCAAAATGGTTAAAGATATCACATGGATTTAACCTAATGTGATTGATTTCAATCTCATGTCGATATTTAACTCAACTTCGTGTTGTTATTGATTTTTCTTGCATTTAGTTTCAAATGTGTAAGGGAAAAATAATAACAAAAGTCTTGACCTAATCAAAATCTAGTCCATACCAATTCACTTAAGCCCTAGTGGCCAATTATCCAATCCTAATCTTAACCAACTATATGTAATCTTAATGATTCTTTTTCCTTTTTGGACTTGATCCGATGTCTCATTGCTTAAACTTAACATTCTAAGACTCTAATGATAGATAATCCAGAGAAAACACTGTCCTAATCTTACTGATGACCACTTTAAAAGTGTCATTTTCCTTGTGTCCCAAAGCCATAAGTCTTACTCCCCCTTGGACCTAAAACATAGAAATAAAATTTCTTTAGCTCCAAACTTAGGCATCTACAGTTGCTCGTTTTTATCCATACTTTAAGGAATTTCTACTTCTAACTCATCAATTTTGATCTCTCGTAATTTTTTTGGTATAACATTAGAGGTTTTTCTTTTTCAAATGTTGTCCAATCAATGATATCATTCACAAGCATCTTAATAATTTAAAAGAATTTCATAATGCTCCATCAATGATGCAATTTTCAATCATCTTGATAGGCATGAGAAGATTCACATTCCTCTTTTGATTTCCAAGACATGATTCATAATCGTATCTACTTTTTATGACATGATTCATAAGCGTTGACACAATTCACAAGTGTCTTGATCTTTATAATGTGATTCATATGCGTCCTCATGCTCATCACTTGAATGGTTACTTTTTCAATGATGTGATTCATAGACATATTGAATTTCATGATGGCATTCATAAACATTTGGATGTTTCATAACATGACTTACTCGCATCGACGCGATTAACAAGTATCTTCATGCTCATCGTTCAAATGGCTGTTTTCCCCTTTTAATGATGCAATTCACAAGCATCTTAAACTCCATGATATGATTCATTGGCATCGATTTTTCTTAACATGATTCACAGGCATGTCGACATGATTTAGAAGTATGTTTATTTGAATTATATGATTCATAAGTATTACAACCAAAGTTTTGACTAAGGAGTAACCCTCAATGCAAAAATTTAAAAGGCACCACCAATTGTCTGGGTTCGATCAATAACCATTTAAAAATACAGACTTGCTGACTTTTTAAATTTTCTAAAAAAAAAAGTTAGTTCACGAGTTAGTTAGGATTAGCACTCTCAGAATACTCAAAATTAGTACCAAGAGTTGCATTATTCATATGCCTTTAGGTTTCATCAATGTAATATATAAGATTAAGGGTATTTTGAAATAAGCACCAATACTTCGCAATTATTCTATCTCGTGGTCCTTTTAAAACATTTTTATTACGGAAGATAAAAATTTCACACTTGTTCCATTTCACTACCTCTTGAAATAAGAGGATATTAACAAATATGTAATTTCAAGATCTTCTTAAAAATAGCCAAAAAAAAATAAGATAATATCTATCTAAACATTTATTTAAATCCAAAGATTTTTGTCAAAGTCTGCATTCAGTGTTGGGCTAAGGCCATTTCTGAACCCAGTTCAATACTGGGATGAGCCCTCATCTCAGCTGAACCCTTTTCTAGGCTGAGCCTTCCTTTGAGTTGAGCTCTAATCAACTCACCCGTGCTCTCTGTTATTTTCTCTAGTTATTTCCTGTACTATTTTTTATCGTTTCTAAATCCTAAACCAGATTTCAAAACTTCAAAAAATTAAAGAAAAGTCTACTTGATATTAAATACTCACTGAATCTATTGATTGGGCTCAGAATGATCCCAAACTTTTCTGATTGGTTATTTCATCCATGGTGCTGTAAATTTGAACCTCATGTGCTGCAAGTTTTCATCTCATTCCATGAGTTGATTTTTATATGAACTTGATCTCATCTGAGCTCATCCAAGTTCATCTTCTGATCTACTTTCTTTTCTAAAGACTTTTTCTTAGTTGTACTTACTACTGACACAAATATTAAACAGAAACTGAAGCAAACAAACCTCAAAAATATTTTCTAAATCCTATTGTTCATTAATTCTAGTAGTATTCACATGAATAGTACTTGGAAATTTCCTTTAAGCTGAATTTTAGACATTATTGTGTTTCTTAATTCCTTCTTGCACTCCAAAACATAAGACTTAACCTTGAGATACGCTAACACCCCATGATGATCTAAGAAAATTATTTTGGAAAGGAAAATGAGAAAAAAAAAAAAAACAGAAAACTGAACTTTCCATGAAGAACAGTTATGGCTACTATTCTAATTTGAAAAGTAAACATAAAAATAGAATTATAACATCAATAACTGAGTTGCACTTTTTAATGGCTCTTCTCGGTTCAGATTCACGCACAAACCCTAGCCATGCCGTAGATAAACCTCTCATTTAAATTCGAAATCCTTTTTCCTTTACTCTCTTTCAAGTCTGCTGAACTTGGTTTTCACTCTCTGCAATCTCTCTCCACTTCAATCTGCTCTTGGTGTACTCTTCCTGCCTTTTAATCTTTCTCATGGCCCCAATAAAGGCTACTACCTTCAGGGTAGGTGACCTCAGCAAGTTCAGGGACGTCGACTCCATTCTTGATTCAATCAGGATTGATATTCCAAGCCCCACTGATAAGCCCTTACTTCTTGTTCGAACTCAATCACCGTTTTCGAGGAGAGCCTCAAAGTTTGTCTAAGGCTTCGTATTCACCCATTTTTTATGTCCACCAGAGTGTTTTAAGTTATCCCATCCTAAATGATCTCTAATGCAGGGTGATGTCTCACAACCTTCACTACAAGATGTCTAGACGTAGAAGCCCTATTCTAAGTGCCTGCCTTGTTTGCTAGATTCTGAGGTTAAACACCAATATTACAATATAGACAACCACAAATGCATTTGGTATTTTAGTGGCAAGAAGCCATTACTCTTTAAAAAATTAGGTAGAAGTCTTCCCGAGAGAAACAAAGGATGGAGACTCAAATACTTTTGGGCCTTCTAATTAAGGTGGAATGCCTTCTAATTTGACTGACTAGAGCACTCCTAAGAGGGACTTTGGTGAGGATATTAAACTCCTAGAGTCTATCAAAGCCATTTACAGGTACAATGAAGTATGGTGGAGTGGTCAATATAAAGGAGAGGTTTGACGAGGAATGCATAGCTAGGATCTATGGATCACTCTGGGATGCTCCCCCTTGCATCCCCTTAGAGGACTAAATCAGATTCTGCTGATGAATCAGATTCTTAGGCAGGGTCAGACTCTAAATGTGAACCCTCTTCAAACTCTTCTTCATCTTCAAAGTCAATTCTTGACCCTTATTCGGTTCCCTCACCGAGTCCATTACCCTTGAAGGGCTCGTTTCAGCACAACAGAGCTCCCAAGCACTTCTTAAAGTTAGTCATTTATTTATTTTTACAACGTAATGCACTTGAGTTCAGCAGCTCAATCCTGACCCTGCTTTCTTGATATGTTGTAGATTCACCTAGAATGATGACTACAGCAAGCAAGAAGAACCTCACTGTAGTTGTTGCCAGGCAGAGACCACTCCTACTGACTCTACAACTAAGAAAATAGGGTCGGGTCACCTGGTTCTTTCTGCCAGCAAGAAGAAATCTCTGCCGGTGAAAACATTGCCTCTGAAAGTTCTGCTGAAAGATCGAGGAAAAAAAGAAAGACAATAGATCCAGTTTCAATGGCCTTGCCCCTACCACGTATGAGCAAGGCTCCCTTCATCCCCAGTTGGAATCTGACTACGGAGAGTTCAGCCACCAAACCAATGGTGGCTCAGGAGTCCTCTAGAAATCTCTTCTACCAACTGGCCTTCAGAGGCTTAAACCTGAAGGTCTAGAAAGCTTATTCCACGACCTAGCTCGGGACCTGGCCAACAAGTGCTTTGCCATTTTAAATTTGCTCTTGTTCTCCTATTTGTGACTCTTCTAATCCTTTCTCTTTCTAAATCCTAGAAACCTATGGAGCTAACCAAAACCAAGGGTAAATAGCTCTAGGCTGAGCTTGAACAGTCAAAGAAGAGGGCTGGAAAGGTCGAGAGTGCTTTGGCCCTTTACTAAGCCATGTTGAAGAAGGAGAGGAGCGACTTTGACTTGAGGTTGGAGTAGTTGCAGAAGCAACATACTGAAGAAAATAGAATTTTGCTGAAGCTACAATTGAGAAGTTCAAGGGTAGCGGACTTTAAGAACTTTTGTTGGCAGAGTGTGTTGCTATCTAGGATCTCAAGGCCCAGTTAAGGATGAGATCTAGGAGGTCTATGAGGACCTTGATCTCTCCTTCATCCAAATTAGTGCTGAAGAAACTCCAGTATTTAATCTACTCCAGCTGAGCCTCAAGATGTTGCAGTTGTAGCTACTGAAGTCCTTGAACCGACCACAAGTTCGAGCATTGCCCTTTCAGCTGACAAACATTAGGAGGCTTTCTCCTGAATGGATGTGATCAGTTTCTAATCTGTATTTCCTTTAAGCAATCAACAAAGAAATCTCCACATTTCTCTTTATCATGTCTTATGCCTCTTTATTGACTCACTTTTCTTACTTCTAAATAATTGTACCTCCAAAACCATGAATCTAAACCCAAATCTTCCAAGATAGTATGAATTGGAACCCTTCAACATAAAAGCACAGAATCGCTGAACTCGACTTGATTGTCCAATTTCTGGTCGTTTTACCATAGAAAACCAAATCAGATACACTGCTTTCATGTCAATAATATCCAATCTGAACCCTCAAGCAAAATTTGGTAACTCATTGACCCCTTTGTTGATCTCTTTGTCAGTTAACTACAAACACTGCAATAAATCCTATTGTAGCTTTTTTAACTTCATATTCAGAATCATTCTTATAATGCCCATAATGTTTAATTTAAACCCAAAAAAACTTTTTGAAATCCGACTGAACATTTTATGAACATAAGATTGGGCTAACCCTAGCCACTGCAAAAATTGCCAAGCTTGACTTTTGTCTCTTCCTTATGCCTAGAAGCATCGTCTCACTACCACAAAAATTATAATAATTGACATCAATTTAATGACAGTTATTCAAAGAACTATCATTAAAAGATTTATTAACATTTTTTATGACAGTTATTCCAAAACTGTCATTAAAAGTAAGGTTTTAAACGCCAATTGAAGAAGAACTGGCGTTAAAAAACCTATGAATTAAACATTTCACATCAGTTCCTAAAGAACTAACATTGAAAGATCATGACTTTGGTGTTGTGAATTTGACAACCAAATCCTTAGTTGATGGATCAAATATCAAATCCCTGTAACCTGAAAGCAACAATAATAAAAGCAAGAAGAAAGTAAACAACCACAAGAACACAAGATTTATAGTGGTTCACCCTGAATTGAGAGTTACATCCACTTTGCAGCCACTGCAGGAAACCCTTTCACTATGAAAATAGATTACAAGAGAGATAACTGTTTCCCTAGCCCTCACTCTACTAGAATAAAGCCCTAGGACTCTTACTCACTCTCTCTGTTGTGATGTTTACATTGGTAGAAGCCCCCCTTTTATATAGTAGAGCCCAAGGCCCAAAAGATAGATGTGTGAGAATCTCAAGATATCTTTTTTGATAAGTATATACTCTTTTGGATGAGTATATTCCCTTTCAGATAAGCATATATATCCTTTCAGATAAGCATATATATCCTTTCAGATAAGTATATGCCATCTCAGATAAATATATATCTTTTCAGATAAATATACACCCTTTTGTAGATAGGATTGTCTCCACACATACTCAACAATCTCCCACTTGGAGACTAATTCATTATCTCAGTTGTTTCTTCCATCTGCAATGGCCATGACTTCCCAATCAGCAGCTGAGAAGCCCCACTGAAGTTGTACACAACTTCAGTTTCTCGATTGTAACAACCTTGGTTAGCATATCAGCTGGATTCTGACTTCCTTGTATCTTTTCGAGTGACAAGACACCATCTTCCAAAGCTGATCTTATAAAGTGATACCTGACTTGTATATGCTTCGTTCTAGCATGATACATAGGGTTCTTTGCCAAGTGAATGGCACTCTGGCTGTCACAATGCAGCATACCTTTTTCAAACCTATGCCCCAGTTCATTTAGGAAAGATAGCAACCATATCATCTCCTTGCTTGCTTCTGTAAGAGCAACATATTCAGCCTCTGTGGTCGAAAGTGCAACTATCTTTTGTAGTTTAGACATCCAACTGATTGTAGTACCACCCAATGTATAAACATACCCTGTAGTACTTTTTCTGCTGTCGATGTCACCAGCCATATCAGCATCAACATAACCATGCAAGCCCATATTTGTTTTTCTGAAGTACAAAGCAAAGTCTGCAGTGCTCTTCAAATACCTGAAGATCCATTTAACTGCTTCCCAGTGTTGCTTTCCTGGATTGCTCATATACCTGCTAACAACTCCCACTGCATGTGCTATGTCTGGTCTTGTACATACTGTGGCATACATTAGACTCCCAATAGCAGAAGCATAAGGCACCTTGCCCATATATGCAATTTCATCATCAGTTGACGAAGATTGACTCTTGGATAGTCTAAAATGACTAGCCAAAGGTGTACTCACTGGTTTGGCACCATCCATTCTGAATCTAGCAAGCACCTTGTTGATATATTTCGCCTGAGATAGCTTGAGAATTCCCTTTTTCCTGGTGATTCTCATCCCAAGGATTTGTTTGGCGGAACCCAAATCCTTCATAGCAAACTTCTTTGAAAGCTTACTCTTTAATTTCTCTATCTCATGCAAATTAGCTCCAGCAATTAATATATCATCAACATACAGCAGTAATATAATGTAAGAGTTATCATACCTCTTAACATAACAACAATGGTCTGCCTGGCACCTTAAGAAACCATTGTCACCCATGAAGTTGTCAAACTTCTTGTACCACTGTCTTGGAGCTTGTTTTAACCCATACAAACTTTTCATAAGTTTGCATACCATTTTCTCCTTACCTTTGACTTCAAATCCTTGTGGCTGTTTCATGTAAATTTCTTCCTCCAAGTCACCATGAAGAAAAGCTGTTTTTACATCCATTTGCTACAGATGCAAATCTTCCTGAGCCACTAACCCAAGCACTATTCTGATTGTAGTCAACTTAACCACTGGGGAGAAAATCTCTGTGTAATCAATACCTTCTTTTTGTTGAAAGCCTTTAACTACTAACCTTGCTTTATACCGCTTGTTGCCATCATGTTCTTCTTTTATCTGGTAAACCCATTTGTTCTGCAAGGCCTTTTTTCCTTGTGGTAGTTCTGCCAACTCCCATGTTTGATTACTCATAAGAGAATTCATCTCATCTTTCATGGCTAACTCCCACTTGATTGATTCATCACCCTGCAAAGCTTCATCAAAACTCTCTAGTTCACCCCTATCAGTCAACAAGATGTAGTTCAGAGATGGTGAAAATCTCTGTGGTGGTCTCACAGTCCTGGAAGATCTTCTCACTTCTGTCACAGGAGTGGTTGAATTTACTTCTGGAGCCATACTTTCCTGATTTTGCTAAGCAATGTCATCTTTAACTTCTTCAGTATTCTGTTGCAACTGATTCACTGGAATGTTTCTCAAGTGGATCACTTCAGGCCTTTTTACCTCAGAATCTGTTACTTCTGAACTCTTGCCCAAACTATCCTTGTACAGAACTTGCTCATTGAAGATTACATCCCTGCTCCTAATGATCTTCCTGTTTTGGCTATCCCAGAAACGATAACCAAACTCATTGTCACCATATCCAATGAAAAAATATTTTTTTGATTTAGGATCAAGTTTGCCTCTAGCAGCAGCATCAATATGGATATATGACAGGCAACCAAATATTCTTAGAAAAGACAAGTTTACCTTTTTGCCACTCCAAACCTCCTCGAGTAATCTGCAATCCAAAGGAACTGAAGGACCCCTATTGATTAAATAGGCTGCAGTGTTAACTGCATCTGCTCAAAATGCCTTGGGCAACCCTGCATGCATTCTCATGCTCCTTGCACGCTCATTCAGTGTTCTGTTCATCCTTTCTGCAACACCATTCTGCTGAGGTGTACCTGGAGTAGTCTTCTCCATCTTGATCCCATTGTCAGCACAAAACTGTTTGAAATTCCCATCAATGTATTCTCCACCGTTATCAGATCTCAAACACTTAACTTTAAGATTAGTTTCATTCTCAACCATGGCTTTCCATTTCCTGAAAGCATCAAATACATCAGATTTATTCTTTAGAAAATAAATCCATACCTTTCTGGTTGAGTCATCAATGAAAGTCACATAGTAGCTAGATCCCCCAAGAGACGTCACAGTCGAAGGCCCCCATACATCTGTATGAACTAACTCTAGTTTTTGCTGCTTCAACTGCTTTCCTGCTTTGGAGAAGCTGACCCTTTTCTGTTTGCCAAGGATGCAGCTTTCACACAACTTATGCTCTACAGATTTTAAATCCGGCAAATTACCATTTGCCACCATGACCTTCATTCCCTTTTCACTCATATGCCCAAGTCTGCAATGCCATAGGTCAGAGTTCATACCAGTGTCAACAACAGCCACTGTATCCTTGCAACTTGAAGTCATATAGAGAGTTCCAGTTTTGCTTCCTTGAGCAACAACCATGGCACCTTTGGTAACTTTCCAAGCATTATCATTGAAAGTCACCTTATGCCCTTCACTATCAAGCTGTCCAATAGAAATTAGATTTCTCATCAACTTTGGCACATGTCTCACCTTTTGAATCTTCCAGATATTCCCATTTGGCATCTTCAATTTAACATCACCCATACCAACAATATTCAAAGGTTCTCCATCAGCAAGATAAACCTTCCCAAAATTTTCAGCAACATAATTTTCTATTATTTTGCCATATGCAGTGGTATGAAAAGATGCCCTAGAATCTAAAACTCAAGACTCAAGAGGATTATCAATAGCCAAGAGTAAAGCATCATCTACCTCATCTATTACAGCATTTGCAGTGTCATCTTTATGCTCACCTTTTTTCTTCAGTAAGCGACAGTCTTTCTTCATGTGGCCCTTTTTCTTACAGTTCCAGCATTTCAGATTTCTTCCAGATCTAGATTTGCTTATTCCATTCCTTGACTTAGATTTGCCCTTATTGCGATCAGAGTTTCTGTCACTTTCTCTTCCCCTGTTTTCAACATTTAGGGCAGAATTTGCAATTGATGTTTCACCTGAATCGATCCTCCGAATCTTTTCTGCAAGAACTCGATCACGAACATCATTGAAGTTCAATTTTGAACTCCCAACAGAATTGCTCATCGCTGCTCTCATGGGCTCCCAACTATTTGGCAATGATGCCAATAGTATCAAGGCACGTACCTCATCATCAAAGTCAATCTCAACAGAAGATAACTGATTAACTATTGTATTAAACTCATTAAGATGAGTTGCCACAGAATTACCTTCACCCATTTTCAAGTGAAATTGCTTCTTCATGAGAAAAACCTTGTTGTTTGCTGAAGGTTTTTCATACATGTCAGATAGCACCTTCATCAGACTTGCAGTTGTTTTCTCCTTCGCCACGTTGTGAGCAACGTTCTTTGATAGTGTCAGCCGAATAACTCCCAGCACCTGTCGATCAAGGAGATTCCAATCGCTTTCTGAAATCTTTTCAAGTTTTTGACCCAAAAGTGGTTCATGCAGCTTTTTCCCATACAGATAATCCTCGATTTGCATTCTCCAGAAGACATAATCTGTACCATCGAACTTGATGATCCCATGTGATGAGTTTTCTTCGCTACCCATTGCTTTCAATCTCAAAACCCGAAGCTCTGATACCAATTGTTGAGAATTTGACAACCAAATCCTTAGTTGATGGATCAAATATCAAATCCTTGTAACCTGAAAGCAACAATAATAAAAGCAAGAAGAAAGTAAACAACCACAGGAACACAAGATTTATAGTGGTTCACCCTGAATTGAGAGTTACATCCACTTTGCAGCCACTGCAGGAAACCCTTTCACTATGAAAATAGATTATAAGAGAGATAACTGTTTTCCTAGCCCTCACTCTACTAGAATAAAGCCCTAGGACTCTTACTCACTCTCTCTGTTGTGATGTTTACATTGGTAGAAGCCCCCCTTTTATACAGTAGAGCCCAAGGCCCAAAAGATAGATGTGTGAGAATCTCAAGATATCTTTTTTGATAAGTATATACTCTTTTGGATGAGTATATTCCCTTTCAGATAAGCATATATATCCTTTCAGATAAGTATATGCCATTTCAGATAAATATATATCTTTTCAGATAAATATACACCATTTTGTAGATAGGATTGTCTCCACACATACTCAACATTTGGCATTTAACGTCAGTTCTCAAGGAACTGACGTTAAACATAAAGCCTTTGATGCCAGTTGTTGAAGAACTGGCGTCAAAGGCCAAAATTGCTGCTGCTTCTTACAGCAGCGATGGCTGCTTACAGCTGCAGCAAGGACTACTGCTGTTGCTGCAAGAGACAGCAGCAATGGCTGGATTTAACGTCAATTTTCAAGGACCAGGAGCAGCTAGAGATTAAGAAACTGGTTATAACCATTGGATCTTCTGTTTCAGGCTCCTTACTGATCTTAGTCGCTTGGTGTCTTATTCCAGGGATGATAAGAACCAGAGATGGGGAGAGAAGCAGAACTGGATGTAGTTTTTGTGCAGGCAAACCAGTGGTGGAAGCTGATCCTGATCCCAGTCCACAACCACCAATTTCTGCAGCCACATCCATTGGCGAGACCCAAGTTTTCAGGCTTTCTAAACTAAAAGATGCTACTCATGGATTCAAGGAATTCAATGAGCTTGGCCGAGGTAGCTTTGGTTTTGTTTACAAAGCTGTGTTGCCTGATGGCAGGCAAGTAGCAGTCAAGAGAGCTAATGCTGCTACTATAATTCACTCTAACGTCAGGGACTTTGAAGCAGAACTATAAATTTTATGCAAAATCAGACATAACAATATCGTGAACTTGTTGGGTTATTTCGTTGAAATGGGGGAGAGGTTGCTGGTTTACGAGTACATGCCTCATGGCACGCTTCATGATCATCTCCATGGTGAACTCTCCCCCCTGGATTGGCCTGCAAGGTTGAGGATTTCCTTGCAGGCTGCAAGAGAACTCGAATACCTACACAATGAAGTCACTCCACCTATAGTTCATGGAGATGTTATTACATCAAACATTCTTTTGGACTCTGAATGGGGAGGAAGAATTGCAGAGTTTGGAGCTTTAAGTTCTAATGAAGAGGATTCAGACAGGGACATTGAGAGTGATGTCTACAATTTTGGGATTATTCTGCTCGAGATATTAACAGGAAAGAAAGCTCACGACAGGGATTGCACTCCTCTTGGAATAGTTGAGTGGGCAATGCCATTAATCAAACAGGGCAAGGCAGCTGCCATTATTGATCGTAATATAGCTCTGCCAAGAAATGTGGAACCACTGTTCAAGCTTGCTGATCTAGTAGAGCAAGCTCTAAAGGAAAATCCAAAGGAGCGTCCAAGCATGATGGATCTGGCAAGTATCTTGGGTCAAATTATGAAAGGTGGATTAACCTTGTGATTATACTCAATCCATCAGGATTCAGAAAAAATTCACCAATTGTAAGGCTTTTTCAACTGTAATTTACATCTTATGCAAATAATTTTACAGGTTCTAGTAATTGCTTTAACTTTTCTTTGCCTAATTCCAGCAAGTGGAAAAGACTTCAATCTGCATAGGAAGTTTTGATTATTTTTCCATCTAATGAAAGTTCCTACTTCAATATTTCTGATGCCATAAGCCTATGTGCTGTGATTCTTGCCAAGAAAAACCACCACTGAGTCTGTGAGATTTTTTTTAAAATTTTTTATTTATTATTATTCAATAAGTTCCAGTGAATCTTTAACATTGACTGGTGTAATAAGAGCTTGTTTATCTGGCATATCCATTCTTTGCTCTACGAATTCCATAACTTATAAATCTGGTTTGAGTAATTAGTTTATAAGTGCAAGCAAAAATTTGAACTTATGAGTTGGTTATTGAGTATAAAAAGATTCAAAATTACTGTAATATACATAATTTAAGTTGTCCTTAATTTTTTTCATAAAAAATTATTTTCTATATTTTATAATATTAATATAAAAATAAAAAAATTAATCATTGATTTTATTAAATGTTATCGCAACACAAATCAGCAGAAATTGCTACACTGATTTTTAATTAAAAAGGAAAAACAAGACTAACAAGTAAAGAACTAATAAGGCCCCTTGATTCCCAGAGAAGCAGCAGCAATGGCTGGATTACAGCAGCTGCTGCTTGCTGCTGCTTCTTGCAGCAAGGACGGCTGCTTACAGCTGCAGCAAGGACTGCTACTGCTGCTGTAAGAAGCAGCAGCAAGCACTGGTTACAGAGCCACATATCGCACATACTCCTACACAAAAGTCAGGACATAAGAACTTACGTTGAAGACTAGAGAATGTGAACCTTCAACGCCAGTTCTGGAATAACTGGCTTTGAAGACTAAAGAATGTGAACCTTCAACGCCAGTTATGGAATAACTAACGTTGAAGGATATGCTACCTTGTTTTTTAAGGTTGGGATCCTAAATTGTTTTCCAGAGCCCTCTAGAGCCCGCCATAACATCCCGCGAAATTTTTTCTCTCTAGGTCAGAATTCTCCTCTTCACAGACTGTCCAGAAGCAGCTGCACAGCCAGCCATCCATTCTTCGGCCATTCTCCTTTCTGCTGTCCGTCCAGAGCCAGCTGGGGTTCCGACCCTCTCTTTTTTGCTCTTTGTTCGCACAGCCAACCATTCTTCGGCCATTCTCCTGTCTGCAGTCCGTCTAGAAGCAGCTGGGGTAGCTGCTGGCAGCCTTTTTGGCCCTCTCTTTTTTGTCCTTTGTCTAGAAGTAGTTGCACAGCCAGCCTTTCTCCGGCGATTCTCCTCTTTGCTGTTCGTCCAGAACCAGTTGGGGTAGCTGCTGGCAGCCTTTTCGGCCCTCTCTGTTTTGGTCTCTGTCCACACAACTAGCCATTCTTCGGCCATTCCCCTGTCTGCTGTTCGTCTAGAACCAGCTGGGGTAGTTGCTGGCAGCCTTTCCAGCCCTCTCTGTTTTGGTCTTTGTCCACACAGCCAGCCATTCTCCGGCCATTCCCCTGTCTGTTGTCCATCCAGAAGCAGCTGGGGTAGCTGCTGGTAGCCTTTCCGGCCCTCTCTTTTTTATCCTCTATCTAGAAGCAATTGCACAGCCAGCCTTTCTCCAGCCATTCTCCTCTCTACTGTCCATCCAGAACCAATTGGGGTAGCTGCTGGCAACCTTTACGGCCATCTCTTTGTTCTCTGTCTAGGTAGATGAATTTATATTTTGAGAAGTTTTTTATTAATTGTGTTAGGTGAATTGTTATTAATTGATGAAATTTTAGTTTTTTTCATTAGTATATTTTGATGAACATATTTGGCATGAACGAATATATATTGATATATTTATTATTTCATAATTATTAAGATTTTTAGATTAATTGATAAATTAATCTAAATGTTAACCAGATGAATTTATATTTTGATAAATTAATTATATATTAGGTATAGATGAATTTATGGTTGAATTAATTTTTTTATGTAAGATTAATTGGTATATTTTATCAAATTTAATTATATTGATTTCATTGTTAACATAAATTAATATATTTAGTTAAATTTTAAATAGATAATTAATTAATTATATGCTTGTAATATAAACCATTAAATGTTATTTAAATTTTAATCAATTAAGTGCTTATATAGTAAATTAGATGTTAATTAAATATTGACTATATCTTAATTAACTAAATAATTATTAATTATATATTTAAATTTTAATTAATAAATTTGATGCTTGTAAAGTAAATATAACTGTTATTTAAATTTGAATTAATTTAATAGTTAGTTAATTAAATGCTTTTATTAACTTTTTGTATTAATTAATTAAATAGTTATTAATCGTTTATTTAAATTTCACTTAGTATATTAGACGCTTGAAAAGTAAATAATTAAATATCTTTTAAATTTCAGAATGGATAAAACTTAGATGTTTGCTGATAGAAGATCAGAGGCATATGATGTAGGGGTGAATAACTTTTTAGATTATGCTGTTCAGAATAATGGTAACCCTAAATTAGTTCGGTGTCCATGTATTAAATGTAGCAACATGAAGCGTCATACCCCATATGAGATACGGAATCATTTATATATATATATATGGCGTTGATAGCTTCTATCAAAACTGGATATGGCACGAAGAAACTAGTATTGTTGGGTCTTCTACTAGTAAGAATGCTAAAGTTGTTAGGGAGGTAGAACACATCGAAAAAGTTGATAACGCTGTAGAAATGGTACAAGAGGCATTTGCAGAATATGATAGTAATCCTAATCACTTTGAAAGATTACTTTGTGTTGCTGAGAAACCTTTATACTCTGGATCAGTGAAGTTTACTAAATTATCTACTCTAGTTAAATTGTACAATTTGAAGGCAAAATATGGTTGGTCCGATTAAAGCTTCAGTGATCTTTTAAATTTGATTGCCGAAATTTTGCCTGATAATAATGAAATGCCTACATCCATGTATGATGCCAAGAAAACATTGAATGCATTAGGGATGGAGTATCAAAAGATTCATCCTCGTCACTTAGCCAATAGAATGATAGATCCATATGACGAAGGAGTAGTGATATTTCCTTATAACTTGAGGTAAGTTATAATACTAATTAAAATTATTAATAGATTTGTTCAAAATATTTTTTACATTTATTTTTCATAATGCATGCAGCATTGGTTGTTGGTGTTTGTCGAGCCTCGTAATTTTGTGTATAGTATTTTTGATCCTTTGAACCATGGTCTTCGTCAAGAACTAGATCATCTTATGTCCACGTAAGTGAAAATATTTTCATTTATGTTAGCATATATTTTTTCTTACTCTTAATAATATTGATTATTTTCTATTGGCAGTTTTTTAAAATTATTTCAAGTTTTCAAAGAATCAAGCAATAGGCGCATTCCTAGGAGTATTCCTGCTAAGGTATGTATATTTAAACCTATATGTGATGTTAGTTTTATTTATTTTGTAAAATATAATAATTATAAATTTTTAATGCAGTGTCCACATCAACCTTCAAATACTGAGTGTGGATATTATATTATAAAATTTTTAAGGGACATCATTGATAGACGTGATAGAAATATCCCATATGCAAAAACGGTAAGTTTTTAAGCATTTCCTTATGTAAATACTTAAGTAATTAATTGATGTGTTTATTAAAAATTTTAATTGGACTAATTTTTTTATTTTTTGAAATATAATTAGTGGACATAGATACTTACACCCAATCAGATATTGATGAAGTTAGAAAGGACGTTGGACAATTTCTTTGGAATGCCATATTAGAAAGTTGAACCTTGAAGATTTTTGTACATATGACCATTATTGAATTTATATAGTTGAATTTTTATGATTGTGTAATATTTTAACTCATGTATTGTACATATAGAGTTCAATTAAAACATTAAACTTTAGTGATCTTTTGTTTTGTTTATCTCTTATTACTTTTTTGGATTAGATTATTTTGAGTTTTTTCAAATATGAAAGAAGTAATGATGATATTTGTTAAAATGGTATTGAAGTGTATAACATTAAAATTTTGGTTGCATATTGTGAAGAATTGTATTGATGTATATGGATGATGTGAAAGTAGGTTTTGAATAATTTGAATATAAAAATTTTTTATTTATTTTGAAATAAATACAAAAAATACCTTTAATGGGTATCCTCCTTTAACTACAGTTTCGTTGGAACTGTCATTAAAAGGTACCTCCCTTTTAACGACAGTTCTGTTGGGACCGTCATTAAAGGGTACCCCACCTTTAACGACAGTTCTATTGGAACCGTCATTAAAGGGTACCCCCCTTTAATGACAGTTCTATTCGAACTATAATTAAAAAGGTCTCCCTTTAACGACAGTTCCATTTGGACTGTTATTAAAAAGCCTTTTAATGACAGTTTTAATAGAACTATCATTAAAAGGTAATGCTTTCAACGACAGTTCAATAACTGTCATTAAAACTTCTTCCCTTTAATGACATGAACAAAGATGACAGTTTTACAACTGTCATTAAAAACCATTTTTAACTGTCATTAAAGTTTTTATTTGTAGTAGTGTCTCTGACCCTTAATCTAAACCCAAAAATGTATTTCAAGGCGTAGTTGATAAATTAGAAGAATAGGTTATGCATCCAGCAAATGAAGCATTTTGCTAACACTCTTCCTTATTGTTTTTGCTGCACACACCAACTTGTTTCTTCACGAATTCATATCTAATCTCTAAAAGGTGTTTGTTGATATGTCATCATTTCTCACTTTTTATTTTGCTGTAAATTTGGTTGTATTTTTTTTTTTTTACTTTTCTTTGAAGTTTGAACTTAAAATATTTTAATATTTTGCCTCCTTGATTTATAGTCATATTCATATAAAGCCCTTTATTGCAGAGTTTTTGTTGGTACTCTTGTTGATCCTCTGATATCTATGTAAACTTGCTATAGTTTTTGTTTAGCCTTCCAAGTCTTATTTTGTTGAAAATGGAAGTTGATTTGCTTCACATATTGACAAGTATAGCATATTTAAGAAGTTCATCATTTGATTTAGACAAGTCTTTTCTAAGATTATTCTTCTTCATAAATTGTGGGGCCTTATAAAAATGCTCCGCATCGTTGTCTTCTTTGCCTTCTTTGTGTACTACAACTTACTCCTCTTCTATCATATTTAAGGTAAATTTTTTATCTTTCTTTTGTATTTTCAACATCTCTTTGCCTTGTGCATTAAGTAATCAAGCAATGATTATCTTTAAATAGGACTATATATCTTTTTTTTCAAGAGTTAACCAATACTCAAAAAATTGTGATTAATTTCAAGAACATATAAGATATTAGAAATTAATTTTTAAACCTATGCAACCTTTGATTACTATTGTTCCTTTGCTTTTTACTTCAAGATATACTTCATTTCTAATTTTGACTTTAGAAATAATAGTTTTGTCAAGCTCTTTGAAGAACTCTTGATCATAAGTCATGTAGTTTTTACAACCACTATCTATAAGCCAGCTTTTCAAGGAGTTACTAGTAGTAAAGTATGGTGCCATAAACAATTTCTTTTCGTGAGGTTGTTCAGTAATATTATTGGCTTCTTCTTATTTTGTTGTTGGGATTTACGTATTTTTTCTATGTGCCATAACTGATCGCACTTGTGACATCTTACATCTAGCCTTCAATGACACTTATTCTGTGCATGATTGATTTTTGTGCAATAGAGACAAAGTGGAAAGACTTGATTGTTTTTGTTGTTGCTTATAAAATTTTTGAACTTATTTTTGTTTTGCCCATATTTTTTACCACTATTGTTGTTATATGATTTGAATTAAAAAGCACTTTTCACATATTATTCTTACCTCATAAGCCTACTTTATTCAATGGTTCTGCTAAGGTACATAATACTTGACATGTCTTTAGTATTCTCCAAAGATGAGATTATAACCTTAAATTTCTTAAGAATTATCATGAGGAACTTTTGAACAATTCTAAAATTAAAAAATTCAGTACCATGAAGTCTTACTTTATTAACTGTACCAAGAAACTGATAAGAATATTCCTTGATTGTTTCTGATTCCTTCATCTTCTGCATCTCAAATTCTCGGATCGAATTTAGTACTTGCAATCCTTTGACCCTTTCATTCCCTTCATATTCTTATTTGAAAAAATTTTAAATTTTTCTTGATTATTTTCAATGTCATTATTTTGGTAAATATAGTGGATCAGATTGTTGAAAATAATCTTGTTCTTGCTTTTATTTATTATTATTATTTTTTTTACTTTTTGCTTTTTCTCCTTTTGATTTTTGATTTGTATAAGACTTGAATTGTCTAGCAAATTTGGAACATTATATATTTGTTCAATAGCTTCCTACAGATCATTTGCATCAAGGTAGACTTTCAATTTAACAACCTATATCTAATAGCTCTTTTCCATCAAACACCAAGGTGCAATTGTTATAAATTAATTTTCTAAATTCATTATGTATAGGTTTTTATTTTTAAGATATAGGTAGGAAACGTTTAAGGATTGTGTTTAGACTTTTTCAGACTCACAAGACCCTCAAGATAATAGCTCTAATACCACTTTGTTGGTTTTGATATGACTTTGTTGGGTTTTCGAAATAGGAAGAAAAATAATATGGAACACTTGAACCTTGGAATTAATTATAGTCTTCAGTGGCTTATGGCTTGCATTAACTTGTATTGGTTTACTTTATTACATTGATAGAGGTATTATTTATAGGAAAATAATGAATAAGTAAAATCTAAGATTTTACTTAACTAAATATCCTAAAATCTGAAGTCAAAATTCAAACTAAGAATTGTTTCTAGTTAAATTCAAACGAAAATATTATTCTTATCCAACTACTTGATAGGTCATGTAGTAAATTCGTTGATAACACTGATTTTAATTCAACATGGTTCATAGTGTCTTTTTAATGCTCTGGATGTGATTCGCAAGCATTTAGATTTTCTTGATTTTCACGATGATCCACTAGGGATGGTTTCTTTGATGACTCCCTAAGGATGGTTTTCTTCTTTCTTTTTCTCCATTATTTTCTTTTTTATCTTCTCTGGCCCTTTTGCTTCTTCGCTGGGAATTGTTTTTATTACTATCTTCGGGATTTGCCTTGTTTCTCCACTAGGGATTATTCTTGTTTCTCTATTAGGTTTTCTTTCATGTTAGGAATACATGCATGTATTATGCATGATTAAGATGTTCTCTTGCCTTTCTCTCTTTTCATTTTTTTTTTCATTTCTCTTTTGTCCTTCCCTCTCTTTTTCTTTCTTCTCTTCTTTTTTTTTCTTTTAAAATTTGTCTACAATTTTAATTTAAGAACTAATGACTAATTGATATCTAGCTAACATCCGACTTCATCTTAAGATTTCAATTTAGTGCTCAACTAAACAAGCATTTTTTAACCAAAACAGAGAATATTGATGACCTTATTCTACACTTCTAATTCACAAAAACATTAGGAGTTTGTTCCAGTGATTCGCGTGCTTTTGTTTCTCAAATCAACATAGAAAATGAAGATGCAAATTCAAATGAAACAAAAAGCAAAAACTCTCAAGCAAGAGCAAAACATTTTGATCACAGTCATCTAATTCTTTGAACTCTAAAGTTGTTTCTTATCAATCATCTAGACTTTCATTCATGAAAGCTATTTGCATGATCGCTTACTCATAATTTCAAAGACTAAATAACAGCGGCAAATTTATACCTACTGAATCATGAAAACAAAGCCAACTACCTTGTCTTCTAAATAACTAGATCACAAGGATCAGTTTTAGATTACAATCTTTAAGCAAAAGAAAAGTATTTTTCTATGACCAATGAAACTCTTAAGAGCAATTTTAAAGAATATCTAAATAAAAGAAATTTAGTGAAATGATAAGTGTATATACCTAATTTTACATTTAATGAAACTATAAAGAAAGGAGGTGAGACAAAAAAAAAAGTCTATAAAGTGGTGAACGATAAGTTCGGGACAACGACTGATCAAGAGAATGAATCATCAAAGCTTATGTTTCATTAAGAATTTGATCGATTAAGTCTAATAGACTAGAATTAATGTTGAAAAAGTGTCATATTTTGGGGAAGATGGTTAAGATCAAGGCTCAACACTTAATCATTACAGTGATAATGTCAATACGATTGAATATATTCAAAATTAGAGTGATTGGATTGTTGTAACTTAAATAAAAGATAAATATAAATAAGGTAATGAAGAAAGAGAAATAGACATCATCAAAAGGAGTGAAATTGTTAATACATTACTAACTATTAATTGAAAACAAATAAAAAGAGAATTTTTCTTCAAATAAGTTTAATTCACTATAGGGGCATTGTCATCAGTTGTTTTTACCCACAATGAAAGCTTTTGAAGCAATAACAACTAGATCAATAGCTTTAGGGTTGGCTTTTATGAGTGTTGTATCAAGAATCTTCATAGTTGGTTACGAAGCAGCTTCTTGAGTAAAGTCTAGTGTAAAGACCTCCAAGTCTTTGGAGTTAATAGTGCATGAGGCTTCTGTAGTAGAGGGAGCCACTTCCTACCTAATCTAGATTTACATTAGGCATCTTGCCTTTAATTTCTTCAACAAATCTTTTTCAAATCAAGTAGAAGGGTTGTGTAACTTGAATCTTGATCTTAGCCTTATATTCTTTTGATTGTCAAAATTTTTCAATGGCTTTTGATCGAGTCTCCTTCTAAACATTCTCTAGCTCTTTTAGTTATTAAAGTAAAAGATTTTGCTTTAGCTTTTTCACCCAAGCGTTAATGTTGGCCTTGATATGGGATAACTCAATCTTTAAGTTGTCTAACTTAAATTCGAGATTCCCTATGATGACCTTCAACCGCTCTATCTCTACCACATGATCATGGACTTGGTTCAGTGCATCTTTAGTGGATTTATTAGTAGACTTAGTTTCCTTGATAAAATGGTACAACCTCATAGAAATTGTATTTGTTTGTAAGAATAGGCGCATGTGGAATAGCCTGCATTATAAAAAAGAAAAATAATGAGGTGATTAAATGTTAGGATAAGGAATAATATGGATTATGTAGGAAAAAAAAGATGAGGATTGTGAAGGTTACCTCATAGAAACACATTAAAGTGTTTATCAAGAAAATATGATTTTATTATGACTTGTATTTCTTCTTGTTCTAGGGAAGAATGGACTTGTACATCCATTTTCTTGAACAAACTTAGGGTGATTCAAACTCTCATCCTTGATAATATTCCAATTGAGTGAGGAGTTTTCTTCTTTCATGAGGGAAAGAGGACCTTCGAGGAGAATATGGAAAGCATCCATGGCACCCCGCTCTTGGGACCTAGCATTTGCCTTCTCCTTGATTTTTGTGAGTTTTATAAGGGGTGAACTTAGATATCTTACAAGGAAGGGTAGGAAGAATAGCAATGGCATAGGTTCCTGATGTTGCAATGGTTAAAGGACTTATAGATTAGCTTATGGCTCAATCCATTTGTTCTCATAATTTAACTTCAATCAATTGTGGAACATATGGGAGACTTACTTGTGGGATTTGAAAGTGGAAAAGAATATTAGAAAAAAGAACATAAATAATGGGAGTAAAAGAAAAGAAAAGAAACATAAAATTAAGGAAGACCTATGAAAGGAATATTATGGCTGCGTCTTGAACTAACTGAAGAAGTTGCCCGAGGAAGATCTTTCTAGGGATGAAGTGGCTTAAGATTTGAAGGAGTTTATAGATTAAGAGCAAGAGCGATGACTTGGTTAGGAATTTGGATAGGTGCTTGGGGCTTTGAGAAGATAGCTGAGAGTAAAGGTGATGGCTAGTATTACTTGAACTAAAAGAAGAGATTTAGGCAAATTAAGATTACTTATTGAATGGAAAGATCTTATACAAAGCACATATGGCTATAAAAGTAGCTATCCTAATAAGAGTACTATGTATCTCAAAAAGATCTCTATCTCAACGTTCCAAAAGGGTATAATTAAAAGGCTCTACATCAAGGTAAATTTTTTTGTGGTGGATTCTTTTAGATGGTTATTACCAAATATCCAAATTGGGGTAAATTTGGAACCTTGAAGCGTAGAAATATTTTTATAACCACCTTTTATTATACGAAGGCAAACCCTTCATGAAGAGTTGGGGTGTTTGCTACTAAAATAATAAAATTTTTTTAGGGAATCTTTTTCATCCCTATTGTATTTTAGTTTGAAAGGATTAAGAAAACAAGCATTTAAGAGGGTTCTTAGTCTTCATACATGCTCTATTTCTTATCCTACTCAGTCCAAACCTTGTAATGCTTTTCATTTTATGAGGATGGAAGATCTCTTCCAATTTTACCTTCGTTTAAATGATTACAGGTTAGGGGTACTCTTTCTGCTAAACTGATAATAAGGGATGGTTTGAGAACCTTTAAAAATCTGAATGTCCACAAGGCATAAGTCCCATTATCTAGGTCAAACCACGAACCACGAAACTATGCATGTTGAATTCTAAGAAGGTCGAGCATAGGATACCTTAGGTTAGAGAGACATGAACAAGACATGTACCATGGATAAAGAATAGGATAATGGCTGTATGAGTGCTACTAACCTTGTTTCATTTGTGTTTTATGTTCTTCTATTTGCATGACATGTCATTTGAAAATTTATTAGCGAAAAGCATTCTATATAATAGATGTCATTAATCACCTTTGAGAAAACTAGGTTGGTGTTCACAATCCATTGTTTTAAGGTTAGGAAGCTTGTGATACAATAGATAATGGAAGTTCAAAATACTCAATCTAAAAAAGCTATATCCTTTATGACTATGATGACACCTCATCAGACCCAAAATTGGTTTGAAGCAAAACAATGAAGTCTTGGAGATGGTTTACCTTTTCACTTCCATTCTCAACTAAAGAGAGAAGTAAAAATAAGGTTGAAAACAAATGATTTAGAAACATTACAACAAATTTGGAATGCATTCAATTTTGAAGTGAGGGTTTAATTCAAAGAATGGTTTAAGCACATTCTATTATTTATTAAACTAAAAGAGTCTTTCATTAGGACTGCAGTTAAGGTCATGGGATTGCTTTAATTTATATATGGCTAAAAATTCATCTAAAGTGTACATGAAGGCTATTTATGGACCCTTTGCACTAGAAGCCAATAGATAAATATTGAAGATTAGGCAAAAAGAATAAAATACAATGAAAGAATGGTTGGTCATCTTATTTACATTAGATTAGGAGCAACAGTAAGATAGGAGCGCGCAATAAAATCAAGCTCAAAGTCACGATGACACTTAAATGTATACCCATCGAGAATGTCATGAGCACTATATTAATTACCTTGTCCCTTAACTCAGAAGACACATCAAGGCTGCCTTAAGTGAGTGTAGAATGGTCACAAGGCCTAACATGCTACAGAAAAACGCGCAAAAGCCAAGAATGTGCAGCGAACTTGAGCCACAGGTCATTATGACCCTCAAACGTGTGCCTATCGAATGTGCCTCGTGCACCATGTAACCTTATTTCTTGGCATGGGAGACAAGCCAAAACTGCCTTGAGGGAGCATGGTATGGGTGCAAGACCTAGCCTACTACAAAATAGTGCAAACAAGCTAAGCCAAGAATGCGTAATGAAATCGAGCCCCAAGTTTCCATGAACCTTTAACGTTTGTCTAGAGAGCATGCAAAAAGCACTCGATAACCTCATCCCTTGGCATGGGAGGTAAAACAAGGCTGCCTTGAAAGAGCATGACATGGTAGCAATGTCCAACATGTTATAGCATAGTGTCCACAAGCCAAACTAATAATGCACGATGAAATCGAGTTCTAAATCGCTTTGACTCTCGGATGTATGTCCACGAGTGTGTGTGAAGCATCCTGTAACCTCATTCCTTGATATAGGAGTGATGCCAAGGCTGCCATGAGTGAACACGGCATGGGTACAAAGCCTAATGTGTTACAACAGAGTGCTCGCAAGCTAAGCCAATAGCATATAAGCTGAAAACGAGTAGTGAAATCGAGTCCTAAGTCATTATGATCGTCGGATGTGTACCTATCGATCATGCTATAAGCACTACATAACCTTGTCCTTTGTCATTGATGGCAACCTGAGGTTGCCTTAAGTGAGCATGGCATGAGCTTAAGGCCTAAAGTGCTGTAGCATAGCTTGTCCAAGCCAAACCAAGACCATGCATCATAATTAAGCCCTAAGTCACTATGACACTCACAAGTGTGCCCATCAAGCGTGCCACAAGCATTGCACAACTTTATCCTTAGAAACAGGACATTTCTAATATTACCAAAAACAAGCATAACATGGGTGCAAGGCCCAACGTGCTATCTCATAATGCATGCTTGCTAAACTAAAAATGCGTAACGAATCGAGCTCGAAGTTATTGTGACCCTCGAATGTGTACCATCCATTGTACCACAAGCACAACATAAATTTTTCCCTAACAATAGGAGGCAAGCCAATGCATTGCAGCAGCAAATTTATGCCTTAAGTCACCATGAACCTCAAATGTATGCCCAGTAAGCATGCCACGGGCGCAATGTAACCTTGTTCCTTATCTAGGGGCAAGCCGAGTGTCCCTTAAGTGAGCACGAGCTCAGTGCAAGGCCCAACGTGTTACAGTAAAACACGTGCAAAACAAGCAAAGAGTACATAGCAAAATTGAGTGGCAATTTTGCTATGGACTCGAACATGTGCCTATGTAGCATGTCATGAGCATCATCTAACCTTAACCCTTGGCATGTCAGGCAAACCAAAGCTATCTCAAGTGAAAATGGTATATGCACTAAGCCCAACATGTTACAACATGGCACAGGTAAGTCAAGCGAAAATCGTGTAACAAAATCGAGTCCTAAGTCACTGTGAACCTTAAATGTGTCCAATGAGCGTACCACAAGGACTACATAACCTTGTTCTTTCGAAAGGGTTATAAGCCAAGGCCGCCTTAAGTGAGTACAGATTGGGCACAACATGGGCACAGTGAGATAAAGCACCAAGTCACTATAATAGTTGAACGTATACCTCGTGAGCATCCCACAGGCATTATGCAATCTTGTCCCTTGGCTCTGCAAGCCAAAGCTACCTTTAGTGAGCACAAGATGGGTACAAGTCCTAGCACACGATAACGTAGCATGCGTAAGGAAAGTCAATGGCTTGCAATAGAATCAAACCCTAAGTTGCTATGGCCCTTGGACTTGTGCCTATCGAGCATGCCATCAGCATTGAGTAACCTCATCCCTTGGCATGAGACGCAAGCCAAGGCTGCCTTCAGTGGGTGCAACATGGTGCAATGCCAAATATGTGGCAGCATAAAGCATGCAAGCCAATGCATGAGCACACTACGTAAGCGAGCCTGAAGTCATCACAAACCGTAAAAATGTGCTCACTGAGCATGTCATGAGCACTGCTTAACCTCTTCCTTCTGCATAGAAGGCAATCCAAGGCTACCTCAAGGGAACATGTCACGGGTGTAACATCTAAAGTGCTGCAACATAGTGCACACAAGCCAAGTCAAAAACAAGAAGCAAAATCAAACCCTAAGTCATTATAACCTCGAATGTGTGCCTATTGAGTATGCCATAAGAAATTATGTGAAATCATCCTTTGGTATGGAGGCATGCCAAGGCTACATCAAGTAAGAGTGCAACATGATGCTCACATATAACTTCATCAATGTGCATATAAATCAAGCCCCAAATTTTGATGAACCTCGGCTATGTGTCTAGTAAGCATGCCACGAGCATTGCTTAACCTATTCCCTTGACAGGAGAGGTAAGTCAAGGCTACCTCAAGCAAGAATAGCATGGACGTCAAGCCCAGCATACGATAACCTAAAGCACGAAAGCCAAGCCAAGCGCACATAACCTTGCAATAAGTACCATGTAACCATGTAACCTTGTCATGGTTGTGTAATAAGGGCCATGTAACCTTGTCCCTTGGTACAAGAGGCAAGCTAGGGCTACCTTAAATAAGCATGGCATGGATGCATGCCCCAGTGTATTGTAGTATAGCATGCGCAAGCCAATCTATAAGCTTACAATGCAAGCAAGCCCTAAGTCATTGTGAACCTTGGATGCTTGCCTGGCGAGCATGCCATGAGCATCGTGTAACCTCATCTTTTGGTATAAAAGGTAAGCCAAAAGCTGCCTCCTCTAGCAAGCACGTCATTCATCAAAGGCTCAGTATGCCTCAATGTAGCGTGTGCAAGCCAAACTAAGAGCACGCATCGAAATCTAGCCCAAGTCTCTATGATCTTCACACATATGCTTATTGAGTGTGCTACGATTATCATGTAACCTTATTCCTTGGCATGAAAGGCAAGGCAAGGCAGCTTTGAGTGAGCATGACATGGCGCAAGTCCAATGTGCTATAGCACAATGCACGTAAGCTTAACCATGGAAAAATGTGAATGTTTGGAAGACATGCCCAGTCAGCACTATTACCAGTATAGTAGGTAAATTTACTAACATGGTAGGTACATCCAAAGGAGACATACCTAATAGCATACCTAATCACCCAACATTGCTCGATTCTCTACCAAATTGATCACTTCTATCAAAAGTCACGATCGGGGTTTTGTTGCTAACTCAGGTTTCCACTAGGCCATTTCAAAAAACGCCAATTCTGATATATTAATGGCTAATTGAGAGCCTATTATTATTTAATAACCTAAGATTTAGAAGAGTTTCTACTTATTGGGTTATGCATTTGGCATACTACCTTTTGGTTTCCCAAGAAATAGGTACTCCTTGAAAAAATGTGTTTTCATATTCATTTCACTATTTCTCTTTATTCAACTTCCTTTCTTAATACGTTCTCTATCTTTCGCAACTTGAACTTCTTTCATTCTCTCTGCAACTTCAACTCTAGTTTCATTCTCTTTAGGTGAATCTTTATTTCCTTCTCCTTTATTAGTTTTCCATGATGGCTAAAAACTTAGGGTCGATTGTCTACACAATTAACCACCTAGAATGGGTTAAGAATAACTTCCCCATTTCTAACTTCGTCTGATAGGAGTTGCCTTCTCCTTTTAACAGGACATTAACCCATTAACAAAATTAGTTATGTCTTTGAAAATAGTTAAAAAAAAACGGGCAAGAGTTGCCTATCCATGCCTTCTTTTAAAATGTTTGTCATCAACTTAATGTCTCACCATCTAACTTCTCTCAAATGCTTGGCAGTGCATGATCGCTTTCATTTCAAAACTTTTTTTTTATGAACTACTCAAATCTTTTATTAGCCCTCTTTACCAAATTATTCGAGCTAGAAGCCAACAGAAGCTATCCATGAAACTTCAAATTTGAATACTTTTAACAGCGTTAGACCTAAACTTTTTTCCAAAAACCTACCCTTTAATAACAAAAGTTCGGCCAAAAAACACTTTTGAGCTTCCTAACCTAAAATCTATGAAGACCTAAACACCTGGTGAAAGCCCTCGAAAAACATCTATAAGAAAAAAAGTTCACCCAGATCTGGAAAAAATTTACAAAACCCTTTTAGAACATTAGGGTTAAGATATTTTTAAGGACCACATAAATGATACCAGGATAACAACAATTAAAGCCACTAGAAGTTATTACAAATTTCTTCATTTTGATAGAACTTCTTATTCTATTGATAGTTTCTCTAGTTCAAGTTTTAAAGATGGTGACTTATTTTCTCATCTTTTAGCCTCTATTCCTAATCCAATTATAAATGAAAACCTACTCCCAAAACCCATTTCCTATAAAGCTCCTAATCCCATTCAAACATCTAACTTTAATGAATAGATTGCCTCTGCACACACTTTACCTATTCATCTTGAAAGCTCACTTGTTTTCTACCTACCATCACTGGGTGTCAACTCTCACGTAACCATTGGTTCTTGCTTTTGCAGATCTTGCTAAAATGGCTACTCAATGGAACCTTCTCCAAGTCTCCAAAGAATAACTACGGGAGGCCATGAATGTGGCCATGGGTAGAGCTGCTCCTAGGGCTGCCCTTATTGTTACTACTACTAGGCCCATATCGAGGCCTCAATAGAAAGTTAGCCATCCGGAGTTGCACCAATGAAAAAGATTATTCAAGTCAACTAGGGCATTGTTGCCCTTCCCTAAAAAAAGTCCAAAGTGACTGCTCTCGATCCTCAATTGACTAAAAAAAATGAAAACACAGCATTGATCTGCGAGATTATGGCACATGGGTGCACTATCGGTGCTTTTAAGTGATCCACCCTAGCTAACTAAAAAAGACAAGTTTTTTCCAACCTAGAACCTCCCTGCTGAGCAAAGTCTGAGCAATCCAAGTGTAACATAGAAATGGATTTACAAGTCTATCCTACCCCAAGATTTGAAAAGATTAGAAGCCGAGAGTAGTGATGACTTCCTCGATCACACGATAATGGGCTTCGAGGATGTAAGTATTTTCTCACGTAATCTAATTCTTGTCTTTATTATTTAAAGTTACTTGAAGCTAACTTTCTTGATTTTCTTATATTATGCAATTCATCCAACACATCTCAACAATCACGAATAAGTACAATCAAGATAACATTAGACTCCATTATTATATGAGGAAAACTAAAGCTACAAATAAGTTCACCATTGACACAGTAAATAAAGTGCACGTCTATGCTATCAAAGCTAATCGCTTAAAGAATATTTTGGCAAATGCCGAGGCAAACTTAGATAGCACCAAGGTTAAGTTAGTACAAGTCTAAGGAAACACTAAAGCATGAATAAGCTACATAAAGAACAAATTGATCTTAAAGCACTTGAAGGAGATAACAGTAGTTCAAGAAGAGTCCCAAATGTTTACAAGGATGAGGTCGAAGAGCAGATGTCCCATCTTAATTGGCCCATTAAGAGCTAGGTCATGGAGGAAGTCCAAACAAAATATCCTAAATTGGATCTCTCTTGGGTGCAAGTGGACCTTCGACTGAGACTTCCTCAATCAACTCATTAGAGTTTGAGGTACTTTGGCAAACATGTAGGAGTTAACTCAAGAACCAATTAAAGAAGTATCGTAGCCACCAACTCTTATGGATGTTCATGTTTGCACTCCAGTTCTCAATCTTCCCTAAGTTATTCTAAGGGTTGGACCTTGAGCCCCTAAAGCTTGATCATGTTTTATATATTATTTTCCTTTTCTTTGTTTACTCTACTGCTTATAAAAACTTTTTATTTATTAAATCATGATTCTTATTTTTGCATTTGTTCATTCTTTGTTTCTCAACTTATTTTACTTCTGAATATCAATAAAGAAATTGACTAAGTAGATGTAATACTTAGAATATGTGGTTTATATAACACCAAATGTTGATTCTAAGGTACTTTGATGATGCCAACCATTTATCAAGTCCTCATATAACTTTACTGTGATGAAACTAGTGAACTTTCAATTCCTAATGTCATTAGATTAAGTGAGACGTAATGAATTGTTAGATGACATCGAGATTGAGCCCCAATGAGCTAAAAACTCAATAAGTCAACTTGATGAATAAATTCTTGATGCAAGTAAATTCCAATGAACATGAATCCAATTGAATCAAGATGAACTGTAAACCCTAATTAGAAAGATCCTGATAAGTTAACTCCTAATTTATAATGACAAAGAGCTGATTTGAACTATAAACCCCGATGAAGATAGTAGTTGATAACATGAAATCTCGATCTTGATCTCAAAATCCTAATCTCCATTGATAATGATCCTATTGGCAACCAATTTAGTTTCCTTGAAAACAAAATTAGATGTTAACATTTACCTCTCTTTGTTCATGCTTTGAGTCTCAAAGCTTAGACAAAGACTTTAAGACAACTAATTTTACTCCAAATTGATCTTATACTGTTTCCATGTAGCAAAAAAAAAAGAGTTTTTTTTTCAAGACTTTATAATATGATGAAAATTCTCATCTTCACACTTCATGAACTTGATGAAAATCTTAGTCAACAGTTTAATATCTTCTTAATTCTTTATACCAAAATCCTCATCTTCTAGGTTATTTCATAATTCGATGGAAATCCTCATCTTCATGTGTTGTAGACTTGATGAAAATCCCTATCAATGATCTAATATCTTCTTTTTAATCCTTCATATAAAAATTTTCGTCTTTAGGGGTACTCCCTGATCTGATGGAAATCCTTATCTTTATGCTTCGTTAACTAGACAAGAATTCTTATGGATGATTTAATATCTTCTTTTTAATCCTTCATATGAAAATCCTCATAGTCAAAGGTGCTCCACGATCTAATAATCCTCATCTTTACACTTCGTAAACTTAACAAAAATCCTCATCAATGGTCTAATGTCTTCTTTTCAATCCTTTAGATTAAAATCTTCGTCTTCAAAGGTGCTCCGCAGTCCAATGGAAATCCTCATCTTTACACTTCACAAACTTAATAGAAATCTTCATTAGTGGTCCCATATCTTCATTTTAATCTTTTGGATAGAAATCCTCATATAAAGAGATGTTCCATGATCTAATGAAAATCTTCAGCTTCACGTTGCATAGACTTAACAAAATCCTCATCAACGATCCAATATCTTCTTAATCCTTCTATCCTCAATACGGTTCACATTCGTCTTAAATTCTTATCAACACAATTTTTAGAAGAGGGTTTTCTTTTTAATGTTATTGTGAAAACAACTCTCATTTTTTTATGAATGTAGTTCTATTGCCCCAACGTGAATCTCAACGTTTGGTGATCCTTCTATAATCCACTAAGAATTTCTTCCTTTTTTTTGAATCCTCTTATGGAACATCTCAACTGTTCCACTAAGAGATTTTTCTTTTAACTTCCTGTGGGATGCCCTAGTTTCTTCATTAAAGATATACTGATATGTTGAGGATAAACCTTCTTCTTCTAACCTTTTTTTCATTTCTTTTAATTCCATGGGGACATTTTTTCACGAATACCCTTTTGGAGACTATGTCTAGATTCTACTTGAAAACTTTTTTCTTCAGATTTCTTATGCTAAAAATGTGCCTTTGGGTTCTCCACAAAGGAAGCATTGGCTTTTTTTTTTGGTGTAAAATAACGCATGTATGCCTATATGTATGCATAATTATTATTTTATTATTATACTTTTCTAGTGTCTCTTTTCATCCAATTGTCCTTCTTGATCGCTCCGTTCCTATACTTCTAATACTGATGGCTTGACTTGCAAATGGCTTATTGCTTTCATGTTCACCTTGATCCTTTTAGTTCTAATGCTTATAGTTGGCCCATGAGAATGTATCATTCCACCAAGTGTTATGGAATTCGGGAAAGTTCCTTTTGTTGATCTTGTTCTCTAAGGAACTCACTCTCCTTTCTTTTTCATTTATTGTTTTCTTTCATTGGTGTCTCCCTTTTTGTGTCCTTTCCTTTTATTTTAATTTACCTTTTTCCTTTATTAGACAATTTTCTTTTGTGCTTACCTAGATTACAACCAGATATGCCTTTAATCACTTACGTATTGAAATTCTTAGATAGAAATGCACTTTTGAGTAAATGAGACTGGATGTTTTTTAGGGAAATAATGCCAAATAGCTTTTATTGATATGCTATTTGTATACTATAAGCACTCATATGAGTGAAAAAATGGGAGAAAAAAATCAAAAGTTCTTTCAACGGGCAAGGGTAGCTGAAGAATCATTCTCATGGTATCTAGGTTGTTTAGTCAATGTCTACTATAAACTTTCATTCTTGTGGATCTTATTTATGTTTGGAAGGAAAAATAATTCAGATGCCTGTTTCCTTTATCGGCACTTGTTTTCATGGGTAATACTTTTTCACCACATCTAAGTTGAAGGGATTGGGGAGCTGTTGCTCGTCCATCTCTACTAAAATTGATGCCCTAATAAAATTGATACCCTATTCACCACATATGGGCCTTCCTAATTAATCCCTAGGATTTATGACATTACTTGGTGTTCTTTTCAACACCGAGTTACCTTTTTTAAAACTTCTAGGATGTATCTTTTTATTATAGGACCTTTCCATCCTTTTTTGGTACATTTAACCATGACAAAGGGCTTTTAGCATCTTTTTACCGATAAGGCTGAGTTGTTCATATCTGGCTCGAACCAATTTCGCTTGTTCTTGTTCCACCTCTTTTAAAACACTAAGAGATTGTATTTTTAGCTCTACAGGTAACACAACCTTTATTCCATATACCAAGCCATATGGAGTTATGCTGGTTGATGTCCTCATAAATGTTTGGTAAACATATAAAGCCAATGGGATCATTTCATGCTAATCTTTGAAAGTGGTTACGATCTTTCATATGATCTATTAAATATTTTTATTTGCTGCTTTGATTGCCTCATTCATCTTTAGTTGGTATGTAGCAAAATTATGGTGACGAATTTTAAATCGTTCACATACTTCTTCCATGACCTTACTATTCAAGTTCTTGGTATTATTTGAAATGATTCTTTTTAACAAGTCATACTAGTAAATTATCTCCTTTTTTAGAAATTTTATCACTACCGACTTTGTTATTTATCAAAATGATCCAGCTATCCACCTACTTTGTGAAATAATTTATGAACACCAATGTAAACCTATGACCATTGGAAGCCTTTAAGGTAATCGACATTATCACTTCGGATTCTCAAATTGAAAAAGGCCATAAAGCATTTATCATATGTAATTTAGATAATAATTCATGAATTTTATCCCTATATATCTGGCATTTATGACATTTACATACAAACTATATACAGTTTCTTTCCATTATGAGCCAGTAATATCTCACTCCCATTATCTTCTTAGCCAACATCAAGTCGCTCACATAGGTACCACAGACCCCTTCATGCACCTCTCTTATATCTTTTAAGCTTTTTCACTGTTTAGACATCTTAAAAGTATCCGATCAAAATTTCTTCTATGTAATATCTCTTTGTCAGCTAGGAAATCCATTGCTAGTTTTCTTAATACTTTTTATTGCTTTTTTTGAATGTAGTCATTCTTTAAGGAATTTTCTAATATCATAATACCATATCTTTCCATTTTTTTTCCTTTTCTAATGTAGCATAGTAAGCAGGCATTTGATGTATACTCATCTTGATGGGCGTGACATCTTCAAGATCATTTATTTGAAACATTGCCCTTAATGTGGCTAATGCGTCCGCCATTTGATTCTCTTCTCTTGGGAGATACTAAAATATTATTTTTTTAGAAGTTGGTCAGTAGTTCCTATACTAGCAAAGCTAGAGATTTCTAGCCATCCGCTCTCCTTTTGTTTGGTAGATGATTAGGGCAAAGACCTTATAAACTTCTAACTACTTAAGCTTTTTGTTAATTGTGGCTCTCAACCCCATTATGCAGGCCTTGTACTCAATTATATTATTTATGGAGTTGAAATCTAACCATGCAATGAATGGACAATACTACTTTTTCGAGGGTTTTATTATGCTATCTATGAAGTACATTTACTATTTAACATTCTCCCTATTATCAACTATATTGATGTTATCCACTAGATTATCATTTGGGAACTCAAATCTGATAGGTTGATAGTCGTCACTTGTTAATTTTCTATTATTACTAGAAACTTAAGGCCATTTGTCTACACAGCTTCCCCATTCCTAAGTTTGTTTTGTTAGAGTTACCTTTACCTTCTGATAGGCCATGGAATTATTAGGAAGGCTAGGTTATGGTCTTTGAAGATGGTTTAAAATGTGGGTAAGATTTTGCCATCCATACCTTCTTTTAAAATGTTTATCATCAATTTAATGTCTTGTCATCTCAACTTCTCCTAAACGCTTGGTGTTGCATATCGCTCTCATTTCAAAGTGTTTTTTCCATGAACTATTCAAATCTTTTAGTAGTTCTCTTTGCCACATTCTTCGGACTGAAAGCCAGCAAGGATGATAGTCACTCAAACCTTAAATTTTATTACTTAGCAACATTAGGCCTAAACTTTTCTCTAAATTCCTGCCTTCTAATAGCAAGGGTTGGACTGAAAAATACTTTTAGGCTTCTTAACCCAAAATCTACGTAAACTTAAATACCTAGAAAGAGCTCTCTAGAAAGATCTATAAGAAAAGTGTTTACTCTAATCTTGAGTAAAAAAACTCTTTCAGAATATCGTGGTGAAGATAATTTTAAGGACCGCATAAACGACACCAGGTTAACAAATAATTAGCTCTACTAAGAAGTGGTACAAAATTTTTTGTTTTTGATAGAACTCTGCTAATAGTTTTTCTAGTTTAAGTTCTAAAGATAGAGACTTATTTTCTCATCTTTCAGCCCCTATTCTCGATCCTACTACAAACGAAAACTTGATCTTCAAATGCATTCCCAATTAGGCTCTTTGATCCCATTCAAACACACAACCCTGATGAACACATTGGCTTAGCACACACTTCACCTGTTCATCTTGAAAGCTCATACATTTTTTATCAACCATCATCGAGTGTCAACTCTTGCATAAATATTCTAGATCTTTCATCGAGATAGTATTATATTTCAAAAGATTCTTTCCTCTACTTTAGATTTGTTCTTAACTCTTTGGTTCTTGCTTTTGTAGATCTTGCTGAAATAGCTCCTTAACAAAACCCTCCCTAGTTCACTGAATAATAGCTATGGGAGGCCATGAGTGTGACCATGTATAGAACTACTCTTAAGGTTGCCCCAGCTACTACTAGTACAAGCCCATATTGGGGCCTCAACAGAAGAGTCAACCATCTAGAGCTACACCAAAGAAGAAGATTGATTAGGCTAATCCAAGCATAACTACTTAATAAGTCCAAAGCCACTACTCTCAGTCCTCAGCTAATGAAAATAAAGGCGTAAAAAGAGTGTGGATTCGTTAGATCGGGGTGCTACGGATGTACTTTTGATGCCTCTAAGTGGTCCACCCGAGCTAGCTAAAGAAGACAAGTTTCTACCATACTAGAACCTCCCCGCTAATGGGAGTCTAAGCCATCCAAGTTCGGTGCAAGAATGGATTTACAAGTCCATCCTACCCGAAGACTTAAAAAGATTAAAAGTTAAGAGTAGCAATGATTTCCTTGCTTACAAGTTAACCTCCCCCCCTTCTTGTATTGTACAGTTCACCCAACACATGTAAATCCTCATGAATAAGTATAACCAAGCAAGCGTCAGACTCCATTATTATGTGAAAGAAGTCAAAGCTGCCAATAAGTTCGTTGCTAATGCGATAAATAAAGTGCATGTTTATGTAAAAAAACATTTTGGCAAAGGTCGAGGCAGACTTATATAGCACCAAGGTCGAGTTAGCACAAGTCTAAGCCAATGTTGAAGCACGAATAAGCCACACAAAGAATGAACTAATCTTAAAGCACTTGGAAGAGATGAAGGTAGTTCCGAAAGAGTCCTAATCTTAAGCCATTATAAAATTCAAAGTCTAAAATGCTTACAAGGTTGAGGTCAAGGAATAGATATCTCACCTCTACTAACCCATTCGTCCCCAAGCTACTCTAGACGCTAGACCTAGAGCCCTTGAAGCTTGATAATTTTTTTACTTTGTTTTTTTCTTTTCTTTGGTTACTCTACTTCTTGTAAAGACCTTTTATTTATGAAATAACAACTCTTATTTTTGTATTTGTTACATTCTTCATTTCTCAACCTATTTAACTTCTGAATAACAATAAAGAAATTGACTAAGTAGATATGATACATAGAATACTTAGCATATGTAACATTTGTACCGATCTTGAAGTATTGTGACAATTCCAACCATTAATCAAGTCTCAATATAACTTTAATATAACGAAACCCGTGAACTTTCAATTCTTGATGTCATTGAATTAACTAACACGTAATGATTTATAAAATGACATTATGAGCTAAAAATTTGATGAGTCAACTTGATGAATAAATTCTTATTACAAGCAGATCCCGATAAACATGTGTCCTAATGAATTCAAATGAACTACAAACCCTGATGAAGAGAGATATCGATGAATTAACTCCCGATCTATATTAATGATGAGCTAATTTGAACTACAATCTCCGATGAAGATAACATTCGATAACATGAAATCTTGATCCGAATTTTAAAATCTTGATCTCCATTAACAATGATCCTCTTGGCAATTAATTTAGTTTCTTTAAATGCAAAATGATGTCAATAATAAATAAGCAGTACGTGCATCAACCTACAGAATAGTGAAACATATATTTGGTGAAATAATCTTCAGTATAATTAACTTTGTCAAGTAAATCGATTACAATCACATCTTTAGGGAGCATTAATGAATGTTATTTAATGATCATAACCATAAAATTATGTTTCCAAAGTTTCATTGCTCTGAAATCCTAAATATCTAATCTGTTTAAATGATGATGACAGAGTCAAATTCTTGTATTCATTATTTTAGATAGTAAAAATACTAATTTAATTTTATAACCTAAGCTTACCTCACTGGCTCAAATAAAAGGTGTCATCTTATAAAAGGGCATGACCTTCCAACCAACGTTATCACCTCACATGGTGACCAACTGATGATACCATTTTCTTTGATTATATTCCTTATAACCATACCTCTCACTTGAATTCATCACCATTTTCCTTGTACAAACACTTGTTCAGATATATCTCATAAAGGTAACAAGAATGTATCCATTAATTAGACATAAATCAAGACAATCATATATGCAATAGAACCAAAATATTATTACTTCTAATTTGTTGCATAAACAAAGAAAAGAATGAGCTAATGTTGAGATAAAACCTATCTGATCCTCCACTATAAGATAAAGAAACAATAGTTTATTGAACAAACACTGCAACAAAATTAACTTTTAATGATGGATTAAAGTAAAAAAATTTGTCACTAAAGTTTTTAGCAACAAATTAGTAATAGATTTTATCGGTAGCAAAAATAGTTGTCGTCGAAGAAAATAACAACCAATTTTGAAATCCATCGCTAAATTAGCTATTGATTTTTGTTCATCATTAATTTGAAAATCGATTTCAATCGATCGTTAACATGTTGTAGGATACCGATGATTTTTAGCAACAAATTTGATGATCAATTATAATCAATCACTAAAGTTAACAACACATTTAGCGATTGATTCTAACCGGTTACTACATATTTAATGATGGATTGAAATCAGTCACGAAAGATTTAGTTAACAATTGATTAGAATCGATCGTTAAAGAATTTACTTAGCAATTAACTGGAAGCAATCGTTCAGATTTTATTTTGCTGCTCATTAAAATAAGTTGGTAAAATTAATATTAATTTTAAAAATATAATTAATTAAAATTCATAAAATTATTGACAAGTAAATTATATAAAATAAAAAAAATATAACATGTTTTATGTTCTTCATTAAAAAATTGCATAAACAAAATCAAATATTCTATTCATTAAAAAAATGACACTTAAGAATCAGGTAGTGTTGAAGGTGCGTTTCTCAAAAGGAGAACCTCTATCTTTCGAATGTGCTCATCCATATAAAGCTTTTTTTGTAAGTGCTCTTACATATCGCTTTCGTAGTGTAAGTGACCAGCTCTTTTGCTATACATTCCTCATCCAATCGCTCTTCCATAGCTTTACGCTCCAACTCCATGCGCTCTTCCATAGCCTTCATTTGAGAGTGCATATCTTGCATAGCTACGTCATCAATAGAGCGTCCACCATTAGAGCTGTCACCTAAATAACATGATTAAGCTTGACTACCAATCTCGTAACCCGACGATTTTTCCCTCCACCTATAATCTCATAGTAGAGCTTGTAGTCTACCTCAGGCATGTCAGAAGATCCCTTCTTTGGCTGCAAAGCTAAAACAACCAACTCATCGAAGTGTTTCTACAAGAAAGCAATTTGTTAACTTACTTATTAGCTAAACCAAATAGTAAAGTTAAAAAGATAGCATAATAGTTATAAATTGAATATTAAAGATAACTAACTTATAGTAATTTGTCTCACATGTTTATTTATGAACTCATTGAGGCTAGACTTCTTAATGCAAGTCCATTTAAAAAGCTTTATTACAATAGGCTAATGACCCAACTATTACGTTTGATAAAAAATATATTTAATAAATAACTATATTATTTTCATTTATATTTATGTAAGTAATTTAAATACCATACTTATTAAGCGTCGACAATGGTTCTATAATGAACATGAACCAACATTATGTCAAAAGGAACCTAACTTGGATTTACTCATTTTGCTTTGTCAATTACGAGACATAATCTCACTATTTTATTTATACTTTAGCCGGTTCTATTCTATCTACCACTGTTTTCATACAATATCTAGGATAAATTGAGGTTTGTTTCTTTTCTAAGGATGATATACATACATCAAGTCAGCATACCGAACCACAATTCAAGCCTTCCATGCAACCTTTACCACCCTATCTATTTCCTCACCCATGTAAAATGTTTCTTCGAAAAAATAGAAAAGGTTAATATATTAAAATGTAAAATATTTTTTATGATTAATAATTATAAGTATCTTAAATTCTTCAAAACAAAAATCTTTGGTTTCTTAAAAAATTGTTCTCCACGTGTACCCAAACGGATCTAATCTGTCTTAAAAAATCATATAAATTTCACTAAACATTAATGTAAAGGCTCAATCCTACCAAATAAGATAATAAAATAATAAGTAGCAAGTAGCATTGATAAAATTTATAAAGATAATGATACAAAATATTGAAAAATATTAATTATTGATATTTACGTGCCATTCTCTAAAAAAATTTTTTGTCCACCTGTATGTCAACTCGTTGAGCTGGACATCCTAGTAGCAGCAAAACCAAAAGAGCCTAAAGCAAAGCTAGCAAACCCATCTACGGGCATAAACGCTCTATGTGTAGATGGTGCACCTACAACCGCCTTTTCATCTTGAATATGCGAATCTCTCACTCTAGAGTACTCATATATCTCTCTGGAGTCACCTCATCTCTCAAAACCTCTCATCTAAGCATGTCTATAAAAGTTAGTTTGATAGCAAAACTTCTATAAAAAATTCATGAGAGTTTTCCTTGAAAATTGAACTAAAACCTCTTGAAATACACGATCAAAATACAATACAATGAATAACCAAATTAAGCAACACCCATTTCATAAAATAGATGATTTAAAACATAATATTCAATAATTCGAACAATAATTTTTTTTTATAAATATAACTAATCATCATCTTCAAAGTATTCATCCTCTTCTTTTCCACTTCATCCTTCTCTTCCTCAGTAGAAAAACTTTCAAAATCTAATTAATTCAATATGTCTTCTTTCTCATCATAAATATCTATTAATGTCCCACTTGGATCATTCAAAAATATAGGATGATTATTAACATCATTCTCAATTTGATGGACATCTATTTCATTATCTTGAAAAAGAGCATCTTGGGTTAATCTACTAATAAAAATAGAGTCTAAAAATTCGATGACATACTAGTCTTTATTTTGTAAACAGTTCACCAATCACGCTTATCACGCCTTAAGCTTAGATAAGGAACATAATAGATTTGAGTTGCTTATGAAGCCAAGGCAAATGGCTCATACTTATCAATTTCCTTATGTGATTAACATCCATTAATTTTATGATTTATGTACTTTGGTGCCTACAATCAATACAAGATCAAACTTCTAACATTGGAACAAAACAGTTCTCTTGATTGGTAATATAGGGTATTCTAATAGTAACACCTTCACCAATATGCCAAAATAGTCACTTTCATCTACATTATAATTGGACCCTTTATTGTAAACTCCGTTGTTCATTGTTAATCTATCCGAATCGTGTCTTTCGGTGTGAAATTTATACTCTTTGACATAGTATCTTGGGTATGATTCATAGATCATAACGGACCTTTTGCAACATCCTTGTAAAGTTGTTATCAACAAAGTTTAGTGGATCATGTTCCTATAAATATTAAAATTTGATCATTTGCCTGTATTTATTAAAAAATTATTAATAATTCAAAAGTTTAAATTAAAAGTATGCAGGTATAGATTAAAACCAAATTTGAAGATTGCAACTTTAGATCAGTCATGCATGGACATTATTCACTCAATTAGAAAATATAAATCCTACAAAAAATTAGTTTAAAAAAAAAAGATCATTGAGAAGAAAGATTTTTTGTGTGAATGGCTAACTGAGTTGCTATGACTGAGGGATGTGATGCATACTCTATGAACAATTTGACCTCATGATAGTTTAACAAAATGTTTGTATGAGCGACTTAATATTCTTCTTCTATCAAATATTTAGATTTTTCTTTTCTAAATGCCCGACTGAGATGTTTAAAAATCAATAGATTTCCTTCATGCTCTTTTAAATCATAATCACGAGTATTGTTTCATGGTACTCTTTGATGTTGTGTGTTGACATGCGACTCGTAGTAATGTGAACAAAACAATGACGCTTCTTCAACCAAATGTGTAATACATATCTATCCTTTCATTTTTGCTTTCTTTTTATCATTGTTTTTTAACTTTCGTAAGTGTCTAAAATGACAATTAAGAATGATTAAATAATTAAGTTATTTAAATAAATGATCAAGTAATCAAGTGATTGAAATGAAAAATTAATTACATCAAATTAATTATGATTAATATCTTTCAAATTGATACATCCATCTATTGCATTAGACCAGCTATCTTTGCTTCATAGGCCAAGTGCACTGAAAGATGTTCTATTGATTCAAAGAAGCTTGGGGAAAATATATACTCGAGTTTACATAGAATCATAGAGATCTCATTCTCAAGTTATCTCACAACTTCAAATGGTGGTTATTGTTAGTTCTTTGAGAAAAAATACTCAACTATCTTAGTGCTTGCTATACATTAGTTAGCAACAACTCACGAAATGCGATGGGTAGTAATCGCTACATAAAAACATAACAGTCATGACTTTTCATCCCCAACAGCTTATGTTTCCTCATATCCACACACCTTGCCATATTTGATGCATATTCATCAAGAAATCTTAGATTCTTCACCCATTCATTTAATGTTTCTTTACTTGCTTTATCAACTGTATAACAAACTTTATGATATTTCTCAATTACCACATTCTTTATTGACTCAAGGCGTCTACAAAATATCTTTAAGTCTTTCCTCAACTTTGCATTATCATTTATCTTTCCTTCCACATTCATGATTGTGCTAAACACGTTATTGAAAACATTTTTCTTTATGTGCATGGCATCGAAGTTGTGTCAATCGCATGTCTCACAAACAAAACCATTTATCTGATCATGTCTAACTTTTGTACATTTTCTAAGTTCTAATTGATTTATTTGATGTAGCAATTCATACTCAGATTTAATAGGGAAAGCTGCTCTTTTCACTATTTTATGCCTAGTAAATGCAGTTTTATTCATTCGAAATGAATGATCTTCTAGTAATAACTTACAATGGTTATCAAATCAAGACTACTTATGTTCGTTGAGAAGAGTAAATACGTTTGAATCTTCTTTACAATAAATACAAGTAGGTCTTCTTGATGCGCTCTAACCAAACAACATCGAATAAGCAGGAAAGTCATTAATGGTCCACATTAGAGCAACTTTCATGATGAAATTTTATTTGCAATAGATATTATATGTAGGAACCTTAACATCCCATAACATTTGTAATTCTGCTATCAAAGAATATAGGTAGACTCTAATTTATCTTTCGGATTCATCGGTCTAAGAATGATCACAGTTAGAAACATGTACTCCTCCTTCATGCACATCCAATATAACTATTACAAGCCATTAAGAATGTTGTTATCCTGCTTGATCAAATGGTTGAAATCCATCAATGCTTAAACCTATTTTGACATTCCTACATTCGACAGCAAAAAATGGATAAGGTTGATTAAAATGCATCCAAGCAAGAGAGTCAGAGTAATGACGCATGACATCATCTTTAATCTCGTGTTTTGCATACCATCTCACGTTCTTCATCATGGCTTCTGATGCATATAGTCTTTGTAAGCATGGACTCAAATGAAAATAATGCATCTTGCTGTATTGAACAAGAGTTTTTTTGTTTGTCAAATCTTCGTCTTCGTCTTTTATACTACGGATGATCATAAAACTTATAACAACTGAGGTCATTGTCCTTACCCTAGTATATAATGCATCCGTTATTAAAAAATGGATCTTTTCAACCAATAAACCCATACCTTCTAGGCATTTCTTTATACTAAAAATTTTTATTAAACTATCAACTGGCATCATCTCTTTCATTAATTGACAAATATCATCATAACACATTTCAAAAATAGAATGTTCTAACTATATGTTCAATAGTCTAGCAACAATAGCTAATTTTGAATGATTTTGATACCCATCCTATAACTGTTGATTAACAGTAGTTAACTTATCATAGAAACATTGAACATCTAGATTGGAGGTTTCCTCTATTTGTTTTAGATTAAATTCTGAGCCAACTGCATCCATTATTATTATTTGGTATGTATTGGCATATCCATGCACAGTGGCAGATCCGTATCTGACCTCAAGTTCATTTACCCTATAATTAGAACACTCGTTGTTTTTTTCATAGCAATTCTAAATATAATATTCTTATATAAAATCGTATTTAGTCAAATGATATCTAACCACATCAACAATCTCATATCGACAGTTTTAACACTTTTTTCAGTTACATAAACACGTTATCTTATCTTCGTCCATGAATGCCTATTAACTATAAGCAAATCAAATAAATTATTCTATTTTATCTAAAAATTTCTTATTTAATAATCCATTTACAAGCCTGAAGTATATCCACTAGCGATCTAATCTACTCATGTTTCTGTTTCTTAATTAGTTCTAAACTAGTTCTCAATAACTTGGCTCTTGAAATTTTCAACAACTTGACAACTTATTATCAATCAAACATTCAAAGACATGAATAAATTTATAGTCATAGGTTAAAATATCAAATAAAATCATCATTACATAAATTTCAAGGATACATAAAAAGTACATGAGTTATAGTACAACTTTTTTAACGTTTTACACATATCGTCCAAAGAGGCAAGTAGTTCTACACCATTCAAAAATGTATATTTATGTGAAACACAATATCATAAGTGGTTATTCACTTCATTTTGTAAAAAATTCGACAGTATATTCTCATAGTTCTTCAAGTACATCATATGTATAGATATAAGTTGGTGTTTTTAATCGAAACACATACTCATATCCATTAGTACGTACTTAAAGAATAATGGAGATACTACATAAAATTTATACTAAATAAAATGAGTAACAATCTACACATGTCATGCACCACACATAAATATCACATTTCTAAACTGTCCAACCTAGAAATTGAAAATTTATTATCGAACAATTTATCTCAATTCATATGTAAATACATGAGCGACAGCAAATGTTCACTAATAATTCTCAAACGGTGTATCTAAAGAATATGTCTTAATTAGATTTAATATATTATCTATTAAATCAAACATATATAAACTAAATTTAGTAACAATTAAAATATAAAACTAAAAAAAATTTAATTAACAGATAATTAATTTAATATCCATAAACAATTGAATAAATTATTTTTCTTAAATTAAATACAATTTAATTAAACAGTTATTTAGCTACTCTGCTATAAGCTAAACTCATTAACAAATAAAATTAACTAACTTATAAAATCTAATTAAATAATTTTTTCAAATAATTTTACAAAATCTAACTACTAAATTTTATTAACATCTTAATTAATGTAATTTTCATAAAAATCTATTCAAATTACTAATGTCCAATTATAATCTACTTAAACTATTTCATAATTAATTTAACAAAAACTAAATTTATTAAAAATAAAATTTAATTAACATCTAATTAATTTATTATTTTTAAATAATCTAATTAAATTATTTATCACCAATTAATTATAAGGTTAAGTAATTATATCTAACTAATATGTATAACAAAAATTAAATTTATTAATAAATTAAATTTACCACTTAAAATTTAATTGACATCTAACTAATATAATATTTCAAAAAGAATCTAATTAAATTATCTATCACAAATTAATTACAATGTAATTAAATAATTATATCTAACTAATGGAACAAAAACTAAATTTATTACTAAATAAAATTAACAACTTAAAATTTTAATTAATATCTAACTAATTTAATTTTTAAAAAAATAATTAAATTATTCTATCATGAATTAATTACAATCTACTATATCTAACTAATAAAACAAAAACTAAATTTATTAACAAATAAAATTAACAACCAAATAACTTAATTTATTAAATCTAATTCAGCTAAAAATTTTTAATTTAATCAAATCTAAATTATTCTATCTAATCATACCAAAAATTATTGAATCTAATCCAACCAAAAAATTTCAATCTAATCTAACTTAAATTATTCTATCTAATCTAACCAAATTTATTAAGTCTAATATAATAAAAATTGTTCTATATACTTTAATATAACAAAAAAATCATTAAATCCAAACCAAGAATATTTTCGTTCATAAAATTTTTAAATTTTTCGATCAATTGGAGGCTAGTCGAAGGAAGGAACTCTACAAAAAAGAGAGAAGACTTGCAAAGAGACAAAGCAGGCCAGGTGAGTTACAAGAGAGAAATAAGGAGTCACTGCAAGAAACAAGTATTTTATGATGGGCATTACTAGTCATAAAAAGCTTTTTATGATGGTCAACAAACTGTCATTGTAAGTGATATCATAAAAACTTTATAACGGTCTAAAAGATCAACATAAATTCTTAACGATTTTTGACTGCCATGAAAAGATTAAAGTATTAATGACAGTCTATGATAAACCGTCATAAAAAAACTCATAGCGGTCGTACATGACCTTCATAAAAAACCTTCATTTATTCATGATGGTCTTTATAATCGTCATTAAAAACTTTCACTTATTCATGACGCTCTCCGTGACCATCATAAAAAATCTGCACTTTTTCATGGCGATTTTTACTATCATTATAAAAAATCTTTATGTTTTTATTATATTTTTTATTAATTAATCATAAAAATTTGTTTTTTATAATTTTAGTTAATTAATTAATATTTATTTTGTTTTTGCAATTATAATAGTTAAACAATACAAATAATATCAAACAACCAAAGTTATACATATTTATAACTAAAACTATTGTCATTTTACAAAATATAATAATATTAAGTATCAAAAATAAACAAATATTTACAAATTAAATTACACAATGTGTCATCTGCATTGCTTTATTCCACCATTACATCAACAATGCTCAATGAATTAATGATGTGTCACTCGTGCAATAGTTACAGAACATATGCATTCTTAGATCTTCTCTGTTAAATATATGGTTAATTTATATATCAAAATAAATAAGCAATTGTAATGAAGATTGAAAATCAAATATAATAAAAGGTTGAGAATGCATCTAGATGTCAAAAGTATAATTTCTTGCAACTCATAAGGTATATAGTAATCATATATATTGTATAATTTTCTATTCTAGTTCTCTACATCTAAATGTCATAAGTGTAACTTTTTGTAATGCAACACTAAATACGAAAAATTGATTGATCATGACCATGTTTATTTCACATGCATGCTTAAATACTTTTTCTTGTTCTTCGTTCTACCAACTTATTGAAGATGATTTTTATAGAATTTTGTCATCTTTCCTTAGGAGAGGGCTCAATAAACAGAATTGGCAGATGACTCAATAAATAGAATCGACACAGCACTCAATGAATAGCCCATTCACCACGCGATTAAAGCACAACCATTAATAAGCCAATAAGGAATACATACCTCACTATGATAGTAACTGTTGCACATGCATAGCCCCTTCACCACGTACTTCATCAATTTTCTCATTACCATATATATCCTTACCATTGAACTTTAAGATTAAAACACAAAAGAAGACAACATAATCAATTTGATATCATTTATAAATATAAAACATTTAATATGTAAAAGAAATAAATAATGTGAAATTCTCACAAAGAATTTTTAGAACTTCAATTATTTCCTTCATAAATCAAAGCACAAAATAGCCGCTTTATATACCACCTTTTTGAATCAGTGCCTATATATGTGGAAATATAATCATTGATATGTATCATTTTTAATGTTATTAATAATGAAAAAACAAAATGAACTCACTTGAATTAGTTGCCATGTAAACATTTGAAAACTCCTGCATCAATAACCAATAAACATTTGAAAACATGTAGTATTTAGAATTAATAATGAAACCAATAAACAAAAGATATGAAGTAAAACTTGTACTCACATGTTCACAATTTTTTTAAGATCAGGTCCTACTTCATGATCCAAAGAATCTAAACAATGGACTATCCCTGATGCCATATTAATAACCACTAATTCTTAATGAAATCTATTCGTAATAAGAAAAATAAAAGATGATAAATAGCCAAATGAGATATTTCTTGATAAAGCAATTAAGGTAGAAAATTCTTACTTTGTATTGTAAGGCATGAAAAGAATTTGCTTTGAATGTGCTTTTTCTAATCACTTTGCAATATGTCATACTTTATCTTGTAACCTACTTTCATTATTTAGTCCAACAGAGAGTGAGACAATATTTGATGAAGCCAAATTATCTTTTCATATCCTTTAATTTAGCATGTAAATATCTGAAAGTAGACAAATTAAAAGTTAAATCATATAAACATTGAATTAAAATTCTTGTCTCATTTGGTATACAAAAAAATACTAATTCCTTTTAGTTCTTTTTTATCAATCACAATAAAGCAATCTTCTAAGCCAAAATAGTAAAAAAATAGATAGCAAAAAACATCATCATCGAGTCTTACTCTAACTTTATTTCACATATTAATCATTAATGGATGAGCTGCTTTTGCAAACTACTCTAGAGCTTGCTCAGAAATGAATCCCACTTCTTTACTGATTTTCTTTTCCTTTGTCTCTAAACATATGACGATAATAAATTTTAAAAGTCAAATAATGTTTAACATAAAAAGAAACAAAGATAATATACCATAACTAAAATTACCTCATACTTTCTTAACAATATGAGTAAAAACCAAGTCTTTAAGCCAACTTACATGATGACCTAAAGCATCTTTAACAAATACGAGATATTCATCCTCATTTTCAATAGGCAATTGAGCATCTTTAATCAATATTTGATCAATAGAAACCACAAAATTAGCATAAGAATCATCAACAATAGTTCCCATTGCAACAACATTTTCTAATGTATCCACTGTTAATTTACATACAACACCCTATTTTTTTTAAAAAAAGATGATATTATTAATTATAATTAATAGCGAAAACAAGTCTACAGCATTAAATAAATAAGTAAATACCTTTATCTTCAAATCTTCATTAGAAACATCGCAAGAATCCTTCATAGGCATTGATGAATTGAATTTTTGTATCTTATTGGAGCTATGACCTTCAAGTTGTGCAACACATCAATGTGCACCTGTGCTTCCTTGAGTCAATAACAATAGTTTCTACTCCACCTCAACCAAGTGAGCTTCTAGATATGCTATCTTATTAGGAATGAAAAAGAAGACCAAAAGAGCGACAAACTTTTCAACTCCTCTACCTTGACCCCTATACTCATTAGTACCAAAAGCTTCGCTTAAAATGTCATCACTGCCTGAGAATGTAATGTACCAGCTTTTAACTACTTCATTAACTCATGTTATAATAATTAATGTCAGATTAAGTATAAATTACATAAAAGTTAATTGTCTAGGTTTATAAGCTATTATTCATGATTTACATGCAATAAGCAGAGAATATTACAACTTAACTTTAAATGTCTCAAGAGAACAAACACAAAAGAAAAGGATAGAATACTTTCTATTTGGGTGTGTTTGTTCATAAGTCAAGAAACAGTGGCATTCAAGTTGGTTAGACTGTACTACCTTACTGCCTGAAGAATATAAATAGTATAGTAATCCATGCATTCTACCCCTTCATATTTTCCTTCATGCCAAACACATATAGAATGTTTTCAATACTATCTCATTGCCTGAAAAATATAAACAGTACAGTAATCTTATGCATTTTACCCTTTCATATGTTCCTTCATGCCAAATACACATAGAAAATTTCCAATTTTCCTAACTACCTCATTGTCTTGAAACTTTAGCAAATAATCTTATAAAGACAAGGTTTCTAAAATTTATATAAAATTCATATATGTATGTATGTATATATATATATATATATATATATATCCTTACAAACTTTTCAACAACAGGCATCATTTCATGTGCATAATGTCCTTCTTTGTCTTGTCGCGCTGGTTTCCATAATTCATTATGATCAATCTCCTCTTCTGTCTTGAGTTCTACTTTCTGTAAAGATGGAATGATAAATTAAAAATTATACAAAATGTATTTTACATATATCTTAAAATCCTCACAAAGAATTCCAGAGTGAAAAAGTTACCAATTTATACTCTAAGGTTATATATCCACCTCGACTCAATCATTGAGGATATTTACTATATTTTTATCATTTTTTTATTCCTTACTCAATTTCTATAATGTTTTATTGCAGTTAAAGAAAAAACGTGAAATATTTATAGTTCAAAAAACATATTACAACATAAATATACCTTAAAATCCTCCGAAAGACATGATGTAACGAACCTCTCCCAATCATTCTTTGAAATGAAACTATGGACCGGAGGTGATATTGCTATCACAACAAAAAAAAGCCAAAGAGAAAAAAATTTATCGCTAAAAAAAATAGCGATAGATTTTATCAATACCAAAAATGGTTGTTATAAAAAAAAAATAAAGACTGATTTTGATGATCATCGCCAATTTAACGATCGATTATTTGTCATCGTTATTTTAGAGACCAATTACAATCAATCATTAACACGTCATGTGATAACGATAGTTTAGCGACTAATTTGGCGACCAACTATAGTCATTGCTAACTATAGCGGCTGACTCTGATCGGTCATTAGAAATCTAATAACAGAAACAAAAGCGATCACTAAAAAACGTTAACAACGGATTTAGATCGATTGCAAATTTTATATATAACGATTGATTTGTTTCCATCACTAAATTTTTAGATAACAACAAATTTGTGTCGGTAGCTAATATGTTTTGTTAATGACTGATTTATATCGGTCGTTAAAGTTTGAGTTAATGACGAATATGCTTCGATCGCTAAGATTTTTTATTAAAGACTGATTTATATTAATCGTCAAAAATATGTAGCGACGGATTATAATCAGTCACTAAAATTTTAGTTAGAGATGAATTAAAATTGGTTGCTAACAAAAATAAAAATTTTAAAAATAATTAATTTAAAATTACATAACAAAGTTTAAAAAAACCTACTACATAAAATAAAATTAAATGCAACTTGTTTTCTATTACTCATAAAATAAAAATTACACTAACAAAATCAAATATTCTATTCAGTGAAAAAATGACATCTATAAATCCATCAATATTGAAAACGCACTTTTCAAAAATAGATCCTCTATTCTGCGAATGTGCTCACTCATATCAAGCTTTCTCTGTAAGCTCTTACATATCACTCTTGTAGCATAAGCTATCAGCTTTCTCGCCTTGCGCTCTTCATCCAATTGTTCCTTTATAGCCTTGCGCTTTAACTCCATGTGCTTTTCCATATCATTCATCTGTGAGCACATATCCTGCATGACTATGCCATCAATAAAGCATGCACTACTAGAGCTGCTGTCTGAATATCATGATCGAGCTTGACTATTAATCCCATATACCCAATGCTTCTTCTCTCCACCTGCATCCTCATTATAGAGCTTAGTGTAGTTTACCTCAGGTGTGTCAGAAAATCCCTCCTCTGAGTGAGAAACTAAAGCAACCAACTCCTCGAAGCATTCTTACAACAAAGCAGTTTGTTAACTTACTCCTTAGCTACACCAAATAGTGAAATTAAAAAAAACATAATTTGAGTTATTTATTGATGTTAAAAATAATTAAATTACATTAATTTATCTAACACGTTCATCTATGAACTCATCGAGATTAGACTTTTTAGTATAGGTCTACTTAAAAAGATTTATTGTAGTAGGATCATAACCGAACTCGTACATCTGAAAAAAAAAACATATTTAAGAAATAATCATATTATTTTTGTTTATATTTATGTAAGTAATTTAATCATTATACGTACTAAGCGTCGACAATGGTTTTGTAATGAACATGAACTAGCACTATGTCGAGAAGAACCTTACCTGAGTCCACCCGTCTTGTTCCGTCGATTACGAAACATAATCTCCACTTTTTTCTATACTCTGACCAATTCCATTCTATCTACTACTACTCCCATATCGTATCTAGAACAAATTGAGGTTTATTTCTTGCCTTGTGACAACATGTATACATCAAGTCAGCATATCGATCTGCAACACGAGCCTCCTATGCAACCTTTACCACTCCATCTATTTTCTTATCCTATGTAACATATTTCTTCTAAAAATTGAAAAGATTAGTATGTTAATTAAAGTGTAAAATATTTTTTTATAGTAAATAATTATAAGTACCTTGAATTCTTCAAAATAAAAAATTTTTGGTTTCTCAAGAAACCGCCCTCTATATGTACTCAAATAGGTCAACTCAACTCTTGAAAGATCTTATAAATCTTCGTTGAACATTTATGTGAAGGTTGGATCCTATCAAATTAGATAATAAAGTAAGAAGTAACAATGATAAAATTTATAAAGATAATAATACAAAATATTGAAAAACATTAATTATGAATACTCATGTATCATTCTCTATAAAAATCTGTTATTTACCTATACTCTGCAAACTCGCTGAGCTAGACATCCTAGTGGCAGCAAAACCAAAAGAACCTAAAGTAAAGCTAGTAAAACCATCTATGGTATAAATGCTCCATGTGGAAATGGTGCAGTTGCATGCCTCTTCATCTTGAATATGGGGATCTCTCCCTACAAAGCACTTACCTGATCTCCCTTCAGAGTCACCTCGGCTCTGTGGCCAAAGCTACCATTGTCAACATCTAGCACTGGGCTTGCGGTGCCCAGTGACTACTGTAAGGCTATTGCTAGCGCTGACCCTAGTGTTGTTAGTGCTATCACTAAGCTCCCTCAGCAACCGCCCAATAGAAGTCGTTACCGTGGAGGAGTGGCTAGTGACCACCCTATTGCCGTCGCTACACCACGTCTTAATTAACGACTGCGATGCCCAACCAACTATCAATCTTTTTGGTAGCCAAGTAAAGATCGAAGGTTCGGTCACCAACGTGTCACTAATACACCTAAAAAATAATAATATAAATTAATTAAATTTAAATTTAGTGACAGATATAGAATCGAGCTAATTTTCATTGCTAATTTGTCACCAGATTCTGTTGCTGTTTTTATATTTTTTTTGTAATGTATAGCATCAAGATTGTTCGTAAAAGGCATAATATATTTTTTTATTAGGATATTCTTTAATGTTTTAAATTTGTTGCTAATTAACTGTAAGATAATCTTTTTCATGTGAAGATCAATTTCAAATGCATCATGTAAATGAAATTTGATAAGCTATTATGCTAATGAAAAGCATAATTAAATATTTAGGATGAAAGTGTTAAACTTGAACATATTCCCACATTTTTTCTTTCAAATGATCAGGAAGCATTCGTCAGTCACTATAAGTGATAGGCATCATGGTACATGCAAGAACTCCACGAGTAAACATAAAGGATTTAGCTTTAGCACCATATGGTATGCCTTTTGAATTGAACTGTACCATCTTCTTTATCCCCAAATTTTTTCAGTTCAACAACTTTATTGGTCGTCTAGATTTGATAGGTGACTTTGACAACTCCTTAGTCATATCTATAATCCTACAAACATTAAATATAATCCAAAAAAATAGTTAAAGCATAATTCATTATGTAATACTAACTTTTGCAATAAAATAATACTGCCATAAAAGAAAAAAGAAAACAATCAAACCTTTTTGCCTTGAGTTATAAAGTTTACTTGTAGGCTTCATCAATCCAAGTTCCATCGCAATCAAGTCGTATATAGTTAACATCATTCTCATTAATCTCATCATTTAAACCAACGTCAAGTATGCCATCAATAATATAATCATATTCTTCTGTGTTGTCAACATCATTATTTCTCTCATTAAGTTTATAGTCTTTTTGTGGAGTAGAGCAAACAATGGACCGTCTTACATCTAGTTAGTTACGGATGTAAAAGATTTCTTTAGCTTGAGAAGTTAAAATGAAACAATCATATTTATGGCCATGTCATTTAAGATCAACTAATATGTGACTAACCTTATTTAATTTAATCCCACCATTATTTTCAACCTAGTCACATTCAAACAATGCTATTTTGAACATATGGTAATCGAATTCCCATATGTCCTTGATAACACCATAAAATGACAATTGTCCAACTACAAGATTCTTGTCCTTAGCATTTGAAATTTGTATTGTTGTCACACCTACAGTGACTCCACTATTTTGTGTGACTTGATTATTATCACATTCCCATGTATGGAAGTGATAGTTGTTCACATCATATCCAAGATATTTATAACTTCAAGACGAGGTTCATGTGCTACCCATTTCACCAAAAAGGAAGGTGGATTTTGTCTTTGTATTTCTGATCCAACTTATTGACAGAAGTTTGATCAAATAAATCTTATTATTAAATAAATAAGATGCATATGGTCACGTTAAAGAAATGGGTAAGCTCATCTTGTTACCATTCAGATCGTTTTAATTGACGGGGATACTGTAATTTCACATACTTGATATGCTCACTATTAATGACATATGGTTAAACTCATCTAATGAATACATACATGTATGAAGTATATGTTTTTGACACATAGATTGGGAAGAGACATACTCATCATATGGTTAGATGTTAAGTGAATTCAGTAATACATAAAGATGTGCTTGCTCTAAATCTTGTTGATCAACAGTAACAATATGACCATCAGGTAAAGGCTTTCCAACTTGGATGTCACCTACTTTTCCACTTAGAATACCAATTGGATCAATGTTAGAGTAATAACCTTCATAAAATTGTAGTGCTTCTTTTACAATGTAATATCAGCATTATATCCTTCAATATGATTACAGTTACGTAAATATTCTTTCAAAGTTTTATGAACTATTCAAATGGATACATTCACCTAAGGTATACCGGTCCACATAATCCCACTTCTCTTACAAGATGCACTGTCAAAATGCACCATTATATCCAAAAAAGAATTTAGAAAGTATTTTTCAAATAAGCAAAAAGTTATCACCAAATCTTGTTATAATATGCTTAGTTTTGAAACATTCATAACCTTACTACACAAAGCATTGAAAAAAAAAAGCAAAATCATATAATAGCATATCTAACATGTTCTGGCAAAATTGGACGAAAAGTTAATGGTAAAAGATGTTGCATAAAAGCATGACAATCGTGAGACTTAAGACCTTGAATTTTCAAATCTGTCATTGACATGAGATTTTTGAAATTCAAAAAATATCCATCTGAAACTTTTATCTTTAATAATGTCTCAAAAACATCCTTCTCTCTGATTTGTTTAGAGTGTAACAAGCAACTAGTAAATAAATGCTACCATTTACACCTTGGGAGCTAACTCTTTTCTTAAGCCAATTTCTACAAGATCCAGCTAAGTGTTGATCCCATCTTTAGATTTTTTAGTAATATTAAGTAAAGTTCCATAGATGCTTTCGCAAACATTTCTTTTTAATATGCATTACATCCAAAATATGTCGAACATGTAAATGTTTCCAATATTCAAGGTCGAAAAAGCATAATTTCTTCTTGAAGTATATTTGAATATTATCATTCAATCCTTTACCTCGTGTCATTTTCCTCTTGCCATCTGGTAATGGAACTTACTTTTTGTAATATTCCTCTCCACTTAGTTTACAAAGAGGTGAATCAGTTTCATGTTCTCCATTAAATGCTTCTTCTTTTTTTTTTTTTTGGCTTTTTAAATGGGTGATTTTTGGAAGGAATCTTCTATGACCCATATATACATTCTTTTTACCTTGTTGTAATCTAAAAGTATACATGTTTTCACTAAATATTAGACAGGCATAATATCCCTTAACTGAACAACCAGAAAGATTCCTATAAACAAGAAAATCATTAATCGTCCATAATAAAATAACTTGCAATGTAAATAAACATTTTTGGTAAGAATTATAAATTTCTACATCAACTTCCTATAGAAGCTTCAAAGCGTCAATCAGTAGGGCAAGATATACATCAATGTCATTATCTGGTTGGTGATATAAGCAAAGATGATATCATGAATTTTCATTTCATACATAACCACGATGGTAGATTATATGTTATCATTACCACTGGCCAACAACTATATGCACTACTAAGAGAACTGTGTGGATTTATTCCATCAGTAGAAATAGCCAATCGAAGATTTCTATGTTTCGATACAAAATTTGGCTACTTAAAGTCTATTAACTTCCAAGCAGGTGAATTGGCAGGATGTCTTAGTTTTCCATCTGCGTCCCTTTTGTTAGCATGCCAAGTTCAATCTTGTGTAATTTGTGGTGACTGAAACATTCACTTGAACCATGGAATAAGAGGAAGGTACCATAATACTTTGGCAAGAATCCCCTTCATTCGCTTTTTTACCTTACTATTTTCTTTCTATCTCGATAGTCCACAACTAGGACAATATGATAAATTCTTATACTCCTTTCTATAGAGTATACAATCATTTAGGGAAGTATGTATTTTCTCGTAATCTAAACCCAATGCGTTCATAGTTTTTTTTGGTTTCATATATCGATGAAAGGATTTCATTTCCAATAGGAAACATATCAAACAAACAAATTAACAAATCAGAAAAGCTCTTGTATGACCACCCATACTTTCCTTTTATATCATATAATCTCATCAATGCAAACAACTTAGTGTATGTATTGCCAGGATACAAAGGCTTTTTTTGCATCTTCTAGTAAGTTCTAAAATGATTTGGGATCATCTTGACAATATTCAAATGCATCATTAACCATGTCTATTGCATTGTCAATATGATCATCCTCGTAAGCTTCATCAAACACCGATTTCTTACTTGTGTAAGATATAATAGAACACTCTTCTCCATGCCAAATCCATTTCTTATACCCCTGATCAATCCTTTTACTGGATAAATGATGCTTTACTTCTTCGACATTTAATAATGTCAAATTAGCACAGATTGACAAAGACATTTAATGAGTGTAAAATCTTCACAATAAGAAATGGTAAAAGCAAGAAACTGATCCACGCCATCAAAAAACTACTTGAAAAATCTATTCAAGTGCATCCAAGATTTATCGATATTCTATCCTATGATGACAAATAAAAGAAAAGCCACTTATTATGTGTGTAATACATATCATGTAAAGCAATGTTATTGTAAAAATGAGATAAGAAACAAGGTGCCCGCTAGACTAAAAGGCCTTAAGCAAAACAAAAACTATTTCTTTTAAACACATGCTAAATTAGTAAATTAGTCAAGAATTAGTAATCTAAAACAATGTAGTTATGCAGAAAGAGTAGTGGCTTTTGCATGAAAGGTTTTGACTTTTCTCTCAAGTTCTATTAATATATAACAACTTTTCCTTTCCTTTGAATAAGCAATTGACTATTGATTTGCAATTATCTTGCATGATGAATTATATCATCTGTGAGGAAAAAAAAAGCCTTTTTTGCTAGTAAAGTAAAATACTAAAAAATTTTCACTTCAACTAAAGTACCAATAAACTTTTTCTCTGAACCATTATTCTCCCACTATAGGTTTTTCTTTGGTTCAACTAGAGTAATCCTTAATCCATCAAGTACTGTGTGTTAACAAGACAAGCCAGTTATTAACTATCTAAAATATTAGTAAAACTAATATTTTCTACCATGATTTAGTATCATAGTGGAAACTAAATTGGAATTCAAAATCTCAAAAAAAAAAATTACTTAAGACATGCAGACTATTTAACAAATCAATAAAGACACAATTACAATGAAAATTGAGTTAGAGCTACAGAATTCTTCAAGCGAAATATTAGTAGTCTTTTTTGCTAAGCAATATGGATTATACTATATAGAGACTCAAAGATTCAGTTCATGTACTACATGCTTTAAGTTTGAGAAAATGATAATGTACCTTACCAATCGAGGCTTCACAACTAAAATAATCATATCTGCATTGTAAATTGAAGAGAACATCAAACTATAACCCTCACTGTGAAAATTAATGGCATTGTAGCAAGACTTAGAGAAAGATGAAACTAGAACCAGCTTAGCAATGGATCCATAACCATATTCTTATCAACAGTAAACAAGAAACAACACCTTGGATCCAAAGCAGGAAATGGCCGAGGATAAAATATGAGAAACTGCTTGAAAAATAACTGATAGGATAAAGATTTATGCTTTGAAGTAAAAATGCTAAAAATTTGTGATGTTTATTAAAACCAATTGGTTCACAACTTCTTTACTTATGGTTTAATAGTTTTGCTTAAGTTTGAAATGGCATAATGAACTCCTAATACCTTGAATTTTAATCATACTTAAGTAGGATGTGTTCTAATCATTTTTTTTTTGTTAGAATCATAAGTACTAATATGAAAAGAAGCAATTGCTAGACCAACCTCTTCAAATATTCATATGCATAATTGCCAGAAAAATCTCATATAAAAGGATCAATGGAATCATAAGTATTAATAATGTTAAGTGGAAAAATAAAAAATTTCAACCATGGATAACAATCATACATGAAGTTTTACAGCAGTTTGCATATTTAAATAAGTCATCCAAATTAAGAAAAAGCTAGCCTCATGCATTTAATGAAGTAAGAACATCAAAATTAAACATGAAGTAGATTCATAAAAAAAAAAAAAGTATCTTTTAACAGCTTCTCTAACAATGTTAAGTTGAAAAATGAAAAATTTCAACCATGGATAACAATCATAAATGAAGTTTTAGAGTACTTTGAATATTTAAATATTTGAATAAGTCATCTAGATTAAGAAGAAGCTAGCCTAATGCATTTAGTAAAGTAAGAACCTTAAAACTCGACATGAAGTACTCATATTTTCTACCTTGATTTACTTAGAGTTTCTAGTATCATAGTGGAAACTAAACTTGCATTAAAAATCTTGGAGGCTTAAGACATGCAAACTGTTTGACAAATCAATAAAGACACAATCACAATAAGAATAGAGTTGAAGCTATAGAATGCACAAGCAAAATATTAGCGGTCTTTTCTATAAAGTAACATGGATTGCCCTATATAGAGAGTCTCGGATTCAGTTTATGTACTATATGCTTTAAGTTTCAGAAAATGATAATGTACCTTACTAGTCAAGGCTCCAAAGCACGAATAATCATATCTATATTTTAAATTGAAGAAAAAATCAAACTATAATCGTCACTGTGAAGATTAATGGCATTGTAGTAAGAATTAGTAAAAGAAGAAACTAGAACCAGCTTAATAGTGGATCCACGACCAGATTCCTATCAACAATAAACAAAGAAACAACAACTTGATCCAAAGCAGAAAATGGTTAGGCAAAAAATAAGAGAAATCAAGTAAAATAATGGAGACCATGCATTCTTGCTCCATTACACACAGTGTTTATAGCTTTTCAATTTTTAATATCAAAGTAGACCCAATAAAAAATGGCTACTATCAGTGACTATTTACTGTCAGAAAAGGAATCCATTTACGTGCTACATAAATGCTTTAAAAACTGACCTCACTATATTTTCTAAACATAATAGGACCTAAAATACCATAATACAAACCATAACCATCTCAATCAGATGCATGCTAAAAGCTCATCCAACTATTCATCTATCAAGTGTGGCAATGAGCCACTTGAAAGTACTCTCTGGCTCTGGTTTGTAAGGATATTATCATTCACATTATCTTTGGTACAGACTTCAACCAAGTTCATTACAGAGTTATTGCTTTGACCACTGTCTAATTGACTACTTTTACCTTTCTCCTTTAGTGGGTTAGCTTGCTCATTCACAAAAATGTTATAGTCATTCTCAGTGAGACTGCTTTTTATGATTGTTATATCTTTCATTCCATTTGTTGTATCCTAATTCACCAATAGGGTTTGCTCCCCTATAACAAGGCTTTGGTTTCCTCAACTTTTATTGCTCTTACGGCTACACCTATAAGTGCTCTCTCTCAACTTAGCATTTTATTTAAAATTGTTAATAATTCTTTCAATTCTTCCCTATGAAAGGAATAATGTATTCTCTTGTATCTATGATCATTTACTATTTTCTATTACAACTATAGTAGTTTCAGAGGTAGAATAAAAGGAAAGAATATATTTTGAAAATGTAATAATAATACTATCAAGGAATCTTCTTCCTTCATTATTTTTACTGAAAGAGCATAATCCTAAAAATCTAAGAGTACCGAAGAAATAAACAAAGAGAAACTTTGTCACGTATTAAGAATAGGAGCATGATGTTTGATTGTTTAAAGCCAAATAATTTTGCTTTAATGGAGGTCCACTATCCTAAGAGATGACCTGAGAATTATAAGCTGGATATCAATATCTAACATAAAGGAATTTGTTCACATTAAAAACCTCTAATCTTACAAACTTGTCTCAAGTTAGATATTAGTAGATTTTAGGCCTCACACTAACTGCTACAATAAAAGTTCAAGCATTTGCATCATATCCTTCTGTCTTTGAGTCATTAAGTTCTCTAATGGTAATTAAGGTTCTATGCATAGATTGTGTTAGACTTGTGTTGCTAGGAAAGATAGACTTATGGACAACATAGTGTAAAAACTTCAAGAAATTACTAATAATAATCCCAAATCTTTAATTCATTAATTTTTTCTATGTCATTCAGAAAGCTTTTACTGCCTATTCTTTTTATTTTCCAAAATTGTTTGGCTTTCTTTATTAAATCTTGCGATCTTAATTAGAAGATTCATAAAATAGATTTATAGAGTTTCCTTTCATTCAACATAGTCTAAAATTATTTATTTTAAACTAGTTAATTAAGTTTCCTAGGAACAAAGATTTTGATGTAACAGTACCCAAAAATAGAATGCAGCCCTACCACAAGGCAAGTCTCTTTAAAACCATATCTAGAAGAAAAGGTCTTATTCTGGGTTGCATATGTAAAATTAAGAAAGAAATTTACATAAGGGGGGAAAGGGGGTGAAGCCAGCTCAGAGTCATCCATCATCATTTCTAGTTAAAAGAAGCATAATTTGCCAGTGAAAACATGGATGTATATCAAGTCTCATATAAACGAACAAACAAAATGCTAAATGTGGTCAAACTTTTATGCTTCAACAAAAATGCATCACATACTCTCAATCTAAAAGGTAATAAACATGAGCATATCCATATAAGAAAAACATCTAAATATGAAAAATGAGAAAAATTTATTCGTCAACAAAATCAATGATGTAAAACTTGGTAACTCAAGAAAAGAGAAGAAAAATTTAAAACAAAACTGAGTAAGAAATTGTAAAACTTGAAAAAAAAATTTCTCTTTGCCTCTCATAGTGCAAGACTAAGGTTTCCATTGATCAAGTGGTTAAAATCTCATAAGGTTGGTTAAGAGAGCTTGGGTTCAAGTCGATTCTCTTGTGTTTTTCTCAAAATAATTTAAACACATCTTTCATTAAACAAATAACAAAACTAAACAAAATCAACTGTAAACTAAATGGTTGAAAATGTGATATATTTGGGTTCAAGTCTGCCTTCTTGCATTTTCAATCAAATATCCAAATTAAAAATAAAAGGTTCGATCCTCCATTAAATTTTTTTTTCTAATTAAATGTTTTTTATAATAGTCTTTTTAAGACCGTCATATATGTTTATGACAGTCTCGTGTTACGCTTTTTATGACAGTCTCTTAAGATCGTCATGTATTTAATTTTTTAATGATAATCATAAAAGACTATCATAAAATATTGTAATTAAAGACAATTTCTCTTGTAGTGAGTTACAGAGAGATGAGAGGGAGGCTTGCGAAGAAGACAAAAGAATGAGAGTAAATTTGGGGGAGGGGAGTGGTACGCACGAGGAAAGTAAACTAAGGCTTCTGTCCTAGTTTTCTAAGTGTTCAGCGACTACCACCAAAGAATACAACAATTACCAATAAACCACGCCATGCGAATGCATGGGTAGCAACTACAACTTATAGCAATCGTTGGCTTATTGCTTTTTGCAAGATGCATGGCCAACGACTTCAGCTATGGCAGTCATTGGCCATGCATTCTAAAAAGGTCATGACATAAAATTAATGCTGAGCTGGCCTCCCCCAACGACTGCCATTGGGCTCTCTTAACGACTACCGCTAGGCTTCCGTAATGATTGCAACTGGGCAGTCACTAGGATTGGCAGATGACAGCACTAGCGCTAGAAGGGCCCAATAAATGTCATTGGTACTAGGTTTTTTGCGTAAAGAAAGCCCAATGACAGCCACTAGAGCTAGGAGACACCAACCCTAACGCTGAGTTCCCCCCAACGAATGGCAATCACTGGCGCTGAAAGAGCCCAGCGATTACCATTGGGCAGTCACTAAAGTTGGTAAAGCCAACGAGTACTAACGCAGTTATTATAGCTAGTAAAGCCCAGCAACTGCTGCTGGGCAGTCGTTGGCACTGAGAGAGCCCAACGATTATTGTGGGCCAATTGCTGATGCTGGTTCACGTTAGTGCCAGCACTAAGGGAGCCTAGTGACTGCTCAGTGGCAGTCATTGGCGCTGTGAGAGCCCAGTGACTACCCACAGTAATCGTTGGTACTGGGTGAGCCTAGCAATTATCGCTGGACAGCCACTAGCTGGTGTCCATCTTTCAATGATCGCTACGCTTTGTCTAATCTAGCGACCCTAAGGGCTAAGCAGCTACAAATTTTTTGGTAACCAAATATGAAGATCGATAATTCGATCACTAATGGACAGCTAATATACCTAAAATAACAATAGAACTTAATTAAAATTAAAATTAACGATAAATATTTAATCGTTCATTAATTTTTGTTATTAATTTATAACTAATCAATCGATAAAGTAAAATCTTTTATTCTGTAATAATTTTATTGATAATTTATTATTATTTAAAAATTAATTTTATATATTATTAAATTTTATCAATATATTCATATTTTTGTATAAAAAACAAACTATAAATGTGATATGGAGCAGCAAAAGTGGTTTAAAGTCTTCAATCAACTCTACCAAGATAGCAAGCACTGGTCTCTATATCATTGGCACTAGGGCTACCTTCTGCTTGTTTTGCATGCTCTGACCAATGTCATTATAAAGGAAATTAATAGCTCCAAAGGAAAGAAAGATTCTTGTACGTCACATGTTCACAGAGAGAGAGAGAGAGATACTCATCTAAAGCTAGTGGTTGTAGCTTCTATGATGCAAATGCTGCAGGGAGGAAATAAAATTTCTCTTTCTTTTCATTTGTTTAATGGACAAGTTGGCAAGTTGCAGGGTCTCTCAGACTAAGTTGGCCCCTCCTCTGCCTACCAAAAAGACGGTGAAGCCGTGAAGAGAGGGAAGTCGCTTTCTGTAGACTTTGTTGTGATGGGAGGATGGGGTAGTGCTCTTCACGTGGTCTACAGTATTATAATTTTAATTAAAGGTTCCACCAATTTTGGTGATCATCGTTATCTAAAGTTAGATTACCGTCAGTCCCATCCTCCACAATCAATGGGTAAATGGTTCTTTAAATCTTCAAAATAATAATAATAATAATAATTTAGGGCAAAAATTGATGTTTGATAAGGTCGGTTTCATGGATACAGTTGTGGACAAACATCAAGTTTTGTTGGTTTTGCAGATTAAGTATACATAAAATAGAAGGAAACCTTTTTGGATAAGGACTACTTAATTGCAATGTCATTTCAACAAAATTGAGCATAAAGATGTTAAAAAAACATAAATGTCATTTCTGTTTGCCTTAATTTTGAGGGGAAAATCCTTTCATGATTCCAATATATTCTTACAAAAAATTATATAAAAATTAATTGATATACCAATGAATTACCTGTAATTACTAACATTGATTGTATTAAACTCATGTTTCTATAAGTTCTACAGCAGAAAAATTTTAGTAAACAATTTGATTAAGTGGGTAACTGGATCAACTTACCCCATATGATAATTGATTAATTCTTTCTCTAACTTGGGTTTGTCTTATTATTGTGAAAAGAGATGGATGAACCAAAGTGATTATGTACAGCCAGGTAAAGCCAAGATTATTTTATTTTAGCTGAATTTTTTGTAAAATAATAATAATAAATCATGTCTATTAAGTTTAAATTGCACCATAAAAATTGTACTAACCTATACGATGTAACATCCTACCTAGATACCTCCCCATGGTCTCCTCCTCTTCACATCACATTTCAGCTCAAAAGGATATCCCATAAACACAGAAGTACATAAACACAGATAGATTTAATAATTAAATGAAGACGGATGAAAGGCAAGAGTAAGTACCCAACCCATTAAAGTCACTCCTCCAGGGGAAAAGTAAAAAAAGATAAAGATGAAAAGATAAAGCATTACCGCACACACAATTACCACGAATTTTTATGAGATCAAAAGTGGATTCATCACTTATAAAGTAAGAACAAAAGTGCTGTTGGCTTCTCACTGCTGTAAACTTTGGTTTGAGTTACACTGCCTATCAGAGACCTAATCTTCTTTTTGTGCCACCACAGTAACGTCCACGACTTTTTATTGTCATTGTCTTCCATAATATCGACATGCTTTCACTTAATAATAAAACGCTAAGGTACCCGCAAGGGTCTAATAGCTTCTCTGATGTAGTGAGAGAGTGCTTGTCAATGAGGAAAGGTATCAATTTTGGTAAGATATGCTTGCTAGAGCGCATATATATATATATATATATATATATAAACTAAAAGACAATCAGAAATTAATCAAAGAATGGGTTGATTTTCTAACCCTAATTTTGAAGGATTAATAAAAAAGTCTAACACTGAATCATGCTTGTAAAATCTCTTTCTATCAGTGATAATTACCTTTTGTTTTGAAGCTTCCAAAATCATTTAAAAAATACTAACTCCTTGGTATCCATTGGATTTGTCAGTGTACTTTGTGATCTTATCATGTTTTAAGCCTTTAATGCAGCAATTACAACAAGTAGAATATCTCGGCGATCAATCCGGTAGGTCTGAATTATAGGCCGGCACTATGTTTCTATCACTAATAAATGTTCTTCGTAGCTTCCAAAACACAAAACCCCACCGATCATAATAGAACACAACAATACCTAAATTACGCTCCTATTAGTCACTACCTCACATGCAAACTCAATTTTCGGACCAAAACATCTTTCATCCCTCCGATTGGTCTAAGAACAACTTTAAAAAGAAAAGAAAATTACAACTAATCTTGTCCTAATTTTGTCTATTATAAGTACGACAGGAGTTTATGTCAAAGAAAGTTTTAAGATACAACTGTTTATGATATCTATTGTTATTGGATTTGATAAAATGTGATCAATAAGTAAAAGTGGTGGATTGGATGACAGTTCGAAAAGAGAGGAATTCAAAGCCTTTGTAAACAAAAGGTTAGGTACCTGTTCCAACGCTAAGCCTTATCTGAATATTTTGTCCCATAAATTTTGATATCACGTTGTTTCCATATGCATCACATTATAAACGTTATTTATTTTGAGGTTTTATTTGTTGTGAATTTTATTTTTTATAATTATATTTTACAATTTCGTATTACATCTATAAAGCATAAAAATTCACATTTCATGTATTATTTAATATTATGATTTTTATGCAACATAAAATTTAAAGAAAATTTGACTCATGTTTCATTAATAATAAATTAAACTTACCAAACAATCAATAACATTTAAATATGTGTTTATATGTAGAGATAGATAGATAACTAAGTACATTATATATGGAGACAAAGTAACGTGGGGATGTTGATCTTGGCGATACATATAAACAGTAGAGGATCAATAATCAGATTAATTAATTAAGCTGGCAATTTTTTATTTTTATTTTGTGGTCTAAAATTTCAAACCAGTAATAATAAGTGAGACCCTGAGAAATATTCTGCCGCCACTGGGCCCACAATAACAGAGTAGGCTCAACACCAATCCACCCAAAAAACGAGGCTTGACCTGTAGTCAGCGATCGATCAATTGGTCATCCGTGATGGCAATCCAACAGTCCAGATCAGCTTGATCATAAAATGTATGTGTACACTAGAAAGAAGCAGAATGTTACCCTTTTGGAGGGATACCCTTTAGAGAAAAGGCTGACTGTTAAACTCAGCTGAGAATAGGATGAGGTGCCACAAGAACTTACTAGAAATGGGCCTGTTATCTTTTACTCTTTGTTATACTTTTAGATTTCCAAAAAATTCCAGAATACAGTATTGTTGTAAGGAGAGGCAGAAAGAGTAAAATGTAAAGAGCCACCTGACAGAAACTGGGGATCATGTTGCCCCTTCTCTCTCTCTCTCTCTCTATTTTAGGGTAGGGGACCTTGGGCGAGGAGTATTAGGTAGGGTATAGGGCCCTACAGCTCTCACTTTTTAGTCATTGTCTAAGATACAGTCACATGCATGCACCCTTCAAATATAAACCAGATATAAAAATAAATAATTTTTTAAAATAAAATAATGGCAGAAGTAGCACTAAAGCATTTGTACTTTTCTTTCTTTGGCATTGCAAACTAAGAAAATTCTGAAGTTTCAATTTTGAAAATGATTCTCTAATTATTTATCTATAAAAAATATTTTATAACATATTTTTAATCATATTGATATTTAAAATTATTAGAAACATTCAAGTTTATTAGTATTATAAAGAGTAATTTTACGAATTGAAAACTATCATATATAATTTAAATATCCTTATATATATGTTAATAAAAATTTAAAGAATAAAGCATTCCTAATTTGCAAATTTAATAAAATTCATTTAGATATATAATTAGTTACTGAAATAATCATAACATGGTTTGTTCATATATTCATGCATTATAAAAGATAAAAAAATAGAGATAATAGCATGTACATGTCATCATATAGAAATACTATCTAAAACTTTAAAAAAATTGTCTTAAATTGTATTTCTTTATTTCAATATATATATATATATAAGAACTTTAAAAACATTCCTATAATAATTATTATATCGCACTCTTTTTTTTTCCTTTTTTTCAAAATAATAATTGTCTGAACTTAATTATTTCAAGCTTCTCCTCCATTTTCACATTTTAAATGGGGCTTTATTATTATTTGTACTTTTTAAAAAAAAAAGCATTTTAACTGTTGTCTTTCCTTTGAGTTAGTAAGGTTGGAGTTTTTTATTAGATGACATCAATTAATAATAAATAAATTAAAAATATTTCTTTCACCTTAAAGCCAAAAGGATACATTCCATGCATTGCCAATTAAATTGTAACATTAATTTCATAAATGCGACAAAAATAAGAAAATGTGTGGTTCAAAGAGAAGCTATTAACTAACGCGATACTTAGATTTGAACCAGAATAGAGAAACTCAACTTCATATATTCAAAAAGCATTGATTCCACAAAACCCATATTGGCTGAAGCTGACACACAACATAGATTTTTTCTTATGGTAATCAGTTAAGATTTACAGTATTTTTTAAAAAAATTAAATATTAAAAATACCATAAGTAAGATTCCTAGTTAAGGATATTAATTAAATTCTTTAAAACCATTATCTCAAATGGAAAATTTTAGGAAATTGAATTAGCAAATGGTAAATACAAAAAAAAAAAAGCAAATTCAGAAAAAAAAAGGGGGGGGGGGTAGTCTTTCCTTTTCACAGAATAGGGAAAGGATAACAAATATCCTTTTAAAATTCTGTACACGTACATTTACCGAAATACCCTTACCTATCACTCAAAATTCAAAGAGTATCCAACTGAACTGGCATCACAGAGGGCATCTCTCGTCCATCTATTTTATACAAATGATATTTAGGTGATTTCAGCAAGCCGGCAAAATCCCAAAAATACAAAAAACCACCCCAAAATATAATCACAAAAGTCAAAACCGTAAAAACAAAAATAACAACAAAGGAAATAAAGAGTTTTCTTTTTTTTTAATTCCCATTTGAATATGTGATTTCTGTTCCTCACATCACCTGCGTTTTACCATCACCATAGCGGGCCAGCCCTTCGGTGACGGACGCCAGCTTATGTAGATTCAACTTCACAACGGTGTCCGCAAACAGTCGCGTGTCCTCCTCCGTGTTCCCCTCCGGCACGTCCACCACGTACGATTCTAAGACCACGGTCCAGATCTTCCCTTCACGCTCGAACCCATACACCGTCGTCAGCGACCTGTAATTCCTCAACCGGTGCTCCCCTCCGATGATGCTAAATCCCGTGACGTATCGCTCGTCGTCCAGTATGTCCAGCCTCTCCGTGCTGGTAGCAGCCGGTAGCCCGCTGATAACGTTCACGTCCCGCGTGCACCCCGCTGTCATCTTAAAGCCTTCCTTGACGGAACAGCTTTTGATGAAGTGTTTGTAGCTCTGGGGCTTGTCGAAACGGCGTACCACCGACCAAACAACGTCGCGTGGCGCATGGATGCGTTGGGCGAGCAAGGAGGAGCATTGGCCTCGGCCGACCTGGTAGGTATGGAACTCAAAGATCGACTCAGTTAACTCCGAGAACTCGTCCTGGGTCAACCCGGAAGGGATCGTCAGGTGGTGAGCTGAGTAGGCCTCCTCTCCTGCGGGTTCCGGGTCGGCCATTGAAGTGCTTGTGCTGCTATCAATGCTAATCTTGGGTTTCTCCATGGATCCTCGACGTGAGAGAAAAAAGAGAGACAGAGGAGGAGATAAGGGCGGCTCATTTGGATATATAGGACAGGGGGATTGTAGAGAAAATCAAGGGCAAAAGCGGAAAAATGAAAATAAAGTTGTGTGTTTTTATCATAATTGTGGTTGTTTACATAGTTCACATTACGTAGTCTTTAATTAAAATGTATAATTATATTTCGGTGGTGTCATTATTACAGAATAAAAAATTAGGGTGGAGGGTTTTATGAGGTATCGAGTAAGTGACGAGGACGGGTGGTTCCTGGGCTGCCTGACAGCTCGGCCTGGCTTGTAAAGCCTGCAAGCGGAGCTGAGCTCACGTTTTTATAAAAATTTTACTGTCGATGCCATTGTATTTTTTTTTTTGTTATTTTCAACCTGAAAATACTTTTTCTAAATTATGATAAATATAAGATTTTTCATACTTTGAAGTAATTATAAAATTTGAGACTCAGAGAGAGAGAGAGAGAGAGAGAGAGAGAGAGAGAGAGGTGGCCTCCATGAAAAAGAAATGGGAAAACACATCATGTCACGGCAGGTCCAACCAAGCAAACCATGCATTGCTCACCAAAAATTTAACAAAAGTAAAAATCTAATTTTTGTAATTTATTAATTAATTATTTTCATCAAAGCTTGATGCTTAATCAATTTAGTAGGCCCCATCCCATTTCATTTTAAGTACTGAATCAAATCCTCAGAGCATTATATGCATAAAATAAAAGAAAGTGAATTAACTTTTCCTTTGACATGAGGCATCTAACAATGCATTGCTTCCATGACCACTTGTTCCTTCCTTTATCAATTATAATGTTTTTCTTTTCCGTATCTTTTCTGTTGAACATATAAAAAAAAATTAAAATGTCCTATTAATGACATTGATGTCTTGTAATTCTTTTTTCATATTATATTTTACTCAATAATATCGGCTAGATGTTAGGGCTTTGAACCAAATCAAGCTGGTTAGACCTTAATCTATGATTATTAATTCAATGAAAGCAAAGAATAAAATGATTTTTTTTTTTTTGAAAAAGAAGTGATTGATCCCGGAATAGTTCGTTAGCAATAATTCCGGGACGTGCCTAGCTACAGCTTCAAAAGCATCCAAAACACGTAAGGCCAATTATAAAACGAATTAGCCTTATTCTTTGTTTTGATGGCTAATAAGAACAAATGCAAAGATCAGAATCTTAGGGTCAATTAGCAAATCCAACCGTAAACCAAATGGAACTTTAGAGAGAAAATAAAATACTTATTTTGCATAGAAAAGCAAATAAATTAAGGAAAAGATACGTAATAAGTCGAATAATTAAAAGTGAGTTAGCAACCTAATAATTTGAAGTGAGGCCACATGGGAGGAGCCCTCTTCTTCTTCTTCTTCTTCCCACTTTCGCATGACTTTTCATCTGTGTTAGACTTATTAATATTCTTCTCCTTTGGCTTCTTACTCATCCTTACTGTATTCTTCTTCCTTTGCTGCTCTCTCTCAGACGTTTCCTGCATAGTAACATGGCAAATGGCATGGTCAACCCATATATTAATTCCCTCTTTGTGGCCACTAAAAGATAATAATTAAAGAATTTCATCACTATTAGAATATACATAAATGTGTGGTTAATGTCACTGATGACAAACTTATTATTTGGTGTTGTTATTTTAATTAGGTCCAGACTGTCTAATTCACTTATACAGCATGGTTTCAGATCAGCTGGTCTGTATAAAATACAAGCTTCTAGTTGCAGTATGGTGTCATTAGACATGTAAAGACAAACAATTTTTTTAGAATAAACAATTTTTATATGCATTCAAATATCATTTTACGAATCAGTCTAACTCAAAATATTAATATGTGTATGACAGATAAGATATTGTATAACAGATTGTATGTCGGAAGAACCCTTTTTATTAAAACAGGATGTGAAGACAAAATGTATGGCTGAGAGCTAACTCGAAGTGCATGATTGGTTAAATTAGTCAGGGCTTCAAATTCTAAATCAGGGGATTAACACAATCATTATATATGATGAACAGCAGATGTCGGTGGGAGTAAAATATTGAAAATATTAGTACCTGAATCTCAGACTCATTGACTTGAGAGTGTTGAGTGAGACCTTGAATTGGGTGGTTGAAAATTGGCAATGGAAAAGATGGTTCTCTTTTGATTCCCTGGCTGGAAGACTCCCCGGATACTCCTGTTGAGGTAGAGGATGTGCTGCTGGATTCTAACTCCAAGCATAGCTGATCAGAAACTTAAACATAATCAACCCAATTTTGACTTCACAGACATGGAGCCTTCTAATGGTCATTTTGGTATACATATCTTTGAATACAATATCTTGACTGTGTTATATGCAGATATTGTTTTTTTTCAGAACTTTTAATATGAAATTTGTCACGGTTTCATTTATAATTATATGTCAAATAATGCAAGATCTGAAAGTGAAATATGTATGATAAGTGCCCATGAATATACTAATCCTGTGAGAGTTTTATGAACACCTTTGCCCAAGTCTAACCCTATATATTACAAGAACTGTTGTAACCCCCAAGAGCAACAAACCCAAATAATTTCATGTTGACAGTCTTTGTATGTATAAGGACATTTAAAAACTATGCATTATGTATTCTGTCATCGCTCAACACCGCATGCATGCAACAGAGAGTTATAAGGCCCTTTTTTTCGTTACTTTTTATAATATTAATTGAATGTTTAAAGAAGAAATGGAGTCAGCGACTGCAAGAAATGAATAAAAATGTTGGACCTGAAAGAGGCGATTTTCAAGAGCTGCCACTCTATCCAACAACGAACCCTTGAAGCAAGCCTCCGTTACAGCAGCATCGAGTGGCAAACATGGCCTCCCTCCTCGAATGGAGTTACTACTGCCCCCCCATTTTGGCAGATCTTGTTTTCCTTCAAGATACTTCATCTAAGTTCGGCCATGCAAACACAAAAATCACAAACGAGCAGAGAGGAAAATAGGAAAAAAAGATCATCAAAGCACATGCAATATTTCCCAAGCAGTACTACGCACCCGCATGCAATCTTTTCAAAGAAGAAAATAGGAAGAGAAAGAGAAGATCACGATGAAATCCAAGTGGTCGAGCCTGGAAACAAGAGGAATGGAGGAGTGGCGTGATCGTGCGTCTTCCATTTCTGGGTGCAGATTCTATATTTGGCTGAGTGCTTCGGTCAGTGGTTGTTGTTGTTCTTTCAGGAGCCATAACACTGAATCGGTTACAAGTTCCCTCCTTTTTCTGATTCTTTTACTGTGAATAGCTGACAAGTCATGCGGCTGTTAGTTGCAGTGCCTGGTCGTGGTCCATACTTCCTGTAATCGGCAGACCACCTTGGGTCTTAGACACGGCCCAATATCAACGTGATTACACTGGCAATTTAAATGTATTTAGCCTCGGCATAAGGAGTACTGCATCCAACCTTTTATGGTTCAAATGATTGATTAATCATTAGCAGATTATAAGTTGATCGGGAAATTGATTCTTTTGTATGTCTAATTTATAAGAGCCTTGAAAAGTGCTAGTGATTGGCATTACCCAAAATTGTTTTACCCTTTACATTAACAAGAAAGACAAATTGCTAATTAGTCCTAAGCTGTCTAGTTTAAAAGGTTGTCTGAATAATTTTATCTGCAATTCCAACTTCTCCATCTATTGGATAAATGCTTCTGGGCTGCTTTCACAAGACAACAACAAAATCCCAGAACATAACTAGCATGCCTTGGCAACATGAGAAACACCAGCTGAGAAATCTGATTAAACATGAAACATTCATGTAAATAAGGGCAATCCTTGGAAAGAAAGTTCTTTCCAGCATTCCAATGAAAGGATACATAAATGGCGAAGAAGGAAAGCCTGTTATCACATTGCTAAACAATTCCTTAGGTTAAGGAGAAAAATGTGTTTGCGCGTCACCAGGGCCTGAGCAAAACCAATCATCCTAAACTAGACCTCGTTACCTCATATGCCAAGAAGCATGCTGCATTGGCAGGAATACTTCGGGCCATTGCAGGGCCAAATCCTTTGTACAAGCCTTTAATGCCCTCTGAGGCCAAGATCTTTCTAAAAGCATCGATTGAGCCAGAGAATTTGGGATTTTTGTAATCATCTACCTGGAGTACACTCTTCACAACATCAGTTGGGTAGACAGAGAACCAGAAGGTAGCTCCGGCTAAACCTCCAGCCAGCATCAACGAGCCTCTTCCCAACTGAGAAGTGTCCTGCCCTCCAGCAATGACCTGCTTCACGGCTTCATATGCGCCAAACATAGCAGCATTTCCAGGAACCTCACGCGCCAAGGTTGGAACCAAGCCCTTGAAGAGACCTCTTACGCCACCTTCTGACCTGAGAACATGCCTGGCAACGTCCATTGGCCCTCCATACTTCACTGACACGGCTGCTGCGCCAGAGCCCGCCAATGCACTTTGTGCTTGCAACCTGTTTTCACCACAGAAACCCAATTAGTTGAAGGCTATTTGAGTTTATCCATTTGAATAAGAGACAGATATACTATTTTCCACCTAAAGTCTTTTGGAATCTGAAGATGTATTAAATGTTGCCATGACAATTCGTTTTGTTGAATTAAATAAGATCACTTAATGAAAGAAGCCAACTTTTCCTTGCTTTTCCATCACACTTCATGAGAACAAACAGGGTGGGAGAGTTTTCAAGATATGTTCTGAATAGATGAGCTGGCAAAAGCTGAGGGATACTTAACACAAGGTAAGAGAGGGGAGTGTCAAGATTAATTCCTGAGATAAATTGGGTGATGTAGGCTGATGGAAAGAGTGAAAGCGAGAAAAGAGCTGACCTGCATTTGATCAACTCTGTGGGGCAAGCTAAAAAGGAAACAGCAACTCCAGCCCCAGCCCCACAAATGAATTGTTGGTTAATTGTGAGGGGCAGACCGGGTTCAGACCTCAAGAGTGCCTCCATTTGCCCTCTTACTGTGAAGAGGACAGCATTGAAGGCTGCCACAGTTGCAAGTGGGGCCCCCATACCTTTGTACAAACCCCCTGGGCCTTCAGCAGCTATGGTCTTCCTGACTGCATCAATTGCACCAGCATACTTGGGAGGTTGGCCAGGGGGTGGAGCAGGCTGGCTTTGGAGCTTGACCTTGATAGTGTCAAAAGGGTGACCAACTATCAACTGTGCTGCCCCACCAACAGTCCCAGAAGCAAGGTCCTTGACTGCATCTGCCATCTGCACAAAAACAAATAGAGAAACCAAATGAGATTATTGAAGATACAAGGTTGTCTAAGGCCATAAATAATAAGATAAAGACAAAAACCATATCCATCAGAAGCTTTATTTTGGTGGATGACAGCAATATTTTTTTTTTTCCAAGAAACAAATATTATGTTCATCTATATAATAACTATGAATGGCACCAACGGGGTGCCTCACGCATATGGAAGGCACCTCCTCGGTGCCATTTATGCCGTAAATTTGTACAGGACAGCAATTAACTTTTAACTAGCATTATATCTAAACAATCCTTGTAAGATTTATTGGATTGTGTTTTTTGGTCGGCTTCTCAAAGGAACAAAGAAGCAAGTCATGCTAGGAAAACTAAATTTTTAACAGAGATTACTTGAAATAAACGGCATACAGTTAGGATTTGTCTGGGTGTTGAGGTCAATCAAGAGCATATGTTAAACATACATTGACAAAAGTTTGCTGAGTAATGCTTCTACCACTTGTTTTATGCTCCAAGATCAAAATTGTCAACTATGTTAACAACAAACAAGGATCAGTCATATTATTAGAATATGGATCAGGTTAACCAGGTCCCACACATCTTATATACGCTAGCATGCATGTAAACTCCTATGCCACATCCTCTAATATATCTATTCCAATTGCAACCTACTACATTTGAAAGGTTGAAACCAAACTACATCTAATGATTAAAAAAGAAAAAGCCAATGAAGTTTGTGAATCCTTCAAAGAAAGGTTAGTATGGTTCAGTCTTCTTGCCAATTATAAAGTATGATGCAAGCGGATCAACAAAAATCCTTCTGGCAAGAGAAAGAACATGAATGTAGTTCTTATAAGCTTAAAAAAAGACATGTGCATAAATCGGACATCTTTGGATGTCATAAATTTTAAGAAAAATGAAAAAGATGAGGAAAGTTGAAAAGTTGCTTGGGAACAGCTGAAGTTAATTATCTAATTTACAAGCCTTGTGATGCAACACACACCTAAGTTTGCAAGTTTACATTCTTTAGCTCCCATAAATTTTAAGAAAAATAAAGAGAATGCAGAAAGATGAAGAAGTTGCTTGCCAACAGCTCAAGCTGTTTCTAAGCTTACTTTCTGGTAAAATAAATTATCCACTAGCTTAAAGAGATCAAGGTGTTGCAAGATTGAAAAGTACTCATGCTTGGCTTCAGTAATATCATCATGAGCTCAATTTGTCTAGGCTCACAACTAGTAGAAGTTACACAAGCACATTATCCCACTGAAAAATATATAGGTCACAACATAACAGTCTTTCGACAAAAGAATAAAGGTCCTACCTCCTTGACACCAATTTTCAACTCTTGCTACAGAAGATTCACAAAGATCCACACATTCATATGCTTATGCGCAGATAAATTTTAAGTACACAATGTGCAAGTATCAATAGTACCAGTTAAAGTTTGATCATGATGATATATTTTTATGAAAATTTTGATGATATAAATGAACACACTCTATTAAAATCTGTTAATTTGCATTAACCTAAGCAGGCGTAAAAATGTTATGCAACATGTAACCTTCATGTTTGATTATGCTTATGTTTCTGAACACATCACAAAATTTGCTGTACTGTGTCAACTTTTAATTCACCAGATTAGAGCCGCTAACTCTAGCACTTCATTCCTTTTTTTTGCCTATTTTCTCTAATATTACAGCATACCAAGGACTTTGCGAACCTTTAACTGCAGAAATCTTCAGCCACAAGGAAATAAATGACCTTAATCAGTGAAAAGATTTTGATAACAAATTCCAGCAATCTCTAAAAGATGGATTTTGAAATCATTATTACTAATCTCTTCGTAGAAATTAATTACAGTGATCAAGCCAGCATGTTGAAGGGGTGAAAGAGGGCCAAAAGATGGAAATGCTTATGCAATTTGTTATATTAGCTCTAATCTCAACTGCTATTTGCATTAGCACTTGTAAGAAAGAGAATAGATGTAGAATATGTTGTTTACCAATTAACAAATAAAGTAAATCACCAGCACAAATTAGCTATACTTCATGGGAATTTCAGAAAAAGACAGAATGTTTTCCATGTTTAGCAACAGAAAACCCTGCTTGACTCATTTATTATTGAAATGTAGTATCCAATATGACTTATGACAGGAAAAGAAAGCTTTCAAGACAAAATGGTGAAAAACCTGATATAATGTTAATAATGGTTAGTAATTCATGTTAGAAAAAGAATACAGATTGCTGCAATGTTCAGAAGCATCAGATAAATCTCAGAAATTCAAAATGTCAAATTTAACATTTGAACCTCTAAATGTAGACAACTGAAATTCACACAAAACATAACATGCAAACCAAAAAGTCTATAAAACAGTTTATATTTGCACAGATAATCATTTATCATCACAACACAAAGACAAGCCAAATATACAGTCCAATGAAAGAGGCTTTGCAACCAAACAAAGCAGACCAACTAGGAACACAAAGGATATTGTAATTTTGACATCATCAAACAACCCAAAAACATTAACAAACACCATAAGAGTAAAATTGGCATTTGCCACACAAAATATCCACACCTTTTCTGATCACATAATTTCAGCCCAAAGTATTGATAAGCATATCAAAACCCAATGGCAATCACATTTTATACTAAATTTTCGTATTAAGGAACGAGATTCTCACCAGAGCTATATCCACTGGCACCAAAGAGTTCAGCCAAGGAAAGGGAAATATGAGGCGAATCCCAGCAAGTTAGGTTCACCCAGAAAATTACCTCTGAGAAGATAAATAAAGGGTTAGATCTAAATTAATCTCAATTGTGTTCATAAACAAGAAATGAATGAAATAGAGCAATTCGACACCAGATGACGACGGGGAGTTTTCTATAGGACCATGTTTTTTCTTTTCAGCCAAACTTTTTGTTTGAAGAGGAAAAAGAAAGGGGTAACAAAAAGGGAAGTTGGTGATTGCGCTTTTGGGGGCGTGAGAGAATCTTGATATATAATAGTAATTATAAAAGAAACGAAAATATACGAAGGGTATCTTGTGAGAGACCCAGAACCACAAGAGAGTTGTTGGGGTAGGACAAAACAGTAGTGGGGAGCGTGGAGTTCACACAACGAAGGCTGGTGTAACTCTATAAGAGAGAGAGAGAGAGAGAGAGATGTGGTTGTGATGGTATCTAAGATGTGGACAGACTGCGGAGTAGTGACTGTGAGTGAGCATAAGCCAATCTCGATTCTCTCTTTTGCTGTCCACCAAATCAGGTTTCGTAGGTGGTGGCTGAAACAGCAAGTACAGAGAAGAGAGAAAGAAAAAGAGAAAAGAGGATTCTAAGCATTGGGGATGACAAGGAACGTTCCAAGTTTGATTCTTTCCTAAAGGCACGACTATTACAATCTTCAGAGTCTAGCCTGCCATAACGATTCGATCCTTCTATTAATTTACGTTTTTAGATGGTATCATAGCTGTCACAATGACTCAGCTTAGATGGAAAGGATTATCAAAATTAGTGGCCAAAAATAATAGTGTAACCTCTAATAAACCCAATGTGCATATATTAATATTAACTAATCAAGTTTTAATAGTAATTTGATTTGTTTATTTTTATTAAATATCAGAGATATGCCTTGAAAATTCAGTATCTGGCCATTTAATACTTCACTCGCATATTTTTGAAGTTCTGTTTTCATTAAAGTAGGTGATCTGATTTATATTAATATTTTAAAAAGATAATTAAAATATATCAATTAGATAAAATAATTAATAATTTTTATTTATTTATTTATAATAATTTAAAATCTGAAAAACAAATTATTTGGACAACTCTAAATTTTCTATCAAAATAATGCATTATTATCATTATTATTATTTTACTATAATTATTTTAAGTTTTAATAAGAATAATTTTATAAAAAAAACCAAAGGAGTGATAAACTTTCCAACCCCTCTAACTCGATCCCTATGCTAATTAGTCCCAAGAGCTTTACTTAAAATGTCATCATTGCCTAAGAATGTAATGGTATCAATTTTTGACTGCTCCATTAACTCATCCTATAATAATCCATTTCTAGTTTTATAAGCTACTATTCATAACTTCCATGCAATAAACATAAACCATTGCAACTTAACTTTAAGTGTGTCAAGAAAACAAGCAGGGAAGAAAAAGGCAAAATACTTTCTGTTTGGGTGTCTTTGTTTATAAGCCAAGAAAAAGTGGCATTCCAATTGGTTAGATTATACTACCTTATTGCCTAAATAATATTCCCTTACTGCCTCATTGTCTTCAAATTTCAGCAAACAATCTTATTAAGATAACATTTCTAATGTTTATGTAAGATTCATTAAAAAAAAACTTACAATTTTTTCAATGATAGGCATCATTTTTGGTGCATGATGTCCCTTTATCTTGTCGCGCTAGCTTCCACAATTTATTATGATCAATCTCTTCTTCTACCTTGAGTTCTGCTTTCTGTAAAGATGGAGTAACAAATTAAAAATTAGAAAGAATGTATCTTAAAATCGTCACAAAGAATGTAAGAGCGAGAAAGTTACTAATTTGTGCTCTAAGCTTGCATATCCACCTCGACTCAATCAATGAGGATATTTATTATGTTCTTGTCATTTTTTTTTTGTTCCTCACTCAATTTCTACAATGTTTCATTGCAGTTAATGAAGAAACATGAAATATTTATTGTTTAAAAAACATATTACAGCATAAATGTACCTTAAAATCCTCTGAAAGTCATGATTTAACGAACCTTTCCCAATCATTTTGTGAAATGAAACTGTAAATCGAAGGTGGTCTCATTATAGCATCAAGATTGTTGGTAAAAAGAATTATATATTTTGTTGTCAGGATATTTTTGAATGTTCTAAATTTGTTGCCAATTGATTGTAAGATAGATTTTTTCAGGTGATGATTAATTTTAAATGCATCCTATAAATGAAATTTGATAAGTTACTATGCTAATAAAAAGTATAATTAAACATTTAAGGTGAAAGAGTTAAACTTAAACATATTTCCACATTTTTTCTTTCAAATGATCAGGAACCTTTCGTCAGTCACTATAAGTTATAGGTACCATTGTATATGCAAAAACTCCAAGAGTAAACATAAGGGATTTAGCTTCAGCACCATATGGTACACCTTTTGAATTGAACTGTACCACCTTCTTTGTCCCCAAATTCTTCTGGTTCAATAATTTTGTTGGTCTTCAGATTTGATAGGCGAATCTGACAACTTCTTAGTCATATCTACCATCCTACAAACATAAAATGTAGTCCAAATAAATAGTTAGAGCATAATTCATTATATGATACTAGTTTTTACAATAAATAATACTGTCATAAAAGAAAAAAGAAAACAATTAAATCTTTTTGCCTTGAGTTAAAAAGTTTACTTGTAAGCTTCATCAATCCAAGTTCCATCATAATCGAGTCGTATATAGTTAACATCATCCTCATCGATTTCACCATTTATATCGACTTCAAGTATGCCATCAATAATGAAATCATATTCTTCTATGTTGTCCACATCATTATTTCTCTCATTATGTTTATAGTCTTTTTGTAGAGTAGAGCAAACAATGGACTATCTTAGATCTAGTTGGACCAGAACGTAAAAGACCTGTTTAACGTAAGAAGCTAAAAAGAAACAATTAGATTTATGGCCATATCATTTAAGATTAACTAATATGTAACCAACATTGTCTAATTTAATCCCACAATTATTTTCAACCTAATCATATTTGAACAATGTTGTTTTGAACATGTGGTAATCGAGCTCCTATATTTCCTTGATAACACCATAAAATGACAATTGTCCAATTACTGGATTCTTGTCCTTAGCACTTGAAATTTGCATTATTGTTGCGACTACAGTGACTCCACTATTTTGTGTGACTTGACTATTATCACGTTCCCATGTATGAAAGTGATAACCATTCACATCATATCCAAGATATTTTATAACTTCAAGACGAGGTCCATGTGCTACCCATTTCACCAAAAAGGGAGGTTGATTTTGCCTTTGTATTTCTGATGCAACCTATTGACAAAAATTTGATCGAATATATTTTAGTATTAAATAAATAGAAGACATATGGTCATGTTAAAGAAACTGGTAGGTACCTTTTCTCAAAACCAAGAAATAAAGGTCCGCTTATGCTTATCTTGTAACCATTTGGATTATTTTGATTGATGGGGATACAGTAATTTCACATATTTGATATGCTCACTGTTAATGAAATAAGGTTAAGCTCATCTAATGATTACATATATGTATGAAGTATATGTTTTATAATGAAAATGCACATAGATTAGGAAGAGACATACTCAACATATGGTTGGACGTCAAGTGAATTCAGTAATACATAAAAATGCACTTGCTCTAATTCTTGTCAATCAACAGTAACAATGTGACCACCAAGTAAGGGCTTTCCAACTTGGCTGTCATCTTTTTTTCCACATGGAATACCAATTGGATGCATGTTAGAGTAATAACCTTCACAAAATTCAAGTGCTTCTTCTACAATGTAGCATTCAGCAATACATTCTTTAGGACGATTACGATTATGAACATATCCTTTCAAATTTTTCATGAATCGTTCAAATAGATACATCCATCTGAGGTATATTAGACCACATAATCTCACTTCTCTAACAAGGTGCACTGTTAAATGCACCATTATATCAAAAAAAGAAAATGGAAAGTATTTTCCAAATAAGTAAAGAGTTACGACCAAATCTTGTTGTAATTTACCTAGTTTTGAAACATCCATAACCTTACTATATAAAGCATTGAAGAAGAAACAAAATTTCATGATTGCATATCTAACATGTTTTGGCAAAATTGAGCGAATAGCCAATGGTAGAAGTTGTTGCATAAAAGCATGACAATCGTGAGACATAAGACCTTGAATTTTCATATCTGTCATTGGCATAAGATTTTGAAATTTGAAGAATACTTATCTAGAACTTTTATGTTTGATAATGTCTCATAAAACATCCTTTTCTCTGATTTGCTTAGAGTGTAACAAGTAGCTGGTAAATAAGTATGGCCATTTACAACCTTGGGAGCTAATTCTTTTCTTAAACCAATTTTTGCAAGGTTTAGTCGAGTGTTGATCCCATCTTTAGATTTTTCATGAATATTAAGCAAAGTTCCATAAATGCTTTCGCAAACATTTTTTTCAATATGCATTACATCCAAAATGTGCCAAACATGTAAATGTTTCCAATATTCAAGGTCGAAAAAGCGTGATTTCTTCTTGAAGCATGTTTGACTATTGTCATTCACTCTTTTACCCCGTGTCATTTTCCTCTTAGCAATTGTTTTTTTTTTACTCCATACATTTACTTTCTGTAGTATTTCTTCTCTACTTAGAGCACAAGGAGGTGAATTAGTTTCATGTTCTCCATTGAACGCTTTCTTTTGCTTTTTAAATCAGTGATTTTTTTTGGAAGGAATCATCTATGACCCATATATGCATTCTTCTTACTATGTTTTAATCTATAAGTATACATGCTTTCACCACATATTGGACAAGTATAATATCCTTTAACTAAACAATCAGAAAGATTCCCATAAAGTAGGAAAATCATTAATTATCCATAATAAAATAGCTCATAACATAAACAACTTTTTTCGGTAAGAATCATAGATGTCTATACCAATCTCCCATAAAAGCTTCAAATCATCAATCAATGGAGTAAGATATACATCAATATCATTACCTGATTGGCGAGGTCCTGATATAAGTAAGGATAACATCATGAATTTTCGTTTCATACATAACCAAGGTGGTAGATTATATGTTACCATTACCACTGGCCAACAACTATATGCAATGCTAAGAGAACTATGTGGATTTATTCCATCAACAAAAATAGTCAATCGAAGATTTTTGTGTTCGAATGCAAAACTTGGCTACTCAAAATCTATTAACTTCCAAGCAAGTGAATCGGTAGGATGTATTAGTTTCCCATCTACTTCCTTTTTGTTAGCATGTCAAGTTAAATGTTGTGTAATTTGTGGTGACTGAAACATTCGCTTGAACCATAAAATAAGAGAAAAGTACCACAATACTTTAGCAAGAATACCTTTGGTTTGGTTTTTTACCTTACCATTTTATTTCCATCTTGATAGTCCACAAATAAGACAACATGATAAATCCTTATACTCATTTCTATAGAGTATATAATCATTCGAGCGAGCATGTATTTTCTCGTAATGTAACACTACAACAAAAAAACATTTTATTCGCAGCTTTAAATGATTTTCGTTCACAGTTGTAAAACTGTGGACTATAACAATGTGAACAAAAGTAGATCATAATAGTTCACAGTTTTAAAACTGTGAATAAAACAAACTTTAGTTCACAGTTCATTAAAGTATTATTCACAGTTCTAGAACTGTGAATAAATATAACTTTAGTTCACAGTTCATTGGAGTTTGAACTATGAATAAAACTGAATTCATTAAGGTTTTATTCACACTTCTAGAACTGTAAATAAAACAATTATTTTTAATTAAAAATATTAATTTATTTTATGATTTTTATCCATAGTTTTGTTAAAACTATAAATAGAATGTAATTAATTTTTATTTATTTATTTTTTAAAAAAATCAAAATTTAAATTGATAAATAATTAAAAATTTGAATTATTATTTAATTTTTTGTTTTTAACGTTTAATAATTTAAAATTGAATCATTATTTAATTTTTAATAATCTTAATTTGTAATTATAATTCATATTTTTAATTATTATTTGACTACGTTATTTTTTCAAAATCAAAATTTTTTGCTTATGAATTCACATTTTTCTATTTATCCAAAATTAAAATTTAAAAATATCTAAAAAATATTGTATACAATAAAGAAAATAAACCATCACAAATGATTTCAATACTACTGCCACACTTCAATAAAATATAATACACCAACATCACTTTTTTAATCAAAAAGTATTTCAATAGTATTCACACACTTTAGTACAATCAAATGCATCACCACCATCACTTTTTTAATGACAACACTCTCTAGAGCAATATAACATACCTCAATACAATCTAACACCACCATCACTTCATCCGTTCACAAGATATTTTAATTCAATGTAACACACATTCATGATCACTTCTTTCATCATAATACACTTCAACATAATATATATTGATTACTATTTTGAAACTATAATAAATCATAATTCTCATCCTTATAACCTTTCAGCTATGTATAAGACACATGGAGGAAAATAAATTTACAGATTAACACTATTTTTACAATTCCTAACAACTATATAGTGTATTCCAAAATTTGAAATATAAGTCCTACACTTTTACCTGAATCATAACATAATGCTTCATATGTATTGCCCAAACTCTTGTATGACATCATCAAGCTAAGACTAACTGTAGATATCAATATCCATTAGCTGTGCATATGAAAAATACAAAAGCTAATACAACTATAATTACAATATTGTACATAACATTTTAAACAAACAAATTGTTTAAAAACTTACTATTTTCGAGTATGGTGCATTATTGTTATGTCTGTTAATGATATCCCTCATGTATTTCATCACATAGTATCCACACTCATGGTTAGAAGGTTGACGTGGACACTACATTAATATAATTTAGATGTTATATTTTGTGACTAAAAATAATAAAATTCAATATAGCATGTGGTCCATAACATATATACCTTAGCAACAATACTTTTGGCAATTTCGTCAGTTAATGGATGGCATGTCTATTGCGAAGAACATTCTAAAAGAGCTAAAAAAAAAGATTATTAATCTTGAAACTGTAATTACATATACTAATGTAAGTATAAAATAATTAAACTCACATGGACATGAGCATGTCTAACTCAGTGCGAGAACCATGCCCTAAAGGATCAAAAACTGTATATGTGAACGCCCACGACTCAACAATCACCAACATCTAATGATGTCTAAATTATTAAGCAAATTAAATTATTATTTATTTAACTAATACAATTAAAAAATTAAGTTCATGCTTACGTGATGTTATACGAGAATATCACTATTCCTTTATCACATGGTTGAGCTAATCTAGTTGCAATATGATGAGCTTGATCTTTTATCTTTATACCACTCACAACTGATACCATTGACAGACCAGCAAATAAAATATTTTGATTAAAGTTAAGTGCAACCAAATCTTTGTGAAGTTTATTGAAAATATAAAAAACACATATAAATATAAATATGAAATCTAAAATCTCGCACTTAGATTTAGAAATCCCAATATAGATTTAAAATCTCAACCAAGATCTGGAATTCCTAACCAAAATCTACAACCCCGCACTCAGATTTGGAATCTCAACATAGATCTGAAATCCTAACCCAGATTAAAAACCTCGCACCCAGATTTGGAACTCCTAGCATAGATCTGGAATCCCAACCAAGATCTTGAATCCTTAGCCTAGATTTAAAGCCCTAGAGCCAGATTTGGAATCCCCAACACAAATTTGAAATTCCAACTAAGATCTGGATTCGTTAGCACAGATCTAAAATCTTGCACCTAGATTTGGAGCCCCCTACATAAATTTGGAATCCTGAGCCCTGATCTGAAACCCCTCACCCAGATTTGGAACCCTTAGAGCTCTCACTTATATCTAGAATCCTCAGCCCAGATTTGAAACCCCTTACCCAGATCTAGAACCCCCAGACCTCTTACTCAAATTCAAAACCCCCAGACCTCTCACCCAAATCTGAAACTCCCAGCCCAGATCTGGAACCCTTCACCTAGATCTAGAACTCTCAGCCTAGATCTGAAACCCTCATCCAGATCTGGAACTCCTAGCACAAATTCGAGACCCCAACACAAATCTAGAACCTTAACACACATTTTGAACCCCAGAAAAAATCTAAAATTTTGATGATAGTAAAACCATACACATATCTAGAATCCCGATGGAAAGAGAACCACATCCAGATTTGGGCTTAAAAATAATGAAACTAAAAGCAAAAAATTAAAGAATAATGATTTCTGCATTCTTACAAAGAAAATAAGCACATAATCTTGGGAGAAAAGATTAAACTTACTAAGAAAAAGAGGAGATTCAATTTGCCAGTTTTGAAACCCAAAAGCAAGTAGAACCACACTCTTAATCCCTTCGTTGCAAATAGTTAAGGCTGAATATCTGGTTTGCAGACCTGGAGAGGCTCTCTTCATAGTGTGCACTTCATACCTAATGTTTACTACTTGATCAAGTGGAAAAAAAGAATCAAAGAGGTTTATTTTTCTAGGAAGATAAGATAGGACTTTTATTCACAGTTTTTTTGTAACTGTGAATAAAAGCTTTGTTATACCACTTTTATTCACAGTTACAGTAAAAGTGTGAATAAAAGTTCTCTTCTGTTCACAGTTATGTTTATAAATGTGAACAAAGATGATCTTTATTCACAGTTTTAAGAACAACTGTGAATAAAGGTCTACTTTGTTCATAGTTTTATTACAATTGTGAACTAATCAACATTTATTCATAGTTGTTTATTAAAACTATGAACTATTTAGTGTAAACTAATTTCGTTTTTGTTGTAGTGTAAACCCTATGCGTTCATAGTTTTTTTTTTTTTTTTTGCTTCATACATCGATATAAGGATTTCGTTTCTAGTAGGAAACATATCAAATAAACAACTTAACAAATTAGAAAAGCTTTTATCTGACCATCTATACTTTTCTTTTATATTGTATAATCTCATCAATGCACACAACTTAGTATATTTCGTATTATCAAGATATAAAAGCTTTTCTATATCTTTTAGTAAGTTCTAAAATAATTTTGAATCATCTTGAAAATATTCAAATGCATCATTAACCATGTCTATTGTATTGTTGATATGATCATCCTTGTAAGATTCATCAAACACTGATTTCTTACTTGTGCAAGATGTAAAAGAACACTCTTCTCCATGCCAAATCCATCTCTTATACCTTTGATAAATCCTTTTACTAAACAAATGATACTTTACTTCTTTAACACTTAATAATATTAAATTAGCACACGATTGACAATGACATCTAATGAGTGTAGGATCTTCACAATGAGAAATGGCAAAAGTAAGAAACTCATCCACGAAATCAGAAAACTTCTTGGACAATTTATTCAATTGCATCTAAGATTTATCCATATTCTTTCCTATGATGACAAATAAAAGAAAACCCACTTGTTATGTATGCTTATTATGTATGTAATACATATCATGTAAAGCAATGTTATTGTAAAAATAAGATAAGAAATAAGGTGTCCACTAGACTAAAAGGCCTTAGGCAAAGCGAAGACTATTTCTTCTAAGCACATGGTACATTAGTAGATTAGTAAAGAATTACCAACTGAAAATAATGTTAACTGTGCAAAAAGAGTAGTAGCTTCTATCTGAAGGGTTTTGACTTTTCTTTCAAGTTTTATTAATATGTAACAAGCTTTCCTTTCCTTTGAATGAGCAACTGACTATTGATTTACAATTATCCTGCATGATGAACTATATCATCTGTGAGAAAAAAAGAGCCTTTATTACTAGCACAGCAAAATACTAAAAAGGTTCCACTTTAATTAAAGTACCTGAATATCAATAAAATTTTTCTCTCAATGATTATTCTCTTGTTATTAGTTTGTCTTTACTTCAACTAAAATAATCTCTATTCAATCAAATACTGTGTATTAACAAGACACACTAGTTATCAATTATCTAAAATATTTGTAAAACTAATATTTTCTACCATGATTTACTTAGAGTTTTTAGTATCACAGTGAAAATTAAACTAAAATTCAAAATATCAAGAAAAATTATGTAAAACATGCAAACTGTTTGACAAATCAATAAAGACACAATCATAATAGAAATTGAGTTGAAGTTATAGAATTCTTTAAGGAAATATTAGCAGTCTTTTCTGGTAAGCAACATGGATTACACTATATAGAGAGTCAACGATTCAGTTCATGTACTAAATGTCAATCCAATGGTTACTGCAAAACCAAACTTAGCCTGCTTTGCTAGTTTAATTATTTTTAACTAAATAATTAATAGTTGTAGGGTCACCAAGCTAAATTACAAAGATGTAAGAGGCACATCATTTACTATAAACTAGTAACTTGGCTTTATTAAACTATGGATAATAAGCATTAACAACTATTCATAGAGCAGGCCATGATCTTTGATTCAGACAAAAATAAAGCAAAATTACTTCAATAGGAACCATCCTAACAAGTTACAGCTTAAAACAATGACTATGTCCAGACAAAAAATGTGCAATTTACTTGATACATCTTAAGGTGGGTGGTGATTGCATTCCAAGAATATAAACAATAACAATAATTTCCAAATTCATAGAGAACATGCTCCCGTAAAAATTTTCTCCCTTGATTTACTTACAATTTCTAGTATCACAAGGGCAACAAACATGAGAATTATCTAACAATGCACAATGCCAATAGAAGAAAATTTTAGAACAAAACTAAGTAAGAAATTGCAAGACTTGACAAAAAAATCTCTCTTTCTCTCTTATAATGCAAAATAAAGGTTTGATTAGTTTTACATACCATTTTTTTGCTTTAATGGTATCATTCGACAGTGCACGAAGCCTATTTCACAAAATTTCTTGAAAAAATGAAGCTTTGCATCTGTTATATGACATTGAAAGAGAGAAATTTCTGTTTTGAAGAGTGATGTTCTTATAGGAGAGTGAAGGAAGAACACTTACAGTGCGTGGGTGAAGATCTTTAAGTATTACAGTACATCATGTATACTGTTTAAAGTCTATTACTACTAAAATTATTGCATAAGATTTCCATTGATCGAGTGATAAAACCTTATAAGGTTGACTAAGAGAGCCTGGGTTCAAGTCAATCAAAATCAATTGTAGACCAAATGGTTGTAAATGTGACATAATTTCCAATATAACTTGGGTTTGAGTCCCTCGGTTTGCATTTCCAATGAAATATTTAAATTAAAAATAAAATCACAAAAAAAAAAACAAATCAAATGATTTCTTTAAATTGGATGGCAAAGACATTTATCAATCTCTCTTAGAGAGATTGGGTTCGAGTCTCCATCACAAATTTTTTTTCTAATTATAGATTTTTTATGACAGTCCCTTAGAACCGTCATATATGTTACGTTTTTTATGATGATCTCTTAGGACTGTTATTTATGTTACGCTTTTTATGACAGTCTCTTGGGACCATTATGTATGTTATGTTTTTTATGACGATCTTTCAAGATCGTCAGTATTTGATTTTTTAATGATGGTCATAAAAAACCATCATAAAATACTATCATTAAAAACAATTTTTCTTGTGGTGTTAGCTTACAAAAATTCTTTCTCCATAAACTAACCTAACATTATTAAATTACACGTTTTTAGTCCTTTTTTATTATGAAGACTTTACCACCCTTCTTTTTTTGTTGTGAAAACCATAATACTCTCATTCATAAGTGGGGATAAGAGATCACTTTTCTATGAAAGTATAGTACATTCCATTGTATTATGCAGTCATTCAAGCAACAACACAACCTATGTCTTTTTCTTTTTTTTGCTTGCCAAAGTTTTGCAGATCTATTTTCTTCTCTCTAAGTTGCTTTCCCACCATGTCTAAGAGATAAAAACCTTATTCTGTCACGTAACCTCTCTAATTTCTTTACAAATTGATTGGATTTTCACACCATATAAGGTGATTTTTTGTGTGGTGGTGTTTAATGGAGAAAAAGATCAATCTAGTGAAGAACGGACAATGAAGGTAGACAAATTCCTTAAAATTTATGTTAAAATGTATAATAGATGGTTCATTAATTTTTATTTACCTCTTTTCTTCTATTAATAAGTTCATGGGTTTTCTCTTGGGTTTTTTGTGAAGGTCAACAGATAGCCAAGATAAGGACCTAGTCCTATGATTTTTGCATTTGTTTAAATTTGGTTTTCTAGTAATGTGTGTGCTCATATGTAGAAAGTGGAAAACCTAGTTTAAGTTTTATGGTTTTTTTTTGTGGTTAAGTCCATTTTTGGTGTGTCTTACTGTGAATCCCATTGTGTCATTTTTAGGTTCTATATTGAACTTATGTTGGGTATTTATTTATTTATTTAGTAAAGATTTAGTATTATATGAATATGTAGTAACTATTAAAAGTGAATTATGCATAAATATGTTGGTTCTATGCATGTTTTGTTAATCATTCTAAGTGACAGTTATTTTATTTGCACTGATAGTGATATATGTGTGACGATAGTGATATGTGTGATGATAGTGACATGTGTCTAAGTATAATGATTTTCTTTTTAAGTCAACTTACTATTTATTTTACAAATATCATAGTTACCTATTATGGCTTATTTGAACACATTGTTTATGACAATGTCTTATTGTAGCATTTGATTAGCATGATGTGAAAAATATTGATAGTAACTTTTAACGAGTTATAATTATTTAATATGTAATGATAATGATTTATCATGTTCATAGTGATTTGACATAGCAATAATAACATAATGCATGCAGAGTGGTTATAGAGGTTGTTGCTATGTTAATAAGTCTTATGTTGATTATGATGCTGTATGGGTGATTTTGTGTTTTGGTCTTATTCAATGAAAAATAGGGTAAAAAAGGATCGAACTGTATATATTCAGATACTACTATCCAAAATAGAGGTGTGTTGGTCCCAAAAAGCTACATTTATAAGAAATTATCAGAGAAGGTGAAATCAGTTTTGAATATTGACAATATGAATTATGAAAACAAATAGGATACCATTATTAAAATTAATGAAGTAAAGTTGCGGATTAGATATTTTGGTGGGAAACTAAATATTTTGTTTAATTGTGTGCTATTGTAATTATTTTGAATTATGCACCATGTAATTGTATCTATTTGTCTTTGGTCGAGTAATATGTAAATATAAATGCTGACAAGATGACAGTTATTTATTCTATTGTCATTATGATGAAAAATATTATTATAGTTTCATAGCTAAAGAAATAGTTAATTTCTTTCACGATAATGATTTTAATCTTATCTAAAGTGTCATTTCTCATGTGAAAGTAAATTAGCCAAATTAATAGTTGATTTTTATTTTAAGTGAAAAGGCTAAGTACTCCTTTAATAAATGCATATAGATACCTAAAGTAGTCACTGTGATTGCTCAATTTGGTTTAAAATATACTATAAACATGATACCGTATTTTAAAGAAATGGTATTAAGAATGAAAATGATATAACTGTGCTGAAAATTTTGTTTAGAGAGTACAAGCACAAGTTTGAATAGATTTGAATGAAAATAGGGGATAAAAGGCTCAACATCAAGTATGAAACCAAAAAGACATAGAAAATCACCACCTAAGGACAATAAACAAAGATACATAAACCTCACAACTCACCACTCAAAGGGATATAGATGAACACCACCCTAAGAGATACAAAGATATTTTTTACAACTCAATGACTCCTAACCAAGGAGATATAGAGATGAAAGAGAGAACTCAGAGAGCTTTTGCACATACAACTAAAGTCTAAGCTATCTTTTAAGTTTAAAGCATGAAAATAAATATTAGTGCATGGATCAACCCTTCATACATTGGAATTTTGAAAATCATTCAATTTTTATTGATAACTAAATCATTTAGCACATTTGTTTGACAAAAAAATGAAGTTAGTGGGCTAAAATAAATCTCTCTTAAAGATTACTATGGTGCATGCCAACTAGCTATCACATAGCATCATGGGTTGAATGTGTAATATAACCACTCCTATGTCAATCTCCCTTAGTCGAGAAAGATTTGTTCTTAAGTCTCCAATGTCTCTCTCAGAATGATATGGACTTAAGTCAGTCACATTGAATGCTAGGGAAACTTCTTAATCAGCTAGTAACTCAATTTCATAAGCATTTTCACTAATCCTCCTAAGCACCTTGAATGGAAAATTAGCCTTTGGTTTTAACTTGCTAAAATTTTGTTATGGAAACCTCTCATTCCTTAGATGAATCCAAACATGATCACCTTCTTTGAAGTCCATATGCTTTCAATGTTCATTAGCAATTTGCTTGTATTACTCATTTTGCTTCTTGATGGCTACTTTTACACTCTCATGCAACTTCTTGATCTATTTTGCCCTTCCATTAGTATCTCCATTAAATTACTTGGTTGTCGGATGAGGAACCAAATCTTAAGGATCTATAGAATTTCCACCGTAAACAACTTCAAATGGACTTATACCTATACTGTGATGCATAAAGCAGTTGTAGGTAAACTCAATCTATGGAAGAACTAGATCCCATTGCTTAATATTTTTGCCAACATAACTTCTTAGTAAGTTCCCCAAACTCCTGTTTGTTACCTCTGTTTGTCCATCAGTTTGGGAACGATAGGAACTATTACAATTTAGTGAAGTACTTAGCTTCCTCCATACGGTTCTTCAAAAATGACTATGGAATTTTGAATTTTGATAAAAAAAACAATCGTCTTCGAATTATCATGCAACTTCACAATCTCTTTGAAATATAAATTAATAATATGAGATGCATAATTTGTTTTGTTGAAAGGAATAAAGTGAGACATTTTTGAGAACTTATCAATAATAACTATGATTGAATCCTTGTTTCTTTATGTTCTTGGTAGTCCCATAACAAAATCAAGACTCACGTCTTAAACATTTTTGGCCAATAAAAATTAGCTTGAACTAGAGCCAAAGTTTTGTCTCTACTAGAGTGTCCTTCCAAAACATTACAATGAGCTTCTACCAAAATCACTTGTCTTAAAGAACAAGATGGAACACATAATGCATTAGCTTTAAAAAGAAAGCCATCGAAGATAGAAAATTATTTATAAGAACCTGATTTGCAATTCTACCAGATTGAGCTGAAGTCAATGTCATGCTCATATAGATTCTTAAAAGCATTGAATCCCACCACTTTAACCTCTATGGTTGATAAAAGAGAATGCTTCTTACTTAATGCATCAATAATAACATTATGAACATCAGATTTGTGCTTATGGTAAAGTTATAAGATTACAAGTACTTGACCCAAGCTGCATGTCTTTTGTTTAACTTGTGCTGGTGATGGATGAACTTCAATACTTCATGATTGGAATAAAGAACAAAAGGCTTTGCAAGAAGATATTGACTCTAATGGTACAAGGCTCTATCAATCACATAGAACTCTTTGTCATAAGTAGAATACTTCATTCGATAATCATTAAGCTTCTCACTAAAAAAGGTAATAGATTTTCCTTCTTGACTCAAAACAAGACTAATACCAATGTTGGAAGCATCACGTTCAACCTCAAACACCCTGTTAAAGTTAGGAAGAATTAAAATAAAAGCCTCTATCACTTTTCTTTTAAACAACTAAAAAGCATCATCAGCTTCACTAGTCCACTTGAACTTGTCACCTTTCAAGCATTCGGTGATTTGAGCAATGATAGAACTAAAACCCTTAATGAACCACTTGTAAAAAAAAGTCAATCCATGAAAACTTTGAACTTCATGCAAACAAGTAGGTGTTGGCCAATTGAGAATCGCCTCTACCTTACTTTGATCCATCATAATTCCTTCTCTTGAAATAACATACCCCATAAACACTACATTAGGTGTACAAAATTCACACTTTCTCAAATAGCATAAAGTTTTTGCTTCCTCAAAATAAGAAACAGCTATGTAAGATGATCCATATGCTCATCTTCATTTTTTCTATATACCAATATGTTATCAAAGTAAACCACAATGAAAGAACCAATGTATGCTTAAGTATGTGATTCATAAATCACATGAAAGTACTAAGTCAATTAGATAATCTAAATAACGTAACCAACCATTCATACAAACCATCTCTTGTTTAAATGTTGTCTTTCATCCATCTCCAAGCCTCATTCTAATTTAATGGTAACTACTTCTCAAATCAATTTTAGAGAAAAATAAATGCACCATACAATTGATCAAGTAAATCATCTAACCTTGGAATTGAGAAACGATAATTAATTGTGATTTTGTTGACGGTACGACTATCCATACACATCCTTCAAGAACTATCCTTTTTTGGCACCAATGAGGTGGGAACAACACATAGACTCATGCTCTCTGAAATCAACCATTTCCGCACTAACTTATCAACTTGCCTTTGAAGCTCTTCATACTCTTTAAGACCCATTTGGTAGGTTGCTTTGTTTGGAAGAACAACCTTTGGAATAAGGTCAATGTGATGTTGAATGTCTCTTAAAGGTGTAAAGCCATGTGGAATCTCCTCTATGATAACATCTTGAAACTCATTCAAAATTGGTTTCATGATATTTAGTGGTTCATTGTGTTGTGTATTTTCCTTTATAGCCATAATAGCAAAAACAACTCCACATCTCTCTAATTCATCCTTAAATTCACCATAAGACATAAGAGTACTAATTTCTTTCTTTACTGGACTTGCTTCAGTAGGTTACAATGGAGCTAAAATGATCTTTTTATTATTCATCTTGAAAAAATAAGTATGCTTATAACCATCATACAACACCCTTCTATTATATTGCCAAAGTCTACCCAGCAACAAATGACAAGCATCCATAAAAGCAACATCATACCATACTTCATCTTTATAATTCTTTCTAATAGAAAATGAGACTAAGAATCTTTTAGTTACCTTAATTTCACTCCTTTTGTACAGTCAACACAATTGGTAAGGATTTAGATATGGAATAGTCTCCAACTTAAGCTTTTGCACCATCGCTAAGGATTTCACATTCTAAAAACTGCCACTATCAATGATCCTTAAACACACCTACCATGAGTAGTACATTTGGTGTGAAACACATTCTTTCTCACCTAACTTTCATCCTCTATCATATGGGATACTTTCAAGTTACGTTGTATTACAATGGACACACCATGATCTGTATAAGTCATCTCTTCCTCATCACTATCATGTTTTGGATCACTATTACCTACATCTTCTTCTCCAACACTAACATCCTCCATTACAGTAACAATCCTTTTATTTGGACAATCAAAAGCATTATGCCCAAAACTATTCCATTTCGTGTAGAAGAGTTAAATGTTACTTGTTGCTGGCAATATTTCATTCTTTTCTTGTCTCTTTGACACCACCTTGCTTTAGATAGTGGGCTTGAAAGTAACTCTTTTTGAATGCACATCTTTGGAACTATACCATGATCCCTTTTCAAACTTCTGTTGCTTTTTAACTTTTAAAGCTAACTTGCACACATCATTTAATGACCAATATGGCTAAAGTTGAACCACTTTAGAAATTGCATATTTTAGATCCCTAAGGTATCTAGTAATGGTTTACTCCTTTGGTCCTACAAGTTCTTTTTTTAACTTCAAATTATCAAATTCTGCTATGTACTCCTCCACTATAAGTTCCTTTCGCTTGAAATTATTGACTTTGAAAAAGATATCTTGCTTATAATTGCCAAGCAAGTACTTCATTTTCAACTCCTTTTTCATCTTTTCACATGTTATAATCTTATTTTTTTCCTTTCACGTTCTCTTTGTCTTTTTAGATTCTTCCATTAAAAAAATATGCATTCTTTCTAAGTTTAAATGCAACCAACTTCACCTCTCTGTATTCTGGTGGTTCATGAAACTCAAATATTCTCTCCTCCGTATTAAGCCAATCAATAAAATCATTAATACAAATTTTACCTTCAAACTCTAGGATTTCTAACTTTAGGCTATGCTTGTTTTGCCATTCATCTTGTTTTCTATACCTTGCATGATATTTATCCAAGTTTCTTGGGTGAGGAGGTATGTCTTCATCATAATTAAACTTTTGGGCTTCATTATCATATTGGTTATTATGTCCCTCGAGTTCCTTAATCATTATATCCTCCTTATCTAATCTATGTTGCAATCTTTCAAGCTACAACCTCAAGGACTCAATATCATCACTATGGTTACTCCTTTCCTTAGCAACTTCTTTTCCATTCCGTCTTGCCATGATCTTTAACCTTATCCTTTGATACCAAAATGATATTGTATCTTGGAGGAATGATATTAAGAATGAAAATGATGTAGTTTTACTAAAAATTTTGTTTAGAGATTACAAATGCAAGTTTGAACAAATTTGAATGAAAGTAAGGGATAAAAGGCTCACCACCAAGTTTAATACCAAAAAGATATAGAAAATCATCACCCTAAGGATAATAAACAAGGATACAAAAACTTTATAATTCACCACTCAAAAAGACATAGATGAAGATCTACCAGTCAATGGCTCTTAACCAATGAGATATAGAAATGGAAGAGAGAACTCAAAGAGTTTCTGCACATACAACTAAAGTTTAAGCTATCTTCTATGTCTAAAGCATAAAAATAAATAATGGTGCATAAAACAACATTAAATGCATTGAGATTTTCAAAAATCATTAAGTTTTTACTGATAACTAAATAATTTAATGCATTTGTTTGACAAAAAATGAAGTTAGTGAGTTGGAATAAAAGGTGAATGTCAATTGTCCACCACTAAGGAAGCTTTCATAACTTTCTCTCTTAAAAATCTTCCAAGGCGCATGCCAACTATTCATCATATAGCATCACGGGCTGAATGTGGTAATATAATCAGTTCTATGTCAATACAAATAAAATCAATTAAAATAAATATGAAAGGGTGACACATAAAGTAGAAATATTGTCAAGTCTTTAATTTGGCAAACTCTTATTGTAAATTCAAAATGTATCATTACTTTTGTCAATAATAATAGCTATAACTTAACAAACATTCAATGTTGTTCCAAAAAAATGTAGAGTATATTATACAACAAATGACTATACTTGAAAAACTCTCTAAAAACAAAGTTCAAGCTATCACAATTCAAGTGACGTCAACTGCATTGATATGTATAGTAATAGCGATGTATTTTTAGATATACACAATGCTCGACTCAATGAAATTTAATAATAACCCTTCAATGATCAATTCAATGACAAAACCATCCACTGTACCATGGAAATCTCATATGAGTTATTCTCTGTCATTTGTGAAAAAATTAAGAACTTTTCAATACTTTCATGCATGCATAAATAACTATTCATTGTTACATTTCACTAACATAAATTTACAAATTACTATCACACATTGATAAGCAACTATTTTACATAAGTCAACATTAAACATAAAAATCCATCAATAATATACACATAATACACAATTCAATTTTTTTAACAGCCTAATAATAATCTTCTATTAATTTTTTTAACCATCCTAACAATATTCTCATGTACAAAACATTAACCATGGTTACAGATCACTATCAAACTATTTTGACTCACTATTAAACTTTCAAAAATCACTACTTCACAAAACTTTTTAACCATCTCACTATGTATACAATTCACACATAATATTACCATCTCAACACAGCCCAATAAACAACCCTAAACTCTTAATCAAAATCTTCGAAAAACCTGCCTGTCTTACAAATGGAAGCTAAATGGAAACCCAATCCTTTCTTTAGGATGGCTCATAAATTATGCAAGCTATACAAATTACTATGCATATCCACCAAGTCATTATTACTTACTGTTCAATGTTTACTTAACTATACACCACATATGCAACTTATACAAAATACTATGTAAGTACACATATCGCTATGGTCAAACAAATAAAAAATATTAAAATTAAAAAACTTAATTATTTATATTTAAATTAAAATCAACTTACTAGGAGACAAAATGGTAACACAATTAGCTTTGTAAATAAAATTCAACTCAAATCAACACAAAAAAAAAGGAAAAAATCTATTTAAAATAAAAAACAAATCAGTACAAAATAAGAAAATAAATCAACATAAATAAGAAACAAAGTAATTATAAATTAAGAGTAGAAAATAAATTAGGATAGTTATAAAATAATAAGTATGAACATCTACTAATTTTTCATCCAAATTCCTTAATATTCTTCTTATTCTTATCAAACACATTCCAATTTATCATTATTTTATTATTTAATTGCTCTTTATTAATTAACTAATTAAGTTATCACATCATAAATTCTCTTTTCGTATTTTTAAATTTTTTTAAAAAAATTAGAAACAAAATATAAATTTTCATTTGAATTTTTGATAATTCAATGCTTTAGATCATGCACTAAACAAATAATAATTTCAAATTGATGATATTCAAAATTTGAACTTCCTTCTCTATACAAGTTTGTCTCTAAATCTTTTTAAATAAAAAGAGAAAATTATGGTAGATTTAATATTTTGTGTGTATCACAAACTTATATAAAGCTCAATTATGGCTAGTTAAAAATACCAAAGAAACATTTTGTCCATCGGCATCTCCCATCAAATTATGAAAATTTCAGTTTATGTTAAGTGTTTACCTTGGCATTGGAGCTTTTTGTCTCAAAGAATCCACTTCTAAGAAAAGACAATGATAAGATTTAAAATTTCTACATCAGAAGAAATATAAATAACTTGTTTACGTAAGTACATAGCCCCTAAATTTCATAACATACAGGAAGGATGATAAACAACCACAAGCTAATTATGAGGGTCACATTTTTTAAATCAGAATCATATCACTTAATATATTATATGCTGAAAAATTTACACTTGCCAACATCTTTAATGTCGTCTTAAAAATATTATTAATACAAAGATTAGAATCAACCATATGCATCCATCAATAAGATTTCATTACTACTATGGCATCAAAATCTTTTTTAAACTAATGAAAAACTAAAAAGTTTTCAATTCTCACTGTTTTGTTATTCCCACTTTCTTTAATTATATTAGAAAGTTAATTAGGGAAGAGAAAGAAAAGAATGCAAAAATAAAAATGAGGGAATAAATTAAAGTATGATATTTTTCTTTGGTCATATCTTTACAGCTTGTTTGGAGTCAAAGGAATCAGGAATTAGAACAAAAGAAAATAAAAAGGGAAATGCAAGAGTGCCCCTTGAATTTTCATCCGAAAGCTTCTGCACAGTTTCATTTTCCTTTTTTTGGAAACAGATTTTTTCAGGTCATATGTTGGCCCAAAACCAAGCCGCTGATTCCAACTCATATCACTCATTTCTTCAATTTATTGGCACAAGTAGCTGACTCAAAAAGATAATCTGTAACAAATTTGCTACATGACAGCTGTTTCTCCCACCAAATTGGTAAATTCCTAATCACGTCGCCTTAAATGGATGATAGAAACTTGCACACACACACACACACACCTACATATGACATTTTTTGTTTTCCTCTCTTCTTTCATTTTCCTTTCCACAAAGCAGAGAAGATTATGTTAAAAAGAAAAAAGGGAGAAGACAAATAAAATGCTTCTTCCCCTTACCATTTGCACACTGTGACATTATCATTACAGTTTCTCTTCATCTTTCACAAAATTTCTATCCACAATTTGTATCTCAACAGTTCTTATCAATATATATATATATATATATATATATAATTCATGGGATTTATTGAATTTGGCTCATCTAGTATTGCACAAACAGTATCATATATGTTAAGACTGCTAGGAAGTACAACCTGAATGGCAAACTTCTAAAGCTAAAGCTAGCAAAACATATTTCTCTACTATGCCTCCAACCCAGTTCTCCAGATGAGTAGAATACAAGAGTCTGGACCTCCCTGACCCGGCATCACCAGAACAGAAAAATAACCACAAGTAGTTAACCCTAATTTTTGCTTTTGTGCTAAACATGTACATTGAGATTGGCATGCACTTTCAACGGGTGACACTCATGAATTGGTAAGATAATTCGTTGTTTTCTAACCCAAGCAAAGAGTCATCAAATATCAAGTCAATCTTAAAACCTGACATCTGATCTCTAACTGATCCTCATTTTTCAGCGTTGTAATTCCATTTTAATTTAAAATCTCCATCATCAAAGAAAATCCTCCCTCCTCCCCCCCCAATCTCCTCCTCAAGTACCATCGGGCACCCAAGTGGTTGAATTAGAAGGCAAGACTAAATGATGGGGCTCAACAAGCCACCATAAAATAAAAGATGTAAGGGTACAGAGAAAGCGGACTGCTACAAGTTTCTCCACATGCAAGTCTGATGTATTATATCAAAGAATTCACATGACAGTAGGTCTCACATGTCCACTAAAACTGGTTATATGAAAACGTATAAAATAATATCTAATAATGTTTAATCATAGAACAAATACTAGCGAACTACTTCCATATCAAAATGGTATCTAATGATGTTTAATCATAGAACGAATACAAGTGAACTATTTTCATATCAATATAATATCTAATAATGTTTAATCATTGAACAAATACAAGTGAACTGCTTTCATATCACGGCAAATGATGAATACATATAGATTTAACCGATGACAATCTCGTAAGTTGTATATGCAAGTGAAGGATTAATACATGCAACATCAAGCATAATGCAGTCCATCATACATGCAAATACAAATGAATCTCTCTAACAAGGAGGAATCAGTTAACAAGATCATTGAGATAATAGGAGCAAGGAGAGGAATGACTAAATGTCAGATAGGCACTGGGAACCACCAACTGAGAATGAAGGTTGAACTCAACTGTGCCAAACCAATCAAAATTTCAAGTTGTATCCAAACTGAAACAAAACCCTTATCTCTCTTTAAATGTCTCAGTGATATTACCACACACGATATCATGTTTAACAAGCAATGTTTTCACCATGTAGAGGGTGCTAAGTGATGGTTAGACATAATCAAGTCATTCCACTTACTCTTGAACCGCCAGAAGAAAACATCATGCCCATTGATGTATCTCAATTTTCACTCTGAGTTTGGAACTCTCTATAAATCTTAAAACTTACCTGTTCATGGCTAAGCGGAAGTCAATAGCTCATAAATCTTGACATCACTAAAGAGTACCACAAACAAATGAATTGACTTCACAGGAATTCTCAACATCTAATACTCCAGATTCAGAAGGGTTTCTCAAACCTTGTCATCATCTCTCTCCCAAGGCCAAGTGACATTTAAATACTTTCAGCTAGGGGTAACCATGGTTCGGTTCAAACAGGTGAACTAAATCGTAACCTCTAAAATTTGAATTGGATCGAAACCAACGGTTTTGGTTCGATTTTTAATTAAATTACTTAAAACTATATGAATAATTTAATTTAAAATTTTATAAAAAATGATTTATAAAATTTATAAAATAATTTAATTTAATATATATTTTTTAATAAAATTATGATCACTTCATTTTTATTAAGATATAAAATACTTTTATTAAAGAAAAAAAAAGTCTTTGAACTGACTTTGAATCTAACCTAAACCTAAACCGAATCTGAACCAAAACCTGAACCTGAACCACTTATTAACCGAAACTGAATCGAAACCTAGAACCGTTTTTGAAATGAATCTCAACTAGAACCAAAGTTTACTGGTTCAAGCTCCGATTCATCCTAACTATGAGCCTTGAACCAAACCAAAACTGAAACCAAAGTGAACCAAACCCTAGCAGTGGCCATCCTTACTTTCAGCTCTACAGTCTAAAGATGTATTGTTCGGCATATGCTCAACAAGCCAAAGATTTACTATCTAGCACAATTACATCCAACTTCCCATTTGGGTACACCTAACATGACTAGTAATAGGATCCGAATTCGCATAGACCAGATTAAAGCTCACTAAGCCTCTCGATCTAGATTCACCTAAGATTTAGCAAGATGCCGCAAACCTCATGCAACAACAGTATATCTCACTTTGTCCAATCAAAATTAATATATCTCACCTTGAGTTCTTTCTTACTTTGTTATGTTTTACCTTCTCTAGAGGAGGGGACACAAGGGAGAGATGAGAAAAATCTGTGCCTACATTGCATGATTTCCATCGAGAGCACAGCAAAGGATCGCAGTCAACGTATGAGATTAGCCCTTGATCTTTTTGACACACCATAATCATTCAAACAAATGCACATAGTCTTCTGAGCAATCCTACGCAGACATTAACAGTAGCACATCTACACTTACAACTACTATGGTCAGCAGTAAATCTAACACCCTAAAGTCCACCACAAAAAAACAGGATAACATAATTGCACAAGTAAATCAGTGACAAGCACAACCAACCAAGAATTGAAAAAAATTATGCCCAACATTCTACAAGGATAAATAAAACAAAAGAAAAGAGAAAGCATACCAAACAGCTCCTGGACCTAAATAACATGTTAGGAACATGTGATAAATTTACCCTCCAAGAAAGAATTGAAATAATAAATCAAAATAATGCTCAATAGTAGCTATACTGCATTCTCCTCTGCCCTATGAATCTCGTCCAGGAAGAAGAAGGCAACACAAGGTCATAACCACAAAAATAAATAAGCTTCCATCTCAATTATAAGAACACAACAAAATACAAAATTACATCTCTCAGTCTCTTCATTCAGTTTCTAGCAAAGGAAGCAGGTCAATTACTTTAAGAAATGATTCATGGTAAATTACAACATCAATGTAGTCATGATCCAATAGGAACATAGCTATAAGGAATTAGAACATGTTGAACAGATTTTCAAAATTTTAAACAACTGAAATGCTTCATTTGCATAATATGATACAACAAGCAAAAGACTGAAGCTAGGGAAATCTTCCCATAGGTTATTTAACTGAAGAAAAACTTGATTTCCAAATAATTATAACTATTCCATAGTAGTACAAGTACAGAAGGATTCTTCAACCTAGATTACCTACATATTAAACTTGGATGTCTGTAAACCTATCCCCTGACAACTACACCTCTGTTTTCATGTAACCGCTCTTTTCCACGTTGTGCAGTTGGGTTGTCCAGTCTCCACTATATTCCCTAATGAGAAAATTTTCCAAGAATATTAGCATGCCAACTGTTACAAAATCTAAAATCCCGTACAAGTTCCATAATGGATATTAAAAACAGATAAAGAAGAAGAAAGAAAATAAAGAAATAAAAATGAGAGAACAAAACAACAAACTTTCTGGGACCTGTTAGCCCACCTGTGTACATTACATTTTCACAAAATGAAGCTCCATAAGAACAGATGAATCAGCAGAAAGAAGGTGCAGCTCTTCATCAAGCATATGGGACTAATGAACATGACAATGTTATATCTTGGACTATTGGTCTCTCCATCTTGGACTTGATATGGGGAAAAACCCAGAAGGTGAAAAAGGAAATACCAAACCAGGGGATGGAGGAGGTTGAGGACCAGGACCCAAAATCCCTGATTGAGCCATGGGTGAAAATGCAAAATTTGGTGTCAGAGGTGGAGGATACTGAACCCCAGGAGAAAGCAATGGATAAGGTGATCGTGGAGACAATGGATTCAAGTAACCAGTTGGAGATGGCAAAAGGAACTGAGCAGTTGGGGAGGGTAAAAGGCCAGGACCATTCATTCTTGGAGAAGGAAGATTAGAGCTTGGTGGAATAGGACCATTCATTCGAGGGGAAGGGAGATTAGGCATAGATGGGAAAGGACCATTCAGTCGGGGGAAGGGCAGTGCAGGCACAGGTGGATTAGGAAGTAGAGTAGATGATGGTGGCTGACTATGAACTTGACCTGGAACCTGGGCTTGAGGATAAGATTGAGGCTGAACCAGGTTTCCATTGGGACCTGGATCTATAATCGATGTTTGAAGGTAACGCATGTAAGCTGAGATTGGAGACTCAGCTGTATTTGCCCAAACTGAGTCACCTGGTATGAAGGGCTGCATCATTGTGGGAGATGGATGTCCAAATTGAGCAGGCCTAACTAGGGTATCGTTATAAGGTGCTGGAGGCTGAACCATAGCTGGTGGTGGGACAGGGACTGGTGGAGGAATGTGGGGACGGTTGATCTGCGTTAAAGGGGAAGGTCTAATCTTCTGCAAGCGCATACTCTGGGGTTTGGGTGGATTTTGTGGAGGTCTAGGCAAAGGCTCTTGTGATGGTGAACCAGTAAGCTGCTGAACAATATTCCGAAATTCATTCTTGCTAATGTTATAAACCTGAGGCTGAGGTTGTTGCCTAGCAGCATTGTTAGCAAAATTGGGTTGGTGCAGTGGACTCTTCTTTATATTCTTCCCCATTTTGTTCACACCCAAATGATCATTGTTCCTGTTTTTTGAGTTATCCATTTTGAGAAACCAAACTCAGACTCAACCCAGCAAACCAATTCCAAATTTATCAAACACGCACAAAAGCATCCAAAGCCTCAAAAGCAGTTCCAAGACCTTCAAAATTCAAGCTCCAACACCAGTAGCAGCAATATCAATGTGCAACCTAGGTAATCAGATATAAGCTCGAAATCTAAATCCCCTTTTTCCAATAAGCCATATATTACTTTTCCCTAGACAACCAGAAAGATAAAAAACCTCAGCTTGAAAAATGACACACAGAACTGCAAGTTTAAAGAATAAACTCGTGACGTTCAACCATAATTCAAGCACTGCTACCTCGATCCCACCAAAAAGTGACTCAACAGAACCCCAGAGCTAGGCTAAGCAACCAAACAAAGTGCCCTTTCTTTTGTTTCGTTCAACCTCAGAAAACCCAAGGTCGAGCCAACTTCAAAAGCAACCAAAATCTGAAGCTCAGATGCTAGTAGAGCGAAACTAGAATCCCAAAAGTATCCTCCAATGAGTCCCAAAACCAATTCAGAGTAAACATGACGAATTCATTAAACAAAAGCCCAACTTATATCCATGACAGAATCAAAACAACGCCATAAACTTTCACCTTAACTTGATATGCCAAACCAGCAGCAGACATAGTGCCAACACACAAAAACCCAACAAATTGAGATGAACACGGAGAGAGAAAGAAACAAAGGGATTAAACAATATTTACTCCTTCAACTCGACAGAAGAAGCCAGGCAACTTCACGAGGGAAAGTCCTCATAGATCTCTCTGACCAAAATTAATTAGAAGACGAAGACGAAGAAACAAAATGAAGAAACCCTAAAGTGGAGCAGACGGGAATGTGTGCAGTCGGGTCAACGTGGAAATGAATTCACATTTTTCGGGTTGTCATTTTATTTTATTTTTCCATTTTTTTCCTTTGTTTTGATGAAAATTGGGTGTCGGGCCCGATCCCGCCGCTAATGATGGTACAGTGACGTGTCAGAAAGACGGTCCAAATCTGGTTCGGGTCCTGAGAAGGTCTACAGTTTGGACAGTCAAAGTTAACGCAGTTAACGTGCCCGATGGCTTACTATTCCGCTGGTCTCACAAACATACGATCTACCCACTACCTTGGGTGGGACCCATCATCCGATTACCATCAACGTAATGGTGGAAGGCTCAAAGAATAAAGACCCACCCAAGATTCTTCCACGTCAACATGTTGACTACCAGCTGCCCATGATTTCCATTTCACATTACTCCCCCTGTTAAATCTTATTTTTTTAATTCAATTGTGGTGAGCAATTAGATGTACTTTCAATAATGTATCGAATTAACACCATAATGATAAATTATCATTAAAATAAATGTTACAAAGTCAATCACATGTTATTTCCATGTCACATGATAAGCTTGTAACTTTATGAAAATATATAATTAGTACTAAAACTTAAATTTATCAGTCAGGGTGTGTAAGTTTGTTAACATATTCCACTTGATTGCTTAATCTGATTAAATGTCACAGTAATAGTTTTTGAAAAAAATAATTTAAAAGAAGAAAAAAATATATTTCAATATATATTTTTATTATAAATCTCACATTTAATATATACAGTCCTTTAGAATTATATATAATATATGAAGTGTGAAATGGGTTTTTATTTCACGAGGCACCTTACTTTCGTGAAAATAAAAAAAGATAGATCCATGTGGGTCTAGCATATATGCACAAGCGTTATTGTCTATTCGCTCGATTATATCAAACTCGAGTTTAAATCTAAATCAAACAACAACTTATATTTTAAAAAGTTAATTACATCAGAGGGATGTAGATTTTAGTCGTAATATCAAATTAAGATCTACATAAAAAATTGTATCAAATTAGGACTCGCATAATGTACAATTTGCAATGTGGGATTTTCATAAATAAAACCTGTTAGAATTAACCCCATAACTCACTCAATTCATATTTAAATATTACCACTTGTATTTTATTTTTACAAACCACTTATTACCCTTGGTCACTCACACTCCATAAACTTTACTCACGCTTACCATCCCCCCGATAATTTCTTCTCGATTTTTTTTGTATTTTTCTTCAAACAATTGAAGATTAACACCAAGCATCAAGGTGTTTTCTGCATCCATAAGCTTCTATCGCCCTCAACGAATTCACAAATCGAGATTAGAAACGAGTATCAAAATGATCTTAAATTTTTAGGTTTTGATTTGATTTAAGTAATTTTTATTATTTCTATATGTTATGGTAGATTTTGAAAACTCTGTTACCCAATTGATGAATATCATATGCATCGGGTTCAAATAGTGAATTTCAAAAACAAAAATTTCTCAATTTCAAAACCTTAGAAAACAAAAATTTCCCTTTTTCGTTGTTTAATTGATATGAATTTTAGTTATTTTACTCAATTGATGCGCAAAAAAAAAAAAAAACAAAGTGAATGAGTTAAAGGATGCGTACTTGAATTTCGGATTTTAGCAACAATCAATGCTTGAATTTGATGGATGAATATAGAAATTTCACAGATTTGTTTATGAGCAATTCTGCTTCATTTTACAATGATGAAAGGATTTTTAATGTAATTGCACATTTAACAATCGTACGTGTATCATGTGAGCAAGTCATGCCATTAACTCTAATGAATTTTATTGACAGAGGTCCCGCATTGCAAACTGTACATTATGTGAGTGTTAATTTAATACAATTTTTTATATAGGTTTCAATTTGATATTGCAGCTAAAATATAGGTCCCTCTGATGTAATTAATCCTATTTAAAAAAATCTTTTATTTATTTTTATTTTGAATTTTGTAAAACTAAGTATCTATACAGAGGTAGACCTGGTTAATGGGAAATCAAGTTTTCTTTCAAGTATCTCTACATAACGCCCACTAGCATACCTTTTTCTCCATGACCAAGTGTTTCTCTCTGGATTCCCAAACCACATACAACAGCCTTATGCTTCCATTATCGTGGGATATTTTCATCTATTTAGCCTTACCTATATAAAAAAATCTTCCCACCTTTCACTACACATACCACCACAATAACCTTATGTACAGTTATATCTCTTAGTAGCTCTTTCTCTCTCCCAATTGCTTTTTTTTTTTTGTTAATATTCAAATCCTCTCCTAAGCCTCCTAGCAACTCTTTAGTATCCTAGGGAGTTTCCTAGCTTTCCTCAAGTTCCTCAACTTTCTTGAGCTATTTTTTATTTTTATTTTCTTTGAGATCCCGAGCAAAAATTTTGAAGATGCAGATATTTTTGGTCCCTTATTATGAATTAGAGATTTGAAACAAATATTTTTAGGTTATTTTAATCCTAGAGATGATGAGACTACATATTGCTAAATATCAAAGGGTAGAGCCATAAAACATCTTAAAGAAAGTAACTTACTCAATGATTTAGCTTGGCAGAAAACAGGTAACCTTGTTCTTGTTTTTTCTAATTTTAAATTCAACAATTTTTAAAAAATTTTCCTACTATCATGTCTTTATTGTCATATCTGCTACTGAACTTGTTTTTACTACTGTTACTTTGAATAAAATATTACATTTTGAGGATATGCATCTTAAGAGATGAAGGCAAAAAATATTTTTTTCTTAACTGTAAAGAACGTTGCATATATATTTGATATTGAAAATTTTGTTGTGCTTGTTGATCTTCGTGCTAATTAAACTAAAGATTATGAATCTTAAGTAGAAAATGATTTTTTATGCAAAAATTTGATTCTTAATGCAATATCTGATTATTTATATAATTATTATAATTTTAATAAATTTGTTAAGAAAATTTGAAATTCGCTTCAAAAGAAATATGATACCAAGAAAACTGGAACCAAGAAGCATATAGTTAATCGAAACTTAAAGTTCTTGATAGCTAATGATAAATTTGTGTAAGCTCAGTCAAATGAACTTTAAAAGATAGTGGATGAAATCTTTAACTAATTAATTTCAGGTTATTGTTTGATTGATTAGTTGCCCCCTAGTTAGAAGGATTTTAGAAATATCTTTAGGCATGAGGCCAATGAGTTTTTCTTAAAGAGCTTGATCACTCATCTTTGCATTGAGGAAAAATTCTAAAAATAAGATAGAAAAAGATGAAATGCTCATTGTTTCTAACAATAGAGCCAGCAAAAATTATACTATGATTATAAAACCAAAAGGAAAAAAATGTGAAAATCATAATTGAAATACCAATTAAAATCGCAAAAAGATAGGAATCCTCCACTGAATAGACCTCAACCCTCTTAGAAAAATAGCACATTCATGTATTATAGTTATAAAAAAAACCTGGTGATATGTTAAGAATTATTGGAATAGGCCTCATCTTGCCCCATAAGTGAACTTAACTTAAAAGCAATTAATTGCTATGATATATAAGATCAACCTTACTGGTGGATCTGAGGGGTGGTGGCGTTGGTGGGTAAACAATGGTGCTTCTTGCCATGTTTGCATGACCAAGACCTATTCAAGTCTTATTTGTGACCAAGGACAAGGAAGTATTATTAAGTGATTTTCATTCCACTACAGTTTAGTATTGTTGAGGTGGAATTGAAGTTTAGCTCTAGAAAGATTGTTATCCTGAAAGATGTCTTGTATACTCTAAAGATGATGAAGGATTTAGTTTTAGGTCATCTTATCAACAAGTCTAAGTTTATTCAAGCTATATGGGTTGACTTGTACACCTTAACTTATTTATTGGAAAAGGATACGCCACTAATGGCATGTTTAAGTTAAACATTGATATTAGTAAAGCATCATTTTTTACTTACATGTTATGTACTTTTAATACTTAATATGCCAGATTCTTTCATGTAAACAAATTGGTAATTAAGAACATAAGTAATTTGGACTCATTCTAAAATTGTCTTTGAATCATTTTAAAAAATATGAATTCTGTAGTCAAGTTAGGATTACAAAAACTTTCCATAAATCAGTACCTAATGAAACTAAAACTCTTGAATTGATTCACTCTAATACTTGTGAATTTGATGGTATTTTAATGAAAAATGAAAAACATTATTTATTGCATTTATTATGATTGTTCTTATTAAATATATGTGCATTTCATAAAAAACAAAAGTGAAGCATTTGATGTGTTTAAAATATTTTTAACTAAAATTAAAAATCAAAACAATGAGAAGATAAAAAGGTCACATAGTGATAAAGGTATTGAATATGATTCTAGTTCGTTCATTGAATTTTATAAAACCAATGGAATCATTCATGAAATATTGTTCTTTATTCTCTTGAAATAAATGGTGAAGCTAAAAGGGAAAATAGGATGCTAATTGAATTAGTTTTTATCATTTTACTTAACTCATGTGTAGGTTCTCATTGCTAGAAATAAATTATTAATTGTATGTCATCTACTTAACAAAGTCCTAAGTCTAGAAATCAAATTTATTCCTATAAAATCTTGATGAACAAGTAACTTAACTTATGTTATTTAAGAACTTGGGATTGCTTGGCTTATATTTGAATTCCTAATCTTAAAGGAATAAATTACTAGTAAAGCATATGAATGTATATTTGTAGAATATTTATGAATCGTAAAGCATATAGATTCTTTAATTTGAAAGTGCTTGTTGTTATTGAATTGAATAGTGTTGATTTTTATGAGCATAGATTTCTTTTAAATTGAAGAATAATGGGGGCTTAACTTCTAGTGGTCTACCTAATATTACAATTATTGAAGCAAATAAGAAATAATGGATTTAGAAATAGTAAATGGATTAAAACCTTTAAGGATAATGAAACTGACTTTTATGCTTATACTTTAGAAGAAGACCCTCAATCTATTCAAGAAGTCTTATCTTCTTTTAATGTCAAGTTATAAGAAGAAATCGTTTATAATGAAATAGACTCTTTTAAGTCTAACAAAACTTAACATTTAGTTGATTTGTTTTCAACTTGCAAAGTAATTAGTTGTAACTGGGCACTTGGAAATAAATTAAGACTCAATAGTACTATTAAAAAATATAAGACTCATCTTATAGTCAAAAGTATAAACAAGAGAAAACATAGATTTTTTAGTACATTTTCACTTGTCTCTAAAACAACATTCATACGTGTGCTATTTGCATAGTAGTTCATCAAATAGATATTAAAACTACATTTCTACAAAGTACTTTAAAAGAAGAGATCTACATGAATCAACCTAAAGGGTTTGTAGTACTTAGTCAAGAAAATAAAATTTTCAAACTAAATAAATTACTTTATGATTTAAAACAAGTACATAAGTAACGCCACGAAAAATTTAATGATCTTATCATCTTACATGATCTTAAAGTAAATAAAAGTGATAAGTACATATTCTATAAATTTGAAAATAAATTGTGTACTACCATCTGTTGTTATATGGATGACTAGCTTTATTTTGACTCAAATATTAATATTATAAATTATGTAAAATCTTTGCTTAGTGTTAACTTTGATATGAAAGATCTAGAAGAAACTAATATGATCTTCCAAATAAAAGTAACTAGGTAAAAAAGAACTTTCTTTAGATCAATTTTATTACATTAAGCTAACGATAAAGACATGTAATTACTTCAACTCCGAACTTGCTTGTAATCCTTATAACTCTAGTGCAAAGTTGCTTAACAACACTAGAGATAATGTTAGACAAACAGAGTACGCAAGTATCATTAGTAGCTATGATGCTATTACTAACTACACTAGACTCAATATATCTTATGTTGCGGGATTACTGTATTGGTTACCTATAGACCTAATGTCGAGCATTAGCATGCTATTGAACATATCATGAGGTACCTCAAAAGGACCATGAACTTAGGATTATACTAACAAAAGTTTTTTACTGCTCTAAAATGATACATCGATGCTAATTGGAGCACCCTTTTAAAAGACTTCAAAGCAATTACTGACTATATTTTAGTATTGTCAATAGAGCTATCATATGAAAGTTTATTTTGGCTCAATCTATAATAAACTTTGAGATGATAACACAAGTCACTACTAGTGAGAAAATAGACTAGTTAAGAAGCTTACTCATTGAGATTTTGTTGCGAGAAAGAATAACACCAGCTATCTTGCAATAATATCATAACTATTGCAAATATTCAAAACTATTATTATAATGGTAAGAGATAATAAATAAGTCATAAGTATAATACTATTAGACAGTTTCTCTCTATAGAAGCGATTAGAATCTATCATATATGGTCTGATGATAACTCAACAAATTCTTTGATGAAAGAACTAGGTAGAGAGAAGGTTTTTAAAACCTCAAGATGAATGTGACTGATGTCCATTCAGTGATGAATCACTCATAATAGTAACCCAACCTAAGGACTAGAAATTCAAAGAAATAGGTTCAAAGGATAATATCAAGTCATAGATGATATGAAATAAGTTTCACTCCATAAGAAACATAAAATCTTAAAGTAAACAAAAATGTTGAGTTAAATGTTAACTCTTGATGAGTTCTTTACTCTGTGTAAAGTGAAGTACCTAGCTTCAAGAGTACTCTTGATAGACTTACTTGTGTGAATATTGAACTGTGGTTGTTTCCCATGAAATTTTGAGTGAAATTCACTAGAGCATTCACTATACTGGGATATATATGCATGGTCATAAAGCTTGAGCTTTTTTGTACTATACCTTAAAGAGGTTAGGTGTGAGATGTTGTTAAACATATAGTTTAAAACTACGAGTTGCTTTAATAGATTCTAAAACATCTTCACTTTGCAAAGTTCAAGTTAATAGACACTTTTACTTATGTATAATTTTATGTTTTTTAATAGTTGCTCGATGAAAGTCATTTTAAAATTCAAGTAAAGGATTATTAAAAAAAAGAGAATTGAATTTAAAAATGATTTGGAAGACAAAAGAAAATGTGTTATGATATACTCTCTCCTTATGAATATCACATCTAATGGATACGACCCTTTAGAGTTGCATATAAGGTATAAAGTGTGAAATGAGTTTGGGCCTCAAGTGGCACCCTACTTTTATAGAAAAGAGATGAGATAAACCTATGCGGGTCTAACACACACGTGCATACGTGGTCATCATCATTCATCTAGTCGATCATGCCAAGCTTGAGTTTGAGTTTGAGTTTGAGCTTGAACTAGATAGCACTTTATATTTTTGAAAAGAATTCTTTTACTTATTTTGAATTTTAAAAAATCAAGTATTTATATAGAGGTAGATTTTGATTAGTGGGAGATCAAATCTTCATCTGATCCATTATCTAAACAATGCCCACTAGTCAACCTTTTTTCTCTATGACTAGACATCTCTCCAAAGATACCCAGCCATATACAACAACCTTATCCATCCATTATCCGAGATATTCTCAGCCATATCCTTTTTTCCCTCGTAAGATCCTCACTAGCCCTGTCTACATAAAGAGGCTTTCCCACCCCTCAGTAAACATACCACCGCATCGGCTTTCTGTATAGTTATGTCTCCCATTAGTTCTCTCTCCCCCTTAGTAGCTCATAGGGTCTTTCTCCTATTAGCTCTCTCTCCCTTAGTAGCTCTCAAGGTCTTTCTCCTATTAGCTCTCTTTCCCTTAATAGCTCTCTTTCCCTTAATAGCTCTTAGGGTCTTTCTTTTATTAGCTCTCTCTCTCCTAAGAGCTCTTTTCTCTAATATCTAGATCCTTTCCTCGAGCCTTTCAGTTACTTTCCAATATCCCAAGAAGCTTTCCTTGAGTTCCTTAACTTTTAACCAGCTATAACTTTTTTTTTGTTTTTGATATCATAGCAATAAACTTAAAAGTGTAGATATTTTCAATTTTTTACATATATAAGAGGTTTGAAACAAATATTTTTGAGTTATTTTATTTTAAAAATGATGATATTATAAACTACTACACATCAAAAATAAAATCGCGAAATATTTTTTGAAAAAATCTAATTCACGATTTAAACAAATAAAGAATTAATAATTTTATTTTTGTTTTTATTTACTTTAAATTTAATAAATTTTATGTAAAAAATAAATCACGTGATGAGTTTCATTTCATATTTCATATTTGTTTAATTTGATTTTAACTTGTGATAATAAATAAGGAAAAAATTGTGAGGTAAAGTGTGTAGGACGAGTAGCAGAGACTTAGGCATCTACTAATTGTTTTATTTATATTTTATAGCTTTTTTACTCATATATGATTAACTAATTTTAATAAAAATGTATAAATTATTAAAATACCAAATTTTTTAATTGGCAAAAATTAGCTAAGAGATGGATATTTTTTTATAAAGAAACATGTGAATTGAATATAAATATTTTAAATTAATATGAGATAATTAAAATCAAATCTTAAACAAAAATCACATAAAATATTTAAAATAAAATTAAAAAAAAAAACACTCAGACTGTGAAATTTTTTACAATCAATATACTAAGAAAATTCTTTAAGAATTTACAATTATGAAGCAAATATTTATGAATCATAAAATAATTGACTACTTGAATAAAATTTGAGATATCACAATCTATAAAATAAGGTATTTCTTATAAAAATATAGGCTAACATCTCAATCTATTTACATAATTTTTCCATACAATCCAAATCATTTAAGCCTCACAAGTATTTTTTAAAAAAAAAATCTTAGAAGTTTTTTGCTCTGCAAAATTATTCTAATTCAAGTCAACTTGTCTTCATCTGATTTGCGGAAAGTTACCGAAACCGGTGGCATCCATACTTATTTTGAAATCTAATTCTCAACAAACAATAGCTTATAACCCAAACCAAGAAAAGAAATACTAATATATAATTTGATCAATTCACACACGTTTGGCTAGTTTCTCCTCCACCCAATATGGGAAGATGAGCTAACCCTAAGTCAAAGATATGATATGAGATGACAGAATTTATGACCTTTTATAAGCTTAAATTTAAAAGTGCTTACATTAATAACGTCTTAAGAGTCACATTATTTACATTCCAATACCAAATTAGCATTATGCGGTTTCCTCATTTGTCAATTATAATCATGCTGAAAGGTTTGAATTCTCCAATTCGGTGGAGCAACGTCGTGACCCCTTCACTATTTTTTTATTTCTTGCATAGGTAATACAAGTTCCTTAATCATTATACCTAACCAACAAGGTCAACTTAGTTGCCAAATTATTTTGAGAATATTTGGACTTGCAATTTCGTCCACTCAAAGAATTTCTGACCGATTTCCAAGTAGTTGCGTTGCTGATTTACTTTTTTCCATTTTTATTCAATAAATTGTATACAAACAAACAAAATAACTAATCTTAGAAGTAGATTAGGTGTTAACGGATAAAGGTTTGAAAAAAATACCATATGCTATTAAAAAAAGTGTATGATATCATGAATGCGAAATGAAAAAGAAAAATTCATAAAAAATACTTATTTTTAACAATATATGTGACTTTATTAAGTATTAATTATGCTAACCTTATATATATAAAAGAAAGATCTAAGAAATGCAAAGGACACCGAACAAAAGTTAGGCAAGTCACACCGCAGCCACGGTGTTCAATCAAAAGCCTCGGATTTTCATTTGCAATTTTGGGAGATATGATAATAAAATAAGTTAAGTTTATGTGTTAGGAACGATCATTCAAGATTTTATAAATTTGAAATTCTAAACTTTAGATGTAATTTAATATTTAAAAAATATAAATAAATTTAAATATAAAATAATTTTTCATAAAAAAGAATTAAATTTCATTTTTTTATAAATTTATTATTAAAAATAAAAAATCAATCAAAATATATTTTTTATCTTTCTCATTTAAAAAAAAATATTTCTTTTTTAATCTCTTTCTTTTTTTCTTCTTCACAAATGACAGAGCATTTAGTATTGAAAAATTTCACAAATAAATAACAAAATCAATGATCTATTGAATCCTTCATATTATCTCCATGAATTTAACAAGATGAGGTTTCAATCCATTCGTTTTGCTCCATATTTCTTTTCTCTTTGAAAACTCAATTAAACAAACGAAATACATGAAAACAAACTCTATATCTAATTATCTGTTGCTTATTCACTTTTAATTTTAACTATTTACAGGGATGCTTTGCTTTTTTATTTTTCAGTTTTGCTTTTAGGTTGGTTTCTTTTTTAGTTTAGATAATTGTTGGAATTATGGCTTTTAATTCTATTTTTTGATCCCGGGTTCTACGGTATTTAGTTACTTTGTGCTTTTTTATGAATTGGGTTGGTAGATATGGATGAGAATAGATTAGAATTCTATTAAACATATGTTGATACTTCTGTTTTAATGCTTCTTGTTAATTGACATTGGTGTTTCTATTTAGCCAATAGCTTAATCAATGGAAATAGGAATTACTTTGGTACTTTTATTTAACATAACTTATCTAGTAAAAACTATTTAATTCATTAATATTTTTGATTATTATCATAATATCTCAATTTTTTATAAAATATTATTAATTATGTTTGTGATTATAAATTTAATTAAAAAATTTATTTAAAATTAAATTTTATTAAAAAATTATTAATTAAAACTCAATAATTCGTGAATTTAAAAAAATTTAAAAAAAGATTTTTCTTTTACAATTATTTAACAATAGTAAAAAAAAACTTTTTTTCTCATTTTTAAGAAAATGGTGAACATATGCAGTAAAAATAAGTTTTTTAAACAATTTATAAATAACTATGAAGAAATTTTTTTGAAAAAACAATATTTTTTGCGATTTTCAAACAATGGAATCAAAGCCACGTGTTATGCGCTAGCGTGATACGTATCATTCTTCGTTATCCTAATGGGACTGCAAAAAAGTCAATGATCAGTGTAAACATATAATTTCGCTTTGATTAATTTAAAAAACATTAAAATTAATAAAATATGAATATAAACATATAAATATTTTTTTAAAATAATAATAATAATAAATAAAATATAAATAAACAGAAAAAATAAAAAACAATAATAAAAAAATAATAATAATTTAAAAAAAAAAGAAAAGCAAGCACAAACACCACAAATATGGTGCCTGTGTCGGTGCAGATGGGTACTCGCTGCATGTAGGTACCCAATGCAGCTACAAGTTGTTTGCATGCAGCATTCTGCTGCTTGCGAGCAGTACAAGCAATAGTTTACTGTCTGGGAGGAACAACTTTAAGGTGCATTTCAAGGTGAAATTGACCTCTATACAAATATCCCTTCTTTGATTAACAGAAAAAATTTTGGAGGAAGAGGTGTGGAGAGAATTCTGAGAGGATTTTTGAGAGAGTTATTGGAATATGATTAGTAAGTTTTAAAAAAATAAAAAATTTAAAAGATTTATTTTATAAGAAAAAATTTAGAGAAGAGATTTTCAAATTAAATATCATATTTCGTTATGAAGAATAAAATTACTTCTATTTTCTTTCATTTGTTTGATTTTACCATCAGTTATTTTTTCCACTTTTTTTGTTTTTGTTTTTTATTTTTTAGTTATTTATTATTATATATATATATTTGGTTATTCATCTTGCATACTATACTCCATCATTTTTTAAATTTATTTATATCAATTTTTATTTTTATTTTTTAATAATTTAATTTATTTTGTACATTGACGTATACACTATGATAATGATTTTATACTTTTTTATTTATGGATATATATAATTTTTTATATTTTTATATTGAGTATATGAAAGATCATATAAAATTAGTTAGATAGTACGTGAAAATAGTGTGAGAAAAACAAAAAATATATAATATAACAAGAAATGGATGGGGTTTGATATATATCAAAAAGGAAAAAAAAATGGTTGCAAAGTAAAGTAATAATTATTTGTGTAGAAACAAGAAAAAGAAAAAAAATAAAAATAAAAATAAATAAAGAACGGAGAAAAATGATTATGGAAGGAATATTATTTGTTTATTTTAAAAAATAAGAAAAAAGAGATGAATTTGAGATGTTAAAGTTATTTTTAAAAAATAGTAAAATAAAAATAGTTAACGATGTAAAACTATTAAGCAAATTAGGCTTTTTTAATTGATTCACTCAATTTTAATTATATTTTTAAAAATAATTTTGATATTATTTTAATCTTTAAAAATATTTAAAATAAAAAATACCTTAAATTTTTGAAAACATAAATACAATTTAGAACATATTTTTAAAATGTTTTGAGTAAAAAACTATTTTAAAAAATAAAAATATAACTTTTTAAGGTTTTGAGAAATATAAAAAATTTTATGAGAGAGTTCTCATATTTTTTTAATATAAAAATTATTTTAAAAAATAAAAATATATATTTAATATTTTTAAAAAATATCAAAAATTTCAGAAGAAGAGTTTTCATATTCTCCGGTGTAAAAATTATTTTCAAAAAAAATAAAATATATATTTGATATTTTTAAAAAATATATAAAAATCTCAAAAGTTTTCATACTCTTCAATATAAAATTTATTTTTAACATAAAAAATATTTTTATTTTTTGAGAAGTATGAAAAAATCTCAAAAGATAAGTTTTTATTTTTATATAAAAATTATTTTTAAAAAATAAATATATATTTAAAAAATTTTAAAATATAAAAAAATTAAAAAAATCTCATACTTTTTAATACAAAATTATTTAAAATATATTTATATTTTATGTTTTGAGCAATATGAAAAAAATCTTAAAATATTTTCATACAAATTATATATATATAGTACAAACAAATTTTCAAAGGACAGATTTTCATACTTTTTAAAATAAAGATTTTTTTCAAAAGTTAAGCCAATGAGTATTTTATGTTTTTGAGAATATGAAAAAATCTCTAGAAAAAGATTTTTATATTTTTTAATTATAAAATTATTATTATTTTTAAAATAAAAAATATTTTTTTCTGATGCTAGGGTTATGAAACATCAAATTATTTATATACTTTATGTAATCTAACTATACATCTTAGTTTAGCATTAATATGTCAATATATAATTTGCATGAATTATAAAAATATTTTGAGAACTAGAGATTAAATAGAGTAAAGCTTTCATATTCTCCATAAAAAAAATATTTTTAGAATTAGGTTTTGAACAAGAGTGATACCTATTCTCCATTATAAAAAATGTTTTGAAGATTAATAAAGTTAAGCAAAAGTGAAACTTTTACATCTTTTGTCATAAAAGAAATGATTTCAAGAATTAACGGTAAAACAAGAGGTAAACCTTTATATTCTTCAAATTTAAAATTTTTATTTTTTTCATGCACATTTGAATTCTTTTTGAGATATGTTTTTTGAGAACCAATCTTAAAAATCAATTGAATTTCAAAATCGAGAAATAATAATGATCAATTAATATCGATCTTCGACTATTGTGGGGATGGTAACCCTTTCTCATATGTGATTGACTCTTGAACTTGTGTTTTTAATTTCAAAAGACCAATATTGTCTTATTTATTTAATTTTTAAATCCAAAAAAGTTATTTTTGAAAACAAACGAATTTGATGTCCAATCACGTCATAAAAAGGATTGGTAGCGACTCTTTTTTGTTTTTTGTTTCAAAAGAAAATCACCTAAAAACATTTCTTATGTTGCTTCGAGGATTCAACCCTTGGAACCATTGTGATAACTTGGTGACTCCATTGAGGAATTTTTTAGAAAGTTAAGCCAAAAATTGATTATGGACTATTTTTTGGTTTTAAAAATTAAAGTTTAATCTTGATTCCCACTTATTTCACATTTTTTGCAATTAGAATTATCGATCGATTAATTTTTTACGTGTTTTGCACCTATACTTACATTTTATATTACCATTTAATTTGCTTTATATCTTGCTCACTTCCTATACACACATCACCTGCATAACATAAGCTAACTCTCGACCAAGCTATACCTTTTAGAAGGAAATAGAATAAATTATGCTATCGAGAAGTACCTTACTTCCACATCAGCTAGCAAAACATTTCCACTTAAATGTACTTGGAATACTTTATCATTTTCGAGAAGTTAATGCTTCCATAGCAATGATAGTAATGTTCCAAGATGCCTTACTAGTCTAGCAAGGAGCAACCTAAGAACATATAAAAAATCGATCAATCTCCCAAAGGCTAACATGTGGCAAACCTAGTGAACTAAGATTAAGATAGAGTCATAACTGGTCATAGAAAAAACCTGTTTAGGACATGAAGAGAGTCATGTTTTGTATATGAATTTTTTTTCCTTTTTCTATGAATATTTTCATTCTATTATCATATTGACTCTTTGTTTAATGTCTATTATTTTATTTTATATTTGCATGACATACCATCAAGAGACTTACTGCCTTTGCTGGCTTGAAAACAAGTGACAAACTTTTGTTACATTCATAAAGCATTGATAATCATGAAAACTTCATAGTTAAGTAAGCTAATGTTAATAGTGGTATCGAGGTATGAAGCCTAGTATTGGTCAAAAGGTATATAACAAGAATTTAGGGAGTGTCTAGCAAAAGATTTTGAGTTAAGACTACTAAGAGAAATGAAACTAAGCTTGAAACAAAATAGTCTATTGAAACTATCACAATTATGAAATCTCTTGAGCTAAGAAGACAAGGATAAGTTTGATGAATAGTATGGGCACATCGAAAATTTGTTGTTCATGTAAGTCGAGAGAGTCTTGATATATACTATAGTAAAGTTTTGGGATCTTGTCTATCAATGCTTTGGTTTTGGAGAATTAAATTTAACATCCACCTTGGAGGAAAGTACGATTTTCTTGGGGATGAAATTTAAGATGTCGGATAATATTTACCTAAAAAAAGGGGTTAATTACACCAGAATGACTTACATTTTAAGTGTAGTATCAAATTGAGACCTACATAAAAAAATTGCATCAAATTAGGACTCACACAACGTGCAGTTTGCAATGTGGGACCTCCGTCAATAAAATCCGTTAGAATTAATAGGATGGTTTGCTCACGTGATCAAATTTTTATTGTTAAGTGTGCAATTACATTGAAAAGCCTTTCATCACTGTAAAATGAAGCAGACTTTTTCTCTTATAACATTTTTCTCACATTCCAGAAAGTTATATTGATGTGCCTATTCCCAGGTCATCTCCTTCACTGGTTTTCAGCTTTCACCACTGTAAGATACGGAGCCGCTGCTTTTTTTTAGTGTGGTTGGCGTAATCCCAGGTCCTAAATCCTGTTTGCTGATGAAAAGCCACGAGGTGTTTGTGTTTATGATTCAGAGGATTGTCAATAATACATTGTGTATAATCCATAAGTAATATGCGAAGAGAAAATGCTAATTTTGTTTATAAATAGATGAATTTTGTTACAGTTTTATTTCATCCGATTATCCCTTTGAAATCTTTTTGGTATTGAGAAGAACAGAGAAGGGATGAAGCTGATGAGATTCACAGGCGTACAGCTTGCTTGCGCTTCCGTCCAGTTCAAAACCAAACAAAAGGAAGCCATGGGAGAACCAAGGCTGCTCAACCATTAATTTGACTCCCAATGGAAATGGGCGATGCTTGGGAATGGGACTTTAGTGGCAACATTGAATGCTGAGCATGAAAGAGAAAGAGAAAGAGAAAAAGAAAGTCTTTAGAGTGTGATAACCAAGGGCAATACGAGATTTGCAAAAATAAGGTACACGTGGCTATGTTTGAACACGTAATAAGTGAGCCATCCCGTTAATTCTAACAGGTTTTATTGACGGAGGTCCCGCATTGCAAATTGCACATTATGTGAGTCATAATTTGATGCAATTTTTTTATATAGTTCTCAATTTGATACTGCACCTAAAATGTAAGTCCTTCTAGTGTAATTAACCCAAAAAAGAAAAAATCAATTCCAAGAGTCAAACAATTGTCCCTTATTTTGGGAATACAAAAAGAATAGGCTGAAAAGCATATAAAGAAAAAAGGGGGAAGTGAATGCTTAACAAAGGACTTTCTCTTGAAGTTCACATGGAAGTATATCGAAGAAGACGTCAGGAAGCTTAGCATAGCTTTAGCCATGTATGGATTAGTATTATTTCCAAGAGTTAAAGGCCACATCGAAATGACGATTATTAACACCTAATTTTGTTCCCAAATACTTCATTTCTTTGAAGATTCATTTCATCATGGGTCTAAATCGAGATTTTAAGCAATTTCTTATTTGGGTTTCTAGTTATGACTTCATCATCAATTCTATGCCAGATCAAAATTTTGTAATGATCAAGATTAATGTGACTCGACTTAGATCAGAAGTCTTTTATATCAAGGTTTTTAATTCACTTGGATACATCAGGATTTACTTCATCAGGGTTGGAGTTCATCTCATTCATCGGGACATATATTCATTAGGATTTACTTCATCGAGGTTGAGATTTGCTCTCATCGAGAGTTTATCCATCAAGTTTTAATGCATTGATTTTAGTTCATCGGCACCAAGTCTTAATATCAGATTATTGTTTAGTTTCAGTTAATGCAACGGCATCGAGATTTTACTCTATTGAACCATTACATTTGACTTATCAGAATTTTCTTTATTGGGATCCTCCTATCATCAAGATCAAAGCTTGCACATAGTTTGCCAATATTCTTCCACCTTTAAAATTGAGCTTAGATCAAGCGTTTCCTTCATCTACACATCAGGATATATGTTTATCAAGATTAGTTCTCATTGAACATCAAGTTTTACTTCATTGGAGTTAACTTTTAGTACTATATGATGGTCTCAGTTTCAATTAATTCAACGAGCTTAACAAGTGAAAGTTATAAGTTTCATTAGATTAAAACTTCATCTAGATTTTATTAATGATCAAAATTTACTAGATACTTAGAATTCGCATTGAGCACTGAGGGGTTATCTTAAGTTTCATGTTCACTTGGTCAATTTTATTTGATATTCCAAAGTTAATGTCAAGAAGCAAAAATAATAAATATAAGATCAAGATTCTTCTTGAACTACCCTTATATTCCTCCTGATGTTGACTAGCTCTATCTTGGCATTATCTACTTTGACTTTAGCTTTAGCTAATAAGCTTCTTAGCCTTTTAGCTTCACCCACATCGACATGTACTTTATTGACTCCATTAACCATAAACTCATTAGTAGCTTTGACCTCCTTCATGTCATGGTAAAGACCGACAATGGCATGGTTGTATTTACTAACGAGTACAACCATCCTTTGAGTGAATTGAAAGAAATAAAAAAGTCATTGATTAAGAATAACCTTAGCTACTTGATCAGGAACTCACTACAAAAAAGAGAAAAGAAAAAAATCGAGAGAATGATACTGACATCCCTAAACTCCTCAGAGTATTGAAGTGCATCATTACATGAAGAAAGTTGAATCAATAAACAAGTTTACTAAAGATTTTGTCAATCAAACCCACATCTATATGGCTAAGGTTGATATATTAAAGAATATATTGGGTAAGATGCTTAGATTGAGCTAGCTTAAATTCAAGCCAACATCAATTGCAAAGGTCAATCAAATCAAACATGAGATGGCACTAAAACATTTAAAAGCAATTAAAAGGGTTTGAGAGAAAAGTCAGTCTCGAGCTATAGAAGAATTTAGAATGTTAAATAAATACAAGTATGAGATTAAGGATCAAGCAGCCTATTTTTACTAGCCCATCTGTAAGAGGCTCACTAAGAAAATCATAGGTAAATTTCCCAACATTAATATAGATTATGTGCAAATGGCACCTCCGTAGAAGCTTTTTCATCTATAAATTCAGGGGAACTAAAGGTGTCATTGGCTTACAATGCTCAAAAGCTAGTACTTGAGCCTACAAACGAAGCATTAAACTAGCCAACTCTTGTAACTCTTACCATGACTCCTGAAATTTAAGTGCTTAACACCACCTAAGATGTTACAATTACAGCATTTACCTAAGCATCTGCTCTCGATATGACTTAATCAATTTATCTTGATTTGTAATCGTATTACTTTCTTTCGTTTCTTGCTTCATATTATCTCAAGCTAACTTATTTCTTACTAAACTTTAGTATTGATAAAAACGAACTAACAAATATAATACTTAATTCTTAACACCTGTTCTTCATGAAGTATAAACATTTACACAATCTTTGTATTCTCTAGGAACATCTTGATGCAATCACTTGAATGTTAAATCTCAATAAAGTCACTTGATGGTCAAATCCTAATAAAGTCTCAGCTTGATGAAGTCATTTAACTATCAAGTCCTAATGAAGCATATCCCAATGAAACATTATCTCGATAAAGGGTTATCTCAATCTGCTCTTGAGTTGAACCTACTTTAAGCAACTTGCACAATTTTATCAAGTGCAAAATTAGGTCTTTACAGGGAGAACAAAATGATTTATTTGCCATAGTAAGGTGATTCTTTTTATTATCTTAATAAAAAAGATTTATTTGCCATAGTAAGGTGATTCTTTTTATTATCCCTATTAGTAATAACCCAAGAGTAGGTTAAATTGGGTATTCTAGATTCTCTTTTTCTTACTTAACTTGATTTACATATATGATCAAATCTTTCAAGAAAAGAAAACAATTAATGAAATAAAGCTTGCAATAAATAAATAAAGGAATATGAGATAGATTAAACTCAACAAACGTAGTTTGACAAAACCATACCTACATCTATGACCTTAAGAATTTGCTTGAAGATTTCACTACTTTACTTTCATATACAAGTTTCTTGGCTATAAATCCCATCAAGATTTGATACAATAAGGTGTTCCCATACCTTCATACTCAAATCTCACATAACGAATAATGACTTATATAATAATAGACTCTTACACAAGAGTAAATTAAGTGTAATGAAGATTTATATGATTACTTGCTCACAGATGAGTTTTTTGAATGCTGTAAGAGTTTAAAGAGTCAAAGAGGTAAATAAAGAGATTTAAACCATTATGGTTTTAAATTTCAAAAATGTATTTATACTTAGATTTGAAAAAATAGACATTACATAAAAAACATACATTTTGAAATCTTGAACCGGTAGCAACACTCAACGATTAGTAGTACCACTCAATAATTAGTAGTACTACTTAACTAGTTTGTACTCTCTAAAATTTGAAATAATTGGTAGTACAGGTGCAGGAGTGGTAATACCACTATAATTAGTGACTTAAGCAGTAATTACTAGTATTTGGCTCGTAGTACCGATTATTACCAATAGTATCGCATCTTACTCACTTAAGTGCACAATAGATGAATTGGTAGTAATGGTACTGGTCTAGTAGGATTAGTTAGCAGTAGTACTGCTCTATACTTATAGAGTCACACCTTGTTTTCACTTAGACTTAATATGTTATCCTATCTTTCGATCTCATTTCCAATTTTTTTCGAATATGTTTTACTAAGTTAAGATCAATTATAAAGCCTCCTTGAAAACATTTTGAGTGAATCTCATCAAAACTATTTATTTTAAGTTCAATGCTTAAAATAAAAGATACATGAAGTGTGTGTGTGCATATGATTTTTCATCTATTTTGAGTGAAGTATTACATATAAAATCCTATAGCTAGGATCTAACATGTCACTTCTTTTACTTGAATCCATATGTTTACTTTTTTTGACTTTGTGTTTGGCATCTTTTAGCTCTTATCATGCTATAAACTTAGCAACCTTATTAGATCATCTATAATTGGGTTTGTTATTATCAAAATTTAAGGCATTTATTATTTAATGGCATCATGGGGCTAACACTCCCAGCACAAAGATAAAAAAGAGGACATTTTGAAAAACAAAGCTGTTGCCTAACTGGACCAACATAAATTGGCATTCTATTTAAATAGAGCTAGCAATAATATGGCCAAAGCATAGTAGCTAATGAAGGATGTCCTACCACATCTTAACCACCTTCACTAGATGATAGGCCAAAGTTAACATATGTATCAACAAGGTATGTCATGTGTTCTCTATAATAAAAAAGATATTAATAGTGTTATGGAATCTACATTATGTTTTGGTTTTATTTCATTATAATGTGTGCCATACGACATGTGTATTGATTCTATAGGCAATATCATTGCCTATGGAATAGGTTTTCTTGGTACTAATATGAATCAGACTATCAGTAAGTGTCCTCTAGCTGATGATGATGCTAGAGTGATAGTGAAGATAATTGTTCAAGGTAATGCTCCTTTGACTTATCCCATATCAAAAGTTAACATTTTACTATATTTGAAGCAATTAGTACATACGTTACTTACTAATAAAATTATATCATCATTTATAAATAGCAATTAATTTATTTGCAAAATGTAAACGGCATGAGTAGCATTAATTAACATAATTAAATGTTTGGTTTTTAATCATTTTCTAGAATAAAGAAGAAAAATTTGCCAATTAAACGGCCACCATAGGTCATATCACAACATGTTTTCTCTCTAGTAGTGTCACAAATGCTTAAGATGACGTATTCATATGTGAGTAAGCTAACGGCTCTAGATGAAGTGGTCATCATTTCTTCCACAATAGAGGTATTTTTTTAATGAAGGCCTTATCTATGTAAGCTGAAATGATATACATTACAAATTTGTCACATAGAGAAGATAAGTCTCACTATCATTTAAGCTTATATTATGCATCTATCTTTTTTGTTTTTTTTTAAAGTTTATTGACTTTATAATTACTTGAATATAAGTTTTTTATATGCTTTTTATATTTTCAGTAAACTTCATGTCTAATTGGTTGCACTTAGCTTAAGTCAAAATTTTGTATTTACTAATCTATCACCAGTATTTGGTAGAAATAGTATAAGAATAGAAAATCAAATTGGCAAGATATCAAGTAGAATGGTACAACTATAAGATAGAGGAGTAGTGTTATTCCCATTTAACATAATAAGTATTAACTTAATTTTTAATTATATCATTTAGATATGAAACAGTTTAACTTGCTTAATAATTTAGGACACACTGAATATGTCACAACTGGACTTTTTCCTTCAAGGAAAAAAGCCTGAATGTGAGAAATTTTCTTTTTCAATTTAATAAAGGAGTCGTTACTAAAATTTTTTTGTGGTGTTATTGGACATCAGTCCCATTTGAAAACTTCATATTTTTTTTTTCAAAAAAGAAACGAGTGAATTCCATTTTAAAATAAGCATTGGTTTGTTTTGTTAGAAGATTTAAGATTAAGAATCAGTTACGCATGGAGAAGGATTAACATCCCTATAAACGCCTAGGAATTAGTACCATTAAGTAGGGTGATATCATATCCTTGATTTATAATAATTTAAATTTGATCTCAAACTAAATTTATTATATGATTTTATACAAGAATTTTAATCCAGTCGGAGATAGATCTTTGATTTTAGAAAAGTAAATGAGTCAATTTACAGATAGTAATATGAACTTCATCAAATTCTTTTCTTTCAAACAGTTTTAAGAAAACATGGAATGCATTCAGAATGAATAACCAACAGAGGAATAAAAACATAGAAGATCATCTTCGATATTATTTCGACCTTTTTGCCAATCAATAGGCAAATAGTCTCAAGAAAGCTTCCCCAAAATAGATCTTCGTAGTGCTAATCTTTAATGCTTGGCCATGGAGATTTGGAAGTTTAATTATTCTTAAGAGATATATTATTTAGTGATCGATGCTCGTTAGTGATGGATCCTTATTCGTGATCGATTTTTCCTCTTTGGATCTTGATACCTATTCATGATTATTGTCCAGCCTTTTTGATTCATCGAAGTTCTTTGACTACTGAATGAACGGTTTATCTAAGGGAGAAAATGGGACAATGTTCGCCAAAGATTTGAAACTCTGCTGTGGAGAAAAAGGGGTTTTTGGTGCGATTATCCTAATCCTAAAATTCAAAAAACTGCCACTAGATAACTTGCGATTTTTATGGATGAGCTTAGGATTGATTCAATTTTAAAATTCAAAATTTTTTTATAGGAGGAAAGAGATCACAATGCAAAAATATTCTTCGTGTGAATTATACTAGAAGTCTTTCACCGACAATTCCAAGGCTTCACAATTTTTCCTTTCCAAGCTGTTGTATATTTGAATCTTGATAAAAGATTGAGGCCAATCATATGGTGGGTTTAATGGTGTCTGGAACTCAATCAGTCTTCAAATCCACTTCATCGCGATGATCTCGATCATGCACCAAATCTTGATCTGAGATCATGGTTAAATATGTGGGGACTGTGCGTGAAACCTGATGCGAAATTGTAGTCTGAGTCATGTCTAGAACTTGATATGACATTTAGGTTTGGATTACAACTACTTTGAGATAAGTTTCACATGAAAATATTAGCCACTTCAAGATAAAGTGTTCCAAGTTATGCTCTATCTTATGTCGGGGTGAAGTATACTCAATGTATTACGCTTGATCTCACATTGTGGACTACCCACTGAACTTTGCCTGATCTTACATCAGGGTATGATATTCAAACCACTCCCAGTAGGGTGCAGTATGCATGTATCCTAATAATATAATCTCGATGTTGAATCTGCCTAATCTTAAAATTGATGTCACTAAAACCATTTTTGAGTTCTTCCCAATTTTTAGAACTAAAATCAGATGTCTACAACTGCTCCTCTTTATCCATTTCTGAAAAGCAAGAATAGAGCAAAGACTAAAATATCACATGATTTTTAGCTCTAAACACTTATCTCTTTTCTTTTTTAAAAAAAAAATCATAATGTCTTCTATTGGAGTTCTTCCTCTACTATAGATAAAGGGCCTTCGCTTCCATTTCATGATGAAATCCTTCCTCATCTTTTGATGATAAGTAAAATCTAAATTTTATTATTTACTATCGAAACTTTTCTTCGACATTGGATGGTTATCTTCAATAATGTTGGATGATATAAGGTTTTTGTCTCTTATCAAATCATCTTTAATGTTCAATATACAAAAATGTTTTAAAAGGTTTTATTTTCTATGAGACTCATCCTTGATGTGCAATGATTTAACTATCAAAATTCTCCCATGGCTTGCGTTGCAAATATTGTTTTCTATCGGAATCGTCTTTGATATTCGATGTTGTCAAGAAATATCTCCTCTTTCATTAAAATCATCTTTGATGTATGGCAATCTGGCTGTCAAAATTCTCTCTCGACATCCACTGCAAATGCTATCTCATGGCATTATAGAGAAATATCTTATCTTTCATTAGAATCTTCTTCAATGTTCGACGATCTAGCTATTGAAATTCTCCCTTGACGTGCTCTACAAATGTTATCTCTTAGCATTATAAAGAAATATCTTTTCTTTCATAAGAATCTTCTTTAATGTTTGATAATATGGATTTCAAAGTTATCTCTTGACGTGCCCTACAAACATTATCTTCTAGTGTTGTAGAGAAATATCTTGTCTTCCATCAAAATCATCTTCGATGAATGGCGATCTAGCTATCAAAATTCTCCCTCAATGTGCCATGTAAATGCTCTCTTCAGCTATCTAAATCTTTTTCAAAATTTTGATAAAAGTTTATTTATGATGTGTTCTTCATCAACTGAGATTTCTTCCATTAAGAGTGAAAAGTTTTAATTCCATTGAAGAGTTTGCCAACTTTTTACATTTTTTTTACTTGAACTTTTCCCTTAGGAAAGCTTCAATAGAAAACAATTTTCAAAATGCAAATTGTTTGTTTTTGCATGATGAATAGTTTTTTTTTTTTTTTTTTTGCAAAGCTTTGCAATCGAATCACTTTCATCTAAAAATATACTGTTTCCCATTCCTCTCTTTTGAGTTTTACCACTCTCAAACCTTCAAGGTCTTTTCTCTTATATTTTATAACTTATGTAGTCTTTTTAGAATGAGATATCTGTGTACACCTTTTAAGATTTGGTTTAAGCAAACCACTTATCATGATGATGGTATTTGAAAAATAAATCTACGTATTTTTTTTCCTTAGAAAGAGAAAAGAAGGAAAATATTGGACAAAAATGCCTAATAACTTCATTCATGGGATTTTATATAGATAATAAAGATGAGAAATGAAAGGTAAGAAATGCTTGGTAGTTCCTTTTGTGGAATGTTGCAAAAGGCAAAATGTATCATGCTCAGTTTCCTTGTTAACTATGAATACCTTTGATTCCTTACTTTCATCCGATCTTGGATGATAGACGCCATAATTCTCTTTTTCCTTCATCGAAAACTTTCATCATATGATCAAAAAGTTGCCTTTTCATGTTTTCACCACATAATTCATTCATTATTATTATTTTTTTGTTTTTGAGACTACCCTACGAGGTTTTGTTGTTAACTATAATCAACATAGTATTTCTTAATTCACTAGAGTTAGAAGAATAAGACCAACCATTTTTTCTATTGTTAAAGCCTCACCTGAAAAGCTTTCTTCACAACATATGATCTATCCTAATTGACTGCCTATCTTTCTCTAAGATCTAAAACATAGTTAGGTACTAAATTTCCTTCTTTGAAAACTATTGGTTGTATTCCTTATTAGAAGCCTGCTTTATTCTCCTCTAATATAATTTCTTGTGACACAAAAATCTTAACCTTTTTTCTTCTATTAGATTCAATCCACTCGTCCTTGTTAAACTGAACTTCCTTTATCATTTTTAATGAAGAAATTTCTATTTCAAACAAGGATACTACTTTTGTTGCACACACTATAGAATAATTGGTTGCCTCAATAGAAGTTCTAACGTTTGTTTTATAAGTCAATAGATTTATAGGTCAATAGAGCCAAGAAGGGTTTTCATACAAGTCTCTATGGTTAATGTTATCTTCCTAATAACTTTCTCCATATTTTTGTTAACTGCTTTAACGGCTTCATTCATTCCATTATTCAAGATCATGTTTTCTTGATAACTGGGGGATAAGATCACAAACATGAATCTAGAAATATAATTTATCCTTTTCTTTCTTTTTATTTTTCAAAAATCCCCTCGCATCATTGGTTGTTCTCGAAAGAGGTAGATTCTGAATTGTTTTCATATTACTCAAATCTACTTAAGTCCTTTTTCCACTAATCACAAATCCTAGCACATTTTTTGCATTTATCGGAATTTAATCTAAGCTTATACCCCTTGAACTTTTTGAAGAGCCTTCTCAAGTTCTCAATGTGGTCTTTGTCTCTTTTGGACTTGGCTATTATGTCATTCATATTTCTATAGATCATATCGTGGAATAGGGTGACCATAGCTCCTTGATATGTTGCCTTAAAATTTTTCGAACTAGAAGGCAAAATGTGCCCCACATCAAGGTGAAGGTTATTCTCTCTATGCCTTTCTCAATCATGCGAGTTTGGTAATATCCTGGATAATCATCCATAAATAAAGGGAACTTAGCCATATTATCTATGGGTGTATTAATATAAGGAAGAGGGAAATTATCCTTAGAACTCATCATGCCCAGATCTCTATAATCCACACATATGGTACCTAACCATCTTTCTTAAGGATTGATATAATGCTAGCTACCTAACATCCAAAAGTTTCTAAACTTCTTCTCTAGTTTAATTCTTTTCAACTTCTGCTGAATGAAAAATTTTTGGTTTTGAAGTTATCTTTGACAACGACTCTATTTAAACCCGGTATATTCTTTCAATAGGTCAATCAAAATTTCTCTTACTGTTTCAATCTCCTCCATATGGGGTAAGTTTTTTTTAATAAAAGTTCACTATTTTTTGCCACATTCCTTAATATCGAGATTTTTCAGAGAACCTCTTGCTTTCTATTTTGGTCTATTAGTTTTGAACATTAAAGTATTTATAGTCAGATTCCCTAAACCATAAGCATGTAATATAGCAAATTTCAAGAGAAAGAATGTAATTTAAAGACTAACGGAATGAAGGTAAAGATAGAGCTATTATTGGTCAAGAAAAAAAATTAAGAAGAAGATATATCTTGTTTCCATCTAATCACAAGCAAAACAAAATAGTAATGTTTAAAATAAATCTTTAAGTTCACACACGGCAATTCCTATTTGCACCCTTTTTTCTTAGATTTGGCAATTTTAACGATTCACCATGTAAGTACAAACTCGTTATTTTGAAAGTCTATATAAAAGTTTTTCAAAAATCTATAACCTAAGCATCATTAAGCCTTCATACCGAGCTTCTCCCCCTTTTTTTTTTCTTCTTTCTTGTTTTCTAATTTGAACTTCAATAATCTTGCGTCTACCAAAGATTGGGCTTTGTACTTGAATGCAAGGCAATATTTTATATCATGTCCCACCACTCTGAAATGATATTGACAACTTGCCATTGGATTGTACTATAGAGCATAAGGAGCTTGTAACGGTTTTCCATATGTTGGCATAATCAACCTTCATGCTAGTAACTACATATATAAATCTGAATAAGTCATGGAGATTAGGCAAAGTGAGTTCCTCTGTCTCTTTCACTTTTACTTTTCATTGGTGTTACCATGAAGATGTTTAGTCATTGTGTGTTGTGGCACTCTTTGTATGCTTAAATCCGGGGTTTTATGGTTTTCTGAAAAGTTGGTCTAGCAATGTAATTCGTTTATCTTCTTCCTTCTTTGCTATAGGAACTCTTCTCAAGTAAAATCATTATTCAAAATAATTTTTTTTATGAATTCACCAACCTGAATAATCCTGGTGAAATTTTTTCCAGCCATGGAAACCATCTGAGAATAGAATGGAGGGATAAAATCTAGAAAAGGTTTGTCTAAACTTTGCTTCAATGACTGTAGGCTAAACTTTAGTGGCTATCACTCGCCATTGGGTTGCATATTCTTTAAAAGTCTCATTGTTCCTTTTGAAAATATATTCTGGAATGTGACTTACTTAGACTCTAATCCTTTCATGTGTTGATAGTGGATTAAAAAAGCATTAGCTAAATCTCTCCAAAATAGAATCTTAGAGGGCTCCAAATTGGTGTACCACTCCAAAGTTTTCTTCTTTTTGGAATGTCTTAAAAGTAGTGAATTAATAGTTTTTGGTTAATCTCATACCCATGCATTTTATGCAAATACGTCTTCAAATGAGTACGAGGGCATCTTGTCCTATCATATTTGTTAAACTCGAGTGTTTTGAATTTAGGTAGTATCACCAAATTTAACACTAGACTGAGTTCAATTATATTCATCCCACTTGATTCTCACTTTTACTTGAGAACTTTTATTCATTATATCAGGTATTCAACTTTTTCTAAGAGTTCTTGATTTATGGCTTTATCGTTCCCTTTTTTCTCATATTCAAATTGATCATCCATGTCTTGAATATATCTTGTCACTATTTGTTTTTCCTAATTTCGAAACACCTTTACTACGGCTAGACTTATAGGCTTGGGTATGAAATTTTCCTAAGGAAATGTTCTCTTAAGCACTTTAACTTTTACAAGATCTTTCCCTTTTAAGAGCGTGCCAAAAGATGTTATTATCTACTGAAACTAACCTTGCATTATATTTTGTAATTCTTTGTGATTTTTCATCATTCCTTTATTGAAAACTTCTTGTGCTGCTCAGATTTCAGCTTGGGTTTACTCAAGTGTCTCAATTCTAGCTAATTGATTATCCATTTTCACTTTGCTTAAATTTCGAGATCTAAGATTATATTGTTTAATGACCAGATATTGCTTAGTTTTGCCTATTTTCTTTATATTTAATTTAAAGAATTAATATCAAAAGCGAACATGTATGCATGAAGATGGACATGGAAAAAGTATAATGTTTAGATCATTATAAAACTAACATTCTTTGCCCCTTGCTGCTTCCTTGCTAGATAATAACCCGATTTTTTATTTTGCTTATTTTGATTCTTAAATTCAAGATAAAATGGTTCTTTTTATTTTATGATGATCTTACACTTCAATTCTCGATGTCTAAAACATGAACAAAGCAACATACAGTCAACGCTTTTATATTCTTAACTCTAACTACATTCATGCCTAATGGTTTTACAAAATCAAAATAAGACTAACATAGGGCTTTTTCTATATGTAGGGCTTGACTTGAGATCAAGTCTTTAGGTTCTAAAAAGCTCTAGGCCCGCAAATCTTCCCACACCTCTAATCATCGATATCACAAATGCAAACACTAAAAAGCATCTTGAAAGTGATATTAATTCATGGAGCAAGATGTGGGTAGGATAAGGTGCACAACATACATGGAGATTATGTGATCTCTCGATCACCTACATCCCTTCATCACTTTTAAAATAGGGTATAGACCACAAAGGACTGGATTCGGGTTTAGCTTTATGCATATGCACGAATGTAAATGTGTGAAGTTTCCATCACATAGCAAATATAAAGAAAGATGCAATAATAGATGTTAACATTTTCGACATAAAGTCGGGCACAAAATGCGGCATGTCAAAATCCTTAACTTAAGATCGAGTATAGTCAGTAAAAAAAATTTAAATTCAAAAAACAAAAGAAACCAACCTTAGGTTAAGTTTTCTTGACCTAATGTCGAGTTTTTCCAATAATAGATCAACTATTTTCAATCGAGATTAAAGTCAAATTAAAATTTCAAAGGACGAGATGACATCTACTTAAGTTTGGCTTGACTTTCTAAAAAGTTTCCTAGTGGAGTCGCCGCTTGTCATAATTGGATTTTTTTCTTCAGGGAGGAGAGCCCAATTGTGAGAATTTTTTTTTTAATAAAAGATTCGCTACCAATCTTTTTTATGGTGTGACTAGCCACTAGTCTCATCTAAACACTTCATTTTTTTCCTTTCAAAAAGGAAACAATTGAACTCCATTTTGACAATGGCATTAGTCTATTTTGTTAGAAGATTTAAGATCAAGAGTTAATTACCATGGAGAAGGATTAACATCTCCACAAATGCCCGAGAATTGGTACCATTAAGCAGAGTGATCTCATATCCTTCATTTATAATAATTCAAATTTGATCTTAAACTAAATTATTATATGATTTTATACAGGAATCTTAATCCAGCTGACACTAGATCTTTGATTCTAAAAAAGCAAATGTTTCAATTTAGAGATCATAATATAAATTTCATCAAATTTCTTTCCCTTAAACAGTTTTAAAAAAATATGAAATGCATTACAGAATGAATAATCAGTAGAGGAACAAAATATAAAATATAATTTTTTATTCACTTTCAAAAAACAATGATTATAAGTATGTAGTACCTTCGATATAATTTCTACCTTTCTACCAGGAAAATATTTTGAAAAGAGCTTCTTCGAAATAGGTCTCCATAAAGCTAATCTGTAGTGCTCAGTCACGATGATCTATAAGTTTGATTGTTCTTAAGGGATATCCTGATTTAATGATCGATGCTTGCTAGTGATGGATCCTTATTCATGATCAGTTCTTCATTTTCGAATCTAATACCTATTCGTGATTGTCGTCCATGCTTTTTGATTTATCAATCTCCCTCAATTGTTGAATGAGTGATCTATTTATAAGAAGAAAATAGGATAAGGTTCACCAAAAATTTAAAACTCCACTGTGAAAAAAAAAGGAGCCACAACGCGACCAATCCAATCCTAAAATTCAAAAAGTTTCCACAAGATAATACACGTTCTTTGCGAATGAGCTTAAGACCGCGCAATCTTGAAATTCAAATTTTTTTCGTGGTAGGAAAGAGATCATACCGTTAGAATATTCTCTATGCAAATTCAACTAGAAGTTTTTCACCGACATTCTCGAGCCTCCGTGATTTTTTCTCTTTAAGCTACTGTATATCTAAATCTTGATGAGAGATTAAGGTCAATCGTATCGAGGGTTCAGTGGTATTTGGAACCTAATTAGTTTTCAAATCTACTTCACTATGATTTTCCTGATCATGCACTAAATCTTGATGTGAGATCAAGGTCAAATATGTTAAAGGTTATGTGTGAAACCTAATGTGAAATCAGAGTTAGAGTCGCATCTAGAATCTGATGTGACATGGGGGTTAGATTCTAACTTCACCAGGATAAGTCTTCATGTGAAATTATCAACCACATTAGGGTGAAGTGTGTTGAGCTATGCTCGATCTCACATTAGGATGAAGTGTGCTCACTAAGCTATACCCAATCTCACGTCGTGGTGTGCTCACTAAACTCTGCTTGATCTTACATTAGAGTATGGCGTTCAAGCAACTACTAACCTTATGTTGACCTATCTTAACAACATAATCTCGATGTTGAATCTACCTGATCTCAAAATTAATATTACTTAAACCATTTTTGAGTTCTTTTCAATTTCAAAGCTAAAATTACGTGTTTATAGGATGTTGTAGTCATCGAACCAAACCATTTATATACGTAGTTTTTCATCCTTTAGGGCGTGGTTTCCAACCTAAGTTGGAACCTAAGTTGGACATGCTCATATCCACATGAGTTAAATTATTTTTACTTATGTTTGTAGCTTGATTTTCATATTTATGATCGATTTTTATTATTGGATCTTTTTAAATGTTTTTGGCAATAGATTTACCATCAAGTACTAGAAAGAATTGTAAAAATCTTATTGCAAAGATATGTATATTTAAAACCATATGTAATATTAAATTTATTTATGTTTGGTAATATTCGTATCAATTTTTTAACCATGAGTATGGATACTATATCATAAAGTTCATGAATAACATCATCAATTGTCTTAACAATAATTCTCATACTCGAAAATAGTAGGTTATTAAGTAATTATTTAATCTAAATAAAAATAATACTATTGTAAATTTCAATTATACTAACTTCTTAAAATTTCATATACATAGCTAATGAATATTGATACCTACACTAATTTTAAGCTTGATGATATTAGGTAAGAGTTTGGGCAAGTAAAAAGGTAGAACTCGTCCCTCAAATTTTGTAAAGACATGATATAGTTCAAGAATTATAATCATTTATGTTTCATCCTGTATAATAGTTTTAATTTATAAATTAATTCTTTATTATATGTTGGATATACAGAAATTTTCTTTAAATGAGAATTATAATTCATAATAACGTAAAGACAAACATATTCTATTCAAGTGTGTTGTGATTGAATAAGTAGTGATGAAAAATTTATTGAAGCATTGATTTGTTTATGAAATTATTAGTGTTAGTTTGTTGATGAAATTATTAATGCATTGGTTTGTTGATAGTATGGTGATAAAATTAATATAGCTTATTGATATATATATATATATATATATATATATGTATACATATATATATGTATGTATATGTGTATTTATATGTGCATTTGTGCGTGTGTTAGTGGTTTAAGGCATTGTAGAAAGAAATAATATATATGCATATGTTACTATGATGGTTTCTTAGTTTACGCATATGTTAATGCGTTAATAGAATTGGTAGCTTTAACATATATTTGTGTGTTTATTTATTGGTATGTTAGTGTTGTGGTGTATTAGAAAAAGAATTAATATATTTGTATATATTATTTTGTATCTTATTTTTATTTATTTATTAATGACTATTTTATATGTTTATGTTTAAGCATGAAATTATTATTTTATAAAAAAATTTAAAAAATATTTTTTCATACATTTTTTAAAAATTGCTAAATAATAAAACATTATTATAAAAATTACTAAATAATAATAATATATTGTTAAAGCAATTTTTTTTCGTAATTCTTAAGTCGTGAATAAAAATTTTAATAAATTGTGATTAAAGTTATTTTTTTCATAGTTTGAAAATCATGAAAAAAAAAAATGAAAGCACCCTTCATTATTTACACTCCTGCTCTTTACCCTTTTATAGTCATGAAACAAAGCTTGTTTTAACAATGAAGAAAGATTTATTTTGTAGTGATAGATAGAATTTTATTTATATTTAATTATGTTTATAGAAAAAATTCAATAAATAGCAACTTTATATATGAAAAATGATATGTTAGAACAAATGGATTATAAAAATATTATTTATGAATTTAATTTTTAAAATATATAAAAATTAAAATAATTATATTTGAATAATAATATAAATCTCAATTGTCACATCTTAAAATTCTAAGATAGAAAAATAAATATAAAGTTTTTTTTATCTAATATTGTAATAATATGCAAAGAATAAAATTGTACACTAATAAAAATAAAAATATTAAATAATTATTTAAAATAATTTTTACTAATATTTTTTAAAAAAATCAACAATAATATTTTTATAATCAATTTATTTTAACATATCATTTTTAATACATAAGATTGCTATTTATTTAATTTTTTTAGGCAAAATTGAATGTAAATAAAATTTTAACAATCACTAAAAATGATTTTTAATATACAATTTTAATAATATTCAAAAGACAAAATTGGGCAATTGAAATTTATACTTACAAATTAAATGCAACAAAATTGAGAGAAGCTTTTCAGAGAAAAGGATTTTGATGGGGTGAGAGAGGCTCGAACTCTCGACCTCAGGATAACTCAGATGCTATGAGACCTACGCGCTAGCCAACTGCGCCACCACCCCATTGTTGTTTTGTGTTCGATCTCAATTATATTGTCTTGGCCCTCTAGACCCTCTTTCGCCCTCTTCCTTAAGATCGGCGTCTGTTTCGTCTCCAATCCGACAGTCCCCGCCTGCTCAGTTCCTTCCCACGCACCCCAAAAAACACGCTCGCAACTGTCTCTTTCTTTCTGCAAACTTACGCAATCACACAAGTGAACTATTTCCAGGGAAACTCCGTCTGCGTTCTAATTGAAAGTAAAAAACGGTATTTTCTGTTCTTGTGGGGTTGTTTTACTGTCTTCATATTCCACTTATATTATTTTTCCTTAATTTTGTCGCTTTTATTTTCCTTATTTCTGTTTCTGAACGCAAAATGACTTCCTTTTTCTAGGTTCTGTTGTGTCTCTCGTGGTATTAATTCTGGCTGTTGCAACCCTGAAGAAAGAATAAAAGTACTTCCAACTTACCCAATATTTAATTCCTGCAACATCAGATTCAAAAGCCAGAATCCTTTTCCCTATCATGTTTTTGATGCTGAGGTAAAAATCAGTACTTGGGTGTGGCATCTATGATAAGTATATGTACATTTGACTGTTCGAGATCTTTCTTTCATTTTTCTTTTTTGTTGGGTTATCTCTTGGTTTCTTGTGCATGAATTTATGTTTCTGTATCTGATTCATAGCTTCTGTATTTTGGATGAATTAGTATTATAATGATTGGATTTTTTAATTTTGAGTGAGTAATGAACATTCTTGCATTAAAGACTGAAAACGACAACATATTGGAAAGATGTAGATATTAATTCGGGCACGAAGATAACTAAACTTATTTGATAAGGTGAAAAATTCCTTGAAGTTTTAGGAGTTTCCTAATAGTGTTGACAGTTACTAAGCTTATCTATGGCTGGTTTAGTAATCAATTGAATTCAATTCCTTCCTCAAAGTTATCAGTACAGGTTTGAACGATGATTTGTGTTTATATGGTAAATGAATGTGACTCTGTTGTCTGTTATACTTTACTGTGTGCATGTTCTGCTTTGGTAATATATGGAAGGCTCCCTGGATTTTGATGGATATGGAATCATTTTATCTGGACTTTTAAGTCATATATTTATTACATCATAACATTGAGAAAGGAAAGGAATATGAGTGTTGATGATTGTAACTTGAAGCTTAAACTAAAATAAGTGAAAACAGTTGATAGCATTGGTTGGTGATTCATGCAATGGTGATTAAATTCTTAATAGGAGCCGTATTGTGAAAGCAAGCATGATAAATGTATGAAACTTTAGACTGTTTGAATGGAGGAGGAGGATTCATATGGCTATACTCCAGCTATTTTTTACATTAAGGTGTTCTCAAGTTAATGACGCTGGTTTGGCATGGATGCTTAGTTAAGTTGAGTGGCACTTTTCATTTTGAGACCTTTTTGAGCATACTATATGAAGGAAAATAAGTAAAAAAAAAAATTGTTTTAAGTTTCATGGATTACAGTGCAGTCTAATGAAGCAACATATTTTCAAATATTGAACACAATATTGTCAATTAACTATGGAATTGATGACTGAATCTCACTGAAATTGTGCTGTGAAGATCAAGAATAATAGTGTTAATGCTTCAACTTAACTGTGCTGGTTGACAAACCTATTCAAGAGTTAGATTATTAGTAACATTACCTAACTACCTGCCATATATGAATTACCATATCATGTGGTTGTTATGATGGATTCATAAGCTCAGAATATCATGAAGTTATGTAAACTACTTGAGGTTTTAAGAGTTTTTCTGGGCGACGCTTTAAGTATCTTGAAAATTTCATTGAGGGGACAGTTTGATCTCACAAGTGGAATGCATTAACCTGATAGAATACATAATTTCTTATATCTACTAACCTATGCAGAGCTCTAGTCTGAACAAAACAGATGCAGATGATGTTAGAAGAAAATGCTAAAAAAGAGAAAGATGGATAGGAGGAATGTACAATTTGGACTTTAATTTTCTCAAGCCTTCATCGCATACTTATGTAGGAACTCCTTTATATAGAAGAGATACATCGAAAGCAAGCCTATCTCAATCTTCTCCTTGAATGGTTATGGGAAGGAGTATCAAAATGATGCTAATTAAAGATATTACGTCCTATCAACCTTTACACCCTATCTTTATTGATGGTGTCAATTGTTTTTCGCTTTACCCATTTGGAGATGAAGGTTGGATAGTTTCTCCATCAAGTCCTTTCTGCTATGTGCAGTTCACATCTAAGAACCAATTGTCAAGGATGGAGAAGCTGTTATTAAGAAACAATTGTTTTACCAGGCTCCAAATGATTATTTCCTCATTTTTCTTGGGAGGAAGACTGATAAAGAACTCAAGATTTTGCCATAAATAGATGAGAACACTATTGAAAATTCTGAGTTACTGGTGGCACAACTTGCCTTAATCTATTGCTTAATTTTTTTTTCAAATCATTCACATAAGATTGGAGACAGTGGTCCAAGAAAGTAGGTTGGATTGAAATTATAACCCATACAAATTCAATTTAACTCTATTTAATAGCAAGTTGCCATCAAACCGAATGATTAGATCATTTTCATGTAAACCATGAGTCAAATACAAAAATTTGGGTGGAATAACCAAGAAATGGTTTAATGCTTATAGAGCCACTTTGGACTGTGCCTTCAAACAATTCCATTTGCCGTTTGGAATATTTGAGAAAGTGCTTCCAGTATTCAAGAAGAAAAATACTGGACTTCAAGAAGGCAGATAATGTTGTACTCTCAACTTGGGATAGGCTGAGCATAATTGTGAAGGAGGATTGTCACCTTGAGCTAAGAAAGATCTTGCTTTTGGACTTAATGTCTCAATGTATCAGGAATGCTACAATGAAAGCAATCTAATAGACTCGTAGATGTTCCTTATCTGTGGATTCATCATTTGAAGAGGAAATATCAGCATCTTTGGGAGCTGTAATGCTGGCTTAATTTTTATGATCATCAAGAGAAAAAAATTGATTCAAGGTCCAGTCAGCATCCCATTCAGGTACTTGATGTAGTATTGGATGACCTTTTTTTTTTCTTTTTTTCTTTTTTGACTTGTTTGTGTGAGTTCTGGCAAAGTTACCTTTTCTGGACAACATTTGGTGCCTTATGTTTTTTGGCCTTTAGATATCCTTTTCCTGAAATATTTCATTTTCTTGTTTTTGCAACAAATTAAGGAATGTTAATGTGGAGAAGTGCTAAAAAGAAAAGGATGTGAAGGACAGAGAAGAAAGATGTTAATATGGATTTTACTTCTCTCGAGCCTTATCACACACTTCATATGGATTGTAGAGGACTTGCAGAGGGTTTATGTGAAGAGGCTATCTCCTGACCTTCCACTTCCCTCCAGCTAATTTTGACATTCTCTTTTGTCAGTAACCATCAGTGAACAATTAAGGTTTTTTTTTTTTCTCTTGGGGGGGGGCGCGGCGGGGATGTTGTTCATTTTCAGAGATCTGAGTCAATTTCCATCTGGAATCACCCAGGACCAAGGGAAAGTCATTGACAAAGCTGGGCATATTAAGAGAATGTAAGTTACATGGTACATCTGACCTTTATTTAGACAACTTTTTTCCACTTCCTCATGTTTCTCGATTGTAAATAACTGTTTATTTTCTGTAATAGTATTGTTTGGAATTCCAAAACCATGTGATTTTCGGTGAAATGAAGTGGAAATTCGGTTTGTCCCCAGTAAGATAGTTGAGAAAGTGATCTTACATGCTGGTAGATGACTTGGTGCTGCATGTTACAATAAGCTAACATTAAGGTCTAGACTTAATTGCTTCCTCGAAGTGGAAAACTTTTATGGGTCATTGTTTACATTCCCTCATTAACTAATCTTATTTGCTTGTTCAGATGCTAATTTGAAATGGAAGAAGAGCAAAACATGAGCACTACTGAAAGACAAGTTGGTTTGGCAATGAAGACTCCTAATCAAAGTGAGCACTCTAGAAGCGTCAATGACATAATGACTCGTCGCCTAAAGAACCGAGAACGTCAACGTAGATATAGGGCACGGAAACGCCTGGAGGCAGATATCAAAAACTCTCATTTTTCTGAGCAATCAACCATGGGGCAGGCGCAACTGCAATCTAATGGAACTGTCAATAAATGCATGAAGCGGATTCATTGTAAACGGGATTGGAAAAAAGACGCCAGAAGGGCTCACATGTTCAAGACTCTAGATATCACACCCAATGCTTCTGTTAATCTTACTGTGACCACTACTAGTGAGAGTGAAACACCAGATTTTACTTCTAGGATTGATGGTGAAGTGCCAGCAGAAAAGGAATCCCATTCTGAGAAGCCCCTTGCTTTGGTTAATTGTGAATTGCATAAAAACAGATTGGGTCGAAGAGATTGGAAAGCAGATGCAAGAAATAAGAAAAACTAATGTTGCTAGTGAATATGTTATGCAAATTAAGTGGCAGATAAAACCTTGACTGTTTGGCTGTGGGATAATCTGCAGTTTGTAGTAACTAAAGATGGTAACTCAGCTTATTATTCTACTTAGAAATTCTATTTTTAACTTTTTTGGTAACTTATGGCAATTTAACTATTTCAGATGAATTGAACTTGAGAGTGTACTACAAAACGATCCAGTTGGTTGCTGCAAGATTTTGTTGTAGGAGACAGCTATGAGGTAAATGTAGAGGCCAAACTCCAGACTTAGAGAGTTAAGAAAAAGGTCAGGTCAGTTAGCAAGAGTGATAATAATGACTTTAGTATGTGATTTGTTGTAATTACCTCAATTACGCCTCACCCTGAAGGCTAATTGGATCTAATTTTAGCTTATTTAGAAGAGATCCTTTCAGGAAGCTTGAGTTCTTCCCCTAGTGTGCTTTTCGACTCCTTCATGCCGCTTTAAATTATCACACATATGAGAAGTACGCCTCTCTGCTAAACGCTGGAAGTATGATTCTAAGTACTCTTTCAAGGAATAATGATCTGTCACTGTGGGGTTGCCCTCTCAATGAAACTTGAGTTTCCACTTGTTAGATCCGGAAAAAGACAAGAAACCAAGCGATTATGTCTAGAAAAGATACCCTTTAATAATGAAAGATCAAAATTGGATAAGCTACATTTACTTCATTTATTCTTGAGGTCACATGAATTTGTTGGGCTGTTTTTGAGGGTTCTAAAGATGCCATTCATTTATTCAGTGTTTTTTTTTTCTTTTCTCTATGATGGAAATGGTTAGACAAGGCTACAAGTTTTGGTACCTCTCCGTAGTATTTGATTGTAATTATGTCACAATTCAAGGAACATGAAATTTCCATACACATTGAAAAAGGACAAGAAAGGATTTTGAAGGAGCAATGAGAAGCCAAGAAAAATTCTTGGAAATGCTCATGATGTTCAAAGCCATACCCCGCCATCCATTCCATCAATCCAACTTTGATCAACAAGCCAAATGGATTGGAGAAACCAAACAACACTAAATTTAAGAAACATTTATGAGAACAGAAACATGAAGAATTAAAAAGGTAAAAATATAAGCCTCCATTGCCATGCATCCATGCATTAACAAAAGAGTCAATGCACCCTTTCTTCTCTCTTTTCTTCTATTTCTTTTCTCAAATCCTCAAAGCTCCAATCTCTTCTCATCCCACTGCTTCTCACCAACTTGGGTCCACCGGAACCCTCGAACACCGTTCCTGTGGTATTAAGCCGGCGATGACTGGCCTTCTTCACCTTCCTTGAGGCCAACAACATTGACGCACTTCTCAATTCCTGGTATGCCGGAGGGGTCAAGTTCCCTGACCAGCTTCTCCCCCGCTTAGAGCAGCATTGTTTCCTTTTGTGGCCGTATTCTCCCTCGGAGTCTGACCTCTGCAGGATCTGACAGGTGAGGCAGTTCATGCTCATGGCTGCTCCAACAAAACCTCCTTATTTTAATTAAAGTGATGACAACAACAGCAATATAGGGAATGAGAGAGTCTCTTCTGGGTTTCTTGATTCCTGGGAAAGTAGTGGCAGAGATTGGAGAGCGAGATAGAGAAAAACAGAGAGAGAGAGAGAGAGAGCTACATTGAAGGTATAAATGGTTGCAATAGGGTGTTGGAAGAAGAAGAAAAAATAGAGGTTTCTGAATTTGACAGGTAAGTTTTCAAAGTGTTTGATCCAATCTTTTGTTGGCAGAATAAGAACCATTGTTATATTTGGATGATTAATGGTTAAATCATTATAACCAAAAAAACTGCTTAACCAATTCTAAATTTGGAGTATCAACAAATTTCTTAATCGACTTTGCTTTCAATGAGTCATAGCCAGTTTGCTTATCCTCACCATCATATAGGAAATTACCATTTTTGTTTAGAATTTGCGCGAATACTTTCTTTCTTACTGCTTAACTTTCTTCTATAAACTTTCTTCTATACCAAACAAGAAATGTCAAGAAATGATAAGTTACATAAAGCAATATAGGTTCTAGAATAAAAATGAAATTCGGGTTGTTCATACCCAACAAAAACAAACTAATGGTTGAATTTGAACATACATTGTAACAAGCTAAATCCGATCCATGTAGAAGCCTAAACATGACACAAGATTCCCAATGCAATGTTATTAAATCAATTACTGCCATCGGCTTACAGCAAATATGGTTAAATATGTGTTACGTGAAAATAAGGATAGCTGAAAAATTTTCAAAACCCACATCATTGATTGGAATAAGATAGTCTTTACAAATAAATATAGCAAAATACGAAATTATAGGTCACGCTGAAAACTAATCTAGAAAGATTTCTTGATCAAGTTTGGGAAAAAACTGGTTTACAGCAGTGGATCACGACTTTTTGTACCCATAAACCATGATGATGTGTTTGGTTGAAAAAGAAAATGAAAGGGCCATGGAGAAGATGATGTGAAACAAGAATTTCCCCTGCAAACTTACAATGATAATGAAGCAAACACATAATTTAGTGGAGCACCTTTATTAAAATAGTGTCAACTGCCAAAGACTAAAAACTGATCAACGATTGTCTATCTGTGGAATTGAACAGCTAAACTTTACCCATCAAGACACACCTGAGATCCAAATGCAAAGACACAAAATACCAAGTTGAGCAAATCTGTAAGATTGAATCCGTATCCATGCAGGGTTCCAATTGCGCTTTGGTAATTAATATCGGAGTAGGGTATCTGATTTTGTTCTAATAAGTTGGACTTTTATGGACTCCACTCCTGTGACTGGCATCAATGGGAAAGAATTTCATACTGGCACCAATGGTGAAGAATTCTATACAGAATTAGCTGCTAACCCAAAAAGCTTGACATATTCCTTAAAGAATCTTCAATTAAGCTCAAGTGGCCACAGTGAAGATGCTGCTTTCTTTCCATTCCACCATTTCATGATATTCTTTTTGTCTCAGAGGAAAAGAGAAAGGGATTCTTGGTATGTCACCGCAGCATAAGAGAAGATCAATCTTGTTGAATATGAACACTGCATCAAGAATGAAGTAAATTCCCTCAGTTATTGACAGTTGAATTTTCTTTCATCTCTCTGCTGGTGGGTTGGATCAAATTTGCTTCATTGATTATGTTATTATAGAAAAAATAGTCTCCTGATGATACAGCAGTAATATACTATTGAATTTTACATCATCTGAAGATTATATTACTAAACAATAAATAAAAATTTTTAACTCTTTGCTGCCTCTTAAAATCATAATTTTTCTTTTTTGGTGGTCATCAAGTGGCCTTAAAATACATAATATCCATACACCAAGCAGATGAAATCAACTTCATAAATGGAAATTTCTGCTAGTGACGCAGAGGAAATCAACGTCATATTCATTGAGAAAACTATATTTTTTGCTTTATTCATTTTTCTCTCATTTGGGATGTCAGCATCATTCCACAAACCCAACCATTTCTACATATGCTTTGCTTAAAATAGTCTCCAACATGCAAGCTCATCCATCTTTAAGGTTTCTCTAAATAAAAGCAAATTGAATCAAGTTTCTTTCACATGAGTTTCCTTGCACATCACATTATAAACATTGAATTAGATCTAATGAAAAGAAAAGGATTATTAAACAGAGAGGTGGCTATAAAGGTCTTCTAGATCTGAAACTCTCATCACCATTGTGGAATCAAATGATGCTCATTGCTTACCTTCTAACAAATTATTAAATGAAATAGTGTACCTGGGTCACCTACCTTTTTCGCTGGGCCGTTCTTTTGCTTTAAAAATCTAATTTCTTAGGTTCCCTAGCTATTCATGTTTTGTCTCAGGTATTGCATCATCCTACATGAATGGAGATAAAACTTTACCATACTTTACTGGTCAGATTATGATAAATTCAACGTAAAATAAAAGTTCTTACATGATCAGAGCTAGATTTTAGAAAATCTTTCAATCATGGACTCCATTGATACATGCATACTCTATTACATCTAAGTTCAAATTACTAATTATATATTATTGTACAGTTTGGAATCTTTTTTTGGTGGGTCATGTCCTGATACAATGAATTCAAGTTCTGTTTTGCTTCACATTATGGTCATTCCTTTCTAGATCCGCCATAGTCAATTTCCAATAGTTTCAAGGTTTAATCCACACGCATATGCTAAACATTGTTTAATTATAATATGATGAGCATGCCTTCAACGTTCTTTGCAAGGGAAGAAAATCAAAGCATGAAAATCAGCTACCTGGAAAGGGAGGTGGTGGTGAGCAGATACAATGATTCTGATACCTGAAATAGACCTTAACATGGTCTATAGAGAAAAAAGAGGACAAAGAAAAAGCATAGAGATTGAATCAAACATGGGCTCGGACTAAGCAAGTAAATTGTTGTCCTGCTTTCACACTCAGCTACTGTGTAAATTATGAGGACCATTTCAATTTGGTTACCTCATATTGCTTGTTAGTTATCTAGTGATACCATTGCTTTGGGTAAAGAGTGTGCATGCCTAAATTAGAGGAAACCACCAGGATTTAAGGTAAAATTGCTTTGGTAGAGACAGGACAAAGATTCAATCTCAAGCCCCCAGAATGCATTCAAAAAAGTGAATTGGGTAATAGATAGCTTTCGTGTAAAGAAAAGAAAGAAACTAAATGAGGGTAATCTTTTTCCTGCATCACACATGCTTGTGCATTTGCGGTACTAAAAGTCTGCTGTTGAACAGAAAGCTGACTTTCACTTTCAAGCAAACTTCAATGAGTGGAATCCTTTTTCACCCATCATGCATGCCAGTCCATTTTTGGAATGTGAATGAGGAAAAAACAGGCTATGCCTCTGAAAGGGCAACCCACTTACCATCTTTTGAGGACTTGCAGAGTTCCTTAGTTGGGAGTTTGTGCGCAAATTTTGTCTGCATAACAATAAATTCAAGATAGATGACCTTTTGAATACAACTTTGATATTTCATCAAACACATTGGAGCACCTGGACGTGCAACTTAATAATTCTCTTATCTACAATTCTGCACTGCAATTCAGCCTCAAAGTTGCAGGTGATAACTACAAATGGAGCACTTAGGGAAGCATAATTTCATAAGGAAAAAATGATGCCTATAATTCAAGATCAAGCTAGCCTTGATTTTTCATGTAACCTGGACAACATTAGCATAGGAAAAAAAAATCATCTGAATAGAAACATGGTAATGAAGAGACAAGGTGATGGGAAAAGATTGGTGTACATTCGTGAAAGATAGAGTCGTCATCAAGTTCAACATCTATAACAACTATGTACATTGAAGACATACTAAGATAAACAAAAAAAAAAAAAAAGAGGACTATTTTCACTTGACCAGGAGCCTTACAGCACTCATCCTTACAGACTCCATAAATAAGAAAACTTACTGCTCTCAGTTATCAAGTTCCTCAGTTCAAAACATCCCAACTAGTATTATACTGCTAATACTCCACTACAGAACAAGTGGAACAAAGAGTACTATTTTACAGAGCTTCCTACCGGGAGCCTTAAAATGTCCCAGAGCCCCACATCATTAGCAAGACAACTTGCAAAGGGAAGGACTGTGCAATGCTTATTGAACAACGCCCTGCTTAATTTTCGTTTAAGTTTCACTAACTTTTGATGTTAAGGCTACCCTGAGCTGCTCAGGTGTGTAAAACCGGCTCCCCATCTTCACAGTAGCTTGTTGGATCATCAGATCATTCACCACTGACACACTGGCATGATGCACATCCAAGTCCAACTCCTTCAAAGCCGCCATTAGCCTGGCTGCAGGATGATTCCTTTTACTGCATTGAATTCGAATCATTGCATCCCACCCAATAATCTTAACATCTACATCAATTTCTATTGATTTATTGGCTTGGTGGTTCGACATCTTGAGCTCCTGATCAGGTGGTGGCGGCGGCCCTGGCCTAGAATCTTTACTTGCTAGCTCAGTCTTCACTGCGTCCAACTGCTTCTGCAAGTCTTCCTTATCAGACTCCACATTTTGTAGCTTTGATCTAAGCTCATTAATATACGAAATGGCATCTCCAAGAAGTGATGCTTTGTCCATTTTGGAGACATTAGGAACCACAGCACGCAGTGCGTAGAACCTCTGGTTTAGCTTCTCTCTCCTTTGCCGCTCTGCTTCAACGTGATTCAATGGCTCTTCTCTGCCATTAGCAGGTTTTCTACCGCGTTTTCGGGGTCTCTTCTCAGGGTCCACCACTCTGCTACTGTCTGCTTCTTTAACTACAGAGGCCTCAAGATCTGAATGATCTGAATCGCCCGCACCGCCACTGGATCTCACGCCAGAAGTAGGCAAAATCACACCCGAAGTAAAGGAAAGCATTCCTTCTTCGTTGCTTCCTCTAGAAGTGGGCGACCTCTTCTTTTTGTTATCCTCCGTAGCAAACTGAGAGTGGCCAGAAAACAAGTTCCCGTTTGCATTACAAGAGCTCCTCTTGCTCTCACCAAAATTCAATATCTCTCCAGGTTCTGGCCTCAAAACATGTGAATTCCCATTTGGAACGTACCCACACTGGGAGAAATTTAATTCTCTCGAAAAATAATTTTGTGTCTGTTGTGGTTGTTGTTGGCCCTGATTTTGAGCATGAATCGCACTCGGGTTCTCAGTTAAACTGCTTGAACTAGGGTTCTCAAACTGAATACCCTTTGAATTCTGCTGACAGTTATTGTTGCTACTGTTGTTATTGTTGTTGCTGTTACTTGGACCCCCTGATGGAACCGAGTTAGAATTGCCTCCATGAACAGAATCCTTGATTTCGATCCCGCTAGTCGGATCGCTGATCCACAACGAGGGGTCGTTCTCCCCCTGATCTGGGTTCGTAGTCATGGACCATGGACCCGCCTCCACACCACTGAAGTTGAAGAGAACCCGGACCTTATTCATCAGATCCGAACTCTGCGTAATCAACTCTGTAGCACCCAACTCCACTACCCCATTCGCCGAGGGTATGCACACCATAGTCTGCAGCCCGAACACCTGCCCTTGCCTGGCGCGCTCGCATCCGGACGCCACGAGCCGCTCGGACCCGGCGACCCAGACCGGGGAGGAGTTGAAGAAAGCCTGACCCGGGAGCCCGCCCCCGTTAACGAAGCTCTGCGTCATGGACACCAAGAAGAACCACTCGGTATCCGTCACCTCTTCATCTACGGCATCGTCGGCGGTGGCTGAAGGGCCGGAGATCAACGAGTTGAGCTCACGGAGCACCTTCTTACGGTGCTCCTGCTCCGCAGCGGAGGACGGGGCGGAGGAGGATTTATACTTGCGCTTTCCCTTGTCCTCCTCACCCTTGTAGTACCCATCGCCCCAGCCGAGCACCGACGCGCCGGAGTAGTCATATGACGACTGCCAGAAGATCGCGTAGGTCCAGCTCTCGCGAGCCCCTTCTATCAGAGTCTGGAGACGCTGCTGGAGGGTCTCCTGGTTGAACAGCGACACTGACGGCTGGGATTGCGCCAAACTCTTCCCAAGCTCGGCTGCCGGCGCGTTGGATGCAGATGACTGCGGGGGCGGCCACAGCGCTGATAAGTCGGAGCTAATGAAAGCTTCCATCACAGATGCGTTATCGTCCGTCCAGAGATTCATCGTCGGTGGCAATCTATAATCCGTCATTCCATGTACCGGCTACCGGCAGCTCCTATGTCAAATACAAAGAAAATTCCTGGTTTCTCCGAGGTCTTAATTCACCGTTTCTTTACTGTGAGCGACCTGGAGACTGGCGAGTCCGCCGGAAAGCAATCAACAAAGAGAGACAGAGAAAGAAAGGATTTTCACTGGAAATGGTAGTGGGGAGTGAGAGGGGATAAGAGAGGGATTGGTGGGTGGCTACAATTTGGTTTGCATTTGGGTTTGGGATTTATTTGGAGTGAATTTGAGCTGAATTTCTGCATCATTTTTGCTTGTTAAAAAAAAAAAAGAAAATGAAGGGAGGCCGGTTTCTTCGAAAGCCGCGCCGATTAAATCGTGGCTCGGAGGAGACAGCAGAGTATCTGGTTGGACTTGCATTTTGTGGCTATTAGTGCTCACGAGCGCATCACGTGCGACCTGCTCCAACCCCCTCAATTTCCTTGGACGCTGTTTTGACTTGAGCTGGACGTGGAACCTCCTTGGCTCCATGGTTGCAGGTCAAAACATCAAACTGCATTTTCTACCTTTTTATTATTAAAAAAATAAATTTAAATTTATAATTTTGATTATTAATTAATTCTAAGATTAACATTACAAAGAAAGCTGAAACTTTAGGTAACAATTTTAAACAAGGGAATTTATTTTATTTTTTATTTAATATATTTAGATATAAGTCACTAGAAATAGGTCAAGATTCTGAGCATCATTTATGAGTCTCGTTCCTATATTGATACCTATACGTAGGTACGTGTTGTGTCAGGGTGTTTTTGTTGAACAGGTAAATCATTTGGTTTTCATTATTGATGGATATTGTATTTTGTACTATTTTAATTAAATAATCTTATTTTAATTCAAATAATCCTATTTGATAAATAGACTTAACATTTTGTTTGGATGTTGACTAATTTTGTAAATCTTGTTCTACTTTTGGAGATAAAAATTCGATTTCAACTTAAAAGAAAATAAACAAAAACTAGAGTGGTTCATGAAAACATATTCAAGAGAACAAAAGCAAATAATTAGGGAAACATATTATAAGAAAATGAAAATAATAAGAAAAAACATGAGGTTCAGTATTGACTTGTTTTTGGATATTGACTCGTTTTTTTTATACGATTAACTTGCTTAGCTACTGTATGTAAAATTTGATTAGTGTAATTGTTTTGTTGATATATCTTGAGAGCTAATATTTCAGTTCTTATTTCTATAATTTCTTTTTGTAGTAGACTAACTATTTCTCTTAACTCATTGATTTCTTATTGGGAATCTTGAACTTTAAAATTTTCTACCCTTTTTCCTTGTGCTAGTATTTCTTATAGATTATAAAGTTTGATGTTTTGTTTTTCTTTCCTTGAGATAATGTCTTTTAATTTAAGCAAATATTCTCTCTTTATATCATGATCTTCTATTTTATCAATAATGTCTATAAGTAATTCTTTCTTACTAACCATATTGATCGTTTTGCATTTACATATTTTTTCACTCTATTAGTTCTGAGCTACTAGATTCAATTGTATCATTATTGTTACTTTCTTGTTCTTCTTGGGATATATTTTCCAATATATTGATTAATCCTTATTGGATATCTCTAACTAATATGAAATGGGTCTTTATACAATATCATTCATTACATATTTTTATTTTAGTAAGTTTATACTTTATTTGTAACTCAACACCATTGGCTCTACTTAATTTCTCAGTTGTTTTTTTATAGTATTGGGTAGGTATGACTCCTTCTTGAATGCAATTCTGGTATGCTCTTGAGTCTATTAAAGCTATTGTATTAAAATAAAAATCATTATTTACTACTAATGTTATATTGACATACCATTTTTGTAATTATATTTTATTCATGAAATCTTGTCTTATCTTTTCTTCGTTTTCTATTAGGTATCCTAATTTTTCTTTTCGTAATTGACTAATCTGTTGTTTAAGCCTATTGATTTCTAATTGAAGATCTTGAGTCTTGATCTTTTCAATTTTCTTGGTTGGAGTTAATGTTTTATGAGATTTAACATTTTGTTTATTGTTTGGTTGTAATATCATGTTGATTGCTTTGTAATGACATACTTCTTCTTTATTCCTATGATCTATATCATCTTGTTTTTTCCTTTTCATGGGTCTTTTAGGCTTGATTGTCTTAAAAGGAGATTTCTTCTGTTTAACAGATAATATGTCGATTTTCTCAAATTGTTCTTCCCTAGTTTCTATTTTTCCTAATATTGTGTTGTCATATTTTGCTAGGGTTAATTGTTTTCCACACATGAGGTTTTAGGATTGACGAAAAACATTTTGTACTGAAGGTTTCTAAGGTTGGTAGTTTGGTACTAAGTACATCATCGAGATCACTAGATTTCCTAGGTACATATGGGCTAAAAGTTTCTTGGTTTGGTGGTTGGATTCTATTGAAATCACCAGATTTCTTTCTTATGCTAGAGTTTCCCTTTTCCCATTTCCCTATTAGATTTTAATCAATTTCTTTTGGTTTTTCTTCTTTTTTTTTTTTTGGATAGTGACTCATTTTTTCTTGCTTAACTATTGTGTGTAAAACCTGATCAGTGTAATTGTTTGGTTGATACATTGAAATCTCATCCTTATATATGACTGGTTCCTTTTGACCTCTATGCTCATTTGGATGCTTGAATGTGGATGTTACTATTGGATTACCATAGTATTACATTTCTATTTGTTCTAAAGGATGATGTATTCCAATTATCTTTGTGTTTCTAGCTATATGCCATTTTTGAGTTACTTTTTTTATCGTATTGATCTGAATAAATATATTTGATTGATAAAATTATTTTATTAATTTAAATGTGCGTTAAATTTTTTATGTGGATTATATTCTTATAATTCATATTATTAATGTTTAAATTATAAAAAATAAATTTTTATTAAATTAATTTATATCTTTTAAAAATTGTTAATAAATTTAAAATTAATAAAAAAATTATTATAAATTATATTTATTTATTTAATATAAATCAATGATAAATTATTTATTTACATCAGCATGCAATATCTTTGGTAGATCATTATCAACCAAAACTCATTCCACAGTCAGAGAACAAGATTTCCTTCAGATTATACCGCTTATCCCGGACCGTGCTATTCCATGGTATGGTCATACTAAATATTATTTAAAATATTAAAATTTTAAATATAATAAATAAAAATTAAGGATATAATAATAATAATAACAAATGTTACAGTTTGATTACTCGACAAACGAGCTAAGTTTGAAGAATCATAATTGACCATTTTAACATAGGCATTATCGTAAAATTACCATTGACGCAAGGCGACAAAAGGGAAGAGTGACAAGTAACAGTCACCGAACGCGGTCCATCGCCCAAATTCGAAAGCCGTCACAGTCATCCCCACGCACACTTTTCATCAATTCCCTTAACCTGAATTACCGTCCATCTCATCCTGGACGCTTCCGTGAACTAGCTGCCGTAGTAATACACCCAAAGTTGGCCGCACCTTCCCCGATTAATCGTCACTTATTTTTTTAGTCAATTTGTATTTTTTTAATTTAATATACGATTATTTTATAATAAAAAGAAGCAAGACGAGAGACAACTTGAGTCCTTGATTTGATCACGTTTATTCCATTATTTTACAAAATAAATTATTAATTATTTCAATTTTGTTCATATTTATAATAATTGATTTAAATTAAAAAATAAATAATTATTGTGATGCACGTTTTGTTTGATGCTTTTACTGAAAGTAACGTCTTGTAATTATTTATTATATTTTTTTATTAAAGTCACACTTGTAAAAAGCAGCTTTCCATGTGAAAAACCCATCACTATTTTTTTTTTTAGATTTTTTATTTCTGTCTTATCTATTCTATCAACTTCTTATTTTTATTTGTTTCCCAATATTCCACCCATTTTACCAATTTCTCAAATTTTTGTCAACACACAATCACAAAGAAAAAACAGTTTTTAATTTCATAAAAAATAAAAAATAAAAAATATTCAAATATATTCAAATTACATATGTGATTTATTTTTGGTCCATTAGATTGCTTCAAAATTATCAATCTCATTTTTTATTGGTCCTAAAATTAAACTTACGCAATCATTTTATCGTACTAGTAAGTATTATTCTTATTTATAATGGTAATAATTAAATTTCAAAGTAAAATTAGATCTTAAAAAAATTGATTCTTTGTTGATTTAATAGAAATATTTTTATTTTTATAATTAAGTTACATAAAAAAATCCAATTAATGGATAGGAAAACTTATTTTTTAAAAAAATCCTAAATTAAATGTTGAATAAATTCAAAGTTTAAACTTAATTAACAAATCAACAATTTTTTATTATAGAATGAATCATTTTTTGAAAGATTATTTATTTTATGAATAATTTTAATAATCAAAATCAAGCTTCTAAGTAAGATTGAGAAAATATCACAAACCTATGAAGTGAAAGATACCAAAAACCCTATTGCACCGGCCAAAATAAAATCCAAAGTGTGACAGTACGGCTTTAATAACTTTTGCAACTGTCGTGTTAATATTTATCGCTATGAGTATCACTAGTAAATAAAATCATTTATTTTTATATTATAAATAAAATAATAAGTAAAATCTAAATTAACAAAATATATATTATCGGATGAGTTTTTTGTTTTTAATTTTTACATCTATTTCTCATAATTGATGCATTTAATTTTTTATAAAAATTATCAAATTTGACAAAAATAAAACAAAATAAAATTGGAAGCAAACTTTGAGGATAGATGATAGGTGAGTGGTACACTTCAGCTTCATAGGGGGGACAAGATTTCAAATCAAAATCTCTTTCTCCTAGTAATCAAATCTTTCCAAGGCTGTGTGCTGGTTTAATGCATGCTTGGCCCACTATTCTCTAATCCCTTATTGTGCACAAAAATGAAGAAAAACAACAATAATCTATTTGGTCGGTTATTTATTTTGGTTATGATATTATAAGTTTTATATATTTTTATATTAAATCAAATTTATGCACTAATTCATATAAAAGGCAATCATATAGTATAGAATTATTAATTTTTCCTTGCCGAAATCAGAGAAAATAAATAGTCTTCAAGAATGCTTTTTATATATAATCATAATAATTCTTATTTGACGGTAAACCAATATGCATAACATAGGGATTTTTACTTTCAACTGCCAACCCAATGGTATACCCAATTTTCCACAATATGACATTATTTTGATTCTGACAATATCAGAGCAAGTAGTCTTATTGTATTGTGTAATCTTGTTAATGAGAAACTTTACTTATTTCATATATATTATATTTTTTATATTAAAAATTATTTAAAATTGAATTTTTTATGTATTTATAATTTTTACGTGATAAATTTAAATAGGTAATTTCAAACCCACAGGACAATTTTGAAGAATAACACAATTTTTTTTTTGTTTTTTTTTTAAAAGTGGTCCAACTAAAACTAAAGATCTTGTCTTTTTATCAACCCATTATTTTATTCCATGGAAGCAATTCTTTGAGTTTGTAATATTTTACATTTAGCTGTAAATGTGTATTTAGTTTTTAAAATATAATATATATATATGAGAGACAAAATGTAAATAAATTAAAAATTAGTAGATTAGCCACTCGTATTTCCCAATGCGAGGTTATTGGGAATCTAGTGGAAGTGGGATGACCCAATTGTGGGCACTACCACCAACCATGAACCCTAATTCCCCAACGTGATATTTTTCTCTCTCTATCATTTTGTCTCATACATGTGACACGGTATCAAAACATGTCGTTTCCCATCTATATATTCTTTACTTTTATTTTTCTTCCGTCACTTTTGTAATATTTTTCCTTTAATAATGTTAGTAAATAGATTAAGTAATCACACAATGCCCTTGTTGTTACATTTACATTAATGCATTCATGTTCAATTTATTGTAACTCTCCGAGTGATGGACTTACTCCTCTTACACTTTAAAATTAATAATACTAATCACCGGTTTCTATGTTATTATATAATTTTGAATGTCGGGTATGGACCGTTTGATGAATATTTGGCTTAGGATTCATTAGCTCATGATTTCAACGATATTATGCCGAAATATTCTTTCTCATATGTTGAACTTCGATTTTAATTAATGTTAATGCCAAAGCAAGTAACAATTTAATTGTCGTGATTGACAACTAATGAAGGTCTCTTCGATCAATTGCCCATGTGCACCAATTGCAAGTAAGTTGCAAAATAAAAAAAGACAATTGCAAGTGGGATTTTTTTTTTTGGGGGGGGGGGGAGGTAGGTGTTAGAGATTGGGAATATTAATTATAATTAGGTGAGGTTATTGGAATAAGAAAAGTAATTGAAAAATGGGTTTAGTGACTTAATTAAAATGGTGATTAGAAAGGATGATGATAAAGTTAAATAAAACGCGACGAGGTTGCATAATTTGTAATTACATGAATGATTGGACTGTTCTCATTCAACTAGTGGCCATCACATGGGACATGGGGGCATATATGCACCATATCACTATACATATATGCATATACATATTATATATAGTCCAAAAAATGTCTTAATTTGTTTGTTTTCATAAGATAGAGAGAGATTATTTAACACACACAATTGTGCCAACATATATGTCAATGAATGGGTAATGCATTTGGACCATCCTTTTTGCAATCAAATTGCTTCAACAATCAAAACATTCTTTCTTCTATGTATGAATTTTGCCGCTGGTAGGAGCTACACACCAAACATTTGGACATGTGCAACGAGACAACAATAAAATAATTTAATTTTTTAATAATTTGTATTATTTTTTAAAAATAAAATAATATTGAAATTGATTCATTTGATGTTTAATATTTTACTAAATAATTTTATTATAAAATTTTAAAAAAAGTGTCATGCTTTTTTTTTTTTTAACTCAATCAAATTTGGCAAGAGTGTATATATATACCAATTTTATAATAGGTCAGGTTTTTAATGTAAACCATATTTCATCAAATGATTTAATTTGTATAAAAAGTTTGGAGAAAATTGAGAAAAAAAGAAAAAAATTGGTAAAGGAAAAGAAAGATTAAGCAAGAGGGAGATTTTTTGGGTATTCTGAATTTATTTTTAAAAATTTTAGAAAACCGATTTTTTATTATTATCAAATAGCTTTTAAAAAAATTAAATGTTTTGATGTATAAATTTAAATATAAAATTAAATAAACTGATAGTGAAATTTTAATTTTAGTTTAGTAAATAAGTTCAAAATTTTTGTATTATATTTTTGATAAATTATGATTAGAAAATGGAAAGAAAAATTAAAATAAGATAATATAAATAATTAAATATACGCATTAATTTTATGATTCATACTGTCGTCACTATTCTAGTAATGGCGGGAAATTGCTAGAAAATCACTGTCGGTACCGGTAAGGTCCGTATCAATACACACAGCGCAAATGTGTACCTGAAAAAAAAGAGGAAAAGTTAAAGAGGAAAAAAAGAAAAAAAGCAGGGTGGGGCCCTAAGAAAGAGACCATGATTGAGAGTTTTATCATAAAGAATTATGGTGGGCGACAGCTGCACGTGATTCACGCTGCCGCTTTGACGAGTACTGGCATCCCCGTCCACGCGGCCACCCTGCCGGCTTTCAGCTTCTTTTTTTTTTCTTTTGTAATTATTCTATGTTTTAACTAAATGTAATAGCCGCCGTGCGACCGTCACAGGGACAGTGCTGTTAACTTGCCACGCAGTCTTCCATTTTGGCGGCACGGTCATCTCGTTTACTTCTGCCACGCGGTTTGGTCCCAGTCATTTTACTGAATCAGTGATTCCCGTTAATTTGATGGTTCTTGGCTCCTTCCATTTCTTTTTTTAATTTTTGTCTTATTTTTTTTAAATGATTAAAAATTATAATTTTAAAAATTTAGGTATTATTTATTTAAAATATTTTATGAATTTAAAGTTTGGAAAAGTAAATTTTAAGATAATTATAAAAAAATTTAAATTTAATGTATTTTTAATAAAAATCTCAAAATTTAATTTGAGATAATTTTATTTGAATATTTTAATTTAATATCATTTTAGATTTTATTTTAAAATATAAGAATTAAGAGTATTTTAAATTAAAAATTTACATAACAAATTTTGACTTATTGATCATAAAATTTTTTAAGTATTAAAAACATTTTATTAATTTTAATTGAAAAATTAAAAATTCATAAAAAATAATTGATGAATAAAAATATTTAAATTTGATGGATATATTTGAAATAATATGTAAAATTTATTTGATATATTTATAAGTATTTTAATAATAAAAATATTATTAAGTTTTTACAATTATTTGAAGTATATTCAAATTAAATAAAATTAAAATAATGAGATAAAAAAATATATTAATATTTAAACTAAAATTTGTGTAATTTAATTTTTATATTTATTTTAATTTTAAAAATATAATATTTTATTATATTAATTAAGCATATATTCTTAAAAAAAGTACACTACTTTGCATTTGGCTTAAGACCATCTTCAAGGATGGACATCAAAAATTATATTATTTTAATATAAAAAAATATATATTTGAAATATTTTAACACCAATTTTTTTATCTCCAACATAATAGATAAAAATAATGCAATTAATATTTATTAAAATATTTATAATAAATATTATTAAATAGTAATTATAATATTAATTAATTTTAAAGTAAAAATATTTACATTATTAATTTATATTTAATAATCTTTAAAATATGTTTTTATATAAAAAATTAATATCATATATACTTTTGATATTAATAAATATTTAATTAATAAAATAAATAAAATAAAATAAATTATATATTAAATATTGATAAATTATTTTAAAATCTTAATGAGATATTTTTATAATATAATTATTTTAGAATAATATAATTTATATATTTAATTATGTCTCAACAAATTTATTTAATTAAAGATAAAAATAATTTAATAAAAATTTAAAAAATTAAAAAATTGATGTAATAAATAATATTTTATCAAATATGATGTAATATTGTTTATTATACTAATTTGATATTTTTGAAATTTACAATTTAATATTTTAGAAAAAAGAGAGTAATTTTTTTTTAATACCGATCTGATACTTTGAAGATACACTAGAGATGGTAAGGCTTTCAGTTGATTCGTGAAAGTGTATTTAATGCTTTGATTTATAAGTGATTAGCAGCAAAAGTTGCTTCGTAATTTTTGATTTTTATTTTAACCTAAGTTGTTCCATTCTACTGCCATGCATTGATGGATTCAATCATTAATGTTCCAAGCATCAAAAATTAAAGAATTAATATGAAATTATTTTATATAATTAATTACATGCCAGAAGCCCACCGAGCTTGACTTCAGCTGGTTGCCTTGCTTAGTTCACCCATAGAATCATATAATATTGTTACGGTGGGTCAATTTGACCAAATAGAATAATTAATTTTAATATATTATAATTAAAATATGGAATTTTATTAAGGCTAACACGTGAATCAGACGATAGCCATCACGTGTCCCTCGTGGCAGAGAAGATTGACAGGTAAGCTTCCCTTGCTTTTTGGGTACGTCTCCGGCAGTCAAAATTAAAAGAGCATTTGGAGTTGATACGGTGAGATGTCACAGAGGAGCATTGTGTTACGCACCTCAATGATTTTGTACAGAAAATTTGGTTGATTTGGGTTAATGTTTTTTTTAATTATAAAAATGATAATAATTTAATAAAATTAAAAATTAATTTTTTAAAATTTATTTTATATTAATATAATAATTTACTAAAACATATTTTAAAGTTTTTTTATTACAATTTTAATACAGATTTAAATTAACGAAAAGATTTATCTTATATGCAATGGGTGCATAGTTCAGTTTAATAATAAAAAATTAAATTTTAAAAACATTTTTTAAAATATAAAATTGTTATTATCATAAATAGAGTTGTATGCAGTGAAAATTGTTATGCATATTATATTAGATATCTGATACAATCTCTTTATATTCGATTTTTTTAATTTTTTAATATTTATTGATTATCATAATTATAATATTATTATTTTTTATTATTAAAAATTTCTTATAAATAATTATATTTAAGACGTGACAAATATTAAAAAGAATTAATCTTTGTGTAGATATGTTTGTTTTATTATTATCAAATTTTTATATTTTATTGTGGGTGTTATCATTTAAGACATACATTATTATTATTATTATTATATATTATCATTATATCATAGATTATTTAATAATAAAGTATGCTTGTTAATACTATGATTATAAGTCTATTATTTATAATTTTATCTCAATTGCTTCCACGATGTCTAAATATTGTTTCATATTCTTCTACTATTATATATTAATTTAAACATTGACATTCATATATCATAATTTTTTAAAACTTTTTTTAAGTTTTAAGTATTGCTTGAAGCCTCATATAATATTTTTGTTATAATAATTTTAATGATTTTTAGTTTTTTAATATTGTTCAAGTGAGGGTTGAATTATCCCTAAATGGTTTGCCTAGAGAAACTGATTCTTAAGAAGATTTTTGTATTCCACTAACTGATATAGGAGTATTATTAAAATAAGATGTTACACTAAAGGCTAATTAAATTTTATTTTGATCTTATTTGAAATATAATTCACCTTAAAAGAGAACATAATTGAAAAAAATGATTGGTTCATTTATCTTATCTAATCATGTTTGTCAATTTTGAAAATTTGTTTGATGTCTTTATTGCAATGTGAACGAAGATAGGGTAGAGCAAAAAAAATATTTTTCACAAATATGACATCCTTAGTAATAATTCTTTAAAATTTTAAGAAAAGTACATCTCGTGATAAAAAACCAAAAAAGGTAAAACCCTATCAATATCATTTTTCAAAGAATCCATGTTATAGATTTAAAAAAGAAAGGACATTGGTCCTTTACATCTAGTTGATCTTTATCAAACTTTAAAAAAAAAAAAAAAAGAAAGAAAAAGGAAGGAGACAGACTTGATATGTCAAGTTAATGATCTTGAATACATAGAGGCAAATTTGGCATATCAAAATGATGATCTCCAACACAATATATTAGAAACGATACATTTACATTTGGATATCATAAATTATTTCACGCAAGTTGAGAGATATAATAACGCTTTCAATGAACTTTTAATCTTCTTTCAAATTATTAGTATATTTAGGTTTTCTAGTTTCTTGTATTGTTTTTGTTTTGACGTGTATTTTTTTTTAAACAATATAGGTTTGTTTCTCCTTCATCCTATGATTTAAGGCTTATATAATTCTTTATTTACTTGAGGAACCATGGATATTTTTTATCACTTTGTTTGTCTAAACATCCATGATGAAGATCTTTGCTTAGCATATAGTGCAATGACGCCTTTGATACTTAAACATAAAAAGTATTTTTTAAGTTTAATACTTAAGAAAGTTACTTTAAGTGCAATATCAGGCATTGCCAAAATCATCGAAAGCTTCAAAAGAGCTAGCATTATGTTGCTTGTGAGAACAAAATTGGCAATTGAAAATGCCTTATTCCTTCCTACATCTAAGAAAAACCTGTTAAACTTAAAGATATATGCCATAATGGTTACCATGTTGAGATTATCAACGAAAAAATCAAGAATATCTTTACATTACATCTATTATATCAAGAAACAAATATTTATTTGAAAAGTTATCTACTTTCTCTTCAGGCTTATGTTACATATGTATTAGTACTATTGAGATAGTTGTTACAATAACTCAGAAGTTTATTAATTTAAACATCTTTATTACTTGGCATGATCGATTAAGCAATCTGAAACCAATTATGATAAAGAGAATCTTAAAAAGTTACATGGGTACTCTTTAAAGAATTTGAAGATTCGTTAATCTCATCAATTAACATGTATTGCGTGTTTATAAGAGAAAATGATCATTAAACCATAACTAGTTAAAGTCGTTATTGAATTTTTTGCATTTTTAAAACGTATTCAAGGTAATATATGTGGGCCTATTCACCCATCATGTGGATCATTTAGATATTTTACAATATTGATAGATGCATCAACTCGATAGTCCTACGTTTGTTTGTTGTCTGCTTTTAACATGACATTTACGAGATCTTTTACTTAAATAATTTTATTATGAGCAAAATGTCTAGATTATGTAACTAAAACAATTTGTCTAGATAAAGCTGGTGAATTTACATCTTAATTGTCTAATAATTCTTGTATTGCAAATGAAATAACTATTGAATACTTAGTTTCCTATGTATACTTAGTTTCCCATGTACACATACATGATGATTTTGCTAAATTTTTTATTAAGTACTACCAATTAAAGAAAACTAGGCATTTCTACTTGGGGATATGCCATTTTACATGTAGCAACACTTGTTTGCATTTGGCCAAGATCACATCACAAATAATCCTCATTTCAATTCGTTTTTGGGTAATAACCTAATATTTTACATCTACGAGTATTCGATTGTGTGGTATATATTTTAATTTCTCCAACATAACGTGCTAAGATGAGATCGCACAGAAAGCTAAGAATATATGTAGAACATAAATCATTTTCTTATCAAGAATCTTGAGCCTTTCCCTGATAAACTTTTTATGGCTAGATTTATCAACTGTCACTTTGATAAGATGATTTTTTAATCTTTAAGAGGATTACTTAGAATGCATCATCATTATCACATTTTGATCCATAAACACAATATGAACCAGAAGTTCAAAGGATCATTCATTTACAAAGTATCATCTATCAATTACCTAATCCATTTACTGATCTAAATAAAATGACAAAGTCATATATCTTAGCTATAAATATTCCAACACGAGTTGATGTCCTCACAAGACCAAGGATAGCAAATGAATCTCACCTACGCTTAAAGTGAGGCGGACCAATCAATTCTAAAGAGGTTTAACTTGAACATGATAAAAATATTGACATCTTAATAAATTATGCCACTATTAGCCAAAGATGTGTCTGAGAAGGGCCCAGTGACTAGTCGGGCACTCCATCCCTTATGGTGAGAAATGGGTGAAATTGTCTTTTTTTTTTTCTTCAGTTTGGTTAAAAGACGATAAATCTCAAAGTTCATTTTGGTTGACATTTTAATGAAAATTAAAAAAAAAAGTCTCTATTAATCTTTTCTATGATGCGATTAGTCACTGAAAATACTTTTATTTTTTCTTAAATCTTTTTTTTTTTTTACAAATTAAACCAAAGAAAGGCAAAAAAAAAAAAAAAGGTTTTGGCATCGGTCAAACTTTACTAAGAAATCTAATTCTACAAGTCAGTTACCTGTGAGAAAGAATTAGCATCCTCACAAATGTTCAAGATTGGTTGGTGTTAAACGAAAAAGCATTTTATCAAGTTATATGAAGAAAAAGAGTCGAACTTGATTCCAATTTAAAGCAATACATAATTACAGAGAAAAACATTTTAAAGAATGCATAAATGATGAAAATTTTAAAGTATAACTATTGCTATGTCTTGATCTCCAAAACCATTTTGTTTAAGACCCTAAAGATTAGCCTCTACTAAACCTCCAAATCTTGAAAGAAATACAAAGAAAAAAAATCTTGTTTCCATATAATTATCATGGAGTACTCAAAATGATGCATTTTGGGTTTTGATCAAGGAGATGTTTTATGACTAACCTCCATTTCTTCAAAATAAAATGGTTTTGTTTAGAACTTCATATGAGGATGGACTCATCCATTCACATCACTATGAAATTTATTTATGCAAAAAAGGTTGATCACACAATACGGAAGTTATAAAGAAAGGAAACTATTATAGTAAGAAAACATCAAGAAAGTAATATGATATTAAAAAAAGTATAAAGAAATACTCTTACACACTCTTAACAATGCTATCAAGCTTACTGTATAGAATGACATGTTTTGCTCTTAAAGAAAGAAAAACTACTTTTTCTTAAAAAAACTCCTCTTAAGAAGTTTCTTTCAAAAAAATTTTGCTCTCTAAAAGCCATCTTTTTACTTTATTTGTCATAAATAGTGAGCACGTGCCATTGATCTAAGATACGCATGTGTAGTTCTTATATCCTACGCATTGTTTCTTGAATATGAAATCTTCTGAAAATCTTTTATAAATCTTTAAAAAAATTTCAAGATAAACGCATCTTGTGTCTTGCTTTTCATTTGAATGACTTGATATAGATAGAGATCTTCGAGATCCAGATTTTTCCAAGGTCAAGATTTTGGGGCCAGAATAACCCGATGATTGATTGAAGATTTTTTCAAGTCGGAGAAGATACAAATTAGGACTTTGTCATCATGGACGACTCAATGATTGATCAAGGATTCACCATTAGGTTGGGAAAATTGATACCTTTAATGCTTGTTAGCCTGTCATTAAGTAATTTCAAAGAGTCTTTTCTAACACATTTAACATTTAGGTCCCAGCTCATGATTTTTCCTATGACCTACGTATGCAGAAAGGTCACTCGGTTTGCAAATATGTTGCCCTTTGGTTTTTTTTTTTTTTTTTTATGAATGATTGCTTTATTTAAAAAAGGTTTCAAAAGTCTCGTCTTTTTTTCAACTTACTCACGCAGCCTCAAGATTCTCTCTCAGTAAACCCAGAGTTTTGCATTTTGGTCTTTGAAGTTCATCCTTTTAGGTGAGTCATTCACTTCTTTTCTTTTCTTTTTAGTATTGAGAATGACTAGAAATCTATGAACCTCAACTTACAAGCCCGAGCATTTAAAATGTCCTTATCCAGAGGTCCATCCAACTTAAAGTTTCTTTTGCCTTTGATCAACCATGGACCCATCCCCAAAGGCTGGGTGATGGTTTTTGAAGATAGCCTCAAGGGAGGCCAAGATTTACCGATATATCCTTTCTTTCAAAATATCTATTGTGAGTTTAAGATTTCTCATTTCCAACTCACGCTCAATTCTTGGTTTTGTATGATTGCCTTCATATCAAAACTTTTTTTTTTTCCATGAACTATATAGATTTTTCAATTGCCTTCTTTACCAAGCTTTTTTTGGAATTAAATGTGAATAGGAATGATAGAAATTATGAGTTTAAATTTCATGATTTTGCTAGTATTAGCCCAAAACTCTTTTTAAAAGGTCTTCCTTCAAATAATAAGAGTTGGGTTAAAAAGTATTTCTAAGCTTCTTAGCCAAAATGTATCCCCATTTGAATGTCTCAAGTAAGCCTTCCAGAAAGGTCTATTAGAAAATGGTTAATCTTGACCTAGTGACAATTTTTTAGTTTCTTTGTGATCAAAGATGTATAGATAGTTTTAGGAATCATATCAATGATAGTTGAATAGTTATAGTTAAAGTTACCAGATCCTATTATAGGATCTTTAAGTTTGACACATGAATTCTCGATTTGTCAAAAATGCATTGACCTCGGGTTCTAAAGAAGAGTTGTCTGCCCATCTTTCAAATACAATTCTTGATGTTAAATAAACATCAAACCCTAAGCTAAGTACTCAACCCGAAGTGGATACATATCCCAACGAGGAGCAAACAACAAATCCTTAACCAAATATTGGCCCTAAAGTGGATGTAAACCTTGATGAAGGATCTAAACTTCAACCTTTCATTAATCTTTCATTTTTAAGTGTGGTCTCTCAAACTAATTCCATGCTAGATCTTATCACTGCTCTGACTCAGCTTCAATATTTTATCTTTATTTGGTGTTAACTTTGGATGTTATGTTTTGCAAATCTAGAAGAAGAGATCATCCCTTAACCAAATATGCCCATTATTGCTGAAGATCAACTCTGGGAAGCCATGGGTATGACTTGGGGAGGCATGCCCTAAAGATTAAAAAAAAAAAAAAAGGCAAAGCTAGCCTGAGTGATAGTGCCTTTATTGGCAACATTGAGAAGATTGTAGTTACTGTTCCTCTAGCAATCAAAGGGAAGAGGGCGAGAAAGGGAGCCATTTAAAGGATTGAGGTGTTATAGATACACTCTCAATGCCCTTGGATGGGTTACAATGATCCCTCTAAAGGACAAATTCATGCTTGATTAGGATATACCCACTGAGGTAAACCACCCCAGCTTGGTTCAAGAGTGGTTGTATAGGTCCATCATCTCTCACTACTTGAAAAAGTTAAAGGAAGAAAATCACAACACCTTCCTCAATAATGTAATGATATGCTCAAGGAAGGTAAGTATTAGTTTGCTCAATTTCATTGAATTTGTAGCCGGAGGTTTCTGATTAATGCTCTTCTTATTTTTGTAATTGTTCAAAGAATGATTGTACTTGTAAACAAGCATAACCATACTAGTATCGATCTCTATCACCTCATGAAGGAGGTTGATGTTGCTAAGAAATCTACTACTTATGTTGTCAATAAGGTACATGTCTACACAGCTGAATCTAAGAAGCTGAAGAATCTATTGCTCAAAGCTAAGGCTCACATGGACAATGTCAAGTTTGAATTGGCCTAGGTCCAGGCCAATGTGAAGGTGAGGATAAGTCACACAAAAATGAGCTTATCCTTCAACATCAAGATGATTTGATGGTAACTCGAGAAAAAGCCCAATCTTGTGCTATTGATGAGTTTCAAATGTTAAAGGCCTATTAAGCTAAGACGAGAAACAAGCCTTCTATTTGTATTGGCCCATCAAGAGGCGCATGGTCGAAGAGCTCCAAGGCAAGTATCCTAACATTGACTTCGACCTCTCTTGGGTGAAGATGGCTCCTCCCATGAAAGTTTTCTCTATTCGTTCTGAAGATTTAGATATCACCCTTACAGATTTGGAATAAGTGGCAAATAAACCAATTAGAGAGGGGTCATCAGAACCAGTGTTAGCAACTTATATCCTTGAAATTGCTTTAAAACTCGATATGGGTGAGGTTGAAGCTAGACTCGATGCTTGCAAGTTGTAATCTTTTTCCTTTTTTATTATTCCTACATGTACAAATTTTGTTTAGTAATGAAATTTCTCTTTTAAATCCGTTTTCACTAATATTGGGACACCTAGGATAATCCCGCAATTATAAACCATCATCACTGAAATATTAATTTTAGGAACTTTTAACTCCACAATCATAATCTTGATGATAAATGCCAAGTGTTTCAAATTTTAATCAACTTTAGATGAGAAAAGTCCAATGAAAGAATATAACACTTGATTTAATGTTCGTTTCGATTATAGTAGAATTCTAACAAATTGTTAAAACTTTGATCCTAATGATAAAAGGAACCTTACAAAAAGAATCCCAATGAATCAACTGGACCAAAAATTACGATGTGAAAGAATCCTAAAAATTTTGCTAAATAAGAAATCCTCGATGTGAGGTCTAACTTCATACTTCATGAAACAAAACCCAATGTATCAGTTATGTTATAAACGATGAGTCATTTGTAGTATAAACTCTAATGAAGACATTCCTGATCTTTCATAAGGTTGAAGACAATTAGGACTAGAAACTTTGATGAGAAATTATAGCAAATCCCAACCTTGTGCCTCTAACCTAAGAGGATTTTTTTTTTCATGAAGTTAATTCTAAGAGCAAAATTAGGTATCAACAAAATGGAACTAAAAAGATATGATTGTCAATAATATATTTGTTTATAAAGCAATACTAGATGTTATTACAAATAATAATAATCTGAACAAAAAACTAATGAAGAATGTCAACATGGACATGATTGACCATAATGGAAATACATTATTTAGGCAACACCAAAAGGTATAGAACTGGTGAGGCGTAAATGGCTTTTTGTGCAAAAATGAAATGAGAAAAATAAGATTATGAGATAGAAAGTGTGGCATGTTGCACAAGGTTTCTCACAAAAACTTGGTGTTGATTATAAAAAGATCTATTCTCTTATGGTGGATACAGTTACACTAAAATTTTTTATTAGTCTATCAATTCTTGAAAATCTAGATATGTCTTATGGTTGTGATCACAATCTATTTATATGATTCAATTGATAGTGATATTTACGTAAAAATCTCTAAAAAGATTTAAAATACCTAAAATACATAATTCATGTTCTTGGAAAATGTATTCTATTAAATTATAAAAAGTCTTTGTATAGGATAAAATAATCTAGACACAAGTGGTATAATCGTCTTAGTGAATATTTATTAAAAGAAGGATATAAGAATGATCCTATTTACTCATGCCTTTTCATAAAAAAATCCAATTCTAGATTTGATATAATTGTAGTGTATGTTATTGACATAAATATTATTGGCACCCTTGGCGAATTCCATGAGATAGTAAATTATGTAAAACAAGAATTTAAGATGAAAGACCTAAGTAAGATAAAGTTTTCGCTTGGTCTATAGATCGAGCAATTAGCAAATGAAATTTTAGTTCATTAATCTACTTAAATAAAGAAAGTCTTAAGTGGTCTATGTGGACAAAGCATGTCTATTAGGTATTCACCTAATGCAAGAAAGAATCCTTTTCGACCTTAAGAAAATAATGAAGAAATGTTCGATCCTAAAGGATCATATCTTAGTGCAAATTAGTGCATTACTATATTTTGCTACTAATTTAGCATTTTCACTAAGTTTGTTGACATATAATTCTTTTCCAACATGAAGACTTTAAAATTGAGTCTAACATAGACTTCATTATCGTTGAAGAACAATTGACATTTGGTCATTTTGTTTTAATAAACCTATTATGCAATTGATTGGTTATGAAGATACAAGTTATTATTTTTAATCCAAATCAAGATTGATCCAGATAGTTATTTATTCATATGAGATGGTATTCTTACATCATGACCACTGTTAATTATGATAGAATTAATTTTTTGACTTAATTACAAATTAGTGATGGATTACCAATAAAATGTAACAATGAACTCACTGCTTTGCTTACCCTTATCATGCTGCGCCGCACCTTGCCCTTCTAAAAGGATGAGTCTACCTCATCAAAAGAAACCTCTTCAATGCCTCAGGCAAGTCAAATCCTTTTTGAATTAACTTTGGTAAGGTAGTTAACATTAACTTATTGATCCTAGTTATGGGTAACTTTTCTTCTGGTTTATTGTTTAGTAACATTATTTTTCATGGTTAGTCATTATCATACCTTATAATTTACCACCTCAGATGTGTACAAAAAAAAAGTACATGATCTTAACTGTGATAATTCTTGGTCTAACAAATCGGAATGATAAATTAAACGTTTATTCACAGCCTTTAATAGTAGAGTTAAAAATGTTATGGAAGGTTGTGGTGCTTATATATGGTGCCTCCTGCAAATAAATTTTATAATAAGAACTACTCTTATGTAAATGATTAGTGATTTCTTTACCTATTTAACATTTTTTTAAGAGAAATACGATAAGAAGATTAGCTTTTACCTACTACATACAAGCTTCAAATGCATTTATTATTCATGATAGACATAAATAGCTTTGGTTTGATAATTATTGTAAGTTCTTGTCTCAACATCATATATTTAAAAGGAATAATACCTCATTTTTTAAGAATAAAATGGTGAGAAAAATAACTCTTTCTATTAAGTCTAAATATGAGTTATATGAGATAGACTAATTAGGACTAATGAAAGTAACATAAGTAGGAATGATCAGATAGAAAAGAAACATATTCTGGGATCTACCTTTTTGGACCACCAATTTAATCTTACATAATCTTGATGTTATGCATATAGAAAAAAAATATAATTGGTAATGCAAATTCGAGGAAAGACTTGAAGGCATTTTACTGATAGCTTAAGTTAGCGTGGAATGCAGTGGCTGAAAAATGCCCTAAAGTTTATTACATGTTTGATAAGCAAAGTGGAGAAGAATTGTGTAAGTGGGTGAAGAATCTTAAATTCTCTGGTGGATACATATACATCAAACATGACCTTGTGTATGGACAAAATAAAACATAAGCTGTATGGACTAAAGAATCATGGCTATCATGTTTCTATGCGGAGATTATTACTTATTATATTCCATGCATTGTTCACTTTAAATATATGGTAAATATTAAAAAATTGTGCCACTTTACCAAAGAGTTGACATCAACTACCATTCAAGGTGATGATATAAGACATCTTAAGAATAGGATTCTTATAATTTTTATAAGGTCAAGATATATTCCAGTCAAACCTCTTTGACCAAATGGAATATCCTTCCATCCACTTAGACTATTAAATAAGAATAAGTCTAGTGCACTATTGATGGATGTATCCATTTGAGAAGTACATATTAATCGTACTGTAACTTAATTTGTTATGTCCTTAGAAATAGATAAATATATTTGATTAAATTCAATTGTCATTGTAGGTACCTTTGAAAGTTAAAAAGCAAATGTAAAAAATAAAGCAAAAGTTGAAGGTTCAGTATGTAATGCAATAATAGTTAAAGAATCATCATCGTTTTGCTTCCACTATTTTGAGCCACATGTTGATACACAACATTAAAAAAATACCATGGAATGATGTCGATAATTTTGAGTGAAAAAAGAATGAAAATAATCTATCTATATTTAAAAATCTTCCTTAAGAATTGGAAGAAATAAATTAAGATATTTGACATATGATGAATTTTGGTCCTTTCTCACGTATATCTAATTTAACTACCTAAAATTGAAACTTTTTGTAGATTACGCATTTCACTACTTAACCATAACTATCTTTTTATAATCTACATAAGGATCTTCTACAATACTCATTTATTATAAACTAATTGTTTGTAGGATTTATATTTCTTAGTTATGGGAATTTCAAGCATACATAATTGATAATGAGCTTGATACTTATTTAAAGTTTTAAATTTGCAAATCGGTTCAACTAATACATGAATACTAGCACTTTAAATCTTTAATGTTTAAATATTTTTGGTAAATAATAGTCATATAATCCACTATATATATAAAAAGGAAGAGGGGAAGTACTTCTCCAAATATATATACAAGCATATGACCCACTACATTATGTTGTTAACAACTTCATCAACAACACTACAAAAAGTTTGTTAATAGGTACAAATTTTACATTGAAAGATACAGTTCTGATAGAGCTATAATGAATAATGGAGTTTGCATTAAAGGGTTTAATTATAATGCAAGTGAAAGCAACCATTATAGTAAATTGATGGAGGGGTTAAAACTAGAATGTCTTATGTTACCAATCAAAGCGAACTATATTATTCAAGTATGAACGGTTTGACCCAATACTAAATATTGGTACCAAAGTTCATAAAGTATATAATCTAGTAGATGTCAACTATACAATGAGATTAAATAAGCGTGAGTCATTTATTCTAGTTGTGCAAACAACTCAAGTTTTTTTGGTCCCTTATTCGAGCTTAAGATGCAATAAGTATGACTAGTGGGTTGTTTGCAAAATAAAACCTATGTCTGTCATCGAAATCTAGTTCCATATCTAAATCAATCCAAGTTGTACATTTTCAAGACAATGAGATAGATGTCCATCGAATTAAGATTCTTAAAGAAGAAGATCCTATCTTTTTAAATGATCTAAATGAAATATTAATGATAAGGAAGAAGATAAATCAAAAGAGTTAGATTTTGAAAGTAATTCAGATAAAGAAAAGGAAAAGAAAGACTTTTAAGAATATGGCTAGTTAATTTATTTTATTTCTACTAATTGAATTATTTTATATGTGTTAATTCAATTCAGGTGGTTTAGTTTACCTTTAAGGCTTCTGTCAAATTTTCTATAGAAATTTATCTTCCATACTAAATTTAAATGTAATAATAAGTTTGGTTGTTTTTTATCAATATTTTTTGTCTCGTTATAACATATGACCTATCCATTCATTGAATTATTTACTTTATTTTTAGAGGTCATATTTTGGATATTATATATTCCAAATAAATTTCAAGGTTTTTAGTTCATTTTTTTATAGGAGATTACCCACCCAATTTTCTGCACAAGTTTACTTAAGAGATTTAATTGAAGTGCTTTATTCTTGGTTACTAACTTTGCCAACATAGTTAGAGGAAAGGGTAAGGAAGAAAAGGTGTGGGAGAGTTCGTGGCATTGATAATCCATGATCATCTTCGTATCCATACCCTTTAAATGAGGAAAAAACACTAGAGGCTATACATGCAACATCTATACCAGATGCTTTTACTACTGCTTTTAGCTCCTTGGAGGTTGCTCTTACGAGGATGTCTACTTCTAAGAGTTTACAAAGCATAGGTAGACAACCTATTCATGTAGCCAATAAAATATGAGTTCATGATTTTTTTTTTACTATTTGTATCATTACCTTTAGAATTTTTCTTAATGCATTTGATTTGTTTATTTTTTTCATTCATAGGATAGAGCTATCAAATAAATGCCTTATGACAATTTATAAGATCTCACAAAAGAATGTTTATCTGTATGGATATACGTGAAATATGGTTTCTTTGGAAATCCAAGACTTTTACTATGAGAAATCTAAGGTATAATTATATACGAAAAAATAAAATGTCATATTTTGTTATATTTACTTATCTTTGATATGCATGTTGTAATTTACTTTTAACATAGTATTATATACTTCATTTATATTGATTATTCTTGCAAAAGTATTTTATATGAGATGGCTTGAGCTTATGTCTATTTGATGGATGTCTATCATAATAATACAAAAGATAAACTTAAATTTACCCCATAATACACATGGGATTAGTGACAATAAGAGGGAACTATCCAAAGTACAAAAGGAAGTGTAAGAAGACTTCCAAAAATTGTCAAACTGAAGTAGATGGACTTGAAGCAAGTCCCTCTCGACATAGTAAAGGTTCTATTCCTTTACTAGCATTTTTAGATGCAAGGTATGACATATAATTTACGTACTCAAATTTAATTAAAAATGATATATTCTCTTATCAATATTTATTTATTATATTTTTTTTTTGTAAGTAAAAGAGTTAAGTCAAGATCTACCTCTTATAAAGATTTTTAGACAAACTCATACTAAAGAGTCTAACCGAATCAATTTATCAATAAGCGTTTGAAACAAGTACATGTAAGTTTTTTTTTTAAAAAATATTTAATAGATAATCTTAATTATATTTCTTATTTGATTTGGTTTAAATGTAAAATTGCTTAACATAAATTTTTTTCTTATAGGATCATATCGAGAAGTTAGTTGCCTCTACTTTCTAGCCATAAGAGGAATCTCTCAAAACTCTTGAGGTAGACTACACGCAGGCATATTACGAGGCTATAGGTGGAGAGAAGAAACAACAAGTATATGAACGTGATTCTCAAGTATTGACATATTATTTAGGCGATGATTCCAGAATGGATGATTTGCCATTATCAATAACTTGATCATTGTATATATGTGCCTTAAGTTAGAGATACAAAATGAAAAAAAAAATGAAGATTATAAAAGAACCTTTAAAGCAAAAGCGTAAAGAGAGGGAGTAAGATCGTTTGCATTTTGAGTAGATTGAGGTCAAGATGAATGAGTATTTTTAGTGGAAGGAGGCTAAGATGAATAAGCATATCGTATGCATTAAGGCATCATTTCTAAGAGGCCTACGTTTTCACTCCTTTCCAACATCGCCTGATGGCTCTATTTGATATTGATGTTGATTGTTAGAACGATATCTCACTTTTTTTTTTTTTTGGTTTTAAAATGATCAAAGTGATATACTATCATGCATTAAATTTTCATATATATATATATAATTTTGTCTATATTTAATTTTAATTTTTTGGTTACTAATTGTTGTTGATTTATGAATTATTTAATAAATAAAATATTAAAATAATAAATATAATTAAATAATATAGTTTTTGATTGTTATATTAACTCATATTTTAGTGGTGAATTAGCGATAAGTTGTCCATCATTGAGAAAGATTGTTTTTCAAAATTAAAAATATATTATAAGGTGACAAAATATTCTATTCCTAAGCTGTTTCAACTTAACGACAAAGCTAAAATTCCATCATTAGGTTGTAACGAAGCTAAAATTTCATCATTAGGTTTCAACGACTTGAAATTTTGTTGCTAACTTTCTTTGCAATGATATTATATCATCGTTAGTCTATCTCCATTTTTTTAGTGATAAAATTTTGACATTTAGTGACGGAATATTCCATTGTTGAATCATATCTTTTCCCTTATTTTATTTTATTTTTTGGTTGTGGTCATTCAATAAAGCAACTTATAGTAGTTACTTCTTCAAATAATGATAAGATTCTTATAATTCATAAAGCAAATCAATAATGTAAATAGGTAAGATCAATAATTCAATATACCTAGAAAACTTGTGGTCTATTATACATCAACACTAATTTCACAATACTATATAAAGATGATGTTGCATGCATAGCTCAACTGAAAGAAGAATACATTTAAAGGAGACAGATCATTTAAAGGAGACAGATCAGAACATATCTCATCAAAGTTTTTTTTTTATTCATGATCTGTAAATGCATGGTGACATTAATGTTCAACGGATTCCTTCTAGTGATAATTTGATAGATTTTATTCACCAAGGCACTATTAACTTCAATATTTAAGAAGTTGAAACAACATATTAGTATAACTAATATAAAGACCTCATAAAATGATGAGGGAGAGTTGATATACACAATACTCTTTTTTATTTTGCCATAGTATTTATTATTATTATTATTGAATTTTCTTGGTGAGGTTTTTAATGAGACAACTTTCAAACGCGCATTGGCACAAGAGTAATATATTCTTTCTCCTTCATTAGTATTTTTTCCTAGAAGATTTTTTCCTAGTAAGAATTTAGTAAGGTATATTTTTTATTTATGGACATCCAAGGAGGAGTGTTATGAATATTATGGTCGATGCCCATTCATATTCAAGACATATGATTTAATATGTTCATATTTGAAATTTCTTCTCTTATCAGCTTTCTCCTGCTACTTTTAGCCCCTTGGTACCTATTTATCATCATAACTATAATACAATTAATTTGTCTTTTCATTGCTGAAAGATTATCTATAAATAATATGACATCAGTCCAATATCCACTTATTTAGAGAATTTCAAACTTGAATCTGATTATAATATTCATACCCAATCCGGCATAAGTTCATTTAAAAAATTGATTTTAATATCCAAATTCATCTCAAATCTATTTACATCTATATTATTTGAACTTGCCTAAACTCATTTATTTTATTTATATATAAATATATTTCATGAGTTTTAATAAGATAATGATTATCCTACCCATTAAATATCCATTTAATGTAATTAAACTTTAAAATAAATTAATAAACTTTAATTAAAAAATCATATAATCTTCTACTAATAGAATAAAAAATAGGTAAAACTTAGTAATAAATTCTTAAAATCTAAAATTAAAAATCTAATACAATGAAATTCAATTGAAAGTTCAATATAATTAAATTCATAATTAATAATTCAACATATTAGTCTAATTCCACTAGTTCAAGTAATGTGTGCCCAAAAGTTGCAAGACGAACCTGACTTGAGTATTAAAATTTGAATCCAAACTCATTTAAATTAGTCCAAGATTATATAAATTTGTCTTATTAAGGTTTTATCAAATTGGGTATCCATGTAAAACTGACTCGTTGTTATTTCTACCTATAAATAATTGTATTTGAGATGAGAAAAAGATATATATGAAAAAAAAATTATTTTTCCTTATTATCATGTTACAAGTTACTCCCCAATCTCTTCATGTTGTTTTACATTTTTCTTATAGATTTTTTACTTATTTATAGCAAAAACTTTGTTATCTCTTTATATATAGATGCTTATATAAACAAAGTTGATATGTTTTCTTCATCTTTGACTCATCACATAGAATTATCCTTTGTTTTTATTCTATTCCTTTATTTAATGAAAGAAAACATGGACAAAATTTTAATTTGTGAGATAAATTTTTTGTTCCTATTTAATTTACTCAATTAGATGGATAAACTAGGATCTTGTCTAATTTATGGTAGGCTTTAAATATGGATATATTATATTTTATTTACATTTTGAGTTGTGGTTTCAAATGAATTTGACTTAATGTTGGATTTACCTTAATTTAAGTTTTAGAATCAATAATTTACTTAAGTTTTAAATTTTATATAATAGATAAAATAATTAGGTAAGCATAAAGAAAAAACAAGATACATCATGTTGATATCTATTTCATTTTTTAAAAAAAAATGAGAAGTTTTTGAACTTGATCTGTCTCCATTATACTAGTCTCCATGAAAAAATTATTACACAATTGTGAAAGAAAATAAAATAATTACTTTAAGATAAACTTATTTTAGATATATGGTAAGGTAATTTTCTTATACAAAGAAATAATTGATCACTAAATATATATTAATTTTGCATTAATCATATACAATCAAAACTAATAAAAATACTTAATATAATAATTCCATAATCTTTAATTAAAATCCTCTCAAACCTGGGAGAATCGAGTTGAGCCCCTTAATAATGAAGTATAAGATAGATATCATTTTAAATCCTATGGTTTAGTTATTTTTTGAACAAATCTTTGAATTTTATAATGGATTAATTTTGCATTTGAACTATTAACTTGATTCAAATTAAACTGTACCCTTAATCATTATTAAAAACTCATGTTAAAAGAGAAAAAATTGCTAAAATACCAACTTATAACTTTTAATGACGACTTTTTTTTTTGTTGCTTTTGACTTACTTTAATCGCCAATTCTTGAGAAAAAAAAAACCCAAATAAGGTTCTAGTGAAGGTGGATTGCTTCATCTACAACTATAATTAAGAGTAATAAAAAGTCCAAAGAGATGAGTTAGAGAGAATAATGGTCTTATCAAGCTAATTTTGAAGATTGAAATTGAAGCTTCAATTTATGGTCTTGGATTATGCTATTTGATTGTTTGGGGTAAATTGTGTACATTTTGAATTAAAAGAATCCCAAGAAGGTGATTCTATAGATGTGCGAAGAGTGGGGTAATTTTGTTTCCTTGTGAATTCATGAATTGTATTAATGGCTTTGATGTGTATGAGTTAAGCATTTTGGATTAAGAATGATTTTGACAAAATTATTGTGCATGCATAAATATGGGTGGACGTTGGGCTAAATTCCATATAGTTGTTGCTAACAATAACTATAATGAGGTTATGAGTTATGTACTGATATCAATTTGTCTAAATTCAATGTTAGTTGTTCGAATGTAGTATGCTAAATAATCCAGTATACAATATGATCATTATTAGTGTTGGTTATGTGAATGCATAAATTTGCAACTTAATTTTGATCTCAATTTAAAAGTTCATAACTTATTGATTTTATGCTTTCCATGCAGAAACATAAGTACAATGATCACTTTCAGTTGTTTGATGCACAAACATATTTTCGTGGAATAATGATATTTTCGACGTTACAATAGACGATGTCAACATTATAATGTTACCTCATGTTTTATCATTGTCTCGTTATAGCTTGCTATGTTACAATGGTAGTTGTCATAATACTCTAATACTATAATATAAATGAATACAAAAATGGAGGTAAAAAGAGTTGTAAAAAAATACTATGGTTGTAATAATGCTTTGATCACTACAATATAGTTGTGATCATCAGTTGTATTTAAGAGTTCTATGCTTTAATTTGATCTCAGTTATATTTATAGGATCTATTTTAGTTTCTAATTGCACTAATGTACTGCAATTATGTGATAATGACTTTTAACCTGATTTTTCATATATTAATATTTTCAATTTGAATGACTAAATGTCAATGCTTATTGATACATAATATAACATTACTATAAATATAATATACAACATCATTGTTAACATAATATATAATATCACCATCAAAATATAAACTAAAAATGGATATGAAATATAGATTTATTTCTCACCTATAAATGCATCATTAAATTATTGTCTCATACATACTCATCACAAAATTATTCTGAACAACATACTCTTCGTAAAATGTCATCAAACATATAACTCAACATCCTATTACACTTAAATACATATTCAACATAATTCATTACAAAATTTTATTGAAATATATAATCAAATGAACATTCATAAAACTAATATCTTAACATCAAATTGTTTTGAAAATGTTATAAATTTTCACATAATCAAACATAACACTGAATCACATTAATTCTTCCTTTCTTTAAAAAATGCTGGATAGACTGAGCTATCAATGGGTTTTGGTTATGGTAGTTTTGTAAAAGTTATTGTACTTATGTGTCTATGGACTAGTAGTGCATGGCTACTAGAGATAATTTGGTACTTATGGCTTGGCTAGCCACAACTCTTTAACTAAAGATTGAACTAATCTCATAAATCCTTATCTAGGTACCTAAAAAAAGGCTATTAGTGAGTTGGTTTGCTAAATGAGATTGAAGCTATTTGGGTTGATTGGGTTAGGTTGCTAGGCAGTTTGAAGGGAGATTGTTTTGGCTTATGCTGCGGTATAGTTGAAGGTTAATAAAATTTATTTCTTAGTGTAAGTATAAACAAATAGAGTTATGAACTACATAACAAACAATATAAAGGCATCTCAAATGGCGTCTGGATATGCACTCCAAAACCTGTAAAGACTTTTATACTATTGTTCCTTTGCTCTTTTCTTTGCATGTTAAATATCAATATAATACAAAGTGCCAAAAAAAGAGAGAAGTAATGTTAAGATAAAATACCTGATTAACTTTCCCCTTATAAAACCACTTAGTATGTCTTAATAGCTTGCATTCTACTGCATCGTAAAATGTTATTCTTTCTTGTCATTTTGTGGAATTTTAGAATTCATCAGCGTCTTTTATACCTCTTAGGTCTAACAGGGGGTCTCTTTGATGGAGGAGGATTAATGGGGTCTAATTTAGTTCTAAGCCATAAATTAGGGCCATTTCATGGGCTTATAATAAATGAGTTTGTGGTCATATACTTGTCCTTACCATAGCAAGCATTGACTTAGTGTTCAAGTTCATTTTTTTGATAAAAGATGGCAAAATCTACACGTATCCACAAGGTAACATTAGTGAGATCCTATCCAAAACATGGGAATTTTCTACTTTCCAAGTCAACTATGTATTGCTAATCTTTAGGCTTAACCAAGGACTTACCCCCCAAACTAATCTAGCACCCAATATGTAGTACTAAGCTTCACTTTCTCTAACATTCTTTGGATCTTTAGGCATATAACCACTCTATTCCTACTCATTTTATCCTTGTTAATATGAATCCTCTTCATTAGGGTAGTTTTTAATATCCTCAAGCAAAGTAATAACTGGTTTATTCTTAGTACTAACTATTGATGCACTAAATATTTCAGATAAGTTGTTCAATAGCATATCACATCTAGGCCTGAATTCAATGGAAATCATATATTAACAATATTAAAAATCAACAAATAAAAATAGTCCAAATAAGTTGTAACAAGATTTGAAGCATAACTTATAATGAAAACGTGTTAGCTCTAGTACTTTAGAGGGATTCTTTGTAGCCACTCAATGCATTAATAACAACAACCTTCAATGAGTCCATATTATACTTAAACTCAACCTTAGTTATTGTCTTCTAGTGACATACATCATGTTACAAACTTATCTTTAAACTACGTTTGGTAGTTGACATACAAAGCGTACACAGAATCTTGTATCATATTCTAAAAGAACCTATTTAAAGGTTGGAACTTACCCTACATATATAAGACAACAACATAATTGATTCATAAAATAATCTTATATAATTAAGAACTAATAAATTAAGAAAAAGTTATCTTTTTTCTATCTGATATGAATGTCAAACCATCTCCTCTTATCAATCCAATGTCTTGCAACAAAAACTTAATACACCATGTCTAATTATCTTTTTTCTAAACATCAATAATAGTATATGTGATAAGATATTGTTATTATTAGGGTCTAAGTTGATGGTAGACATCAATTGACTTAATGAACTTTTTAAAATATCAAGCATTTCAAACTTATTAATAGTATGCACCATTTCATAGTAATCTCTAATCCTATTGTATTATCTAGCGTCATCATCATATATCTCCTTCATTGCCAACTTTTTAGCTCTCACTATCATTTATTTGTTCACATAGTTAAACCATTTCTTATCGGATGGTTTGCATCTTTACGTTAAGGTATCACCTAAAATATTTCAATTACATCTTGATTATCCATCTAGTATTGGTATGTCTTTTCTTCAATGATTTACTACATGAATCGAATGTGTAATATGTCTCAAAAACACATAATGTTGTTTCGCTAATTTGAGAGACATAAATAAACCATTTACATCTTTTTTTCGCAAACTACCTTCAATCCATGTGTTTCGCTTTCACAAACTTCACATCATACCTTCTTTCATATCATATTCCTTAAGTACTTGCCTAACAATAATTAATGATAAGAAAATCATATCCACCATTAATTTGGGGTTTGTTGTGTCCACCTTCGAATCAAATTTGAAGCTAGACCTATTGACATTATCACCATTAAAATCAACAAGAATAACTAACTCATTAGTACCTCTTTGTCAAAGGAACAAAGTTTGACTTGTTGTTGTACACCTACATGACTAGAATGCACACTATCTTGCGTTAGTCCCACTAACATCAGGTTTAGCATTTTTCATGAGATCAACTTGTTCTTCCAAATCATACTCATTGTTATTAAACTCCTCACCGTCACTAACATTTTCATCAAAATCATCCTCACCAACAACACCATTAATTACACCTTTATCCATATCAGGATCATTAAACCCATTGGTACCACCTTGACCACCACTCTCATTATGAGCATTATCATCATCATCACCACTACTTCATTACTATTATGCCTATAATCACCCTCGTCACTAATTTCATCACCACACTGCTCACTGTGACAACCATCATAACCTTTACCACCATCATCATTGTCATTACCATCATTCGAATTATTGCCAAGAATTAGTCCAGCAACATGTTCAACAAGTGTTTCAGCTTGCCTAGGAAGAGCAACCCTCGAAGGTGCAACACTAGCATTTATATCTTATTGTGGAGAATCATCATTGCTATTTAGCATAATAAGAGATGCCATGTCATTATCATAAACTAATTTGAATCTAAAAAGACTTACCTTGAAACCTAGCAAATAATTTAGAAACCAACCGCAAAAGCTAAAAATTTAAATTTAGTGAAAAACAAAACCTAACCTATTGATTATTCGAATCAAGAATGGTAGGTGTGTAGTTTGAATTCTACAATAAAGAACTCTTGATAAGTTCAAAATATTTTTCTAAAGAACCAAAGAGGAAGGAACCCTCACAATAATTTTCATTCACTAACATTGTTTCTACTTAAACTTATATCATTTTCAAATAAGATTTAAAGCAAAACATAAGACTGAAAAGTAAATATCTTAAAACCAAAAAAATAAAAATCCTAAAATTGAAAGATAATATCGTTAAAAAAATCCTATATTTAGTGATTTCTCAAAAGTAAATACTTTGTGGAAAAATTTTACCACTTTAAGATTCATAAATCCTGTAGCATATCTTCTTGCAAGTCATCCGCCAAAATTGTATTGCTTTAGTTACATTGGTTAAGTTATGTTTTCTGTGCGGGCCTTTGTAAGAGTTCTTTATTTTAGAATTAATTTAAATATCTTAAATTAACCTATTAAATGTTTCTTGGATCCTCTTGACTCTTACTTTTGTAATTAGCCTAATTGGAACACGTGATGAATTATTTAGTGATTCTTCTTAATTCTCATCATCCCCCTTCTTCTCAAAAGGATTCGACCTCGAATTATTACCTTTGTTGGATTTCGTTACATATTGATCATTATTTTTTTCTATTTGTTACCTTACATTCTCATGTACTTTCTTCGCCATCTCAACCTTCTTTTGATCATCCAAACTAGTCTTCTCATCAACTTCTCCCTTCAAGTGCTTCAAAGACTCATGGTCAATATGAATAATAAATTCCTTCGACCATAAGTAATGTTGCCAAGTATCTAGTACTCTTGCTAGTACGTATAGCTCATTATCATATGTTGGGTAATTCAATATGCCCCATTTAGCTTTTTATTAAAGTAAGCTATTGGCCACTTCTCCGGTACTAGAACAGCTTCAATGTCGTTTTCTGAGGTATTAAACTCAATGGAGCAACACATAATCTTTCTTTAATTACATTGAATGCATGATCTTTTTCGTTGTCCCATTTAAATCAATTGATTTCTTAATAATTTCGTTGAGTGGTGCAACTAGTGTATTAAAATCTTTGACAAATCAATGATAAAAACTAGCTAAACCATAAAAACTTCTTACCTCCATGATTGATTTAGGTATGGGTCATTCTTTGATAGCTTTCACTTTCTCCTTATCTACTTTAATTTCTTTTGTGTTAACAACATAATTAAGAAACACAACTTTTTTCATGCAAAAAAAGCATTTTTTTAAGATTGGGATATAGTTATTGCTTTCTCAAAATATCAAGCATACATTGCAGATGCTCAATATACTCATTTAGGTATTTACTATACACTAAGATATCATCAAAATAAACCATAATAAATCTACCTATAAATGCATGCAATAGATGATTTATTAACTTTAAAAAATGTGTTTTGTGTGTTAATTAGACCAATAAGTATTGCCAACCACTCGTACAACTAATTTTTAGTTTTAAAAGTTGTTTTTCATTCTTCGCCCTTTTTCATCCTAATTTGATGATAACTACTTTTCAAACCAATTTTTGTAAAAATATATTACCCTTACAATCCATCCAACATGTCATCTAACCTAGGAATGGATGTCTATACTTCATTATAGTATGGTTGATAGACTTGTAATTAACACACATCCTCTAACATTTATGCTTTTGAGGCATAAGTAGTATCAATACCATGTAAGAACTCATTCTTTCCCTCATATATCATTTAGCCATTAACTCTATAACTTGCCTTTGAAGTTCCTTTATCTTTTTCAGATTAATCCTATAAGTTGGTCGGGTAGGAATTGTAGCACCTGAAATAAAATTAATTCGATATTCTATTCATTTAATGGGTGACAAACAACTCAGAAAATCATCAAGAAATACTATCATCATATTTCTGTAATAATTAAAAAAAAAAGGCAACACTAGGCATAGACTCATTAAATTTGTTAGTGTTAAACATATCCCTTTGCACAAAATACAAACATAGATTGGTTTGCATAAAAAACATTATTGAAATTACTTGTCTTAGCATAAAAGCTCACATGTTTCTTTTTTTCTCTCTTAATAGCTTCTTTTTTCACTTATTTGCATGATCGCGCTTTTTTTTCTCTTTATATCTCTTTTTTTCTCTTTACTCTGTTTTGTACTTTTTTTTGAACTCTCTGTCTTTTTAGAACTTTCACCTCCAATCATTTTTGTTTCAAAGCTGTCAGGCTTGCTAACTCTCTTTAATTTCAGTTAATCTTTAGACACTTGCTTTGTGATGGAGGTACAAAAGTGATAAATCTTTGTCAAAAGTATATTCGTTTTTGAACCCACCATGAATTACTTTCTTATGGAATTGTCAAGGCATGCCCAATAATGTATGACCCACATGCATCATAACAACATCACACAATACTTCATCCTTGTACTTACCAATTTAAAAAAAGAAACTAACCTTGCCACAATCATTGAACACTCTAACTTATATAAGTTAGGATACTTTAAGATTGGTAAGTTTAGTTTTTAACTAAAGTAGTGCTAGCGACATTAATGCAACTTTCCCCATCAATGATTATACCACGTACCTTATTATTAATGTGGCATCCTTTGTTGCTCCATATTATCTTCCATCACTTAGACACTCAATGCATGCCTAGTCACAAGTACTTCAACCTCAACTAGATACTCTACTTCGTCATCAAAAATATTATTAAGTGATGGTATTCAATCATCTTTACTTTCGCTTTTCTTTGCCAATTCTCCATTATTACATACAATCATAACCCTGTCATTTAAACTCTATAAAGCTATATGCCCTAAACTAAGATGGCAAAAGAACTTCATGTCACAGTTATAAGTTTGTGATTCAGTTTTACCTTCCCTTTTGTTTTCTTTAACAAATACTTCATTTTTCCTTTTAGGTGGCTTGGGTTTGGACTTAAAAAAAGTCTCTTATCTTTTTAGCTAATCTACCTCTATGAAATAAAAGAGCTTGAATTTTGAGATGATCAACTACACTTCCTCTTTAGCTATCGTTCCATCTTTATTGCCATATGTACGATGTCCTCTAACTATGCGTAGCGCTGTCAGATTGATAATTTTTGTGTTCAACCCATTCAAAAATCTACCCATGTTTGCCTTTTTAACCTCCTATATGTTATCTTGAGTTATAGTCACCTCCATCTCTTTATAATAATCATCCACGTTTTAGATTCTTGAGTAAGGCTCTACAATTTCTAGTATAAGTCCTTATAATAGTGGCTTAGGATAAATTTTTTTCCTTACAATATCCTTCATTATATCTCAAGTCTTAATAGGTTTCTCATGGTTTTTTCTTCTAGTTATTATAATGATCCCACCATATAATGGCACAATCAATACACTCTATGGCTATAAGTTTCACCTTTTTCTCCTCTAAATAATTATGATCCTCAAAAATTAACTCGACATTCTCTCACTTTAAGTATGCTTTAATGTCATTCTTCCCTTAAAATAAAGGTATCATCATTTTAATGCTCCCCACATTTTGGTCAACTCCATCTCACCATTTAGGATCTTTCTTAAAGTGTTGTCTGCGCCTTCCTGCCCTTTTTTATGAACTTATCTATGCCACTAATTAATACTTAATCCTTGTCTGTCTTAATCTCACTCTCATGATCCTAATCAAAATCATGTATGGGTTGCTTTTTAATATTAAGGACTCTTTAAGGTTGAAGCTCTTACAAGTTAGCAATAGTAGCATCTTATCAATCCATTTGATTTTGAATTTCATCAAGCACCGCATTTATATGTTCAAGTTGTTGGTGTATAACTTGTGTCAGAATGTATGGTTTTTGTCTCTTGTTTTTTTTTTTTTTTTGGCTTGTTGACTTATCCTTGGAATACATATTGAAACTACATAAAATTGTTAGATTTTTTTTCTTTTTTTTGCCTTATAACACTCTCTTACATGTTTATGCTCAAATAATGTTACTCATGCTCGTGTTTTTACTCTTCATTGGGTTTTCCTAAATCGAATTTTACACTCTTTAACCTTTTTTTAACTCTTAGTTTTCTTTATTGAATTAATAGAATCCAATCAAGATTTAGCTTAGGAAATTCAAATCAACAAAAACTTTTTTTTAAAAAAAAGAATGTTATAAAAGCAAAAAAAATAAATTAAGAAAAAATGGACAAAATATTTTTTTGGGAAAAAAATTAAGAAAGATACGACACAAGACAGATATGATACAATGACTTACTGTATCATTGCTTTAATATATGATTTCTCACTTCCTTTCTTTGGGCTTTCTTTCTTTTGTTCATATTTTTTCTTTTTATCTTTTTTTTTTTACTATATCACATTAAAGCAAAGATGAAACAGATCATGATTTTTAAAAATCAAAGATCCAACGAAAAAAAAGAACAAGATAACAAAGAACAGTATGAAGAAAATGAAAAGCTCAAAATAGGATAGTTGAACCTGATTTTTAAAGCCAATTCTGATACTACATGATGGGAAAGTTAAAAGACTTGCCTTCAAATCAAACAAGTAATTTGGTATCTCTCCTAAAACTAAAAATTTAGGTGCCTAATTTTTCAAACCAACCTTGGTACTAAATAAGATGAACTTACACAAAAAAAGAAAAAAAAATGTGAGACCTAAAAACAAGATAGATCTCCTAGAAACGAATCTATGTGATGATTGCAATTTATTGCTTATATCAAAGCAACAACTTTGGTGTAATAAAGACGCCATAATCAATTATGAAAATATTGATTGATAAGTCAAAGATGAACACCAGAAAATTCTTTGATAAGTTCACATATTCCAAAAAAAAAAAAAAAGAAGAAGAAGAAGAAAATACTAAGGAAGAAGTAACCTTACAAATGTTTTATTCCATTCCAAAGTTGTTTCTTACAAAGCTTGTACCATTTTAAAATAGGTTAAGAGAAAACGTAAAATCAGGAAACAAATATCCTAAAATTAGAAAGGAAATATCATGTATTAGAAAGCAAATAATAGTAAATATTATTCACCATTTTTGGAAAGTAAATATTCTACAACAGATCTTTGCTCACATTAAGTTCTACAACTAATATTCTTACATCTTGTATCTGGCCTATGTAATAGATCTTTTAATGATACTCCTATGTTCATATCATTCTCTTTCTCTTGAAAAATATTTATCCTCAAATCTTCAAATAATGAGGTGAATCGGATAATATCACCTATATTGTTTCAATATATATATATTTTTTAATCTCCATATCACACTTTTTTTCTTCTTGTTTTCTTTTTGTGTGTGTTGAATTGAGAAAGAAAGAATTAGCTCGACATTGAAAATAAATATATATAAAGGATAGGCAAACTGAAAACAAAAACCAACTCTGATACCAATTGATATGAGCCCTAAAGGATTTACCTTGAAAACCTAGCAAGCAATTTGCAAAACTACCTTAGAAGCTAAAATTTTAGATTCAATGAAAAAAAGAAATATTGATCTCATTGATTACTTGAATCAAGAACCATAGTTATGTGGTTTGAATGTCACAAGGAAGAACCCTTAATAAGTGAATAGTTCTTTAAAGAATCAAAAAGAAAATAACCCTTATAATAGTTTTCATTCACCAATGTTGTTTCTAAGAGAGCTTATAACTTTTTTAAATAAAGCTAAAAGAAAACATAAAATCAAAAAATAAATATCCTAAAATCGAATAGGAAAATATCTTATGATAAAAAAGGAAATATCTTATCCTAAAAAGCATATAATAGCAAATAATTCGACCATTTCTATAAAATAAATACTTTGCAACAAATCTTTGCCCATATCTAGCTTCATAAGTCTTACAACTAATTTTCTTGTAATCCAATTACCAAAATCATGTTTATTTAATTATATTGATCAAGGTATTTTTTTCTTTCTGGCTCATCATAGAATTTATTATTCTATAATCAGCGTAGATATCTTAAACCAACATATTAAGTGCTTCTTGGACTTCTTGACTCTTGCTCTTATAATTAACCCAATGAAAACATGTAATAGATATTCTATTAATGCTTCTTGATCATCATCATACACATTATGACTAAGATTACTATGTCTATTACCACGATGCTTAGGACCTGCAGCTCTGTAAACTGAATGGCTTGTACGACTCTACCCCTATAAGATGCAATACATCCTTTTATAGGACTACAAATTCCTTCATTTAAGGCATCTAAGCTAGTTAATGTATGGGTGGGCATGAACTCCACTACATATTATATATATATATATATATATGAATATACCTAATATTCTTATATGTGATATTCAATATGTCCAATACGAAATCATTTGCATCTAAAAGTGTCAAATCAATCTCAAATGTTTGATTAGGGACTGTGTAATAAAACTTCAAAGTCTCTTCCGATACACCATTATTCTTCGAGATGTTCATTAGTTCTATGATGTTAAACATATGTGTTGTCAACATCATTAAACATATGAACTTGATCTGAACTTTAACATATTTAAGCACATAAACAAACCGCTCATCATGGTACATATGACATGTGAACATGAAGGATGCCATTTGTATAGTCTAATTACAAAAATGAGTAAACAAAAATAAAAAACGTTAGGCATATCTTTTAGGTATGTTTTTTGTTCACCTGTAAAATATTACATAGATATTATTAATCGATACATGCATAAACTTGCAACAACTACTTTATATACACTCTTATATATTCAGCAGCCAATATTAACATGCAAAGGAAACAAGTATGCTCCCACCATTTATTTCAACCATTAATTACAAATTCAAAATAAAAACAAAAAACCCCAAAATCTCAACATATGGGGCGTACATCGATCAATTTTATTTGAATGGTGCATACTCAATATTGAAACAATACACAAGAAACCAAAAACAAACATCCATATCGATCAATTTGGTTTGGACACAGTGAACATGTATACTCAATATTAAAACAACACGCAATGAACCTAAAAAAACATTGAGACCACCATATATTAATGTTCGATGTTGACATATTGGGACCATATGCTTACATAAATATGAACAAATTAAACAATCTAAATGAATATAAAGTTAAAATAAGTCATTAGCCACATACTTAGTTTTTGATTCAAGCAACAAGCATTACAATTTATGAACACAAATGATTGATACCTAAGGCTTGTCACTAGGCGAGTGAAGTGAGAACTAGAGAATGATAAAGTGTCACTAGGGATTTTGGTAAATTCGTTCATGGGTTAATGACTCTAATGATAATTGTTCCATTTATTCTGCAAAATAATAAAATCGCGAGATTACCTTACAAAATTTTAATTATTTTTACAATAATTGACAATAAAATTCAATTTAAACTAAATCAATAATCCAAATATAAAATTAACCTACGATAAAGTTTAAAAACTTATTCAAAAAACAATCAAATTACATAATATAAAATTATACTTACCCTTAAATATAAAGTAAATCACTGTCAATATAAACATGTGAGTCAATAGTTAAAGGGATAGAGGGAGAACTTGATAATTACACTTTAAAATATAATAATAATAATTATTAGATAATTCTTAATTTTCAAATTATGATAATTAAGGATTAGGAAAGAAAATATCGACTTACATTTTCTTTTTAATTATTATGAACAAGTTATATTAATAAAAACATTTATCTTTTGAATGAATTGAATTGACAGAAACTTTTATTTTCTTATTTTTATTAAAAATTCGGAACCTGATAAAGTTCCTGAGCCACATTTCCTACCTACCTCCCCTAAAAAAACAAAAAAAGCTGCAAGTAGTCAAAGGGAAATGGAATGATATGCATGCAAGTTGCAGATAATTTAACATTTGGACAATTTTGTTGGTCCCACTTAGGTTATGGGAATATGGATTTTGCACGAAATTATCACATCAATAACATAAAATATAATGAGATGCCACAAAAGTTCTCAGTAGTCGCAAATGTCAATTTGATGATGTTTTGTTAGATTTATATCATATAATTTATCATTACTTTTTATCATTAAATAAAATATTATATCATCAATAAATAAATACATTTTAAATAAAATCATAAATAAATAAATATTTTTAATTTATCTATAACTTTTTTAAAACATAAAATTTCCTTATCTTTTTTAATTATGTAATTTTTCAAATAACATGGCTTTTATATATCATTATGATTTTATTGATTAAACTAATCCAACTCACTATCACAGAATGATTAAAAATTAAAGAAAGAAAGAAAGAAAAAATAAATAAATGCCTTAGGTTGCTTATAGATCAAACCAAATATTTATAAAATGTAAAACATATCATCAAAATCTTTCTTTATTTATAATTAAAAATAAAAAATATCAAATTACTGAAAAGTTAACCTTTTGATTAAGCAAAATATATTTTTTCCTCATTTTACTATTTAATCAACTTACTCTAATTGCCCATCATGACGCCATTATCTTGTCTTTTTCTTTTCAATAAATTTTCTTATTAACCATGTGACATAATACAATAAAAAATTAAAAAAATTGGATGGATAAAAAAAGAAATTAAAAATATTAATAACAAAATAATAGTTTTAGTGAGCAAATCAAAGCAACCGATTATTTTACTATAAATAAAATCGGATTTATTATGCAAGTTTTTAACAACAACACAAAATCTTGGCGAAGGGATCCAAAAACGACAAACAAAGATTGTCGTCACACAATCTATTAAATTAATGGGAACATTAACCCCACTTGTATGTGACACGTAGCTATTGGTTCAACATTCAATTAATGTACTTTTTTAATGCTAAAACGCACAGGCAAATGATAAGAGGCACCAAAAAGGGGTAGGAAATGGGTAAAAGAAGTTCATTGCACCAGGACCATAAACTAAAGTTCTGACTCACTGGCATTATTAATACATTGAATCAAAGATAAGATTCAGATAATTAAAATCCACCAAGTTGTAATGGAAAAAGACTGACGGTGACGTTGATCTTTGGCTCCGAATATCACGTACCTTTTTTATTGTGGTGGGTATAAATATAAAAAATTTAAAAAAAATAAAAATATTAATTTAAAAATTTAATGTAAAAAGTTAAAATTTTTATTTTTATAAATTAATAATTATTTAATATTATTATTGAGAGAAATTTGACATTTATAATGATTGTGAGATTAGGTGGAGAAATATTTGAGGGAGATTCAATAAGAGGGATAAGCAATAAGCTCGTGGTGGCAGATAAGGAAAAGGAAACGTGATCTATAGGTGTCCACACAAAGAGAAATCAGGCACGTGGAGTTCCCTGTTCATTTTCACGGGCGCCCACTAGGCTGGGAATGCGTACTGACATGTTATTTTCGTTCTGACAACGACCCCATTTTGTCAATCATGCTTCTCCGTCCCCCCCCTGTAACCATTGCTCACGCCTCTTCTGGTCTCTTCATGCAATAATCTTTTCTTTTTATATTTTTATTTTTATGGATTTTATTTTAAATTGTTAAAAATCTTAATTAAATAACTCAATTTCCAAAATATAGAATGCTCATCTCATTTGAGATTTATTTTAAAGATTTATTATCATGATATGTTTTTAATTTAAATTATCATTTCCTTGATGATGTTCTGATTTTTTTTTTGGGCTATTTAAAAAGAAAACATTAACTTCCATATTTGACTGCAAGAGAATAAAGTGTTTGCTTATTCTATAATGGTTGTGAAAGGCAGAAAATTATTTTTAAAATTTTTAATGGATGTAAAATTTTTTAAAAAAATTAAAAAATATTTCCTTTTGAAGAAGGAAACATAAAGTAGTAAGATTTGAAGCTGGGTTTGATTGGTTAGTCTTTAAAAAAAAAAGAACAAGAAAGGGTAAAGAAAGGGTGTCACTCTTTAAGAGAAAGGCCAACATGATTTCAAGCACGTTGGATTTGACCAACAAATCCTGACGCTGACATTAAAAAATCTGCTCTGTGTTCACATAACGCGCATTCATTCTCTCCATCTTCTTAGGAAAGATCCCAAGTGTCCATTCTCCCTAATCATTTCAAGAAATGAAGAATAACCATTTTCAGTGTCAATTTTATGCATAAATTAAGGGGAAAATAACAATTACCACATTTTACTTGTTACATTATTTGTTCTGATAATATATGATTTAATTTTCAGTTTCAAAGTTATTTCATTGTATGACCTTTTGATTTTTTTTTTTATATTTGTAAATATATTTTGATATTTTTGAAAAAAATTTATTATAAATAATAATTTTTTATACAACTTTGAAAATATGATTGATCCGAACGGATAGAAACTTAAAAAATAAGAAAGAGATTTGTCCGACTGAATCAAAATTTTGTTTCTAAAAAACTTATTTAATTCATAATAGCATACATGCTTTTTTTAGTGATGCTTTGGTTGGTAAATTGGTTTTTTAAAAACGTTACCTATTGTATTAAGAATTTTTTTTAAAAAAATTAAATATCTAACTCGTTTGATGATATAATTCTCGTGAAAAACTAATTTATTTGAAATCTCATCAAGTGTGAAGGAAATGGATTGATATCAGACTCTTAATTGAGTTAGGTATGTAAATTAATTTGATTTGATTAGAGTTGTCTGGACATGCTCAACTAAATATTTTTTTTTTGTTAATTTAATGAATTAATTTTTTATATCAATTTTAAAACAAATAATATTTATATAATTTTATATTTTCATGGAAAAAGATTTTTGGTTAATCTAAACTTCTGTTAATTTTTTTTAAAAGATGATTGAAAAATGTTTTGATAATTTATTATTTTACTGTAATACAAAAATGATTGTATAAAATCATACCTATGATTTTGTTAAATTGTTATTTGTCAATATCTTTTTAAAAATTCAACATAATTCAACACATAAAATCTTAATTTTATTTTTATAATATAAAATAATATTAAAATAATTTATTTGAATCAATATATTATTAATATGTTTTGAAATGTTAGTTTTTAATAATAATTTTAAAAGCATTTTATAATATATTTTAACAGTCAAATTCACATGTAAAATTAATTAAAAAAAGAACTAAATTATAAATTGTATGATAGACTGAAAATTGTCTGAGATATTTCTCATAAGCTCAATCAAATTTTCTTTATATATTTTATATAACCCATTTTTGTGTAATCCCACCACATCTTACACTGTAAATAACTTTAATTTCTTTGAGATGCCAAACTTCCTGTCATTGAACCAAAATGACAAAGTAATTTTCCAAGTTAGCTCAAAAGAAACTAATTTAATTAATGAGGTATCATATCAAAGAGGGATAATATTATTTATTTATTTAAGTTATTTTGATATTTAAAAAAATATTAAATATGATAATTTAATAAAATTAATAATTAAAATTGTCTTTATTTATTATGCTTTTTTGTTAGACAATATGAGCGTTCTAACATAAAAAGAATTTGATTAAGAAATTGAAAATTGGTGTTCGGCTCTGCGAAAAGAAGAAAGGAAGGGAAAATAAAATTCATGTAGGCCCAACCCAAGTCCATATCATGGCCTAAACACTAATGTGAAGCTCAATTCTAAGGTTCCACTTTTTCTTTTTGGAGTTATTCTAAAAGTTTTCTAACATTATCTAAGAAAATGTCATTTGATTTAGCAATTCTATGAAAAGTAATATATTCTGATTATATAAATTAACAAATTGTCTCTATGTTAAGTGTATGTCATTCTTACACCTTAATGAAAAGCTTAATGATGCTCGAGAGTTGTGACTTAATTGACAAAGCAAGTTGAATTTGTGGAAAGAGCTTTCGGACTCGATTCGGATAAAGTTTTTAAAAAATACATCAATAATAAATTTTAATTAAATTATTAAAATTCACCCAATTTTCAAGGGGCATAAAAAAAAAAAAAGCAAGATGCCTTTGTGGTGGTTAACATCACTCACATAATTTGATTATGTTCCTTTTGATTAGAGTATTTTGACATGTGCATAATTAATTATGGTGGGAGTTGGGTATGAATGATATCAATTCAGAAGGGTCTTAATATGTCTTAATCATTATCAAATCATTGTTCAAACTTTTTGGTTGCATTGGTTTCATCCATAACTTTCATTGTGGTTCCATTCCTTATCTTTCATTTATCTTTAAAAAAATTCATATTTTCTTTTTTATATTTTTGAAATTTTGATTTTTCTTATCCACAAATGACACCTGTTGGAAGATGACAAAAATATGATAATTTTTATTTAATTTGACTAATTATTTTTTTTATTCAAACCAGGATAATTTTGTTACAATTTAGAATTACTTATTATTTGATAAGAGAATTAGGGTTTAATAAAATGTTAGATTATAAATTATATTGATTTTGATATTATTTATTTTAAATAGAAAATATTCAATTTAAAAACTAACTTATTAAATAAAATAACTCTTTTTTACCTATAAAACTAATAACTTGTTCATGAAAAATTTATGCCAAATTTCTTAAAACCTTGCCCATGTGGCACTAAGCTTGCTACAATGTCCTTATTATTTATCTATTTTTTTCTTTTTCTTAATATCTAAATTCATTTGCATATATTATGAATCATATTTGTAGGCCTTTTAATGTCAAGAATATTATTTTATAGTTTCTTTTTAAACCAAATGTGTTCATTATTTTACGGGACATCATGATTTGTCATAATAGTTATTATTATTTTTTAAAGACAACATTATAATTGCATCCAAAGCTTATTCAATGGTGTTAATATATATATATATATATATATTACAAAATATTTTTAAAATTAACTCCAAATAATAAGATTGTATATTACAAAAATTTAAATAATATAATCTAAAACATGGTCTGGGCCTAAATGGTTGACGAGCCCATACTTAACATCCAGTCCATTACTGAGCCCATGGTGCCACTTTTATACAAACCAGACATCCATGATCTTTGGGCCAATAACCCAAAGGGATGATTTTATTTATGTCACTGTCTTTCTACCTTGGATTTATCAATCACATTATATTTAAATTGAATACTAATCTTTATGGTAAAGTTTGAGAGACCCGCTGTTATCAATTAGATATACTCATATTATTAATTACTAAAAAACATCATTTTTGAAAAAAAAAATAATTACATTATTAAATATATTTGTTGCCATAAAATAGCTTTAATGCTAACCTTAGTCTTACTGCTTACATTAGAAATTACACAAAGAATTAATGAACTTTACTGTATAATGTTACATTATGAAGACAATAAACACGACAAATGAATTCGACAAAAGTTATCAAATTTAAAAGGCACAACTCATCTTGTATTTGTAACTTAAAATATTGATCACATTGCAATGGTTAGCTTGTTATAGCAGGAATTTTGATTATTTTATTTTATAACATGACTATATAATATTGATTCATTTTATTAAGATCGAATAAGCATGAAATCTAGTTATGTATTTGCTTTAACATTTCAAATTTAGAATATGTGTTGGCGGTTCATTAATTAATATGAATCATGAACTATTGACTTCATGCTGTCTATCATTCCAATACATTAGCTATGATCTCATGCAATGCATATAAATCATATTAAATATATATTAATAAATTTATAAATAATAATATTAATAAATTATTTAAAATTATAATTTTAAAATGTAAATTAAAAAAATTAATAAAGTTATTAAATTTAACTATAAAATTAATCAAATTATAAATTATAAAAATAATTAAATATTACATTTGTTTGGTAAATAATAATTGAATAGTTATTAATCCCAATGATACACATGAAGAAATAATAATTGTAAGCAAAGTTAATGTATTTATAGAGTTCTTAAACTCAAATATTTTAAGATAAATATTATCAAAATAATAAATTTTGAATTAATATTTTAAGTTAATCATACTTTAACTCAACAATAAAAAAATTATAATTGGTAAAAAAATGAGAGTTAGAAGTGTATTATAATTTTAATTTCTTGTATTTTATTAATTAAATTGTTTCATTTGTTAAAATTTATATATATATATATATATATATATATATATATATTATCAAAAGTAGAATCACATTAATTTCAACTAATATCCAGATTACGGATAATGGGGATCCAAAGTAGAATCACATTAATTTCAACGAATATCCAGATTACGGATAATGGGGGTAGAGAATTCACTCACACCTGACTATCTGCAATTCCTATCATCTTAGATAATTTGTGCTAGCTCATTGGACCATTTAGGGATATGTTGAAAGGAGCAGAGTGCACATTACAAAGCCAATGAATTTATGTCTAGACAAATACTTTCCATTTGCAAAATGCACCATGACCCAGCTAGATTTTCTGTAGAGCTTGCGGTCACTTTCCATACATACATGTGTGTGACTGAACCTGTGAGCCACTAATAAACCCTACTTGATAGCCAACAGCTCACTCTAAAGGACTGTTTTAACCTGTTGAACCTTTTTCACCCCACTAACTACAACTTGACCTGAAGCATTGCTAATGACAATGCTTACAGTAGCCAGCTTCTGTCTCTCATCATGAGAAGCATCATTGTTTAATTTGACCAGTCCTTCCTTCAAGGGTTGTTACCGTGCCTAGATTGTGTGAGTTTGAGTACACCTTGTAATTTCTCTCAGTTCTGCAACTTTTATTTTAGCTACTTGAGCCACTAAATCCAAGAGTGTACAACGCTTTTCATGGACTACCGATTCCTAGTGAGCCAAATATCCCGCAAGCTGTGCGGAAGACTTCTTACATCTCTTGTACTTGCATGTAACTAAAATTACGATCCCAACTCATGTTGTCAGCTGACGCGTTGGACAAGTAAGAGGAAAAGAAGAACTTGAAGGTATTCTAATTACCGATTGCCCTAGGATCGGATGGTCCTTCTATACATCAACCAGTGACCCATTTCCTATCTTTACCTTAAGCCTTTTAGAATCATCCTTCTGCCTCGAAGCAAACTCACCCACGCATAGGAGTTTCCTTTTTTTTATCAACACCCCATTTGGATGAGAGAATGGGAATTGCTTTGCTTTGAGGACCTAGTAACATAGAAAGTCCATCGCCTAGATCAATTGCCACCATTTGTTAGCTAACAAAGTTAGATCAAAAGCTTCAAGGTCTCAAAACCCTCTCCCCCCTCATCCCGCTTGGATAGGCAAAGCCTATTCTATGACTTCCATTGGATTTTCTTGGAGGATTCTTTACGAAGCCACTAGAAACCTACCATTAACATGTTTAATTCATGAGTGAAGGATCTTGGGAGGAGAAAGCAACTCATAATATAGCTATGAATGGCCTGCGCGACAGCTTGAATAAGAACTCTTCTACCGACCTGAGAAAGGAGCTGCCCATGCCATGTTTCTAGTTTCGTTTTAAGTCTCCTTATTGGACTAGAAAGCTCACTTTTCCATGATCATCCTATGATCATGGGGGTACCTAGGTGAGGATCACTCATTAAGGTGTCCAATAAGGACTGATAAAATACAACCTTTTGTTGTGCTAGCTTAGTAGGACTGATAAAAATGCGTGGCTTCTCCATATTTACTTGTTGTCTGGAGATATTCTTGTATTTTTTTAGTATGTTTAACATATGGACACATTCTTCCTCTCAGGCTTTAAAGAATAAGAGATAATCATTAGCAAAGAAGAGGGGAGAAACTCGAAGTTCATTCATGGCAGTGGGGATGCCTTGGATACTTCAACTATTTTTTACTTTACCTTGTAGCGAGGATACACCTTCTACATAGATCAGAACAAGTATGGGGAGAGTAGGTCACCTTTTCTTGGTTTGATCGAACCATAATCCTGCCCATTAACCAAAACACTATAAGTAACTGAGCTTACACACTGCATGAGCAAGTGGACAAAGTGCTTTGGGAACCCCATTGTTTGCATTGTAATTTTTAGATAGTCCTACTCAATTGGTCGTATGGTTTGGACATATCCAGTTTCAATGCAATGTGGCTCTCATTACCTTGCTTGTTTAGTTTCATCGTGTGAAGGGTTTCGTAAGCGACCAGAACAGCGTTATGTATTTAACAGTCTTTGAAAAAGGTTGATTAGTAAAGATTGATTAATAATAAGAGCACCAGCTTTAGTCTGTTGGATAGAACCTTCGATATCAATTTATACATGACATTGTAAAGACTAATGGGTCTGCAATCTTTTGTGGAGCTACGATCCTTTACCTTTGGAATTATCACAATGTGAGTGTTTTTGATGGTTTTTAGGGATCTTCCCCCATTAAAGAAACTGCAAAAAAGTGAAAGATATCATGGCTGAGAGGTTCCTAGTATTTCTGAAGGAAGAAAGCATTCACACAGTCCAGCCCTAGCGCTTTCCTTGGTACCATTTGATTTAAAGCTTTAGCCACTTCTGCCACTGTGTAATCTTTATTTAAAGTAGCCATCTAGGAGGATGATGTTGATGAATTTAAAATACTATTTGAAAGATTCAGCAGAGGATTAAGTCTTCCTCCACCTCAGCAGAAAACTCAACCACCAACGAACATATTCTATCCCCTTCTACTGACTCATCATCCCTTATCTCTTAGTGTACACATGGCAATACATGTAACATTACTCTTCCATGAAATTCTCACCTATTTCCACTATAAATAGTCATCTTCCCAATCTCTTAGATCATTCATCAAGCCTTAAGCTCTCTTATCTCCTCTCTTCTTTTCTCTTATCTTCTCATATATTTCTCTAATTTTTAGGGTTTTGCTCTTTCCTAATTTAGGATTTTACTTTTTCTAATTTAGAGTTTTACTCTTTTTTAATTTTAGGATTTTATCTTTCTCATCAAAAAAGAAAAATAAAATCCTAATTTATTTGTTCTATCCGGATTGCGAGCAAAGCTAAAAGAGGTGTAGTATTACCGGATTCCTACTGTGCATAGGAGATCTGAGACAAAAATTTTTAGGCTGTTTTATCCTAGGGACGACGGGGCTACAGACTGCTGCACACCGAAAGCAAAGTCGCGAAATGTCTTAAAGAAAGTGACTTAATCCGCGACTCAGCCTACTTGAATTTTGGTAATATCTTTCCTATTTACTATTTATTTCAGTTGATACAGTTTGCATCTACAACAATTTTAAGACATTTTGATTGTCATATCTGTTGTTATATCTATTGCTGAAATAATATCTGCTAACGCTGATCTAAATAAATCATTTCGTTTTGAAGGGGCTCATTTCAAAAGATGAAGACAAAAAAATATTGTTTTTCTTAACCATGAAAAAGGTGGCTTATATAATTCGTACAAATATGCCTGTTTTGTCTGATGAATCCACAGATGTTAATAAGAAAAGTTTGGAATCATGGGTAAAAAATGATTTTTTGTGTAAGAATTTTATCCTAAATGGATTATCTGATGATCTTATGACTATTATAATTCGGATAAATCTGTTAAAGAAATCTGGGAAACACTCTAGAAGAAGTATGATACTGAGGAGGCTGGAGTTAAGAAACTTGTAATAAGTAGATATATGAGATTCATGATGATTGGTGACAAGTATGTGGAGACTCAGTCACATAAACTACAAAAAATAGTTCATGAGATCATCTCAGCAGGAATGCCTTTGCCTGAGCAATTCCAAGTAGTAGTTACGATAAATAAGTTGCCCCTTAATTGGAAAGATTTTAAGAATATTCTTATGCACAAGAGTAAAGAATCAGAATCGAAACACCAACCAGAAGTGAAAGAATTAGAATAGGAACTTTTCACGAAACAGATCCAAACCATCACAGGGAAATAACACATTCATGTGTTATAGTTGTAACAAGCCTGGTCATATGGCCAGGAATTACCGGAATAGGCCTCGTCTTGCTCCACAGGCGAGCCTAACCAAAGAGCAATTGATTGCTATGATCTCTGAGGTTAATCTTACTAGAGGATTTGAGGGGTGGTGGGTGGATACTGGCGCCTCTCACCACGTCTGTTTTGACAGAGATCTATTTAAGTCCTGTTCTATATTTGAGGATAAGAAAGTGTTGCTGGGAGACTCCCACTCCATTATTGTTGCTGGTACTGGTGAGGTGGAATTAAAGTTTACCTTTGGAAAGACCATCGTACTGAAGGATGTTCTGCACACTCCAAAGATAAGAAAGAACCTAGTCTCAGGCTATCTTCTTAATAAGGCTGGGTTTACCCAAACCACAGGAGCTGATCTTTACACAATAACAAAGAATAATATCTTTTTCGGGAAGGGTTATATTACTGATGGCATGTTTAAATTGAACATTGACATGAATAAAATATCATATTCTGCCTATATGTTGTGGTCAATTTTAATACTTGGCATGCTAGGCTTTGTCATGTGAATAAGCGATTAATTCAGAACATGAGTAACTTAGGACTCATCCCTAAACTATCTGTAGATGATTTTGAGAAATATGAATACTGTAGGCAAGCTAAGATTACAAAAACCCTACATAGGTCAGTGCTTAGAGAGACTGAACAGCTTGAATTAATTCATTCTGATATTTATGAATTTGATAGTATTTTAACAAGAAATAGAAAAACATATTTCATAACATTCATAGATGACTGTTTTGATTACACTTATGTATATCTCATGAAAAATAAAAGTGAAGTATTTGACATGTTTAAACTATTCTTAACTGAAATAGAAACTCAATACAATAGAAAGGTAAAAAGACTACGAAGTGATAGAGGTACTGAGTATGATTCTGATCCTTTTATTGAATTTTACAAGATCAAAGGAATACTACATGAAAGAATTCCACCCTATTCTCCTAAAATGAATGGCAAAGCTGAAAGAAAAAATAGGACTCTTGCTGAATTAATAGTAGCCACTCTATTAAATTCTGGTGCAACTTCTCATCGGTGGGGAGAAATTTTGCTGACTGTATGCTATGTGCTTAACAGAATCCCTAAGAGTAGAAGTAAGGTATCTCCCTATGAGATCTTGAAGAACAAAACACCTAACTTGTCCTACTTAAGAACCTGGGGGTGCTTAGCTTATATTCGAATTCCTAATCCCAAAAGAAATAAGCTTGCTAGTAGAGCATATGAATATGTTTTCATAGGATATGTTATAAATAGTAAAGCTTATAGAACTTTTGATTTAAAAAGGCAAGTTTTCATTGAATCTAACAATGTAAACTTCTATGAATATTAATTTTCTTTTAAATCGAAGAATAGTGGGGGCTCGATTTCTAGTCAGCCAAATGATAAAACTGATCAACCAATTAAAGAAGAAGAGCTTAGGCAGAGTAAATGAATTAGAACTCTTAAGGACTATGGACCCGATTTTTATGCATACACCTTAGAGGAAGATCCCCACACACTCAAAAAAGCTTTGTCTTCTCTAGATGCTAACTTGTGGGAAGAAGCAGTAAATGATGAAATGGACTCTCTTGAGTCTAATAAAACGTAGTATCTAACAGACTTACTCTAGGGTGTAAAGCTATAGGTTGCAAATGGGTACTAAAAAAAAATTAAAACCTGATGGTACAGTTGAGAAATACAAGGCTTTCCTCGTAGTCAAAAGGTATAGACAAAGGGATAATATGGATTTCTTTGATACTTTTTTTCCAGTTTCTAGAATAACCTCCATACAGGTGTTAATAGCACTAGCAGCTATACATGACTTAGTTATACATCAAATGGATGTAAAAATTGCATTTTTAAATAGAGAATTAGAAGAAAAAATTTACATGGAATAACGTGAAAGTTTTGTGATTTTAGGCCAAGAAAACAAAGTTTGTAAACTGAACAAATTATTGTATGGTCTGAAACAAGCGCCTAAGCAATGGCACAAAAAATTCGATAATCTTGTCATCTCATATGGATTTAAAGTGAATGAAAGTGATAAGTGCATTCACACTATATTGAAAAGATCCAAAAGAAATATAATTACTTTGATTGTAAGCCTGCTTGTACTCCATATGATCTTAGTGTTAAAATTGCTCAAGAACACTGAAGATAGTATTAGACAAATTGAGTATGTGAGCATTATAGGTAGCTTACGTTATGCTACTAACTGCACTAGGCTTGATATAACTTATGCTGTAGGGTTACACTGTAAGTTTATCAGCAGACCTGGTATCAAGCACTGGCATACTATTGAAAGGGTCATGAGGTACCTCAAGAGAACCATGAATCTTAGATTACATTGTCAGAAGTTTCTCGCTATTCTAGAAGGATACAACGATGCTGATTGGAACACCTTTTTAGAAGACTCCAAGGCAACAAGTGGTTATACTTTTAGCATTACTGATGAAACTGTTTCATGGAAATCCAAGAAACAAACTATTTTGGCTTAATCCACAATGGAGTCTGAATTGATAGCACTAGCTACATCTAGTGAAAAAGCAGGTTGGTTGAGAAGTCTGCTAGTTGAGATCTTATTATGGGAAAGATCGATACCAGTTATTTTGATCCACTGTGATAGTACTATAGCAATTGCAAAAGGTCAAAACCATTATTATAATGGTAAGAGACAACAGATACATCGTAAACATAGTACTGTTAGAGAGTTCCTCTCTATAAGAACTGTTAGAGTGGATCTGTACGGTCTGATGATAACTTAGCTGATCTTTACAAGGACTAGTTAGAGAGAAAGTTTTTAAAACCTTGAAAGAAATAAGACTAATGCCCTTACAGTAATGAGTCACTCATGATAGTAACCCAACCTATGGACTGAAGATTCCAAGAAATAGGTTCAAAGGGTAATAACAAGTCATGAAGTGATAAAAAAAGAATCATACTATTCAAAGTCTCATTCTACTAGAAGTATGGAATCCTAAAGCGAAAGAAAAAGGCTGAATTAAATTTTTAATGAGCTCTATACTCTATATAGAGTGGAGTATTCAATTACAAGAATACTCTTGATAGGCTTACCTATGTGAATGTGAAAGGTTGGCCGCTTTCTATGAAATTTTTGGGCAAATTCTCTAAAGCATTCATTATACTGGGATATACGTGCATGGCCAAAAAGGCATGGGCTTTTTTCAAACTACACCTCAGAAAGATTAAGTGTGGGATACTGTTGGAGATAGAGTTCAAAACTACAAGTTACTCTAGTATAATCTAAAGCATCATTACTATGCAAAGGTTTAAGTCGAGTAACACCTTTGCTTATGCAAAATCTTATAATCTTGATAATGCTCGACGAAAGAAAAAAAAAGGGAAAATATAGCCCTCATCCCCTTCTGCTGACTCATCACCCTTTATCTCTTAGTGTACACATAGTATACAAGCAACACTACTCTCCCATGAAATCCTCACGTATTTCCACTGTAAGTAGCCCTCATCCCTATCTTCTAAATCATTCATTAAGCTTTAAGCTTTCTTATCTCCTCTCCTTTCTTCTCCTATCTCCTCATATATTTCCCTAATTTTAGGGTTTTATCCTTTTCTAATTTAGAGTTTTACTTTTTTCTAATTTTAGAGTTTTATCCTTTCCTAATTTAAGGTTTTACTTTTCTCTAATTTAGAATTTTACTCTTTCTTAATTTAGGATTTTATTTTTCCTATCAAAAAGAAAAAATAAAATCCTAATTTATTTGTTCTATCCGTATTCCGAGCAAAGTTAAAGGAGGTGTAGTATTATCGGATTCCTATTATGTATAGGAGATCTGAGACAAAAGTTTTGGGCTATTTTATCGTAGGAATGATGGGACTATAGACTATTGCACACCGAAGGCAGAGCCGCGAAATGTCTTAAAGAAAGCGACTTAGTCTGCTATTCAGCCTACTGAAATTTTGGTAATATCTTTCCTATTTACTATTTATTTTAGCTGATACAGTTTGCATCTACAATAGATGATAATCAATGTTGAATTATTTGACAGATCTGGTGGATGTTCTGTGGGTTAGTTGATGAGAAAACTCCTATAAATATTCTAACAAGACATTTGCATACTTTATCTCTGTTGATTTCCAAATACCTTGGCTATCCTTCATTCTAAATATCTTATTCACCCATCGACAAGAGGATGCCTTTGAATGGAAATATCTTGTGTTTCGATCACCTAATTTTAGCTAACTTATTTAAGCCCGTAGCTGCCATAAGAGTTCTTTTTTGTGCAATAAATCCTTGAGCTGGTTTTTATAGCTAATCACCCTTTTAAAAATATTTCCCTCGTGCTAGTCGATTAGCAAGCGGCCTAACCCCTTCCTTAGTTATTTTAGTTGGCAAGAATATCCCCAAAGGCTCTATGATTCTATGAAAACGAAGCTCTCTAACAAGATTAAGCCTTTTGCCCAAGGCCTTTTATACTAGTGTTAAGCATTAAAGGCCTCCAACTGGTTTAGATGATTTTTTCTCATTCTAAACGAAGATCCCACATGTTTTCAAATCTGAGTATCCTCTTTTGTCATTTAGAAGGTGGTCAGAGGAAGAAACAGGAATGTAAGTCTCTAGACAATCTTTATAGTGCTCTATCTAGGCTCTGTTAGCCATGCTCTTATTTAGTTTCTCCTCGATCATCGTAGCTCCTTGACCTCTAAACGAAGTAAACCTTGTTCCAGTGATCGGGAGCTCATATAAGTTACAATCTTCAATAGCTTGAGAAAAATCCTCCATTTGCCTAGTAGGTCTACTTTGGTCTCTTGCTTCTTATCTATTGAAGTGATCTCATTGAAATCTCCCATACATAATCAAAGAAGAGAAACTTGGTGGTTTAGGCATCTCAATAAAGACCAAGACTCAGATCTATGTTACGCATTAAAGTGACCATAAAAACCAGTAAGGTACCATTGTTCTTACTGCGTGGAGTCTAAAATTTGAGAATTTATATGGTGCCTTGAATAAGAGAGAATGGACACTGAAACTTCAGCTTTCTATAGGAGGGCCAGACTGTTACTTCTTCCTTCACTTTTGATAGTTAGAGATCTTGCTAATTAAATCTTTATTTATATCTTTTCCATTTCTGCTTTGGTTCTCTTGGTTTCATTAAGGAAAAGAACCAAGGGATTGAATTCACTAGTCAACCTAACTAGCTTGCAGACTACTCGAGGAGCCCTTAAACCTTGAAAATTCCATGCCATGTAAGTCATCGCTCTCAGTAAGGGCTGGATATTGCTAACTTTGTTGAGCCACAAATGGTTTATATGTCATTATCAGCCTTCATCGCTTAAGATTAAGTGATATGAATGGAATTGTTGTATCATCATCATTTTTGTCTGAGTTGGCACCCAGACCCCTTAATTGGTTTGCTTTGATAGAGAATCCCTTGGCTCTTGCCAATTTTTTCTATTTTGTTGCATTCTTATGAATGAAATCTTGGTTTGGAGTGGCTACATCTGTAAATACTGATGTTACAAACTGCATCAGCTGAAATAAATAGTAAACAAAAAATGTATTACTAAAATTTTAGTAGGCAGAGTCACGGACTAAGTCACTTTCTTTAAGAAATTTCGTGACTCTGCATTCGATGTGTAGCAGTTTATAGCCCCGTCATCTCCATGATGAAACATCCTAAAAATTTCTATCTTGGATCTCCTATGCACAGTAGGAATCCAATAATACGATACCTCCTTTAAATTCGCTTAGAATCCAAATAGAATAAATAAATTAGGATTTTATTTTTCTTTTTAGAAAAAAAAAAAGATAAAACCCTAAAATTAAAAAAAGGTAAAACCCTAAAATTAGAGAAAGGTAAAATTCTAAAGTTAAGGAAGGGTAGAACCTTAAAGTTAGGGAAGTGTAAAACCTTAAAATTAGGAAAGAGTAAAACCCTAAAGTTAGGGAAGGAAAAACCATAAAATTAGGGAAATATATGAGGAGATGAGAGAGGAGAGAGGAGAGAAGAGGAGATAAGAAAGCTTAAGGTGTTTTTTTTTATTGATGATTTGGGAGAATGTAAGAGGGGTATTTATAGTAAAGATGGGTGAGGTTTCCACGAGAGAGTAGTATTGCATGTATGCCATGTATTCACAATGAGATAAGGTGGGGTGATGAGTCAACAAAAAGGGATAAAATCTATTTATTGGTGGCTGAGTAGAAGATTGGGTCGTCTACTGAGGTGGAGGTAGATTCAGTCTTCTACTAAGATAGAGGTAGATTTAATCTTCTACTGAGATAGAGGTAAATTCAGTCTTCTATTGAGGTGGATGAAGACTCAGTCTTCCACTGATTTTTCCAACTGATGTTTTTAAATTCATCAACAATCCCTCATTTGAATTTAAAATTAAAATACTCTCTTTTTCCTTTTTTTTTCTTTCATCGAGCATTATCAAGATTATAAGATTATGCATAAGCAAAGGTGTCTCTCGACTTGAACCTTTACATAGTGATGATGCTTTATATTATACTAGAGTAACTCATAGTTTTGAACTCTATCTCTAACAACATCCTACACACAATCTTTTTGATGTGTAGTTTGAAAAAAGCTCATACCTTTTTGGCTATGCATGTATATCCCAATATAGTAAATGCTTTAGAGAATTTGCTCAAAAATTCCATAGAAAGTGGCCAAACTTTCACATTCACATAGGTGAGCCTATCAAGAGTATTCCTGTAGCTGGATACTCTACTTTATATAGAGTATAAAGCTCATTAAGAATTTAATTCAGTATTTTTCTTTCGCATCAGGATTCCATACTTCTAGTAAAATAGGACTTTGAATAATATGTTTCATTTTTTATTACTTCATGACTTGTTATTACCCTTTGAACCTATTTCTTAGGATCTCCAATCCATAGGTTGGGTTACCATCATGAGTGACTTATTACTGTAAGGGCATCAGTCTCATTCCTTTCAAAGTTTTAAAAAACCTTCTCTATAGCTAGTCCTTTTGTCAAATGATCAACTAAGTTATCATTAGTCCATACATGATTCACTCTAACAGTTCTTGTAGAGAGGAACTCTATAATAATACTATGTTTACGACGTATCTGTCATCTCTTACTGTTATAGTAACGGTTATGAACTTTTGCAATAGCCGCGGTACTATCACAGTGGATCAAAATGACTGGTATCGATCTTTCTCATAACGAGATCTCAGCTAACAGACTTTTTAATCAGCCTGCTTCTTCACTAGCTGTAGCTAGTGCTATCAATTTAGACTCCATCATGGATTGAGCCAAAATAGGCTGTTGGACTTCCATGAAATAGCTCCACCAATAATACTAAAAGTATAACCACTTATTGCTTTAGAGTCTTCTGGAAAGGTGTTCCAATTAGTATCGCTGTATCCTTTTAGAACAGCGAGAAACTTCTTATAATGTAATTTAAAGTTCATGGTTCTCTTGAGATACCTCATGACCCTTTCAATACCATGCCAATGCTCAATACCAGTCTATTGTTAAACCTGCAGAGTAACCCCACAGTATTAGTTATATCAGGGTTAATGCAATCAGTAGCATAACGTAAGCTACCTATAATGCTCTCATATTCAATTTGTCTAACACTATCTCTAATGTTATTGAGCAATTTAACACTAGGATCATATGGAGTACAAGCAGGCTTATAGTTAAAGTAATTATATTTTTTTAGGATCTTCTCAATATAGTGTGATTGATCCAAAGAAAGTCCCTTTGTTGACCTAGTAATTTTTATTTCAAAGATTACATTCGCTTCTCCTAAGTCTTTCATGTCAAAGTTAGCATACAATAAGGACTTTACTTTCTCTATGACATAAATTTTGGAGCCTAAGAAAAGTAGGTCATCCACATAAAGACATATGATAGTGTAAAGATTATTTTTAATCTTATAATAAATGCACTTATCACTTTCTTTCACTTTAAATCTGTGTGAGATAACAAAATTATCAAATTGTTTCATGTCATTGCTTAGGCACTTATTTCAGACGATACAGTGATTTGTCCGATTTACAAACTTTATTTTCTTGGCCTAAAATCACAAAACCTTCAAGTTATTTCTTGCAAATTTCTTCTTCTAATTCTCCATTTAGAAATATGGTTTTTACATCTATTTGATGTATAACTAAGTCATATATAGTTGCTACTACTATTAACACACATATGGATGTTATTCTAGAAACGGGAGAAAAAGTATCAAAGAAATCCACATTATCCCTTTGGCTACGAGGGGAGCCTTGCATTTCTCAACTGTACCATTGGGTTTCAATTTTTTCTTTAGTACCTATTTGTAATCTATAGCTTTGCACCCTGGAGATAAGTCTGTTAGATGCCAAGTTTTATTGGACTCAAGAGAGTCCATTTCATCATTTACTGCTTTTTCCCACAAGTTAGCATCTAGAGAAGAGAAAACTTCTTTGAGTGTTTAGGGATCTTTCTCTAAAGTGTATGCATAAAATTCAGCTCCGTAGTCTTTAAGAGTTTTAATTCGTTTACTCTGCCTAAGCTCTTCTTCTTCAATTGGTTAATCAATTTTATCATTTGGTTGACTACTAGAAATCAAGCCCCTACTATTTCTCAATTTAAAAGGAAATTTATATTCGTAAAAGTCTACATCGTTAGATTCAATGACAACTTGCCTTTTTAAATCAAAAAATTTATAAGCTTTACTATTTACAGCATATCCTATGAAAACATATTCATATGCTCTACTAGCAAGCTTATTTCTTTTGGGATTATGAATTCGAATATAAGCTAAGCACCGCCAGGTTCTTAAGTAAGATAAGTTAGGTGTTTTATTCTTAAAGATCTCATAGGGAGATACCTTACTTCTACTCTTAGGAATTCTGTTAAGTACATAACATACAGTCAGTAAAATTTTTCCCCACCAATGAGAAGCTACACCAAAATTTAATAGAGTGGTTACTATTAATTCAATAAGAGTCCTATTTTTTCTTTCAGCTTTGCCATTCATTTCAAGAGAATAAAGTGCAGTTCTTTTATATAGTATTCCTTTGGTCCTATAAAATTCAATAAAAAGACTAGAATCATACTCAACACCTCTATCACTTCGTAGTTTTTTTTTTTTTATCTTCCTGTTGTATTGAGCTTTTATTTCAGTTAAGAATAGCTTAAACATGTCAAATATTTCACTTTTATTTTTCGTGAGATACACATAAGTGTAATTAAACTAATCATTTATGAATGTTATAAAATATCTTTTTTTTTCATTTCTTGTTAAAATACCATCAAATTCACAAATATCAGAATGAATTAATTCAAATTGTTCAGTTTCTCTAAACATCGATTTATGTGAGGTTTTTGTAATCTTATTTTGGCTACAATATTCACATTTCTTAAAATTATCTACAGGCAGTTTAGGGATGAGTCTTAAGCTACTCATATTCTGAATTAATCACTTATTCACATGACAAAGCCTAGCATGCCAAGCAGAAGATAATACTTTATTCATATCAATGTTCAATTTCAACATACCATTAGTAGCCCCAATAAAGACATTATTCTTTGTTATTGTGTAAAGATGAGCTCCTATGGTTTGGGTAAACTCAGACTTATTGAGAAGATAGGCTGATACTAGGTTCTTTCTCATCTCTGGAGTGTGCAAAACATCCTTCAGTACGACAGTCTTTCTAGAAGTAAACTTTATTTCCATCTCACCAGTATCAATGACAATAGTGGAGTATGAATCTCCTAGCAACACTTTCTTATCCTCAAATACAGAATAGGACTTGAATAGATATATCTCTATCAAAATAGACGTGTCGAGAAGCGCTAGTATGCACCCACCACCCCTCAAATCTTCCAATGAGATTAACCTCAGATATCATAGCAATCAATTACTCTTTGGCTAGTTTTGCCTGTGGAGTAAGATAAGACCTATTTCGGTAATTCCTAGCCATATGACTAGGCTTGTTACAACTATAACACATGAATGTGTTATTTTTTTGAAGTGGTTTGGATCTGTTTTATGAGGTGTTCCTATTCTGTTTCTTTCGATTCTGGTTGGTGTTTCTATTTTGATTGTTCATGTTCTTTACTTTTGGTTTTAGAATCACAAAGGACCTTCTGTTTGTCATGTTGTTGGGGATAATGAGCACTTCTTTTCTCTGGTCTTGCTTTTGGGCTTCTTTCTTAATCCTAAGGCTAGTAATAAGCCCTTCCAGGGAAAGCTTTTTACTTTTGTGCTAAGGATATTCTTAAAATCTTTCCAACTAGGGGGTGACTTATCTATTATAACTGCTACTTAGAATTACTCATGCAAAGGCATACCTTTTGAGCTGATCTCATGCACCATTTTTTGTAGTTCATGTGACTGAGTCTTCACAGACTTGTCATCAATCATCATGAATCTCATATATCTACTTACTGCAAATTTCTTAACTCCAACCTCCTCAATATCACACTTCTTCTGGAGTGTTTCCCAGATCTCTTTAGCAAATTTATCAGAATTATAATAGTCATAAAGATCATCAGATAATCCATTAAGAATAAAATTCTGGCATAAAAAATCATTTTCTACCCATGATTCAAGATTTTTTTTATCAGCATCTATGGATTCATTAGATAAAACAGGCTTATCTGTATGAATTACATAAGCCACTTTTTTATGATTAAGAAAAATAACATTTTTTTTGTCTACATCTTTTGAAATGAGTCCCCTCTAAACGAAATAGTTTATTTAGATTGGCGCTAGCAGATATTATTTTAGTAGTAGATATAATAGTAGGCATGGTAATTGAAACGTCTTAAATTATTGATGTTGCAAATTGTATCAGCTAAAATAAATAGTAAACAAGAAAGATATTACGAAAGTTCTAGTAGACTGAGCCACAGACTGTCACTTTCTTCAAGACATTTCGCTACTCTACCTTCGGTGTGCAGGAATTTATAGCCCTGACGTCCTCAGGATAAAACAACCCAGAAATTTCTGTCTCGGATCTCCTATGCACAGTAAGAATCCAATAATACTACACATCCTTTAGATTTATTCGAAATCTGGATAAAATAAATAAATTAAGATTTTTTTTCTTTTTTAAAAGGAAAAATAAAACCTTAAAATTAAAAAAATGTAAAACCCTAAAGTTAGGGAAGGGTAAAACCCTAAATTTAAGAAAAGATAAAACCTTAAAATTAGGAAAGAGCAAAACTCTAAAATTAAGGAAAGGTAAAAACTCTAAAGTTTGGGAAGGGAAAAACCCTAAAATTAGGAAAATATATAAAGAGATGGGAAATGAGATAAGAAAGCTTAAGACTTTTTTTTAATTGATGATTTGAAAGTGTTAGGAAGGGTATTTATGGTGGAGATGGGTGAGGTTTCCACGGGAGAGTGGTATTGCATGTACGCCATGTGTACACTAGGAGAAAAAGTCGGGTGATGAATCAGCAGAAAGAGATAAATCTATTTGTTGGTGGCTGAGCATAAGATTGGGTCTTCTGTTGAGATGGAGGTAGATTCAGTCTTCTGCTAAGGTAGAGGAAGACTCAGTCTTTTACTAATTTTTCCAACTGTTGTTTTTAAATTCATCAACAGTAAACTTTACATAGGATGCATGGGAAAGAGCTTGCACGATGTCATCTTTGAAAACTAGTTGTATACTTGGGGTTACACCTCCCCTACATTGTATAATGAGGCACACATTCAAATCACTTTCCCTACTATGTTGTAAATGGTACGTTGACTTCCTTGATGGATTCAAAATTTACTCCATGTTCTTATTACTAGGGTCATCAGCCTTTAATCCTAAATATGGCTCCACCAATCTTCAGTTTCATAGACATTAATATTCCATTACGATCCACAAATCCCGTCGACTTTCTCATTCATGAAATCAATTGGTCTTGATCTGCTCTTACATTTTGAGAAGATTAAGGATTAGGTGCAGCCTTATCAATAATGGATTCTACCTCCATAGTCATGGACGACGTTGTTGTATTAGAGTTGTCAGCAAAACTACCACATTTCCCATTGCTAGCTTCCACTGCTTGGGAAAAGCCAAGGCCTTTCCCCCGGAGCCATGACCCATGTCCCCTAAAGTAACTCCCATTAGCTTTCTTCTATAAGGTTGCTTAGCTACAATGCGACAACATCTCCATAGGCTTCTTGATGTTTATAAAAACCTCAATTCTTATTCACCTCTTAAAAGCGGTTTTGTCCTCCATTGTATCGATCTGTTTAACATCACCAATGGATTCACCGATCACTGTTCCCACCATTAAATTTATGTAAACTATTAGTAAACTGCATATTTGAATCCATAACGAGCACTAATCCAAAGAAATCTTATGGAAGGATGAGTAACCATCCACTTCTCTTAAGACTAATAGTGACTTAATAAATGACCAAGGTTGATAGAGAAACATCATTTCTTTATCTGTATGATCGCCAAACTTACACAAGTACATCTATCTCCAACTTTCATGACGTGCACATTTGTGTATAGTCTCCATACCTTGGCAAGTACCATCTTTAACGTTGCCAAATTATTTTGTCTTCGTTGGAATAGTTATCCAATGAGGTAGTTCCAGCATATGTCAAACATATCCTCAATCACTCCCTATCTATGGTCACACCTTTTTATTCCTCATCTGTGAGCGATAGCTTATGCTAAAGTTCCTTTAAATCCATTACCATGAGTAAGTGTTTAAGCATTATCGATACTCACCCCCCTCATCTGTGATTCACTAGAATGAAAATAAACATGTGGGCATGTAAACATGTATTTTGAATATAGTATTACCTTATAAACTGAACCAACCTCTTTTTCCAAGCTTTTTAGAATCAAAAAAATGTGAATTACCTTATAAATAAGAAGACCAAAGAAATTAAGTCAATCCAATAGAAGAAAAAAACTACAAAGAAACACATTTACTAAAGAATTTATTAATAGATAAAACTTAAGTTATGAACAAAAGTAATACCAATATAAGATTAGTACAAATAGTTAGTCATGAAACATAATCAATGCAAAATGTGAGACTTAGATCTCCAAATGCAGAAAAAACCAAACCAATACGTGTACACATTTAGTAATAAGAAAAGGAAATAATAACACTAGTAATACAAAAAATGATAAGTTCCATGAACATGACATAATCATTAAGTCATCAAATATAACTCAGTCATGGGCTGCCCAAGCAACATCATTCATTAACATTTTATTTAGTAGATTTTAGTTTAAAGATATCCATACCGCAATTTAATGCAAAACTTCTTATAGTTGTAAAGTGTTGTTATGGAACACTACTATCATCTTGAACCTATATATATGAATAGTATGTTAATTATATTATTTCTGAACTTAAAATGTAAAAGATATCATACCTCCATATCATTTGATGCCCCCTCCACATTTGAAAGTCTAGTCAAATCAATAATTGGATACTGCTTAAGCAAGTCAAGATAACTTCAAACTTTCCTTGAAGTTCTCTGACATCTCCCTCTAACCCTTGGATATAATTCTTCAATTTCGTATTTTCTTACATGATTTGTGCTTTGTAACGTTCGTTTCCTTTTGATGAACTACCAATCTTACCAATATATCAAGCACGTCCTCTTCGTTCAACTTCTTTTACTTGAGAATAAATATCACCTTCATATGAACACAATCAGTCAATGACCCTCCAGATTCATTTATCTTATTGGTCATGAGCTCCTACCATTTAAATAACAATTACAATCATTAATGTTCACTAAGACTGAATCTATTAACAAATATGAAAAGACAAAATAAATAAATTACATATAATTATATGAGCAGCCTTCTCATTCACAATGGTTTTGTCCTTTCGTGTCCCACTTTCAATATATATTTGAGCACATGAAGGTCGTACTCCATTAACCTCCAAAGTCTGTAATAAAAAAATAAAGTAATGAATACCCTTATAAGTAAATTATTTGGTTAATGTAAATAAAAATAAAGTAACCTTTTCAAGGATTAATCTAGAAAATGATTTCGTCCCAGTGCAATTAGGCTCATCTAGTTTGGCATGATTTTATTTGTTCATTATGCTCACTGTTTGCAATTTTTTTTTTAAAAAAGTAATTGTACATGTTTACAAAGGAAAGCTAATATAAAATCAAGGTAAAACTCCAATAATGCTTGAAATGTTAAATTCATACATTCCCTTTATTAGAGCACCAATAGTGAATAATATCTTTCAACTGAGCTTTATAAACTCAAGAATCTACCATGTTGCTACTCATTTGCTCTTCCGATAAGGTTTTATCAAATATTTTAGCCTTTATTTCACTTTTTCACTGCCTCTATTTTTCACCAATATTATTTATTATCCTTTTTTTTTTTTACGTTTCAGTTAAGCTTGGCACAAACATAAATTTTAATTACAAAAAAATAATAAAGATATTAAAACCACATCAAAAACTTAATTAACTGTTAAACTACAATGGAAAAAAAAAATCTATTAACTCATACCTCTATTGTTTTTCACATTTCATCTTTGTATTGTTTTGGCATCTCATGCCAACTTACATAATTGATGGGTGCAAATTAAGCGTTTCTGACCATGCTACCAATGAAATAGGTTAGAGTACAAGCTTCTGCGCCATTAGGTTGACCTTCTCCATCTAATGAAACAGCAATGTGTTCATCTTCAGGTAAATCCCAAACCTCGGCCATGCATGAAGCACCTCTAACCCTCTTGTTATGTTGAGTAATATCTACTTAAAAGAGACATACATTAATATCTTATTGTAAATGTTACAACAGATTGTAGTAGGATGCTACAACATAAAGCAGTAAGCTGCTATAAAATATGACAGTAAAATATGGATGTAGGTCTACTTTAACATGTTCAAGCAAGTAGATGTAACATATGGCAGCAACCTCTACTACAACATATAGCAGCAAGTTACTACAAAATTTGGCAGCAAGTTACTGCAACATATGGCAGCAAGCTGCTATAAAATATGATAGTAAAATATGACAATAGGTCTGCTTTAACATATTAAAGCAAGTGGATGCAACATATGGCATCAAGTTAGCTATATAATTTGGCAGTAAGTTGCTACAAAATATGACAGTATGTCTACTTCAATATAATAAGGCTAGAAGATGCAATATATAGCAACAAGTTACTGCAAAATTTGGCAGTAAGTTGCTACAACATATGACAATAGGTCTGTTGCAACATAATACCAAAATAAAAGAGTTATACCTTATCCATCTTCTATTGCACAAATTAAGGAGTTCTCACGATGTTGCTCAAACTAAAATTGTGAATTAGGACTAAAATTATGACTTGAACGTATAACACTCAAACGTTTACGTCTTGGTATTTTTGAAAGTAATACTTAATGTTCAAGATATCCTATTAAAAAACAATTGAAAGATATGTTAAAAGAATAAATATAATATAACACAAAACCATGTAGAATAATATAACATGCTACTTTTTTAGTAAAAATAAAATTCTAGAAAAACTAAGAATATAAAAATTAACCTTGGGCATCATTGATATGATTACAAACCGTCATCTTCATTGTCATTCTCTACATTGGTATCTTTCGCACCATCATTTTCCATCCCTTGTGCCATATCTTCTCCATCATCGTTGTCAACATCATCTTTAAGCCAATTTGAATCATCTTGTACATCATTTAGAGTTTCAAGCCCTACTTTATTAAATTGATCTCTATTGAGAGATGGTATATTACCCATGTCAATCGTATCCCTTAATTTCATATGCTTGACAACAAACTAATCTTTATGAATCTTATCTTTAATGTACAACACTTTTTTGACTTGTTTTGCTAATACAAAGGGATCATCAATCAAATTATTACCTTTATGAATTAAGTATGAAAAATTCACAATGGTATTTCCAAAGTCATTTGTCTTACAACCTCTATTGATATCAATCTAATCACATTTGAATAATACGAACTTATATCTACCATAATTTAATTGAATAATGTTTGTTATTGCTCTATAGTAACTAACTTCTCCTTCAATAGATCGCCTATCCCTTGCACTAACATAGCTTGATGTTTTAACAGTAACAACAACTCCACTATTTTGAGTTTTCAAGTGTTTTTCACGTTCTCTAGTGTGAAATCTAAATCCATTGATGATATAACCAATATATCTTCTAATCACTTCACTATGACCATGAGTAAGCCATCTAATTTGATATGTGACTTTTGTATTTTTTTGCGCATCCAAGTACGTAACCTATTTATTTAGAAAAATAATTAATATAGAACATTTTAAATCAAGTAATATATCATATGTCAAATTATGCTTACTCGATAACCAATCATTAAAAATTTGGCTCTGAATCCTATCAATATCATATAAGAATCTATTTTTTTTAAAAAAAAGTATTATTTTGTAAGATATAAAAAGTTTCTTATATATATCTTACTTTTGGAGTATGGTTACTGCATCAATATTAAATAACACACAACAATGAGCTTGAACTAATGTTTGCTTGTCTAGCACAACTCGAGATACCTTCTTTCACTTTTTCACTTGAAACCCATGTTGTCGTTTTTTACCCAAGGGTCTACCTCTAATTAATAAAATAGATACTCTTTGAAAATTTGAAGTATCATCCTCAAAATTTCTTATAGGTCGATTGAACCTAGTTTCAACTCCAGATAAATATCTTAAATAAAAAGTTAAACTTTCTTGTGCTAAGTACCCTTCTGCAATTAAACCTTTCGGTTAAGCTCTGTTGTGTGCATATGACTTAAGTGTCAAAAGAAACCTACTTGAATAAGAACAATAATGCAACATCTTGAATATATTCATTGGTATTTCATTTTAACAAATAAGATATACAAAATAATTTAATATTTACTTCTCAATAGGATACATCCACCAATATATAACTAGACCAGCAATTTTTACTTGGTCAGCCAAATGCATAACTAAGTATACCATAACAGTAAAAAATGAAGGAGGAAATAATTTTTCCATTTTGCAAAGAGTCATAACAATAAATGACTGAATTCGCTCAAGTTCACAATCATGAAGCACTTTGGAGCAAATATCTTTGAAAAAAATTGCATAACTCAATTATAACCATAATTACACCATGTGGAAAAGATTCTTATAATGCTATAGGAATAAACTCTTGCATTAAAAAATGATAATCATAGCTTTTGAGCCCTAATAGCTTACGTTGCTTAAGTTGAACACAATTTGATATATTGATGAATATTCATCTGGAACTTTTAACTGCTTCAGAACATGCTGCAAGAAGATGTCCTTTTCTCTCAAAGTCATGTGATAGCAAGCCTTAGGTAAATACTGCACTTCACTATTAGGGTGTTTCTGTGGAAGAAGCTCATTTCTTATACCCATGTCTTGAAGATCACGTCTAATTTTGTAGTTATTTTTTGACTTTCCTTGTTGTCCCAATAATGTACCAATAGTATTATCACAAACAATTTTTTTTAAATGCATAAAATCTAGATTATGACACAACAAAAGATGCTTCCAATAAGGTAAAGAGAAAAAAATGCTTTTTTTTTCCATGGATGTACTATACCCTCATTTCCACTATCATTCAAGAATTCTAGTTGTCTTAAAACTGTGGTCCTAGATGGTAGAGTAGGTGCACGCCTACACTCATGATTTTCATCAAAAGAATATTGATCAAATTAGTACTTATAGTCAAGCTTTAACCATCGACGATGACAAATATAACTAAACTTTCTACAGTGTTATAGTCTTATTGATTCAGTTTCATAGCCATATGATGGATAGGCATATTGTCCCTTTGTGCTCCATCCAGATAGATTGGCATATGCTGGAAAGTCATTAATAGTCCATATTAATGTATCATATAGTTGAAAACTCCAATTTGTAATAAAGTCAAAAGTTTCAATCCCAACTTCCCACAAGTCTTTCAACTCATCAATCAAAGGTTGCGTGAAGATGTTAGGTTTATAATCAGGTCCAGTTGGACCAAGAATCAACAATGAAAGAATAAAATTAGGTTATTTTATACATAACCATGTAGGCAAATTATATATAATCACGATAACAGGCCAAGTGTTGTGAGTAACACTAATATTCTTGAATAGGTTAAAAACATCAGAAGCCAATCCAAGATGCACATTACAAGAATTCATGGCGAATCCAAGATAATGAGAATCAAGTTCCTTCTAAGCTTGTAATCTGCTGGATGTCATAAGAATCCATCCTTAGTTCGACCTTTATCATGCCATTTCATTAAAGCTACAGTCTTTAAATACAGAAATAATCTTTGTAATCTTGGTTTTAGGGAAAACCAGTGGAAGACCTTGGCAGGTTTCTTCTTTCTCTTTCTTGAAGTCTACTCAAAGTCATCTACTACAGTATTTTTGCTTAATTTTCACCTTGGTAAATCACATTTTGAACATATATCTGCATCAACCTTATCTTTTCAAAGCAACATGCAATTATTTGGACAAATATGAATATTCTCATATCCAAGACCCAAACCCTTGATGATTTTTTTAACCTCATAGAATGATTCTGGCAATGTGTTTTCCTTTACTAATGCATCTTTTAGCAACTCCAACAATATTTAAAATGACTTGTTACTCTATCCATTAAGGCATAAATGAACTATGAAAGATAATTTTGTGTAGTTCTTGCAACCGGGAAATAATTTTTTCTCAGCATCTTTAAGTAACTCATAAAAAGCATGTGTAAGATTCCTTTTCGTAGCTTCATCTCTTTCATTAGTATTACATTCACTTCTATTTGTCACTTCATCATTCAATATATGAATGAGGAAAACATCATGTAACAAGCCATGTATATCATGTTCAAGACCAATTTTTTCCTCATTAATTGTATTAGTAAAGGTATCAAATGTTTCTCCGTGAAATATCCATCAAACATAACCTTTGAGAAAACCATAACAAATTATATGATCAAAAATATCTCCCCTTGTAAATCAATATGTGTTCACGGATTTTATACATAGGCATAAGATTTTACCATCTTTAGATGATCTCTCAAATGCAAAATTCAGAAAGTTGTCAACCCTTATAATGTACTCATCGCTTACACTTAATGTAAGACTTATCCATGATTTGTCCATTGAATAATAAGTAACTGAACTGAAATGATCAATATTTAAAATTTAAAAAATTTAACTAGCTTTTTAACCATGGAGTGTTAAAATATGGTTACAATAATATAATATAAGTGTACTAAATGCACAAAGTAGCATACTTGGCTATGACATACCTAAAGAAGATATAGCACCACAACAAGATGGCATATAAGGATTTATCTTCTTTCAAAAACCAAACCTATAATAAATGATTTCTAACTGATATATAAGGCATGGCAATCTCTAAAATTCTTGGTGTAATAAGCAGTATACAGCATGCAGAATATGCGGTATGCAGTGTGCAATATGCCGCGTGCAATATAAAGCATGACAGTATGCGATATAGCGTATGGTAGTATGCAGTATGGCAGTATGCAGTATGCAGTATGGCAATATGCAGTATGCAGTATTACAGCATGCAGTATGGAGTATGCATTATGGCAATATGCAATATGGTAGTATGTAGTATAGCAATATGCAGTATGGAGTATGGTAGTATGCAGTATGGAGTATGGCAGCATGACAGCACATAGTATGGCAATATACAATATGTGGTATGGTAATATGCAGTATGTCGTTCAAAAAGATGAGTGAAAAGAAATTTGACCCTTGTAGTTCATGAAGGATTGTTTCTGTATCTTGTGGATTCAACGAGCTATTTTTTCTGTCTACTCTTTTTCTCATTGTAGATATTAAAAGGAACAAGAATTAAAAGAAGAGCATTACTAACAAGCTTAGAATTATCTTGGAAGTATAAGCATCAATAAGGACTCAACCCATAATAGTTTTAACAGATTAATTGGCAAAGAACACTATGGGCTTGGCTTGTAGATTATGTTCTTACAATCAAAGGAAAAGGAAAAAGAAAAATGTATAGAAACTGCATATGGAAGTCCTAATTATGGATATATCCTGGTATGCTAGACACTTTTTTTGGTTTGATTAGCTTCTTTGGTCCAGCTTTTGCACAACCATTTTTTATTTTATTTTTTTGTCTAGAGAAAGCTCCCTCTCTCTGCATCTTGGTAGTCCAAGAACAAAAGTTATATTCAGCCTTAGATGAAGTTAGAAAATTAGTATGCAACTGATGACATAAACAATAATCATTAGGAAAAATGTGTGTTCAAAGATTCAAACTCAATATTCCTAAAGCGACTAAGTTTTCCCTCTCTAAAATTTCCATTTACTAAACATTGCATGGTGTATGTCCGCAGGAGTTAAGCCAAACCCAAGATTATCCTAATCCAGGGCAGCATATACATCATCCTTGGAATTACTACATCTCTAAGAAGAACAATATTAAACATGTAAACTCGATAAGAAAGAACCCACTTTGTTGGTGACATAAAAACAAATAATGTTAGTTCATAATCTTTCAGAATATGAAACTACTTTGGTTACCTATGAGCAAATGGCTTCTATTGTTCCTGCTTTTACCTATGAGTAAATGGCTTTTGTTGTTCCCACAAGGAAGCAGCCATTTAAAATGTATAGAGACAGTAAGCTCTAAGCTACAAGCATGCGTAATTTTAATGGACAACAATTGTGAGAGTTAGAAGAATTTCGTGAAGAAATTGCAAAGAGGAGCAAAGGTCTACCTTTACCTGCAAAAGCTCTCGGTGGTTTCTTGAGATCTAAATCACTCTGTTGCAAAATTTTGTAAATGAACAAGATGTGAGATTGAAACCAAGAGAAGAGAAATGAGAAAAAGTTAACGCAAAATGGATAGCAATTATGAGGGAAAGAGATTTATATTTTAGGGATTTAGAGTAAGAAGCAAAGGAAGAGCAAATGAAAGAAAGAAAAAGAAATACCATCCTGATAGATTTAGATAAAATAAATAAAAATTATTCTTATTTTAAATAAATAAATTTATAAGTTGAATTAATTTTTTAATTTATTTATATTTATTTTTAAAATTAAATAAAATTAATTTTATCTTAATATTTTTATGAATTATTTTTTAAAAAAATGTGATATCTAAATAAAAATAAAATTTTAACTTTATATTATTAAAAGATAATTTACATTTTTTATAAAAGTTAATCTTGATATAAATATCATAATAATTTTGACAACCTTTCAATTAATTAAAATCTTTTCAATAATTAATTAAAAGGTATCTGTGCATGATAAGCATGTTATTGTTGTCATGTGTTTTATAATGTCATATTGAAATATATACATTATCTTATTCAATGAATATGACAAATATCATATGGTACAATATAGTGAAATAGGTGATTTTTTCTTTATCAAAGATTTTAATTATTTAAAAATATTTACGAATAATTTTAATTTATTAAAATTATTTTTATTTTACATTTTAAATTATCGATTGAACTAATTGTACATATATATATATCATATTTCGATTTGATTAATTAAATCATACCTTTTATTTATTTTTAAAATATTTATTCAAATTAAAATTTTACACAATAAATTTAGACTTAAAATTTTTAAAATATATTTTGTGATACATACCAATGTAAATAACTATTTTATGATGAGCATAAAGATAAAAAATCCATCAACGTATGTTATGAATACATTAGGTATTTAGTGACACCTATAAATAATCATCACTATAGGTATAGATTCACTGACGCACAAAGATATTTGTTACTATAAGTTAAATATTTTTAGGTATTTACTAACAAATAAAGATGATTGTCAGTAAATACAAGAAATTTATTAATGGATAGAACAATCCAAGAGTATAAGCACATATTTATTGACTGGTAGTCTACAATCATCACTATATGTAAGATATTTGGTGACATATGTACATATGCAACACTATAAACTAGATATTACTTATGAAAAATAAATCTGTTACTAACGGTAAAATTTTTACTTACTGACGATAAAAATCCGTTAGTATATATTGAGAATTACAATTTTCAGTAATGGACGATAGAAACCATTACTATATGTATGGTATATACTGATAGATTTTTGGTTCATCAGAAATGATCATATATGTACTGACAAACTAAAAAATTTGTCACTATTTATGTATATATACTAATGGATTTTAACCGTCACTAAAAGGTGGCGTTAGTAAATGACAATTTTTTTGTAATGTTTTCTTGTAATAGCCGTTGTATCATTTTCGAATTTTACATTGAGCCCACATGAAGTACTTTTTTTTTTAAGAGAATTTAGTCTTATATGAATATACAATAACTCTTGTAAATACATTATGCAGACGTATATTGGTTCTATGCATCTCTAGTTAACAATCTGGGTGATCGTTATTTAGTATTCATTAATAATGATCTATGTCTAACAATAGTGATCTGTATCTGAAGATAGTCTTTTTTCACAGAAAAGTTACTATTTGTTTGTGAATGTTGTGGTTGCTTATTATGACTTATTTGATAACATTGTCTATGAAAATGTCTTATTATGGCATATGATTCACATGATATGAAAAACACTGATAATAACTTTTTACGAGTTATAATTATTTAGTATGCGGTAGTAGTGATCTGTTCTATCGTTGTAATGATTTGTTACATTAACAATAACAGTATAATGCAAGCAAAGTGGTTATATATGCTCTTATTATGTTAATGAGCCTTGTTTTAATCATGATGCAATAAGGTTGACAATATTTTAGTATTTGTATCATTCAATAAAAAATGAGATGAAGAAGATTTGAATGCATATATTTTAGCACTATTATCGAAAATAAAGGAATGTTGTCCCGAGGAACTGTACTTACAAGAAGTTAATAAAGCATATGAAATTAGTTTTAGATACTGATTGTGACAATTATAAGTTAGAAACCTTGATTAAAATTGATTAAAAAAAATTACTAGTGAAGGTAATGAATGATAAAATACCAAATTCTTAATGATAAAATACCAAATTCTTACTACATGATTGTATACATGAATATTCATGATGTACAATTGGAAAGACTTTGTGATGAGGTGAAATAGCTAACACAAGAGAAAAATATAAGTAAGTGTGCTTTAATAATAATGTTAAAATTAAGAATGAGCTTAATCATGTGAGCATCTCTAATCTCGATTATGGTAGGTTATTGAATCATTTGATTGACAACGATGTCAATGATAAGGTTGAGGAAAGTTTGAATGATGTTGAGATATATCATTTTATCCTTAGTGCAGAAAATTCTTACACTAGAGAAGTAAGTTCCTCGAAAGTAGTTGATCTAGTATACACTCTCAACAGTAATAAATTTTACCTTAATAAAATGACTTGAAACATGCACTTGGATTATATGCGTTGTCAGAGAATTTTTAAGTTTTAGGTATTGAAGTTTGACAAGTCAATCTTCATAATGGCATGCAAGTAATATATATGTGAATGAAAAGTTTGTGTAATGACAACATAATAAAGATTATTCTTTTAGATAAGAGTGTGTGACCTGAAGCACACCTATACATTAGAGGATGTTCATAGAAGATATCATCGATTAGTGCCATGCTTATTTGGGATGTAATTACTTATAGATTATGTATAACTGGCCGTATCATGAAATCAAAAGATATAGTCAGTAAAATGAAAGAGATATATGGAGATTAGATATTATATAACAATACATGGAAGATAAAAAGTATGCTTTGACTTTAACATATGGGAACCCAGATGAGTCATAGCAACAATTTTTTTCTTATTAGTATTTGCGTGAGCAGACCAACTCAAGGATCAGAATTGAGATCAGTGGACATTTTAAATACTTTTTCATGTTATTAGATCAATTATTTAAGGGATTTTATATAGTAATTCAGTTAGTCATTGCGATTAATAACACTTATTTGAAAAGGAGATTTAATGGTATAATGTTTGTGACTGGTTGCAAAGATGGTAATGAGTAGATTTACCCATTAGTTTTTAGCTATGGAGATCCTAAGAATCTAAACTCTTGAGGGTGATTTTGAACCAGTTGAGAAATGCTATTGATTTTATTGATGGACTTATTTTTATTTCTGATCGAAACCTTAGTATAGTTAATGCATTAGTCACTATTTTTCTTGATGTTACCAACTAGATTGTGTGTATGGTATATGATACAAAATGTGAAAGATAAGTATAAATAAGATAATATGTCTAAAGTGATCAGCAAAGTGGCAAGAGTTTATCGATTGAGTGAGTTTCAACAGTTAATGTCTGAATTATCAACAATACACCTTTTTAACTATCTTTATGTCATGAATAAGGATCCTAAAAAGTGATCTTATGTGCATAAGAGAAGGTATTGAATAGTAAACACAAACATAGGATAGAGTCTTAACTCGTGCCTTAAATTTGCTTGTGAATTATTGGTAACCACCTTTGCTGGTTTCATAAAGGACTTAAATGCAGTGTTGGTTTCATGATTGTTAGGAAAAGGCAAAATCCAACAAATTACAGTTTACTAAATGGACACATGTAGTTTTATAAGAAAGGCAAGTAGTTTCACTTCAGATGACTATCATACCAGTTGAGTGGAACACTTTTTGGGTTTAGCATCATGGTAGGAAGGCTATAGTTAATTTCTAGTGTCATGCATGCACTTGTCATGAGTTTGAGTTTAACTTGCTACCATATGCATATGCTTTAATTACCAATCGTAGAATAACTAATATATAATATTTTAACAGTGTATACTTTTGTTTAATAATGATCTCACTATCAATATACTATAAATCACTATTGCAAACAGATAACTAACTTTCGCTATCAAATAAATAACTATGTTTCATATGTTAATAAAACAATATTGACACATTGTAACGCATTATATTAAATTAATATAAATAGTACTTTACTAACCCATCCTTAACTATAATTTTTTCTAGCACCTTCATATGCATTCATGAAACAATTAAAGATCATCATCTCCCACGGTTATTAAATCAAAAGAATTTAAATCATCTATAAGATAAAAGTGTCATGTAGACACCTTCACCGTCTTGTTCATCTAATCAAAAACTATGTAACAATACAAAAGATATAATTTAAAACCATCTCAACAAACTCAAAAGTATTAACAACTACAACGTTAGCCACCAGCTTCCTAATAATAACCTTAACACTAATAAAATACCTATGACGGATGCCACTTAACACCTTTTTAAACTGATCAACATTGGGCTCTGCACCAAAACGCAAACCCGTTATTAGTGCAAACTTAACCTTTTAGACTGAGATTGAATCTAAACTTATCTACCAGCTTATCATGCTTTACCATCTTCAATAGTAAGTTATGTAATTACTTAACTCGACATAAGTAGATTTCAATCCACTTTTGAGAAGTGATTAAAGTATGTGTTTTAAAACCTAGTGCTCAATTCATATCCATTCTGCCAATTTGTAAACACTTGGTCCAGCAATGTAAGTGTATTAATGTCACAGTGGTTTATGATCGTAATATCAAATCATTGTGCTATGAGAATCTTACGTGGGATATTCTTTATCATCCTATCAAACAATGATAAATCACTATTATACACAAGTTATTATTGTGTTTAAAAGTCCACCAATAACATACAAATAGCATACAAGTAAATTTCTTAACCATCATAACAATATTCACTATGCTAATAATAATAAAAAAAAAACTTAAGAATACATTTCATTACTCTCATGCACAAACACTAACTACGATCACAAATCACTAATAAACAATTTTAACTCATTTTCAAACAATCATAAATCATTACTGCATAGAAATTACCATTATACATACAAAACCACTAATAATCCAACACGATGCATAAAACCCCAAGCACTTAATCATCTCAATACAATCCATATATATTACAACCTATTCTTCAAAACACCTATCTTTTACTTGTCCCCACAATCAAATTACAAATTGCAAATATATTTGACTATTTATATCACTATTGATGGCAAAAAAATAGATGAATCAAATACATTATCTATAGTCTATGCTCACTTGATGCATAAAATACTTAAAAACTAAATGTTTCTACCACACCTTCACTAGATTTACTGTATGAGCAATTGAATAACCATGAGAGACACTTGGGGAAGGATATTTAAATAGAGTTTCACAATGATAGTGAGGAAAAGGTTTTAATTATGCAATGATTGGAATAGGTCTTTAATTGGGGTTTCACAGTGACTCATTCAACAAAAAAGATGATTAATGGCTTGAGGAGATGGTTTGAAATGTGTTTTTTAGTGTCCACACCCACCCATTGGACAAGATAAAGGCCACAAAGAGGTAAAATGGGTTTCAAAGATGTTTTAAATTGGGTTTCGAGTAACAAGGTGAGGATGAAGGTTTCGAGAACATGCTTCAAATATGCTCGGAGATGGATTACACTAATGATGTTCACACTTAGGTTTGCTAATTTTAAATTTTTATATTTTAAAATTTAAATTTGTATAATATATAATGTTAATATTTTTAAAAATATGATAATGTTAAAATAATTAAATTCATAAGTTAACAGTTACCAATATTTTATGTTTACACTTATTATTGCATTTAAATTTAAATTAAATATTATTTTTAATTTAAAATTTTTTAATTTATTATTAAATTTATTAATACTTAATGTTAATAATTATTAAAATACGTACTTATAACAATAAATATCCCATCAATGCATAACATGATGAATATCTCAAGAACACTCCAAATGTTTTTGTTTTCATAAATATGTGTGTGTATATATATATATATATATATCAATATATAAATTTATTATTATTATTCAATTATACTTATTATTATATTTAAATTTAAATAACTCTATTATTTGGAAAGTAAATTTATCATTAAATTTATTAATATTTAATATTAATAATTATTATCATATATACATAAATAATAAATATCCACATCATCACTATCTCCATATATATGCATATATATTAATTATCGTACCAAAAACTAAATTTTGATATCACTACTAAATTACTAATTTATAAATTTTAATTGTTTTATTATTAAAAATTTATAAGTACTAATTTGTATGGTAAGTGTTTTACAACAAATAAAGTTATATTTTGTTGAGAAAAATATCATTTTAATTGTTTTCATATTATAATTTTACAAAATTAAAACAAAATTAATAATTAAATTTAAAATGAAATGAAATTAAAAAATACTTAAAGTTAATAAAAAATAAAAACATCTAAAAAAAACGTAAATAGAATCAACAAGAAAATGAATTTGCTATCAAAAAATTTGTAAAAATTAAAATTTATTGATATTTAAATTCATAAAGCTTGTCAAATGAGAGATGTATTAATTATATAAAAAATAATTACATAAGAACTTGAGGAGGAAAACTTGTATGTAATACCTTTTAGGTTAAAAGAATTTGATAACTTCTTAAGAAAAAAAAAGGAATTCATTCAACCTAATTGTTGATCGCAACCCTCCTCACAAATTGAGAGATGTTATAATTTTTAAAAAATAAAAACTCAAAATAAACTTACATATAATACTTTTTGAATAAGAAAAAATTAACAATTTAGAAAATGAAGGGGTCACCTTCTTATATGTGGTTGCTTATTAGCAAATACCTTAGTTTCAATTTTTTGGCATTCTTCACAAACATATAAAACTTGAAAAATAAATAACAAAATAATAAAATAAATAAATAGTTATTCTATATAGTAATTGGAATTTAAACATGAAATTTAATAGTAAAATTTAAATTATGAATAGTTATCACTTTGAAACTTCTATTATTTTAAAATTACATCTATCATTAATATAAAGATTAATTGTTTTAGATAAATGTCTAAATTTAAATTTTAAATTTATATAAATAAGAAGTATTAATATCAATAATATCAATAGTTCATATTTAATATCCACGTCAGTGTCATAAAGACACAATTAAATGAAAATGCAAAGTATAAAATAATTCTATTTTATATTAAAGTACAAGATCATATTGTAAATGGGCATGATAATTCTATTTTATACTTTGTTAATGTTGGGCCTATACTAAATCAATTAAATTATCTTAAAGTCTAATTGGTTAATTTTATATTAAAAAACTTAATTTTTGTTAAGAAAGAATAATTAAAAAACCTTCAAACTTAATGCGTATTTTATTTGGAATCTTAGTTAAAATCAATTAAAAATTAAGAATATTTTTATAATTGAAATCACTAAAAAAATTATTCAAATGAATTTTACATTTTATTTTAAATCAATTAATATAAATTTGAATAATTTTGGACTCATAAGCTATTTTTTATGAAGGTTTATAATAAAAAAATTTTAAAAAATATTTTCAGCATTCAAAATTTTATTACTTTTATTATAATAATAGTTTGAATATTTTTTTACATTTATATAAAATTTCAAGTTAAATTTTTTGGTACAAGACTCTAATTTTAATATCTTTAATTTTTTAATCGAGTGTAAGTTGAATCAAATTAAAAAATTAAAAGTAAAATTGGACTAAAATAAAATTTAAAATTGAAATTAAAATAATTTTTTAGAATATAAAATATATGAACTCTACCATGTATTATCACTAAATATTCTCTTTTTTCATGAAACAAATACTTGAAGTAAGGAATAATGAAGTCATGACATGAAAATGGATTTGAAAATTGGATAATAAAAATTTGAAAAATGGATAGCCGATTTTCATTGGATGCAATTTGCAATTGTGATGTCACATGCATTTTCTATTTTTTTGTAAAAAAAAAAAATTATTGGATGCATTTCATAATTGTGATGTTATATTTTTTTTTCAATTAAAATACATGACATTTTATTACTTCCAGATTTATTTTAAATTTATTTTTATCAACTTCAATTTTATATATTTTGAGGTCTAAGACGAAGCAGTTAACGATTTTTTTGTTATTTTTATTTAAAATATGACATTTTTATAAAAATATTTATTTTTTAGATATAAAATCATCAGTTAAATTAGTTCATTTAAAATTTTGTCGATAAAAATGATTAATTTATTAATTTTGAGTTCAAGATTTTTTTTATCAATATCGATAATCTTAATAATATTTTATAAGTAATTTATGTACATGAAAAGAAGTTATTTTTGTATAAATTTTTATTATTTCAGTGATCTTTCTACGTTTATTTATAAAATTTATTTCAAAAATTCAAAAATCAAAATTTTTCTAAAGATAATAAAAAATTAATAAATTTAAAATTTAAAATATTTTCTTTATTATATCAATTATAATAAAAGTATTCTATCACTATTACTTTATTAATGGAAACTAAAAAATGAAATGAACAAAACCTCGAAAAACTAAAATTGACATATATACCCACATACACATATATATATATATATATATATTTAAAGTTGAAGTAAAAAACAATTAAAGCTAAGTAACAATAAATTGCCATTAATAATAAGACCTTGTTCAAACAAAAAGAAATAATTTCATTTATTTATATGAACAATTTTTAATTAAAACTTCAAATAAAACAAAATTACTATATCATAAGCTAAATTTGATGAAGCCTCAAATTGTTGCTTTTGATGGATTTCAACTTTTGATTTTTCTTTTTTTTTTATTTTTTGTATATTATTTATGAATGTGTGTAATGTACGAAGCTATTTTATCATATCAAACACGTATTAAAATTTTTATTAATAATAATATTAATATGTTATTTAAAATTTTAAAAAAAGTTTCTTTGAGAAAATATGGTAACAAATTTTTATTTATCAATGAAAGAAGTTGAAATTCTTGTTTTTAATAATGGAGTAAACCCAGTTCAAGAATTTTATATGATAACTAATAATTATTTTTCCAAAGAAAAATTCTAAAAGATTTTTATAGTGATCCTCATTGAGAATTCCCTCAACCTTCAGCTATACCAAACCTCTCTTGATCCTTCAATTGTGGCTCCTTCACAGGTTCCATTAGGGTGAATCCTCGGGTGAGCGACTTGATCTGGTTGGCTTGCTTAGCGACTCTCACACCAATCCGATCAACTTACCTTGACACTTCCATTGCGATTTCCTTTGACTATTTTGTCATCTTTAATCAAACATTGGAAAGCCTCGAGAAGTTTATGGTCAACTTCATCGAGCGATTTGCCTCTTCCTTACTCTTTGATGAAGCTTCGGACTTTGTTCAATATGTCCATAAAAAAAATGGTGAAAACCCATAAGTGTAAGCTTCTAAGGAAAGCTTGCTTACCTGACCCAAAAATGTAAACAGGAAAAAGAGCTGAAGGAACGGACCACCAAGATCCACAGTAAGGCTACTGATGGAGTGTCATGGTTGATCTCAGTCACCCATTAGTGATAAATCCATCATCGGTCAGAATGAGAAAAGGTTTAAGTCATTAAAGTAAGAAAATCAAAATAAATTGTTTTGAATTAATAAAATGAATTATAAAAACAAGATTTTACCCCTAACTAAACAGTAATTCTGTTAACGATTCATTAATAAAAGGTTTGTCTGCACCAATTCACTAACATCAGGTTTATATCATTATTTTTAAAATATAAAAATGTGTTTGATAATTAAAATTAAACAACAAAATTTTATAAAAATATAATTTTAAAATTTATATTATATTATTTTATAATAATTTTAAATAAATATTTATTTTATTTTATTATATTAAAAATAGAAAACCAAATGTTTGGTAAATTGTCCAAACGTTGGTTTGGTTAAGGCTTTAGCTTCTCACTCTTCCAGGTCACCTTAACATTCATGAGTTAGAATTAGAAGGTGCCCACCCGCAACAGCTACAGCCGTTCAGGGACATTTCGGTCTATCCAACATCTAGTGAACAGAGAAAATCTAAGGGCATCATTGTCATTTTTGTTCAATTTTCTACCCCGATAAAAGCACCTAGTCTTTTTTCTTTTGTAATTTGAAAAAGCAAAAGCCATTTGCGTTTCGCATCGGCTCTCTCGCTCTCGCTCATTCTTTCTCTTCCCAAGTTTCTCCTGGGGAGGTGAACGATCACCTCTTCAGATTCCGATTACTCGCTTCCTCTGTGTCTAATAGTAATTATTTACTATTTTTTCTCTCTAATGGCGTCCGACAACCTGACAGACAAGAACGCTATTTTCAGGAAACTGAAAGCGAAATCGGAAAATAAGGTCTGTGGCTTCTGCTTTTGTAATCTCTATTTCTTTTTCCATTGGGTGCGTTCTTTCTTTGATTTTGGGATGGAGTTTGACTGATGTGATTGAGATCTGATACAGATCTGGCGTTTCTTTAGTAGATCCTGAATCTGATTATATTTTTATTAATGTTTGCTTTTGGGTTTGCTTTTTTATTTTAGATGTGTTTCGATTGTAATGCGAAGAACCCGACTTGGGCATCGGTTACCTATGGGATCTTTCTGTGCATTGATTGCTCTGCTGTTCACCGAAGTCTTGGTGTTCACATCAGCTTTGTGAGGTAATAAATTGAATTGGGTAGTCAGTTTTTCTACTTATTTTTTCTTTGAATTTCCTATAATCTTTTTGTGTTCGGTCAGATGATTTGGCTATTTCGTATACCTGTTTCAACTAGTATGAGCTTTGAATTGATGCAGTTTCTTGGCATTAGGTACCTTTTCATGGATTTGTTATATGTGTCTTCATATGGCTGATCACGCAGGTCCGATAATGTGATGTTTCCATTTTCTTAGGTTATTTATAAAAATGAAGCCTAGACATCCATCACATCAGCCAATTATCCCCAAAGGGTGCTGAACTGTTCGTGCATTTTTTTTTTTTTGGTTATGTTAATGGATTTACAAATGAGCTGCACTTTGTTATATATTGTCTACTGAGGAATTTTATGGATCTAAAATTGTGATTGGTAGAGAACTGAGTATCATGAGGAAATGTGAGGACCTGTGTTCAGGTCTAAAATCTCAATATTATTTGTTGGCTTATGAATTATGTATATCCAATTATCACTGAAGCTTCAAGTGAATAGACTGGTCAAATCTATATAAGAAAGAAATCTAAAATTTTCGGTTTCTGGGCTTTGTGAATATTGAAAAATTGATTTTTTTTTATTAAAAAAAGAGCTTGTTGAGCCCCAGGGACGACCCTCATATCCTTTAATAATAACATATTTAGTGCAGAGTTGCAAAGGTGTCCAGTATATGACCACTTCTTCCTTTTCTAGTGTTTTTGCTTGGTGCATTTTATGTATGTCATTTATCTTTTTTATTTGTTGCTCTTTCTATTTCTAATGAAAATAGTTCTAAATTAATGATCTTTATGTGTAGGTCTACAAATTTAGACTCATGGAGTGCTGAGCAGTTGAAAATGATGATGTTTGGCGGAAACAACCGTGCACAGGTTTTCTTTAAGCAGCATGGATGGTCTGATGGAGGGAAAATTGAGGCCAAGTATAAATCAAGAGCTGCTGAGTTATATAGGCAAATTCTTTCAAAAGAAGTTGCTAAAAGTATGGCAGAAGACGCAGGTTTGCCATCATCACCAGTTGCTTCTCAGGCAGCCCAAGCAGCTAATGGGCTTCCTGATATCAAGACCAATGAATCTCCTAAAGAAAGTACTTTAAGCAGGCAAGAAATTCATGATGTTCCTGCTTCACCAAAGGCTTCCCATACAGGTCTTACCAGTACCGTCAAGAAGCCTCTTGGTGCAAAGAAAACTGGGAGGACTGGTGGGCTTGGTGCTCGTAAGCTCACTGCTAAGGTCATCCTTATATTCTTTTACTTCTTGCCCGACCTTTTTTTTTTAATCAGATTATGACACCTGTGACCAGTTTAGGTGTACTTGGTATCACTGCCAATTTTATTTTTGTTCTTGTTTTTGACAGGAATTGTTGTCTTTGTATTTTCCAAAATTTTGGAAATAAAGAAATGTGTTTGGTAACAATCTATTGCATAATTTTGAAGTTAAAAGTTTAAAAATATTTTGAAGGTTTTTTGTTGTGCAACCAACACAAGAGTGAACTCCATCACTTAAGACCTTAGTAAGTTAGTATTATGTCTTGATTAGGATTTTTCTTGATCGTACCAATAACTGCAAGAATCCTTTCCAACATGTTGTAGGTCTTATAAATAAAAGATCTTCTCGGTAATAATGTTTTACAAAGGATTTCTTGGTTTCCCACAATCAAATGATAACAAATAACACAAGAATGTAGAGAAGATGGGACAGGGGGCATATAGAAAAGTTGCTAGCTGCTTGGTAGTTTCGCATGTCATGTTTAGATGCAGAGAGCTCTGTGATTTATCCTTTGTGTTAAGTGAGGAAATGTACTATGCCCTGTGCCCTTTATTGTGTTTTTGTTTTCAAAATTTAGGAAACATAAGAACTTGTTTTCTGTTAGTTTGTTTCCAAAAACAGAAACAAAATATACAAAAAAATACACCAAAAAAAAAAAACCAAAAAGGTCTTTGTCAATGGCTAAGTATCTTAAAAGATATATTGGCTTGATATCTGTACCTTGATTGTCCATGGTAGTTTGAAGAAACTGCTTCTCAGCAGGACTTTTCTTTTAAATGCAGCCAAGTGAAAGTCTCTATGACCAGAAGCCTGAAGAACCAGCCGTGCCAGTTTCATCCTCAACTAATGGCAGTTCATCTGTTGGCTCATCCTTTACATCTCGCTTTGAGTATGTAGAAAATGTCCAATCTGGTGATCCGAGTTCTGGTGGTCCACAAGTTCTTAGCCATGTAGCTCCACCAAAGTCATCAAGCTTCTTTGCAGATTTTGGAATGGACAGTGGTTTTCAGAAGAAATCAAGTTCAAATTCCTCAAAAGTGCAAGTAAGTTGTATCACTTTGTTTTATCTGTTAGTAATACTTGGGAATCTAAAGTTAGATGAGTTCCAGTCAAACAATACCTCGTTATGGGCTGTGAATCTCCACTATGGAGCTGCAGTTGCCAAAGGATGTCAAGATCCAAATTTTCCTGGGCCATTCATAAAAAACATATGTTGGAATGTGACAAACACTTAACAAGACAACGGACTACTGATGGGAAAAGTCTGAAAGCATTGAGAACGTAGAAATGTACTTTACACATGGATGCAAGTGAAGCTCAGTTACATCTCACTTTCTTTAAGGTCTGTAAGATATTATGATAGGTAAAAGGAAAACAACCAAGTGGTTGGGAACCGTCTCGTTAAGTTAAAGTTGTCTGTTCAGCTTCTGCTCTTTAGTTCATTTTACCTTACAATTCTACTAGTTTGTGTAGATTTTGCAAAAGATATGGCCATGGGACTGACAGAGGGGGGAAATTATGAGTTTCCTTAACTATATGGATGACAAATTATGCATATGAAAGCCTTAAAGCCTATGGTCCAGTCTTTCTCTCTTGTGAATAACGTGGATGGTGAGGTTGAGGAATGTTTATTTATCAATATTCCAAGAAAAAAATACTTTGATAGAATTCATTTGTCAAAATCTATTATTTGGGTTCACTTTTGAATTATCAACATATAGTTTGAGAAATCACAGATACGGATCATCCACTTTGTTCTTTTCTTGGAAAAAAAAAAAAAAAAAAAGGGAATCCAGTAGAATTGATTTTATGTCTTCCCTTCTGAAGAATAATGTGCTTTAAGTAAATCTTGGAAGATGCTGTGATGACCGAAATAATAACTTTTGCATTCATTCTCTCTCTTATAGGAGAGCACACAGTTACAACTTCATTTGGCTTTTTCATCTATATATATATATTAAGTTGGCGTGAAACAGGATAGAATGTGTGTTCTTTGAATCTGCAGTGTATTATCTATGTTTAACTTGAGGTGAAGGTAGGCTATTTTGTCTGTCGTTTCCATGCTTGTTTCTCATCAGTGGACTCTGTCATAAATTGGAGTTGCATTTGTTACTTTGCCCCCAACACAATTATTCTTATTTTTTTCAAGAGTATGCATAATATTTGATTTCATATCATGCCTTGTACATGCAGCCTGCTGTTAGATGCATATCTTCAATTTGCATCACCACAGTAAGTGAAATTGTCACTTGGCTTGATGAGCTGTGTATGAGTGGTTCTTATTCGTCGTCAGGCATTGCTTGCTCAGGTTTTTTTTGTGTTTTTTTTTTTTTTTTGGGGGGGGGGGGGGGGGGAGATGGTGTTCAAAAATTCACTTAGCTGTTGGTTTAAGATAGATTAGCTCATGGCCTTTTCAGTGAAATTTGAAACTTGATAAGAAATTGTTCTTTGCCTTCCTATTAGAGCTTAGTGCATTGGTATTTTCCTCTCTTCATTTTAAGCTGATCATTTTAATTGATATTTCTGGTAATTGAAAAATCACTCAGTTCTCAAAAATTTTACATCGTTAAATCCTAGGTTGAGCTTCCACTGTTAGAGCAGGGACCATCAGGAAGTCACGAGTATGGAAAATGTAAAAACAGAAAGTGAAAAATCATGCTTCCCACTCCATTTTCATTGTGTAACATATGAGACAGAAATTAGTATTTGATTACATGAAACTTGAACATCAGACTTCGAAATTTTCTTCTTTTTAACTTTATTTTTCCATATAGGTGATTGGGATGAGAAGTCATTTGGTTTACTAAATCATACTTGTGCTTTGCTAGTTGTCCTTTATGTTTTTAATTTCTACTGCTCTCAGATATAGTTACTTAATTTTAATTTCTGAAACAGCTACCAATAGTATAATACTTAGTAAATAGCCTTTACTGTTTGCATACTTCTGCTGTAAGACTTGGATCTCTACGATTTTGTGCCTTTATCTTTTCTTTCTTACTTTCCTTTTCCATAACCTTTTTGCAAGCTGCCTTTAGGTCTATAATGCTGATCTTGTTGGTCAGTTGTCCTAGCTATGGATCTCAGTATCTTGATATCAAATTTGTTTCTTGAATGGGAACATCTCCCTTAATATTCAGGAGAATAGTACCTACAAAAATTTTAACTTTCCAGATCTTTATAATTGCTGCATGATTTGGTTCAGTAGTCTGATTTTTATTTTGTCCACATGCATTATAGATTTACTTTCTTGATTTCAGTTCATTCTTATGACATCCTATTATTAATATCAGATTCAGGAAAGTGATGAAGCAAGGAAGAAGTTCTCAAATGCAAAAGCCATTTCCTCTGCCCAGTTTTTTGGGGATCAGAGCAAAGCAGCTGATGCTGAGGCTCAAGTTACTTTGCAGAAGTTCTCAGTATGTCCCTTGCTATCTCTTGCTGGAAACTGGCAGTTATGTAGGAGCCTCTTCAAAATCCTGGAATGTTTGAACGGAAAATTTTCAGATGCTGTTCTTTTACATCACATTCTTCTCTCCTTTTGTTTTATTTGATATTCACAAATGAGATATTAAAAATTATTGTTTCATAGCTGAAATCCAATTTGGAATGGGTTACTTTAACGGTAAGGCAGATGGGTTTGTGTGAAAAAATTGAACTGGTAAATTAGGAAGGACCATCTTATTTACCAGTGTGTTTTGTATCGAAACAAGTACATCACATACGTAGAAAAGCCTAAGATTGATTTTCAAGGAAGTTTCTGTTCCCTTCCATTGTTGATTCCATTTTGTATCAAGTCTATTCATTAAATTTTGTGTTAATCTCATTAATGATTGTCTCATCATATGCAGGGTTCAACAGCCATTTCTAGTGCTGACCTATTTGGTCATGAATCGGATTCTTCTTCCCTCGATATTACTGCTGGTGACCTGCTCAGTCGACTTTCTTTCCAGGTTTGCTTTCAAATTGCTCTATTTACATATTACTTGGGAAAAAAATTTATGGTTTGGAAAATTATGTTATTATTTTGAACTTGGACCTGCTTATTGTCCAAGACCATTCCCTGCCCCCTTGCATTTTAGTTGTCCAGTTGACTTCCAACAATTCAATTTGATTTACTCACTATTCCATGTACTGCAGCATGGCTTCTCCAAGTCATGCTGTGTTAAAAGACATCTAAATTTGACTGGACAAACGGTGTTTTATTGCATGCTGGTGTTAAACCTGAGATTTACGTCCAGCTTGCATGCTCCTTTGAATAACCATAAACCCACCAGCCTCTTCAGTTCTGTAGCTAACTTCAGAGGAGCTGGGTTCTTGCCCTTGCTTATCGTGTTCATTTTGCATTGTTCGGTACATCTTTCAATCCTTTCTTCTGTATATTTTGTTTTCAGGCACAACAAGATATCTCTTCCCTCAAAAACATTGCTGGGGAGACTGGAAAGAAGCTGAGCTCAATAGCATCCACCCTAATCACAGATCTTCAGGACAGAATGCTGTAATTTTGTTGTGTTTTATGTTGAAAAGTATCTTGAGACCAGTCGATTGTCTTGTGTAGTGAATCTAAAAAGAAAAGAAATTCTTTCACAGGGTAATAAAATTTTAAGACTATCCAGGTTTATCATAGGCTGGGCTCCTTTATTTTGTAGCAGAGGTGTTGTGGTCTGAGAATTGGTTTTGTGGGTTTTATATTTTGGATGTAGGAGTCTGTACGTCATTTTGTAAATCAACACAGATTTCCTGCTTTATATGAAGACAAGTAGGCATTGAAATTGTCATTTTGTGAATCTCTATTTAACTGATGCACTGGGAAAAGATATCCTTTGATACTAACCTAGAAGCTTTGGAGATCCGAATTAAAGACTAATAGTGTATGTTCACAAAAGATTGACCAAAATAGGAAAAGGCAATACTTGTGGGGCGGAAACTAGCTGCAAGCTTTTCAAGGCACTACAAAATATGTGTTGAAAGACTGGAGCTAAGCTCTGTTTACCAAAACTGATTTTTTGCCTTCTTAAATCATTAACCCATATATAAATTTTAAGATTTATTTTTGATTCATATTAAATATTAAAATTTAATTTTGATCAATATTAAATATTAAAATTTGATTTAACATTCGGATGAAATATAAAGTTTAATAAAATTTTTATTTTATAATATTTGTTAAAGATTTGACATTAAAAAAATAAATATGCCAAAATATAATTTAATGTTTTACTTTTAACTAGTTATAGGTCATTTTTATTTGGGTGACTTTACAATGATTGTTATCTATATATATATATGAGCTAATAATTCTATAACCACAAAATATGTATTCAACTAAATTATAAAATTTATTAGTAATTTAAAATAATCTCAATGCATCTAATAATATATATATATATATATGTCATCCAAGTACTCAAATTTTATTGCCAATCGCGTTGATATAGATTATAAATATTAAAATTTTGAATAAATATTATGTAAAATTTTAATATTTATTTTATATTATTAATTAATTTTTTTTAATTTAAAATGTAATAAATCGATATCAATTTAGTTTAAATTGAATATTAGTTTAAACAAATATAAAAAATTAAGACTATTGGTTGTTAAAGTGTTTTTAAAATAACTCATACGAATTATTCACTTTATTTATAATTTATTTTTTAAATGTAATAATTTTTTATTTAAGATTTATTTTTCATAAATTTTTAAAATTTTGATAATATAAATTTTAAAAATATATAATTTCAATACTTAAAAACTTTTTAAAAAATTTGTATGATAGTAACTTAGTTTTTTTTTTTACATTTATAAAAATTTTAAATCAAAATTTATTATATAAGATCTCTAATTTGAATATTTTTAATTATCAAATATTTTAAAATGATTCAATTTGATCCAAACCAATATATCAAAATTTGATTTGTTAAAGATTTTAGATTGATAATAATTGATAGTTCAAATTTTAAATTTAATAATAAATTTAATCTTAAAATCCTAACCATTAGATAAAAACAAAATTTCTAGGTTTTAACTTAAAACAAGTTTACTTATTAGATTTCTTTTTTGTCTTAAATTTTCATTAGATTTAGAAGATTGTATACCTTACTTTATTGTAACTTTACTTATTCAAACCACATAAAAGAAAGAAAATATTTAAATTCCCAAATTGTTACTTTTTTATACAAAAAGGTATTGTTTTAAAGTTTTTATTGTTTGGTTATCACTTCTCTCATTTGGTGACAAAAAAATTGGTATTCAAACTTTTAAAGTTGCAGTCAACAATTAGATCAAAGGAAGAAATATTTGGTTTTTTGAGTTTTTAATTTTTTTAAATAATGAGTGCATCTTTCATTTGATCACTTTACAAATTTAAATATAAATAGATATCAATTTTAATTTTTTTATTTGTTAAAAAAATATCAAATCCGTTACTTTATCAATTTATTTATAATTTATAATTTTTTATCCTTAAGCTTTTTTTGATTTATTTTATATTAAATTTTATTTTAATTTGTGAAATTATAACGTTAATTAATTTATAATATAGAACTATAATTAATGAAATAATATTTTCTTAATAAAATATAACTTTATTTGTTGTAAAAAAATTTATTAAACAAAATAATATTTATAAATATTTAATAATAAAACAATTAAAAATTACCAATTTAATAATAATATAAATTAATCTTTGATATCATAATGAATATAAAATATAAATTTACTTTTATAATAATAAAAAATATATTTTTTAAAATTATTTCTTATGTATTATACAACTTTTAAGTCAATGTATACGTATTAGCAAAAATATTTCTAATCTTTTTAAGGGGTATATGTCAAAGTCTTTGTGGTGCTAATATGGATATTAAAAAATATTAATACTAACTATTTTATAATTTATTAATATTAATAATTTTTATCTGCATAATTTCAAATTTTAAATTCAGTATTATTAAAAAAATTTATTTAATAATAAAACTAATCTTAACTTAGGAGAGTTTTAGGTTGATAATAATTAATAATTCAAAATTTAAAATTAAAAATAATTTAAATCATAAAATGCTAATTATTATATATAGCCGAACTCTTTAATTCAAAACAAGTTTTTTATTAGATTTACTTTTTCATTATTTGATTTTTATTAGATTTAGAAGATTTTATATTTTACTTTTTTTTATAAATATAAATATGATATATTAAATATTAATGTGAATTTTTTATTATTTTGAAATTAAAAATAATTTTAAATCTTAAAATGCTAATTATTATATATAGGCGACTCTTTAACTCAAAGCTAGTTTTTTATTAGATTTACTTTTTCATTATTTGATTTTTAGTAGATTTAGAAGATTTTATATTTCACTTTTTTTATAAATATAAATATGATATATTAAATATTAATGTGAATTTTTTTATTATTTTACAATTTAATTTCTAAGTTTTATATATTTGTAAGAAATATCACAAAATTAACATCGAGGTATTCGCTAATGATAGAAAAATGAAAACTTTTTCATTTCAAAATTGTTGAATGATAAATATGATATATTAAATATTAATGTGAATTGTTTTTATTATTTTACAATTTATTTTCTAATTTTTATATTTTTGTAAAAAAAAATCACAAAATTAACGTCAAGGTATTCGTTAAGGATAGAAAAATGATAGCTCTTTCATTTCAAAATTGTTAAACGATTTCTTCTTCTTGTTCTTCTTCTTTTTTTTTTTTTTTTTGAACACTTATATTCTCTTTGATAATTGGTGCATCTCATTTGATCACTTTATAAAGTTAAATATAAGTAAATACTATTTTTTTTTATAATTTCTCCTGTTATTTATTAAAAGGATATCATATCCCTTTTCTCATTAATTGTATTTATAATCTTTTTTAAATATTTTATTTGTTTTTATCTATAATTTTTAATTTAATTTAATTTTATTCTATTTATTAATTTTTATTTTAATTTTTCAAATTATATCATTTTTAGGTTGTAATATAAAAAATAAAATTGATATAATAATTTTTCTTTAACAAAATATAATTTTATTTGGTGTAAAAAAATTAATTTACACAAAATAATACTTATAAATTTTTAAGATAAAACTATTAAAGTTTATAAGTTATTAATTTAGTAATAATATAAAATTTGATATCATAATTAATATAAAAATATAAATTTTATTTTTATGATAATACGAGCATATTTGTAAAATTATTTTTATGCATTTATTATATATATAACAACGAAGATATTCATGTATTTTTAGAGAATTCAAAGTCTGCTCTAAATAACATTGATGTTGACATTTATTATTATTATATATATTTATATTTAATAATTATTAGTATTAAATAATGACAAATTTAACTTTAAAATAATCAAATTTAAATGTAATAATAAATATAATCTTGAAATGTTGATAATTATTAGTTTATGTAGATGTTAATTATGTAATATTATAATAGTTTAAAATATTAATATTATATTATTTATAAATCTGAATTTTAAAATATTAAAAACATTGATAATATTAGTAATATGTGTCTTAAAAAATTAATCTCGATTTGATAATTATTTAATTTAAATATATATATTTATCTTAAATATTTAAGTTTGAGATTGTCACAAATTTATCAACTTTATTTATTTACTAGGTCATTTTTGTCATTATGAGTAATAACTATGCAATTAGCATTTTATCAAATTTACGAATGTAATCTTTAATTATTTTTGTAATTTTTCATTTTATAAATTTTACAATCAATTTTAATAATTTAATTAAAATTTTAATCTAAAATTTAAAGTTATAATTGAAATAATTTATAAATATTATTAATAATAAATTTATTAATATATATTTAATATAATAAAACAAATTTGTGCATTTTATGAGTTCATAACTAATATTTATAATAGAGAAAATATTTTAAGCTTTTTCAAATTATGACACTCATATGGATGTTAAGTGTTTTAGATATATTATAATATATTTTAAGATATTAAAATGTAAAATATATTAATATTGATAATCTTTATCAACATAATTTTAAAATTTTAATTTAGTAATATTTATCTATAAAAAATAATTTTGAATTGATAATATTCTAAATATATATTTAAAGATATTTATATAAAAAAATTTAATTTTAAATTTAATTTAGTGAGTTCTGTAAAAATATTTTGAAGTTGAATTTTATGAATTCTTATTTTTTTTAAAATTACTTTTTATATAACAAATTTCATTATTTAACTATAATTTTGAAATACAAAACTGCATTAGTTTGATAATTTTTATTAAAATAGTTATGACTTTTAATTTACTGATAAGTTTAATCTTGCAATCATAAAGTTTTAAACTCATCATTATTTACAATTTATAATTTATAATTTAATGATAAGTTTAATTATAAAACTTTGGTCATTATGTTATAGATGGACTCCTTAACCCTTCAAGGATCAAAAAGATTAATTTGAGCTGAGTCTTTGACCATAACAGAATGGTCACCAATTGTCGTTGAAATTCCTGTTGAATTTTTTTTAAAAAATAATTATAAAGTAACTTCGTTTTAGATTTAAATAAATATTATCTTCAATTTTAAAATTTTAAAAATAACTAGAAATGTTATAATTATGTAATTATTATAATTAAATAAAAACATATAATCATAAATATTATGATATAAATTGTTATTATTAAGAAATATAATTATTTTAATGAAAAATTTATCAAAGTTAGAGCAATGTAAGAAGTTAAATTTCAATATTATAATATATATATTCATTTATAGAACTTTTAAATAAATTTAATAAAATTAATTATTTTGATACAATTGTAATTATTAAAATTTTATTGGAAAAATACGTTAAAAAATTATGTCTTCACATATAAAATTGAGCATTTAATTATGTGGTAATATACTAAGGGAATTGTAATTGGGGTTCATAACAATGTATATCATAAGGTATTGAAATTTTTGTACATTATTATTTTTTTTTCGAAAGTGCATGAATATCAAATTTCAAGTAATTATAACATATTTGGTATACATATGTTTAATAAAGTACGTGCATGTATATATTCAATTATAAGATTATGATAAAATTAAATGTATGTAATAACTATATGTATCAAATTGTATTTTATAAACCTACATATATGCATATATATTAATATTCATTAACATTTATTTATAAGATTATAATTCTTATTTATCTATAATTATCATATATATATATATATGTGGTGCTATATAGAGTAATTTTATACAAATATGAAATGGTTCATAATTATTAAAATAAATGTAATTTAATAAACATATACATTATCAATATATGCTACCATATATAATTGTATTTTAATATATATTCATTAGGATTTATCATAATTCATAATGCTTATCTATTTATAATTGATATATATATATGATTTGTACTTAGTGATTTTACACTTATGACGACTCATTAAATCAATACAAATTGATCATAATTATTAATATAAATGTGATTTAATATTTAATTTCAATATTATAATTAAAAAAAATGCTCTTAATTTGTACCATCGACTAAAATGAAGCTGCCTGAATTTTTTTTGGCAAAAATTTAATCTTAATATTTTAGAGTGCTAAAATAAATAAAAAATGCACATGCTTATCTTTTCAATTATTCTTGTTCTCTAAAATGCACTTCCTCCATTTAATTTCACACTTCAAACGGTGGTTTTATTGGGGTAAAGCAAGCATAAACTGATTTTCTCCTTATAAAAGCAAAATGCAGAGAAATTGGTGGTTTTGTAGATGGTAGTCCAAGTATTTAGAGTTTTCATTTGAATACTTTAGGTCTATTTGATTTCCATTCTCAAAAATAATTTTTTCATATTAAAAATAAAAGAACAAAAAAATTTGTTTCATGAAATTGTTTTGTAAAAATTGATTTTAAAAATATTTTTTATTTTTTAAAATAAAAAATAAAGAATATTTTAATATTATTTTTTATTTTTCAACTTTTAATTTTTAAAACAACTAAAAACACAAGAAATAGTTTTTATTGACGACGTTATTGTAATTATCAATCAATTCAAAAAAAGTTTATCAAATTGTTTTGTAAAATAATATTATCAAACATGGTTTTTTTTTTCTCTTTTCTCAAAACAACTTTTAAAAATTATTTTTAAAAGTAAGGCATCTTTGATTTTTATTTTCAAAGATAGATTTTTATTTTTAAAAATAAAAAAAATAAAAAATATATTCGATAAAATGGTTTTATAAAAGTTGATGTTAAAAACAGTTTTTGTTTTATAGTTTTTAAAACAAAAAATAGAGAACATCTTAAGGTTATTTTTATATTTTGTTTTTAATTTTTACAGAGAATATGTTTTTATTAATGGTATTATTATAATTATCAATTAATCTAAGAAACTATAACAAACTATTTTTCAACTAATTTTATCAAACAAGTTGTTTCCTTTCTTTTTTCTCAAAATAAATCTTAGAAATTATTTTTAAAATTATTTTTCAAATAAAATAATAAAACTAGAACACAATCAAACATGAATCAAACACGCACTTAGTTCTTGAACTTTTAACTTATGAAAATCTTATCGTTGAGTATAATAATTACTGTAATATCAAGAATTTAAGTTTAATTTGCAAATATAGAGGTATCCTTACTATATGCATGCACATGTACATGGGGATGGGAGAGAGATAGAAATCTTTTATTTTTTTCTCAATTTTTTAGAAAATCGCAGCTTGACGAGATTATGACATTTGCTGGTTGGTGATTTCACTTAGCTACGAAAATTATTGCAGCTCAATTATGATAAGGTAAAAGAAAAAATAATGCTCCTAATCCTAAATTACATATTCTTTTTCGCTCTGTTGAGCAAGAATTAAGACTTTTGTTAATTTCATAAATTAAACAATCAAGAAAGACATAGAAACAAATTTTCATACTAGTTTAAACCATTAAATAGAAGTTTGTTATCGTTTTTTTGGGTATATAAATTTTTTGTGTATTGGTTCTTGGTTCTTGATACATATATTAAGAGGTGTATTTGTGTATGTAGAGCAAAGTAGACTATTTCAAGTTTTGTCTTTACTCATCAGATCGATCCAAAGAACAACTTAATACTTGAAAAGATCAATTAGCTTATGAAGGACCATTTATAAAGCTAGCTATTTTGAATCTTACTTTAGTTAATTTGACAACATTTGGAAAGACTTGCTATGTTAATTTCATGTTTTGTCTTTTGAAACCATGTTTTAAAATTTGAAAATATGGTTCTTTCTTTTTGAATTTTGTTTGTCAATGATTATTTAAATCGTGGCTGGCTTGTTAAATACGTGCCTTAAGTTTATTTCATTCGTTGACATCAACAATCATGTAGTTCTACAAAAAATTATTCACTATATCCTTATTATAAATCCTAGACAATTTTTTTTTTAAATACATTATGAATAGAAAAAATATACGTTATACGTCAACAATATATATATATATATATATATATATATATATGGACCAATAGTTTACAAATGCAAATGTTTACAAAAAATAAAAAATAAATATTCACTCTAATTTTTATCAAAGGAGTTAGCAAATACTTAAAGTACCATGTGTAGCCTGATATGTAGCATTTGACGATCATCGTACATAAATGGCTTACCTGTAATTAGATGTTCAATTATATGTAGCATGTGGCATTATATGCAGCATGTGGCATACACAATTACCCTTGTGAAAAGACAAGGCACACAAAGTTAGTCTCCCACTAATATTAGTTAACAATGTAATCAAAAAAATAACTTACTCTTGTCTTATTTGGGTGACTACTTTTTTTTATGTGCAACATGCTAGAGTGGTAATCGAGATGGTTTGATGGCTTTTCTTCGTATAAAAAACCCCATTGAAAAGATATCCATGAAGCATCCAACGTAATAGATTCATTTTCCTACATTAGATGTCCTTCGGTAGATTTTCATCTAAAAGACATATACGTGTAAAAACAAATTTCTTAGGTCTGTACTAGCAACAATCTAATGCTAACGACACATATGACATGGGATAAACAACTGCTTTAATGTTTTAATAGTAAATTCATGTCACCAATTGATAAAGAGAAAAAATTAAAAAGAACAAAAAAAAAAATGTACCAGAGTGGGCAACTTTCTCAAATTCATTCTAAACTCAATTTAGCATCTCGTTCCCCTTTTTGTGCTCACCATAATTAGAACTTTTCGAGGGATCTTCTTTATCAACATCATTTTTTATTGCTCATAGTCATAATAAGGTAAAAGAATCTGCATACAAAACAATATAAGTTACACAAATGGTTTTAATGAAATGTAAAAGATAATGATTAACACATACAATGAGATATGGATCGACAAGGCATATGTCTTGCTTATAAATGTCCAACAATTACTAGTGACACTTCCACAACGTAAGAAGGTTTGCCTTAACATGCTACATAATGAGAAATAATGCCACGAAATAAGAAATAAAACACGAACCTAACAGAAAATAAAAATATGAAATTTAAAATTAAAACACAAAATCAAACAACAAGCCATAAAATCAAAATACTAGGCATAGAATCATAAAGTAGAACATGAAAACACAAAATAAGAAATGAAAAATCAAACTAAGACATAGGATCATAAAACATGACATAAAATCAAAAACTAAGCCACGAAACAATACACAAAAGCAGAAAAGTAAGACATAGAATAAGAAAATAAGACACATAATGTGAAAGTAATACACGACAATATTTAATAAACACAAAAATGTTATATATATATATAGTCAACAATTATGCAACTCACCTTGTTAACTCTATTGAAGTTTTAGTAAGATCAAAAGGGGCAACTTCAAAACTAGTTGTGTTTGGTAGCTCTTAATACTTCAATTGGTTATCAAGCAAAACTCTATTTTGCTGAACCAAACCTACTTTTCCTCTAGTAAGAACCACATTTTCGTTTTAACTTCTTGCTTGAACTCCCAGAGAAGCAAATGAGCACAAGAAGTTCTATTTTTTAGGTATTTTGAGGAAATGCCCAAAGTATATATCCATGAACTTTTCCTTTATATTCCTACTTCTATCAAGCTAGGTCAGTAAACATCATCAATTGCTGAAATCACATCATTGTTATAGTAGTTGAGAACTTTCAAATTGCTTGTTTTCCATTAGATTTTCGGAGTGATGATAAACTTCTTGATGATTAGCATCTACATATAGCCAACATAATATAAATATAAAAAACAAACATTCATGGACCAAAATCGTGAAAGATATACTTCAATCAAGGAACAAAACTCATAAACGAGACACAAAATTGTCAAATATAATTCATGAAAGTGAATAACCTAATGGACGAATACAAATATTGTGCCATGAGATAAAGAATTAATCCACAATATTAACAAATAATACACATTATATTTTTGGTTATTTTCAAACATACTATTTTTCAGACAATTGAAAAAAAAAATCTCAAAATTTTAAATATTATTTTGTGTATTAATTTCTTTTTACAATAAATAAAAATATATTTTAAAATTTGAATTATGAATTATTATCAACCTAAAAATTACACTCTTTTAAGATTAGGTCTATTACTAAGTAAAAGTTTGAAAATATTTTGATTAAAGATACAAATTAATGCAAAGACTAAATTTTTATAGATAAAAGATATTAAATTTAAATTTAAATTATATAGAAAAAATTATCAATCTTAATATATTTTTAAAATATAAAACTATAAAATAATTAATGCTAATATTTTTTAAAAAATTTAAAGAGATATATACTCTCTATTTCAAAATAAAAAAGTAGAAACTGCTTTTAAGTTATATATATGAGAATAAAGTTTTAAATCTTATATTGTTAAAAGTTATGTACTTAAACCCTATATAATTTTTTTATTTTTTATTTTTTGTACATATAATTTAAAATAATAAAAAGATAGTTTAAAATATTAAAATATATAATATTTATAATATGATATAACTTAAAATAATATGATATTTATGTCTCTTAAAATAAAATCAAACATCAATAAAAAATGTGTCAATATGTTACATTTTTCTACACAAAGTATATCTTAATGCATTTTGAGTTGTGATATAATATTATTTTTTGATTTCGTAATTTTTGTTTAATAATAGTCTCCTTATATGTGATATTAAACTAACATGAGCATATGAACGCACATTAAAAGACTATGATGTTGAAGTTGTCTAAATTTAAAAATTTGAATTAATTTAATATTATTTAAAATGTATATTATAAATATGAAAACTTTTTAAATCAAAATTAAATTTTTGATAAATGCTCTACAATTTATATAAGGTTTAAATCAAGAGATGATGACCTAAACTTTAAGCTAATTTTTAAAGTGAAAAGTTGGAAAAATTGATCTCATTTGAATAAAATTTTCATGTGATAAAAAGATAACCTTTTCATTTATGAAAGATTTATTTTTTGTTTATTTATAAATAAATAAAAAATAATTAAAATATTGATTTATTTCAATAATTATTAAAAATTATTTTTATATAAAATAATTAATATTTATAAAATATTTACTTACTAAAAAATTATTAAAAATAAACAAGGAACTAAATCATTAAAAAAATTAATTAATTATATATTAGCCATAAATAATTGTTAATAAAAATAAACAAAATTTAAAATAAAAATAATAACAAAATAGAAAACTGATCTATTAAATTAAAACAAATCTTTCGTTTAAAAATATATATTTAGAATGAAGAATGACTATTTAATAAAATTCTAATATTAAGAAAAATTTGGTGTGTACTTTAAATGATATTGATTTATAAAAGTTAAGATAAAAATTAAAATTAAAATTTTTAAATAAAATTATCTTAAATTAAAACTAAAAATTATTTATTTAAATATAAAAATATAAATGTACATCAGCACCTACATGTCGCGGATATAGACATTTTAAAAATATTTGTCATGTTATATATATATATTAAATTACTTTTATGACATTTTTTAGGCTAAACCTATATTTAAATTTAAATACTTATGTATTTATTAAATTAATTATATGTTTGATATTTTAATTTAATTTAAATTAGAGTTAGATTAGAAAGAAATAAGTTATTTTTATTTTTAAAATATTAAAAAATTATTCAAGTAAATTATATATTTTATTTTAAGTTTATCATTTAATTTTAAATAATTACATATTTATGACTTATTTTTGATATAAATATATATTTAAAATTTAAATAATATAAAATTAAAAAATATTTAAGTATCAAAATTTTTTTAAATTTATTTTTATGATGTCAACTTGAATATTTTTTTATTTGTATTTGTAAAAAAATTTCAAGTCAAGATTTATTATATAATATCTTCAATTTAAATTATAGATCTTTATAAAAAATTAATAATATAATTTAAATTTGAATTAAATTAAAAAATTTTATGTTAAAATTCTTTATAAGAAGATATCAAGAACTTGTGGTTAAAAAAAAAATCTAAATCGAATTAAATTAAAAAAATCATATTTGTAATAATTCAATTTCTTCATATGTACTTATAAAATAATTTAAAATACAAATGTACTATAATTACTATATACCTATATAAATAATTTGAGTTCCATAAGAACTCTTAGAGAGCTTAAGAAAACATAAAATTATCTAAAAAACAGAATTTGAAATAAAATATCTGAGCGAGACAAAAATTACCTTATCTTATAATTTAAAGATTTGAGGATGAAGTTTTTTCTCATCAAAAAATTTATCATGCCCTTTGGGATAAGGAAGAATAATCTTTTCTATGGAAAGACGGCATAAATTTGTCAAGGGATAGAGTCCAGATTTGTTTCCAATTCAAGAAAACAACAACAGTAAAAGCAAGCAGGCTGTTACCATGCGAACGCATAACTGTAACAGTGCTAGTTTAGCTTTAGCTTCTCCTCTCTCTCCCTCTCCATTTTGGTCCGAGTGGGAAAACGCCAAAATAATATAGCGGCTGAGTTTCCCTCCCATTTCAAACACCCTGAAAACTTCTTTCATCTTCCCTCCATTTTTTTTTGGCTTAGCCTCCTAAACGAGTTCTCTTTTGAAATAGCGAAATTAATTTCTTCAAATTGAGTAGGCAAAACGATTTTTCTTATTAAGATTTGTCAATCTCATTTTCCTCTTCAAACTCTCTTGCCTTTTCGATCCGTGTTTTCATCGGAAACCCTAGAGAAGACTCTTCTTTAGATTCAGTGTTTCTCACCCGATCTTGGTTGGGTCTTCTTCGATCTCACTACAATGACTGCTCTTGTTGAATCCGTTGATGGGTCTGTGCCTATTTGCCACGCCCGCGATTCTCTCGAAAGCCGTGATGGGACTTCGTCATCTTCACTTATGCAAGCTCTAGATAGCCAGTCTTTGGTTTCTACTCTTTCAAATGCAAATAGGTCACCAGTTGCACCGAAATTAGCTGGTGCTGTGAAAATCCTTGGCGGGTCTTTACCATCATCACAGACTGGTACCGTAGTGGATCAATCTTTGGATCTCCCATCACCAAAGCTGAACGGGTCCTCATCACTGATTAACGCCTCCGGTGACCAGCCTTTGGTGAATCTTGATGGTTCTTTATCATATTCTTCATTGCCGCCAATGGAAACCCACGGGAGCAAGCAGACTCTTACCTCACCATCGAATCGAGATGGGTTGTCAGTGTCCTCTTCTCTCAATGACTCTGTTGATCAAGAAAAGTCTTTGGCGGCTTCAGTACATAATTCAAATGGGTCCTCTTTTTCTTCATCAATGGAAGCCCTAGAGCGCTGTTCTCTGAATTCTCCATCTTCCAATGGAGTTGGGTCCTTACTATCTTCTCCAATGCTGGCAGCCGATGTCTATCAACCAATTTCCATTATTATGCCTGGGTATAGTGTATCCCTCAATGATAAGGCTTGTTCATCGCCTAAAAATAATAGTCCCAGTTTCTTACCCTTTGATCTTGAAGAAGATAATCCTCAAGAGCACCATTCATCATCTTGTAGAGGATGGGGCCAACATGGCACTTCTATCCCAATATCAAGGGATGATACTCCTGGTTTCTTAGGTTGGCATGATTCAAGCTTCTCAAAGTGGTTAGAAGCCAGTGAAACCAAGGAAATCCAACCTGCTGGGGTGGTATGTTTCTTGTTTTTGTCCTCTCAAGTTTTATGTATTTACCTGTGTATCTGTATATATTTTTGATAATTATGTGTTGAGTTGTTGACTTCTGCTAGTTTTGGTTTTTCAGGGTGCAGGGCTTTCAAATCTAGGCAACACTTGCTTCATGAATTCTATCCTGCAATGTTTCACTCACACTGTGCCCCTTGTTCAGGCTCTCAGTACTTATGATCACCCTATGCCCTGTGATTGTATGATCTATCCTTCAATCACAATTTTTTTTTTTTTTTTTGAGGTTATCAATATACCGTCGTAGTTAAAATTTCAGCTGTTATTGATGTAATACTTTTGGTTGTTTGAAAACTTCAAATTGTCAGGTAATACAGAAGGTTTCTGTGTTATTTGCACGCTACGTGATCACATCGAGCTCTCATTATGTTCTTCTGGGGGGGTTGTTTCACCTTGGAAACTTGTTGATAATTTGAACTGTATCCTTTCCATCTTTATTTATCATTTACTGAGTGTTTCTTGGTTTCTATTTAATGTTGGTTCTATTATGTTTTCTTGAAACAAGAGCATCTATTCATTGCATTGCATGGTTTTATGATTTGCTTTTACTGTATGATAGTTAATCATTATTATCAAATACTGTTAAAGTTTAGGTTTCCATTCTATTTCGGTGTATTTTTATCAGGAATTGTGAACATGATGTTATCAATTTGACAGATATTTCATGTTTATAGAGAAATTTCTTTTTTCAACAATATGCAATTCTTGACTCAAACAATCAGATTTTTCATCTTGTTTCTTGAGATACCAGCAGGAAGATGCTCATGAATTCTTGCAATCTTTCTTAGACAAACTTGAGAGATGTTGTCTAGATTCTAAGAAAAAGGATGGGTGTTTGTCTTCCCAAGATATTAACCTTGTTGAACGGGTTTTTGGTGGCTGTCTCATAAGCAGAGTATGGACTAAGTAACCTTTTCTTAGTTTTTAAACCTATGCTGATATTATTTGTTGTGAATGTTTTACCCCTCATAGTTTAGGATATAGGTTGACTGACGTTCTATTGGTGTTTTGAATTTCAGCTACGATGTTGCAGTTGCGGACACTATTCTGACACTTATGAGCCATCTCTTGGGCTGAGTTTGGAGATTGAAAATGTGAACACCCTTAAAAGTGCTCTAGAATCTTTCACCAGTGTTGAAAAGCTTGATGATCCAGGGATGAAGTTTACGTGTGAGAATTGCAAAGAAAAAGTGTCAAAGGATAAGCAGCTTAAGGTAGACCAGACCCCTGCAGTTGCTGCATTTCATTTGAAGAGGTTCAAAAATGATGGAACTTCTGTTGAAAAAATCTACAAGCATGTGGAATTTCCGTTGGAGTTGGACTTGAAGCCCTACACAAGTAGCAGTCAGAATAGTGATGTGAGTAAAACACATCTGTCTATAAAAATGTTATTAATAGAAAGCTGTCTACGAAAAAACCTCATTAAATAATAGAGAACCATTTGATTAATAACTATGGGGAAATGGGATATAACCTAAGTACATTTTCTATGATGCCGCAGTCTCGTTTATCAAATCTGTAAATGTTATCTTAACAGCTAAGACCTATTGACCTGTGTTTTCACAAGATGTAGGATCATTAAATCTGCAGATCTATATTTGTATATTGTGCACAGTTATGCTTATTTCAGGTTCATATCATATCTATGTAGATTCTCTGAATCTTTCCTTTATTTGTGAAAGGTTGAACTGAAGTATCGTCTGTACGCACTTGTGGAGCATATAGGAGACTCACTAAATTCTGGCCATTACTTGTCCTACATTCGGTCCTCCCCAAACACATGGCATAAGTTGGATGACTCACAGGTATGGCTACCTGGTATTAATTAGCTGTTTGAAAGCCCTTGTTACTGATGCAAGTTCTACATTAGTATTAAGTTCATAAGAAAGTAGGGTGGTAACCTAGCTCTTATCTTGCACATTCTGATGATTTGTTTATCCGACTATTATTGCAGCATTCTAAAAGATTTGTTTTATGTTTTGATTGTTTCCAGCAGTTATTCACTGCTTCGTTATTCATGTCATTGATTTTTGAGAGAACTTTGCTTAGGCCTTTGACAATTATAAAATGATTTCATTTTCAAGGTTTTTTGAGTTACTCGAGTTTCATTTCCTTGTTTAAAACATTAGTCTTATTGGGCATGAAAAGTTGATCACTTATCAACAGTTATTGTCTATCTTGGCTAAGTTTGGTTTACTGATATGAGTTTTTAGTTACTCAAAATTGAAGCAAGCTTATTACATTTGAAGTTTCTTTTAATTGTTTGCAGGTATCTAGGGTTCAAGAAGAATTTGTCATTTCTCAGGATGCATATATTCTTTTCTATGCCAGGCAGGATACACCATGGTTTTCAAGCATATTTGAAATGAGAAGGCAAATGTTTGATAAGAGGAGATCCAATTCATCGCCCGAGTCTGTTCTGGATATGAGGGATGCTTACTGTTCTGATCACAGAATCGAAGAAAATGACAACTATGAGCCCAATGTATCCTCAGACAAGGAAACTCCAAATTCGTTACCTTTGGCAACAAGAGATGGATTGTCTGGGGTTAATGATGGATTGTCTCTATCAGAATATAGAGAGACTAAGGCTGATGTTGTCATGAGTAATGCCTCAGTGCCTTCGAAGGTCAGTCACTCTGAAAAGTTGTGTAACATGCCTTCTGTTGAAGAAAATAAATCCTGTGGGCATATTGACAATGATGCAAGGAGTAATGGTTGCCCTTCTGTGTCTGGATCACGTTACTGTAGTCCTTTAAAGCAGCAGCAAGGTAAAAAAAACTGACTTTAATGATTTTTTCATACATACGTGTGTGTGTGTGTGTATAAAACTAGTTATTTTTTATAGATGATAAGAGAATTAACATTAAGAAATTGGTTGGAACTTTCCAGAAGTAAGTTATTGCATTCCACGGGATCATCTGAAATCAGAGATGCAGGCGACTCGTAAAAGGCCATCAAGCAAGGTCCCTCAAGATGTAAACAGAGGTTTAGCTCTTAGATGCCTTAAAAAGCACATGCCTGGCTCACGAGCCATGATGCTTTCTGCTGCTATGGGGGTTCAACATAATGGTTATCTGAACAAAAAGAAGAAAAAGTTATCATCATCTCCATGCAAAAGGGCCAGTCCTCCTGCAAATCGTCAACGCAATCAAGAACCTGTCATGCGTCCTGTGGCAATATTACGTTGAAGTGTTGCAGAGTTTTATTCCGTTGGTATGTTTTGGCCAACACAGTTGGAGAGCTCAAATTCAAATTCTTCTTATTCTTTTAGGAGTACATAACTTGAATGTTGCTTGCAACAGCTGCTTGGTTTCTCTTTTGCATGGTAGGGAGCCAAGCACATTAATCCTTAGTCTTTTCTACTTTTTTTTTTTCCTAGATACATGCCAGTCTAGAAAATGTAAAGTTTAGAATGCAGAATCCATTAAAATTTTCTGCTAGCATTCGTAAGAAGGCAGCCTTCCTTTTTTATCCTCCTTGCTATTTACATAGTACATGGTTTGCATATGATCTTAGTTATGTAAGTGCCAGGAAGAATGAAGGAAGAAAGGAGTCACTTATTAATGATTGTAGAATATTTTTGTTGAGTCAGTGGTGAAATGCCCAACTAGTTGCAGGAAAGGGTTATGGAATGAATAGCGTTATATTGTTGCTTGTGGTAGTTGTCTTATTGCAAGTTAAAGGTTCAATTTATGTTGTGCTAACAAAATGTGGAAAGAACTTGTGCTGCCACCATCCTGCAAATGAATCTATGCCACTTTGGTCTTCATTTTCTTTTGAAATGCCACTTTGTGCCCTGGTCTATCATAAGATTAATGTTTATCTGGGGTTGGTGACTGATTAGCTGACAAGTCAATTGCAGGTGAGTTTGCAGTTTTATTTTGAGTAGTGTAGGTTTTATTTTATTTTTTGGGGCGGGGGTAATTTTCATGCCTTCCAGTGATTTTAAGGCTTTTAGATATCAGTTTATTTTTAAGCATAGCATGATGAAGGTTTGCGTGGTGGCTATGAGCCTAGATGCTACATGGAAGCATAGCTAATTGCTAAAGTTAGGTCTTAGAGAAGAAATGATCATTATAGAGAAATAGTCCATGATCAATAGTATCTGTCCATCCAAAGTTCTTTTTATTTAGTCTCAAAAGCTTTTTTCAGGTGTCACAAGGTATTCAATTTTTAAAATTTAGTTTATTCAATCAAAAGACGTTATTTATTTATTATTCTCTATAAATTACAAACCTCTTAAACATGATTTTTAAATAAGATTTCTTCCGTTAGAGATTTTTGTTTGAGAGAGGATACAATTTTTACCGTCAATTTTTTAACACAACATTAGATAATATATCCCATTGTTTTCCACATTTAGATTAAGATTTTCTGAAAAATCATTGTATAGTTGTACATTTCGGCTTGTATTTCTTCCTTTACGATTTTTCAGTTATACCAATGAAATGATGCAATTTTCTTTTATGTGGTTTAAAAGGCAAAAACAATTTTGTGTAGACTCCCGTTTTATAACAGTTGATGAAGTAGTTTGTCCAGATTAACTTGTGGTAGTTGATTATTGATTATTGTGAAGTAGAGCAATTGGTGATTGGTATTTATTTTTCTAGCTCAAATTGACGGTGGTTGATTAAGTGATTTTTTATTTTTTTAATCTTAAAAAAAAATGATTGATGCTTGGATTGGTATATTTGCAATCTTCCCATATGATGATACTTATTAAATCAAGCTTTGCTTGGTTTTTATTTCTTCTCTCACAAAGTAGCGATTATGCTTAGCATCTGAATGTGGCGTTGGATTATTTGCGAGGTAGTTATGTTTAAATTATGACATTATATGATGGGAATTTGATGACTAACACTATAAAATCTTTTAATAAATGCCAAAATCATATCAATTCTCTTATATTATAAAGAAATTCAGTTTTAACAATAAATTTTTTTCTCGTTAAATATAAAAAAATTATCGTTAAAATATTTAACAATAGATTGGCAATAGAAAAAAATTTGTAATTAAAACGACAATTGTGTAAGAAATTAATGAAAATTTTTATGTATGTCTTTAAGATAACAATGATTTTTTATATCACCAAAAAATTTAAGTTAGTTATTGATTTTAAAAATTTAGCAACTAATTAATGACATAAGTATCTGTAGGTAAATTTGAGATTCAACTACGGGTTACAGTCTCTTGCTAAAATTTAAAATTTTAGTGTGATTAAAATCTCTCATTAAAGTTTAAGATTTTAGTGACTAATTAAAATTAGTCATTACAGTTTAAGACTTAGAATAGATGAAAATCAATTGTTAAATCTTAAGCTTTAGCTATAGACTTCAATTTATTGCTAAATTGATATAATTTTAAAAAAATATAATTAACTTTTATACTGTATGCTAAACAAAGTAAATTGAAATTGCATATAATCCATAAAAAAAAAAAAGTACATCATACTATTTTGTTCTTATCAAATACAATGTACATAGGTAAAAATAAATCTAATCATCAAGTGATCATTAGGCGATACTAGAGGTGTGCATTTTAGAAGAAGAGCCTCTATCTTGCAGATGTGTTCATTCATATCAACCTTTCTTTGTAAGTGCTCTTGTAATTCGATCTTGAATTGTAGGCAATCATGCTCCCCCGCCTATGCTCCTCCTCTAAATGCTCTTCTAGAGTTTTATGCTCTTCCTCCATACATATATCTAGAGTTTGATGTTTCTCTTCCATACATTCCTCCATAGTCTTACACTTCAGCTTTATGTATGCTTCGAGGGTCTTCATTTAAGAGTGCAAATTCTACATAGTTATGCTGTCAATAAAGCGCTCACTGTTAAAGTTACCACCTGAATATTGTGATCGGACTTTGAAACCAAGCTCACACATTCGATGCTTTCTTTCTCCACCTACTGCCTCATAGTAAAGTGTAGTCTACTTTAAGAGTGTCAAAAATCCTTCCTGTGGCTTGGAGCCGAGGTAAATAACTCTTCGAAGTGTTTTTACAATAAAGTATTTGTTAACTTATTCATCAGCTAAATCAAATAGTGAAGTAAAAAATAAAATAACTCTGATTATGTATTATATATATATAAACTTACATTTAGTTGTCTGACATGCATATTGATGAACTCATTAGGGTTAAGCTTCTTAGTATGAGTTTGTTTGAAAAACTTTATAGTAGTTGGCTCATAATACCATTCACACACCTGAAAAAAAAAACATAATTAATAAATAACCATATAATTTTTGTTTAAATTGGTATAAGTAATTTAAATATCAGATCTACCAAGCATTGAAAATAGTTTTGTAGTGAATATGAACCAGCACTATATTAAGAGGGACTTGATCCGAGTTTGCTTGTCTTACTTCGTCGATCATGAATATGGTCATGCAGTTCTATTTATACTTTGGTCGGCTCTATTCTGTCTATCACTGCTCTTTCATGGTATCTGGGACAAATTGAGGCTTACTTTTTCCTTTGTTGTGACACACATACATTAAATCGTCATATCAATCCATAGCTCTAGCCTCCTTTACCACGCCATCCACTTATCCCATGTGAAATATTTCTACAACAAAATAAATGGTTAGTAAGTATGATAAAATGTAACATAATTTTTTTTAGCAAATAATTATACGTACTTTGAATTCTTCAAAGTAAAAATTTTTAGTTTCTCAAAAAATCGCCTTTTATGTGTGCTTAGATGGGTAAGTTATCTTTTGGAAAATCTTATAAATTTTCGCAGAGCATATCAATGAAGGCTCGATCATGTCAAATGAGACAATAAACAAGTAATAAAAAATATTTAAAAATTTTATAAGGATAATGACATAAGTACTAAATTATGAATACTCATATGTCATTGGCTATATAAATCTATCGTCAACCTGCAAATTCCTTTTTTGTTGCTTCTTTTTCATTGCCCCCAATGCATAATATACATAAATATTGTTAATTTTCATTTGAAAAAAAAATGATATAAGGGATTCTATTATCTTAAGTTTAAAAATATTATCCTTATATGGATGATAATTAGCACAATTTTTTTTTGGAGAAAATAATGTTCCATTCACTTTTTTTTTTAATCTATTGGTCTTGAATTCTTGATTTTCCTCTGTTCGAGAATTTGCAAATTCAAAAAAAAAAAAAATTGTTGAACCCATGTTTTGATGATTAATACCATGTAAGTTAATATTTTTAAAAGTTGTTTGTTGTCTAAAAAAGAAGGCAATTGTGGTTTAGTGTGATAATATGACATGAGCATTCAGAAAGTGTGTAATGGACTAAATGCTTGGATCATGACATGGAAAGGTAGAAAATGGTTTGCACGGTGAAATTATTAGTTTCCCTTTCAAAAATGTCATAAAGAACAAATCCTTCATCGTTTTGCTTTGATGCCATAATAGAATTTCAAAGAGTATATATTTTATATTTCAATGTGAGACACAATAGTTATGAAGTGTGATTTGAGCACACACACATGTATGAGGATGATGTAATTAAAATGGCAAAATAGTTTTATATACATTCATTTTGTTTTATAGTAGCTAATGAAGTAATATCTATTCTTCTCAACACTATCGATCCACCCCAAGTAGATGATAAGAAGAATGTGACATGAACACCACATTTTCTTTTCTCAAATAAAGATCTTGTAGGCATTAAGCTCTCAATTTATACTTGTCACATGTTCTTTTCTCAAATAAAAACCTTGTAGGCATTAAGCTCTCAATTTATCCTTGTTAAGACGATCTTGACTTTTTGAGGTTCTGGTGCAAAAATCTAATATGCAAATCAATCCAAGTTCTCATGTTAGCAATATGCTCAATATTATTTACATGTTGTTTAAGCTTTTCATTTAAAAGTCTCTAATCATCAAACCTTCATTTAAATATTTATTAGGTAATAATTAATTTAAATAATTTACAGTGAAAACAAAATATTTAATTTGCTTTCTTTGAGTACATTAGCTATTTTTTATTTTAACTTTCTCACCTCGATTTTTCTTTTTTCTTTTTTTTAATGTTTGATAAGAATATGAAAAGTGACTAAAAAGCTCAATGACATGCACTTGAAATTACTTTCTCTTATATGAAATCCCTTTTTTATTAACCAAAAATCATTTGTTTTATTATCCATGTTATTCTAAGTTCATCGATCATATAAATCTCTATCTTATTTGCTCTAATTTATTTTCATTCTTAATTATATATATGAGTTAATTACATCAAATGGACATGCATTTTGCTAACAATCTTAAATTGAAACCTATAAAAAAATACATCTATTTGACACTTACATTTTTATTGGATTCTTAATGTGGGACTACCATCTATAATTTATTAACATTAATGGTTTTGTATATACACATAATGTGGATATGATTTTTATTTATATAATTACTCTAAATCCCCTTTAAATGCTATTAAAACAAACAAAATGTTCTTTTTTCACATCAAACTTAGCAAGAACATATAAAATGTAAATATTTAAAAAGAAAGAGAAAAAAAAAAGTAATTTGTTTGTTGATAGTTTTTAAAGAGGTGTTAAGGTAATTGGACAAGTAAAAGTCGTATGCACATAACATGCATTTACAAAATCATTAATGTTAAAACAAGAATATGAGATTATGAATCCCACAAAAATATAAGTGTTAAATAGATGCAACTTTTTTTTTACAAGTTTTAATTTGAGACCGTGAACAAAATGCAAGTATTTATGATATTATTAACCCTAATTATATTAGAAACCTTTTTATTCAAGTTAATACCATTATTTTTTCTCAATTTTTTATCTTTATTGGCAGCATTTTCTCAACTCTTCTTGCTTATCTCTTACATATTCGCTCAATTCTTCTTGATTATTAGGTTGTTGTAGTTCATTAACTAAATTTTTAATTAGATTACTAATCTTAAAAAACTCATCAAGAACACCTTTTTAAGTTTTAATCATCTCTTCTACTTTTCTCTTTCATTTATTTTCTGATTTCTTGATATTTTCTAGGAAATATGTTTGCATTACAAATTTTAAGTTTAAAAATTAGAAATACGTAATCAATTGACAAAACTAACAATAAAATAAATAACAAAAACCAATCAAAGAGATATAAACAAATGGCAATAAAATCTAATTTTTGCCTGTTAAAATAATGTTTTAATAAATCAACCAGTGTTAATGGTAAAAAAAAAAAAATTGCAAAGAATTAAGGAAGAGAAAAAGATGTTTATGTGAATCTAACAGAACAAATTAGGAAAAAGGAGATAAATATTTTTGAAACTAACGACTTCTCATTTTCTTTCTTGTTAACTTAAAATTTGATTATCTAAATTTTATTTTATTTAAATTTAAATTATTTTAAATGTTCAAAAAATAAGTTTACGATTTTTTTTTGAAAAATTCAATTAAAAAACTTATAAAATTATAAATATGTGTATAAGTTGGCTCAAGATTATCATTGGCCCAATGGCCTATAGGTTAGCTCGTTAATAGTCCAATCTTATTGATTTTAGCTCAACATTTTTAGTAATTGAGCTAACTTTTTGCTATTTATTTTATAAATAGGCTGATTATGGGCCTTGAATTTTGAACCAAATTGCCCGATGAATCGGCCTGTTAAATGGGTTAATAGGTCTAACCCATTTATCTAATTAAATTTAAGTAGATTTATATATCAAATGTTATAAATATAAAAAATTGATCAATCAAAACAATTACTAAGATATATACATATATATATATATTAATTTATGCATTCTTTATAAGTTAATTTATCTTACAAAACTAAATTAATATATTTGCTTTTTAATTAAATACCAGTGATATTATTTAAAATTTAACTTTATAACTAGATAACAATATATAATGCTCACTAATTCTCTTAATTTCAATATTCTTTTATACTTAATGCCTTAGAAGTTTGAAGTGATTAATTTAGTAATTTTTATATGATTTTTATTAATATTCATATTAATAAGTTAAGATTTATTTATTTATATTATTTTTAAACAATAATAAATAAGGTTATCTATCAAATTAATTTGTATAAAATTTATTGAATTGATCCGTATATGACCCATATAAAACCCATTAAATTAGCTTATTTGAGGTCCAATAAGATAATCTATCATTCTGATCCGACATATTAAGCTCATGAATGGACTATAAGTTTCATATTTTTCAAATGAATGGTCTCAATTCAATCCGTTACTGTTAAAAGCCCACCGAGTTTTGTTATGGCAGGCAGAGAGTAGGCCATAATTTCATGGGTCAACTTGGGCTAGCTAAAGCCGGTTTGGGCCTTGAATTTTGGTCCACAATAAAGCCCTTAGATCTAACAGGTATGAGTGGATGTCCTTGGCTCACAAGCTCAGGCTGAGCTTGACTTCAAGGTCCCAACAAGTTAAGTTGGGTTGGTCCACAAAATCATGGCATAAACTTAGCCCATAACAAAGCCTTACAAACTTTTTACAGTAACAGATTAAGTCAAATTTTAAAAAATATGTGATTTATGGTTTACCCATCTACTTTACATGTCAAGCCATGGTGACGAGTTATGTTATTAAGTTTTAAACGAGTTAATTTAATGAATTTTAAATAAACGATATACAAGTCCATACAATAAACTTTATACAATTTAATTTGATAGATAATTTTATTTATTATTTTTTTTAAAATAATATAAATAAATAATAAACCTTAGCATATTAATTAAATATTAATAAGAATTATATGAAAAACTATTAAACTAATAGCTTCAAACTTTCATGATTTTAATTATATAATAAATTTAATATATTTTTTATGTGTAATATTAAAATTAAAAAATTAATGAATAATATATGTTGTTATCTAATTATAACATAAATTTTAAATAATAAATAATATTTAATAATAATAATAAATATATCAATTTTACTTTGATAAATTAACTTATAAAAATATTTAAATTAAATAAAAACAAGATACATGTTATTAATTGATTAATTTTATATATTTATAAAATTTAGTATATAAATCTAGTTAAATATAAATAAAACAAATAGGTTTGATTTATTAATTTATTTAATAATTAATTTTAATAAATCCAACTCATCAAATAATTTGATTCAAAATTTAGAGTTTATAATATGTATATTTATAAAATAAATAATTTAAATCTAATTAAATTATTAAAAAAGTAGAAGTAAAACTCGTGGATGGAGCCGCAAAGAGAAGGACTCGTGCACCATGACCCTAGTCCTTGTAGTGCTTTTGAATAAGCGACTCCATACACTGAACAAAGCACTGCCATGTTGCTGACTTTAGTACGTCATTACAAACTTCAAACAATCCAAATCCATCGATAATTCTATGCTCTCCCCATGCATCCAAATCTTCATTGAGCTGCAAAAATTTACCAAAACATGGCTTCAGACTACAGAGCTTGATGCTTTTGTCGATTTTGTTAGGCTTATTAGCCATATTGTTTCGCATAATTTCATGGTATTGTTCCATATGATCACATAGTACTTTGTCTATAATCTGTCTTGACATACCGTCTTGCTATGAAGGCCAACGATACTTCCCACAACTACTAAATAGTCTGCTGTATACATATGCTTAATATAAAGTTTAAAGATTAGCATCTCTAAGCTTGTGAACATTCAGCTGCAGTTATTAACTAAAAATCAATGGCCTAGTAAATTGCGTCCAACCACTAAGTTCTTCCTTAGTTAGCATCAAAATATCTTGTAATTTTCTCTGGAGACAAAGTTCCAGGAGCTATATAATAACTAAAAGGGCTTTTACGGATCCCTTCCCCTGCCCTGTTCATTCTCTGTAGATCTAGTACTTGCAGAAGCAAAGATAAAATCCCTTCAGCAATTATTTGCTGATATGGTTGTCTCCTTCCGGAGAGTGAACCATACGTACCCAACAATTCCAGGGCCTTTCCCACGCAAGAGATCATTGCTGGCTGATGATCTCAGGTTGCGTGACTCACCAGGTTCTGCAAACACCACTCGACATGTGGTCATAGTTATGGATGGACTCAAAGAGTTCACCACAGAACCACTTGAATGGGCACTGGAGAACATTATGGCCGCTGGTGGCTACGTTGTCACCCTCCTCGGCGTCATGCCCTGGCTAAACATTCCTCGTGAGTACTACTTTTCCTTAACCTAACAAAAAGATGCATTAAACCAAAATCTACTACTGAACCATCAACGTGGTTTTGTTTCTATTGTCTGTGCTGCGTGATCTGCAGTTTTTTCAAAGACATGGCAGGATGTCTGGATGCTCGACTTTGAAGATTTATCGATGGTGAAAGAAAGAAACGAGTGGAAGAGTGATGTCAAGTATCTGAAGCTCCAAGCGGTTCTTGATCTCTGCAAAAAATATGGGGTATTATGAAACCTTAGCCCTTATTACCAGTAATGTTATAGATCTAGCGCAAATTTATAATTTAATAACGAGGCATGCAATGCAGGTCGTAGCCCAGAAACAAGTCGTAATGGGTTACCCTCCACGGCTACTGGTTGTCGAAAAAATCACCAGCCTGCATGCAAGTTGGGTGGTCTTCGATAGGTACATAAAAAACTGGATGGTTATGATCGAGTAGTGATATTCATGCATGGTAGATTTTGTTAATGGTGATTCTTTCTTGGTTCTGTCTGTTTAATGCTTTGGCGGGTGTGGAAACAGGCATCACCAAAGCAGAAAGAACAGAGAGTTCTTCGCAAGGAAAATTCCATGTAACATGGTGATGATGACTGAGGGCGGTGAGGCTGACATGATCAGAGGACGACCGATGATCGAGGACAGAGAGAGCACTCCTGGAGAGTCACCAGCATCTTCAGTTCCTACTCCACAGTTAATGATATCTGAAGACCTGAAGGAAATTCTGTGGGAACAACCAGCAGAAAAGGACCATGAAGATCAGCCATGGCGGTTGACTATGTATCAGCAGAAAATGACACTGGATGGTATAAAGTGATTGGTGAGCCAGCCTCAGAAAAGAGAGTATATTCAGATGGGTTGCAAATGGCCTGTGAGCATAAAAGGGCTTTGTTTCTTCGCACAGGCAGCTTTCAGATATTGTGTTAATTACTTTCTGAAATAATAATTAAGTCTACCAGGGTGTTCATCTTTATCATAATCATTGTACGGCCAGTGTGGCATAAATCATTTGATCATATGCATAATCACTAGGAGTTTACAGGTTTATTTGATTAAGCAAAGAAAGGAGAGCGTGATTAGATTTATAGATAAACGAAGATTACGTGCATCAATTATTAGATGGTAAAACTTTTAGGGACGCACATGAATATGATTACATACCTTATGCTATAACTTAATTAATTAGAAGGCTTCCCTTCTTCCCTTTTATGGATCATCTTATTTTCTCTTAAGGGGTATGGCCAGGAAGCTCTAAGTTACTTTTATGTGACTCGTGACATACATAGGGGACAGTAGTCTCAAGGTGCATAGCCACCGTGACCATAGCCGCTGCCACCACCTGCACCGCCACCACCACCATACCCTCCTCCAGCTCCACTGCCATAACCTCCCCCAATGCCTCCACCACTGCCATATCCACCTCCATGGGCTCCTCCACCACCTCCACCACTTCCACCACCACCTCCGTATCCTGCGCCATGTTCTCCACCTCCTCCATACCCACTACCAGCACCGGCACCGCCACCTTCTCCACCTCCATAGCCACCACCATGTGCCCCACCAGCTCCGTATCCAGCACCACCTCCACCACCCTGGCCACCTCCACCTCCACCACCACTACCATATCCAGCCCCATGTTCTCCACCAGCACCACCACCTGCACCACCTCCACTTCCATATCCAACACCATGATCACCCCCAGTGCCATACCCAGTTCCTCCTCCACCACCACTACCACCACCACCACCTCCTTGCCCACCAGCAGCTCCATAGCCAGCCCCACCACCTTGACCAGCTCCACTTCCATATCCAGCACCATGATCACCTTCATAGGCAGCTCCTCCACCAGCACCGCTGCCACCGCCTCCTCCATGACCACCAGCTTCTCCATAACCACCTCCACCTGCTCCACCACCTATACCACCTCCGCTGCCATATCCGGCACTGTGCTCACCTCCACTGCCATAGGCAGCTCCTCCCCCACCACCGCTGCCGCCACCACCTCCATGCCCACCAGCTTCTCCGTAACCACCTCCACCAGCCCCACCAGCTCCACCACCGGCGCCACCTCCACTTCCATATCCAGCACCATGCTCACCTCCACTTCCATATGCAGCTCCTCCCCCACTACCGCTGCCACCACCACCTCCGTGGCCACCAGCTTGTCCATAGCCACCTCCACCAGCTCCACCACCTTCGCCACCACCACTTCCATATCCAGCACCATGCTCCCCTCCACTGCCATAGGCAGCTCCTCCACCCCCACCACTCCCGCCACCACCTCCATTCCCACCAGCTTCTCCATAGCCAGCTCCACCACCTTCACCACCTCCATTTCCATATCCTACACCATGCTCTCCTCCAATGCCATATGCAGCGCCACCACCTCCACCACTGCCACCGCCACCACCACCACCTGAGCCACCCCCAACACCATAGCCTCCTGCACCGCCACTACCACCACCATACCCAGCACCACCTCCACCACCAATGCTGTAGCCCAGCGATGGAATGTGGCCTGTTACTTCACCAAAAGTGAGTAGGGTTCTGGCGGCTGAACATGTTCCTACACCTATTAGCACAAAGAAAACAACACCAAGAACTTTGTGAGTACCCATGGGAATGTTTTTGAAATCCCACAACTATGATTTATAATGCAGGGGAAGAAGGGTATTTATAGCAATGGACATGGGGTCTAAAGCAGGATCGCTTACACAACTAAGTGGTTGGGCACATGCAAAAGCGAAGCTGTTGCCCCCACGCTGTGGCCCAATTTACGAACACAGACGTAAGAACACTCAGCACATCACTTGCACTGGTAGTCTCTCACGCTCACATTAGTGTGCTTTGGCTGTCCTCCACACCTAACCAAACGCGCTTACGAACTCATTCGGAGCCCTTTTTCTTCATAAAGTGTATACCCAAAACCTAATCTTTTACAGAGATGTCGAGTGCAGATTGCCGACTTATTGGAATACGCTTCACACTCGAAGCTACATCCATCCTCATCTTGGAACCAGATGCAAATGCACCATTTGCATCGCTACGCTCACTTGCTTTAATTTGACCTATAATAATCAGGTGTAATCGAATCATTAGCCCTGATACAATTAATTCGATCTCCATATTAGCTTGTTAATCTGTCTCTCCATTAATTTTAATTTGCTTATATCTCCCTTTACTTCAGGTGATTGTATTTGTCCTTCTTCCTTGGTCATTGGAAATTAAGGTACCCAAAATATAGAGAACCCTAAGAAGGATGAGTTGGTCTAAGGTCTTAATTTGACTCAAGAAAATTTCATGGGTTTTTTACATTAATGATCGCTTTAAATTTGCCTATTTAAATAATATGTGGTTTATCCACGTACTGATTTAATTGATACAACTATATATAGACCATATTCATGAGCTATAATTTCAAATAAACCTAAATAAGCCATACATGGTCAACTCTATAAATTTCATAATAATCTATATAACTACATAATTTTATTTATTATTTTTTAAAAATATAAACAAATAAATAAATCTTAACATATAAAATAAATAATAAAAAATATATATGAAAAACTAATAAACTAAAAATTTTAAAGTCTCATAATATTAAATAAATAAATTTAATAATTGTTTATCTATAATATTAAAGTCAATAAAATTAAAAAGTAACATATAATTTTATCTAATTATAAGATAAATTAACAAACAAAGTAAATAATACCAATAAGCATTTAAGATTACATATCCAAATGAGGTCATATTCAATATATCAATAAGCATTTAAGATTACATATAAGATGAATGACCTTATGAAATAATGTATACAATAAAAGATATAATTTATGTTTTTTTTTTCACTATGATAGCACATTAAAATTTTATAAATTTTAAAAAATTTAATTAATAAATATATGATACATATATTGTATTAATTTAATCTTTGAAAAAATATATTGATAAAAAATATATTAAGAAATCATATTATTAAATTTTTAATAATAATTTTTTTATATTTATAAAATTTATTATATAAAATTAATTTTAATTTAAATAGATCAAATAGGCTTATGCCATCTATGAGCCATTTATTTAATTGGTTCTATCATATTCATTCATTCAACTATCTAATTTAAAATTTTAACATTTTCATAAACTTAAAAACCCACTTGCCTGCATTCAGTTGCCTTAAAATATCATTTAAACTTTAAATCTCTTACTAGATAATGTAAATTATTAAATATTTTATAATATTATATTAAAAAGTAATTTATTTTGTAATTAAATTTATTTTTATATAAAATTTTTTAATGTGATATAATTATTAAATTGATTAAATTAAAATTCATGAAATTGAGCTAGAAACACATTGACCCTTATTCCACGGATTGCTTGATGATGACCTCGAGGGGAAGGGAAATGGTATATAGTTCACCCCTTAGACTAGTGGATGCATATTTGGATCCACAATTTATGTGTTGTGCCACCTTGTTAGAGTATCATATGAAATGAACTAACGGGAGGTCCAAAATTCCATTGATGTTCTCTCACCTTGACAAATCAAACAAAAACATGTCTTTCCATCTTTAATTAATCAAAGTTAATCCTTTCTTCACAATATAACATAAAGAGTTATATAGCTCATGCATGTGATGTGGGTTAGCTTGAATTTGTTTGCATTCCTTGCTTTACATATTTGTCATGCATAATCACTTGGAGTTCACGTGCTAATTTCATTAAGTAAAGGCACCAAAACGTGATTAGATTTATAAATAGAGGAAGATTACATGCATCAATTATTAGATGATAAAACTTTTAGGGACACACATGAATATGATCACATACCTTATGTTATAACTTAATTAATTAGAAGGCTTCGCTTCTTCCCTTCTATGGATCATCTTATTTTCTCTTAAGGGGTATGGCCATGAAGCCCTATCTAAGTTACTTTTATGTGACTCGTGACATACACAGGGGACAGTAGTCTCAAGGTGCATAGCCACCGTGACCATAGCCACCGCCACCACCTGCACCGCCACCACCACCATACCCTCCTCCAGCTCCACCGCCATAACCTCCACCAATGCCTCCACCACTGCCGTATCCACCTCCATGGGCTCCTCCACCACCATAACCTGCTCCACCACCTCCGCCACTCCCACCACCACCTCCATATCCTGCACCATGTTCTCCACCTTTCCCATAGCCACCACCGGCACCACCACCTTCTCCTGCTCCATAGCCACCACCATGCGCCCCACCAGCTCCATATTCAGCACCACCACCGCCACCTTGACCACCTCCACCACCACTACCATATCCAGCCCCATGTTCTCCACCAGCGCCGTAACCAGCACCACCACCTGCACCACCTCCACTGCCATATCCAGCCCCATGTTCTCCACCAGCACCGTAACCAGCACCACCACCACTACCATATCCAGCACCATGATCACCCCCAGTGCCGTACCCAGCCCCTCCTCCACCACCGCTACCACCACCACCACCACCTTGTCCACCAGCAGCTCCATAGCCAGCTCCGCCACCTTGACCACCTCCGCTTCCGTATCCAGCACCATGATCACCTCCATAGGCAGCTCCTCCACCAGCACCGCTGCCACCACCTCCTCCATGTCCACCAGCTTCTCCATAGCCACTTCCACCAGCTCCACCACCTGCACCCCCTTCACTTCCATATCCTGCACCATGCTCGCCTCCACCTCCATAGGCCGCTCCTCCACCAGCGCCACTGCCGCCACCACCTCCATAGCCACCTCCACCAGCTCCACCACCTACACCACTTCCACTTCCATAGCCAGCACCTCCACTGCCATAGGCAGCTCCTCCCCCACCACCACTGCCACCACCACCTCCATGCCCACCTGCTTCACCATAGCCAGCTCCACCAGCTCCACCACCTGCGCCACTTCCACTTCCATAGCCGGCTCCGTGTTCGCCACCACTTCCAGAGGCAGCTCCTCCCCCACCACCGCTGCCGCCACCACCTCCGTGCCCGCCAGCTTCCCCGTAGCCACCTCCCCCAGCTCCGCCACCTGCGCCACTACCACTTCCATATCCAACACCATGCTCACCTCCACTGCCATAGGCAGCTCCTCCTCCCCCACCAGTGCCACCTCCACCTCCACCTCCATGCCCACCAGCTCCTCCATAGCCAGCTCCACCACCTTCACCACCTCCAGTTCCGTATCCTACACCATGCTGTCCTCCAGAACCATAAGCAGCTCCACCACCACCACCACCACTGCCACCGCCACCACCACCACCACCATGTCCACTTATACCTCCATAGCCTGCACCACCACCTTCTCCACTACCACCACCACCACCATAGCCGCCAACCCCGTGTTCACCTACAACTCCATAGCCAGCACCCCCGCCACTCCCTGAGCCACCCCCACCACCATAGCCTCCTGCACCGCCACTACCACCCCCATACCCTGCACCACCTCCACCTCCACCACCAAGGCCATAGCCTGCGCCATAGCCTGCTGCTGGAATGTGGCCCGTTACTTCTTCAAAAGTAAGTAGGGCTCTGGTAGCAGAACATGTGCCGACACCTAATAGTACAAAGAAAAAAGCACCCAGAACTTTGTGAGTACCCATGGGAATGTTTCTGAATCCCACAGTTATGGCTTTAAAGGCAAGGGAAGACGGGTATTTATAGCAGTTGGGCATGGGCCCTAAGCCGTTGTTTGCGTCGGGAGTGGTTGGGCACATGCAAAAGCGAAGCTGGTGCCCCCACACAAAGCACAGTCCCACCACTAGTCTCCACACTCCAATAGTGTTTCTTTGCTGTCGTCCACATCTAATTAGACTTCTTTTCCAACCCATTTTGGGCCTATTTTTGTACAAGGTGTATAGCTAAAACCTAATCTACAAAGGCAATTGTGCAGACTGCCGACTTTTTGGAATACCTTTCACCCTACAAATTAATTAAATCATCCCGAACTTGGAACCATAAATGCATCAATTAGATTGCTCTGCAATGTTAATTTTCTGAAGCAGCCAGCTTTGTACAATTGGATGTCTATATTGTGAGTTTGTCAATTAGTCTCTCTTTTAATTTGCTAAAATCTCTAAACACTTCAGTTGATTGTATTTGCCTTTCTATCTTGATCAGTGAAATTGGGTACTTCATAATTCTAGTGGAGAAACTAATATTATAGAAGATTACTTGCAGAACTATTGAATGATGGACGTCCCTTTTCTAGTTGCTGAAATGATTACCCATTACTTATGCAAGTAGAGTGATCTTAAGGCACTCTTCTGTTGGTGCTGTGTAAAACTAGATGAGTTAGCTTCAACATGAACTAATTAAGATTTCGATTTGCCAATTAAAAGAATGGTGCCTGATTATGCTAAGAGGCATTACGTTTAAGTTGTTTCAGCTATCTTCTGATTATAACTTGTTTCAGCTATTAAAGTGTGTGGCTCTGCAATTTAAATTTACCGATTAGAAGAATCTATTGGGTCTATAGCTCCTTGTTAATTTGTTGTCAATGATAAGGGATAATATAGTTAGAAATGTAAAATGGACCGGCAGAATCAAGGATGCCTCTCACATCCCTTCTTTTTTAGCAAATAATTCAATATTTTAGTATATATTTGACTAAAAATATCTATAAAATACTACAATGAAGTCTGAGTTTTCAATTTTTTAAAAGTTGGTTTTGATACTTTTAAATATTATTTTAAAATTTTTTATATATAGTTGGGAATGAAATATGAGTGAAAGATTATAATTTCTGTTTCTACTAATCCGTCAGTTAATATAAATAAAAAAATTTTAAATGGTAAGTTGGAGAAAGATTGTTAAAATTTTGAATTAAAAAAAGAAAACGATTTTCATTCAAATCCAAGTAAGCATAGCGTTGCTTCAATGTCACTTTCAATGATACTTTTAAAAGAAAAATACCATTAGGAAAAATAAAGTTTGAGTTTTTAATTTTAATTTGAATTTTAGTTTTTAAAAAGCATGCAATAGATTTCTAAAAAAAAAAAAATATCACTAGAATCTTGTAATTTTTTTTAAGATATGAAGAAAATTTTAGAAATTTATGAAAAAATAACTTTGTTCAATTTTTTCTCAAGCCAAATCAACCAAATTGTCTAAAAATTAAAAAATTAGATAAAATACCAAAATCAACATGTGTTATAATTTAAATGAGGAAAAATAATATATATTCAAATGAATATTAAAAATTATATCATTCTAAGTTAAAAACTATAAATGATAGTTAATGAAAATCCTAATCCTTATTAGAATCTTCTCCCAAATCTTCATCACATATACTTGCCAGTTGCGCAATAAGTCCTTCTAGAACAAGTCTTTACAAGTTGCAAAATTATTCTTAAGATTGATCTTCTCCCAACTAACTCTCAAGCACTCTAATATGCAGCTGCAACCGAATAAGTTTATCAATATTTAAAATATTGGTTGATCGACATCCTGATTCAAAAAAATCATAAAAGGCTAATTCGTATTTAAATTTATAAGTTTGATCTCTTTTATTTTTTTTCTTAATGACTTTGACAAAAAAAGTAGAGTGATCAACATATACTTTAATTTTTTGTAAGAATAATCGTATATGATTTAAGAAAGAACACAAAACAAGTTCAATTAGTAAAGATAAGTTTTTTTTTTTTCAAAAAGAGCTCGCTAATATGCTATTGTTAGAAATAATCATATTTGTTTTGATTATCATGGGTGTTAATTGTTCATTTGTCTCTTTAATTATTGTGGTTTATTTATAAAAAAGGCTCTAAAATAGTAAGCTTTATCCTCATCTCTAGTGTCTAATAATTAGAAATAAATTTAAGTTACAAAAAAATAATCACCTTGATCTGCACATATTTTTTTATTGATAGCTTGATTTTTCTTGTTTTGCTTTGACTTCTCCTTGAACTTGAAGTTAGTTATCCACTTAGTTGAAAGCTAATAATACATCATAGACTTCTTTGGATAACCATTTCCTTTTAGACTTATAAGTGCAAGGTAATGTTAAATTAATTTCTAATAGTGTCAGCGCATTATTTTGAGAATTTGAATACTAAATCCTTAAAACTCAAAAGTAATAATGATCAATGCATGAAAAAAATTAAACAATTACAAGAACACATCATTTATAATGGTTTCAGCAACTAACAATTTATAATTGGTCTTTATACATACTTACCAATCTTTTACTTGAAAACTAATTCAATATCTTGATTGTTTTCTTCACCTGCAATGGCCACGACTTCTTAGTCAATAGTTGAAAAACTCTACTCAAGTTGTACATAACTTCAATTTCTAATTATCATAACTTTAGTTAACATATCGATTGGATTTTGACTTCTTTGTATATTTTCACGTGATAAGGAACCATCTTTTATAATTAATCTTATGAAGTAATACCTAACTTGTATATACTTTGTCCTTGCATAATGCATAGAATTCTTTGTCGAATAAATAATACTATGATTGTCACAATGCAATATACTTTTTGCAAATTTGTGCCCCAATTCATCCATAAAAGACGATAATCATATCATCTCCTTGCTTGCTTCTATTAGTGCAATATATTTTGCCTTTGTAGTAAAAAGTACAATTATTTTTTATAACTTAGACATCCAACTGATTGCAATACCACTTAATATGTAAACATATCTAATAATTCTTTTTTGCTATCTATGTCATCAACCATGCCTGCATCCATATAACCATGCGAACTCAAATCTATTTTTCTGACATGTAAGCTAAATTTGAAGTACCTTTCAAATATCTAAAAATCCATTTAATTACTTCTCAGTGTTGTCTCCTTGGATTGCTCATGTGCCTTCTGAGAACTCCTACTGCATGTGCTATATTTGTTCTTGTACACACTATGATATACATTAGACTCCCATTAGTAGAAGTAAAAGGCATCTTATCCAGGTATGTAATCTCATCATTAGTTGAAGGAGATTGACTAGATAGTCTAAAGTGATTAGCCAAAGGTGTGCTAATTGCTTTAACACCATATATTTTTGATTTTACTAAGCACCTTCTTAATGTATTTTTCTTGGATAGCTTGAGAATCCCCTTTTCTCTGACAATTTTCATCATAAGGATTTGTTTAGTAGAATCCAAATCTTTCATAACAAATTTTTTTAAAAGCTTAACATTTAATTTTTCTATCTCATACAAATTAACTTCAACAATTAACGTATCATCAATATATATAATAACAGTATAATGTAAGAGTTATGATACATCTTGACATAGAAAACAATGGTTTATTGGGTACCTTAAGAAACTATTGTCACCTATAAAATTATAAAACTTCTTGTACATACTATCTAGCAGTTTGTTTCGACAAATACTGCTGTGAAAAGAAATCTCTTTCCTTTAATGTCATGTAATCAATAGAAACCTTCAAGTCTTTGAAAATTTTTATGAAAAAGGGATCGTGCATTGTTGAATTATTGCATCGAAGTAAAGAAAACGATAATTTTGTCTATCTTTAAACCCTAATCTCGCACCGTGATTGTTGTTTTAGTACCTTTACAGTTCTAACAAGTTTTGTCAAAAGATTGGTTTACGATTCATTTGTTAGTAGGATAAACATATTTTGATATGTAATAAAACTTGGTTTGCGATCGATTAAAGTATCCATGGCAAATTTGGTTTCCAGTATTAATTTTTTCTTTCATTCCTTTGTTTTGTCGTTGATTGACATTAACTTGATGATTAATTGACTCCTTTACTGCTTGGTTACTAGTTCTTGAGCTTGCTTTCCTTGGCTTTAGGCTTGTCTTATTTCCGATGCTTTAGACCCTTGCCCTATGGTCTCCATTCTTCATGGCTACATCCTTCAATCTAGCAAGCTAGTTGCCTGCTAGTATACTGTCTTTTTGGGTTTAAGAATATACGTTAAAGTTTTCTTGAAATTCTGCTAGATAGCTAGGTAGACATGTTTAAAAGAATTATTGATTCACTCACACTTCTATTTTGTTTAATGTATTTAGTGTGTGAAAGACCCAAGAATTATTCTTATCTATTTATCAGATTATGCAAATAGGGAATTCCCCAGGACGTTTGATTACATAATTCAACCTTAAGGAAATAAGGTCACAATAAGAGTAATTTATTAACACAAGATGTTGTTATTTTCCATCATTTGTAGAAAAAAATAAAGCACCTAACAAGTGAAATTCCAAATTTCAAGGTAAATTAACAATTTAATCTTCCAGAGTAAGTTCTTATGAAAAATAACATTGCATGCAAAGTCAAAAAAGTTATAATCATTTTTGGTAATTACTTTCGACCTTATGAGTTGAGAACATTTTCATTATTTGGGACCGTGGTATCTATATGCCTAGTTGGAAAACAACAGGTTTGATTAGATCTATAGAGAAATTACCCCCTCGGTTGAGCATTTTGAGTAATTTTATCTCATTCTCTCTTTAGAGAAGGAAAAAGATGCAACTTTCTTATAATGTACTTGGTAAATTATAGTGTTTTTATTTTTTTATTTTTGGGTTAGAGACAATGTTACTTTTATATTAAAGGAACTTTTAGATCTCATAACTTTGGTCTTATGCTAAAATATGATAATGCTTTCTGGAACAGCTGTTAATGCTATTAAAGATTTGGAATTCTGGACGCAACGAGACCTACTTAAAATCAAAGTGCTTGAGAGAATATTCATATTATAACTATTTTTGAGATCATGAAGCAATTAAAAATTTTAATCATGATATTTATTCCTACCAAGTCCATTTGTGAAAGCTTGAGATGCAAATTTTACTATATTTTTTGACTGGCTTTAACTTGTTCTGACAAATAACACGAATTGCATGTTGATGTATCTACCTTGATCTGCATTGAAGCCAAAAAAAAAAAAAAAAAGCCATCCTGTACATGCAAAAGGATTAGAGCAAGTGCTCAAATGGTTGTAGGAAATCAAAAAGCATTATGATGATTCTCAAGATAGGGCATGTCCTATTACTAATTGATACTCCTAAGCTTGTCCTTTATTTGACAAGGTTTAATTTTCATGTAATTGTGATTTGTTTCCTTGCAAATTACAAATAGTTTCAATGATTCTGAAGACTGGAATGCGGCTACTCTCTTCTTTTTAAAAGTATTACTTTGTGTTGCTGCACTTGGAAGATCCTAAATTTCCTAGGCATATCAAAGAACTGTTGGATTAGTATTTATCAAGCATGCAAGTTAGATTTATCAAACATTACTTTTAGTAATTTTATAATGTTTAGTTGCAGTGTTATTTTCTGTCTTTTTTTACCATAAGTAGCATGGGCATCTAGTTTTTTGTTGGAGGCAATAATGTCTAATTATTGCCATCATCAGTGCCAGAGAAAGGTTTTACATTTTTCTCGTTGGCAATTGATATGACCAGGGTAAGAAGGCTCTTTCTGGTGCGGATCTTAAAAACAATACTGTCTGTGTGTTTAGATTATTATTGAGTTTACATAATAAACGTAAAGTAGCTTAAAAAGTCAGGATAATTCTGTTAGTATAATTAGGAACACAAAGATTGGTGTAACTCTTTGTAATCACACTTGTAAAAGATCACTGTTACATGCTTGATGCGTGGTATATGTTCCTTTTTTTTATTAAGAGGTAATTGAAAACTAGCAGAAAAGAATAAAAAAGAAACAAAAACTGGATCCTATAATTTGATAAATGCAGCATATTTATGTATACGAACACCATTTGTTTAGTTAGAACTATTTTTTATGAATAAACTTCCTTCTTTTCTCCTTTTACTAGGTATAGACATAAGAAAGTTAACTGGCATATGTTTCTTTTTTTTCTGGCAGTTTTTATGATTAAGAGGTAATTAAAAACTAGCTGAAAAGAAATTAGATCCTAAAATTCAATAAATGCAGCACGTTTATGGATGTTAACCCCATTTGTTGGGTTAGAACTGTTTTTTTATAGAAACAGTTTCATTTCTTTTTTTTTTTCCCCTTTTACTGGGTATATAATACATAACCAGTAGACATAAGAAAGTTCACTAGTATATGTTCTTTTTTTTTTTTGGCAGTTTTTATGATTAAGAAGTATAAAACTAAGGGCAAAGAAATTGAAATTTGATCCTAAAATTCAATAAATGCAGTATATTTATAGATATTAATGCCATTTATTAGGTCAAAACTATTTTTTTATGGATACACTTCCTTCTTTTTTCCTTTTACTGGGTATGTAATACATAACCGGTAGACATAAGAAACTTTGCTGGTATATGTTTCTTTTTTTTTTTTTTTTTGGGCTGTTTTTATGATTAAGAGGTAATTGGAAACTAGTAGAAAAGAAACATGAATTAGATCTAAAATTCAATAAATGCAGCATATTTATAGATATTAACACCATTTGTTAGGCCATAACTTTTTTTTTATGGATACACCTTCTTTTCTCCTTTTACTAGGTATATAACACATGAACAGTAGACATAAGAAAGTTTAAAGGTATATGTTCCTTTTCTTCTACCAGTTTTTATGATTAAAAGGTAATTGGAAACTAGTATAAAAGAAACTGAAATTAGATCTTGAAATATTTATGGATGTTAACACCATTTGTTGGGTCATAACTATTTTTTTTTATGGGTACACTTCCTTCTTTTCTCCTTTTACTGGGTATATAATACATAACCAGTAGACATAAGAAAGTGTATTGGCTAATACATACATACATAATAAGCATAAGTAATAAAGTGAGTTTTCTTTTGTTTGCACATGGATAAATCTTGGATGCACTTGAATAGATTATCCAATAAGTTTTCTGATGGCGTGGATGAGTTTCTTGCTTTTGCTATTTCTCATTATGAAGATCCTACATTCATTAAATGTCCTTGTCAATCATGTGCTAATTTGACATTATGAAGTGTTGAAGAAGTAAAGTATCATTTGTTTAGTAAATGGATTGATCAAAGGTATAAGAGATGGATTTGGGATAGAGAAGAGTGTTTTACTAGATCTAGTACAAGTAAGAAATCGGTGTTTGATGAAGCTTACAAGTATGATTATATTGGCAATGCAAATAAACATGGTTAATGATGCATTTGAATATTATCAAGATGATCCCAAACTATTTCAGAACTTACTAGATGATTCAAAAAATCCTTTGTATCCAGGTAATACGAAATATACTAAGTTGTTTGCGTTGATGAGATTATATAATATAAAAGGAAAGTATGAGGCAATTTTAGTAATGGTATTTTATCTTTGTTTCCTTTCAAGTTAAAAATTATTTGACTTTTAAAATTTATTATTGTCACATGTTTGGAGATAAAAGAAAAGGAAATCAACAAAGAAGTGAGATCCATTTCTGAGGAAACTCTGAAGCAGTTCGCAAAAGCAGCTTATCCATTAATGATTGATATGCGAAATGAAGCTAGAGTAAGATTTGATGATAATGTTTTTTGCTCTCTATTTTATTACTATTTGACTCAAAAGATTGCTCTATTATCATTGACAAAAAAGAACTGGAAGGAATTAGCATTTGTTTGTATGTCAGGTAAGACAAAAAATTTCAATATTAGTTTATTTTAATATCTATGTTTATACGATTTAACTTTCACTTTGTCTACTTTTAGATATCTACATGCTAAATTGAAGGATATAAAAAAGTTAAAACAATTTTCCTTCATCAATCTTGTGATTGTCTCACTCTCTACTGGACTAAACAATGAAAGCAAGTTAAAAGATAAAGCATGACATATTGCAGAGCGGTTACAAAAAGTACATTCAAACCAAATTTGTTTCATGCCTTAACAATCCAAAGTAAGAATTTCTACCCTAATTGCTTTACCAAGACCTATCTCATTTGGCTATTTATTATCTTTGGCTTTTTCTTGTTATGAATAGATTTCATTAGGAATTAAGGGTTATTGATATGACATCATGGATAATATATCATTTGAATTCTTTAAATCATGAAGTAGGATTTGATCTTAAAAAATTTATGTCCATGTAAATACAAGTTTTACTTTATACCTTTTGTTTATTGGTTTTGTTATAAATTTTAGATACTACATGTTTTTTAGCTATTGATATAGGTGTTTTCAAATATTTAATATGAGATTAAATATTATATGGTAACGAATTCAAGTGAGTTCATTTTGTTTTTGCTTTATTAATAAGATTAAAAATGATATGCATTAATGATTATATTTCCATATATATATATGCACCGATTCAAAGAGATGGTATAGAATACAAATATTTTGTGCTTTCATTTATGAAGAAAATAATTGAAGATCCAAAATTTTTTTGTAAGAAAGTCATATTGTTTATTTCATTTACACATTAAATGTTTCATATTTATAAACGATGTAAAATTGATTATCTTTTTGTTTTTTAATCTTAAAGTTCAATGGTAAGGATACATATAGCACTGAAGAAATTCATGAAATACGTAGTGAATGGGCTATGCTTATGCAATAGTTACTATCATAACTAGCTATGTAACCCTTGTTGGCTCATTAATGATTGTGTTTTAATTATGTATTGTTTGGCTTGGTTAAATTCAAGTATGATGGACTAATTTTATTTATTAAGCCTTCTGCAAATTCTGTTCATTGAGCCATCTGCTAATTCTATTCATTGAGCCCTCTGCCAAGGAAAGATGACAAAATTCTATAAAGATCATCTTCAAGAAGTTGGTAGAGTAAAGAACAAGTATAAATACTCAAGCATGCATGTGAAATAATAAACATGTTCATGATCAATTAATTTTTGCATTTAGTGTTGCATTACAATAAGTTACACTTTTGACATCTAGATATAGGAAAATAGAAAATTATACAATATCCATGATTACTATATACTTTATGAGTTGCAAGCAGTTACACTTTTGACATCTAGATGCATTCCTAACTTTTTATTATGTTTGATTTTCAAGCTTTATTACAACTGCTTATTTATTTAATTTGATATATAAATTACTTATATATTTAATAGAGATGATCTAATAATGTGTCTTTTCTATAATTATTGCAAGAGTAACACGTCATTAATTCACTAAGCATTTTTTGATATAATGGTAGAATATAGCAATGTAGATGACATATTTTTGTAGTTTAATTTGTAGATATTTTGTTTATTTTTGATATTGAATATTATTATATTTTGTAAAATAACAATGATTTTACTTATAATTATATGTAACTTTTATTGTTTGATATTATTTGTACTATTTGACTATTATAATTGTAAAAATAAATTTTAAATATTAATTAATTAATTAAAATTATAAAAAATAAATTTTTATGATTAATTAATAAAAATATAATAAAAACATAATTATGATGGTCACAAAGATCGTCATGAATAAGTAAAGATTTTTTATGACAATCATAAAACCGTCATGAAAAAGTAAAGATTATTTATGATGGTCACAAAGACCATCATGAATAAGTGAAAGCTTTTTATGACGACCCATCATGGACCATCATAAGTTTTTTATGATAGTCCATCACAGACCGTTTGATATTGTAACCTCTTCATAATGGTCCAAAACCATTAAGAATTTATGACAATCTTTTGGACCGTCATAAAGTTTTTATGTCATTACTTACAATGACGGTTTTTTGATCCTCATAAAAAGGTTTTTATGACGAGTAATGCCCATCGTAAAAGGCTTGATTTCTTGTGGTGTTAACTTCTTATAATTTTTCATTATACATCTCAATTGCTTATTTTATGGACTCTTATAACTATAATGCTATGAACTATTTTGGCTATCAAATATTTTATGAGAACTAATGTCTAAGTGAAAGTGTAACTTAGCTTGATCATGAACTTATCAAGACAAATGTGGTGTTAACAAGATCATGCCAAAAAAAAAAAAGCTTAAAGTTATGTGATTGAGAAAGACGTGGACAACAAGTTGAGATTAAGTAAGTAGATTATGATCAATAAAAAATCTTTTAAAACGCTATACATTTTCTCAAGGTGATACATTGTATCCATTCATGTCAAAAGGATTTAAAATATAATCATGCTCTTTAAATGTTTCAATTTAAGAAATCCATGAAATGAGAGATGCATTAGTCTTTAACAAGGTAGTATGAATCTTTTGAAAATTGCATAGAAAAATAAAAACAAGGTAAGGAAAAGTCAAGGGACAAGCCCTAGCTAATGTCACCACCTAAGTTAGTTAGTGTATCATCAAAGCTTTATCTTAGTTAATGTTATAAGCCCACTAGTTAGTATCACCACTACACTTTTATTTGGTAAGTGTCATTGTCCAATTGGCCAATGTCACGTTCCAATTAGGGTGAATTTCAAATATTTATCTCTAAATGGCTAGTTAGTCAATGCTATTGTCTTAACAAGTTAAATGATTTTAATAGACCATGTCTAATTATCATTTTTTTGAATAAAGGTATAATAGATCTTTAAAGAAGCTTTGGGTAAGAATCATTCACATCCAAAAGCTCAAGAATATTTTTTCTCTTTAATTTCATGCTTTATTCACTGGATCAAAAATAATTCTTGAATAAGGTATTCAAATCAAGGGATGAATTGAAAAATACATCTTTATTGGTTCTACCTCCTATTTTTTATGAAGAAAATGAATCTTTTTATTGAAGGATAAAAAAAAAAGGGTTTGGATCTCCTACGGGAATAATTTGGAAGATCCAAAACCAAATATAGTGGTATTTGCATATAATGGAGGCAACCAATCAATATAGATTGATATGAAATCTAATTCAAAACCAATATAACACCTATGTAAGAAATGTATTGAATCAATTCTTTTTAATGAATAGATCCGATCACAACTTTGAATACAAAATTCAAAGGGTTCAAATAGGAAATGATACTTTGAATCATCAAACTATAATGAAATATACGATCAACCAACATTTATTGAATTTAACCCACTCATTTAGCACCATTCAATCATCTTGAGCGATTATTTGAGAGTTATGGAACCTTTTGGTGTATTTAATCCATAGCTTGAGAGAGTTAATACTTGTGTATTTATCTATTAAACTCTTGTGTAGTTTAGAAAATAGGAGAGGAAAGACACCTTATTGTATCACTTGGTTAGGAGGAACCAAAAAGTTGTGTGGTTAATTGCAAAAAGAGTGAAAATTTCAAGCGGGTAGCTTAGAGGTGTAACCATAAATGGTGTTGTTGAGCCACATAAAAATCTTCGTGTTAGTTTCTCTAACCCTTTTCTTTACTTTCTAGCTTTATCATATTACATAAATTATATTTTTGGGTTACTCAATCAATTTGTGTTATCATGTTGTGTAGGATTCTGCATTGATTGTAGAAAATTTTAAGAAACCCAGTTTATCATATTACATAAATTATATTTTTAGGTTACTCGAACCTACTTCAACTTGTTTCTAATAATGATGATAATATAAGATTTAGTAAAAATTTGATATTTTTTATTTAATGAAATACAAATAATGTTAGATGATGACATGAATGAATAAAAGCAAAATGTAAAATATGTGAAAATTTTCTTTTTTGTACTTCTAATTGAGGTACAAGTCATTCAAAATGGCATCATGAAAGTTGAAGTAAAAATAAGGTTGATATCAGAAATTTCATGCAATTAAGTAATGATATTCAATTTGGTAACTCAAACATATTTTCATATGATGAATCGCATGCACATTTTGAATTAATTGATTATATTATTAAAATAAAACAACAATTTACTTTTATAAAAAAACATGATTTAATTAAGATAATTCAAAACGAACTAATTAAGTATTTTTAGTTTAAAGTATCAACATCAACATGGATATTAGATTGATTAAGAATTTTTCAAAATTTTAATTTAAATCTAAAAGCATTAGTGTTAATAATCTTGATTTAAATAATTTCAACATTTTTACTTTAGTGATAGTTGTTTACAAAAAATTAATCTTTTTAAAAATATTTTGACAATTTAATTTTAAAATGGTAAAGTCTTAAACTTATAAGAATTTATAGTTCAAATTTTAAATTGAATGATAGTTTTAATATTAAAATATTAATTATTATGTATAAATGAAGCTTTAACTCCAAAAAGTTCTGATTTATTTATATTAGATTTATTTTATGTCTTTCACTTTATTTTATCCTTATAAATGTATTATTTTAGGTATTTGTATGAATTTTTTATTATTAACTTTTCAAATTTCCTATATTTGTAAAAAAAAAAAAATCATGAAATTAAAGCTAATGTATTCGTTACAATCAACAATTAAGTCAAAGGAAGAGAAACAAGAAGTCCTAAAATTAGTAAACTTATATGGTACTAAAGATTTTATATGCAGATAGGCTTATTTTTTTAACTTTCATTTTTTCCAATCATTGCATAACTCATTTGATTTTGAAGAAACTAATTTTAATTTTCTTGAAAAATAAATTTAAGAGAAATGTTTATATGTGTGTTTACTAATACTTGGTAGAAGACAATGCTTTTGAGATGAAATGGATCTGACCATGCTTTTTAAAAATGAACTAGTGATGGGTTATAGAACTTTAGTTTTTTTTTTTTTTTTTATGACTTTTAAACCTTTTAGGAATAAAAAAGATCATGCTTTTAGTTAATTATTTTTCTTTCATCTCGTTTGGTCACTTTTAAATATTAAATTATTAATAGTTAAGCTCATGACATAAAATATAATTTTTTACTAAGTAAAAAAGAGGAATGTGACAATTAATTAGATTAAACTCATAATTATTTTAAAAAATAATTTAAATATAAATTTAAAATTTTTAATTATGTCATGAAGTTGAACATAAATAAATGTTATTTTTTATAATTTTTTATTTATTAAAAAGATATAAAATTATTTAATTGATATTATATAATTTTTTAAAACATTTTTATTTGTTTACACCTTAATTTTTTTTACATTTCGTTTTTTTTTGTAAATTTCATTAACTAATTCTTTTGTTAATTTAATTTATAAAATTATATAAAGAATTAATACAAATAATGTAATTGACATCCTAAACTCTTTTAACAAAATACAAGTTTATTTATAGTAAGAAAAGTTATTATACAAAATAAAATTTATAAAATAATTTAATAATAAATTATTAAAAAAATATTATATCAATAATTTAATTAAAATAAAAAATTAAGAGTAAATATTACATAAAACCTTTACATTCATTATATTTCTTTGCACAAACCTTGACTTTGAAAACTCTCCAAAATAAATTTTGATATATTAATTTTATTGAATTGAACATTAACAAAAAAACTTAAAAACTAAAAATATTTAAATTAAAATTTTTTTTAGTGAAATTTAACTTGAAAATTTTAACAAACACAAATAAATATTTAAGCTACTATCATTAAAAGAATTTACAATTTTTTTAGTATAAAAATATTTTTTATAAAATTATGTTATCAGAGATCTAAAAAATTTATAATGACTTAAAAGTCAAAAATTTTGTTAAAATTTGTGGGATGGATTTGAAACGAAGTTAAGAATTTATTTGAGATATTTTTGTTTTTTGTTTTGACAATGATAATATCTTTAACTTTTTGCATCTATTTTGATCCAATGTCCAATTTGGACATAGTTAATAAATTATGATTTATCTGGGGACTTAAACTGATATAAAATAAAAGGATAAATTTTAAGGTTTTATGTGACTTTCACCTAAAAATTAAAATTTGATTTTACAATTATGATAAAATATCAAATATCAATATTCCAAAAAATTTTGAAGTATACTCCTAGTAACGAATTAAACTCCAATGTTTAAAATATGATGTAATGAATCTATTTTTTTTTTTGGATAATTAGTGAAACAAACTTGAAGCCCTGACGTGGTCTAAAACGAGGATTAAAGCATGGTTTCATAGTATTTTCTACTGCATTTCCTTCCAGATGAAATAAAAAACTCCTCTTTTATTACCTTCTTTGATTTTACATTGTTTATTTTCAAAATTAAAGTGATTATTAAGCTTTTCTTATCAAATTAGTGGTCATGCTTGGTTATGTCTATAATTCTCCTTTGATATTATAGCTTGAATATTATGAATAGTCAAAAAGTGACCATCATGCTGCTGCATGGAGAGTGAAGCTTCAACCATTGACCTTAAATATTGTTCATATAGACTTTGGGTTAGATTACATACTTCTTGGACATATAGGAACCAAGGAAAAGGTTTTAAGATTGTAGGAAGTATAGGATAAATTTATCAACATAATTTGGTTTTTAATTAATTGGGTGTAGGGTTTTAAGTTTAATTTTTTGGTTACCATTTATTGAATTCATGGATAATATTAGAAATTCTTATTATGATACTGCATTTGATATAATTCTAATGATAGTACTATGATACTATATTTGATTCAATTAACTCGTTCTTATGATTTCAATTATGAAAATACTTATTATGATACTGCATTTAATTCAATTTTGATAATACTATTATTTCAAACACATTATATTATGTTTTACTTTGTCAGTTGTTGCAATTGTTAATATTATGTTTTAGTTACTATAACAGTTGATATTATGTTGTCAATTGCTACAAATGTTGATGCTCTTTCCTTGCTTATTCTTGCATTTGCTAGTGGCTACCTATATTGCAATTAATTGATTTTCTTATGAACATTTTGTTATGCTTTAATGCTTGATGTACAAGCATGGGTTTGCGGATACTTTTAATTGTTTAATTCTCTAATTTATAATCCTGGAATGCTAGTGTTACTACAATTGTTAGGCCAATTAGGGAAGCTTAAATCGAAGGTCACCTTCTATAAGAGGATTGCTTGTATTTCTTAGATTATCACTATGTTGCTAATGATTTATATTTGTATTGTAGTGTACACAACAAATGTAATAAATTAGTAGTTTTGTGCTTTAATTATGAATATGAACCTTGTTATACGACTCAATGAAATGTAAGCTTGGTATTTGGATAATGCACCTTGTTGATTCAATGTGGTTATATCAAATTGCATCCAATGCAAACAAGTATAATCATAAAATTTTTACAAATAAAAGTGAATAATTTGTCTTGTTGATTCACTATGGTACTCCTATATTGTTAACGGTTTCATATCAAATGTAATCATTTAATATTATTGTCATCCATAACAAAGTAAAATAAATCAAATATCCAATATTATTATCCACAATAAAGTAAAGTAAATTAGCCATCCAAATTTTCACAACATTATAACAAAACATAAATAAACAACCTGAAATACCATCTTTAAATTCATATTAAATCTAGTTGTAAACACTATTTCAACATTTCATAACTATTCATCATCTATATGAAAATCTAAAATTAATCATAATGTTTATAATATGAAAACTGATAACATAAAGTAGTTCCAATCAATATACAAAATGTTCACTTTTATGACTAACTCATAATACATCTTGAATTTCTTTGTTTTATGGTGGATGAATATTGTTAGATCATAAGAGAGCTGTGGCTGCCATTGTGTTGGGTATCTCCTGTGTATTGTTATAGCATGATGATCCATCTTTTGTCATAACACTCGATCTTGTTATAGCTCTATTTGTTGGCTAGTAAAATGGTCTAAGTTGCTATCTTAGTAGCTTATATTTTTAGGATAGGTTGCCTTGAGGCGTATGGTTGAAAGAATTTTAGTTACAGTGAAAGTGTACATGTTTATGATGGTAAGGGCACAAGTGTGGGTGGTTTAGGTGTAGGTGTGGGTGTGGGTGTGGATGTGTTTGGTGGCTCTACAATGGTAGGTGCTATTGGGTTACCATACCACTTCATTTTGAGTCCACTTGAAATAAATCTTGGCCGATTTTGATCCTACGGTAGGTCATACAAGAAAGAGAACCACTATTAGACATCATTAAATGACAATCATAACATTAAAAATTAAACAGAAGTTACACTCCCACTAGTATGGCATTAAGTTATAAAGCAAGTTCTTGTAGATTGAGTTGAGGTTGTCTAGCTTAAAGGTTGTATAACCACATGATGACAATATTAATATAAATCTTCTAGATTAATTTATTAGTACACTTCATCTAATTTGATGAAATGTTTAGTATCCTAAAACTCATGAAAACTTGCTCACTGTTTGATTGGTCTTTTTTCTCCAAATCAATCTAAAAGTCATAGCACATCAAGTAAGCAAGTCACCAATTAGCTTTTTTTTTTTCCCCTTACAAATCAATATAATAAATAAAGTAAATCACAACTCATTGAACAAATCACAAATAAACTAAATATACAAGTAAGTGGCAAGTAAACTCAATATACAAGTAAGTCACAAATAAACTAAATACGCAAGTAAGTCACAAGTAAACTTTTTTCTACAAAAGCGGCTAAGTTTGTCATGCCCGTATTAGTTGGCCATTACAAGATCAAATATTCTGTTTTGGTTGATTGCATTTTTAACATATTACAACTTGATTTTTTCTTAACATCTATATAAAAATTTTATTAACCTATCAACATCTCTTGTCCTTTGTTTTTTTGGTTGAGTAAAGGGTCTTCTCAAAAGTAAAGAGCCTTCTCAAAGCAAAGAAAGGGTTACGCTAGATCCACTTTAGCTTGTGATCATAGGTTAGAACCTTTAAAAGGATTAATAAGATGATCATGTACCTCTCTTTATGATAATGAGTGTTAACATAATCCTCTAAGTGCTGTTTTTGATAAAATATAACCGAAACAACATGCACATAAGGGATACTAATAAGTTTTCTCTTGTTATAGTTGTAACTATGATTTGATAAATGAACCATAAACTGATCTTCATTTGACCTTACTTGGTATTTAAACTCTTCAAACCAGATTGGCACTCATTAATTGTATCTCAACTTAATCTTTTCCAAACAATTTTGTATTTTTGAGTACATAAGGCTTTCATGCTTCGTATGTTAGCTTTATTCAATTGGATTTTTTCTAGCAAGTAATTTATAATTTCTTTTGATAATTATAAATGGGTTTATCTCTAATCTTAACAATAAAAACATTGAATGACTCAAACAAATGCTCTGCTTGAGAAAGCATACCCTAAGCCACTATTTAGGGGATAACTTAGATAGGTACTCATAGGCTTCGCGTCCACTTCTTCTATCTTTTCCATAACATTTTTAAGCTTTACATGAGTTGTAGCCTTAGCAATATTATACATTAAATCCTTTCAAAATTTACCTTTGAATAATTTCTAGAAGTTACCATATAAATGACAAACTCAAAACCTTATATTAACATTTGGTACGAACTCTTCAAAAGTTGGAACAAGGCCTTGTAAACAATAATCAATCAGTAAGTTAAAATAGAACATATTTAAATAAGAAACAAAACAAAATAGACAACAAATTGAAAAAGCTTTACTTTCTGTTATCAAACATAAAGGTTCAGCCATGTTATCTAACGGATCCAATATTAGAGAATAATAATAATAAAAACCATGTCAAGCTATCTTTGCTTTCACCGTTAACAACTAAATAAGTAATAAGATAGATATTGCTATCGGATCTATCCTAATATTGCTATTGGATCTATCCAAATAATAATCATTAACTTATCGTAAGCTTTACATTTTAAATGGCAGGCATCTAAACTAATAATAAGCCTGCACCATTCTGAAAATGCTTTTCAATACCCATTCAAGTATACATAAATCATTTGAAACATTGGATCTGATGGGAGAGTCAATTTGTCTAAGCTCATACTTAGTGAACTACTAAGATTTTGTTACCTAACCTCTTTGCAGTAGTCTTTGAGGTTATTATACTACTACATTTCATATTCGTAAATTTTCAACTTCGCAAACCTCTTTACCCTTATAAAAGCTACTCCAAACACATTACACACTAAATTGACCTTCACTATTTGCTACAATATAGACATTCTTATTTTTGGATTCCCCTTAAAATCAACATACTTGCAAGCTAACAACCTTTTAACTTAATAATTTATTATGAAATGATTTGTTACATCTGTGAGTAGGGTTATAAATTTTCATAACAAATGACTGTGTCTAACCTATTTATGAAACCAATAGGATCCACTCACAAACATCCTTACATACCATCCTAAGCTTATTAGACTCATTTTTTACAAACTTAATATTATAATCCCTTTTTACCCCATATTTCGTCATAACATCTCTTGTTTCATTAATGAATCCAAAAACCAAGCCCACTTTGAACCATAAAAAATGCAACCATATTGAAAAGGTACAAAAAAAAAATGTAATAATAAGGTTACATCATGGCCATTTGATTCATTTGATTTAAATGTTTAAGTATTTTCTAGGTAAGAAATCTCTTATCTTCAATCATTTTTTTACTACTTGCATAATTAGTTTTCAAAAATGTTAATCAAAATTCTATTATTCTAGAAAAAAGAATATTGACACTTGAAAATTTGTTATTTTTCAAAGGTATTTTAGATTTATTTTCGTTGGTTTACAAAGTAAACAAATAAATTTGAGCTCCATTGTATCTTGAAAGCATATTTGCTTACCCTCGTGCATTACAATTGGTGGGGATAAATAACATCTTAAGAACACTACAATAAAACATGCTTTTAATGATGGCTGCAAAATTATTGTCTGTGTAAGCGACAAGAAAAGGTTTTGCAAAATAAATAACGACTGTAAAAACTGTCTCCAATGTAACTTTTAATGACGGTTGTTACACTATTAGATGTTACTTTACAAAAACCATTATCTAATACCATTACATTAGATGACGGTTGTGTACACAACTGTCATTTAAATCCCATTACATTAGATAACGGTTGTAATTACAACCCTCATCTAATACCTATTATTTTATGTGACGATTTTATTCGCAATCGTCATTTAATGTTTTCATTTTTTTTCTAAATTTTTGTTTTAATTGTTGTAGACTCATATTTATATTTTTAAAATATTTTAAAAATACATTATAAATTCTAAATTCACAAATATAATTATTACAATTACATTATAATTATCTATTTCACATACAAAATCATATGAATAATTTCAAATTTTATATATAAAATTATGCTTTAAAACATCATTAATACATCAAATTTAATTTTAAAATATTTCAATTTTTATAACATAACAATTATACTCCACATATATCAAGATGCACTATCAAACCTCATTTCATCATATCAACACCACATTCAACATAATAAACTTCAATTTGAATACCAACAATATATTACTCCAACACATCAATATGAAATTCAATATAACATATTTCAATTTGTATACCAATAATACACTACTCCAATACACATAACACCTTCACTCCTTCAATATTATATAGTGTAACAATAATATACCAAATCATATTTAAATATACAGCAATGCTTTCACTTCTCTATAATATAACTATAATATACCTAATTATACTTCAATATGTACACCAACATATTCACTTTTCAACTTTATAGTGTAATTATAATACACTAAATAACACTTCAATACTCTCCCAATAATTAATGTACCAAAATATTATCATTCAAGATATTCATTTAATGACTCAAATTAATACTAATAAAATTTAATTATATGAATGTACAATATGTTATCATATAAGAAATTCATCGAATAACCAACTTTTATATAATGAGTGCAAAAGTATGTTCAATATGTTCTAATCTTCAAAAGAAAGCATTTTCAAAATTGACCTCCTATTGCACTGCTCAAATAACACCATCTGAAATCACAAAATTCTTTCCTCAATTGATTTATTTATACTTTAGTGTACATGGCTTTATCATTTAACTACATTTATAAAAATATATAAATAAATTCACATGTTATTAATAATAAACATGTTAATTAATTAAACAATTATTAAAACAACTTAATGTCTTTCAATGAGGTCCTTCATATATGCCATAATATAATAACTACACTCAATGTTAGAAGGCTGACGTGAACACTATATGAAAATAATTAAAATATCATTCTAGCAAATAAAAAGCAAGCGAATGTAATAAACATAAATTTTAATTGTATTATAATAATATCTGGGAATGAATGTTATAAAATTTTTTTGACAATCTTAACGCATGAATCACCACATACATCCTAAAAGCACTAAAAAATAAATGTTAATCATATATAACTATAAATTTTATATCTAACTCATTATGCTTTTCAATATTATTACTGCTCTTTTCTGATACCATCATATCTTCTAATCAGTTAAGAAACATATAATTAATTAGTTAATTATCTAACTAGTACCTTACTATAAACTCAAATTAATTTGTTACAAACTAATTAACTAATATATAATTAACCAACAAACATCTAATTATATTTTATCTAAACATTTAACTAACATATACTTAATTATTTGAAATCTAACTAATTATTTAACATCTACTTAATTAATTAGGATTTACTTAATTAATTTATTTCTAATTATCATGTAATTAACATTTATTTGACATTTATTAATTATTTATCTAATTAACATTTAATTATAATCCAATTCACATCCAATTAATTAAAAAACTCTAATTAATTAATTATCAAACTAACATCAAATTAAAGTCAAATTAATTAGTTACAAACTAATTAGTTAATATATAATTTCTTAATTTATAACTAAATATCTAATTAATATCTAATTACTTACTTAGCTTCTAATTAATATACCCATACATAATGAAACCTAAGAAACTCATACATACTTTGAACATTACATATCCATATAACTATATACACATTGAAAATTCATATACCTATATATTAATATATAAATATACCCATTGAAAATTAACATACCCATATGAATCTTAACATACTTATATATACTATACACTTTGAACATTCAAAAAATCCAAACATATCAAACATTAAAATACCGATAAATTAAGTTACCCACACAAGGATTAACATACCCATATACAAATCAAAGATTAAAATACCAAATACACCATAGATTAAACTTTTCATAGACAATATGTTCTAAATCTCTTTTCACTCACATCTCTCTTCACTTATATCTCTATTCACTCACTTTCTTCATTATACTAAAACATTTGAAATATCAAAAAATGGGAAAAAGATTCACTTCAATAGAATATACTCGAATAGGACGCTGAGGAATGGATTGATCGGGGAGGACAAACCAAAGATCATCTCACTTCAATAGAAGTCGATCGAAGAAGAGAACCAGCAGACGATGAAGAAACATACCGACGGAAGGACAATGGTGATGAAGAAGCACACCTACGAGTGGACAATGGTGTGACGGGATGAAGAGAAAATAATCACTAGATAAAATAGTTCTTGAGACCTATATTTTGATACACGAATCTAGTATCGGGATCCTTATATATGAAACCTTTTTCATCGATTCGTTAGAGAACTGATGAGAAAAGATGATTATCATATCAGTTTACAAGAGAATCGACGTCAAATTTATCCAATTTCATGTTAGTTCTCTTACAAATTGATGTGAAAAATATGCATTTCACGTCGGTTCTTCAAATTGACGTGAATTACATTCTTTCTAACAACAGCTTATAAGAAAATCGACATGAAATTGCATCTTTTAATGTCAATTTTGTTATAAACCAACATTAAAATGAATGCAATTGGACCATCTCTTCAATGTTTGATTGCTTCCTCTACTTTTATATCTGACCAATTCTTAAACTACATTTGTGGGTGTTAATGGTGCTTAGGTATCCTTCATGGTATGTTGAAAGCTAAAACTTAATGCATGATACTTGCATGACAAATCAGTAGGTGTAAGTAAGGAATAGGTTTGGACTAAATATTTGTAAGAAAAGCTAAAAAGTTAGAAAGTTTATGAAGTAATAACTATTATAATTTGGGATTTCTATGATATATGATAAAATTGATTGTTTTTTTTTATAATAATTTTGCAACTTCTTTGGAGGCACACACAACTCTTGCCTCTTTACTACTTACTGTTGCTTACTCTTTACAATCTCTCATTCTCTTTTTTTTTTTATGTTCGCATTTATAGCTTTTTTCTCTTCAAATCTCTCTCTTTCTGTTTCTTTCTCTCTGTCCCTCTCCCCATAGGATAGAAGCCATGAATCCATCATAGGAATTTATGGAATAGTGAATATCTCAATAGGTACTCTTTCATTCCTTGCACCATTAAGCAAAAATGGTTACATTTTCCCTTCAACTGTTGGTTTTGTACGCTTTAAAAGAAAAATCACCACAAGAAAACAAGCCTTTTATGACGGGCATTGCCCCTCATAAAAATATTTTTATAATGGTTAGGAAACTATCATTGTAAGTTATGACATTCCAAAAGACCATCATAAATTCTTGACAATTTTTAACTATCATTAAAAGGTTAAAGTTTACTGATGGTTTGTGATGGATCATCATAAAAAACTTATGTTGGTTCATGATGGACCGTTATAAAATATATGCATGACGGTCACATATGACCGTCATAGAAAACCTTCACTTATTCGTGCCTTGTGACCGTTATTAAGAACCTTCACTTATTCATGACAGTCTTTATGACTATCATAAAACATATGCACTTTTTCATGATGGTTTTTATGACCGTCATGAAAAATGTTTATGTTTCATTATTTTTTTATTAATTAATCACATAAATTTATTTTTTATAATTTTAGTTAATTGATTAATATTTGTCATTTATTTTTGCAATTATAATAGTCAAACAGTGCAAAAAATATCAAATAACAAAAGTTACATATATTTATAACTACAACTATTGTCATTTTATAAAATATAATAATATTAAGTATCAAAAATAAATAAAACATCTACAAATTAAATTATACAAATATGTCATCTGCACTGCTCTGTTCTACTATTACATCAAAAAATGTCCAGTGAATTAATGATGTGTTACTCTTGTAATAGTTATAGACATGATATATTACTTGATCATCTCTATTTAACATATGATTAATTTACATATCAAAATAAATAAGTAGTTGTAATAAAACTTGAAAATCAAACATAATAAAAGGTTGAAAATGCATCTAGATGTCAAAAGTATAACTTCTTGCAACTCATAACGTATATATTAATCATAATATACAATTTTTTATTCTCATTCCCTACATCTAAATAGCAAAAGTATAACTTCTTGTAATGCAATAATAAATGAGAAAATTAACTAATCATGAACATGTTTATTTCACACGTATGCTTGAATATTTCTACTTATTCTTTGCTCTACCAACTTTTAAAAATGACCTTTATAAAATTCTCAACAAAATTGGCAGAGGGCTCAATGAACAGAATTAGTAGATGGCTCAATGAATGGAATGGGCAGAGGGCTCAATGAATAGAATTAGTCCATCATACTTGAATTTAACCAAGCCAAACAACACACAATTAAAACACAATCATTAATGAGCCAACAAGGATTACATACCTAACTATAATAGTAATTGTTGCCTATGCATAACCCATTCACCACATATTTCATCAATTTCTTCATTATTATATGTATCCTTACTATTGAACTTTAATATTAAAACACAAAAGAAAACAATATAATCAATTTGATATCATTTATAAATATGAAACATTTAATATGTAAATGAAATAAATAATATTACATTCTCACAAAGAATTTTTGGATCTTCAATTATTTTCTTCGTAATTCGAAGCACAAAATAGCCGCATTCCATATCACCTCTTTGAATCGATGCCTATACATGTAGAAATATAATAACTAATACATATCGTTTTCAATTTTATTAATAATGAAAAAAAATGAACTCACTTGAATTCATTGCCATGTAATATTTGATCTCACATGAAACATTTGAAAACTCCTATATCATTAACCAATAAACATTTGAAAACATGTAGTATTTAGAATTAATAATGAAACCAATAAACAAAAGACATAAAGTAAAACTTGTACTCACATGGTCAAAATTTTTTTAACATCAAGTCCTACTTCATGACCCAAAGAGTCCAAATGATACACAATCCATGATGCTATATTAATAACCACTAATTCCCAATGAAATCTATTCGTAATAAGAAAAACAAAAGATGATAAATAGCCAAATGAGATATGTCTTAGTAAAGTAATTAGGGTAGAAATTTCTTACTTTGGATTGTAAGGTATAAAAAGAATTTGTTTTAATGAGCTTTTTCTAACCGCTCTACAATATGTCATACTTTTTCTTTTAACCTACTTTTATTATTTAGTCCACCAAAGAGTGAGACAATCACAAGATTGATGAAGCTAAATTGTTTTAACTTTTTTATATCCTTCAATTTAAGATGTAGATATCTGAAAGTAGACAAATTGAAATTTAAATCATATAAACATATATATTAAAATAAGCTGATATTGAAATTTTTTTGTTTCACTTGATATACAGACAAATGTTAGTTCCTCTTAGCTTTTTTTTTTAATCAATCATGATAGAGTAATCTTATAAGCCAAAATAGTAATAAAATATATAATAACAAAAATCATCAAATCTTACTCTAACTTTATTTTGCATATATTAAAAAAAAGAATTGATTATATCATTCTTGGTTATGTTAAACAGAACAAGGCATATAGGTTATAATAGTAGAATCTAACACTGTTGTAAAAATCAATAGATTTATAGAATCTAAAGATGCTGTACTTTATGAAAATATTTTCATCACTATTTCAAAGATTATCAACTCGGAACCATCTAAAAAAATGAAGAATCCAATAAAAAATGAATTTATTGAGGATTCTCATAAATTAAGGATAAGTAAAAGAATACGAAAAGAAAAGTCTTTCGGGCTAGATTTCATAGTTTATCTAGAAGGAACTAAGGAATCACATGTGAAACAAACTATGGTTTCACCTTTGATAGAGTTAGATACTCTCACTTATGAGAAAATAACAAAATCTCAAGATGTTACCTTTTGGAAAGAGACCATTAATGATGAAATGGAGTCCATCATGAAAAATAAGATGTAACAATTGGTTGATTTACCTCCAAAAACAAAATCAATTAGTTGTAAATGGATTTTCAAAAAGAAAGTGAGATAGAGGTACAATTGATAAATTCGAGGCAAGATTAAAAGCAAAAGACTTCACTCAAAAGGAAGCCCTAAATTACTTTGACACCTATGCACCTATTGCTAGAACTGCTACAATAAGAACTTTGATTGCCTTAGCATCAATCAATGGCCTTGAAATCCATCAAATGGATGTAAAGACAACTTTTCTTAATAAAGGGATAGATGAAAAAATTTATATGGAGCAACCAAAAGTGTTTGTCATTCTAGGTCAAAAGTGTAAAGTTTGCAAAATAGTTAAGTAATTGTATGATTTGAAACAAGCTCCAAAACAATTGTATAAGAAGCTTGATAAAAGAATTGTTTCTCATTGTTTTAGATTTATGAATCTGATAAGTGTGTGTATAGAAAATTTCATGGAAATAAAGGTTTTATAATATGTATTGATATGGACAACATGTTGATATTTGGAATGGATGATGAAAGCATTAAATTCATTAAGTCCATCATGTCATCTACTTTTGAGATGAAAGTTATAAGGCTTACTAATGTGATTTTGGGTATAAAAGTCATTTGAAAAGACGATGACCTAGTGCTTACCCAATCACACTACATTGAGAAAATTTTGAAGAAATTTGGTCATTATGATATCAGGTTGTCTCTACACCTTTTGATTCATGTTAAGACTATATCCAAATGATGGAATAATAGTATTTGAATTGGACTACACTCAAGTTATTTGGTGTCTTATTTATGCAATGACATCGACCAGGCTAGACATAGCTTTTGAAGTTGGCAAACTAGGTAAGTATACCAGTAATCCAAATCAAGATCACTAGCAAACAACTAATAAAGTATCAGAATATCTGAGAAACACTATATATTATAGTACACACTATATTGGATATCCTTCAGTATTGGAAGGATTTATTGATTGTAATTGGATCACTGATAAAGATGATCATGCATTCACTAGTGGTTAAATTTTCAAACTTGTAGGTAGAGCTTTATTTTAGGGCTTTAAAAAGCAAACATGCATAGTTGACTCCATTATGGCAATCAGATTTATGGCATTGGCTTCTTGTAGTAAAGAAGTAGAATGGTTAAGGAATCTATTGACAAAAATTCCTTTTTGGCCCAAACCAATGCATATTATCTCAATACATTGTGATAGTGAATTGACTTTATCTACGGCATATAGTTATATATACAATGGTAACTCTAGGTACAGTGGCCTAAGATATAGTGATGTGAGCAATTGCTCACTAATTGAGTAATTACCATTGATTTTGTGAGATCTTATCCCTCTAACAAAAAGCTTTGCAAGGGATCTAGTTAGAAACTTCGGGGATGGGACTAAAGCTAACATTAGAGTTTTACCAATGATGGAACCTCAACTCAATGATGTGTCCAAAGTAAAAGCGCTTAGTGCATATAACATACATTAAAAGGGTAAGTAGCCTTGATAAGTTTATCTATATGAGTATAAGAAGTAATGTCATCTCTAGTATAACCTACCTAGTTACTAAAACACTTATAAAAAAACCAACATATGAAGACACAAGGCCAATCCACGTGTCAGTTTACATGACCACCTAAGGAATAAAAACATTGTGTGTGAAACATGTCTAGTTAGTCATATAAAGATCACTGGTTTAAAGCGTGCCTGCCATACCATCTTAATTAACTTTGATCTGTTATCACTATGTGAAAGTTGAAGTCCTAAAGACACCTTCAATTATGCATAAGCTTTTTAAGTCTTTACAAGAAATTTTCAAACTCATTCATTTAGAAAATAATGGGAGAATGTTGGAGAATTTTCAAAAGAATGACAATGATGAGTAAATACACTTGGTACATAATGACACAAAATCCATAAGAAAAGGTGTGTTAAAATGGTAACAAAAGAAGTGTTAAAGCATGTCAAAAGACGTGTTGAAGACATAAAAAACATGTCAAATGACGTCATAAAATGGATTAAAGCCATGTCAAAAGATGTATAAATACATGTTGAATATGTATTATGTGTTGGTGCATATAGTTTCATTAGTTAGGAAAGGATATAATGAGTCAACTATTGATTATCGATTAAGTCTTTAGGATTGATCTAATAGTTGAAAATGAAGATGTATGAACCGACCTCAAAAGATGTAACTACATTGAAAGGTACCAAGAATTCTGTAAAAAAGCTACATCATGACCATTTGATTCATTTAATTCAAGTATTCAAGTATTTTTCAAAAAAGAAGTCTCTTATCTTTCACCATTTTCTTGCAGACAATTTTTTACTACTTGCATAAGTTTTCAAAAATAGAAACCAATATTCTTTCATTCTAAAAAAAAAAATAGAATATTTACTTGAAAAACTTGTTGTCTTTCGATTATGTTTTATGTTTCTTTTCCTTTGTTGTATAACACAAATAAGCAAACTCAATCTTCATCATATCTTAAAAACGTATTTGCTTACTCTTGTGCATCACAATTGGTAAGCGCATCGCAATTGGTGGGAGCAAATAATGTCTAAACAAAAGTGGCATTGTAACGCGTCTCTTTTTACATTAGTTTTCGATCAATTTCTCTAACTTTTGCAGTAACTTATGTAGCCCACTTTGTCCAACAAAATCCACGTTTTTTTGACTGAAATAACCCCAAATTTTATTACTTTACACAAAGAATGACACCTGACATGCAATCCGATAAAAAGCAACATTGAACAAGATCACCCATTCATCTCAAAGAAAATTGATTCTATGGCTTTGAAAATCAACAAATCTATATATCGTTTAATAGCTCAACAACTCATAGAATTAAGAATCTCTTACTTAGATAGAAACTTTTAATTGATTGCACAAATTCGAATTTAACAGTGATTCAAAGTGTGGATCAAATCTTGGGTGAGAGTAAATTGTTTTCAAGAACCACGAGAAGATTTAGAAAAATTCGAATGATGTCGTTTTGTGGCTGAAAGAGTTCCTCTGGAAACTAAAAAATTGTACTCTGATAAACACCAGTTTGATAAAATTTTTTGTCACGATACGATGTGACATTAATTTGAATATAAATTTATGTAATAAAAATTTAAGTTTTTTTTAAATAGTTACTCGATCATCAACATATAACTCATTTGGGTTTTGTTTTATATTTTATATTTTATTTTCTTTTGACCAACTTATTTATGTCCCAATTTTTGACTCTCACAACAATCAAGATTTTAATTCTTTGTAATTTGTCTATATGCAATCTATACCAAAGATAATGTTCCGACACGGAAGAATCTTTATTTTTTCAATTGCCATTTTGCTTTCACGTGGAAATTACAATCTGCAATATTAGAGAAGATTTCATAAACATGATAAGGAGAAGGGTGACTCCTGATGTAAGATTTAGCTTTCACATTAACATACGATGACTTAACCGATCACCTATATCATTTATCAAGCACCTAATTATAATTCAATGGCACCATTTAAAATTACTCTTCATATTGATTACCATATATAAATGCCATATTACTTGCCATCAGTTTCTTGTACGTTATACAATATTTATAGGTACTTCTTAAGTTTGGCCATATGATCCTTATTTTTCTCGGGTAGATTTCTAAAACACTGAAACGAGCAGAACAAGGGGGACAAGCACCGTCACCGTCACTGCCTCCTTGGCTAACTCCTGCTCACCTCACCAGATCTCCCCTACCATAGCCTTCTCCACCTCCTGAACCACTGCCATATCAGCCCCCCTGTGACCCTCCAGATGACCAATCTTGGAGTGCAGTGAGTTTGTTTTCAAGAACCACGGAAGATTGGGTGGACATTCAAGACCGAGAAGCTTAGAGCGGGCCAGAATGATGCACCACTGCCTTCCTCTTCCAAAAATTGTCGATACGCCATGTTTGATAAAATTTTTTGTCCGATACGATGTGAAAAATAGAGATTTATTTTAATATTTTTTAAAGATAAATATTTTAAAATATTAATTTGAATATAAATTTATGTAATAAAAATTTAAGTTTTTTTTTAAATAGTTACTCGATCATCAACATATAACTCATTTGGGTTTTGTTTTATATTTTATATTTTCTTTTCTTTTGACCAACTTATTTATGTCCCAATTTTTGACTCTCACAACAATCAAGATTTTAATTCTTTGTAATTTGTCTATATATATATATATCTGCAATCTATACCAAAGATAATGTTCCGACACGGAAGAATCTTTATTTTTTCAATTGCCATTTTGCTTTCACGTGGAAATTACAATCTGCAATATTAGAGAAGATTTCATAAACATGATAAGGAGAAGGGTGACTCCTGATGTAAGATTTAGCTTTCACATTAACATACGATGACTTAACCGATCACCTATATCATTTATCAAGCACCTAATTATAATTCAATGGCACCATTTAAAATTACTGAAAAAGAAGACTTCATATTGATTACCATATATAAATGCCATATTACTTGCCATCATCCACATTTCATAGTTTCTTGTACATTATACAATATTTATAGGTACTTCTTAAGTTTGGCCATATGATCCTTATTTTTCTCGGGTAGATTTCTAAAACACTGAGCTTCTTCTTCTCAACGAGCAGAACAAGGGGGACAAGCACCGTCACCGTCACTGCCTCCTTGGCTAACCCCGCCCTCCTGCTCACCTCACCAGAGCCACCACCACCACCACCACAAGCGCCACCATCTCCCCTACCATAGCCTTCTCCACCTCCTGAACCACTGCCATATCAGCCCCCCTGTGACCCTCCAGCAGTCCCATAACCTCCTCCTCCGCCTTCACCATGTCCACCACCTCCACCACCAGCAGCACCAGAACCATAGCCACCACCAGAACCATGTCCTTCACCACCACCATAACCTTCACCATGAACACCGCCTACTGCACTTCCACCTCCACCACCACTTCCTCCACCACCCCCACCACCATATCCACCTCCTTGTTCTCCGCCAGCACCATACCCAGAGCCTGAATCTTCACCGCTTCCGCTTCCATTGCTGTAACCATGAGCTTGACCACCGCCGGCAACAACACTGCCATCTCCTCTACCACCGCCACCACCGCCACCATGTCCACCAGCACCTTCATAGCCAGAGCCACTGCCTTCTCCACTACCTGAACCACTTCCATAGTCAGGACCACCATTTGCCCCCACTTCTACATAACTCCACCACCTCCACCACCTTTGCCTCGTCCGCCACCATAACCTCCATCGCCACCATCTCCATATCCACAACCACAGCCAGCTGGCCCAGCAAGTGAGGAGGGCTCTTCTGGCTGAACATAGGCTTAAACCTAACAACACAAAGAAAGAATAACAAAAGACTATGGAAGTACCCATGGGGATGTTCTTGAAACTAAAACCATGGATACCAATGCTAAGAGAAGTTGGGCATTTATAGGGATGTGTGGGATAAGAACATGGTATAGAAACAAGTAAATCTGCAGCTTTTGGGTGACAACTTAGGAAGATCCTAATACTCAGAGAGAAGTGCGCCATCTCTTGTCCTCAATCCCCACGTTCGATCATGCAATATTTTACAAATTTACTTGTTCCAACCATTCATATTAAAAAAAAAGAAAAAAACTAGTTTTAATTCCCTTGAATGATATCTGACTCACTTGTACCATTTTTCTGCAACGAGCAGTACAGTTTAACTGCTTACGGAGATATAATTACCCGCAACTTGTTTCTTTGAAGGAATAATTTATGCTTAATGCCTAAGTGGTTGAGAATCAAAAGTAAAACTGTGGTAGGTCTTGACTCAAGTCAACTGCAAGTGGAGATCGATTAAATATTATTATCAGTTTTTTAATTTTAATTGTTATTACTTTACTTTTTAAAGTTTTCCAAATTATAAAAAATATATATAATAATTAGAAAAATGATATATCATCCTGTATTTTAAATTTTAACTGGATTCATAAAATTTTAAATTTAATGTTATCACTAAATGGTGGTTCTAGTGGGTCTCCAATGGGACACACACAGGCAGAACGTGTTTCGTCTAACATACAATGATTCGTGAGATCCTGAAGCTGGAATTAAGGTAGTTAATTTCTACAACCAATGAAAGAGCGTTCCTTAGTCAGATTTGTGGTGTTGTGCAGTGGAGACTAAAGTGGAGAATGTCCAATCAGAGTGTTGGGGCTCTCTGATTTGTTGGAAGTGAGATAGTTTGGACAAAAGCGATAATATCTCTCCGATTAGATGGTAACATCACTGTCTTATAAATTTGATTGGCGTTCAAGAGCAACAAGGAAGCAACTCGCAGTACAGATATAACAAGCAGCTGTTAATATATTATTTTCGGTCTGGGTCATAACTATATGGTATTATAGCTTTTCTAGTAGAATATGTACAGTAAGTCTTTGTCCATAAATTAACAAATTCTCATCTCATCAAAATATATATTTAGAGATTTCAATTTATTAAAAATAGTGGTAAAAATATTTTTATAATGGTCTTTACGAAAACTAAAGTAAAAAAAAAAAAAATTCTCTGATAGTGAACTCTAATTTATGTTAACTTAGCTAGTCATGCAAATCCAAAAAAATAGTTGATATATTTTCAGGCTATAATTAAGGATAGTCTCTACGTGTGGGTAACAAATTAAGTCGGACTGATGATGTGTTCATATCAAAAGTCAATAATATGAATTCATTAAAAGGTTACATCTACTAATGTCAGGTGAAATATTATATATTTGTCAGTTAATGGATGAAGTTTTGTGCCTTTTCATCAGCTTTTGTTTCAGAAATTGGGCATATAACTCAGCATTCCCAATGCCAAGCTTTATAAACATTGCCCTGCGTATGCGTGCATGAATGTGTCACTTCTCTCGTTTACCATGCACGTAATCATTGAATCAGGCCAAACAAAATGACTGGATTATGTTACAATGAAAAGGGCATTAGTTGCCATCCCTTTCACAGTTTCTTTTTTTACAATATTTATAGGCACTTTTTTTTGGCCTCGAGATCCTTATTTTTCTTAAGGGTAGTCTAATACAGCGGTTTAGTAGTGAGCAGGTTTCCTTAAGGGGCATAGCCACCACCGTGGCCACCACCCTCGCCACCTCCACCGCCAATGCCAGGTGAGTGGCCATATCCACCACCAGAGCCAGCACCTCCACCACTACCATACCCACCTCCTTGTGCCCCACCGCCACCGCCACCACCACCAAGTCCACCGCCACCACCACCACCACCGCCAGGATGTCCACCACCACCAGAACCATAGCCACCACCGGAGCCACCTCCTTCTCCACCACCGGAGCCACCGCCATGCGCACCACCAGCTCCGCCACCACCACCTCCACCACTTCCACCACCACCTCCTCCACCAGCGTGTCCAGCACCACCAGAACCATAGCCACCACCAGAGCCACCTCCTTCTCCACCGCCGTAGCCACCGCCATGTGCACCTCCAGCTCCACCACCACCTCCTCCACCACTTCCACCACCACCACCACCTCCACCAGCGTGTCCAGCGCCACCAGAACCATAGCCACCACCAGAGCCAGCTCCTTCTCCACCACCGTAGCCACCCCCATGCTCACCTCCCGCTCCACCTCCACCACCTCCACCACTTCCACCACCACCACCATATCCACCTCCATGTTCTCCTCCACCACCAGCACCGTATCCAGAACCTGAACCTTCACCGCCGCCGCTTCCATATCCGGCAGCTCCACCACCAATGATGGCACCACCACCACCGCCTCCACTGCCACCTCCTGCACCGCCACCCTGTCCACCAGCACCTCCATAGCCAGCACCTCCTCCTTCTCCACTGCCAGAACCACTTCCATAGGCAGAACCACCATGTTCCCCCACTGCCGCAGAGCCACCACCACCTCCACCACCTTTGCCTCCTCCGCCACCATAACCTCCAGCAACACCATCACCGTACCCTTCACCTTCCCCGCTGCCCTGTCCAGCACCATAGCCAGCTCCTCCAATAGTGAGGAGGGCTCTTCTGGCTGAACATAGACTTAACCCTAATAACAGAAAGAAAAGTAAACCAACAACTTTCTGGGCACCCATGAGGATGTTTTCGTGTCCTCCACATAGAAGAAGGTGGGTATTTATAGGGAGATGGAATTGAGGTCCCAAAGCGCGTTTGCTGCATCGAGAATGGTATAAGGAACACGTGAAAGTGCATCTTTTGGTTGACAACAAGGAGGACCCGATAGACAGAAAGACACACTAAGTATACACACGGACTCCCTCTAGTAGATCCACTAGGGTGTCTTTACTGTCGCCCACATTTGATCATGCAACATATCTACAATTTGCTTAGCCAAATCTTTTATATATAAATAAACCTAATTCTTTTCTTATTCTCCAATATGCATTGATGGGTATCTGACTCATTGCTGACATTTTTCTGTATGAGAGCAGTAGAGTTTAACCAATTAATGAACAGCAAGTTGTTTGTGTTGTTGGAATCATGATATTCAGCTAGCGCCATTTTAGTTAATTCAGTGGAGGAGAATAGTGAGAGGCTGAAAGCAGTGTGTATCAGTACTAAAGAGTAATCCGAAGCGAAATGATATGCTAGGTGTGTCCAAGGAAGATGGATCTTTCATATGGGTCCTCCTGCAGTACGACAACCTCCCGGCAGGCTGAGTTTCTTCTAACATTTAATGATTAGTGATCACTGAAATTGAAATTGGAAAGCGAGTGGAAAAGGGCACGCCTAGTCAGATACGGCGGTTGGTCCATTCAGACTAAAGTGGGTAAAAGAGAATGAGAATATTTCAGCTGTCCGAATCGTTGACAGTGAGATGTTGGATACTGATAAGATAGCAATATCTCTTTGACAAGATAGCAATATCACTCTCACTTACATTAAGAAGGGAGCAATTCAGAATACATAAATCACAAAATCTGTTGTAATGTGACCTAACTCTGTAATTATGGTTGTTGAGATTGAATATGTGTAATGAATATCTAAAGAATTCATTTTTTATTGGATACTCCGTGCTAATATTGTAGTATGGCAGACAACATTAACTGGGATCATGTATGCAAACATAGTATCATTACTTCAGCTATGGACCATGAAATCATTGTTGTGTAATATCAATCAAGAAATTAGTATAGGATGATAGGATGTCGTAACTGACAAAACTTCAAGGTTTAAATGTACAATCCGTCTCTTCAACACAGGAAAATGGAACTGGATTGAATTTTTTATAGGGGAAATGGGCTTTATACTTTTTTATTTCCTTAAAGCATTTCTGTCAAATTCTATGAACTAGACTCATGGCTTGAAATACAATCTCTTTTCATGACAAGTTTCCTCTTGAATATATGGCCACTTTTGCTAGAACCCAAATGGGCTTTCCTGTTTCTAGCCTTCTAGAAAATGAAGCTCCACCTCCTGAAATCTGTTCATTATGTTGATAATTAAAGACAATGTTGGGTGGGGAAAATAGGTCATCGATGTTTTCAATCATCACCATTCTTCAATGTGCTGATTCTGTAACGCTTGATTCTTCAAGTCAAGCCTTCCATTTGATAACGTCACAATTAGGGTTTGGTGATCTAGTGGGTGCCATTCAATCAAGCACTAAGTATAGTTTAATTAATAGGTACATGATTATACAGAAAAAAATTTTCTATTGAAATTGGAAGACTGCACTAGCAATTCCAGAAATCTTGGCCTTTGGTGTTCACGTTATTGATCTTTTTATTTGACGTCCACAATCCTTAAATGTCTATGGAATTTGTAATTTTCAACTTATTTGGTATATTTAATTAGATACAAAGTGGATTGATCTCTTATGCAACTTAAGATGTACTTACATAGTTTGAGAGGAAATCATATGTTAGTTTAATCAATTAATACCCATCAATGTAATTTTTAACAAAATTTGAATGAGAGTCTGATATTCTCCCTTCCCCCACCCCACCTCCCCTCCCCCCCCCCACCCACCCACCCCCCCCTCCCCCTCCCTCCCTCCCTAAACCCAACCAAAAAAAAAATCAGAACGTTAAGTTGTGAAAGCTAAAGGATTTAAGTACCAAAGGTCAAAAAGAAGCAAAGTGGTTTTGGTAGTCCCCCATTAGCGGGGAACATATGTATTACCACTTGTTAGGTGGCAGTCTAATTGCATGATTGTTGCACTTTCTGCACCCATTTCTTCAAAGGAGGATCCATAGAAGAGATATCAACCGTTGCTATGAAATCAAGAAAGCACAAATTAAGGGTCTTTTAAAGGTGTAGTTGTACCTTAAGTATCTGCTATGCATTAGATCTCTTTAATATCGTGAAGGCTTCGGTGGTGGATACAGTGATGAAGATATACAGGAAGTCTAAAACCTTTGCTTGATTTCTAAGGCACATGGGCTTAACATCTCTAACATATGGAAGCTGTCAACTTTAGGGTACACTTGCAGCTAGCGCATGCATGAATGTAGTGGAAGTGCACATGCAAGAGCATCTTCTCAATCTTTCTGTCTTTCCCTCTTTGCTCCTTGCAAAAGTGCGGGAATGGGACCAATCCATCTGGTTTTGTTGGCTAGTGGATTTCTTTTGCTCTACAGGCTTGAGAGAGACTCATCGATCACAACACTATCTAGCTCCCACTATATACATTATTTTTGACTTTTATAATAGCACTATTAAGATACGGCTATTGAGCTTTTTTTACCGAATCCTATGGGTTGGTTGCAAAAAGATAGTCTCTTAGATAGGAAAAATTACAGAATAGTGCCAATATACTTGGTATTATTTGCCATTCTATAATTTTTATACTAGTAATAATAGAAGGCACTTTTTGCAATCTAGACTCTAATTTTTTTCTTTTAATCATTTATCGTCGTATATAGATTTCTAAGACTTTTTCCTTTTAATTATTTAATTATTTAAAATTTTAAACCATGTATAAATACTATTTATTTTAAAAACTTTGTATCATGAGCTTTCTGATTACCTTTACTTTTTACAAAAATGCATGTGGGGGCACTAGTGAATCCATGAAAGATACACATTTTTTATGGTAGTTGAATTAATAATTTTAAATTTTATTTAACAGTAGCGTTATTATGATCTCACATTGTAAATATAATTTATATTAGAGATATTTATATAATAAATTCATTATAATTTTTAGATATATCAAAATATATGTAAATCAACTCATTGATTATATGGTGAAAAAATTTTGAATTTAATTTGAGAATTAAATCTTTTATAATTAATAATTTGAAAAGCATAGTTGTTTCTTTTTGCCTATATTTCTTCAAGAAAAAGCACTCTCATAGGATGTATGAGGTTGGGTGTCACCAAGGAATATGAACCATGTTAGAATTCATACTTCTGTCCTTCCTGGAAGCTGTTAGCAGAAGACATGCAAGAGGATCATTTGGGCCACCAAATAAAAGGGCACTACATGCCCATGATTGCCACTGTTGATGATAGAAAACGACCTGATACAATAGAACCTTACCCATTTGAAAATTATTTATTTATATTATTAACCCACCTAATTGATTGACATTGTTGATTATCACTAATTTTGATGTTTTAATCATATTAATATTTATTTATTATTATAGTAATAAAATTTATTTAAAATTGCAATTTTAAAATTTCAATAGAAATATCCAATAAATTATTAAATTTAACAATAGAATTTAAAATATATGAATTATATAAACAATTAAAGATTTAATAACATTTCAATAACTTAAAACAAACATAACAATGATAATAACTCACAAATAAATTTATAAAAAATTAAGTTGAGATATTTTGATCATTCAATGAAAATATATTGCATCCATTGTCAAATTAAAAATCAAGTACGGCTTCACTTAAAATTTTGTTTTTATTTTTAAATAATTTTAAATCAATAAATATTTTTATAAATTTTAATTACTTTTAACTTACTTCAAATTTAAAATAAAAATTTTATTTGTTTTTCTTGCATTTTTTTGTTTCTTTCTAATAGTATTTTAATTTTTTATTATTTAAAATATAACATGGTTAAAATTTTCGTTGAATTTATAATTTTTCATAAAGTTTTTACAATTGATTTTAAAGTAGATTTATAGAAAAAAAGTTTCATTTTTTGTTCATTATTTTTTAATTAAAATTCACTACAAGAAAAATGCTTTTTTTCGATGGAATTTTTCTTGCGATTTTAGGAAATTTGTGGTTTCTAGCAGTTTTTATGACAGTTAAGCCAACTCGCCAACGAAAAATTTGATTTTTTTGATAGTTTTTATTAATATTGGTGGTTATTAACCGCCACGATATATTCGTCATTAACAAGCCTGTTCTCTTTTTTCTCTGTCATTTGTGAGCGACAGCTTCACGGGTAATGTTTTCACTCCTCTCTGAACTTTATTGCATCCAACTTTATTAGCCTTTTTTCAGTCCATCAAAGCTCAAACTCCTTTCTTCTTTAGCTCCATCATGAAGATTGAAGCTCAAAATTGAGGAATCCCCAAATTAAAACCCTAGTTTCCTCACCCCGAGAGACATAACATAGATTGACCTCATTTCAAGTATGCATGCAATTCTTTGCCTTGTTAATGAGTTTTCCTCAAATTCTATCAACTTATTTGTATATGGAGAACGCCAATTCCTTGATAAGTCTATTGCATATTATTGATTGATTTTTTGTCCTCTTTGATTTTGTTCTTGAAGGCAACTGGGTAGCACTTTGTGTTTGGTATCTTTTGCTTTGGGTTTTGATTTCATACTTCTAAATTAAGTATGTTAGGATTTTTTGATATCTCTAGCTTTTGCACATGATGTTATTTGCTTGTATAATGCTTTTGAGCGTGTTATGTCAATTGTCTTTTACATAGAAGAATATAAATGGTTTATCACTCATTATGTTGGTTAATTATTTATTTTTATAGTTTACCAATGTTTTTCTTTTTTTTATTTATTTTTAATATTTTTTACAACCATAAAGCATTAAAGGACCTTAAAGATGAAATTTTCTAAATTTAGGTGAATATGGGAGATCTAGCTTTTGGTTAGTTATACTGAAAGCTCCCTCTCTCTATCTCATTATGTTGGATAATTATTGATTTTTATAGTTTGCTTAAATCAAGTGTTTCTCTTTCTTTTTATTTTTTTAAATTCTTTTTACAAGGATAAAGCATTGAAGGACCTTAAAAATGAAATTTTCTAAATTTAAGTGAATCTGAGAGATCTAGCTTCTGGTTAGTTATATTGAAAGCTCTTTCTCTCTATCTCTCTAACTTTATAATCTTTTCTTTTTTGGGTTATGTTTTTAATCTTATTTATTGCTTATACTTGATTTTCTATTCAAACTTTATTTTTTACTAAAGAGGAATGCTATTTGAAATGGTTGGACGATTGTATTCAATTTGTCGCCAATATGTACGTAAATACCTTTCATTTTTCTTTACTTTTATTAGGAAATTTTATGTTGTAGTTGTCATTGCAATTAATGATAGCAACAATAGTGTGGTGGTATACGGATTTCTATTCTTTGCATCGGTGTTATAATGAATAACACTATCACAGTGTTTAGTTTGAAGGTGAATGTATTATATTTTGCAGCTCTTTTATCTTTTCCTTTCTCCAATAATTGCTTTTTACTCCTTGCATTACATTTGCATTGTTTTTAATAATTCTTTCTAAAAAATGAAGTTAAGAGCAATGAATAATCATTATCTTAATAATTTTTTATTTTTATTTTTTGCTTTTAAATAAACTTTCATTTTGCTGTTGAAACATCAAAATTATAACATCTATTGCCTATTAGAATTTTTATTTGACATGAAAGAATAAACACAAATAGTAGTCTATGCATATAGTAGAGAAAATTTAATGTTTTGAAACTTTAGGTAGAATTGTCTTATTAGTTGCCACATCTTTATTCTTTTCATTAGAAAATATAAAATGATTGACTTAAAGTTTTGCATTTTAATACTTATTTGTTAAGATAATGAGTTTTTTGAGTGCAAATATCTAAAAAACATAAATTATTACTTAGGCTTTAGTTCTTTCCATGATGTGATGCATTATATGTTATTGGTTGGTAGTTTCAAGTTACTAAGTATGACAAGGATTTCATGTAAAATTTAGTTTTGGGTATTAGACAGTGTGAAGTGAATTGTTTATGTGTTTCATATTCTAAATTTAATTTATTTTTCTTATATCCAACTATCTTGTAGGATTAAAAATGGATAAATTGAGGATCAACAAGCCACGAAATTCACCTGATTATCAAAAGGGTTTGGTAGGATTTTTATACTTTGCCTTTGCACATGCTTCTAGCGATGGTAGAATAAAGTGCCCTTGCAATAAATGTGGGTTTAGAATGATGGAGACTAAAGAAGTTGTATATGACCATCTCATTTGTAGTTAGCTTCCATCAAGACATACTTTTTGATTATGTCATTGGGAATCAGTTGGTGTAGAAAATCAAGATAACTTAATTGTCGGAGATGATGTTTTGCCAAATCAAACTAGTATGCGTACTCAGGATTTAATGCACGATATGATTCATGATGCATTAGGGATGTCTATGCATCCTAGTGCTGAAATGTCCTATATATTGAATGAACTTAAAGATGAAGTTGAAAGGATTATGGGTGAAAGGATCCAAGAAGAAAATGGACAACATAATGATTTTGAAGATTTAATTAGAGATTATATTGAAGAATTTTATGAAGGTTGTTCAAAACATTTGAAATTGTCATTCTTAGTCAAACTTTATCACATGAAGTGCTTATGCCGAATGATTGATAAAGCAATGTCTATGGTATTAGAGTTATTGAACGATGCTTTTGAGCATGCGAAGATTCCAAAATTATTCTATGAGGCGACGGAGATAATCAACAAATTAAGCCTTAATTATGAGAAGATTGATGCATGCTCGAATGATTATATGTTGTATTAGAAAAATGATGTTAGTAGGGAAACATGCAAAGTGTGTCACATATCTAGATGGAAAGATAAAAAAGCTATTAAGAAGAAGAAAAAAAATCAATAGGTAAAGGTGTTGCGTTGTTTTCCTTTAAAGTCATGACTTCAAAGGTTGTTTATGTCTTTTAAGAAAGTCGATGATATGAGGTGGCATGCTACAAACACTAATGGTGGCACTTTATTAAGACATCTTAGGGATTCTGACACATGAAAGTCATTTGATTCAAAATTTTTTGACTTTGCATTAGATCCAGCAATGTGTGACTTGGTGTAGCTACTAATGGTTTTAATCCATTTGGTACATTGAGTTCAAATTATAGTATATGGCCAGTACTGCATATGCCATATAACTTGCCTCCATGGATGTGTATGAAATAGTCATCTTTTATTCTTTCAATGATCATTCCAAGTAAGAGAATGCCAAGTAATGATATAGATGTATATTTACAAACTTTGATCAAGGAATTTAAGGAGTTGTGAATGAAGGAGTGGAAACATATGATTCATCATCTAAGAAAGTGTTTTTGATGCAGGCAACTCTTATGTGGATGATTAGTGATTTTTTGGGGTTTGGCACTTTATCTAGATGGAATACATACAATGGTTTGGCATGTCCTTATTGCAACTTTGATTTTAAAGCTTGTCATCTTCCTCACAGTAAAAAATAGGCATTCATGGGCCATCATCAATTTTTAAATGGACAACATATGTTCAAATTAACCGTGTTTATTTTGATGGCAATGTTAAGTTTCAAAAACTACCTGTGTGGTTATCAGGGTCAAACATTTTAAAGTAGGTAGAAGATATTAATGTCACGTTTGGGAAGAGTTAAGAGATAGATATCAGAGGAAAAAGATCACATGTTAACCACGTTAAAGGAAGTAGCGTTCAACAATGACGGAAGAAGAGTATCTTTTTTAAACTTCCATACTAGGAGTATAATTTATTGCAACACAACTTTGATGTGATGCACATTAAGAAAAATGTTTGTGACAATGTGTTATATACACTAATGAACAAGCCCGGTAGCATAAAAGATCATCTAGGTCCTTATAAGGACTTCGTTTCTTTAGGCATACGTCAAGTTTTTTTGCCAAATAAGAATGGATGATTCCATCCAGCATTGTACATAATGTTATTTGCAATAAAAGACTACTTTTTAAAGTAAAGAATGTGATCATATTTGATGGTTATGCCAGTAACATTTCAAGATGTGTTGATCTCAAGCATCGTGAAATTTTTAGGTTAAAGAGTCATGACTCTCACATTCTCATGGAGCAATTGTTACCCATAGCAATAAGAAAAACAATGCCTTATAAAGTGTCTATAGTATTGGTCGCTTTATGTTAATTCTTTAAACACTTGTGTGAAAAAATCTTGATCCCAAGTGAGCTTGATAATTTACAGAGGAGAATTGTGGTAACATTATGTCATTTAAAAATGTTATTTCCTCCCTCGTTCTTTGCGGTGATGGTGCATTCGATTGCTTATTAGGTTGAAGATGCAAAACATGGAGGGCCAGTACATTATCAATGGATGTTTCTAGTTGAGAGGTAAATGATTCAACTACATTAGCCTTTTTGTATCATGCAATATCTATGTTAGTTTTAATTGTGTATATCATTTTCATGTACTGAAGGTACTTAGGTCATATGAAATCCTATGCATGTAATCGAGCTCAAACTGAAGGTTCCATAACTCAAGGCTACATAATGAAATAATGTTTAACTTTTCCATCGAGGTAGTTGCATAAGACTGAGATAAGGTTCAATCAAGCCAGGCGGGTTGAGGATCAAAATAACGATTGTGAGTCACTCCAAAGTGAATCTATTTCCCACAAATTAGACATCTAATGGGATGTTGATTATTTTAATGTTACACCTATGGAGTTACACTAAGCATATCGACATGTGTTATTCAATTGTGAATATGTTACTTGATTTATCGAGTAAGTATATGATATTATTTAATTTAATATTTTTGACCTTTTCAATGATTAAGGATTATTTGTCAAATGTAAAGAGTTCAAGGAATTAATCAACAGGAGATTAGGAAACCGAACACATTCTACATCATTGATTCAGAGGACAGTTCACAAGAAATTTGCTTCTTCGTTTCAATCAACAGTAAGTAGCCATTGTAGTTTTGTCTAAAAAGGTTTGATTCCTTGATTAATGCAATGGGTGAAGGATGAGGTTTTTAGTACTTACCATATGTCATACAAATAAGCAAATAGGTTACTGGATCACTTTACTATATCACATCAAGTATGTCAACACGACTTGATATCGATAGACTCATCATATCACCTAACTAGCTCAACATATTAACATTTGAATTTAGTTTGTCACCATTTATCCCTTTCCCCCATTTATTCTTATAGTTCACCTTTACTGGAGGTGGTCGGTAGCCAAATTTTATCTTTAATAAACAAAGGTCCCATTATCAGCATGTAACTTGAAAGTAGCATCACTTTTCAAAAAAGATTGTTCAAATAGGGTCAGTTGAGTTAAAAATTGACCTGAGAGGAAGAATCTGGTAGATGACCTCCAAGAAAAGAAAAACAGAGTGTTAAGAGTTTTATTTTATAGATTTTGACACTCATCCTAAGGAAGGTCTACCTGAGACTAAGGAGAGTCTACCTAGGAATAGGAAGACTCTCGAATTCATGGTGAAGATTGAGTGAAAGTCCATCTGAGGTAGGAAAATAAATAATAGGACATAGAAATCTCTATTCTTAATGAGAAAAAGTGTCTAGATACATATTTAGCTTATTTTGATACTCTTTTCCATTGTAGTCCACTTAAAACTGGGAAAGGTCTAAAATTTTAAGAATGAGTGATAGAAAGTTTGCCTCAGGTTACAAAGTGAATATTAGGATGTTAAACTCTTGCTGTTCATAAAAGTAGATTCTTCACCCTTTCATTTAACATTTTTAACACTCATCCCAAGGAAAATCTGCCTACTTGTCTATGCTTAAAGGAAAAAGTTTGTCTCTAAGTTTTATAGAAAGTCTAGAAATCTGTCATGATGAAAGATGAAGTTTTAAGAATGTTAATGGCTCTTTCATCTTATGATAGTATCCAAAAGGAGAAAATACACAACGAATTAGAAAAGGAAGTCTATTTTATCTTTATAAAAGAGATTACATCAAGAAAAATGAAAAAAAGTACATTCAATCATTCTTTCCTCATCAATAATTTCCCTATTTAATTCTTGTGAAGCTTGACTTATAAAATCTGGAAAGAAAAAGACAAGGCTCTTCACAACGTCAATCATTGTTGTAGTAGCTTGAGAGGTGGAAAAAGAGCTAGATGTTATGGTGATGAAGTTAAGGTTGAGGTAGGGAGACTCCTTCAACGCCTTAGCTGTAGTATTCTTTCTCACTTCCTAAAAAAGTTTTTCACATTTTTCTAAAATTATCTTTTTTAGCTCTTCACTATCTTTGAAGATTGCTGCAGCTTGCTCCTTAGCAATATCCAACTACTTTAAGTGGTCCTTCTTTAGCTTCTTTTACTAAAATTTAAAGTCTACTTTCATCTTCTTTATTTTTATGTTTAGCATGGAGATCGCTTGATCTGCCTGTTGCTTTTGTAGTTAAAGAGTGGAGACTTCAATTGTCAATTTAGCTCCTCTCTTTTGAGCTTCTTAAAGAGCCTTCTCAACCTCTTGAAATACTGATTCAACCTAACTCTGAATCTTATATTCTTTTGCTGTTAGGGTAGACGTTTGAACAACTTGTGAATACAAAGAATAACGTGTAAACAGTGAAAAAAAAAGGAAAAGTAAATATTATTTAAGAAAAAGGGTGTGATTTTTACCTTAGCTAGCAAATTGGACATGTTCTTTTGATGCATTCTCCTTCACAATCTGTAGACATGTCCAAACACGATAAATGCTAGCTTTGTATTAGTAGGTTATAATATAATAATGTTGGAGTGTCATCTTTATTGATAGAGCATATAATCTCTCAGAATATATATATATATATGTAATGCATGCAAAACTGCATTTATGGCTTGCGTTGTGTGATGCCCAATACTTAACAAACTAAATTTTCAACACTTATATGGAAGTATTTCATTTTAGTTGCAACATAATGTTGTCTTAAAATCCTTTAGAAACATAACAGTGTGTATGGTTTGACATAAATAATATGAGTGTAAAAACCATTAAATCACAAAATCAAACACAAAGCCTCTTACCTAATAACTGTTAAAACATTTTGTAGATGTGTTGACAACCATGAAGGCTTGAGATTAAGTAAAAAGTCACTATCTGATGAGTATCAACCCATATATAAAATATCACCTTCAAATGTCTACATGCACTTATGATATTGAATAAACGTGTTTCTTGAGAGATGCGTCTTAATGGCAATGGTTGAAAGGGTTAACACACACAACTCTCCCATTAAAAGTTTTATCCCTTAGTGCTCTTCACATGCTAAGTGAAACCCACAAGCTCAACCATCTTTTCACCTCTGATTTGCTCCACTTACAATAACCCAATATGTTAAAAAAATTATTGAAATGCCTCCAATAACTCATAATAAGGGTGCGGCCCAAAACTCATGATGCTTAAAACGATAGAGATCCAACAAATAGTCAATGTAGACATCTAAGTTTGTACTTTATGAAATTGTGGAGTTTACTCAAGAAGAGGTCTATAAGTTAGAATTTTAGTTTAGGATTGATTCATTGGGATTTGGTATCATCGAGAAAAATAGTCAGATGAAGTGATGGTTCATCAAGATCACCAGATCGAGATAATGCAAGAATGTGCTTAAGTGTTTGTACTTCATGAGGAACTAATGATAGTGGTAAACTATCACATTTTTTAGTCATTTTTATCAAGTATTCAAAATTAATTAGAAGTGAGCTAGATCGCAACAATATCAAGTAAAATATTAAAACATTTGAAAATGATTGATTGCATAAAGATTAAAGTTCCTTACAAAGGGTTCAAAAAGATAAGGAAACTAAAAAATATCAAAACGAGTTAGCTACATCAGGCTTTTGAGCTAGATGTTCATTCACAGCATCTAAGGTGGCAGTAATTGTCATAACCGAACTTTTTTTGGGTGAAGACATTGAGCGCAATTTTTTTTTTTTTTTTGCTTCAATAAAGGAGTTGTCACCAATATATATATTTTTCTAGTGGTTTGATTAGCCATTAATTCTATTTGAAAACTTATTTTTTTCAGAGGAAGAAAACAAGCGAACTCCATTTTGAAAATATGCATTGGTCTGCTTCGCGAGATGATTTAGGATTGGAGTCAATTATGTATGAGAAAGGATTAACACTCCCATAAGTGCCCAAGCAATGGCACCACTTAATCAAAATGATCTCATGTCTTTAATTTATAATAATTTGAAATTAATCTTGAACTAAATTTATTATGTGGTTTTATACAAGAATCTAAATCTACCCGATATTAACTCTTTGATTTTGGAAAAGTAAATGTTTTAATTTATAGATTGAAAATTCATCAAATTCCTTTCTTCTAAACATTTTAGTATAGAATAAACAACCAATAAATGAATAAAATATAGAATATCATCTTTTATTCACTTTTTCAAAGTAATGATTGTAAGTATATTATAGCTTCCTATAGATATCCTAAGCTTCATAGCGCTAGCCTTTGGTATTTGACTATTAAGAATTGAAGATTTGATTATTCTCAAAGGATTACTTTTTTTTTTTAATCGATGCTTGTTGATGATAGATCCTTATTCGTGATTGGTCTCTCTTTTTATTGTCGAATAAGTGGTCTATTTACAAGGAAGAAATTGGATAATGTCTATAAAAAAATTTAAAACTCCATAATGGAGAAAGAAGAGCTACAATACGATCGATCCAATCATGAAATTCAAAAAGCTATCATTAAATAATGCGCCTCTCTACAAATGAGCTTAGGATGAATCCAATTTGGAAATTTCAAATTTTATCATGGGAGGAATTCTTTATGCAAATTTTTTTAGGAGTCTTCCACCAAAATCTTTGGGCCTTCGTGAATCTTCCTCTCCAAGCTACTGTGTATCTGAATCCTGATGATAGATGGGGCTAAACTGCGATAGGTAATTACATTGAGGTAATCCATGTCGAGGTAGTCCACCATGGTTAAAATGTACTCATTGAGATAAGCCTGACCTTATGTCAATGTAAAATGTGGTCAAATTGTTTTCGACCTTAACTCGGGGTAATCCACATCGGGGCTAAGCCGAACGCCTTGACATGGGATCAAGATTGGCTATATCATGAGTCTTTATGCACAGCCATGCACATCATGGTGAAATGTACTTAAACTATTCCCAACCTTACATTAGGGTAATCCATATTGAAGTTAAGCCCAACACCTTGATGTGGCATCCGGGTTGACCATATCATGAGTCTTCATGTGAAACCATCAACCATGTCGGGGTGAATTGTGCTCAAACTATTCCTATCCTTACATCATGGTAATCCATATCGAGGCTAACCTGAACACCCTGACATGGGACTAGGGCTACCCATATTATGAGTGTTCATATGAAGCCATCAACCACATCGAGATGAAGTGTACCAATCTCACATTGGGGTAAAGTGTGCAAGCTACTCTGACCTTACGTCAAGGTATAGTAAGCATGATTTGTCTCGACAACATAGTTTTAATGTTGAATCTAACAAATAAGCTCAATTTTGAACTCCATGTAATGCTGATCTAGAGCATAAACCTGACATTGAAGTTGACTTATCACTTAACTATTTAAGCTCTTTTAATTTAAAGCTAAAATTAAGTGTCTACAGTAGTAGCTTCGAGTTCAGAGTTACCCATTATTCCATCATAGAGGCTTATTGAGCTTGTATTTCAGGTTTTGGTGGTGGCTCTTGGATGGCATATGCTAAGGACATCTCTAAATCTTCTAAATGGACCAAAGAAGACGCCTTAACAGCAGGGTTGCCATTTGCACCTAATCTAGATCAATATCAGGAATTTTATCTTTAATTTCCTCTACAAGTCTTTTTGGAATGGCCTAGTACTAGCGAGCGACTTGCTGCCTGGTATGAACCTTTATTTGTTGGTCAACCTGAATTCTTTCGCAGCTCGAGATTAAGTCTCTTGCAAAAATTTATTTAGTTCTTTTGAGTGTGCTAAAGTTAGTTCATGCTTAACTTGGTCTATTCTTGCATTATTGTTGGTTTTAATCCATGTCAAATTATATTTATTGATGAAAAGGCCATACATTGGGCAACCTATACTACAGTATGATTGAGAAAAATTAGATTTAAGAAAAAAAGATCAAGTTAATGAAAAGTCTTTGAAACTTAAAAAAAGGAAGAAAAAAAGATGAAATAAGATCAAGAAAAACTAGTTACCTCCCCAATGCACATCATGGTATACCTAAGAACCTTGGATTCCTCTTGGCCTTAAATTTCTTCAAGTCCTTAAGGAGAATGGACTTATAAAGGCATCACGAACTAAGGTTGGATGGTTAAGGTTGTTGTCCTTGGGGATATTTCAATATGGTAGAAACTCGACCTCTTCTTGAAGTGGAGAAAGACTTGTCAATGAAGCTGGGAGGGTGTCCATTGCTCCCCAATCTTGAGTTTTGTTGCTAACCTTCTCCTTCCTTTTTATTTATTACTTGCTTGAGGGGTTTTTCTTGGTCTTCTTTGGGGTTAGAATAGGAGTAACGACGGTAGTAATTTAGGTGGATTTGCATTTTTGCTGGCTTTTAAGGATTAACCTTTATTTTTACACTAGACATTAACTTGGATGTTGGAACTGGGACTCTGCCCGTGGCATTATCCACGGTAGCCCCTAGCATATTCTCATTCAATTATGGAATATTTTGTGGATCCATTTTAAGAGGGCCTACAAATGAAATAAAAGAGTTGAAAATAGAGTCCTATCAAGAAAAGTAATGAAGAAATGAAGAAATATAAAACCTTTTATGGGTGAAGTATAGCAATGCCTAGGGTTAACATAATGAGAGTGTTGAGGATGGTTATGAATTAGAGAGTTCTGAAGATCGAGGGTAAGAGTATTGACTTGTTTTATAAATGGTTCAGGAGCTTGGATAAGATTTGTAGTTTGATTAAGATTTGGGTGTTGATTAGCATCTGGTAAAAGCAAACTAAATTTACGTGAGCTAGAAGAAGACAACTCAGTTGATCAAGAAGACGTATCAAAAGGAAAAATTTTGTATCAGGCCCTATCACTCTAACAATGGCTATTTTGGTAGAGGTAATATAGTCCTTGAAACTATCTTCACCATGATGTTCTGAAAGAGCTTTATAAAATTTTCTTACATTGAGGTGGATTTTTTTATGATAGATTTTTATGGATGACACTTTTCACTTGTTAAGATCGGGGTAAATTTTTTGCCACAAAACCTAAAAATATGTTTTGGACCAACTTTGTTGTTTGAAAGCAAACCTTTGGTAAAGATTTGAGTATTTATTGCTAAAATAGTAAAAAAATTTCTTCAAGCCCCTATCATCCTTATTGGCTTTCAACTTGAAGAATTTGGTGAAAAGAGGGATAGAAAGATTTGTGCAGTTAAGGACAAAGAGCTTAAAGACAAATGCGTCGGCAAGATAGTCCACACCATTAGGTATGTAATTTTTCTTTCCTTTATTATGGGATCATCTATCTTGATTTCAAATCGGTGAATTTATCTATGATGTTCTGTATCTAATCTTACATTGATCATTTTCTTGGACAGCTAGCCTACGAAGTGGCCTTGCTTACTAATTTGTACGAGGTGATGAGCAAGGCCCTTATTCTTTTAACAAAACAAACAAAGAATGTTTATAAATCGATTATTGATGCCATGGATCGAGTTGATACCTTGGTTGTCAGTGTAAAGCAGCAAGAGGCAATGGTGGCTGAGGAAGAAAAAGCATTGTTAAAGAGTTAGACTCAGCTTTCTTAAGCTAGATCTAAGATTGATCAAAACACCCAGCAAGCGATCAAGGACACCATGAAGTATTCGCAGATGATAATGGAGTAGACTTGGTCCTTTTGCATCACTAAATACAAAGCAAGCAAGGCTTTCGATGTCAATATAGCTCAAGCAACCTTTGAGCCACTGCTTGCTCTGAAAGTGACACTCTAAACGAAGTTTAAAGACTTTAGCTTGAACTCGATCTATGGCCTTTAAAATGTGAAGCAGCTCGTGCCGTCATATAGGCAGATGAAGTGCGTGCTACTCCCATTTCACATCAGTGGAGGTCCTACCTGTAACAAATTAAGATCCAACGAAAGTTGTTACCCCATCGATCTTGATCCTGAATCAGCCAGCAATAGCTCTAACGGCTCTAGCACCAATTCTCCCTCATGAGTTTTCTTTGGCTCCAATAACCTAATTTGTATTTTTTTCTGCTTTACAAATGAAACATGTAATTTTCCATGTCAATAAAATTTACACTTTCTTTTCACATCGTCTCTCCTTATAATTCATAAAACTAACTTATTAACATATCTTGGTCATGATCCCAATTCACATCGATTTCTAGGATGAGCATGTCGAACTTGATCTTAAATTGTTCTCAACAGTATTCGACTTAGCACTTTTCATCATAAGACAATTCTGATTCTAGATTGTTTTTGATCAACACTAAGTTGTCACTTGCGTTATAAAACAACCTCGATCTCATATCGATCTTGGACCTATACTTAGTGAATTTTGATCAGCCTTTCATCCTAAAGGAAAGCATTCTTTAAGGGCAAAATTAGGTATTTACAACTCCCATAGTTAGACTAACTCTATTAAATTATTGATCTTCATAGCTAATTTTACTACATGGGGTAAATTGGATTTAAAACTTTTGCTTAAGAAGTTCTCCCTCTCATGTTCACTAACCATTTGTTGGACCTTATCGTAGTGAACTATGGTCATTGAGACTTTTATACTTTAGGAAATTAACAAAGATGGTGGGGTAAAAACTTTTCTGTTGACATGTCATGGCAATGCAAAATAAAAGAAAACATCAAACAAATGAGGAGAGTTAGCATGCATGAAATTATAAAAGCAAAATAACAAGGCCATCCGAAAACTAGTTTATAATCTTGTACATGTCTAATGAGGTTCACGATCATGTTAAGTTATGTATACGACTCTAACCTAAGGTTTGGTTTCCTAGGATTAATAAATACCGAGTTTTGTGAAAAAGATCAGTCTTCTACACGCTCTTAGACTACTTCTCATTAGACTAACGAGGCACTTCTAAACATTATTATCGTCAAATTAGAAGCTAAAGGCTATTTAAAAATAATGATGAACCCTAAGTTTTATCTAAGCGGAATATTTCACGACTATTTTTTAAGCAAAGTAGCTTCACAAAAGTCTCAGTTATTTTATCCCTTTTAATGGTAAAGCTTAGGTCTAGAGCTTATGTTATGTAATGTCATTTGAGTAAGATCATAAGCACTAAGTAAAGTAAGTGAAACAACTAATGAAGCAAAATAAATATATATCAATGAACAAAAAGCATACATCAGGTAACATGTAAGAGAGAAAATCAACATTCCATTTATACCTTTCAAATTATCATGTAAACAGGAATACATATTGAAATCCTAAATTTTCAAACCCAAAAAAAACAAACTTTTTAGTGGTTGGCTCAACTCTTTAAAAGTCTTTAGTGGATTTGCGAGCTGTCACAATAGTGTTTCAAACTAAGGAAACCCTCATAGTGAATTGGAAAAGATATCATGATGGGAATTCTCAAAGAAAAAAAAAGAGTCACATCAATCTTTTTACGATGCGATTAGCCTTCAAATTTCATTTATTTTCAAAAGTTACAAAAAGGATAATGAAAACTAAAAAAATAATCTTATTTTTCAGAGAAAAGAATTTAGGACTTCATTATGCATGGAGAAGGATTAGCATTCCCATAATGCCTAAAATTAGTACTAATTAAATGAAAGCATTTTTCAGTATTTAAAATGAAATTGAGGTTTAATAATGATTCTTTCTTGGTAATTGACATATATGAATGCATGGGGGCATTTTGGAAAAGTATAAAAACTTCACGATCGTTTATCTTGCATAACTTGAAAATATTTTTTAGAGAATGGAAAAACCTTGCTATTGCTCAACTTTTTATCCCTAAATCAAGAGTAATGAAACTTGTAAACATGCTAAAAAACAAAAATTAGTGTAACCTAGTGATCAATCAAACTATTCTTTTCTTATTGTACAATCACTTCACTTAATCCCTCAATTCTTTTTTATTTTTAATGAATTATATGAGTTTGATCACCTCCGTTTAGACTTAATTTACTAGTCTAATTCATAAACTCATGGCAACCAATATTCAACCAACCTTTGAACTTTATTTTACTAATCCTCATTTATAACTAGCGTATATGACAAAAAAAAGAAGAAATAAAAAAGAAAAGAAAAGAGAGAAACAAGGCAAGTGCAAAGCACTGTCTTGCTCTGCGAAGTTACACTAGTAGAGCCTCATTTTTACCTATCTATCAAGCAAGTTGCTTGGTAAAGAGGATGTTACACTCATAAATTAGGAACGTTCACCGCTCTTCACTTACACAAGGGGTAGTCTAAAAGGGCACTAAGGGTCCGAAAGAAGGGGGATCTAAGAGATGATACTAAGAAGAAGAAGGAAAACATGGACAGGAGAAACTACAGTGAAGGGAGGGGGAAGAAGAAAAAAGACATGAGAGTAAGACATCAAGAAAGATATGAACATCAAAGAAAGAAGAGGAATAGGGGAACTCGCTAATTGGAGGTAAAGTTTCATTCTTTCTTTGAAATGATTGCAATTGATGAAAATTTGTATTTCAACTAAAAGGAATTAAGGAGAAAAAAAAGAAGACAAAGAAGGGAGTGATTGTTAGGAAATATAAGAGAAGAGGAAGGAGAAAAGATGATACCGAGACGATAGAAGGAAAGGAAGAAAAAAAGAATATCAAAAAATTAGAAAATTAGAAAATTAAAATTAAAATTAAAAAGGAAGTATGTAGTTACTACTTAGTTAGCTTAATTTTAATTGTGCAATATTGATTTTCGATTTATTTACTTATGTTTTTATTTATTAGTATGTCTTTATCGTATAATTAAAATAAATAAATTTAATTTTGATAACGAAATATAAAAAATTATTATAACAATGATTTATTCCAAATTTTTGATGCAAAAGGAGTTACTTTAAATTCTTCATAATAATAAAAATTTAAGTTAACATTATGGTAAAAGAAATATAACTATAAATATGTAGTATTCAAATAAATAAGTTGAGGATTATTTGTAAAGGCAAATTTCCTCATGAAAAGAATTTTGTTATTAAATTTTTTTCATAGTCATAATAATGATAAAAGGACTTAGATATATTTTCCAAAAATAATACACAGTAAAAATAAAATTTTGATGATGAAAATTAAATCAAAAATAGAATAATAATTATTATTTTATCCCATATTCCTCGAGTGAAAATTCTTTTAACACTTTAATGTCATAATAATAATCAAATTTCATAAAATTTTCATAAAAATAAAAAAATTTGAAAATATAAAATAATCAATAAAAGTAAGGATGATTGATAGTAATAACTATCTTCCTTTATACCTTTATACTTTACAAAATAGTTTTATCCCATATATAACAACATTTTATAACACATCATTTAGATTTCTAGCCATTCTTAGAACGAGGGCTATAGGATGCTAATACCTTGCTCACTCTCAATTAATTCTCGAACCTAACTTTGATTTTGTACACCAAATTTACCATTTAGTAATCTAGATATAAACCTAACAATGACTAATCGCACTCATGATGATTGATGGCAACTTCATTTTATCGTAATTAGAAAAATTAAGACAAACATAAGAAGGGAGATCGACTATTCTTGTGACAAGCATGTTGCCACAACTTTACGGCTCCATTGGGGATAATAGATGACCAGATTTAGAATATCCAGTGAGCCAAACAAATAAGCTTTATTATATGTTAAATTTTGTATTTATTTAGTCTTGTTTTATTTATTTGTTTGAATAAGCCTACATTTGTTCTATATAAATCTAGAACTATTGAAATAGTTGATATTATTTTCTGTACACATAATGTACTGTACTATATGCATTTATAAAGTCCTCTACCTAGACTATTGCCTAGTAAGATTAGAAAAAATGATGAGGTAATGTTGTCTTGATGGGATCACAATCCCAACGCATGTATAAAAATTCCTTGCCTAACTTCAACTCTATTTAGAATGCTGATGGGCGGTTCTTACTAATCCAAATATGGATAATTGTAAGAAAAATTTGGTCGCCTTTATGTTTTAAGAACTTTAGAAATTAAGCTAACACTTGACAACCTTTTATAATCTAAACCTTAGGACACTAAATGAGAACACACTTAATCACTTTTTCCCCATTTAGCACTATTTTAGGCATAAACCTTGTCACTAATTCATTGCTTTTATTATTTTACTTACATCCATATAGACATTATCATTGTTGTGTAGTTATGCTAAATAAGAGATTGTTCAACAACATGAACCAAAGATCTTGACATGACCATACGAAAGAATATATCATTTCTTCATTAGACATAAAATATTATAATTTTGGCTTTGGTGAATTGAAAAACTCAACAACTTTTTACAATAACACAAAAATGTACATTTAGGCACTCATCCATTATGATTACTTTTCTTTTTAATTTTTTTCTTGTGTATCTCATTATTTTATATCCTTTTATTTATTTTTTATCGTCGTCACCGTCATCATCATCATCGTCATCATCATCATCATTATAATTATTATCATTATTTATAACTAATTTTATTCATTATTTTTAAGAAAATATTTTCAAAATAACTCGATAAAATTAAAAGTTAGATCCTAATCCTCATTACGGAACATGTTTACTAGCCAAAATCATGGATGAACAAGTAAAAGATCAAATGCAAGAAGGAAATTAGGCATAAATATCGATGAGTTCAAAGAAATGATGAGAAAGATTATCAAAAGTTTATCTGCATCAAAAGGAAAGGCAATTATAAACTCTCAAGGAAGTCTTATCTCCTTTAAGATGTAATCCTCTTCATTTCCAAGGGCAATATGTTACATAAACATTAAAGGTTACTCAACATCTTCTACGGGAAGTGCCATCATTTGCATTGTCCACTTCATTCCCAAATCAAAATCACTCATGTACTCTTTCACGAGATATTTGAATGACTTTATTATCATTCTAAAATTGGATGATCGAAAAGTTTAAGCTGAATTAAGGAGAGTGCCTCTTGAAAAGATGGTTGTGTCCAATACTAGAGAAAAATGGAATTATTTGAACAAAGGCTATAAGCTATAGAATGAACATATGTTTATGGGGCCTTTAATGCAATAGATTTATGTTTAGTTCTTGATGTTTCCATTCCACACAAATTTAAAGTTTCAAAATTTGAAAAATATGATGGTAGAACTTATCCTAGAAGCCACCTTATCCTGTATCATAGAAAGATGGAGACTTATGCTCATGATGACAAGTTATTAATTCACTTTTTCTAAGATAGCTTAACAAGTTATACTATAACGTGGTACATACAAGTAAACAATGCATATTTTTGAAAGTGGAAAAACAATACAAGTAATGATGCATATATTCAAAAGTGGAAAAACAATACAAGTACAATATTGATATAGCTCTTGATCACTTGTAACTTCAAAAGATGAAAAAGGAAAGTAATTAAACGTTCAAAATAATATGCACAACATTGGAGGGAAGTACAACATAAGTTAGCCCTTACTTTCTAATAAGGAGATGGTTACAATATTCATTGAAACTTTTGAATCCCCCTGTTATGATCGAATGATAAAAAATATTTCTGCTAGCATCTTTGATATCATAATCATTAAAGAAATTGAATATGAGATCTAGAATAAGAGGATCATATAATCAACTCTTGAGCCATCAAGCGAACAAATACATTCTTTTAAAAGGAGAAAGAAAGACAAGTGCATGGAGTAAGATTTGAGCATTCACAAAATAAATTTCACTTGAAAGACCTTAGATTTGATTGTCCTTTACCTTAATATACACCACACCAATATTTTATATAAGGGAAATACAAACCTTAATCAACTCTTTTATCTATATCTTCCACTGCTAACATTCCAGTTGAACATAAGACCTAGTCTTAGACCCACACAACCAATCATGACCCAAAACCTAATCCAGTACTCAAATCAATCAGTCTCATGAAATAATTTGAGAAAATTTGTCCCGTTCTAATGTCGTATAATGAATTTATCCCAAAATTAATTAAACATTACCAATTAGAACCCATACTTATGGAACCTTTATGACTACCTTATCAAAGGTGATACAACCCAAACAACCAATGCGAATATTATGTGGGAGCAATTAGATACTCAATCGAAAATTGTACAGCTTGGAAGAATAAGGTATAGTCTCTAATTGATGCTAGTTGATTAAATTTTAAGAAAGTAAGGGCACCTCCCTAATCATGAAAGTAGTAATAACCTTTCAATTTCGTGAATGTGCAAGAGTTTCAATGGAGATGGGAACGTCTACCAATGTCTATCGAAATTTTCCCTCATTAACTAAAAATTTATGAAATTACCCATACTTTTAGAAATATGTCGAGAGTAATGCATTAGTTATTTTGCAAATCAAAGCTTTCCTTTTAATGTTTTGTATCTTTATGAAATACTGCATTTCACCTTCCTCTAGAATTTCTTATCAACATTAATCTCTTTCATGTACATTGTCCCATTTGTTTCATAATTTTTCATTCTTTTTCATGTTGTTGTGCTAAATCTAACTACTATGAGTGAGAGTAATGAAAACAAAGATGAATATATTAACAACTCAAGATTTCATTTTGACACTATATTAGTCATATTGAATATGAATAAAATGTTGCTTATTTTGAGCAGCCTACTATCGAGAAAGGTGGAATAAGAGAAAAATTATATAGCCATGTATGACATTGTACTTTTGAATTGTGTTGGCTCCATAAGTGAAAGACAAATTAGTGAAAAAGTTTAATTTGTGGTAAGCAGAGTGATGGATTATTAGACAAGTTCTTTTCAGAAGGGCATTATTATAGGTTGAGAATGGACCCTAATTGCACAAATTATGCTAGAAAATTATATAAATGGTAGTAAAAGCTATGACATTCATATCCAAACATGGCCTTCCTTTGTGTTGGTTATGAATGTCATATGATCCATCGAATCTAAAATCTTAATTGGCTATCCATTTATTCTCATGGAAGAAAGAATATTCGTTGCTCTTCTGATTTATTAAAAGAGAAATCATTTTTCATTTAAGGTTGACCTGAAAGAGTTATCATTGATGATTATGTAACCGCTTCAAAACAAACACCTTAACAAAGGATGGCAATAAGAACACTAGAAAAAATTAGGAAAAAATATATACAAAGATTTGCATAAGATCCTCTCCTTACCTTTCATGGATATTACATATTAGTACGAGCTTCAATAGAGGAAAATCTAATTGTATTATTAGGTGACATATGAGCAATGCTACTGTTGAAGTTGAGATTCATCTCTTAAGAGTTTTAATGGAGGCAAAGTTAAAGATGATAAAATGAGCCTAAATCCAATATGATTAGATATTCTGAAAAAAAAAATTCACAACTCTTTATAAAGAATAATTTTATCAAAGAAGAGGGGAAAGTCTATGACTTTCTTTTATAAAAAAAACCAATCTTTTTTGTCATTATAATGAAAGAAATCTTATTATCATTCCAAAAGAGTCGTCATGAAAAATAAAAGAGCTTTTATTCTTTGGTGGTGCATTAGTGGATATAAATGAGTTGCTCAATCTAGTTAACTCAAATGCCATAAAGAAAAATTTGTTAGGACAAATCAATATACAAGAAGTGATGGTGACATTTGTACTAAAAAACAAAAAAAAAAAAAGAATGCAAAGAAGGAGATTTTTTTTTTAAAAGAAAGCAACATAAAAAAAAAAAAAAGCAAAGAGATTATTGTATGGCCTTTTGTCCAACAGTTTATGCCATGTATCCCTTTTGCCACCAGTTGTACATTTGTGGTGTGCATGTTCTTTTCCATAAAAGTGTATCTTCATCTAGTAAGATATAATTTTCCTCCTTTATATTGCATAGATAAAAATACATGTTATTCATAATGATGTCTTCTTTTTTCTTGTCCTCATAAAGCCTAAATTTTACATGTATATGTTATTATGTGATATAGACAATCAAATGATGAAAAAGTTCAAGTTACTAGGAAGCATGCATTAGTTCTTAAAGAAAAAAACAAAGAAGAAAGCAAATAATAATAATAATAATAATAATAATAAAGTGAAACAAAAGAAAAAGTAAATGAAAAACAAAAAAGAGATGAATCATGGGGGGCATTAGAAAAAATTAAAGGTAGATAAGGAAAGCCTTGTAGATACAGACTGTTGACCTTTTCTTGCTAGCATTTGTCACAATTGGAGCCCGAACAGTGCTATTGCATATTGTAAGTCTAATAAAGTGGAAGACACAAAAAACACATAAAGATATTTTGACCAATAAAGCTTAAACAACTTTGATCAATAATTTTCAAGATTGTTATCCTTTAAAACATATGCTAAAGGAAAAAAAAAAAAAAAGAGGAAAGCCAAGGACAAATGGGTGCAACTTGGATGTCTTGACTTTGTTTTCTTTGTGTGACGATTCTTGATTTTGGAAGTTCATGAGCCTCGCGATGTTCTTAGGAATAAGACCTAGATAAATAAGATTTCATTTGACAAAAATTTATTTTATCCATAGTTGATGCAACATTTGTTTTCACTTTAAAAAGAAAGATTTTCCTTTCAATTTCATTCATCATTCACCATTCATTGTAAGTTATATATCAAACACCATATCACATTTTATAAGCATGAGACCATATATTACATATGTACCTCTCACCCATGTTTGCATCATGTCCATCACATAAAATATGTTGTTAGAAAAAAAAAATCAAATCATTTTCCTCACATCACAAACATTTCCTATAAAGATTTTTGGCATTTACCGATGAAACAAACCTAATCAACAGAAAACTTCTAGTCAACTTAAGTTGGTTCAATCATCTTATTCCTAGTTGCGTTTAGCCAAACTTATTCTAGTAGTTGTAGCCTAGTCAAGGTATGTCGCACTTCTTGAAGTTTATTATTTGTTAAATCAAACCTATCCTAATAGGTCGTAGCCAAGTCAAGCTAGGTTGTAGTTTTAGAGATTTATTTTTTGTTGTGTTAAATCAAACCTATCTCAATAGGTCATAGTGTAATCAAGTTAGGTTCTAAATTCGAAAGTTATTGTTTGTTAAATTAAACCTATCCTAGTAAGTCATAGGTTATTCAAGCTAGATCATACCCCGAGAGATTCCTTTTTTGTTCCTTTAAAGTAAACCTATTCTTATAGGTTATAGCATAATCAAGTTATGTCAAATCCTGAAAGTTTATTATTTGTTAAATCGAACCTATCCTAGTAGTCTAATCAAGTTAGGTCATAGTTTTGAAGATTTTTTTTTTTGTTATGTTAAATTGAACATATCCTAGTAGGTCGTAGCTTGATGAAACTAGATCATAATTTTGAAAATTATTATTTATTAAATTGAACCTATCTCGATAGGCAGTAGCCCAATAAAGCTAAGTAGTTCTAGACATTTATTTTTTTACTGCGTTAAATCGAATCTATGCAAGTAAGTCATAGCCTCATCAAGTAAGGTCTCAATTTTGGAAGTTTATCATGCGTTAAATCTAATTTATCCTAGCAGGTCATAGCCTACTCAAGCTAGATCATAATTCTGAAAATTTATTTTTTATTGCATTAAATCAAGCCTATTTTAGTATGTTATAGTCTAGTCAAGTAGGTCATAATTCTAAAATTTTATTGTCTATTAAATCAAATTTATCCTAGTAAGTCGTACCTTAACTAAGCTATGTGTCACAATTATGGAGATATATTCTCTACTTCATTAAATTAAACCTATATTAACAAGTTGTAATTTAGTTAAGTTAGGTCGCAGTTTTGTCAAGCTAAGTCATAATTCTAGAAGTTGTTGTTTGTTAAATCAAACTTATCCTAGTAATTTATAGCCTAGTTAAGCCAGGTCACATTTTTGGACATTTATTTTTTCTTGAGTTAAATCAAATTTATTATAGTAGATCATAGATAGTCAAGCTAGGTCTCAATCTTTGAAGTTTATTATGAGCTCAATCAAACCTATCTTAGTAAGTCATAGCCTACTCGAGTTAGGTTGCAATTTTGAAAGTTCATTATTTGTTAAATCGAACCTAGTTTAGTTGGTCGTAGCCTAATCTAACTAAATCACAATTTTAGTGGGACATCAAGAGGAGATGGGTACTGAAAAGAAAGGAAAAAGAGGAGAACTCACTAATTCGATATAAACCATTATTTTTTTTTCTTTGAAAACGATTGCAATTGATGGATATTTGTATTTCAATTAAAAGAAATTGAGGAGAAAAAGAGAAATAAAAGGAAAAGAGTAATTATTGATAAGAAAAAGCGAGGAGAAAAGAGAAAAGATGATATCGAGAAGAGAGAAGGAAAGAAAAAAATGGAAAAATAAAAATAAAATAAAAAATAAAAAATAAAAAAAATTTAAAAAGAGAACTGTTTATATTTACCACTTAGATAGCTTATTTTTAATTAATTAATATTAATTATTGATTTATTTACCTATGTTTTTATTTAGTAGTATTCTTTATATCATAATTGCAATGAATAAATTAAATCTCATTCAAAACTAATCGTAAGGTTAACACTCATCCAAAGTTAAAATCTACAAATTTGTTTAGTGAAACGTATGTGAGTACTTACACTTTAAACTTTTTGTTAATTAAAATTTGTTTCGGTAAATGTATGCAACATGACCACTTTCTATATTTATAGGTGCATGACCTATTGACTTCATTACTAATAACTTTATTGAGGACTTTGCAAAAGGACCGTTAAGATCTTGGAGTCATGTGCAAGATATTATATTAATAAGTATAAATTTGATACTAAAATGTAGCACTTGGATAGAGCTACAATGAACACTAGAGTCTACATTAAGGGGTTCAATTATAATATTAATGAAATGACTATTATGGTATATTGGTAAAGGTGTTAGAACTAGAATATCCTGTGCTACTAATCAAGCGAACCATTTTATTCAGGTATGAATGATTTGATCCCATAACAAATGTGCGCACTCATATTACATAAATCATATAATCTAGCAGATGTCAACCACTTCAGGAGATTTGTTAAATCCGATAATACCTTATGTTATAATAGTAGTTATAACAGGAACATAAATAGTAGTTATAGCAAAAACATAAAGTAAAAGATAAACAAATTTTTATGTAGTTCAATTTTGTAACCTATGTCCGCATGACCACGCCTAGAGGTAAACAATCTACTATCTACATTAAACCACTTATAAACACTAATTATTTCTTATACAATTAAGACTTCCTTCTTCAATTGTTGCAATGAGTATTGTAACACATATTAGAACACAATCTTGATAGAACCTCTTGAATTTGCACTTTCACCTGAACTTTCCTTAGTGTACAACAGTGTTTTCATCTTAAAAATAATTGATTCTTCACCTAGATAATACTTTAGAATTTCAAGGTATAAAAATATCAAATAAGATACTCCTTGGTTCTTGAAAGATTACTCAAAATATTGTGAACACTTTCATCAAGTAGACTTATTACGCTTATATTGAGCTCTACCCTTTAAGGTACCTTTGATTTAGGCTTTATTACAACAATCATCGCATGATGATTCTTTCCTATAAAACCTAACCAATATAGCTTCCAATAATACTTGCTATACCTAAAGACATGAAAATATCACCCTAACAATACTTGCCCATAGTAACACAATATTCAAATGCTACTTTCTTATTCTCTAGATACTTGCCAACTTATATTTATGGAAATCCATCTTAAAATATATTTATGTTGCTAACATTTCAATTTGTGTTCCTAACAATCTCCTTTGAAAATTTTGATAAAACATACAGCAAAGCTAAGTAAGGAATCAAATATATTAATTTCCTAAAAGGATTTGCTCTATTCAAACCAATCTATTTTTACTCTCCTCCTTAAGATTTACTTAGCATGTGCTTTAGAAATCTACTATAGTCAATACTTCACTTCTATAAACCTTAGAGATTCTATTAATAACTCTTCATTAGTAAACACCCTCTTAAGGTCTGTTTTATTTTCCATTTTTTTCCCCTTGATTTATCAACAAATGCAAAAATTTTAGACACTTTAAGCCCTTGATGATTCTAGAGTAACGCACTCTTTGAGCAGCTCAAGTTGTTCAGACTGTTTAGCCTTAATCTCCTACAAGAACTACCTCTAGGGGTGAGCATTTAGTTAATTCGATCAATTTGACTCAAAAATTTTAAAAACTGAATTAAGTGAACTCTTTTAAAAATTAACCAAAATTAACCATTATAAAGGATAACTGATTTCTCCAAACCAAAATTTTTTTAATTGGTTTAATTAGTAACTAAACAAATCAAACTCAATTTTTATATTTTCAACTTTTAAACTACTTTAAACCTTGAATAACAATTCACAAATCAAATATATGTGATACATCGTTAACAACCTGCTTATATGGATGAAATATATAATTGAACTTTACTCTAACAACATCCCCATATATACTTATATAGAAATCAACATCTTTATTATATAGAAATCAAAGATTTTCATACATCGATAACAACTTATAGAATATAAAAACTTCTAATCATGAAAGTAAAATTCTTTTACATTAAAATATAGCTAATACATGATACATTAGCACTCAACAAATCAACAACATCAAAGGGAACATCTTATTAGAGTTATAATCCTTGTTATTTCTATTTTGCCTTTGGTTCCTTAAAAAAAAATTTCTTCCACCAATCAAAAAGTTGGGGGAAAAAAACAATGGTAAGAATGTCAAAAAAGAAATAAGTGCATTCTCATACATTATCAGTAATAAAACTTACTCAAGCAAAGCTCAGTGGTATTGCAAAAACATTAAATGATAAGATTGTATTTAAATAATATCTAAGCTTCCCATATAACATCTTAATAACTAATATTTCCCTTTTTATGGTAATCAATTAACAAAGAAAAAGAAAATCAAGAAATAAAGGTCAATCTACCATCAAAATCTCAACTATATGAGATAAGAAACTAATACTAATAAAATAAATTACCTTGAAATATCAATACGCTTGCACACTAATCAATTATAGCATCCACTGCAATTTCTTAATAATTCTATAAACACATAATCAAATTTGATATAAAGAAAAGTATTATTAACCTTATTCAATAAACATTAATAATTAAAAAATAAAATAATCAAATGAACAAATTATTAATTAGTCATATCAAGTTTCACAAGCTCTACCAAATCCTCTTCAATGGCATTGAAATATGAAGATCCATGTAACCAATCTTGAGCATAAATAAGGGCTTGTACAAGCTTAGGAGTCAATGAACTCCTATATGTATCAAGCGCATGTCCGTTGGTGCTAAAAGCAAATTCAGAAGCAACCATAAGTATAGGAGCTGCCAACACATCACGAACCATATAAAAAAGAATAGGAAATCTATGACTGTTGAGTCACCAATTAAGAATACCAAATCCTCCTCACTTAAAATCTATCCAATTCTAAATTGTTTTCTTCTTTTTCAATCTCTTTCTTATATCTCTTGATCTTAGACAAAAGAACTTGTCTTTCCTTTTCTTATCTTAATTCATTTCCTTCTGCAATTTGGCTTACTTGACTGCTTTCACCAGTTGATTCATGTTGAGGTTGTAAACTTTTTTAAGACTTATCAAATAACTCTTCAACTATTTTTCTCACATTATTAGTCATTGCTGAAACTTGTTCCACATTCATACATTTTCAAAAATCAAAAGTTGACAAACTCAAGCTTTTTTGTAAGATTAAGAATAGAAGTAACATAAAGTAGCATATTCATCTTCTTCACATTCCCGCAATACTTATTAAACTTATCTCTTTTTTTTTTTTTTTGCCATTGCATTTTACTCAACATTAAGAAGCGTTTATCAATTGCCTAATACAATGTAAACATTACAAATATTATCAAAAAAACTATTGTAAGTGACATATAAAGAACCTGAAACTTTGATCTTAAGTTTTATAAAATTGTTGTAAGAAAAGATAAAACCTCCTAACAATTTTCCTATCCTTTTTTTGGGCAACCCATCGTTCATTATCAACTCATTTCTATAATGAGGATCAACATCATCAAATATCTCAAAAGCTTTCTCAAATTTTTGAGTTACATCCAACATCAAATAAGTGGAGTTCTACGTAGTACTGACATCCAAACACAACAAACATTTACCTCCAATTTTTTTAAGTGAAACACATTCTTTAAATTTGACCAACCTTACAGGTGATTGTTCAACATATTTAATAGCCCATCTAATAGGTGCAGTTGACTCATTCATTTCTTTCAATCCATTAATAACAATGAGATTAAGAATGTGCGCAATAAATCCTAAATGAAGATATTTTCCTTCTTGAATGCAAGTTCCTAAATTATTCAATCTTTTCTTTCAAGTATGAGATTACAACGTCATTAGAACTAGTATTATCATTGTAACAGTAAAAACATGATCAATCCTTCAATCATGCGAACATTTCTCAATGACTTTTTCGATGGCTTCACCTCCATGACTAGAAATAAGACAAAAGTTTAATATTATTTTGTTCAATTTCTAGTCTTTATCAATAAAATGAGCTATAACATAAATAATTAACTATTTTATACTAAAGTCCACATGTTTATAGTGAGAGATACTCTTATATTAAATAATTTCAATAATTATTTTAGATTGACTTTTTCATTATTATAAAGCCGATAACAATCTCTAGCTTCAGTCCTTCATAGAGTCAGTGAATTGTATCTATGTGATGAATAGATGAATACTAAAGAGAAATAAAAAGTTATTAAAAATAATTAATTAATCATTAAAACTAAAAATTGGGTTTTTGATTACTTTTGGTTTAAAAAAATTTTAACAAAAACCAACTGAGCAACTAAAAAAACTGATTTACAAATCAATTTATAACTAAAAACTTTTTAAAAAAAATCAAACCGAATTAACCAAAAGCAATTCGATTTATCAGTTTTTTTGGTTTTAATTAAATTATGCTTACCCTTAACTACCTCTTTGCATACTTTTTATAAAAAAAAATTATATATTCTAGATGAAGCAACACTAGGGGATGTTGAACTTGACGTTGCAATATGAGGTCCAACTAGAGAAACAAAATTAATTTCAGTGTTTAGGTGGGTTTAGGACTGTTTCATGACATGGCTCTCTTTTGCATATTTTCATGACACCCTCAGGGTACAAGGAGTTGAGTTTCTTTTTCCTAGCAATGGCTGCATTTTACGAAAATGGCACTTGGTAAATGAGTGAAAGCAAAGACAATGTCAGATTGGATATAATCGACTTAGTGTGCCGCACAGTCAACTCGAACATGAGTTATCCAAGGTTGTAACCCAAGTCAAAACCTACCTTATAAAGCAAATAGAAAGATTCTTATCCACCTTTTATAGGTGCACGCCAGGGATCTAGTTATTAATAGCCATTTTATGCAGAATACAATATTTAATAGAAAATTTAAAAGAATTGCACATGTTATTTTTGGACCATTTGACCCCTTGATCACTAGTAAGGATTTCATAGATTTTATCCATTGTAGGTAGGGAGACACTAGAGATGGTAGAGAGCGTACTAAAAATACATTTGTTATCATTGATAAGAAGTAATAAAACATAATTTCTTAAATAAACTTTGTGGTATTTTCTAGACATAGCTCACTAATCTCACTATTCAAATTCAAGTAGAACTTATATGCCATATTTGGATTAAAAGGTTTAACATAAACAATCTTTGTGACTTTAACAATCTAACTAAACTCGCATCTCTAAAGCCTTGTTCAATATTATTCTTTCACATATAAATTGTCTCGTTGAATATTTTTTGTATAAATTTTCGTTCTGAGTAGTATAAAATTTAGAAGATCGAGCTTTATAGATCACAAAACTTTTTTTTTGCTAAAGCTTGCACTGGATGTTGCATAAGGTTTCTTCATCATTGCCATATGGCTTAGTTACACTTTCTATTGCAACTAGTGTTGCAACCTCCTCAAAGACAAAAGCTGGGTTACTTTTTTCAATGTAAACAATTATCTTTTTCCCTTTTCATGCCATTATTTTCAAACGAGAGTTTTTCCTAAAATAAAGTTGTGCAATTGGTAGAAAGCTCCAAAGGGCAAAAGCACCAGGCCACTAAAAACTTTAGTGAAACAAAAGCTATGCCAATAAGGGTTTGTCCTAAGGTATTCAATTGAGATAGTTCATGAGTTTTTGAATATGTGGGTTTAAAAGAAGCTTTAATATCTCTAATGCAGTAGAGTAGGCCATAAGATTTAATTTTTTACATTAAGATTGTGGATTAAGAACTATTCCATATAAACTTTTTGCACCTAGGCAAGCAACATCCCTATATTCTATATTATTAATTGTTTTTGTCCAGAACATCCAACCTTTATCTTTCTCTTCCTATAAATTAAATTCCCACATACTTTCTCTTTTACCAAACAATTGATTCGCTTCCATTTTATGTCATCATCATATTCGATTTTGAGAGGAAATTACTCAAGAAGAGAGATAGTTTATAGTTTCTGCAACTTAAAATCACAGCCTTCGACTTTGAGTAAGAGTAAAGTTTTTCGAGAGAGAATGAAGTGTAAACTATGATTCAAGAAATGTTCCTCTAATATGTTCAAAATAATGCATGTTGTCTCACTAATTAACCATTAATACACCTATTAATGAAAACACATAAAAAAATACTTGTCTAAAAGGTGGAAAAAGGTTATAGATACCATCTATCATAATTAATTACTGTAGTGGTTGTATAAGTCATGTTTTTGACCATTGTAACCTTTTTTCTCTTGGGTTTTAACTAGCAATTACTTGTCTCCATTCATCTAGCAACCAACCAGCAGTTAAGAGGCAGCTTTATTTCAATATGTACACATCCACAAGATATATTTGTCATGCTTTCAAACATTTGATTAAATGTGCACTCAAACATTCTTATCAAAATCTAAACATTTAGCTATGCTTCCAAAGAATCAAGTCCAACATTACAGACCACTAGTTTATGAAAGTTCAAGTTAACCGTATATCTAACCAATTTAAATCTCACTTTTTATATGCACTCCTTCTAAATTCTTTTTCTTGATAGAATCACAAATGAGACAAGAAGCATTCCCAAGTTAATAAACCAAAACTATACATAAAATTTTCAAGATAAGTTAATGATTATTGAAGCATTCATGAACATATTCAGTAATATCAGCTCATACAACATTTGTTCCTAAATGTATATTCTATTGTGCATAGCTCCTACATATATGTAGAGTCCTAAAGGCTTCAAATCGAATAGTATCAAGATCTTTAATAAATATGTCAACTAGTTAATTCTTAATTGCAACATACTTTAAAACAACAATTTTATTTTCAACCAACTCTGTTATAAAATGATGTCTTATATCAATGTGCTTAATCCTATAGTATTAGTATTGTCCCAGTATACTTACAAAGTATTCCGCATAGTACCCTAACCTTCAAGCATTTGTTTCATCTGTTGAGCACAATAACTTCCAATAGCTATATATTTTGCTTTAGTATTAGATAAAAAAATGCAATTCTGTTTCTTACCATACCAAAGTACCATGTCGTTACCTAGGTAGAAACACACACCAGAAGTGTTATTCTTATCATCAACATTTTCTAACCAATTAACATTATTAAAACTCAGCATGACTTGAAGTTGTATCCTTAATGTATCAAATATACCAAATACCAAGATCAACAATAACACTTATAGTTTTATGATATGACCTTTTTTGATGAGCTTAATAACTTGCACAAGTACCCACACTAAAGGATATATCTAGTCTACTAATAGTTAAGTAAAGAAAGCTACCAATCATATTTCTATACATGCTAGGACCTACTGATTTACCATTTTCATCTTTTGAAGATTTCATATTTATGCCTATGGGAGTTCTCATATGTTTAGCATGTCCTAAACCAAATTTCTTGACTAAGTTCTTTGTCATGCATACTTAAGGATATAAAGATCCCATCATCAAGTTACTTAACTTGTCACCTTAAGAAGTATCTCAACCCTTCAACCATGAGTCATTTCAAACTCACTTTTCATTTGATCAATAAACTCAAGAAGTTTACTTTAAGAGATTAAACTACAAACTATATCATCAACAAAAATTTAAGCAATTGTAATATCAGTGTTATATTTCTTAATAAAAAGAGTTTTATTAAGTCCCTTTTCTTGTAAACCTTTTCCAACAAGAAGTTTGTCAACCATTTATACCAAGCTTTATGAGCTTGTTTAAACCCATATAGCACCTTATTTAGTTTAAATACATTATCAAGGTATTGAAAATGTTCAAACTCTTTGGGTTGCTTAACATATACTTCTTCATTGAGAATCCCATTTTAAGAATTAACTCTCTACATCCATTTGATATAGTTTGAACCCAATTACTAATAGCTTTTATTCTAGCAATGGGGGCAAGAGTTTCATCAAAATCAATTCTTTCTACTTGAGTGTAACCTTGTGCTAATAATTTTGTTTTATTCTTAATTATTATTACTAACTCATCTATTTTGCTTTTGAAAATCCATTTCATTCCAATGACATTACTGTTCCTTGGTCTAGCCACAAGAGTCCACTCTTTATTTATGCCAAATTGTTTTAGTTCTTCCAACATGGCTTGGATCCAATATTCATCAAGTAGTGTTTCTTTCACATGTTCACGTTCAGTAACAAGATTTAATAGATAAACTTGCCCATATCTCTGTAGTTTAGTCTACTTGTATTTCATGTTTGCCTTTCATCACGCAATTCTCTAATTACTTCCATGATGGGATGATTTTTCTTGATTCTAGAAGATGGTTCTCCTACGGATGATTACTAATATCAAAACTAGGGTTATTGTCCTTATCAAATTGAGTTTAAGCTAGTACAACAGGTCCAGTTGCCATTGGTGCTATAACCTTAGTTGCACCAATACTATTTTTTTCATTTATGGAGTTATTTTTAATAAGTTTTCCAATAAGATCACCCTCATTATTGTCAAGAGAAAGATTTACAAGTTTTTTAAAATCATTATAATAACATTTGTAGATTCCATGATAGTTTTAGTTCTCAAATTATAAGCATGGTAGACCTTATTATTGATAGAATATCCAAGAAATATTCCATAATCACTCATTGAGTCAAACTTTCCTAGAAGGTTTCCATCTTTTGTTATATAACACATAGATTCAAAAACATGAAAATACTTTAGTTAGGTGTTCTACCTTTCTAAATATCATAAAAGGTTTTGATAGTTTCAATCTTAAATAAAATTTATGGATAATATGACATGTAATACTTACAATGTTAGCCCACAATGTTTAAATGAGTTTCTTGGAGTGCAACATTATTATAGCCATATCTTGAATGGTTTTATTTTTTTTTTTCATCTAATACCCCATTCTCATTATTTTGCCTATGTTACAACCTTTCTCTTTTTTTTAGTTCAATGCATAAGCTTTTAAAAACATCAAAGTTTTAGATTTTCTCTAATGAAATCTACCTAGATAAATATGTAAAAACCATCCATAAACATACAAATATAACTCTTACAAACTATACTTCTACCTGTGTAAGTTCCATTAAATCCACGTGTAACTGCTCAAGTACCCATATTGTACCTATCTATTACAACCTTTTATATGACACTCTAGTTTGTTTTTTAATCTGACATTGGCCACAAATTCTTGGCCTTTTGTTCTCTAGCTTAGGAGCTCCTCTGATAGCCTTTATACTCACAACTTTGATTAGTGTTTTATAATTCAAATGACATAACTTTTGATGCCATAATTCTATTTCATTAGAAATGGTTCTATGACAAGTGTGTGCATGTGAGATGAGGTAGTAATTATAAAATGATTCAAATCCCATCATGATAAAAAATTATATTTGTCAAATACCCTACATTTATCATTGAAAATTTTGACATCTAACTCTTGATCACACAAGTGACTAATGCTAATCAAGTTTGCTTTCAATCCTTCAATATTTAGTACTTTCTTTAGTATGGGTAGCTCAGTTACATCCAGAGTTTTAACACCAATGATGCCACATTATATACCATTAAAGAGTTGCTTAAAAACTTCAGATTACCCATCATATGCTTAGAACAACCACTATCAAACTACCAAAGGTTAATAGCACCTACTTTCATACATGGTACATTGCATCTTAAACCAAATTTTCTTATCTAGACTTTACCAGTATTGAACAAACTACTTCATGGTATTCTTTTAGCAAAGAAGTTTCTTTTTGAAAGCAAATTCATTTATTTATAGTAAGGTGTTTTAATATATCCAAATTTATTACAAAAATGACTGATTGTTCCCAGTTTCCAAGATAATTTTCATATTTGTAGAAGGACTTATTAATAATCCTAAAATTCTATGCAGTAAATATGTGTCTTTTAAGAGTAGTTTTTATGGGTATCATAAGCATCACATGAGATGTTTTAAAGAATTTATCTGGTGTAGGCATTAGAAGAGCTTTGGTCACTTCTTCAATAAATATAGTATTTGAGCTTGATATGCCACCATCATATCCAAAACCATGATGATATCTATTGTTCTTATCTACTACTAAAATTTGATCTAATTTTGTTGATATGGAATCATCTTCAGAGATTTTTGAGTGTTTTCTAATTGAGCTTATAGTTCTTGAAGTCTCTTTTCTTGTCCATTAACCAAGGTTTCTAACTTGACTATAATCTCTCGATCTGAGATCCTATTTTTCCTTCTAAAGTTTCTTTACCTTTTGCAACCAAGTTTCACTCTACTCACTCATATAAGTTAATTGGTTGTACATAAGCCCATAGATTTTCCTAACATCCTTTATATATAAATCACTCCCAAGACTACTATACTCATAATCACATTAATAGATTGTTTTATCAATTGGCAAGGGAGTTGTACTAAGTGTTGCAACCATAGATACAACATTGCTTCTTTTAGGGTTTTTGTCGCTGATAGTAAAAACTACATAGTTATTGGTGAAATCACTATCTTCTAAATCGTCTAAGTTATCCTCACATTTAGTAACAGTCAAGAACTTTCCTTTTTCTTAAGAGTGTATTGGCATATTCAGCTTGAATATGCCAAAAATCATTACACTTATGAGATTGTATCCTCTCTTTTTTTTTCCCCTTGATCTCAGTAAGAGCATTTTGAGTAGTAGCTCAAAAAAACTATCTTTATTTGAAGCCTTCTCCTTTACCCTTCTTATTAACCTTTATGGGTATCTTGTTAAGCTTTTTGATCACCAGCGTCAAGGATTCATCAACACTTTCGTCACTGAAATATTATCATTTTCTTACTTGCATGCCTATACTTGAAAGGCAATATTTTTTTCTTTTTTCTTTTGTTTCAAATTCATTTTGAAAATTTGAAAAGATCTTATCAACTCATCTAGCTTCATAGAGTCTGCATCTCTTGCTTCGTCTATCACTGTTACTTTGCATGCAAATCTTTCAAGTAAAGATCTAAAAGCCTTCTTACTAGTTTTGATTAGAATATTTTTCTCCTAAAGCAAAAGACTCATTAACATTATCATCAAGTTTGGAATTAAAATCAAAAATGATTTCATCATCAAGCATTTTAAGATTTTTAAACCTAATTGTTAACATCTATAGCTTTAATCACTTGAAAATTAAGGTTCGTTCCTATGCAACCTTAAGGATAGACGATGTCTTATAAGTTGTTTCAGAAGTGGAGATTAGTTTCAATTGATTTGAATCAACAGCATTAAAGATAACATTTATGGCCTTTAAGTTATAATTTGACATAAAGTCTTCCTTTATTGTCCAAATATATTCAGGTTTAAATGTAGTGACCTCCTCTACAGTCTTTGTTGGTGGTGTCCATTTTGCCAGTATTGCTTTCCATGCCTTCTCATTTATGGCTTTGATGAAGGACTTCATCCTTGCTCTCCGATAAAGCAATTGGATCAATCAAATAAAGTTGACCATGAAATTAATCCTTATTTTCTTAGTAACTTCATTGCTTGTAAAATAAATGGATCTATATCCTAAAAATCTTTTTACTAAATGAAAAATTTTAGTGACCTACTCTAATACCAATTGATAGATCTGATACTACCTTATGCTGTAAAAGTAGTTATAACAAAAACATAAATAGCAGTTATAGTAAAACTATACAACAAAAAAGACAAGTAAATTTACATGGTTTGATTTTGTAACCTACGTCTATTGAGCCATGCCAAGATTTGAACAATCCATTGTGTCTATTAAATCACTTACAAATACCAAATGTTTCTTACATAATTAAAACTTCCTTCTTCAATTGTTGCAGTCAGTGTTGTAACACACACTAGAATACAATTGTGTTAGAAACTCTTGAACATGCATTTTTGCCTAAACTTCTCTTAACATGTAGAAGTGTTTTCTCTTAAAAATAGTTGATTCTTCACTTGAAGAATACTTTAAAACTTCAATATATACAAATCTCAAATAAGGTGCTTTTTGGTTCTTGAAATATCAGTCATAATATTGTGCACACTTTCTCTAAGTAGATGGCTTATATAGTGTTCTATATTTTAAAGTACTTTTAACTTAGGCTCTATTACAACCATCATCCCATGATGATTCTTTCCAATAAAATCTAATCAATATGGTATCCCAATGATACTATATCTAGAGACATGAAAATATCACCCCAACAATACTTGCCCATGGAAAAACAATATTTTAATGTCATTTATCTATTCTCCAAATACTTGCTCACTTATAATATTTATGAAAATTCATATTAAAATATATTTATCAAAAACCTAGCTAAAATTTCAACTTATATTCCCTAACAAGATTAAATAAGTATGATTCATTTGTTTTGGCTTTGAAAGCACCTTAAGTTTATTATGTCTCTTATTCAAGCTTATGACGTGACAAGTGTGATTAATGAATTATTTGTAAAATAAAAGTTAGATTTGTCATTAAATTTTTAAAATTTAGTGGATCAACCCAAGTTGCACCTTTTCAAGATAATAAGATAGACGTTTATCTGATTGAGGTTGATGTGAACGAACTTCTTGTCTATTTAATTGATCCAAATGGGGCATTAATAAATATAAATGATAAGGAAAAAGACACACTAGATGAATCAAATTTTGAAAGTGATATAAAAAAAGATAGGGACGAGAAAAAGAAAGACATTAAAGAAGATCATTAGTTATTTTATTTTTCTTGTTTAAGTTAGTTTATATGTACGGATTTAATTATTTTATTTTTAATGACAAAATATTCATTTTAAGATTGAATTTGAAAATTTTAAGAAATGTGTGTTGATGGATTATGTACTCTACTATGTTTTTAGCATATATTTTAAGGGGTTTTAGTTTAATTTTTAGGAAAGACTTTGTCAAAATTTCAATAAAAATTTATTTACACGTCATACTAACTTAGATGTATTAATTTTATCAAATAATTAGATGAGAGGACAAGGAAGGCAATGTGACTTCAAAGGGAAATTTCACGCTATTGATAACCCACGGCCATCATCTCCTTATTTGCATACTGTAAATACTGAGGATGTCCTAGCTACACTAGCGACCCATGCAGCATTTGGACCACCATATGGTTTTACTAGCTTTGCTTTAAACTCTTTGGAATTTGTTACTATTAAGAAGATGTCCATCTCAGCAAATTCAATAAGAATGGGTAGGTAGCAGATTTATGTGGACAATAATACGTAAATGTTCATAATTGTTTTTAATACTTGTATCATTATCTTCATAAATTTTTTTCATGTATTTGGTATTTTCTTTTTCTACTTTGATAGGATCGAGCGTTCACATAAATGCTTGATAAAGATTACTAAGATCTTTCAAAAAATGGTTGACCTATCTTGGTATACATGGAGGACAGTCACTCCAAAAACTAAGGACTTTATTTATAAAAAAAAATAATATGTCATAATATTTTATCTGATGTACTTACTGACCATTTATTCTTACAAAAACATTTTACATGGGATGAGGCATTCATTGGGATGATGAAAACCGTTTGGGAAGTTAGAGCCACTAAGCAGTATGCCAACTTCATGTGTTGTTATTGGCACAAGATAAACAATAAATGACAATATATCTCAAATGATGTATGGGAGTAGTGGCAACTAGAGTGCAACCACCCACAGTATTAGGACAAATGTGGGATGACTCTCTAGCAATTGATGAAGTAAAATTAATGTATCCGATTCTGGTCCCTTTCAAACTCTAAATGTTCAGTTCTCAACCCTAGCATTATCAATGCTTGGTGCGTATAACATTTAATTTACGTAAATTTAAATGAGTGGCACATTATCTTATCAATACTACATTAATATGTTTTTGTTTATAGGTAGAGAAGTTAGGTCGGGAGCCAACTACTATGGAACTTTTTAGATGAACTCATATGAAGAAGTCTAATCCCAATGAGTTCATCAATGTGTGTGTCAGATAGGTTCACATAAGTCTGTTTTCTCAACATTTAATGTATAATCTTATCTATATTTTTTATTTGATTCAGTTCAAGTAATGTATTACTTAATAAAAAATTTTCTTGTAAAGAGTTGATTACCTTTACTTTTTAGCCATAAGAGGGATCTTCCAAGACTCTTAAAGTACATAAAGCTCTACAACAAGATAGCAAGTAGAGAGAAGAAACATCATGTGTATAGGCTTGGCTTTCAAGCACGTTCATATTATTTAGGTGATAACTTTGGTAGTGATCGATCTGTTGACAATACAATCATATAAGACATGTGCTCCTACTTAGAAATGCATAATGAAAAAATCAATGAGCATTTAGAGCAAAAGTGGTAGGCTATGAAGGATATATAGAGTAGAAGCTTAGATCGTACCCTTTTTGCGGAACACTTCCGTTAGATGGAGGCATTTTTTTTAAGCGATCAACCTTTTTATATCTCTTTAATGCCACTTGATAGATCTACTTGATATAAGTTGATTTTTTTTTTCTATTTGTACTGGTTGATTGAAACAATTAATACAGTACCATGTGCTAACTTCTCATACATACATATATATATCATCTATTAGATTTAATTTTAGCTTTTTTGTTTGTTAAGTCGTTGTTTTATGGATTATAATTAGATAATATAAAATCATTATAAAACTAAATAAAAAATTAAAAACAAAATAGTATTTTAAAATTTTTAAAAGCTAAGATAATTATCTCGTTATTGTTAAGCCTATCTTAATGATCGAGATCTGTCCTTATTGGTTCATCATTAAATATTTTTGATCCATCATTAAAGTAACAACATCCATGCCATTGCTTCATTTGTCATTATTTTTAAAAACAGAATTGTGTATGTCGTTATTTTAGTAATAAATCTTAAAACCGTTGAAAAAGAATCGCAACGATGATTTTAGCTATTAATTTTTTTCATCATCAATCTGTTGCTAACTAACTTAACGACAAAAAAATCCGTGCTTAAATTCCAATTCTTTTGTAGTGTAAACCTTAGCCTGAACATTTCTTTGATCCTTGATAAAAGTTATGAAGATAGGCAGACACTCATCATCCCTGTTTAGGATTCCACCAAACCCTCTTAGATCAAGCTGGAACTAGTAGCATATATATCTGATTATTTTACCAAAAAAATGAGAGACACTGTGTACAAATGCTTAGTTAGCTCCTAGTTGCGTGTTTGAGTGGCATCCTTCTTCAGAATCAGAGTCAGAGTCAGGGTTTAGGACACAATCTAATCCCTTTACTAGCCCTTCTCCCATTCCTAACCCCTCAAATTGTTCCGACTCTGATCAAGCTCCTGAGCCCTCTTCATTTCCTGAACCGTCTTTGGTTCCTGAACCCATTCCCTTAGCAAAATCCTTCGACTCCGATGATCCCTCCGACAGTCCATCTGAGTCAGCCTCTTCTTCCTCATCATTTTCCATGCGCCTCACCAAGTCGTTGCCCAAGTGCTGGCAGATGTTACTGTATCGGAGTTCAACAACGCCCAGGGAAGCGGAACTGCACAGGACACTGCCCAAGCTGAGCCATAGGCTGAATCCTTGTATTTTCTTCATTACTAAACGATACTGCTTTTGGCTGAATCTTGTCTTTCTCCATTGATTGAATAATACGTTGTGTTGAACTATTTTTGTTTAAGTTCATAGCCGAACTATTCTATCTAAGAACTAATTAGTCTCAGGACTGAGCACTGTGTTTGTCTCTTCCAGGCTAAACTAAGTTTTCTTCTGCTGGCTGAATCTTAACTGGCTAAACACTCTGCTTTGCTGATCTGTATTTTCCTTTACTGAACTGCGCTGCCCTGTGGCTGATCACTTATAGTACTGCACACTTGCACTTTCTTCTTTTGAGCACTAGTAAGCCCCACTTAACACTATTGTGCACTGCTGACACTAGGCTGAATACTTACGAGCACTACTGAACACTAGCTGAACTGTACTGGATGCCATGCTGAATTTTGCTGAACCATGTTGAGCATTACTGAACACCATGCTGAAATCCGCTGAACCATGCATGTTGATCATAAACAGCAATAATGAAGAAGATGGCTCAAAATTTTTCGAGCTCAACCAAATATAATGAGGTAAAAGAAAGTCTGATAAGGAGCACTCACTTGAAAATCTACTTAAGCCACAGTGCTCTACAGACGACTCCTATTCAAAACTTCTATTAAAACCCATTAAAATTTTCTGGATTCCAACGGGATGACAGGAACCTAACAAGGACAGAAACTATGCTTTAGCACTGGAAACGGCAAGGAGGCACACAAACTTTGCAAAGGTGGACAGCCCAAGTTTTGTCAGATCCAATTTCTAATAGACCAGGTTGGGTCTTCTTCTGCGAGACAGTAACCCTGTGGGAAACAGAATGGGCCGAGGCCCTGCTTTAGGTACCATTTCTGCCCCCCACGATTGTATCACCTCACCGACCATTAATGTAAAGCCAGAGTTATATTTTTTTTCTTTCCACGAATTAATGAAGTCCTTCAGTTTCAGGCCACCCAATTATCACTTACCCATTTTGGAGAAACATGACAAGGTAGTGCAAGTACAAGATTGTCACCATGAAGTTCTGTCTGAAGATGAAGCAAACAAAGGCTATCTTTGAGATTCTGGCCCCTCAAAATAAGGGTATTGCATTGCAGCCTTAGCAGGCATATCTAGATGCAATTGTACCAAGAAGAGAGCCCACAAGTTGCAGATAATGGAGCCGCAGAGCACAACTCAAAAGTCTCTCAGGTTTTCACTTTTCCCTTCTGTACCTTCTTTCTCTGCAAATTTGTTAGTGCTGTTATTGTTGTTGTTGTGTTTTCCTTCACTCACTCCCCGTAACATAGGTGCTTTTAGGTGTACTAGCTGAAGGCAGTCTTTGCTCTGATTTTCATCTGGAAAATAAGTAAACAAAAACTAAATATTGTATGAATACCAATTGAATCTTTGAATATAAGATGATAGCAAGAGCATGCTTTGCCCAATCTAGATAAGCTTTATTCAGAATGAATGAAAATTAGTAACTCTAGATATTGCATAGAGATGGACAGAACAGGTAAACATGAAGAGGTTTAAGCAACCTTACAGTTCAATAGAAACAAAATAACTTACTGAAAATTTTAAGGCATCAAAAGCCTAAAGCCTAAAGCTTGGCGAAAAAGGGGAAGAGGTAAACACAAGTAAAGGAGCAAAAGAAAAACTGACTGATGGATCATCGGAAATCCAGCCCTAAAGTTATTCTTTTTCAATTTCTTCTACTAATCATTAGTATGTATCATAATGAATTATGGTATGCACACAGTACTTTACTAAAGCTGTTTGTCTAATGAGGCCTTCTTGAGCAGGCCTGCAATGGTTGAAGGGATCTCTCAGATGGCTGGAAAGACCTTCTGCCAATGTGGTGAAGGCTGGACATGCATCATTACAAGGACTAAGGGGTCTGATGCCAGCAAGGCCTTGTTCAAATGTGGTGAAAATTGCACTTGTGTCATGTATGTTAAACACGACATGAACAATATTGATTAATATTTATCTTTAATTAACTAGGAATAAAAGGATTTAAGAAGAAAATCACTTAGTTTTAGATATTCGAAGTCAATAAACCCTACAGCATGAAACATAATATAATCCATGTTTTTGGCAGAGACAGCAGTGCCGCAGAAAGAAACCCAATTGTGCAGCAAAATCCAGAGACAATTGATGGGGGTGGTGCATATTGCAAGTGTGAGGAAGGGTGGAGTTGTCTCATCTCCAAGATCGCAGGACCTGACGCTAGCAAGTCCTTCTTTGAATGTGCTGGAAATTGCATGTGTGCAGCTGATGCCTGATGAACTTTGGAGGAGGGACTGCTTTTGTTTATATAACCATGTTCTGTGTGTGAATAATGTGATCAGTAAAGTCAGCCACCAATGTGTATAAAAGGATTTCTTGGTGTGCATCAATAACTCAGCATCTCTTGTAAACCAAAATTATTGAAATCATGTCATATAGGTTGATTGATTGAATAAGGAGCTATGAGAAAGCTCCCTTGCTACTGTAATATACATGGATTGTACCCATGGCTTCTTGGTAATATACTTATTGAATGTTGAGGGCATTTCTGGTTAACTTATCTACTCTTCTTGGGCTTGGATAATTTGGCCAAATAATGTAAGATAGATGTCTCTGGAAACTAATCAATCAGGCAATCAGGGATTGAAACAAAGCATCTTCAACTTTCTCTCAAATCAATCACTAGAGGAGGACACAAACAACTCAATATCATCAAGAAAACTGTGACCCTTAAGCCTATTCTCCTGCTTCATCCACTCTCTGCTCTCTTTCTCTCCATACTCCCTCAACCCGACTCTCCCTTTTCTCTCCCACAGCCTCTTCCCAAAACTCCTATGCGCGTAATATGCCTTGGCCTCCACAACAACGACACTGTTCCCTTCACTTTTTACTTGAACTGGGAGCCTCTCGTAGTGGCCGCATCTCGTTTCTTCCAACTCGTCCAGTCTGGCAAGTCCCCGAGTCGTCACTGCGTAAAGCTCGCCCCTGACTTGGTGGCCTGAACCGGGAAGGTTGATGAGATAAGGGATGCCATGGGGGCCCAAGACCAGCGGGTACGGGAGGTGCGTCACATGGAGACCAAGAGGAAAGGCATCCTCTTGGCGAATCAGATCCTGCATGAACTTGTCGTTCGCATAGCCTTGTTTCAGCGTGCCGTACGTGAAGATCAGGCTGCTATTGGTCGCAGTCATGACTTGCCCAAAGAGAGACATTAGCAAACCCAGATAACTTGTGAGAAGTCTTGGAAAGAACTCTGACTCTGCAACAATAAATAGACCTGACGACTACAACGGAGGAGAAAGATCAAGCAAAGTCTGAAGACTCTGAACGATATTCTCACATGATCATCTTTCCAAGTTTATTATGAATTGCCTGTGGTCCATTTGATCATTATCCATCTCTTCATTGAAACATGTTAAGACCCTGAACTTAGATCCCTCGTCTGGATTGGATTCTCAACAATCAAAGTGGACTTAACCCAATTATCAAGGAAACGGGCTCAAGTTCACAACACAACTATGGCCCGCCACATCAAAACATCCTAATACAAAAAGTTCAAACCCAACAAAAAAAGACCTTACTATAGTTATATTAAACATCGTAAATACAAAGTTAAAAAATATGTACATATTTGATCAATTTAGCTAGAAAATTTATAATCTTTACCCTGCTTATAAATACATCATATGTGACCTGAAAAGAAAGTGAGCAGCCACCATCTTGGAAAAGAAAACCTAGTGGCTTTTGCATTTTAGTATTTTATCTTGGCGTGAAAGCTTTCCAAGATCTACTGCCATGGCCTCTTATAATGACTTTACTTCCAACAACAACAACAACAGTGTTCCTGGCAATCAAAACTCTAGAAGTTTTTTTCTCTTTTCTACATCATTCAATTTTTAGTCAAGCTTCAAGCTTGACAGAAAAAACTATGTTATATGAAAGAACCAAGTATTAGCTTTGGCTAAAGGTAACAAAATAGAAGAATTCCTATTGGAAACAAAGACTTGGCCATTATCTTTCATTAATTCCACAAATGAAGAAGGAAAAGTAAAGGAAACAGAAAATCCTACATATCATGACTGGTCAGCAAGACCAGCTATTGGCAAGGCAAGCTGGTTAATGTCTATCATTTCTTTAGCCATATTCAATCAAATCAAAAAGACACTACCACGTATGGAATATGGTCAAGTGTTGAAAAATTATTTGGAACCAAATCAGGTCCAAATATATGCAGTTGAAGTCTACACTCTATTTTACAAATAAAGGATTAGCATCAATCACTGCATATTACAACTTGCTTAAAGGGATAGTTAACAGTTAGCCTCGATAGGTAACCAATTTTTGACTTAGAATTTGTTACTGCATTACTCACTCGAATAGGCAAAGACTATTATGTAGTGTCTATCAATGTTCAGTCTAGGGTCTGATGAGTTAATCTTACAAGAAATCTTAGCCTTGTTACTTAGCATTGTTATTGAGCCATGAATAAAGAATTGAATAATACAATCAAGAGTCATTCAACAATATGCACCCCATGGTCAATATAACGATGAACATGAACTGGAAGAAGGTTACTTCATGGAGGAACAGTAATAACAACTTCAATCGTGGCTGAACCAGAGGGAGAGGAAATGGCCAATGAAGAGGAAGAACCACAACCAGGCTAACATGCCAAATTTGCACTAAACAAGGTCAGATAGCATATGACTATTGGTATAAGTTTAAAGAATCTTTTTAAGCCCCTAACTATGGCAACAACAATGGAAATCAGAATCTCACCTGGCCACCACTGAATTCATAGCTGAGCCTGGTCAGTAAGCAATAGCGGAGCTTCCAGTCATGTCACTGCGGAGTTAGACAATTTGTGTCTAAGGTTTGACTACGCTAGTAAACAGAAGCTGGTCATTAATAATGGTCAAACTCTCAATATTTCTCACATAGGTCATACTTCTCTACCCACTTTCTTACTTAATGTCAATTTGCATCTTAAAAATATTTTGAGTACTTGCAATTTCTAAGAATCTTATCAATATTTCTCAACTCATATTTGACAATAAAATATTTGTGGTTTTTGATGACACTCATTGCTTTGTGAAGGACCAAGTAACCAAGAAAACGTTGCTGAAAGGTTAAGCAAAGGATGGTCTTTGCCTATTGCTTCCACATACTGTCACCACCAATCATCCTTTTAGAAATAGACCAGATAGCATCAAAGTAATTCAATGACCTTTCAATTCTTAATTAAGTCGAGGTAGTCCACCTTCTCTTTGTTTTTTAAATTCTATGTCAGTTTATACAAACCTATGGCATAAGCATTTTAGCCATCCATCAGACAGTTTTTAAGACTCTAAAAAGATCTTATACCACTTTTTCTAAAGTTAATACAAGTTCATTTTTCTATTCAGCAGCATGTGCAATTAGCAAGAGCCATATATTACCATTTTATCTTTCATAAACTAAAACTAAAGCACCCTTAGAATTAATTCACACGGATCTTTAGGGTCCATCACATTTCCCTTCTAGAGAAGGCTTCAAATACTATATCCATTTCATAAATGACTTTTCTAGGTATACATAGATTTACACTCTCCACGATAAAACATAAGCACTACCTGCCTTTATACATTTTAAGAAACAAATTGAAAAGATTCTAAACAATAGGATCAAAACACTTTAAAATGACTGAGGGGGAGAATATAGATCCTTCTTACTTTTTCTTCATCAAGAGGGCATAGCATTTTAGCATCCATGTCCACACATCAATTAAATGGAAAAGTTTAGAAGAAACATCAACACATCACTGAATTAGGTTTCTCCTCAGTCAAGCTTCATTAACTTTAAATTTTTAATGGGAAGCATTTCACAACAGTATAACTCATTAACGAGCTACCTACTCTTGTTTCGTCTAATAAATCCCTACTAGAGATACTCTTCAATCAAAAACCTGACTATATATTCTTAAGGACCTTTAGCTGCTCATGATCCACATCTTCGATCTTACAACAAGCATAAGATGGAATTCAAATCCACCAAATGTCTGTTTCTAGGATATGGTCCCAATTACAAAGGATATTACTATCTACACCCATCTGGATACTGTTATATCACTAAGAATGTTACATTTGATGAATCAGAATTTCCCTTTCACATTTTTTTTCTAACTCTGTTTCCTTTTCCTCAACTCACCCACCTCCTTCTCCCACCTCTATCTTTATTCAAACCTACCTTAATCCTATCCCTGGTGGAGATAATAATAGCAGTGACCTTCAACAACGTGTTTCTAGTTCTTTTCCTCTCACAAACACACCCATCCCATAACACCTCACTCCGTCTCTTCCTTTTCATCATCTCATACCTTCCCACTTCACTTAATCTTTACACTTTCTCTCTTCATTCACCTAATCCTACTGCCCCACCTATCAGAATCCCTCCTATGGGTCATCTTATGATCACTCGAGCAAAGGCCAGGATTTTTAAACTCAAAATTTTTCTTATCTCTATCACATGACCATCGCTTCTGCCCACTTCTATCACTGATACTTTTGCTAGTCCAGTTTGAAAATTAGCCATGCAAAATGAGTTTCAAGCGCTTTTGCATAACAAAACATGGAAATTAGTGCCTCATTCACCAAACCAAAAGGTACTTGACAATAAATGGATCTTCAAAGTCAAATATAATTTTGATGGTAGCCTAGAGAGACACAAAGCCAAACTAGTTGCCAAGGGCTTTTAACATTTACCTCGCATTAATTACCTCGCATTGACTTTGCATAAACTTATAGCCTTGTTATCAAGCCTTCCACTAGCAAAATATTACTCTCTATCACTATTTTTAAAGGCTAGCATGTCCAGCAATTAAATGTGCACAATGCCTTCCTCAACTGTCATCTTCAAGAGATAGTTTATATGACTCAACCACCTGGATTCATTGATCCTATTCATCCACACTATGTTTGCAAACTTCACGAAGCTTTCTATGGACTCAAACAAACACCCAGGGCCTAGTTTCACAGCATCAAAAGTCATCTACTCAATTAGGGATTCTTCAACTCTTAAGCAGACAACTCACTCTTCTTTTTCCTCTCAAGTGAATACTGCATTTATGTTTTATTATATGTGGATAAAATTTTGGTCACTAGTAACAATCCTGTTCTCATTCAAAAATTCATCTCAAAGCTCAATCATAGGTATGCTCTCAAAAACTTGGATCTTTACATTATTTTCTATGCATCCAAGCCTCTCATTCTTTTCAAGTCCTATTTTTCATGCAATCCAAATATACTCAAGAGCTTCTCAAGTCCCATAATATTCACCTCTTAATACCTCATCCTATTTTTATCTCCACTGGCCTTCCTCTTTCCATGTACTCTAGCTCTCCTTTGCCTAATCCCACGCAATACCATCAATTAGTTAGCTCTTTTTAGTGTCTCACCCTCACATGTCCTAATATTTCCTTCATTATGGACAAACTAAGTCAATTTCTCCATTCCTCCCCACCAGTCGTTGGCAAGCATGCAAACACTTGCTCAGATACCTTCGAAGGACCATTAATTTCGATCTCTTCTTTCAGCTGACCTCCACTTTTCAATTAATTGCATTCTCTGATGTAGACTAGGCTTGTTGCCCTGACGATCGTCGATCGATAATGGACAATGTATCTATCTAAGGAACAATCTAATTTCCTAAAGTTCTAAGAAACAACCAATGATGGCTCGATCTAGCATAGAATTCGAATATCGAACCTTAGCTCATGCTATTATTGAACTAGCTTGGATCAAATCCCTAATCCATGAGACAAAGCTCTTACTTGATCATTGGGCAATGCTCCGGCATGACAATCAATGGGCAGTGGCTCCGTAGTCAATCCCATGTACCACGCTCGAACTAAGCACATCAGGGTTGATGTTCACTTCGTCAAAGACCATATAGCGCATGGAGCACTCAAGGTCAACTATATCCCGTCGTTGGAGTAAATCGCCAACACCCTCACCAAACCTTCGTTGCAAATATCCTTCTGTTAATTTCTGTGCAAACTTTGGGTCAAAGATTTTCCCATTAGTTAACACCCTAAACTTGGATCCCTCATGTGGATTGGATTCTCAATAATCAATGGACCTAACCTAATTATCAAGATAATGGGCTCAAGTTCACAACACCACTATGGCTGTACCACATCAAAACATCCCAATACAATAAGTCCAAGACCAACAAAAAAACAAAAAAAAAGCTTACTTAGTTATATTGAACAATGTAAATATAGAGTTAAGAAGCCTGTACATAGTTAATCAATCTGATTAAAAAATCTATAATCTTTACATTACTTATAAATATATCATATAGAGCCTCAAAAGAAAGAGTGCAGCCACCATCTTGAAAAAGGAAACCTAGCAGCTTTTACATTTTTATTTTTTTTCTAAACACTGACAAAAACAAAGTGAAGGAGATAAAAAAAGAAAGAAAGATTAGGACTTCAAGATGAAGGATTGTCTTGTTTTTTCAGTAAAAATACCAGAGTGACTAGCAAAAGCCGGAAAGACGAAGGTCAAGCAGGCCGAGCTTACAAAGTTGCTGACATTACTTGGTCCAACTATTCCAAGTAGTTCATACATTACTTATTGAGACATGCTCAAATAAAAGAAAATCTAGCACATACATAAATCCAGAAATAGTTGATACAATACATTAGCCATTATGGAGAGTAAAGCTCCCTAATCTTCCACTGGCCTGATCCTATTAATAAGGATATATTAGTTTACTCAATTATTCAATGGGGAGAGTGGGGTGCTCTTGATCATGGGTAAGGGGTTTAAACAAATCAAAGATTCCACCAATTTTGTGGTTATTTATATATCTACAGTGAGATGCCTTAACAGTGTGGTTAGATTAATCAAACCTCCCCAACCAAAAGATAAATGTCTATTCAATCTTTATAACAAAGATAAAAGGAAAGCAAATAGAGGGACATCACTCACCCAACCAATAAAGCCAGAATTAGGTTCATATCTTTAATTCCTTAGGGCTCCATAAAAGTTTTATATGTTTCAATGATTTGGAGAAAGACGACAAGACAAAACTGCAAGGACAATAATGTCACCAAGAAATTTTGTCTGAAAATTAAGCAAACAAGGGTATCTTTGACAGTCTGGTGTCTCAAATGAGGTCTTTATATTGCAGCCTGGGTAGACCTGTGGATGCAACTATACCAACAAAAGAGCACCCACAATGGAGACTCAAGGCAGCACTCAAGAGCCTGTTAGGTTTTCACTTTCTCCTTCTCTATAAATGTAGTCAAAGTAGACTAACTTCATAACAGATGCTCTTATCTTATACAACTTACAATTATTTTATAGTTTCATCACCATGCCTTTGATGAGTAAATATGCACTGCAAGAGCATGCATTGCAGTACCATAATGCTGTTTTGTGTGCTTGAGCAGGTCTAAGACAGTTGAAGGAAGCTCTACAATGGTTGGAAAGGCATACTGTAAGTGCGGTGAAGGTTGGACATGCACCATCACAAGGACCGAGGGGCCTGATGCTGGCAAGGTGTTCTTCAAATGTGGCGAAAATTGCTCTTGTGACATGTATGTTAAACACAACACAGTACAAAGATTATTAGCTTCTTTGTTTTCAATAAACTAGAAGTGATGAACTATGATGCTTGCTAATGCCTAACTATTCCGGCAGAGATGATAGCCCTGCAGAAGCAAAATCAATCTTACAGAAAAGTCTGGACAAAGTTTATGGAGTTGCATACTGCAAGTGCGGCGAAGGATGGACCTGTGTCATCTCCAAGTCTGAAGGGCCTGATTCGGGCAAGGCTTTCTATGACTGTGCCGGCAGTTGCACATGCACAATTGGCGTCTAAGCAGGAAGCATCTGCGCATATGTAAAGGATTGTGACTAAATATATATGTTATCAGTAGCCTCTGCAGGGAATATGTCCCAAAAGGACTGTGTGGGTGTGCATCAGCGACCCAGCCAATGGAATGATGTGAAGTAGGTTTTATGGTTGTTAAGCAGCTATTAGAGGCTTTCATGCTTCTGGAATACATATGTGGATGTCACCTATTGTCTGTTTGTAATATAATGGGAGTTTCAGATTCATCATCCTGATTGCACACAAAGTCTTTGCTTTCTGGGATGAGTACAAACAGCATCAATATGCTCACATAGTATATCCCTTATCATTCAAAAGAAATGTTATTATAATCAACATGTCGCAGAAAATAGTGATGGGCATATATGATTATGAGTTATGGGTCTTACTTACTGCTGAAAACCGAAAACTATTGCAAGGAGCCATTTGGTTGTAAGTTATATAATCATATCTTTTTGTGTCACTTGTTTGATCTGAAGTTGATATTACTAACTATTAAGCCCAATAGCTTAGCATAAGCCTCCTTTGGGCCTTACCATATTTCATTATCATACAATTGCTACATGATAAAGTTACATATTTCATTAAAGTTGGAATGAAGTAATATGTGAGACATTCCCTTACAGAAATTTATGCCAGAGATGCATCTGGATAGAGATGTCAGCAAGGAAACCAATGGGCTTGAAGAAGTTGTTGGAAGAGTGCTGTCTTTAGATTCTGTTTGTGAAGTTGATGGGTGAGATGTACACATCTTTTTGGGTTATTTGTGGAGCTCATTTGGAGGCTAATGAGGTTGGCCTGGCACCACAAAAAGAGGTAGAAAAGAAAAGGACAAAAGTGGCTGTCAGATCATACAAAATATCATTGAAATCCATTAAATCGAGTGGCACTGAGGCAAATACCAAGCAGGCCCAATATCTTGCCTGGTTTCTCGTTAGCTCTTGTCCAGAGGCCATAAGGCAGCTAGTACCTCACTGACCCATTACTTGCCCGACCAATTGAAATACGAAATATCGAGTCCCATGGTTAAATTGTTTCTTTTTAACATCTGGCAAAATTAAGGTCATGACAAGAGCATTCTAACCGAGAAGCCTTTAATACAAATCTTATGACAATGTACTTACTTTGTGATATTGCTTTGGGAATAGGATCGACTTAAGCCGACCAATGTATTATTTTTCATATTCGATCCGTTTTTAATTAGTTTTGAAAAAATTTGATTAATTTAATTTTTAAAATTTTTAAACCGAACTAATCGAATTAATCAAATACTTAATCCTAAGATTGAGTATGCAAATATTCTTTAATTGTTTTGACTTGAGGTGACTTCTTTTGATTAATTGGAAGGACAAATTTTCAGATCAATCTATTAGTTACTTTCAATATAAAATTTATATAAATCATGCATAAATCTATTAAAACCATAATTTAAGTAAAAGCAAACAATAGTGTAAAAGAGAAAGAGTAACCACTAAGAAACATCCAGTAATAAGTCACCTCTTTGCCGGTCAAGTGGCAGTCAACTACACTGATAGCCCCTTTGCTCTTAGACCGTTGTGTCCCAAACTCCACCTTGCAGTCCTTGTTGCGAGGACTCCCTGTTGGCCCCTTTGTTAGTCTGTTCTTGCTCTTCTTTTGCTTTTTCTTTTTCTTTTTCTTTTTCTTTCAGGTTGATAAATTATATTCTTTAAAAAAAAAAAAGAAAAGCAGCAGTTATGTACTGCTTGGTTGTAAAGGAAGCAAAGATCAAGATCATCCATCTAACTTTAGATCTGATATGATGGCTTAACAGACGCCATTATTGTATAAATTTCTTTAGGTGATGGACTGATTAGTTTGTTGGAGTTGCTAGCAGTTGATTGTGAATAAATCAGACATTATTTGTTTCTACTCAAGGGAACATTGATAATTGTACTTTTCCAATATTATGCACACGAAGAAAAAAAGTACCAATACCATGCCAATGACCCTCAAGCCCCCTCGATGCACTAATTTTGTATACTTTACTTTAAATTAAAGTTTTTTTGTGTCGGTGCATACACAATTAATTAATTAATTAATTGCTTAATTAATAGTGATGTACATGATTTCACATGTTTACTATTTCATATAATAAGATGTTGAAGTGAAACTCTTGAATTTGTAACAATTTTAGCCCTCCAATTTCAAATTGCATGAAATTTAATCCTCAAATTATATGAAATTATTTTCAAAATGTTATGATATAATCATTTTTCTCCAATTTCCACGGAAAGAAAGAACAGAAAACATGTTTTTGCTCTTAATTTAATGTATTAATAAACATAACCAAAATAGAGAAAACTAAAAGAGAAAAAGAAGAGAAAGGCTAGAAATGTTTTTCATAATTAATAATTTTCTTTATTTATTTCTTTAAAATTTATGCTTTTACAACAAATAAAATATAAAGATAGCACTGCCTCGTAGTTGAAAGTTTTAAGAATGAATTATTCGTAATACCCTTAGCCTGCATATATTCCGCTTTTTTCACGTCTTTTTCATAAATTTTAAATTATGATACCTCTTAAGATATTTTGAATCTAGTATTATGCAAAGAGTCAAAAGCTCGATATAACGCTAGTAATATGGCTCTTGGACGATGTAATATACAAAAATTCAGCTCAAGGATTAATTATTGTGATATATATTTTAAACTTTGGCTCATCATATTGTAATTCTAAAAATCTCGTACACAATATTAATCGTATTACAAAATTTTAATTTAAAACAACTTTTACAAAAAAATATTAATAATAAGATTTAAATTAAATTAAATTATCATATGTATATAATTGATTTAATCGATGTATTAAAGTTTAATTAAGAAATAATATATATTTTTTAATTTAATTGTATAAAAAGATATGCATTTTACTCATAATCTCAAAACGATACTTGTAAAAAAAATTATATCTATTTAAAATTTATGTGTTTGTTAAATTTTCGGAATGAGATTTTTGTTTATAATTTTTTAAAATATTTTTGACTTTGAGCATATGTGTGCATATAATTTTTATTTATGTAATTATCTTAATATTTTTTAAAAATACTATAAAAAATATTTTTTTCATCAAATTTAAGTAAAAACATGTAAAATATATTTTTTTAATAAAAGAAAAACACATCATTTTTATTTATTTTGATAATTTTTAAAAAAATGGTAGGGTAATTATACAAATAAAATTATACATATTATATATATAAAACCATAAATATGAATGAAAATTATAAATCAATTAAAGTTTACGTTAAAAATATAATAAAAATATAAATTTTAAATAAATATAACTTTTTATGGTGCTGACTTGAAATCATAAATAAATTACAAATATTTTTTATGTAATTAACTCTTAATCTTAATAATCATGATAAATTTATGTAGTTTCACTTCTACAGTTATGATAATCAAGTTTGATCAACCAAACCATAACAAAACAAATGGTTCAATGTCAAAGGTTTTAAATAGTTTATAAGGCCAAGATAATTATCAATCCTGATTTACATAATGGATAAATATTTAAAAAATAAAATTACCATGTAAGCTAGATAGGTTAAGCTTCCACACGTGGTGATGGATGCTATCTGCATTGAAATTAACGAGAGGTGGTAAATCGTGCACGTGCGTATGCGTGCGTATGAGTAGCTGCCTAACAAGAAAAAGTTGAATCACCGATGTTGTTTGTTTGTTGATGGTCCACACAGAAAGATAGAGAGAATGAACCAAATTGAACATTTGACCAAAAAATGAATGCTAAAGGAAAAAGCATAAGATTTTAGTAGACGACCAAAAGGAAGACAACAACTTGACGTATAAGGTGGGGCATCAAGGTGGGGATTAACCCACATGCCTTGTTTCCTCCCCAACCCGTCTCCTCATGCGCCCTTTTGATTGGAATACCAACTTTATTTTCATGTTTTGGATAAATGGGTGCTTACTGTTTCTTGTTGTTTTTCCCCACTTATTACGTGAGGTGGGTATTGATTTACCAAAGGCAAATTAATTTAAGCATGAAGATATTGTCATGTACTATTATATAATGTAGAACAATTTTTAATGTACAGGAGAGATTAACATGCATGCTTGAAAGAGAATGGAAGTAATTGGCGACCCATTGAAGGGCCGCGAGGGTTTTGGGGGGGGGGGGGGGGGGGGGGGGGGGGGGGGGGGGGGGGGGGGGGGGGGGGGGGGCTTGTGGCTTGAACGGGGCAGGAGCAACTCAATTAGTTTTGGGGGAGAGGGATAGATGAGAATGCAAAAAGGATTGTGTTTTGTAATGCTTTGCCTTTGCCTGTACATTGCATCTGACAAATAACATTCCCATATCCAGAGGGACAACACCCAATATTTCTTATTTAATTTTTTATGGGATGCGAGGGCCTCCTGTCTTGTTTCCATCAACATGCACCTTGGATTTTTACCCAGTTCGTATCTATGTTTGTGCATGAAAATGAACCAACATACAAAGAATCAACACGAAAGTCTATGAACTTTATTTTTATTCATTTTTTTCCTTTTGTTTTTTAGTAAACTTTGTTTTGTGCATCTGCCTAATCGGAATATTACAGAGTTTGAATCATGCCATTACAAAGTCCCACTGATATCTTTTATCAATTTCTGCTAAGTAAGAAAATAGAAAAACATAAAGAATGGTGTATTATTTCATAGATTTAGATTATTATGAAAATAATATATTATTCAAAATATTTCATCAAGAGCTTCAAAATAAAATCAATATTTAATGTATAATATAATTTATTTAAATTATTAATATTAATTAAATATTTGATTAATGATCAAATTAGATATGATATTAACAATATTGTTTAGAAATATATAAAACATTATAATTATTTAAAAATTATAATATAAATATTTTGAGTTTTAGATGAATATACTAAAAATAAAATCTACTCCAATTAAAAGTATAACTATAATAAACATAACAACATATTAACGATTACAATATAAACTCAAATTATAATATTGATTAAAATTAAATCACTCCAACAATAATTAACTAACCCTAAAACTATTTAAAAGCTAGAAAAATTATATTTACCTTCCTCTTACATGATCAAAATATTATTCAAAGGCATTAGATGATCCACTTACTGACCAACTTCTTTAAATTACTGATCTCAAGCTCCTTTTGCATAAAATTCTCATTTGTTCATTTTAAATAGTATCATGTAATATTATATCTTTTACAAAATCAACATTTTGCTATAAAATTTGGTTTACTCCCTATTTTCTCACAATTTCAACTTTTTTACCTTATTTTAAGCTCGTACAAGTTAGAGCCCAACATTTTTTGGATGGGATGAAAATTTTGTTTTTTGCATAGAGACACCATTTTCTTAAATAATTTGTTTGAGTATTTTGTTTCTTATTTCATAGATTTAGATTAAAATCTTTTTTTCATCCAATGGTTCATATAAGATACGTTGGATATTGTCACATTTTTTGGAGTTCATGACACACTTCGAACGTTGTGTGACAATATCAAATGTTATGTGATAGACCTTAGATGTTGTGTGATTTGAAATAAATGACCTAGATTGAAATCATTTTTTTTATTCATAATTCATAAAAGATACATTGGATATTATCACATTTTTTGGAGTTAATAACACATGTTGTATGTTGAGTGACAAACCTTGAATGTTATGTGATTTGAAATAAACGATTTGGATTGAAATTACTTTTTCATCTAAGATATATACAAGATACATTGAATATTGTCACATTTCTTAGAGTTCATGACATACCTTAGATATTGTATGATTTGAAATGAATGGTTTACATTGAATAACTTTTTTCATCCAATGGTTCTTACAAGATACATTGGATATTGTCACATTTTTTCAAATTTATGACATAGCTCAAATATTATGTGGCATACCTTAATGGGATGTTTGGTTCATGGAATAGAATAGAGGAATAATAGAAAATGTATTCTTTAGGAATAGAAAAGAGAAAGGAATATAAAAGAATAAATATTATTATGTTTGGTTTATTGGAATTGAATAAAGTATGAAATCATTTTTATGTGTTTGGTTCATCAAAAAATAAGATAGAAAAGTAATTAAAGCAAGTTTAAAAGACTAGTATATCCTTCAACTAAATTAATTATAATTTAATCAATTTTTATTAAAATAATATTAATTAATAAATATTTTTATAATAATAAATTATTATAAAATAATATTAATTAAATAACATACTAATAATTATTTTTGTTTTTAAATATTAAAAATTAAAGTTAATATTAATTAATATTTTAATAAAAGTAATATTTTTTATTTTTTGGTAAATTATTTAAAAAATAAAAATATTATTATTATAAAAATAATATTAACTAAATAATATGTTAATAATTATTTTTTATTTTTAAATATTAAGATTATAAAATTAAATTTAATATTAATTAATATTTTAATAACAGCAACTTTTTAAATGTTGGCTTATGGTGTAGCAGCAAATGCAACTAATGAAAACACAAAATTTACAAAATTTACAATAATTGAAAGTATGAAAACATTTGCTTCAATTATTGCGGAGGTCTTCGGAGAGTATCATTTAAGAGTAATGAATTGCAAGGCTGCTTAAAATTGGTAAGAAACATGGATATCTTGAATGTTATGGAGTTTAGATTGTATCTATTAAAAGTGAAAAAATTATCCTACTATTTAGGCAATGCAATACAGTGGACGCTGTAAATACTGTACTATTATTATCGAGGTTATAGCCAATTATGATTTGTGGATTTGGCATGTATATTTTGGCTTGCCTAGTTTTAATAATGATATTAATATATTGGAGGTATCCTATTTGTTTGCCAACCTTGCTAAAAGTATAACACCTCTAGCTGATAATGTCATTAATGAAAATGAGTACCACATGAGTTATTATTTAACCAATAATATATATCCTAAATAGTCAACACTCTTAAACAAACAATTGATGATCCTTAAGGTCCCAAAAAAAAAAAACTGTGAAGATACAAAAAGCATGTAGGAATGATGTTGAACATGCTTTTGGAATTCTCTAATCATGGTTTGCAATAATTCAAGGACCTACGCATCTTTTTTTTAAAAAAAAAATTATACTCCATGATACAATGATATCATGTATAATAATATATTATATGATTATTGAGGATGAAAACAATCTTGATTCTGACATTGAAAACTGAAGTCAAGCATTAATCCCGGGGGTTAAGGTGGTAATAAATGAAACAACTAGGTTTCAAGAATTATTTGCTCGACATAGGTAAAGAGGCTCATTTTGCACTTTGTGTGATAAATTAATTGAGCATTTATGGAATTACCATGATAATTTAGAAAACTAAATATTAGAATATGTTTGTAATTTTATTTTCTCTTGTAATAATTATTTAAAGAAATTATAATACCAATTTAAATCGTTTATTTTAAATCACTTTATCAAAAAAAATTATCATACATTATCTAAGAAATGTTATCAACTCAAAAATAATTAAGTGAAAACTAAGTGAAAAAATATAGTTTAAAAAATTAGATTGAAAATTTATTAGTTTAAAAAAAATTACTTTAAAATGTAATTAACTATATAATATCCATTTGTTTAAAATAAATTAATTAAAAAATTTAAGTCAAATTAATTATTTTATTATTTTAAATTAATTAATTAATATTATAGCATATTTAATATTATTAAAATCACATTTGTGACACCAATTTAGTATAAATAAATTAGAGATAAAAAAATTTAGTATTGAAATATTCTAAAAAGATTCTTTTTAACGCCAAAATGATGTTAAATTTGGTACCTAGGATTGGAGATGTCGTATGTACTTTTACAAGTTAGATAGCAACACTAGATTAATTGATTTTATTTGCTAATGTGAACTATGTGAGCTAGTTGTTAACCCATGCAATCTTGTGTGCTTGCACAGCTGGTTGCGTAGTTATTCAACTAAAAGGGAAGTCTTCTATCTCATCATGTAATAATCCTAATATGATATCTATGCTCTTCTTAGTTTTCATCTATGCCATTTCAACACAAAATAATATTATTTTTCATATTTTATTATTAGCAGTATTATTCTTTATCTAATCATATTAGTGTGCAACACTAAGGACAATGGTTACTAGGTATTTTATTTTTTCTCGTACTTTCTGGTTAAATCTTTCTTCTTGCGTTCTTGTGCTAGGTTTTACATTATAGTTGTAAGCTTAAGAACAGAGAGAAATAGATAGCAAAAGAGTTTTCTCTTTATTATTTGAATGAATCTTATTTTTAACTATTAAAAAACGCCATCAAATAATAAAGATGACTTAACTAATTAGACTAATTTGCCTGTCATCTTAATCAACTAATTAGTTAATACTTATTAACGAACTAATTGATGTTTTAGATTCTCATATTTCCTTTTAAGATGGATTATGAACTTTTCGAATAAGTATCTTGAATAATAATGGCAAAGAAAAAGTGAGAGCCTTAGTGAAGATATTTGCAAGTTAGTCTAGGACTAGATATAGAGAATTTTGATGGAGTCATCAATAACCATATCCCTAACTATGTGACAACCAACTTCAATATGTTTGGTATGTTCAAGAAAGGTAAGATTAGAAGTTATGTGGATGGCAGACCAATTGTCACACTATAGTAAAGATGGAGCAAAATAAGAACTTGGAAGTCACTTAGCGACCATCAAAGCTAAACCAATTCACTGGCTGTAATAGTTAAGGTCTTATATTTTGCTTTGGTAAAGCTACAAGAGATGTTAGTTTGCTTCCTAGCTTGCTAAGAAACAAGTGAATCACTACAGAAAATGTAAGAGCTTATAACAAAATGTCTAGTATCTAAACAAGAATGCCTTCAATTAGAGAGTAGTAGAAGCATAAAAAAAAAAAAAGGCCTTCGTTTGAATAGAAGAAAAAGAAGAAGAGAGGAATAAACCTTGACTAAGATGATCTTTAAGATAATGTAACAAATAAAAAATAACCTTAGGATGAAGAAATTGGAGCTAAGATCAATATTAGTACATAACGAACAGATATTTGGTCTAAAAAGGGTGAGATGAAGGAATCTGCTAATGAGCTTTAATAAGAGAAGCTTCTAGCAATAAGTTATCAATACCAGCACCAAAATGGAGATTAGGGTCCATGAAAATTGAAGTAGACTTGTAAGCAAGATAACAACATCTTCAAGAAACTAATGAGTATATTAACTTTAAGAAAGCATAATTCATTTTGCTGAACATGCAATTTCCAAACCTAAGAAGTATTTCGAGCAACCTAGATCTTTCAACTAAAACTGACTATGAAGGAGAGCTTTAATGAACTAAGAAGCTGAGAACAAGGAGAAGTGAAAATGTCTTCAACATAAACTGCTAGGAAATAAAGTTTAACCTAGATCGTTTATTAAACAAATAGTAATCTACCTTAGATTACACAAACTTATTCTAAATAAAATAATTTGACATAATTCAGAGCATTATTGCCTAGATTGTTTCCATCTATACTTGTTGAGCTTACAAACAAGCATATCTCCCAATCTAAAACACATTCCCTTATGATCATAACCAAGTCAAAGATCTATATAGGCTTTTTAACATAAACCTAATTGTTAATGTCTAATTAATCTAATTGCCAATGTTGACTAGCAACAAGGGCCAAGGGAACCTTGATAGTAACAAACTTGGCACTAAAGAGAAAGTCCCTATGAAATCATATCTCTCTAGTCATATGTAGTCTTTAGTTACTAATTGAGCTTTATGATAAGAAATAACTCCATCTAAATTGTCTTTAACCTTATAAAACCATTTATTACTAATGGAATATCTACTTATAGGTAAAGGGATCGGTTTTGTCTAGGTATGATGTAACTTCATCTCATCCAATTTAACCTTCATTACATCCATCCAATGAGCATTTGAAATTGTTGGGTGATAAAATTGTGGTTTTGGTTGACAAAACATAGACAGGACAAATCATTTATGTGAATTTTATAGAGAATCATAGGAAATATAGTTAGAAAAAGGATAAGAAAATGAAGGAGAAGGTGGTAAGTCCTACTTAATGAACATACTATAATGAAAGTTTTAGAGATAAGTGGAAGGTTTAATGATCTTGATGAATCATCTCATAAGAAAATTAGCAATGTCTTTCATATTATAGCTAGTTCAAAAACTAGAGGAAGTGTAGTACTACCATGAGGTATAACATCAAAAAATAGGCTAGTAACAAGAGTGCTTTAAATAGACGCAATATTATTGGAAATGAGATAGATCAGTGTAAAATTAGAAGCTAAGGTGTTTTAAATAGAGAAAAAGGCAAGATTACATTAAGAAAAATGTTAGTTAATTTATTTAAAGGAATGAAAATATGAGAAAAAAAAGTTTGTTCATAAAAATGAACATCTTTAGAAATAAAGAATTGCTTAAAGAATACATCATAAAGCTTATAACTTTGGATACCTAAAGGATAACCAAAAAAGACATAAATTCTTAAACTAGGTTGGAATTCTTTTTTATGAGTAGAGAGTATGGAACCAGGAGCAAGCCATCCAAACACTCTAGTGTAATCAGTAAGAAACTTATAAAGGACTTCATATGGAGTCTTATTCTTCAACAAATGAGAAGATGTTATGTTAATAAGAAAGATTGAATTGGGAACACAAACAAATCAAACTAGAATTGAATAGGCACTTTGGGGTGAAAATATGATGCTCTAGTAACATCAAACAAATATTTTTATTTTTTCTATATTAGATTTTGTTGTGGCCTCTTAATAAAGGAAAATAGTAAAGATTTCATGTAAAATTTCTATAAAAGTAACTCTCTAGCATTGTCTAATCTGAATAACTTTATTATAGTATTAAAATGAATGGATAAACAGTGAAGAACTTTGGAACAACCATTATAACATGTGTAAGGAAATATCATTTACCTAAGTAAGGAAATATCTATGGCCAGAATGAGATAGAACATGGTAAGTCCCCCATATATCATAATGAACTAGGTTAAAAGACTAATGAGATAAATGATTATGAGGTCTAAAGGTGTTAAGCTTCAAAAGTATAAACTTATAAAGAAAAGGGAAAAAGCTAACTTGCAGGGAAGAAAAGAATGAAATATTAATGTCTTTCTTACTCCTAAATTACGTATATGACACATCATCTAACTAACACTAATTAACTTTAATACACACCTCTTAAGATGGACTGTGGATGTTCTTAAAGGCATCTTGGACGAAAGACGAACTACAGAGATAAAAGACAAAGGCTTGATAAACACACCTGTTAACTGAGCTGATGAAGGAATAGGTAAGAGCTAAGAGCTTGATAAAACTAACCACAAACATATCATGAACAGTATGACAATCAATTTCAATATATTTTATTCATTCATGCAAAACTAGATTAGTTGCAATATGACTTGCAGCTTGATTATCACATAAAAGAAAAGTAGGAAAGGTAGCATAAACATGAAAATCTCTGAGTAATTTATGAATCCACATGATTTCATTAGTAACAGCCATAGCCTTATATTCAGCTTCAACAGATGAATGTGAAACAACGGTTTATTTCTTGGTTTTTTAAGAAATTAAAGAATCACCAATAAAGAGTGCAAAATCTAATAATAAAGCAATGAGAATCTGAGCATGCAACTAGAATCACTGAATGCCTTCAACTGAAAAGTTGAAAAAGTAGATGACAAGAAAAGACCTTGTGCTAAGGAATTTTTCAAATAACGAAGGATATGGTGAGCAGTATGAAGAAGAGGAAATCATGGCTGTTCTAAAAATTGACTCAGCCAATGAACAATAAAAGTGATATCGAGCCATGTAAGTATGAGATACAATAATCAACCAATGAGTTATTAGAAATAAAAGGATCAAGAAGAAGATCACCCTCAAAATTAGTGATTGTCACCTTAAGATCCATAAATGCCTTAGCTAGTTTGTAATCCAGATATCCAGTATCATCAAGCAATTAAAGAGCATACTTTCGTTCAAAGACAAGAATGCTATGTCATGACCTTTTAATCTCTAGACTAAGAAAATATTCGGAGAGCCAAAAGTCTTTAAGCTTGAAATGAGATTGTAAAGATTGCTTGATGGTCTGAAGAAGCAAAGGATCAAGACCTACAATAACAATATCATCTACATAGACAAGAAGAGCATGAAGGTAGAAACAGAACCCTCAATAAAAAAGAGTAATTTGACTTCGAGATAGTGAAACCAAGTTGAAGAAGAGTATGAAGAAACTTTAAATATTATTGTCTCAAGGCTTGCTTGAGTCCATAAATGGACTTGGTGTAGTTTGAAGACTTATCTTGGACCAACTATGGTAGTATACTTTGAAGGCTAATAACAGGATGGCAAATCCATGTATACTTCTTCAAAGAAGTCACCATTAAGTAAGGCATTGTTGACATCTAGTTGGATCAAAATGCCAACTTTGCATACTAGCTAAAGCCAACAGAACCTGCACTATAAAACCCTTTGCAACAAGGGATAATGTTTCCATAAAATCCAAACCTTCTTGTTTGGCAAAATCCTTGATAATTAGACATGCCTTGTATCTATCAACAGGACCATCAACATTATACTTAATCTTATAAACCCATTTATAACCAATGGTATGCATACCTAATGGAAGAAATGTCACAATCTAAATCTCATTCAATTCTGTGGCATCAAGTTTCTCTTTCATGGTAGCTCTCCGCTCAGGATATTTAACAGCCTGATGTTAACATTGTGGCTCAGACACTATAGACATATGGAGAATAAAGTCCTTATAATTAGTAAACTGTGAACCATAGGAAAGAACTTTATGCAAAAGATATGCTACATTAACAGATGAATCTGTTGACCTTTGATTAAGAAGGTTGCAATGATAGTCTTACAGGTATGATGGAGGTTTAAGAACTCTGGTAATGCACTTGAGTTATATCATGGGAGCATCTAACATATCATGTGTATTGGGATCAATTGAATCATGACTTGAATAAGGATTTGTTGAAGTAATTTTCTTTAGAACATCACTCGACTTTACTATTGGAATTAGAATTATTAAGTCTTGAACTAACATAAAGTTTATTAGAGCAAGAAGGCACTAGTAATACAAGTTCTAGGAAAGGATTAATAATTTCTTTCATTGGCTTCACTTCATGAAATGGGAACACAGCTTCGTGAAATACCACATCGTAGGAAACTACAATTTGTTTCGTGTTTATATCATTCAATTTATTCCTTTTGAATCTAGGTGGGTAGCCAAGGAACTCACAAACCCAAGAATGAGGCATAATGAGCTACTAATATGGAAGAAAATGCCAAACAACAAAAGACTTTCATCTTGGAATAATCAACTATAGTTTTGTAAAGAAGTTCATAAAAGGCCTTGTCATTCAACAAAAGTGTAAGTGTTCTATTAATTAAACAAGCAGCAATGAGCACACATTCTATCTAGAATTTTATGGAATCCTAGATTAAAAGTATAGAGCTTTGGCTACATTTAACAAGTGTTGATGTTTTCTTTGTACAACTAAATTCTATTGTGGTCTTTTCACATAAGACATTTGATGCAAGACTCCTTTAGATTGAAAATTTTCATGAAGATTTAATTATTTAACATTATCAAAACAAAAAAACTTAATCTTGGCACTAAATCGAGTCTCCACCATGTTGAAAAATCTAGGAATGATAGCATGCACGTCAGACTTATTCTTAAAAAGATATACCTATGTAAATGAATGTAATGATCCATCAAAGTTAAGAAATAAAAAAGCCATTGTACGAAATAATATGATTCGAACCCCAAATATCACAATGAACTAAGTCAAAAGGTTGTCTCGACATATGATAATGTGATTCAAAAGGTAATCTTTTTTGTTTAGCTAAAGGACACACGTAACAAGGTTTATCTCTATCTAGTTCAACATTATCTAGTAGTAACTATTTCTGCAATGTACACAATCTTTTAGAAAACAAGAAACGAAGTGGCTTGTGCCAACTTTGTGCAGAGACTTTATTAACAACAATAATAGTACTTATGCTTGATGTGTCTAAAACATACAAGCCTCCAAATTGATTACTGATGGAATGTATAATAGTCATATATATTATTTTGTTTTCTCATGTTTTTGTCGGTTATAAATGATAAAATCTTGGATTTTGACTATATTTTGTATTTAGTAGGGTGGATTAAGGAAATCAACCAAGATGGACTCAAATCCATTATTTAAAGATTAAAATGTTGGATTCCAAGAGATGTGGATGAACTAGAAGATGTCTTTGGATAAGGCATTAGCATATCCAATAGCATTGAAATTTCACTGAACCAAGACTTTATCTTTTATTTAGAAAGTAGTTGTAAAATTTATTTTTATCTTAATTTATCTTTAAGAGTCCTAGTTAAAATAGATTATTATATTTAAGGATTATTATATAAAGGGGAGACATTCCCTTCAAAGGATATCTAGAGTTTTTTTTTTTTTTATCTTCTTCTTTTCTTAGATCTTTTTCTTTTTATGGATTACTAAACATCTCTTTCGATCAAAGGATAATCAAGGGTTTGATTCTTCAAAATTGTGAGATCTAACTGATTTTATTTTTTCTTTATTTCTTCATTATTTATTTATCTTCTATGCTTATTGAAAATATTATTTTGGTTGATTGTAACAAAAAGGGCCCTTTGTTTAATCATCAAAATAATAGATTACTATTTAGAACTTTAAATCCGTAATTGTTTAAGTGTTCTAATATAAGTAGTAAATAACATAGTTGATTACAAAAGAGATTTTCAATTTATGTTATGAACATAAATAATCTAGTTTAAATAAACCTACATATGTATTTATTGGCTAGAATTGGTAGTTTTTCTAATTCTTAATGCTATTGGTAAATTAAATCCTAAGATCGTATCTAAGGTTATTTATTGATAAGAGAAATAATTAGCGATCGCATCCTGGTTATCAAAGAAGTAAGGAAAAACAGGTTGTTAGGTGGTACCAACAACCATAACTAATTTAGTGAAGAGTGAAAGATTTTTATCTTTGCATCAATGATCAATTCCTAAATCGAACCTGAAATTATTTCTTTGACTGGATACTTTATTACATTAATTTTTCTTTTTCTATTATTCTTATTTCATCTACTTTTAACTCTTCAAACCCCCTTTTCTTTTATTTATAAAAAAATAAATCTAACCAATCTTTGTGGAAATGACCTTGCTCATCTATACTACAAGTTTAATATTTTGAGCAAGAATTTAGGATTTTAATTTGTTGGTCTCGATAACCAACAATTTTTGGCACCGTTATCAAGGATTGGTTTTAATTCTTTGCATCGTCTAGCCAAAGACGTTAAAGAAAGGCGCTTTTTGAGAGACAACCCAAATTTTTTATTTTTCTTTAATAATTTATTTTTATGATTTTTTAATTAAAAAAAAAAGAGATAAGGTCTATAGTTAAAATCATATCACACTTTTCCAAGGGCAATATGATGAGCAACTTGAATGCACATGACAATAGCTATTAAGAATGAAAATAGATCAGATAGCACTCTATAAAATGATGGAATTCGATCCACCATTCTCATCTCTCCAATAGTAAATGAAGTTTCTATGATGCTCGATATATTCATGGAGTATTCTACTTCTCTTATTCTTTTATCATTTTTGAGCATTTATTTAAAACTGCATTGAGGACAATGTATGATCTAGGTGTGAGGGATAGTCTTTAACATTTTATTTGCTTTTATTTTTGCTAATTTTTTCTAAAATATTTAAAATCCAAGAAAATTTTGCTCCAACAGGTACTTAATTAGTGTTTGTGATTTCTATCTTTTGAGTTCTAGATCCTTACAATGATTGTTCCAAAAAAAAAAAAAAGGTTTCATGTGTGCGAAATAGATTTTGAATTCTAATTTGTGTACTATGATTAGTAGCTTTAGATGATATATTGAATTAAAAATTATATGAGATCTAACCCATATAACCTTTTTTGGTAAGCTTTGGACCAATGAGCATATATTACATTATGCTTAATTTTTTTCTTTGTGTGTATCATATATAGTTAATTTTTCTAGAACTTGCTTTGTTATACATGTTGAACCATTCCTTTAAAGGATTAGATGCATTGAATCAATAAGAGTATTTAGATCAAAACTATTTTCTTTAAAAACTTTAGCCTTCTTTAGAAAGCTTACCATCCCCTAGAGAGCCAATTTTGAGCCTTAACTTTTTCTTTGGAATTTAACCATGATACAAGCTATGATAAAACATTCTTTTGATTTTGATTTTTTTTTTTTGAACCCTAAATTGAAGGATTATATGAGCTTATTCACATGAAGTTTTTATTTAACTTAGGCAAGATTGCTAAATATTAGGAATCAATGATCCAAGTTATATTAAAAATAAAGAGAAAGAAATCTTTAAAAAAAAAAAAGGAAGAAAAGGATTAAAGAAAGAAAAGGAAAAAGAAATCTCAAAAAAAAGAAGGATTAAGAAAAAAGAAAAATGGGCATAAATTCTTATTACTTGAATGTGTGCTTGACTAAAGCAATCTTTTGATATTACTTCATAAAGTTTCGTGTGGAAAAAAAAGTTCTATATGATTCCTTTAATTCCATTAACCCAAAACTTTTTTATCATACCTTACCTAAGCCTCGTTACAACCCATTTTAAAACTCTTAGATTTTTGCATTTTAATTCATTCATTGGTAAAGGAGACATGATATAAAAGCAAGCTTATGGTAAAAATTTTTTATGTATTGACTTGAGAGGTTATTGAAATATTTTTCTAAAACACTTTGAGTGAATGAGTGAATCTAAGGAGAGGGTGTTAGATCTTATATATTTTAGTTCAATAAAATCACTAAAGTGATTGCTGATCATGTATATTATTTATGAGAATTCTTTAAGATCTTATGTTTTAATGCATGAAAATATATATATATATAATATTTTGAACAAGCAAAGGAAGAAGAAGGAATGACGGTGAGGCGAAATGATGAGCTTGAATTATTATATGCTTGAGGACAAGCATTATTTAAGTGTGGGAGAATTTGATGGAATTCATAATAGTCATATATATTGTTTTATTGTCCCATGTTTTTATTGGTTATAAATGATAAAATCTTGGATTTTGACTATATTTTGTATTTAATAGGGTGGATTAAGAAAATCAACCAAGATGGACTCAAATCCATTGTTTAAAGATTAAAATGTTGGATTCCAAGAGATGTGGATGAACTAGAAGATGTCTTTGGATAAGGCGTTGTCATATCCAATAGCATTAGAATTTCACTGAACCAAGACTTTATCTTTTATTTAAAAAGTAGTTGTAGAATTTTATCTTTATCTTAATTTATCTTTAAGAGTTCTAGTTAAAATAGATTATTATGTTTAAGGATCATTATATAAAGGGGAGGCATTCCCTTTAAAGGATATCCAGAGTTTTATTTTTTATTTTTACCTTCTTCTTTTCATAGGTCTTTTTCTTTTCATAGATTGCTAAACATCTCTTCCAGTCAAAGGACAATCAAGGGTTTAATTCTTCAGAATAGTGAGATCTAATTGATTTTATTTGTTCTTTATTTCTTCATTGTTTATTTATCTTCTGTGCTTATTGAAAATATTGTTTTGGTTGATTGTAATAAAAAAGACCCTTTGTTTAATCATCAAAATAATAGATTACTATTTAAAACTTTACATCCGTAATTGTTTAAGTGTTCTAATATAAGTAGTAAATAACATAGTTGATTACAAAAGAGATTTTCAATTTATGTTATGAACATAAATAATCTAGTTTAAATAAACCTACATATGTGTTTATTGGCTAGAATTGGTAGTTTTTCTAATTCTTAATGCTATTGGTAAATTAAATCCTAAGATCGTATCTAGGGTTATTTATTGATAAGAGAAATAATTAGATATCGTATCCTGGTTATCAAAGAAGTAAGGAAAAACAAGTTGTTAAGTGGTACCAACAACCATAACTAATTCAGTGAAAATTGAAAGATTTTTATCTTTGCATCAATGATCAATTCCTAAATCAAACTTGAAATTATTTCTTTGACTGGATACTTTATTACATTAATTTTTCTTTTCCTATTATTCTTATTTCATCTACTTTTAACTCTTCAAACCCCCTTTTCTTTTATTTATAAAAAAAATAAATCTAACCAATCTCTGTGGAAATGACCTTGCTCATCTATACTACAAGTTTAATATTTTGAGCAGTAATTTAGGAATTTAATTTGTTGGTCTTGACAACCAACAATTACCCTTGCCAATCATCTTCTTGCTTTGCACATCCAAAATAAAGAAATCATCAGTAGAAAATTTAACAGTAAGTGAAGGCATTGACAAAGAGAAGATTGAACTTGAATTGTGGCACACAACAACACTTCTTTAAGAACCAAACAAAAATTCAACTTAACTTTACCAGAAAAATAGACTGCAGTGCCACTATTATTTGGCAAGGTAATGGTAACATTACAACTAGATCAATGATACAAAAGATTCTAATATTGAACAGATATGCTTAATAGCTCCTGAATCAATAATCTAGTGAACTGCAAATGAACATTTTTGTTAAAAACACACTTATAACAAAGGATTTTGTAGGTAGATCAGATGGTTTTGCTAAATCTTGAGATGTCGAATCTTGAGATGCTGACTATAGCTGACACATGAATAAAAACTACTGAAATTGACTGCTATTAAACGAGTTGAAGAAGTTTTCTTGCCCAGATATACCTGAAGCAGTATGTGAGGCTTGATGAGAGAAAACTACATATTTATGAAGATTAGATTGTCTAACTTTTTTTATTTATATCTAAGAGCAAAATAATGAGGTTTAAAATATTTATCTATGGTGTGATTTAGAGTTTTACAATAGGTGCATAAAGGCTTGTTTTTCTTTTGTGTTTTATTGTAAGAACTTTTTTCAAACGTATCAGATGGCTTAGCTTGCATTTCTCTAGACTTGGCAACAAAAGCCATTATGTTTGAACTATCATTAGCAATATTAGTTGAAACACCTGACTTCTTCTGACGTTCCTCTTATGACAAAAGAGCAAAAACTTTATTTATGGCCAACAAAAAGTCCATAAGCAATACTTAGCTACAGACTTATACGCATGACTCATGCAATCTTATGAGAAAAGACATAACATGTTCCACTTAATAGTAAGAATTAAACTCTTTCACATCACCACAGGTACATTTGCCTACGTGCAAATAGGTTTGTGAACATTGAACTCCTCCTAAATTTTTTTAATTTCATAAAATATACACTAGTCATGTCTTGATTTTACGTTAAACTTATCAAATCAAGACATAATTGAAAGATGCATAAAGCATTACCTTGTTGAAATCGATCACAAAGGTCACTCCAAATTTCATGGGTTGACTTTGCAAATATAATATTAGACAAAATCTCCTTGGAAACTAAATTTAAAATCCACGAAATCACAATATTGTTATTCCTTGTTCAAGAATAAAGAATGTCTACATCATCACCACTAGGTTTAGCGATAAATCCATTAATGAAACCTACCTTATTCTTAATAGAGAGTGTGATGATCATAGTCTACTCTATAAAGCATAATTCTCACCATTTAATGGCTGAGAAACTAACACTACTCCAAGATTATCAGAGTGATGAAGAAAAGTAAGGTGAAGATGAATTTTCAATAATTGATTCATTTATGATCGATCCCAAATTAACAAACTTGGCTGAAGATGAAGTTGTCATTTTCAAGTAAAATTTTAGTTTAATGCAAATCAATCTTAAAAAGGAATTGCAAACTTTAAAATAATAATAAAAAAAATAAAGGAGCAAGTGAGTTTGATACTGAAATTGCAACAGTGCGAGCTTTTGCTCCAATGCCATGTTAAGCTTCAAAAGTATCTTAAACATATAAAAAGAAACAAGAAACCCAACTTACAGTAAAGCAAAGAATGAAAGATTAATTTCTTTTTTATTCCTAAATTACATGTATGAGTCCTTTAAATACAATCAACTAGCCAATTACATTATGACACATTAACTAATTAACACTAACTATCACTAACTCGAATAAAAGGAAAATCTTCTTTATTTCGCAAGAGGACAAACAAAACAAAGAACAAAGAACATCTCTGTGCAATTATGATTGATCAAAATGTAAATGATCAACATATTGATCACATAAAAGAAAGATGGTCTAGCTTTTGTGCCAAATATGGACAAAAATATTATTAATAGAGGCAATAAGAATAAGTTCAATGAATCTACGTTTAGGATATATTAATTCTCAAATTTGTTACCTTTGTCAACCATTTTCTTACAACCAATTAGTAGAATAAGGAAATGGTCATGCAAAAAACTAATAGCGAGTTATAAGTCAAATATGAGTAATCAAAATTAAAATTAAAATTGAACTGTGGAACAAACAACCCTAAGGATCAACATTAAGATAACTTTAACATCACTACTAAACATTAAAAGAGAAATAGTTTTGTTAGTGGTTTTAATTGCAATTTTTAGCTGTCAAAACCGTTAGAAAATACACTAAGCAAGGAATTACCGCCTGGACAAGCGTTGATAATCATATCCCAATTGCTAAAAAGTGATTACGGGAACAACCACCAAGAATATTTTGACAGCACTTTTCAATAATTATGACTGATAGAAAATGTTGAATTTTGACGGCTTATTTGCTAACTTTTAACGAAAGGTGACTGTTGATATGGTGGATTTCCTAACGATCCATCAGGAAATGCTATCGCAAATTGGTAGTGGTCCTAACCATCGAAAAATACATCCTTTTGTCTCGGTGGTGTCAGGTTTTCAATGGTGGTTTTTAACCGCCAAAAAATGCATACATTCATGTTTTCTTTGGCTATTTGTTGACAATTGAAAAATATACATAACCATAAAAAAATCATATTATATTTTATTTTTAAATAATGCAAACATGCTTAACAATTTACCTATCGATGTAATGGAATTTGAAAATCATGTCAAAAATTGTATTAATTGACCACCAATTTTTAGAAATCAAAAATTCGATATTAGTCATTTATAAAAATCACAATTATATATCCTTTAATTAATAAAATTACCATAATTCATGAAAATCATAATTATTATAGTCAAAGTCAAATATAAATTGTGCTAGAAAGTTTGAAATTACAATGAATAAAAAATTTATACTATCATAGGCTTGGTGCAAGGCTAGACAATAACAAAGGATGTTATTCATGACCTTGAGATTGTATATGGAAAAAAAAATAGAAACACATTTAAATTAATTCCTTATAACATCAAAAGAAAGAAGTACCAATTAATTCTGAAATTAGAAGAATAAATCAGTTAATTCTATAAAGGAAACGAATGAAACAAGAAAAAAAGAACCATTGGAGATGAGGAATTAGTTATAAAGGAATTGATGGGGAGTGTCAATCAACACCATGCACAGTCATGGATGCTTGTAAGCCCATGGCAATAACCATTATCATCACATTTCCTTAAACTTTGATGCCATATCATATGACAAAACAACAATCGAAACATTACAGGTACATATATACAAACATCATTGATGAACCAAAAGCACACAACAAGCACTAAAGTAAACACATAAACGAAGGAGCTAAAAAGGGAGAACAAAAAAAGAGATAAACATGGGTTGTTAAAGAGATGAGAGATGAATATATAATAATAATAATACCATATCTAAAAATTTGTTTTAGATCTTAGTGAAAATAGAGAGATAGAAGAGAAGCAAAAAGGTCAACAAATGCCTATTATGAAGGCTAGCAAAATGCCCATTGTGAAGGTTGTTATCTACATACCACTAAAGACAATTGAAATTCTAATATAGTCAAAGCATAAATCCACATGCAAACATAAAGTCCTCTAACAAGACATGCCCAATACATGCTCTAATTTTGAAATTGCAACGTCAAACACCAAACCAACAAGTAGATGCAAAATTATTCAATATGACATGTCCAATGCCTAGTTTAATTCTGAAACTGCAACTTCACATACTAACCTAGTAACAACAACAAAGACATTATAATAAATCAGTTATAAACATCAAAATACAAGTTAATAGGTATACCTTATCATTGAGTGGCTAGACCAACTCAGACATTGCATGAATCCAATGCAAAGTTAAAAAATTTTGAATCAAATGACTTCCATGCATTAGAATCTCTTGGATGCCTTAATAAAGTATCACTGTTATTCTTTGTAAAATGCCATGTAATATCATCAGTTATCTTAAAAGATATGAACATTTGAAATTGTGGCTTCAAAAGAACATAACCTAAAACATTTGTTGATTGATTCTTTTTCTTCTTCTTGACAGCTCCTTTATCTTTTCATCTATACATTTCCCTATTACCATTATCTATGTAATACAAACATACAATTGTTTGGACATTTATCAATCTTCTCATAGTTAAGGCCTAATTTGTTAATTATCTTCTTTGTCTTATAGAATGAATTTGGAATATTCGCATGCTCAACAATGTCATTCAATAACTCTAATACCATAGACATTGCTTTATCGATCATTTGGCATAAGCACTTAATATGGCAAAGTTTGACTAAGAATGACAATCTCGAATATTTTGAATAACCTTCACACAATTCTTCATCACAATCTCTAATTAAATTTTCAAAATTATTATGTTGTCCACTTTCTCTTTGGATCCTTTCACCCATAATCCTTTCAACTTCATCTATAAGTTCATACAATATATAGGATACTCCGCCTTAGGATGCATAGACATCTCGAATGCATCATGAATTATATCATACATTGAATCTTGACTACAAATATTATTTTAACTAGACAAAATATCATCTCTGAAAATTGAGTCATCTTGATTTTTTACACTAACAAATAACAATGACACCACCAAAAAGTGTATCTCTATGAAAACTGATTACAAATGAGATGGTCGTATATTACTTATATAATCTCTATCATTCTTAACGCATATTAATTATAAGGGTGTTTTATTCTACCATTGCTAAAAGAATGTGCAAAGGTAAAGCCTAATAATCCTTTCAAACTTTTTGATAATTAGATGTATTTTTGTGGCTTGGTGATCCATGATTTATCCATTATCAATCCTACAAGATTACTGGACATAAGAAAACAAATTAAATTTAGAAGATAAAACACATAACAATCCACATCACATTGTCTAATACCTAAAACTAAATTTTGCACAAAATCCTTGTCATACTTACTAACTTAAAACTACCAACCTAAAACACATAATGCATCACATCATGGAAAGAACTAAAGTCTAAGTATTTAAATTACACTACCAACCAAAAACACTTATTCTTGTTGCTAATCTTATTTGCCCATGTTATATTTACTAATTTATTTACTTTCATTGAATTGGTCAAGCAAACCTCAATTTTAAGCTCAAAAGGATACTCACAAACTATGTATTTACTTTGTTCATTCCATGATTTGAAAGCAATAATGTTCACGTCTGCTTTCAACAAAAGAGGCAAGTACTAAAGTAAAGAGATGTAACTAATTGCATAATAACATTTCTGTGAATCCTTTAATCCAACTTAGAATCCAAAAAAAAGCTATTTATAGATTGGGTGAATCCTGAAAGATCAAATTCAGAACTTATAACTAGCTCAAAACTGAAATAAGTATGATTTTTTTCTAGATATTTACACCCACAAAACTCATTATCTTCACAAATCAGCACTGAAATGGAAAACTTCAAGTTTAATTATGTTATTTTTCTTATAAAAAGAATAAAGAAGTGAACCAAGGAAAAAATACTATCCAAAGTTTCAAAATATCAAATCTAGTCTAAGTTTCTTAAAAATTATTGTCAAACTTCTTTAAGAAAATTCCTGCATCAAAAGCGCATTAAAAAAAATTAGATTGCAAAAATAAAAGTTATTTTTTTAATTAAAAAAACAAGTACTTTGAGTTATATGCTTATTCTTAATAAGAAAAAATAAACTTACATAAAAATATACTAGAAAACGCCTCAATTTGATATAGAAACACTAAAAAATGGTTGAAAAGTGTACATAAATCTATAGTCAATAATACACAAAAACTTAAACTCTATAGTGAATGCATGAATGAAAGGCTTCACATAGATCACCTAAATATTGAAAACAGTAAGTTAACCAACATAGAACAAAGAAAAAAAAATAGTACAAAAACAAGGTAACTAAATTAACAAAAACAACAAGTAATCTAGTAGCTAAAATAGTAATTCAGTGATCGAGTTGGCTATAGTTAGATTGATGGCCTCAAAGCCCACATTGCACAACATGTACACTTCTATTTAGATTCCATTAATCTTTAACTTCAATTATTTTTAATTATACTTTTTTTTTCTTATCAAAAGCATAAAGAAGTGGTTATTCTACCCAAAGTTTCAAGATATCTAACATGGTCCAAGTCTTTTTAAAAATTACTATCAAACTTCTCAAAAAAAATTCTTGCATAAATAACACATTGAAAAAAATTTAGACTATAATATAAAAGATTTTTTTATCTAACAAACAAGTATTTTGAGTTGTATCCCTATTTCTTAACAGAAAAAACAAACTTAAATAAAAATATACCAGAAAAAGCCTTAATTTGATATAAATATACCAAAAAAAAATAAAAAATATACAAAACTCTATAGTCAATATTACACAAAAGCTTAAACTTTATAGTCAATGCATGAATGGAAAGCCTCATATAGATCACCCAGATATAGCAAACAATAAGTTGACCACATAAAACGAAGAAAAAAAATAATAGAAACACAAAGAAACCAAAATAACAAAAACAACAAGTAATTTAGCAGCTGAAATAAAAATTCAGCGATGGAGTTATGTATAGCTAGATTGACGGCCTCAAAGCCCACATTGCACAACATGTACACTTTTAACTTAATTACACTATTTTTTTTCTTATCAAAAGGATAAATAAGTGGCTATTCTATCCAAAGTTTCAAGATATTAAATTTGGTCTAAGTTTTTTAAAAAATTACGGTCAAAACTTTTGAAAAATAATCCTTCATTAATAGCACATTGAAAAAATTTTAGACTATAATAATAAAAGGTTTTTTCCAATCTAACAAACAATTATTTTGAGTTGTATCCTTATTTCTTTACATAAAAAAATCAATTTAAATAAAGTATACCAGGAAAAGCCTTAGCATAGTATAAAAATACCAAAAAATGATGGAAAAATATATACAACTCTTTAGTTAATATTACACAAAAGCTTAAACTCTATAATCAATGAATGAATAGAAAGCTTCATATAGATCACCTAGATATTGAAAATAGTAAGTTAACCAACATAAGCAAAAGAAAAACAGTACAAACACGAAGAAATCGAAATAATAAAAACAACAAGTAATCCAGTAACTAAAATAACAATTCACTAATAGAGTTGGCTATAACTGGATTAATGGCCTGAAAACCCACGTTGCATAACATGTACTTTTATAACTATATTCCATTAATCTTTAGCTCTAAGTTTTTAGACTCATAACACATTATTAATACCTAACTTTAGCTTCTCAAGTGACCAGTAAGATGACACTAATTCACAAAAAATTGTTAGGAAATCAAGTGGCACCCACCGTAATCATAAGCTAGCTAGATAGAAATGCAATTGCCAATGTGCCATGCAAAGCCTCAATTTGATAGAAAAACATGATCCCAAAAAATGATTTAAAAATATACATAACTTCATAGTCAATACTACAAAAAAGCTTAAACTCTATAGTCAATGCATGAATGGAAGGCTTCATATAGATCATCTAGGTATAGAAAACAGTAACTTAACTAACAAAAATAAATAAAAACATAAAGAACCAAAATAACAAAAAAAAAACAAGTAATTCAGTGAGTGAAAGAGTTTCAAAGATTCTTTATCTCTGCATGAAGAACTATTTTGATATAAATTGTTGACCTTTTTAAATAAAGAGTGACGACCTTCCTCATAACCACTAGCAAACAACCAGAGGAACACTCATAGTAGAGAAAAGAAAATCCTTTACATTGAAATCAGAAGCATACAACCTTCAAGTCCTTCATTGCACCAAAATAAAACCCAAAAAAAAAAAAAATCAAATGTACATCTTATATTTTCTAATATACAAATGAGTTAAGAGAAAATGGAGAAAACACATGTCGCGAGAGAGAAAATTGAATGCATACCTAACATGAGGTCAATCAATGTTACGTCGCTCGAGTGAAGAAGTTAGGGTTTGAGGATTCCTCAATTTTGAGCTTCAGTCTTTACGATGAAGCTGAAGGGAAGAAGAATTAGAGCTTCAATGGATTACAAATAGGGTAAAAAAGCTAGATGCAAGAGATCGATCAAAGTGATGAAGCTTCCTTTAACTCTAAAGCTATCACTCGCAAAATAAGTCAAAAAAGGAGAAAAGGCTTATATATGTGAAATAAATCCTGACGGTTAAAGGCCACCAGTATGCGAATAAAATCATCAAAAAATAAAATAAAATCCTTTATTGATGGTCATGATTGTCAAAAATAACTAGACAATTGTTAGTAAATAATATATTTATTCGGAGTTAGCTTGACTGCCATAAAAACAGTCAAGAACCATAAATTTTTTTATGATCATTTCCAACCAATGGAAAATTTCCATCGAAAAAATGCATTTTCCTTGTAAGGGAAGGCTACTAAATTTGAGTATGATTTGGTAATATTATAGTGAATGGTTAAATGGCTTCTGATGATAAGAATGGCAGCTACTAAATCACACATGTTCTAATGGATCTTGAAATTACAATCAAATACTAAGTGGAAGAGAAAACAAGGTTCAATGAAATAAGAAACAAGTACTTGTAAAATTAAGAAGTTGCATTCATCTCTTACTAATCATGTCCAAGTTTAACAAGTGAGAATAACTCGAAAGTGTAGTCATTAGCTGTTAGTATTAGTTAGGAATGACATTATAAATGAAACCTTCAAAAGAAACTTGATTGGCAGTAGGATGTATAATAAACAAAAAAATTGATTTGATTTAATCTTGTAAGTAGGTGGATATCAAATATAACTTATAACATTTCTTCATAGTGTGCCTATGGAAGTTGCAATGAGCGCAAAATAGTTTGCCATTCAAAGAATACTTGACGTGACTTGTATATAGAAGTTGAATTATTTGGATAACTAGGAAAAATAGGAAGCATTTTAAGAATTATTCTCACCGCAAAGACCATGGTTTAGAATGAAATTTGCATTTAAATGAACTCTAACTTTTCTTTATTGCTCTTCTTGAAAAAGTAAGGTAAACACCTCATTGATAGGTGGAAGTGAATCCATGAGGAGTAGTAAGAGTGTTCACGGTGCGGTTTGGTCGGTTTATACACTTTTTTAGCACACTAAACTATTAGTACGGTTTTAATGATTATTTCTAACCATGCGGTTTAATTTAAATAACATAATTGCAGCAAATCGTACTACAAAATACAGTGTAATTTGATACGATTTGATTTATTAATGTACTTACGAAGTAAATGTCAAGCAACATCAACTTACTATGAATTAAAAACAAAATTCAAATACCAATCGTAATCAATTTGAAATTCAAAGTCTCTTAATATTTGAAGTTGATTAAACCTAATTCTTTGTTAATGGAAAGTAACCCAATGAATTTCACATAGGTGAGTAAAGAGAGACAACGAAAATATGGCAAGTTTAAGAGTTGTAACTTTTATTACATAACAAATTAAGTTTTTTTTTTTTTTTGTTAAAGAGGTTTTGAGTAAAAAATTATTTAAGTTTAAGCTTTCAAGAGTGATGAAGAATAAAAAAAATTAAATTTTTATTAAATACGGTGTAGTTTGATTTTAAATCAAATCATTTATATTTTTTAAAAATTAAACCGTATTAATATAATTTATATTTTTTAATTATTTTAAATTATTATTTTAAAAAATTATATAATTTAATTTAATATGATTTTATTTGAGCAATTTTTATGATTTGATAATTTTTTTAACAACTCTAAAGAACTGTCCACCTCTCACTTAAAAATAGGATTCATTTAGGCCAGTAGAAATAATATTATATATTCTAATCTTTAGGAAAATAAAAACCAAAAAGGGTTATTAATATCTCTTATAATCTATAGTAGATGAAATTATAAAATAAAATTTATTTTGTTTTGTTTATTTGATTTGACGTATCAACACTTGAAAAGAAAAACATCAACAAGATATTAATTTTCATTCTATTGTAGATCTCTTACAAATCACCTTTTAAGTTGCCATATTTGACTTGTAAACTTATAAAGTTGATAAGAGAATATGTAACATAAATTTGAAAACCTCAACAATGTGGCATTGAATTAGTCACTGCGGTGGAAGAGTTTAGTAAATTTAAGGGAAAGCTTTTTGGACTTCAAATTCAAAGTCAATTGTTACTTTTGTTGAATGGAAAAGGGTTATTATCAAATTATTTTTTAAAAAAATATTTTTATATTTAATAGAATTTATAAAACACACTATTATGGTAACAAAATATCAACCTTAATAAGTAACAAGATATCTTAAATTTGGATGTTCTGAATCATTAACTGTACAGTAAAAAAGGGTTGCGATTGGATGAGATTTGAGTGAACAAGAAAACACAAATTTTATGTTTTTCAAAAAAAAAAAAAAGAAAAAAAGAATTGGAAAAATGTATGGTGAAAGTGGAAGGTGCAATAATATGGAAGAGGTACAAGGTGCAGCCAATTTTTGTAAGAGCTTGTTTGTCTACTTGTGAAAAGCAAAACTTGAGTCTGCTGCTGAATGCATTTGTCAGACTTAACATTTATGAACCTTCTTGGACATTTCATCCCATTGGCTAAGCCACCGCCCACAGCAGCCTGCCCTTAACCTTGTAGGCTGTTTCCCTACTCTCACACTCACACCCCACATTATCCTTTTCAATAATTACTCCATTATGCATATATTATATGGTAAAGATCATTAAAAAAAATTGAGCACTATTTTGAACATATCTTAAATGTTGATGTATAAACATATAAATGTGATCATGACAATTTAATTTGATTCACATTATAACCAAATATCCACTCTATCACAACGAGTTTTCGAGTCTGAGATGAGTTCTTAAAATGACTTAAAAATATATATTTAAATATTTTTAAAAAAATTAAAAAATAAAAATAATTATCATTAATTTTTTATGATGTGATTGAATATCAAAATTTATTTATTTTAAAATATATGTAATAACAATAATTAAGTAAATAAAAAAATATTCACCAAAAAATAAATATAAAAAAGTAAAAAAATAAATGATAATAAAATAAAAAAAAAGTTACATTATTCTCGAGAGAAAATGATATTTGATTTGAAATTTTTTTTCTAATCCTTTTTTTATCAAAAAAAAATCTTTCAAATTTTTTATATGGATATATTTGAAAAGCATTATTCATACTTTAACAATTTTTTTCAAATATTTTCAAGACTCTCTTTAAAAAATTCTTAATATCTCTTTTACAACCCTCTTCAAATCCCCTCTTCATGCACTTGGTCAAAGTAGATATTTTTAGACCTTGACCAAACCTCGATTTAATGTAGTCATAAGTAGCTGTATTGCTGTCTTGTGACAGCATTGCTGTTGCCTTATTGTAATAATACTGCAATATTTTAAAAAAAAATTAATTTTAATTAAATAATTAATAATTATCATTTTTTAACTTTTAATCTCAATTGTTAAATATTTTATCTAAATTAATCCGAAGGAAATTAGGTGTTTACACCTACTTTTCTTCTTACGAAAATAAAACCAAAACAAGTGTAATGATATTAGGCTCAATTTCATCCGTTTTAAAATATTATGCTTATATTTACATACTCTTAACATTAGAGTTTAAGTTGATACTCAAAATTTTTTGTATGACGTTTACCTTATATTAAAATTATATTAATTTTTATTAATATAAAATTTAAAAACTAATCTATATGTCAAAAAGCCAACGAGCCTATTAATTTTACATGAAATTAATTTTATCAACCAAGAAGCCAACGCGGTGAAGAATATGATATTGATTTTTTGTTTTCCAATATTCATAATCCAACCATCTAACTGTTGGACACTGCAAAATCTTCAGGGAAGGAAATTAAAATGCCAGTTGCCAAGTTGACAATTAATTGTATTTTAAAAAAATGAATTAGTTGTAATATGTCATCTTCATGGCCACCTGAACATGAAAAGTCTCATCATCACTTAAACCATATGTCCAACAAAAATAGCAAAGAAATTGGGACTTTATTTAGTCATATACAACCATACCCAATCTATTAATATAAGTGATAAAATCAAAGACCTACTTTGCCATGAGATGTAATAGTTGGTTTCCACATTTAAAAATCCAAAATTAAAGAGATTATAAACTGGCCGAGAGAATACGACACTAATGAAGCTTTGAAGTGCAAATTAGAGACACCCCTTTTTGGTCTGCTTTGTCTTTAATGCTGTAGTTTATTACTTGCTCTATGTTTCAAGTATCTTCTTAAATCAGATTTACATGTGCTAAGGTTCCTTACATTAATTCAATACAAAAATCACACTTGTTTTCGACAGCCGAAACCATGTCAACCTAAACTACTATCCAACGAAGCACCATATCGGAAATACCCTTTTGCTTTTTGAGTCTCAATTATACACGTAAAAGTCCTATACACTACTTTTATTTAAATTTTTTTAAAAAAATTATATATCAATGAAATTAATCCAATTGAGAATGATCAAGATTAATATTTAATAAACAAATTTATATAGGAATAAGGGATAACATTCTTGCTTTGTACATCACCATATTTAGCTTGCAATTGAACATTATCTAATTAAAAGATTAGAGTAATTAATCCCATAACTTTGGAGATGAACTTTGTTGGAATCTCACTAAATTGTAGTCCATAATTAGTTGATAATCCAACCCATTTTGGGTAATCACTCAATGGGAAGACAATGTGGCTTAAATGACAAAAATCTAAACGATACCCAAAATACCATACCTGTCTCTATTAAACTAAGATTGGTAAATTACCTTTTTGGTTTTAGATACTCTTCCTGCGCCTAATCAAGAAGGGTTTATGTTATAGTTTTTTCAAAGAGGCACATGCATGTCATGTGCATCTACCATTTGCATGTTACAAGTCCGCAAGATTCTCAATAAAGAAAAAAGGAAATTATTCTACCAAATTGAGTTGGACTCATTACTATATAAAATTTATATGATGAAATTCAACTTTGAATAAACTTAATGTAAAAAGATTTTCAAATGTTTGTTTATTTAATTAGCTTAATATACGATTTAGCTTTCAAATTTCACATTCCCTAAGATATTAATTTCTCTTGTATTTGTAAATATGCTTCAAAATCATAAATATTTTTTTATCATAAAAAGCATATTCAAAAGTAAATAATTAATCATAATCAAATTATTTTGGGAAATAACAAAACACCTAACCACAAATTTAACTTTAATCTAAAAAACAATAACAGGGTCGCAAATTAATTTCATTTCTACCTACTATGTCTCCTCAAATAACACCTATTTTGTTGTCATGGAAAACTAACAATTAAGTAATTTTCCTAACATTACAATCATTAATAAAAGACAATATAGCTAATGATACTTGTACCTTGGATCATCGAATTATCTGCTTCTACTAGTCATCCAAATTAACAACTTAATTATTATGATTAAATTTGGCACCTAAACATTTTTTTAATTAATTATGGTACGATACTTTCTATCCTTATAAAAAGTAAAAAGAGCAATCTTTCTTTCTTCAAAATTTTGCTTTTTTATTCTTCACTTAGATGATGAAAACTTATCTTAAAAAGAAAAAAAAAATATTATAAAAAAAACTCGGCATAATTCAGATCAATAAAAAATTCAATGTTAAGCTTTGAGTTTGATGATTTGGAGTGAGAATTCCTCTGGTAGCAAAAGCATTATTCTTACAGTGCACAATCACTGAAAATTTTGGAAAGTGGGTCCACAATGAGCATCATTGGCAACTGTGTTAACAGACAGTTAAGCCCTCTGAAGATTCTGAAACTGATTCCACAGCGCACAATCATACAAACCAGAAGGAGTTGGCATCTCACACAGAAAACATTATCACATCATGAAAACACCTAATGGCTAACCCCTACAACACCCGCCACTTGGCACCTCATCATTGGCCCATATTTGCTAATCACATTTCTTTCTTTTTTTTTATGAAAATAAAATAAAATTCATAAAGAGGGTATTTCCAGCCTGAAGTTTCATGATATTATTCAGAAAAAGAAAGGTGATAAAGAAAATAAAAATCAAATTTTTGTTCCTCAAGGCTAAACAACCCAATTTGAAAGCTCAGTCTAAATAAGGGGAAAAAAAGAGTATTATTTTTCTTTTTACATTCAGTTAGTTTCAGGATATAATTTTTTTTTTCAATTTAGTCTACAAAGAAACCCCAAAATTTAAAGAAAAGGGATTTTCTAAAAAAAGAAATAATAATGATAATGATAATAATTAATAATTAATAATCAACCTCTGTACAAAGGGGAGCCTTCTTGAAAGACCAGCTTGGAGGCCCTTGAATGCCTGAAGGCCTTGATGGGGCTCGGGAAATACCAACCCCTCCATTTCGCAGTTGCCGGTGAAGATTTTACTTCTCCGGCACCGGTATCTGACGTCACCACAGCCACAGACCTTGACTTTCGCATCATCATCCTCCTCTTCTCATCGTCCTCTTTGCTCTTCTCCGTTCGCTCCCCTGCAGTTTCACCTCTTCTGCTCTTGTTGGAGGCCTTGAACAACGACCAAAACGACGGTGTTTTCATCCGACTGCTGTGGGACCCGATGTCCTCTCTCTTTTCTTGATTCAAATTAGACCGGAGCAACGGCAAGGCCACGGACCTCGACCGTCGAAACGCGGGCTCGCTACCGATGAGGTTGGAGACTCGGCCGACGGCTCCAATTCTGGCTCCGGGAATCTCGCCACCAGATATGGAGAAGCGAGAGAAAGAGGAGGAAGATGAGGAGGATGAGGAGGTGGTTATCGCCCTGCAGGAGCAGGGGCGTGAGTGGGCACAGTCGGGGCAGAGAGACGCAAGGCGTTCGCGAAGGCAAACCGGGCAGATTCCGCTCCGGCGTCGTTTGGAGGGGTGCTTTAGACATTTCCAGACTTCCCCTTCGTCCACGTAAAACGCCATTACTTGGGCTCTGTCTTCCTCCGGCTTACTGTGCAGAGCCAGCTTGGTTTCTCGCAGTTTCCGTTCCAACGTGTGTGGGTCGTGGATGGGTGAGGTTTATAAAAGGAGTGGTTAACTTGGGGAGGGGGACAGACTTAACCATGGTCAATCCATTCGTGGGCTGAGTTCACAAACCTGGGTTAATAAACCCCACGTAGCGACCCTTTATAGGACCACTAAAACGCGCTGCTTTGGCTCCCTAATCCAGCAGTTGTACCTTATATTTACTACTAATATTAATACATGAACAGTGATGTTGCTTGCTGGAGATGTTCACACGTGTAAAAAGACGTGGGGTTAAGCGTCCACATCTGACGGCGACTGATGCCTGATGGTGGTTCAACAAGCAAGGGGAGGGTCCCACTGCAAGGAAAATCGAACCATCAAATTGGTAATTTTAATTTAGTAGTAAATATTTTAACTGAGATTGTTTGATTATTTTCAGCTTTGAAAGATTAATTGGTCAAAACTCGAACTAACCCAACCAGATATTTAGACTTCACGTGTGCAGAAACCTAAAGTTATCCAATTTTTACTTTGTTTTCAATCCTTCTTTTTATCGTTTTTCATGTTTGCTTGATGATACTTTTTTAAATAACCTTTATGAGCCAAAAATGAATTAATTTTAATGATATATAGTTTAACTCAAAAGCTTAATAAAATTTTAATGATATATTAATTGTGATAAACATTCTATGGCTAGGGATGTGAACCAATTGAGTTTCTCCGAGTTTATTCATTTCAATTTAATTCTAATGGGACGAATTTAAAGAGCAATTAATCCAATTTGAAGATAAAATTTGATTTTTTAAAATTTTAATATTTAATTTTGATTTGAGTTTAGACTATCAAATCTTGTTATTTGAACTCAATTATATAATCAGATTAGAATGCAAAGTATTAAAATCTGATATTCGATATTTACGTAGTTAAATCAAAACAACTTCTTTTCGTAACTGTTTTTTTCTTTTCTTTTATTTTCACAACTAAAATTTATTTGAAATTGTATTAATATATTAGAACATTTACCTTTAGATCTGATTAATTTAAATTTTCTAAAAAATTTTACTAGTTAAAATTTATAATTATTATTTTTGTTTCTATTTATAAATTCATAAAAATTTATAAAATATATTTATATATAAATATAGTAAATAAGTTTTGACAAATTCAAATAATATAGAGGTTTTAGTAATCAGATTCAAAACAGTTTCACATAATAATATCAATTTTTTAAATGAATTTAAGATAAATTTAAATATGTATGATAAAATTTAAATTCAAAAATTCTTAAATGGGGATATCTTACTCATTACTCAATTCAAAAATTCTTAAATGGGGATATCTTACTCATTACTCAATTCAAAAATTCTTAAAAGGTCATATCTTCCTCGTTACTCATTCCAATTTATAACTATAAGCTAACAACTAAGTCAAATTCAAAAACAGCATAATATTTAATTGATATATGTTAAATGTTAATGTATTTAATATTTAGTTTTTTTTACAAGTTTATTATCATACTTCTTCTGTGGTCTATTCTTAGGTATCAGTTTTACTAAAGACCCTATTCATATGAGTTAATTTTTCAGTTTAACTTAATTAAATTGGAATGATGTTTTTGCTTATATTTTAAGCATTTATTCAAATTTTATTAATATTATAATTAAGATTAGGATGAGGATCAATATTAAAAATATGAGATATAGTGGTGGAGCACCATTTTAGGAATTTTTTTGACTTTTTTTGGCTTGGTATTCAACAAATCTTTATTAAGAATATAATCGAATCGTTTCCTCTTTCTTGAAAATTCAACATATCTTGTTTCACGGATACAATGGTTCTCCCTCGTTGATTTCTTTAATAGTTTATTAGGAATTTGTTGTATTATCAATGTTGTGGAAAAATAAATTCTAATAATCTATTGAAGGATTGCTATCACCATTAAATTATTGAAATATTATAAATAATTCATCCAACACCAGTAATAAATTTAATTGAATTGGCCTTTGTCGACAAATTAGGAAAATTAATATTTGATTTTTATGGATTTAAATAATTTTAAAAACAAATATTATGTTATTAAAAATTTGAATAAATTTAAAAAAATCATATTAAAAAGTTTTAAAAAGTTACATTCTAAAATTAAGGGAAATAATCTGTCAATCCCTAATTTTAAGATATTCTAAAGATAACCTTTCCTATTTTTTCTTATTTAAGCTATATACTCAGTACTGTTTTAATATTATAAAGATAATACTCCTTTTATAATGTTTTACATGGAATCAGAGCCCTAAGGTTTGATTATGAATTTTAAGATCGTCATGGTTGGATATAGTTCGACCTTTCTAAATGCTACCAGCGGTGTGATGTTTTCGAAAAGAGGTGTTCAACCATCGGTGATGTCTCTTTCTCAAAATTCTCTTCAAATTACTATTAATAAATTGAATGTCAAAATTATCTTAAGTGGTCTTAGTCTGTAAGGTTAGTCATCGATGAGAAAGAAAAACTCAATTATTTGAACAATAAAGTGAAACCGCCAACCATTATTAATCCAACATATAAAAACTGGTGCTTTAAAAATTCGATGGTTAGTACTTAGTTGATCAACTTGATGGATACGATGATTGGAAAACCATTCATGTTCTTGCCAATGGATCGCGACGTATGAGAAGCAGTTAGGAAAACCTATTTAGATATGGATAATCATTCACAACTGTTCGAATTGAATACCTGAATGTGATAGATGCAGCAAGGTGAACGTAATGTAATGGCTTATTATAATGAGATGGTGGCTATTTGGCAAGAGTTGAATTTATTTGAAGAAGAAGAATAGCAAAGTCCTAATGATAGTGCTTGGTACAGAAAAAAGATTGAACGAGGTCGAGTATTGATTTTCTTGGCTGGTTTAAACAAATAACATGATAAGGATTGAAGATGTATCTTAGGGTGAAAGCCTTTATCCACTGTGAGACAAATTTTTTTAGAAGTGCATAGAGAAGAAGCACGACGATAAGTGATGTTAAAGAATGATAATTAAAGGTTCACTCTTCTAGCTCAAGATGTAAACTTAGAAGGAGATAAAAGAAGTGGAAAACAAAGTTTTGCTATGACCATTGTAAAAAGTCATGCTATACTCTAAAAACTCTTTGGAAACTACATGAGAAATTAGCAAGTTAAAAGAAAAAACCAGGCAGTGACAACAAGTCAAGGGCAGATGTTCACACATTTTAAGTGAGCAATTCAAATCTAAGGAACAATCATCCTCAGAGTATCTTCCTTTCATAAAGGCCAACTAGAGAACTTTTATAAAATGGTTCAATCTTTAAAAAATTCTAATATATGCTATTCTATAACCCAGTCAGGTAATTCTTTCATTATGATCATTACTTGTGCAAAATCTAATGGCTCATATGTATCATATTTAGGTGCCAGTAATCATATGATTGGCACTTCATAATCCTTTTCTTTATATATGCCTTTAGTACGAATTCAAAAGGTTAAAATTATAGATGGTTTTTTTGTTATTATTACTAGAAAAGGAATAATGCTCATTTCTCTTACTTCAATCCTTAAATATGTTTTGCATGTTTCTAATCGTTCATACAAACTCTTGTATATGAGTAAATTAACTCTTGATCATCACTGTTGAGCTAATTTTGGTCTTTTTGTTATGAATTTCAGGATTTAACCTCGAGAATGATGATTAGGGATGCTAAACAAGATGGTAGCATGTACCTCTTTAATAAAAAAATCAACCTTGAAAGGCAAGACCAAAAAAACTTATTTCAATTCTATTTTTATTTTTAATGATAGTGAAATTTGGTTATGGCATTATCGATTAGGATGTCCTAGTTTTCAATATTTAAAACATTTATTTCTAAATTATTCGTGAATAAAATTCATTTAGTTTTTCAGTGTAAGTCTTATGAATTCACAGAATATTATCGTGCTGTTTTTCTATCTCAACCATATAAAAAATCAACGAGAAGTTTCTTTTTGGGAGTCCGTATATATGATAGTACAAAAATAACCTACTTTACTAATATAAGTTTTTTTAGCACTTTTTAAGTGTTTTCAAACGAAATTATCCTTAATGAAAAATAAGAATCACAAAAGTCAAACGAAACATTTTCCCCTACTCTCTTAATGTCTTAGTCTCTCTTCACGCCTCTAGTATCTCTCTTACTAAGCTTAAGTGATTTTGTGTTTCTTTTTGCAAATTGATTATTCAAAAATATCGAAAAGCTATTAAAGGTACTAGAAATCTACAAAGGTATGTTTTGAAACAATTATTTTGACATGAAGTTTGGATATTTTGCATTTTAAATACCCATAGATCAAATCTTCCTATGACATCTAATTTTTCATATTTTTGCATGTTTAACTTTATTTTATGTATGTGCAAGCTTGATTAAATGCTTTTGTTATTTTTAAATGATTTAAGTTGTTGGTTTATGAATTTTTAATGCCTGGGTATATTGGTGTGTGTGTGTGTTTTTTTTTTTCATTTTTCTTTCGGCACTTCGAAGCTGATAATTTTTTTTTAGAACATTAATGTGCATGTACTGTGTTTTGCTCTTTAATTTATAGTGCTTAAGCTTGAATTTTGTAAACGTTGCTGACTTAGGTTTAAATCATAAGAACCGTAACATGTTATCAAAAAATCATAATAACTTTTAGGATGTTGTTTCTTCTTTTATAAATTCGTACTTACTTATTTCTTTTTCATATTGAGATTTTGAATTTGTGACAATATTTCAAGTTTCGTTTTAAATTTTATAATTTCGTATTAACATTTTAGGTTTCATGACAACATTTGTAATTTTGTATCAATATTTTAGGTTTCATGGCAACATTTGTAATTACGTATCAATATTTTAGGTTTCGTGGCAACATTTACAATTTCATGTCTTCATTTTATAAATCATCAATACATTCATCCACTTTCATAACATTTTCTTTTTCACTATACAAATGCAAGGTATTACTAAGAAATATTTGATCCTTAATGAGAGTTAGAATCCTTCAGCAAGAATATTGAAGCACTACGATACTGATGTTGTATCAAACATAAAGCATATTTTGAATGACTCGCAGATGTAGAAGTTCAATGCCACTTACCTTAGTCACTTTTTAGAAGTGAAAGAGGGTTTCATATTTTCTAACTTAGTCATCCATAATTTACTACTTTGAGTGACTGAGCAACCTAATAATGAAGAAATATGGTTCCGACTTGGGAAGCACAAGGTACGTTTTGATAAGGAAGAATATTGTTTAATCATCGGGTTGAGATTTAGAGGGCTACCAGACAAAAATTTGATTGCATCAAATCCACTTAGCCTCCGTGTTAAGTATTTTGACAAGAAGGACAAGGTTACCACTAGTTCTGTTAAGTCAAAACTACTTAAAGAAGAATTTGTTGAAGATTCCGACAATGCAGTGAAGCTTGCCGTGATTCACTTGCTCAATGCCTTCATCAAAGGCCATAATGAGTGACAACATGTCCCCCAATGGTAATTCCACCTTGTCGATAACCTAGAGGCATAATAGCTTTAAATGGGGTACCTTGGTGTACTACAACTCACTGATACAATTTAAAAAGGCCCTAGCCACTCGAAATATTTAATGTAAAGAATTGTCATGCAACATATATGATTTTGTATATGCTCTATAAGTAATTAAACTTGTTGGTATCTAGTTTAGTTTATCTTTATGTTTTTATTTATTTTTTCAAAACCTTTGCAACACTTAACTTATCTTTTTATAAGGTGATACTTAGCGCGAAGTAACATGCCACTAGAGTAGTAAGATCACCATTGCCCAGAATTTATTGGTGAAAATTTGATCATAAGCCATATAATGGCCATTGCAAGAAGATTTTTATAAACACAGTGAGTTGAAATTCGTGTCATTATTGATTAAATTCGTAGCTAATATATCATTTCATTGCATAATTCACACTATTATGACAACACTTACAAATTGTTACAATAATTATGAAATCGTTGCATTATTTACAAAATCATGCCAGGATTTACCATTTTTGTGACATCTTTTTTAAAAAAATCGTGACATCATTTACACATTCTTGGTTATATTTTGCACAATTGTAGAATCATTAAGATGTGAGTAATTTTATTTATAAAATTTTTACTTGAATTAATATTTGATTATTATTTCAGATGGCAGTCAAGGTTAAACTTGAGTCGACTCTTGCTGAATGTCAAGCCTTATATTATGTAGGGCTTAAGGAGAGGATGCTACCTCTGCATCCAAGTACGGCAAAACAATCTCGGGTCAATGAGCACAGGAAGGTTTTGACCACTGGGGATGAAGAAGATGATGAGAACATCCTTGCTAAAAGATGAAAATTTTTCTCAATTCATTCTAAAGATCTAGATGTTACTCTGATCGATCTATAAGAGGTGGCAAACAAACCAGCTAAAAAAGGGTCATCGGTACCAGTATTGGAAGCTCTTACTCTTGAAGTTGCTCCAATACCCGATGTGGCTGAAGCTAAAGCTAAACCTAAAGCTTAAGTTGTAACTTTTCTTTTTTTGCTCTTAAATGTGCAAATTTTGTTTGAAGTAATGAAATTTTCTATCTCAAATCTGTTTTCAATGATGCTTAAAATAGTTGGAACTGGAGTAATTCCTAAACATACATTATCATCACTAAAACATTAATTTGGCAATTGTTACCCCCTTAATTACACACTCAATGATGAGAATGGCAAAAATTTCAAACTTGATTTGAGTTTAGTTTCAAACTATTAAAACTTTGATTCTGATGATACAAGGAACCTAATAACAAGAATCTCAAAGGGTTAACTACACCAAAAATCTTGATATGAAAGACTCCTAGTGAGTTGAGGTTGTCAAAAATCCCAATGTAAGTCTAGCTTTAAACCTGATGAAGCAAACCCTGATGTACCAGTTAGTACTAGAGTCGATAAAGCAATATTCGATGTATCAACTGAATTACTAAATCTCAATGAGTTAAGTCTTAATCTTAACATGGAACATTAATGATGAAACCCATTGTGTCATCTATATTATAAACCCTGATGAGTCATCTGTGAGATAAGCCTGATGAGTCATTTGTAAGATAAGCCTCGATGAGCCATCTAAAGTACAAACCATGATGAGCCATCTGAAGTACAAACTTTGATTAGGGAAACTCTCGATCTTGCATAGGGTTAAAGATAGTCAAGACTGAAAGCTCTGATGAGAAATTGCCTAAAAATGTTGATCTTGGGCGTTTAAACTGAAGATGAGTTTTTTGATAAATTCAAATCTTCTAGAAGCAAAATTAGGTGCCAACAATACTAAAAGACAATAAAACAAAGTGAGACACTAAGTGGAAAGACTAAGATACCTAGCAACTTTATCAAAATGTTCCAAGAGACAATAATCATCTCACCTATCTTCTTCCTTAAAAACTATATCTTTATGAATTGAATAAAAACCTCTCTAGCTACACTTCATTTACATAAAATCTAGGGGAAAGAAAGATAAGAAAAAATAAGAATTGAAGAGGGAAGAACTAGATAAGCGAGTTGAAGAATTAAGTTAGGGTGATCTAGATTAACTTGAATGTAAGTAAACTGAGTTAAGTTTTTATGATTACTCTTTATTTTCATCCTCTTATATAATTAATTAATCTATATAATGACAAAAGACATAATTTTTGATCTATGTTGTGAATATTAAGGTTAGAGATTTGTAAAAGAATATAAGAATGCTCTATTTTTAAAGCGGCAAATTGAGACATAATTTTTGTGAGTTTGGAGTTTGAATTTGATAAAATGTAAAACATGAAACTTGTAGATAAGGAGTTGAATTTATCTAAATAAAATGAACTAAAAGAATCATGACTTGATTACTAAGGCTAAAAATAAGGGATATTTTGCACACAAAAAATAAGATTTATTAAAGTATCAGTTCAATTAGGTTTAAAGAGCAAATTTAGTTTAATACCTGAATAATTCATTTTTGTACAAGGAATATGAAGTGATAAATCATTTGAGCATGAAAAAGAAGTAAACTTGAGCATGAGAATGAGAACTAAGTAGAGTAAAGTTCTATAAAGTTAGGAAAATAAGAATTCAACTTATACTCATCTATCATGCATGATTATGCTTGCAAATATCATAATAGTATATCTTACATATTTATAAAAAAATTACAAATTAAGAAAAGGAAAGGAGGAGGAAGTTTACATAGAGGTTAAAACTTTTAAAGTTACAAGAGGTAAGTATAAAAAAATTATACAATTGAATGTATAAAAAGAAGAAGTATGTTTGAGTTATGAAATGGATCAGTACCTTCAATTATTGTTTGAAAATTTAAAAGTATGTTGAAATTTCTATATGAGCACTTACATAACTAAATAAAAATGAGGTAAATAAGTTATGACTTACTTGATAAGCTGTACAATTTCATATATGACATAAGATACTCTGTTGATCGTGGATCGATGATGCAGAATCACTTTCATTTATCATGAGCCTATGACATAGAAAATACACAAATATGATTATGATCTTATGGATTAATATGTACTCATGAAATTTGCTTATGTTGTCGGCCACAACATACCCAAAAAAAAAAAAAAGAAATTGCATACGTTTGTTTACATTTGATCTTTATAGGTAAGGATAACAACTTAGTAATAACTTGTGGTTTGGATAATATGTTTGACATAATTATCTATTATTATATGTTTATACTTACTGAGTTATGACTCACTAAATAACAAACAAATTTTCATATTAGTGAAATTAGAAAGTGAAGTCCTCAATAAACTCTAAAAACCATATAGAGCACAGGTCAATGGCATATCCTCTTTTATGTTTTCTCCTCTTAAGCATTTTTATACACTTAGTACTGGTTGAGAGTTTTATATTTATGTATATACAATGAAAGGATTAAGATATGTGATGTAAAAAAAAAAAAATTCTCTGGTTTTGTAGACCAACTTATTTGTATAATGTATTAATGTTAACTTTTCTCACATAAAACATATTTTAAAGGTCACATGTTTATAGTATTTGTATGAAAAAAAAATGTATGATTCTCTACCATGATATGACATGATATAATATAATAAGATATGAAGTGATAGAATATATATAAGTTAGGTTCTTTCATATGCAAGCTAAAAAGTCTCTTTATAGACTTAACCAGTCTCCCAAGCCCTTGTTTGAAAGATTTACAAGTTTTGTTAATGGTCAGAGATATATTCAAGGATAATCTTACCATACTCTTTTCATAAAGAGATCCAACAAAGACCAGGTTTTGGTTTTGATTGTCTATGTAAATGACATAATTTTGATTAAAGATGATGTAAAAAACATGAGTAAATCGAAGTAAAGCTTACCCACAGAATTCAAGATTAAAGACTTAGGCTAACTAAGGTACTTTCTTGACATGAAAGTGGCAAGATCAAAAAAAGGCATTATGGTTTCACAACGAAAGTATATTTTAGATCTCTTAAAACAAAAATTAAAAAAAAAAAAGAATGAGTGGCTGTAAACCTTCAAACACTCCAATAGAAGTTAATACTAAACTTGAAAAACTTAAGATATAGGTAGGTACCAAAAAATTGGTTGGAAGACTGATTTATTTGTCATAAACACAACCTGATATTTCTTTTCCTGTAAGCAAAGTAAGCCAATTTATGCACTCATCATATGTAGAACACCTTTAAGTTGTGTATTGAATTTTTTGGTATCTAAAGAGCACATCTGAAAAAGGACTTTTCTTCAAAAGAAAATGAAAAAAAAAAGGGTTAAAGAGTATACAGCTGTAGATTTTTATGCAAGTTTGATTATTGATAAAAGGTCAACTACAGGATACTGCACATTTCTTTAAGGAAATTTAATTACTTTGAGGACCAAGAAGTAAAATATAATGACTAAAAGCAGTGCTATGGTTGAATACAAATTAGTGGCTCAAAGAGTGGATGAAGTTTTATGGTCAAAGAAAGTTCTTACAAATCTTAACAGACAAATGAGTTTTTATATGAAGTTATATTGTGATAATAAGGCAACAGTCAACATTGCTCATAATTAAGTTCTACATGACAGAACGAAACATGTTAAGATTAACAAACACTTTATAGAAAAGAAGATCAAAGAGGGAATAATTTGCACTCAGTTTGTATTAGCCTTGCAACAAGTTGCAGATGTTCCGAGTAAGGGCCTATTGAGATAGCCATTTGAGCTTCAAAGTTAGCAAGCTAGACATGATAGATATCTTTGTATCAACTTGAGGGAAAGTGTCAATAAATTAAAAAAAAAAATAGGATTTGATTGTTAGACATTTGATTAAATTTAAGAAAATTATATCAATAAATTTAAAAAAGTTGCATCCTACAATCAAGGAAAAAAAATGGTTAATCATTGAAAGAGATTTTAGGGTTAACTTTTCCTATTTTAAGGCTAGCCTTTCCTTTTTTTTTTATTTTTTTTTTATTTGAGTTGTATGCTCACTCATAATTTTTTAAGCTTTAAATTAACTCTAAATTAGTTAACTTAAAATAAAATTCAAAATAAATATTTAAAAAATAATCTTAAATTTAATGCACTTTTTAATTCAAATCTTAAACTCTAATTTGGTTCAATTTGGTTTCAAAAAATATTAAATTGATCTAAATTAAATTTTAGCTCAAATTAATTACAAAAAAATATAAGTTCAAATTAAATACAAAAAAAAAATTAAATATATTTTCTTAGTCAAAATATCTCAAAAATGAATTTTACAATCCACTTTGAAACAATAACTCAAATTTGAAAAATTTTAAACTCACAAAGTAATTTTATGAACTATTTAAATAGTTTGTAGGACTAAATTTTTAAAAATATATATTTTTAGTACTAAAAAAATTTTTAGATTTTTCATGATAATTTTGATATATTTTTTATATTTATATAAAATTTAAAATCAAAATTTATTTTGCAAGATCCTGATTTAAATATCTTAATTTTAAGATTTTTAAGTAGAATGCAAATTCAACCAATTTGAGAAATCATATATAAAATTAAAATAAATTAAAACGCAGGTATAATTAAATTTTTTATGTTTATCCTAAAATTTATGCATTTATTTTAAATTCAAATTAAAATAAAAAGAAACATAAAATTCGGGTACACTATATTATATTTTCATTTATATATAAACAAGCAAATATGGCTAAAATCAAATTCAGCTTTGTGTAAGTTTAAAATCGGTTTAATTTTTTGAGTTGAGCTTAAATATTTAATCAAATTTAAATTAACATGAAATTATTAAAGATTTATTTGACAAAAAAAATCATACTAAACATGCATGTTACCATTTCAATTATCTCAACTTAAGTGCCTTAATCTTAATTATAGGTAGATATATTTTATATCCATTGTATTCAAAGTATTTGGATAACTATCAAAAAAAAAAGTTTGATTTTTACGTGGATTTCAATTTAGGCAATGAAGTTTCAATTGAATAAATTTTAAATGTAAAGTTTAAATTTAATTTAATTTAAACATTTGAAAAAGTTAAAAATTCAATAAAAATTTTAATTTAAAATTTTTTAGAGATATAAAAAAATATGTAAATCACTATTACAAGAAATTTTAGAATTTTTTTACTACTGAAAATATATATTTTTTTAATTTTACGTCAATAAAAGTTTAAAAAATTTACTGACAAAGCTAAAAAGTTATTCAAAGTTTTAAAAATGAGTTTAAAATTGAAAATGTTTTCTTTAAAAACAAAGAATTTTCAAATTACTTAATAAAGAAAACATTAATTAAAGTTTTGTTTTCTACTTATAATATTAAAAATGACAAAAATTATGAAATAAAAAAAATAAGAAGCATCATTATTATTTGGCATATTTTTAGGATTGATATTTCCATGCATTCTTTTAGACCACAGGATCCAGCAGTTACCCAGTGGTAGAAACCCAAAAAAAAAAGTATTCATTTGACAATGGAAGGAGTTATTAAATGATTATAATTAGTGACAAAAAAAGTGGCATTGTTAAAGTAACACCAAAAGCTGATTTCTATGGAACATTAACCTTTAATTATTGGTATGACAAGGTCAAATCTGATTAGTAGGAGGAACACACTTTGGTCAATTCTCCATTTGACTGCAACTCAATTCTCTCTCTCTCTCTGGGCCTAGGCTTAGGAATCTTGACAAAGTCTGTATCCTATTACCCTTTTTTTGAAAAACAGTAACACGAAAGCAAAAGTTGACTTTTCAAAAAAATACTTTTTAGAGTACCATCCTAAAGAGTTACAGTCCTGATCCCAATCATATGATAAATATTTTATTTTAATGTTATATTTCAATCACCTGACATGATTTTTAAATTTGGTGAAAGCAATGCAAATCAAAATTTGTGGGTAGCAAAGATATGTTGCAATAGTTGTAATTATGAGGGAGGCCTCTCTATATTGGGTGGGTCAAGTAAGTGAAAAGAGAATGAACCTATTTTAATGTAGCCCATTTCATACCATTTTCTTTTTTCTTACTATAAGAATCTATTGACAATAAAAGTGGTAAATGTCAAAAGAAATTTTTTGGGTTTATAATTATTATGTTGCTTAAAGAAATGAAAATAAGACAGAAGATAAGATGATTGTTTTGAATCAAAGGCATAGGACAAAATTCTTAGAAAGAAGGTGTTGCAGTGCATATGGTAGATTGAATGATGAAAAGGGTAATGACATATAGTTTTGAATACCCAACTAAATTTGCAGCCAATTGATGCAAGCTAAGCTGCATGCGGAGGAGCAGTATTGAGAGAGACATCTCATCACCGTCCAACTTAATTACATATTTATGCAAGTGGGACACATCCTGCATTTTTTTCATTTTGATAACTACTTGACCTCTTACTGTTTACTCCTTTTTATTTTTTATTTTTTGCTCATATACTTAGAAAATTTTCAGCTTATTTCCGTTGCTTGAAAAGTATAAGTTAGACTGATGATAACGTTAGATTAATTTTGTTGGACGATGAATGGTGTTATTTGCTTGTCATCACAAGCAAACATCTTCTTGAATGGCCACTGCAACTGAACATTTTCTGGACAATTTTTTGAAAGCCTCAGTTATTTTGCAGCTCTCATTTGTGCTGTCTTGGTGGCCTCTCTGCCAACACCCATCTGACAGTCTTGTCTGAATATACGTTCACCTGCTGCATTTCTGAGACAACGGCCTGTCTCTTTAGGAAGGGCTACCCACCTCCATTTAAAGACAATTTGATACATATGTTTGGTTCCTCATTGGGCCTCCTCGTCAGCCCCTTACCCCTTAATTCAATTACTGAGCTTCAACCCATGGGCTTCATATTTCCCAAAAAAAAATTGGGCCAAGATTTATGAAACTTGCATGTCTCATTTTTTTCTTTAAAAAAAAGGGTCTTTTTCATAATAAAATAATTAATATTATGATGAGAAATGTGCCTGATTATTCATCTATGAAGTCAAATAAATATATATTTTTTTATATGAAGCTTTTCTGTCTATAACTTTTCAATTTTTCCAAACCGGTAGAGGCAACAAGATTTCTCCCTAATTTCTTGTTCACCAAATTATCCTGTTCATGAATCGAAGAGACATTCTATGAATAGAAGCAAGATCAATATGCTTCGGGATCTTTCCTTGGTTCGTTAATTCCTATGAAATGGTTTTATGAAATTGAACTACTTAATTGTCACGCATAGTTTTTAATAATATTGAACGCGAGAATCACGTGATTTAGAGTGTTTGATGTAGCAACTGGGAGAAAACAATTTTTAATTTAATTGTCCGAGATCAAAGACATAGTGGTATAGGTAAATAAATATATATTTTTTGTATTAAAATATAATATAAATAAAAATATATCACATGATGGTAAGAGATTATTGAATGAAAGGATGGCATGCATGCATAGTGTTGTATGTGACAAAACATAAGCAAAACCCTAAATGCTAATAATGAAAAAGCATAATGATATAAAGAAGGATGCACTATTTATATGATTGGGTTCACTTTACTGTCATTATTAGATTCCTGTGGGAATTCCATAAACCTAACTAAGAGCTATAAAGATGAGCAACTGCACTTTGGAGAATAAACGCAAAGCCACTCCCCCTAAAGGGAACAAATCAAAAGCCATACTCATCATTTTGTTGTTCATAATTTTCAATTCAATGGTACCAATTTAAAGTTTCTTTCACTCATATTAGAACGCCACGCCTTTCTCTTCTCACATTTTTCATATACTTGTTTGGGATAAGTTTAGCTTTCTTTTTCTTGATAACGAGCTTTCATGTCTAGTTTTGTTCCGATGTATTTTTGCATATTCTCTTGATTAATAAGGATATATTCAAATCATCAATTGCCAACAAAAAAATCTCTTCCTCCGTGCTTATCTATTCTTCAACTCTTTATGAAAGTCCTAAGGTGTTTTTTTGATTTTTCTTTTTAATGATTCATTTATAGTATAAATTGATTTGGGTATCAAAACTTATTTTTCGATTTATAATTCTTTTAAAGTTTCTATTTTATAAAAAATAAAAAAATTTGCATTTTTTTGCTTGTAATATATATGACTCATTCGTCATTGATAATCAGATCTCTTCATTAACTGATAAAAGTACAAAAAATAAAAATGAAAAGAGAAGTTCTCTTAGTTCAAATTGTTTGAAAGTTTACTAAAAATTAAATATCTTTTCATATTGTTGCTTCATCTCTTTCTACTTCTTTTTCTTTAGTTTGAGAGAAATTAAAAAAATGTAGCCCCAAAAAGCAAGAGAGAAGGAAGGCATTGTTTAACTACTAAAGAGGCGACAATCCAGGCCAAGCATTATATTAAATAAATCCATGATGAGCTTCAATTTATTTTTGGCTTCGCATTAAGGTTTTTTTAATGGTTTGAAGGTTATCCCAAACACAAAGCATGCCGAGTTCTACCTCTTTCAATTAAATACAACTCCGAGGCTTGGATTATAATTACCCATCAAATTGCTTCATGACGCCATCAAAATTGAAAGAGGGGCGGTTTTTGCTTAATGTGAAGTGACCCATAAGGGTGAGCTTTTGACAAGGAGAGAGAGAGGGAGAGAGAGAGAGCAATAAGGACAAAACACACATTGAAGCAAGTTGCTTGGCTCGTGGTCATCCCACTTCCTTCCCAACTTGCTTTTTCTTGAACCCATTTTCTACATATTCATAATCCATCACAAGAGCTCTCAACGATTATATATGACCCTTTTCTTCTTTATTTATTTTGCCTAACGATGGACTATGCATTTCACATTATTAGGAGGGTTGTGTCTTTATTGAAACTAAGATATACATATATATATGATTGAAGGCTACTTTCATGCTTGCTTAATTAAAAAGCAAAGTCCACTAGGCAAAGAAAATGTGCATGCATGGCTTTTCACACATTATGATCTCAACCAAAATTAACTTCTTTGCTAACCCTCTATTGCAACATGATGAGAAAATATCATTAGCTTTCAATAATAGTTTATCAATTTTAGAATTTATTTTTTTAAAAAAAGGGTATTTTTCTGTGGTTGATTAATATATTTTTTGCAAAAAGGGTATTTTCATAAAAAATTATCTCACCATACAATTTCTTTTGCAAATAATTTCTTTCTCAGATATTTTTTTCTTTGGCCATAAATACACTTAAGAACCAATTCCATATAGCCACAAGCAAAGGCCAACACAATGAAAGAGAATAAATATATCAAATTTTCAATAATTTGAAATTAAAGCAAAATAAAAATAAATCTACAAGATAAAGATTCAAATCAAGAGAGAAAGAAAACAAGAATACGGTCAAACCTTAGTGTGGATGGCGTGGCAAAATATCATTGGTGGGGTCTAAATGGCGATGTACGTGACCCGTACCAGAAAGTTTCTCGATTGGCCGGCCGAAGACGCAAGCAGTTAAAACCGCAAGAGGACCCACAGCCCGGAGAAGCTGCGGATAGTGGGGCCCGCTGTATGAGCAATAATAGAGGTGGGTCCCAGAGGTGGGTCCAAAGTAGCGAAAACGCCGTCGCTAATGGGTTAAGTCAACACCCACTGAGGCAACAACACGGTGTGAAACACGCAGCGGGATTTGTTATGGTCACGCGTGGTGTGCCGTGACCGTGGGTTCAAACCCTGACCCTTTGACCCATCCCCCCCTCACCCCTTTTAGTCAATTTCAACCCCACGTTAATTACAATTTTTTACCTTTTCTCTAACTTTTTAACATTTTTAAAACATTAAAAAAGAAACCCATATCTTCAAATCATATAATATGATTATCTAATAAAATGGGCAGTCCAAGTCCAAATTAATCTAAAGCCCCAATATTGGACTAAGGGGGAAAATGCCAAATGGAAGCTGGTATTCTAAGGGTTTTTTTAATAGACATATATTGGATAGAGAGGGTTGTGAACTTGACTAGACTTTCAAAGTTGATTGAATAAATCTGATAAGAGATGGGAACAACAATCTTATCCTTTTTACAACAAAGATATGAAGTGGGTTTGCTATCATGAATTTGGATATCTCCTTATAATGTTGCAAAATACTCCCTTTTTATAGCCATATGAATTTTAACATAAACTTCTTGAATTCATAAATTTGGTAAATGGGGGAGTCTCATTTTTACTCAAATTTGGATTAGGGTAATCTTCTTGCATCTAACGGGTTCCCATAATTCTAATTATATTATAGATAAGGGGATACTTGTTGCCCAAATGAGAAGGTTAGCTAGGTTTTCATAGTGGATAATGAGATGTTATTATCTGTTTCTATATTATTTTGATTATAATTTGGCATCTTAATTTGGATCGAATCTATCTCGATTGATTGGACACTTAGATTCCATATCTAATTATCTTAGAGAGATAAACTTGCAATGTTTCTCTATTTCATGGTAAATGTGGATTTGTTTTTTGTTTAGATTAATGTATAATCCTTTATAATGTTAATATAGATAATGTATAATTTTATCTAACAACTCCAACTAACATTATAATCTCAGCCTCATGCATGGAGATTAAATCAGAATCCATGAAAGGGTTTGATCCCCAACCCATTAATTAGGACAAAGACAAGATAGTGACCCAATTAGGCATTTGTTTTTAGGTTATGACAACATTAATTGGTTGGCATGCAATAGTTTATTGCAACTTGTCAAGATTACATAAGATACAAAGACAAGTTCAACTCTTCTCTAATTTCATTTAAAAAAAAAAGAAAAAAGAAAAATTAACCAATAATGAATCAACTCTATGCTCGTTAGGTAATAGACATGAATCCAAAAAGGTTACCTTTGTTGAATGACTTCTTAGAAGATTCTAAGCATGCCCTCTTTCTTTTTTTTTTTTAACAAAAGATTTTTGATATGTATTAATAATTAAAATTTTATATATTTATTTATTTTATAATAAATTAATATAATAAATCATGAAAAAAATCAGATTAAATTGAAATTTTTATTTTATTTTGATTGTAAAATTTATTTTGGGATCTTGTGGGTACTATTCAAGATGAATGGTAAGATTTTGATCTATGATGTGGGGCAGAAGCAAGCAACTGATATTGATTATGAAATTTAATTATATATGTAAAACACAAACCTTAATTTTAATTAAAAAGCCGAGATTAGTGTTAATTTGATCCTGAATTTGCTCTGTTGCTTCTCTCATAGTTTACGAGTCCATCGTTGAAGTCAGCTCCAATGTTTTTTCTTTTCAATTTCTTGCGTGACTAAAATCACATTCTTTAGACTTTTGGGTTCCATTAATTATTGTGAATCTCATGTGAGATTCTTGAGGGAACATGACCGTATAATAAGCTTTTATAAACAGTATTTAATTAAAATGATAATCAATTCCATAATCTCAATTGGGATTTGTTCTAATCCCAATAAATCTCAGTAACCAAGTTATAACACTTTTAATAATTTTAATATTAGCACAGAAATAATCATCTAGAGGTTCATATTTGATGACATTAATAATGTTATTTTAATTTGAGTCCCTCATAAATATTGTTCATTTACGAAAACATTTTTATAGTACTTATAAGAATGTAAATAATTAAAATCTTATATTTTGATTATTTGAATTTAAAATTTAAATGATTATTATCAATAATTATTTTTTATAAAAAAAAAATTATAGTTCTTAGGCTGAATTTGGCCATTTATGGCATGGTTCATGCACAAGGATGGAGGTGGGATTAGTGGACCAGTAGCTCTCTGCCCATTTCTACTTTAAAATGAAGACATTTTGATGACCCAATTTATTACATAGTATTGTGCAATATAGTTTTAACCCAATTTTAGGGAATAAAAAAAGAAAAATTCAAATTAAATTTATAGTTCATGGTCCATACTTGATGTATAGTTGTAGGCTAGCAATGATTATTTTCACTGATTTAATTAAAATTAATAAATAAAAAGGTTGGCCTTGTTGTAAAAAGGAAAAAAGAAGAAAGGCAAATGGATTGGAAAAGAAATGGCATGGCCATCCCTAACCCATGACCGACCATGGCCTCGGAGTCCATGCTAATGACCCACACCCCCACTAATACCTTTGATTGATAATCTAATTAACATTTTATTTGTTTAAGATTCAATTTGAACATACTAATTAATTTCACATCAAGAAATGCACCATTTCCGTTCATATTTCATGTTCCCATTTATATAAATCCTACATTTTGCACACACTTAATCAAGAGCAATGTGAATGGTGAACCTTATGGCTAATCAACTCACAAATTATGGTCCGCCACGGACTTATTAAAGAAATTGAATAAATTATATAGTTCTACATGTAATGATGGGTGGGATAGAATTGTCTCACCAAATTTATCAAAAAGCTGAGGCTGCAAACACTCTTCAACCACAACTTACATGTGATTTTTTTTTTTTCTCTCTTTTGGTAGATTTTTATAACTAAACTATATAACATGCATGATTCTTCCACATTGAAAGTTAAAAAAATTAAGAAAATATAATATTATTGCAAGAAATTGTATTGTAAATATATGATTCATCATTAAATGATTGTCGTGGGCCAATTAATAATTGGATGCTCGTTTTTTTAATTTTTTATTTTGGACCGTAAATGGAATCAAAAATTCCCATTTACAATATGTTAGAAGTGGAAGCAAAATTAGGCATGCCCATCTTCTATGTTATTTTTCTCTTTCTATTTTTCTATAAAATTGGAACAGATGCAAGCAGATTTGAATATAGTGATACATATTGAAGTAGTTAAAAGCACTAAATTTTGCCATTCTAATCAAAGATGACCCACCAAGACCAAACCCAACAGGAACAGAATCCCTAAATTCCCACCCCTACTCTACATGCCCTACCCCATGAGCACAGTGAATTAGGTTTGCCCAAATTTAATTTGGCCCTTTGCTTAATAGTAATGCCATACCTAAATGTCTTACTCCCTCCTACATTTATTTTCACATCCTTTTCTTCTTTCCAATATATCGCCTTTTATACATAAATTATTATTATTATTATTGATTTAATTCTTGTCACATTATTAATATTGTTCATAATTTTAGATCTTATGTTCTGTTTGATGGAGCAGCGAAATGTCACTATCATATATTTTTTATGATAAAATTTAAAAAATATCTATATTATGTGAACAAAAGTAGATTAATATAATAATTCTTAAGTAATATAAATAATTTAAGAAAAAATATTATTTTAAATTTTAAAAAATACTTTTGTAAAAATTTTTTTCTAAAATTTTAAAACGTTTCTAACCAATTTTAATTGATAAAAAATAGTCAAATTAAATATTGACCCAAATTACTATTAAAAATTAAGCTTATTTTCGTTGTTGAAATGTTTAAAAAATAATTTGAATAAAATTTTTATGCTTTTTGAGTCAATTCTTTAATATTGAATAATTTTGACTTGATCACAACTATTTATTATAAATTTTTTATTTAAAAATTTTATTGGAAAACATTTTTAGTACTCAATAAAATTTGATTTTCTTTTGTGATTGTAGTTTAAATATTTCTTTACATTCCTAAAAAAAAATTTCAAGTTAAAATTTACAGTACAAGATCTTCAATTTTTAATTTTAATTTAAAATTCAAAATACAAGATTTTTGAATTTTTGGAATCAATTTGACAATTTATTATGAATTTTTAAAATTTTTAAGAGTAAAAGTTTTGTAAAAAATATTTTCCATACTTAATAACGTGCTAATTTTTTTTGCTAATAGTTTGAATATTTCTTCACCTTTATAAAAATATTATGTCAAAATTATAAGATTTTTAATTTGAATATCTCAAATTTTAAATTGTTTGACAAAATTCAATTTGATTATTTTCTATTAATATGTTTAGAAATATTTTGAATCTTAATTTTTAATTTTTTGATAAAATTTAATTTAATTATTTTCTTAAAACATTTTAAATTTCAAAAAAAAATATTCTTCAAAATTTCAAATGATATTTATTAATAAATTAAATTAATTACTATAATTCATAATAATAAAACAAATGTGCATTCTTAACTAAAGATATTAACATTTTTTTTAAAAAAACATTTCCCTAAGTTTTGAAACATGAAGTTATTACTAAGTCAAACATTAAAAAAAAAAAAACCATATTTGGCAACGAATACCGAAGCAAGGTTAAGACAATACAAAAATTAATAACATTGGATATCCAATATGACTACGGTCTTATCCCATCACACTTTATGCAATGGTTGCACCCAAGCCCGTGTGTGCAACCTAAATATGTTGATTAAAAAATTATTAAATAAAAACTCCGTGTCACATAAGCTACACATTTTATTAATGATATATTACCACTAAAACTTAACGTTCAAATAATATGATGTAAATTAAAATAATTTAATTAAATAAACATAATTAATAATTCAATGATTATGTCATATAATTATAAATTTTGAATTTGATAAGAAAAATATATTTCTTAGAAAAGAGATAATAGGGAGGGAGACTTTTGATTGGACTAAATCTATAACCCATCCGTCACTATAGCGAATTCTCCATTTGATTAAGCTGAGAATTGAGTTAATAAAATTTTAATCGCCAATAATGGATGAAAAGAATAACATTAAATAAATATAAATGGAGAATATGCAAAGTATATATTATAATAAAAAATAAAATAATTTATATATGAAAAAGAAAAAAATGTGATAAAGAAGACGGGCGGAGAGAGAGATGAAAACGAAAGGGAAATAAAAAGGAAAGAAGGAGGTGGGTTCCTTGAACCCAACGCATCTATTCTTCGGTCTTGGTTCGGATTCAGGTTCGGATGTAGACTTTGTGCGGATAAGAACGACCCCTCTCTCTCTCTCTCTCTCTCTCTCTGTCTCTCTACAAGAATCCTCTTTTTTCTCTCTCGCCGCCTCGGCATTTCTTACTATAAACCCCCTGTTTGCTCTTTGCTTTCTCTCTCTAAAGCCTACAATACCAATCACTCTCTCCCTCTCTCTTTGTGTTCAGTTCTTTCTGTTGGTCGATAGAGAAGAAGAAAAACAGAGCATTCTCTGTTTTGATTGCTTTGGTCAAGCTGGCGATCGAGAATCAAGAGACCACGGTTCGGGAAATCAAGCCCAAGAACAGGAGAATCATGGTATCAGAGCCGCACTATCTCGTTGCTCTTTCATTTTGGCTTTTTGTTCTGTTTTTAAGCTGTTCCTTGTGTTTCGATCTGGGTTTCGCTTTAAATGCTTTGATTTTCATGAATGGGAGTAATGGTCTTTGTTTTCTGTTTGATGCTTCACGAACTTTCCCTTGTCTTTTTAACATTGTCTATTTCTGGTTTAGTTTGCTCCGTGTTTTATCTCTTGTCTGAATAGTAAAATGGGTCTTTTTTGTTTTTTGCTCGTTTTCCGGATTGGGTCCTAATGGCGTGTGTTTGTGTGTGTGTTTTCCATTGAATGCCAGGGAGCTGGAGGTCCTGATGAGGAGGACAACAGGTGGCCACCATGGCTGAAGCCTCTGCTGAGAGAGCAGTTCTTTGTTCAATGCAAGTTACATGCCGATTCTCACAAGAGCGAATGCAATATGTACTGCTTGGATTGCATGAACGGTGCTCTCTGCTCTCTCTGCCTCGCCTACCACAAGGATCATCGCGCTATCCAGGTGGGTTATCTGCTCTTTATCCAATCATCTCTCCAGTTTTAGCCTGTTTGGCACCCCTGCTGGCTCACTGTTGTCAATTCTTATCGGTACTCAAATTCGCCCTTTTCTTTTGAATATTTTTGCAGTTTTTTGTTCAAATTGTTTCCGCTTTCCTGATAAGGGAAATCCTTTGTTAAAATACCATTTTTGGTTTTCGAGTTCTGCTCCTTTGAGCATTTACTTAAATAGTGGGAATCTATGTTTGCTCTACAGCTATAGAGCATCAATTTCGAGATGGGTTTTATTCCTTTTGTCATTCACTGCTGAGAATCATCAATCTTTTGTCTTTCTTTCAATCTCAGCTGGGTCTGGTCAATCTGTTTTTACTGTCTAATAGATCATACTCATTGAAATCTCTGTTTCTCTCTGCACTTGTCCACAGAAAGTCTGGAATTTGCTTGACTAGTTGCTAATGAGCTAACTGATTTCACATGAATGTTTTGTTGTTGTTAATATCTATTAACTGGGTTATTATCTTTTTTCCTTTGTTGACAGATAAGGAGGTCCTCTTACCATGATGTGATAAGGGTGTCTGAGATACAGAAGGTGCTGGACATATCTGGAGTTCAGACATATGTGATCAACAGTGCAAAGGTTGTCTTCCTGAATGAGAGGCCTCAGCCCAGGCCTGGCAAAGGTGTCACCAACACTTGCGAGGTCTGTGAACGCAGCCTGGTCGATTCCTTCCGCTTCTGCTCCCTGGGCTGCAAGGTAAACCATCTACCCTTAAATTCCCCATGTTTGTGCAATGGTTTTGGTGTTTGGTTGCCAAGAAGGTGTGTGGAAAAGAAAAGTAACCGAGTAAAGAAAGAAATTCAACATATTCTTTAGTTTTGAAACTGTTGATGGTTCAACTATGTTGACTTTCTATCTCTACTTTGTGAACTAATATGAGGAAGAGAATGTGCAACAAGACAGCATTAAAATTTTGCTGATTTCTTTGCACATTTGTCATAAACTTTGGTGATTAAATTGGGATCTTGTTGTGCTTAACTATGAACAAAATTTCTCAATGTAATCATCAAAATTTTGTCGTGGCACTGAAGAGATTAGAAGATTTATTAATGGAGAGATGCAAGTTGCAATAATGAACCACATTTTACTTGCACATTATTGAAAAGTCTTTACAATCTGGTCAAATTGTGATTTATTTCTGAACAACATTATTGATGTAACAGATAGTGGGGACATCGAAGAATTTCCAGAAGAAAAGAAGGCACCCACCAAACATGGCATCTGATTCAGAGGATTCGTACAGCAGCAGCAGCCATGGGAAGCACAAGAACAGCAGCAGCAGCCACAACAACAACAACAACAACAAAGTGCGGAGCTTCAGTCCCGCAACACCCCCTCCAACCGCGGTCAGTTACAGGACTGCAAAACGAAGAAAGGGCATTCCCCACCGAGCCCCAATGGGAGGACTAATCATAGAGTACTAGGTGATATTAGTATGCCCAGTTAATTCAGCTTACGACCAAAGATGGTGGCATATGTAATACCCTACATCAGCTCTGTCTTGTGTTGTGTATATATGAAGTAGCAGAAATAGAAATGGAGGGGCAGAAGTGGAAAATAAGACAGGTCGCCAAGGACTAAGATGGCAATAAGCTTTTAGTTTTCGAAATATAGGGTGTTCTCCTATAGTGGGTTATACTAAAGTTTTGCCTGTAGCTTGGGTGAAATGGTGTAAATACTGATAGGGTTTTGTTGGGTTAGTGCAGTGAATAGACAATGTACTCCTTTCAGTAGGAGGTAGTGCATGTTTCTAAATATGGAATGCCATGGAATAAATTTAAAAGCTTATATATCTTCTATCTTACCAGTGTGCCTGTTATCTTTCCGTTTTTGGAAGGCTTTCTTTTGGACGGCTGTGATGGAAAGAGTAGGTCCCACTTGTCGTTGGCACGTGTGGGTATTGTCATGTGATGCACGTGTGAGGGGCGCATCGGTTGTTGGCAAAAGTAAATGGTGTCTTGGTTCCTGGAATCAAAAGATGAGGTAGGTCAGCCGCCCCTGGCCATGCTGCTTCAGTTCCTTAGCCAAGTGGGTTTTGTGTTCTCCATCCCTTGTGGCCCGCTCATAGTTTAGGCCGTCCGATCTCCAACATAGTCGGCTGATCATGGCCGTTGATCGGTTGGGAGGTGGATGTGGGTCCAGAAGATTTGAAATGCTCCCCATTTTTTTGTCAATATTTTTATTTTACTACGTTAGTAATGGGACTAGTGGGGTCCCCTTGAAAATGAATTTTCTTGGGTGGGTTGGTCGGTGGCCTTCACCTACAAGATAACCATGTAAACATACCCTAAAATGTTTAGGCTGTTTCCACAAAGTTAAGGTTTCATGTCATGTCATATGGCAAACGTGCCCTAAAAACCCTTTTTTTAAAGAATAAATCGCTGTATACTTACCTGAACAGGTGAAATTAAATCACTGAGACTATTAGATACTGTTATGAATTAAAATTAAATGTTAATTTTATATTGTAAAATGTAAAATTAACCAAATACCCATGAATTCTTTCTCTTCAAATTAAAACAAAAAAGAAATGACACGTGGTGGTGGCTGAATGTTGCAGAAGATCTATGTAGGATCTGCTGTCTAGTAAATGTTTTCCACTTTCTGTTCATCTTTACCGAGCATCTACTTTTTTTACGGTTAATCTTTACCCTTTGCCTTTGACCCGCTTTTTCAGGGAATCCGTGTGGTATCATAAATTCTACATGGTGAAAATGCCTTTCCTGCCACGTCTACATCACCCGCTTGTTAACCCATCCCTCTCTTCTTTCTCTTTTCGCGCCCTCTTGTTACCTTTTACCGCCGACATTGATGCCTTTTTTGACCATTTATAATAAATAATATTTATATATTAATATTAATTCAATATTATTATTAAAAAATAATATTAATTTGATACGTACATTTTTTTAATGGTTAAAAAAAATTACAGTAACAAACATCTTGTACTTTAGATTTAAATTTGTATTTATATTAATTTTAATAAAATAATATTATTTGAGAAATTAAATATATTTAAAAAATGCCTAAAAAACGTGAAAAATTATGAGAGTGTGTGGAGAGAGTTCTCTGATTTTGAGGAAAGACGAGAGAAAACACGTAGGCCTGTGAGAGTGGCGGTCGTATTCGTTTTTGTCATCTGTAGCCAACTGCCACGTGTCCCTCGAAAGTGCCAGAATCTCCGCCAACTGCCCAAGTCACGGCGACCACGTTCTCCACGTGTAGGAATCACAGTGGGTTCTACTTTTCTTTATTGCTTGGACGCCCACATGTGTGCTACCACTGGTGGGGCCATCGCCGGACACGTGTGGAACTTGGGAGCAAAATCAAAAATCAGATTGTTTTCTAATCTCAAGAGGAATATTGCATTCGGGTTTTGTGCGTGAAGGTGACGTTACTGTAGTTATGTCCAAAATGGGGGGTAAATGTGGAAGTCACGTGGGGGATTAATATTACAACTAGTTATACACATTTTATCTTCAGCACAAAACAAATTTTGCCCTCTCTTATTTTATTTTTATAGTATATGGATATGGATATGTCACATGTGACAAGCGAAGGTTATTGAAGTTCCTTCACTTTTGGTTGCTTTCATTTTTTTTTTTATTTTTAAATTTTAAATTTTTAAAAATTTACTTTTTGATGAGTCTTTTTCTATATTTTTTAATTAATTTTATTTCATTTAAAATTACATGAACAATGTTTTAACTTCAATTTCTTATTTTGTAATATGGGCACTTTTCTTCTTTTAAATTAAAATATTTTTTAAGTGATAAAAACTGCATATTGATTATTTTTTTCTTTGACAAACAAATAAAGAAATTTTTACTAGACAATGTTTTTTTGATTTAATTATTAAATTATTATCACAAAACTGATAAAAACTTTACTTGAAAGTGATAAAATAAGACAATATTAAAGTTCATAAATAAGAAATATTTTTACTTCAATTAGCGGAGATTAATAAAAATATATACTAAAATGAAAAGTGAAACATTTTTTTTAGTATCTTATAAATTTAAATATTTTAAATTTTTATTAGGTATAATTATTTGGCATGATATCTTATTTATACTTCATACCATTATTAGGTGCTCAAAATTTAAGGACATCCATGTTGATGTTACGGTTTTATTTTTATTTTTTACCTTTTAAATATAAAAGAAATACATTTACTATGATTTGAACTAAAAAAAACTTAAAACAGATAAATGACCTGTATTTTCATGAAAATCATATAAAATATAAAAATAAAAAAATAGTGATGAGAATGCAAATAATGAAGTAATACTCTCAATTGAATTATTTCTCTTAAATTAATCATTTTACATATGTAGTTGATTAAGTTATCTTTTTAATTTAAAATAGCTAGATTCAAAAAAATTTAAAATATACCAAATTTTTTTTTGATTTTACATATTATTTAGGAAAATAGGAACCTCAAATGATAAAGAAAAAAATATTTTTATAACATTGAAACTTTTTTAGAACAAGATGTACTATTAGATATCAACAATCAAGATTTATTTGGTGAATTAAATGTAAAAATATCATTTAAAATATTAAATTTTAGGGTTATTATAATATTGAGATATACAAATAAAAAAGCATAGTTGAAGATATACCTTGATGTTTCCCCAAAGTAGAACTTCTATTGAATTGTTTCGTCAACCTTATACATATGTTTAAAAAAAGATAAAAAAATAATATACTTTTCCTATTAACAAAACAAAAAATATAGATCTATGATATTCGTTTGTATGTCTATTTAGTTATCATATATTTTATCAAAAAATAAATTAAAAAGAAAAAAATATAAAAATGACGATTAACTGTGTATAATCATAATGTTATATGTCAAAAATTATGACTAATAAAGTTGATAAAATCTATTAAATAAAACTCTCACATGGAGAAGATGATAAATATTTTCTTTTTTATAGATCTTAAATTTAGGATTTGTATCATGATTTAATTAAGTTCATGAGGTGTAACTTATTAAAAAATTAATAAATATGGCTTCATTAAAAAACAATAATTATTTAGATATTATTAACACTTACAAAATGATTTTATACCCAAAATTATTTTAGAATGAATTACCTTCAAGTAATGTCAAGATAACACTTTGTTAGCTCTCGAAACAATATCTTACTAGTAAAGGTGTCTATAGTTTGAACTTTGGTTCAAAGTTCAAGGTCAAAGTGAATCAGAACTTGAATCGTGAAATTTTAATTTGGTTAAGATTCGCTTCAAAAGTGGTTCAGATTCTATTTGTAATGGTTCAAGTTTAAGATTCAATTTAAGTTCAACTTCAAGTTTAATATCGATTCAAAATCGATTCAGATTCAAATTGATTCAAAATCTGGTTTAAACATGGTTCAAGTTTAATTTTAATTTGTTAGCTTCAAACACATTTTAATTAAGATAATAAGATATGCAGTTAGTTTCATAAAATAAAGAAAAATAAATTAAGTAGTTAATTAAAAAATAATTTAAATTGAACTTGCACTTAATTTATCAGCATTAAATTGCCTATGTATTCCTTTGGAGGTTAGAAGAATCAAAATCCACCTAATTCTCTTACTTTTAAAAAAATTAAATAATTATTGCTAGTGCTTTTGATAATTTATTCAATTTTCAACAAATTATAATTTAATTCTTGATCTATTTCTTATTGTCGAAATTATGTCTTATCCAACCGTCAAGACAAAGTTGGGCTTGACTTGAATCCGAGCTCATATATGAATGTTGTTCATTTGATACGTTTTCACTAGTACTAAACTCTTCTTCCATGACAATAGTAGAAACTAGCATTGTAGAAATTTGTTTGGCTATAATAGCCAAAATTAAAGAATATCTTTCATATTATTTCCATCATTGCAAGAAAATCACTATCTTAATCAACAAACTCAAAAAAAGTTGTTAAATAATTTCCAAGTTTAAAATTTGATCTTGAAGATGATGAACTTCATATATATATTTATTTATTTTCTAAAACAACAATTAATATCCTTTACCAACTTGTGAGGATGAAATTTGAGATGAGTTATCAATTTTTTTTTGTATTAATATTATCAAATTGGCCATACTGTTTATACCATTTTTTAAATAATAAATAAAATGAATTCTTAACATTTGCAATTATAGTTATAATATCTACTTTTATTTGTAAACAATTATAACAACAAATTAAATATTCACTCAACTTAACTAATCGTGGATTAAATACTAATGCTAGCAAATATGTAAAATAAAATATTAATATAATACTCTATTTATTTATCTTTCATGACTTGAATGCATTGGAGTACTTCTTTGTCTTTTACATATTTTTTAATTGAGCAATAATATTAATAGCCTCGATAATAAATAAATTGGTAATAGAATAATATATATCTGATAAAGAATTAGTAGCATCATTACAAATTTTTAATGATGCTACAAGTTTTGGAACACATATTTCATTGTTGAGGATAAAGAATAATAATATACTAACATTGTGTCACCTAAAATCATATAATAGTTCTTTATATGCATAACATAAAGTAATTTATATATGAAATACCAACAAACAAGAATATTACGTGAAAATCTTATGGGACACATAGCACGATTGATACAAAATTTGGCCTACACTTCCATTGCTTTTGTATATTTTTGCAAATGATGCAATGCTTTTCTAATTGATGCAATAGTGTCATTAAGTAATTTTCGTCCCTTTGGACGTGTAAATTTAAAACATGACAAATACATTTTTGATGAGAAAACTTATCACTAAAATAAGGATTACATAAGATCCTAATTGATGAATAATTATAGTATTATTAGAAGTATAATCAAAACCGATTGCAAAAATTTTATTATTTACTTTATACTTTTCAAAAATATTTTTAAGCATTAAATATATATTATTGGCAATTTAAACCTCATCAAAAACTTTAAATGCAATAATTCATTTTCATACTGTCCAATTATTATCAACGTAATGACATATTACACTCATGTAAGGATGTTTTTGCCAATGATTACTTTATATATCGACGTATATGAAAATACGATCTTGGTAATTTTTAAAATATATGACTATTTTTTTAATGAAGATGAAAAAGTGTATATGTTAGAGTTAGAACACACACATGTAACAAGATTTAATGTTTTTTTGAAAATAATTAATAAAATCTACTTTTTCATCAAAATTAAAAAATTAGTGCTCCACAACAACTATTCATGCTATTTTTTTTTATTATTTGCATTTGTATATGAATCAATTCATTACTAGAACTATCATACCTTGCTATTTGTTATTCATAGTGTGATTTTGATTTTGCTACTTTTATTGGATGTTTGCCATCTATATGCCTTTAAAACAGGTCACATCATTTCAATTTTGGTAACTTAAATTATTTCAAATAATAATTGCAAATAATTACTTTTGTTCTATTTGCCTTGTTCACCTTTTTTGTATGAACCTTGAATAAATCAATTTGTTTAGCCTTTTTTTCTTTAATTTCTTCAATATTCATTAGTAATTTAAAAATCAAGATGAGAAAAAATATTGGAACATATTAGTTTTCAAAATTAGGTTAATAATTCTAAAAGAAAGAATGTGATTCATTTTTTCAACAAAAAATTGATGTTGAAGATATTTATGATAAGTATCTGTGTCGAGATATATGTTTTCGTTGGGTATAACACCTTTATTTTTAGAAAAGATAGATTTTCTTGAATAACTGCCACTTGCCATGGAAAAAAAAAGAAGATTGGTATAAAATGAAATATGGATTATAAAAAAAATTAACCAAACAAAATTTAAGTGTAAAAAGATTATACAATAATTTGAAAAAGAATTAAAATAATTGAGAAATTTAATTGAGAGAATTGAAAAATTAATAAAAATAATTAATAGAATTAAAATAAGTAAAATATAAGTAAGAATAAAAATGAGTGAAACAATCAACCAATTGAATGAACGAGTTAAATGAAAGAATTGAGCGAGAAAGTTGAGTAAGAATTGTGTGAAAAAATGAAAAGAAAATTGAATATTTATAGATGAAAGAATAAAAAAATGCATATGATATACAACTATTAATATGAATTCAAATTCAAATCAAAGATGACCATTGCTTTCTGAATTCTCATGTATGGGGTAAACTTTGATCGTCCTTGATCTTACTGGTCACCATGTATGATTTGTCACTACCTAGTGGCTAGTGGTCACTTAATATTGGCAATAGGGCATGTCATAGATTGTAGTAGAAGTCTCAGGAGAGTTGGACTAAGCTAAAAAATCAATGATCTCATTGATCATATGATGTTATGATGTTATTTAGCTTTTAGATAATAATAATGACTTAAGTATTAAGTAATCGCCAAGGGGCAATTTAAATGCAACATTTGGTTAATTAGTAGAATGAATGGCTATTGGTAATGGTACATGATTGATGGACTTATGATTAATATTTGTTAGTAATAGCTAATAAGATTACAAGTATAATTTATAAGAATTTAGAATCTTATCCTCTAACATGAGAGAATGGGTCCAATCGGAGCAATTGATTGCCTACTTAAATATTTTAAATAATTTAAAATTTTTAAAATTAATTAAGAATCAAATTAATTGAACAGAAACTGTCAATTTTGGTTTCAATTTAAAATTTTTACAAAGCAAGTCATATTTATAATGGTTTTCATTATAGTTTGAAACCAAAACCATTTATTACAGTTTTAGTTTGGTCTAAATAACGAAAGTTATCGTTTAATTGATCGGCTTAAATCCAATTATGGTCATATCTATTTATCAGTAGAATAATCTTAAATTAGAGAGGTGGAGTTTCATTACTTAAGTATTGCTTTTCTAGATAGAGTAATCGATTATAATTTCAATTTTTAGCAATTGTGACTTACGACATTTGATAAATCTAAAAACCATATTTTATAAAAGTTATTTTATATCAATACGGTTCATGCATAAATGTCAATAATATTAATTAATAATAACAATGTTACACATTAATCATAATGACAAAAAATTTTAGTTTTAGTTTAAAATTACTAAATTGGATAGCACTAAGTAGAATAATAGCAACATCAACAATAATAAATAGATCAAAAAATCCCATGGTTTATGCAATGTATGTTTTTCTTAAAATAAATACATCCCCTCCTTGTAAATGTTGGAGTTTTAGAACGTCTATTTCCCAAGATACAACAACAATAATATTGAAAAAGAGCATTATCACATCAACATTATGATGAACTTCCTAACAAAATCATAACACTATCCAAAAAGAGTTTTTTGAAGGAAAAAAAGAAATGAGAGAGTAAAAGATGCTTTGGAGGTTTTAGTTGTCTTCCAAATTATTATCTATTTATATCCACCTTGAAGGGCATTTACGGCATGATGCATTTAACTAAAATTGAATTTCATAATTACAAAAAATAATCGTGGCTTTATGAGATTAATTTACTCCACCAAATTGCACGTAATAACTAACTAATTGTTCGTAACATTTTGAAGTTCAAAATTTGGTAAGAAGGGAAAAAAATTGATTTAAGTCTTGACTCTTTTTATGATCTAGTATTCGTGGATACACTTGTGTGTACGCACAATAGAAAGCCTTCTTGTCATTATTCTTATACTTGTTAGATTGTACAAGCTTATATATATGTTGCAAGGTCTATTTCTTTTTTCATATGGGATTTTGTTTTTTTCTTTTATTTTTCAACTTAATGGGTACACTTTAAGCATCAATTTCTCATTTAGTCACAGGTCACTTTGAGAATTAAACTATATAAAATTAATCTTTTCATATAGGAGAACATGAATCCACTTTTACTGGATTAAAATCTTTAGTTAATCCCATTTTGTTTTATTCTTCAAAACAAACCATTATCATGCCATTCCCAGTAATCTCCCATATGAATGAACATTGATAGAGATTAGTCAAAGAATATGTTTGGACTCATCGATAATGTTCAACAGTCAAAACATGCATATATAAGATAAGTAGGTGTTACCCTTTGAGTCTTTCCTTGTAAAATATGTATATACTATCCTAGTTATCTAGTAGACATGATGTTCTTGAGCCACCTTTCTTTTTATGTAAAAGATGATATCTCTTACACAAGAATCTTTATAACTTTAGTCAATTCTCATGGTTATGTTCATTAGGACATCAACTTGTTTATGTAAGAGTTTTTAAAAAATTGAGCGTTAGACAATTCTTTTTGATGTAGCCCATTTCTCTTTGCTTATGTGATTACTTAATATAGAGTAACTCGTTTACTCTGCTCAAAATATTCAATGGTTTAAGAATTATTACAACAACTATTGCTATCCTTTTCTTTATGGGCATTATTGTTTCATTATAAGAACGGTAGGAGATTAACCCCCTTGATGAGCAAATCAGAATCCTATAATTATGTTGTTTCTTTGAACCTGAATCTTAGGATCTTTAGTTAACTAATTTGGGTTTGGTTAGCAAATCTGCAATATTATCTTTTTAGTTTTACATGACCAATAAAGATAATTTTAGTTAAAAGTAGTTATCTAACGACATAATTTGTATGACGTATATGTCTAAATTTACCATTGTACAAATGACTTTGTGCTTTTTTGATTGTAGATTAACTGTCGTAATGTATGAAAATTAGAGGCACTGGTTTTGATCACATTAGAATATCCTCTAAGAAATGGCATAGCCATTTACTATCTTCACCATATTTATCCAATGTAATGAACTTATATTTCATGTGGATTTAGTTATGATAGTTTGTTTAGGGATTTTCATGATATAGTTGCACCTACAAGTGTAAACATATATATATTTGTGAATTTTGAGTCCTTTACATAAGATATCCAGTTTGCATTACTGCATTCTTCTAAAACAGTAGGATAACTAATATAGTGCAACCCATAATCATGAGTATACTTGATGTACTTGAGTATTTATATAATAGCTTGCTAATAATCATCATTTACATTACTCGTGTATCTGCTTATTTTATTAACCATATAAGCAATGTTTGGTCTAGTACAACTCATGAAGTATATTAGACTTCTAATCAGTTTATAGTATTCTACTTGAGAAATTATATGTAATATCTCTTTTGTTCTTGGATAAATGAAGACTAGCACCTATTGATGTTCTAGCCACTCCAAGATCACTTTGTTGAATTTATCAAAGATTTTGTTCATATAAGGTGATTGACTTCAAATGATACCATATGATCTTTTTGGTGATTTTAATTTCTAAAATTACATTAGTAAGTCCCATGTCTTTCATGTCAAATCTGGAATTCAAAATATTCTTGGTAGATTTGATTATTTTATCATTATTACCAATAATGAGTGTATCATCTATGTAAAAACAACTATTTTTTATATCTTTTATCTAAACACATTTATCACACTCACTGATCTTCTTGAATCTATTTGTTATCATCATATTGTTAAGCTTTTCATGCTTTTATTTTATCACTTTTTTAAACCATACAATGATTTTACCAGTTTATAGACTTTTTTTTAGCTCGTTCAGCAATAAAACCACCCTCGGGATATTCCCTATATATTTCTTTATCCAAATCTCCATTTAAGAAAGTTGCCTTCATATTTATTTGATATACTTTCAAATTTCTCAAGGTTATGATAACGAGTATTATCTTAATGGAGTTTACTTTCATTATAGGAGAATATGTATCAAAGTAATCTAGACCTTCTTATTGCTTGTAACTTTTAATTATAAGTCTAGCATTATACTTATCAATGAAACTATCTAATTTCATTTTTCTTCTAAAGATCCATTTGAATCCTGAAGGCTTGCAATTAAAAGGTAGATTCACTAATTCCTAAGTACAATTCTACAAGAAAGAATCAACTTCACTTTGATTTTTCCTTTCCACAATGGTCCCTTAAAAGAAATCACAATTCTTTACAAGTTTATTGTTCGTTTGTAACAAATAAGTTAAAAAATCTGAGCTAAAAGACTTTTTTTATTCTAGCTCTTCTATTATGTTTAGGTCCATATTCATGTTCTAGAGCATTACTTTCTTCATTTATAGTTTCACATGTTGGCCCACACGAGCCTTATCCCTCCTCAAATTTATAAGAAAATATATCTTCAAAGAACAATATATTCCTAAATTTCATTATAGTATTCTTGTGTATATGCAAGATTTTAGTCTCATACACAAGAAATCTATAAGCATTGCGGTTAAGCGAGCAACCTAGAAAGATGCAATCCACTGTTTTAAGATCTATCTTCATTTTCTTTGGTATTAAAATTACTAATTTTGCAAAACATCTTCATACTCGTAAATGTTTGTAGAATAGTCTCCTACCTTCATAAGGAATTTTTCCTTTTTATTTTAGAGTACCTTATTTAAAAGGTAATTGCTTAACAAAATGGCTTTACCACACATGTTTTAGGGCAATCTATAACTTATTAACATCACATTCATCATTTCTTTCAATTTGTGATTTTTCTATTAGACAACACCATTTAATTAAGGTTAATAAGGTATTATGACCTCATGAATAATGGCGTATTGTGGACAGAATTTACCTATCAACATTTCATGTTCACTACCTTAATCGCTTTAAACAACCTTAATTTTCTTTTTAAGTTGATTTTCTACTTCGTTTTTCTATAGAATGAATTTGTCTAAGGCTTCTTCCTTACTTTTGAGTAAATGCAGATGGTAAATTTATGTAAAATACTTATTACATACCGTTTCTTATTCGTAAAATTTCAAATCTCATACATCACTATGAATTAAGTCAAGTGGTTTAATATTTCTTTCAATTGTTTGAAATAATAATATTGTCAATTTTGCATTGACAAAAAGTTTCATATTTACATTTTGAATCAATTTACAGTACAAATGAATAATCCAATTTAATTAATCTAAGTAATGTATCATAATTAACATATCCTAAGGTATTATACCATAAATTAAAAGGCTTAAGCATGTAAATAGAAGAGTTATTACTTTTATTCATAATTATCATTATGTTGAGCTTAAAAACCTATCAAATACATAATCTTATCCTATAAACATTTCAGATTTTGGTAAAATCACTTATTGTCTGACTTGGAAAACATGCAAAATCCATGTTTGTTTAATAATAACCTAAAAAAATAAGTTCTTCTAAAGCTTTGGCATAAACAAGATGTTATTAAGGCTCAAATCTTTCCCAAACATCATCTTTAAAAGCACCTTTCTTAGCCTCAATACTTAAAAGTGGTAGAATTATCCATGGAAACTTTCTCTCAATTGACTAGTAGGAAGAAAGTGAACAACTCTTGATTTAAGCATACATGCTGACTAATATCGGTGTCAATCTACCATTTTTTTAGTTGAGATTCAATCAAGTTTGCTTTAAATACCATAGAAGAGAGGTTCATATATGACACATTTTGAGTGATGTAGTCCATTGCATTTACGTGATTATATTTATTATTTTTCTTTGGGAAACGACAATCAGTGGATTTATGAACGTCCTTGCCTTAGTTGAAACATTTTCTTAGAAATTTTTTCTTCGTAAGTCCTACTTTTGGTTCCCAGTTTCGCTTGCCTTTCTTGTTTTCAAAGCTTTATTAATGGTTTTTCACATTGGCTTAATAATAGTAGAATTGAATCCTTGGTTGTCTTCTTCAATTTGAAGTTTGATAACTAATTGATCTACATTTATCTCATTTTACTTGTTCTTAAGATAATTCTTGAAGTCCTTTCATCCAGGAGGTAACTTTTCGATAATAAAAGCTACTTGGAAGGTTTCATTGAGGATCATTCATTTATCTAGTCATGTAGGATCATTTGGATTTTTGCACTTAATTAATCACACTTTCCTTGTTTTGCAACAAGATTTAATGCCCATACACTGCACGTTTATTAGAAATAGAGGGTTGAAATTAAGATCCTAAAATAGTTAAATATTGACCAAATTAGGAGTGGAGGTATCAAATACCTCTGCTCCGCATCCTTTAACTTTCGACTCTCGAAAGCAATAGGGTGCCCCTCTTGCACCAAGACCCCTCCAATGGCTCTATGATGGTTTTTTTTTTCTTTAAAAGCTCTCTAGTGAGGTTAAGGCTCTCTTGAACTTAGTCAGCTATTGGATCATCCAAATCTGCATCAAAAAACAAGAAATGATAAGTATGAAAATCAAAGATATAATATCAAAAAGAGAAAAAAGTAAAATCTTGTTAGAAGAGAAGATATCGAAGAAAGAAAGCTAAATACATCCAGATCATAAGGTTTATGAGTGTTTGTTTAAGAGGTGGTGACATCAGGACAAAGAAAGGCAAAAGAATGGAAGAGATCTGTGGTGGACCTATTTGGCATGGAGTTATAGGGTGTTGACTATGTACAATAAAGGAATTAGGGTCAGGTAATTAAGGATAACCTAAGATCGAGATCAATGTTTGATGTGGGTCAATTAATGAAATTAAAATTTACTTTATGAACGTGGTTTGCCCATTCAAGAGAAAGATAAATAGTTATGTTGTGAATACCAATATAATCATGGACTTTATTGAAATGAGATTGAGTATTGTCATTAAAATTTTTATATTTTCCAAAGATAACTATAAGGTTCTGCCATTGGTTCAAATTGGGATTAAATTGATCCCCGAAAGCCCGAAAGCAATTGTCTTTCCAACATTTATTTGATATGGGTAAACCCTTAGCAAACAAGATTGGAGAAGATGACATGAAATACTTAAAACATAAATAATTATTTTTCTTACCCTTTTTTTTGGATTATTTTGAATAATTCTAGAAAAATATTAGTTGAGATGGTTGGAATATTCAAGTTTAAACAAAGGGCAAAGAAGGCCATAAGAACGCCATGTGTTAGGAATCAATTGAGATGGGGAAGTCCATATTTAGAGACAAACCATGATAAAGAAGTGGTGAAAAGGCAGCCTAAGGTCGCCTTTTATAGAGTTTTCAAAAGCATAGATGTGTCTATGATGACAATTCCATGACACATATGAGAAGAAGTAATGTAAGTCTCAACAAACTTAGGGATTTGATAATTTATCTCAAGCCTTTTTAAGGCATCGGTAGAAAGAGGAAAAGATCCCATGTTCTCTATAGTAACCAAAAAGAAAAAGAAAAGAAGCGAGCTTATCAAATAGCTAAGAAGAAGAGTATTCAATCAAAAAGGAACATTAAAAAAAGTAGAAGATTTTTTGTGTTGCAAAGGGAATAAAAAGCCTTCAAAAGCAGGTGAAAAGAAGAAAAATGTCAAATGAGAATAAACAATGAAAGGCCGCAACACACTATTCCAAGGTCATTTATTATGTCTAAAACAATTGAAAAATAACACATAGCATATTGCATTCAATGTTTAAGAAAGATGGCAATTCAAATGCAAAGCCGTAGTGGTTCATAAAGGCAACTTATCTAATTAAAGATGATTCATTGTGAGCTGATCCTAATATGGGGATATATTTTAAGTTTTAAGTCCTTAAAAGCTGATCCCAATATAAAAGGTGGTTTGATTCAAAGTAATTTTGATCTCGATCTAGCAAAAGCCTATTTGATTTCATAGACTAGTGGATATTGCAAAATGAAGCCTGATCTCAATGCGAAAAGTCACCTAAGTTTCAAATCTTTGAAGACAAATCTTGATGAGAAGAGTTCAACAAGTGTCGTTCTTTAAAATTAATCTCGATGTGAGAATTAAAGCTAACTGAGAGGTAAACTTAATAAGGAATGTCTTATTGATTTGATCTTGATCTTAGGGTAGGTTAGTAAACATTGGAAGTAAAATCTTAAGATTTTTTTGATTGGGTTGGGTTGAGAACCTTATCTTGGTTTGATTTTGAATTCAAATGTTAAAATGACCTTGATAAAAAAAAAAAGGTTTGTGATTGATCGATGTTGAGGTTTATTGATTAAGGTGAGACAAAAGTTAAATCTAGGTAAAAAGCATATACTTGATCAAGTTAAGGTCCAAAGACTAAAATGAGAGAATTAAAGCTCATGAAAGCTTGAAAAGCCATGATAAAATTGTGAAATGATGCGTAGGATCTTAAGTGAAATACACATTAATGTGTATAACACCAAGAGGAGTATCAGGCGCATAGTAGTCCTCTTTCAAGCTCACATTTCATGAGGTTATGATGAGGTTTCATCACAAAATTTCCTATAAATGAGTGAAGAATTAAAGAGAGAAGAACCTTTACCCATTTTAAATTTCAATTAGCAATTTAGCTTTCTATTATTCTAGATTCTTTGTGTTTGACTCTTGATAAATTTTAGAATCTAGTTAAGCATTCTGTTCACTTGTTTTCCTCTTGGGAATGTTTGTTAGCGAAGATATAGATAGGTTTTGCAAGGCTTTGATTAACATAACAACAGGTATAATTTTTCTTTTCTTGATTTACCCTATAACATGGTGAATTGAAATGTATGCGACTACAATTCTATGAATAAAATTGGATCAAATTGATCCAGAATTGAGTAAATCCTCAATTAAGATCATGTTTGCTGTTCTATTTATGTTTGAACTAAATTTTTTTTGAAAGGTTACGCTTTTGTTATGTGATTTATAATTAGTGAGTGTTACATGACATGCTTTACAAAAGTTGTTTTTCGTAGATTAAGAATGCAACAGTAGCATAATCCTTGCATCTTCAATAAAATCATGTTGGATTTTGGAATTGAAGATCTTAGTAATAGCTTGATCTAAAATTTTATCATAAAATTGCATAAAGAAGGTTTCTTCGAGGATTGAGTATCAAAGTAATAGTTAATAGGGCTGAGCATAATTCGGTTAAAACTGAAAAAATCGAATTGATTTCGATTAATTCAGTTAGATTTATAATTTTTTGATTTTAAATCAGTTTTTTTTTATTTTTTGGGTCAAATTTTGATTAATTTATTTTAATTGAGCCAACCAAAAATCAATTTTAATTTTAATGATTAAATATTTTTATTAATATTAATAATAATTTATTTTGTAAAAAATATAAAATTTGGATTTAAGTAAATTTTTGATTTGTTTGAAAAAAATTCGTTTTGATTTAATCGTTTATTTTTTATATTCGGTTGGTTTTCGGTTTTTTTTTAAAGAAATTTAATTAATTTGATTTTTAAAATTTGTAGACTGAACCGAATTAATCGAATGCTCACCCCTAATAGTTACATACAATTTCCTCCTAACAGTAGTTAAATCTAGAAATTCTTCTGTGGTGCTCATATAATTATGTCTACCTAAAGAAATCTTTGTCAAATTTTATTATATTTTTAATGTTGAAATTTTTTTTGTTAATGGTATCAATTGTTGGGCCTAGTGGGTGCTAATCCTTCCATGCATAACTGACTCATGCATCAATATTCTCTAGAAAGCAAACTAATGTCTTTCACTTTATTTATTTTCATGTTTTTTTAAAATTTTTTAAAAATTAATTTTATTTTGGTGACCAATCATACGGTATAAAAGATTAATAACGAATTCATTTTCTTTTAATTGTTTTCAAATTTAATAAAGCCAACAAAGAAATTTTAGATTCAATTATTTCACTCCTAGGAAATTTTACACCTTGTTGTGAGAAAGGGTTTTAGAGAAAGGGAGAAACTAGAAAGCAAAAGAAGTTTTTGGAGACTTTGCTTATCTTTAAAATGAGGAAATAAGGCCTCTATCAAGGAGAATATTTTCAGCATGATATATTTGACCATAGCTGAAATTCATAGTCAATTAATTGTTTTTGATTTTTTGAATTTAAAATTTGATTAAAAGGAAAAAATTGAGAAAATTTGATTTTAGGACTCCCTGATATTCATAGACCCACTTGTATATGGGTGAACAATAAATAGCCTTCTCGCAATCACTTTGAGACTTGTTAAGACTTATTAAATTGTATAGGCCTATAAATATGTTAAAAGATATATTTTTTCATATAGAATTTTTATTTTCTGTTTTCATTTTTTTAAAACTTAATAGGTGCTTTTTGAGGATCAATTTTTTATTCACTTACTAGTCATGAGTATACAACTATACAAAATTAAAATGTCCTTAATGTAGAAGAACACAAGCTGTCTTTTACCCCTTTAAAACCTTTAGTGGTTTTGATTTTGTTTTATGCCTTAAAAAATTATCCAACATAATTAACCATAAATTAACAATTAATACTATAAAGTGAAGTTTTTTAAAATTAAAATTAATAAAATTTACTTATGTTTAATTATATATGTTACAAAAATAATAAATGAATTAACTATCTTATTAATAAAAAATATAATTAAAATTTAATATATAAATTTAATTAATGAACTTGTATATTAAAAAATAAAAAAAAATTCATTTAAATAAAATTTTACAGTTTCCTATAAAAATAATTAAAACTTGAAGAAAAACTCGCCTTTAGGCCTCCAAAAGTGTAGAACTAACCTTGTTTAATTAACATTTTTTTAATTGTTTGGATATATATATATATATATATATATATGTTATCGTTTTAAAATGAGTCCACAAGGTTTAGAAAGTTAATAATTCTATAGTAGTGTTACAGTTAAATAATATATATATAAATTTGACTATAACATAATAGATTTAATTTATTGCAATTGAATTTTTTTCACCGTTAGAATATATCTTTGTAGTTGGATTTCGTATTGATAGGTATGAACATGTCACAACTGGCTTATCATGTAATATATATAATTTATTTTAAAATATTAATAATAAAAAATTCAATTTTAAAAAATTATTATTTTTACTATTTCAAAAGAAGATATGTATATATATATATATATATAATCACGTTATAGATACAATTTACTTTAAGATTTTAGTAATAGTAGATTCAGTCTTAAAAAAAAGTCTCTCATCACTTTAAGATATGGGTATATATACTAGGCAAGAGGAGACAAGTTCTTATACAATGCTTAATGGTTAGCTTTTGCACTATGTTGGATCTAGAAGCTTTGGTCATGTATTATTATATACGTTTTCTCTAAATTTGATTCACTAGAGATACAAACAATTTTAAAGATAATCTAATTTTATTACAATGAATATGAATTTCTTATAAATAAAAGAAAAGATAGTATTGTTTTGTCTAGTATTATAATGAAAATGTTTCCTTTTAGTGTACTCTATTTTACAATATATCTATAAAATTTGAGTAGTTAATTGTCGGTTAAATATAAATAAAATGATTTTGAATTATATATCATTTTTAATTTAAATTATGATATATCGATTTGATTAATTATATATTTTGATTTTTAATTTAATTTGAATTGAATTTTGATTTCGATACTTATGACAAATTGATTATATTTTTATTTGTGATAATAAAATTAGCTCAAATAATTTTAAGTTTCATTTTGAATCCATCGTTCAATTTTAGGTACATTTTTTTTTACTCATAAATTATTTTTAAAATTTTTTATAAAATTTTTGATCATGTAAATTTTTTTAAAACATTTTCAATACTCAAAAGATTTTAAAATTTCTTAGTTATTATTTGAATATTATTTTTTACATCTATAAAAAATTTTAAATCAAAAGTTGTGGCATAAGATTTTCAATTTGATTAATTCTATTAAAAAAATTAAAAACAAAATTTAAATTTAACCAAATGAAAACATCATGTACATAATTGACTCGATCGATACAAAATAAAAAACTATATAGTTCATATATAATTTTTTTGGTTCTCATTTTTAATCATTTACGTATGATTTTTAAAAACTTTAACTTATATATTGTTAAAAATGTGACTTTAAAAATATTTTTAAAGTATATGATATGCATTTTGTCTCTCTAATGTACCTATAAGAGAGAATAGAAATATGTTTTGAATAACTTTAAAGATGAGGTACTTCTTTATTTTTATATATATTTTAATATAAAGAATTTAAAATTGATAGGAAATTTTCTGATTTGAAGAAGCAAATAAAGAGAATTGATTATCTATATTACTAAAATCTTATAACAAGCTTCCTTATGTAGGAGAATGTGTATGCATAAGTATGAAAATTATTTCCATAAACATTTGTTATATTTTTAAATTGCTTGAATATCCCAACGGTTATTATTTTTTTGGCTAATAATGATAATAATTATATCAAATACGTGAAAATGGTCGAAGCAATGCTTAATTGTTTTTGGGCTAAGTTTGTCATCATAATCTCGTGAACAAAAATTTGGTAGAAAAATAGTGTTGGAAATTAACCATTTTGGAGCTTAGAGAACTAAATGATGGAAAACAATGCACAATTTTTAGCTTTAGCATTATTGTTATAAATGTGCTCGGCATCAGAAATAATACTTTTAACATTTTGAGCTCATTTTTGATAAATATTTTAGGTCAACAAGTTGCAAGATTAACTTAGTTTAGGATAGTCATTCCACATTAACAATTCATAATATTGACAAAAATTTAATTGGAGATTTGGATGACTATTTTAACAAAAAAAAATTAGATATGCTAATGAGAAGAATTCTTTTTCCAACCTTGGCTTTCACTTTCATACTTAAAAGTTTATGTTAATTAGTATTGACTTATTTTATTATAGTCTGAAACTTACATCTCATATTTTAAGGCATCGAATTAATTAAAAAAATTATAAAAGTCATTAAAACAGCTTCAATGTATAGCAAGACCAACAAGCCAAGGAAAGATAAAAGTGGAGAATATTGGTGAAGTTTGAAGATAATTGAAAATGAAGTTATGAGACAGCTAGCTTCTAATCTACTAGAGAACACAATTGGCTTTGTGATGAATAAATTATAAACCATAGATTAAAATTAGTTGAAGAAGTCAACTACTTGCAATTTTACTCATTTCTTATCGAATTATTGATGTGTTTAATCCTCTATAAATAATCTAATTAAAGAGAATATTTGGCATAAATTAGAATTCATGTATAATCAATTGGAGGCCACATTAATCTGGTAATGCTAGTGGTGGCCTTGTAGGATCACATAAAAAAAAGGGATATTTAAAGTGGTCTCATGTGGATCTCACTCCACCATTAACTAGGCTTAGTGTTTGATGTTAGCTTCTTTCCACCATGCAACCTTCATCACTTACTTTATATTATCATTATAAGTGAAACATGTGGTCTGTCATACCATGCTCGCTTATCTTATTTTGTTCCATTAAAAAAAGGCGTAAATCTCAAATGGGTGTGTCCATAAATAAATATGAATGTGGAATCCATCTTAATCAAAGTTGCTTAAGCAATGATGTCATTAGTTCACTAACTCTTTTATCTTATTCAATATAAATGGGTGAGGCATTTGTCAATTGTCATGCTATATATCATGCCCAAATCTTCCCCATAAACTTATTTTTATAGAATTTGATAATGTTGATTGGTTACTCTTAGTAATCAAGCCACCCAAGTCACCTAATGTTGGTTATATATTAATTAAATAATAATGAGACGTGACTTTTCTAGATGTGGACCTTAGTTTCAGTCGTAACCCATTATGTCTTTTTTTGACTATTATTTGCGATATTATGCAATCCTTTTGTATGCCCCAATGCTTATTTGAAGTGTCACAATGAACCATATGAGAAACACCAAAAACCCTTAGTAGTCTTTAATGGGATCTTTTTCATACATCAAAATCGGATGCCTCCGGTTATGAGTAAATGGTATTTGCCACTAAATAATAATTTTATTAGAACTAAAATGTTTAATGTATGTGTAGTTAGACTTTTGGAATTAGTGTCATTCTTGAATGTGACAAATAAAAGCACATCAATACCCAATAATGAAATCCATGACTGCTTGATAATGTCTCTGTTTCTGGTCTTTACAAATTCATTTAAGAAGCTTCCTGTGGGGCTTAGCAAAGCCAAGACTCCCAAAATGAAAGAAGATAAGTTTGGAATATAGTGCCTTGCTTAATTAATTCAATTACCAAAAATTAATAAAAAAATATTTGTTTTTATAAAGGTCATGGCTTTTTTAAGGCACATGTAAAAAATCGTCAAAGTAATATTCGTCCGTTCAAAAAACTAAAAAAAAAAAAAATCTTAGTAGTGGTGTCAACTCCTCTTAAGGAACGGAAATTTTCTTTTTCCTTTTCTTTAATAAAAAAATTACGGTGATGAATAGACCTTATCGCCTGCCCCACATTATTTCTCAGTTGGAAGAAAACATTGATCTTTGTAACTCAAGTTGGAAGTTTGAGGGGCCCTGCCCTAAAGGAGACTTCTTTGGAACATTGTGGAATTTGAATTATAATCCAATTGCTTTCTTTTTTTCCTTTTTCTTTTTTGGGTATTTCATCATTTTGGATATTATTGAATTGGTTGAGTATGATGGTATGTTTATAAATGTAACTCAGAAGCTAAGAAGTTCATCAATTTCACCCATTTGTTGCTAAATTATTGATAAGGATCGGCGGCATATGTCAGCTCATTTTGTCTATGCCTTGAGAAAGCTTGTAACATAACTTTCTTTGCTATCATAGGCAAAGATATTTTCAAGCTATATTAATTTGATCCATTGTCTATGTTTGTGGCTGGAAATCAAAATGTCGGTCAGTCTAATCAATGCAATAATGCCAGGAAAATTTGTCAGATACTGCTAATTCCAACAATTTTTGCTGCTCTCTATTCTCTGTTTAACCTAACAGTCACATTCCCCTTAGAGTTCTCATGTGAAAGAGGAAGCGCTGTTGCAATTGTCTTGCCACTATGCCACTGCCCAATTCTCAGTCAATACCCAGAAAATTTGGTAAGGGACTTTTCAACTTCCCAAAAATTTAGCTGCTTTCTTTCAACCTCCATTAATTTGCTTGGTTTGTTCTTTCTTGTTTTCTTTTTGTGTCTTGATTAGGTTATCTTCATAGGCCCACAACTTTCAGAAAATTATGCACATCTTTCATGGCCTATCCCCACTGCAATTTTAAGGCATGGAAGCCTAAATTGACCTAAAATTTGTCAGAAGTTGAGGCGACGCCCTTGAGGTCAACCTATTTAATTATATGATTGTGGACTGATTTCATTTCAACATTGACTCAAAGACCTCACCCATGACCCAAATGGGTACCAGTTTAGTGCTGACGATTCACGAACCACAGCCCCTGCAATGGGGAGGAAATTTCCTGGTAAGTGAGCAATAGCTCAAGGACAAGGGCCTTTCCTGCCAAGCAACCGACTTGGTTGAAGATGTTGTGTATCTTCTTGTTTAATTAGCTCTTTACTTGCAACGTAGTGTTGTCTAGTTGCATGCCGACTAGGAATCTGATGAGGTCGGTGGGAAGATGATTACGTAGGTTTCTTAAGCAACAAAATTGATTCATTAGGGTTCATTGTACTTATTCCTTTCCCGTTGACATAAGCTGCATTGATGCATCCATTGCTTGACTTCATGGCATCAATACAATACAAACCCATGATTTACATCAAAACAAATCTTATGATTTAGCTTTTGGGTATCAATCTTTTCAGGCACTTGGATCAATCATGTTGGTTTCATTCTTATTGTCATCAGTCATCCTTGTCCATGAATGGATCTCTGTGCTTGTAAAGTCACAGTGCATGAAATGATGAAATGTATATAGTGAATCTAGCTCATCCTTGTGCTGTCAATGATTAATGTTTAGCCACCATATATCACAAATGAATTGAAAGTGAAGCCCTAATGGCTTGATTTATGAGACTAAAGTTTTCCATTCCATTAGAGGAATCCCTGTGAGGGAGAATGTGGAGAGCCCTCAAACTGAAAACCAAGCCCATTGTTCTGACCGAACCCAAGAAAACTAAAGCTCTTCCTGTTGTTTAAGCCCTCGGTGAACTGAAATCTTTTGCATTCAGGTAGCCTTGGGCTTAGAGGCGAGGAAAACTATTCCATGAGGGGAGATTGGGCTTAGAGGCGAGGAAAATTATTCCATGGGGGGAGACCTGCAAGTTTTTTATTAATGGGATTTTTCTACCTCGTTAAATTGATGTTCAAGAAAGCTCAAATAACATTACTTTTTGATGAATAAGCTGACTTCTCGGTGAAGTTGAAAACAAAAAAGCTTTAAGTTGGGAATACACAACTCATAAACCGTGAAACACTTCAATTGCTGAATTAAGAGAAACCCACGAAAACCAATTGCATCAGGTAGTCCTCCATTTGATTTACTAATGAGAGGATCCATTTGCATTATAATTATTTTATATTAATCTGAGTTTTATTGAGTTTTTTTTTTTTTAAATTATGATACGAGATAATTTAATAAATTTAATAATTAAAATTTATATATATTTTTTGATTTTTTATATTATAATTATAAAATATTATAATTTTTTATTTAATTACTATATTCCTTCATATGATTTATTAATAAGAGAATTCACGGGTATTATTACCATAAATACTACCCATGAAACCATCAATTCCCAAGATTCATTCACCAAAGAACAACTAAAGACGTGCAAAGCGGATTATAAATAACAAAGGGAAAAGAAAGAAAGAAAAAAGTGAGTTGCGTTGTTGATTAAATCCATCAAGTTGCCCAAGTTAGATCTAGAATTTTAATTAACAGTAAAATATATATTTTTAAAATAAATATTATTTAAAATTTTAAATAATATTTTTTTAATTTTTATTTTAAACTTCAAAACGTAAAAGATAAAAAATAATCAAATTATATTTTATCAAAAAATTTAAAAATTTTAAAAAGTTAAATTGAAGATTTTGTACAGAAAATTTTAACTTGAAATTTTTTATGAATGTAAAAAAATTCAAGCTATTATAATAAAAATTTTTAGAGTTTTTTAACATTAAAAGTATTTTTGAAAAAAATTTAAAAATTCTTAATAAGTAGCTTAAAAGTTAAAACTTATTCAAAATTGAGAGATTAACTCAAAATAGAGTATAAAATTTATTCAAATAATTTGTTAGGCATTTTAACTATGAAAAGTATGCTTAATTTTTTTTTCTAATAGTTTGAATCAAGGTTTAATTTTACTATTTTTAATTAATTGGGATCTATATAAAGATATTTCGAAGTTTAAAACAAAGATTAAAAAATAATTTTTTAAAGTTTAAATGATATTTATTTCTTTTTATTATTTATTAGTGTATTTTTAATCAAGCAATGATTGATATTAATTTGTTTATATGCGTTTGTCTAATTTAAATTATTTATTTATTTATTTATTATAAAAATTATTAGATAATTGAATTGAAGAATGATAATACTAAATTTCGATGATGGAATGTGAAAATTTATCTCAATAATGATTTTTTTTTAAAAATTTTGAAATAAGAAGAGTTGGCTTATTTCTTGGTAATAATAAAAATTTGAATAAATACTTTGACGATGTATTTAACTTAACTGTCAAGCATTGTTTCAGAAACCTCTTTTGCGATTACAACACTTGGTGTTTATTTTATCTATCATAATTTAGTGCCCTTTTATTTAGTGTATTTTTACTATTTATCATATTTTATTTATGTATATATATATATATATTAATGATATGATTGTCATCAAAAATAATTTTAATGAAATTGCAATACTAAATCCAAAGTTAATTTGTTATTTTATAAATTGGTTTGAATTTATTATATTATTTTTTGGATATTGAAGCTATTTATGTATTAAAAAATTATTAAATATATGTGAAGACTAATTTACATAGAAAAATATTTGAGGTTTTCACATATATATTGTTAGCTCTAGGTTTTATTATATAAATTTTTTTTACATATATAAATATAAAAAAAGGGGAGAGTCCTAAATTTTATTATAATAATAAAAAAAAGTTAGAAAGAAACAAGTTATCTTCCTTATAATCTATGTTGATAATGAAAAGGTGTCTTATGGTGCCTGTAAAATGGATGTAATTTTTGATTAAGAATGAACCACTATAAATTTTATGTTTTAATGATTATTTAGTTTCTTCATGTATTAATTATTAGTTCTAGAAATTTGATATTGAATCCATCAACTAGGGATTTAGTAGTCAAATTCTAAACAAATGGTATTAGAGCTCTGAGTTTTGAGATTGAAAGTAATGGATAGTGAAGAAAACTCATCACATAGGATCATCAAGTTTGATGATACATATTATACCTTCTAGAAAACGTAAATCCATGATTATTTGCATGAAAAAAAGCTGTATGAACCACTTTTGAATCAAAATTTTAAAGAGATTTAAAAAAGATTGGATCCTCTTTGATAGACAAGTGGTAGAGATTATTTGGCCGACATTGTGAAAGAATGATGCTTAAAACATAGCGAAGGAGAAAACAATTATGAGTCTGATGAAGGTGCTATTTGACATATATGAAAAACCTTCAGCAAATAACAAGGTTTTTATTTCACTTGAAAATAAGTGAAGGTAATTTTGAGGCAACTCATCTTAATGAATTTAATACTATTGTTAATCAGTTGTCCTCTGTAAAGCTTGATTTTGATGATAAGATACGTACATTAACACTTTTACATTATTATCAAATAGTTAGGAGCCTAAAAGGACAACAATCAGTAATTCTATTGGGAGATCAAAATTGAACTTCAATAATGTTCGTGCACAAATTTTTGGGGAGGAGATTCATGGAATCGATCCGTGTTAAACATCAGTTTCAAATTCTACCATATGTATTTACAAGAAAAAAAGAAGAACAGACAAAAATCCTAATCGCAATAAAGGCAAGTCCAAGTCAAGGAATATAAAAAGTTAGTTTAAATCTAAAAGAAATCTAGAATGTTGAAACTGTTAAAAAAAATAGATCACATGAAGAAAACTTATCGGTCATTAAAGAAAAAAGTTGAGAACAAAGATGATACTATATATACTATCATAAATGAGGTAGAAGATACATTAATTTGGCTATTGATAGTTTTTTTTTAGTCTTATATTTTAGATTTTGAGGTGTTTTTTATACCATTGTACATCATAAAATAATAGAGAATTATACTGCTGATAATTATGGGAAGTTTTATCGTACTAATAAAGAACTTTTGGATATTGTTGGTATGGATGATGTTAAATTAAAGATGCTAAATGAGAACATTTAAAAGATTCAAAAGGGAAACATAAGCCAAACTTGATGAAAAATCTGATTTTTATTGGATAGCATAATAATGAAGGGTGCCAGGTGATTTTCAATGATATTGCTTAAAAAGTCACTAAAGTGCCATGGTTTCTGCTCAAGGGAGCAAAATTAGAACTCTCTACACGACTTCAGGTTGTAAGGACATAGTGGCTGCTATTGACATTGGTATAAACTTTGATTTATGGCATTGCAGGGTTGGGCATATGAATAAAAAGCGAATGAAAGTCATGATAGCAAATGATAATTTGATAGATTTAAACTTCATAGAGCATAGATTATGTGAAAGCATCCATGGCAAACAAAAAAGTTTTATGCTACTATGTGAAGTAAAAAAAATTAGAGTTCATATAGATCTATGCGGGCCTTCAGTTGTGAAATCTTTTTAAGTATCTAGCTACTATGTGACCTTCATTGATGAGTTAATTAAAAACGTATAAATTTATTTTCTTAAGAATAAATTTGATGTGTTGGATACTTTCAAAAAATGAAAAGTTATGGTTAAGAATGAAATCAATGTTAAGGTTAAGTATCTGAGATTTAATAATGATGAGGAATACATTGATGGAGATTTTAAGTAGTTTTATGCTAACAATAAGATCAAGATGGAGAAATTATTCTAGGGGCACTTCAGCAGAATGATGTTGCAGAAAGGATGAATAGGACATTGAATGAGTGTGCAGAGAGTATGAGATTCACGCAGGGTTACCCAAGACATTTTGGGCAAATGCAGTTAATGCTATAGTCTATTCGATCAATAGGGATCTTTTAGTTTTTTTCATTGTAGAATACATAAGGACGTACAGAGAGGTGGAAAGGTAAATCTGTATTTTAAAAAAATATTTGGTTGCTTATCTTATTTTTATATTGATGTTGCTCTTAGAGTTAAACTTGATCCTACATTAAAAAAGTAATTTTTCATTATATATGGTGAGAATGAGTTTAGTTATTATTTTTAGAATAACCAAAATAGGAAGATCATTAGAAGCAAGAATATAATCTTTAATGGGCAAATTTTATACAATGATAGTTTAGGTAAGGGTCCAAAACTAATAGATTCTAAGGTAAAAAGCTTAAAGCAGTCTACTTAAGAGATATTTTTATGAATCAAGAAGTTGAAAATGGCATTGATCAGAAAAATCAGAGACCTTTGATGAAGCTTTGCAGGAAGTGAGAGTTAGCCATGAAAGACAAGATGCATTTCCTAATGAGTAATTAAACATAAGAGTTAGAAAAACTACCATAAGGAAAGAATGCCTTGCAAAATAAATGGATTTACTGGATAAAAGAAGAACATAATGTAGTAAACAATATCAAGTAAGGCTAGTAGTTGAACACTTTTAATAAAAGGAAGGCATTGATTACACAAAGATTTTCTATCAATCATTAACTTAACTGTAATCGAAAATGGTGCTTGAGTTAGTGGCTGAGAAAGATTTGCATTTGCAATAAATGAATGCAAAAATACCATTTCTTCATGGTGATTCAGGGGAAGAAATTTACATGCATTAGCTGTAAAGATTTAAAGTCAAAGCTAATAAGAAAATGATATATAAATTTGTGAAAAATTTGTATAGGTTAACAAGCTCCTAGATAGTGGTATAAAAAGTTTGACAACTTTATAAATAATGATTTCTTAAGGTGCCAAAGAGACCATTGTTGTTATGTCAAGAGGTATCATAACTTTTACATTATATTGTTATTATATATTGATGATATATTAATTATTAGGCCATTTGTATGAGATAGAAAAATTAAAAGTAAGCTTTCGAAAAAGTTTGCTATGAAGATTTGGGTTTTGTTATTTTGGGACAAAAATTATCGAGAAAAAAGGGATTCTCAAGCTATCTTAAGACAAATACATCAAGAAAGTGCTTGCTAGACTTAAAATGGATGGTGCTAAACTTAAAGACACCTTTGGCTAGTTACTTCAGCTTATCTAAAAGTCAGTCTTCTTCATCTAATAATGAGATTGCATATATGGACAAGGTGCCTTATACTTATACTATTGGGAGTTTAATGTATGCCACCATGTGTCTAATACTAGACATAACACATGCAGTAGGAATTGTTGCAAGTACATAGGCAATCTAGAAAGACAATAATGGGAAGCAGTTAAATGAATTTTTTGGTATTTGAAAGGTACTATTAACTTAACTTTATATTTTAAGAAAATAGATTTGAATTTGTATCATTATGTTGATACTGATATGGCTAGTGATATAGATAATAAAAGAAGTATTACTGGGTATGTTTACACATTGTGTGATACTACAATCAGTTAGATATCTAAGCTACAAAAGATAGTTGAATGTTCTACCATAAAGGTAAAATATGTTGTACGTACAGAAGTAAGCAAGAAGATGGTATGGTTATTACCTTTCTAAATAAACTAGGGCATATGTTTGAAAAAAGTATGTTGCATTATGATAACTAAAGTGTCATCATCTGATAAAGAAATCTTGTATATCATGCCAAGCAAAAACATATATAAGTTAGGTCTCACTTCATAAGATGAGTTTTGAAAAATGGTATCTTATCACTTGAAAAGATACAAAAAAGTCAAAATCCAACTGATATGTGGACTATAGTTATGATAATTACGAAATTAAAATTATGTATAATTTTAGTGAGATTTCTTAGCTATTGATTAAGGAGTCATGACTATTGTTGATGGAGGAAATAATTGTGATAATGAAATTAGTTTCTAAGTAGAGAATATTGAGTATATGTGAAGACCAATTTACATGGAAAAGTATTTTTAAATTTTCACATATGTGTTGTCAGCTCTAGGTTTTATAAATATAAAAAAGAGATTTTTATGTAATCCTAAATTTTATTATAGTAAAGGAAGTGCTAAGAAAAGATTAGTTATCTCTCTTATAAACTATTTTCATAATAAAAAAGTCTCCTACGACGGTTGTAAAATGAATGTAGCTCTCACTTAAAGGTGAACCAAGTGTTTTCTTATGATTGTTTACTTTCTTCATGCACTTAATTATTATTGTTTTTGAATTTTAAAATTTTAATATTTAATCTATTAATTCAAGATTTGGCAGTCAAATTCTTAACAAAAGTTGTTTTAATTCTTCTCTTAGTTATGCATGTAGTTATAGACACTTAATTCCATTTAATCAATAATAAAGTCTTTCGAGATTTAAGGTTAGAAATAAAAAAAAAAGAAAAAAGGAAAAAAAAGGAAGATCAATAAAAATTATTAAAAATTAAAATTAAAAACTATATTAAAAATGAAGAAAAAAGATATGCATGTTGTCATTTAAAAGCCAATGCATGTCTTCCTTTCACCCTTCGCATTTCTCTCTAGTTGCTAACTAGTGTATCATTGCATATTGATTATCTATTTGCATATACTTAAAGAAAGCTGCAGGTGCTAGGACTCCATCAGCAAATATGGAAATATATGTAAATTAGTTGGCAACGAATGATTCACTATTATCTATTTAAGCAACTGAATTTAAATATCTTATTCTTTTAATTCTTGGGCATAACAAGTTGTTCTTATTGGTGATCATTGCCAGCTTGGTCTGATCATAACCTACAAGAAGGTGACTACATCTGGGCTTATAAAGCCTTTGTTCGAATGCCTTGTGAAATCGCTTAGACTACAAGTCTAATATTACCTATACCTAACTCTTTTTGAATTTCTCTTTAAACAATTTCTATGAAGGTGCATTATAAAACCTAACAATACTGGCCAAAAGCAACGATCCATGGAGAAACAAAGTATTTAGGAAAATAAAAGTTGTACAGACAAGAAAGAACAAGAGAGCAAAGACCAAGGAGTTCTATTGTAAGTTGTTATCATAGCTCATTTTTGTTAAGAAAGAAAGATGAGGAAGAGCTTAGAAGCTTGCAATTTTTGACAAAAGGCATAATGAATAATGAAGACAAGAAGCTACTATGTATAACCAATAAGTTTCCTTTCTAGGCCTTATGATTATTAATTGTCTATGCTTCATGGCTACTTTATTAAAATAATCATCAAAGAGGACATAAAGAAAAAGAAAGAAGATAAAAATGACCTTCAACAATAAGGTTAACAAAGGTATGGCAAAGTTAAGTGAGGCACAAAGCTCAATAGAGGCATTTGAAGGTTACGATGGCATGGTTCACATACCTGCATTTGTGGACCTTAGTGGCATCTCTAGATACTCTAAATTCGTGGCTAAGATAGAAGCAAAGACTAATGAGAATGCAGCGAAGAGTATGTGGAGAGACATCTTCTTTTGTATAGATAAAAAATTCTGGGATGCCTTAGGCATGAGAAGTAGTAGGGTAACAGAGGTTAAAGGCTTCAAATTGATAACTATTTGTCTTAAACTTATCATCAAACCTCAATTCTTTAGTAGAAAACCAATAGCAATATAATCGCTTCTCTAAAAAAGGATAACTTGATTTTGATTGTCTTAGAGGCAATGAACAATACAACTTTTGAGAAACAAATCTATTTTGATAGAGTCATGAAGAAAGCAAAGGAAGCAGAGAGGTAGAATCTTCATTGGCACTACCAAGTATGGACTGGTAGTACTAGTCTACATTATAATAGAGTTATTGGTATTATTGGTGGTGGATCGATGGTTTCAATCTATCGAGTGTATAAATCCCTCTTTTCATTTTCACCCTAATCTCTCTAAGATTCTTTAAAATCGTGCTCATGCTCTCACCCTTAAGAACCTCGTTTCATGCCTAAGCTTAAATTTAAACTAAATTCAGGCCTTAAATACCTAAATCTTGTTCCATTTTTTCATTTCTCTTTGAAAAATTTTAGAATTCTTACCTAAATTACCCAAATTACTCTCTGTGACCAAATTTAAGACTTATAATGGTCATAACAAGAAGGGAGCGATTAAGGAGGCTAGAGGAGGGTAAAGTTCTAGGGCGAGGTATGATGTGTCTCATCTCCTTAGAAATGAGGAATGTAGGAATAAACTTGAAGTAAACATTAAGTCACAAAGTATTCAAGTGGGGAGAAATGTTGATTTTTAGCACTTTTTAGTCTAGGTTTGTAACCTATGATAAAAACCCTAAATTCAGAACTAATTTTCTTAGTTGATGAAGTTACCTATCCATTGGTAGTTAAAGTTTTCTATACCAATATGACATTCTCACCAGATAAAACCACCATCTCTAATCGAATAAGAAAATTAAGATCAAGTTCTCCTTTAAAGAATTAGGATCAATTTTAGGTTTACCTTGTGAAGGCCCCTTGGCCTATGACATCAAAGTAAGCCTTATGTTAGCATTTGTCCATAAAAGGGCTTTAGCTAGTCTTTATGTTCACATGCCCATGAAAACCAAAGTTGTAGGTGGTCAACTTAAAATCTCAGCTAAAGTTCTACACAAAATTATAAGATATATTTTGTTCCCTTGACATGGACATAGCGATAAGGACACTTATATATTTGATAGCATTTTTAAGGGGTTACGGTTGCCATGTAATCTCCCTTATATTATGGTTAGAAACATGATTCATGCTGTAGAAAACAGTAATTTGGCTATTCCTTATGGTATGTTCCTTACCTTAGTCTTTAAACATTTTAATGTACCCATGTCATCTAACTTAAAAGACTATAAGCTTGAAGCCTAAAGACACCTTTAATAGAAGCACTGTGAAAGACATGCATCTAGTTGAACTAGGTGATGAGTGGTAAACGTCCTTAATAAGACACATTAAAGTGACAAAAATGAGGGGATAGACATTGATGGCTTAAATGATAAGGCTCCTCATAATTTTGCTATAGAGACATTTAGTAAGGATAGATTAAGTACTTAGATCTCTGCACTGTCTATTCAGCTTACATCAGTGCATACCTTACTTCTTGGTAGGATCAACACCATGGAGATGACACTCAACCAAAGGATTGATGAGGTTATGAGACTTAATCGAATGAAGAGTCTTTTTCACCATGCGCCCACCTGACTACATAAATTTAGTTCTTTTCTTTTCCTTCATTCTTTTTGTTTCAAACTTTAACTTGTTAATAAATGAAAAATGAAAAGAGTTGTCATTGTGGTTTTTGTGGTGATGAGCACCCTTTCATGTTAACTGTAAATGCTTGCTAAATCAGTGAAACAAAGTGTTTATGAATTATTTTCTTGTTTGGTTTGAATGTCTTTATGAATCCCAAAACTATCGTGGAAATGGATGTGGAGTTAAAGAAACTATGAACATACTTTTGGAAGTGTTTGCACATTTCATATTGATTTAAATGGATGAAAAAAATGAGCATGAATTGCAGAAATAATAGGGAGACTATGTTTAAAGAAAAATGAATTCCTAAATCATTTGTTTTTTTTTAAAAAATGGATGCATAAACTCAGAGTGAGTTCTTGCTTAAGAGTTTTATTTATTTTTAAAAGTTTTATCACTAAGCTTCTTAATTCTCAAGTATATTTGTGGAAATCCAAAAATATATTTTAGTGGTCATTCTGAATGGAAGGTATATTGATTTATACCTCAGTGTAACAATCCATGCATGTGAGAGGTTAATAGTATCTTAGTGAAATGTTTAAATAGTTTAAAATTTTTTCTTGCTAAACTGACCTATTTAAAACTTAATCTTTTTTTTTATGTGTTATAAAACTTGCTCAATTTTGTGCTATCGATCTTTAAATATATTCTCTTGATCAAAGCACTCTTCTCTAGCATTCTTGCCTATCTAACTGTCTTTTTGGATAAGGCCAAAAGGGGGAGAAATCATAGACCAAATGTACATTATCATGCAATATAAATTATATGCTCAACTTTGCTATCATGCACACCACTTTGAACTTTAGATACATTTTATGTCTCTCTTAGGCATAATGTGTTTTTCATCATTAAAAAGGGAAAGATTGTTAGCTCCGTAATTCTTTTAAGCAATAAGCGGTTTAGATTTTAATGATAACAAACCCGATTATGTATGATCTAATGAAATTGCTAAGTATATAACATGATGAAACTCAAGGATATCAAACATAAAGTCAAGAAGCAAGCATAAAGATCTAAGTGACAAAATGAGAAGCTAGATTGTAGGTAGGATTAGGCTTTAATGTGTACAGATTACTTTGCTAAATTAGATAAGAATTCATGCACACAATTCATACATTCTCTTGTTTAAAAGCTTGGAACTTAAAAGGATTTTTTTTTGATGGGATTTATTTAAAAAATTTTTAAGAAAGCTTTCAAATTGCAACTCAGTAAAACATATTTGCGAAAAGACTAGGATTAAAATCTAAAAAAAAAAAAAATAGTATGAAGGCATAAGTGAGGGAGAGTAATGGCACTACTAGTATCAAGTGGTAGCACCACGACTAGTACAACCAAGAAAAGATCGGCATCTTCACTAAACCTATAGGCTCTTTAAGGCATGTAGGTCTGGTACTACTGATCATTACTAACACTACTGATGGTTGGTATTGCCACTTGGCCTACCACTTCTTTGAGGCACAAAAGTTTGGAACTAGCGATCATTACCGATATAACCGATGACAAGCATTGCTGGTGGATTACAAGGACTGTAACTTGACTTACTGCATCTTTGAGGCACAAAGGTCTAAACTACTTATCATTATTGGTTCTTCTAGTAACGGGCATTACTAGAGGACTAGAGGCAATACCACTTAAGCTGTTGGATCTTAAAGGTATTGAGGTCCAGTACTACTACTCCTTTATCGATGCTACTCGTTAATACAAATATCTAAGTGTAAATCAGTTGAGTGATAATATTGATTATCAAGTGGTACTACTGGTTCAAGATTTTAAAATTCGTGTTTTTGAATGTAACAACTATATTTTTAGATTTGAGTATCAATACCTTTTTGAAATTCAAAAAAATAATTCTCTACATGTCCTTAGTTATCATTTTTATTCTCCGAACTTTAAATTCTTGAAATCGCTAATTTTGAGCAAAATAGTTTATGATCTTCATTATACTAGATCCATTCTTGTGAGAGCTCATTAGCTTTTAAAGCGCTTTTCTTTTGGTGAAATTTGGGTATAAGGGTGTGGGTTCACATTTTTGTATTGAATCTTGGCAATGGAATAGCAAAGAAATGTTTGCAAGAAAGTAAAGTAGTAAAATCCTTAAGTGGTGGCTTGAGATTATGGAAACATAAACTTATGTTTGATCTCTCTTACCCTTCTCTTACTATTTATTGTACATATTAACTTCATTGTTTGCATTATATTACTGGATATTTTGCTTAAATTAATTTTATTTGTCAAGTGAAAAAAAGAAAATTAAAAATACCCTATTCATCCCCCTATTGGTTTGCCATTCTTAGGGCCAACAGACAGTTAACCACCCTGAACTTTACTTTTTTTATTACTAAAAACTTGATATTAATGTGTTTAGACTTTGGAGAGTTGTGATTGTTCTTTGAATGTAAAGCAATTGCTTTATCATCATATTTAATCCTCGATGGTTTCTTAATACTATTAACAATCTATAACCCAGTGATAAGCTCTTGTAGCCATATCTCATGCTTGGATGCTTTATAACAGGCTATGCTTCCATGGTGGAAATAGCTGTAAGTGTCCATTTAATACTGTTTCAAGAAACAATTCCTCTAGTTAGTAAATCACTTACTATCCAAGCACCCAACAAAGTAGAAGTTTGAGTATTCAATAACTTCCAAGTGCTCAAATCTCTGATATGTGAGCATGAAATCCTTTGTTATTTGCAAATATTAGATAACATATTTTGTTGCTTTTTGGTAAATAAATCTAAGATTATTCAAATATTTGCCTAACATTCCTATTATGCATGTTGTATCTAGATGCGTACATATTTAGGCATACATAAGACTCCTTACAACAGAAGCATGAGGAATTTCTACACTTTTTCTTTATCTCAAATTAAATTTTAGGGCATTGGTACAAGTTGAATTTATCACTTTTTGCCACAGGTGCATCCCAAGTGCACAATTCTGCATGCCATATCTACTGAGTGCTTTTTTCATATAGTTGTCTTGTGATAGCCCAAGTATACCTCTTGAATGATCACGATGAATCTATATATTTGTCATGAAAGATGCATTAAAAAGATTTTCATTTTAATATTACTGAGTAAAAACTTCTTAATGTCATGCAATGAAGACTTATCATTGCTTGCCAACAGTATGAAATCTACATAAAGGACAAGAAATAATGAGCTTCCTTCTACTAAACTTGAGATATATACGTTTATTGATAAATTTCTCTTTAAAACCAAATGAAGAGATCACTCGATCAAATTTTTGATATCACTGATAGGATGCCTACTTTTGATCGTTAAAATCTTTAACTTGAATACTAAGTGTTTTAAGTCCTCAGACTTAAATTCTTCAATTGTACCATGTATATAGTCTATTGAGAATATAATCTTGAAGTCTATTCGGTGCAACTTTAAATCATAATGAGCAATAAATACCATAATTACTTTAAAGGAGTCTTTTGTTGAGACAAGTGAGAAAGTCTCCTTATAGTCAATACCTTCCCTTTAAGTGAAACCTTTGGTAACAAGATGAGCTTATACATTTTGACATTGATTTTTAAATCCAATTTAGTTTTGAAAATTCATTATAACTAATTAGTTTTATTCCTTTAGGTAATCCTATCAAGCCTTATGCATTATTTTCTTCCATATACTTCATCTTTTCTTTCATGGCTTTGATACACTTTTTTTAGTTAGGGCATTGTTTGACTTGATAAAAGATGAAGGATCATTTTATAATCTTGCATTAAACTAATGCTCTTAGAGGTAAACAACATAATCATCTAAAATTGTTAATCTTTTCTTTAATAGGTTTCCTTAATGACACTTTTATTAGAGGCGTTTGAGGTACTTCCTTTATCATAGGAGGTGGTACGTCAACTGGAATGGCTGGTCACTTTATTTGTGCTCGAGGTAGCATAGAAATGTCTTAGTTCATTATATTATTTTGGATTTACAACTTTAAAAATGTTGGGAATTCACTCTAATGCTCCCACTATTTTGAATGAACTTGGCATTGTCCATTTTGAACAATGACTTATTTGAGGGGTTATAGCACTTAAAACCTTAGATCTTTCAAAATAGCTTATAAAATAGTGACCAATAATTCTTGTATCCACTTTCCTTTCGTTAGGCTTATATGACTTAGCTTCAACTGGACAACTTTAGACATGAAATGCCTAATGTTACCTTTTTACATGTCCGTAACTCATAAGGGATCTTTGCCATTGCCTTACTGGATCCTTTATTTAGTAAGTAAATTGTAGTCTTCATTGCTTTACACCTTAATGACTATAGTAAGTAAGTGAAGCTCATCAAATTTCTCCTTATGTCTTTTTGGATTCAGTCTCTTCACTTAACTACACCATTATGGGGTGGTTTATTAGACATGGCATATTGAAGGACTATCCATATTTAGTAATGTATTTAGCAAAAGGCCCTAGGACATTATTCCCTAACCTATCGTATTTGCCACTGTATTTACAATCATGGTTAGATTTTAAGGTCTTGATCTTTTTGCCTAGTTAATTTAAACTTTAGCTTTAAAGAGTTTGAACATATCTAGGATTTGCATTTTCTCATGAATAAGATATAAATAACTATGATGTGAATAGTTATTTATGAAACTAACAAGGTATGCTTGACCACTCTAAGAAGCCGTAAGGAATGGTCCACAAATATCTATATGTAGTAGTTCCAAGACATCACTGCACCTATTTGCACCTTTGTTTCTTTTATTAGTGATTTTATTTTTAATATATTCTATGCAAATATCAAAATCTAACATATTACCGAATTCTAGAATTCCTTGTGACATAAACCTTTCTAGGCATTGTTTAGATATATGCTCGAAAAGCCTATGCTATAGCATCGAGGAACTTTCATTTATCGATTTTCACTTTGCAGCAATATTTATTACAATATTGACATTGAAAATTATGATGTTTAACTTATATAGCTTATTATTGAATGAAATAGTACCAATTGAAAGCATTAACATTTCCATTTGCAAAAGAACAATAGTAATCAGATTTGTTTAAACATGAAATAAGAACCAAATATCATTGAAAAGATAGTATAATAAAATTATTTTCCAAATCCAAAAATATATTAGTTCTTAAATAAAACATAAATACATTAGTGGCTTTTACCTTAAGTTTTTGCCATTTCTAAAATAGATATATCTTTCACCATTAGTTGTTTGTGGGCCTTGAGATAACCATATATAGTGGCACTTATATAAGTAGTAGCACTAATATCTATTCGGCAAGTGTCATTTGATATAACAACTAAATTAACTTCTAAACTAAGAAAGTTGAGAAGCATACATTTCTTGGCATGTAACTTAGCGTACCTAGGATACTCCTTCATGTGGCTAGTCTTCTTGCAGAAGAAGTAAGTGAACTTCTAATCTTTTTTCTTTCACTTTTTATATTGTGAACCCCCAAGGTCTGCAATTTTTTTTTAATTCTTACTCTTGTTCTTAGTTCTTTTTATCTTCTTACTACGGTTTGGAAGGTGGAATCCAAATGAGCACTCTCAAATGTATCATATCTTAGTCTCTTATCTTCTTGCACACATTGACCAATAAGCTCATTTAGAGTCCACTTTTCTTTTTCAAATATTATAACTGATCTTAAATGAAATGAGATTACATGATAGACATTAAAATCAAGGGCACAAAAAATACTCTCAAACATCTTCAACTTTAGTGCCTTAAGTCTTTCAACCAGATTAGACATCTCCATGATATACTCTTTAAGTTATTCATTTTCTCTATACTATACTGAGACAAGCTTAATCAGAATTGTAGTCATCTTGAACTTTTTATTGATAGTGAATTGGTTTACAATTTGCTTAAGCAAGGACTTAACAGTTTATTCCTTATGGCTTGAGCACTTGATGGATTCTGAAATGGTTGACTTTATAATGATAAAACTCATGTGATTGGATCATTCTTATTTCTAAAATGTAGTTTTGTGCTTAACAGTGCTTTCACTAGCTAGAGTTTGCAAGATGATTCTCTTTAAATGCATAGTCTAGATCCACGCAGCCTAATATGATTATTACTTGCTTCTTCCATTTCAATGAAGCTAGTGTCGTTAAGTACTAGAATACTATTAATATTGATAGATATACAATTGGCTATAGAATACAGAAAATGAAACTCATATTATAAGCTAAACATGCATATATTAAAGTAAGTAGTTCCAGAGAAACACAAATATATGTATACATGCGAGCCTATAACAAGATATCAAGTATAACATTGTAGTTAATCTTTGGACTATAATATAACTTGTTAAAGATACTCTCTAAGTATAGCACAAAATCATTGTAATCAGTGACATAATATGCACTTTTTTGGACTAACATATTACATGCATGATATATAAAAGTTTACCTTAAATTAACTACAATAAATAGCTAACTTAAAAATGATCTTTCTTTGGTTCGATTATTGTTTGCATAGGAATACAATTTTATCTACACAAAATGCACTAATTTACTTAATAATTATCACTTTGGAAATTCTATCAGTTCACTTTAGTACAACTTATGTAAATAATTGCATTACAAAAATGTATTAAAAAATTTGAAAACTTTGATGCCTTTTTTTAATAATAAATCATAATATAAATATAATAAGAATGGATCCTAGCACGACAATTGTGGGCCTCATGCTTTTGCTGGGAAAGGGATGGTAGCAATGCCAATTGTGCTGCGTGCTAGTACCCAGCATTCCTGCCTAGTGAGCCTCATGAAACTGCCTAGCATTATTTACATAAGTTTACTTTGTACTTAAGTCAGATTCCAAATTTTACTTTGCACTTCCTCCTCAACGGTGAATGGTCATCTAATTCTTTATGATGGTGTTTTACCCAAAATCACAACTTAAACCACAACATGATAATTGTGAAACATATAAAATTTTGATGTTTCTAATCTCAACATAATAGTGGCGACATCAACATTTTCAAATTGCACCTAACCTAATTCATGTATCACAGTCTGATATTTATTGATAGAATTTTAGGATTCTAGTTGATATAAATATGCTTAATCTCTATTATAAATGCAAAGATGGATTCCATAAATGTTTATATAGAACAAGATCATACAAATCATGAAGGATACAACGTGAAATATATTGATAATAATAAAAAAATTTACTTGGATCTATAGTGGTAGGCATGATGAGCATGGTTGATTGGTCTTTTAAAGGTACAAAGAAGGTTTCTTATTCTGCATTTTGTTAATGGAAGAAAAATGGAACACTTTACCCTATTTGTGTAGAGTAACTCTTCTACAGTTGCCTGTGACTTCATGTAACTCTCTCCAATTACCTATAACTCTATTTTCTTGTTAGTATCCTGTTTATGTTATCATCAAATCACAAATAACACAAATGAGTAATGAGATTCTACACACTTGATTCATGTCATCTACATAAATAGTATTTTTATAGTACATCACTAAAACATATATTAGGGCATGTTATTGGGTCTAACACTTATTGGTAACATCATGTGTCATGAACATAATATAAAAGCCTAATTTTAGAGAAATACTAACATATTTTTCTCGTATAGTTAGTTTGTTAACTTATTATATCACTTCCTATAGTTTATTAGACTATTATTCTTTTTTTAAGTATTTTAAAATCGTATACTTTCATCCATAATTTACCTCATGTTTTAAGCTGCATTTGTACTTTAAATATCAATTGGACTAGCGATCTTATCTGTAATCATAAGTTCATCATTAATTAAATCTTTTTCTTTTTTGTATGATTCTCTTATTTTCAAAAAACACAAGAAGCAAAATAATAATTTTAGATCCTCGATAAAGACAAAGTATCATGTTGTGTTTTTTTTTGTTATGAGATATTTTAGTTACATTTTTTGTTTGATATATATATATATATATATATATTTGCTTGTTTATATTATGACAAATAAAAGTATTATGAATTATTTGTCATACTTGGCTTTAAAAAATTCTCTTTTTTAACAAACATCCAAAGTTATTGAGTTACATGTTTTTGGCATCTTTTTTATTATGAAAACCCATATTAACCTTCAGGATGCAAAGGGGTCATACCCCATATTTTTTTTCCTTTCTCATTGATAGCATAGTACCCATGGTATTTGGCTGTTAACCAGTTCTCCTATCACCTCTCCCTTCCCTCTCATGGTTCTCACTCCTCTCATTTTCCTCTATTCTTGGTAATCAAGTCACCAAACCTCTTTCTTTACTATTTCAAACTCATTTCATATCAAAATATTCAAATTTTAATGTAGATTGAAGTGAAAACATAAGATTTTGCTATGCTTGCTCCATACTGTAGCATTTAGTGTTAGAAGGAGCTAATTTTTAATTTTTTAAAAATAATTTTAACAGGTATGAAAGTATGTTTAACCCACAACTGAGGTTTGGCAATAGGTTACGTTAGGCTAACCTGGGGCACGAAATCATAACCAAAGCCCAGCTTGTAAAAAAGCCTAAGGAGTTTTTCACGGTAACGGACTGGACCAGGGTAACCCATTTGAAAAATATTTGACCCCTAACCTATAAATAAGCTTTACCCGTCAGGTCACATTGATAAGTTATCTTATTGGGTCTTAAGTGAACTAATTTAATAAGTTCTAAATGAGTCATTTATAGGTTGACTCAATAGATTTTAAACAAGTCAATTTGATAAATAATTTTATTTATTATTTTTAAATAACATAATATAAATAAGCGAATCTTAGCATACTAAAATAAATACTAATAAAGATTATATGAAAATTTATTAAACTAATAGTTTCAAACATCTAAGATATTAAGTATAACAAAATTTAATACGTTTTCTATGTGTAGTATTGAAATCAAGAAAACTAGTGAGCAATATATATTGTTATCAATTGTAAGACAAATTGTAATAATATTAATAGTATTTAATTAAAAGAATAAGTATATTAACTTTACTTGTGATAAGATGAATTAACCGATAAAAAATATATAAACTAAACAAAAAAAAAAGATATATTATTAATTGTTTTTGATTGACTAACTTTGTGTATAATAAAATTTGAGATATAAATTTAATTAAATTTAAATAGAATAAAAAGGTTTAGCTTATTAGCCTATTTAACTAGCCTTAATGGGTCGGCCCATTTTGAAATTTGAGGTCATGGCTCACCTATTTACAAAATATGTAGCCCAAGCTTGATCCAGTAATTAAAAAGGTTAAAGTAAAATCCATCGGGCTGGGCTATAAACGGGTCAACCTATAGGTCATGAGCTTAATGATGAGCTTGACCCATAACCATGTTAGATAAGTTGCCTTTTTTTTTAAAAAAAAAAAATCTTTCTAGTTTCTCCTTTACATTATCTATATAGCCATGCATATAAGTTTATAGTTTTCTCACTTGTCGAAAATTTTAGTAAGGTACAGGGATGTGTTTCATTGAAATCCACCATGGAGGATATTTACTTATATGGCTGTGGTATGTGAAGTTTCTAGTAGCCAGAACTCAAGCTGTCTAAATAATTTTTTTTAGCATAATATGAACTTATATGAAATGAGTGGCTGTGGTGTATGTTTTTTAACGAGGTTTGGGTTTCACATTAGGAGGCATTAGGGTTAATGGTGATGTTAAGTTAGTTACAAATATATTATGCAGTTGTATATAAGTTCAAGTGCATGTTAGTTTGGTACCTTTGTCGGGTAATGACCTATACGAAAGTAAATTATTGTTGCCGATAGAGAATTTATTTTAACGATAATGAATTATTATTGAATTAGTATAGAAAAATTTTACACTTTAATACTTGCAAATACTTAATTATATGCCAACATTTTTGATGTTAAAAAATTATTATAGCATGGGATCATCAGTGTGGCAAAATTACTGATATTGACTTGATAGGAACTATAGTGACTTAATATAGTGTGATAGTGTGTTGCATGTTCTCTTAGTAAGTTATTTCGTTTGAAATAACATACATTTCATATATGCTACTACTTTATGAATAATGAATACCTTATTCATGATTCAGATAGCTAACTAGATTCGAGTAATTATATCTTTCAACAGGATCATTGTTCAAAATCAATAGACTTTCCCAAACTTATCAAGCCCATCAAGAATGATGAATTGTTTTATAACTAATTGTTCTATAAGTAACTAATTAATTTGTAATGGCATTGTGGTGTGAGCTTGGACTAAGAACATGTTATGTAATGAAATTATTTTAACAATTTTACAATGACAAATTGTAATCCCATAATGCACAGTGTATAGGTCATAGTGCATTAAACTAGTAAATATTGCTTTGTGATTACTTATTAATATAATAGTGAAGTGTAACATTATGAAATATATTTATTGCATGTTTATAGTTACTTAACCCAGAAAATAACAACATAATCTAAAATTTACCATCTTTAAAATGATCATTAAATTCTTATTTTATTAAAATAGTCAATATATTATGAAATCATTATTGATATCAACATGTTCAAACTACCAAGTTTTTATTTCATTAAAATAGCGATAATATAACTAAAAATTATATTTAATTATTTAATATATCTACAATATCAAACAAACTATCAAACTATCATAATGAATGATATTCAATTCTTAATTTATAAGGCTTTATAAATCCATTTTCAAACTAACTATTAACATATCCACACTTTCAAACTAACTGATGTGTAAGTTTTTTTAAAAAGATTATCACTCTCATTTGCTACATGTACAATATTAAACATCATTTGAATTAAGGTATATTATAATTGCGATTAACTTTTTAATCCATTCAATGTCTCGTTCAACCAAATTTAATTGAAGGTCTTCCAAAAGCATTTATGTAGCACAAATAAAATACTTCACAATTATCCCTATAATAAATTATACATTTTTAGAACTTTTTATCTATTTTCAAACAAATTACCTTTAGTGAATGGTATGCAATGACTTACTTTAGAAAATAGTTTTCCTTCTCACCTCACTACATGCTTACCTTGCTCACTTCTCTTCATATTTTTGAATATTTTTCTCTTGATTTTTTTGGCATTTGTATTTATCGATTTTCAGAAAACATCCGAAAGCTAGCATAACTTCAAAAAATTAGTGAAGATATGCTTTTAACCAATAATTTTAACTCAAATTTTGATTTTTTTTGGTTCGTTTGATACCCATAATTGAATTATTTTGACACTTTTGATTCATTATTAATTTGCATTTTTGAGTTTACTTTATGTCTATCAACTCTTTAATAATGTTTCTAATGTGTTTAAAGTGATTTTGGTTGTTATTTTATGAATTTTTGACTTGTAGGTATATTGTTGTGTATTTTTTTTTCTTTTTTTACTTTGATACATTGGAGTTAAAGAGTTTATTTGGATATTTTGTGTGTGTCATATGCGTTAGATGATCAATCTCTTGTTTTTGGGCTTGAAATCATTAGGCGTAATTGTTGACACTTTTGCAATTGCATAACATGATTTGAAGAACTATGACAACTTATATTATTTCGTTATTTCTTTTTCAATTCCGTATGTAGTTTCACTATTTCATGCCAACATTTCACATTTCAATAGTTTTAGATAGCCTCGTGACTTGATGTACAATTTTGCTAATTGATTCTATAATTTTGTTACTACTTATATAAATTCATTATTACTTTGATCATTTCATTACCAATTTTTATATTTCATTATAACTATCTTGATATATTTTTTTAATTTTTTTATCTTATAGATGATAAATATTGTTAGAAATTATTTGATACCCATAGAAAACTAGAGGCTTTCTATAAAGATTTTAAAGCACTGCGATATTTACATCCTTCCACACATCAAACATGTGCAGAATGACTCGAAAAGGCAGAGGTTCAGTAACACCTGTCTTGGTCATTTCCTAGAACTTCATAAAGACTTCATAATTTCTAGGTTAATTATGCACAATTTGTTGTGTTTAGGAGATTGATAAGCTAAATGAAGAAGATATCTGATTTTGATTGGGGCAGAAAAAGTTGTGATTTAGTAAGGAAGAATTACATCTAATAACTAGGCATTGACTACCAGAAAAACACAACATTCCAACCAATTTGTATGGTATTCTTACTAAATATTGATGACAAGGACAAAGTCAGCATTAATACTGTTAAGGCAAAGCCATTGGAGGGTGAATTGTAGTGAAGTTTGAGTTGCTATACTTGCTTACTGTTTTCTTCAGAGGGCATGATGAGCAACAACATGTCCCATTGTGGAAGTTCCACCTAGTCGATAACTTGAAAGTCCTCAATAGCTTCCAATGGGGGATATTGATGTTCTGCAATTTCATTATCTAGTTCAAGAAGGCCATCGTGAATCGAAATACTTAGTGTGAGGAATCAACCTATAATGTCTATAGCTTTGTCTAGGTATTGCACGTGATGAATTTTTTAGTTTAAAATTTTAGTTCATTAAAAACATATTGCAAAACCTCTGCTTATTTGTCCTTTTTTCAGTTTTTACCTTCGACGTGATCCCTAATACTAAATAACGTGCCAACACAGTACCAAGACTAGTACTGCCCCGAATTTGCTGGTAGAAATTCGATCATAAGCCACACAGTGGCCATTACAAGATTTTTTCCCCAAATACTATAAGTATTTTATACAATCATTAGATTGTTTGTGTATTCAGTACTTAATTAAAATAATCATTAGATTTTTTATGTATTCAGTACTTAATTAACATAATCATTAGATTGTTTGTATTTGGTATCTAATTAATACAATCATTAGATTGTTTATTTAATCCGTAAATAATTAATACAATCGTTAGATTATTTAAACATTCAATAGTTTATTCATACAAAATCATGACTTAGGCCTAAGTATCGTTAGTTTTTACATGTTTTCGTTATTTCTCTAACATAATTGTTATTTTGCAAACATAATTGTAACTTAAGTGTCAATTTTGTTATGTATTTGTTAGTTCTTTTTATCACATCACACATACTTTTATTAAGCTATATATAGATTCCTTATTTAATTTACACCCTCTATAGTTCTTTACTCTTTTTTATTTTAAGTATTTAGTGGTGACCAAGGCCAAACTCGAGCCAACCATTACTGAGCTCCAAGCCCTATGCTATGCAAGGCTTGAAGAAACTATGACACCATTGTAGTGAGCACAGTCTCTTAGTGATGAGGATAGCCATAGTGGCAGTAAGGGGATAGATTTAGATGTCATCCTTACTCAAATAAGGCTACAAAGTTGCAACCAAAGAGATACATGCGAGATAATATTTTTTATATAAATATCAATACCATTTCTTTTAACAATTGATATCTTTTTTTTCCTAATAATGACTAAATGTAGCACCGATCTCGTTATATTACTACATCGAGACTGAAGGATGAAGAGAAGGAGGTGGGTGGCAAGGTAGAGGTGCAATTAGAGGGAAATCGAAGGGGAGGGTAGAGAGGCAAGATTTGAGGTGTTGGAGGTGATGGAGAAAGTGAGGGAGAGGGAGGAGGCAAAGGAGTCTCAGCCGAGAAGTCACAAGACAGTAAGGCAAAAAAGGATTGTGAAATTTATCTTTGTCTTGATTATTTAGAGGCAAAGATTAATCTCATGGACTTAAGGATGGCGAAAAACCATGCGAAGGTTGTGGCTACCATCACCTTGATCTAAAAGGCACTACGACATGTAAAATCTTCAAACCTGGACCTAATACACACTGATTTTGGTCTAGATGACAATAAGATAAGTTAGATTTTGTTACTATACTATTCAAATCGTTGCTAGATTACTAAAATCATTAGTAGATGTTCATTTTCATTAGTTTTTTTTATAAAGTGTCAATCAAAAATTTGTTATTTGATTACTTAAATCGTTAGTTAATTTTCATTTTCTATAATTCTTTATAAATTCGTTTCTTTGTGTTTAGATTCGTTATTTCATTATGCTACTTTGTTAATTTGTTAATACTTTCATCGCTAGTGTTCAATTTTATCCTTATTGGAATCGCAAATAGTTCTTTCATGAGGTTGGAAGAGGTAGAGGGTAGGGACCATAGAAGCTTATGGGTAGCAATGTTACAAGCAAATTAGCTGGTCATTACAATAGACAATCCACAAGGCCTTAATGATCTTAAGGTTGTTGTCCATGTTGACTTGCATCTAATTGCGAAGCATGATGTGGACATAGCTTTATATTTGGCTGACGTCGCTAACCCCGTAGTTGATATAGCGATGAGTCTTACAATGGAAGAGTCAGAGAAGCAAAGGCAAAAAGGAAGGGAGGAAGTGGCAATTGAGTTGGTGACAAGGATAGAGGTGGCTAAAAAAAGGTGTTGATGGTAGGGGAGGGAAGGTGGTAGAGGAAAAGGCATACTTGGTGATTGTTCCAATCAAGGACAACAGTGTGGTATTGTTTTTCAGGATGCATAAGCAATGCAAGGCATTATATAGTCCTTATGTTGACCCGATTATGAAGAAACGCGCTAAGTCTGACCTATTGATGGATTTTACTATGCTAATTGATCAAGCATTAAAAAATAAATATTTAGTCATGAAAAGAACATCATGGTCAATAAATATTCTTGTTTTTATTGGCTTTCATGAAATGACTTTGGCAATAATTAGAAATTTGACTTTTGTAATATGTTGGTCCTATTATTAGTACTGATTGGCTCCAAGTGCTTAAGCCTAACGATGAATGGATTGATAATTCAATAAGTATAGTTTCAAGTTTGACTTCATTAGATGTTTACATAATTTGTTAGAAGATTATATATTTCATTATATGATTTTATTTTTTTGTTAGTTCATTATAGAATAACTTCATTACTTTGATTTCGTTATTTAATATATATTTTTATGAGATGATTTCATATTTATTTAGTTATTTTCATCTTTTGTTTGGATAATTTATGTTTCAATGATTAATTTCATCTCATTTTTCTGGCACATAGATGCGTATCTCCTACAAAAAATTATGGATGGAATTTTTAACTACATATAAGTAGGATATTTGTATTTACGATCCTCTCATTTATGTAAGTTTATGAATCGCAGGGTATCTTGATTGCTTTTCGAATGATTTTTTTTTAAATTCATATAATTCATTTTTATTTTTGTAAACTTTTTTTTTTTAAATTTTTTTACACTTTCTACGAGTATTAGCCTAATTTGGATGCGAATTATCTTCTTTTGGGCTAACACTATGATAATCGTAAGTGGAAGGAATTAATGTTGGACTGCATTCATTGTATTGTGAGAGTTGCCCACCATAGCACACTGTGAACCAAGTAAATTTTTATCTGAATTATTTTAAATTATAAAAATTTACTTCATTATTAAATTGAAATTTATCAATTACAGTTGCTGGTTCCATGTCATATTGGTAAGCTATACTGGCTAGTTCTTATCATTAACTTAAAAACAAAAATTACTATACACATTTTCAACTGATTTAGATAAAAGATATAGACTAAAGTGCAGATTTGGCAGCAAAACTACTTTTGTTTCATGCTTTTGGGTTACCTGTCCAATGGTGGGTATTTCATCTAGAAGCCCATTGCCAAAGTTTCGCTTTCGTGCATACTTCATTCGAAGACTCAAGTTCCCTAACATATGCTTATTGGTTAGCCTTTGAGATACAATAACAGTCAAATGCCACAAATTAAAAAGCATATCGCCATTTATATTTTTGCGAACTTTAATGATGATAAAGATGATCCAACGTGAATTCTGCAATTTTTTTGTATATTTTTTTGGCAATTGTAAATAACACCCGTAGTATCATGACAATTGTAAATATCATTTATATTTTTTTTTGTCCATATATGGTTGTGCTACCATTCCAGCAAATTTAATTTGAAAAATTTTAACAACCTTCTAATGATCCTCTTAAGAAATTATTGAATATAAGCAATTTTTTAATGATTTTTCAAAAAAATTATGTAAATATTAGAATGAACATAAGTCAATCTTTTAACTTTTTTAACAAAGAATTAATGATTTACTAATATTGATTGTAGTAATTAAATCACGAATCTTGACAATCTTTTAACATTTTCAACAAAAAATAATAACAATTTATTACTAATGATTGTAGTAATTAAGTCATAAATCTTGGTAATCTTCTAATGTTTCTAATGAAGAAATAGCAAGTTTCAACTAATAATTTTATGAACTCTTGTAACGATTTATAGAATAAAAATAAGAATTTTAACTAACAATTTTGTGAACAACATTAGTATGGATCACTTTTTGCAATTTCAACATTGGTTGAATCCCTATGTACATTACTTATGAGAATCTTAGACATGTGACAAACCAAAAACATTAAACAAATGATAAATCAATAATTTCAAGTAGATAACAAATCAATAAGCTCAAATAGATGACAAATCAAACATCAAATATATTGTATATGATAAGTCTATAGGATCATTATCAGTTAAAGTTAAACTGGGGTCAATTTGACAAGTTTGTGAATTGTTCCCAATCCTATCGTAATTGCAACATTTACAATGCAACTAATCGGATATACTTAACGATTGAGAATGGCTTGTCTTATCATGATACGAAGGATTTGGGCACGTTAATCAATTATGTCCATATTAGCCGCACCTCGATCACTTTTCGGTATTCTTTGCTTTTCGAGTGATATGCTGGCTTACCATTATTTAGTGATAATACAACACCCTTTTGACTTTCTCAGGCATATCCCAATCAAACTTATCACCTACTCGATAAATCAGCTCAATATATGCTACTGCTATGTGTTCATGTTCATAGTAGTTGAAGCAAATGGTTATTAAATGAACGTTATATTCTCTACAAAAGTGAAAACTGGTGAAGTTACTAAATCAAGAAACAATGAATAATAAAAAAAATTAGAAACAAAACAATAAACATTACCTAAAAACTGCTAATGCATGTGGACATGGCAATAAATCACCCTAAAACTCCCTACAAATAAAACTACATTCCATAATGTTAACAACTGCCTCTTTATCCTTGTGTCTAACCAAAAATATATTCTAGTCAACATCAAAAGCTATCATTTATAATGAAACTTTTGTCTTTTCGTCATCAAGGAGTGAACCCATTTTGTTAGTTGTGTCCTCCAAGTTTTGGCTTTCTCCTGTCGATCATAGAATCAACGTTGTATCATATCTCTAATAAATTTTAATAGACTTATGACGAGCAACTCGCGAGCAAATCTAAGACTCGAATTCAAGTTCTCAGTCATGTTGGTGGTCATGAGTTGGTATTATCTCTGGGGTTAATAAAATACATGATCATTTCCTTAGATCTTCCTTCATAATATATTCAAATACTTTGGGTGATTAACTTGTAACTTAATCATTAATTTATTGAATTCAAATTCCCTATGCTCTAACCGCACTATAAAAGGTCTTACACATATCTTCTCTCTTGAATTTATTCTTTATGTTTTAGATCATATTCTAAGAATATAAACCATAATAAGAATCGAAGAAGACCATTATGACAGACTTTACAATACTAGTATGACAATCTGATATAATGATCAAGTCTTTAACCAGACCAGTTGCTTCTTGCTATTGAACTCAAGAGCCACTCTAATATCTTATAATTCTCTGAGTCAGCATAATCAAATGCTAATAGGTATATATATTCATTCTCACTCTTATACGTTGCCACAAACATTACACCATAGAATCTTCGTTTTAGGTGAGTGACATCGCTGACAATAACCTGTTTGATCACTAAATAAAACTTCCTTAATGATCACCTAAAATCCACAAAATAATACTTAAATCAATTAGTCTCATCTTAAATCCATATTTGAGCCTTAGTTCTTTAATTAAAATTTTTTAATATACGATAATATGATGGTAATTATTGGTATGACTCAATTGAGTTACCATATTTCAAAGACAATACATGTTTCTTAGCCTTTCAAGCTTTGCTATATAAAATCTTATGCTATATAATTCTTTTATATTAATAATGGTGCTTTTCAGCTTAAGATTTTAGCATTAGTAAACAATCTCTGAGTCATAATTTCTCTAATAATGATAAAACTTGCTTGTCAATTTCGTTGATATAATTCCTCAACTATATCAGTGTGTGTCAAATCATATCGTCTAATTTGAAAGAATTGTCCTTGTATAATTCTCACATCGTAAACTTTTTATTCATAATTTTTTTTTCTTTGTAAGCAATCTAAAATACTGATTTGTTGGACCTAGTGACTCTGAATTCAAAGTTCTTAATCAATACATGCATATCTAAAAAATCAGTTTAACTATTTCTTATATAAAAAAAAAAAACTAACCTCTAGCAAGGGTATGAATAAGAGCCACTGATTCTATAGTCGAATTGAGCCAATAATATATAATTTAGTACCTGACATACTATACCTTATGTTAATACTATCACTTAAATTCTTATGTACTTTAGAGTATGCAAGTGGGACATAAGATAGGATTACAGATGGAACAAGATACAAGTTCTCATTAAGCTCTTCATTATCGAGTTCTACTCTTTAAATGGGTTCACATTACTCTTCACTATAGATTGAGTAGAGTGAGTTTTTATGATAAGTTATTTGCACCCAACATCATAGTCCATCGGCTCATCCAAGTTGATCTTATTAATATGCTGAATGTCAAGAGGAGTTTCATTACGAAAGAATGGTTCCATGCAAAAATTTTAATCTTAAACAGTTTGCTTAAAAGGATTGATTTGTCCTGAAACCCCATTGAAATATACACCATATTTGTTTTCAACAAAATTTTATTTTACCAAATCAACAAATATACGAATAACTGCATTTGGTATCGAACAATATAAATTCAACATCATACTTATTCGTTGACCTAATTTTAAAGGCAATCTTTTTAGATCTTACTATGATGTGCAATGTAATATCATTTTTAGAGAAATTAATCTCCAAGATTTAACTAAATTCAACAACTGTGTATACATCAAATCCTTTTGAACAAGGTACCCTTTAGTTCTACTAGCTCTGCCAATATATTCAAAACTTCTTTTTGACTCAAACTACTCACTATTTCAAGTTACAATGATTCACATTCCATGATAACCACAAAAATATTTTAAAAAACAAGTAACAATTTTAGTAAAAAATTAGCCATTATATATAAGAAGTAACGATTTTGAAAGGAAAGTAGTGATTTCAATAATGAAATATAGATTTTTGAAAAAAAAAAGTTACTATTTTGTGAACGAAATAGCTATTTTGTTAAAAGACTAACATTTAATAAAATAAGTTACATTTTAATGAAAGAATGAACAATTTGTATGAGGATACTACGATTTAATAACTTAGGTAGGATTTTACAAAACAAATTACAATTTAATTGTCATTGCATTGTCCTTCAAATCAAGCACCAAAAATATAAATCATGTCATAATTTTTGCTGATACAAATAAAAACTTCACATTTTTTATACTACATTATTATTCAAATGTGTATCTGTTAGTCTCTTGACCCACTCAAACACTTTCTGATTTTGAAGAATAATATGTTATAAAAAAATACGAGCTTCATTTTTAATGTCTATGATGTCTCTTTTTCTATGCGCGAGAATTAGCCAGCATTTATTAATGATTGCTTTCGAATTCGTTTTTGGACCTTAGTTGTGTAGATCTAGATATAAAAACAAGGAGAAAAAATATAAAGAAAAAGTGAAAAGAGCGATTAAAGAGAGAGGGAGCTCAAAAAGATAAAGAAAATAATCAGATAAACCCATTAAATTTTGAGTTCATTCAATTTTAAGAATAATATTATTTTTTACAAAATAATTTTGTTTTCATAATATTTTTAATTGTTAAAAAACAAAAATTAGTAAAGATAGTTTCTTTTGTGAAAATAAAAAATGAAGTGTTAATAATTTTAGTGATTTTCTCTATATAAAATCCAACTTTTTGAGAAAAAAATTACTATAATTTTAATATAAAAAAATATTTAAAATTAAACTTTAAGTGCATCACATCATTCAAAGCTGCTATAATAATGCCAAAACAAAGTTGGGCATTATTAGTGTGGTTAGCAAATCCCACCAACCACAAAAGATCAAAGACATCTCGACTCTCTTTACTCTTTCTTTGTGTTACCTATTTTAATGACATAGGGCCATAGATTTAGGTAAGTGGTTGTAGACTTAAATTTCACAGTACTAATCCATGAGAAACGACAACATCTCAAACAATTATTTATGCAAATGATAAGTCTGATTAACTTTCTTCTTTTATGGCAAACAAGTATGATTAACTTGGGCGATGTGACATGACATGTAATTGTTTATTCAAATTAAATTGTCTAAATGAAAGAAAGGAACTTGAAAAACTATGCTGAACACAGGCACTGCACGTACCTCAACATGTACACTGGATCTCTCTCTACATATGTATGGAGACGCCATCAACAGAGTTCCAACCTTACTATGTAACAATGAAAATAGATTCAAAACCGTAAAACATCTTTGTGAATGATGAAAGAAGGCCGGTCCTCTGTGCACCAGAAAAAATATATTTTTTTATAAATTAATTTGCACGGAAAGTTAAAAATAATTCCAAAATACAAAGGGATGGAGTGATGGACACGGAGAGTAATAAGAAACAAAAACAGTGCGATATGTGTCGAGGTCAACTCACTCTTGGTTGACTCAGTTGGACATAATTATCATTGTTTTATTTGCATATATAAAGGCTTGGAGTCGATGAATGGATGAGGTACGAGAACTCTACTTAGAACTCTTAAGTACTGTGGAAGTCTCTAAGCAATGGACTGCTCTCTCTTGGGCGTGGACTTGTGTGTCTCTTTCTCAGTCAAAGCTCTTCGATCAGCTCTCTGGGCTCAGTGTGAAGGTATTTTGGCATTTGATTATGCTTAAGCTTTCTTTTTGTATACTCATACTAGTAGAAAAAGAAAGCAATTCATGGCACTGCTTCCATTATGATGGCTCGAGAGCATATTTGGTTGATGGGTTATGCGGCGAATTTAGTGTGGATTCTTAAATTTATTGCAATGGCTTCTTTGATTACTAATATACGATATGCAAAGCTGGGAAACCACCATCTAACTTCTTTTAGATAAATAAATGGATTTGCTTAATGTCTTTCGCCGCTTTAGGAATTCTTCTTTTAGCAAGCCCAAGCTGTGCCCAGTTCACGTGTATGCATTAATGTTAGAGAAAAAAATATGGAATCAGTAGGCCATGTGAATTATCAAATGATTCCCTTCTCTTCAAAAATTGATTAAATTGGATTTTTTTTTTTTTTTTGGTGCAAATAACACATAAGCTGGAACTACCGTGTTAAAGAGTTCACATAATGAATTCTACAACTCCAAGCTCTATTCCTGGGAATTGGTTTACTTCTTGTGAAGCAAAATGCTTCTAATTTTTAGGAATTTATGTACTAGGATGCGCAAGTTATTACTACCTCATGTTTTAGGGGTTTTAGGAGCTTCTGGCCTCCTATCAACAGCCTCGGACCTGAATTATAAATGTAATGAATGAGGAGAATCTAGAGTTTTAGGGTATGTCACAATCACAGAGATAGGATTCAAGTAAGTTGATCTTTTCTTCTTTTTCAGATAACTTGTTGATGTGTCATTCAATGAAACTTCTCCTTTGGAGCAAATAAATGGAATGAAAGTTGAAGATTAAATTTGCAAGTGCATGATTTACTCTTAGATCTAATGTGCTTTAAGTGGCCTTGAGAGGAAGCACTTCTTCTCTTCATTGTTTGAATAAAAAATTAACTCTGACTGCATAGCCTTTTTGGTTAACATCATGGGTAAAAGGAATATGGAAAAGATCTGAGTAACCGTCTGATAATGAATGATGGTTGTAACCGTAGATGTTGACTTTCAGAACACCCAATTATTAAAATATTGTTTCCCCAACATATTCTACTTCTGCTTTTTGATGCACTTACTTCTCAGCTCAGGTGTAATGTAAGGAAGTGCTCTATGAAGTTGAACTTTTGGCGGAAACATTTGTTGCATTCTTTGTCCTGTATCAATCATGAAAGTCTTCTTCAGGCTAGAGATAATTCGATTGATCTTTTTCTTGTTGAAGAGTAATCTCTCACTGGCTCCTTGAAACTTTCTTTATTTTATTTTTCAGCTCTCAGTAGTTTTTATCCAGCTATTTCCCCAATCCCATGTGGCTGGGTGAAAATTAGTTCTGATGTAGCTGTTTGTTCTGATCCAATGAGACTTGACATTGTTTGCAGAGATGATCATGCCCACCATTGTCGTAGTAGCAATGACTCGATTGTTCTTCTTGCTTTCTACATGTAAATCACTCACTTACTCTTGGAAACTGCCTCTATAAAGTGTTCAATTATTGTAGTTTTTAAGCAGCCTTTGGTTCTCAACCCCAATTTATTTGGATGGAATCATTCATTCTGATTTGGGGAAACTTGCTTTCTTTGCAGGGCTGATCATACCTAGTTTCTATGTATCGTTGCTGCAAATGTTATTCTGGATCGTCACTTTCCAAAACCGTCAGCTGTATCCTCTGCTGTCAAAGAAGGCTTCCGCAGAGGCCACAGAACGGTAAGACGGCATGGTGATTCTAAACATGTATATGTTCTGGTCACCTTGTAACCTTTTTAATCCATGACATTTTAAGCATCTAATGTAATTTTGCTGGGCCTTCTTCCATCCCACTCTCCTCTCTCTCATCTGGAAAGGGAGATGGCATGGTAGGTTAATCTTTTGATTTGATATCAAGAAGTACTCTTTTTTCAGAAAACTAATTAGTTAACTGTAGGTAAAATCAGTGGTCTTTCACCCAAAAAAGACGGTGTCAAACCGGTGGAAATGGCACCTTTTGAGTCAGATACTTTTTTTCCCCTTACTGATTGCCATCATTACTAATTCCTAACATTTGTTTTATTTTTCTGCTTTAAGCACACTCAAGAGAGAAAGAAGGAGGTGTATATGACACTATTCAACATTTCAGTCACTCACATTCATTGATTTTACATCAGACGAACAAAAGGAAATTTGGTATAGTAGTTTGCTCCATCTGCTGGGAAATTGTATTGGGTCCTAGCTATGGTTGTGCCGAGTGCAACTATTTTCTTCACACAGGATGTGCCAAGCTACCCCGTGAGATAAAGCATCCAATCCATCGTAGACATCCTCTTGTTCTTCTTCCCGGAGATGAGACATTTCGTTGCAATCTGTGCAATGAGTTATGCCAGACCTTCTTTTATCACTGCTCTCTTTGCAACTTCAGCATTGATATTGGATGCCCTGAGGTACCCAACATCAACATAGGTGAATGTCATGAGCACAGATTTTCTCTACTTTACAAGCAGATCTCAATTACTTGTGATGCATGTGGTGAAGGTGGGGAGTACTACCCCTACATGTGTACTTTGTGCCACCTCACAGTGCATAAGGAATGCATGTCTTTTCCACGTACCATCAGGATAACACGGCATTATCACCCCATCAGACACACCTATTTCCTCTATCAAGGTGAATCTTATCAGCCCTGCAGAATATGTCTGAAGCAAGTGAGTGCATATCATGGGTGCTACTATTGTTCAACATGCGATTTTGTTGCTCACTCAAAATGTGCGACAAGAGATGGTATCTGGGATGGCACAATTGTGCTCCTGGAAGATGAAGGCAAGGATCTGGAAGATGAAGGCAAGTATCTCTGTAAGTCACTATTCGATTGGGAAACTAGCATGCAAATCAGGGTCGGAGAGAATGTCATCACCTCAGAGATTAACCATTCAAGCCATAAACATTCATTAGCTTTCTGCGATGAGGTCAAGGGTGATATATATTGTAATGGGTGCATGCTACCAATTTCAACTCCCTTTTACTGCTGTGCACGGTGCAGTTTTTTTCTCCACAGAACCTGTGGTGAATTACCTTGGAAGAAATTCCACTCGTCTCACCAGCATCAACTCATCCTTGGATTATCTGATGAAAGCATCCTGATCTGCTGTAATGCTTGTTCACTTTGGTTCCATGGATTATTTTACAACTGTGAACCATGTGATTTCTACCTTGATCCTCGGTGTGCTTCACTTTCAGACACTTTAGCACACAGTAGTCATGAACATGCCCTGCTTGCCTCCTTCAATGAGAATGCAGCTGCCTGCAGCGCTTGTGGCCATTGTACAACGAACTTCTTCATATGTGTGAACTGCAATTACATCCTTGACTTCAAATGTGCTATGCTACCGCAGACAGCTGTAGACAAGCATGACAAACATCTCCTGACCCTTACCTATCAAGATGATTTCGATGAACATCTCTGTCTAATTTGTGAAGAGGCAAGAGATCCAAAGCACTGGTTCTACTTCTCTGAGATTTGTGGCTTTGAAGCTCATGTTGATTGCGTCATGGGGAAGTACCCCTATGTAAAGCTTGGAACCACCTGCAGCATTGGTTCTCACCCACACAGCCTCACTTTGGTGCAGAAGAGCAGAAACTACCCTCAATGCAATTCCTGCAATAAGCCTTGCAAGGAATTGGCCCTTGAATGTCCGCGGCCTGAGTGCAACTTTATTATCCACTGGGAATGTCGAGAAAAGATTTAGGTTTGCTTGTTACTGAGTTACATTTATGTTGTTTTGGTTATCTTTCTGGATACCTTATTTTTCCTTTTCCTGCCACAGCGGTCACGGAAGTAGGTTGGATTATCAGAAGGTACAACATGTAATCCCCAAGGAGCTTCAGTCTCTTCTTCAGTCAGCCATATGTCATAACAGAAAGCTCTGATCATAAACAACAATTACTACATAAGGTATTAAGTTGTCATGATTGATTTTTTGAGTAGCTATTTGGCTGAGGATATCCTCTTGGCAGTTTCTGGGTCACCCAAGATCGGGGCATTCGTTTTCAACTCTGTAAAGACGAATTTCCACTGCTCTTTAGTCAAACCTTCAAAAGAATAGTACAGCAAAAATTCTGCAATAATTGGCCTGAAGGCTAAGCTGCAAATGACATAATAATGTCACACTAAAATGCAAAATATTTGAGTCCAACAATTCAGAAGTTTGAGCAACTATAAATATGACTCAAATTTATATTCAAAAGCAACAAATTAACAAATCAAAATTAAACTTTGAGCTTTGAATGATGAAGTTTTTGAGGGGTTTTTAACCTTTTCTTTCTCTGTTTTCTTATTGCATTCTATAAATTAGACCATATTACTGACACATGAATAAAAATTAAATATAAATACAATATTGCTATGCTATGGTTAATGAAGTTAACAGTATCTACTTTGATTTCTAATTTTCTAGTAGACTACTTGTGAGCAAAAAATTATAAACGCCCTTGAAACCAAACAGCCTTACACAATTATAGCTGGCAAAGCCATTCTTTTATCAAAATCTTTTATTCATCCCAGTTGGGTTAAATTTTTGAAAAAAAATTATGATATAATATAATTTAATAAAATTAATAATGAAAATATTTTATTTATTTATTTATTTATATTAATATTATAAATGAAAAAATAATTCTTAATTTTTATTAAAAAACTTAACATAAAGTTCAATCAGCTAAAAATTTTGTCCATTTTTCTTGGCGTTTCCTTTCTTTGCATTAGCACCATGTTAACATTAGAGTTTTTTTAGAAAAATAAAAATTAAAAATTAAAAACAGACGTTCTGTATTGTTTTTGTCATGCTTGATCCGTAGCTCTCTTTCCTTCAACAAATATTGGCACCAGAGAGAGACCAACGCGGCTATGGTGCCAAGACGAAGATCCGTTTAAAATAATGCAAATAGAGAACTAAAGTCCATCCATTAAAGCCACCTCGAAGTTCCCTACAGGCTATGCCATGTTAGAATCTTTATAGAGACATACAAAAGCAATCAACTTTCGGTGCTCCTCCGCAAATCACGCACAAACTTTACTCAAATTTCTGTAGCAAAATCCCTCGAACACAATGTGAACAAGAAGAGGATCTCATTAATGAACTCATGGAAATAACACGAAACACAGTTCACACAGATCTTCTACCACTACTGTGTCGATCTCTTACGTGTAACCTTGTTTGTACCTGTTAAACAGGTCTTCTGTCTTAGCGTTCCTGAAGGCACAACATCCTACCAGATATACTGCTATCAAAGCAATAAGTGTTAGGAGCAAGATTATGTCTACTCGTCTCCATTCTATCTTCAAATTTGCAAGTAGCCCAGCTTTGCAGGAATCACAGTTGTAGCAAAGCTGCATTTGGTCGTTGCTCCAGTTCAGGCAATCCATGTCCGCTGCCGTGTTAATGGGACTGATCCAGTAAGTTGGGTTTATAAAAGTGTACCCACATTGGGTTGGAGGCTTACAGCATCCAGACTGTAAAGATGAAAGAAGAAACAAATCAAAACAAGGATTAATGAAAGATAAGGATGCAAGGAATATCTTGGAAAAGAAGTTTCACACAACGCATGATGAAGAAAAATCTAATTACTTTACTCAGCATTCTTTTAATTGTTCATTAATGACCTCTTGAAGAAATCAGAAGTTATCCTTAGGTAGCACTGAATAATCAGATTTCGAAAACCTCAAGAATATGTAAGATCTGGAATGAAGAAAGAACTCAGTAAAAGCGAAAGGAAGAAAAGATAATTAATTAGTTACCTGTATGGGGCTAATGTGAGCGTTAAAGAAGTCCTGAGCCATGCGATAACTCTGGTTGAGCTCAGCACACATGTTCGTTGAGCTAATGCAGCTTCTGATTCGATCCCACTTAAAAGAACTTCTAACCCTTCGACGAAGCCAGCCAGAGTAATCATCTAGATGATACTCCAAGTAAGCTCGGCTTGGTTCAGGTTGACCAGAACCTCTAATGGTGACCATATAGATGAAAACAACTAAACATGCAAGCAGTATGATAAGAATGAGCATGGCAACCAGGTAAAATATAAGGAGCGAGGGGATGCGCCAAAACCCTCCAATAAAACCTGCTAGAGCGACAAGCAAGATCAGGACGCCCAAGATTATGATAGGCCATTGTAGAATCTTGACACAGGAGTTGTCCGGTTCCATTGCAAGCCAGATTCCGGCGCCGATGACCGGAATAGAGAGAAGTACCGCAATGAAGTTGATGCAGCCGATAACATTATTGCTGAGTGCCATCTTGGTGAGAGAATTCAGTGGAGAGGTTTTGTTGTTAGGGATCTAATGATGAAGAGGAAAGAGAATAGCGTAAGGTACAGAGATGTATGTGTTGAAAAAATGGCTACGCGGATGCAGCTTTTGTCATGCAGTTGCCCCACCCTTTTTTTGTTCCTTACTTTGGATCCATGAAAGGTACTAGAGCAAGCTATAATAATTTTTAAAGCTTGTTTTTGGTCTTTTAAGTCTAATCACTTTGAGCATCACTTTTTGAAAAGGAGTACCTTGTACACGATATTGAAGAAAAGCAATAAGGAAGACGGATTAGCTGCCTTCAACTTAGGCATTTGTTAAGGATAGATAATCAACAAGACAAATTAAGTACAAATTTGGCACTTACATAATGCTAATGAAGATAGCTTTCACTTGACAAGCTCACTGCAGGAAGACGAGGCAGAGTTGGTATTTGCTTATTTAGAAAAAATCGGTGATTAAGAGTTATTTGTTGAAGTGTAAATTGGCTTACAGAAAATTTTGGGCAACATATATCCGGTCTGCTTGATTTGCCATTTGTGTTTTGAGATTTAAGTATTTTCTATATATAATACAAAAATGGCTGTTTACTGAGAATTGTAATGATATGTAGACATATCATCATCTAATATGATTTGTATAAAATATTTCTTTACAATTATGTTGATTTGTAGAAGTACACTACAACTAATTGGTAGCCAAACTGTCGAGTCCCTGTCTCTAAACAAAAGCAAAGTATGGTAATTGAAGATCACTTATACAGTGGGTTAATTTGCATTTCCGACAGATTGAAAGTCATCTGACCTAAAAATGATCTAAAGCTTCAAACTATTTGAAAGTAAAGTTATTTGATTCAAGATGACTCAGAAACCACAGACGACAGACAGGATCTCCAATGACTTGACCCACAAACCAACAATATTTAACACATCGCAAAAGCAAGCCTAAGAGTTAATTTGTTGTTGCATGTGGCCTTCATTGAAGATGAACAATACACCAAGAAATCTTGAATTCCATCCTACAAGTGTACACGCATAGCAAAAACGCTGAAGATAGGTAATTAAGGACTTCTGCTTCCCCAGTTGTCATGGGAGAAGAAGAAGAAGAAGACCTGTCCGAAAACCAGTTTCTTCATTGTTAAATCTTTGCATATGCTTTTCTTTCATTTTTGGGTTTAAAAGAAGGAAAAGGATTGAAGAAGGTGCGTTAATTGGATCAGCATAATCTAGCTTCACATATCATGTTCAAGTGTGATAAAGGAAAGAAAAGTCAAGAAAGAAAGAACCCAAGTCTGAGCATTCACGTGGTGCTCCTGTTCTCCACAGTGTAAGGCGTTTCTTGAATTCTTTTTACTAACAGTATTCGGAACTTGCATGAACATATGAAGTTCTTCCCCTTGGCTAATCAATGACGTAAGAATCTTTCATCACGTTTAGATGTTTCTTTCCAAGCAATCAAATGGGATCTCTCTACCCTTACCTTCCAAGTTGGCAAGTTTTCCATCCACCTAATATGAACTTTTGAATCTGTGAAGATTGAAAACAAAATATGAAAAGGAGAAAACAATTCAAGTTTTTTATTGCTATTGTTTGATCATAATATATACTAACTAATGACTATGTAGGCTTACAAATAATTTTGTTTGAATGAAATTAAGCAGATTAATTTATTTTGATTAAAGGTAAATATAGAAAATAAAATTAATCTATTTTAATAAATATAAGCAAAACAAACAAACTAATTTATTGTAACTAAGATAAGTACAAATAAAATATATAAAATTTCAATTTAATATTTTCACTCAAACTCACGATGTGGATGAGAGAAGTATTGAAAGTTTACTAAAAAAGCAGTAGAAACAAAAAATCGAGTGTGACTTAACAAATAAATTAGTAATCTACATAGAGGAAGGAACAAAAAGTAATGTTAGGGTGTCAATTTGATGGTCATATATGGACATATATGATAATTAATCTCAATATGTTTTGTATGCTTACGAGATACTAAATTTCATACAATTTGTATAGTACTCTTATTATCACAATATAAATAAGTGGGTTAAAAAAACTCCCATTTTTGTAAGCTATCAACACAACCAAACTATGCCTCTATGGAAGAGTTGAAAACAATATTTTGTTTTTACATTATCTTCGGGAAAATATAAAATCCAACATTATATTTATGATCCATATATCATTAACCCAAAAAGCATTAGAGTATACACGTAACTATAATGATGAAGTAGAAGAAAGTAGAACACTCTAAAATTGAGTGATTGAAAAATACCTTAAAATAGGGAAACAAAAGCAGTCTAATGAACTATAGTAGTTGAAGCAACAAATTAACTCACTATATATATGAACAACATGTGCAATATCAAGATGAATGATGGTATGATAAATTAAATTGCAATAATAGTACAATATAAAGCAAGATACGCATATGAAGTTGAAAGGAGTATCAATTGTATTGTTATAAGTTAGGTAAGCACGCTCAAAAGAAGTTTGATGGATTCGCCCTCTGAAACAAGAAGTTTTGGCCCTCGAGGGATAATATCAACCACTTGACATCCATCTAATGCATCTACTATGGTTATTTTGTATCCTTTTTTTTTTCTTTCGGTAAAATTTTGCTTACTATACCCACTGCTATAGCATTATAAACTGCATTGTTACTTTTTCTCCCGTCAGGATAAATCTGACCTTAGTTTGGGAGAGAAAATAATCTTGTGCAGAGGAAACAACTTCTTGTGCAGAGGAAACAACTTCAATACCTAAAAAACAATGTAATGACCCTAGATCTTTTATTGCAAAACAATGTATTAAATTTGTCTTTAATACTGCAATTCTATGCAAAATCATCACTAGTAATAGTCGTATCATTAATACACAAGGAGAGTAAAACACGACTAACAGAAGTATTTTTGATAAATAACATAGAATCATAATAGCTTGAATGGAAACCAAGTGAGGTGATCACAATAGAAAAATTTTTAAACTAAGTTGGAGGAACTTGTTTGAGACCATAGAGAACTTTTAGAAGCCTGCAAACTTTACCAAGATTATGAGGAATATCAAGAAGAGGTACCAAGTATAGCGTTACAAAGAAAGTTCAAAGAAAAAAAATGTCAATTCATGTAATTTACACATTGCATTTATTAATGCAAAGTTGGGAGTACACCTATTAATTGCTACATACAAATTAGAGATTAGACCTATCACATTTAAAACCTAATATTTTCTAGTTGTACTTAAACTAATATGTTCCCATAATTTTAAAATAATAATAATAATAAAAGACTAAATTGCTGTAAAATTTGTTCTAGTAGAGCTAAAATTATTTGACCTTAATTCTAAATGGAGGAATTAGGTCGTTCATTATTTTTTGTGGATCTTATAAGATGGGGAAGAGTCAAGTAAACCTTAACAAATTTAAGGTTTATTGAAAATCTTCATCCACTGTCGTACAAAGGAGTTTACATTGAGCCAAGCTCCAAAACAGAGTCACCACAAGGTTTCATCATAGTATATATAGGTTGATCATCATATTCGTGCAAGCAAGACAAGTACTAAGCAATGATCATGAAAGAATTAGTCTAATAGACTTCTTTTTTCTCATTTTCCCATCACTTACTTTTGGCCTCACTTATCTTACCATTGACACAGTTCACTTAGGGTGGCTGTAATTGGAGCCTCTCATGTCATAGCTTAACTAACAATTATAATAATTGGATCTGATGATGCGAAGAATATTATTTTCAACACTATTATCATTTTAGATACCAATTAGATATCCATTTTTAACTTTAAACATTCCTAAAACATGCATGTCATCTTTTATATTTAAACAAACTGCTCATTTAGCTAGCTAACTCAAGTGACTGATCCTAATTTCAATCTAATTAATTAGTTTGTGCTACCTCCCTTTCCTTTTTTCTTTTTTCTTTTTTTACAATTGCACATTTGCATGGCTATTTTAGCTACTAGCCAGTTTTAATAGATGCTCTAAGCTGGATTATATATTGGCAAGTATATAACAAGAGATGCTAATTGATAGATCTAGTATTGTTTTAAGTTGTACAAAAATTATAACAAAAAAATAAAGTAAATTAGATAGATAAATTTTTACGTGGTTTGGTTTTGAAACCTATGTCATGGGACCACTTCTAGCTGTAAATAATCTACTACATATATAAACTACTTATGGACCCCAATTGATCCTTACATAGTTAAGAATTTTACTTTAATTGTTGCAATGAGTATTGTAACACACATTGTAACTCAGTTCTAATAGAACCTTTTGAACTTACACTTTCGTCTAAACTTCTCTTGAGCGTGTAGTAATGTTTTTCTCCTAAAAACAATTAATTATTTTCCTAAAAAATGCATTTGAATTTCATGTATACAAATGTTAAATTAGGTGCGCCTTAGTTCTTGAAGGATCTCTCATAATATTGTGCGAATATTCTCTTTGAGTAAATCTAAGGCACTTATATAATACTCTATCCTTAGGGTACATTTGACTTAAGCTTTATTGTAATAATCATCCCATGATGATTCTTCCTTATAAATCTTAACCAAGATATATATCTAGAGATATGAAAATATTACCCCAATGATACTTACCATGGCAATACAATATTCCAACGCTTCTTACGTATTCTCTGGATACTTGCCAGCTTATTCATAAAAAAATTTCCTAATAAATATTTGTCAAATAACTTACCAACATTTCTACTTATATTCCTTCACAATCTTCTCTTAGAGTTTTTTTGGCAAAAACATACAGTAAAGTCTAAGTCAAGAATCAAGTACCTTAATATTTTAAAAAGTTTATTTTGTTTTAAAAAAATTACTTTTGTTGCCCTTTAAAATTTACTCAGTATCTTTTTAAAAAATATGCTTATGCTCTCCTTAAGATATGTCATGAATAATAATCTATTCCAGCTATTAATAATCAACTATTGCCCTCTTTTAAGGTCTATATCATTTGTCTCCACTTGATTTGTCAATAAGTGCCAAAGATCCAAATATTTTGTGGTCTTGATGGCTCAAGAATAGAATATTCTTGGAGCATCTAGAGTACTTCGACTCATTGGCCTTTATCTCTTGCAAGAACTTCCTTTTTTACTTGCATGCTTTCTATAATTCAACTTACAAAAGTAGTTGTAAATTTCTGGATGAAGTGACCTATGGGTGTGTTGAAATTGCAACAGAAGGTATAAATCGTGGAATAACATCAATGGTAGTATCTAAACGAGGGTATGAGATTGTGTTGTTGACATGGCTCCCTTTTGCGTACTTTCAAACATCCTCAAGACTTGGGGAGCTGTGAGCTTCTCCTTCTCAACAAGAGTTGCATTTTACTAAAGCAACACTTGGTAAATGAGTGAAGGGAAGGGTAACGTCAGATTGGTTCCAGTTGACTCAACATGCCCTATAATTAGCTCAGACATAAAAAGTTATCCTAAAATATATTTGTCAAATAACTTGCCAACATTTTATCTTATATTCCCTCACAATGTTCTTTTTGACATTTTTTTTTGGCAAAACATACAGTAGAGTCTAAGTTAAGAATCAAGTACCATAATATTCTTAAAAATTTACTTATTAAAAAAAACTACTTTTGCTCCCCCTTAAGATTTGCTCAACATCTTCTTAAAAAATATACTTATGCTCTCCTTATGATATGCCATGAATAATAATATGCTCCAACTATTAATAATCAACTCTTACTCCCCCTTAAGGTATATATCATTTATCTCCACTTGATTTGTCAATAAGTGTCATTTTAAGGGTAAATACTTCTAGCCTCTTTACATCTTTTATCATACATGTCCTATTGTCAAAATGGACTTTAAAACCTTTCTCAAGTAAATGACCGACATTTAACAAATTTTAACACTAGAAAGAGTTTCAATTGCAATAAAACCTTTACCTTTAACAAATATATAATCTCTATCTCTAACTTTGACTTTGAAAATTGATGTTTTATGAAGTGCTTTGAAAAGTTTAGCATTATTGGTCATGTGATTTGTATAGCTTGAATCCACTAACCAAGTTTCACTTGGCTGCTATTTACATAATAGGAAGCCACAAATGGTTGCTCCTTCTCCTCTTGATTCATAATTTGAGTTTCATTTACTTACTGCTTCTCTTTATTTTTACAAATTATTTTCATATGACCCATTTAATTGCATTTATTACACTTTGCATTAGTCTTGCTCCAAAACTTAAAATGAGGATGATTGATTATGCCATAATGTTGACAGGGAGGATGATTGACTCTTTGCTATAATTTGCACCATTGTTGCCTTCGTCACTAATGTTTACTCCATGAGTTCCATTGCTACCAGTATCAACTCCTAAATTGCTTTTGTTTTTCTTCCACTTTTTTTTTTTTTGGGCATTTACTGGCCTCATGGGCTTGCAGTTTGGCTTTCATGGTACCTTTCAAGGCATCATTTTCTCTTATCTATCTACTTTGCTCATGGGCTTCCATATCATGATCATAGGCTTTTATAATACTAAGAAGCTCTACCAATATGATCTCTATACGGTCTTTGACTTTTTTCAATGTAGAAATCTTGGCTTCAAACCTTCCTAGCAGAGTCACTAGAATTTTTATGACTATTATGTTGTCAAGCATATCTTGACCAAGAAGGTTATGTTTGTTGACAACTTCTAGTAACATGTCTATATACTTCTTGACGATTTCAGAGTCTTTCATCCTTTGCAACTCAAACTGTCTCTTGAGATTTAACACTTATTTGTTTTTGGTTCTTTCATTGCCTTGAAATTTAGATTTGAAATACTCCCATATCTAAAAAGTTGTTTATAGATTCATGATCTTCATAAACAAAATTTCAGCCATAGCTGAATATAAGCAAGTTTTAGCCTTAAACTTCTTGGAGGTTTTCTCTTCATGATTCTTGATTTACTGCATTGTAGGATTTTCAGATAATGGTAGAATTTCTAGTTCTTCTACCACTACAACCCATAGATCCTAAGCTTGCTAATAAGCCTTCATCTTTACAACCCACAACTGGCAATTTTCACTTGTAAATATTAAAGGCGGAATCAGTACGAACTTCTTTGAGGCTATGACATGCACTCGAGTTAAATGAGTTCAAAAAAAAAAACTGTGTTTGTTCTGAAATACTCACACTTTAACCCACTCTTAGCTTGCAACATAGATCCTTTGACAAAATGACTCTAATATCATTTGATGTATAAAAATCTTTTTTTTTTTTTTTTTGCATAATATACATAAATTACATTCATCAAACAAATTTATATACGTGATAAACTTAGCTAAAAATTTAAAACAAAGTATCATCAATTACAAATAAACCAATAACTAAAATTTAAAAATTGCATAATTATAATAACTTGCTATAACTATTTCTAAAAAATTATTGTTAATCTTATAGTCACAACTTTTCTTTTTTTCTAAAAAAGAATTTCGTTTTCAACTTCTTGCAATATCTAAGGCATATTTCTCACAATATTCAAAGCCATTAGATCATGCAACGTAACTAATATAATTATTAAACTGACAATAAACATTTATGGTTCTTCAGTCCGTCTTGCATCACCCTGACATTGATTCAGATCACCTCCATTGCTGCAATGCGCGATGCTTCAATAATAGATCTAAAGTATTTAAGACATTGTCTCCTTTGCGCCAACTCAAATTCAGAGATTTGTGTAAGGCACCCCCATGAGTTTTGCTTGACACCGCACAGCTTTGGCTTTCACGCTTACCACTTAACCTTTGGTGGGAAATACTGTAATAGAAGATTTGTCAATTTTAGAAGAACGAAACTGGAAAATGATAATATCATATACAAATGGGATAAATAATGGCAGCATAATTACCTTCTCAATGATGGATAAATAGTACGGCTTCACTTCTTCAACATTGGCACGAACTTTGCTCTTGCTGTATAGGTCATATTTGCTGTGCATGATTTTGGAGAGTATAAGAGATGAATAGGCAATAAATCTGGATCCAAAAAGATATAAGGTAAAGCCGAAGGAAATTGGAAGCTCACTTGAACACGTGAAGCCACTTCAGGTTTTCCTTATCCTCGTCATTCAGGAGGTGCATATATGCCCCATGCTTGTGTAATGCTGCAAGTTGAAAGATGATGTTTATGAATTGCAGCAGGGATTGATATGCATATGAACTGCGAATTGGAAAGAAACTTTGGTGAAAATGCCTACGGTAAAAGGAATGATAGCGGATAATGAACAATCCAGGTGAAGGAAGAGTTGATTTATTTTCCTTGGCTACCTGTTATTTGACCATATACATGTTAGTACACTGTTGAAATTAGAGCTAACTGGGACTGTTCTATGAGAATATAAACTGAAGTGGTAGAAAACAACACCAAATACATGTAGTCATCATGGCCCCATGTTATCATCACATTATCCAGTCCACATCCTTCCTTGTAAATTCCATTTTTGGTGTTGTAGGCAGGATTGTTATAATCAGGATTCTCCTTGAAATACTGTAATGTCATTTCTGACAAATTTGTCTCAGTTATTCAGTTAAAGCTGGCAATTTAAGAGACACTGGATATAACAGTTTTTTTCAGGAAGACTAACCTTGTGATGAACAATGGATTCATCAAAAGCACATCCCAGAGGATGTGTGTCACCTGCATTCATAAACTTTATTGTTCAATTGATCTGACTGATAAATGATGCACTAACATTTTTCAGAACATAGACCTGAAGAATTCTCACCTACAACAGCCCATTGAGGTAGCCCTCCAAACTGGGGAAGAATCAGAATCTTCCCAAGATCTAAGACAATGAAAAGTTACAAGTTAAATTTGTCATGGTTGTGCCCTTGATGTTACTCTCTCAAAGAAAGCAAGAAAAGATAAAAGAATTGAATACTATGCTTTAGTTTTTAATTAGCCCAAAGGCAACAAATATAAGGAGTGTATACCATGAATAAGAGCTGTCAAGTGCAGCCAATCTTCTTTAGGATAGTCTTTTCTGATAGCTTCAGCCGTCTGCAGCAAGTGCTCAATCTGAGGCTCATCCAAGTCAGGATCACTGTCGTCCACAACCTGATTGAGCAGCTCACAACATTCCCATATGCTCATCTCTCCCTTGTCCAGTTTTCCATATTCTTCCCTCATTTTCTCCACCTGCATTTTCCAGATTTTCTTTCATAAATTTCCCTAAAGAATCAGATCGTAAGTTTTAATCTTAATTTTCCCAATAAAATAGTTTCTTATTCAAGTATATAATTATAAGAAAAAATGACTTACATATTCATATGTTTGGTGAACGTGGTTCAACCGGTAGAACTCCTCAACAACCTTTCTCCTTTCAGTTTCTGCACTGTAATCCCTGTCAACCAATTTGAAGAGCGATTCATTTTCAATACGAATTATGTCAAAAGCAAAAGAAATATGTACACACATATATAAAAGTGCAGTGCTGAGAGACAACGAACCTGAACGAGTTGCCAAATGCATTGATGTCCGGTACTGTGAATCCATTTTGCTTTTCCATTTCCTTCTTTCCTGATGAGATTAACAGAAACAAAGAAAAGTTTGAACAAGCATTTCAAACGGATATACAAGCTCATGAGAGAGGAAAAAAAAAAAAAAGAATTGTAGGGGAAATCAAATCTTACCACTTTCAGGGTGCTTAATGAAGGTAAAGATTTTTATTTCAGATGGTTAGTGTAATACAAAGGAGATGGATAGAGGCTAGTATTTATAGCAATATAGTGCTCTTAATCTGGAAAGCCTAACATCTTTCGTATCGCTTGGTTTTATCCCAAACAACAGCTCCTAAAATTTATCTGAACTGCAAATTTGACAGACATATATGCATGTTCTATTTTTGGTATAATTTTTGTTCAAATTTTATGAAAGCTGCCTGCATATAAAACCATTGTAAACGTTAGCTTTCTATGTTAAGTGTATGTATATCATGATCTCAGACATATAGAAGACCTTGTTGCTCTAACATTCTTTCATTCGAAAAAGAAAAACTTAATATTCATTCCGAAAACAATGACTAGGCATATACTCCCGCACAAAGTGAGTACATAATACAAGACACACGCAGATACATGTTGACATTTACATATACATAAAATAAATTACATATATACTTATCTTATATAGATTCTATAAAAGAAGTACGGTGTAAATAGTTAATTATGCCTCTATTTTAATTAATATCAGTTAATATGAATCCTTTAAATTCTAAACCTAAATTTAATTCTAATTAACACTATACTCTACCATAGTTAAATATGAGGTTTGCTTTTTCTGCTAATAGATTTTTTATTTGAAACATTACATGTCTAATTAATTATCATATCGATTACATGTTACCAAGAAAGGTGCTAATTATAATTTTGACCAGGCACATGTTATTAATTGACTTATTAACTGGTCGGTTCATATAAAGGCAGAGTATAACACCTGACCTTTTCTCTCAGTATTTGTTTGAGCAACTGATATAGGTATTCTAGCACCATTTGCAACTTTGTATTAGGCCACTCAACCGTAGATGTTAGGTTGCAATGTGTCAACAGCTCATAATTCATGTTTGATTATATTTGTATAAAATATGATATCACAATAATTAAAATTGTTGATTTAATTGTTTATTGTTATTAATTAAATTTTTTTATAAAAATATTATTTTTGTGACATAATATTGTAAAAGAACATTATGTTACAATTAAAAATATATTATATTATTGTAATAATTGAAAAAAATAAGTCAAAAATTACTTTAAAAACAGTGAATATGAATAAAGAAACAAAGACTATATTTATTGACATGTCATGCATGTTAATATGACTTTCTCATAAAGGTTCTTCCACAAAATCATAGAGGACGAGAATGATGATGAACAATGATAACAATGTTATTCATTTAATTGTGACATAAGACCAATATTTAAGGTCAAAAATTGTGTCAAGAGAATCATAAGTTTATAGCAAAACTTTAGATAATCAATTATAGGTTGGGATGGCAATTTTTGATTTGACTGTTAATATGATCCAAACTCAATACAAAGTAATAAGGTTTAGGTTTAATATAAATGGGTTTGAGTCATAATTGGATTGATCCATTTAAAACATGATAAAAACTTTCGTGTTATGGGTGAACCCGTGAACTCATTTATAACCCATTTAACCCGATTATTAAAACTACATCATTTTAATAACCTAAAAAATATAAACCCTAAATCATTAACATTTCATCGTCTTACATTCTCTTCTTCAAATACACTTTACAGCGTCCTCCTTTAATTCTCTCCCTCCGATCGTCGACATTGTGCTCGCTATTCTTTCCCCCTATCAACTTGTTGCATGAGATTTAGTCATCCAAGTGAGTAAGTAAGACATCCTCTCCATCTTGAGTTTAGATAACTGTTCATAGTCTAACATCTGGTATGTCTTGGCATTCACCCCAAGCTTTTTCTACTAGTGTTATATTTCTATTTTATTTCCTATTTAGGTCTTATCTTAGATTCCATTATTCAAGATTGTAATTTGTATTTGTATGATTCTAGGTTAGGAATTTTGTTGTTTATTTATGTAATTTACTAGTATTAGGTTTTCCTTTTGCTATTAGGAAAATAGTTAAATCTATGCGTTAGTGGTGATTGTAGGTAATTGCAATTTCAAAATTTTCCTAAGTTTTCCCTAATGGATTGGTTTATTTGGTAATTATTTCTTTGGAAGTAGTTTACTGGGCTTATTTGTGAAAACTTTTTAGATAGTATTTTGAGTATCATTTTAACAGTAATTGTTATGTGTATATATGCATGATGTTTTTATCATAACTTAGAATTTGAGATTGAACTAAGTAATTCATTATTGATTAGGCCAATATTGCTATTGTATCATGAATATAAAATTATTTTTGTAATAAGGTCCTAATTAAGATTGTGGCATACTAGTGTATCAAGATCTTAATAATTAAGATGTAGGACCTTATGATTGAACTTTTTATTTATGAACACTTTATTATTTGATTTCTCAACTTTATTGATTTTTATCTAATTTTATCTATGGACAGTTTAACCTTATGGCTGAAAATGTATCATCGCATGAAGGAAGCATAAAAATGACAATTGATGATGAAATAAATCTTGCAGAAGAAGAAGCTAGTGTTCCAAATGATAAGTCTAGTGTCAAACTAGAAAAGGAAGCAAACTTCACAAGTGTGGAAGTTTTTTGATGTACTTCCTACTGAGAAAGACAAGAAAAAGAGATGTAAATGCAAGCAATGTGGAACTGAGTACATTGCTAACTTGAAGTACGGAATTGGCAATATGAAGCATCACTTGGCAAATTGTATAAGAAGATATACACGCGATATACGTCAGTTAGCTCTCTCTAAAACTGGTGGTACAATGTCTACTCCAAAATTTGATCCTGAAACTATTAGAAATATGGCAATTGCTGTTGTAATTATGCATGATCTTTCTTTTCAATTTGTTGATATATTTGAAGGAAGATTTACATATTGTGATTAGAAATACTTATAAGGCTGATTATTTTAAAATGCTTATAAAAGAGAAGGGTAGAATTAAATATTTATGAAGTCAACATCAAATAGAATTAGTTTTACTTCGAATTGTTGGTCATCTCTGAATATGGCTGGGTACATATGTCTAGCAACCCATTTCATTAACAAGATTAGAAATTACAAAAAAAAAAATTTGAATTTTGGGTTTATGCCATCTTATCATAATGGGATTGCATTGTCTGAAAAAATTCATATTTTTTGAATGAATGCAAGATTGATATGAGAGTTTTTTCACTTACTTTAGATAATGCATCTGCAAATAATGCTTGTATTGGTTTATTGAAAACTACATTGCTTGAAAAGAATGGGCTTCTGTGTAATGATAACCATTTTCACATTTGATGTTATGCTCACATTTTGAATTTGGTAGTTCAAGATGGGTTGAAAGAGATAGATGATTAAATTATCAAGATTCATGAAAGTGTCAAGTCTGTGAAAGGTTCTCAAGGAAGAAAACAAAAAGTTTTGAAGTGTGTTAATCATAGATCTCTTGATGCTAAAAAAGGTTTAAGGCAAGATGTCCTAACTAGAAGGAATTTGATGTATATTATGCTTGAAAGTGCAATTTATTATCATCATGGTTTTATGCATTTAGAGTTAAGTGATTCCAATTACAAGCATTGTCCATCTAGGGATGAATGGGAAAGAGTAGAGAAAATTAGTAGATTGTTGTCATTTTTTTATGACATTTCATCTTTTTTTTTTTTTGTTCAAGACATCTAACTGTCAACTTGTACTTTCGTGAGATTTTCACTGTTTTGTTGAATGGTGTTATAAGAAGTTATATGGTGATAAAGGAGTTGTTAAGTCTATGATTTTGAAAGATCACCTATACTCTCTTTATTAGAAGTATATCAATGTAAGTAATCTAGATTCTCCTTTGACCACATCGACTTCAACTTCATCCCATGTAGGTACATCTCACAACGATTCTCATGCCCCTTAAGGATCCCTAGATCCTTTGTAGAAAGATGTATCGAAGCTATGTAATGTTTCTCTTTATTATCTATTCTCTTCATTTAATTTATTTAGGTGTCATCTTATTTTTATTCTTTTAAATTTTTTTCTTTTGAAATTTAATCAATTTCAATGTCAAGAGGTCACCCCATAGAAAACTCAACTTAAATTTCCTTGGATGAGACTAGAGTTGATATAGAAACTAAGTTGGACGTATTAGAATATTGGAAGGTTCACTAATATCGATATGGTGAGTTGCTGTAATGGCAAGTGATGTTCTTAGTATTCTTATTTTTTATGTTGCATCAGAGAGTGCATTTAGTAATGGAGGAAGAGTACTTGATCAAGTTCGACGTAATTTAAAGTCCGATGTGGTGGAGGCTTTAATTTGTACTAAAGATTGGTTGTATGGAGATGGAGGTAATGATTTTTCTTTTCTACCTAAATTTGTGCAAAATAAGCCAAGTATTTATTTTTAACTTTTTAAATTGTTTTGTAGGTGCATTAACGTCAAAGGAGGCGAAAGAGCTCACCATCAACATTATGGAGTTAAATGTTAATGATAATGATGATTATCTAACAGTAGGTACTAATTCAAGTTACTTTATCAAGTAACGTTCATGCTATATTTGAATTATTTTATCCAACTCATATGAAGTGTTGAATATTTAGAGTTTAGACTTAATATTTGTTATCTTGAAATACTATGACTTTGGGTTATTGAATTTAGTGTTTGTTACTTTATGCCTTATTTTGATTTGGATGAATATTATTTGAAATAATTAAATAGATTATTATATTATTTAATAGGTTAAATGGTTAAACAAGTTAAACAGGTTAAATAGGTTAAATGTGTTAAATGAATCATGTTGGGCAAACATAATATGTTAATTAAATGGGTTAAACGTGTCATGTCATGTTAATCGTGTAATAAATAGGTCGTGTTTGGGTTTACTCATGTGGCCCATTTAACAATCGTGTAGTGTTCGTGTCATATTTAAACGTGTCATTATGACAACTCGACACAAACCTAACTCTGAACCTAAATTGCCACCCTTAATTATTGGCGTTATGGAGAAAGAACAAAAGAACATGGGAGAAATTTAAAGACACCGTAATGAAGCCAAAATATTGCTTTTGTGAAATACTTTAATGAAGGAAGCCTTTATGCATCGGAAGCCACAACAAAGAACATGAAATGGCATGCAGAACATGAGATCGAATATGTTGTCATGCATCATTACTCTGACTCTTTTGATTGGATGCATTTTAATCAATGTCATCCATTTTTTAATGTAAAACGTAGGAATGTCAGAATTGGTTTGAGCACTGATGGATTTCAACTATTCGATCAATGCGGACAACAATATTGTTCATGGCCAGTAATAGTCACACCATATAACTCACCCCTTTGGATGTGCATGAAAGAGGGGTACATGTTTCTAACTGTGATCATTCCTGAAACAACGAATCTGAAAGATAGATTAAATGTCTATCTGTAGCCTTTGATATTAGAGTCACAAATGTTATAGGATGTTAGGGTGCCCACATATGATATCCCTTCCAATCAAAATTTCATTATTAAAGTTACTTTAATGTAGACCATTAGTGATTTCTCTACCTACTCGATATTGTCTAGTTGGAGTACAATAGAAAGACTGATTTGTCCTTACTGTAAAGAAGATTCAGATGCATTTATCCTTCCCAATGGACGTAAGCAGTCTTGATTTAATAACTATCGTAAGTATTTGCCGAAAGATCGTCCATTTCGAAAGAATAAAACTACATTCATTAAGAATAAAATAATGAGAAGAATAGCTCATCTTATTAAATTTAGGCATGAATTGCTACATGAAATAGATCAATTAGGACTTAGAAAGGTTACAGAACTTGGATATGATCAAATAAATGATCTTATTTGCAAGACATGTGGTTGAAAGAAACGAAGCATATTTTGGGATCTACCTTATTGGAGTACTAACTTAGTACGACATAATCTCGATGTGATATACATAGAGAAAATGTTTTTCACAACTTGTTCAACACAATCATGAATGTAGAAGGAAAGACAAAGGATAATGCAAAGTTGAGGGAACACATTTTGCAGACTTCTTAAGTTAGCGAGGAATGCGACAACTGGAAATATCCTAAAGCTTGTTACACTCTTGACAAAGTAAGTAGAGAAACATTGTGTGAATGGGTGAAAAATCTAAGATTTCCTTATGGATATGCATTAAACATGGCAAGGTGTGTGGATATGAGGAAATATAAGTTGTTCGGAATAAAAAGTCATGACTGTCATGTTTTTATACAGTGATTACTGCCCATTACGTTCCGTGAATTATTGCCAACTCATGTATGGCAGGCACTAACATACTTAAGCATTTTTTTTCAAAGAATTTACATCAACTACTAATCGTGTTGAAGATATAAAATGACTTAAGAATGAGATCCCTATAATTCTTTGTAAACTCAAGCGTATATTTCTCCCAAGCTTTTTTGACTAAATGGAATATATTCTAATGCACTTGACTTATGAAGCAAAGATAGCTGGCCTAGTGCAGTATCGATGGATATATCCATTTGAAAGGTATTAATCATAATTTGATGTAATTAAGTAATTAATCATTTCAATGACTTTATTACTTGATCATTTATGTAAATCACTTAATTTTTTGATCATCTTCATTTGTCATTTAAAGTGCTTACAAAAGTTGAAAAATAATGTTAAAAATAAATCAAAAGTGGAAGGATTGATATGTAATACATATTTGGTTGAAGAAGCATCATCATTTTGTTCATACTATTTCGAGCCACATATCAACGCACGAAATCAGAGAGTGCCACGGAACGTTGCTAATGATTATGATTTAGATGAACATGATGGAAATCTATCGATCTTTACACATCTTGATCGAGCATTCGGAAAAGAAAAATCTAGATATTTGATAGAGAAAAAATATCAAGCCACTCATACATATATTTTGTTGAACTGTCTTGAGATCGAACCATTCATAAAGTATGTATCTTATCCCTCAATCATAGCATGCAATTCACTTAGTCATTTACAAATAATAATAATAATAATATTCCTTGCTAATGATCTTCTTTTATAAAATTATTTTGTAGTATTTATATTTCTCAATTGCGTGAACAACATCCACGCATAATTAATCGTAATGTTGACACTCATTTAGAGCTTTAATTTTTAAATTGGTTCAATTAATACGTGTGTACTTATAATCAATATTTTTAAATTATTCATCATTTTTTTGGCAAATGGATATATCCAAATGATCAATTTTTAATATTTACAAGCACATGACCCGTTAAACTTTGTTGAGAACAATTGCATTAAGGATATTGCAAAAGGTTTGTTACGATATGTGAAGTCCTACCAAGGATACTATATTAATGGGTATAAATTTCACACTGATAAACATGGTTTAAATAGATCAATAATGAATAGTGAAATTTATATTACAGGATCCAACTATAATGCAGATGAAAGTGACTACTTGGTATATTGGTGAAGGTCTTACAAATACCCAACGTTACCAATTAAGAGAACCATTTTATTTAAGTGCGAGTAATTTGATCCTACTCCAAAGGTAGGCATAAAAGTACATAAATCATATAATATAATGGATATCAATCACACAATGAGATTAAATAAGTGTGAGCCATTTGTTTTGGCTTCACAAGCTGTTCAAGTATATTGTGTTTCTTATCCAAGCTTAAGGTGCAATAAGCGTGACTAGTGGGCTGTTTGCAAAATAAAGGCTAGATCTGTCATTGAACTTCTAGACTCTAATTTCACTGGTGGATCAACCCAAGATGCTCCTTTTCAAGATGATGAAACAGATTTTCATCAAATTAATGATGATGTGAACGATCATCTTATATCCTTGAATGATCCAAGTAGAACATTAATAGATATTAATGATGAGGAAGAAGACATGCTAAAGCAGTCAATTTTTGAAAGTGTTCCTACTGAGGAAGAGGATGATGAAATGGAAGAGTACAAGGAAAAGAAAGACTTTGAAGATAATGATTAGTTATATTTATTAATGAAATTTATTATTTCAATTATTGACTATTGTGTTTTAAATAATCTAATTTTATGAAATGGGTTTTGTATAATTTGGTTATTCATTGCATTGTATTTTTCATCATGTATTTCAACGGGTTTTAGTTCAATATTTAGGGAAGATTTTGCCGAATTTTTTATAGAATTGTAGTTATCAAACTTACTTTTATAGACATCCTTAGATAAGAGGTCGAAGGAGACAATGTGACTTCAGAAAGAGAATAGATGGGTATTCCAGAGGGAGAGATCCACATATTCAAAATGAAGAGGCACATGCAATTGCGCCATTTTCACATGGAGCGTCTATACCTATAGATGGTTTTACCAATTTTGCTTCAGGTTCTTCTGGTTTTGTTGCTGCTACTATGATGTCCAGCTCTACAAATATGTAAAGTACTGGTAGATAGCAAATTTTTATAAAAAAGGACAAGTAAGTATTCATAATTAATGTTTTACAGTATTATGTATCATTATAAATTTTATCATTGTTACTCATTAATTCTTATGTTGTTGTCTAATTTGACAGGATCAAGCCTTCACATAAATGTTCAACGAAGATTTGTAAGATCTTCCAAGAGAGAGTCAATCCATCGGGTTCACATGGAGGGCAGTTTCTCAAGAAACCAAAGATTTTTATTTCGAAAAATTCAAGGTACTTATAATTATTTACCTCAAAAAAATATTTTACATTTTAATTAACATACTAATCTTTTTTATTTTTTGAAAGAAACATCTTACATGGGATGAGAAAATAGCTAGAGTGGCAAAGACTGTATGGAAGGCTCATGCTGCGGATTGATATGCTGACTTGATGTATGCATGTCATCACAAGGTAAAAGCTAAACCTCAATTTGTCCCAGATACTATATGAGAGCAGTGGCAGATCAAATGGAACCAGTCGAAGTACAAACAGAAATGCAAGATTATGTCTCACAATCGACAAAGCGAGACGGGCGAACTTGGGTCAAGTCCTTCTAGACATAGTGCTGGTTCATGTTCATTATAGAACCAGTGTCGACGCTTGGCACGTATGATATTCAAATTACTTACATTAATATAAACGAAAAAATTATGATTATTTATTCAATATGTTTTTTTCAGATGTAGGAGTTAAGCCATGAGCCTACTGCAATAGAGCTTTTCAAGTAGACCCACACTAAGAAGTCCAATCCCGATGAGTTCATAAATGAACGTACTAGACAAATTAATGTAAGTTAATTATTTTTAACTTTATTAAAGAACTTAAATTATATTATCCTTTGTTCTTCATTATTTGGTATAGCTAACGAGTAAGTTAATGAACTACTTTATTATAGGAACCCTTCGAGGAGTTGGTTGCTTCAGCTTCTCAACCAAAATAGGGATGTTCTGACACACCTAAGGTAAACTACACTAAGCTCTACTATGAGGCTGTAGGTGGAAAGAAGAAGCATCGTGTGTATAGGATTGGTACTCAAGCTTGATCATGGTATTTAGGCAGCACTTTTAGTAGTGGGGGCTCTATTGATGATGCAGTCATGCAAGATATGCGCTGTAAGATGAAGGCTGTGGAAGAATATTTGGAGTTAAATCGTAAGACTCTGGCTGAATGCATGGAGCTAGAGCGTAAGACTCTACAGGAATGATTTGATGAAGAGTGCAAGGTGAGAGAGCATGATCGTTTACACTACAAAAGTGATATGCAAGAGCACTTATAGAGAGAATTAATATAAATGAGCGCATCCACAAGATGAAGGTTCTCATTTTGAGAAGCGCACCTTTAGCACTGCCTGATGATTCATAAAGCTCATTTCTTTCATTTAACAGAACATTTAAATTTTCGTATGTAATTTTTATTTCATGAATAATGAAAAATAAGTTTTATTTAATTTTTATTTTGTAATTTATTTTTTAAAAAATTATATAATTTTAATTTTATTATTTTTTAAATTATTATTTTAGTTAGCGTCCATTTTTTATCTATCACTAACTTTGGTGATCATCATTAATCAGTCGTTAACAAAAATCATAGCGACCGAAACAAATCAGTCGTTAACTAAATATACTAGGTCATTAAATTAAAAATTAGCAATGGATAATTTTCGATCGCTAAATTAGAGATCGAAATTATTCAATCCCTAAAGCAGTCGCTATTTTAGCGAGGATTAAAAATCAGTAGCTAAAAATAGAGATTGATTTAGCGACTGAATTTATATCAATCGTTAATTTTTTACCAAATTGATCACAAAAAATCATCGTTATCACACGATGTGTTAACAATTAATATTATCAGTTGTTAAATTAGCGACAAAAATAATCGATCACTAAAGTAGCGGCAAACATGAAAATTGATCGTTATTTTCTACGATGACAATCATTTTTCCTACTGATAAAATCTGTCATTAATCGGTCCTAAATATTTTAGATGCAGATAGTTTTGCTTTAGCAATTTCTAAATGCAGATTGTTTTATAATGGATGAAGAGGATGTAATCACTACTCTATTGATTGCCTAAAGCTTACAATGGTTATGATGATGAGTTTAAAAGGTCGCGAAAAAAATTCTTCATCCTCTATTACAACTATTTAGAATCAATCAAAACCATAACTTACTAACTATCGCTTTTCTCTATACCAAAACCTTAACTATAAATCTTATAAGTGCTTTTGTTTTTAGGATAAAGACATTGTGTTCTTAGATTTTTCAACTAATGTGAATTATACACCAAAGTCTTGGGGTATCTCCTAAATTTTGCACTTGTCATGGCATGGTTCTGCTTAAGAACTTGAGTTAGAATAAAAAAAAAAAAAGCTCTATTTATCACAACCAAACTTATTGGCAAAGGTCTGAATGTGACATCTTTTTTTTTTTTTTTGGTTTTAATAAAAGAGTTGCCACCATTCTTTCTTTCAATTTTGTTTTTTTTTTTTTTTGGTGGGGATAATCGGCCACTAGTTCCATTTGAAATTCTTTTTATTTTAAGAAAGAAAATAAATGAACTTTATTTTGAAAATAGGCATTAGTTTGCTTTATCAGATGATTTGAGATCGAGAGTCAATTAAGCATGAAAAGGGTTAGCATTCCCACAAGCTCTCAAGAATTGGTACCACTTAAGTAGAATGATCTCACATATTTAATTTACAATAATTTGAAATTAATCCTGAAATAAATTTATTATGCAACTTCTACTTAACAATCTCAGTCTAGTCGACACTAGATCTTTAATTCTAGAAAAACAAATGTAATTTAGCTTAAAGATTGGAATATGAACCTCATCAAAATTCTTTCTCTTAAATGATTTTAGACAAACACGAAATGCACTAAATAATAAACAACCAATGGAGAAATAAATCATAGATGATCATCTTTTATTTACTTTTACAAAATAATGATTGTAAAGCAATAGTACCTTCGATACAATTTTTATGCGATCTCTTTATCAAGATTTTAAACCTTAATTATTATATTTATAAGGAGAAAAAAGGATGAGGTTCACTAAAGGTTTGAGACTCTGCTGCAGAGGAAGAGGAGCTGCAACATAATCAATCCAATCCTAAAATTCAAAAAATATGTTACTTGATGATGTGCACTGTTTACGGATGAGCTTGTTATTAACCCAATCTTGAAATTCAAAATTCTATTGTAGAAGGAAAGAATTAAAATGTTGGAATATTTTCTACGTGAATTCCATTAGGAGTCTTCCACCAGCATTCGCGAGCATTTGCGATTTTTCCTCTCCAAACTACAATGTATTTGAATCTTAATGGGAGATCGAGCTAAGCCACGTTAAGGTAATCCACGTCAAGGTAATCTATTTTTAGGTAATCTATATCAGGGTAATCCACACCATGGTTGTTCATGTCAGGGTAGTTCAAATCAAAATAATCCACGTCGAGGTAATTTTCGTCGGAGCCATTGAAGTAGTCCACATTAAGGCTAAAATGTGCTAATTGAGCTAAAATCAACCTTACATCGGGATAGAGTGGGCTCAAGCTATTCTTGACCTCACATCAGGGTAAAGTATGCATGATTCTAGTGCTTGATAACATAACCTCGATGTTGAACATGACAAATCTTGAACTTCAAATAATCTCAATTTTGAGCATAAACTTGGCCTAAAAGTTGACTTGTCACTTAAACCATTTTTGAGCTCCTTCCAATTTAGAGCTAAAATTAGGTGGTAAAGACTAAAAATCACCTAATTTTAAGCTTTAAGCACCCATCCCCTCTTTTTTCTTTTTTCTTTTTTTTCATCTTAGCATCTTCTGTTGGAGTCCTTCCTCAAACTTAGATGAAGAGTCTCTGCTTCCATCTATGATAGAATTCTTTCTCATTTTTTAATGATAAGCGAAATCTAAATTTTACCATTTACTATCAAAATTTTTCTTCGACATTTGATAACAATCATCTCTTATCAGAAGTCTTTCTCGACATTTGATGATATTAGGCTTCCGTTTCCAATCAAAATCGTCTTTGATATCTGACATATGAAAATATTTTGAAAGATCTCATCTTTCATTGGAATTATCCTCAATGTATGATGATTTAGCTGTCAAAATTCTTCTTTGACATGTCCTACAAATGTTGTCTCCTACCAAAATTATCTTTAACATTTAACTTTGTAAAGAAGTATCATCCTCGATGTATGATGACTTGGCTATCAGAAGTCTTCTCCTACATGTCTTATAAATGATATCTCATGTCAGAATTATCTCGACATTCAAATTTGTAAAGAAATATCTTATCTTACATCGGTATCATCCTTGATGTATGATGATCTGGCTATTAAAATTCTTTCTCGATATAATAGGACATGATTCACCTTCATCATGTTGTTCTAACTTATTAATCTATGAAGAAGCAATTTATATTCACTTTGGTGTATTGAATTGGTGAGATTAATCTAGCACATGACTTTTACCCATTAAGATTTTCTTTAAATTTGATAGAATTTTATGTGTGATGCATTCTTCATCAACTGAGACTTCTTCCACATGGGTGAAAATTTTTTGACTCCATTGGCGAGTTTGCCAACCTTTCGGATTTTTTCTACCATAGCTTCTCTTTCAAGAAATCTTCAATGGAAAATAATTTTCATAATCTAAATGTTTTCGCATGCATGATACACAGATCTCTCTCTTTTTTTTTTAGGGGCAAAGCTTTGCAATTACCTTCATACTTTCAAGATGTAAGTTCATCCTTGTTATAGTAAACTTGGTTGAAACAACCAAAATATCATTTGGAAACACACTTTTTTTCGCATTCCTCTTTTTTATATTTTAAGTTTTACCACTCTCTAATGCTAAAAGCCTTTTCCCTTGTATTTTATAACTTACCTATTCCTTTTGGAAGGAAATGTTAGAGTATATCTTTGAAGCTTTAGTCTAAACAAACCATCTGCCATAATTGTGGTATTTATGAAACAATTTTGTATATTCCTTTCTTTAGGAGGAAAAACAAGAGGTAAAAATTGCTTGATGGCTTTATTCATGGAATTTTGTATAAGAAATAAGGGGCAAGAAATGCTTAGTAGCTTTATTCATGGAATGTTATATAAGGTAAAATGCATCATGTTTAGTTCCTCTCTTGATTGGTGAACACCTCTTATTCCTTACTTTTATTCAATCTTGGTTGAGCGAGATTCATAGTCATCTTTTTCCTTCATTGAAAATTTCCACCATATGATTAAGTTGCCTTTTTTTTTGCCCTAGTCATCTTAAACATAATACTTCTTCACAACATCTGAATTTACTAGATCAGAAAGAATAAGGCCATCTATTTCTACTAGTATTAAAGAACTTCTTGAAAAAGTTTTTTTCTTCACAACATATGGTCCACCCCAATTGGGTGCCTATATTCCTTTGGGATCCGAAATATTGCTAGGTATCCTTTTTAACACCAAATCCCCTTCTTTGGAAATTCTTAGGTGATCTTTTTTATTGTAAGCTCACTCTATTCTCTTTTAATATAATTACCTATGATATAGAGCTTTTAATCTTTTTTCTTTTATCTAATTTAGTTGTTTGAAGTGAGTTTTAACCCATTCCTCTTTATTTAGCTGAGCTTCCTTTATTACTTTCAATGTGGGAATTTCTATTTCAACAGAAAGTACTGCTTTTGTTCCATACGCGAAAGAATAAGGGTTGCCTTAACGAAGTACTGATGTTTATGCTGTCAGCGAACAAAGCCCAGGGAAGTTTTCATGTTACTCTCTATATGTTAATGTCATTTTCTTGATAATCCTTTTCATATTTTTATTGGTCACCTAGACAGCCCCATTCATATTTGGTCGGTAAGTAGCCAAAGTATGTGTTTGATTCAAAATTCTAAAGAAATTCCTTACATTTGCTTGTTATTTAAGTTTATTGTTTGAGATAATTATCTCTGATGGGCGATACCGACAAATAATCTCTCCTTTCTAGAATTGATTAACCATAGATTTTGTCACATCAGTGAATGATCCCACCTTGATCTATGTAATCAATGAATATTAAGATGAATCTATATCCATTGGTCATTTTGGGGTAATTGGTCCAATTACATCAAAACCTTACATAAAAAAAAGGCCATGGTGCACTCAACACATCTAAAGGACTAAGGAGTGCTTGGATTTTGTTTCCATAAATTTAGCATTTATGGCAACTTCGGACATGACGAATGCAATCGTTCTTCATTGTCATCCAATAATATCCTGCCTTAATTATTTGTTGAACCATCATGTAACCATTCACATGTGATCCATAGACTCCCTCATGTATTTCTTTGACAATGCCTTCTACTTCTTTTTCATCTACACAAAGGAGTAGGGATGTCAAAATTCTTTTTGATATAAATGATCTCCATCTAAGATAAAATTTATCAATAATATCCTCAACGTCTTTCAGTCATTTTCTATTGCATTTTTTTGGATATATTTGATCTTTGATGAATCTTATGATATCATGATACCAAAATTTACCATCTTTTTCTTCTTCTATAATCATGCAATATGTCAAGGATTCTTTTATACTCATTTTTACTATTAAAACTTCTTCTAGACAATTAACTTGGATCATAGCCGTAAGAATGGCTAATTCTACAATTTGATCATCCTTTCTAAGAAGGTAGTGAAAAGAAATTTCATCTAAATTCTTTAGTATTTTGTGTACATATTTATGGTATTTAACCAAAATAGAATGTTAAGCCACCCATTCTCTTTTCAACTGATAAATTACTAGAGTAAAATCTCAGCATACCTCTAGTTTGGTTTTTTTTTTTTTTTTTTGCATGATACTGTTGAATCCCAATATATATGCCTCATATTCAACCATATTATTGGTGTTATCAAAATCAAGCCTAGTCATAAAAGGCAATACTGTTTGTTTCGAGAAATTAAAATGGCTCTGATTCCATGACCCATCGCATCGAATGCCTCATGAAAACATATCAGCCATTTTTGGATTTATTTTCTTCATCTTCGACAAAGGTAAGATCTTCATCCAAGAGATTAATGGTTGATATTCGTTAGTGGCTCTATCAGCTGAAAGTTCACTATTGCACACCCCTTGATTGCTTTTTGGGATATATATATTAACTCATAACAAGACTTATCACCTTGTTAGTCTTTTGAATAGAAAGGGCTTTTAGAATAAATATCTAATAAGGTAAGGTTTTACAATAACCCACATAGTATGACTAAGTAAATATTGGCGTAATCGATGAGCTACCTAAGCTAGTGCACTATAAATCTTTTCAATCAATGAGTAATTGCTCTCATAATCAGTGAACTTCTTGGTCAAATAATATATAACTTGCTTTCTTTTACACATTTCATCCAATTGTGCTAATAAATATCCCAATGAACATTCATGCACCATTAAAAATAAGATTAAAGGCTTTACCGAAGTAAAGGATACCAATACTAGAGGCTTTCACAAGTATGCTTTTATTTTTTTAAATAGAACTTGATACTCACCATTCTATTGCTTGGGATTATGTTTTCACAATAAATGAAAGATAGGATCAAATGTTGATTAATTACGAATATAGAGATGTAATTTATCCTTCCCAAGAATCTTGACACTTTTTTCATTGTTCTCAAAGGAGGTAAATTTTGAATTACTTTATTTTGCCCTGATATACTTGATTTCTTCTTTCATTGACCATAAATGGCAATTATTCTCCCGATTTGACTCTGAACATGTATTTGTTGAGATTTATCTAAGCTTGCACTGCCTTAATCTTTTAAAAAAATTTCTTAAGTCCTCTACATGATCTTCATCTTCTTTGGATTTGGCTATCATATTGTTCACATACACCATTATAGATTTATGCTTCATATCATGGAACAGAGTGACCATGGCTCTCTGTTACGTTGCCTTGTATTTTTTAAACCAAAAAGTACTACTGTACGTGCTTACAAAACTTCAGCAAGGACATCAACTAAGGCAACCTTATATTCTTTGATATACGGTATAGAAGCGGTGTCACCAATACAAACATAAATTTTATCCTTAAGGTCATCATGGAAACTCAACTAGAGGAAGTTAAATGGATTAAATCACAGTATGAGCAATTAAAAATGATAGATGAAAAAAGATTAAGAACTATTACCTAAAAGCAATTTTATCAAAGCACAATGGCGATGGCATATAATAAGACGGTGAAACCCAGGCAATTTAAAGAAGGAGAATTGGTGCTAAAATGCATACTTGAAAATGTGATAAACTCAAAAGGCAAATGGGCACCCAATTAAGATGGATCATATAGGGAAGAGCTCCTAAGCCTAGTAAATTTAGGCATCATCAAAAGTACTATGCATAGAGTTTTTCCCTCTCGAATAGAGAAGTCCAATATATTAAAGTAGTCATCATTAAGAAGAAATGGACCAACCCGGTGCCAAATAGTGAGGGAGTCAAATTTTGTTCTCTTTACACACCTTGAAATGAAAATTGCTTATTGATATATCATGTTGATGTATTATATGTCATTTCTAAGATCGTATAGTTGGATATCTGTTTAAAACAATTTCAAGCTCAAAACGAAAATAACTTTCTAAAAAGAAAGTAATTTGGATAAAATCAAGATAAAGGAATATTTTTTGGGGAAAACACTTTAAAGGAAGTAAAACTAGAAAGTACATATAAGAAGTATGTCCATCAAGAGAATCTTAAATCACTAATTAGATTGATCATTTTTTAGTGATTATGATTTTCAAAGAGAAGTGAAAGGTCGAAAGGATCCATTACTTCTTAAAAAAAAAAGAAAAAGAAGAAAAAGTTTATATTAACAAGTTATATGCTTTAACGAACAAGTAAAAAGCTAAAAAAAGAAAAAGAAACCAAAAAAATCATCCCTAGGAAAAAAATATAAGAAAAAGAAGAAAAAGAAGAAAGGATCTCGATTAAAATCCCCAATGAGAAAAAAATATCAGGCAAAAAAATCATCCCCAATGGAAGGGATCTCAATTGTTGAAAAAATGCATCATAGACAAATTTCTATCAATTTTTGAACAATTCTTGATCATTAAAACTCACATCAGAATATAGTTACATAAAAATATTTGAAGAACAAGAATACTAGCTAATTTAGTAGCTCACGTTGAATGTGAATGACTTCCTAACAGTTACCAAAATTTAGAATGTGAATTGCTTCGTACCTAATTTCATACCTCAAGTTAAATGTGAATCGCTTCCTATTAGTCACCAAATTGGGCAATGGGAAGAATGTGAATAGCTTCCTCATTAACTCTATAAGATTAGATTAACAAGAAGAATAAGAATCATTTTCTAGTTAACTATACCAATTCAAAGTATCCAAATAAATGTGAATCATTTCTGAGTTGTCCTTACAAATTCAGTACACCAAAGAAGAATGCGAATCGCTTGTTAGTGGATTACTAAGAAAGAACAACAAAAGAATGTAAGTTGCTTCCTAACTGATTTCATAAATTCAGTATCTTAAGTTGACTATGAATCATTTCCTGAAGGTAGCCAAAATCAAAGTAGTATGATGAATGTGAATCAGTTCCTATTTGACTCTACTTACCAAAAAAAAAAAACAAAATGAAAAAAGAAGAAAAAAATAAAAAGAATATGAAGCGCTTTTTGACTGATCCTATAAATTTGATACCTTAAGTTGAATATGAATCATTTCCTAAAGGCCATCCAATTAGGGCAGGCCATCCAATTAGGGCAATAAGATGAATGTAAATCACAAAAGAAAAAGTTTAAAAAAAGGAAAAGAAAGAGTTTAAGGAAGAATTTTTGAAATCATAAGAATAAAATTTGTCATCTTTTGATCTTTCTTTTTTTATCCTTGAAAATAAACAAAGAAGGGAAGTATTGACACTCAAATTTTGCCTTCACTACAATTCTAGAAATTAGAGGTGTCACTGTCAATATATAGTCTAAGAACAACAACATCACTCATTAAGAATATTGTTCAAATGGGGTCGAGTGAGGAAGAAATTGGACATGAGACGGAGAATCTTGGAGAAGTATAATATAATAAAAAATATTATATGTATAGTTTCAACCATTATTTTTTTTTTAAGAATGTGGGTAAACAAGTGTAACCCGTTTTCTTCTTCTATAAAAAAATATTTTAGTATATTGACATAGAGTAAATACGAAATTTTAAGCACTTTGATAAAATACTCCTCTAATACCTTTTTTTTTAAAAAAAATCAAAATTATACTAATTTTTGGATGTTTTGGGGATGTTAATCCTTTCCTAAGTATAACCAACTCCCAAACTCGAAATCTCATTTTTTTACAAAAAAAAACCAATTAAGACTTATTTTAAAATAGTGACCAATTACACCTAAAAATATTGGTAACGACTCCTTTTTTTTTTCATGTTGTAAGTTTCCTTGATTGAGCCCCAATTATGACAGTAATAAGTTACACTGAAACTCACAATTGATTGATTCAATAACAAAGATGAAAAGGACAAGGAAGAGGAATAGGTTTTGGCGATAAGGTGAAAAATGGGTACATTAGTTTTTCGAATGATCACACTCACTAGTTTGGCAACGAGATGAAAGGGCAAGGAAGAATTATGAGTTTCAACGAAAATGAAAAAATGAGTATGAGTTTTCACGAAAGCCACACTCACCACTTGGACGACAAGGTAAGAGGGACAAGAAGAGGAATGGATAGTGACAACAAGGTGAAAGTAGGTATAGGTTTTTTCGATAGGTACACTCACTGAGTCGACGACAAGGTGAAATCCACAATCGAAGAACAAAAGGTTTTACAAGAGATTGAAAATAGGCATTAAAGAGGGGTTTTAGAATTTGAAAGATAAAAAAAATACAAAGAAGATGACTATCTTGGTAAAAGAGATATATTTAATTAATGTAAGTCAACTGAGCGTTAAACAGTTGACATGATAAGTTTCAAACTCAATAAAAGGTAAATAAGATACAATCGATATTAAATAATTTATTTAAGAACGTAATTGTATTATTTTAACTATTTAGAGTAAAAACATAATAAAATATAATTATGGATATTTTTTAAAATAATAATTAAAAAAGTTTAAAAATTTTAATCCAAAAAATTATTATACAAAAAAATATTTATGTATCTTTATAATAAAATTATAAAAATTTACAAATTTTTAATTATATATATATAATAATGAAAACATTAAAAGTATTTTTAAGTCATCCACATCAGCTACTATTTGGCATCGATGTGGATATTTATTGTTTTATGTATATATTTTAATGACTAGTATTTTCAAATTTGATAAATTTAATTTTAAAATAATAAAATTTAAAATAAACAAAAATTTATGATTTAAATTTAAATGTAATGGTAAGTATAATATAAAATATTAATAACTATTAAATACTTTATAAATTTATATTTTAAAATATATTAATATTGATATTGTTTGTCCACATTATTTTAAATCTTAAGCTTAGTAAAATTTATCTTAAAAAAATTAATCTTGATTTGATAATATCTAAAATTATATATAATATAATTTTAAATTGTACATTTGAAGAAATTTGTAATTTAAAGATATTATAATAGATCATAATTAAAAAAATTTACAATTTCAATAATATCATAATATTGTTAAAATAACCCCATACATTACATGGGTTCATAACTAGTTTTAATTTAAAACCAAATAAATTAGTAATGTTATGTATTAATAATTGATTGATTTGTTAAATATATAAAATAAATTAAGAGTTCTTTAGAGAAAGTATGGGCCATTTGGATATTTCTTATTGATCATTGTTTTTTCAATATGAGAATGCATTATACTTTTATATTTGAAAAAATATAAAAAAAATTCATAATTATGTTAGCTTATCTTATTATACTTGCCAAAATTGTATGTTTATTTTTTATTTAAGGTTTTATATTGTTCTAATTATGTGCTTAATTAAGATAATTATACGTATTTTATTTGATTTACTTTACCTATTTATTTATGTATATTAAATTTTAGATTTTTTTAATTAATGCTAAGACAATGGTACCATATATGCATTCCATTTATTTCATTTGTTGAAATATAAAATGAAAAACTTAAATTAGCTTGAAATTTATAAGTTAAATTAGGATTGAGCTCCTTAACTTAATTCCAACCCGTTTTCATTTTCAATCTAAATTTAATAAATTTTGAATAAAGATAAAAGCTAATTATATTAAAAAGATATGTATTTTGCTTACCATCTTATCTTAAATGTAGATTTGTAAAAAAAATTATATTTATTTAAAATTTATATTTTTGTAAAATTCTAAATATGAGACTTTTTTGTATAATTTTGATTAACACTAACGGTTTTGTCCACCCATGTATACATGTGACTTTTATATGTGCAATTATCCTAATATTTCTATAAAATATTATCAAAATAAATAAAATATTTTTTATTTACATCAAACTTAATAAGGCATGTAAAATATAAATATTTAAAAAATAAAAATAAAAAATATTTTATTTATTTTGATAGTGCTTTAAAAAGGTATTATTGTAATTACACAAGTCATGTATACTTCACGTATGTACACAAAATCCTTAATATTAACAAAATTATATATCAAAGTTTCACATTGAGAATCCAATCAAAATATAAATTTTAAATAAATGTATTTTTTTTTATAGATCTCAATTTGAAATCGTAAGAGAAATACTTATCTTCCTCATATAATTAACCCTAACAATAATTTGAACTAACCAAAAACTCACTTCAATATGACTTATTGATACTTTTAACTATACCACACTAATTAATTTTATTGAAAACACTAATAGTAAATGTATTCAATTAAATTTATAATATAAAAATAAAATAAAATATTATTCTTATATTCTTGGATTTAAATGATTATTAAATAAAACGTTATAAAGTATACACATAAACTTTAAAATAAACATACTTTTCAATTTAAATATTGATGTATCAATTATTTGAATGATACTTTTAATCTTTTAATTTAGTGTAAATTAAACTTTGACCCCAAGGGTTATGAAAAAGTAAGGTATTTTTATTATTCAAATATTTTTTAAAATGGCTCAAATAAATTTTATATCTATTTTGGATTCATCTTTTGACTTTGATTTACTTTTTTTACCTACAAACTATTTTTTATAAATGTTTAAGATTTGGTGATGTAAAATTTTTTTAAAAAAATTTAGTACTTAAAAGATTTTGAAATTTTTTTTAATTGCAATGTTTTAAGTTCAAATTTATTGTACAAAATTTTTAATTTAAATAAAATTTTTATTTTAAAAAATAATATTGTATAACAACATATTCTAAATAAAACCAAATTAAAATTTTCAAGTTAAAATTCACTATACTTGATCTTAATTTAAATAATCTTTTGAAAAAATTAACAAAATGATTTAAATTGAATCAAATCAAAATATTAAATGCACAATTAATCTAATCAACACCAAATAATATAAAATAAAAAGTTGTTATAATTCATGTTTTTTATATATTCACTTAAAAATATATTCTTCTTACTTTTTAAATATGCATATAAACAAGAAAACAAATTGAATATATGCAATTCTTGATAAATTTAGTAAAGTTTTATTCTAAAAAACTGAATTAATGGAACCAACTTCGATCCTATTGAATTATATCTCATTTACTTAATTTCAATCTCATGAGAACTTATATCAAAATCATTTCAATTTTATGTAACATGTATCTTACCAAATTAGACCATAACCATTCTTAGAAATGTTTTTCACATGTTTTAAAAATCTTTCTTCCAATATGAAGATATTATTACCTCTTTATATTTTTTAGAAAATTTTGAAAAAAAAAAAAAACAGTTTGGGAAAAAGTTAGGCAGCCATCCACCGAACTCCACTTGTCACTACTTTGTATTCTCTTATTTGGTAATGATATAAAGTAATTTTAATTTTGAATAAAAGTTACATAAAATTTTACTATATATTATTAATCAAACTTTTATATTTAAAAAGTGATAAATCGAATTTTGATCTATTACTTTAGATTCAATTGAATTTTATTAAAAAATTTAAAAATTAGACATATTTAAATTAAAAATCTTATACAATGAATTTTGATATGAGATTTTTCATACATGTGAAGAAATACTCAAACTATAATCATAAAAATATTTAGCATTTTTTAAATGCTACAATATATATATATATATTTATTTAAATTTTTATTGTTAAAATTTTGAAAAATTCATAAAAAAAATTGTATAAACAATTGTTCAAATTTGAGAAATAGACTAAAATGAAATGAAGAAGTCATTTGAATCAATATCAAAAATATCCTTAATTTTTTATAAACAATTGATCTAAGATCCAATTTAACATTGAATTGATAGATTAAGATTCAATTTGTCATTTTTTAACCATGAGAGTTTTGATTGGTAAAATGTAATAAACATTGGGGTTTTATATAATCTCTATCCAATCATTTTACTTTCTTCTGAAAAAATAAAAGAATTGGATGCTTTATGTCATAACTATGAAATTTTTGGTTAATTTGTTTGATGTTATGGTTATTTACTAGTTACTTATAGGGATGACAGTAGATTTGGTTTATATTAGTATTTCATCTGATCAAACTTTAATAAGATGAGTTTGAATTTAAAATTTGATACTCGATTTAAATTTGGATCAAACTCGAGTTTAGATATTTGATTATCTGCCACTAGTACCCATTTACATAATTATATTAATATGTTGAACTTCTTAGTTTTAATTTAATTATATTAAACTTTCAATTTACATTTAATTATGTTGGATTATTAAATTTGGATTTCAAAAATTTATTATTAAATTTTAACTTTTTTTAATTAGTAAAATATATATATTTTTTATTTTTATTAATGTTTATCAAAGAAATAGTTAAATGAATATGTCTTCTAATTAAAATGTATGAAATATATATAACTATATAAATATAATAAACAAATTCAAAATCTAAAAAATATATATAAATATATAAATGTAATAAATTATTTTGAATTCGATTATTATACACATAATTGTAAATAGATTCCAAACGGATTCGAGTATTAAAATTAATTTTTTAAGTAAATTTAAAATGAATTTGAGTATATATATATATATTTCAATTAAATTCAAATTTAAAATTTTCTAAACCGATTTGTTATCATCCCTAATTATTTGTCATTTCTTTCACTACTATAAGATTTATATAATTAAACTTCTTTTATTTGTTTTATTTGTATTTATTTAGTTCTAAACTTTTTATTATAACTTTTAATAAGATTTACTTGATCGTGGGTTCCATTCTCTAACATGCTATAGATATAAATATTATTATTTTTTTGGACCGCTCATTTTCTTAAGTTTCTTATTATACTATGAGTTCATGAACTTATATCTTAATGTTTTTTTTTTAAATTTTATTCGATCATATGTTTAAAAAAGGTATGTGTTATTAGTCACCAACAGACTAATATAGTGAAAAATATGTGAAAATAAATATATGATATCCATTTTCATCACATCTATGAATTGTAAAAGGTAATTAAACTTAAACTAGAAATTGAAATTGGTGAGAATGACAAGGATTGAAAGAAAGATGCAAGGAGGGTAATTTCAAGGCAAACAGAATAAATAATTAGCTATTGTTCTTAGATTTATTTATTTAACTTCAAAATTAATGAAGCAAATTACAAACTTGAAGCTTTAAGCTTATAAATAATTGAAAAATATTGTAGTTATCTGCAAGGGGCGATCACGTTTCATACAAAACATTAAATGACGCATAGCAAAATGTCAATTATCAATCAATACCCGACCTCTTATCCTTCTGCTTCTTCTTCTTGACTGTTTGAACAATGGCGGTATTGGAAGCAGCACTCTCTATCTTCAGTTTCTCCTCACTCCACCCTTCTTCTTCCTCTAAATTCCCTTCTAATGCTAAACTGTCTTCTTGCTTCACGAAGCTCAACATTTCGAATTCTACCCCTCAACTTGCCCACAGCTTACGCCTCTTGCCTTCCAACTCTCCCCTGAAAAGATTCTGCTTCACCTCGTGCTCTGCTGTACAGGAGGCAGCTGCAGTGGGAACAACTGAGGAAACTCAGCAATCAAATGTCAAAAGAAAGCTTTTTGTCTTAAATTTACCATGGTCATATTCTGTTGCTGATATCAAGGAACTGTTTAGCCAATGCGGAACTGTGACAGATGTTGACGTGCTTTTTTCCCTCTTTGTCTTTTTTCTTTTCCTAATCTTCTTATTAGTATAAGTTTTGAGTATATGCTTTGAATTTCAGATCATAAAGCAAAAAAATGGGAGGAGTAGAGGCTTTGCTTTTGTGACAATGGCGTCTGCGGAAGAAGCTCAGGCTGTTATTGATAAGTTTGACTCTCATGTAACTTTCTCTTTTCTTAAGTTGTTTAATGGACGGTTAGGTTTTTGGTTAATGGGTGATTGGAATTTCACTGTGTTTAAATTTGGTTTGTTTCCTCAGATGGTCAAAAAGTGTTGGGCTCCTTTCTTTTGTCCCCCAACCCACCCAACATTTTCCTTTACTGCTCAACTAGATTCAGTTCAATAGGTGCAATTATTTGGTTTATTTTTTGAGTTCACTTCCTATTTTTTTCCTTAAATCTTTGTTAGGGTTTTATTGTTAAATGACCTAGGTGAATGGTTATAGTCATGGGATGTATATGATTGTAGCTGAGACAGATGATGAAAACTTGTCTCCCAGTTTTTGGAGGCAGCAACATGGATCTTCTATGGTTTTTAAGCCTTGGACTTTAAAGTAGAAACACGTTGCTTCCTTCGATTTTAGTGGCACAATACATTGAAGGGCACTAGCAGTTCTGTCTTCAGAATAGGCATGCTAGGTGTTTCGAAGTAAGTGTATGTTTGGGATGAAATTGCTTATTTTGATTTTGTTTTTTTTACCTCGATCTGTGTTAATATTTTAATATTCTCATAACTGCTCATTGAAGGGTAATAATTGCATTTTTGCCTTTACATACATCCATATAAAAAACCATTGTATCTTTACTAAGAAAACTAGGACTTGTGGGGATTGTTCAAACTCAGATAAGTCCCTGTTGATTGCCATGCCAAAACCCAACTTTGCTAGATGTTGCGAAAGTTTGGTAAGAGATTTTGCTTCATTGCAGTGGCACACAAGGAAGCTGGGTTGAGTTCCTTGAAGTGGCCCTGCCAATGAACTTGTTGGTAATTAGGCATTTTTAATCTTTTTCTTTTTTTTTTCTTTGTTTTTCTATATCTCTCCTCTCCCCAATCACATCCCCCCAAGAAAGGGAAAAAAAAAAATTAAAAGAAAAGAATTTCCCCATCCAACATCTTGTATGCTTATAGCTGGTTATATCAAAGGAAGAATTGCATATTTTGCACTGTCATTGTTTAGCATTTTCAGAAGCAATATATATATTTGGCATTTTCAATTGAAATGATTTTCCTTATATTTTTCCTAAATGTATTCTTTTTGGTCCAGGAAGTGTCAGGGAGGATAATTAGGGTAGAGTTCGCAAAGAGATTCAAGAAACCTTCTCCTTCACCTCCTCCGAGTCTCCCCTCTAAGGAGATACGCTATAAACTTTACGTGTCCAATCTTGCTTGGAAAGTTAGATCTACCCATCTTAGAGAATTTTTCTCTGTCAATTTTAACCCAGTTTCAGCTAGGGTTATTTTTGATAGCCCTTCAGGAAGGGCTGCTGGTTATGGTTTTGTCTCATTTGCTACAAAGGAGGAAGCAGAGGCTGCAATTTCTGCCCTTGATGGGAAGGTAAATGAAAATTGAAGAATCTTGTTTGTGCGCTACTTTTGGTGCTAATTCTTTACTGCGCTTGCATAATACTTTCCTTAGTTACATTAATGTATTAGCTAAACTAGCCATCGTACTGTGTTACTCATATTCAAAGGAGAACCTTGATTGCGTTAGTAGCTTTCTTATCTATATATATATATATATATATATATATATATGAGAATTGCTCTATTAGCTTTTTGAATCTAATTTACTGGCATGAAGTGCTTTGTTCATGTGCTTGTTTCTGGTGCTTTGGTTCTACTTTTTTGTGTTCCTAAAACTATCCCATTTTGATTGATAACATAGGTGCAGTCTTCACATTGTCTTTGTCCCTGATTTTGAATATAAGTGGTGACCATGTTTTATTGTTTATCCCTCACTTACCTAAAAACACAGTTTTTTTTTTTTTTTTTTTTTCTGAGTTTTAACCAGTGCTCTGCTTTTGTGCCCTACATTGCATTGTTCTTAAATAGCCAAATTTTGAATGAGGACCTTATCATTGTCCATCAGTCAATTAAATTCAGGTTTGATATATGGCATCTCTATTTGCGGTTATCAAGTAACCTTTTGCTCTGAGCAACTTTTCTTTGAAGCAATTTGTGCTGAATGGTCTCTATATGATTAGTAAATGTGAGACTATGGTCCCATCGCCAAAATTCCTAGAAAATATTGCTTTTGGTTTTATATAACCATGGTAGCAAAAAGCATCTTCTCTTTATGCTACCGGTTCAGGATGTGGAGTGCCACATTAAAGAAATCTTATGTTTCAGGTTCGTGGGATAACGGTAGGTTGATGAGAGTTGAAATGCCTCCTTCCATCCCCTCCCTCTTCCCCTTCTCTTCCCCCACCCCACCCCACCCCACCCCCCCGCCCCACACACACACACACAGAAAAAAAAAATCGCCAGTTTCTCATGGTAGTGAATAATTAGTTTTGCCAATGCTAAAGGAAAGGTGTTAGAAGATGTATACTTGATGACCAAAATGAGGAAGCGAAAATTAATGCCTGAAACTTTTAGGTTACAAATTTGAGGAGGGCCAGGGGTAAGTTTGCGGAAATATACAAGAAAGATAAATTCGAAAGACATTCTCTCCTAATGTATTTTCACGATGCAAAATTCTTTACTCAATTTGCCAGGAGTTGTGGTGTTTTATCTTTCCTTTCAATTTGTTGGGCTTGTGTTTAGTTTGTTTTATAACTTTTCTGCTTGTTGATGTATGTTCTCTTGGCTTTTTGAAGGAGATATTTTGAGATTGTGTTCAGTCACCCACAACAACATCGAATCACTGTGTTGGCTAGTGTAGAGGTTGGAGTTGTCAATTTTCTATTTTTTATATCCCTACCTAAGACAATGGTTGATTGATAAGAGGTTTTTCCTTTGAATTTTTTATGGAGCATTTTTGTGATAAATCATCTTCAGGTATTCTCATAGATTCAAGCATACAATTATGTTCATACATATTGCAACTAATATAATGTAAACTAGCTATGAGAAATCCTGCAGTTCTTTGATTTCTTGGTTCTTTCATCAAACATCTTAAGATTTGGTTTGCATTTTCAATTGTGAATCCTCTCCAGTGTTCATCAGTGAACATATGATCTTTACATCCTTCATCCTACAGGAACTTATGGGCCGGCCTCTCCGTTTAAAATTTAGCGAAGAAGAAGTTGATGGATCTAAAAGTGCAAGGGATGAGGAAGAAGACATGTCTCTGGGTGAACCTGAAGATTGATAGGTATAATATATCTTCTTCATCCCTTTTGATAGGTGGCTTGCCATGTAGAAGAAGTCTTACTTATCTATAAAAGTGAAGGAAGATGTTCTCAATGTTCTGTATATTCATGCATTTACTTTTCTGTCCCATCTTGTTTTATTTTTGATTGTTGCAAGCACCTTGGATTAACAGGTGCATTCTTTCTTCTGTGGACCTAACATTTGCCTAACCTTTTTGATATATATATATATATATATATATATATATATATGAAAGAAATTTATTTCAGCCTATATCAAGGAAAGATCCATTCGTCATTTTTTCTTTTCCTGTTTATCATATGTGCACGAAATTTGACCTTCACCACTCACAGATATTCACATCCTTTTCATTGCTTTGCTGGCAACGTGCTAATGAAGCCAAACTAAGATAAAATGAAACATACTTTACAAGCTCAAGCTTTATTTTTGAGGTAGGAACATCTATCCTTCGAGAGATATCCTTGTATGGATGTGTGCAACTACCACTCCTCTTGTTTGGAGAAAAGGAAAACAGAATGAAGACGCCATGTAGAAAAACATGTAACTGACTTTTTAAGCTTGCACTTTAATAAGGAAGAAAATTTTAATTTGATCATACATCAATCCCAACATATATGAGGAAGAAAAGGCCTTTTAGGGTATCATTCTATATTTATTTGGTAGCATTACTAATATATTTTATGATCTTCTGCATCTCTGAGCAAATGCCACTTGAAGGCTACAAATTCTGCTGACTTCTTAAGTATGATAGTAATTGTTTTAATTTTCGATATTTAAATTCAAATTATGTCATACTCTTCGAATTTTCTGTTATGTTAAGGAAAACTCAACATCATTGAGGAGAGAGTATAGCTAACAAGTTGGAGACTTTACAAAAGGAAATTCCTTTGGGAAAATGTGGGGGAGTGCTATAAATTCCATTTAGTTAAATGGGAAGCAGTAGTCCAACCTTTTGAAACTGGAGGCTTAGGGATCAAAAGGCTGTCTCTTTTCAACAAAGTTCTATTGGGGAAATGGCTTGGGAGATTCATGATGGAGAAGAATGCCTTGTGGAGGAGGGTCATTAAAATTAAGTATGGGGAGCTGAAAGGGAGGATGGATGACCAAAATTGTAAGGGGTACTCACAGTTGAAAAGGTTGGGATGACTTTAAACTGGAGTTCAAGTTCAGAGAGAGGAGGGGAGATACAGTAAGATTCTGGCATGATACGTGGTGTGGGGAGGTACCATTGAGGGAGGCATTTCCAGCTATGTTCTCTTTAGCATACTTGAAGGAGGCATGGGTTTAAGGAATGTAGAGTGGATGATGCACTGGGAGGACAGTGAGATGTCCAGTTCAGAAGGAATGTTCAAGATTGGGAGGCTGAGCAGCTGGAAAGATTTATGGGAATTATTCACTATCTTCAAAATGCCAGTAACATGGAGGACAAGGTTTGCTGGAAATTAGGCAATGGGGAGAATGCAGATTTCACAGTTAGATCGTATCACAGGAGCATGTACAGGGGAGGGCAAAGGAAGTTCTTCCCATGGAGGCAGATCTGGAAGACAAAAGTCCCCCTTAGAGTCGCTTTTTTCACCGGGAGGCAGTAAATGGGAAGATACTAACGATTGATAATCTGAGAAAAAGAGGCAAAATCATTGTGAATCGATGTTATTTATGCAAACAACAGGAAGAATCTGTTGTCCAACCTGCTGTTGACTTGTAAATGGACATCTCAGTTGTAGGGAGCGGTTCTGAAAATATTGGGGCTATCTTGGGCAACTGCAGGTTCTATCGAATCAGAATTATTAGCATGGATGGGACTGGGAGGGAGGCGAGATCGGAGATGATTGCTGAAGATGATTCCCCATCTTATATTTTTGAGTGTTTGGTGTCAAAGGAATAGGAGAGCATTTGATAAAATAGAAACAACAAATGGTGTGCTATGTGAGTCTTGGCTTAGAGTATTGAAGTTTTGGGGTTCAGGGGATAATTTTGTAAATGAAGAGGTTACAACTGAATTCATAGATCTAGTAACCAAATAGTATTAGACACAATGTAACGGGTTGCACTCCCTTGGTGCCAGTGAATAATACACTTTGACTTGTTTCTGCTAAAAAAAAAAAAATGTATGTTGTTTTTGGAGGTATGAACTGTTTGATAGTTGAAGTTGAAAGTCTGTTATTTAACAATAGGAATGATATAGGAAAAACAATATCACATGAGTTGTTCATTATCTAATGATCAGCATAGCTAGTTTGGTTAATGAACTTAATATAAGGTTTGGCTGGTGTAAGCATTGGGGATGACTGTATAGTTCATGAGACATTCAAGGTCTACTTGGATTACATTCCAAATATGGCAACTCCACATAGAAAGTACATCCGTTGCCAGCTGGTTGACTGATTCAACAGTTTTGCTCCTTTTCATCCTCCACTTGATTATTCTGAGCATATCAGTAGATATTGGTTGAATCATTGTCTTAAAATCTTCCATGATGACTGCTTTGTGTCAGAAATCAAATTCAGACCTTAGATCTTGTCTTGTTCTAGTTTAATTGCATACATTTTCACCAACAACCCTCTTTTTCTTCAATCCAATAGAAAGGGAAGTTATGCGTGATGTCTTCATGTCTCCTTGTGGACAGTGCTTATATAGCTTCGAACTTAGCTTGTTTAAAAGTGAGTGAATTCTAGTTAATATAATTGATGCACAGCTCAGTATTCTTGAAGAGAACTCACAATCATATTTTTGAAAGGTTTGAGAGTTTCTAACAAGTCTATGCCAACAGTAATCTATTAATCTAAGAATCTTGTGTTGTGTGATCCAGTGCTAACATTTTCTACAAAATTGCTTTCACTCCGTGCATGGATTTGTGAGAAACTCAATTGAAGTGGTAACGGTTGGAAATAATATTTTATGCCTTTTTTAAAACTTCCTCTTTTATTATAAATTTTAATTTTGTTTTTTCGCCCCGGGGGTCGGGGGGGGGGGGGGGGGGGGGGGGGGGGGGGGACACGGTGTTTTTGTTGATGTAAGGCATGCTATGATTGCAACTGCCTATTTCTAGACCAAGGCTCAAGGTCCGCTACTTTACAGATTGTATACAAGTTCATCTGAATATGTGATTTTCAAATGTTAGATCCCTAGAATGTAGACATTCATCTTTTCCCCTTTTTTAATGTTTTGTTTTCTGAAGTTCTGGGTGTTCAGATAATGGTGGTGGGGAGGGACGAATGTGCACTTTTCTAGCTATCAGTCTACGTTTTTTAATCTAGTTTTGGTGGGAGTTTTCATGATTAAGTGTATGATGAGCATGAATATTGAACTTCTTATGCAATAAAAGGGACTTAGGGCTACATAGTGGTTGCAAAACATAACAGCATGATTGGTTGTACAGCTTCTAATCCTGTAGTTACTGACTCTGCTAAATAAAAATAATCATATATAGATGGGGAACTTGCTGATTTAAGATGCCATTTTGAAGAAATTTGAGTTAGGAAGCATGTATGAATCTGAGAGTTCATATGGAAGGATGTATACCAAGGGTTTTCTCCTTGGATGTTTTACTGGCTAAAATGATATATCGTACTGGAGAAAAGAATTGAAATGTAGGGAGACTGAAGGGTCATGTTCGCGGAATGGACCAGAGTTGAAATGGACTGTTGGATTCATTTCCTTTCAGTTCAGGCATTTTGGATTAAATGGGAAAGCTAATAATTGGATGTTCTTCATCTCTTTTATTGTGTATCAATTGATCTGACTGATGTTTTAGTTTTCATTTTTAATGATTAATTTTGTGATGAACCCCTATTAATTATGGGATCATACATTATGAAAGCTGTCATTAGCTATACAAGCTCATATGATCTTGTGGACTTTTGTATGAGGAGTCGTAAATTCTTTCTTGCAGCTTATGAAAGAGTAGTACATCAAGATGTACTGAATTAGAAGCTGACACTCTAGTAATCAGTGCTCTGCTGTCCCAAATGGGGAAGAAAAGCTCCTACTGAGGAGCTTATTTGTGGCATCATAGTGTCTCTTTATGCTTGTACAGCATGAACGGATTATAATAGTATTAGAAGTAATATTTTGGCATTTTGCAATGATGAATATATTATGTCTTAAAAATTGATTTTTTGCTGGCTACTGTGTGTGGCGTCAGACAGAGTGATTTCTCAAAGTGTCTTAGATAGGATACAGTCTGTGCAGTAAAAGAGGAAAAAGTTTCTCCATCTAACAAACTAGTTTTTGGGATTGAATGCCTTGACTCATGACACCCTAATCGTTATGTTACTGCTACGTTGATCCAGCATATGACATTGTATAACTTTGATTCCTGCATCCGATATTCTTTTGTTTTAATTCAGTAACCCTAGAGATAAGAGACGAGAAACCTAACAAGCAAGCTGTTGTATATTAATTGACTAGATAACAAGTTAATGCAGGGTTGAAATGATTCTTCTCTCAGCAGTCCACATCTTTCTAGATTATGACTTAGCCCCTTTGAGCCATGCACTTTACATTTCAACCATGTCATTTCTTGTTCTGCTATTAGTTTAGATTGCAAATAGCTTAGCAACTTTGATGATTTGATCATTTTTTTCATCTGCTGGATGCTGATTTTTTCCTTATTCATGTTTCCAGGCCTTTGATCCATTACCATTGCAATGATGTCAAACATATTTCTGGTCTGAGACTTGTACATAAGTATCATTCCAAATTATTCTTGTTACAAAATCCGGACAGTTCTTCAACATAGTCAGTCGATATTTTCTGGGATGTAGAGTTTATTACTAAAGCAAATTAAAAGAGCTTCTAATGATAGAATTGTCTGATACATTGATGCTTCTTTTTGTAAGATATCTTTTTATTTCTTGTTATCAAGTGCATCATTGGAAGCCGACAAAAGGGTTTAAAATTTTATAGAGAACTACAACTTATTCACAAAGATTAGGGATTTGATTATTAATATCTGTAAGTACTCATAGATTTGTATAGGCCACTAAGTGTGCAGAGAATTTGCCATACTTTTGGAGAGAGAAGCCACTGATAAAGCAGAAAATGAAAAGAAGAGAAAAGGTGACCACTAAGTCTTGACGAACTGGTTGGTTAGCGAGAAAGAGAGTTCTTTGTTCTCAAAACATGCCTCAAAGAATGCTTCTTCGGTTGACTGATACTGGCCTAATTCAGTGACCCAGGCTTTCAGTTTTTGACTTAGCTTTAGCCTTCAGTAAACTTTTCTGTCTCATTGATTTTCTGTCATGTCACTGAAGATGACTGTGAGAAAAGATTGAGCTGGACTTCATGTTTACTTGCCAAGTGTGATATTTCCGGTTCTAGGATTCCTTTGTTGCAGAGTTAAAATATCTGATTGTCGGGATAATGTTAATTAAAAACCTTACATTAATATAATCCTCTAGCTTAAATGGCAAGGAATCTTAAGAGTTCTTCAGGAGAATAAATGCTTATCTAAAGTGGAATCTACAGATAATTCAGGACCCTTAAAGTACAGAAATCTTAGGCATAGAGAAGAGACAATGGCGCATTACAGTTTCTTGAATAATTATGTCTAGTGTGCTCCGACACATATTCCCTTTCTTTCCTTTAATGTTCTTTAATCTTATAATATGAGCATTAAAAGATTCTACTAACTCATGCTACCTATCTATGTAAACTAATGGAGAATACTTATCTTTTCTTTTTCTGGATTTCTTGGGATATTTTTCATCAAAATGCCTCATGTTCTTGTCAATTCTGCTCCGGGTTTTCTGAGATACGAAGCTTTCTTGGCAAAACTCGGAATGATTTGTTTCAGGTGTTGAAAAATTTAGGTCTAAATCTTGTTAGATTATTCTTTGGTATATATGCAAATCAGCATAAATTTTGAGCTGTTTAAAAGTGTAGGTGCTAACATGCAGAATAGTCTGAAGTGCAACTAGCTTCAACCATAATAAAGCATTAGACTAAAGTAGTGAATTCTCCAACCAACATCTCCACCATAGTCAACAAACCATTATCCTTCAAAAAGATGAGAAAAGAAAAAGAGATGAGCAGTGAGAGAAAAGAAAAGCAGAGAAAAGGAAGAAAAGCATTAGCCAATCAACACTCCTCTGCTTTTCTTTCATTGTAAGCCCCTTTGGCTGCTTTTCTACAGCCATCTTTGTCCCTTCAACAATTTTCTTCAGCAGGAGCTTCTCATCACTCTCTGTTTTACCTCTTCCAGGCAGAAGCAATCTATAATGCCTATTTGTCATGCTGTGATTTTTTGCTTCTAATCATCCTGTAGGAAGAAATCTCTCAAGCCATCCAGTTTACAACTGCCTCAGGTATGTCCTGGCTTTCTCCTTTTCCCTGATATTACACTGTTGTATTCAACCTTATTATAGAAAATTCGCACAAATTTTGTATGTTGCTTTCTGTTTGTACTAGTCTGCTTAGAAGTTTTCTCCAATGTTCAACCAATTAATTTGTTTGATAAGGTTTGTTTTCTCACTGAAAATTTGCTTGCATAGCAGGAAGAGCCATATCATGTTAGAATTGCTGGTAGTATTGCTCTTGTAGAATGTTTTAAGCTTACAAATGGAGTCTGCAGGCAATCCGAAAGCTTGGGTACCATATGTGAACAGCAAGGACTGTTCTCAAGGTTTTTGCAGCTTATACTGCCCACAGTGGTGCTACATCATCTTCTCTCCACCACCTCCTGTTGAATTCCCTGACGAGAATTCAAGCCCCAGTTTATCCCCTCTTGTCATTGCAATCATCGGCATCTTAGCCAGTGCCTTCCTTCTAGTAAGTTACTACACTATAATATCCAAATACTGTGGAAATTCATCAAGGAGGGAAAATCATGACCCGACTGAGGAAATGGAGGGCAATCACAACCAGTCTCTCCATGAACCATGGCAGGCTGCAACAACTGGCTTGGATGAGGCTCTGATCAAATCCATTACAATCTGCAAGTACAAGAAGGGAGATGGTCTAATTGAAGGCACAGATTGTTCTGTTTGCCTAAGCGAGTTTCAAGAAGATGAGAGCTTAAGGCTCTTGCCCAAGTGTAGTCATGCTTTCCATGTTCCATGCATTGATACGTGGTTTAAAACTCACTCAAATTGCCCTCTTTGCCGTGCTAATGTATTCTTCATTAGCGCTTCACCATCTCCATTGGCTCCTTTGGTGACAGATGGTTCTCGTGGTAGTGAATCTTCAGTAACTGATGGCCAACAAATAAACAACAACACTGCTGCAGTAGAAGCAATAGAAAGGGTTGCTATGCAGGGAACAATGAATATGAGTAACGATGTTGGTCCATTGCCAAAGACTCCACTGCGTGCTTTTAGCGACTTGGGGAACTTTGACTCTAGAGATATCATAATCGAGATTAGAGATGAAGGTTGTCAAAATTTTCGAAGATCAATTTCTATGGATCATTCCTGTCAAGCCAGCCTATCAGTTGCAGACATCTTGCTCATCAACCAAGATGAAGATATCCAAGTTGAACAATGCACTGGTGGTGCTGGATCATCAAAACAAACAGCTAGGGAAGCTTGTAAGTCTAGTCACAGAAGAGTTCTGCATTGTGTTATGAGTCCTGTTGCGCCAAAAAGATCATTTTCAAGTAGGAGATTCTTGCTTGCTGGGCAAGGAAAACTATGAAACTAAATCATCCCTCTTTAATAACACATTTTGACAACAACACAGGCTATCAGTACGTTTAATGACAGAAGAGAGAAGAGGAGATGTTTCCCTGGATGTCTTTGAAGTCATGTTTGTTAATGATCCGAAATATATAGCTAGTTATACCTAAGTATTCTCCTAAGAAATTTATGAAATATACCTCAATGTTTTGTTGGGCTCACTTAGTTAATTTATCTCTCTGAAGTTTAGATACAGCTTTTTGCTTCTGAGTTGTCATAAAGTTTGTGAACAAGCTTGCTTAATCAACCACTTCATATTTTCTGTCAATTATTTTGCTTGCGTCTTTTTTCCTTCTACTCGATCTCATCAATATAATTTGTTTTCCCTCTTTTCGGGACGTAATAAGATTAAAGGAAAAGACTGAAACAAGTCTCTGATAATCCATCATAGGTTTCAATAGGTAAACAATATGAGAAACAAGGATGAAAGGATCATGGTGAGGGGTAGAAGCCCTTCGTAAAGGGTTGGCAGGACAGAATTCTTAAGGAGTTAATCATAATGTAACCCCAGATTCCCCAAAGGCGAAATGGTGAAAGGTTGGCACGACAGAGTTGAAGCTACAATGGTTGATGAAGACTCAAACTCAAACTCCTCGTTTCCTTCCAAAGGATACAGGAATCTGAACTTTACTACTAGAGTAAAGCCCTTGCTCGTTAACCATTTGCTATCTTGTTGAAAGTTCTTTAGAGTTTCTTGTACTTCTTCCTGTTAATTTGGTTTTCATATACCTGCCATATATCAACTTGACTTTTGATTTTCAGAGAGCAACAAAAGTAGTTTCGGTAATGCAACAAAGAGGAATCACAGAAGAAGCAGCAGACACAATATATATTGTTATAGAATGAAGGTGAGACATCAGCAACCTTGGTTAGATGAGAACTACAGGAATATCACTAAGATGCTTAATTATCAAGATAAGTGACAAAGCCAGAGTAATCGATATAATTTTAAACATAAGTTGGTGCACAAAGATCTAAGCAAAGGGTTCTTAAGGAACTTTTCCATACCTAAGTCGATATTCAAAATATGTAAACAAGAAAAAAAAAATGAAACAAGAGATGCAACCTTTTATTTTGAGAGGTGTCCAACATTGCGATTCGAACTTTGAATCTCCTGAATAATGCAGATCATTAAATCTCTACAGTAAGATGTGATTTACCTCAATTTTTTTTTATTAAATATCTTAAATTGTTTAAATGGTGTTTTTAATTACACAATCTCCTTAAGTTAAAAAGGCTTATCTTTGCTCATATTAGATAGATCTCCAGGATTGAGTTGAGTTCATATTCTATCCAATATCAATCTGAATTCAATTAATAAAGTTTTAGTTTAAAATTAATTTAAATTTATAAGATTTAGTTAATTTAAATTTAACTCGCAAGTTTTATGAACTTTTAAGTCAACTCATTTTAAATATAAATATGAATATAAACAACTAAACAGAATAATTACAAATATTTAGTCTTCAAGTATAAAAAATTTACAATCTAAAACAAATAATATATTTATGCTCTAAAAAACTAAATTTTAATATGTGTATTCTTTTTTTTGGGTCAAATTAATATTGAGTATAGTTGAACATTCACTGAAAATAACTCAAATTTTAAATTAAACTTAAAATTAAAACTCAAAATCTGCCCAAAAATGGACTTATATGTAATTGTTACTTCCCCAAAAAAAAAAAAAACATCAACCAAAAGTTTCGAGAAAGCCCAATTCAATTCACCATCCTAATATTAAATAATATTTATTTAACAATAATTGCTTGGATAACTTCATACTAAGTTGGCTTCTTTTGGCGAATGGATTCCTAATGAGATAAGCTAACTTACATGATGAGAAAATGAGATATAAGATTAGCATTCAAGCCTTTCTAACTTGGATCTCAACTTTTGAAATTTAATTATAATTTTAAGGCGCATTTATTATGCAGGATAGGATTGGATTATTATGATGAGATAAGATTGAATTGGATTGGATTGGATTGGGATAAGCATTATATTCATCTTAATTCATTTTAAAACATTTTGATATAGATATAATCTAATAGGTATTATAAATTTAAATTGTATAATAATTAATTGATAAATATAATAATTTTTTAATTTAATTTTTTTCTTAATTTTTTATTATTTTTTCACTTAAATATGATTATAAAATAAATTTTATAAATATAAGCAACTACTAAAAATTAATTATAATTAATCAATAATATAATGTCTTTAAATAAGTTAAATTAATTTAAAATAATAGTTTATTTAAAATTGCTTGAAAATGAAAGCAATAAATAACAAGTTTAAATTGTCTTATAATTAATTACTGAACATATACATTTTTTAATTTTTTATTTAATTTTCAAAAATATATTTATATTAATTTAAAATAAATTTTTTAATTTGTGATGTTAATAATATAAAATAAAATTTAATTTTATGTATTAATTCATTCCATCATTTCAAAGAATAATTTTATCTCACTAAATGATTAAAAAAAAAGGATATAGGATAAGCTTATCTCAATTTCGATCATTCTTGCACCAAAAATGAAATTGGGATAAAAATTAATGATTTTCCATATGATGTTAGGAAAAGTTATTAAGTTTAACTTTTGAGTAAACAATGGTCTCTTATGTGATGGCTGAGATAATTTGGATTTTAATTTTTGAATTAACCATTGGTTTTATTTGTGATAATAGCCTGAGTCATGCTAGATTGTGACTTTAAGGCCAACTTGATCTCTTATGTAATTAGAAGATGAAAAATGACTTTTGATACTATTGATGGCTCCGTGCGATGTTAAGATGAACTAGCTTGCAACATTTGGAACCGATAGCGATCAACAATATAATTACCAGCAAACATGCGACTTTCCCAAACAAAAAAATTTCTATACGGTCTGAGTTATAACATTGGACCGACTATGATCCTTCATAATTGTAAGCAAAATTCAGAAATCATTAATGGTCCCATATATGATGTTAAATGATTTAATTGAAAGTTTTTTTTTTTTAGCAATTTAAGGATAGACTAAGTTATAATATCAATACATTAATGAACTCGTGCATAAGGTAGGTTGCAGCATTTGGGGCCACATGATCTTCTACATATATAATTGCACGCTAGATTTTGAATTTTATAATAATTAATGATCTTATATGTAATGTAAAAATGAATAAAGTTGTGATCTTTTGTTTAATCGGTAACCTTTTCAACATGTAAAAATAGATTATATAATAATAATATATTAATAGTCATGTATATGAAGTTAAAATAAGTATCACTTGAACTTATAGTAGTCTTATATAATTATAAATTAGATTTTAAACTTTATGATAATTAATGATTTCACATGTCAAGATAAATTAAGTTGTAACTTTTGATTTAATTGATTGTTTGTTCATACATTAAATTATAATTATTAATATATTAAATTTTACATGTAATGTTAAATAAGTTACGTCGTGGCATTGGACCGACCATGATCGCCTTTTATATAATTATAAACTATTTTCGAGATTTATGATGATCAATGATCCCACATGTGATATCAAAATAAATTGAATTATGACTTTTGATTTAACTAGTGGTCCATTCAAATCTAAAGATAGGCTAAGACACAAATATTAGTATATATTAATGATCCTGCTCATAAAGTTAAAATATGTTAGATTGTAACTAGTTACAAATTTAATTTTAAATTTTAAGACAATCAATGGTCTAGTATGTGACATGATGATAAATCGAGTTATAATTTTTGATTTAATTAATAATTTTTTGGTATATTACATGAGAGACTAAATTATAATTGTAATATCAATATACTAATGATCACTCATATAAAAGTCAAAATTAATAACTAAGTTGCAGTGTGTGGGTCGATAATAATTTTCTATATAACAACTAATTATCCCATATATAGTATTGAAATAAATTGAATTATGACCTTTAATTTAATCAATGGTCCTTCTTGCATATAAGGAGAGGGTAAGCTATAACTATCAACATAGTGGTCATACACATAAGGTTTAAATAGGCTAATTTGAAACATGTGGAATGATTATGATCTTTTATATCATTACAAAATTGATTATCAATGTCAAGATGATAAATGATCCCATCAGTAACATCAAGATAAATTAAGTTATGATTTTTGTGTTAATTTATATATAATCTGTATAGAATATTATCAAATATCATAACAAATTTTATAATAATATATTATATAATTAACGACGAACACAAAAGGATAAGCTGATCAATCGTGATTGCGATGATTATATGCTAACACATCTTGATCGGTGGATGAGTTGGAGCAATTTTTAAAACGATGAAATGATTGATATCCTTTCTTTGGATGATCAACACAATATATATAGCAAAATAATATAATAAAATACACCAAGCAATAATAATTTAGACCTTAATGGGCATTAATGAAGAGTAATTAGGCTCATTGTTCTCTTCTTTGAAGAAATAATTGGTGTCGCTCCAACCAAATGTATGGTTGTCAACCTTAGGATGTAATTTACGCATTGGAAATACGATTACGCAGGGAGCTTGAATTATCAACTTTGTAATTAATATTAGGTACAACAACAAATAATGTGGGAGAGTTAGATCCTCCTTGGATTATGTATATATAGGAGCCTTAATTCCCTCAGAAAAATTATCAACACCTTAAGTAGTAACTATTGAATTGAATTAATGGTTTCCAAATTAATCATGTCCGTCATGTATACATGAAGTTAAACTAGCTAGCTAGCTAGCTACTTGATAATTGGTTATCAAGGAAGAAGCAAAATAGCCAAAAGGGTTCTTCACAAGCATAATCAAGAAGAAGCTAAGCATAAAAATAACTTCTCTTTCATCTTTTTTCTATTTACTTAGGTGCTTGCTATGGCCAATTCATGGAAGAAGATAAGCTTCAAAGTGGCAGTAGTTAAGTCTAATGTATCCTTGCTTCAAATCAATGGAACCCATCACCGTTCTCTAATTTTTTACAAGGAGAATAAAATCAAGAATGTGATTCTTTTACTAAATATATCAATAAATAATATGTAGAGAGAGAAGAGAGAGAGAGAGTCATTCAGTCAGTGATGTACTACTGCAAAAAGCTGAGTTTATAAAGTAAGGTCAATGTAGGTAGGACCATGAAAACAAAGAAAAGCTGGTGGGCATAATGGAATGAGGTTTTTCTTTTATTACTTTCATCTTTCAAGGCGTTATTATGAAAGTGGTGCTTTAATTAACTGGATTCTGATTAAAAACACGAGTATCCCATTCATAAGTGATAAGATCTTATCTGTCACTTTATCTCTGTTTTTGTGAATACGTATGGATACATGATACTCTCTCTCTCTCTCTCAGAGACACACACAGATAGATGAGATGAAGAGGAGTAGCACACATCCCATGCATGTCCCTGTCAGGTCGCACAAGAAGACATGATCCTTAATTAGCATACAGATTTATCCAGCACAGAGACAAAGATTTAAGCCTGACTTTCAACCATCAACAGTACTACTACAAACAACCTCTCCTCCACACCTTTTCTGCAAACTTCGTTTATGTTTCCGATATCCAATATTCTACATTCTTTTTTCTTTTTTTTTTTTCGGGTTGCAATAAACAAGAAAGAACAATGTATAAGATCGAGGAGAGAAAGATAACTAAGAATTCTGATGTACCGACTGTTAGCATGTATTTCAAAGACTGTTTCCTCTAGTTTTTACATTTGTGGTAGCTATGAAAAAGTATAGATATAGTTGAGGAAACTGAGTAAGATTTTTACCCTTTTGTGTTAATTATAGATTCTCCTCATCATTGAGGAAAATGAGATGAAGAGAGTATCACATGCATGTCAGCTTGTTTGCCATCATCAACTCACTTTCTCATATATATATATATATATATATATATATATATAAAATAGAGTTCTTTAAGGAAAAAGAAACACCCATTGTAAGTACATATGTAGAAGGATTGAATGAGGGATGCAGAGGTGAAGATCTGCAGGAGATTGGAAGACAATGGGTTTTTACTTCAACACAACTTTCTTGGCTTTTAGAAGTGGTGAAGCCATGAATTAATGAGTGTTAGTACTAAGTCTTCTAACCTGAAATTTTTGACATGTCTGGTGATAGTTTCCTTTTCCTTTTGAAGAATTTTTAGTGCCAATATCTAAGATGAAAATCTTACATTACGCAGAAGAAGAACCAACATTGGATGTAATTACATACAAAAGAAGAGAAACAAAAATGGGAGGTGGCATTCAGGTGATTTCACATGAAACTAAGGGTATTATGGGCATCTGGGAAACTTCGATGGACATGAAGGCAAGGCAACAAAAACAGGAGAAAACTTCACTGCAAGAAACAAAAGAGTAAAAAAAAGTGGAAGGGAATTTCTGACTGATCTCACTCTCACAACAGACCATCAGGGGTGTTTTGGGAATTCGATGGGCAAAATACAGCTTCCTCCTCAATTATTCTTAGCACATGATGAACTGCCTCTGCAATGTCATCTACCGAAGTGAGTTGGCAACCTTCTTCAACCTGCAATTAAAATATTTCAGATTTTAGCCCAAAAAATCCATGAATTTCCCAAAATTATAAGAATATCAAACCCTTATCTCTCTAACTCATTAATACAAAATATTTCTTTTTTATTCATAAAGGAATTACAAGTCCCATTCAGCTTCCATGGCAATAATTCAACACACCATCTCCACATGGAAAGCTGGGAGACCCCACTGTACATGTATCTTTCTATCCAAATGCATATACCCACTTTTTTATTCAGCAAAAGGTAAAAAAGGGTCGCAGTTTTACCCTAAACAGGGTCTACTCTACCGTTCAAAACATGTCCTTTTAAGACATAACCATGGCCCATTAGACATATACAATCCATATTGTACCCGTTCAGGTCACTTTCTTAATTCTCCTCTTTGCATGAGTTTTAGATATATACATATACACATATATGTAAGCATAGAAGAAGGTGGAATTTTCTTTTTTTTTTTTTAAAAAAAAAAAGGACCTCCTCATCAAGCTAATAGTATGTGCAATGAGAGTTCAAATGAAAGAAAAAAAACACAACATAATTAAGCACCATTTTCTTGTGCAATCAGGATAAGAAAAGGGAATGTGATTGTTAGGGGAAAACCCAGAAAAAGAAAAAGAAAAAGCAAAGAGGAAACCGTGAAAGTTTTGCTGAAAATAACGCATATATACCTTGGCACTGATGGAGTAGAGGACTAAAGGATCCATGGTGGTGACATTGAGGTGAAGGATGGAGAGGTAAAGTGACTGGAAACCAGAAACCAGCTTGGAGAGCTGTCTAGCGCTTCTCCTTGAGAGGATTCTAAGGTTAGCATGAGTTTCAATGAGGGTGACTTCGATATCAGCTATTGCAGCTTTGGTCTTTGTTGCATATTTGTTAGGGATCTGAGACCATGTGTATTGAGGGTACACAAAGAACTGTGCAAATGGTGGTGGCTGCAGCAATTTGGAGGTAATGTTGTCATCATTAGGTGTTGTTCTTACTTCTTGTTGCAGCAGTCGCAGCTTTTGTGCTTCCAGAGATTGCAAAAGGTGCTCGAGTTCCTTCACAAACTCTATAGCACCACCTACTATGGACGCTTGGTCACCCTACACAAGAAATGAAAGGCAGAGTTATTAACAACATTGTGTAGATTAAAGTACAGTAAGTTTGCAAATCATGACACTATCAATGAAAGATAACATGGAATTATACTCAAGTATTAGTTTTCAATTAATCATAAAACAAAAAAATTAACTAACAGACCATCTGCAATAAAAAAAAAAAAAAAAAACTCAGAGACAATCTCTAAAATTGCTGCCGCCTGCCGGGTTTCAAAATTTTCTAATTCCTAACCTTAAACTTTATCCTGACTAGTTGTGCTTGTTGCTGCATTATTGTGACTGAACTGTTTCTTCTCTATGAACTTTATGTATGTGCAGACCCAACTTTTCAGAACTTTACAGAATCACCAAAAGTTTTGCCCAATCGCTAAACTGTTACCAACGTAAAGATTTTTCTATCAACCGATTCCAATTTCCAGTATGCAGCTTGCATGCGTGGATATATGTTCATAAAACAAATCATCTGGAATTTGAAGCATAATTACCAATCTACTTTTGAAGATGCCTGTATCCAGTTACTGATTACTGAGCGTCCCTTTTTAGTGAAACATTATTGGCAACACAAGTGACCTAATAGAGTAATGCAAACTGAACCTCGTCTTTAGTTGAGTGCTACCTTTCACGAGGAGAGTAAACCAAGATACCCACAACAATACGGTGAGATGCCCTTGATAAGACAACTTACCATGAAGCGCAATTTGCAGTTGTACCCTCAAGAGGAAGAGAGAGAAAGAAATGAAAGCGGAAAGAGTGGAGAGAAACAAACCCTTTGGATATATGATTCAGGCATGAGAGAGCGCAAAACTGCGAGATGCTCATTCATTTGTTTTCGCCGGTTTCTCTCAACAGCAATGTGAGTCATTCTCTGTGTCTCTGCTTCTTCTTTGTTCTTGCAGACCCTGGGCTTTCTCCTTCTCTTCCTCCTCCCTTGAACCACCAAGTTCTGCCTCTGGGGTACTGCCCCTCTCCCCATTGAGTCGGTCTGTCGAGGTGTCAGTGAGCAAGAGTTGATGGCACCAACATGATCTCGAGTGCTGGTGCTGTTCTCCATCGAGAAACCTGTGTTCAAGGACTCGTGGTTTCCGTGTGGGGTTGCAGATATAGTGTCATAGATAATGAAGTTCAAGAGCTCGTTGGAGGACAAAGCTTCAAGTGCCATTTCTGTAATGTTAACTAGTGCTATCTCTACTTCCAAATGAGACTTGAAGGACACAGAACTATTTGCTAGTTTCATGTGAGATGCAAGGACCGCAACTATATGTGTATATATAGCAAAACCCAATTCTTGGAACTTTTGAGAGAGAGAGAGAGTGAGAGAGAAGGAGATGGCGCACGTGAGCGGGGCAGAAAAGGTATCGTGCTTTCCTGCTCGCAAAAGTGAGGGAAAAGAAAGAGGCTACTCTCTCATTCTTGTTTTAGTTTTTTGGGTTCCCGATTTCATAGATGCTGTCAACACTGGCGGAGTCTCTGGCAAATGGAGGGAGTGGGGGACCCAAATCTATATAGAAATATGCATACAAACAACATAACAAGCTGTGTAAAAGCTACTCCTCACATTCAAATCTGTGTTGGGTTTTGCAGGAAATAACTGGTTCACGTCCCCTCTAGATTCTCATTTACATTATTTTGATGGGAAAGTTTTATCATGTGCTCGACAACCCATTCTACTTTATACATCCTAATCTTTGTCTAGGACCTTTCTGTTTTCCATGACCAGAGTTAACTTTATCTGGACCATCCATCTAGGAATCCTACCGCGGAGATCAGCCCCTAATTGCAATTAATGCAGTGAAGTGTCTGGCATACACATCATGATTTCAATCCTAGGACCTAATTATATAAACCGAATTCTTGAGACTCCTCAGTAGTAGACACCCAAAGATAAAGCCTTTCCTGAAACTCTACTGACCCTCAGCAGGGTTCAATTGTATTTGGCTTGGTCGTTTTGCGCTATGATTCCCGGTCACATCCCACCAAACCTCCATACTTGATGCTTGCCTGCTGCAACATATATCCCACAGTATCAGTAGCCGCACATGAGACAGACATCATTGCCCACCGGAAGCTTCTAAGCTTTTATCACAATGAAATCAAATCCTCAGTGTTGTTTTAATGTATCGTGTATTATAATTTCCATTTTGACTCCACTGGAAACTACCAAATGTATACATTTTCCACAAAAGAAGCCTCCCCACATGCAAGACATTATATGAATAGGTACAGGCCACGTATCCCTACATCCAGAATACTCACTACTATCCCAAGAGATCAATTAGCTAGCAATCTGTCATAGTCTGGATAATACCATAGAAGTGTATCTACAACCATATTCGTGTCAATTGATTCGTATACATGTGTCGCTGATGTAGGTGGAGTGCGAGGGCAGGCATGCACATCCTGCAGGAAAGAGACTACACATGGAACCGTTGTTTGCATTGTCTGGTGACGAGGACTGATGAAGGCTGGTCGACCTAGGACCATGGTCCAACCTGTCAGAAATCTGTACAGAGTAATCCATGTGAGCATCACCTTCCCCACCAAAGTACAAGTTAGCAAATCCCCCAAAATGCCAAATCTCCGCTCCATTTTCTAACCTTTTTCTTTTCCCTGCATACTAACTGGCTAAGTTGTTCCAAGAACTTCTTTCATCATCTTTTGCACAAGTTAAGCTTGAAAAGCAATCTACACAAGCACACAGAAAAAGTGAAAAGAACCCATTCAGACATCATCGAATGAGTTTGAGTTTCACATCAAGACAGCATGCATCTCTGCAATTCCATGTCAATGGGTGAACGTCATGTCTTACATTATATAGGATCTTCAAGTTACAAACTCAGTCTAGTTGATCCTCATGCCTCGTCATATGACTTTGGCACGGGTTTTATCTGTGTCGCACTTAGTATTTTGCCTAATTGATACCAAATGCACAAAATTTGGCATATTGATAGCTTAATAAAAAACTACTATAGTCCCTATCCAAGTTTCAATCTAATGCCATAAAAATGAACAATCCCAATGACAGTAGACAGAGTAAAGGCATAGGCAAGCAATGTTAGAAGTGCTGAGAGCGATGGAGCAAATAGGGTATCCACGGACAAGTTTACCAGCCCTGTTAACATATTTGCCTGCATAAATAAACAAGGGAACTCAACAGATCATTGCTCTGAACTCAAAGTCATGAATTTTTTTTTTTAAAAAAAAAATCAAGTAATGAAAGTGGAAGATATGTTGTTCACCAGAAGAAACAGAGCCAGTAAATTCTGGTCAAATGCTTCTTCGAGGGCTGAAGTTCTACTCCCAGGGGTATAAACAGAAAGCATAAATATTGCTAAAACCTGAAAACAGGCAAAGTTCCAGCTTATCATGCATCATATCGGATTTGAGAATCGGCAAAATACAATCCCTAATTTTCAGATAGCATAAACAAGAAAAGAAAGGACAAACAAATCCTGCCAGATAAGCATCATCATCTACAGCATTGGTCAATATTCATTATTTCCCAATAATTACGCCCAGAAAAGCAAGCATGCATGTCAAGTTCAGGGCCAAGAGCAACCTGCTCCAATAAAAGCTACAAGGTCCCTGATATTTGGTTCATATCCCACAAGAGAATCAACTGTTATGTCCTAGATTCACATGGTTGAACTTTACTCCTACCAACATGAAGTTCTACAACATTTGTGCGAGATAAACTACCAAAGCAGATTTCTGCTAAAGACCCTTTCTAGACACTTTTCTACCATGTGATCACATCAACCACAACTGTGCTTTTCTTCTTCTCCAAATGTAATGAAGTCCAAGATCTCAAGGCAGATATGTCCACATCTGAAATGCCCAAGATTATAGAATAACCTAACAGGGTCATGTAACATGACTAAATAACTCAAACCATGGCACACCATTGACAGTACTACAATATATTAGACATTCTGCATCTGGACATACAGTGCCAAACTCTAAAAAAGCAGTCCATAAACATTGCTAGAAGAGCTAACTTCTTGCATTACAAGTCATTGAACCTCATTTAATTGTTGCTCCTCTAACATTATAGCTGGAGAAAACAACTCTATTCGCAATAAACAAGGCCAATAACAACAATATGGCAAGTAGTGCCCAGAAAAAAGTTACCAGACTAAAACTGGACAGAGTCTATTAGACCCTAGAAGGATCTATGATTACAGATTTGGGCCTGTGACCTTACTGAATTAGAAGAGGACATCCAGGACAAATAACAAGGTCTCCAGCAATTGAGACACTTACAGTGATAGTGAAAAGATGTCCTGTCTGATTTAGGAGAAGAAAAAGAAAAGAGAAATTATCGATTTCTTCAACTTCATGAGCTGCTGTTTTGAAGGCATATACAGTGCCTACATTCTAGACCACAAGTTTACATGCTCTAGCTTTCCCTCAAGATAGAGATACAACTTCAGTTAGAAATATTACAGGAAAGTTTCATTAGTACAAGTCATTCTGCTCAAAAAAACAATATTACCCACAAGGATAACCCAAGGAGCAATGGAGAGTAAGACTTCACTCCAGAGCTTGGATATATGATACCACAGAAACCTAATAAATTTATAAACTTATTTCCACCAAGTCCATTGCATCACACGGTTTTCTTTTTTTTTTTTTTAGCTTTTTCTTCCCCCTCTTTTGGCAATAAACCACCATAATAAACCCAAATATTCACTTCCAAATTCAATTGGGAGGAACAAAGGACACCCAAATAAATAAGAAGCCTCACTGCTCAGCATGTAATAAATAATACAACGCATCTTTCACATCCTTACCAGGAAGGAATAAGTTATCTGACCCAATGAAGAATCGTTTTTTGATAGCACGACAAATCTTCCTTCAGAAGACCAAGAGAACCTTCCTGGATGAAGGCTAATGGTACTTAATTAACTACAAAACCCATCAAACCACACCAAGAAGATAGAAAAGAGATTCTCTCCATAAGCCCAAACCATACAATATCAGAGTATATGAACATCCACCCCATGGGGTTGCTTCAGTGGCAGGGATGGATTAGTGAGGCACAAAAATCCTTGGTTCAAGCCACTGGGTTCACATTTTCCAAAAACAAAAATCCATGTTGTTCCTGGAGGTTGTCTTGCAGGGTCAAGGTTGCTTCCACAAGTTTACCATGCAAGGGTGGACACACAAAGTCACCTTGCCTTAGATGTATGGGTTCTCGGTATAAAAAATGTATACGAATATGTACCTTTTTAAAGGATGATTCAGTTTGTTCGTAATAATACCATCTTAGACTGACAAAACAAACTACATATCAGACAGCACACAAATTAGTCACCAAAAGAACTTTTTGTAAAAGATGAAGCATAGAATTCATGTTTATATCATGCAATAAATGTTTGATTCTCCATTGTGCTCTCCTTTCTTGTAATGGATGAATAGCATGAAAAGCAAGACAATTGGAAAACCAGAAAAAAAAAAAAAAGTGGGGACAACCTGTAGGTTCTGAGCCAGCACCCAAGTAACATATGCCAGGTTGCACTGCAAAATGTTGTTTTAATTAGGTTTTTCATTAACAATGTCTCCAAAACAGCTGAACATATCAATGAATAAAACAAGAGCATACCATTCTGCGGGAAACTCTTTCAACATAATTGTCCAGAAGCACAGTCAATAACCTGCAACAGGGATTGAAGAAAGCTGTTAAAAAGAGTTAGTGTCAGAGTAAATGTTTTACAAGGATGCAGAAATATCATGATGAGAAATATTCTTTGCCACAGAATGTATACCAAAACAGAAGAGAAAGAAGCCACACTCTGACAATGACTCCCTTATTGCTTCTCAATGATGCAGATGAATGTTTTCCAAAAAAGAGATGGTTGCCCAAGTGAACACCAAGAAGATACATACCCCAATATCCTGAGAACAACAAGAATTAGTTAGCTGAATCAAAACACTAGTAAAAGCTTAAATGGATGCACAAATAAAATTACCATAGTACACACGGAAAGACACATGCAGAGGTATTAGAACTATCTCCATCTTTTTCTCACTTCTTGTGATTAACACCATCGTGTAACAATAACGTTTTCTTCACAAAGTTAACTTCCACATGTATAAAACCAGCACAAAGAACAAAAATGGTTAATTTTATGATTGTATTAATATGGGATTCCCATCTCTCTCTTTTCCTTTTAAAATCTTCTAGCATCATTAACACAAAAATCTTAGTTTTGTCATAAGTCTCTCCAGATGCAAAAAAGAGAGATGCAAAAACACAACCAACATGAGTGTTTTTACAAGCAAGGTGACAAAACAGCAAACCACAAATCAACAAGTTAGGAAGATTTCCAGAACTATCTTCACCTAATATGCTAAATATCCCCTCCTTGTTTTTGCTTATGATATCAGCTTCTCTTTCAGCAGAAAGCAGGTACTTGTTTAATCCATGATTCAACAAACTTTGATAACCTACAAAGTTAAAAAGCAAAGTAAATTGACAAGGCAACCAAATTATTATATTAAAGGCATTAAATATGGATGATAATAGTCAATTAAGAAATTACCCACAAGAATTATAGAACCAAGAATTCCAGAATATTGTGGTGGAACATTAACAATGGATGTAAGAATTGAGATAGCAGCAAGTGTGAAAAAGAAATTCCAGTGCACTCCATATTCCCCTACATGGACCTACACAGGCAAAAAGCAAAAAAAAACAAGCCTTGTGAACAAAAAGCATAAGAAAAAAGTTGAATTAGGAAACCCTTAAGAAGGGACATACACAATATTAAACAGTATAATTAAACCACACTAGATGAGCAATACTTCGGTCTCCATTTACATGTCTTTGTGCATTATCTATCCAATAATGATGAATTGTTTTGAAGTTAAATTAATAAATTAACCAAAAAAAAAAAAAAAAGAAAACAAAAAGAACATGTCATAAATACTTTCATAGAGCTCACAAGGTTTCTAAAAATCATACTTTTCATTATTTGACATCCATAAATATTCAAAAATAAGAGCAAAAGTGCTATTTGTACCATAAGACTTCACTATAATTGTACTCCACCAATTCCAAGAAGAATTGGATGGAGTTATTCACAAATGAAGGCATCCACAGAAAGCTACCAACTTTGGCATGTTATTTGTAGACTACAATAATGAAAAGTGGCATATGATAGAAAGACAAGCATTCCACTTTTTGAACAATAAAAATCAAATCTTATAACAGTTCGACTGTGTTGTACAATCCCCGTTGATATGGTTAAAGATAAAAGTCTGAGTCCATAGCTGCAATGAAATTTCAGACACAGCTTCGGAGAAAACAGAAACACACACAGACACATGCAGCTGAACAACACAATTCAAAGCAAGAAAAGGAAAGAGAGTGAGAGAGAGGATGAGTCGAGAACAAGAGAAAAGTAAAGGAGATATACAAGTAGCAGTTTTCTAGCTCTTTAACAGGTTAACCCTGAAGAAAACATTTGAGCTTGCATATGCACCTCCTTTTCTTACCTGATCCTGCACCATTTGTGTGGTGGACATGTGCCAGATGACTACGACCACAGCACCACATTGAGAAAAATCAAATAGTGCAGGGATCACACATATATATACAACTGGAACTAAGATAATACACAATGTGTTCACCTCACAAGTGGAACCACAGTAGCTAGCAACACATGAAACAGCAAAAGCTTGTTCCTATTTGTAGCATGCCGGGGCGTAATTAACTTTCATTTTCTAGTACAATTATAATTTTATATGATAAAAGAAATGAAAGATCCTCTTTGTTCTGTTGATATTGAACTTTTTTTTTATATGCACCCATCCCTAACGGGAGAACATTACAAAACTAAAGCTATTTGTGCCTCAACATATTAAATCTCAAGTATAGGCGTTAGTTGTTTATTATGCAGGGAATCTCTATTTATCAGTAAGCCTTTGAAGACATAATCCAACTTGGTTCTTATTACATTAAAACTTTCTCCAAACAAATCTGAGGTTGCTGGATTCCAGAAAGTAGGAATTATCATTTAGCAACATAAAAAAAAAAAAAAATCTAGAGTCTATCATTTGAATTGGTACGTAAAAATGCTAAAATCTGGCATCGAGGGATGCTTAGTGTTGGAAAAAATAAGTAGATTGAAGTCCTTGTCTTCATGAGAAGAGAAAGAATAAATAGCACAAAGAGACAGATGCACGGTGAAGCATGATAGTGGAATATTAAACTCTCAGAACAAATGAAGCAGCAAGAAGTTTTGGTTCAAAGAGAAAAAAAATAAATAGATAACGAGAAGGAGAGAAAGCAGGAACAGTAAGCATCCATACCTTCAAAAGACTGAAATACCTCTTATCATATGAATCAAAAAGCCATTGGAACCATGAAGAGACAATAACATTTAGAGAAGAATGTCACACTTGATCAATTCATGAAATAGGATCAGAATTCCAGTGATAAACTAATCAAATTAATGATACCAAGACCACAAGTCCAATAAATAAACATATGTAAGGCTATTAATGATTCTATTTGCTTCAGTTTAGGTCTAGAAGGTTTCTTGTAATACATGAACCAATCAAAACCGATGATATTTGATCAGGCCCAGTTTTTCTATTAGATTTTTGAAGGTGCAAAAATAGTTGAATTCTTTTAGGTGGCTTTTTAGGTTTGAATACAACCCTAAATTAGTAATTTAACAATTGAAGTTCATATAAACAAACAGATTCCCTAAATTCCAAAAACAAAAGGTGACTTTTATTGTTTTTAATGATATTGGAAGAACATTAATTATGTGGTTGGACCAAAGAACAAAACCAATAATCGTAAGATATATACACCAAAATATAAATTATACATACATAAACACCCATGAGCGTATATAAACATATCACATATATGAGTTAGATAAATTTTATCCGATCAGCTTCTACATGTATCAACCAAACCAAAGAGATAAAAACTTAAACCAAAAATATACTTTAAAAAGAGAATAAAAAAAGAAAAAAAGAAAAAGAAAAAAAGAAAAAAGAAAAGAGAAAAAAGAAAAAAGAAAAAAGAAACGAACAAGGCAAGCCAGAAATGGTTTTTATCAGTCTACTATCTTCATTGAGTTTGAAGAAAACCCCCAAACCTAAGAGCATAACTTTTATAGGTTTTCTAAAGAGTTTACTATTTTAAAAGAATAAAAAGGTTCTCTGCTGTCCAGATTAGATTTAGTTGGTTGTTCCATAAGATAAATGAAAATATTTTGAAAATTGAAGTATGTTTATAAGACCATCTTTTAATATCTTCCCTGATTTCTATATCATAATCTGTATGTTCTCCTGTTAAAGCATATCACTCTCTATAATGAGAGACAAAAAAAAAAAGGCCCTAAGGTAAAACAATCATCTATAAATTCTTTTATTTAAAGAAAACTTCTTCAGTATCATTGCTGTCAAAAAGAAACGTGTTCCAGAACCAGTAAAACAAACACAAAAGCAAGCACTCCACTGAGGCTCTTAGAAACTTTAGGAACACTCTAAGCCAAGGTTCCACACAACAAAAAAACCCTAAATATTACTAATTGAGTGAAAAAAAGAACTGCACTTGCTTTCCAAGATTGCCTCATGAATAAATGTGGAAGTAGCACAATAGTAAATCTAGGAACAAACAATTATTTCATTAAACAAGGATAAACTGTAAAAATATTGTACCTGATAGTCCATGCCGGCGGTAGAAACAAGACGACCAAACCCAACTAGTATTAGCGGACAGGCTGCTTTAAGTGCAGCCATCCAACTCCTGAGGAAGAATGAAGAAATGGTAAGAAACCAACAACGTCAGGTTGAATCATGATATGGCATTTCATTGTTGACTATCCAACGCCATTTCAAAAGTATGAACTACCAAAGACATTCCTTCAACATAAAATGACAACTGTAGACAACTAAACAGAAAATGAATGACAGTTACAAAATCAAAAAAGATGGACCCTAATAGCATCAGAGATATTCTAGACCAGAGTAGAGCAATTTGGGATAGTGTTCAATGCAGTAACATCTATAAGACCAATCAATAGACAAGACAACTTGGACAGCATAATAATATAGATAAGATAGAGACAACCAGCATTTCATACTACTGTAGCTGTGTCCGATCCAATGGCAATTTGATAAAATCTCTAGAACACCAGCTTGTAACAAGCAACAGCATCATCGGAATCCAACACAAGAGGAAAATGAGACAATAGACTTAAGATTTGCGAGTCAGAAATCGGAAGTTGCTCAACATAGATATAGCACTAAATAACAATTACATGAACGCCATACACAACAGATTGAGAAATTACATAGTTTGGAGTCTAATGGCACAAAGAAAATAAACATCTCACTTTTCTAAACATATATTTGGAAGAATAATCAAGATGATTAACAATTTAAAAGCTGTTCTCAAAAATCAACATGGCCAAGTACAGTAGAGAAAAACTCACGTTGATGAGACACATCGTGCTTGCCGTGAAACCATTGAATTTGCAAGTACAAAGGAGCCAACCCCAAGATCCATCTAATGTAATAACATAACATTTCCAACAATTAGTTAAACTGGGCAATTTCTCACCAAGTTTGCTCACCAACAGAAGTGCGTATAAAACAAATTTGATAATCAAAGAGAAAGAAGAAGAAAGAAGATGCAGAGGGTGAGTACAAACAATTTTGGCAGTCGAATGAAGCTAAATGAACCAAAACTTTTAAATTCATAGAACCCAAACTCCAAAAGTTTTTAGAAACCTATATTCCATGAATAACAATATAACGTAGTATTATTAAGAAACAAAAAAAAGAATATAATAGACAATAACATTCACATTCTCCAGCAAATTTCTAAAAGGCTCAATGCAAAATGATGACCTGAATATGTTGTTTAGACTTTCTCCACAACTGTCCCTCCTACCCACTCCCCCTCTTCACCCCCATATTGAATGCAAACGAGGAAGGTAACATATGTTTGAATATGAAACTAGCAGATCCAGATGTTTGCAAAAAACCACATCATTAGCTTACGACTTGTGTGCATAAACCATATCAGAAAAGAAAATATCATATCCATTCTCCCAGAAAATCTACAAGAAGCTTAATGCAAATTGATAACAGCTTAAATATGCATCTCACTACCTTCTTTTCCGACTATTCACCAACCCTCTTCCCCACACCACACCTCCCCACACCGCGCCCCCCCCCCCGCGCGCCCCCAAGCTCCCCAAAAAAAAAAAAAAAAAACCTGCCCAAAAGAAGGAAGGGGAAAAGAAGAATGAAGTGGGGAAGAATACATGAACCCAACTGCTTATTCACTTAAAGCTACTGCAGGCTAAAGCATTTGAGCATAAGGAGCAACTTGAAAACAAATGACCTCACTTAGAATTCAAAACACAAAACACAGACCTTAATCTCACCAAGAAGCCGATGAATCATAAACCACTTAGAAAAAGAGAATGCCAGCAAAATTAAAAATGAAAACATTCCAGTGGAAAAAGGATTTACTTAAGGTTTTAATAAAAATAGAATCTGTATGAGGATTTCCTAATTACTTTTATTATTAGCTTTTGTCTTAATCTATATTTTTCTATTGTTAACTTGCATTTTCCAGTTTTATATTTAGTTAGTAATTTGAGTTCTCCACATTTGTAATTTTTTTTTCAGCGCAAACAGTTTCCTTTCCTCCAATCTTTTTTCATTTTTGTCAAAATTTTATAGCTCTATAAATGCTGTAGAAAGCATAAGGGAAATTAGAGAAAGAAAGTTCACTCTCAGAATAAATTTTAAAGAGTTGTTTTCTCTTATTAAATTTACTCTTTCACATGGTATTCCGATAGAATCACCAGAAACTTTTGAGTTCTTCCATCTGCAATTTCGCATACTTTTCTTTCTAATACATGCTTCATCATCCATTAATATTAGGGCAAAAGTCTTTGAGAAAGTCACTCTCAAATTTTATGCTCAAACTAGACTCTCTTTCTTTGATCTCCCGTATACTTTGCAAGAATCCATTTACAATAACCATACAGGTTAAAACGAAAATGAAAAAGATCATAGGAAAAAGAAAGCAGTAAAATTCCCAGTAAAACACAAATCTGAAAAACTCAAAACTTCAAAAAACTACAAATTGTAGAAAAACCAAACAAAGATTACCAAAAAAAAAAAAAAGATAAACTAAAAAGGAAAACCAAATAATAATAGAAATTAAGAAATCCTGATGAAGAAATATTGATTAAAAGAATTCCTAACATAGATCCTAATTTTATTGAATACTTTAATTTGTAAATCCCTATTGCTAAAGAATCTATGATTTTGCACCCATGTCATTCCTTAAATCAAAAACTTTACATAAAATGTAAGTTGGGAACCCAAATTTTCCTACTACTGCCAATTTGGTCCAAGAAGGCTTTTTCCTTCTTTTTGCCTCAATACAGATGTTTCTAAGGAAATATTTCAGATTGTAGTAAGCCCCAGTCTAACATTACATGAAGCACTAGCTAGTACAATCCAACACACTATCCCAGTCAAAATTTATAACTAATTTATCTAGGGTGATTTATTCATGTAAATATTGTTTGCAACTGCACATTCTTACATTAATGCTTAGTTAAAACTATTGTCTAGAAAATAAGAACACTAAGCTCTGAATTTCTTCATTACACTTCTTTTCGAGTCCCACTTTTCCCTTTACCCATCACTTGGGCATCCTTGGCTATGGTTCTCCAACTTATTAAAATTAGCTCATAAAAATGTATATTCCAAGCAGCCAACTTGTATCACTTTGATATAAACTATAAAAAGAACATTTAAAACTTGAGTTTCTGACAGTGCATCTTCCACTTTAGAGAAACTGATGCAAATGTTCTTTCTAAAATTGCACAAAGGATATGGCTAAAACTTTCAAAGAAACTGTCTAGGAAAATCTAAATGAAAGTAGATTCTATAACCTATCAAATGAATAATAATCATAAAATAGTTATGATAAAGGAAAAAGCAATAGAACAAATAATAAAGAGAATACTGTATATATTTGCTGCAGCAGAAAAGAGTACCAAACTAGTTCCGTAAGTCTCAGTCTTAGCATATTTTCTTGGAAATATTCTGAAGTCAACAGCCAAGATACACAAACATGTAATAATCATCTGCAGCAGTTGTTCCATGACACAAAAAGAAAACTAATCAGGATAATGTAGTTCACCAAATATAAGGTAATAAAGAACCAAATAGATCTGAGTTCGGCAGTCTACCAGAGCAACCCTGTATGACGATATACTTGTCCTAAATGGATAAGGCTGTCCTTCAAAATAAGCAGATGAAAAGCTGAATCTGCATTAAAGCATACAAAATTTAGTTCATTGAAACAATGCCAGTTACATAGTCAAGTACTTGGAAAATATCCTGCAGGACTTTCAAATGTGCAAACTTAAGCAAGTTAACAACAACAACATAAATAATAATACAGAAAGAAGAAGAATATATGACTTACAAGTTCTACCTTTTTGCTGCAACTGAGACAATCAGCAAGATTGCCAATAGGATAGCCCACACAAAAGTCCAGTCTGCTAGAACCTGTAATAGTTAATCATCGTTTTGTTTAGAACAAAATATGAAATTCACATATATGAAATCCAGGAAGTAATGACTCTGTGATTGGAGAGACCTATTCTAACAAGTTTTAAAGACAATTAGGCACACATGCGAGACAGTTTTCATAGTTGTACTTAAGGTAGAGATTGGCATTGGAAATTAAGGTCACAATCCCAAGCAAAGAATAACATGAAATAAATTCAATGCTGCTTGAGAAAACTCACAGTGAAACGTAAGATCATGGGAAGAACAATGAACAAAAAGTCCACCGAGATCGTAACCATGTAAGCCCTCAAACTCTTAGAAGCAACAAATGCATTATCATTTTTCTTCAATGAGGCCATCACATTGTGATCTGAGAAAGTGGATCAATAGAACCATAAAGAAGCCACTAAATGTGAATTCTTTATCCATATATAAAGTAAATAACTGTGTATTATTACAAATTTATTCTTTCTTCAACTTTGATTGCTTTGGCTTAACAAAGTTTTGACTATTAGGAATATAAATGCTACAAATCTGGTAGTCTGATGGGCAGTTAAATGTTAACATTGGCATATGTTAACATAGGCCTCTTAAACTCTGTACAAAAGAAACTAGTTGGTGTTAGAATCATTTGCTAATTAACATAATATCACAACCCTGAGGGGTTCATCCCACTTCTAAGCACTTGTAGGTCAGGTTCAGGGTTCTAATCCATTCACGACGATTGTGTTTGTTCTTGGTCGTTAAATTCAAGACCTCAAGGAGGATGGATCCCCCCATTTGTTAGTCAGATTCCTCATCCCGATACCTTGGTTATCAGTAAAAATGATAATAAACATAGTATCAGCTATATATGAAGAAGACAAACACATCATAAAGTAAATAAAGAGCTTTCTGGACACATTAGTGGATATCATTCAGAAACTTCTAAGCTATATCTTTCATCCCTATTTTCAGCTTTAAAGCACTACACCTTGCTCTTCAGAGATCAAACCACATTCTTGTTTTAGCCTTCATCCTCATCTCAGAGCTGCAGTTTATTACCAATAAGAATCTCAAGCAACAATTCCTCATCTTATCCTCTTTTCCTGCCTCTTTTAAGTTAAGGTGAGCTAACTCATTTATTCTTGATAACCCCAATCGAATTATTGTTCTATTAATATGGTCAGCACACAAAACTAAAACAGTCCTTTCCAGTAAGGTTGTGATTTTTAATTTCACAAGGGAAAAATGCTATGGAATACAAAAGGCCAGTAGGAATGAGTGGACTCACCAGTTCCTATGTAGGAGCTGATCGAGTGCCGCAAAAGCACTAGAATCTGAATGCACATCGTATCAACATCGTGAAAAGGAAAACAAAGAGACGCATTGTTATCAAAAGGACGAAAAATAGGAAAAAGAAAATCAAAGAGATGAATGAAAAATCAGGCAACTTACAGGGACAGTGGTCAAAAGCGCAGCGATTTCTAGCATAGATGATCCAGTCAAATTGCTGACGAATCTGCACGGTGAAATGAAGAAATATTTGAGAATTCATTTCATAGGAAAAACGAATTGAATAAAACTTGAGAGAGAAGAGCGACGGAGAGTAACTGTTCTTTGAGATGCTTGTTGGGATTTAGAGACCTAGAGATAGAATCCATGACACAAAAATAAGAAATTCAAATATGCAGCGGTCTAGCCCCGCAGAAAACAAAATAAAAAAGAACAGAGAGAGAATAGTGTAGCTCAGCAAAGAGAGAGAGAGAGAGAGAGGAAGCGAACAGTGTAGCTTAGGGGTGAGAAACTAAGTGAAGGGAGAGAGGTAATGCTGACAAGGAGAGCGGAGGCCCCTTTTCCTCATCGATTTCTCTCTTTCATTTCTCCTTCCTTATTCCTCATTTTCTTTTTAATATATATAAGTTAGAAAATAATAATTTGGTTAAAAATCAAATAATTAAATAATAAAAAGAATTCTGTTTTATTTTCTTTGGATTTAAAGTTGACTTAAATTTATAGTAAGTGAAAAACTTATTCAATAAATTAAACTGAGTCTAGGTTTTGGTTGGTGGTAGTTGGAGTTTATTTCAAATTCAATTGGATTAAGTTAGAAAACGTTTAATTTAAATTGTTAATTAAGTCGATTTAAATGAAATGTAAAAAAATTAATTAAAATTAAATAAATTAAATATATAAAATTATTGAATTTTATTTATTAGTAACCAAATAATGATATTTCAAATTCACAAAATAATATTTAAACATGAAAATAAATAATATTAAATTTTTTATTTTTTTATTTTTTATAAAATTTAAAATTATATTCATCTAAAATGATATCAAAAATTAAAGATTTTCACCATACTTGATGGTCATGTAATAATAAATGAAAATGGGCAAAGTTGTGTGCATATCCATTAGCCTTCCCGAGATGTGCCAAAATGAGGTTGGTTTGAGGTGTAAACTCAAGACAAAAAGTCCATGTAGATACTACGCAAAAAATGCATCGTCTGCCCGCCCTGCTACTGAAGCTTTGCAATGGTTAAAGCCTGGTTACTTTCCATCGGGATTCTCTCTGATTAGCTTCTCCAAATAATTTCTAGTCTATATTTTATTGTCAATAGCTCACTTTGCATTAGGAACAAAACCCTAAAAGTTTCCCATGTGGCACATATCAGAAATGCCTTGTCGTTTTTAATTAATTAGTTTTTAAAAATTTTAAACTAATGGTAAAATATTATTTTTAAAAAATTATACATAATTTTTTTCTTGAAATAACTTATTTATAGTAAATTTTAACTTCAAATTATTTATTTATATATTTTCAAGATTTGAAACCATTAAAATAATTATTTTTAAAATATAATCAATACTTTTATATCATTTAAAATTTATATTATAATACTATTCTTAATTTATATTTATTTTTATTAAATAAAACATAAATTTTAGAGTTAAATATTAATTCTAATAAAACATGAAACCAGTTGATCGAAATAAATTTGGATTTGATTCAAATCTTTCAATTAAATCAATTCAATTTAGATTTAATTTATTTACTTGTCCTTGAGGTGATCCATAATTTCATCAAGTAGAAAATTAAGTATATATAGTTACAAATTTTATAAATATATTCCTAGATATGAAAGCCTCGTTGTTAGCATTCACATTGATTCAAAAGTCGAGAGCTACAATATTGGTCTGAAAAGATACAATGACAATATGGAGATTGCTTAGCTAAGGTTATGGGTCCAAGCTATTTAAAGAAGTAGATTAAGTTTAAAAGGAAATCATCTATCAAAGTTATCACAATTACAAAGGTAACTAAGTTAATAGGAAAACGATGACTTGAAAAAGCAATATTGGCATATTGGAAATTTAGCTTTTGTACAAGTTTAAGAGACTTTAATATATGTTGCAATAGAATTTCGAGATCTAACTCACAGATATTTCAATTTTGGAGATCTAACTCTTGCCATGGAGAAATACATTGTTTGTTAATATTAGAGCTTAAGAAACCAAACAAGGTGTATTTGAAGAAGAAGAAGCCAATTTCAAGAGTAAAATAATTATCTACTATTTTGACCTATTGTAGGATGAGATTAAGAAACACATGCGGAAGAATTGGGAAAGTAAATGCTTAACAAAAGATTTCCTAATTGAGTTTGTGAAAAATCATATTTGAGAATATATGACGAAAATGAGTTTAGCTCTTGCAATATATGATCTATTTCTATTTTTTAAGGTTCAAAGACATATGGATATTGAAATAGTCTATTTCTTCAATGTAGTTAAGCATAATGTGAATCCAAATCCAATTATTTTTGGTAAATACCTTCAGATTGTTGAACTATTATAGAAGAAATGGGAAAGGTAAAGTGAAAAGGTACTAATTTTATATATATGGCTAAGAAGCTACTTCATTAGTATGAAAGACGTATGTACGGTTAGATTGCAAAAAAACTCAATTTGAGGAACTTTATAGAGCAACATGGCCAACAAAGAAGATGATGTGTGAATGGGTGGTTTTTCTAATTACTATAAAAGATGATCAAATCCATTTGGGTAGCTTAGTGGATATCATATAAGGTGATTTCGTTTCAATATGAAAAATTTAACTAAATACCTCTACCAAGATTGTGATGAATCATTGAAATAGTTTGCACTAGCAATCTAAAGGTTAGGAAATTAATAACTTGGATACCATGAACGACAAGCTTATGGGGCATAAAAGCATACCCATAAAATCATGAGAAGGAAGCTTATGAATCATACTACTGCTGAATTATGATCAGTAGAGGATCAAGAGAGTTAAAGAGATCACCTTGCCTTATTAGTTATTAGAATCAAAGTCTTTTTATACAATAGTGCCCAAGAAGACAAAGAATGAATGGCATAAGTGAGAAAGAAATAAATGGGAAGCAGAGAAGAGAAATCAAGAAAAGATAGACTCCTTTTAGTATGAGAGTCAAATCTAAAAAGACATCATCAAGAAGGTCAAGGAAGATAACCACATAGCTAGAGCTAAGGAGAAAAACCTAAAAAAGATACTTAGAGAAGAAAATAAATCTAAGACCAGCGTTATCAAACGAAAAGAGGAGAAATTTAAAATCTTAACAATATAGGTCACACAGATGCAAGAAAGTGAATTACAGTTAGAGCATGAACTTTGTAAACATGAGGAGCTAGTCCAACAAAAAGATAAATTTGTCATTGCTCTACAAAAATGCAGACAAGAAAAATACAGATTAAAACAGTTGATAAAGGTTAATAAAATTCAACATAGGAGGGAAGTCAAAGATTTGATATAGGCTCAAAAGTTGAAAGATGAGGAGTATTAGCATAAGATGGCCTAGTTGAAGCATCTAATGGAGTATAATCACTTATGAATAAATTTAGAAGGGATAGCAAAAAATTTTGGATTTTAGGAAAACATAGTTTGAGAAACCTGTATCAAATAGTATGAAATAAGGAAGCATGCACAATATAGTCTACTAAAAAAGATCAAGAGAGCCTCGAAAGTCATAAGTCTATAAAGTTATTAAGGTAGCACAAAGGATATATAGGGAGATGAGAAATCTCAAAGAAAAAATCTTATCAGAATATCAAAATTTAAAAGAACTAGTTGTTATCCTAGATTATATTAGGTATCTTTAACAACAAGCTCAATACACTTTCAATTGTAGGCCTAATGTTAAATATGATTTATGAAATTTATGAGAATTTATAACTATTTTCAAATTTGAAATTAATGTGTCCCTTGAAAAATCTTTTGAATTCATGATAACCATTATGCATCGATGCATTTCATAACATGCGTTTGAAATTAAATTGTTAGCTATGGGATTAACAGAGTCTAAGCACAAGAAAGCTTAAGCATTACCTAATTATAAGGATCTGCAATATTCTTTCAAAATTTAAAGTGACAAAAATGGAAGAATAGTTTTCAAGGATAGAATGATTACAGAAAATGCAACAAGAGATGCAAGATAAAGTAACGAGAGCTTAATATGAAAAGTAGGAAAGAATGGTTAGAAACCAAGAAGAAATACATGAGAAAATTATGCACAATCAAGAAGAAATCCAATCCCAATTCACTAAGATGATAAAAATAGTGGAGTCAATGATGAAAGAGAAAAACAATTGTTATTGATCATGGAATTTCAAAAATACACTATTACAAGAAAAGTAACTTTTGTGGCTTACCATAGGAAATCTTCACCATATTGCCTACCAAGGTTTACTTTGATCCATGAGCTTGACAACTAAGAAAGATATTAAAGGGAACCATTAGGTGTACCAAATCTATATGACCTAATAAAAATGGAAAAATTGAGAATGAGAATGGTAAAAAGCAGGATATATTATAGAAATATCAACACTTGCATGAATGAATGAAGATAGTTGAACCAATAAATTCCATGGAATAAATGCTAAAGATTTAAGCCTAGTGTTTGGGTTAGTCTTGCTCCTCTGATTAAAATTTCAGAATTTGATAAGTACAATGGATTTAAATGCCCAAAGAACCCATTTAAAGATTTATTTACATAAAATGCATGGGCAAAAGTAGAATCACAAACTCTTGATTCAATACTTTTAAGATAATTTGAAAGATGAGGCACTAGATTGATATGCCAATCTAGAAAGAAAAAAAATTCAAAATTGGATAGACCTAACTAGTGCCTTCATGGCCCTACTATCAACATATAATAGTGCTAGCCCTAAATTGAATGACTTTTTAAAATATGAACAAGAAAAGCGATGAGATGTTCAAGGAGTATATCAGGAGATGGAAAGAGGTCATTGCTAAGATTTTCACCTTTTTTTGACTGATGAAGAGTTTTTCAACAATTTTTGTGAATACATTAAGATATCCTTTTTATGATAGGCTCATCAGCATGTTTGGTAAAAAGTTTATCAAGCTGGTAAAGGCCAAAAAGATTATGAAAATACACTAAGAATTAAAAAAACTGAAAGATCTTAATAGCATACAGAAATCCCCATACAAAAAGAAAAATGAGAAACGCATTAGGTATCATACCAGTTCAGCTAATCACAACCTGTCTATTAACATGTTTAACCATTTTACAAGCCTAATGTTTATTAATAACCCTTACAATATTATAAAGCCTATTTTGTTCCCCTTATCACCCATACTATTAATAAAATACCACTACCACTCAGATGAAGACTCCTCCTACAATACCATATGGTACCCATTGCAACTGCATTACTAAGCAATACCACCATAGATTCTCGCCCACAAAACAATCTCTTTTGATCCCTAATAAGACCCATCCCTATGACTTCTACTAAATTGTACCTAAAACTATTAAAAGGAAGATTGATTGTCCTTATTTTTTATCACACCTTTAAACCACCATTTTTGAAATAGTATGATGCAAATGCCAAATATGTTTACCTCAATAGTGTAATAGAACATTATAAAAAAAAAAAAAAACTACACTGCATCTAAATACAAAGTACAATCTCTAGTAGATAATGGAATTCTAAAATTAGATATTGATGTAGATCTCTATATCGAGAATAACCCATTGTTGACTCATTGTAATAAAGCAATAAATATGCTTAAAGGACATTTCAAAATAGCCCTTTATAGAATAAATAAAGCCTATGGTTCTCAATTGCAAGGCTAAACAAGAAATAAACCCCATTAATCGTACAAAAATGGTAATCAATATGTCCCATCTTTTTCCCTACAAAAATAATCATGCGGTTCAATAGAGATATGGCTCTAAGATATTAGTATAAAAAATTGATATTGCTAATATGGTTAAGACAAGCCATATGACTAGGAGTGATAGATACTATGATCCTAAAGAAAAAGGAAAGCAAGTGCAGGAAATGCATAAAACTAAAAACTCAAGTTCATATGAAAAACAAAGGAATAAAATAAAAAAGGATTAAAAGAAAGGAGCTGGATAACAAAGTCTTAAAATTTCTATGATTTCTGAAGCATTGTGAATACAATGTTACCGATCAACTGTAGAAAACACTTGCTAAAATCTCATTATTGTTCATCCTGATTAATTTAAAGTCTTGCAAAAAAGCAAGTGCAGGAAATGATATAATCGTAGGTAAGATGGATCGCCTAGTGAACAACATCACCATGCCTAACTTTGTAACATTTTGCGATGACAAGATCTTAAGAGATCTAAAAGGATCTGGAAGAACTCTTCACATCATTACAGTGTGCAAATGCTACGTATGGCCTAAGGTGTTGATTGATAATAGATCTGTTATAATTGTTATGCTAATACTATCTTATTAAAACTATTAATATATAACTCCCCCATGAGACATAATTCAATGGTAGTGCACGAATTTAATGTTACTAGAAGAAAGGTTGTCGGAGTCATAAAAATTCCCATTCAAATAAGCCCTTGAATTTTTGAAATTGCATTATAAGTGATAAACATCACATCATCCTACAACTACCTATTGGAACATCGTTAGATCCATTTGGTAGGAGCAGTACCTTCATTACTTCACCAGAAGCCGAAATTCATTATTGATAACAAACTAATCTTTGTTGATGGCAAAGATACTGTAATTGCAATAATACTTAAAGAAAAAAAAAAGGAAGAAGAGAAAAAAGTTTAAAGATCAAGAACATGAGCATGAATTAGTGGACTATAGTTGATCACTTTTTAAGATTTTTCTGTCTACAAGATAAGCATATCCAAAAAATTAATAGATCAAAGAATATAACAAAAAATGGTTTGGATGGAAACTTCTCTCGCATATTGGTAAACATGGTGGAAATATCAAATCTTATAAAGCAAGATGCATGGGTGTTTCCCTATTCATCGGGGTTCATTCTGAACAATTAGACAAAAACTAAATGACCAATAATTTTTATGATTAATGACATGTAATGCCTGACTTTTTTTTTTTTTGTGGACGTTATTTCTTTTATCATGAATGAAATTTGATTTTCTTTCCACTTCTATTTTCTTTAGACACATAAACCATATGTTTCTTATTATGTTCAAGGTGTCCAATGATGAATGCAAAGCTATCGCAAATAATAATCCACCATTGATTTTTGAAGAATTTTCTTGTACATGTGATTCAAACCTAGAAGAAAATAAGGATGAGCATAGTTTGCTTTTGGATTTCTCAAGAATGATTGACTAAGATGAGAAATAGATAATACCTTATGAAGAACCTATCAAAGCAATCAATTCGAGAAGTGAAGAAGATAAAGGAAATAAAATTAGAACTACATTGTCATCATTATTACAAAAAACTCTAATAGAATTACTAAAAAAGTTCTCAGATATTTTGCTTGGTCTTACAAGATATGAGTGGACAGAATAGTAACACTGTTTAACATAATTACTTACAAAGCCAAGGTATAAATCAGTCCAATAAAAATTAAAGAGAATAAAACCTAAGACATTGCTCAAAATTAAAGAAGAAGTCCAAAATCAATTAGATGCAAAATTCATAATAGGGTAAATTATCCTAAATGGGTGACCACTATAGTCCCAGTGCCTAAAAAGGATGAAAATTAGGTTGGTCCAAAAAATAATTCTTTATTATCACAATTGATATCCTAATTGGTAATACTACAAGGTTCTCTTTATTTTCCTTCATAGATAAGTATTAAAGATGTAATCAAACTAAAATAGCCTTAAAAAAATTAAGAAAACCATATCCATTACATTATGGGAAACTTTTTGTTATCGAGTAATGCTATTTAGATTAAAACATATGAGAGCCACAAACTAACATGCTATGGTCACACTATTATACAATATGATACACAAATCGATTGAAGTGTATGTAGATGACATGATTGCAAAATCAAGAAAAAAATGAAGACCATCTCATTGATTTAAGAAAATTATTTAAGAGGACTTCGAATATACCAATTGAGATTGAACTCGAATAAATGTATAGTTAGTGTAAAGTTAGGAAAACTATTAGGTCATTATAAGTGAGGATGGCATCAAGGTCGATTCAAATAAAGTAAAAGCAATCCAAAATTTGCCACCATCTTAAACAATAAGAGAAGTCTAATGGTTTCTTATAAAATTGAAATTATTTCTCATTTTATCTCCCAATTAATAACCATCTGTAACCCCATATTGAAACTATTTCAAAAGAATGACTTTGAAGCATGAACTGATAATTATTAAGAGGCTTTTAAAACGGTAAAACAATACTTATCCAACTCTCCCACATTTGCACTATAGATACCTAATTTTTAGCTCTAATTTTTAAGAAAAAGCTAAAAAATAGTTAAATGTCGACAAGTCTTTTAGATTAAGATTATGTTGTTAAACTCCAAAATCATATTTTCACCTTGATGTCAGGTCGGGAATGACTTAGTAAACCTACCTTGATGTAAGTTTACCTTGATGTTAAAATGATAAGCATGCCCTAATGTCAGGTCAGAAACACAATGTTAAACATGCCTCAATCTAAGTTTGACAGTAAACAAGTATACCCCGATATGAGGTCATGAGTAAATTAATAGGTATATCTCGATGTCAAGTTAGGAGTAGATTTTTCAAGACCTGACCTCATGTTTGTCCTGATGTAATCAATCTCAATTTTACATCGAATTCCAAGATGGGATCCTCAAATCGATGACAGATCGGTAGCATAATAACAAGTTGATGTTAAATCGATGAAATTATAATAAAATAATAGAACCAATGTCAAATTGGTAAAAAAGTAAACTTGATGATAAATTGATACTGAAAAATCTTAATGACATGGCATTTATGATACCTGATGAGTGATTGACTGCTCATATTTATATCATTTCCTTCATGATGTGGTGGACTTTGATTTCATATCGAGTTACAGGTACTATTTTTAATGTGGTGAACTTCAATCTCATATTGAGTTACAAGTATTATTCCCAATGTGATCGCCTACGATCCCACATCGAGATAAGTAATTTGAGTTTTGGTTGACTTTGATCCTATATTAAATTTCATCTTAAGCCTCACATAAAATTTGACTGACTTTGATTTTAGATTGATTTTCTTTACTAAATATGATTGATTAACCTCTTATATATGAAAATAGCTTGATTCTAATGTGCATGATGTAATTCTTAAATGAAATCAATTTAACTTTCGATGTGATCGATTCAACTCTCACATCAAAAATAACTTGATCTTAATATGATAGATTTAGTTCTCATATTAGATCAATCTAACTCTTGATGTGATCAATTCAACTCTCACATAAAAAATAACTTAATCTTAACGTGGCAGACTTAGTTATCACATTAGATTAATCTAATTCTCGATATGATCGATTCAGCTTTCACATAAAAAATAACTTAATTTTAATATGACCGATTCAGTTCTCACATTAGATCAATTTTAAGTCTTGCTGTGATTGATTTAACTCTCACATCAAAAATAACTTGATTGTAATGTGAGCAACTCAATTCTTACGTTAGATTAATTTAACTCCCAATGTAATCGATTCAACTCTTACATTAGAAATAACTTGATCTTAATATGACAGACTCAATTCTTACATTAGATCAATCTAATTCTCGATATGACCGATTTAGCTTTCATATAAAAAAATAACTTGATTCTAATGTGACTGACCTAATTCTCACATTAAATCAATCAACTCCCAATATGATTGACTGAGCTCTCATATAAAAAATAGCTTGATTCTAATGTGACAGGATCAGTTCTTACATTGGATCAATTTAACTCTTAATATTATCAATTTAGCTTTCATATAAAAAAATAACTTGATTTTAATATGACTAACTGTTAAGCCACACCAACAACCATAACTAATTCAGTGAATATTAAAAGATTTTGACTTTTGCATCAATGATCAATTCCTAAATCAAACCTAAAATTATTCCTCTGATCGGATATTCTATTACATTGATTTTTTTATTATTTTTATTTTATTTACTTTTATTTTCCCAAACTCCTTTTTCTTCTATTTTATTTTACGAAAAATAAATTTAACCAATCTCCGTGGAAACGACCTTGCTCCTTTATACTACAGATTAATTTTTTAAGTAGGAATTTAATTTGTTGGTCTCGATAACCAATAATTTATGGCGCCATAGCTAAGGATTGGTTTTAATTTTTCGCACTGTCTAGCCAAAAACGTTAAATAAAGGCACTTTTTGGGAGGTAACCCAAATTTTTAATTTTTCTTTAGTAATTTATTTTTATAATTTTTTATTTAAAAAAAAGAGATAAAGTTGATGGTTGAAAGCATATCACACCTTTTCAAAGGCAATATAATGAGCAACTTGAATGCAGTTGACAACAGTTTTTAAGAACGAACACAAATTAGATAGCACTCAATAAAACGATGGAATTCGATCCATCATTCTCATTTTCCCAGTAGGAAATGGAGTTTCTATAATGCTCGGTATATTCAAAAATTTTTATACTTCTTTTATCCTTTTATCATTTTTGAGCATTTATTTTTGATACATTTGGACAATATATGATTTAGGTGTGGGAGAGAGTCTTTAACATGCTATTTATTTTTATTTTTTCATTATTTCTAATTTTTCTTAAAATATTACAAATCCAAAAAAAAATTGCTCTAAAAGATACTTAACTCGTGTTTATGGTTGCTTTTTCTTAAGTTCTAGATTCTTCTAATGCTTATTTGAAAAAAAAAAAAAGGGAAGGTTTCACGTGCGCGAAATTGATTTTGAATTCTCATTTGCTGAACTATGATTAGTTGCTTTAAATGATATGTTGAATTGAAAATTGTATAAGATCTAACCCATATAACCCTTTTTGTTGAGTTTTAAGCCAACAAACATGTATTATATTATGCTTAATTTTCTTCTTTGTGTATTTCATACATAGTTGATTTTTTTAAACCTTGCTTTGTTATACATATCGAATCATTCCTTTGAAGGATTAGATGCATTCAATCAATAAGGTATTTAGGTCAAAACTATTTTCTTTAACATCTTTTGCCTTCTTTGAAAAGCTTATCATATTCATATAGCTAACTTTGAGCCTTAGCTTTTTTTTTTTTTTTTCAGAATTTAACCATGGTATAAACCATAATAAACCATTTTATTGATTTATTTTCCTTTTAAACCCTAAATTGAAGGATTATATGAGCTTATTTATATAAAGCTTTCACTTATCTTAGGAAAGATTGCTAAATATTAGAAATTATGATCCAAGTTATATTGAAAAAAAAAAAAGAAGAAAGAAGAAGATAAAAATTAAGAGAAAAATATGAGAGAAAAGAAAGAAAAGAGAAAGAAAGAGAAATCTATAAAAAAATTTTGAGAATGAGTGAAAAAAAAATGAAGTAATGGTACAAATTCTCATTACTTGGATGTGTCTGATTTGATTGAAGTAATCTTTTGATATTACTTTATAAATTTTTTTGTGAATTTTTTTTTTGTATGATTCTTTCAATTCCATTAACCTAAAATCTTTTTATTATACCTTACCTAAGCCCTATTACAACATGATCTAAATCCCTTAGATTTTTGCATTTTAATTCATTCATTGGTAAAAGAGACATGATGTATAAGCAAGCTTATGGTAAAAGTTTTCTACGTATTGACTTGAGAGCTTATTGAAATATTCCTCCCAAAACACTTTGAGTGAATGAGTGAATCTAAGAAGCGGGTGTTAGATCTTATGCATTTCAAGTTCAATAAAATTACTAAGCTTATTACTGATCATATATGTTATTTATAAGAATTCTTTTATGATCTTATGTTTTAATGCATAAAAAAAAATATTATTTTCGATGAGCAAAGAAAGAAAAAGAAAGGATGATAAGGTGAAATTATGAGTTTGAATTATTGTATGCTTGAGGACAAGCATTATTTAAGTGTGGGAGAATTTGATAGAATGCATAATGGTCACATATGTTATTATATTTTCTTATATTTTTATTAATAAATGATCAAATCTTGAATTTTGACTATATTTTTTATTTAATAGGATAGATTAAGGAACTCAGCTAAGATGGACTCAAATTCATTATTCGAAGATGAAAAGTTGAATTCTAAGAAATATGGATGAACTAGAAGATGTTTTTGGATAAGGCATTGGCACACTTAATTGCATTGAAATTTTAACGAACTAAAATTTTATCTTTTATTTAAAAGTAATTATAACATTTTATCTTTATCCTAATTTATTTTTAAGAGTCCTAGTTATAATATGTTATTATATTTAAGGATTATTATATAAAAGCGAAGTAGTTCCCTCAAATGGGGATATAGAATTTATTTTTTACCTTCCTCTTTTCTTAGGTATTTTCCTTTTTATGGATTGGTAAACATCTCTTCCAGTTAAAGATTAATCAAGGGTTTGATTCTTCAAGACTTATGAGATATAACTGATTTATTTATCTTTTACACTTATTAAAAATATAATTTTGGTTGATTGTAACACCTTTGTTTAATCATCAAAACAATAGAATACCAATTAGAACTTTAAATCTGCAATTGTTTAAATGTTCTAATATAAGTAGTAAACAATATAGTTGATTGCAAAACTGATTTTTAATTTATATTATAAAAATATATAGTCTAGTTTAAATAAACCTACACATGTGTTTATTGATTAGAATTGGTAATTTCTCTATTTTTTAATGTTTTTTATAAATTAAATATTAAGATCATATCTGGGGTTATTTATTGACAAGAAAATAATGAGAGATCATATCCTAGTTATCAAAGAAGTAAAGAGAAACAGATTATTAGGTCATACCAACAACCATAACTAATTCAATGAAGATTAAAAGATTTTTATCTTTGCATCAATGATCAATTGCTAAATCAAACTTGAAATTATTCTTTTGAATGGATACTCTATTATATCGATTTTTTTATTTTTTATTTTATTTACTTTTAATTTTTCAAATCTTTTTTTTAATTTTATTTTATGAAAAATAAATTTAACCAATCTCCATGGAAACGACTTTACTCATCTATATTATAGTTTAATTTTTTGAAAAGGTATTTAATTTGTTGGACTCGATAACTAACCCCAAGTTGGCTCAAGAATCGATAACAAAGCCCCAATTCAAGCAGGACAAGCCATGAATCGTGATTTTCACGAGAATGTTCCATTATGAATGACAAAACTGAAGAGCTCCTATATGGCGATGTGATGGTGAATTTGAAGTTAGGGATGCCCTTCCAACTTTTCGAGATGGTGATTTTTGACATTAAGGTTGAAAAAATGTTAAACAAAGGCAACTACAGAAGTTGGGTTACTTATTCTAAAGAAGAAAAAGATTTTTGTTTTAGGGACAGAGATCGAGGCACACACACTCAAGAATTTAAGATGAAGATGGATTTACTAAGTTTCGACGGTCGTTTAAACATTAAAGATTTCCTTGATTGGGTAAGAACTGTTGAAAATATTTTTGATTATTTAAATATTTTAGAAGAAAACCAAGTTAAGCTCGTGGTATATAAGTTGGGAGCTTCTGCTTGTGGGATCAACTTTAATATAATCATCAATGCTAAGGAAAGCAGTGTGTTCGCACTTGGCCCAAGATGAAGCAATTACTACAAAGATGATTACTCCTTCTAGATTATGAGAAATTTTTATTATATCAACAATATCAAAATTGTCGATAAGTCAATTGTATGATTAATGAGTACACAGAAGAATTCTACCAATTAAATGCACGAGTTAATTTGCCTGAGACAGAGGATCAATTGATTGCTCATCATATTGGAGGCTTAAAGATGGTTGTTCAAGATTAACTTGTTCTTCAAGGGATTTGAACCATGACAGATGCAGTTAATTTGGTGATAAAAGTGAAAATTCAGGTCAACAGATCCATTATGCATCTCTGGAATAACTTTCGACGACAAAATAAAAAAGTTTCTTCTACTTTAAAAAAGTCAACAACTCTAAGAAGCAATAGTAATTGAAATAAAAATACATCTTCGACTCAAATTTTGGCACAGAATCAAAATCGTGCTTCAACCTTTGTTCAATCCAACATCCAAGGTGGTAACCAGCAGCATCGAGTCAATAATGATCCATATGCGCGCCCTAATCTTAGAAAATGTTTTTGATGCAATTAATCAGGCTACCTTTTAAATCAATGTCTGAGTAGAAGATTTGTTAACTTTTTAGAAGAAGATGATAGTAATGAGAAACAAGTTCTTGAAGAAGAAATTTATGATGGTGTTGAGTTTGCAAAAGGAAATGTGGGAGAAGTGGCGTGCTTTGTCCAATGACTGTTGCTTACCCTAAAAAAACTTGATAATACTCAATGACACAAGATCTTTCGAACTTGATGCACTATTTGTAATAAGGTATGCAATGTCATTATTGATAGTGGCAACTGCGAGAATGTTGCCTCTAAAGTTCTCGTGAAAGCATTAAATTTGCAAACTGACAAACATCCTTCTCCATATAAGATCGTATAGATTAAGAAAGTTTCAAAATTTTAAGTGCTAGAAGTTTGCAAGATTTTTTTGTAAATCGGGAAATATTACAAACATGAGGTCGCATGTGATGTAGTGGAGATGGACGCTTGTCATATCCTATTAGGAAGATCATGGCATTATGATGTTGATGCTATTTACAAAGGACGAGATAATACTTTTATCTTTTGGTGGCTTAACAAGAAGATTGCGTTACTACCATAATCTTAACCTTCGAAAAGCAAATTTGTTATTAAGGAAGATAAACCATTGTTCACCAACATAGCAGCCTCAGAATTCTTCAAACAAGTTAAAAAAGTCAAGCTTTATTGTCGCATTAGTAGTGAAAGGCCAATCTAAACAAATTGTTGAGGTTCCGCCCGAGATCTAATAGGTACTTACTGATTTTGCTGATTTGTCTCCTAATGAGCTACCTCCTATGCGAAATATTCAACATCATATCGATTTAGTACCTGGAGCTAGTTTGCCTAACTTGTCACATTACTGTATAAGCCCAACTGAGCATAAAGAATTACAGCGGCAAGTTAATGAGTTGCTCGAAAAAAGTTTGATTCGTGAAAGTATGAGTCCTTGTGCAGTTCCTGCTTTACTTACCCCGAAAAAAGGTGACAGCTAAAGAATGTGCATGAATAGTCGATTTATTAATAAAATAACGATCAAGTATCACTTTCCTATCCCACATCTTAATGATATGCTTGACAGGTTAGAAAGTGTTGTGATATTCACCAAACTTAGTTTACAAAGTGGATATCACCAGATTCGTATTCGACTAGGAGATGAGTAAAAAACAACTTTCAAAACTAAAGATGGTCTTTACAAATGGCTAGTGATGCCTTTTGGGTTATCAAACACAGCCAGCACATTCATGCGATTAATGAATCAGGTTTTTCATCTATTTATTAAAAAATTTACGGTGGTTTATTTTGATGATATTCTTATCTACAGTAAAGATAAAGGGGAGCACTTGTCATATCTCATGAAAGTTCTATTAGCTTTACAAGTTATATATCAATCTTAAAAATTGCAGCTTTATGAGTGACCATCTTTTATTCCTTGGCTTTATAGTAAGAAGAAATGGTATTCAAGTTGACAAGGCAAAGGTGAAGGCAATTCATGAGTGGCCCGTTCCTAAAATTGTGCATGAAACGCAGAGCTTCCATGGCCTAGCCACTTTTTATAGGCGTTTTATTTGAGGATTTAGCACAATTATGGCACCTATTACTAATTTTCTAAAGAAAGGCCAATTTCAATAGGGCAACGCACAAGAAGATAACTTCTCAATAATAAAGGAAAAATTATACAATAAACTAGTGTTGGCACTCCCTAGTTTTGACAAAGTATTTGAGGTTAAATGTGATGCATCACTTTCAGGAAATGGAGCAGTATTATCCCAAGAAAGGCATCTGGTAGAGTTTTTTTGTGAAAAAGTTAGTGAATCCTGACAAAAATGGATTACATATGAGTTAGAATTTTATGCCGTTGTTTATGCCTTGAAGCATTGGAGATGGGAGTTTGCGTTATATACAGATCATCAAGCTTTAAAGTTCATCAATTCTCAAAAAATGATGAATCGGATACATGCTCGATGGATTACCTTTTGGCAGAAGTTCACTTTTACTATCAAACATAAATCTGGCTAAGAAAATAAAGTAGCTTATGCATTAAGTCGACGTGCCTCCTTACTAACTATAATAAATACTGAGGTGGTAGGGTTTGACTATTTAAGGGATACATATGCTACTGATGAGGATTTTGGCAAACTATGGACACATGCAAAAGTAAGGAGTTTGCTTTTGATTTTCTTATCCAAGATGGATTCTTATTTAAAGATACGCAATTATGTATTTCTCGTTCTTTTTTACGTGAATATTTGATTAGAGAGTTGCATACTGGAGGATTGGGAGGACATTTCGATCGAGATAAAACAATTAGTTTGATTGAAGAAAGATTTTATTGGCCTCAGTTAAAAAGGGATATTGGACATTTTGTTTAGTATTTATCAGTGAGTCAAAAGGCTAAAGGACAAATTCAAAATATTAGATTTTATACTCCTTTACCTATTCTAAAGACAATTTGGCAAGATTTAATTATGGATTTTGTTCTTGGCCTCCTAAGGACCCAACAAGGAGTTGATTTCATTTTAGCTGTAATTGATCGATTCTCCAAGATGGTTTACTTTCTTCCTTGCAAGAAGACTTCATATGCTTCTTATGTGGCTCATTTATTTTTTCGCGAGGTTGTTCGCTTACATGGTATTCATCATTCAATAACTTTTGATAGGGATAAAAAATTTTTACGTCACTTTTGGAGAACTCTATGGAAATTATTTAATACTTCGTTGAAATATAGTACCACAAGTCATCCCCAAACCGATGGACAAACTGAGGTGGCTAATCGTACTCTCAAAAATATGATTCGATGTGTTAGTGGAGATAAACCAAAATAGTGGGATGTTTTTCTTCCATAGATTGAGTTTGCTTTCACTAGTATGCCTAATCGTTCGACCAAAAAGGCTCCTTTTGAAGTTGTCTACACTAGTATTCCAAGGCATACAATGGATTTGATTCGTTTATCCTCTTTCCCTAATGTCAACCCTAATGCTGAGGAGTTTGCAGAGCGAATTCAACAGATTCATCATGAGGTGACAAAAAATTTAGATGAGGCTAATCTTCATTACAAAATTGCTGCAGACTAGTATCGATGTCTTAAGTTATTTAATGAAGATGATCTATTGATGATTCATCTTTGAAAGCATCATTTTCCTATTGGCATATACAAGCTCAAAGATGAGAAGATCGATCCTTTTTCAGTCCTTCAACAGATTAGTGATAATGCTCACAAGATAAATCTCCCTAATGATATGAATATTTTCAATATTTTCAATGTTGCTAATATCTTTGAGTATTTTTCCTCATATGAGTTTTCTTTGCAGCTATAAAACTCGAAAGTGAGTTTTCTTCGAAATAGAAGGGATTGATGTAGTACGTATTAACATAGTATCCTATTTCGATTAATGTCCTATTTTGATTAGATATATTAGTTTCTCATTTAGCCAGTTTCTTATTCTCTCAAGTTTTCCATTTAGTTAGTTTCCTAATCTTTTAAGTTTTTTATTACTAGTTTTCTTATTATTTTTATATTTTTTATTCTTAGTTTACTTCTTTGCATTATTTAAATACCTATTATAAAAGTTAAAGGGATTGAATACAATTTATCAAATATTCCTATAAAAGTTTAGCTTTCGGGTTTGTTCTTTATTTTTATTTTGCTTTTCTTTTGAAGTAAACCTTTTGCTGCATCAGGATGAAAAATTAAATAGCTGACACTTTAGCAAAATTAGCATCTATGTTCCAAGTAAATGAAGTTAGTTATGTAATGGTAATGAAGTTAAAGGTTCCTAAGTCTCTAGTGCATTGTTTAATGGTTAAGTGAGAAATTAAAGCAATACTTGGTTTTATGACATCAAAAGATATATACAAGATCGATAATTCCTAAATCAGGCATTTGAGATTGACAATAGGACTTTGCAAGGATTGGCTATAGGTTTCTTTCTCAATAGAGATGCTTTATACAAAAAAAGTTTCGATCAAACTTTATTGCATATGTAGATTCAAAAGAAGCTCAAACTACCCTATAAGATATCAATGATGGTATTGGTGGAACATACTTTGGTGGTCATATAATGGCTCGATAGATAATAAGGAAAAAATATTATTGGTTAACTTTGAAAAAAGACTGCATCTAGTATGTGCGAAAGTACTGTAAGTAACAAATTTATATGGATAAAATATAAGTGCTACCTATTCCTTTGCATGTTGAACACATTATGACCTGTTTTAGTATAAGGATTTAATGTCATCATATCTATTACTCCTAAAACTTCTAATGGCCATAGATTCATCTTGGTGTTAATTAATTACATCAGAAAATTTATTGAACTTGGCTCATTCGAGAATGTGACAAGGTCAGTAGTTTATAGTTTTGTCAAGAAAGATATCAATTGCAAATATGGTTTACCTAATGTATAATTCTTGATAATGCTAAAAACTTGAGCAGTAAATAAATGAAAAATATATGTGTTCCATTCAATGTCAAACATCATAATTAGGTAACTTACTTACCACAAATGAATGGTGCAGTAAAGGCAGCTAATAAAAATATTAAAAAGATAATTCAAAAAATCTTTGTGACTTATAAAGATTAGCTTGAGATGTTGCCATTTGCCTTGCATATATATCACACATTCGTTTGAACTTCTATTGGGGAAACTTCATATTCTTTGATATATGGAATGGAAGCTATCTTACTTATTGAAATAAAGATATCTTTATTAAGAGTGTTCATGGAATCCAAATTAGAAAAAGTAAAATAGATTAGAGTCTAATACAAAGAATTAAATATGATTGATGAAATAAAGGAAATTTGTTATGACCAGTTATATCGAGCTCGCTTGGAAAGAGCATATAATAAAAAAATGCACCCATGATTATTTCAAAAAGGTGTTTTGGTGTTAAAAAGAGAAGAAGACTTTTTGAAACCTTTTTAAATGAAGTAATCATTCATCGAGAAAACTAAGGGATAAACATACTTGCAAAATGTGTTACTTTTCTGCATATTCAAGTCATAAGACAAATTATGAGCAAGCACCTACATAATAAAAGTGTTAAAAAAAACTAGTTGAAACGAATTATTGGAAGGTTGATTACGCACTAAAGGCATGGGTTTTTCCTAACCTGTATCTTTTTCGGCCTAAGCAAATCCCCCATCACTCATTAGGATGCTCATGATATCAAAATCCCAACCTTGAGGATATCTCAATCTACACTAGGTCATTCAAACGAACACTAAGTTGCAAGATACATTTATTATGAAAAAGTTTTACAGATTTTCAAAGTCTATCTAGAAGATTCCAAATTCAAGAAAGAGATACAAGATACAAGAAGCATGCATCTGTGCATATTAGATGAATGGCGTGCACTATCATTTTTGGTAAAGCCATACCTATAAATACTCCTTCCATTAAAAGGAGGAAGGATCGAGTTTTCTAGGGAAACCTAGATTTTAAAGATTGTTTTGGAGCTGTTTTTCTTGTAGATGAAATTTTAGAAAGAGAGGAGTGTTTTTAGAGAGAAGTTTTCTAAAAGAATCACTTTCTTTCTTTGAGAGCAAAACTCTTTCATTTTAGCAATGAATTTGATAGTAGTTGAGTATGTGAAAGTTTTTTTTTTCTAGAAAGATTGTGAAATGGTTGCTACATTGTGCCAGCAGTTAAACCTAGTTATCCTACAATCTTTCTTCTTGTAATAAATTCCATCATATATGAAATCTGGATTTTTTTTCATCCTTGTTTGATACTTCTTTTATACTTTTTTCAATATTATTTTGCTTTCTAAATGTTTTCTTACTGTAATGAGTTGCTTTCTTTATCATTCACACTATGTGCCATCCTTTCTATATAAAGGAATTTCAGAACGATATGTGCATGGGAGTCTTTCCTCATATAAAGTTCTAATAAAACCATTTTATTTTGAAGAAATGGAAATTTTCTGGGTGGTTCTCCTTGATCCTCACCCAAAATGCATCATTTTAAGTGCTCTTTAATAACTTTAAGAAAACAAGATTTTTTCTTTGTATTTCTTTCAAGATTCAAAAGCTAAGTGAAAACCAACCTTTTGGGCCTTAAACAAAACTAGTTTCAGAAACTACGTTTCTATCATTCATGTAATCTTTAAAAAGGATTTCTCTCTTTAATTATGTGTTACTTTAAATGAGAACCAAGTTAGAATCTTTGTCATCACACGATAGAATATCTTTCATTTAATTAGTATAAATTTTGGATGCTTGTGAGGATGCTAATCCTTCCTCACACGTGACTGACTCGCGAACCTAGTTTTTCTCAATAAAGTTTAAGCAGTGCTAAAACTTTTCTTTTGCCTTTCTTTGGGTTTTTTTGCGAAAAAGAGATTTCATGAATAAGTTAAAGTATTTTCGATGACCAATCACACCATAAAAAAGATTGATGGTGTTTCTTATTTTTCTTGATTTTGATTAAAAAGTTAGCCAAAGTGAATTTCAAGATTCATCATTTTTTAACCAAACTAACCAAAAGAAAAGAGACAATTTCATGCATTTCTCATTTTCGGGGATGGAGTGCTCGGCTTCGCCATTGGGTCTCCCTATGACTGTGCTTGTACAATTTTTTTTTAACTTCATTGATCTTGCAGTCGGGATGCAAGCCTTCCGTTATATGTTGGGGCATCATTTTTTAAAACTATTAAGAACCTAACTTCATGTTTAAAAGGTGTTAAGTGAACATTTCATTGATTGTCTAGCTTTTTCATCTTCATTATATCCTTATTCTCATTTCTATATTGCAGCAGATGCAAGCCTACCTTTAATTGTTACATAAGAAACAAACCACACTTCCCTTAAATCACAATGCACACAAGATAGTTTTTGATAGACCCATATTTCTTTGTGAGTGTTGTGCATAATTAGATAGACATTAAATAGTGAGTAATAATGATTTAGTTGGTATACATAGTAAGTTGTTTAGCTTGCATAATCACTTAGATATAAGGTGTAGTTAACTACGCATTGGACAATGAACAATGGTGATTTAGTTGATGTGCATCATAAAGTTTATAGCTTGCACAGTGACTTATATGTTAAGCATAGTTAAGTAAGTATTATTGGTTAGATAATGACATTTGTATGAAGAATACTTGCTTAGATGTTATCTAATGAGCCATTGTTTTTGTATAATTTTATAGCTTTTACTTGGATAATCATAATACTACTTGAAAATGCATACAATTCGTTTTATCTTGAAGAAAATTCATTGAGGCCTTTGAAAGGTCAAACCTTACTAGATATCCATGGATTTCAACATGATGTCCATCATGATTTACGATTTGTTGAGTAAGAAAAAGGAAACACAAAACCTTTAAAAATCTTAGTTTGTTACCTTTGGTAGATGATGTCTAGCTTCATGATAGAGCTTAGGTATTTTGAGTGACTAGGTAACCTTGGTCCACTAGATGCTGCATCCCATATGAGTTCAGTCCCAAAAAAAGGCTTCCACAACAAAAAATATGTAAGTTATTTTTTTTTTAATAAAAAAGAAAAACTGTTATAAAACTAGTATGGTTTATACACTAACAATTTACTAATAGTGAAAGATGGTGTTGCCTTGCTTGTAAGGGTAATTGTCGAGTATTTGTGTTACATAACTATGCTCATGGAAGGCCTTGAAATGGATTTTGTTGAGTGAAACATTGAATGAATCAAAAAATCAATCCCAATAGCAATTTTCACTAATTGAAAGGATGTTTAATATTATGTTTGTATTTTAAATTAGAGTTGTAATTTTTGCCCAAAGATAATGTCAATATTCCTCTTCTTATATGATTAGCTCTAAGTATACAGTAACTAGATGATTCTGTTTTTACTAATCTGTACATAGAAACACAAAGTCAATGTTTCTTTTCTTGCATGGTAAATATGGAAGCATCAATTATGATAAAAGTTGCAATAACACTATTGTATACAGTTATTAAAAATCCCATTTCACTTTGTGATCCCATTAAATCATTGTTAATAACATTAATGTACTATGATGGGCAATTAAATCAATATGACACAAAATACAACTAAGGTTAATTCATGCAAGGTCATTTACCAAGTGCTGTCATGGCACGTGGGTAAGGTAGTAAACCAATGTCAAACTTGTGACAAGTGCATGCAAGGTAATTAAAATGAACTATAGCCTTTCTACCATGGTGGTTCACCAAAAAAATTGTTTTAGTCCACTAAAAGTGTCATTTAAAGTGAAATAACTTACCTTTCTTGGAATACTAAATGTATCCATTTTATCAACTATGTTTAGTTGCCCTTGGTATTTTCTTAATGATAATGAAACCATCGCTGCATCAAATCTTTTATAAAATCTGAAAGGCTTGTCATGGGCAACTCATATGCAAATTTGAGGTACAAATTGAAACTTTCAGCTGTATTAGTAATCATGATTTGATACCTTATTCTAAGACCATGCACATGTGATCATTTCTAAAGTTTTTCTTTCATTATATATAAATAAAAAATGGGTATAATTTTTCCAACTCAAATATAAATTACCTAAATTCACTAAATCAATAAGATCTAGCAACTTTATAGAAAAGTTTGGACACATCATCCTTTTATACCTGTTTTGCACATTTTGTGCCATGTGTGACGCGCATAATCCATAGCTAGCATTAGGGAATATTGTAGCCAATGCAGTGGCCATGTTTGGGTTTTCATCAGATATGAAAACTAATTCCTCGATAGTACTAGTCATATTTCTCAATTGATTCAAGACCACTGTTAAGAACTAACATTCCCAAAATTTTTACATCTAAAATTTATAAGGTATTTTTGTTTGTTACCATCTTTATAAACAATGGAAAACATTATACCGTTAAATCTCCCTTTCAAATGAGAACCATCAATAATAATGATGGGCTAAATAACTGTATGAAATCCTTTACGTGATTGACCTATTGCTATGAGGTACCTAAAACAACCACTTTCATTAGTTTTGATTTCAGTAATTATACTTAGATTATTCTTTTCCAACATCTAGTGATAAAAAGGAAGTTATTGATATGATTCGATTGAATCCTAGAATATCAAACCTAAAGCATGCTTTTTGCCTTCCACGCATGTCTTTCTATATAGTATATGAATTCTATACATCTTTTTAATGTGACTAACTATATCTTTTGGTTTAATGATGCAACCATTTTTTTACTTCCTTGATAATCACTGCACTAGTTTACCTGTGCCTTCTATGAACTTCCTCTAATGTGCATGTGTGCTTTATATCACGTCTTCTTATTTGGAAGAACTCTCTCTTTTATGCTCTAACTACTCATACTTTTCATTGACATGCAAATTCTCTACAAACCACTACAAACGTTGACTTGTTAGACTTCATTACCCTAAACTCAAAAATTTCCGACAACATATAGAAACCAAGTGCACTTTTAACTTTTTTTTTTTTTGCTTGGAATGAATTTATCTCTACTTATAGTGTGTGTACCATTAACAATTTTTGTGGGACATACCTTATCGATGGAATAATTTTCTATTCCTAGGATAGGAATATATATTTGAACTTCATTTGTGCATCCTCATTATTGCCAATATTGTCATCACAATGATGTAATGGCCTAGCATAGTTGAAATTGGATATTTGAACAAAAGTAGGCTTCTTTCCAATTTATACACTAGTGTTTTGCAGTGATTCCTCTTCATGTTGGCTAATATGAGTTACTACCACCTCATCATAAAGTTTTTTGAATTCTACGTCATGAACATTCATGTCATCATATTAAATTTATACTGAAAAGGTGGGCATGCCTCATTGATGTTAGTACGAGAAATGAGTTAATTAGCCCTTGTTAGCACTACATCATCAATATTGTCAATGAATCAATGGCCTCTATATGCATCTTGCTTTATGTTCTTCGACAAGAATATGTAAATGGCCATCAAGAAATTACCGTCCAGCGATAAGAATTTGACATCATTATCGATTGACACACTTATCTATAGTTTATTGTCATCAACTCTAAGTAAGGTGTGCAACTCAGTGTTATAAGCTGCACATGTGTCGCTCATGATCGATTTAACATGTTCAATCGATTGATTGTATGTGTAACCCTTCCGAACCATTACTCTTATGTTTTTCACTTTTTTTTTTTGATATACTAATAATTTGAGTCATTGTTAATCTATTTTTCCTTAAAAGATATCATTACTCGAATCCATCCTACATTATAAACAAGGTACTTCAAAATTCACATAGTGGTAGCTATATGAAATGATGTTGTTTGAAAGTAATAAGTTGCTATGAAAATAGATAGCACATAATTATATAGTAATAAGTCATTATAATTTGTATTAGATCATTATCACTAATTTATCAACCTTAATGGTAACATGTTATAGTAATTCGCTAAAATTAAAAATATAGGCATGTAATTAAGGATTTATATATTGAAGTATAATCTTTTTTCACACTCATTAAATAATAATTCACTATCATCAACAATAATACACTACAGTTACAATAATGCAATACGTAACATAATCCCTATACGACTAGACATCCAACATAACGTGCACTTGAATATACATGCAACTACATAATGCAATTGTAATTGACTCGATATCACCAATTGATGCTAAAACCTTAAAATAACCATTTATGTCGCGTAGGTTCAACGTGGAACCCAAACCTCCTTAAAAAACACACACCTCAGCCACTCATTTCACTTAAATTCATATCGTGCTTAAAAAAATGTTTAGACAAATTGGGTTTGACTGCTAAAATTGTTATACACCATAATACATACCATAACCACACACCAGAGCCACATAAGTAACCATTCTTGGTTAATTTCATTAGGATCCACCCTCATAACTCATCAAAATTTTCAATGAGTATGTGGTTACATAGATAATGCAAAAGGGAAACTCAACAAAAAAAATAAATAAATAAACAAAAACTCACTTATTTAACATGGTTGTGAGACTACTTTAATACTTATTGAGATTAAATGTACATATGATATTACAAAACTAACCTACATTACTAATTTATGTTTCTTTAGCACTTTTTGAATAGTTTTGAACCAAGTTACCCTTAATGAAAAGTGACAATTACATTTCTTCCCATTAAAGAGAATAGCAAAAGTCAAACCTAAAATTTTGTCCTCATTCTCTCACAGTGTCTTCGTCTCTCTTCGCGCCTCTTGCAATATCTTTCACTGGATTTAAGTGATTTTGTATTTGTTTTTATAAATTGATTATCTAAAAATATCGAGGAACTATCGAAGGTATTAGAAATCTATAAAGATATGTTTTAAAATGATTATTTTGGCATGAAGTTTAGATTTTTTGCATTTTAGATACCCACGGACCAAATTTTCTTATGATGTTTATTTCTTCATTTTTTTGGCATGTTTAATTTTATTTTTATAAATGAAAGCTTGATTAAATGTTTTAAATGTTTTTGTTGTGTTTTATATGATTTAAGTTGTTGGTTTATGAATCTCTAATGATTGGGTATATTAACGTGTATTATTTTTATGTTTCTTTCGATACTTCGAAGCCGATTAATTTTTTTGAGAACATTGATATGCATGAACTACGTTTTACTCTTTAATTTATGGTGCTTGAGCTCAAATTTCGCAAATGTTGCTAACTTGGGTTTAAGTCATATGAATCTTAACATGTTATTAAAAATCGTAATAACTTTTAGGAAATCGTTTCTTTTTTCATAAATTCGTACTTATGCTTTTTTTAGTATTGATTTTTTCATTTCATGACAACATGTCAGGTTTCATATTAAGTTTTATACTTTCATATCAATATTTTAAGTTTTCGTGTCAATTTTTTTTTTTAATTTCGTATCAATATTTTATGAATCTTTAATACATTCATTCATTATTTATTTATTTTTACTGTATAGATTGATGTTACTAAGAAATATTTAATTCCTAAAGAGAATTGAAAGCTTTCAGCCAAAATATTGAAGTACTACGATACTAATGTTATATCAATATAAAACGTGTTTTGAATGACTCGCAAAGGCAGAAGTTTAATGCCATTTCCCTTAGTCACTTCTTGGAAGTAAATGAGGATTTCATATTTTTTGGCTTAGTCGTCCATAATTTAGTATTTCGACAAATTAAGCAACCTAATGATGAAGAAATATGGTTTCGATTTGGAAAGCACGAAGTACGTTTTGGTAAGGAAGAGTTTTGTTTAATTATCGGGTTGATATTTGGAGAGTTACTAGACACAAATTTGAATGCACCAAGTTTGGTATCCACGTTAAGTATTTTGATGGGAAGAACAAGGTTATACCACTAGTTCTATTGAATCAAAAGTACTTGAAGGAGAATTTGATGAAAATTTTGATGATGCAGTGAAGCTTGCATTGATTTACTTACTTAATACCTTCATCAAAGGCCGTGATGAGCGGCAACATGTCCTCTAGTGACATTTCCACCTTGTTGATAACTTAGAAGCATTCAACAACTTTCCATGGGGTACCTTGGTGCACTGCAACTCATTGATGTATTTTAAAAATGCTATAACCATTGAAAATACTCAACATAGGGAATTATAATACAACATATTTAGTTTTGTATGGGCACTACAGGTAATTAAACTTGTTAGTATCTACTTTTATTTGTTTTTATATTTTTATTTACTCTTTCAAAACACTTTGCAACACCTAACTTATCTTTTTATTATAAGATTTTTGCATTTGAGGTGATACCTAGCATGAAGCAGCATGCCACTAGAATAGTAAGATCACTATTGCCCAGAATTTGTTGGTGAAAATTTGATCATAAGCCACATAGTGGCCACTGTAAGAAGATTTTTACAAACACGGTAAGTTTAAATTCGTGTCATTATTGATTGAATTCGTATCTAATATATTATTTCATCACATCATTCACACTATCATGACAACATTTATAAATCATTACAACAATAGTGAAGTCTTTGCATCTTTTATAAAATCATGCCAAGATTCACCATTTTCGTTCCAAGATTCAACATTATCATGCCAAAATCCACCATTCCGTGCCAAGATTCATTATTTCATGCCGGGATTCACCATTTTCGTGTCAAGTTTTACCATTTTCGTGACATCTTTTTAAGTCTAAATTCATTTCAATTTAGACTTTCGTAATACCATTTGCACATACTTAGTTATATTTTTCATAATTATAAAATTATTAATATATGAGTAATTTTATTTATAAAATTTTTATTTGAATTAATATTTGATTATTGTTTCAGATGGCAGTCAAGGTCAAACTTGAGTCGACTCCCACTAAATGTCAAGCTTCATATTACTTGGGATTTGAGGAGAGTGTATTGCCTCTGCATCTCGATGCAAGGAAACAGTATTGGGTTAATGGGCATAGCAACGCTTCGACCAGTGAAGATGAGGAGGATGATGAGAATATCATCGCTAAAAGAAGAAAAAATTCTACAAAATTGCCTGTGGCTTTATCAAAGGCATATAATATATACAAAATCTTAAAATATTTAATCAATATTAGTTATATATTAATATATATATATATATTATGTTTTTATTATTTATTTTTTTAATTGATGACTAATTAATTTGTTTGATCGATAATTAAATATAGCAATGATTTAAATACATTGCTATTTCATGACTAAGATATGAGGATGAGGATAAGGATGAGGATAGGTTGAAGATGTGGAGGAAGAAGGGAGGGAGGATGTTGGAGGAGAAAGAGATGAGAGGATACACATACATTTGAGGGAGGATGTTAGGGCAGAATGAGAGAATAAAAACTGCAGCTTTAGGTGAAGAATCCCAAGCTGAGAGATCACAAACTATGAGGGTAGAAAAAGATACTGAGATTTACCTTCGTCTCGATGCTTAGAGGCGAAGGTAAATCTTTTAGATGTGAGAATGGCGAGGAATCACATCGACCTTATGGCTGTCGTAGCCTTTATCTAACAAATACTCCAACAAGTTGTCTCTTCTGATCGAGATCCTACACGTACTGATACTGATAGATGCCAAAATGAGGTAATTTGATACTTGTTTTAGTACAAGATTATAAGTTTTATTACAAGATTATTCATTACAAAATTAACTTTTCGTTACAAGATTATATTAGAATCGTTTCAAGAATAATTCATTATAGAATTAAGTTTCTTTATAATATATTTGTTTGTTATCTTTTGTAGCGTGGTGATGATACAACTTTTCCAACACACCTTTCAGTTGGTGATGGCCAATATTCTCATGAGAATGTGAATGTAAGTGAGGTTAAGGGTGAGGAAGCGGGGGATGGAGATGCAGCCGTTAAGGCTGGAAGAGAGTAGTGGCGGGTTTAGCGACTCTTCCACCTAAGGAAGATAACGTGGTGCCAATTTTGAAGATGTGTAAGTGGTTTAGACAACTGAGAAGTCCATATGTCGACCCTACTGAACATAGACATGCTAGGTCTAATCAAATAATTGATTCAAAATTGCAGCTGGATGAAGACATATGTAATAAATACGAAGCGTTTATGAAAGAACCATCAATGTTATAATGAGTAAACTTATGCATAATTTTTTTAATATATATCATATATTTTTTTTATAAATATCATATAAATAACAAACTAACTTCTGTAATGCAGTCGCAATGTACATATTGGTTATTTTGTCAGTGCTGATTAGTTTCATACATTTGAGCTCAATGATCAACGGATCGATGATTCAATATGTCACCTTCACATTAAATCATGTCTAATTTATCTAATTTGTATGTAGATGTAACATTTTGTATTAAATATTGGGATTGATGCCTAAGTTATATATTTTGTATAAAGTATTTTGCCTCATGTCTATGTTATATGCTTTCGTATCAAGTATTATGATTAGTGTCTAAGTTATATGCTTTCGCATCAAGTATTATGATTCGTGTCTAGTTATATGCTTTCATATCAAGTATTATAATTCGTACCTAATTTTATATAATTTCGTGTGTAGTTATTCATCTTTACATTTATGTTTTTGTATCAAGTATTGTGATTCGTACTTAGATTACATCATTTCGTATCAAGTATTATGATTCATTCCTAAGTTATATAACTTTGTATCAAGTATTATGATCTCGTGTCTAGTTATTCGTCTCTACATTTATGTTTTCATGTCAAATATTGTGATTCATGCTTAGATTAGATCATTTTGTGTCAAGTTTTATGATTCGTACCTAGATTAGATCATTTCATTCTTAAGTTATATAATTTCGTATCAAGTGTTATGATTTCTGTTTATATTTAATATTTTCTGGCATCGTCACTTGATTTTCACATCACATTGATGCTTATTTGCACCTTCTAAGAAAAAGACAAAAGGAGTTTTCAAATGTATAAGTAGGATATATGTATTTACGACTCTTTATTTTATGTAAGTTTTGATAACTTTCATTGGTCTTTTCTGATTACATTATTTTTTTTCTATTGTTTGACAATTTTCTTTTTTTTAAAAATGGTTTTGTAGACCTGTTTTTTTATACATATAAGAAGTACCAAGTAGATCTAGATGCTGATAGTCCTTCAATAAACTCACAATGGGACACCCACCAATGGGACAATGATCTTTTGGAGTGTGTGTGTGAAACATTTTGTGATGGCTGCCCACCATGGCACACTGTTAATAAGGTAAAAAAAATTATCATTATTACTTTAAATAATCAATTTTAGCAATATTTCGTTTCAGAGAAATATGAGCAATTGCAACTATTAGTGTCATACCATATTAGTGGAGTGCATTGACTTGTTGTCATCATTGACCTGCAGAAATTCAGTTTGCGCATTTATGACTCGTTTCAACAACATGTACCAATAGAAGTGCGTATCCAACAGCAAAATTGTTTTAGATTCATGCTGCTTAGTTTCTTGTCGAGTGGGGGTTACTTCATCCCCAAACCTGATGTTGTAACTCCTATAATTCCATTATCATGCATATTGCATCCAAAGTTTCAAGTCCCTTAGTAAAAAATATCGTAAGTTTTAGTCATATCAATTTATTTATATTTTTACTGTTTTTAATTTTCTAACACATACTAATTGTCACACTTTTCTTTTATATATATATATATACTGGTAATTATAGCCCTTATATTATATACCATAAAGTATTTATGAGCTGGTAAGCTACTAAAGTACACTGATACTTAAATGCCAAAAATTAGTAAGTATATAACTATTTATGTATTTGCTAACTCAACTGATGAGAAAGATGACCCACCATGACAACCCATATTTTATTTTTTACACAATTATTTTGTATTCTATTTTTCAATGTATATTTCATATATAAAAAGTAATATCAAATAAAAGCAATAATCATAAAAGATGTTATGAAATTATGTTAATCTTACGTTTAAAACAAGAAAGAATGAGATAGGAGTAATCATGATAAGATTTTAACTAAAAGATATTATGAAACTAAGTCAATCTTATGTTTAAACCAAGAAGGAATGAAATAGGAATACTAATGATAAGATTTTAACTAAAAGATATTACAAAACTAAAACTAGATTCTCACGTCAAAAATAAAAAATAAATAAGATGTCATGAAATTAGACAATATGATACGATTTCTATCAAAATAATGGTACGAAATTATTGAGAATCATCATACGATTTTATCAAAAAGATATCACGATATATGAGACTTCTTACGTTAATAGGATGAGTTATTATGATACTATTTTTTAATTTTATTATGATTTTTTTAATAATAGACGATTTATGAAAAACACTCATGAAGTATGCAGTTTCAATGTTGATATTGGTATACTCTTACATGCATTACCTGTGATAATCTTAAATATATGATAAGTCAATGGTATCAAAAGATAACAAATCAACAGTTTGTTTCTCAATTATACAACAAATCAACAATAATAAATATATTATATATCATAAGTCAATGATATTTTTATCAATTAAAGATAAATAAGGGGTAACAGTGCAAGTCTGTGAGTTATGTCCAACCACACCATAATCGCAATATTTACGTTGCAACTGTTCAGACACATATGCTGATCGAGAATGACTTCTTTGATCATGATACTATGGGTTTAGACATGTCAACTAGTTGTGTCCATATTGGCTACACGTAAAACATTTCTTTTGTCATGTCATTTCCCCATTAAAGGGTTTTATTTGCTTTTTTGGATGACCCGCATGCTTACCATTATTTGGCAATAATACAACAATATTTCTAACATCTTCAAACACATTCCAATTAGACTTATCACCAACTAGATAGAGTGGCTCAGTGTATACTGCTACTAAGTGCTCTTGCTTATAATAGTTAAAGCAAAAGGTTATAAAATCAATGTTACGTTCCCAGTAAAACAAAATGATGAAGTTACTAAAACAAGAATGAAAAATAAAAAAAAAATATTATCAACAAACAATAAATGTCACTTGGATGCTGCTAATGCATATGCACATGGGAAGAGATCAATATGAAACTCCCTACAAATGCAAGTACATTTCATGAAGTTAACAACCACCTATTTACCATTGTGCCTAACTATAAAAAAAATTCCAATTAATGTTAGAAGCCGTCATCTATAATGAAACTTTTTATCTTTCATTTATTAAAAAGTAGACCCATTCAGTTAATTGTGCTCTTTAAATCTTAACTTTCTCGTGTTCGTCATAGAATCAATATTGCATCATATCTCTAATAAATTCTAATAGAGCCATAACGAGTAACTTGCGGGCAAATTGAAGACATGAATTCAAGCTTTCAGCAATATTAGTGGTAATGAGTTGGTATCATCTTCGAGGGCAATACACATGTGACCATTTCCTCAGATCTTCTTTCATGATATATTCAAATGCTTGAGGGTGATTAGCTTGCAATTCAGTCATCAATTGACTAAATTCAGACTCTCGATATGCCCTTGCTGCACTATAGAATATCTTGGATATTTTTTCTCTCTTGAATTTATTCTTTATATTTTGGGCCATATGCCAAGAACATAACCCATGACAAGAATCGTAGAAGACCTTTATAATAGCCTTTGCAATACTAGCATGACGATCAGATATAATAACCAAGTCATCAACATGACCAATAACCTCTTTTAGTTGCTCCAAAAACCATTCCCAAGCCTCATAGTTTTTTGAGTCACCGTAACCATATGCTAGTTGGTATATTTATTCATTTCCATCCTTCTACACCGCTACAAACATGACATCGTAGAATCTCCCTTTCAAGTGAGCGGCATCGATAGCAATTACTGGTCTAATCACTAAATGGAACCCCCTTGATGATTGTGCAAAAGCTATAAAGAAATATTTAAATCGATTAATCTTATCTTCGATGCATATGTGAGCCTTAGTTCCTACATTAGCTATTTGTAACATGTGACAATATGATGGTAATTATTGGTATGTTGCAATTAGATCACCATAAATAAGAGACAATGCATATTCTTTCGCCTTCCAAGCTTTAATATATAAAATTTGTATGTCATATAATTCTTTCATATCACTTATGATATCTTTTGGTTTAATAATTCTAATATTAGTGGATAACCACTGAGCAATAATTTCTCCAATAATGATAGAACTTGCTTGTCGATGTCGTTGATGTAGCTCCTCGATTGTGCAAGTGTGGGTCAAATCATAACGTCTAATTTGAAAGAATTCTACTTATGCAACTTTCACAGTACGAACCTTCCATGCACAATTTTCTTCTCTATAAGCAATCTCAAATATTGATTTGTTAGATCTAATGATTCTAAATTCAAAGTTCTCAGTGAATGCATAGATACCCAAAAATCGCTTCAACTCTTTCTTATTTGGGAAAAATTAATCTCTAGTAAGGGTGTCAATCAGAGTCATTAATTCTATAGTAGGAGCCAAAACAATATTGTATAATTCAGCACCCAACACACCTCTTATTAACACCAACATTTATATTGTTATGTACCTTAGGGCATGCAAGTGGCACATAAGGTAGGATTGAACGTGGCACAGAAGGTAAGTTCTCATCATTAAGCTCAACTTCTATAATAGGTTTACATTGCTCTTTTTCGATAGGTTGAGTGGGCTTAATTTTCGGGATTGGATACTTACACCTAACATCATAGTCCATCGACTCATCTAAGTCGATCTCATCAGTATTTTGAGTGTTAAGAGGAGTCTCATTATGGAATAATGATTATGTGTCCAAATTTTTATTTTGAATAATTACATGGGTTTGCACATTAGGGATTGCATCGGTAACCTTATTGCTCCCAATACAAGAATTCAACTGATTGATTCGTTTTGAATTTTTACTTTTACATACACCATGTGTGTTCTCAACATTATGTCACTCCACCTGTGAATTACATGGAGTACTATGTTATCATCATATAACATGAACTCAATATCGTCATCATTCACTAACCCAATTTTTACAGCAATTTCCTTGGATCTCATTATAGTGTGCAGTATAACATCATTGTTAGAGAAATCAATATCAATGCAAGATTTAACTAAATCCAATAACTGTGCATGTGTTAAATCCTTTCGAACAACATAACCTCGAGTTTTGATAGTCTTGCCAATATACTCAAAACTTCCTCTTGACTCAGACCACTCACCATTCCAAGTTACAATAATATGCATTCAACAATGACCATGAAAACATTTTAAAAAAGAAGCAATAGTTTTAGAAAAAAGTACAAAAGTGAAGTTCAGTAAATAAATGACGATTTAGATAAATAAGTAACGACATTATCTTATTTATGGATTTTATTAAAGAAATATCAATTGTGAATGAAGCCACAATGGTTTACAAGACGATACGAATTTGCTAACTAAGTCACGATTTAATCAAACATAGTACAATTCTTTGTCCATGTTACGAAATAAATAACAATATTATCTTATGTATAAATTTCATTAAAGAAATATCAATTGTGAATGAAGTCATGATGGTTCACGAGATGATACGAATCTGGTGACTAAGTCACGATTTAATCAAACATAGTACAATTCTTTGTCCATGTTATGAAATAAGCAACAATATTATTTTATATATCGATTTCATTAAAAAATATCAATTGTAAATGAAGTCACAATAGTTCATGAGATGATACGAATTTGGTGTCTATGTCATGATTTAATCAAATATAGCACGATCTTTTGTCCATATTATGATATGCATGATGCATCACGATTATTCTTTTCAAACACATAAAATCTTTGCAGTGTTAAGATACATTATTTTTTAAATACATACTTGTTAATCTCTTGATCCACTCGAACACTTTTTGCTTTTGAAGAACAATGTGTTACCAAAAACACAAGCTTGATTGTGAAAATCTTAGATACAACGTGAAGAGAACTAGCCAAAATTAATTGATAACTGCTTTTGATTCCTTTTCTAGCCTTTGTGTAAGTAAATTTTAGATACAAATATTAAAAAAAAATTTGAAGAAAGAGCCTAAAGACAAAGATAGAGAGAGAGAGCTCGATGAGAATGAGAGCTTGAAGAGAGAGAATACTAATATTGTTTGTATCAATTTTTTTATTTTTTAAATTTATTTATTTTTAAAGGATATTTTTATTTTTAATGTGCGTATTTTGGTTTTCACAATATATTTAAGTGTTAAAAACATAAAAATTAATAAAAATAATTTGTTTTAAAAAAAAGAGACACGAGGTACCAATTTTGACAATTTTCACAATAAAAAATTCTAAAAATTAACTCTTTCTCACACTATAAAATTTAGTATAAAGTCAGGCACAGCAAAATCGTTTTTTGTTGCTTCAATCTGTATCAAATGTTGATGATTTTCATACGAAATGGATTTAAAATAATGAAGAAAAAAGTTTCAATGCTTTGCTCATTAAAATAAAAGGAAAGGAGAAGAAGTGTAAGCAAAAAATGTGAGTGAATAAAAAAAAAACGAAAAAAAAAAAACTACTCCATTTGCAACCTCAGGTGTAACACCTCACAATAAAAAAAAAATAAAACATATAAATTAATAATTTTAAATATTTTTTAAAAAATTATTTTAAAGCAATTATGACAAATAATCTTTTCAATTTTTGCTTGCCGAGCAGCGTCAATGTCGATTTTTTGATCTCTTTTCTAAGTTCTTTGATGATCTCTGACTTCTGAAGAAAATTCTAATCCCGAAAAACTCAAGATGTAATAGAAAGGGAACACACAAAAAGAGAGTTCACCGAAGAAAGGGGGAATGCGATCGTTGAAAAAGTGAAGGTTGTGCTAAGAGGTTTTAGAAAACGGAAAGGCACATCTTGAGAATCGTTGTTGGTATTAATTGCATAAAGAAGGCAAGTTTGGCAAAGGAAAACTTAGGGCAACATTAAAATGCTGATCAGCATTTGTGCCACTCTGATATTGTACTTTGCACATATTCATTTGATTTCTAGACATAGAAGACAAACCATTTGTGCAATACTTGGGGTTTCTTATATATAATAAAATTTTTATAAATTAATAACATTGAGGTCATATGAAATTTATTAATTAAAAAAACACATTAATTGATTGATTAACAAACTTAACTAAATTCTTAGATGAAAAAGACATTCATAACTTGAGACAATAATAAAAAATTTAGATTATTATGATAAAATAAATGTAAATGATCTTTTGAATTATTCCAAAGAAAATTATGCAAATTTAAAAGTTTTAAGTTTATAAAAAAAAAAATATTGCTACTCTCACTAAAAATATTACTGATGATGAACCTGAAAATGATGTAATATCCACAAAACCTAATACGTGCAAGAAAGAATACAGCGACACCACTTCATAATTTTTTTATTTCAATTCGATAATGAACCTTAGAACTTCAACATGCAAGAATAAAAATTAAAGATGAGATCTGATTAGATTTAAACATGAAAAAAAAAAATCAAGTTACTATAAAGTCATAATTTAGTTAATTACATTTATAATATTAATAAATTATTAATTTATAATTTGAATGTATCACAAAATTATATAAGAATTGTTTAAAAAAAAACATATTATTTTATTAATCTATAGAAATTATGAATTTAATTTATTAATTCAAGTTCATCATAAAAAATTATCGTATAATAAAAATTATTAATATATGTAATATTAATTCATAGAGGTTATATTGCAATATAAATGACATTTGGGTTGAAGATTCTGAGGATTAGTTAACCCTACTTCCAAATATTAAACTGACATCCTGACAACAGCTGCATCTTGAGGAAATCCCTTCCTAACTAGCTAACAACAATTTGGTGAACCCTGCTTAACATGACAATGGCACCTGTATTTGGCACAATAAAAACCCCTGAATTTTCAAAGGGCCTCTTCACCACAGTATGAAATTGGGATTCACTAGAACAACTAAGATTAATTTAAAAGTGACCAAAATTCTAGCAACATTAAAGCTCATTTAAAAATTTAATCCACTTTAATAATAAAATTAAGATATAAATAATTACATTTTACTTCTAAATATCTCAACATATGAAGTTAAGACAAATATGTAACAAAAATTAAATAGTCAATTTATTTGAATTGAATTGAAACTTGCTTTATTTACAAAAAATTCATATTGATTCTCAATTTGAAAGCCACAAGAGCATGTATGGAGTTATGATATCATACTATAACACGACGCAATTTGAAGACAACAAGGAAGAGCTGGAATCTCTGATAAAATGGACAAGAAATTTCAATCAATTTAAGCACATACGCCCAATACACAAGAAGTCCTTTTTGTGGATTCCATTGTGGACTAAATTGATTCTCCACTTGTTAACATACCGAGGAATTCAAGCAGCTAAGGTTTTCTTCTACAGCAGCAAGCAGTCTGCAGTCCTATACATTGCAACCTGCCTCAACATGGCAAGGAAAATGTTGTCAGTACACAGATTTCATTTTTAGAGAATGGATATGACAACACAGCAATCATTAAAAGGGAAAAAAATAATAATTCAATCAGCTCTACACAGGTGCTGCAGCATACACAGGATCATGTAAAACAATGATAAGTCATATGTATTTTTTAAAACCACAACTACCAAGTACAAGAAGAATCATATATCCAAGTTCTCTTTTTGCCAAAGAGCCAAAGAATACGCATTTATGTTTAAAATGTCTATGCCAAGCCAATCATAATGTATAAAAACCCGTAAGTTACATTGAGAGATTAATTAACTTGGAAATTTGATTGGCATGGCCCAAGACAATAAAATTTATAAATGCAAACACCAGATGCTAGCATGTAGGATCTTCTCATCATCTCGTCTTCATAAAATCAATGCACCAGAGCCTACCAGGTTAAAACCAAAAGAAATGATTTTGTTATGCTTTCAGATGATAGGTAAACACGCAACTGGCATTATACTATTGTTAGTAAGATAGATAGAAAAGCTCAAGATGGAAAAAAAAAAAAAAAAAGGGAGGGGGGTGCAGGTGGTGGGGAAAGATGGGAGGAGGGGAATGCACATAGATGAGAAAAGACAAGTTACCTAAGGCATCCTACTTCAAGGCCATTGAGATCCAGATTTTAGCATATGATCATGCAAATTTCAACAGACGACCATACTCAAGAAACAATACATATGGATGTACAATCTCCCTGGATCACCACTAGCCAGACATCGATATGCCATGTCAAAGAATATGAAACGAATGTTAACCTGACAACGGATACAACAATTGTTGAAATTCAGTAGACGTAAGAAGATAGAAAGTAAAGAAATAAAAAGGAAAAGAAGTTTTTCAACAAGTAATAATCTTGACTGGTTAAGATCTTGCTCCATTGATCATTGTTTCTCTAAAGGATCTACTACAGTTGGATTAAAACACTTGTGAAGTAGCATCAAATATAATTGAGCCATTTGGAGCATTGAAAACAGAAATTTCCATCCAGATAAAAAAAGGAAAAAGAATAGAAAGTCAACAACAATGATATATGAACAACAAACTAGATGGTAACTCTACCCTCTCCAGCATGTATCTGCCTTATGTGCTCATTAGGGGCAGGTTTGCACAACAATTTCCACCCAGGAAGGCAGATATTGGTATAAGAGCTAATATACTGGGTTTGCATTCAAGAGCAGGCATATGGGTACCCAACCCAACAGGTTGTGTGTACATTTTCATTCTGTATAAGGCATTTTCTACACCTTATTCACCCAATTTTGACCACCCACCTGTGGGGGCATCTCTTTCTGTAGTTTTCTTAGTTACCCAGGTCAGTAATCACATAAACTCACTTTTTACAGAAACAACCTGGTGAGCTTACTGGCATACTAAGGATTTACAAAGGGCTCCCAGGTCAGTAATCACATAAACTCTCCTTTTACAGAAACAACCTGGTAAGCTTACTGGCATACTAAGGATTTACAGAGGGCTTACTCCGTCTTTGCGCTAGATTCTATGATGCCCACAAAGGAAACCAAACTAAACTATCCATTTTATTTTTTATAGTGAAGCTTTTATTTACAAAGTACCAAGGGGGTGCCAACCAAGTTAAATCTAGCTACAAGACAGGATCTCCAACAATAGTCAAGAATTGTGAGGACCATTTTTCATAACCATCAAGACTACGTACACTAGAACAAAATTTGTTGACTGTCTCCTCATCTCTATTACAAAGAAAGCATCTTTTACTAAAATCTTCCGCCTCCTCTTAAGGTTGTCAACAATAAGGATCTTACCCCACATTGTTCTCAACAAAAAAGAAACCTTATTAGTTTTGTCTATTTCAGAAGATGGTATGTATTTAATTTATGGGCTTTTGTTTTATTTGAGGGTTGAAGTATAAGTTTGGTCTGAGTCATTGGGTACCTAGAGGGAAAGTGGAGACAAGGATGGGGGGAGGGAAGGGTATGGGAATTGGATCCTCAAGCAAAGCCCAATTCATTGATTTCTTCAACAGAAAGGGGCATGGAACTAGAGAACCCCTAGTATCCAGGACAAGTAATAAGAAAGTCCCTTAAGGGGCATTTTTGGGTCATGGTTGACCAGAGCTCAAAGACAAGTGGAAGGAGGGAAAGCTGTCTAGAAAGGAAACGAAGGGAAAAAGAAAAGGGAATATCAGAAAAAAGTTCCTAACTTCACATGTATCTCTTCAGCGCTGGAAAAAAAAGCGAGGCCATCATTAAGCATTTAAACGAGAATGTCCCAAAGAATACTCACTTGGCCAACATCAAAATGCTATGTGAACCTCGGAAACGAGAACATTTCTTTAAGTCTATAAACAGTTAACAAGCACCAGTGCAAGCCAGATCTGCACTGCATTTATCCTTTTCTCTTTAACTCAAGAAGTCTGTTCAAAGGCAAGCTCCAGTATTTCCTTTGCCACTTATGTGCTCCTGCTCACAGCAAGATACTCCCTGAAGGAAAAAAAAAGAAAAAAGCACAGGCACTTAATTCAAAGAAAACAGAAATCATAAGGACCAAGTGAGGATAAGATTCTTTAAAATCACTGTCCGCAGTTATAAGCAACCATGTTTGAAGCAAGTGCGACAAACATATTATACATACACACACAAAAGGCCCTTCTTTTTCCAATAAAAGCACATCCACAATGACAAAATACATATGGATGCACTGGCACAATTTAACCAGAAAAATCAAACTCAAATGACAGGGACGTTCTCAGAACACATAGAACAACACGGTAGGGCAACAAGAAACAGAGATCCTAAGATTTCATCTACAACAATAATGTCCTTTGCATTTCAGGCATTGTATCCAGGCAGCTCACCTTTGATGTGGAAGCATAAGACTAATTCTTCCGTTAACAACATCCAGAAAATAATGTTACAGAGGGTGAAAAAGAGATCATGGAGGAGATATTGCAGAACACATAACTACATTCAACTCCACCTACAGGAAGATTATAAAGGATCTTTCAACACTCTGAAAACCATCTTAACTTAAAAACAACCCATTACCATGAAATGGAATGTACCATCAGAAAATCCAACTACAAGGCCATAAGTTTAAGAATACGTATATTCTCACAATCACAAAAAAGCTCTTAATAGAATCCTTTTTCCCCATGATGAAAATAGATTTTGTTTAAACTCTGTCCTCGAATTTCGAATTTCCTAGAAGCCATTCAGTTAAATAAAATATAAAGTTTTCAAACCAAAAAAAAGGTAGGAGATATTTAAGTTTCAATTCTAGTAACTAGGCTTCCTTAATATAATGCATTAATATCTGATAAAAAAAGGATAACGCATTAGTATGTTACCAACATCAAGCAAGGTTACAAACATCTCTAAATATATGTATACATCTCACCAAAGAGAGAAGAAAAATAAAACAAAAGTAAGTCCTAGCAAACCAGAAAACAGCATAAATAGGTTAAGGCAAGAACATCATCAGAATCTTTTTCTTTTTATTTATTCTTATAGAAGAATCACCAAAATCATTACTAAAACCGTGGAGTGCAGAAGCTGAAAAAGGGAATCAAATTGGCAGTAGAAGATAAAAACGCAACCTAACTAAGAGAGAAAGAAAAGGTGCAAATCATAAAAGAAAATATGCATAAGTAAGAATTTCAATTTCTCAGAATTCTATCATAGATTGTCAATTATACAACATATATGAGTATAATAATGATACATGAAGAAGGGGAAACAAGAAACTGAGGATGGACCTCTTAATCAAATTACATAGACTATGATCAACCATCTCATTTGATAATGGGATATTAATCACTTACAATTTCAAGATTCCATGGATCCTCTGCTCTGCTTCTAAAATACAGTCCAAAAAAACAGGCTTCCCATTATCATTGCGGTGAGCACCTTTAATGGTCAACTTAAAGAGAAGATGAATATCCACAGGTATGACCTTTCTCTAAAGAAGTCTTTTGTAATGCAACAAAAAAGTCCACCTAGCAGTGTCCAATTTTAGATACTCATGGAAGATATATCAGGATCTAGTCATAGCCTGTCAACCATCCACTAATGCAGAGTCGTATTATCAGCCTATGCATAGGCATCGTAAATCGTATCAGCCCAATCAACTGAATTTTACTTACAGAGGAGAATATTAATCAAACCCCATCTTGAAGGATGGAGGTGCTTGTAACAAGTCAATGTCTTTAGTAAGGTATTCCAACTTTCAGCATGTAACGAAAGAATCACTGCAAAATTAATAATGTAATATCCGAGCTACACGAATTTTAGATCGAACTTTCTTTGCTTCTCTCTTCAATCCCGAATAAAATAGACCATCAATCACAGCACGTTGCGCAGACTTCAATATTTTCATGCCACTTCTCAAACAAGACAACAAGAGCTTGGATGCAGAACGGTATCTTCTGGCCTTACAAAGATTATGCACCAGGGAAGAGTATGTAAATGAATCCTTCATCTCCATTAATTCAAACAATTTCAATGCACTATCAATTTGACCAGCTTTACCCAATCTATCAATAAAACAATTGTGGGCAACCAATGTTGTATCAAAGCCCATCATATTCATATATTTCAAGTGACGTAGGGCCCCCTCAAAATTACCTGTCTTGCATAATCCATCAATCATTATCGTGTGGGTATATTTGTCACATCGCAAGCCCTTCCTTTCTATCTCATCCAACAACTTATAGGCAGCTTCCAGCTTACCTTCTTTAAAATACAAATTAATTACAGTGTTATATGACACAAGATCAAGCCCTACACCACTTCTCACCATCTCCTCCATGTAATAATTCGCCTCGTTTATCCTACCTATTTTAAGTAATGCAGCAATGACCGTAGTGTAGGCGAAGCCATCAAATGTGCACCCTTTACTTTTCATCTCTGAGAATATCTCAAGGCCTTGTTCATATTTCCTGGACCTAAAACAGCATTTCATAACTGTTGTATAGGTTACTGCATTTGTTACGTGACCAGACTCCTCAAGCTCCCTAAGGATCTTCCTTGCTGTCCCCAGTCTGCCCGCCTTACACATCCCATTAATAAGAATATTATATGTCACTATTTGTGGAACAAATCCATGACGCTGCAAATTCCTAAATAACCTAAAGGCATTATTTACATAGTCATTTTTGCAAAGACCATCTATCACGATGTTAAATGTAACTGGACAAGGAGAAAGTTCACTGAGTATAATATCACAAAAAACTCTGTTCGCTTCATCAGGCTTTCCTAATTTAAAGAAACAATGCATCAATGTATTATAACTCCATAAATCAGGAAGTACACCTGACTGAAGCATTTCTTCAAACAGATCAAGTGATTGTGACAACAAACAGTTTCTGCTGGCACCGGCAATTAAAGAATTGTATGTAATAACATCTGGGCTAATCCCAGCTTCTCTCATTCTATGAAGGACAGAATAAGCTGCATCAAAACTGACAAATCGGCAATATGCATCAACGAGTGTATTGTAAGTTACCACATCAGGGAGTACACCCAATCTTATACCATCAATTAAAATGGCTTCAGCTCTCTCTAATTGTTGGGCTTTACAGAAAGAAGCAATGGATATGTTCAATAACCTAGTGGATAACCTTCCAACCATTATTTACATCAACCCGTATGCACATAAGCAACAGTGGCACTGAACCTGTGGATAGAATGAAACAACAATATTATAATCCACTGAAAATTGACTTTAGACCATTAAACTAGTGATATGTTCCGATAACCATACTCCTGTGACTATAAATCATTATGGATTTCCCTATAGCAAATGTACAGCAAGTAATTCTCACTCGATGTTACTCCGCATAAAGTTCAAAAATCAAAGCCATCAAGAAAGTCATAGATTACTAATTGCAATCTGAAAACGAAATTAAATACTCAATCAGTTCGGTGCTTCAAAACCTACAAGCCAAGAAAAGAAGAAGACTGTGATCCTCATTCAAAAAACTACCTATGTAACCATAGTAGAACTTGTAAAGGCCTTCTTCCATAGAACTAAAAGGGCAGTAATAACAGAAGACGGATTTGATTAATGAGTTTCAATGGTAAGTGCAAAAATATTCTAAAAGAACAAGCCTAAAGTCGCAACCAGTGACAAATCTAAAAAGAAGTGTAATTCAAACGGAAAAATGGCTGAGATAAAACAGTGATGAATCTAATAAACAGAGAGCTTAAGACAAGAAATGTACCCGCTTGGTTTACAAGCTGCTCTGATTACTCTAGCTATAGGACTTCCTCTGCCCAAGATATCAGGTACTAAGAGGGGACTAACCAATGTGACAGAGACTGAAGTAGAAGCTACCAGTATGGCTTCGATGAATGCAGCCAAGTTAAAGAAAATACGGATAGCCGGTGATTGGTACTTGTGTGTTAGGGTTGGGTGACCTGAGAAGCAGCCACAAGAAGTTGAGAGAGACAACAAAGAGAACGGAAAACAAACAGAAAAACATATTAAGGAAAATGAAATATGAGGAAATTAAAATATTTATTTGAGTATTTCTTAATGAAATTATTTGTCAATTAAAATTTATTATTAACTGATTTTCTGAAATATTATTGTTTTTCTTTAAAAAATATTAATGTTACAGACTTTAGGCTTTCCTATATAATAAAAACATCAAATAAATTTAAAAGTTAATATTGAAATAAAGTATATGTATTTACATTTTTTAATTAAGTTTATATAATTTTTAAAATTAATTTTACATATAAATTTTTAATTTTCAAAATTAAAATTTATTTTTAATTTTTTAAAAATTATTTAAATTAAATATCTTATATTATGAATTTTGAATTAAAATTTGTGATTGCATTTTGAATATTTTTTTTACATTTAAAAAATTTAAATTTAAATTATTTTAAAATTTCTATTTAAATATTCCTTTAAAATAATTTAAATAAAATTAATATTTTATAAAATCATAAAAATTTAATAATATAAAATTTATTTTGATCTTTATCTTAAGCTAAAACCACTTCTCTTTTCATTTTATATGTAAAATTAGTTTAAAAAATTACAAAAATTTAATTAAAAAATTATAAATAATATAAAAATTATTTGATATTTTCCCTAAATTAAAACCTATATATTTCATTATAAAGCACTTTTCTTTCCTTAATTTTTTGTAAATAAGAATATTTTATGAAAATAATATTAAGTTTATAAGCAATCAAATTAAATCAATAATTTTTTATAAAAAAGTAAGTGAGCTTTTTACCACTTGTTTCATAAATTAAAGATAAATTTGTGATGAATTATGAATGTAAAGGTCACGTTGAAGGTTAAGTGAGTTTTTCATATTAAATAATATGTTTAGGATTTACCTGTGGAAGATATACCTAACAATAATTTTACCTTTGTTAAATAATGAGACATATAAAGCAATTGAAGTTATCATGCTTAATAAGAACAGGACCTTCTTTTTGTGAGGTCAAATTTTTTTAAATTAGGTAAAATTTTTATTTCTAAAAACTATTTAAATAATATTTATTTTTAAAATAATATAATTTTTTAAAATAAAAATGACATATATTTTTAATAGAAATTAAAATAATAAAAAAGTATCTAAAACTTTGGATCATATCTTGTATGTCTATTGAACTTTGATGATTAAAAAGCAATAAATATAATTTTTAATATTTTAATTTGGATCAAAATATTGAATTTTATTAAATTTTAAAAACAAAAATTCAAATCAAAGATTTTGCATTAGAAATTTAGATTTGAATTTTTTCATAGATATTAAACAAAAAAAAACCTCAAACTATCATCACAAAAAAATTTAAACTTTTTTCTTAGTTATTTCAAATTGAGGAATAAACTCGAAATATAACGTAAAATTTATTTAACTTCTTAAAAATATTGTAATCATAAAAATACTCTTAATTTTTATATTCATTTAAATTTAGATTAATTTAAATCAAATTGATATAGTAGAGTTTAATTTATCACTTTTTAAAAAAAATTATACACACAAATAAGATTGGGAGACATAAACGACCTAATAAAATTTATCACTTTTTGAACGTTAAAATTTGACTTGACACATATGATATAATTTAAAATTTTAAGTAATATTTATCTTTCAAAATCTATGATCAGTAAAAGGCCCAAAACTAACTACGATAAAGAATAACTTAAGATCACTCTCCTATTCTTTTCATGCCCAATCCCTATAAAGCTAGGAAGTTTAATCCATGGTATTGAAGTCAACATAAAAAGACAAGTCACAACTTGAGCCTTAATGCACTATTAACTACTTTGCATCTTATGATTCATGGGCAACAGTAACCCAATATGAGTGACTAGAAGAAAATACTAAAATATAATCAGAAGTTGGCAACACAAAGTAATCATGCCTAGTTAAGGGTCATATAAAACAAAAGTAAAATGGAAAAAAGGGGATACTAACAAGACATATAGGAAAAATCTCAAATAAAACAATTCTTTAGCATTGTGTATGAGGATTACAGACAAAAGGTCTTTTACCATCTCTTTTATTGATTATCACCCTATATAAAGCTAATAACCAATTCATAATGCAACCTTCTAGCATTCTTAATCCTAAGGTATCACCACGCAATAACTTATCTGAACTAAGCGTACAACCTCCACTTGCAAATCCACCACAGGGAACGAAAATGTCTAACCCATATGAGACTGATGAATGAGATATGAGGGTTTTTGCAAATCTTAAGCAGTTTACACATAAGCAAGAGCAAATACGACAGCTATATGAAGCCATGCAAAATATGGCGGTAAATAACTCAATGTATAAGATTATCAAGGCTTGAATCATCTTGTAGAAGTGCAGGGGGTGAAAATTTTTAGCTAAGGAAACTCTTAATCCCCTTAAGTATATGGTGCTTCTAGCAAGGTGCTAGCAAATTTATGCCATAAAGTAGATAAAATGATAATGGGAAGTTTTGGCCCTAGCTAAGAAAACCAAGAAAAAGGTAAATTGGGTATTTAAACTTTTCTTACTTACTTAGGAAGCTAGTTTCTATATTAATCATAGGTACATAACTAATATAAGCAATGCTAAGATTAAAAAGAGTAAGGAAAGAGAAAGCAATATAATGATTTTTATGTGGTTTAGCTCTGCTTGCTTACATTTGTCACTAGAGGTTTTCAACCAAGAGAACCTTAAAATGATCTTAAAAAAATTTTATTGGCATTTTTTAAAAAATTAAAAATTAAAATTATTACATATCCTTGTTATAATATGATTAGACATCAAAATTTGTTTATTTTTTAAAATTATTTAATATATATAAGAAATAAACAAATTTATAACTTGGCTGGTATTTTAAAACCAAAGATTTAGATTAGGGAAATGGTTGTGCATAAGGAAAGATTAACATATCTATAATGCTCGCGGATTAGTACCTTAATTTTGTTCATGGTTATTTCTCAATTTTGTAACTCATTTGATATTTAAGATTAATTTTAAAACATATGTTTTTAAAACCCTACTACAAATGTAGTCTTTAATAAGAGTTAAAAATAGTTTTTTAACAATAGTTCTTTAAGTGTCGTCTACATTCATGCCATTAAAATAGATAAGTTTTTCATGACAGTTTTTAACTATCATTAAAAAGAGAACCTTTAATGATATTGAGCCTTTAATTAATTATCTGATTAATATTTAATTAAATAAACAACATGTAACTAATATCTAATCGATTAATTAAAATCTATTGAATTAAATTTACATCTACTGAATTAATTGACATCCAATTGACATCTAAATAACAACTAATTACCTAATAAACATCTGTTTACTTAATAAATTCTAATTAATTAATTATTTATTTATTTAACATTTAATTAATAGCTAATTAAGTAAATAACATTAATTAATTACTATATAATTAATTTATCAAATAATTTCAAACTTATCATAAATTCATCAAATTAAATAAATTCATTAACATACTCAATCTTACGTAACGTATCCATTCAAGCATATCTAAATGGTTCTTAGATATCCAAATACTTGTAAAACATCCCCCAAGTCACTCTAAATCAAGCATATATAAAGATTAATTCTATGTTTCATCCTTAAACTCAAGCCAAATTGAATAAAAGGAGAAAATAAAAGAAACTTAAATGTTAGATAGCCAAAGAAGTTAATACCAAGCTTATTGCAAAATCTTAAAGAAACACTTTCCAATCAAAGAATAAAGGGTCATAATAGAAGAGAAAAGCAAAAAGGAAAAGGATGTTTTGATTTTGGATGCACGATTGCAAATGAAGTAGCCCCATACTTAGGAACGGTTTTATCACCTGAATGTCAATTCACAATGAACTGACGTTAAAGGCTTAAGTTAAAGGGTTACCCTTTCAAATTAGTTCTCCTCAACTAGCTTTAAAGGATAACTTTTATTGTCTATTTTCATAAAACTCACAATAAAAGTTTATTTTTAATGTCTATTTTTTAGAACTGATGACAAAGTATTACAATATTTTTAATGACAGTTTTTTTATAAAACTAACATTAATTTAATATCTGTTATTCTTTTTTATAAATAATAGTGAAAGAAATTTGAATGTATATGAAAAGAAAATAAATAAAATTTTAACTTTTAGAGAACGCAAAAGTTTAAATCTTATGTCACTCTTAATTTTTAAAATCATTTTTTATGATAAAAATATAAAAATCACATTCTTGTTCACCTTTTAATCTTTAAAATATTTGTTATAATAGAAAATATAAAGTCTCACTCTTTTTCAACTTTTAATGCTTCAAATATTTTCTATATATGATGAATAATATAAAAGTTTCACACTTTTTCAATTCTTGATCTTCAATAAATATATATATATATATATATATATATGATTCATACGAATGCAATAACATGGTAATATTAAATTAAGATGTTTAATAATATTATATTAAAATATAACGCATATAATAATTTTAACATCTCATAATCTTATATACAATTAAACCATTAATTTTTAACATCTAAATTTAGATTTCAAATCGAAATTTCATAACTTCACTAATTGGGAATAAAAATGAATTTAGACTATACAAATGCAAACAAAATATTTTTATTTTTTTATAAAAATATTATTTATTAGAGTATAAAACTTCTTTTTGAAAATTTCCTCATGGTTTTGAAGCAAACAAAGCCACTCTCTTAAAAAAAAATTATTAAAAGATATGATGATTTTTTCCTTGAGGTTTTCTCATAATCTCAAAGAAAATGAAATATTTTTATTTTCAAAGCATTTTTTATAAGAGAATATGAAAATTTCTCTGGTGAGATTTTTTTTAAAATCTTAAAGAAAATAAAAATATTTTTGCTTTATTTTTTAAGCATTTTCTATGGAAGAATATGAAGATTAGTCTCTTGAGATGTTCACACAATATCAAAGAAAAAAAATAATTTTTAAAATTTTTGAAAATAATTTTTTTGTTAGAGAAAATAAAATTTTTCTCTTGAGATTTTTTCATATCATTAAAACTCAAACTATTTTATTTTACTAATTTTTTATAATAAATTTTATATTAAAGAATATGAAAGTCTCTCTCTTGAGCTTCATATTATGAGAAACTCAAATTATTTAAATTTTTTAAAATAATTTTTATATTAAAGAATATGAAAATCACTCGGTTGAGATTGCTTCATATCCTCAAAATCTTTAAAGAAAATACTTTTTATTTTTAAGATTCACAAAAATTGAAATTAAAATAATACTAAAAGCTTTAAAATTCCTAATTTTGAAGCCTTTTTTAAAGATATGATTGAAATTCAAATAAATCAAAAGAAAATAAATTCCTATTTCAAACACTCACCATCTTTCATTTCCATGAGTACTCCCGTCCATATTTTCTTTCTTTTCATTCTCTTTCTTTTTTTCTTTTTTTTACTCTCTTCTTTTACCTCGGAAGACCACACACATGCACCATTCTTCTCTTTTCCTTTTGCAACTTGCACTTCCCATATTAAAAAAACCCAAACATCCGTCAAAATATGAACTCACTAATAAAATATTAAAAGGAAACTACTAATAACCAACATTAGATAAATGATTTTCACATAAGTAGTAAAACATTATTAATAAGGCATTAACTATTAAAAACATATTTAAAAAAACACTTGCAATTGAAAAACCAAAAATCTAAGAATTCTTAATATAAATAGATCCAAAATAGTCAAAGGAGAAAATTGGATGAACATGCCTTTTAATGGGAGTCTTAATGATTATTGATAAGGAAGGGATTTAGAGAGGTATTAAGAGAAAAGAGAAAAAGGGTTAAGAGTGCGAATGATAAAGAAGAAAAGGAAGGAAGAAAATTCTTCGCTTTTTTCCCCCTTAAAATCCCTACACCTCCCAATAGTCTGTTCGAACCTTGGCTAAAGTAATTTTTTTTTTATGGCTATAAAGGCCAAAGTGATTTTTTGGTTACAAAGACCACCTTTGTGCAGTTGCTTACCATTGTATCTATGAACCTACTATCTTTATTATTATTATTGTTATTATTATTATTATTATTATTTATAAAATCCTTCATTTTAACTTGTTTACAATGTCCACTCCTCCAAGTAATGTTGTCGAGGATTTTGTTTTACTACTTTTCAAACTAAGTACATATTTGGTTATCCCTAACTAAGATTTTACAAGAACGTGATTTTTTTTACTAAGATTTTACAAGAACGTGATTTTTTTCAGCTTAAACTTAATCCTTACAAAAAAAAAAAAAAAAAGATTGAAACATTTGGTTATATCAATCTAAGATTTATAATAAGGTGAAGCCTTTCACCTTATAAACCCAATTCTCTCTCAATATAAAAATGATAAAACCAATTGATGAACCACTCTTTAAAGTAGATTTGTACAATGAAAAACAATTGCCAACTAGCTTGTTGAAAGATATGAGTGAATATATGCACTTGAGGCTTAGAGAGCAATAAAGAAAAAAGATGAATAGTACTCGACTCATGCAAGAGTTGTCGGATGAATGTTTCAAAAATCTTTCAAAAATATGGTCGTTACTCACACAATCTTGTTTTTATGAAACCCCTTGTTAAACTAATCAACTACCGTTGTTAATATCACTTCAAATAGCTGATACACATAATACTTCAAATATTAAACTAATCAACTAGTACTATCGCTACTGGATTGGTATTGTCGCTTCATATAGAAGCTAAAAAGGCAATGCCTTCAGGTGACTGATAGCGCTGCCTAGAGAACTCTCTTACACTCTTATCTTTTCGTAAATCAATGAACTCTAAACTTATTTTATATGAAAAATGATTTGCAAAGTTAAGGTTAATTGGAAAGTCATTTCAAAATGGTTTTGAAAATTTTCAATTCAAAAACATTCATCCAAAGTGCAAGGCTTGAAAAGGATGCAATACATGTGTTTGTGTGATCATTTACATCATTGAGCAACTAAGGCATTACATAGGAAAAGAGAAAACTAATAATAGGTAAGACTTAGCCTCTTCTATTTTCACTTGAATCCCATGCTTATAGACCTTGCCTTCTCACTCATGATTTTGCTCTTAAGTACTTAGATGCTATACAGTTAGTAAACATGTTAGATTAAGCACAATTGGTTCATTGTCATTTAAACTAAGTCATTTACCACTTAATGGAACCATAAGGCTAACAATCTTCTCCTTTTGATGATGATAAACACATTACGTCAAAGAGAAAGAATAAAGCAAAGTAAGACTTTACAGGGCATCTTAACATTTTTATCAAAAGCAAAATGAAATTTAAACAAGACATGTGAATATTTTGCATGAGTTTATTATTTTACCTTGCTATACTACCTCTCCTTTGTAGATACCTATTTTTGCCCTCAAAGAATTCTTCTTTAAACATAGTCCACCATGAACAAACATTTTAAGGAGGTTAAAGATTTAAGTATGCTTAAAACAATGAGTTGAGGTCAAATATAGAGTCAAATTGCAATTGAAAATTGTGGTTAAGATTTTAGGTCACGTTTGATTAAAGGTTAGGTTAAGGTTGAGGTCAAATTTTGAGCACAACATTAATGAAACATTTGAGAGCTTATTTGAAGCTCTGATTTTAAAATAAGTTTAATTTGATGTCAAGTTAAGATTTAAGGTCAAATTTGAAGCTTAAGATTTATCTCAGGATTAAGGTAAGGTTAAGATTCGATGTTAGATCTAAAGCGTAAGATTTAGCTCAAGATTGAGGTCATGTTAAAATTTAAGGTCATGTCAAGATTTGAGATCAGATTTAGAGCTTGAGATTGAGCTTAAGATTGAGGCCATGTCAAGTTGGAGTTTAGATTTAGAGTTCAAGATGGATATTAGATTTAAAGGTAGCTAGGTAGGCTCAACCTTTGAAAAAGTCTAGGAAAAGTGGTAAAGGATTTTAAGAATTTTAATGATAAGCTGAAAGATCAACTCTATGCTTAAGAAGATGACCTTGGTTTTAGGATCTTAATGTTGTCACTCGAAGTCACTCATGGTTTTTAAAAAAATTCAAAATATGGAGCTCAAGTCTTACCAAGTATGAGATTAGAAGGCCTGGGAACATGTGAATGTAGACATTTAATTTTGCTCCTAAAGAAAATTCTCTCTTAAAGCCGAGGGAATAACTAAGATTTGCTAAGTAAGGGTCTTAAATTGATCTGAGATGAAAGTTGATCTATGTCATGAGTGAGCCAAGTTTAATGTTGACCATGATCGACCTGAGATCGAGATATCTTATGTTGAAAAGTGAAGTCAAATACTGATTGGGAATGATCCAAGATCGAGCTTGACACATTTTAAAGATTGATGTGAATTGAGATCACGATGTGGATGTGGCAAGCTAGGAATAATTAATGAAATTAAAAAAAAGAAGAGAAAATATGAAAGGAAAAAATCAAAATTCCATTGATATTAAGAAAAATTACATGGTTCATTCAAAAATAATTAAAATATATATATACAAGTCAAGTTGCTAGAGTCAAAGTGATATTAAACGTAATAGAGGTGTTGACATTACAACTATTGGCTGATTTGGGATTTGGTCGATGGAGCAGGAACTTGAGCTAGTGCTTTATTTGTTTTTGGTGGAATCTCAGGTGATATGGGAACAAAAAGAGTAGGCACTTCAATTGACAATGTGATGGTAAAAGTTATAGCATCTCTCAAAGGCCCTATATTGAGTTTAAAGTAAAGTCCTCGAACTTTATCTAAAGTTTTTGATTTAAGAGTCAATAGCAACTCAAAAGTTTCTTGTGCCATATCGACATCTAAGGCCTTACTCCCTTTCTATTCAACGATGCATGTTGATCAGGTTTGCTCTACCATTTGCTGATACTTAACATCGTCTTTAATTATTTGATGCATCTTCCAATCGATATCAGATCAAGCTCGAGCGAGCTTGGTTTAAGGTTCAAGTAGTGACTTATCTTTTTTAGCCATCATTACCTTTAACTTTTCTACCTTGGCTACTAGGACTCTAACCGATCCATGACATCAATGATCGATTTGTTTTTAATGAGCTGATATCGCTTAGTCAATATGGCCATTTCATCCACCAGCTGGACAAAGGAAAAGTCGATGTCAAATCAGATTATATAAAAAATGAAAGATAAAATAAAGTGATTTAAGATTAGGAACAACAATCTCATGAAGGAAGGAAAATGAACTTTACTTAGCTAGCACAACCGACAATCTTGCCTCCTAAAATATTTGGTTCGAGTCTTAAAAATCATTCTCGATCTCTTGGGAGAACTAACTTGTGGATTTTTTCATAAGCAAATGCAACAAAGCGACTACTATCAATTGGCTTTAAGTTCTAAGTAAGGTAGAACTAGTTTGGAGCACTATAGGCCTCGAGGCATGGGAAGGGGCTAGTAAAGGCGTCGATAAATACCCTGTTCATGACATTGTTGACCAAAGGCTCGTAGCAGCATTGGTCAAGTCCTTGATCTTAGCTTTAGAGTAGTTAATGATGATTTTCCTAAGCTTTAAGGAAGATTATGGCGCGATATCAGATGTTTGCTTCTTTTACGATCGAGATTGACTATGTCATCTAAAAATGATTTAACTCTAAGATTAAGTAAACGATTTGATCTCATAGAAAAACTTTTGGTTAAACTAGCAGTAATAGAAGATGATTGTTAAGGTTGGGACCTAGCTGATCTGGTAACAACCATAGACTAGAACGCTCTAGCCTTTTGTTTAGTGCCATTTATTCGAGATATACATATCTAGGAAATAAAGTCAAATCAACATTACAAATGAAGATATAAAAACTTAAGGACATGAAAATGACCTGATGGCAGGAATGAGATCAAGGACAGATTGTCACAAAGTGGCACGGTTGATGAAGTTAGTTGGCTCAATATCGGGTTAGTAAGGATCAAGTGAAGAAGTCCTAAAAGAATCTACATCTAGCTTTTCAACTATTTCAAGTGCCAGTGTGAGATTAAAATTAGCTAAAAAATTATTTAAAAAGTTAAAACCTACATTATAGGTGGCAGTTAATTTGTCTACTGTAAGATAATACTTGATATTATGGATTCTTGTATTGTCTAACATCTTATAGTAAAAGACCCTAGATCAGTAAGACAATCCTTTCCTTGACTCATGTGATTATTAGGAACCTTCCAATATGTGAGATCTAGAAAGAGGTCATCTTAGGTTATTCCAAAGTACTTCATCTTCTAACCTTTCTTTGATGACAGTAAGCCACTGTCCAGTAGGTCTGATGACTTAGTCATGAAGGTCTAGGAGTTCTAGATTGTGCCCCTAGCCCTACCTCTATTCCTAATAAGTTTAAAGAACTTGAAGAAGAAGTTTTACAGAGATGGTTTGGACCTTTGAGTCTATGCATATTGAAAAGAAACCAAAAAGAATTCTTTAAGCATTTGGAACGAGCTGTGAATGTGAAATCCTATACCTAAAGTATGCCATTATGATGAAAGAACATAGTGATAGCCTAAAGTCACCACGAAGAGACTTCTTAAAGACACAAATGTGGCTAGACTTTTTAAACCATGGTCGTTCATTGGGGCTAGGTGCTATTAAGTGAACCTATTTTTGGGATGAAAAAAAATGACCCTAAAGTATTTTAGAGAATCTTAGGTAAGGGAGGAAGCTTTTTATTTATCCATGCTTAATAAAAAGAATCTTAAAAGTAAAAGTTTATTAGAAAAAAGGCTAAAAAAGGTTGCCAAAGAAGCATGAATATTGAAAATGCAATAGAAAGAGAGAGAGTCTCTAAAAAAGAAAAGTGAAAGAGGAAAACAAGGTGCTTAAAAAAAGAGACTATAGCAAAAGACTTGGATCAATGCATGATTGGTGATCCAACCAGCACAAGACACATGGCGACGATTATTAATGATGTCAAAGAATGGGTTAGGTAAGGCGCCAACTGATCTCACATCGAGAATAAAGTAATCCGAGTGGCAATTAATGAAAATATCATATCATTTCTTTAGCTTTCATTTTGATTAATGGATGTCGATTGATGAAGATCTCACATCGAGCTTGAAAAGTTTTGGTAACAAATTGATGTTGATTAATGATGAACGCATATCAAGTTTAAAAGAAGCTTTGAATGGTAGTGATGATTAATGCTGATCTTGCATGAGTATTAGAGAGTTTTACTAAAGATATGACTAATGTCGATATCATGTTAGTTCAAAGACTTGAAGACCCTTATGATTGGTACCAATCTCACATCGAGATTCAAAGATTATCATTTAGAATAATGGAACCATGAAGCTTCAAGAAGTTTATGGGTGGTTTTGGGAAGTGCTGAGAGATTCATATTTTATTCAAAACTAACTGGTTAACACTATGGTTTCATTCTCTAAAAAAAATTTTGAATTTTTAAAGGGCTTTGCCCTTACTTTTTTTGCTCATAAATAGGTTTATTTTTGTTAAGTAAAAGCTAGAATCACTTTCTAAGTATTCCCTAGCATTTCTCTCTCTATTTCTTAAGTTCTTGTAAAAGTCTCTAGGAAAGATCTTTTGATTTGTGTTTTTGTTAGTGGAGATACAAAATATAAATAAGATTCAAGGTATAATACTTTCAAAATCTAGTTATTTATATCATCATTCAATTGATTGAACAAAAAATCATGATAATTGTTGATTTTGCTTAAGTTTATTTCATTTTTATATATCATTTATTTTATCTCTTAATATATCCTGCAAAATCTTTGATGCATTCATAATTTCAAATTGAATTTCTATAGACAAGAATGTGATATCATTCACATTTTGAGTTTCTAAAATAAAATTGTTTTTATTTTGAGAATCAACAATTAAATAAGTTTAATTTTGAAATTCTCATATAAAATATCATAATTTTTTTTTTAGATTGTGCTATATCAATATTTAGTATGGTATGGTCTTTCTTTACAAGTTTTAGAGTTTGAGCTAAGACTGATCTCCCATTACTTGTCTATTATATATATATTGGTTGTATTATGCAATCAATATCAAATTGAAATAATTTGAGACATGAGATTATTCGGTTTAAGTGGTACTAATTCTTGTGCGCTTGTGGAAGTGCTAATCCTTCCTTACGTTTAGTTGACTCTCAATTTCAAATCTTCTAGTAAAGTAGATCATTGCTTACTTTTAAATGAAGTTTTTCTTTGTTCATTTTACTAGAAGAAAAAGAGTTTTGAAATAAAATTGGTGACCAATCATACTATAAAAAAGATTGGTGGCTTTTTGTTTTTATTTATTTAAAAAATAAAAGTTGACGAAATGAATTTCTAAAACAAAAGGAATTTTTCACATTGGGCTATGCAAGAGAGTCTAGCTATGATAATTGGCGACTCTATTGTGGATCTAGTTAGAGAGTAAAACCAAAGTTAAGTAAACTGATCTTGATTCTTCAAAAGTCCAATTTGAACTTGATCTCAATCTGTATATATTATTTATATAACCGATCTAAGATTGACAGTGTGCATTTATTTTTGTTATGTTTTTAAAAATAAAAGTTTCACACACCTCCTTCATGCATGTGCATACAACTTTGTACACAAACTCAGCCCTTTGAAGTGAATGCCCTATTTTAAGAGGGATGGAGGACACAGGCATTTGAAAGGTCACTTAACCTCTGCATATGTCATGCACCTTATCCTGGTCAAGTGTTACTATACAAGTTTTATCATTTTTGAGATGTTTTTTAGCATCCACACAACTGATGTAAATGATTAAAGGATTAGAAAGATCCGAGAACCTTTAGAGCCTTTTAGATCCTAACAAGCTAGATCTCTGTGTCATACATATAACAAGAAGCCCTATGTCAAGCCTTTGTTAGGACCTTTTAACCTTTCTGAGTCACAAATATAGATGGAGTAGGGGATGTGGTGTTGTACATATTGTCACCAGGTAATGTTGAAGTGTTGTACATGTTGTCACTAATCTTGTTTGATTGTCTGATGTTTCCTTTTTCATTTTCATGACATGACATCAAAAAATTAACATTAGGATCATCATAAGACTAAAGAAAGAGTTTGCTTCCATTTCTAGGGACTTATATGGATATCTTACAAGAAAATCAAATAAGATCAATGTCACATTAAGCAATGCAGAATGGTTTGAGTGTATTCAAGATAAGTACGGGGATTGATTGATGTATCTCTTGCCTTGGTAAAAGCCAATTGAACTCAACTTAACATTATAGGGAATGACCTAAGTGAGTTATGGAATATTTGGGATTAGGTTAATCTAAAGAGAAAAGAAGAATTTGTGAAAACATATGGACATATAGGTAACTTAATAGCTATTTAAATTGATGAGTCTTTAATGAAAACTACCATGAACTTCAGGGATTCTACCTACAAGTGCTTTACGTTTGAGGAAGTAGATTAGCCCCTACACTGAAGGATTACACATGCTTAATAGGTGTTAAGCCTTCCAAACCTTGCAAGGTTTACCTCAACAAAAGTACAGTCTCTTAGTAAATAAAGAGATTTGTGAAGGAAATGAAAATCCCTAAGGAAATTTTGTTGAAGAAGATTAAGAAGAAAGGCCTAAATGATTACTTTAACAAAGATTTCATGATAAGCTTCGTATAAGAATGTTTTAAAATAAAGGAAAAATTCATAGTACTAGCTGTTACGATTTATATCTAGTGATATTTCCTTAAACATATGTATGTAGATTTTGTAGTCTTAGACTTTGCAGAACTAATCGCTTATGAAATGAACCTAATCCCAATTGTTCTTGCTAAAACTTTAATGTTTTTAACTTATTGTAAGATGCAAGGGGAAGGAAAGATAATGGGAGCACTTATCCTCTATGTTTGGTTAAGGAGTCAAGTGACTAGATAGTTGAGAATACCAAAGGATAACTTACACTAGAATCTAGTTAAGGAATTCTATAGAGATGACATGTACAAGGATAAGACATTGCCTAAGTGGTCTTTAATCTTGCATACTATCCAAGAAAATGATATTAAATGGATAATGCCTAGGTTGTCCTATGAACAAATATTATATAGATGTAGGACAAGATCATTCATTTTACTTTCAGGAATATGAGGTTATTTTGGTTATACCCCATGGATGGTTCTTAGGTAGTTAGAAATCAAATAGTTTATTTAAGGTACCCATGATCTTGTGGAAGATCAAAATCACACTAATTAACTAATGGAAAAATACAGTAGTTGACACTAAAATGGAATAATCCCCACTATATTAAGAAAGGAAAATATACCAAGTGAACTTGTCATGGGCACAACAAGTGGAAACAGAAAGTGATTAGAGATATACATCTACCCTCCTAGTTGATTCAATACTAGTTTGCTCTAATCCTAATGCCAATGTCAAGATGAACAATTAGAGAAAGAAAAATAATAGTTAAGAAGAATTAACAGCAAAAAAGGCTAGGTTAGAGAAAGAGATTAGGATATTCTGGTATGAATCTAAGGTTCAGGATTAGATCATTAGGAAGATCGAGTTGGGAAGAGATCGAACACGAGAATATGCAAAATCATTGAAAAGAAAAAAGATCTCATATTCGAAAATACCTCAAAAAAGGATTAAAAAAAATTAGAAGTCAAACGCGCTAAATCCTTTCACTCCAAGATCGATTAGATAATCCCAAATTGGCTGCCAACAAAGAGATCAAAAAGCAAAAGAAAGAATTCATGGAAGCTATGTATGATATGAGAAAAGAGAATGGGACTTTGAGAGAAAGGTAAAATTGAGATAAAGAGATGATTAAAGATCTGCTGATCTACATGATAAAAAGGTTAGATACTAAGGAAAAGTTACTTGAATGATTCACGTCTTAGATCAAGAAAGAACTATGAGAAAGGATCAAATCTAGGAGCTAGAAGATCTATGGTGTGACGTTAAGAAGGTTGTAAATGAAAGTGATTAGTAGAGATTAAGAGCCAAAGAAATTTGTATCCTTTGGCATTAAGATAAGCAAAATGACTTATCCTCAATCGAGAACTATAAAATTGATCTCAGATTGATAATGGTACAGATTGAACAAAGAATGGATGCTGCAAGCTTTGTCAAAGATGAGCTTTAAAAACAAGATAAAGGTCTAGAACTGTCCAAAGGAAGAATTACAAAGTTTTGTAGACAAGATCATAGATCCACATCAACAAGCATCTACTGTATTCAACTTTAGGCCTAATGAGAGATATTCATAAAGTTCTAAAGAAATCCAAAATAAAATCTTTATTTTTCATCTTACCATGATCAATGATTTGATTCTTCCTTTATTTTTGCATTCATAATACCTCATGCATACATGGGTCATTAGATTATAACTTAAAGACTTTTAAATTAAATATTTAAAGAAAATAAGGAAAGTCAAGCAATATTCAATCACTAAGAAATGTAACTTTTACTTGAAAAATCTTGAAAAAGGGCATAAGGAAAATTAGTTAGCTAGAAATGAGCAGCTGGAATAAATGCAGGCTGACATTCAGATAGTCTAAGGCACTATGAGCAAAAGGATGATGAAGAACCATTGCAAAATGCAATGAGCCATAGTATCGACAAATGATGTCTTCTATTAATATCCTACTAAAGGGAAAAAACCCATTTGAAACAATGGTGTTTCAAAGGCCTCTATAAAGAAAAGCCTTTATGGCACATTCGATGAGCCCTATTATGGTCTGGGCATCACATAACATACTTAAGGTTAGGTATGGATGTATCAACAAAACTAGAGGATGTCAAGGTAGGGCGGGAGTTACAAAGCCCATAGATCTTAGAATTAGACATTCATATAGATGTCAAAAGAATAGGGGTCGTAAATACTATCAATTAAGAACTCCTAACGAAGATGGAGTATTTCACCAAACAAATCAAAGCCTTCAAAAAAGAGAAAGAAGCAGTTGGTATTGACATTTTCCAACTTAGCTTAGTATCAAATCTTGTGTTACCATTAAAACTTAAATTACTCGAATTCGATAAATACGATGGCACATAATGCCTGATACCCACTTAAAGATGTATCTGCACAAGATGCACTATATGGGATGAACCAAAAGCTGTTAATTAATTGCTTTTAGGGCAGCTTGAAAGAGGATGTGTTGGAATGGTACACGAATTTAGAGCCTTCCAAAATTAGAGATACCTAACGAATGTCTTTCCAATATTATCAATACATGGAGGGGCTAGGTCCAAACATAGTAACTCTCCAAAATATATTCAAAAGAAAAATGCAATATCCGATGAGTTTGTGACTTGATGGCACAAGATGGCCACCAAAATACAACCTACATTGACTGAGGTTGAATTTTTACAAACTCCCATTCTAGTCCCACATGGTGTACATGGTCAAGAAGAAATTCACCAGGATGGTCCAAACTAGTGAATTTTTAAAAAAATGCCTTCGTATTGGAGATTGGAGGATCCCACCATGAGAAAAGCTTCAATGGTGAAAAAGGAAAAAGGTTAGGCAAATTACCATTGCTTAGCCTACCTTTAATAAGTAAACAATAACATCCCTAGTTAGTATCCTTCCTATACTCTAGGATTCCTAATTTAAATATTAGAGAGGTTCCACAATTGTGGCAGCCAAACCTCAATAGAACAACAGTAATAATGATAGGTAGGGATGAAAAGGACAAAAATTATCAATTTGTGTGATTTTTTAATGCCATAAGGTGACTTATATTCATAACTATTATAATAATAGTTTGAAAAGTTATCTTCGGAACACCTGGTTCTGACACTTTAAGCTAATAATTTCTTGATTTCAAATCAATTATAGAAAACACTTGCACCTTTTGTAATTGGTTAAACAAATCATCAATCCTTGATAAAGGGTATTTGTTTTTCACTATCACTCGATTTAGTTGTTTATAATCAATACATAATCTCAAAATCTCATCTTTCTTTTTCACAAACAAAATCACAACTCCCCAAGATAAGACACTAGATCTTATAAACCTTATATTTAGCAATTTTTGCAACTGTGCTTTTAATTCTTTCAATTCCATTAGAGTCGTTGTATGGGGGTATAGAAATAGGAGTAGTTCATGGAACTAGCTCAATAGTGAATTTTACCTCCTTATCAGGTGACAACCTTGGTAATTCTTCTAAAAACACACTCGAAAACTCATTCATTATAAGTATGTTAGTCAAAGTACTATTAACATTTCTAGCTAGTATTTATTACATGTGCCAAGTAGGCTTCATAACTATCCTTAATCATTCAACATGCTTTTATAGTTGACATAAGATAAGAGGTAATAATAGCTCAATCCCCTTGGAATATAACTTTAACTTGATTAGGTGCCTCTAAAACAACTTCTTCAATATAGTAGTTAATCACAACATGTATTTAGATAACCAGTCCATCCTTAGAATCACATCAAATTCTTGAAAAGGTAATATAACCAAATCAAAATGCAACAAAGTTGTACCATTATAAACATCATAATCATGACATATTCTATCCATAATTACCATATCACCTAAAAGGGTACTGGCACTCAGTTTATAATTTAGGTTTTCATGCTTATTATTCAACCATGTTACTAGATTCAAGGAAATAAATGAATGACATAAACCAAGATGTAGTAGTGTATGAACTTCTAAATCATAAACAAAAATTTTACCTGTTACCACTTATAGTGCGGCTATCATTTCTTGCTTGTTCATGTCATAGACCCTAGCATAAGTTTGTGGCTGAAAAACTCTAACCCTCAAATTGAGTATTTTTTCTCACTAGTTGAGGTAATTCTATCTCTCCCTCAGCCTCCAATAAGTGTAGAACCTATACTTGCTCATGAAAGTTTTATAGTAGGTTATGAAATAGCTCTACCTCTACCACCTTTTACTATTTTAACATTCTTAGGATAATTTATAAACATATGACCAAACCTACATAAACCATAGTTAGTTATTAATTTTCTAAATTCACCACCATGATATCTTCCATAATATATGTGTGTTACTCTTTAGTCACTAATCATTCTCAATCCATTACCAGTTGATGAATAGTTAGATCCTTTGAATAGCCACTTTTGGTCCCATATTGTACCCAAATTTCTTCTTGCCAAGCCTTTTATTATAGTTCCCTATATAAACAGAATAATCTCATATCTCGAATTATAATCGTTTAATATTAATCCTTAAACATAATTAATAAATATCATTTATATATATATATAGCCAATGCGAACAAGATGAGAGTGACTTTTCACTCACCTCAAAAAATTTGGTGGAAGAGCTACATTTGAATTAATCAAGATGTAGCCAACCTTGAAAATAAGTTATTATATGATTTTATGCAAGAATCTTAATCTAGTTGATTTAATTCTAAAAATAAATATATTTTAATTTTGTGATCGAAAAATGTACTTCATTAAATTATTTCTTTGATATAATTTTAGAAAAATATGAATTGCATTACCAAAGTTACAATGTCAAATAGTAAATAATCTATAGAAAATAAAACAAAATAATCAACTTTTTATTCATTTTACATTTTAATAAATATAAGGAATGAATTATGCCTTGTTAAAACTTGTATGTTCTCTCTACTGAACACCGGGCGAATACCCTAAGGAAAAACTTCTTAGAGAGAAATTTAATGCTTCAAAATACTAGCTTACATGTTTAAGAAAAATAAGAATACATTGATGTAAAGATACAACTATGGCTAGCCCCTTCTCTTTTTCCCATCAAAAATAGGTATATTTTTTAAAAAATAAAATAAGGGCGAAGCGTATTGAAAATTCAAAAATCTGTTATGGGAGAAAGGGGACCATAATGATGGATTATCGATTTTGGTTAAAATGCGCACCTTATGCGAATTGTACTAAGAACCTTCTACCAATTCGTTGAGTCTTCCTTTCCTTTTATCAGCTACACATCTAGATCCTGATGTGAGATTGGAATCTATCACATCAAGGAAAAAAAAAACTAGGGTAAAGCTCATCAAAAATTCAAAATTTTGTTATGGGTAAAAGGGGACCACAGTGCTAGATAATGTATTTTGGCTAAAATGCACGCTTTTAAGAAATTTTTTCTAGTTTTGTCGGTCTTCTTTTCCTTCTAACAGCTACACATCTAGAAGTTGATGTGAGATTAAAATTAATCACATCAAAGGTTTAGTCACATGTCTTGATTAGTCTTCAAGTCCTTTTCGCAATAATCATCATGTTCTTTCATTGAAACCTAATGTGAGATCATTATTAATCACTACTAATCTTCAAATCTTATGATAGAGATAAATCATCGAAATTCTTGAATTCTTGTGTAAGATCTAAATCAACCAAATATTGTGGTTGTTTTCTTTTAATCACATTATCCATCAGTCAAGGTGAGATCACCATCAATCATATTCAACTTTGGAATCTTGATGCAAGATCATTATTAATCATATCAGTCTGCCAAGATTATCACATTCTAAGACCATTTTGAACTTTTAAAATCTTGATCTAAGATCAGGTATCATTCATCATTGGTAAATTTGTATTTCTTTAGCACTACTACTTTTTCTTTGATGTGACATCAGGTATGAATTCTAAAAGGTATGTCATAAATGATGAATGCCACATCAAAGAGGTACTTTTTTCTCATCAATAGCTATTTTGTATCGATCTACCATTAGATTATATCTATACATATTTTTAAAATTATTTCACTGATTTATCATTAGCTTATTCACTTATTTTTATCGATTCAACATTCATTTAACGTTGTTATCATAATTTTATCCATTTGACATCGATATTACTAATACTATTATTACTTTACCGATCTAACATCGATTTTATTATTTTTATTATTGTTCTACCAATCTAACATCAATTTAACATTGTTACATAATTTTATCAATCTTATTAATTCTAATTCTAAATCAATTTTAAGTTATTGCTCGAGTAAGCACAATTTGATCTAACATTGCTGATTAACTAAATTCCTATTAACCTGATCTTTTAGCATAAAAACGTGACCTTGAACATTAAACTCGATTGAAATATCGACTTGACATCAAAACCCGAATAAGAATATCAAGTTTGATTTCGATTTAAAGTATAAGCTTAATCTTGATCATTGAATAAATCTAAAGCATAAGCTTGATCTCTATCAATGAACCTGATCTAAAGTATAAGCTCGATCTCTATCGATGAACTCAAGTTAGAGCATAAAATCTGATCTCAATCATTGAACTCGATCTAGAACATAAGCATGATCTTGATCATTAAACTCAATCTAGAGTATAAGCCTAATCTTTTTCATGAGAATCTTAATCTTAGCACAATAGTGACCAACTTCTTGCAACAAAAATGATCCTGACCTTGAAAATCAAACCCAATATGAAACAACGACTTGACATTAAAACCTTAACAGGAATATCAATTTCAATTTCGATCATTAAACCTAATCTAAAGCATAAGCATGATCTTTATCATGCGAATCCTGATCTTAATCTTAGCATAAGACAAAAACTAACATGATAGTGGCTAACTTTTTACAACAAAAATAATCCTAACCTTGAACATCAATCTATATCTGAAACATCAACTTAACATCAAAATCTGAATAGGAACATCAAGTTCAATTTCGATCATTGAACCCGATCTGCAGCATGAGCCCAATCTTTATCATAAGGATCTCGATCTTAATCTCTATAATTGATAAAATCTAGTACAATAATGATCAACTTCTAAAAAAAAATAATCCTAGCTTGAAAAGATCTGTTGACATTTAAATATTTTTAAGCTCTTTCTAAATCAATGTTTGGCATAAAAATTAGGTGTTTACAATAGAACTTCGATTCATCCCTCATCCACAGTCAACAGTAAATCGATCTAAGTAACATAAGGGTGCATTTAGTATCTAAATGTTGAACCAATAAGAAATCATGGCACTCTCTAATCAACTCCTTGTAGAGATTTTCACTTTTAAGCACGTATTAACAAGACCTAATAATGTATAACAAAAGTGTCAATCTATTCAAAATTTCATCGCCTTCTCCTCATTCGTGAAGTTAATAAAAATCTTGCCTATCATGGGTTATTCCTTCTATAATCTAGTCTAATAAGGCATTCACTCGAGATATTTTCGTTAATTGAGCCTTTCGATTAAGGGCATCATCTACATGGTTCACCTTCTCTAGCTTGTATACTAGCTCGTAGTCAAACTCTACTAAGAAATCTTGCAACCTTGATTGCTTTGGAGTCACCATTTTTTGGGACAAGAAGTAGCTTGTGTCAATGTTGTCCGTCAAGATGGTAAAGTAGGAGCCTAAAAAGTAATGGCACCATACCCAAAGATAATGGATCACTACTGCCATCTTTTTCTCTTAGATTATGTATCACTGCTCTGCATCATTTAGCTTGTGGCTCTTATAGGCTATCAGGTGTCCATCCTGCACTAAAACACCAACAATAAGAAAATTTAAACCATCAGTTTATATCTCATAAACAAGGGTGTGGTCAAGAAGGCTAAGTATTGATTACAAGCATATAATCTCTTTTAAGTCATGAAAGCCTTCTAACACTCCACAATCCACTCACATTGCTTATGTTTCATGAGTAAATCAATCAAAAAAGTGACTTATGTTGAGTATCCCTTAATTAGTTGTCGATAATAGTCGATTAGGCCTAGGGAAGATCTCTACTTTAGTACTTTTGTAAGCGGCTCCTAAGTCCAAATGGCATGCACTTGGGCTTCCTCCATCATGAGCTTACCATTTTTAAATTGATGCCATAAGAGTGCCAATTTCTATCCAAACAAAGTAGCATTTTTGCTTCTTTACAAACAAGTGGTTCCACGTCACCCACCTTGAACTCCTTCTTCAAGTGCTCAATGTGCTCTTTTAAAGTAAAGTCATATGCTACTGTATCATCATGATATACTACCGTAAATTGATCAAGGTAAAGGTAGAATATCTCATTCATCAAGGCACAAATATTCACAAATGCATTAGTTAAACCAAAGGTATATTAAGAAATTCGCAAGCATCATACATCATAAGTAGTTTTAGCTCATCCCTTTATATGATCAACACTTGATAATACCTTGACCTGAAATCAAGTTTAATAAACTACCTTGCATGATGTAGCTGATCAAACAAGTCAACCATGAATGGGATAGGATAGTTACAAATGGATTCATCTTTCTTTTTCATAAAAATCACTAGGGCATCAAATGAGGCCTTAGAAGGCTTGATGGTCCCTGCCTCTAACAACTTCTTGAGTTGCTTGCAAAGCTGCTTTAACTCTGGTAAAGCCATGTGATAAGGGCCTTTGGCGAATGGCTTAGCATTAGGCTCAAGCTCAATCTTACGGTCTATCTTATTCTTATGTGACAATTGTTTGGGTAATGCATCAAGCATCATATCCCTAAGCTCAATTAATGCCTCTTACATCTTGCCATGCATCTTCTCATGTGAAGGCAGCTTCTTGTAATCGTATTTTTTCAAAATTTCCATGTAATTCTCCTTCTCTTTACTCAACATTTTCTTAAGTTACAAAGAAAAAAGAATTTTAGAATCAATTTTTATAGATCTTACTATGGTTATCACACATGCTTTATCCTCATCCATGAGGCACATAATGTGCTTCAAACATTAATAAACTTTCACAAGAGTAAATCAAGTATAATAAAGTTCACAATAGACCACTTTACTTAAAGATGAGTGTTCTTACGGATTTTAGAGCTTAAAGAGTAAGAGCGATGACTAGAAAGATGTAAAGAGTTGTGTTATTAAATTTTAAAAAGGTATTTATACTAAGATCTAAAAGCATAGTCATTATATTCAAAAACAAAAATTTTGAAATCCTGAACAAGTAATACCACTTGACAATCGGTAATACTACTTGATTGATGTACACTCAAAAATTTGAATTAACCAATAGTACTGGTAAAAAAGTGGTAGTATCAAAATTATGCCTTAAAGATCCAATAGGTTAAGTGGTGGTTCCTGTAGTCCACTGGTAGTGCCAATCATTGGTAGTATCGATAATGCAGGCCCTTTGTGCCTCAAAGAAGCAGTAGGTCAAATGGTAGTACTTGTGTCTTCCTAGTAGTGCCGACCACCAATAGTGTTAATAATCACCAATAACACCAAACTTATATGTCTTAAAGAGGCAATAGGTCTAGTGGCGATGTCGATCCTCTCTTGGTGGTACTGGTCAATAGTAGTACTGCTTGATATTGGTAGTGCCACTTCTCTGTTCATTTATGCCTTCATACTATTTTCTCTTTAGATTTATTCCTAATTCTTTTCCTAAATGTGTTTTACAAAGTTGAAATTTATTTGAAAGCTATTTTCAAAATCATTTGAATAAATTCCATTTAAACCATTCGTTTTAAGTTTAAAGCTTTAAACGAAAGGATGCATGAAGTGTGATGTGTGATTTCTTATCTAATTCAGCAAAACAATCTATTACACATTAAAGTCTAATCCTACCTAGGATCTAGCATGTCATTTCTTTGCTTGGATCCTTATGCTTGCTTCTAGACTTCATGTTTGATATCTTTGAGTTCCATGATGCTACATATTTAGTGGTTTCATTAAATTAGGCACAATTGGATTTGTTATCATGAAAATCTAAGCCATTTATTACTTAAAGGCATCATGAAGCTAACAATCTCCCTTTTTTTTTTATGATGACAAACACACAATGCCCAAGAGAAAGATAAAGCATATTTAAAAGTTGAAAATGGCATGTTTAAGATTCATTGCAACACGTTAGCCTATTTGTGAAGTTTTAAAGATCCATAGTGACAACAAAGTTGAGCATAGAGTGTTTGTATGATAAAGTCTATTACATGATAATGTACATTTGGCCTACTATTACATAATTTATCTCCTTTTTGGCATCATCCGAGAAGGCATTTAGATACGCAACCATGTTGGACAAGAGTACTTTGATCAAGTAAAAATAGTTTAAAGATCGATAACACAAAGATGGGCAAGTTTCAAAGCATATAAAAATAGAAGAAAAGACTAAGTTTTGAAGAGTTTAGTGCTGAAAGTAGCAATTTTAAACCATCAAAATCATTTCATCAAGACACCAATAATCTGTCACTTATGTGGATTGTTATACTTAAGTACAGATCAATATAGCCTCCATTAGGAATGACTACCGAAATATATGTTTGGGTTTCCACCAATATACTTGAGAGATTAATGAGTTTAGTGATAAAAACTTTTAAAAGTAAATAAAACCTTAAGCAAGAACTCCCCCTGGGTTTATACATGTATTTTAAAAAAATAATTTAAGAATTTATTTTTCATTTAAGTATAGTCTCCTCTTTATTGTTGCAATCCATGTCCATCTATTTCATCCATTTAAATCAATATACAATGTGCAAACACTCTCAAAAGTATGTCAACAATTTCCTCAACTCTATATGCATTTACAAGATATTTTTGAACCTACCAAGGCATTTCAATAACAAATAAGACAATCATTCACAAACTCAAGTTCATTTTAAACCAATTAAACAAGATTTCATAGATAAAAAGCAAATGTATTTCATTGATTTAGCAAGCATTTACAATCAAAATGAATGCATGCTCATCACCATAAAAACCAAATGTAACTTTTTTCATGTTTTATTCATTAACAAGTTAGACTCCGACACAAATTAACAAGTTAGACTCCGACACAAAGAAAATGAAAGAACTAAATCTAGGGAGTCAAGTGGGTGAATGATGGAAAAGACTCTCTAATTGATTAAGTCCACCCGCAACCTCATCAATTTTTTGGTTAAATGTTGTCTCCACAGTCTCAATCCTACCGAGAAGTGAGGTATGTATCCATGCAAGCTGAGTAGACAATATAGTGATTTCAGCACTCAATTTATCCTCACTAGATGTTTTCGTGGTAGAAGTAAGAGGAACCTCATTATCTAAATCATCCATGTCTACCTCCTTATTTCTATCATTTGTATGTGTCCTACTAGGGGCATTAACCCACTCAGCACCTATTTTAACTAAACACATATGTTTCATGGTGCTTTTATTAAGGTGTCTTTGGGCTTTAAGCTTATTGTCTTTAAGTTAGACAACATGGGTACAATAAAATTTTTTAAGGCTAAGGCAAGAAACATGCCATAAGGAATAGCCATGTTACTATTTTCTACAATATAAATCATGTGTCTAACCATAATGTAAAGCAGATTACGTGGCAACCCTCTAAAAACTCTATCAAGTACATAAGTGTCCATAAATGACATATCATCCCTATCTCCATGTCGAGGAAGAAAAATATATCCTATAATTTGATGTAGAACTCTAGCTGGGATTTTAAGTTGATCATCTACAACCTTGGTTTTGATGGGCATCTGAACACAATGACTAGTTATAGCCCTTCTATGGACAAACCCATCTACCACAGGGCTTACCTTAATGTCCTAGACCAAGGGCCCTTTAGAAAATTACCTAAAATTTTCCTAGTTATTTAAAGGATAACTTGCTCTTTATTTCCTTTATTTGACTAGAGATAGTGGTTTCATCTTATGAGAATCTCAAATTAGCGTAGAAAACTCTAAGTAACAATGGATAGATAACTTCATCAACTAGGAAAATTGGTTCCACACCTAGGGCTTTTATGATTGGTTCAATTTCTAGACTAAGAAATGCTAAAATATCTACATTTCTCCCCATTTAAATACTTTATAACTTAATGTCTACTTCAAATTTATTCCTACATTCTTCATTCTTAAAAAGATGGGACTTATCATACCTTGCCCTAGAGCTTTGCCCTTCTCTAGCCTCCTCGGTCGCTTTTCTCTTATTGTGACCACCATGAGTCTTAAATTTGGTCATAAAGAGTAGTTTGAGTAAGAATTCCATGAGATTTCAAAGGAAAACTCAAAAATAAGATATGCTTTAGGTGTTTAAGGCTTGAAATCGGCTAAGGTTTAGGATTAGGCATGAAGAAAGGTTGTTGAAAGTGAGAGTTAGCTAAGGTTTTAGAGATTTTAGATGAGATTAGGGCAAAAATTAAGGTGAGGGATTTTATACTCCTGATGAATCGGTAGTATCAATCCACAATCGACAGTATTGGTGAGCCCACTGTAAGTGTAGACTGGTACTACTGGTCCATATTTGGTAGTGTTGGTGGAGCTTCTACCCAAATTGATACTACTAGTATATATTGATACTGTCAGTTCCCTTAGTGATAGTGTCATTTCATCCTTGCTTCTTTTTTGCTTGAATCAAAATATAAATTAATCTCTTCCAATTTTTTGTGATCTAAAACCAATGAAATTTTATATTTACTTAGACTACTCAATACATATGTGAGAAAATATAAGAATAAAAGCTTAAGCAAGCCAACCACACATGAGTTATAAAGTCATGTTTGAGTTGTCATAAAGTAAATTCTAGCTCTCTTTCAGACTTCTCATTCCAAGTTCTCTTCTTATCTTTATGAATCTATCCTCATTTAGTAGTTTTGTGAATGTGTCCACAAGTTAGTCATCAATAGCACCAAATTCTAGTATCACATTATCTTTTTGCGCATAATCACGCAGGAAATGATGCCTAATTTTTATGTGCTTAGTACGTGAGCATTTGATAAGATTTTTTGATATATTAATGACACTAATGTTATCACACCTAATAAGGATACACGTATGTGTCAAGTTATAATCTCTTAAGGTTTGTTTAATCGAAAGGGTTTAAGCATGGCTACTGGTCACTGCAATATAATTTGCTTCAATTTTAGGCAATCCAACTGAGTTTTATTTCTTACTGAACCATGAGACTAAAGAAGATCCTAGAAAGTGACATGCACCACTAGTACTCTTACGGTGTATAACAGAACCAACATAGTCTACATCATAATAAATAATTAAATTGAAGCCAGTTCCTTTAAAATACCATAACCCTAAGTCAAATGTCCCTCTAAGATATCTGAGTATTCCTTTTACCACTTTAAGATGTGATTTTCTAGTGTTAGCTTAATACCTAGCATACTTGCACATACTAAATAATATATCGGGTCTACTTGTCATTAAGTACAACAAGGACCCCATCTTGCCTTTTTATAATGTCATTTTTATTTCTTTACCTTTTTCATTTTTGCTTTATTTTATTGAGGTGCCCATGAGAGTGGCATAATTCTTACCCTTATCTATACCAAAACGTTCAAGCAAATCTTTGGTATATTTACTTTGATTAATAAATATCCCATCATTAAGTTGTTTAATTTGCAAACTATAAAGAAGTTCAATTTTCACATCATACTCATTTCAAACTCTTCTTGCATGTATTTTGCAAATTCATTACAAAGTTCTTCAAATTAGTGGCACCAAAAATAATATCATTTACATAAATTTGCACTATCAATAAATCTTTCTCATTTTTCTTAATAAAAAAAGGTCTTATTTACTTTTCCCATTACAAAGTCCTTAGTTAAAAGAAAACTAAACAATCTCTCATACTAAGCTCTAAGTGCATGTTTCAATTTGTATAAAGCTTTCTTTATCTTATAAACATGACTAGAATACTCATAACTTTTATATTCGAGAGGTTGTTTTACATAGACTTCTTCCATGATAAATCCATTCAAGAAATCATAGTTTACATCCATTTGAATGAGCTTGAAGTTCATGAAGGAAGCATAAGCACATAGCATCCTAATACTCTCTAGTACCAGTGCAAATGTTTCTTTATAATCTATTCTTTCCTCTTGATTATCCTTGTGCAACTAGTCTAACTTTGTTTCTAACAATGTGTCCTAACTCATGTACTTTATTCCTATAGACTCATTTGGTTCTTATAATGGATAAATCACTCGGCCTTGGAACAAGTTCTCATACTTGATTTCATCGAATTGATTTAATTTTTCTTGCATAGCCATCATCCAAAACTCATCTACCTCAGCCTCTTAAATGCTTTTTGGTTTTATTTGAGACACAAAGGCATTATTGCCATACTCTTCCGTATAAGAGGCTCTAGTCCTTCTCCCTTAAGATGGACTACCCATAATTTATTATAAAGGATGGCCTCTAGCTACTCTTTATTCTTTAGGGAGGTCATGATTGATATCATTGGAGATATCTTCTCCAATTGCAATTGGTCTTTCTATATCACCTTCCTTAGGTTCCTTGGAGATATCAAGTTTCTTTACTTCCTTAGTTATCTCTAATGGTTCATCATCAACTTCCTTACCTTGTCCTAAATTTGGTTGTTCATCAAATACTACATAAAACGTTTCCTCAGTAGTCATGAAAATCTTGTTATAAGCCTTATAAGCTTTGCTAGTAGTGGAGTACCTTAGAAAGATTCCTATAGTAGTTTTTGAGTCAAATTTTTCTAGTTTGTCCTTTGTGTTTGGGATGAATCATTTATATCTAAACACCCCAAAACTCTATTCCTTACATAGTAAGTGATGTTTATCACTTCTGCCCAAAATTACTTAGGTAAGTTATTCTTATTAATCATAGTTTTAACTATTTCTTTGATAGACCAATTTTTCCTTTCTATGATCCCATTTTGTTGTGGTATCCTAATGGCGGAGAAGTTATGATTATAACCTTTTTGATCGTAATAAACATATCACTATCAAACTCTCTACCATGGTCACTCCTAACATTTTCTATAGTACTCTCATTTTTATTTTTTATCCTTTTAAAGAACTTACAGCATGTTTGGTTGGTAGGAATATCAATTCCTTTCCTACTTTATTCCGTATGGAATTGCTTTTCCAATGTTTGGTTCATTTTTAACACAGAATTGTAATTCCTTAAGGAATTTCTATTCCTTGAAAATCCGGAATAGCTATTCCGAAGTGAACCCTCGGAATTGCTATTCCATGAAAACAAGGAATTGCTATATTTTTCTATTCCCAACATACCCTTGATAAAATTTTTAAATTACTATATATAATAACTTTATTTTTTAAAAATAATTTACTAAAAAATAAAAAATATTATTATTATCAAAATATTAATTACTATTACTATTAATTTTATAATATTAATATTTAAAAATAAAAAATAATTATTAACATATCATTTAGTTAATATTATTTTTATAATAATAACATCTTTTTTATTTTTTAAATAATTTATCAAAAAAGAAAAAGATATTACTTTTATTAAAATATTAATTAATTTTAATTTTATAATATTAATATTTAAAAATAAAAATAATTATTAATATATTATTTAGTTAATATTATTTTAATAAAAATTAATTAAATTATAATTAATTTAGTTGAAGGGTATACTAGTCTTTTAAACTTGCTTCAATTACTTTCCTAGCTTATTCTTTGATGAACCAAACACATGAAAACGAATTCATACTCTATTCAATTCCAATAAACCAAACATAATAATGCTTATTCTTTTCTATTCTTTCTCTTTTCTATTCCCAAAGAATACCTTTTCTATTCCTTCTCTATTCTATTCCATGAACCAAACATGCCATTAATGAAAACCTCTAAGGCATCATTTTATATCTTAAGAATAATACCAAAGTAAACCTACAATAGTCATCAACTATTACAAATGTAGAGTGTTTACTTCCTAAAATTCATGTTCTAGAAGTTTCAAATAAATCTATGTACAGTAATTGTAATGGCCTAAATGTGGATGTGATTCTTAGGCTTGAAGGAGCTTCTAACTTGTTTTCCCATTTGACAAGCCTCACACACCTTATCTTTTTCATATTTAAGATAAGGAAGACCACTAACTAATTCACCTTTAGATATTTTTAAAATTAAATCCATGCTAGCATGACCTAATCTCTTATACTATATCAGAGCATTAATGTTAGTGACGAGATATTTTCATCTTTTAGAGGTGATCTATCAATATTTATATTGTACACTTTTACACACATCTCTCTTACATATAAAAGTTCATGACTTTTAATATCCTTTATAATACATCTATCCTTTTCAAACACAATTTTATAACCTTTATCACATAATTGACTAATACGAAACAAGTCATATGTCAATCCATCCACAAGCAACACATTCTCAATTATAGTGAAATGAGGATTACCTATATTGTTGATTCTAATAATTTTGCCCTTGACATTGTTTTTAAATGTCATATATCCTACTTTTTTCCACATGAATGTAGAATTTTGTTGCATTTCCCTTCATATGCCTTGAGCATCCATAATCAAGGTACCACTTGTCCTTGAATTTTTCTTGTACCTACAAAACAAGACTTCAAGTGTTTGGTTCTAGTACCAACCTTTTCATGGGTCCTTGTGGGTTAGCATGTGTGCCTTTTGGCACCTACATAGTTTTTGACTACCCTTCAACCGATATTTCAATGCAACGTGGCCTACTTTACAACAATAAGCACAACTAGATTGTTCTTGCAAAGAAGTAATGATTGTAGTATTTTTGAAACTTAAAGAGCCTATAGCCAAGATCACTCTTATCTAAGCTACATCTTTGATAGCTAATAAGCATCTTTAGAGCTTTTTGACCTTTTGAGAATTTTTGAAGAAGTAACTTATGGTTGGTTACTTTCTTCTTTAACTTAGCATTTTCATCAACTAACCCTTAATCTAATGTTTTATCTTTGGTTACTTTCTACTTCCAATGCAAGTTTATCTTTTTCATCACTTAAGGTCTTATAACTATTCTTAGGATGGATATGTTTCTTCCTAAGTAATTCGAACCTATAGGTTTGCTTCTTTATCAATTCATGCATGTCCTCAAATGCATTTAATAAGTCTTCATTTGACATGTTAGGATCAAGCATTGGGTTTGTTACCTCTTTTTCTTCTTCATAAGTGATGAAGCACATGTTGGCAACTTCATGATCACTTTTATTATTAATGGAGCTTTCATCACTATCATCCCACGTCACTTTAAGCGCCTTTTCTTTTGCTAGCCCTTGTTTAACAAAAGGAAATCTGCTCTTATATGACCCAATAAACCTTCTTCCGTATGTTTCTTAATCCACTTCCTCTCTTTGGATCTCTTCTCTCATTCTTGAAATTCCTTTTTTTTCTTGAATCTCCTAGTGATGAAACCTACGTCATCCTCATCATTTTCCTTATCACTGGAGTCTTTTTTTCTTTTTATTGGCAAGCGACTTAAGTGCAATCACTTTCTTCTTTTTCACTCCTTTTTGTTGTTTTTTTTTTCTTTCATCACTATTTCATGGGTCATAAGAGATCCCTGAATTCCTCAAGTAGTAAGTTCTTCAAGTTTTTTGCTTATACAATAGCTGTATTTTTGGGATCCCAACCAAAAGGTAAACACATTAGAAGTTTTCTAACCATTTTTACACTCAAATAAACTCTGCCATAGTTCTTTAAAGCATTTATAATGTCCAAAAATCTCATAAACATCTCACTAATTGTCTTTTAGGTTTTATTTTAAACAATTCATAATTATGAATAAGCATGCTAATTTTTAAATTTTTTCACTTGACTTGTTCCCTCGTGAGTAACTTCTAAAGTCCTCCATAGTTCATATGCATTTTCATTCGTATAAATTTTATTAAACTCTCCCTTGTTAAGCGAGCAATAAAGAATGTTTATCGCCCTTGCATTTAGACTTTCCTTATTCTTGTCATCTTCATGTATTCATCCTTTTTTTTTTTCATAATTTCTTTACCATCCACTAGTTTACTAGGGACATAAGGGCCATTCTCTACAATTTTTCATAAATCGAAGTCAATAGACTTTAAATATATTTTCATCCTAGCCTCCAAATAACTATAATCATTTCCATCGATATGTGGAGGCCTAGTTATAGAAAGTCCCTCAATTATACTATTTGCCAAGGTTATTGTTATAGTCTTTAACTCTCAAATATTTAAGTTTAGCTAATTAGAATACCTAGGTTTTGACCACTTGTTAGCCTTATGAATTAGATATTTTTAATTTTCTTATTTTAGTTGACTAATAAAATGAATCTAGGCAAATATTCAATAAAATAATGCAAATAACAAAGTCAATATATTAAATAAGTAACTAAAGAAGGGTAAAAGAGATCACACACAAGATTTACATGGTTCGATCAAATTTTGCCTACATCCACGACCTTAAGTCTCTGCTTGAAAATTTTACTACTTCACTTTCTTACAAACACTTTTGGCTATTTTCCTTACCAAGATCTAATACAGTAAGGTGCACCGACACTTTTATACCTAAATCTCACCCCAAAAAAATAGTGCTTTAAATACTAATGAACTCTCACAAGAGTACATCAAGTACAACAAAGTTCACAGTAAACTACTTTGCTCGAAGATGAATGATTTTAAAGATTTTAGAGCTTAGAGAGCAAAAGAGATGACTAGAGAAATAAAGAGATGTTTTTGAATATTAAAAAGGTATTACACTGAAATCTAAAAATATAATCGTTACATTCAAAAATATTAATTTTTAATTCTCGAACTGGTAGTACTACATGACAACTGATGTCCCACTTGATGGGTTTACACTTAAAATTTTGAATTAATTGATAATACTAATAAAGGGGCAATAATATCGGACCTTTATGCCTCAAAGATCCAATAGGTCAAATGGTGATACTTGTAACTTCTTGGCAGTGCCGACCACCAGTAGTGCTTGCCATGCCTAGTGTTAATGATGACCGATAGTACCAAACCTATATACCTGAAAAAGGCAGTAGGGCTAGTGGTGGTGCTAATCCTCTCTTAGTGGTACGAGTCAGTCATAGTACTGCTTGATACCGGTAGTGCCACCCTTCTCTTTCACTTATGCCTTCATGCTATTTTCTCTTTAGACTTCATTCTTAATTACTTTCCTAAATGTGTTTTACTAAGTTGAAGTCAATTTGAAAGCTTTCTTGGAAATCATTTGAATAGATCCCATCAAAATCATTCATTTTAAGTCCTAAGCTTTAAATGAGAGGATGCATAAAACGTTTGTGTGATTTCTTATCTAATTGAGCAAAGTAACCTATTACACATTAAAGCCTAATCTTATCTAGGATCTACCTTGTCACTTCTTTGCTTAGATCCTTATACTTGCTTCTAAACTTCATGTTTGACATCCTTGAGTTCTATCATGCTACACACTTAGTAACTTCATTAGATCATACACAATTGGATTTGTTATCATCAAAATCTAAGCCATTTATTGCTGAAAGGCATCATGGAGCTAACATGCTTCGCTTCCACTCAAGAAAGGACTACTTCTTCATTTTTATCACCTCTACTTATGTCATTGGACTTCCTTCTCCACCACACATAGTAGTATCTATAAGATAAAAAGATGCATAGTGAATCTTTGTATTCCTCTCATTAATCTCTATGGCCTTAAATTACTACTCCAATCCCCATAAGAAGTTATCCACCTTGTGGGAATAAAGCTTTACGGCTTGATTGTGTCGACCCTATGTGGCTAAATGGTAGTCACCACTCGATTAGTGACAATTAACTTCTATAGGGCATAATCATTATGGAACTCCTCCAACAAAGCAAGGAATCCATTAAGTTTTTTCTAAAAATCATCTTTCAATCCAGGGATTTTCCCCATAACAAGGCGCTAAAAGGCATGTATCTCTTCTCTCAAGTCATGCCTAAACTTTGAGAAGTAAATGTTCAGCTCGCTTTAGATCTTATCATCTTAACCTCTAAGCCATCAATCTTAAGGCCCATATTCTCTAGTCTGGCACCCCATTCCCCCCTGCATGTCTCCAGTCTAGCACTTCACTTTCCTGTGTGGGTTTCTACCTAAGCTCAAGTGTGAATCAAAACTCATAAGCATGTTTTTAGAAAAAGACTTACCTTTAGGTTACTCAATGTCTAAGTTCCTTCGCTTTCCTATCTACAATTAGATTGGTTTTCAACATCACTCTTCTTCTTACCATTCTTTCTACTTCCCATCACTTCCTATTAACTTAAGTGCCTACATAACCAAAACTCCTATAGAACATTTCATGGCCCAAGCTCCCTCAAAGCTTCATGGTGGGGTACTTATAAATGTCTATCTTCTTAAGTCAACCCACAAACTCACTCAAACAAAGCTTAAACAAACTATAAAAAGAAGAACTAGAGAAAGAAGCATTAGAAGAAATGAGCTCTTTATTTGCTCTCGAAGTTAACTAGTTTACAACTGAGACTCCATATCTTATTTATATTGAAAATAATAATAACATATGGCCTATATCTATACACTTGGCATCAATCTGATAATTTGAAATCAACTCATTAATATTAGGCTATCAGACGAGATCTCCCACATACTATGAAAATTATATATTCCAAGAAATTAGATAATGTTACAAAGAGAAAAGTATCTCCTCTTATAAAATGAAAAGACTATCTCTAACAAAATCCATAATTTATAAATAAGATCCCCACCTTTTTTTATTGTTAGCCCAAAAAAAAACTATATTAATGAATCTAACCATTCAAAGCGAAACCTCTAAATGAGTCACCTCTAAATGAGTAAACTTGAGCAAACCATGATACAAAGCTCAATATGATAAAGGCCCAACGGAAAGTAGTCCTCCTACTATCTCCAAACCCAATCCCATAAAGCTCTAAAATCCAACCCACAGTACTAAAGTTAATAGAAAAGAACAAAAGCCAACACTTGAGCTTTAGTGTGCTATCAACTTCTCTAAATCTTATTAACTCACTATTGATGTTGAAAATACAAGGGGTATGAATTCTAAAGAAAACTTGTTATGTTAAGCATATGTTCTATCCTACTTTCATTATTGGTCTACCTTTCACACTTACGAAATGGTGTCTATGGGACTCATAAGAAGACTACATCTCATTTTAGGATGAATTGCCTTGTTTGGTGGTATCTACTACGTTTTGGTGGTGTCAGGCAGAGGATCTTAGTTCGTTTGATAATGGTCTTTATGCACTAAGCCTACTCTTTGTTCTCTTATTATGGCCTTTTATCCTATTTGCGGTGTGTAGCAAGCACATGCCAATGAAGACATGCAATCATCGAAGAGACACAAGTTTTTGAGGGAGAGGGTTCGTGAGGTCCCAATGGATTTTTGATGTGTTAAGTCCTTTTATTTGCATAAAATTGTTTCGAGGTGTTCTTTGTTGACCTTGGTTTGTCATGAGTGGAAAATCGTTTTTACCTTTTGAAGCTACATTTGAATTTGACCTTAGGTTTTGTAGCGAGTGCTTTGTTTTCACAACTATAACTGAGGCCCTTTTTTTCTTTTTATGTATACAATTGCATTATGACCAGGGCTTTTATACTTTATGCATTGGAAACTATGCTATAACCAATGCCTTTATGCTTATTGCATTTGTAATTGCAGTATGGCTAATGCCTTTATTATTTAGGTTTGTGGCTTTTCGATGTGCAACTTTTTCTTTTTCGTTGCGTCTTAGCTTCTCATCTTCTCGATGCATGGCTTCTTATCTTTTTGACCTGTAGCTTCTTGTCTTTTTGATATATCATGGCTTCTTGCCTTTTTTGATAGTCAGTGCTGGACACATTCTCATGAAATTACCGTACGAAGAAAAGGTAAAGTTATACAAATTCAGGTGGTGGTGTAGTAAAAGATAAACATAAATCTTTAAGTAATTAAGACAAAGCACAAAGTAAGACAAATAAACCATTTCTTAGGAGGTGAAGAATCAGAATCAGAAGCGACTATTGTAAAATGGGTTGCTCAAAGCATAAAACTTAATAGCAAAAAGATAAGAAAGCCAGCATATATGTATATATATATATATATTCAAATACAGAGAGAGAGGGATGGGAAGAGCCACATGAAAGTGAATCCACAAAAGTGCAAGACAAAATTCCAAGGGATGAGGCCCCAACCTTCACCTATCTTCGAAGACATGTCGAAGCTTGGCCCTGATTTCTTCGACATTACTAGGTGTCTTGTTGAAGTCCAGAAGAAACCTCTTTTTCATCCTCCTCTTCACTCTCGACAGACTCAAAACTGATCTTGTTTCATTCGCCAAAAAAAATCAAATGCCACAACCATTGCTCCATTTGTCTCTCACGACTTTGTGAAGAGTGAGGTGAGTTAATTATTTGGGTTTTTCTTTTTCTGCGTTCTACTATAGAACTTGCAAAAGCAAAGAGAGAGAGCCACAAAGGATTAAATGGAGTGAGATGGTAGATGGAGATTTGAAACGGTCTCCTCTGAGATTGGGAGGAAAGACAGATAAGTGATCATCAAAACACGAGATAGATTAGATAAGAAATACATGCTCTGGTCCACTAGTAGACAGATTGCAGAATCGAGTGACAGGCTTTGTGGTTAAAAGGAGGACCATACTTCTCTTTATTCCCTCATCACTCATGAACGACACTGACCCAATATGAATGATGGAATAAAAGAAGGTGAAACAATGATTAGACGTTGACAGCAAAGAGAAATCATAAAATCTTTCACTCAACTCTATACTTTTTACAATTCGAAAGAAAAAAAAAATTGTTCTTCGTACATACTTTTTAACTAAATAGGAGAAACAGAACATGTTATAAACAAAGCTATACTTTGTGGATGTCTCCACCAGAACATCCGGCAACCTCCGCAAGGCAATCACTCCTGGGATTCGTGGAGCCCGAAAATTCTCCAAATAAAGTACAACTTCCCGTAGGATTATGTCCGCCAGTGATTTTAATCTTCACGTGCTCCGGCAATCTTAGCGTATACTTATTATCTTCTTCTCTACTCCTAAGTATTGAGTGCCCGGTTGAGTGCGACCTTGAAAATCTCTCCACTTCGTTGTTTCTCTCATTGGGTTCCATTGTAGGACTTTCAGGGGCTGCTTCTTCACTACATTGTCCTCTAACTTCCTCATGATCATAGCCTCTAATGGCAATGCTATAAGCATCTGGTAATACACCATGGTTTCCACCTGGATCCGGCGAGGGATTGCCATGGACACGAGTTGGGGATTTGTCCAAACTATTAAGGGGCACATCAAGCTCCCCGCGACAAACAGGGCAGGTTTTGTGAGATTCAAGCCAAAGATCGATGCATTCTTGGTGGAAAACGTGGCAGCAAACTGTCAAGAGTCGAAGCATATCATCATCGGTGAACTCGGCCAAGCAAATGGCACATTCTAGGCCATACTTCTCCTGGCGAAAACCTTTGACAGAAGAATACGCAAAGGATGGAAAAGATTGTTTTATCTTCGGATCAAGGCCACGAATAATAGGCGAGCTAGAGGAACGGACGAGATTGCCCGAAAGGGTACGTCGGAGATTCCAAGCATGCACGACATTTTCTACAAAACACCTACAGAAGTATATAGAGAAAAAACCAACAAAGAAGAACACAAGAAGAATTACTGTCAATAGGACAGTTACAGGTGGTGAGACGAGACTTGGTTGGGGAGAGCTGATGTTTACTTCCGGCGACATTGATTAACGAGTAGTAGGCTGAAAGAGTGGCCGGAGATTGGATTATTCCGGCCTCAAGAATTTGCATGGAGGAGACAAAATCAACCAAAAGAGAAAGATGTTGATCAAGGAAGGAAATGTAGGCGATGGGTGGCTAGATTCCTCTTGGTTATGTTGATTAGGAAGAGAAAAACAAGGAGGAATGTCAATGTGTTGCGTGAGCATAATAAAGAAGTGGCTTAATTTGGGATGATGGACTCATGGCTATTGAGCGAGTCCTCATGAGAAGGATGAGGAGCATTGTCAGAAGATTAGCAACCGGTGCTCTGTTTACTATTGTTGCAAGCCAATACGATTCATGCACATCAGGATGCAAAATTCTTGGCTTCTTTTCAGCAGGGCATGTAAGAAACAACTTTGAACCCTTTCTTTCTACCAGATATTCATTGATGCCAGTTTCAAGCCCTTCTTTGCCGGAGGTCACTGAGGAACTTTGAAATCTGAGACCGTGACAACAGTTACGTTCTATTAAGCATACGACCTGGCTTGTTGCACCTTGTATCAGCTTAGAGAGGAAAAAATGCATTTCATAGTGAAAAATGATAAGTTCTGGGAGAAGACATGGCTGATTCACTTGAAATCTAACAGCTCTTCTGGTTCTCTGGTTGGGTTCCTGCTACAGCTGCTGTTTCATTTAATTTGATTACCTCTTTCAAGTGAGCAAACCTTTTGCAATGGGATCATGAAATCAACCCAGGCACCTAGCTCGCCCTGAAGATCGGATGTTAATGTTTGAAGGGTCTCATTTGCTACAGTGTTTCATGTTATGGAAATTCTTTGGCATGGCCAAGAAAGATTCCTTATGTTTTCCCAGACACCAATAATAGGGCAATTTTCAACAAATCTGAAAACGTTTCATCCGCTCGCAGCGGATTCAACCTCTTCTCTTCCCAACCTGAACTTACTAGGGATGAAATATAAGTTATGAAACAACAGCCAGGAAAACCTTGAAACAAAAGTAGAATTCTTCCATTTGTCTACAACCAAAACAGAAGAGTGCATGCAGGAGTGATTATGTGAGACTTTACAGCATAACATGGGATGAACCATGACGCTCAGCAATGAGGAAAAGGAAGAGTTTGTTGGAGAACAGAATTTAAGAGATATGATTACAGGATGAATACAAGTTGCCAGCAGAGTGTAGAAAATGGAAAATTGGCTATTTTTCTTCAAAACATGGGGACGATGGGTAAGGAATCATACTAACAATACCTTCTCAAAAAGGGAAATGAAAACATCATCGTCATCATCATATTATCACAATATCAAGTTGTCCTTACCAAGATCATGAATGACAAATACCATTTCATCCTCCATAAGAGGCAGAACAGAGAAGTTTCACATTACCCTGCATTTTGGCAGTATACCCCTCAGCCTGGCACCTTAGCCCATCTCTGTCGGAATTTGATTGCTTTCTGGTGAAAATATGTGACTATTTTGGCATATGGAGAAGACTTAATTCACTCAGGCTCCCAAAAACAGCTCATGATTAAACACTAGACAAGTCTAAAGATCCTAATTTTCTTTATCAGATGGCAATGGACAAGACAATCAAAAGCAACAAAAACAAACATACCAAGTTTGTAATAGTCCTCAACATGTGGATATCTTAAGAACCTTTCTCGATTTAGATAGTTTTCTCACTGAGAGACAGGGAATCAGAGAGAGATAGAGAGAGGAGATGATATAGTTTATGCAATTAGTGCAGTGGTGCAAAAATGACAGTTGTTTTCTCCCACGAAATCACCACCTAGCAATCACAGTAGATAACAATGGTAGAGTACAAGAGCGAAACAAGCTTCAAATTTCCAAACCTGAGAGGAAGTATTGATACATTCAAATAAGGAGCTGAGATACCAATAAGCAAGTAACGCACTGAAAACTTGAAGCAAGAAAAGAGAAGATTCTCTAACCCATAAGCTGAAGCTACATGATCTTATTGTCCCAAAAATACAGGAAGTTTTCAGCTACCAAGATGGAACCTCTCATTGGAAGCTACTCAAGCTTCCGTCATTGTTCCTAAACATTTGTGACTGCAGGGTTCCAAATTCTATTCAATATCATCTATCCAGTCACCATATATCCTGCTGATTTTATCTGGACCCTTCCATTTTTGAAGGGTTCTTTGTCCTGGCTTCTGGATCACAATAGATGACCTCTGCGATGGAACCCCGATATGATACGCATCTGTATGAGGAACTGAAGCGACAGATGCTACCACAGCGTCTGCTGGAGGTTTCGAAACCACTCCTCCCTGTTTCGAGTCAGAAGGGGCAGCAGAAGCATCCTTTGCTTCCATCTCAACAAGCCCTCCACCATATCGGTGCAACTCTGCAACACAAAATCCAGTTTCAAACTTCTTAAACAATTTCATCCATGTGTCATCATAGTTGGGAAAGGAAAAGTTTAACATCTTGAATCCCAATGTAACATCATGCTACAACACAGGAAGCACCCAGAAGCAGATGAAAAACCCGTTACTTTACATCATTAGTGAAGGCAAGCTTATCACCACAAGCTAAAGCCTGTGATAAGACTGGAAGAAGGAAAGAGATCAAAGATAAAGTACTAACAGACTACCCTTTAGTTCACAAATCTTCAGGGAAACAAAAAGTTCTTGCTTCTGGTCTGCTTTCTTGGAATATGCTTAGCTAACTGAAAACTATCAGATAAGAGAAATGCAAGAAAAGACAAGAGAGTAGCATGGATGCCAATTTCACCTTGTCTTCATCGGTGTTTCACAAAGAGAAGTATACAATAATTCTTTGTAAATCCTTTTAACAATCGCTCTCCCAGATCATTTTCTTTTGTATTCTCTTGCCTGGATGTCCAAAGTGGGAATCTTTAAGTATCTGCATTCCTTCCTAAGCATTTGTAGCCTCCATTCACATTCCCAGTATTCCTAAGCATTTGTAACCTCTATTCATATTCCTAGTGTGGTACTTAGGCCTCTAGCTGTTGCATACTAAAAGTTATCACACTTACACTACACAGCCTCTTGTTAGCCTTATGGTTAAAAAATGTTATTAAAGACATTGGCAACTAGATTTGAGGCCTCAACTGGAATTTAAATAATATGAGGCGAGAGACAAAGAATGAGAGACAGGAAGGGATATTTTTGAGGTTCTATCCTAGAAGATATAAAAGGTAGGTTATTCTATCCAAACATTGTAACAAGAAGCTAACTTTGAAAACTCACATAAAACATTCAATGAATTTTATCCTTAAATTACTTCAGTACAGCTCAAAAAGGAAACAAGTGAATGATCAAACATATTGATCTCTGAACACAAAGATATGCATGAAATTTAAGCCGCCGCAAGGGACCAGATTTGCCAAGTTCCCAGACAACTTAAGAGGACACCATATATGTCCGGTGAAAAGTAATATTTCCATAAATGCATCAATTCAAGATCCTATATATAGAACGAAGGAATCATAATCTTCATACATATAAGCAAAGAAATCGCCAATATATAAGCAATTAATACATGCTGAGAATTTATACATCATCAAATATGAGAAAAAGACAAAAAAGAAATATGAGTTAAACAAAGAAAGTAGTAACTACTGTAGCTGCACAACACTGAGGCATTTCAGAAGAGCAACTCAAACTCTCCCAAAGTTTGACACATTCAGAGTTAAGCACACATCAAATGAGGATAAAAGTTAGGAAAAACACATATCACACTTCAAGAAATTATACTTGTAGCTAGAGGTTCCCTACAAGTTAAGCCCTACACTGTCACTGTCACACAATTTGGATTCCATAAGACATTTATGATGATTATAAAAGATATCCAAATTCACCAATAGCAACTTCCACCTGCCGAGTAATTTTCTAATTAGAAAAGCATGTCAATCGAGTGAGAAATATCAACACAGTAAGGGAAGCAAGAAGATTTTCCATTACCAGTATTGTTGTCTGAGTTAGCACTAGAAGATTAAACCTTGAGGCATCTCTAATTAAACACAAACAAGCAAACTGCTTCATCTAAACCAATAATTCAGCAAATCCAAGCAAGCTAGTACCTAAAACCAACAAACTCACCAACGTAGATAAATTTCTATAACCCTAACAAAAATCAAAAGAATCTGTATACCTCCAACTCCATGAGCAAAATGGCACTTATTCCCAAATGGGCAATACCCAGTAAGCTCCCACTTGTTACAAATCCTTGTCTTCCAATTTGAAGGCTTGGCATTCTGCCCTCCACCACCGCCACCACCGCCACCGCCACCGCCTGCAGCAGCACTACTCCCACCCCCAGCAGCACCCCCATAGCCACCAGGGCCCAAACTTATCGCCACACTCTCCCGATTCTTTGACTGCTCATCATGCAAAAAAGTGCAGTTGTCCCCATAGGGGCACCCCTCCTCTGTGTAAAACTTCTTGCAATGCCTACCCTTATATGACCTTCCCGTTTCTCCCACAAAAGAGGCAGACCCCAGGGAAGGAATCTGGAATTCCTCCCGGGGCTCGACAGAGGAACTCACCCCCGCAGCTGCCTTCTCCTCCTCGTGCGCCGCCACAATCTCCTGCCAGTTGGGTGGCGGGCGCCGAAGCTCCTCAACACTATGGGCGAAGTTGCAGTTGGTGACGTAAGGGCAGGTGCCGGCACGGAACTTGCAGCAGAGCTTGGTCTTAAAAAACATCTTCCCGATCGCCTTGGCGCGGCTGCTGGCAGAGGGATTCGATTCCTGGGAGTTCCTGTTCTTCTTGTTAGGTGGCTGCTCGCTGCCGGACCGTTGGGAATGGCGTTGATCGTAGCTGGAGTTCGAAGCGGTGTCGGTTGAGGCCTCAGGGTTCGTCCAAACGCGGTAATCATCTTCTGTTGCCCAAACCGCTTGGTCATTGGGATTTGGAATCCAATTGTCGGGTGCCACGTTCACGGGGATCACGTGGACTACATTTCCACCGGAATCCCGACCGGCATCCCGACCGTAGTCCATCGCGGAAGCCAACAAACAGAGAAAGGATTGAAACCCTAGCCCGTCAATTAAAGTAAGTAAAACAACAAGAGCAGAAAATAAATGATACCCAGTACTTTAATCACAAAATTCGATTGTAACCTATACGAAAATGGTGAAATTTTAAGAATTTGAGATATGGATATTTCTGGTACGCATTTCCATAGCTGAATTAGTTACACAAGCTTAGGCGATGAAATTTGGCTAAAAATAAAGATACTCAAACTTTCAGACGACGACGACAACAACAATAGATGCAATAAAGAACCCAGTCACAAGATCTACAATTTTGAAGCACAAAAAGATGATTACAGCATGCTCTGATAGGAAGGAAATTGGAAGGTAAATTAAAGAAAAGGAGGGATATCAGATAGATTTGATAGGGAGAAGAAATTTAAGAACTCTAGATATAGATTTAGTTAGAGAGAGAGATTAAAGAAACTCTAAAAAGGAGGAGACTTCCAAAACTTGCACTAACGTCTTTCTCATTGTTAAGAGTAAAAGGTGAGTAAACTCTGCTATAAAAGAAGTTAAAAGAGAAGGTAAACAGGTTATGTTCTGTGAATCCTTGTAACCATTCACTCAATAATTCTGTACCATTCGTCTCTTTCTTCGGATAAGAGTAACATTTATGGCACTTCTAACATGCAAATTGGTAATCTTTCTGACATTTCCTCGAAAAGTTTCTTCTTTTGTTTGTTATTTTTCCCCTTTTTTCTTAATTTCTTAACTTAGGAGGCATTGAGTGGCCAATAATGTGAATAACCTGTATTTGTGACCAACAGAAACAGCCCAGCCCAAACTATTGCAAGATATGATCTGACCCAAGCCCCCACTTTATACCTACTGGCTACTGCTTACGCCATCCATGTTTTTGTCTGGTAAATCCATTCTTTCACGTACTCATTAATTTAATGAATTTTCAAACAACAACAACTCAATGTTAGTGTTTCCGATGACAGAACAGTGGCCTCTGATCTATCATAATGGTTTTTTTTTTCTTGGTCATGTAGCTGTGCATGATCAATAACTGATCATATCAGTAACCAACTCATTTTGATTACAAATTTATTTTACATTATCAAAAAAAATTAATAGATAAAACCTAGAAATAGAGATCATTCGTGTACTAAAAATATTTCCTTGTATCAAGAACACCATCAATTTAAAAATTATTTAAAATATTCTAAAGAATCTAAAAAATATTAATGATGAAAAATATATGTTCGTGGATTTAAATCAATCCGTTCATTGATTTTTCAGGAAGATTTATTGAGTGCAAAAGGAGTATTTTAATAACAAATAAATGACTGATCGACAAGTTTTCACCCAATTTTTTCATCCTCTTTCTTACTCTGGTTAATTCCATCTTCTTCAAAACGATTTCTCAACTAAAAAAATCTGGTTTTAGGCTCATCTCAGAGAATCCATCCAATTTGAGAAAACCCAGATCAGAGAAACGAACTACATGCTCGTCAAACATCAGTTTTCAACAGCCAAGCTCATCGGTATCTTCTTCTATGAAGAAGCCTAATCCCGAGGCCGTTGCACAAATGAAAGAGAGAGGATTTATCGAGCAGAGCTTTACAGCAATGAATTTTGGCGTGGAAGTGGTGCAGAAGCCCGTGAGGAAGAACGTTAAAGTATCAATGATCCACAAAACGTGGCTACAAGGCAAAGGAGGGAGAGGATAAGCCAGAGAATTAGGGTTTTGCAGAGACTGGTTCCCTGTCGGAGCAAGATGGACACTGGCACACTGCATCCATGCTTGATAAGGCTGCAAACTATCTCGAGTTCCTCAACTCACAAGTCAAAGCATTAGAAAACAACGCCACAAGATTGACTCACTAAATTGCCTCCTACATCTGCCCAACTAGCTTCAAACTCAAATTATTTTTGCCATAGATTTTGATTTCTGGCTCATCAATTCAGGCCACGCGGCCCTCATTTTTCAGAGGCCCCAGATGAGAAAAATGAGGAACTTTTATTCAAATTTACAATAACATATAAAAAAACAAATTAATTATATGTTAACAAAATAAAATTTATTTTAAAATCTTTTGTAGTAGCTTTTTTATAATAAATTAATTTTTTAAAAATTGATAATATTTAAAGTTGTTATTGTTTTAATTTTTGAGTAAATTTTATTTAAAATTTTAAATTTTGTTTTCTTTTCAATCAAACTTTTACTTTTAAAAAGTACTAAAATAAATCTTAATATTTTAATTTTATTAAAATTAAATTTTATTAAAAAATTAAATATTAAAAATATTTAAATTAAAAATATTTTATAACGAATTTTAACTTATAATTTTTTATAAATATAATAAAATATTTAACTTATCATCATAAAAAAGTTAAAAAATTTTAAGTAGTAAAAATATTTTTTAAAAAAAATATACCATCAAAAATTTTAAAATTTTATAAAAAATAGTTAATTAGTTAAAAAAATTTTAAATTTTGAAAAGAAATCAAAATAAAGTGTAAAATCTATTTGAGAAGTTTTTAATCATTTTTAACAATAAAAAAATCATAAATTTTTCATAATTACGTTGTGAAAAAGTTTAATTTGAATAAAATCAATAAATGAGAAGGTTAAATTCAGGATTTTAAATGATATTTATCCTTAATTTTTTTAATATAATTGATTGTAAATAAAATTTTCATAATTTTAATTTTAAAAACTTTTTTCAATAGAGAGATTTAGTCAATTATATTCTATAAATAATTGAGATATTAAGATTGCAACTTAACAAACTCTAATTTTAAATATTATCTTTTATTTTACTAGGAAAGTTACTTGTAACACTTTCAATTTAAAAAATAAATTATCTGAATCAATATCTAAAGGCTCTTCTCTTTCTTTAGAAGCAGGAGAAATTGCAGTACAACCATCTAGTAATAAAGCAGGAAGAACTACAATCGAAATTTCATACTTCTGTCGGATCCTCCCTATCTTCTGATCGAGCTTGTGTAAGTAAATGTAGCCTGGTAGGGCCGGTAGTAGTACATTGTGTGGGACGGAGTAAGGGGCCCTTTTAACCTTTTACGAGTCGTCCGGCAGAAAAGACTTTCTAATGCAAGCACATCTTAGAAAATGATGACGTCCTACGAAGTGCTTGAAGTTCGTTCCGTTATTTTATTAAGAATAAAAAAGTGCACGGATCATAAGAGCTATTATATTTTATAGTATTTTTAAAATTAATATAATTTTTTAATTTATTATCATTTGAAGAATTTAACTTATTCAAATTGAATAAGAAATCTATAATAATATCATATGCTTACAATTGTTTAAATCTACTTTTTATGTAGCAATAACAACATTCGCTATAACAATAAAATAATTAACTCTAAAAGAATTTTTAATACATTGTGTGTTATCTTCATGTACATCCTCATCAATTTGTTTTTTCTTTGAATTTATTGCTTTTTAGAAAAAAAAAAGGTTCAATATCTATTTCTAATTTTAGACTTGTACCACTAAACAAAGCAAGAGCAAATTTATTTTCTTTATAATTTTTTTTAAAAAAATTAATCCCTTTAATTGTTCATGGCATCATCAATATGCATATCTTTGCATTACAATATTTTGCTAACCATATTAATGGAAAATTAAATTTCATGGCAAATAAGTCATACCTAATAGAAATTCAAAATTCTCTAATTTATTTACTAAATTCTTAACTTTACTCTTAATCTTATCTGCAACAACATTTTCTTCTTTTGTTTTTTTTTTTTTTGGGTAATATGATAATTTCTTCATATACGATCAGGGTTACAGAACTCACTACAAAGAAACTGCTAATGGACTAAAAACCATCACTAAAAAATTAAAATCTGTAAGTATAGGTGTAGATGACTTTTACTAACGAACAAAAACTTATACCATCAAGCACTTTAACCGTCGGTATAACCTTCATCGCTATAGACTTTTACTGACGCTTTTTACATCTGTTGATATATATAATAGGTGTTTTACTAACAATTTTTACATGTGCCCCTATATGTAAATATTATACTCACAAATTCTTCCTCCATCACTAAATGTAAATATTTTAATGACGCATTCTTTGACCGTCACTATATGTACAAAATCTTTAATGACGCATACTTTCATGTGTCAGTATATAAACAAATATTTATTGATGGATACAACATTCATCAGTATATTATAAAGTCTTTACTAATAGACATCACATCCATTAATATATATTTATAGTTTTTTTAGTGACAAACAAGATATCTGTCAGTACATATCTACTATAGATTTTTTTAAAAAAATTTACATTTAATTTTATTCTAAAATTATACTTATTGTGTTGCATACACAAATGATTTACTATTGAATGCTTTAATTATATGAATTCATTTTAATCGTAGATGCAATACTATACGAATGATGATTTTATACTACATTTTTCATTTCAAAGTAAAGCATTTACTTCTATTTGGATAATCCAAGTCCTAAATTATAGTCAACATACATTAAATGACTGATGGTAAGAAAAAAAAATAGCAATTAAAAAAATTAGCTTTAAATGGTAACAATTATAGTTCACAAACCTTAAAAAGACATCTAAATATACGAAAAAACATTATTGTGAGACTTCAACATAGTGATGTAGATCTGAAGTATTACAAGTGTTAAATAAAATTGCAAAAGAAGAATCAAAAATGTAAAAAAGTTTGTATCCAATAAGATCATGTTCAAGCTGCCATTAGGAAGGTATACATAAACTAGTAGCTTTTTTTCTTCTTCTAGCAAAAACCTAACAAATTTACCATATTTTGGTACAGTAGTTTAGCAACCAACACTACTTCAGTTTTCAACTCTTGTAGACCTTGCCCTAAGATACTTAATAGCCTCGTTACAACTACTTTTTGTCTATCAAGCAATGTTCCCTAGATGGTTGGATCCATAGTAACATGTGATTCACTAAAATGAAAATAAACATATAGGCATGTAAATATGTATTTTAAATATAGCATTTACCTTATAAACCGGACCAGAACCTCATTGTCCAAGCTTTTTAGAATTAAAAAAATGTAAATTATCTTATAAACAAGATAAGATCAAAGTAATTAAGTCAATCTAATGAAAAAAACTACAAAGAAACACATTTACTAAAGAATTTACTAATAGATAAAACTTAAGTTATGAACAAAAGTAATACCAATATAAGATCAATAAAAATAGTTAGTCATGAAACATAATCAATGTAAAACTTGAGACTTAGATCTCCAAATGCGAAAAAAACCAAACCAATACGTGTACACATTTTGTAATAAGAAAAGTAAATAATAGTACTAGTAATACAAAAATGGTAAATTCCATGAACATGACATAATCATTAAGGCATCAAATATAACTCACTCATGGGTTGCCCAACCAACATCACTCATCAACATTTTATTTAGTAGATTCTAGTTTAAAGATACTCATACAACAATTTAATGCAAGACTTTTTATAGTTGCAAAATGTTGTTACGGAACACTACTATCATTTTGAACCTATTAATGACAAACAAAAAGAAAATATATATAAGAATGCAATAATTAATTATATTATTTTTAAACTTAAAATGTAAAAGATATCATATCTCTACATCATTTTATGCCTTCCCCGCATTTGAAAGTCTAGTCAAATCAATAATTGGATATTGCTTTAGCAAGTCAAGCATAACTCCAAACTTTCCTTGAAGTTCTCTGACATTTCCCTCTAACCGTTAAATATAATTCTTCAATTTCGTATTTTCTTGCATGACTTGTGCTTTAGAACGTTCATGTCCTTTTAATGAACTACCAATCTTACCAACACAATGAATACGTCCTCTCCATTCAACTCCTTTTACTTGAAAATAAACATTACCTTTATATGAAACCCAATCACTTAATGACCCTCCAGATTCATTTATTTTATTGGTCATGAATTCTTACAATTTAATAACAATTCAATCATTAATGTCCACTAAGATTGAATCGATTAACAAAAATAAAAAGAGAAAACAAATAAATTACATACAATTATAAGAGCAGCCTTCTCATTCACAATGGTTTTGTCCTTTCGTGTCCAATTTTTAATTTACATTTAAGCACGTAAAGGTCGTACTCCATTAGCTTTCAAAGTCTGTAATAAAAAATAAAGTCATGAATACCCTCATAAGGTCTAAAAAATAAAGTAACCTTTTCATGGATTAATCTAAAAAAAGACTTCGTCCTAAGTGCAATGAGGTTGATCTAGTTTGGCACGATTTTGTTTATTCACTATACTCACTATCTGTAATTTTTTTTTTTAAAAAAAAGTAATTGTACACGTTTCTAAAGGAAAGCTAATATAAAATTAAGATAAAACATAAATAATGCTTAAAATGTTAAATTCATACCTTCCATTTACTAGAGCACCAATAGTGAACAATATCTTTCAACTGAGCTTTATCAACTCAAGAATCTATCATGTTGCCAACCATTTGCTCTTCCAATAAGGTTTCATCCAATATTTTAACCTTTATTTCACTTTTCTACTACCTCCATTGTTCACCAATATCACTTATTATCCCTTTTTTCGATGTTTTAGTTAAGCTTGGCATAAATATGAATTTTGACTACAAAAAAATAAAGATATTAAAACCATATCAAAAACTTAATTAACTATTAAACTACAATGTAAAAACAAATCTATTAACTCATACTTTTATTGTTTTCCATATTTCATCTTTATATTGTTTTAGCATCTCACGCCAACTTACAAAATTGATGGGTGCAAATTAAGCATTTCAGACCATGTTACCAAAGAAACGAGTTAGAGTACAAGCTTCTACGCCAATAGGTTGACCTTCTACATCTAATGAAAAGTAATCTATTCATATTCTAGTAAATCCCAAACCTCAACCATGCGTGAAAAACCTCTAACCTTGTTATTATGTTAAGCAACATCTATTTGAAAAAGACATACATTAATATCTTATTATAAGTGCTGCAACAGATTGTAATAGGATGATACAACATATGACAGCAAGCTGTTACAAAATATAGCAGTAAAATATGGTAATAAGTTTATTTCAACATGTTAAGGCAAGTAGATGCAAGATATGGCAACAAGTTAGCCACCAATTTGGCATTAAGTTGCTGCAAAATATGGCAGCATGTCTGCTTCAACATAGTAAGGCAAGAAGATGCAATATATGGCAGCAAGTTTTACTTTAACATATGGCAACATTGCAAAATTTGGCAGTAAGTTACTGCAACATATGGCGGTAAGCTGCTACAAAATATGATAGTAAGTCTGCTTTAACCTATTAAAGCAAGTAGATGCAACATATGGCAGAAAGTTAGCAATGCAATTTGGCAGCAAATTGCTACAAAATATGGCAATATGTCTGCTTCAACATAGTAAGGCAAGAAAATGCAACATATGGCAGTAAGTTACTGCAAAATTTGGCAACAAGTTACTACAACATATGATAGTAAGTCTGTTTCAACATAATACCAAAATAAAGGAGTTGTACCTTGTCCATCTTCTACTGCATAAGTTAAGGAGTTCTCACGATGTTGCTCAAAGTGAAACTGTGAACTAGGACTAGAATTATGACTTGAACATATAATACTCAAACGTTTGCATCATGGCATTTTTGAAAGTAATGCTTAATGTTCGAGATATCTTGTTGAAAAAACAATTAAAAGATATGTTAAAAGAATAAATACAATATAACACAAAACCATGTAGAATAATATAACATACTACTTTCTTGGTACAAATAAACTTCTAAAAAAACTAAGAATATAAAAATTAACCTTGCGCATCATTGATATTATTACAAAACCGTCATCTTCATTGTCATTCTCTACATTGATGTCTTCCGTAACATCACTTTCCATCTCTTGTGCCACATCTTCTCCACCATCATTGTCAACATCATCTCTAAGCCAATTTGAATTATCTTGCACACCATTTAGGGTTTCAATGCCCACCTTATTAGATTGATCTCTATTGAGAGATGGCATATTATCCATGTCAAATGTATCCCTTAATGTCACATGCTTGACAACAAGCCAATCTTTATGAATCTCATCTTTAATATAGAACACTTTTTTGACTTGTATTGCTAATACAAAAGGATCATTAATCAAATTATTACCTTTGTGAATCAAGCATGAAAAATTCACAATGGTGTTTCTAAGTCCATCTATCTTACAACCTCTATTGATATCAACCTAATCACATTAGAATAATACAAACTTATATCTACCATAATAATTTAATTGAATAATGTCTATTATTGCTCCATAGTAACTAACTTCTCCCTCAATAGGTCCCCTATCCCTTGCACTAGCATAGCTTGTTGTTTTGACAGTAACAACAACTCCACTATTTTGAGTTTTCAAGTGTCTTTCATATTCTTTAGTATGAAACTTAAATCCATTAATGATATAACAATTATATCTTCTAATCACTTCACTAGGACCACAAGCAAGCCATCTAGTTTGATATGTGACTTCTATATTTTCTTGCGTATCCAAGTTCGTAACCTATTTATTTTAGAAAAATAGTTAATATAAAACTTTTAAAATTGAGTAATGTATCATATGTCAAATTATACTATCATTAAAAGTTTGGCTCTAAATCCTATCAATATCATATTGTGATAACCGACATGGAAAATTTTGTCTCTTAATAACTTATGTTCCCTACATGTAATACATCATATAAAAATCCAATTTTCTTTAAAAAAAATGTATTATTTTGTAAGATATAAAAGATATCTTATATATCTTACTTTCAGGATATGATTACTACATCGGTATTGAATAACACATAACCATGAGCTTGAACTAACATTTGCTTGTCTAGCACAACTCGAGATACCCTTTTTCGCTTTTTCACTTAAAAACCATGTTGTCATTTTTTACCCAAGGGTCTACCTTTAGTTGATAAAATAGATACTCCTTGAAAATTTGAAGTATTATCCTTGAAATTTCTTGTAGGTTGATTGAACCTAGTTACAACTCTAGATAATTATCTCGAACAAAAAGTTAAACTTTCTTGTGCTAAGTACCTTTCTGTAATTGAACTTTCTGGTTAAGCTCTGTTGCATACATATGACTTGAGTGTCAAAAGAAACCTATTTGAACAAGAATAATAATGCAACATCTTTGATATATTCATTAGTATTTTATTTTAATAAATAAGATATACAAAATAATTTAATATTTACCTCTCAATATGATACATCCACCAATATATAACTGGACCAGTAATTTTTGCCTCATCAGCCAGATGAATAACTAAGTGCATCATAACAATAAAAAATGAAGCAGGAAATATCTTTTCATTTTGCAAAGGGGTCAAAGCAATATATGACTAAAGCCTCTCAAGTTCATAATCATGAAGCACTTTGGAGCAAAATGTCTAAAAAAATTGCATAACTCAATTATAACCATACTTACACCATGTGGCAAAGATCCTCATAATGCTATAGGAATAAACTCTTGCATTAAAATATGACAATCATAACTTTTGAGCGCCAATAGCTTACATTGCTTAAGTTAAACATAGTTTCATATATTTGATGAATATTCATTTGAAACTTACTGATTGATTAAAAACATTCAAAAAGATGTCTTTTCTCTCAAAATCATCTAATAACAAGCCTTAGGTAAATACTCCATATTACTGTTAGGGCGCTTCGGTGGATGAAGCTCATTTCTTATACCCATATCTTGAAGATCATGTCTTACTTTATAGTTATCTTTTGACTTTCCTTCTTATCCCAACAATGCACCGATAATATTATCACAAACATTTTTTTCTATGTGCATAACATCTAGATTATGATGCAATAAAAGATGCTTCCAATAAGGTAAAGAGAAAAAAATGCTCTTCTTTTTCCATGAATGTACTATACCCTCATTTCCATTATCATTCAAGAATTTTTAGTTGCCTTAAAACTATGGTCCCGTATGGTAATATAGGTACACTCCTATATTCATGATTTCCATCAAAAGAATGTCGATCAAATCGGTACTTGTTGTCAGGCTTCAACCATCAATGATGACACATATAACTAAATTTTCTACTATGTTGTAGCCACATTGATGGAGTTTCATAGCCACATGATGGACAGGCATCCCTTTGTACTCCATCCAGATAAGTTAGCATATACTAGAAAGTCATTAATAGTCCACATTAATGTAGCATGTAGATGAAAACTCTGATTTATAATAATGTTAAAAGTTTCAATCCCAACTTCCCACAAGTCTTTTAATTCATCAATCAAAGGTTGCATGAAGATGTCAAGTTTATAATCAGGTCTAGTCAGACCAGGAATCAACAATGAAAGAATAAAATTAGATTATTTCATGCACAACCATGGAGGAAAATTATACGGAATCACGATAACAAGCCAGGTGCTGTGAGTAGCACTAATATTCTTGAATGGATTAAAGCCATTGGAAGTCAATCCAAGATGCACATTACGAGAATCTATGGTGAATCTAAGATAATGAGAATCAAGTTCCTTCCAAGCTTATGAATTTATTGGATGTCGTAAGAATCCATCCTTTAGTGTGACCTTCATGCTATTTCATCAAAGCTGTAGTCTTTAAAAACATAAATTGTCTTTGTAATCTTGGTTTAAGAGGAAACCAATGTAAGATCTTGGCTGGTTTCTTCTTTCTCTTTCTTGAAGTTTGCTCAAAGTCATTTACTGCAATATTTTTGCTTAATTCCCATCTTGATAAACAACATTCTGAACATATATCTACATCGACCTTATCTTTCCAAGATAACATGCAATTATTTGGACAAACATGAATCTTCTCATATCCAAGACCCAAACCCTTGATGATTTTTTTAACCTCATAGAATGATTCTGGTAATGTGTTTTCCTCTGGTAATGCATCTTTTAGTAACTCCAACAACATTGAGAATGCATTGTTACTCCATCCATTAAGGTACTTCAAATGGTACAAATGAAGTATGAAAGATAATTTTGTGCAATTGTTGCAGCCGAGATATAAGTTTTCTAAGTATCTTTAAGTAACTCATAAAAAGCATGTGTAGGATTCCTTTTCGTAGCTTCATCTCTTTCTTTTATATCACATTCACTTTTATTCGTCACTTAATCATTCAATATATGCAGGGGAAAAACATCATGTAACAAGCCATGTATATTATGTTCAAAGACTACTTTCTTCCTCATTAACTATACTAGCAAAGGTATCAAATGTTTCTCCGTGAAATATCCATCGAACATAACCTTTGAGAAAACCATAACAAATGAAATGATCAAAAACATCTTCCCTTGTAAACCAATATGTGTTCACACATTTTATACATAGGTATAAGATTTTGCCATCTTTAAATGATCTCTCAAATGCAAAATTTAAAAAGTTGTCAACCCTCTTAATGTATATCCTTGCTCTTAATGTAAGACTTATCCATGATTTATCCATTGAATAATGAGTAACTAAACTGAAATGATCAATATTTAAAATTAAAAAAATTTAGCTAGCTTTCTAACCGTGGAGTGTTAAAATATGATTACAATAATAAAATACAAGTGTACTAAACGCACTTGAAGAAAAAGATATAGCACAACAGCAAGATGGCCTACAAGGATTTATCTTCTTTCAAAAACCAAACTTGTAAGAAATGATTTCCAAATGATATATAAGGCATGGCAATCTCTAAAATTCGTAGTGTAATAAGTAGTATGCAGCATGCAGAGTATGCAGTGTATAGTATGCAGAGTATGCAATGTAAGTGTGCAGTATAATAGTATGCCGTATAAAGTATGACAGTATGGTAGTATGTAGTATAAAGTATGATAGTATGCAGTATGCAGTATGCAATATGCAGTATGGCAATATGTAGTATAGAATATGGCAGTATGCAGTATGGCACTATCCAATATGGAGTATGGCAATATGGCATCATACAATATGGCAATATGCAATATGCAATATATAGTATGGCAGTATGCAGTGTACAGCTCAAAAAAATGAGTGGAAAGAAATTTGACCCTTGTAGGTCATGAAGGGTTATTTCTGTATCTTGTGGATTTAAGGAGTTATTTTTCTTGTTTTCTCTTTTCTTCATTATAGATATTAAAAGGAACAAGAATTAAAAGGAGAGCATTAATGAGAGGATTAGAGTTGTCCTTGAAGGATGGGCATCAATAAGGACTCAACCCATAACAATTTTAACAGATCAATGGGCAAAGAACATTATGGACTTGGCTTGTAGATTATGTTCTAACCACCAAAGGAAAAAGAAAAAGAAAAATTGCATAGAAACTGCATGTGGAAGTCCTAATTATGGATATATCCTGGTATACTGGACACTTTTTCTAGTTTGATTGGCTTTTCTGGTCCAACTTTTGCACAACCTTTTTTTTTTTGTTTTGTCTAGAGAAAGCTCCCTTTCTCTACATCTTGGTAGCCCAAGAATGAAAGTTATATTCAACCTTGGATGAAGTTAGCAAATCAGTATGCAGCTTATGACACAAATAATAATCACTAGGAGAAATGTGCGTTCAAAGATTCAAACTCAATATTCCTAAATCAACTAAGTTTTCCCTCTTCGAAATTTCCATTTACTGAACATTTCATGGCGAACATGTAATCCACTGGAGTTAGGCCAAACCCAAGATTATCCTAATCTAGGGCATCATACTCATCATTCTTGGAATAACCACATCCCCAAGAAGAAAAATATTAAACAGTGGAAGTTTATAATGTTTCAAAATATGGAACTATTTTGGTTACTTATGAGCAAATGGCTTTTGTTGTTCCTGCAAGGAAGTAGCAAGTTAAGATATGTAGAAACAGTAAGCTCCAAGTTGCAAGCATATACAAGATGAATCAATTTAAAGGCATTTTCAGAGCAGTATCCATTAATTCAAAGCTAAAACCCTTAGCCTCAAAAACACAAATTTACTTGTATCTTTTCTTTTACTAAAGGAAGCCACACGAGCCTTTGCGTTTTTTTTAAATCAAAATATCTTGCTTACTGAATCGAAACTCTTAAATATCTATGTAGGTTCTAACAATTCAAATTATGGATTTGATTTATATCATAATAGAGATTAACGTGCAAGCAACAAGAAAAGCTTCAATAACAATATCTGCATGACAAAAGAACATGATCAAGCATTAATATGTTAAAGAAGAAGAACGAAAACTAATCTTTAAGAGTATTTATCTAAGGCTTGCATATTCAATATCACACAAATCAACATATAGGCCAAGAGACACATACAGAATTGATGCACCTTACCAGTTTTTAGAACGAGAATAATACATATTGAAAAATCTTACAAGTCCTCTTCAGATCTGGAGACTAGGGAAGTAGGATGAATGAGTTGTATTGATCGTAAAGATAAGGAAAAAATTCTTACCTTTAGAAGCAATTAGCAAATGATACTTAATGGTTGTTTGCAAAGCATGCTTCTGCAGGAACCAATTCCAACAAATTTACAGAGTTAGAAGAATTTCGTAAAGAAATTACAAAGATGAGCAAAGGCTTACCTTTACCTATAAAAGCTATCAGTGGTTTCCTAAGATCTAAATCACTCGATTGCAAAATTTTGTAAATGAACAAGATGTGAGATTAAAACCAAAAAAAAAAAAAAAGAAAACTAAGGAAAATTTAACAATAATTGGATAGTAATTATGAGAGAAAGAGATTTATATTTTAGGGATTTAAAGTAAGAAGCAAAGGAAAAGCAAATGAAAGAAACAAAAAGAGATACCATCCTGATGGATTTAGATAAAATAAATAAAAATTATTCTTATTTTAAATAAATAAATTTATTAGTTTAATTAATTTTTCTAATTTATTTTATATTTATATTTAAAAGTAAATAAAATTAATTTTATCTTAATATTTTTATGAATTGTTTTTTAAAAATGTGATATTTATGTAAAATAAAAATAAATTTTTAACTTATCCATATAATTTTGACTTTATATTATTGAAAGATAATTTATATTTATTTTTTAAAAAATAATCTTGATATAAATATCATAACAATTTTGAAAATCTTTCAATTAATTAAAATCTTTTCAATAATTAATTGAAAGGTATATATGCATGATATGAATGTTATTGTTGTCATGTGTCTTATAATGTCATATTGAAATATATACGTTACCTTGTTCGATGAATATGATAAATATCATATGGTATAATATAGTGAAATGAGTGATTTTTTTCTTTATCAAAGATTTCAACTATCTAAAAATATTTGCTAGTAATTTTAATTTATTAAAATTATCAAAATTATTTTTACTTTACATTTTAAATTATCGATTGAACTAATTATACATATATGTATGTATATATATATATATATATCATATTTCAGTATGATTCAATTAAATCATGCTTTTTATTTTTTAAAAATATTTATTCAAATTAAAATTTTAAATAATAAATTTAGACTTAAAATTTTTTAAATATATTTTGTAGTACATGTCACTGTAAATAACTATTTTTGTGATGAACATAAAGATAAAAATTCCATCAATGTATGTTATGAATATATTGGGAATTTAGTGACACCTATAAATAGTCGTCACTATAGGTATAGATTTACTGATGCACAAAGATATTTGTCAATATAAGTTAAATATTTTCAAGTATTTACTAATAAACAAAAATTATTGTTAGTAAATACAAGAGATTTATTAATGGATAGAACAGTCCATCAATATAAGCACATATTTACTGATAACTAGTATAGAATTGTCACTATATGTAAGATATTTAGTGATACATGCACATATCCGATACTACATACTAGATATTTGCTAATGAAAAATAAATTTATAACTAAAAGTAAGATTTTTACTTACAAACGATAAAAATCCATCAATATATATTGCAAATTATAACTTTTAGTAACGGATGATATAAACTATTATTATATGTATGGTATATACAAACAAATTTTTGGTTCATCAGCAATGATCTTACATGTACTGACAAACTAAAAAATTTGTCACTATTTATAGATTTTAACTGTCACTGAAGGATCACGTTAATAAATGGTAATTTTTTGTAGTGGATCTGGGGTAAAGCATCAACCCAAACTAGTTAATCCCCATTGAAGAAGTCAAGCTTAGCTAACTTATGGGCAAACTCATTAAATGTCCTAGAAACATGATGAAAAGAGTAATCATCACAATAGCCAGAAAAATGACAATGTCATCGTAAATTCCACCCCATGTATTGAGGGTTTGCATGCCTTGATTGGCTTCCTGAACACCAAAGGCATTATCATTCTCTAGGATGACCCTTTGTTACCAAAACGGAATCATCAGCATCACTCTAAACCTAATAGCTAGAATCTTGCGATGCAAAGGGGAGATAGCTCTTATCTTACTTGAGGTGGCACACAGTAGTCCTTGATCGATATTATTTCGAGTTAATACTCCTAATTTGGTTGTGTTTGTAGGTTCGTTGAAAGAGTCATCAACATTCATTTTTATCACCCTTGTTGGAGGCAGTCTTTAGAGCGGAAAAGGAGTTGTAGTTGAGAAGTTTTGAGAAGATTGGCTCATACTAGCTCCTAGGACCATTTTGTTGGTTTATCTGACAAGTAAATTGGGATGTTTACAAACATGGTCATGGAGTACATATTTCGATTGAGCCACAAACCTAAGTAGGCAGTCAAAAAGAGTTCCAAACGATGTTTGCCATGCATATATGCGATCAAGCTCTCCCAAACTTAAACAGTAAGAAATACTGTGATGAAAGATTGTGGAAACTCCATCCTCAGTTATTCCTACACTAGGAAGCCATAATGATACCCAAAGAGAAGGTGCTGAATAGATTCTGGGAAGGATCCATAAATACAACATATTATATCAACTATGATACATCGTTATCGTAGTTGATATGTAGTGGGTAGAATACCCTGAATCACTCTCCAAGAAAAGTTGTGAACTGTGGGAGAGACTTTTACCTGCCAAAGGGTTTTTCATATTTTGCTTCTAAAACTGAGGTTGGGTACCACTTTGTTTTAATAGTTGGCGAGTGACAAAATAAGCCGCTTTTACTGTGTAATGACCATTGATAGAGAAGTCCCATATTAGTCCATCAACCATGGGTCTCAAGCTTAAAGGTACGAACAAAATAAAAGTTACTTCTTCTGCCACAAATAACCACTGCAATGAGCTTGCATCCCATTCTTTTCTCATAGTATTAATGAGATAACTAAAAAGCGTTTTGGTTGGGATAGTTCCTTGAGGAAGAAAGGCATGGCCCTTTACTCTTGGTATCCAATTATCTTGCCAAACATCCACTTTGGTTCCATCTTCAATCCTCCACCACGATTCTTGGTTAATTAATGATCTTGAAAATAATAAACTACACCATGTAAAGGAGCTTCGACGGTTATGTGCAGTTGTATGAGGCTCGTCGTAAAGGAAGTAATTCCTTTTAAGGACAGTAAGACATAGAGAGTCAGGATTTTGGATGATCCACCACCATTTTTTCCATAATAATGCCAAAGTAAAGGCCTCAAAATCTTTAAACCTCATTCCTCCATTAAGCTTAGATAAGCAATGATCATCTTACTTTTTCCAGTGTATCTTCCTTTTCGATCCCTTCAATCCCCACCAGAATTTAGCCTTTATCATGTTGAACTCATGAAATAAAGACTTGGTCAATTTAAAATAGCTCATTATATATGTTGGAATTGCCTGGGCTACTGCTTTCAATAATACTTCTCTGCCTGCTTAGGATAAGAACTTGCCATGCCAACTTTTGAGCCTTTCATGCAGCATGTGTTTTATTCTTGAGAATTCTTTTACCTTGGGCCAGCCTATCAATATGGAGAAACTCAGGTGCCTATAATGAGTTAGAGATTTACTCACCCTTAATACTTGCATTAAAGTAACTCTTGTTGACATCCTTATGTTAGAGTTAAAGAAGATACTGGATTTGTCCATATTTACTTGCTGGCCAGATGCAAGACTAAACTAATGGAGAATATCTATACTCGTTGAGCATTCTTCTTTTGTAACCCAAAAGAATAGGAAAGTATCGCTTACAAAAAACAGGAGACATATCTTGTGGCCACTACCGGATGCTGCCATTCCATGTAACCGTCTCCCACTTTCAGCTTGGTGAATCCATGGCTTGATGCACATTAAGAAAAGATAAGGTGGTAGAGGATTGCCTTGCTTAAGTTCCCTTGTAGGTTGAATAAGGCCTTAAGGTTGCCCATTTATAAGCATTGAATAAGACACTAATCTTACACATTCCATGATTGCTGATACCCATTTGTTAGAAAAGCCCATGGAATGCGTAACAACTTCCATGTATTTCATTCCACTCAATCTCTAAAGTCAAGTTTTAAAGCTAGATGTGCATGATTTCCATGAGTCTACCTCTGCATTGTGTGGATTATCTCATGTGCAACCAATTTATTATCATAGATCATAGGCCCTTTAGGAAAGCACATTAATTTTGGCTAATAAGTTGCAGTAAAACCTTTTGTAGTCTATTAGGCAAAACCTTGGATATAATTTTGTAAATGACATTTCAGATGTTGATGGGGTGATAATCTTGCACTAAATGAGGATCTCTTTTCTTTGGGATCAAACATATGAGGGTATGGTTGATCTCAGCTAACAAAGAGCCTTGATTCATAAAGTCCAAAACCTGGGCAGTACTATCATTTTAAATACTACCCCAAAAATGCTAAAAAGAACCTCCATTAATGCCATCTGGTCCTAAGAATTTATTTAGATTCATCTGGAATAGAGCTTAGGTCACTTCCAGTGCTGCATATTCACTACTATAAGAATTGGCGTTAAAGACCTTTAAAGACCAGCCCACAAAATGCTCATCCTTTCCTGCTCTCTCGAAACATCTTCTCTGATCTCCCTTCAATGGCAAATGTTGAGAAGGGAACAAGTTGTTTTAGTGTCCACCTCTTTACCTGTACTAAGCTTGAAGAGGCCACTAACCATTTTGATTCTGATAGGGAACTTAGTGATAGGGGCTTTGGCACTGTACATTATGGCAAAAGCAAGTACTTTTATAGTTAAGATCTATTAATTAGATGAATAATTAGCTGACCTGTTATTTCTTAACTAGATAAACTCCACGATGGGTGTGCTGTTACAATGAAGCGCTTATTTGAAAACAACTACAAGAGGGTTGAGCAGTTCATGAATGAAGTTGAGATCTTAACTCGCTTATGCCACCAACATCTTGTCTCACTTTATAGGTCCACCTCACACCACAGCCGTGAACTCTTACTAGTGTATGAGTATGTTCCCAAGGGCACAGTTGCCGATCATCTTCATGGTGAGCATGCTATGCCTAGTGCACTTTCATTGCCTATCCGATTGAAGATTGCCACAGAGACTACAAGTGCATTGAGATATCCACCGTGATGTGAAGACCAACATTCTCCTTGACAACAATTTAAGTGTTAAGGTTGCAGATTTTGGACTCTCCTGTCACTTTCCCACAGATATCACCCATGTTTCAATAGCACCACAAAGGACTCTTGGTTATGTTGATCCTGAGTATCACCAATGCTACCAGCTCACTGACAAGAGCGATGTCTTCAGCTTTTGTGTGGTGTTGATTGAGTTAATATCATGCAAGCCAATTGTTGACATCACTAGGCATCGACATGAGATCAATTTGTCTAACATGGCAATCAATAAGATCCAGAATCATGCACTGCATGAGCTTGTAGACCTATTGCTTGGCTTTGAGTCAGACAGCAAGGTAAGAGAAATGATAACTACAGTGGCAGAGTTGGCATTTCAGTGCCTGCAGAATGAAAAGGACATGAAACCTATCATGATAAAGGTGTTATAATGCCCAACCTATATACAGAGTAAGGGCTGAAATACAGAAAATGCAGAGAAAATAGATGTTCCATCAGATACTGTTGTGTTGTTGAAGAGTGGTCCTCTGCTAGTGTCGCGTGACTTTCTGACTGTAAAGTGGGTAAGTAGATCTACCACATCTGATGCAAGCAATTGAATTTGGCATCTTATATCATTGAGTTTTTTTCTTTTTTTGGTTTTTGAGCACATGGCAAAGAGATTCCATTTATCGTGTGCAAAGAAGCGATTGATTCTTGTAACCATCGAGTATTCCTCCATAGATAGAGACCCACCATTAACTCGATCAAAAAAGAGGCACTAACTAGCATTTAGAATTGCCTTAAAGCCTTTATCGCTAGTTCTCGTAGAATTGGCGTTAAAGGCTTTAAGGCTTCAACGCTAGTTATGGCAGAACTAGAGTTAAAAGGTTGTCCAGTCTTGCTTTTAAGCTAAGGATCCTTAATTTGTCTCCACAGCCCGCCATAAGCCTCGCATGTAATTTTTACTCTCTCCTTCATTTTTTTTTATCTTTGCTCTCTCTAGAAGCAACTAGACCAACTACTAGTAGTTGTACCACCTCTCTCCGATCTTTCTCTTCTTTGCTTTTAAGTTAGGGATCTTTAATTCGTCTGTACAGCCCGCCACAGGCCTCGTGCGTAATTTTTACTCTCTAATTCATTTTTTTCCTCTTTGCTCTCTCTCCAGAAGCAACTAGATCAACTACTAGTAACTGCACTACTTCTTTTCGATCTTTCTCTTTTTTGTTCCCTGTCTAGAAGCAGCTAGGCCAGCAGTTAAAAGCTATACTTCTCTCTAGCCCTCTTATTTTTGGTCTCCATCCAAAAGTAGCTAGACCAACTACTGACATGGCAGCAGCACTGCCTTTCTTCTGGCCTTTTCTTTTTTAGTCTCCGTCCAAAAGTAGCTAGGCTAATTATTGGCAACTAGCTACCTCTCTTTGTCCCTCTTCTATTTGCTCTTTCCTTGCTTTTTTCTTTCTCATTTATCTTAATCTTCACAATGAGCAATCGCACCCTCTCCTTTCATTCGTTCATCTTTCACATTCAAATATATGTAAGTATTTCGGTATATATTCAAAATTTTTTTACGAAATTTAAGTTTCATAATTTTGATTTAATTTGATTAATTTTGGTTTAATATATATATATATATATATATATTGAGAATGTATATCATTTTGAGAAGTTTTTTATTAAGTGTGTTTGATGAATTTTTATTAATTGATGAAATTTGGGTTTTTTTAAGTATATTTGGTGTGAATGTGTGCAAATTGATGCATTTATTATTTGATAGTTATTAAAATTTTTTAGATTAATTGACAAATTAGTTAGATGTTAATTAGATAAATTTATATTTTGATAAATTAATTATATATTAGGTATAGATTAATTTATGTTCGAATTAATTTTTTTAGGTAAGATTAATTGGTATATTTTATTAAATTTAATTATATTGATCTTGTAGTTAACATAAATTAAATAAGCAGTTAAATTTTAAATAGATCATTAATTAATTATATGTTTATAAAATAAATTATTAAATATTATTTAAATTTTAATCAAGTTACTAGCTAGTTAGATGCTTGTGTAGTAATTAAATGATAGATCCATATGATAGCGAGTAGTGATATTTCTTTATAACTTGAGGTAAGTTATATAATACTAGTTGAAATTATTAATAGTTTTGTTCACAATATTTTTAACATTTATTTTTCATAATATAAGCAGCACTAGATGTTGGTGGTTGTCGAGTCTCATAATTTTGTGTACAGTTTATTTGATCCATTGAACCATTGTTCTATCAAGAACTAGATCAACTTATATTCACTTAATTGAAAATATTTTTATTTATATTAGTATGTATTTTTTTTAATTCTTAAAAATATTGATTATTTTCTATTGGTAGCTTTTTTAAATAGTTTCAAGTTATCAAAAAAATCAAGCAATAGGCGCATTCTTAGGAGTATTCCTTCTAAGATATATATATTTAAGGCTATATATGATATTAGTTTTATTTAATTTATAAAATATAATAATTAAAAAATTTTAATGCAATATCCATGTCAACCTTCAAATATAAAGTATGGATATTATATTATAAAATTTTTAAGGGATATCATTGATAGACGTAATAAAAATATCCCACATGCGAAAATGGAAAGTTTTTAAGCTTTTTCTTATGTAAATACTTCAGTAATTAATTGATGTGCTTACTAAAAGTTTTAATTGGATTAATTTTTTTTAATAAATATAGTTAGTGACATAGATATTTATTCCCAATCAGATATTGATGAAGTTAAAAAACAGGTTGGACAATTACTTTGGAGTGCGATATTAGAAAGTTAAACCTTGAAGATTTTTGCACGCATGAACGTCATTGAATTTTTAAGATTATGTATGATAATATATATTTAAACTCATGTATTGTATATATAGAGTTCAATTATGACATTAAATTTTTTTATTTTTTTATCTTTTATTACTTTTTGGATTAAATTATATTGAGTATTTTAACATGAAAGAAGTAATTATAGTTTTATTGAGAATGGTATTGAAGTGTATAACAGAAAAAAGTTTTTTCGTTGAAGTGTTGGTGTAATTATGTTGAAAGAAGAAAGATAGTATAGTTGTTTCATTTAAATGTTGGTATTAAAGTATTGCTGTAATTATGTTGAAGGAAGAAAGATAGTATAGTTGTTTCATTGAAGTGTATAAAAAGAACTGTGATTAATGTATTTGATAATTGTATACTTATATGTGTTTACTAAGTTTAATTGAAGAGTCATTTATATATTGTAATTTAGTTTTGATGGAGAGAATTTTGGTTGTATATTGTGAAGAATTGTATTAATGCATATGGTTGATGTGGAAGAGATGAAGAATTTTATAAACGCAGGTTTTGAATAATTTGAATATAGAAATTTAGTATTTGTTTTGAAATTAATAAGAAATTATATACCTTTAATGATAGTTCTAATAGAACTGTCATTGGAGGGGGATCTTTTTAATGATGGTTTTATCATAACTGTCACTAAAGGCCATGTCTTTAATGATAGTTATAATATAATTGTCATCATCCTTTTTAACGACAGTTCTAATAAAACTGTCATTAAAGGCCCCCATTTCTTCTTTTTAATGACAGTTATAATAGAACTTCATTAAAGACCTTCCTTTTTATCACAGTTCTAATAGAATTGTCATTGAAGGCCCCTCTTTAACGACAGTTCTATTAGAACTGTCATTAATAGTGAAGGCTTTAATGATAGTTTTCAATAACTGTCATTAAAACCTTTTTCCTTTAATGACATGAACAAAGATAACAGTTTTACAACTATCATTAGAAGTCATTTTTTAACTATCATTAAAATTTTTATTTGTAGTAGTGATTCTCTATTCAAGGTTAGTTGCATAAAGGATGGCATTATGCCTTGAATAGTCTAACAAATCATATCAATTCCTAAAGGTAAGGAAGCAGCATAGATACTTTGGTAATAGTTTAACAAAACACCAGCAACTTTTTTCTCATTGGTCACTCAATTCTCATTTTAGTCCTATATTCTTGACACTCGATTCACCCATTTCCTTCGAGATGCCATCAAATGGAAAAAAATTTTATTTCGAGTTGCCTTCCTTAAGCCACGTACATTGAGATCATTGTCACCACTTGATTTCCTCAGCATGGAGGAGCCGATTAAGTTCCTGCTTGCATCTATCTATGTCGGCCAGTATATCCTCTTATTTTCGGGCTACCAATAGGTAGTGTAACTATTTTTGTTGATGTTTGATCCATTTAGGTATGTCAGCAAGGGCCTCATTTTTCAATCTAGTTAGAGCAATCCCACACTTTTCTAGCTTATGTTTCAACTGGACCCAAGATCCTGCCTACATGGTGTGCTATAGTGATCCTCAATAACGTCCCTATAATCAGGATGAAAAAACCACATGTTTTCAAAATGAAAGCATTTCCTATGGCACCGGGGTTAGGGAGAACTATATGACAAAAACAAAGCCAAGTGATTAAAAGAAGAGTATATAATGCTTGTGGATCTAAGCTACTTCGTTAGCCATGCTTGTTCACCAAACCCTTATCTAAGCATTCAAAGATAACTTCATCTCCCTTACCTCTTGACCAAGTAAAGAAAAGCCCAGTAATAACTATGTCCATCAATTCATATTTGGCAATGGCCGAGCTAAAGCCCTCCATTTGGCTTTCATTGCGAAACAAGCCCCTAGTTTCTCATCAAAAAAATATTATTTCATTAAAGTAACCTACCCAAAGCCATGGCAACTGTGAAAGAGAAGACAAACGTCTCAGTAGCTCCCATGGCTCACTTCCTTCTATCACCCTGGGATGACCATAAAATCTTGTGAAGTGCCATTGAATGGACAACTCAACATCTTGTAATCGTACTCAATGTGATTGTTGGAATGGGACTTTATAGCAACAAAGATGATGTCTTGCCATAGTAAAGCCAATCCACCTTTTTTGCCTTTAGTTGCCATCGTAAAACACCAATCAAAACCTAGTCTCAAGCGAATCATGTCCATGTTAATATGTCTACTCTTCATTTCACAAAGGAATTGGACTTGGGCTTATATACTCTTACCAATCAGATGAGCTCATGAACTGACCGAGGGGTCCCAAGTCCTCAATAATTCCAAACCAGGAGATTCATAATTCTCGGTAGGGCTGAATAGTACTAACCTCTGTAGATCTTATCATTTTAATTGTCCTCTAAAGGTAATTAGGAGTATCATTTTTTTAGATTGGTGTCTTAGTCTTCCAATAAGTCTCTCACATTTGTTTCAGTTTAATATCTTTTACCTAATGATAATTGAAATTGTATTTCAGATTAAATATTTTGTTGGCCTCAAGCCAATCTTTTCCATCTCATTTTTACCATAACGTATATCTCATGTGCATGAGATAACCCATGCATGAGATCTGGCATTGAATGCTCCGTCATTAATGGGTTATAGGAAAGAGCCACTGTGGCCTCCTTCATCGATCTGTCTTCCTCACTCATCATCAGATGCTTTGGATGTTGTCTTCTCAATGAACTAATCGAAGAGGTTTTGTTCTTTCTCCAGTAGGTCTTCCAATGAAGACTTGGCTATGAACGTTGTCGTGGATGAAGAAACTCTAAACCCAATAAGGGGAAGTAAAGGGCCAGTTGATCTCAGCCAAGAGCCATATTCTTTCTTGACCTTACTTGAAGAATGCTTCATCTCTATAGCTTATCGGCAATCATGTTCTTGATGGTCGAAAAGATCACAAAGATAGCAAAAGTTTGGCAACCTCTCATACCTAAATAGTAAGTTTCTTACCATTCGGTAATGCCAATCTATTGCATCACCGGAGAGGTTTTCAATTATTGATCTATATCCAAACCCTTAGCCAATGTCCAAATGTAGCGCCATCTTTCACTGTTTTCACTTCTTTTACATTACAAGATAGTCTCCCCAAGCACAGATATAATCTTCGTATTCATGTGAGTAACGGGAACAACATGCATCTGTACCTAAAACGGACACCACTCCATTGGTTGGATATTCATAAGAGTGTGTTTTGTAATTTCTCGAAACACTAGCAATGACTTATTAAAGGTCCAAGGTTGTCGTAGCAATATTTTGGTTTTGTCATTTAGATCTATCCCTAACTTCCTCCACAGAAAAACCAGTGGGCATACCTTAGCCAAGACAGTCTTCATTGCTTCCATATTCATCATCTGTGAGTTTCAAATTATACCACAAAAATTCCAATCTAGCAGCCATATAGTAGCACCTTGGGACTAGATTGGATTAAAGATGTCACCCTCCTTGAACTAAAGTATTGGAGGAGAAAAACTTGAAGTGATTCCCAAGACAAAGCCTCACCCAACGACTGCGAGGGGGCACTTGCATTATTGTTTTAAACTAGAGCAGAGCCTGCGTATTTAAAGGTAGGGCTTTTAACACCATTTTTAACTAGTCCTAATAAAGTTTCTTTTATGTCTAGAGTTTAATATCTAATGGTTTTCACACTTCCAATATGTACGACTCTCTGACTACGCATTAGATAATAATTTCAGGATTAAGCTGTGTACATAATGTCGTGTAAATTTTGTCTCTAAATAATATTGAAAAAAAAAGGTGTCATGTAAATTTTGTTGGAATACTTTTTCTTTTTTCTATTTAACTATTATCATGTAATATTTATAAGACTTAATAATTTTTTAAATTAAGTGCTGATTTTTATAAAATATAGCTACGAGCAACAAAATTTTTAGCAAATATGAGAAAAAAGATTAATTAAATATGTATCAAGCAAATAATTAACATAATGGCATATAAATCAAACACATACAAAATAAAATAAAATGAATTAATTTCATTACATGATAAAAAACGTAAAGAAAAAACTTAAAACATACGAATTCTTTATTCAGGAAACGCTTGGACTGTCGTCCTCAAATGGAGTCAAAGCAAAAGCCACGCCGTCATCGAAATTGTTGAAGACCGAAGAGACATTGAGAGATTGGGAAAGAAAGAGAGTTTTACTTTTTTGTTCCTAAAAATTTCGAGATTTAAGTGGAGTAAAATAGTGGGGAGAGGGTTTGATTTTTACAAAAATTATATATATAATTATATATATATATATTTAAACATCTATTTATATAGATACGTGGGCCCCAAAATTTGGAGCCCTAGACTGCCCTGACACGCAGGCCCAAGGTTGACTTCACATCAATCTCACCAATTTTGGAAATACTCTTTTAAAACAATGTCCTTCCCGTTAATGAAAAAAAAAACAATTTCGTAAGAAAAGGAATACAATTTTGTTTAGTAATTAAAGGAACCAACCTGCACTAATAAAAATGCCCATCAATGATGAAAAAATTGATGTCGCATTATTGTAAAGTTTAATTTAATCAATCTATTAAATTAAATTTGTTTGAGTATTTTTTGAAGTTTTAAATTTGTTTAAAGAGCAAAGATATTTTTTTTAATTTTCAGATTTAATTAAGATACAAAAGTGTTATTCTTTCTTATGTTGATTACATAGGGGGGCCTTACTCTTAATTTGTTCGCAGTTTTAAATCTAAATTTATTGAAAAAATTATCAATTTTAAGTTTATGTTTTATTAAATTCCTAATCTGATATTTCTGTCCACAGGCCAGTAAACATATGATTTACACTACCTTAATACCTCCTTTTATTAAAAATAAAAGATTCGTAAAAAAAAAAAAAACAAATAATCAACATAGCTTGAATTTCTCACTCAAAAACAGACGGACCTTCAAAGGAGAAATTAATCAGAAAAATTCCGTTTAATTCTATCTACCACCATTATTTTCCATAAATGAATTTAGCCTGTCTAGAAATCATTGTATTATGTCCCCTCATTTTTCATTTGACAAACGAAAAACATGTTGTTCGCCTTCTGTAGAAGCAAAAAGGCTTTTCTCAATCACGGAAAATGACAGGTAGGTTTGTCAAGCCATTTGTTTGTATACTAAATCCCAAATCCCATTATTTTTGGTACCTTTGATTTCTATCCTGTCATACACAGAAGATGAAGAACCAGGAGGATGACAGATAGTGGAATGAAGCTACCTTATCTGTAATACGATCATAGCCAGATCGAACACTTGACTGTACGCGAACTTTGTCGCCTTGAATTCGAGAAGAGATCCATGAATCGAATCTGAGCTTGCGTGAGCTGACATCGATAATCTCTTGAAACTATTTTTCTTTTTCCGGCAATAAATTATCGACTGTCACCGAAATTCAAGTCGCAAGTGACATCATAGCTGGCTCTGAGGATTCTTGAAACCCTACGATCGAGGTGACAACGCACAGCTTTGAAGAAAGAAGACCAAGGGAGAAGGAAAGGACAAAAGAGCTTATGCCTATTTTGTCATCTATAACATAATGGCAGCAGCTGCCAGAGTCAACCTGAACCCAACTTTGCATCAGATATATAACATCGTTTTGCTTTTTTTTTTTTTCAAAAAAAGAAGCAGCTGATAGTCTCTATTATTATTACATCAAAAATTATTGAAAATAAAAAGAAAGGGTTTAATCAGCTGGGATCCCACTCTGAAAATCCACCATTAGCTTGCTAAGTTTCTTGTTACTTATCTTCTGTTGGATGATCCTCATGTCTTGCTGGTAGCTGCAGGCATAGATTCAAGAGTGTCAAAAAGGTAATTAAATATCAAAATGTTTAAATTTAGGTGTATTTTATTTATCTACTCAATATTGTACTTAAATTTTAATTTAGATTAGATAAAATTTTTATTAAATGTTTTAAAATTTTTAAGATAATTTTTAAATATTAAAGAAAGAAAAAAAATGAGACTAAAAGGAAACTAACAGAGAACAAGAGAGAAAAGAGATAGAAATAAAAATAATTAATTTTTAATTTTTCTCTTTAATGAAAGTATTTTTTCATTATTTTCAAATTTCTAATACATAATGTCATACGATCTAGATTAAAGTTAATTAATATAATAAAATGAAATTAAAAATAGACTTAATATAAATTTCTAAATATTTACTTTACAAATAAGTTACTCTAATTAATAATATTGGAATATTTTTATATACTGCTTGAAATTTGAAATTTAAAATATATAATAGTAATATTTCTTTAAATAATTAAAATTTTTAAAAAGCTTTATTCTCTTGACTGTCTAATTAAAAAATATATATTCTCTGAAAATACGTGTATATATATATAAGAAAATGTGGCATCAATTATAGCCTAACCTTTGAGGGGGCGAAGAAGGTGCATCAGGCGTCAGCATGGAGGCCAGCTTAATGGCGTCTTCAGGCCGATTGAGGATGGAGTTGAAGCATAAATAACGACCGTACGATGAAATATCTTCAAAAACAGAGATGTGGGCATCAACCAAGAAGTTTAGATCAACGGTGACGAATAGTCCATCCTCGTACATCTCAGCTGCTCCTTTCAGATAAGGGTTGGTGATTGACAAGTCAGGATCCATCAGCAGTCCTGCATTGAGAGACACCATATCAATGCCCCTGTCCATGGCCAATGCCCATGCTGTCTTCTCCGCCTGTGTCTTCGACAGGGCATGCCACAACTGCATAGTTTATCCCCACATCTTAATTAAATATGTACTGATTGAGTAATTGTTCAAGTTTTCAATTTTTTAATAAAAAAATCAAGTCGTCTGTGCATAATTAAGATGTTAATTATATTTTGATAATTGTTTAACATATGATAGACACATCATATCGATTTTAATTTCTTTATGAAGCAAAGGATAATGAATTAAGTCTGAAAGATCACAATGGTTCATAGTTTAACGTATTCAATAATTGCTCCCTAAACAATTCATGAGACATTGACTTGTTTACATTCACATGAAGGCTTTAAAATTGCAAAGAGCTTAACATTTATATGATAAATAATATTAATTACATTATGATGTAATCAAGATAATGACACCATCAATATATCATCAATATATATATATATATATAATTTCTTGATTTAAATTTTTGGTAATTTTTAATAATTTTCATAGATTAATTATTTAAATTCTTTTGGGTTAAACCCCACATGCAACTCAGTTAATGGACATTATCTACTTAATATAGACTAAACGTACTTCTTTTTAAATAAAAAATAATGGGATAGTAAATAAGGTATGATCTATAATGACAGAGAGAGATTTACGTCTCATTATTTTATGGCTATTGCACTACAGCATTTATAAACCATTGATATTCCTATTAAATTCGTACAATTACATCCCAAAATATGAAAGCTTTTAGGTAAATGTATAAAAGAAGTGGGTACCTTAAATTTACGACATAAATTAATGTCACTCCAATGCCTCTCATTCAAGTCTGATTCGGTCGAATTTCGATCGTCCCTCCAAATAACAGCGGTGACCGAGGACATGAATACTACCTTGTCGATGGTATTAGTTTGCGCACATGCCTCTATCACATTGTGTGCTGCTCTTACCTCTACTTCTGCCATGAATTCCTGCACAAAACTCCAATTGGTTCTTAGATCTTTGATAGAAACTAAGATCTCCATGGAAGATTCAGATCAGATGAATTTATCCTCATGAAGAGATGATAAAGAATAAAGCCAGTGAACTTACATCGTAGTGAGGATGGTCCTGTGGAGGCTGGAATGTGTAAAACAAACCAGAGCAGCCTGTCAGTGCATCGACGAGGGTCTTGTAATCAAACGGGTCTGCATGGAAGATCTTCAGCTTCGTCTTATCAGCATTTGACAGCCCCTCGATCTGCAATTCGCCTGAGAACAATTACCCAATTACAGGGTCAGTACGCAAGAACAAGGTGGAAGAAGGAGATCAAAGCGAGAGAACCAGAAGAGAAAGCAAAATAGAACCGTCAGTCTGCAGGGCTGCATGGACGGTGAATCCTCTTTCGAGGAGACGGTGCACGAGGGCGGAGCCCAAGCGGCCTGAAGCGTCCATCACGCATACTGCGTTGTGATGCAGCGAGGGTGCAGCAGGTGCCATGAGTGAGAAGGAGAGAGAGCAGGGTGGGTTTAATGGGAAGAGAGGTGGGTTGTTCTTATGTAAAGCAGAAAGAAGGGTGGCTGTCTGGCATTGAAAGAGCGTGGCAACTGGCAAGTAGTAGCAGATGGTTGGCTGGTGGTTGTTACGTATGGCCACAGTTTAGACACCATGGAGAGTTAGGTAATCTTAATTTGTTTACTCGCACTCCCTCCTTTCTTATTTTCTATTTTATCAATTTTCAGGAAATTTAAACTTGAGAGTTAAATAAACAGATAACTTAATTAAATAATTATGCTCACAACGGTACTTTTATAAAAAAAATTATTATTTAATTCTCAAAATGTTTTTCAAAATATTTTTTAATATTATCCCATTTTACTCATAGGAAAATTATTGAAATTATTGATAATATTATTTATTTATTATTTAATTCTCAATATATTTTTCAATATATATTTTTAATATCATCCCATTTTACTCATAGGAAAATTATTGAAATTATTAAGAATATTATTTATTTAAAAAGTACATATACGATACCATGAATGATAGATATGGCGTTTGGTGGGGGAACGTGGGTGACTTTGCAGCTACCACACGAGCAGTCACATTAAACACCTGTTTCAAAGGGACTGCAAGAAGAAAAATAAAAATTAAAAAATAAGAAAATTGAATCAATTTTTAATTTAAATTTAATAAACATAAAAAATTTAAATTCAAAATATTTTTAATTTAAATTTGATTTAATTTTATTTTAAAAATATTAGTTTAATTTAATTTAAATTTAATTTAAAATAACTATAAAATTAAAAATATTTTTATAATTAAAATATCTAAAAAATTATTCAAATAAATTTTATATTTTATTTGAAATCAATTGATTAAATTTAAATAATTTAAATGCATAAATTGTTTTTACAAAATTTTTACAAAATAATTTTTTAAAAAATATTTTTAATATTTATAAAATTTTAAATGTTTTTGCAATAATAACCTAAAATGTGTCTTTACACTATAACTGTCTTTACACTATAGCTTACCAAGGACACTTCCCTCAGCCCATGCTTAGGTACAACAGTTGTGTCTTGTTTTCTAGAAGCATCCATATATATATATATATATTTAAGAAAATAACCTTCAAGTTTACTTATAGAATGGAATTAAAATTATATATTTTATAATTGAGTCCAAAATTTTAAACTAAATTTTTTTTACAACATCTTCAATTAAAATATTTTTAATTTGTAAAATTTTTATAAAATTTAAATTAAACCAAATTAAAAGATTGGTGTAAAATTGAAATAAATTAAATTAAAAAAATTAGATGTAAAATTGAATCAAATTAAAATTTGAGATTAGAATTAAAAGTAGATATAATTTATTTTTTAATGTTTATTACATTAATTAAATTATTTTTATATTTAAATATTTTATTTAGATTAAATTAAATTTTATTTTTAAAAAATTTTAAAAACATTATTAAAGATAATTTCAAAATAAAAAGAGAGAAAAAAAAGGAAAAATAAGAGAAAAAATAGACAAATTGCTTGTATGAAATTCTCTAAAATTTAATTTAATCTAATTAAATCAGTAAATATAATAAATTTTAAATTAAAACATATATTTAATAAAATAAATATTTTATAATTACTTGAAAATAAATAAACTCATTAAAAAAAACAAAGCCAATGGGCACTTGGCGCCAAACCGCTAACGGTGTATACTGCTGCGCACACTGCACCAAGGAGTCTTCCCTCTGCCCCCATGCTTAGTTACTGTAGAGTTTTTTAGAAGCATCCCTAAGTTTTTTTTTTTTTCCTTTAATAATCTTCAAGTTTATTAAAAGAAAAGAATTAAAAATATATTTTTTATAATTAAGTTGTAAAAACATTAATATGTTTCTTGTTTAAATTGTATGTTCATAGTCTTGCAATTTTGAATTATGTAAGAGAGTTATTGACAAAACTTGACACATTAATCAATGTTGGCATATTTTATTGTAAAGATTGTTAGAGAATTATAATAATATAATACTAATACTTCTAGTTGTTATTATAAAAATTGCAAAATTAAAATTATTTTAAACATATTTTTAGATCACGAATAGGAGGTCTCGAGGTGGCAAAATCCACTGAACACTTTTCAAATTAAGTAGCTTAATTTTAAATATCAATTATGACATTCCGTTTATGAGGTATTCTAATTTAACATTTACATTGTGATTGTAAAAAGCAATAAATCATAATAAGAGAATTCATTTCAGCCCTTTAATTTAATTTTTGATTAACTATAACATAAATTATTTTCTTTAAAAGTGCTATGATACTTAATTGGTTACATATAATAAAGATAAAGATCATTTTAAATTTTATTATTGACTTTTTTTTATTAACAAGCTTTCAAAATTTGTCGTATTTAAATTATTAAATTAATTTAAATTACTTTTTTTGGTCAATAATCGTAAAAATATTCATTAATTGAGAGACAAAATTAAAAGCAGATAATTTTCCATCAACTTATATAACGAAGGTCTCTTATTTCTAGTAACTGACATTTGCTCCTATCAATTGACCTTAGCCACAAATTAGACAAACAAATCAAGAGTAAAACAAGGTTTATATGAAAGTTGATCGTTGTATCTTCACTTGCAATCGAGAGTGAAAGAAGTTTAGTTTCTTGTTGATTAATCTTGGTTTCGAAGATGAAAAATGAATCTTTAATGACACTAATTTTGCTGCTAATGAAATTTCATATTGTCAAGAAAGAGCCAAAGAAAGCTAGAAAGTTGAAGGACAATGGAAAGTGGTCAAGTATGTACATTATGTAGTGAGCTAAGATTTAGGTTGATTCGAGATCAGGTGTCAGGGTTCATTGGATGAGTATGCAACTCAAGTCAGATGTGAGATCGTGATAAAGTAAAAAAAAAAAAAAAAACTTTAGATGTTGGTGCTAAGTGACTAAATGTGATTAATTAGTGTCATAAGAAATTAAATGTAGACAAATCCAAAAAATTAGATATTAAAGGAAGGATAATCTCATTAATGATGAAATGAAGTACATAAGTTCGAAGATCATTACAAAGAACAAAAAGGAGATAACAGTTTACAGCCTTTCCACATCGAGTGCTAGCACACTCGCTTGATCTATTGCGTCTAATACTGATTGATTTACAATTACGACCACCTGAAGAGTCGTTATTAGAGCTTTATTGGTAAGCTAATACTTCTCGTTTAAGAGGGCCACTTTTCAGCTAGTTGAGAACATAAAATGATGTCAAATTGAGAGGAATACTCAAATCATTAAAAAAAAGAGGAGGGAAATAAGGAAAAATAAATAGTGTTTACTTGGCTAGCATGATGAATGCAACAACTTGCCGACTTGTCATTGTCTACTCTCGATCTTCACAAAGAATGGACTTCAATTTTTCATAGGCCACTACCACACTATGAGTGCTGTTGTGGGCTTGATGTTCTAATTAAGATAGAATTAATCAAGTACTGAACATTTGGTCATTGAGGAAGAGGATGATTAGGCGAATCAATAACGCCTTGATCCACGTTGTTCTTCGATGTGGCATAAGTAAGGATTTCTATTTTAACGTCAGTGTAATTTAACCATGGCATTGTCTTTTTCATTGGATAACTTAGGAGTGGGTTTGACTTGGCATTTATTGCCATTAAATTAGGACTAGTTACTCAATCATGATATAGTAGCACCTTGGTTGGATTGGGAACTAGATCTCGATCTTGATGCTTGGTTGTTGGAGTTCTAAGGATGAGCTGATTATTACCCTTTATTGAGCATAGTTTAGATAAGTTAAAGTCTTCTTTGGTTGCATATTTATTCTAAGTTTGTATAATGAAAACAATGTTAGACCAATTATAATAAAAAGACAATATAAACAAGTGAACAAAGGTAATTTGTTCGAAGACATGAGGTTGAAGATAGTTTGGTAAAGTATTAGAGTTTAAGGGTTCAACAATCTAATGTTAAGCGCGATATGGCTTTATTAGATGAGAGAATGGATAAAGTCTTAAGAAGAGGATCTAAAGAAGGAATTCCAGAGGAGTTTATTCCTCGATTTGAAATTAGGCTAGAATTAGTTCAAGATCAATATCAGTGAATGGATTCTTAGAAAGGTAGGAATTACATTATAGACTTTGGTAAGTCATTTTGATGTGAGACAAAGCCTAATATTGTAGATTTTAGGATGATCTAACATTATATGGAAGAAAGGCTTAGAGCAATTTGAGATATTCTTCTTAGGCACATCAGAAGTCTTAAGAATCTTCCACAATACGAGATTTGAAAATAAATTTTCCCAAGTAGACTAGAAGTGCTTGTCCTTCCAACCCTTGATCAACAATGATAGACTATCATTAAACAGAGTTAGAGAACAAGACATGAAATACCAGATGAAACTAAAAACCAAGTTCTTTCTACCACCCCTTTTTCAAAATAATTTGAAAATTTTGGAAAAGAAAGTGACCAAGATGGTTTCAATTTTTAAATCTATACACATAATGAAGAAAACAAACAATAAATGCCAAGCATTTGAAATAAGTTAGTAAAAGGATAGGTTACATCAGTAACATGTCATGATGGCAAAAGGATGAAGCGGCAATCTAAGCCCACCTCTTAGTGAATGCTCTAATACACAGATGTATCTAGGACATGCAGACTATGGTCGTTCGTCTGGGCTAGAAAATGACCATGTGAACTAACTTAAGGATCAAATACTCAGTTTTGATCTGTTTTAAAGATTTCAAGATGAGGACAAGTGCTTCTATAACGTCCATTACTAAAAGAAAAGAAAAGAAAATAAAAAAGATCTTACTCGAACAGGAAAAATGAATTTAGTTAAAAAAAATGTTATTGAAAAATAAAGAAGAGAAAGTTGTAGTTATGGAGTGCGAAGAAAGAAAAGTAGGAAAGTAAAATGTAGACAAGTTGATGCCTAAATGATGAAAAGACTACAACTTGATAGCTTATACAAAATGTGATTATTGATCCAACTAAGATGTGACATGTGGCGTAAGCATTAAAGATGTCAGTTGCAAAAGATAAAGTGTCGCTTAATGTCACATCATCTATAAAGTTATCTCAACGACAATTACAACCAATCTCACATCGAGCATTGCCTTGTCCCAATTTTGCAATAATTCCCAAGCTATTAAAGCATTGGCTAATGCCAATCTCACATCGAATCTGAAGACTTGAGCCGATCTTGTGATACATTTTACAAAAACACCACATGTTGAAATATGGAAAAATTCATTGAAGACTACAATGGATGAAGACCGATTCAATCTTAGATTAGGTGAAAGATTGTAGAAGGTTTCAGGAGAGTGCTCACATGGTAAAATGTACACCGATGCGCACTTCAACTATAATAGCTTATGTTCCACTATGGTTCCCTTTGTAGTCAAAATGTTAAAACTTTGACTGGTTTTTTCTACTAAAATTTTCATTAATTAGGATCTAAATTGATTGTCTAGGAACTTTTACTCATTTATAACTTTTATTTGGCAAACTTCTTAGTATTTTGCTTTCTAGCACTCTTGAGGCATAACTTCCAGTTTAGGTGAAGGATTCTGATCTTGAGTTACCATTGATAGATGTAAAACAACATTCAAGGTCTTGATATTATAAGTGTAACTCTCCCTTATTTATTTGTAAGGTTTACTCATTGTACTACAAGTGTTGATAAGAGAAATAAGATGATCCAAGAGACCAAGAATTCCATCGGTTTTGGATGTAAACTTAAGTTTTTTATGATGTTTTTTTATATTATTCAATTATTGTTCACTCGTTGAAATTATCTATGTTCTTTGAATTCTTTATGCATTTCATGATTTGTAAAAGAATTTCAAAAAAGAGTTCAATAAAGTTTGTACTATGATTCTTTAAATAAAATTATTTGTTTTTAGAATTAAGGATTATTTAAGTGTAACTCTGGAATTCCTTTATCAAATCCAACATAAAAAATGTTTTGAGAACGATCACATATAGTATAATCTAGTAACATGGTTTTTTCAAAAAATTTTTGGAGGTATTGATTAAGTTATACTTCAAAGTTGTTTGTATTTATATATTTTTATGTAATATTATGCGGGATCAATATCGAAATAGAGATTATTTTCAAGAACCAAGATCTATCCATTTAATTGGTACCAATTCTTTGGTGTTTATGGGGTTACTAATCTTTCTCCATGCATAATTGGTTATCAATCTCAGATCTTTCGAAAAGGTAGACCATTTTCTAAATTTATTTTGAGTTATTTTCTATTTTTTCAAATAAAAAATTTTTAAAAATAAATTTGATGGTCAATCACACTAAAAAAAAAAAAAAGATTAAAGGAAAACTCCATTTTCTTATATTTTCTTTCCTAAACTTAAGGTTGATTAGAAAAATTTGAAAATCAAAAGAATCTCTAGCATCAAAATTCATAAAAAAATTTATTATGACATGCGATATTTGAGGTAAATTGTGTATATCATGAATAAAAAAAATTAAGAAGGTAATTTTGAGACTGTGGGAATAGAGTAAGTTTATTTCAATTTAATTTTATGATTTTTTAGTTAATGGTTGAGATTCTTATTGGTAAGCATACTAGTAAAGCATTTCTTGGACAAAATTGTTGTGCATGTTTGAAATACATTTCATTTGTTTTTGCTTCCATGATTGATTTGGTAAGAAAGTACACATATCGAGTTTATTTGTAAAAATTATTGTTAATAAGGTTAGTGTAATGTCAAACATCAAATTGTGTTGTTCTTTGAATGTAGTATGCTTATTTTTAATGTTTGTTGTGTGAAAGTATAAATTTATAGTTTAATTAGACCTCAATCTAAAGGCTCATACAATACACAGTTTTTGGTGTGTTCCATGTAGAAATATGAGTAATGTGATTACTTTCAATGGTTTAATCCACAAACATGGCCTTGAAGAATGCGTATATTATCAATATTATATTAGACTCTGTCAACATTATAGGTTTAAGTCATGTTTTATGATCATCTCCTTACGAATTCTTGTATTGTATTAGTGGTTGTTATAATATTCTAGTACTACAATATATTTCGATGCAAAGATGGGTGTAGAAAGGGATACAAAGATAGTTGCTATAGTTGTAATAATGGTTTGATCAATATAATAGAGTCACGATCATAAGTTATATTTAAGGGTTCTCTACTTTGTTTTAATCCCAGTCGTATTTAGGTGTATGTAGCTTTGATTTGATCATAGTTGTGTTTAAGGGATCTATTTTGGATTTTAATCAAATTAATGTGACAAGATATTTGGTACTGTTATGCAATGATTACTTTATAATATGATTTTTGTTTTAATATATCCAAGTTAAATGGCTAAATACAAAATTACCATCAACATGTTATTCAATATAAATAAAAAAAACTAGAAATGAATAAAAATATACATTTATTCATCACCACAAACACATCATCAAATTTTTGTCTCATACATGCTCATCACTAAATTGTTTTCAACTACATACTCATAATAAGATTGTCATCAAACTAATAACTTAACATCATATTATACTCAATACGTACTTATCATACCTCATTATCAAAATTGTAGTGAAATACATACTCAACTACATTTTCATTAAATTTATATCTTAACATCAAATTATTTTGAAAATGTTATCAAATTTTACTATCAAATGTAACCCTAAAGCACATTCATTCCTCATCCTCGTCTATGCGTCTCTTTATAATTGCCTGTGGTGATTGTGCAGGTGTTGTTATCATAGTGTGTCGAAGGATTGGTAGTGCATGGTTAATGTTAAAGTTTGGGTTGCTTGTAGGTTGGCTGATCATAATTGTCTAATAAAAAATTGAGTTGAGCTCATAAACATTCTCCTAAGGCTTGAAAGGGGGCTGTTGGTGAGGTGGTTTGCTAAATAAGGCTAGGGTTGTTTAGGTTAATTGGGATGGGTCATTGGGTGACTTAATAGGATGTTGTTTTGGCATTCAGTGTGACATATTTGAAGGTTGATCTGTGTTGACAAAAGTGATACCAATAGCTATTAGGGTATATTGTCAATAAGGGCATCGAAAGGATGTGGTAAAGCCAAATGTTGTGGCAACTGATGAATCTTAGCTAGATGTACCAACGCCTTGAAATGCACAAAGAACTATTAAATTAATATCATAATCAAAATATTATAACCATAATAAATTATTATTTATCTTGCTACTTTGTGGTTTTGCTTGTGGCCATGCATTAACACATTGTCCTCCTAGTTGAATTGATATGCCAAAGGACTGCGTTGTAGTAACATCAACCTACATGCATATCCAGTGTGAGCATGAACGAATATATTTATGAACTATTTAATAAATAACATTAAATTTGCTATAGATGGTGTTTGGTTTCGCATTCTAAAGCCTATAAAAGATTTTGCATTGTTATTACTTTGCTTTTTCCTCTGCATGTTAAAATGTTAATACAATGCAAAGTATAAAGAATATTTAAAACTAATGTTTAGGTGTTAGCATAATACTTGATTAACTTTCCCTTGACAAGAAACTCTGTTACGTTGTGATTGCTTATATCTGTTGCATCGTAAAAGACCATTCTTTTTCGTCATCTTGTATGGATTTTAGGATTCATTCATATCCTTTCTACTTACCTTCCTAGGTCAAAACTAAGGTCTCCTCAATGTGGAGGATGAATGGGATTTAATGTAGTCATAAACCACTAATTGGGGCCATTACATGGGCTTATTTTGTATGTGGTCATATATTTTTCCTTATGATAGTATGTGTCTAAATAGCTTTTAAGTTCTTTTTTTGGATAAAATATAACAAATACTATAGGCATATAAAGTACCCCTATGAGATCCCATGAAAAACATGAATATTTCTTATTTATAGATCAACTATATACTGCTATTGTCGGACCTAACCTAGTACTTTAACCCTCAAATCAAACTAGTACCTAATACCTAGCTGTAAGCTTCACTTTCTCTAGTATGTCTTACATTTTTAGGTATATGATCCCCTTTACCTATTTATCTTATCCCTGTTAGCATGAATCCTCTTAATTAGATATTTTCTAATTCCCTTAAGCAAAATTGTGATAGGTTTATCTTAGCCTTAATTATTTAATGTATTAATTATTTTAGATAAGTTATTCCATATCATGTCACATTTGGACTAGATTCAATAAAAATTAACAATTAATAATACTGAAAATCCATTATTAATAAAGGATTTCTAAATACCTGTTGACTTTAACACTTGGGAGATATTCTTTGCAACCATTTAAATGCATTAACATTCAAACCCTTAAGCTGATCCATAATATACTTGAACTCAATCTTAGTTGTAGCCTTTACAGAGGCACAGATCATGTCCTTTAATAGTTTACATTTAAATTACTTTTGATAGTTGGCATACAAATGCCTTACATAAAATCTAATGTCAACTTCTAGAACAACCTTTTCAAACATGAGAATCAACTCTTGCATATAGGATAATAACATTATTAGTTCATAATTCCATACTAGATAATGGACAATCAATAAAGTAAACAAAGAATTACCTTTTGTTGATCATATATAAATGTCCAACTATTTACTTTGACTAAACTAATTTCTTGCAGCAATAACAATTTGAACCATGTGTAGTTGTCTTTTGTTTCAGCATCAACAATAATATGTGTGATAAGATATATGTTGTTATTAGGGTTAATGCCTATAGTAGACATCAACTAACCCTAATAGACCTCTTCAAATGATAAGTATTCAGACTTATGATTGTTTTATAGCATACTAAAAATCCATTTTTCTATGTTACTAGATAAACACATTCTTTCTGAAAAAAATGGAGAGACTCTAAAGTAGCCTTGTCAACGTTAAAAATTATAGCACTACTTAGATTTTGCTTCCTTACTTTTTTATAGTGATCTTTAATCCTACTACACAATTTGGTACCATCTTTATATATGTCTTTCATTGCAAGCTTTCTAACTCTCATCCCCATCCATTTGTTCATATTACAAATTATTTGTCGCTTCACCAAATTTACAATGGGTTGCACTTTCACATTAAGCTCTCGTTTAAAAAGTTTCAAAAACTTCTCAATAATGTATTTAGTATTAATATGTCTATTCTTAAATGATCTGTATATAATATATCTTTTCAATAGACAATACTATTTAACTAACATAAGACACATAAATTAGCCATTTACACCCTTCATTGCAAACTACTTTCAACTTACGTGTCACTTTTCACAAATTTCATATTAGAATCCTTTTTTACAAAATATTCCTTAATTTCTTTTTTGACAACAACCAATGAAGAGAAGATCATATCCACCCTAAATTTAGGGTTTACCAAGTCCATATCTGGGTTAAACTCAAAGCTAGACCTGCTTATATCATCATCATTAGAAACAATAGGAATTAGTAACTCATTAGATATATCTTTGTCAAAAATAAACAAAGTTTGATGTGCCTTTGCTACTTATATAACTAGATTCTACACCATTTCTTATGTTGATCATACTAACATCAGATTAACATTTTGCTGGACATTAGCTTTTTCATTTGAATTGTACTCGCTATCATCAAGCACTTCACCATAACCATCATTTTGATTAGTATCATCTTTTCATAATGAGTTTAAAAAACTTTGAGATGATTTTTAAAAAGAATTTTGCGAAATGGTTTTTATCAATGAAAAATAAAAAAATCGCCATCAATCTTTTTTACGTTTTGAATGGCCACCGGTTGATTATTCACTTTTAAAAATCTTTAAAAGTTAACAAAGTAAAGAAACTATAAAGAATTCCATAGTCTATGTGTTTCTTTAATAAACGAGTTTGAGAGTCGATTACTTATAGGAAAAGATTAACACCCATGATTAAGCAAACATTTTTTGATTTATGAAATTCATTTAAAGTTTCAAACTAATTTCACTCTAAACAAACACCCTTCACATGTAAAAAGAAAAGTATTAGGGTTTCACAACTATTCCATCCGTTTTACTCAAAAGATTGCCTAAAGGGTTTCATCTTGCAATTGCATGATTTTTCGCACTATAGATTTTAGAAAGTTTTCAAGAGCAATTTTGATGAACTCGGATTGTACAATATCTTGAACCCAGATTGCGGTATCAAAATCTAAAACACTTTTACTGAAATATTTTTGAGAGGATATTACTCAATCTTCCATCATTCATGCAATTTTCATGATGGAATCACTACTCAAATCTTTAATTCCAAATCAAGAATTATGTTTTCTAATCAATATAAAATAGAATTTTTAATTAATATGGGGTAAGGATCAACCACAAAGAGGGATCAGGTAGAGAGGATTTGCCAAAAAGATCCACCATTGATGGATTTTGAATCTTCACTTGCTTTCAATACAATAGTTATAGCCTTGTCACTTATCTTTAGAATACCACTTAAATAAGTTCATCTGGAGCTCAAATAGTGGAGTTATTCCTAAAATACTATAGTAGTGCTGCTGATCACTTTGCCTCACCATGTGATTATGGCCCTGATTTACTATCTTATATAGCCCTAATATCTAAAGACTTATCAATGTTTTAGATCTTTCTCTTACCATTTGAAACTTTGGTTGAATCACTTCATAATGGAGCTTAGATGAAGAAGTTATCACAAAACTAAAGCCATGTAGTTGGTCCCTCTATCTCAACATCACGTAACTTCATCCTTGATTGGCTATCTAATGCAGCTTGAATCTACAAAAATTTAAAACTTCAAAGTTGTAAATCCACATTTTGTCTTTCTACTATATCTTTAATCACTTCAATTAGATCTTAGACAAAGAAACTATGCTCAAAATTTTACACCTATGTTACAGTGAGAAAAAGGGAGAGAAAAAGATGGAAGGTTTTACTTTCTTTATTTTCAAATCATGTTACACTGGTCTCGAGTCTAATTGGACAAACTCAAACTTATGTCCAATTGGACAAACTTAAACCTAACTTGTCCAAGTGGACAAACTTAAACCTAACTTGTCCAATTGGACAAGGTTAAATTGATTTTTTTAAAGCTTTAATAAATCCCTAACTTGTATTTGATATGGTTGTCCTTCATTTTGATCTCTTTCTCCTAAAACAGTTAAATTAAACTCCCTAATTCTTTGGTAAAGGTAAAATTAAGAGTATCCTCACTAACTACACTAGCACTTATGCCCTTGGCACTATCACCATCATCAGCTTCATCACTAGTACCTTGCCATAACTCTTATTGTGACCAGTATCATTAGCACTAACACAGGTATTATCACCACTATGCCCACCATCACCCATTCAGTATTAATGTTACTATACTATTCAGTATCACTACCATCACCAATATCATTACCATCATCAACATTACTAACAAGAATTACTTTGACAACATATTTAATAAGTGCAACACTTGCATTTACATCTTTTCGTGAAGCATCCTCATCACTATCTAATATCACAAGAGATGTCATATCATTGCTACGAGGACTATAATTAATATTATTAAGTTTACTACTATGATAGTTGGGACTGACAACTCTGTCAACTAAATGACCTTTATAGCTTATAACTCTTACAAGGTGTAGCACTGTCAATTCTTTCATTTGGCCATCTAAGTTAATTAATTTCTAGGTGGATATAGACTTCACTGCATACAAGAACATCCCTAATGTTCTTATACATCACATTAAGATATTCAATACAAAATCGTTTGAATCTAAAAGTATCGAATCAATATCAAAAGTTTGACCAAGGACTACATAATAAAACTTCAAACCTTCTCTTAATACACCATTATCCTTCAATATGTCAATTAGTTTTACTATGCTAAAGTTATCAATGTCAACATCATCAAACACAGACTTGATTGGAGCTATAATATCTATTAGGCATATAAACAATCTACCCACCAATAGTGCAAATGACATGTGAACATATGACAATTATGTAGCTTAAATTACAAGAAATAACAAACAAAAATAAGATATGTTAGCTATCTCTTTTAGGTATGTATGCACATGTAGAATACTACACAAATATTATTTATCAACACATGCATAAACTAGCATAACCATATTCAACACATCCTTACGCAAACTTAATAATAGATTTATATATGTAAAAGTATCACACACATTTCAAACACTGACTTTAAGGACTAACTATACATTTAACCTAAAAGAAAAAAGACCTAATATCCAAGCATGTGGAACCCACATTGATCGATCTATTTGGGTGTAGTGAATGTGCATCCCCAACATTAAAACAAGACATAAAGAAACAAAATAAAATGGAACTGCCATGTTTCAATAGTGATACCAACATGTCTGAACCATCATTCATACAGAAATATGGACAATTTAAGTAACCGAAAAGAAAAAAAAAAGTGAGACCAAGTAATAATCTGCTTGCTTAGTTGTTGGTTCAGGTAACAAGTAATTCAATTTCTACGTACATAAACAACAAATTCGATACCTATAACTTGATGTCAGTTATTGAAGTAAGAATGAGAAAGTGTGAGTGTATTTGGGACTTTTAAAAATTAGTTAAGGGGTTAATGTCACAAACGGTAAATGTCGTACTTGTCCAAAATATAATGAAAATTCAAGATTAACCTTAAATCCCCAAATTCATTAACGGTCATTGACAAGAGTATCCAATTTTTAAACCAAAATAATAATTCAAATGCAAATTTGATCCAAAACAAAGTTTAGAAATTTGCACAAAAAAAGCCAAGTAATAAGGTTTAAAATAATATGTATCTTACAAATAATTGTTTATTAATTTTTTTTTAAAATTTTATGTATGATTCTTTTAATTATTTTTACCATCATACCTTAAATCATAGATGGTAGAAAGAATAATATTTTGAATTTATGATAAAATAATATATATTAAATATATATGTCTTACTGAACAAATATAAAAAAATTTAAACTATATCTGGCCTTTTATTTTATTGCTCGAAGTATTAATTGGATTAATTGTATATTGATATCTCGATTTAGTTCAATTTATATCTGTTCAAAAATTTAAAAATTAAAATATTCAAATCAAGATTGTGTAAAATAAATTTTAACATGAAAAAAAAAATCAAGCTACCATAACAAAAAATTTTTAAAATTTTGTAAATATTAAAAATATTTTCAAAAAAAATTTATGTCATCAAAATTTTAAATTTTTCGTTAAAAAATAGTTTGAAGGACAAATTTGAAATGAAGTATAAAATTTATTTTAATAATCTTTTAGATATTTCAATATAAAAATACAATAATTTTTTAACTACTTAAGCCTAAATTTAATTTAAATTAATTTTTTAAAAATATAAATATGTAAAAAAATCTAAATTAATCATGTTTTTTTTTAAAAAAAAATTATTGTGTCAATTGGATCAATCATACATCTAAAGTTTAATTTGATTTAATTTTAACCCTAGTTACAAACATTTTCAAAAATGACCATAAATAAAATGTTATTTGCTATCAAACCGTCTTTTTCCTTTTATTTCCAACTATTCACCTTGTTTATTTTGTTGAACGATTAAGTTAAAGAGAGAAGTTGTGAACTGTGAGAGAGTGACATAGCGAAACCATGCATCAAGAAGCCATGAGCAATGGTAAAGTGAAATGGTGAAACCATACACTAAGAAGCCATATATCGATTCTTGTTCATTCTTCTTTTGTTTTACAATGGTTTAGACTTAAGCTTCTCACATTACAATGCTTATTAGAGAAAGATCAAAAAGATAAGCACCATCATCTCATAAACCCTTGCAAGGTTTATTGATTTCGTCTTGTCTAAGAAGTGTGGTTATAAATCCATTAATTCAGTGGGGGTATGACTATTGTCACAAGCACCTTTGTTTGAAGAGTCGTTTTTGGTGAGACTTACGAGGACCAAGTGAGAGAAAAAAATAGATTCAATGAGCTACTTTGTGATGCTCAGACTGCGTTTATGTGTTTGTATGTCTCTTATTATTTGCCTGTCATGGGTTGGATTGAAATGGCAAATAATGGAGAGAATGATGGTGATATGAACTTAAGAATTTCAATAGGAATTATAAAAGGGGTAGAGAGTTGAGAAAAACAAAGGAGGTAATGAGGAAATAACTTTGTTTCATTCCTTCATCAATTTCATTATTTAGCTACTTATAAGCTAATGGTATGAATGAGTTATTACCACAATGCATAAATAACTAATAGGGATGTCATGAGTAGCCAAAATAAGTACATACGAAAGTGCTCTGTACAAACTCATAGAAATAAAGCGCAAATTATCAAAGAAATCATAATGAATAGTAATAGAGCCATGTAGACATACAAACGTACATAAGAAAAAAGAAAATAGATGGGGAAGCCATTAATGGGGAAAAAGAGGAGGAAGAGGAAAAGTGGTCTTACTTTTTGTCATAAGCACAGAATATGCCTAAGAAAGAGCACATGTGGCAATTTGGGTTCATGGGTCAAGTTTGTGTCCTATTGACCTATCATAACAATACGTTTAAACATGACGTGATTATTAAACAGTGAGATGAGCAAATCCAAACATGACCCAGTTATAAAATGGTTGACACAATAATACATACTTAACTCAGTTTGTTGACATGTTATAGTTATCTAACATGACACATATAGCATACTTAACGTTTTTAATATGTTAATTCACACAATTAATCTATTCAATTATTTCAAGCTCTGCTAATCTAAATCTAGATAATACACTAAATAATAAACATTAAGTGTAATAAACTAAGTTATAATGTCTTAAAATAACAAATTTTAGATTAAACTCCAAATATCGAACAATTCAAAGGGGTTAGATAAAGTATTTCAAATATAGCATTAAAATTACTTGTCAAAGTGACTTGCGTTAGTAGTTGCTATTAGAGAATCATCATTCTCATTAATATTTAACTTTGTAGTGTTGATGGTAAACTCTTTCGCCTCTTTTGACCCTAGTACATCCACAAAAATAATCCAAAAAGAACAAAAAACAATATTACCTCATTCACTTCTAAACAAATAATCTTTACTACAAATTAAAGCCTCTACCGCTTTGAATTTTAAATTACTTTGAAATTGATCAAGTACTCCTCTTCCATTACAAAATGCACTCTCGGATTTAATAATAGAAATAGGAATGCTAAAAACATCACGTGCCATTGTAAAAATCTTATTATAATATTGCAAGGCCTTCCAATATTCTAGTGTTAGGTTTTGGATTAAGAAACTGTGTGAAGAATAAATAAAAAATTTTCATCCAAATTTGAAGACCCATGCACATAATGAAACCAAATAATTGAGCTTAAATTATACTTGCAAAAAATAAATAGAATCCGGGAGTAGAATGTTGCAAGTTCAACATGCCAAGTGTCATGCCTCTACTAGTATCCACACATATGAACTGGATTCCATACCTCAACATGCTAACGCAAAGCTAAATGCATTCGATTTTTCTTTCTCTTTTTACATGAGGCTAGGGTTCTGTGCGATTGCCAATGATGAATGGACCAACTGCATCTCTTTGTCCTTCTTATATAATAATAAAACAAGAGAAAATTTATTTAATTTAGGCTTTGAAAAATTAAAGCCCAATTCAAAGTTGTTCTTCTTAATCTTAAAAATCCTTTAGCTCGTTTGAATATGTGACCATGTTGGTTCACTTAATATTAGTAATAAGCCTAAAACATCTTTTTTGACCCGTAAGTCATAAGCGGCCTTTAGCAAGACATTATGGCTGTCTAAGTTGAATGAATGTTTAATCACAACCCATTTGAGAGTACTTTCTATGATCGGTTCTGGATGCATATTGTTAACAATCTCCCACTTACACTAGAATCAATCATTTAAGTGTAGTTTATCTCAAGATATCATACTAAATATAAGACATAGGTGGTGTCATCCTTATATAGTCCAATCACATTTTCTTGGTACCACAGTTAGTAAACAATTGATTGTTAACTCATTTAAATAGGACCATCTATAACACAGTCTCAACTCATGGGCCTAGAGATATCTTACTCTCGTTATGTAAGAGAAAAGAATGCCATCTTGCTTACACACATTCCTCCCCATGTTTATAGCATACCTAACAATTATTTTCACAGTCATGCGTGACAGATTGACATTTGAAAATGTTAATGCATATTACTCCATATGTAGGAAACTTTCGTTAGCTCAGGTTAAAGACTATATTCTATAGGTGTGATGAGAGGTTAAAGATTACACTTTATAGTTGTGATGAGAATTATTGATGATATATGTATAATGATTTCATAGTATTTTCATGGTGGGTCGGTCCAACATAATATAATGTTCTCAACATATATCCATGTGTTTAACTGAATATCTTATAACCATGGCCTATGAAACTTTGTCATAAGTTAATCTACATGCTAATCTAATCGGTCATTGACGTCCAATTTTAATGACTATTAACTAGGGATTATTTAAAATAGTCATCCATACAAGTAAAAGAGTTTCATGATCAAGTTACGCACGTGATGTTTTATCATAAAATATAAAATATTTAAGGAAATGTTGTTCAAATTTAATCATAAATCAAGTATGAACTTAATAAAGAACTTTCTATTATCAATAAACATCATAATAAGTGACATATGCTCCCACTTGCACTAAGACTACTCACTCATGCATCTAAGGCCTAGTACTTTACAATGATGCTCATGTTTAGCTTGTGAGAAAGGCTTAGTCAAAGGATTAGCAATGTTTAAGCCGTTAACACTTTACACATTGTATATCACCTTTTTCAACAAAGTATCATATTAGGTGATATCGCCTGAGTATATGTTTGGTCTTTTGATGAAATTAAGGCTCTTTAGCCAAAGATATAGCTCCATTGTTATCGCAGTGAAGGTCCAATGGATTTGAAGTACTAGAATTAATACCTAATTTATGCATGAACTTTTGAATCGATATTGCTTTCGTCAATACTTCTAAAATAGGAAGATACTAAGCTTCTATTATAGAATCAACAACTGTATCCTACTTAAAACTCTTTCAACACACCATTCCATCGTTTGGAAAAATATAAACCCTAACTATGATCTAGAGTCATCTTTATTTGTTTGGAAGCTAGCATTAGTTAAACAATTTACAATTAGTTATTTCTCACCTCCATAAACTAAGAATAAATCCTTAGTCCTTTTCAATTATTTAAGAATATTTTTTGTTGTTATTCAGTGACTCGCTCCTAGATTTGACTGATACTTGTCATGCTCAAGGTGCATGCAACATCAGGATAAAAACATAACATGGTGTTTATGATAGATCCTATAACGGATACATATGGAACTTTACTCATGTAATCTTGTTCATCTTGTGTCAAAGCACACCAAGTCTTGCAAAAACTTTTTTCATGTGACACAGGAAGATAACTTTTCTTGGAGTCTTACATATTGAATTTATTCAGTATTTTATCGATATATGTACTTTGACTTAAGTCTAATAGATCTATCTTTATTGATCTTGATTCTTAAGATATAAGTTGCATTTCCCATGCCCTTTCATTGAAAAGCATTTTCTAACCAAGTTTGTACATATGAAAGTACGGGAATATCATTCTTGATTAGTAATATGTCGTCCTCATAAAACACTAAGAAGGCAACTACACTCCCATCAACCTTTTTATAAACATAAGGTTCCTTTCAATTCTAGTCAAACTCTTTGATTGCCTCTTTGAAACGAAGATTTCAACTTTAAAATGCTTTTAATCCATAAATGGATCGTTGAAGCTTTTATATCTTCCTAACATTTTCTAGAGATGGAAAGCCCTAAAAAAGTTATGTCATGTACACATCCTTTTCCTAGTTTTCATTAAAGAAAGTTGTCTTAACATTCATTTGCCAAATCTTATAGTCATAAATTGCATCAATTGCTAAGAATATCTAAATGAGCTTAAACATGGAAACTAGTGAATAGATTTCATCATAGTCTATACTATGAGTTTGCTTGAACCCTTAGCCATCATCATGGCTTATAGATATAAACATAATCATTATGTCAGTTTTTATCTTAAAAACCCATTTGCACCCAATAGATTTTATGCCATTGAGTAGATCAATCAAAATCAATACTTGGTTTTGGTATGTGGATTCTATTTCAGATTTCATGGCTTGAAGCCATTTATCAAAGATTAAGCCCATCATAGCTTTTATGTACGTTGTAGGTTTGTCATTTTCTATTAATAATAAATGACAATGTTGAGTAATAAGGAAGGCACATATTATAGGCTCACGATGTATCCTCTCGTACTTATGAAAGGTTGATGCCACTAGTTGAGGCTATATAATTCTTTATAGATTTAATCAAGGATCCTTTGAAAGTGGAATACTTTCTTGTGACTCATTAACTTCTTTAGGTTGTAGTTTACTCCTATTGGTTCCTTTAAAAAGAAATTCTTTTTTGGAAAGACATTATTTCAAGCAATAAACACATTGTTCTCAGCTGGGTTGTAAAACCAATACCTTTTGGTTTCTTTAGGATACCCTTCAAAGAAGCATTTATGGGATTTGGTTTAAGTTTATCAAAAACTAAACATTTGACATAAGCTCACAACCTCAAATCTTAAGAAAGGATATCTAGGAACCCTTCATATCCATATTTCATATGGTGTCTTACCAATAGCTTTTCATGGGCTTCTATTTAGACGAACAACATTGTTTTAAATGCATATCCCCAAAACAACAGTGAAAGATTTGAATAAGTCATCATTAATAGAAACCATGTCCAACAAAGTTTGATTTCTCCTTTCAGATACACCATTCCATTGTGGTGTACCTAGTGGAGTGAGTTGTTAACTGATTCCACACTCCTCTAAATGATAATAAAAGTCTTAGCTCATATATTCTACTCATCGACCTGATCGAAAAGCTTTAATTTTCTTATCAAGTTCATTTCGTAATTCATTCTAAAATTCTTTAAAATTTTTGAATGATTCAAATTTATGTTTCATCAAATAGACATATCCAAAAGAAATCATTAATAAATGTGATGAAATACACGTAGCCTCCCCCAGCAGTGATGTTTGGTGGTCCATGTGTTAAATGATTCAAAATCAAATGACTACAAAAATCCATTGTTGTGGAGCTTTTGAATGCATTTCTTATTTATATAGCCTAAACGACAATGCCAAAGGTAAATGGAATTTGAATCATTAAATTTAAATCTTTTAATATTTATGTTATAGAGAGGCATATCAAAATTTAAAATATATAATTAGGCGCTACCATAAACCATTTCATTACATTAAAAAGAATAACTATTGTTTTTAATAATCAAATGAAAACCATATACATCCAAGTATGAAATAGATTTATATTCATGGTTATAATAAGGACATAGTACAAATTATTGAGTTATGAAACTATGTTGAAAGGTAAAGGTAAATGAAATGTTCCCATAGCTAAAACAGCTACTCTTGCTCTATTACCAACGAGTAAGTCCATTACTCCTTTTTCTAGATTTCTACTTGCCTTGAGTCACTGCACATTTACACAAATGTGATAATCACAATTGGTATTTAATATGCATGAAGTATAACTAAAGTAGCAATATTTACTTTTATATCATAAATACCTAAAGCGAAAGTCTTACTTCCCTTCTTCTTCTTCATATCGTCTTAGTATTTCCTATACTTTTTTTTCCAATGGCCATGCTCATTGTAGTAAAAGTAGATGGAATCAATAATAGGACCAGGCTTGGACTTAGACTTGGATTTAGGGTTAGAGTTATTATTCTCGTTCTTAATTGGGCCTTTGCCTATACCCTTTCTTTTGCCCTTGTCTTGTTTCCTAAAACCTTTCGCTTTATAGACCATAAAACCTTCGGGACAAAGTCCTTCTTAATGTATTGGTTAGCTGTTTTAAGCATCTTATGAAGTTTAATCAATGTCTTATTAAAATTGTACGTGTTATAATTCATAACAAATGTGTCATAGTCACTAAATAATGACTTTAGGATGATGTCAGTTGCAAACTGTTGGCCAATAAGGAAGCCCAATCTTTCTAAGTTTTCAATATAACTAATTATCTTGATTAAGTGTGGACTCGTTACGCTACTTTTTTTAGGTTGGTTTCATGTCATTGGCCTCCACATTCTCAAACTACTTTTGAAGGTCTGAGTCCATGGTGGTCAACATGAGGCATGCTGCATCTAGTGCATCATCCTTATGCCTTTGATAAGTACTTCTTTTAGCATTGGGGTAGGAGAATCACTAGTGGGAGGTGGCTGCTTAGGGAATGGATTTTCAAGAACATTCCTTTTTTACTTGCTTAAGAATTATTCTCAAGTTTTAATACCAATCCAAGAAGTTTGCACCATTCAACTTGTCTTGTTTCAAAGATAGATCGCAGTGAAAACTTTGACGATGAGTTGATTACCATTCTCCACAAAAAATAAAATGCACAATAAAAAAGAATCTTTAATGATATATTCATTAATTTGTTATATTAAACTCTCGGTGTACTAATGTGGCAAGGTCCTTTTAAATGAAAGTATAGTAGGCTAAGATCTATATTTTACTAAAACTCAAGTAAGCTTTGGCTTATCACTCAAGACTTAAGTATTTAGGTAACCAATTCTTTGCTAATTGCATCACATGCAACTCTAGGTTCATTATTGACATCTCATGTCCCAGCTCCCCAACCCTATGCTTTAAGACCAAAATCCATATTTGTAGCCTCCTTAACTAAACCAATCATAACATATAGATAATTATTATCCATCTTATCTAACTTAAATAGTCTAGGATGCCCTACTTCAATGGACCCATCTTTCAATGATTTAAATCTTGATATGTATCACTTAATTTTAGTGAGGAATCATTATTGATTATGTCTTTTGGAAGCATGCCAGCGACAAAATCAATATATAAAACAATCCCATAAATAAATAAGTCATAAACAAATGTGATATAGGATGACCCTTTAGACTATGAAAATCTAATCTCCAAATAAGGATCATCATCTAGTTCTTATATATTTCAGCTAATCTAATTCTTCAATCAACTTGATCACCTTATCAGTTTCGTCCTCCTATCAGTTTGACTAGTATAACATGCTATATGACAACTATTCTAATAATAATCTAAATGATTAAAAATTAAAATGACGTGTAAGCTGTATTTGATTACAAGAATATACTGACACGTAAGCCAAATTTGATAAAATCAAATACAACTATAGGTCATACTATTTACCATAGCATAAGATATCACATATCATGAATATGGTAGATCACATGAAACACATAAACATGGTCCAAATAACTAGCATATCCATTCGAGGTTAAGAAGGCCGCATCCCTTGCAAGGTTAAAGGGATAACACCTTTAAAACGTGAACATAATTCACAAGTTTCTATTTAGATCAAAAACTACTTCAGATTAATCATATCAATTAAAACTCGAATACATATAACAAAACTACTCTGTAAAATCTGATTCAACATGCATATATTTAACATACATATTGAGTAGACAAACACACATTAGGCAATGCAACAGATCACATAAATATATCTCATACATGTATTTATGATGAAATGCATTATTATTAACTTAATCATTGCAAATAGTCATATATATTGTATATATATAATCTAATAGATTTAATTTCAATAAAATGTAACCAAGCTCTGATACTGTTGTTAAGTTTTGGGTTAAGAAATTATGCAAGAATAAATAAAAACTTTTCATTTGAATCCTAAGACCCATGCGCAAATTGAAACCAAATATTAGAGTTTAAGTCATACCTTGAGAATGAGAAATAGAACTCAAGAGTAGATTGTGACAGATTCAGCGTGCTAAGCGTCATACTTCTATTAGTATCCATACATGTGAATCAAACTTTTTCCTTTAATGTGCTAGCATAAAAATAATGCACTCGATTTCTCTCGCTCTCTCTTAATTATATGAAGCTAGGATTTCTATACGGCTATTGATAATGCATGCACCTCTTGCTCTCATTATCCTCTTTATATAAGAATAAAAGAGGAGAGAAAATATAATCTGATTTGAAATTGGATAGATTAAGGCCCAATCTAAAATAGGTCATTGTCAATACCCAAAATTTTGTCTTCATTGCAAATCTAGAGCAAAAGTGCCACTGTCACCCTACAGCCAAAAAATTTTCTACCACTGTAGGAAGAGATGTCAACAAAGATGGTCTAATGATGAAAAAACTGGATTTTTTTAGAGAAACTCAATGCACATGGCTAAGTTGCACTTGAGGTCTTTTCGAACTATCATTAGAATACTTAGCCTGGAGTAGCATCCTTTAAGGTCGAGATTAACTCAAGATCAGGAATTCTTCAAGTTAAGAGCAAGTCAAGAGAATTCTCTAAGGTAGGGAGTTAACTCAAAGTTTGGAGCAAAGCTAAGGTTGGGTTTTCTCAAGGTCGAGAGTTTTCTAGATCAAGGTTTAGAGTTGAAGATTAAGATTGAGATTTTCCTTCATTTGGCTTAAGGTTGGGAGTTTCCTAGATCGAGGTTTAAAGTTGAAGATCAAGATCGAGACTTTCTGTTAATTGGGTCAAGGTCGAGAATTTTCTTGATTGGGATCTCAAGGGGATTTCCTTCATTCTAGTCTAATTCGAGAATCACTTCATGAGGTTTTAAAAAAATTTAGATCAAGATTTCTTTTATCAACTCTAAGATCGTGATTTAAAATTCAAAGCTTAAGGTCGAGAATCAAAGCTGCCATGAGAACATTCTTCTTGAAAGGTTTAACATGCTATCAGACCTGTAATTAATGACAAAGCTAATGATCTAGCATATTGTTATTGGGCAAGCGAACAACATTAGACAGGTTGATGAGCTGACATGGTTGGGCAAGCTTATGTGGTACGATGCTCGAAGGTAGCACACAGAGTAACTTACCTTGCACCCGAAGATGCTTGATTCTTTAACAAATTGATTGAAATTTAAGTTAAAAATTGCCCAGAGGAGGAGGGAATAATGAAATGAATTGTAACCTTTTCTAAATTACAAAGATTGAGCAAAAAATTGGAAAAATTGGATGACGTAACAGTAGCTCACTGGCAAATTTATTCTTGAGCCACTAGGATGAAAATTAAAGAAAGTGAATGTGCTTTCCCATTCAAATGAGACCGATAAGTGTGAAAATGGAGTCAAAATCAATGAAAACAGAATAAAAAAGTCTTAAGTGGGCTTCGTATAATGAGGTAGGACTTGTATAGTAATGCAGATTGTGCCACACTTAAAGGCAGAGGTTGCTAGGGACACTGCATTTTCTTCTTTCCCCCACCATTTGATGCTAACGTGCACCATCTAAATCCTATAAATAAGCAATAAGGTTTTAGCTTCACGAGGGAGGATAGATGTGGAAGAGACATAGACAAATCAAAGAAAGATCAAAGCATTCTCCTTGCACTTACAAATATCCACAGCAAAAACTCTCTAAAAAAATTCTCTATGTAATTCTTTAGTTCTCATTAAAATTTTTGTTTTTTATGCAAAATAATTTACACTAAAATTCTGTAGTAAATTCATATTGAAGAAAGGAAGAGTTGTACAAAAAGTATAGGGAAACAAGTTCTCTTTTTGTATTGTTTATTATAGCTCACTCATTTTTAAATAAAAATTGCTTGAGTTGAATTATCCTTAGAATTATGCTAAATTATTTATTTGATCTAGTTTATGCTTAAGAATATTGTTAAATCATGTTATAAAAATAAAGAATATTTTTTTATGATTACATTAGAATTTTTTCTTATAAAATATTTTTTTTCTTTATAATATAAAAATATTATATATATGCTTTTTAACCTTTAATTTTGGAAGATATAAAAGTGAGCAAGTGCAAATCGATTTCTTTCTCTTAAAAAATGTTTTGGCACATCGAGATAGAGTAAGTACACATTCTAAGTACTTTGATCAATATACCTCTTAAATTAATTTGTAAGAAAGGGAAATCTAAATGATACTAATTTTTGAGCGTTTTGGGTGTACTAATCCTTTTTCATATATAATTAACTCTCAAACTCAAATCTTAACTTTTAGTAACAATTAGCTTTACCTTTAAGATTGTGGCCAATCATATCTAAAAAGATTAGTGGCAATTTCAAACTTTTTTCTCACAAGTCGGGTTTCTCCGGTTGAAACTTCGATCGTGACGACTTGCTAAATTTATCAAAGTTAAAAAGAATTTTTAAAACAAAAGGAATTTTCTCACAATAAAGGAGGCTTTTCGAATGAAAAAAATCTAATCATGATAGTTGCCAACTCCATTAGGGACAAAGAAAGTCTCACAAAAATTTAGATTTCTTTTTCGCTTTATATTTATGCCTTACTTTCTTGCTTGCTTTAATAACTGCTTATATCACCTTAGAACAATATTTTAATAATGAATCAGCACAATAAAAGCTACAGTGACAAAATGTACCTATTTGACCTATACCTTGCTCATATTCTAAATTATAATCTCAATTATTGGAGCAAAAAATAATTGCCCAATTGTTTGTAAAGCCACTTTGGCCTCCATATCCTAAATGGTATAATGCCAATTCCACATGCAAATACCATAATGGTATAAAGGGGCACAATATTAAAAACTGCATGGTTATTCAAATATAAGTCCAATCATTAGTGGATAAGGGAGTTTTGGAGCTCCAAATTCAAGTGGCCCTAATGTTGTTAATAACTTGTTGGTGCCTATAGAGCACATTAAACAAAAATGATAGAGATGGTCAAGGATATTTACAAAGAATAGCCAAAGTTTTAGAGGCCATAGCAACTAAAATCAGTTGGGTTTAAGCTATAAGCAAACGCAAATAGATATAAAAAAGAATAAGGAGAAAAGGAGTAAACGGATCAAATCGACTTTGCTTAACCCTTTACCATATCTTTAGTTTGCTCAATTATATGATACAAGTTATTCTTTGATGAAAGATTCTTATATAAAGGATAACATGGCTATGATGTTTTTAAAATAGAAAAAAATGAAGGTTGTTTTCAATCATGTATGATTTTGTATCAAACAATTAGATTTAAATTGATTATAAAAAATATACAATATAAGTTCTTACCATGTCAACAAAATCCTTCACTAATATACAAGTCTCATATGAATTCTTGCCACATCAATAAAAACACTCATTTTCTTTTTTCCTTATTCATCATTTGAGAGAAATACAACATACTCTTATCTAGGATTCTGATGATCAAAATTTTAATAGAGATAACTTTGATTATTTTTAAGATGATGACCCTCATTATAAGGATATGGAAGGAAAAAGATTGTGAAATGCCCCAAGGGATTTTCAGATAAAAAGGGTAAGGAAAAAGTAAATAAGCCTCAATAGGGAATAAATCATAGTAATTAAGCCAAGAAATAGAATAAAACAAAAAAAAGGTCAAAACAAGTGCCATAAAATTGAAGAAAAAATTGTTTAAGTTATTATAAGAATATGCTGACATGGAAGCATAGTGAAAAATAAATGTCCCTTGGTCACAAAAAAAAAAAAGAGAGAAAAATTTTGAAAAGAAATAAAAACAAAAAAACAAAAAATTCTCGAACCATGACATTCTTGACAACTGAGAATCATATTATGGAAAAGTCATTGATAAATCAGGGTGTATAAGAAAGCTTCTTGATTGAATTTTTCAAATTTAGAGTGACAAGATGAATGAGAATCGCTTCCTGGTTAGCTTTATAGAATAACAGGTTAAATATGAATCACTTATTTATTGATTTAGTAAATTCAATACATTAGGTTAAATATGAATTGCCTCCTGATGGGTTATCAAAATCAAGGTAACAGGATGAATGGTTATCACTTTCTAGTTAACTTTACAAATTCAAAGCAATATGATGAATAAGAATCGCTTCTCGATTGGCTGTATAAAAAAGCAGGTTGGATGTGAATCACTTTTTAATTGATTCTGTAAATTCAATATATTAGGTTGAATATGAATCATTTCCTAATGGATTACCAGAATTAGAATAATGGCATGAATGTGAATCGCTTTCTAATTGACTTGATTAATTTGATGTAGTAAAAAAAAAGGTGAATTACGTTATCTACAAGATGTCAAAGTCTGCCTTAAAAAAAGAGGAAAAAAATGAAATTAAATGTAAAAATAAAAGTGCAAGAAAAAAGGTAAAAAAAAAGAAAGATAAATCACAATAAAGTAGTTGAAGCAGTTATAATTTAGAAAATGACTAAGAACTATAAGAACTGATATAAGATTCAACCATTAGCTTGTCATATTTTGCTAAAAACATCAGCTAGGGCAAACTCCATACTTGTTTGTCTATGAAAACAGTATTGTCAATTGTAATATAGATTCTTTCCCAAATATACTCATGGGAATGCTGCTTGGAAAAGTGGAATGAGTAAAAAATAAAAAAGAAAACACGATACAAATGATTGAATCTAATTGATGAGTAAACATCAATTTCCCTAGGTAGTTGTACCGGAATAGATGAAAAAAGAAAATTAGACAATTCAAAGAAGGGCATTTAGTGTTGAAATGCATTCTCGATAATACCATGAACTCAATGGGTAAATTAGCGCCAAAAGGGCAAAGGAGCGTTAAATTGGGATGAATTCATGAAGAAAACCGTCCCTGGAGGAGATTTGAAACAGATGGGAAGAAATTACTTAAGTTCAAATATTAAGTAAATAAGATGGGATAGAAGGGCATCTTTATTGTTTCAATCAAAGAAAAATTGGTACATTAAAGCGATCATCATTAAGTAAAATTACACAGAGTTAATGCTTGACAATGAGGGAGTGAATCCCTATTTCCTTTTTTTAACCTATATACCTGATGTTTTTATCAAAAATGAAATGTTAATCTCTCTTTCTTGATAAGCTGAATATTATTTCTAAAAACTCATGATTGACTAGTTGTTCAAAACAAATTTGATAACAAGTATTCTACAACATTGTCAAATAAAAGTAATTATAAATAAATCCAAAGGAAAAGAATACCATTTGGGACACAACAGAGAAAGAAAAACCAGTGAGAACAAAAAGGGAGTGCCTCTAGTGAAAGAATGTCAAATCATGGATTTGATTTGACATTTTAAAAACTTAATAAGTATATTTTTGAGGAAGGATGCTAAAAGTCAAGAGGATCTATTATTCCTTGGAAAAATAAAAAGAAAAGAAAAGAAAAAATGAGAAGGGTAAAATTAAAGAAAAAAAGAAGCAAAACTTTTAAAAAAGAGACGAGATAAGAAAAATGACAAAATAAATTTTGATTGACAAGTTAATATACTTTAAAGACCAAGCAAAATGAAGATTAAAAATTAAAAAAAATAACCAAAAACATACTTTAAATACCAAACATCAAAAGAAATGCAGGCGAGAGAGAAAACTAATTTTCAATGTAACATCAATGGGGATCCTAATGGAGTGCAAAATTATTTTTAATGCTAAACATCAAAGCGAATTTCGACAAGGAGCAAGCTACTCAAAGTCATACATCAAGGATAATTCTAAAGGAAGATGAGATAGCAAGCTACTCAAAGTCATTCATCAAGGATAATTCCAATGGAAGATGAGATTTTTTTACAACATAAAAAGTCGAGCATGGTTCAGATAAGAGACAATGCTCATAAGGTATGTTGAGCAAGAATTGCGATTGCCAGATCATTATATATTGAGGATGATTCCAATGGAAGATGAAATATTTTTTATGATATCAAAAGTCGAGAACAATTTTGACAAGAGATAACATTCGCAAGGTATGTTGAGGAGGAATTTTAACTACTAAGTCATTAAACATCGAGGGATGAATCTAACGGAAGACATGACATTTCAAAGGCTTTAAGCCAATATCGAAGTGATTTCTAAAAGACAAAATTTGTTGGTCATTTTAAGGAAGAATTCTAATAGCCAATCATTGTACATTAAAGATAAATCCAATGGAAGATGCCATATTTCATTTTAAGCTTCACAATGTTAAATGTTGAGGTGATTTCAAAAGAAGACAAAATTCATTGGCTATGTTAAGGAAGAATTTTAGTAGCCAATCATTGTACATCGATGAGTCTAATGGAAGATGTGACATTTTAAAATTTTAAAATAATGTTAAATGTTGAGGCGATTTTGATAAGAGACAACACTTATAAGGCGCTTCGATGAAGAATTTTGATAACTAAATCATTATACATCAATGATAATTCTCGTAGAAGATGAGACCTTTTAAAATATTTATATATGTCAAACATCAAGGATCATTTTGATGGAAGATAAAAACCTTATATCATCAAATATCGAGAAAGAATTTCGACAAGAGATAATAACTGTCTAATGTCAAGGAAAAATATCGATAGTAAATGATAAAATTCAGATTTTGCTTATCACTAAAGGATGAAGAAGAATTCCATCATGAGATAAAAATAAAGATCTTTCATCAGAAAACGTTAGAATCAAGAACCTTTTAATGATAAATGAAGTACTTATTATTAAAAGATGATGAAGAATTCCGTCTTGGGTTACAAGGAGTCACTATTAAACCAATCTCATTAAACAAATTGATTTCAGTTGATTTACAAAATCAAAAAAAAAAAGAAAAAAGGAAAAAAATATGAGAAGAAAAAAACAAGTCACGAGGACAAGTTTATCTCTTGGTCGTTGTTTCATTTTTAATTTTTGAAAATAAACAATGAGAGGCAGCTATCGATACCCAAATTTTGCCCTCACTATAAATCTAGAGCAAAACTACCACTATCACCCTGCAGCCAGCATATTTTCTATCACTCTAGAAAAAGGTGCCAAAAAAGGATCTGATGATGAAAAATTAGATTTTTTAGAAAAACTCAATAAACTTGGTTGAGTTACATTTGAGGTCTACATGTACTGCCACTAGAGTACTCTACCTTTTGTGGCATTTTTGAAGGTCAAGATTAACTCAAGGTCAAGAATTCTCTAAGGTCAAGATTAGCTCAAGGTTGGGAATTCTCCAAGGTCGAGAGTTAACTCAAGGTCGGAAGTCAAGCTAAGATCGAGAGTTTCCCAAGTTCGATTTAGAGTCGAAGATCAAGATGAGAATTTCCTTTCATTTGCCTCAAGGTTAAGAGTTTTCTAGATCTAAGTTTAGAATCAAAGACCGAGATCGAGATTTTCTATCATCAAGGCCAAGGTTGAGACTTTTCTTGATTGGGATTTTAAGTTCGGGATTTCATTCATCCAAGTCTAGTTTGAGAATTCACTTTATCTATTTTTTAGGTCTAATAGTATTCAGATCGAGATTTTCTTTAATTAGTCCAAGATTGAGATTTTTTCTATCATCAAGATTTAATATTCAAAGCTCAAGGTCGAGAATCATAGTCCACCATGAGAAAATTCTTTTTGAAAGGTTCAACATATTGACAGACTTGTAATCAATGTCAAAACTAATGATGTAGCACATCGTCATTGAGCAAGTTGACGGCATTAGATGATCTAATGAGCTGACATGGTTGGCTGAGTTAACGTGGCATAATGTTTAAAGGTAGCGCATACAGTAACTCACTAGACAACCCAATAACGCTTAATTCTCTACTAAATTGATTGAAATTTGAGCTAAAACTTGCACAGAGAATGATAAAATGATGAAGCAAACTATAAGCCTCCTCAAATTATAGAGATGGAGACAAGAATTGGAAGAATTAGGGTGATGCCATAATAGCTCATTAGGCAAACTTGTTCTTTTAGAAAAAAATTAGAGAAAGTGGAGGTGGTTTCCCACTTAAATGAGGCCGACAAGTGTGGAAAATGGAATCGAAATCAATGGAAACAAGGCAAAAAGTCTCAAGTGGGCTTCGCATAGTGAGGTAAAATGTGTTGACCTTAAAGGCAAAGGCTACTAAGCGCACTATACTTTTTTCTTCTGCTTATTGTTTGATGCTAATGTGCACCATTAAAATCCTATAAATAGGTGGTAAGATTTTAGCTCTAAGGGGGGCGACACACGTGGAAGAAGGACAGACACATTAAAGAAAGATCAAAGCATTTTCTCTTCACTGACAAATACCCACAACAAAAATTCTCTAAAAAATTCTCTTTGTAATTTTTTAGTTTTCATTAGAATTTTTTTTTCTTTCCAAAAAAATTTTCACTGAAAATCTGTAGTAGATTCATATTGAAGAAGGGAGGAGTTCTATAAAAAGTATTGTGGACTTCAAGAGGTATCCAAGTTCTCTTCTTGTATTTTGTATTATAGCCCAATCATTTTTAAATAAAAATTGCTTAAGTTGAATTATCATTTGATTCTTTGCCAAATAATTTGTTTGATCGAGTTTATGTTTAAGAATATTGTTAAATCATGTTACAAAAATAAAGAATATTTTTGTGATTCTATTAGAATTTTTTCTTATAAAAATTTATTTTTTTATAATAAAAAATATTATATATATAATTTTTAACTCTTTATTTTGAAAAATAAAAAAAAGGAGTAAGTGCAAACCGATTTCTTGCCTTTAAAAAATATAGATTTTGAGTACTTTAACAAAATACTTTTAAAATTAGTTTATAGGAAAATAAATTGAAATGATACTAATTTTTGGATATTTTGAGAATTTTAATCCTTCCTCAAGCATAACTAACTCTCAAACCTAGAATCTTAACTTTTTATACCAATTAGCTTTACCTTTAAAACGATTGCCAATCACAACTAAAAAAAATGGTGGTAACTCTAAAAATTTTTCTCACATTGCAGGTTTTTCTTGATTGAAACCCTAGTTGTGATAAATGGCTTTATTTATCAAAGCTAAAAAATTTTTAAAACAAATAGAATTTTCTCACAATCGGGGAGGCCTTTTACTTGGAAAAAATTTGATTGTGACAATCTTCTTAATCTTAAATATCACCTAACTCGTTTTAATGTGCAACCGTTTAAGTCCACTCAGCATTAGCAATGAACCTAAAATATCCATTTGTGATCTCTAACAAAATACTATGACTACTTAAGTTGAATGAATGTTGAATTACAATTCATGTGAGAGTACATTTTATAATTGATTCTTAGGGGCATATCATTAATATATAGTACATCTAACTCAATTTCTATATAAACTCTAGGCTCATCCAAGTAAAATCCAAGTTGAGTTTTCTATGGGGCATCCTTGTCACATTGAAATTTATTTAACTCCTAAAGAGAAAATTTTAAAATTTTTTAAAAAATAAATTTAAAGATGACAGTTAAAGAAATTAAATGAAGAGAATTAATAATGGAGGGAAGTATTACATATCTTTACCATATCTTTCTTCAAAAAATTCAAAGATCCTTTAAGAGCACAAGAATTATTGTGACGTGTACCCATATGTGATGAAGTTAGAATTGATGTGGTCGAATAAGAATCTAAATGACTTACATTGACGTACTCATAATAAAGAGAATATATGTCATCTTTCAAATTCATAAACTCAACAACTCCTCTATCATCGTACAAGTTCTTGAACACTTTGAACACTACTCAACAAAATTTAACTTGTAAATAGGATCTAATGTCATTGCTATAAACAAGATCATATTAAAAGCAACCTAATATTTAATAAATTTTTCATGCATCTTTTTTTTTTCATTTGACCATATGAACTCTTTTACATTATCCATTTTATCAAAATAGTGAAATCTTAAGAAAATACAAGTTTGTAATTAGATATCTTAAACCAAAAAAAAAGAAAAATAAATGAAATCTAATAAAGTAATGATAAGAATCCATTAATTTTCTCCACTCTTTCTCATTCATCCTTAGATGGACAATACTTGTAATTTGAATTACTCAATTCTAAATGCATAAAAGTATGACAATAATAAATGGTACTTTCACGTATAATATACGTCGAATTCCATCTAGTTGAAACATTTTGCCTTACACCTTTTGTCACATCAAGACAATTTTGACTAGTAGACTCCAAAGATTTTTGTTTCCTTCCTTGAGAACTTTTCACATACGAAACCCTTTTGCGCAGCTTAATAATTGAATCATCTATCTTTCTTAGCCCATTCCAAATGCAAACTATGAGCGCAACCCAAATGTGAAAGTGGTCACTATTACAATAAAGTCATACAGGTTTTAATAAATCAACAAAAGCATTAGTTATAGATGCATTATCTAAAATATGTGAAATGCTCTCATATCACCCACCATTTAGTCAAAAAAGTATGACTTTTTTCAGACAATATAATCCAATTATGAGGTGGTGGCATAAAGCTAAAGTTTAAATTCTTTTTATGTAATTTCTAATATTTTTCAATGAAATGGGAAGTTAAACATATGTACCTGTCTATATTTAAAGACAACCAACCATTTGAAGTAAAACCTATATTAACTCTAATGAAATTTAATTTTACCTTTCTCTCTTTTAAATATCTTCAAACAATTAGCCTTACAAGTATATCTAGTTATAATATGCACATCTTCCATTGAGTACATCAACAAAGATCTAATGCCACGCCATTCAACAAATTGAAAAAGAAAGATCATGCATAATTATAGTAGTAGTTACCGTTCTTAAAATTTTCAAAGTCAAATTTTGGAGCAAACATTATATCACTAGTTTTAAAGAGAAGTAATTGACTTACATCACGTGCAGCTCTTTTTATACAGTTTTCTCGGTGACACTTCATATTACCAGTTTCATACATCGAGTCAACAATATGCTCAGTTCTATATTGCTTGTATTTACACGTTTCTTCTTATCTTTCTCAATAAGTACATTAAAAAACTTTTACAAATGTGAAGTTTGCCTTCTTTTTTTTTTCATTTGATATTAGACTTGTCATTTTGAATATTACTTTCTTCTTTTACAAGATTTATTTTACCTTAAATTGTCATTTCTACACTTTCTTTAGGTGATGATAAATTTTTTGCATAAGGTCACATTGTTCATAGATAAAATTAGAACAAAATAAATAAAGTCGAGAATTAGATAATAAAGAGCTATTAATAGATGAAAGGTTTGTATCAAGCTTTAGATTTCTACCAATTGAAATGAACAAACAAAATGAAAATACAACGCGAAGTTTATTAAAAAAAAAAAAAGTTTAGTATGGTTGCTAGACTACTTCAAGAGTGAACATGGTACATGGCATATTAAAACGACATAAACATGGTACGTATCATTTTCAAAGGTATAAAAATGGGAACAAACAAGATTAGCGTATTCTTGTGGCAGATTTAACCTGCAAATATATGTTTACATGCCAAAAGATTCTTGATGAATCTTTTTTGTTGATTCAAAAATTTTGGAAATGCCATGAACGAAAAATAAACTCTAATTACTAATAACCATGTCAATTATATGGCCGATTTTGTACATGTAACAGGCATATTACATACATTATTGAACCATTTGAAAGACATCGCTAGAATAGTATAATAGAATTTATAACTAACATGAATAAAAAGTACTTTTCAAGCTATAATCTTTTATCTTTTCAATGATTTTGAAGAACTATAAATTCTTGTAATTAGAAGGTTACAACTTTTTTTTTTTAAAAAAAGAGTGCATGATTCTATCTATTTCATACCTTTAAAATTGTTTTATAATTAACTCTCCTTATTTAATTTATAAAGAAAATGCAAGTCGGTGAAAGAAAGCAAGGAAAAAAGGAGAGAGGGGGGGAAGAGAAAGAGAGAGGAATGTGATGCTTTAGGAGTAAAGAGAGAGGGAAGTTAAATGGTGTGGTGTGGTGTGGTAGATGCATTATAAAGAAAGGATTAACATTTGAAATTAGAAGGTTGAATTGTGAATGCCTCAAACAAATGGGTTCATGTGTTTATGAACACTAAGAATAGAGAACACTTAATAAGAAACAATAATCTACCTACATATAGTTTTTACTATCACGCAGCTCTTTATAAGCCTTTAGCTTCAATAGGTTAATTTTACAAGACCTGTAATGTTAATGGTTTGGGTGATTAAAATCCCTACAATGAATTAACCTGTGTAAATATGATCAATCTCTAAATTATTTCAAAATCTTAGTTTTCATAAAAGTTTATGTATATACTAACCAAAAAACATCTTTAAATTGGAGAATTAACTGAAAATAAAATAAAGGGTCTTGAAGAAAAGCAAAATGTAAAATAAACAAAATTTTTAATTACCATTTCATAAAGTGTGTTGCCAAGAACAATTGAGCATAATGTTTTTAGGGACATGGATATATGCATCACTATCATTACCTTTTGAGATTGATGTTAAAAGAATGTAATACTTTTGATATGTTAATATATTCGAGACGCTTTGAAGATTCATTATTCATCTCAAGTTTACAAATTTTAACCTAATTTTTTCCAATAAAAAAAAAGTTTTCTTTGGAATTGAAATCAACATACTAAAAAAAAAAAACCTTTTTTTGCAACTAAATTAACAAACTATTGACAAAGGATAATGAGCCAAATTAAACATAGAATAGAGAAGTATGCTAATGCATGTGAACATGGTACACAAGTTAGTCATATATTTGAGAAACTTTAAGACATGACAAATAAGGAAGGATGACAGAGAGAGATAATAACACAGCGATGATAAATGGGCGAGAATTGAGAATGGACAAAGATAGCTATAAAGTGTAAATGAATAATTGAAAAGAGAAAAACAACCTACGACATAGAAGTTTTTATAGTATTTTAAATGATTGACTCAATTATGACCGTAACCTTATTTATACCAAACTTGAACCTTATTACTCTATGTTAGATTCATGTCTTATTGTTAAGTCGAGTCAAAAATTATCACCTTAACAAAAAGGAAAAAGATGGGGAAGTCATTAATGGTGAGGAAGAGAAAGAGTAGTCTTGCTTTTTATTATTAGTGATAATATAATATTCCCATTTTGCCCTAAAAAAATTCTTAAATTGATAAGTGACATTAATGTGTATATATATATTAAAAATCATTTATTTTTTAATATACATGTATTGACAATCTTAAAAGTGGGAGCACATAACCCCATGAATTAAATTATCTAGGTTTATTAAAAATTATTAAATTTAAATAAGGGTAAAAGTCTTATAAAACTTTGATGTTTGACCTATTACTACCAAACACACCATCATATTCTAAAAGTAACAATATAGATCATAGATTATCGAAAACTATCGAAACAATTCTCCATGCCTAATGCTTCGAAAATTGGTGTCAACATCAAGGATATATTCACCTCTCCCTTTAATGTTTCCTCCACATCGTAACAAAACTTAACAATGTCACTTTTCTCTTATTCTTTTTCTCTAGTTTTGCTGCTCCTAAAGTATAAGTTTGCTAAATGATGGTGAATCATGTGGTAATGGGAATGGATCCAAATGGCTTCTCTACAATTAAAAACTACATCAATGATCCTTCCCAAAGCTATCAATGTTGCACTTTTATTGCTATGATATGAAGCCTTATGGGATCAATGGTAATTACTACCTCATATAAGGCCAATACCTCTATGAGATTCCCATTCCTGTAATCTTCATTGCCTATAATCTTGAGAATTTTAAGGTTTATTATGGTAAAAAAAAGCCCTACATAAAGAACTTATCTCTTTGCTAAGTTTCTGGTTGGATTTCTTCACCACATTTTCCTTGATTACAGTTGGATATTTCCTAATAGACATAGCTTTTATGCTATTTTAGGTAGATGATCAAGAACATTTTATGAATTCATGTTTTTGTTTCCTCTTGATTGCCATAAGTTACCCGAATTGCCATCAAGCATCACATTACTAGATCACCTCATTCCATTTTTTTGGTTTTGCTCCTTCTAATATGTATATTTTGCTTGTAATAGCTTGTATGATCTATTTTATTAATCATTACAAAATATGGAACTAGGCAAAAAGTTGAATCCCATAGAAGAGGGCGAAAAAAGTTGATTGATCAATCTTTGTATCCTTTCTAGTTGCTGACCAAAGCTTCCAATTGAAGTTTCATCTGTGGAAAAAAAGTTTATGATGGAAAGATTTACTAATTTCATTATTTGTCTTTTTTCATTGCAAACAGAAAAACTTTTTAGCTTAAAGCAAGTCCATGAGATATGCTAATATGATGCATATGTATATGTTTTTCTGCACTAATGTAGATGTGAGTTGAAATTAAATTATGAATGTATAATTGATGGTTTAGTTGTTTCGAATTGTAAATTAAAGGAAACTTGTTATTCAAACTTTGAGCTTAGGTATTATTTATTTTCTTATAATTTTGACATTTATGCCAATAAATCAAATTAGTTCACATGAAAAGACCAAAAGTTCACAAATTATAGTCTTATGAATGTAAAAAAGTATCAATAGTAGCTAATTGAAAGACAAGATTAAGTAGAATAAAATTTTATTTCTTATATGCTTCTGAAACAATATTGAATATAAATCCTATGTTTTAAGCATTTTCCATCCCAATGTATAAGGAAGAAACCAAAATTATAGACAAGAATCTCTGCAAAAGCATGGTATAATACTCAATCTTTTTTTCACTATGAATTAATGGCTGCTTGGATTTATTCCAATATTTTTTCCCTTTGTCTTGGGTACCATTGTAACTATGAGGTGTAAATAATGTATAGAATGAATGTTCCAAAAGACACCTTAATGATCATTAGAATGAAAAAGACGCGAAGAACTCATAAAAGTATCATATTATCTCAAGATGTTCTTCTAAGACAAGCAAAAGAAAAGAAAAGGCACCAATGAATGATACATACAGCTTCTATTGTTTCACATCCAACTCCAAACTTCACCACATAATCTTGTACATCCTTAAGAAAAAAATGTCATAAAAAACTATTTTCATCAATACAAAACTATTATTATGTAATAAACTAATAAGGAAAGCATCATTGTCTATTGTAATTATTAGCATCTTAAAACAAGACCAGAGGACTGCTCTTCTTCCTTCACTACTAATATTGACTTTCCTGTTAATAGAATAGTAAGGGTAGTTGGGAGGATATCAAGAGAAAGATAAAGAACCTATGCAGCTGTGGGGCGTAAAGAGCTCATTCTTTATCTTGCGTAGGGCATACAAAGGGCTCGTTTAGTTTAGTGTTTCATGAAACCAATTAATTAAATCAAGTCTTAAGCATCTTGATTTGATTTCGATATCGAATTAGACTCATCCAACGTGAAATCGACTCAAGGAGAAAGAATTATGTCTTTAATCTTTTATGGAAGCGAAGTAAGTTACTCTATGTGACTGTGAAATCATGATGTTGGACTGGAAAAACTATCTCAAAAGCAAACCCCGATTGAAAAGGGGCAATTAGTACACCAAAGGTAATAACTATAAGGTAAAAGTTTTTGTAAAGACTAAAAATTGAATCTACTACTGAATCTTAATGTTTCTACTTTAGAAATTGAAATTAGTATACAAATAGAAATATACATAAATAATAGTCAAACAAGAGATATTAATCATAAAGAAAATTAAAATAATTTCACCAAAATCAACCCATCCTTTCAATTATTCAACAATGATTTCCCTATACTCCTTTCCTGTTCTTAAAAAAAATATATATAAAAAGTGATTATCAACAATAAGAAGAAGGTAAAAAAAAGAAAAAAGAACTATGATTTTCAAATTAGACAGGCTATAACAAAAATCACAATAGTTTCTCACTTTGCTCATGTATACGATTAAAGAAATTAATAGAAAATTTTTTTAAAAAATGAAAAATATATCATATGTGAAGTAAAATTCATAGAAAAATACATCATAGAAACAAGAAGGTAAAAAAAAAAAAACTCTCACATATTTATCAAAACTAAAAAGACAACAAGCATTGACAATATAAACAAACATCAAATTAAAATTTTTATATATATTGGGGTTAATTACACTAGAAGAACCTATATTTTAGGTGCAGTATCAAATTAAGATTTAAACAAAAAATTGCATCAAATTAGGACTCACATAACGTGCAGTTTGCAATGTAGGACCTCCGTCAATAAAATTCATTAAAATTAACTGCATGGCTAGCTCAATGATACACGCTTGTTAAGTATGCAATTACATTAAATACTCTTTTATCACTGTAAAATGAAGTAGAATTGCTCATAAATCAGTTTATGAAATTTTTCTCTTCATCCATCAAATCGAAGTATCGATTATTACTGAAATCCGAGATTTAATTACGCATCTTTTAACTCTTTTACTTTGTTGTTTCTTTCCGCATTGATTGAGTAAAATAGCTACAAATTTGTATCAATTAAATAACGGGAAAAGAAAATTTTTATTTTTTAGGGTTTCAAAATTGAAAAATTTTGGTTTTCAAGATCCACCATTTTGAACCCGATGCATACAATTTCGATATAAAAAGCTAAAGAAAAGGAAATTCACAGATTGTAGTTGTCAGCCGCTGCTGGGTTGAGGAAAGACTAAACCCATTTCGCCTAAAAAGGATTGATTGCAAAACCCACCAATAATGAATTTGAATTGCAAGATGAATCATAGGATCAGATGTGATCTCTCATGTCTCCACCATAATGCCAGGTTGGAACATGAAATTCTAGCTAAAGTGTAGAAGCCTGTAGTTATGCTAAAAAATGGTATTCTCGTCATGTTTAGCGGGAGTAATGTTTATGAAGTGTGAGTGACCAAGGATAATAAGGGGTTTGAAAAAATAAAGTGCACGTGGCTATGTGTAAATACATAATGAGCGAATTATGGAGTTAATTCTAACGGATTTCGTTGACAGAGGTCCCGCAATGCAAACTGCACGTAATATGAGTTCTAATTTGATGCAATTTTTTTATGTAAGTTTTAATTTGATACTGCAACTAAAATATATGTTCCTCTGATGTAATTAACTATATATATTGACATACTTATAGAGATTCGATTGTTTATTATTACATTTAAGGATTTCGACTTCATTGTTAGATAATGGAGTCAACTGAAACACTTAGGGATCTTACTTTTGATTTGAAAAATAAAGCAATCAAGCGTCATCAAAACATCAAGATTCAATGTTGTTTATATTGTTTAATTGTGTTTAATCAAAATGTGAATTTTTTTTTTTAATTTCGAGGGAAGTAGAACTAATAAAACCCAATTTTACTCTTACCAAACTATTAATGTTGTTGATGAACTATTTTTTTAAAAAAAAATTGTCAGATCCATTAACTAATATTTGAATTTATAACTTTAATTTTGAAATTAAAAAATAATCAAATATCAAAATTTTATAAAATTTTTATCCTTTAATAATGATAATGTTTTATTAATTTAATTAATAAAAATTATTTAAATTTATGTTTTTATTCCTGCTTGTTAATGCTGGTGCGCTACTTTTTTTAATCAACCAAAAAATCATATATTTTCGAGAGTTGACCTTATAAATTTCCCAAAAATAAAACTTCCTCTGGTCTCTCTTATTCTTTCCTATCAACACATCACACGACAATCCAGCCACCCGTACCCGACAGAAATGGGCACTACGGACTCGATTAACTCACCTGGATTGATCATTTCCGCTACTGAATCCATTCGTTCCTTTCTTCTATCGGCCACTGAAGATCCATGCCTCTCTCAAGAGCTCAGAGACTTGGCTTTCGATCTCTCCTCACGGACCAGGCTGCCATACAGCTTGATTCGAGCTATATGGGTCGGATCACCTGCCTCGACCCGGCCTCATCTGGTTCGCCTCTTCTCCGGGTCCGAGTTCTTCTTTACCAGCCCAAAACCTAGAGAAAAGGTGATTGTTTTTTGATTGTTGAAGTAGTTGGTAGAAGTCTGGTTGATGGGCAAATCGTTACGTTATGCTTAATTTGTAGTTTTTCCTTAATTAATCGGTCCTTATACTTGTAATGGAACTAAAAATATGAAAAATGTCAGTTTCTGTCAATTCCTAGGCTTCCAATGGGAATATGATGGTTCCTTTGACTTCAATGTCAAAGTAGTGTTGCTTTCTTATTCGAAAGTAATTCAATTTAGCATAATACTTTTTTTTTCCATCTGTTTTTTGTTCTCCAGTATATTCTCAGTTAAGCAAACAGAGTGTGATTGTGCTTTTTTGTTTGCATTGACTTCCTAGAGTGAAGAATTAAAGCAGAGATTGAAGAAGCTTGCGGAAATGCAGGAGAGGAATGAATATCAAGAGCTTGTTAAGGATATCACACCCACGAATGATATGAATGAGCCTTTCTCTTCTTACAAGGATCAACTTGGATTTGGTAAGCCTTATTGTGGTCCATAATAGAATGCATATTAAGATTTTTTATTGCATACATGCATCACTTTTGCTCTCCTGGAATATGGAGTTTAAATCTTAATTCGTTGTTGGAAAAAATGATTCCAAGTTCGAACTTACTTTGCTGTATGTCGGGTTACAATGGCTTGTTGAGTGTCTCCATACTGAATGTTGCATTGTTCTTATAATTGGTTCCAATTTATTTTTCCTTCATTTTGGTTACACCATAGAATTTGTTTTAGCTAGCCACCACAATCTTGCCTGAAAGTTATTAAAGAGTTCAAGGTACTTTTGGGCCCATTTTTACATCAACTGTACTATTGTGGAGTGTATTTGAGAGTAATGGCAGTACACTAAGGAGAGGTTTCAAGTTATGAGAATATTGATTTTGTTGAAGATATCATGTGATACCAAAAAGCTGGCTTATTTTGACTGACCATCTTGTATCTTGAGATGCAAATATTGTGAGATTGATGTTTTCATCTTGAAGATGGACTAGGTAATGGTGCGGAACAATGTTACAACAGACTTAAAGTTCTCGACTTAATTAGATATCAAGCCAATTACACGTCCGTGCCTATGGATTTTTTTACTTTGATTCTTTCATATATGGATGGTTGTCCTTCCATTTAGTCTTTGACAGCTACGTGGTATCTGTTGGTACTTATACTTGAATGACTCTTCCAGTGTCCAGGAATCTTGTCATTTCTATGAGCATAAACTGGACCAACTTAGTGGATCTTCCTTAGTCTGTACATATATTTATTGCGGTATCCAAGAAAAATGTCTTGTGGTCATGAAGTATTTGCGTACAGTTTAATGCTCCATCACAATACAGTTTACCGGTGAAGAGAGGTCATTGCTCATGTGATATATAATCTAAAAGGTTTGATGATTGCTTCCATGTAATTATACATGGTCACTCTTTCAACAATGAATTTGTGTTAAAACAAGTTAAACATAATTCTGTAGTTGATTTCCGTTGAATCCATTTGCCTAAGTTTTGATCTTTGTTTGACACGTCCATTTGAGTTAGAAAAATTAAAAGGAAAAGGTAAAGGCAATTTTGTTATTGCATGTATTTCAATGGCTTTTGGTTAACTTTTGGCGTGTCCATTTGTGTTAGAGAAAAAAATAAATAAACAAGGAAAAGATAAGAGGAAAATTTGTGATTGGATGTGCTTCCCTGACTTTCAGTTAACATTTTATTGTTGATTGAGTTTCATACCTTCAAAGTATATTAAAGTATTATAATGAACTAAAGAATGAGAGACACACCCATTTCTCATTTAATTTGGGTAGTTAACTTTCTTATCACATATATTCTGAATGATGGGTTTGCCCAATCAAGATATAAGACACAGATGTTGCATGATGTAGATCTGTTGATGTAGCAACTCTTGGTGAAAAAGGTAATGAATATGTCAAGGGCTATACTTTAGATTACGACATTGCTATCAACACGAGAAAAGTTGAATCAAAATAATGGACCCATCATGATTCTATAGTGAAGAAATAAAGAAGGCATCATTCACCACTGGTGTTTAGGGTCAATTAGTAGCCCATACCTATGATGGGAAAAGGTAAAAGGGGAGAGGCTAGTGCCTTTATTTATCCAGTAATTGCCATTTATTTTTTGAAACTGGGGAACAAAGCAGGTGTAATTTTCATCAGATGGTTCAAATTGTATTTGCAGAAAAGAGTCATTTAATAAATTTCAATAGGAATCTGTCTATATATTTTCTGATTTATTTCTGTTCTTTGTTAAAAAGTGGTTATGGTACTCAGTAGGTGTATCTGTTACCTTTCTAAGGTGATAAAGAGGTGTTGGATATGTATCCAAGATATTTGAAAAAAAGAAAGAGAAAAGGTCATTTTGCTATCAAGAACTTTTACTGTTATGTGCATTCACTATTGACTTCCTGTTTAGGATTAGCCATTCAATTTACATTCACTACCCAAGGTAATGCTGTCAGCTGCTAGCATCACATGCCTTTTGGGGTGACTTTGATTCCCCTTTAGGCAGAGAAGAGATATAGGCTTTTTTGGCTTGTAGCTTTCTACTGGAAAAACAATAACTAACTACATTCAGGGTTCTTTTGGCTCAAGTTTTATATTCTTAAAATTTGGGGATTTTGGTTAATGAAAAATCACTATGGAAGTTATTGATGTGGGTAATATTTGAAAAGAATTTGCAAATGTATTATCTCACATGATTACTAATATATGTGGATTCTACATCTTCGATTGTGGGATATTGTTGCATTAAATTAGTCTGCTATTTATAGTAGGTTTCATTCCATTAAAGAGATTTTGTTTTGTGGCTTACCCAGAACAGTGGGGCAAAATGATTTCCTGCAATAATATTCTTCTTCGCTTAGAAAGTTTTGCTCCTGGAAACTGCTTGATGCAGAATGTGTCAGGAGGAAAAAAAAAGAGGAGACTTTGGGGAAAGGAGAAACAGAGAGGAAGACATAGAAATGAAGAAGAAGAAGAGAGAAAGAGGGAAAAGAGAGAGAAGCTTAAAAGCTTAAATTTCTTATGGAGGTCTATCCTGCTTGAAGCTCATGTAGCCAATTTATAGGCTAAAGTAGCATATTTCTAATCAAACTATGAAACTATAATAAAAAAGTCATAATTGAATAACGGAAGGAGAGTCCTAATTGAATAATGAAACTAACCTAATCATATTATAAGCTAGTTACAAATTCAACTTTTATCCAGCTAATAAAAACCAATAGATAATCAAAGTTAATCTTAATTTAATTAAAGAACTGGCAACTAATCAATTACTATTTTTACACCTTTGATAAGTCTTCAATGGTGAATACTTATTTTGCATGATTCTCCTTAGGTTGAAGAGAACTTAGCTCCCTCGAGTTATGCTGTAAATAGGAATCCAACTGTGTATGATTAAGTCTACAAAATTCCTCCTATGTGCTTCAAGTATCATCAAGTATCATAAGTGGATGGTCAATCCTTCCAACAGACAAGAAAATGATGAATAATTATATGCCAACTTTAAGAAATGCTCTTTTATGCAATTTCAAGTGCTTTTTTTTATTTAAGGATGTATTGTGTCTTCACAATACATGTCTGTTGATCCTAATAAGGTTAAAGCTATTAGAGATTGGCCTAAACTTGGGACTATAAGAGACGTTTGTAGTTTTTCATGGTTTAACTTCTTTTTATAGGTAGTTCATTAGAGCCTTTAGCACCATCACCGCCCCAATCACTGAATGTATGAAGAAAAGTGAGTTCCAATGGACCCTCATCGTGCAAAAGGCTTTCCTAGAAATTAAAGGCAAAATGACTATTGCTCCACTCCTAAGCCACCCTGATCTATTTTTGAGGTTACTTGTGATGCCTTTAGCATAATTATAGGTGGTGTTCTAAGTCAAGATGGTCACCCTATTGCATGTTTCAATGAAAAGCTCAATGAGGCTAAGCAAAAGTACTCCACTTATGATGAAAAATTTTATGCAGTGGGTCAATCCCATTGCCATTGGAGATATTATTTATTGCCAAGAGAGTTTGTGCTTTACTTTAATCACCAAGCTCCTTCAATACCTGAACTTAGTGTAAATTAAGGGACCGATTTATCAAGTGGTATCACAGCCTGTTCCCTTTTGCTTTGGCCAATGCCCCAAAATATCACCACCACATACTAGTTGCTGCTGCCTCACATACTACCCACAACATTGCTGGAAAGTTTATAGGCAGTAGTAAAGCCACTAGATTCCAACCTACCTAGGTCCACAATCAGTACTCTGAATTTTGGCCTCAAGACTGCATGCCTCTAACTTGACCATTGTTGTCCTCTGCATGTTGCTGTCATCAAACACCACCCCACCACTTGCTGGCGTTAGATAAGGAAGATCCAGGCCTTCCAACAACCAGCATGACTTACAACATTCTGCCCGGAGCATATCAGGCCAAAACACATTACTAAACGACCCATGTTCCTCTCTTGTTTCAAGTAGGTGAAATTTCTATTGCATTGACTATTGGACTGATAATGAGTTTTTGTATAGACACATAAGAAAACGTTTCAAGCTTTTAAGCTTTTCTATCTCTCTCTTCTCCCTCTTTCTCTCTTCTACATCTTCTCCTTTACTACTACCCCTTTGTTTCTCTTCTATTTTTTCCCTAACGATGTAGATAAACATTCACCGTTGAAGAATTATCAAAACCGTAAAAATAGAATTTGATTAGTTGCCAATTCTTTATTACATTAGTATTAACTTTAGTTATCTTTTGATTTTTATTAGCTAGGTAAGAGTCGAATTTGTAACTAGCCCATAATATGATTAGGTTGGTTTCATTGTTCAATTAGGACTCTTTTATTACAGTTTCATAGTTTGATTAGGGATATGCTACAGTAGCCTATAAATTGGCAACATGAGCTTCAACAAGATAGACATGTATAAGAAATAAAGTTTCAGCCTTTAAGCTTCTCTCTCTTTCTTTGTCTTTTCCTTCATTCTCTCTTCTCCTCATTCACCACTATTTCTTCCTCTCTGTTTCTCCTTTCCCTAAATTCTCCCCTTTTCTTCCCTCTGGTTTTGACCACTCTCTCCGCAGTATAAGTCAGTCTCTCCTCAAGTTTGTGAACAGTTAGTTCAAGCTCTTTTTTTGGTGGCAATGAAGATTAATGTGATAGGGCAAATAGCAGAGCATGGAAAGCATAGGGTTTAACATGGAAAAGAAGTCAATAACAAAGAAAGAGTGTATGAAAGCCAATTAAAACCCAAATATGAAGCCTATCAGAACTCATTATCAGCCCCATAGTCAATGCAATAGAAATTTTACCTACTTGAGGCATGAGAGGAATGTGGGTCGTTTAGTCATGTGTTCTAGGCTGGTATGCTGCAGGCAGAATGTTGTGAGTTATTTTGGTTGGTGGAAGGCCTGGACCTTGTTGATCTAATGCTAGCCAGTGGTTGGGTGGTGTTTGGTGATAGCAGCACTCCATGGACAGCAAGTAATGAATTCAGAGGGATGCAATCTTGAGGTCAAAATTCTGAATACTGATTGTGGACCTGTGTGGGTTGGTGTCTTCTGGCTTACCTGCTGTAGTGTTGTGGGCAGCAGCAAGATTATTCACTATTTGATGCAGAATGTGGTGTTGATGATATTTTGTGGTGTTGGCCAAAGGAAAAAGGAACCACGGTCTGCTACAGAATCGGTAGAGGGAGAAGAAAAGGGGAGAATTTAGGGAAAGGAGAATCAAAGAGGAAGAACTAGAGACGAAGAAGGAGAAAATAGAAAGAGGACAAAGAGAGAGAAGGTGGGAGAATGGTTATCTGCATCACTGCTCTTATGGACTTAAAATCTAATGACTCACGAACAGTATTTTGATTCTGACTTTATTGCATATTCAAAACTATTTGCTTTGCTGACATTTATTTGACTGCTCCCACTCGTTGTTTTCGATATTAAGTCATATTGCAATGTGCTTGGGGACTTAGAAAATTTTATTTCAAATGTGTGGCCATGTGTCCTTTACTTTTTGTTATTTACTTTTTGATTGCCTCTTGTGCTTTAAGTTTATTTTCTGTTTCTTTGGTGGTGTTTAAGGATAATCTTCTGTAGACTTTACATATTAATTTTACGGGCCTGATGCTATGGACATCTGTAAACTTCTGCAGGCTTACATGTTGCCCTTACAATGTTCACTGGCTATTTGGTTGGATATGCTGCATTCAGAGCTTTGTTTAGCCACAATGCTGCCATGGTATATCAGTGAATGTATTTATTTACTTATTTAATTAATTTTTGGTGTGTCCCAAAATAATTTATTTATATATATATTCAAAATGGTAAAATATTTTCTTTGAGATGTGTGATTATTGAGAGTCCAAAAGAGGTGCTCCTTATTTTTCTTTTTCTTTTTCCCCTTATATTACTGAAACTGATAGTTTTTGAATCTTTTTTTCCAGAGTGCTGCTGGAGGCATTCTTGGACTGGTTTTTGGCATGCTCGTCGAAACATTTCTTTTCATCATCAGAAGTTCTAGTCAAGATGTTTGGTCATCATATTCCACTTCCAAGGTGAAGAAGAATCAGTAAACTTGATTTTGAGAGGTTGGTCTTGCTCTCCTATTCTTCAATACAACACTTTTTTTTTTCTTTTCCCATGAGCGGTTGGTGGGTGGGGGGTGTGTGGGATGATTTATACTCATTGTTAAGATTGAGTTGTAAAGACTTATTGACATGGTCTGAAACTATTTTCACTTGGATGAAATGACAATGTTCCTTCATTTCATAAGTGGTTTTCCAAGGCTCTTCTGGATTCGCAATGCTCTTTCTTCGATATGGTGAATTCATCTTGATGAAATTTATATGCATGGAGAAAAGATTCAAATGGAAATTATCATAGTGCAGACCTCAAAGAGAAAGAAAAAGGAATACCAATGTCTAAAAGTGAGACATTGCTTTTGTGCCTGTACTGTGGAAGAGCATCTCTCGCTTTGAAGAAATGAAAAGGAGAAAAACCCCTGAAGAGCATTGATGTGATGCATATAATTCATATATGTTGGAATGCTTGTACTTTCCAGAAGTTTATGTTCCAAATTGATTGTGGATTTGTGTGGAGATGGACACTTGACAGCAAGTTCAATTTTAGCTGAACTCACCAAAGTTGGCATGTAAGCTCTGTTATGTGTTTATATCTCTAATTAATGCTGACATTTTTCTCATCTGTTTCTATTTGTTTTAGAGTATTGTTTTACCCTGAAATGAGAGAAAGAGAAGTTGGACCTATTTGTTGGTTAGCATTGAAGCTCCGCGATCTGCACCTAAATGCAGCCTGATGTCGGAAAGCAACATAGTTACATGCTCCTTGCTCAAGGGAAGATTGTGCTAAGGATAAGGTTTAGCTGATCTGTGTGTATTCCTTGTTATTAGATTTCACGTTCATCTAAGGTGCTCATAAATCTAGCTGAGGTGAGTAGGAACAAATGGAAAGAATAAGACTTGGAATAATTTATTTAGTTACTTTCAAAAGTAAGAATTTAACTTATTATAATTTTATTTTTTTTTACGTTTATTTTGATTCAAAAACAGAGAAAATGATTGTAAATTTATCTATATATCTTTTTAAGTAGATTTATATATTTTAATCAAAAATAATATATTTTTATAATTTTTATAATTTTATGAGTATAAATAAAAATTATTGAAAATATATGTTTTTAAAATAACTTTAAAAATAAAAGTCAAACATTAATTTTGTCTCTATAAATAATATTTATGAAAAAATAAATAATGAATTTATATCAAACCTAAAAATGTTAATTTTAAATAAATAAAATAATAAAATAATAATTTTAATCAACATTTAAGAATCAAAGTGTCAATCCCATGAGAGGCTTTGATTTTGTCACTGTTGTAATCTTAAATTCATATAGAATTTTAAAAAATATGAGATTAATTTTGATTTTATAATTTTGATTAATAAACATGTTATTACTGTGCTATGTAGTACTAATGTTTTTTTACCCTTGCGCTGTGTATACAGTAAGAAAGAAAATGAATGTGATGCTTTGTGGATGGAAGCAGCTTCGTGAGTTTCCCAGGCCAGAAAGAGCATAGAAACGTGCTTGACTGAAGAGAGAGGGAGAAAACATAAAAGAGCACATATTGCCATGTAGCACCATTTGAAATTTCTAATATTAAACAATTCTAACCCAATGTAAGTCACGGAGAAGCATTCTAGGCCTTTTTATTCTAGTCTTAATTTCTCTACGTCTTCTTGAAAGATGTCTTACTACTTGAATTAACCCAGTTGGTCACGGTTGACGCGAACCCATAACTTGGCTCCATATTTACCTGTTTGGTAGCTTGCACTGTTGGCATTGGGTTGCTTTCCTCTCTTTGATGTCTCCATTTATATATGTACAGCAAAGCAAAGAAAACGAAGTTGATGGTTGCTCAGCTGTGTTGTGTAAGAGGGATTGAGAGTGGACATAATCGTCTGCCACTGTGACTGACAGGGACTTCACTGTGGCAGGGCAAATAATGTGGAGTTAGCACATGGAGCGAACCAGACGTCCGCCACAAAGCGTCCATGCATATTAATAGGAGGTCACCTAGTCAAGTCCCAAGGGATGGGCGTGGCTCCAGGTTATGGAGCTTGAATGTTACCTCACAATTAAGGGTAAAGGTATGGAGAGCCTGGCAAGAGAGCAAGGGCTAGATGTGGACATCTTATGGGTCAGTTGTCAGGTCTGGCTAGGAACACATGGGTGCATGCCTTTCAGTCTGTCTCAACCTATCTTCACATTCGAAACTTTGGTTAATCAGAAGAGATACAAAAAGTTCATATAAGAAAGTTGAACTCTCCATCATTGGTAATCTCTCCTACCAATCCTACGTACCCATGAACTCTAAACCTTCTCTATCGGATAACAAGTTGTCTGAAACAAGAAAGGCTTGGATTCTAAATTGTTGACGCGTAATCAAGCACTTGTGTCCTTCCATTTCCTTTGAGACAAAAAGCTCCACTGCTTTCGGGTCTAAGTGGCAGCTTCCTGCTTGGCTAATGTCAATGTTGGTGCAGCAAGTGGATCATGCCAAACTCAGAAAGGGACTGGAAGTAGTAAAACCACATTTGAGGAGTACAAGGTGAAGGCCACATGAGTTCATGACAAATTGTAAGTAACTGATGCCTCATCTTCACTGCATAATGCTTAGTTCAAAAAATAAATGTTTTATTGATTTAATCTTTATTTATTTTTTAAAAGTTATTTTATAATACTTTTTATATGATAAGTTAAAATCATATAATAGAACATTTTAATCTTTCTTTTTTAGAGAAAAATATGCTTATTTCTTTATATTAGATCAGGGTCAGAGAAGTTTGGGGCACTAACAAGCTTAACCAAATGATGGGCAAACTCATTACTTTTTTTAAAGATACGAATAAAAGAGCAAGTATCGCAGTAGCTCGAAAGGTGGCAGATATCGTCGCAAATTTCACCGTATGCACTTAAAGATTTGGATGTGTTGGTTTTTTTGGAATGTAGATTTATTTGGTTTTTGAGAGGAGAGGAAAAATAAGAAATATAGCTCTTGAAACTTAAAATTGTTTTGAATAGCTTGCAAAGACTGTTTTTGCTACATTGATGAAGATCCTATTTATAAGAAAAATAAATAATCAAAATCTAAAATTATACTTATCTAGATATCTAAACTAAAGATTATCTTCATCTAAAATTTAAACTACTTGATAAAGTAGAAGAATAAATCTTCTTTGGATATGCAGTAGATAAGGCATCTTTTTTGCTAACACTCCTCCTTGTTGTTTTGCTGCATACACCAATTTTGAAAGCATCCTTGTCATCATTTTTGAATTTTCGTTTTGCTGTAGATTTGATCATATTTCTCCTCCTTTTTGTACTTCTCTTTGGAGTTTGAACTTGGAATACTTTGACATTTTGCCTGCTTGATTTGTGGTCATATTCAAATAGAGCCTTTTGTTGTAAAGTCTTCATTTGTGTTTTCATTGATCCTTTGATATCCATGTGAACTTGCTGTAGTTTTTGTTTAGACTTCCAAGCTTTGTTTTGTTGAGCAGAAAGCTTGATTTTCTTTTCATATTGAAAACTAGTAGCTTTAGGGAGCTCCTCCTTGAATTTAGGCAAGTCTTCTTTGTGTATTGTAGCTTGCTTCTCTTCTGTCATATTCAAGATAAATCTTTTATCTTTCATTAAGACTTTAAACATCTCTTTGCCTTGTGCATCAGTAATCAAGCAATGATTGTCTTTAAATAGCACCTTATATTCTTTTTCCAAGAGCTGACCAACACTCAAAAGATTTTGATTAATTTCAAGAACATATAAAACATTTGAAATTAATTTCAAACCTGTGTGACTTTTGATTGCCATTGTTCCTTTGCCTTTCACTGTAAGATATGCTCCATTCCCAATTTTGACTTTAGAAACTGTAGTTTTGTCAAGATCTTTGAAGAGTTCTTGATCATAAGTCATGTGGTTTGTGCAACCACTATCTATAAGCCCGCTTTGTGGGGAGTTGTTGATAGTAAAGCATGATGCCATAAACAGTTCCTCCTCTTGAGGTTGTGCAATGGCATTCTTGGCTTCTCTTTGTTGTTGTTGAGTCTTGCAAATTTTTTTCACATGTCCTAACTGACCGCATTTGTGACATCTTGCATCTAGCCTCCACCAACACTTATTTTGTGGATGATTGACTTTTTTGCAATAAGGACAAGGTGAAAAGACTTGACCATTTTTGTTGTTTTTGCCACCATTGTTGTTATATGCTTTAGTTTGAAATGCACCTTCCATAGATCCTTCTTGCCTCATAAGCCTCCTTTGTTCTTATGCTTGTAGTGCATTCAACAATTCTACCAAGGTAATACTTGACAGATCTTTAGTATTTTATAAAGATGAGATTGTAGCCTCAAATTTTTCAAGAATTGTCACTAGGATTTTTTGAACAATTCTAAAATTAGAAAAATCAGTACCAAGAAGTCTTACTTTGTTAATTATACCGAGAAGCCTGTCGGAATAGTCCTCGATTATTTCTGATTCCTTTATCTTTTGCATATTAAATTCTCGGATCAAATTTAGCACTTGCATTCCTATAATCCTTTCATTCCCTTCGTATTCTTGCTTTAAAATATCTCAAAATTCTTTGGCTTTTTTCAGTGTCATTATCTTGATAAATATGGTGGATGAGACAGCTGAAAACAATGTTGCTCTTGCTTTTGATTTTCTTTGCTTCCTCTCCTTCTGGATCTTGATTTGTGTAACAGTTGGATTGTTTGGCAATTCTGAATTTTCATACACTTGTTCAATAGCTTCCCACAGATCGTTGGCATCAAGTTAGGCTTCTATTCTAACAGCCCACATCTAGTAGTTTGCTCCATCAAACACCGGAGGTTCAATTGTTGTGAATGAATTTTTTGAATTCATTGTGTATGGGTTTTGGTTTTGGGATATAGATAGGAAGTGTTTAGGGTTTATGTTTGGGCTTTTCCAAACTCATAAGTCCCTCAAGATAATATGCTCTGATACCACTTTGTTGGTTTTTTTGGAATGTGGATTTATTTTGTTTTTGAGAGGAGAGGAAGAATAAGAGATATATAGCTCTTGAAACTTGAAATTGCTTTGAATAGCTTGCAAAGACTTTCTTTGCTACATTGATAAAGGTCCTATTTATAGGAAAAATAAATAACCAAGATCTAAAATTGTACTTATCTAGATATCTAAACTAAAGATTATCTTCATCTAAAATTTAAACTACTTGATAAAGTAGAATAATAAATCTTCTTTGGATATGCAGCAGATAAAACATCTTTTTTGCTAACAGGATGCTCTGATGGGCTTCTTGAACTGCAAAAGCATTGTCATTTTTCACAATGACCTTTTGGTACCGAAACTGAGCTGCCAGCATCACTTTAAACTTGATACCTAGAAGCTCGCTGTGTAATGGAGAGACAGCTCTTAACCGACTTGAGGTTGTACAAAATAGTACTTGATTGGTATTGTTCTGAGCTACCATTCCCAATTTGGTTTTATTTTTAGGCTTGTTGAAATGAGCATCAACATTCACTTTTATCACCCTTATTGGAGGTGGTCTTTAGCATGGAAAGAGAACTATAGGTAAGAGGTTTTGAGGAGTTTGGATGGTGCTAGCTTCTTAGACCATCCTATTGCATTGTACAAAAATTCAATTTTAGCAACAAAAAAATCTGTTGCTGAATTATAAAAATTTGTCGTTAAAAAAATGTTATTGTGATAAAAATTAATTATTGAATTTTATATCTATCATAATTTAAAGACGGAGGAAAATTTATTGCTAAAATAGTGATCGATTCCTATTTGTTGCTAATCTAACGTTAAATTTATGTCTGTGGCTAAGATAACGACAGACACAGACATAACTCTATCGCTAAGATAGCAACAGGCATAACTCTATTGTTAACATAATATTTTTTTAGAAAAATAAAATTAATTCTTGATAACTGGTTATGATAAGTTGTTAAACTAACAATTGATTAGTGATGAATCTCAATCAATAGTTAATATAATAATTTTATTTTAAAAAATAAATTTTAATTATAATTAAATAAAAAATAAAAAATAAAATAAAATCTATTAAAAAAAAGATAATAAATACAAGATTATATTTTATTATCATCAAATATAACATTTATAAAAGAAATTACATCCAACTATCAGGTGGTACTATGGGTACCTTCCTAGAAGGAGAGCCTCATCCTGTAAATGCACTCATTCATATTAATCTCTCTTTGTAAGCACTCCTGCAACTTGATATCGAAACGTAGGCGATAATGCTCCTTTGCTTATGATCCTCTTCCAATCTCTCCTCTAAATTTTTACGCTCTTTTCCTATACGTTCCTTCATAGCCTTATACTTCAGCTCTATACGCTCTTCCATAGCCTTCATCTAAGAGTGCATATCATGCATAGCTATATCATCAATAGACACGGTTAAAGCTGCCGCTTGAATACCATGATAACTGGCTCCAAAGCCTGTATACTCAATGCTTCTTCTCTCTACCTATTGTCTCATAGTAAAGCTTACTATAGTCTACCTTAAGCATATTAGAGGATCCTTTTTGTGACTAAAAAGCTGAGGCAACTAACTGCTTGAAACATTCGTACTATAAATAAGCATTTTGTTAACTTACTCATTAGCTAAACCGAATAGTAAAGTAAAAAAGATATAATTAGAGTTATTTGTTAAATGTTAAAAATAATAAACCTGCATTTACTTTTTTAGCATACTCATCTATGAACTCATCAAGATTAGACTTCTTAATGTGAATCCGTTTGAAAAGCTCTATTGCAGTAGGCTCATGATCCCATTCTTACGCATGAAAAAAATAAAAAATACTTAATGAATAATTGTAGCATTTTTATTTATATTTGTATAAGTAATTTAAATATCATATATATTAAGCATCGACAATGGTTTTGCAGTAAACATGAATCGACACTACATCAAGAGGGACTAACTCGGGTCTACCTATTTCATTCCATCGATTGTGAGATATGGTCTTATACTTCTGTTTGTACTCTGGCCGGCTCCATTCTATCTGTCATTGCTCCCATTCTAGCAATAGCAAATAATTATGAATGATTTTGACATTCATCCTATAACTGTTGATTAGTAACATTTAACATATCATAAAAACGTTGGACATCTGGATTAAAGGATTCTTCCATGCGCTCGAGATTAAATTTCAGATCAACCGCATCCATTACCATTTTTTGGCATGTATTAGTATATTCATGCACAATGATAGATTCTTCCTCGGTATAATATTTAGTTTTTCCATACTTACAACTCTCATCTAAACAATTCAATAATTATTAGTGAACAATTTATTTCGATGCACGTGCAAACATGTGATCAACGATAAATATTCATTAATAATTTTCAAATGGTATATTTAAAAAATAAGTTTTAAGATTAACTTTACTAATAACAACATTTGACGATTATCATATATTTGATTAATTTAATTGATAACATATAATTGAATTTCCTTAACATTAGTAATAATCATCAAATATAATTAGTTAATTGACAAATGACATACTAACAACAATTAACAATTAAAAATTAATTTTAACTAACGTATAATTACATCTATACTAACAATTAACATCTAATTAATTTAATTTTCATAAAAATATAGTTAAATTATTTATAGCAAATTACAAGCTAATTTATCTAACTAATCTAACATAAACTAAATTTAGTAACAAATAAAATTAACGACTCCAAAATTTAATCAACATTTAACTAATATATATCTCATAAAAATCTAGCTAAATTATTTATCGTAAATTATAACATCTAATTAAACTATTATCTAAATTTAGCATAAATTAAATTTATTTAAAAAACAAAATTAACAACTCTAAAATTTAATCAACATCTAAGTGACAATTTTTATAACAATCTAATTAAATTATTTATCTCATGAAGTTACAATCTAATTAAACTATTATCTATCTAATCCAACACAAACTAATTTTATTAACAAATAAAATTAACAATTACAAAATTTAATTAACATCTAACTAATTTAAATTTCATAAAAATTTAATTAAATTATTTATCTTAAATCATAATCTAATTAAACTATTATCTATCTAATTTAATATAAACTAAATTTAATTAACCTATAAAATTAACAATTACAAAATTTAATTAATACCTAACTAATTTAAATTTCATAAAAATTTAATTAAATTATTTATCTTAAATTATAAACTAATTAAATTATTTTCTAACTAATCTGACATAACATAAATTTATTAACAAATCAAATTAACAACTAAAAAATTTAATTAACATCTAACTAATTTAAATTTCATAAAAATCTAATTAAAATATTTATCCTAAATTACAACCAAATTAAACCATTACCTAACCAATGTAATATAAATTAAATTTATTACAAAATAAAATTAATAACTACAAATTTTATTTAACATCTAAATAATTTCTATAATTATCAAATCTAATCATAATATTTGCAACCATCAATGTCATCAATAAAAATTTCTACAATTACTTAAACAAATTATCAAGCAAAGAGGGTAACCTCGTACAGAGAATGAGAAGATGGTCATTCATAGTGGAGAAAATGGAGGAGACCGAGAAGATATATAGATAGATATTCGTAAACAATAAGAGAGATGGGAAGAAAGGGAGTGATGCTCATACAAAAGGAAAAAAGTTGGGGCTTTTATTTATAAGGGTCTAGCGGCTATAGTAAATGATCGTCACTAGGAATGAAATCTAATGATCGATATCAAGTTGTCGCCAACTAGGCAGTGAAAGCTTTATCAACCAACCTTCAAAAGTAGTCGCCTTGGCGATTGCACATGGCTGTCGCTATGCTGCCTTTTTCAAAGGCCACCAGCTTATGCCGTAGTGGCCATGCATGGTTACCTTTAAAGGTCGCCATATTGCTGCCTTAGAGGTCATGCATGGGAAACTTCGAAGGCAATAAGCAGGTCGTCACCATGGCTACTTTCGAAGGCAGCAAGATGGTTGCCATGGCGACTACCCATGGCTATCGCCATGACTACCTTCGAAGGCAAGGAGCTGGCCACCTTAGGGACTGCACATGGTCGTCGCCATGCTGCCTTCAAAGGCAACAATCTAACCACCTTGGCAATAGTTGATGGCCGTTACCAGAGCTTCTTCCGAAGGCAGTAATCTGGCTGCTTAGCAATTGCCCATGGCCATCGCCATGGTTGGCTTCGAAGGTAACAAAGTGGCTAACTTGGCGACTGTATATCACTATTACTATGCTACCTTTAAAGGAGAAAGAATGTAAAGAACACTGCTGTAAACAATTCTGTATTTTTCTGTTCTTTTAGAATGGTATGGTGGCTGCTCAATTAACCTTGAGACCCCATATGATGTATTTATACATGTAAAGATTACATTAGGTTTAATTCTCTAAATATGGTATTATGTACACAAGGATATACTGTTTGATTTGTTTCATGGGCTCCGGTCTCCTTGGGCTTCTCTCTTCTGATTCTGGAATTTGGGCTTTTCCTGTTGAGCTTGTGGATCATGGCAGGCGGGTCTCGTTTTGGAGACGGGTTGACCCGTTGACTTAACATCCCCCCTCAAGCTGAGGGGAGCTTCATCGACCCGAAGCTTGTGCCGAAAAACCCAAAACTGAGGTTGAGAGAGGGGTTTGGTGAGTGCATCGGCAATCTGTTCGGAGGAAGGGATGTAGTTGATCTTGAGCGAGCCGTCGGCAACGTGGTCCCGGATGAAGTGGACGTCGACCTCGATGTGTTTGGTGCGGGAGTGGAAGACCGGGTTGGCGGCAAGAGCGGCAGCGCCCTGATTATCGCACTAGAGTGTGGCCGGACAGTCAGGTAAGAGCCTCGTCTCCTTGAGTAGTGATTTGATCCAATTAATTTCGGCAGTAGCTTGAGCTAGGGCTCGATACTCAGATTCGGTACTAGATCGGGCGACGACATTCTGTTTCTTGGAGCTCCAAGAAACGATGTTGTTGCCGAGAAATACGCAGTGACCACTGATAGAACGCCGATCATCGGGGCAGCAAGCCCAATCGGCGTCGGAAAAAGCCATGAGCTTGAACTGGGATGAGGGTTGAAATGTGAGGCCGAGGTTGGCAGTCCCTTTGAGGTAACGGAGGAGGCGTTTGCAGGCTGTCCAGTGAGTGGAGGTAGGGGCATGTAGGAATTGGCTTAGTTTGTTAACTGAGAAGGAGATGTCAGGTCGGGTTTGGGTGAAGTATTGAAGGGAGCCAATGAGTTTTCTGTAGACTGTAGGTTGTGGGAGTGGAGAGCCGGATGTGAGGGACAGTGGTGTGCCAGTAGACATAGGGGTTGGACAGGGTTTGGAGAGGTGTAGGTGGTGAGATTTGAGGAGATCATTGATATACTTGGCTTGTGTTAGAAATAGGCAGTGAGGGGAACGGTGTACCTGAATTCCTAGGAAGTAATTAAGGGAGCCAAGGGTTTTAAGTGCATACCTCTTGTGGAGCCGGGAGATGAATTGGTGGATGGTAGTGTGATTGTTGCCTGTCACAAGGATGTCGTCCACATAGATTAAGATATAGAGGCAGTGATCACCAGAGAGTTGGAAAAACAGGGAGTTGTCAGCCTTAGAGTTGAGGAAACCCCAGTCCAGAAGTTGCTTTTTGATGTTGTGAAACCAAGCTCGAGGGGTTTATTTCAGACCATAGAGAGCTCTTCTGAGGCGACAAACGTGTTGAGGTCGAAGGGGGTCAACAAAACCAGGTGGTTGAGACATAAAAACAGTTTCTTGGAGATGACCATTAAGGAAGGCGTTGTGAACGTCCAGTTGTTGGATGTCCCAGCCCTTTGACATAGCAACAGATAGTAGAATTCTGATAGTGCAGGGCTTGATAACTGGACTGAATGTTTGTGAAAAATCAATACCAGGGGATTGTTGGAATCCTTTGGCAACTAATCTGGCCTTGTGTCTTTCAATAGAGCCATCAGCATGATATTTGACTTTAAAGACCCATTTGTTGCCAATCACCTTGTGGTTTGGAGGTTTAGGCACTAACTCCCATGTCTTGTTGTGCAGAAGGGCTTGGAATTCAGCAAGCATGGCTTTCTTCCAGACTGGATTAGTGAGGGCAGCAGCAGTACTAGTTGGCAGAGGCTGTGGTGCAGCTGTAGAGGTAAGGAATAACTTGGGTTTGAATATCCCTGCTTGTGCTCTTGTGATCATAGGGTGAGTAGGTAGTCTGAGAGGTATGATTGATCGGGTAGGTAAGGAAGGTTGGGATGAAGGGGGAGGTGTTGGAGATGAAGGGGTAGTGGGGGGTGAGGAGTGAGGGGCAGTGGAGGAAGGGCTAGAGGGGGAAACCAGTAAGGGTGAGATGGGAGAGTCCAGAGAGTTCTGTTGTATGTCACTGCTGCCACCAGTGGGGGGACTGGGATTGGGTTGGACTGACACTGAGGTGGATGCAGGAATGGGGACATTAGTGGGTGTTGAGGTGGGATTGGGAAAGAGAGTAGGGAAGGGAAATTCAAGTTCATTGAAGGTGACATTCCTAGTGATATAGACACGTCCCGAGGGATGTAGGCATTTGTAGCCTTTGTGAGTGGGACTGTATCCTAGGAAGAGGCACTTAGCAGACCTGAACTAAATCTTGTGTTTATTATAGGGTCTTAAGTGGGGATAGCAAGTGCACCCGAATGTTTTTAGAAAGTTATAGTCGGGGTTTTTATGAAAGAGCAACTGGATGGGTGACTTGTGAGACAGGAGGGGAGTGGGCAGCCTGTTGATTAAGTACACTGCAGTGTTAAAGGCTTCCCACCAGAAGTGTAAGGGCAGTGAGGCTTGACTGAGGAGTGTAAGTCCTAACTCTGTGATGTGTCTATGTTTTCTTTCAGCTTTGCCATTTTATTGATGTACGTGTGGACATGGATGTCTAAAGCCTATTCCTTGTTGATGTAGGAAAGATGAGAATGACCTGTATTCCCTACCCCAGTCACTCTGGACTGTTTTAATGCTTGTGTTTAAAAGATTTTCAATCTGTTTTTTGAAATGCACAAAAACTGGCAGTGCTTGAGATTTATCTTTGAGTGGGTATATCCAGGTGTATCTAGTGTAATCATCAATAAAATGAATGTAGTATTTGTAACCTTCCCTGGATAATACATGAGAAGGACCCCAAAGATCTGTGTGGATTAGTTCAAGTGGTGAGGTTGTGTTAGTTTGGGAGAGATTGAATGGTAGGTTATGGCTTTTCCCAATAGCACAAGCTGAGCAAAAAGAAGAACTTGTTTTTACTTTAGAAAAAGTGATACAAGATCTCTTAAGAGTCCTAATTATTGAATCCGAAGGATGACCGAGGCGTCTATGCCAAAGGTCATTATCCACTGACATAGATTAGAGAAACAAGAGGGTAGACTAACTTGACATGACTCAGACTTAGCAGTACGGACTGCCTTATTAACTACTGGTCTAGTGTGCAATAGGTGATTCTTGTTGGAGAGGGTGTGACTGGTGGTGGCAGTGACAGCAGGGGAATGCAGTAGATAGAGACCATCTTTAGCTTTCCCTTTCAACAGTGTTCTCCGGCTGACCTGATCCTTCACAAGACAATGTTTATTGTCAAACACAACAAAGTCATCATTGTCAGAAATCAGCTTAGAGATACTGATAAGGTTTTTGGAAATGGTAGGCACATGCAGGATGTTTTTAAGATGCAACTTGACATTTGGCAAATGTGTGGTGAGAGTGTTGTGACCAATATGAGATATATTGAGGGCTTTACCATTACCAACCACCAATTTCTGTTTACCAGTGTAGGCAGCTCTCAGAGAAAGGTTGTCCAAGTCAGCGGTCACATGATTGGAGGCACCACTATCGGCATACCAGGCGGGATCAGCTATGGAATCAGTGGATGCAAGGTATGCATTTTGATTTGTATTGCTGCTGCTGTTGTTATTTGGTGCCTGGAAAGAGTCTTCAAACCTGTACCAGCAGTCATAGGCGGTATGTCCCTGTTTGGTGCAGATTTGGCAGATTGGCCTGCTGTTGTTTCTGCCTCTGCCACGGCCATTCATTCTTCCTCTGTTCTGGCCTCGATTGAAGTTGCCACTTCTCCAAGGGGTAAGGTTTCTGTGGTTTTTGTTTACTGCTATGTTGGCCACTGGATTGACATTGTTTATGGTTTCTAGATTATACTGCTCAAGTCTTTGTTCATGACTTAGTAGCAGTGCTAGGACTTCCTGTAGGGACAGTTCATCGGTTCTGGATTGTATGTTGATGGTCACTGCATCATAGTCCTTTCCAATACCGGTGAGTAGTGCAGTAATGAATTCTAGGTCTGAGAGTGGATTACCTATCATAGCTAGACTGTTTGAGATGTTTTTGAGTTGATTGTAGTAAGCTGTGACTGAGGCTGATCCTTTCTTTGTGGAGTAGAGTGTAGATTTCAGTTGCATGAATTTGGACCTCATTTGGGTTCCAAATAATCTCTCCACCCCTGACCATATACCATGTGCTGTGGTATCGGTCTTGATTTGACTCAGAATGTCCAGTGAGATGATGGACATCAGCCAGCTTGCCAAAAGTTGGTCCTGTTGGATCCATTCTGGATATTCTGGATTATCCTCTTCTCTTGTTTTTCCTTCATCATCTGTGATGTACAGGTATGCTGATGGACAGGGCTTGGTTCCCAGTAGAAATCCATCTATTTTGTGGCCCTTGGCTAGAGCAAGGACTTGATTTTTCCAGATAACATAATTCTCTCTGTTAAGTTTAAAGCTGAACTGGAAACTCAGGGATACAGAGAAGGGAAAGGAGTTCTTTGAGGGCTGGTTGTTTGCAGCATTGGTGTTGGAGAAGGAGTTTGCAAAGGAAGCCATGGTAACGGATCTGTATGGCTCTGATACCAAGAAAGAATGTAAAGAACACTGCTGTAAACAATTCTGTATTTTTTTGTTCTTTTAGAATGGTATGGTGGCTGCTCAATTAACCTTGAGACCCCATATGATGTATTTATACATGTAAAGATTACATTAGGTTTAATTCTCTAAATATGGTATTATGTACACAAGGATATACTGTTTGATTTGTTTCATGGGCTCCGGTCTCCTTGGGCTTCTCTCTTCTGATTCTGGAATTTGGGCTTTTCCTGTTGAGCTTGTGGATCATGGCAGGCGGGTCTCGTTTTGGAGACGGGTTGACCCGTTGACTTAACAAAAGGCAACAAGGTAGCTAACTTGGCGACTGCACATGGCAGTCACCATGCTACCTTCAGCAAGCTGGCTATCGCCATGGTTGCCTTCGAGGGCAGCAAGCTAATAGCCATGCATGGCCTTCGAAGGCTATTAACTTGTTGTCTTAGCTCTCATGCATGGTGCCTTCAAAGGCAGTAATCTGACAACGATGCATGGCCACCTACAAAGGTGGCCAACTTGGTCCCTTCGAAGGCAACAAGTTGGCAGCCATGCATGGTTGCTTTCAAAGACCGCTAACCAGCTGCCTTGGGCAACAAGTTGGCAGCCATGCATAGTTGCTTTCAAAGACCGCTAACCAGCTGCCTTGGTAGCCATACATGGCTACCTCTGAAGGCCGCCACCTCGCTACCTTAGTGATCATGCATGGCTACCTTCAAAGATTGCCAGCTTACTGCCTTGGCGATCATGCATGACTGCCTTCGAAGGCAACAAGCTAGCCATTTTGGTGACTGCCTATGGCTTCGCCATGGCTGCCTTTAAATGTAGCACGCTGATGGTCATGCATGGCTGCCTTTGAAGGTCGTCAGTTGGCTACCTTGGTGACCATGCATAGCTGCCATTGAAGGCTGCTATCGTGTTGCCTTGGTAGTCGTGCATGACTCCATTCAAAGGCAGCAATCTAGCTACCTTGGTGATTGCTTATGGTCGTTGTCATGGCTGCCTTCAAAGGCAGTAAGATAGCCACCTATGATGCTGCCCATAGTTGTCACCATATCTGTCTTCGAGGGCAACAAGTTGGTGACCATGCATGGTCGCCTTCAAAGGCCTTAAACATGTTACCTTGGTGACCATGCATGCCTACCTTCGAAGGCGGCTAGCTTACTACCTCGGCAGCCATGCATGCCTTTCTTCAAAGGGTGCTAGCTTGTTGCTTTAGCAGCCATGCATGGCTTCCTTCGAAGGTAGCAAGCTTATAGCCTTAGCTCTAGGTTGCCTTATTTGCTAATAACTAAAGTTTGATGGTCACTAGTCCTACGATTAGTGAACCATACAAATTCGATCACCAATATATTTTTAAATTGATTAAAAATTTATATAAATTAATTAAAAATAATTTTTGCCATTGACATAAAGTCTATCGCTAAGGCATATAGCTAATCTATCATTAGTCTATCGCTATGTGAAAATTTTTATTTTGTAATAATTTTATCACTATTCTATTATTATTTAGCGATTGATTATGTCTGTCACTATATTCTGACGTTATTTTGAATTTTTTTGTAGTGTTGACTTCTTTGATAAGTAGCTTGGGATGTTTGCAAACATGGTCATGGAGCACAATATTTTGGTTAAGCCATAAACCTTAGAAGGTGGTCAAGAATATTTTTAGATGGTTTTTGCCATGTGTATAATCAAGCAATCTCTCCCAAGCTTGACTGTTTAAGGATACTGTGATGAGGTGTTGGGAAGACTCCATCCTTAGTCCCTCCCGTAGTTAAAGGCTATAGTGACATCCAAATAAAAGGCACTGAATAGATTCTGGGAAGGATCCATAAATGTAGCACATAAGATTAATTACGATACATCGTTGTCTTGGTTAATCTATGGTGGGCAGAATACCCTAAATCATTCTCCAAGAAAAGTTATGGACTATGGGAGAGACTTTTACCTGCCAGAGGGTTTTGCATATTTTGCTTCTAAACTTAGGGTTAATACTTTGTTTAACAATTGGCGAGTGATGTAATAAACCGCCTTCAGTATGTATGGCCATTGACAGATAAGTCAGAGATTAATCTATTTACCATGGGTTTTAAGCTTAATGGTATTAAGAAAATAACAGCTACTTCCTTCGTAACAAATAACTATTACACTAAGCTTGCATGCCATCCTATTCTCGCAGCATTAATGAGAGAACTGATGGACATCCTAGTTGGTATAGTTCCTAAGGGAAAAAGGGCTCAATCTTTTACTTTTAGTATCTAATTATTTCACCAAACATTCTTTTTGGTTCCGTAATCCTCCACCATGAGCCTTGGTTAATCACTAATCTTCCAAGTAATAAACGGTGCCATATGAAGGAACTTTGATGATTATGTGCAACTATCTAAAGCTCTTGATAAGGGAAGTATTTCCCTTTAAGGATAACAAAACATAGGAAATCAAGATTTTGAATGATCGACCACCATCGTTTCTCTAACAATGCCAAATTAAAGGCCTCAAGATCTTTGAACCCCATTCCTCTATCAAGCTTAGATAAACAAAGATCATCCCACTTATTTTAGTGTATCTTCCTTTTCAATCCCTTTGAACCCACCAGAATCCTGCTTTCAACATGTTAAACTCATGAAATAGAGACTTGAGTAATGCAAAATAGCTCATTATATACATTGGGATTGCGTGGGTTATCGCTTTCATTAATACTCCTCTGCTTGCTTAGGATAGGAACCTGTCATGCTAACTCTTGAGCCTTTTATGCTGCATATCTTTTATTCTTGAGAATTTTTTTGCCTTAGACCTGCTTATTAAGAAGGTGAAACCCATATACCTATCTTAAGTTAGAGATTTACTCACCTCTAGCACTTGCATTAAAGCAATTCTTGTGTGCATCCTTATATTAGCACTAAAGAGGATATTGGATTTTTCCATATTCATATATTGGTCGGATGCAACACTGAACTAATGGAGATCCATACTCTTTAAGCACTCTTCTCTTGTAGCCCGAAAGAATAGTAAATTATCATTTTAAAAAAATAGGTTTAATACCTTAGGGCCACTGCGAAATGTTGCCACTCCATTTAACCGTCCCTCATTTTTGGCTTCATGAATCATGGTTAAAAGCCTTCAATGCAAAATGGGAAAAGATAAGGCGATAGGGGATCACCTTGCCTAAGTCCTTTTATAGATTAGATGAAGCCCTGGGGTTGCCCATTTATAATTATTGAATAAGACACCGATCCCACACACTCCATGATTGTTGGTACCCATCTGTTAGAAAAGCACATGGTATGGATAACAGCTTCTAGGTACTTTCATTTCACCTAATCATAAGGCCTTGCTCAAGTCAAGTTTAAGGCTAGATGTCCTTGATTTCCATGGGTCTACCTTCGCATTAGGTGGATGCCTCATATGCTACCAATGCATTATCATATATCATATGACCTATTAGGAAAGCAAAATGATTTTGACTAGTTGCAATAAGATCTTTTGTAGCTTATTAGTTAAAAACCTTATATAAAATTTTGTAGATGACATTGCAGAGGTTGATTGGGTGATAATCTTGGGTTTTTTTCTTCAGGATCAAACATACAAGGGTATGGTTGATCTTAGCAAATGAAGAGCCTTGATTCAAAAAGTCTAAAATCCTATCAGTAATATCAGTGACAATGATGCCCCAAAATTGCTGAAAAAAACCTATATTCATGCCATTTAAATCCTGAGGCTTTATTTGGATTCATCTGGAATAGAGCTTAGGTCACTTCCATTGCTCTATATATATTCTCTATTCAAGGTTAGTTGCATAGAGGATGGTATTCTGGCCTAAATTGCGTAATAAACTGTATCAATTCCTAAAGGTGAGGAAGTAGCATAGATACTTTGGAACTAGTCCAACAGAACACAACACTTCCTCCTTATTAATCACCTAGTTCCTATTATGATCCTTTATTCTTGAAACTCGATTCACCTCTTTCCTTTGAAAAGCCACCAAATGAAAAAAATTTGTATTTTGATCTCTTTCCTTAAGCCAAGCATATTAAGATCATTGTCGCCATATAATTTTTTCAGCATGGAGGAGCTAGTTAAGTTCTTGCTTACATCCATCTATATCATCCAATAAATCCCCTAGTTCTCGAGTTATTAAGAGGTGGTGTAACTATTGTTACTGATGTTTGATCCATTTGGGTATGTTATCAAAGGCCTCATTGTTCTATCTAATTAGGGCAATCCGACATACTTCCCACTTACATTTCAACTGAATCCAAGATCTTGCCACCATGGCGTTCCAATGATCTTCAATAACATCTTTGCAACCAAGATGTGATAACCACATGTTTTCAAAATGAAAACATCTCTTATGGCATTTGGATTAAGGAGAATTATATGACAATAACAAGGCCAGGTGATCAGAAGAGAAGACTAGTATATAATGCTCATGGATCTTAAGCCACTTCACCAACCATGCTTGGTTCACTAGACCCCTATCCAAGCATTCAAGGATGGTCCCATCTCCCCTACCTCTTGACCAAGTAAAGAAAGACCAGTAATTGGTATGTTTGTCAATTCACTATCAACAATGGTCATGTTAAAGCCTTCCATTTGGCTTCCGCTGCAAAGTAAGCCCCTAATTGCTTATTAAAAGACACTATTTCATTAAAGTCACTTGCACAAAGCCATGGCAACTATGAAGGGAAGGACAAATGTCTTAGTAGCTCCCACGACTCCTTTCTTTCTCTTACCCTAAGATGACCATAAAAGCTTGTAAAGTGCCAATCAATGGACGACTTAACATCCTATAACCATATATAAATATGATTATTAGAATAAGACTTAATAGTACTAGAGGTAATGTCTTGCCATAATCTCTATCGAATCCTACCCATGTTAGTTTGAATGCTTTTGGTTTCACAATGAAATAATATTTTGGGCTTATATTCTTTCTCCAACCTGGTAAGCTTATGAATTGATCGAAAGGCCTCAAGCCCTCAACTATTCCATACCAAGAGCTTCATAATTCTTGATAAAGTTGGGCATTACCTTCTTATGTCGATCCTATTATTTAATTTTCATCCTCTTAAAGTAGTAAGGAGCATAGTTTTTTAGGTTGGATCCCTAGTCTTCTATTAAGTTTCCCATATTTGTTTTCGTTCATATTGCTTGTCCAATGGTAGTTGAGATTGTATTTGATTCAATCCATTGGCTTCGAGTCAAACTTTTCCATTTCGTTTCAATTTTTTTACCTGACGATAAGGATGTTGTAAAGGTTTAAATGATATAGATGACTTGGCACCATCTAGGATGGCCCTACCATTTGATAAAGATGAAAAGGAGGTTTATGAAACTGACTTGGAACTTGGGGCCCATTTGCATGCATTAAAGGGTATATGCATCATATTTTCACCTAAGTCCACCATAATGTGTAACTCGTGTTAATGAGATAGCTCATGCACGAGATAGGGCTTTGAATGCTTTGTTATTAATAGGATATGGGGAGAGTCATCACCAGCCTCCTTTGCCGATCCTTCTTCCTCACTCATTGTCGAAATCTTTGAATGTTGTCTTCGTGATGAACAAATCGAACGGGTGAAAAGGGAGAAGTGGTCAATAGGGTTGGCCTCTAAGCCGTGTTCTTTCTCCGGTGGGTCTTCTAGTGAAGACTTGGTTGCGATCGTTGTCATGGGTGATAAAGCTCTTAGCCCAACAAAAGGAAGTAATGGGCCTTTTGCTCTTAACCAAGAGCCATTTTCTCTTTCAATCTTGCTTAAAGAATGCTTTGTCTTTATAGCTTGCTGGTAATCATGTTCTTGAAGGTCGAGGAGACCGCAAACATCGTAAAAGTTTAGCAACCTCTTGTATCTAAATAAAATAGTAAATTTTTTGTCATTCAATAATGCTAATTTACTACATCATCAGAGAGGTTTTGAAATATCGATCTATATTTGAACCCTCAACCAACGCCCAAATGCAACACCATCTTCCATGGTCTCCATTTCTTCTACATCTTTGACAATCTCCTTAAGCATAGATCTAATCTTCATATTCAAGTAGGTAAAAGGAAGACCATGTATCTATACCCAAAACGGACACCACTCCATGGGTGGAATATTCATAGGAGTGTGTTCGTTGATTTCTTGAAATATTAGCAATGACTTATTAAAGGTCCAAGGTTTCTCAATGAAACTTTGATTTCATCACTTGGATTTATAAAACAAGAAAGGTAGATCCCATCACTGATTTCCTTCATAGAAAAATCGACAGACTGCTGTCATACTTTAGCTAAGACAATCTTCATGGCTTTCATATTAATCGATTTGTTCTGTAATACCTTCCGCAAGAGACATACTTTATTGGCTTCCATAGTATCCACCACCCAATCATCCTCAATTACAACACCTATATGTTCATCAGTTGTGAGTTTCAACTTATGCACAATGATTCCAATCCCACAGCCATACAGTAGCACCTCGAAACTAGATTAACAACATCACCTTCACTGAACTGAAGTGCAAAAAAGAGAAAACCTTGAAGAGTTTCTCAAGATAAAGCCTCACTTGACAGTTGCAAGAGGGCACCTAAAACTCCCATTAGAGAGAACTAGAGGAGAACTTGGCAAGATATTTTTAATCTTTTTTAGTTGCGTGTAATGTGGTTTTCCTTTTTTCCTACTGATTTCCATTTCTAGGTATTTCATATTTTTTAAGATATTTGATTTTATTTTGTTAATGGATTAATTTGAGTTCAACTAAATAAAACAAAAAATACATCACATGGTTTACCTTCAATCTAGATCAAGTTTTTATTTAAAAAACATATAAATTGACAAATCACCAAATGAAAATAATTTACATAATTTAAAAAATTAATTAATTATGATTTACATCATCATTTCATTAACCTATTCAAATCAATTCAATCTAAATTTAAAACTAACATTTAATTTATTTTTTAAATCAAACAAATAAAACCTCACAGAAGATGAGTCAAACTCATATTTCAAGCTTAATAATAAACTTAAGTTGATATTAAATGATATTAGGTCATTGTGAGATGAGTAAATGACATCGTATCACATAATTATATATATATATATATATATATATACATATATATATAATGAAGAGATACACTCGACACACTACGCTCCATTACTTGATAGGATTGTTATAACTAAACCCAGCCTTTAGCCACAAACCAACTTGAATTGCCACAAAGAGAGATATATTTAATTTACGTGAACCTTCCAAAATGAGACAATGGTTCTTCATGACCTTAGGCAGCCACTTCATTGCTTATAGAAAGAGCATAGGTTACTACGAACGGGGAAAGCATCCTGATTATTAATATACTTGGTTAATTACTTCATAAAGATTTGAATTTTGTTTACAATCTCAAATTGAGATCTGTAAAAAAAAATTGCATTTATTTGAAATTTATTTTTTGTTGAATTTGTAATATGAGTCTTCAGTTTATAATTTTCATGAACAGTAATGTTTTTATGTATACACATGATGTGCATATAAGTTTTACTTGTATAATTACGCCAACACCACTTTAAAGTGTCAAAACAAGCAAAAATTTTTTTCTAATTTTTTTTAAATATTCATATTTTACATATTCTTACTAAGTAGGATGCGAATAAAGAATATTTTGTTTTTTTGATAATGTTTAAAGAAGAGTTGGGGTAATTGCAAAAATAAAAGTTACATGCATTAGCAAAATCATTAATATTAATAAAAATTACAGTTTGAAGTCTCGCATTGAGAATTTAAAAAAAAATGTAGGTTTCAAATAGTTATATATATATATTATATTACAAATCCTAATTTGAAACCATGAATAAATACAAGTCTTTCTCATATGATTAATCTAATATATTTTGTCATCATAGACATTACAATATTTTCGAAAGCAACAAATGGCGTTAGAAAGAGGGTAAGCCTCCATATATCTAACCATGGAGGCGTTTGCTAAACATTATGATATATTTACCAACAAACAAGGTGTGCATTCTGAAATATTGGCTCTAGAGCCTCTAATGCCGATCCTGATGTTGCTTTTAAACACTTACAATGTCAAATTGACATCTTAATCTAAATAATTCGTATCACACCTTATCACATAGCAGGTTGATTTGAACACATAAATGTTTTTTATGAACTTTGATGACGTAGCGAACCATATCACTCGACATCTCATCTCCATGGTTTCTCTTTTCATTGTCATTTAGTCAAACAAGTCATGCCCATCAGAAGATCACCTTGTCGATGTCACCTATGTTGTTAACGATTCGAGCCTAAAAGTACATAGGCTATCATATGGCATGGCATTAGAAATGGGTTTGAGCAAGATTCTCGAAACCTACACTAGTGCTTGCGTTAAATTATTAGAGAGCTTCAAAGAAGCTTAGTCTTTTTACAAGTTCTTGTCGTTAGAAAAAATTTTTAGCTTTGCATTTATGGAACTATGGTGGGGCTAGCTTGTAAACTAATCCCAAATGTCTAGTTAAAATAATTTAACCTTCAAGCCCTGCCTAAGGTGCATAGGTTAGCTTGCAAAATAATTAACTTGCCCACCTAGTAAAACATTAGAAAGTAACCTCTATTTAAGATCAAATTGATGTTGAAATAGTATTGGGTTTAACATATGCACTAGTTAAAGATCCTACAGATAATTTTATGACATCCATGACATACAAAATCCATTAGGAAAGATGGAGCTTTATAGCTATTGACATATCGCATTCCATTTGTCCAAGTTCCCTTTGTCATAAAATCATATATGTGTGGTAGTTGTGCAAATGGTGGCTTTAAGCCACTCCCACGAAAACACTTTACGCCAGGATGGATAAATCACTATGATCCAACTATGTTGCAAGAAGTGAAGTATGATGTTAATTCTAATTGCAGAGCTAATTACGACGGTGATGAATGTGATAAGAAAGCATCCCTTAAGGTTCCTTTCAAGGGACTAAATGATCTTTGATTAAACCATGAGACTTGAGGATCTAAGGCATACAATATCAAAGGTATGATTTCAGTGAATCCAAGAAAATATGATTTAGTTTCAATGAAATTTTATATTAGGGTAATGTGTTTATACATAGGTTAGCATTTGCATGGTTAAAGTTAATATTAATTGTCTTATCGTGGCATCATACTACAAATTTCATTACCTATTTATGGACAGAGACTTTACTTTTGTAATATATTATGATATGCAAAAAATCGTTAAATGTTGTGAAAAATGATATATGCAAACTACCAACACTAATATACATGTTAAATGAGAAAAGACTCCAATTTCCTCGTAAGAAGGGTTTATTAAATATGGATGACTATGTACTTTGACATATGAGAAGATATTGTTTAATTGGATGTTTGCATATGCTCTTATAATATGATTTCAATTATGATATCATAAAATTTTATTGCCTAATTAGTTCTAATGTAACTTTTTTTTGTATATTTTCTTGTCATTCATACTTAAATAGTGAGATTATATATTTATGAGCTACTATATTATTTTTATAATTATAAGATGACAAAATTGACCACCAAAACTAATAAGGAAGTCATGTCAAGACTTCACAAAAAGAAAAAAAGAAACACTTTCAGTTGGCCATATTAAGCCCTCATATAAAACTCGGAAAAAATCCAAAACAATCATTGCAAGGCCATAGACAAAACCAATAGAGCTTGTAAAATATCAAGAACAAAGAACGGAGCCAAAAAAAATATGTCTATAACAAATGCAAAGAAGCCACGATATACCAAAATATATCAAAAAAGCAAAAAGGAAAACATCGAAGGACAAGAAGCCAAATATATTGAAAACCACGAGCCTTAATAATAAAGATATTAGCCACAAGCCACAATGCAATTACAAAGGTGAAAAGCATAAAAGCAATAGCCATAATGCAATTATATATAAGGATGATCACGATCTAGCTCAGTTGTTTGAAATTTAACCTAGATCGGAACCAATTTTGATTAGTTTTAAGAAAATTAAATCCAAATCAAACCAATCAAATTGAGGAACTTGAATTGAGTTGAACAAGCTTTGATATGATTTGATTTGAGTCAGTTTGATGAGTTATTTTAAAAAAAAAAATTAATAATGCTTAAAAATAAAATATTATGTTTCAATGAATTAAAAAAAAAGATAAAAAAATCAAAAGTAATGTTTTGATATAAGTTTTGAATTACATAAAAATATTAATCAAACTAAATTATTGCTCAAAATAAGTAACATCAAAATCACAAAAATTATTGATCCTAAATATTCTAACTCTTAAAAAATAATCATCCTAAATATTTCAAAATCAATATGATAAACTAAACACTTACTAAATCACATATTATGATGTTGTGAAATAAATTACAAATCTCAGAAGTAACTTATATAAAAATTATAAATATTATAAAATAGCAACAATGCAAGTTTAATACATATTTTATATATTGAAAGTTTCAATTAAATAGTAATCAAATTCATTAAAAAAAAACCTTAATTCGTTCATGTTGTAAGAAAAATATAATTCTATTAGATTAAGAAAAATCTAAAGTATATGTTATAAAATAAGTGTGAACTTATAATAAATAAAAAATTTGAGATTGGAGATTCATTATGAATAAGTCATTGTTAAAAAGAGACAACATATGTGAATTCAAAAAATTTTAAAAAAAAAAACCTTCACCTTTTATTATTAACATAAATTAAAAAATATAAAAAACTAATTAATTTATTGAAAAAGACTTAATTAAAGTTGGAGAAGAAAACTTGACTTTTGATTTAAATGAACAACAAAAGAACGAAGGAAGAACTTCTTCTTCAAAAGAAGTTTGTAGAAAATATTAGAGTTAGATTTGCTTATATACTTATGTATTGTTAGATAGGTTGGGAGAATAATAATTAGATGAGTTCATTAATAAAATTTGATAAATTTCCACATATTTAGTTCATTTCGATTTTGATTGGTTTTTTAACATTTAACTTGGACCAAAAAAAATTTAACTCAAACCAAACCAAAAATTTTGTAAAAAAAATTCAAACCAAACTAACCCAAAATCAAAGGTTCGATTGGTTTGTTCAGTTTAATCAAGTTTTTGCTCGTCCTTAATTGTTTATACAAAAAGCATAAAGGCATTGGACACAACACAATGATATATGCAAAACGTGATATAAAGCCACAACCATAATTATGAAAATGAAGCACTTACTACAAAAGCCTCAAACAACAAATTCAAATTTGGCCTCAAAAAGCCACAACCATAATTATGAAAATGAAGCACTTACTACAAAAGCCTCAAACAACAAATTCAAATTTGGCCTCAAAAAGTACAAACAACATTTCACCTCCTAACATGTCGAGATCTACCAAAAAAAAAAGAAGAAAAAAACTCCTTGAGATAGAGGTACAAAGCAAGAAAGGTATTAACTCTTATTTCAAAATACAAGAGAAAAAAGTTACTTACTAAAAGGGACAATCAAAGGAAGGTTCAAATGTGAGTAAAACCTATAAGCAGAAAGCCTAAATAGCTTTATTAAAAGAAAGAAAACCAAACACTTCAAAAACTCATAACCATGTCATAAACCCATTTTTACCTCAAAAGCTTATGACCTTTTGACCAATCACATGCTCTCATTCTTGTGTGTTCGCCTACACACCCTAAAAGGGTGAGGGCCCATGATGAAGAGATAGGTCAGATCCACCATGCTTCACCACCTGATAGGATGTCCCATAGAGAAATGTCTCTAAACTGCATAAACCCACTAAAACCAAACAATAGTTTTTCATGACTTTAGGCAACACCACTTCGCTGCCTATTAAAAAGGCACAAATTACCCCTAATGGAGGAAAAAATTCTAATTACTAATATTCTTTGTCAATATACTACAACATAAATGGATTTTAGCATAATTATTTTAGTTTTTAGTAACAATTATAATTGTTGTTATGATTTTTACTAGCAATTATTCAAAAATAGGCATAATCGGGATTAAAAAAGCCCTATAGCGATAATTGTGACGATTATTGTCAAAGATGAAAAATAATTACCTCTAAAAGACTTTATTTAATGACAATTATTAGTGACAATTAACAATTATTGCTAAAGATAAATTGACCTTTATTTTGTTCGCGGCAATTAACATATATCGTTAAAAGTAAGTTGACCTTTGTTTTCTTTGCAATAATTAATAATTACCACTATAAGTAACTAGATTTAACAGTGTTACCTTTTATATTGTTTGTGACAATTAACAATTATTACTAAAATATTTTATTAGTGGTAATATTTTTTGTTGCTAAATGTTAATAATTGCTGTTAAAGACTAAACTATAAATTTGTTAAAATAACTAAAAATTGTTGTTAAAAGGATTATAAATAGTTATATACTTACCATTAATACAATTATCATGAAAAAAATTACAAGTTATTATTTATCGATCATGAACAAAAATCACCAAAAAAGTCATTGAGGTGCAATCAATGAATTACTATTATTTATTTTTTTAAAAATTACAAATTAAAGTATAAAAATTAAAAATTTGTGACTTATAACGACATGTAAACAAAACGAATATACTCATTCATAATTAAAATATTTGTTTACATTTTATCTTCTTACATAATAAAATATACCTAAACGTCAAATAGTCATTTAATAAAAATATAATTCAAAGCAAAAAGTTCATTAATACTTCTAAATTTAAATAGTAAAAAATAATATGTTGACTTCATAAAATACCATTTGTCAATTTTCAAGAAATTATGGTTAAATCATAATGTATGACCTGAAAAAAAAAATACATGTAAGTATCATGCATAAAATATAAGTATGTCACAAGAATAAATAAATAATACTTACCTTGAGAAGGCTCAAACACTAAACATTCGTCATTTTTTTAAACATCTCTCTGAAAACTGAATGCGTCAGGAATATGTTAAACATAGAAAAAAAAAATAAAGCATAGATTAAGAAAACTATCATGTCCCTCTACTAGAAATATATGATGAATCTAAAAAGAACTCACAAAATATGTATATGTTCTATGCCAATGACTTTCTCCAACCTCTGGTTACATGTAGTCCTTTTTGCATCAGGCATTAGCCTAGTCACTTAAAAAGCCAGAGAAAATATGTTGAAATTAAAATTTTAGTAAGATGACAAAGTTGTTAACAATATATTGATGAAATAAACCCAAAAATGCAAAGATACACTTATAGTAAGAATTCTAATGGCAATGTCCAATCCTTGCCTCTATTATCTAAGAAGTATTTCACTCTCAAAGGCACATGCTTGATCTAGTATATAAATGATCTGCATATTCAATAGAGGAAAGTCTATTATAAATAATGCTTACTTTCCAGCATCATTGATCAATAACATCATCTTCACGCTTTTAAAAGAAATAAGTGTTTTATCATGTCTATAGAAGGAAAAGAATACCTAATGAATAAAGAAAATAAACAAGAAAAAGAAGTAAAAGTTGAATCTATATTAGCAGCAAAACTAACTAAAAGTTTTCACAAAAGTCAAACTTGCCTAGCCACTGGTATCAAGCAAGCGTAAAGCATTCACTTGCCCAAAGTATTCGTGAAGAGATAGAATGACAACATTAAAAACACCACATGTAACGTCCTAAGGAATTTCTTTAATGTTGAGGGATCAGGAGCTTGAAGGATGTCCATTAAAAGATGCATCATCTCCGATACTCACTCTGTCATGTCTCCTCGACCTTTTTCAAAACCCATCCCTTACAAGCCATAAGAAGGCCTTAAGAGAAAGCAACAAATATGAGGACTTGAATCTATAATGCTCTACAAATATGCTACTAAATTTCGTGTGACTACAAATAGATAAAAAATGCAAATAGATAAACATATAGAGAGGAGCTTACACAAATTCAAAGTCAAAATAAGGTGTATTTAAAGGAAGCTTTTAGATGATCCTTTACCTTAGCTAGAGCTACCAGAAGCATGGATATGCTTTGCTTTCAATCATTCAACATCAATGCCCACATATAATCTTTCTTAAACAGCTAGTTAAACTAGATCCTCGTCGCAAATAAATACTAACTGTAAGTTTAATTGAATTATCAAAAAGCGAGAGTAAGTACAACATATATTCACTATAGACTACAATCTGTAAGATAATTGATGTTTATGATATAACATAGTTAAATTTAATTTGATTTAAAATCATCCAAAATAAGGCTTCATCCACACAAAGTTACATACCCTTTATATTTATAAGCTCAACGAAAATTAAGTAAATATTCCAAAGAGTCCTTGTTATGGAAAAATGCCAAAGGAAAGGTAACAACCGAGGAATTTATCACCATTATCAATCTTTGAAGAGTTGTTAGGATGAGGAAAAGTCATATTGAATGGCTCAAAGTCAAGCTCGAACACATAATGGTCATCAAACTTGATGCTCCACAAATACTTAAACACGGTCAATTTTCACTCATGTTCAGGGCCTTAGCATCAATCTTTAATACCACTACACTAAATAGCAATATAACATGCCCTAATCCAAGCTACATTTCTCTGAAAAAAGGCTTCAATTAATTAAAATATAATTTACTTTTTAACTAGAAAGAAGTTACAATGAATGATAAAACTCTTTATAGAACTGTGACATTCAATTGATATATGAACAACTAACTTGATGTATTAGTATAATGAAGAAAAACTTCATAAGTAAAACTTTCAAAAATAATACAATGGAAGAAAAAATCACCATGGTGGACTTAAGGACCATTGACGAGCTTCTTCCTGGCTTGATCATCGATGATAACATTATCAAGCACATTTAACAAAGTATGGATTGTAATATCCCTTTCCCTTAAGCTAAATACCTTCAAAATCCAATAAGCAACGGCTAAAACAAGAAATATTGAGGATACGATAACTGAAGGAGCTCAATTTTACTCCATAAAAATTTCTCATAACCAAACAATAGTTGACATGATTTAATAAACAAAAAAATAAAATTTATGTGATCAAGTCAAGGACAAGAAAGAACCTAGAGAAAAGATAAAAGAGTTTGTTACAATGAGTCAATAGTGTCCTCCATGTGCTCTCTCATGCTTGGTACTCGATCGAGCTTTGCCATAGCTATAGATGAAGAATTATTGGAATTCTAGGAGTTACGGCTTCCCTGTCTTTAATGTAATCGAGCACTAGCAATTAGTGAAACTTTTGTGAGTAGTTTGATTATTAAAGAGAGATATATGTTATTAGATCAAAGAAGATTCAAAGAGTTCAAGAAAGAAGAAGAAGTTGCAAAAGAGAAATAGAGAACAGAGTGGTAACACTCTTGCCTTGAATTGTAGAAAATGAAAAAAGTAAATTCATATATATTGTGATACCTTGGTAAAAACATATACAAATCTAATAGGATATTACCAGCTTATCTAATCTATAACTGACAAATCCCATATAAGTTTAATTGAAACCATAAGGTATTTCCAACTCTGATATATATAGAGACCAACAGGAAGCAATAGACAAAATGTATAATCAATGGACAAAATTTTAAAGGCCAACATTAAATCGTATCTTCTCGATCATTAGTTTTATAAAAACACAAATGTTTAATGGTTTTGGGTTTGTATTGTATAAGTCTTCTATTGGTGATTTTTTTTAATGAATTATTACTTTGATATATGCTCTAAACAATTCTAGGCAATTATAAGTAATAACCACTAAATGTATATGTTTTGATGAGAAATATTTATAATTGTCATCATATATTTATTAGTTGTGATTATTAAATAAAAATCATTAAAAATGTAATATAAAAATTCATATGGTACGTGAAACGGCAATTGTCATAATTATCATTAAATAATTATCATCAAAAAACTATTGTGTTATAGTCTTACAGACATTTCAAAATTTTTGAGCATAACAATATGCAAAATAAAAATTATATATTAATGTTAAAAATAAGAAAGAAACCTGGCAAATGTTTGGAAGAATCCGTAATCATTAAATATCTACAACTAAAAGGTCTACATGAAGCGATCCCCGTACACTAAGGCTATCACTTTGGCTTTAAAAAACGAAAAAAAAAAAAAAAGTCCACTTAACTTCAGCATCACATCAAGGTGAAATATCTTTATAAGTCGAATCCATGCCTGTTTTGCTTATGTTTCACTTTAGTTAATGAACCAAATCACATGGTCTAATCACATGAAAGGAATTACATGGGCCTGCCACACATGGTAAAATTAGGTGACTGTCACATGGGCTATGAAGGTCAGTGTAGAGTGCAAAGGACGGGCTCTCACGTGGGGTCACGTGACACTGTCAAAAAGCACTAACAGGACACAGAGACATGGGAGGTGAGAAGAAGATGGTTTTGTATGGCAAAGAGCACTTTTCTCGTAACAAGGGACCACAATGTTCCACATGACACTTAATGCAAAGTTGAATTAAAATGTAATACATTTTTCACCACCTAAACCAAATACAGAGAACTTTTTTTTTTATAAATATAAAAACAAAAATGGTGAATTGTACTTTCTTTTTCATTTTAAATTTTTCGTATTTGTTGGATAATTAAATTGTATATTTAATTTTTAATTTGATTAAATTAAACTTTAATGATTATAAAAAATTGAAAATATTTTTATTTTTAAAATGAATCAAATAAGTTATAAATTTTATTTTCAATCAATTTTTAATTTATAAATTATTAACTAAATATTATATAAAAATCTTAAATTATATATCTTATATTAAGAAATGAGATGTTCAAAAATTACAAATTAAACATTAAACTAAACTTTATAGAAATGTTTAAACATTAGGGATTTTTAAATTAAAAATTTTATACAATAGATTTTAATTTGAAACTTTTTAAATATGTAAAAAATATTTAAAATACCATCAAAAAATAATTTTAAAATTTCATAAAATTTGAAAATAATTTTTAAAAAATTAAAATATAAAAATTTGAAAAAAAAATCATAAAATTGATTTATGAATCAAAAATTATTCAAAATTTAAGATTAATGAACCCAATAGCGAGTACAAATTTTATTTTTATTTTTAAATATTTTAATAATAAAAATATTTTAAATTTTTTAAATTTGTTTGAGCCAAGATTTAATTTAATCTAAATTAATATTTTAAAATTTTATTTGTCATTTTTAGACATTAAAATTTATTTGATAAAATATGATATAGTTTAATTTTTAATATTTAAAATTTTTAAATTTTTTTATGATTATAGTTTAGATTTTTTTATTATTAAAAAAATTTTAAGTCAAAATTTAAAACATAAAATTTTTAAGTTTGTAATATAAAATTTTTTAATTTAAATATTTTAATATTTTAAAATAATTAAAATAAATTAAATTAAAATATTAAATGCATAATTAATTTAATTAATATTTAAAATATAAAAAATTCTTCACAAATTTTTTTTGAAATTTATTTTTTAAAAATTAATAACTTTTATTGGAATTTAAATAAACTAATAGACTCAGAAAATAATAAATAATAGACTTGACAAACCGTTGTCGTACGGAATTCATATGACTTCCGTCCGGCCCACCATGCTCCTTATCTCGTCCACGTGGTAGCGCCACGTCCCTCAATCACAATCTTCTCGTGGCGCAAACTCTCACAAGAGAGAGAGAAGAGAGAGAAAGTTCATAGAGCAGTGAGTCGCCCACCCATGCTTTACGGCTACTCACGTGCACTCGATATCAAGCTCTCTCTTAGATCGATCTCGTCACTACATCTAACGGTCAACAATCAAGATTGAAGACACAATTGGCAATCTAGTCAAAAAGTCAGCGTATCTTAACGGGGTACATTCAACTATATCTGTAGCTTATTATATATAAAGCCCTGACGTCTTACTGCCAAGTGGTTTTCCTGCTAGCAAAGCAGGTACTAAACAGCCAGCCATGAAGGCTCTTCTCTTGAGAACGGGTTCAGTCCCGGTTCGTCATCCGTTTCTCTCTGGTTCTCCGAAGGCCTCTCTCTCCCGTCATGGCTCACTCACAGGAGCTTTCTCCGGCGAGAAAAACACTGTTAACTCTCACAAGATTTCTCTTCATTCTGAAAGCGATTGCCCTTCCGTGAAGGGAGCCCGGCTATCTCGATCGAGAAGTGAAGTCATTAGATCGGAGAGGAAGGCATACGGAGGGTCTTCCAAGCATACCGGAGCTGGATCACTGTCTTTTCCAGCGAATATACCGGAGGAGGATGATTTAGATGGTTCTGGACCGCTGACTTTGAAGAAAAGCGGTGTCAGTTTAGGAATCTGTCCGGAAAGCGGCATTCCGTTAGTAGAGATAGGGTTTTCCACCAACGGATTTGGAAAAGGTTCTGGTGACGGTGGTAATGACGGAAACGTGAAGGTAGGCAGTGGAAATGGAGACAAGAGCAACCTTGGCGATTATTATCGAGAAATGTTGAAGTCAAACCCTGATAATCCACTTCTCCTAAGAAACTACGGCAAGTTCTTGTACGAGGTGGATTAATCTATCTGCTCTGTTTTTTTCTTCTTTTCTGCTTCTGCGCTCATAAATCTACACTAATCGCATCATAATCTGATTGATTGGTGGTGTGATTACTGCTTGCGGTTCAAAGGTAGAGAAAGATGCTGAGAGAGCTGAAGCATACTACGGGAAAGCGATATTGACGAGCCCCGGCGACGGCGAGGTGTTGGCTCTGTATGGGAAGTTAATATGGGAGACGCAAAGAGATGAGAGCAGAGCAAAGTCTTACTTCGACCGAGCTGTTTATGCTTCTCCTGATGATTGGTACTCTCTTTCACTCCTTTCCTAAATTAAGCATATTTGTTCACGCCAAATTCTTTGCTATTTTCTTTTCGGCCTCTCATTATCCTGACAACATCACCTTTTTGCTATCTCCATGTTGATTTGACTGGTATTCTCCAAACAGATTTTCCATTTGATTTCTTGATGTTATATATAATCAAGGTCAATAAGCCTTCTTGTTTTTGTGGAAAAAAATGCTTAAATTGATTTATGAGAATTAACTTAAACATGTAAGTGTGATTGTTGTGCAAATTTTCTTGTCAACCAAACAGAGAATAAGGCGAATGAATTGTGTACTATGTGCAGTATGGTGTTAGGATCATATGCACACTTTATGTGGGAAGCAGATGAAGATGAAGATGAAGAAATGGAAGGCCCAACGGAGGCCACAACCGCTGCTATGGTTTCTGCATTTTAGCACAAAACAATGAGAAAAGCTCTGGTGAAGGATGGCATTACTAAAATTAACTTTAATAATAACAAGGTAGTAATTAAGTATGCAATTACGTGGCTAAAACGGCGAGAGATTGCTTTGTTAATTCTGCCCCACATAATTACCAGTGGCTTTGACAATTAAGGTTACTCCTACTCTGTTATGTTCTTCAATGTAAATATGATAAAATTATCCCTTTGTAGTACTACCTCTATTTGCTTTTTAGGCAAATTGCACTCCATATAGACTCTTTCTCTATTTAATCTTCTTTTTTAATACATCTATTATGTTAATTTCATCTTTCATATGCAAGAAATCAAGCATTGACCATTTCTTTTCATATTTTTCTTCTTCTTACAACTTGATGGTGTAAAAATCAAGTTTCCAGCACATTCTCTAAGGATTAGAACAGTGAACTTTTTTTCTTTTTTGGTTGAGCTAATCTCTTAGTTAAATCTTAATTCAGCGGAGAAATTGTATCTTCTTTAGAAAAGTAACAATATTGATGAAGCAATTCAATAAAAAGATTTGCTTGTTTCAATAATTAAAGCGGAACAAAGAAAGGTCTAATCTTTTAGTTACCTATTTGATATTTCACCTATTTCATGTCAATGGATATAACATAATATTATCTTGAATTGTATGATATTATAAATTATTTATTTAATATTTACTTTTATAGATTATAAAAGTTAAAATATTTTTATATTATTTAATAATATAAGTATTTAGCAGAATGAAATTTAGAGCTTAATTCTTATGTCATTAACTTAATTAGATCAAAATTTTCTTGTATTGAGTTTTTTAATAAAAAATCTTTCTATAAGGTAACATGTTATTATAAAAATAAAAATAAATAAATAAATCTAATTTTTATAATTTATTTTACTAGATTCATTCGAACCATCATTTTTTCAAAAAATCCATACAAACCAAATTAATAAATATTTTGATTTTATTAATTTTTATATTGTTGAAATACTTACGACGAGAGATTTTTCCTTTTGTTATATTATCAATAAGCTTAATAATTTAATCAAAAGATATTAAAATTGTGCCAAATTTTTTATTAAAAAAACATTAACACTTCCTACTCTATTTTGTTTCTGATTGTCGTTATCCTTATCTCGCCATTAATCGCATTACACAATTGTATAGTTCAACGATCTAATACCGACATGTTTGAGCTTCATTACATAAATTTAGCTTAAGTCCTATCCTTCTTATCATCTATTGTTGTCTATATTTTCTTCTATAATTTTGTTTTCCTCTTGAAACATAAGTTGCTCTCTTATCGAACACCCATTATCCTATTGGTGACACATCCCATCCACAACATACACTGCCATAGACATGGTTAATGATTGTTGTTGTTTAATTTCGTATTAATTAACATAATGTTATCCACCTTTATGGTTTTTTTGATAAATTTGATATATATTTGATTCTTATTATGTTGTAAATATTATTTATTTGTTACTTTTTTTAATAAATTTATTTATAAAATACTTAAAATCAATATATTATATATATTTTTGGTGAACTTAAAATTTAAAAGTTTAGTAACTCATGCACGATGAGTTATAAACAATTATTTTCATTATGCATAATATTATTAGATTCACGTGACAACGTTCATGAATTTATCTATCACATTATTTAAAGCACATTATATATATATATATATATATATAATAAATAAACTTGAATATGAAGCCATCACTGTGTCTTTATTTGCGAGAATTGTTTCCATTCATCTCCATAATATCAGAAACCCAAAAAGGAAAACCTAAAAATGAAAGTATAGAGTAAACAATACACGGAAGAGCCTCTGAATGTCTGCTCATTTTGGGCATTAGTTAATTTATCATCTTCTTTTTCTTTTTGGCGTCACATAGCAACCGGGTATTATGATTTGATGCCAAACTCATGTTTTCGTATAGTCCTCTATGTGGCCACTTGCCAGAAAGTGTCTGAAAGGATGAGAATGCTCATGGACATGTCTGCCTGAAGGTATGGTCCATGGCTTCATTCGCAATAATATATATGATCTGATATAACTCTAAGTGTGGCACTTACTCAAGCTAACAGATCACATCTGAAAAGTTTGAGATAAGAAGATCTGTAAAAATACCGAGAATTTTGTCTGCCTTAATCAATATGTGTATAGAATTTGTTGATCTTGATCCAGCTTGCTAAAAGGTTAATCATCCCTGCTAATGACCTGATGTGAAAGCGGAAATTCTTACATTATATGTTCTTACAGGTTTATTGCTAAAAGGTCCAGGAAAATACCAAAACATAAATGTCTCTAATGGGTGAACTCAACGGGGTACACCTCTGTCATATCAGGGTAGTACAGACCAAAGTTCTGTTCCGGCCCTGGAGGCTTCAGATTCTCATTGAAAATGGCAAAAAGGTAAGTCTCGATGCTCCTGCCTGGCCTTCTTGGTGTCCCTGTTGCTCCTGAAACATGCTCAATTAGCTTGTTATTGTACATTTGAGCATTGGCGATTGTAGCAATTTCTCCATTTTCTCTGGATGGCCATCCGCTCTCAGATATAACAACGTCCACAGAAGCACCGTCTGCTTTCTCCAGGGCAGAATAGACTGCATCAGTTACGGCATCAAACAGGTTCTTGTACCCAAAGTTTCCATCACTCACAATCACTTCAGAACTGTTGAACAGTGCATAAGGCAAAGGAATGTTTTGTTGGTTGTTTATGTAGGCAAAATAAGGGTACACATTGACCAGGAGAGGGCTCTTGGAGGACACTAAAAATCCCACAATTGATCTCATGGTAGCAATCACATCTTCAGAAAATTGTCCTTGAGAAGGAGGGTATGAATTCCCAAGAACTCCTGTTGAAACCACTGTGCTCACAGGAATGTTATCCAGGTTTGCTGCTGCTAAGGCCTGTTTGAGGTTCACCATTGCTGGATACAGATGAACTGCTAACTCACCAGGAATCACTTCGTTTCCAGCTGATATACATCGAAAGCTAACAGTTTTTGAATATGGAATTACATTGGTTTGCACCCAGGTTTGCGCAAAGGAGAGATCTTTGCCTAGTCTTTCCAGGTCCTGGTTTAAGGTTCCCAGGATGACTTCTATTCCTGAGCCTTGAAGAGCCTGAAGTGTGTCCTGATCGGGAGCAAACAGGCGAACTTTGAGTATGTTTTTGGATTTCAGAAGAGCTATGACTTTGCTAGGTGGTGGAAGGTTGTTCCCTAGCATCCCATAGTTCACTCCAACAACTCCACCTTCTGCAAATACATCACGTACAGGTCACTACGTAAAATATCAGATGAAAACAAGAAGCAAAGCAAAATCAACACTTGATATCAGAGTCTGCAGATAGTAAGCAAAGAATGAATACCGGCGAGGATATGGAAATGCGATATGAGAAGAAGAACGGCAAGTAGGCAACTCTGAAGCGGAGGCATTGAAGCTGTCTCAGGTCTACTGCTCTGTTACCCTACAGCCAGGAAATGAATGTAGAGTACTAAAAGTTGATAATTGAATGGTGTGAAAGAGATGACTAAGAACAAACGAATCAGTAGTCTTGATCCGGGCGATGATAACTAAGAATTATTACAATTTATAATGATGGAAGGATAATGACCCAGAAAATGATCTAATATTAATTTAATTGATTCAATCCAAGTGATTTATTTCTCTTGATTACCAGATTTAGGAATTTTGATTGATTGATGAATAAATTCTTTCCACGATGAATTAACACTAAAAAAAAAATATTCTCTTGAAAAGTTTGAATTTTGAGATTCTGAATTAGATTTTGAAGGAGTAGGATGTCCGGATCTGAATTGTATTGAATTTTTTAAAATATAAATATTTGAAAATTTAATAAAATTAATAAATAATAATTATATTTTATATTTTATTAATACCATAATTACAAAAATACATTGTATTACTTATAAAAAAAAACTGGGTACGAGATCAAATTACTATTTTGACTTATTGTAATGCCATTGTTTGTAATAAGGGATATGTAATAATAGTAAAACATTACCTAATAGTAAAAGTTTGAAGGTTAAATAGTAATTATTGCCATCAGCTTCTTCCACCATCAAAACATCACACGAGCACGCAACAGTACTGACTTGATTTTTGTAGTATGAGTAGGTTGTCACGTGCCATGTCTGCTTTAGTTGACTAAATTATTCAATAAAATTTAATTTAATAGCAATTTAATAATTACAAGATTTAAATTGATGAAAATATCATCGATTTATCAATGTAATTAATATTTACTTTACATGTTATTTGGATAATGAACTTTTAATGAGAAATTATTAGTTTACAGACGAATTAATCAAATCATGTCAACATGATGAATTCATATAATTAGAATTAATTTTCTCATGATCAAAATATAATTAATGCAATATAGTCGAATTGCTTTTAACTATTAATTAAATTCAATTTAATGTATCGATTTTCTTAAATAAAAAATAAAAATGTTAATTTTATAATTTTAATTTAAGACTTTATCTTTTAGTTTAATAGTAAATAAATATTATAAACTAATTTTACTTATTTATCATGATCACATATTTATTAAAGTGATAAATATTTATAAAAAAATATTAAGTGATATTTGATTATCAAAACCTATTTTAGAGTGTTGTGAAATAAAATAGCATAGATTTTACTTAAATATTATATTTAAGATATTTTTTATTAATTAAAAATTATAATATTACATATTTTTAATCGTATATCAAAAGTATTGCCTATTGTGTTTTATTTTTATTTTATATCAAGAACTCTAGGTGCTTATTTATATTAATGTCTCTTAACTGTTTATTGTAATACATTATTTGAATATAATAATACATCGATTTTTTTATTTTTACTCTTTTCATTCTTTTGCTATTATCGTGAAAATTACTCCACAACACATTATAAGTATGAGCCTGTTTTTCAAGTATAACCTTATTCAAATCCGTCAGACATGAATCAAAATCTAATTTTATTTTTTTAATTTCATTCTTCTTTTAAGCCAATGCAATATTATGAAATGAACTTTACGAGTTAAGGTTTTAGGTCATCGTAATATTATGAAAAAGAAAGTTTAATTTTTTGATGAAAAATATATAAAAATTTTAAAAAATTAACTTTGAAAATTCTGAAAAAAAAAATCATTTTAGGCAACAAAGGCATTTGTACCTTCTAAGATTTTTATTTTAACATAAGGATATAAGGGTAATTACAACCCATTTTTATGAAACCTAACAGAGTAATCCAAGTAGTCATGGGTCACCAAGAACCTGAATTTGATGGCAAGTGGATTAGGTTTCATGTTGCCGCTTACCAATGGAAAAGTCCATTGTTAGGATTAAATTGAAAGGTTTTGAAACTTTTAAGGTTGAAAAAGTAATTTTTCCTAAATTCAAACGTTAAATTAAAAATTTTAAAATTTTGGCCAGGATATATCTTTGAGACCAAATGGTTGCCTTGAGTGATTTTAATGTCCTTTTGACACTTATCAAATTATACAATCTAACTATGAAGGGCTTTAAATTGCAAAAAATTATGAACTTTATCGATTATTGAAATATTATTTTTTTTTGCAATTATTATATTATCATTTATAGATAAAAATTATTTTTTGTATGTAGTCTTGGTCAACATTGAAAAGTTGAAATTTCACATTCTTGATGTAAGTGTTCCAATTACTTATTATGGTGTCTTGATATGGAATTACATCTCCAAGGGAAGGTCTCGTTAAAACCATCATGATAGATGGTAAATTTATCAATGAAACTAAGGTGAACACATTGATTTTTATTTGTCACCACTTACTTGATTGTTTAAAGTCATAATATCTCTAAGTAAAAAAACCTTCCAATCTGTGAAAGAGGCTCAAGGAGCAGTATGATTATACTAAGATTGTGATGCTCCCATGTACAATATGACTGGTAGCAAATGAAGTTTCATGACTTTAAGTTAGTGCCAGACTATAACTTTGCACCCTTCGATAGCATGTCAAAACTTGAGCTTTATGGTGTGAAGTTGACTGAAACTAAGCTTCTAGGGAAGATATTTCTCACCTTTCATATTTCAAACATAGTCTTACAATAACAATATAAGTAGCACCATTTCAAATCATACTTTTAAACTTATTTTAGTATTAATGACTGTCAAGCAAATAAATAAACTATTCCTAACGAACCATAATTTAAGGCTTGCTGGCATTAAGGCAATCCTTAAAGTGAATGCTAATTCATAATAAAAAGCCTAGTTATTTTAAAGGTCAAGGGCAAAGATTTAGACATTGTTTCCATATGGATAGCAGTAAAACCACATGTAATTAACCTCATCAAAAGAATAATTTTACTTTAAATCATGATAAAAAAAAAATGATAGTGAAGTCTATTCTTAATATGGTATTAAGGACCATTTCATACATGCTTGTCACACACCTAAACAACTTCTAAAGCTATATTAAGCTTCCATAAAGGGTAAAGACAAAAGATTTGAGACCTATTCTATTGAAACTAAGAATGTAAAAGTAAATATAGCTATAGTTGAGGACATCTTGACTGATTTTGCAAATGAGTTTCCTTTTGCTCTCATTGGAGCAAATGTGTTGGATATCTCTAACTTTTTGGAAGATCTTAAGGAGAAAGCAAAATCACTTGACTGATAGAGGAATATCAAAACTTAGATTTGAATAGAATTAGAAATCTATGTATTCCAAATTATTATTATGAATAATGTACCTTGGACGAATGTTATTCCTAAATATAATAAAATTTTAAATTATTTAGATAAATAAATAAAATGATATTTTTAAGCTTTACTTAATAGCATTACTAATATTTTCTTTCTTTCTTCAAAAGTGCAAAATATGATGTGAATTAATGAAAATAAAAAGGATATTTATTTGTTTGATAGCGCAACAACCATATCATCCTTTGACGTTACAAAAGGTAAATGTCCATACAATATCTGGTCCTCTTAAGATAATTAAAGGCTCCAAGGTTGTCAAAACAATGTTACCAAATGTTACCACTCTACGTATTGAGGATACATTGCTAAATAGTAAATCTAAAAGAATTCACTTAGCTTTAAAGATGTACATCATAATGAATACCAACTTGAGATAATTCATGATTAACTTTGTACTTCATCTTTTAAGATAAGAATTAAAATTATCTATGAAAAGCTTAAAGCTTTTAATTAAGGACTATACAACGTCCAAAAAAGAGTTGTTGAATCATATGTTACCATGTCTTAAAAAATAGTAAACCTGAATGAATTTGACTTTTGTCATGATCGTCTTGGTCATTCTAATGCAACGATGATGCTCAGGATCATTATGAACTCAAGAGTACGTCTTTTAAATAATACCAAGGTTTGGTTATCCAAATATTACTCTCGTGAAAAATGTTTATAGGGAAAGCTCATCACACAATTGTCTCTAAGTAAGGTCGATGTGGAAGCACTATCTTTCTTACAAAGAATTCAATATGATATTTGTGAATTAATACATCCAACAATAAGATCATTTTGATCTTTTATGGTATTAGTGGACATATCTTATAAATTATTTCATGTTTGCCTATTATCCATGCGTAACATCACTATTGTGTGTATATTTATGCATATCATAAAGCTTCAAGCATCCAACTACCCAAAAAAAAAAAAAACCACAAAGATAGATAACACTATTGAATTTAATTCAAAGAGCTTTGATGCATACCGTATCTTTTTAAGAATCAAAGTTAAGCACTCAATTTTATATCTTCACATGCAAAATGGATTAGTAGAATTACTAATAAAACATATACAAATAATGGCCCAAACATTATTACATGGGGTCATGCCATATTATGTATGTTACAACATTGATAAGAATTCACCTCATTGTTTAAACAATACATAATTCTTACTTCAACTTGTCCTATATTATAAATCAGACATCTCAAATTTGTGCATTTTTAGATGTCTTCTAAGTGCCTATTACTCCTCCACAAAGGACAAAAATAGGACCCCAATATTGTTTAGGCATTTAAGTTTGGTATAATTCATCATCTATTATTTAGTTCTTAGAACATTTAATAAGTGACCAGTTTTAGATTTACGGCTTTTCAATTTGATAAGAATCATTTTTTATCACTAGGGATAGTTAAAGCTTTCAAATGAGTGAAAAAAAAGGTGAATTTCTTTCATAAAAAGAACATTGTTTATCCTTATTACATTTTTTTAAATGTGAGAATGAAGTACAACGTATAATTTTTTCTACTTCTTGATGCCTTTAATGATGTTGCTAAGGTAAAAATGTCTCATACACTAATTGTTAAGATGTTGGCTCAAATTCTTGTTCTTGTATAATAGGAAGAAATGGATAATGATGTCTAGGATTAAAGGACGTAGCTTCCTGTAAGAAGATGAGGAGAAATCAAGAAATTTCTCTTAGCATCGGAGTAAGCTATTTTAAGAGGCGAACTAAACTTAGATGAGATTGAAACCCATGAAAAGATCATCAATCTCAAGAATACAATGATATCAATAAATTATTATAATGATATCTAAAATCGAAATGCTATAATCATTGATGATTTCTTTGCATTCTCAATAGTTCTTAAGATTATGAATGATGATTATGAGTCTCAATTATAACCGAATGTCATCAAAGGCAAGACTGACCTAAATAGGAGAAAGTGTTCTAAACTGAATTGGTTTCACTTACTAAACAAAATGTGTTTGTATTTATAACTTACACTTTAGATAATACAAATAGGTTTTTGTTCAAAATGAAATGAGAAAAATGATATCATGAGGTATAAAGCTTGACTTATTACCTCAAGATTCTCTCGAAGACTTACGATTGACTATGATGAACTGTATTCACTTGTAATAGATATGATTATATTTCAATTTTTAATCAATATGGTAGTCTATGAGAAATTAGATATGCGTCTTATGGATGTCATGACAACATACTTGTATGGTTCATTAGATTCTAACATCTACATGAAAATTCTCAAAGAACTTAAAATGCCTAAAGTATAACCTCATTGTATCTTATTCTCAATAAAATTACAAAGTCTTTATATGGTTTAAAGTAATCTAACTAGATATAGTATAATTACTTTAGCGAGTATTTGATAAAAGTAAGACATAAGAATGATTCTATCTACCCATATATGTTTATCAAAACATCTAAAAATGGGCTTAATATACATTGTAGTACATGTTAACAACATGCATTTGATTAGAACTCCTAAAGAGTTATCAAAAACTACTCAATATCTAAAGGAGGATTTTAAGGTCAAAGATTTAGGTAAAATCAAACTTTATCTTGGTATAAAGCTCAGGCCCAAAGATAATGAGATTCTTGTCTGTGAATCAGTTTATACTGAGAAAGTACTTATATGTTTTAATGTGGACAAGTCTTATCCTTTAAGTACTCCTATAGTAGTATAGTCTCTTGAAACCTATAAAGATTCGTTCCGACCTATGGGACCTAATAAAGGGATACTTAGTCTTGAAGTGCCATATCTCAATGCAATCGAGGCTTTGATGTACTTAACATAGTGCATAAGACCAGATATCATTTTTGTGGTAAATCTATTAGCCAGATTCAGTTATGAGCAAATTAGGAGAAACTAAAATGGAATTAAACATGTTTTCTATTATTTCCAAAGAATCACAGATTCAAGTTTATTTTACTCAAGAAAAATTACTACTCCTAGACTAATAAGGTATACTAATTCAGGATATAAATCTTATTCGCATAAAGCTTGCTCCTAAACTTACTGTTTATTCTTTTATAACGGTAAAACCACATCATGACATTCTACCAAGCAAACACTAGTAGCTACATCTATTAACCACTTTAAGATTATTTCACTTTATGAAGCTAGGAGAGAGTGTGTTTGATTAAGATTCGTTATATCATACATTCTGAGTATTTGTTAGATGACACCAATTAATAGCTTTCCCACCATAATTCATGAATGCATGTATTATTTCAGTTAGAAAGGATATATTAAACAAGAAAAGATCAAATATATTTTACCAAAGTTTTTCTATAATTATGAACTCCAAGAAAGTCGACAAGTTAATGTCGGACAAATTCACTCTTTTAATAGTCTTGTAAACATATTTACCAAATTGTTACCGATATCAATATTTGAAAAAATTATTATATAGCATTGAAATGAGGGGAGCTAACAACCTGCAAGGTTAAGAATGCACATATGAAAGGGAGTGAAATGGAATGGATACATTGCACTTTTTTTTCGCCCTTCTGATTAGTTTTGTCCCACTCAGTTTTTTAGCTTAAGGTCCTTAACGAGATAGTAGAAGTAAATTCAAACTAAGTCTAATTATCATGGTTTATACAAGAGAAAGTGTTATGAAATAAAATAATGTGGATCTTACCTAGATGTTACACCTAGGATATTCTATATTCATTAGAAATTACAATATCTTATTTACTACTATGTATCAAAAATATTTTTCATTGTCTATCAGAGGTATTTCTTGTTGAGTACAAATATTTCATACTTTGTATGAGGAGTATTTCACATTTTGTATTAAGAACCTAAATGTTTGCCTATAAGTCTCTACTTGATTATTCTAATACATTTTTTTTTTAATATAAGTAACATATCAATTTTTTATTATCTTTTTTTTTTCTGTTATTATTGTGAAAGTTGTTTCACAATTTAAAAAAACATGAAAAAGTTTACAAATAATTCCCTTATAATAAAATGTCGTTCATATTAGCTAAAAATTGAACAAAACTGCAAGCTCACATGTTGGAACCACTCGGTGGAATGTTAATGGGCCTCCAAGGCCTGTTTGTATTACTTCAAACCGACCCGACCCGACCCGACGGGATCCAGTAAAACAATCTCCCTTCTTCCTTATAGACCGCCTGTTTTAGGGTTTCTTTCGAGTTACCTGTGTCCTCTCTGTCTCTGTCTCTGGCTCCTTCCTCTTCCGTTATCTCCGACCAGTCCTTCTTCGTTCCTAACCAGAATAGCGATGGGAAAAAGAAAACCTAAAGAACGGGAACCCACCTATGGAAATGACGCAGCTCCCGTTCAATCTGACATATTCAAAACGCTGTTCGGTAGCGCACCGCCTCAAGACGCTGTCGTTTCCTCCCTCTTCTCCGATGACAACCCATTTCGGCGGAAGCCACAGGAACCAGCTTCCGTTGAAAATGCCGAAACTGTTGGCGTTGTGGATTCTGAGATCGCCGAGTTAAAGTACCGAAAGAGAAGCAAAGGGAGAATGTCCAGTCTTGACTTGGATTCTGAGAAAGAAGAAGCAGGACATACAGAGACTGCTAAGAAGTCCAAGAAAGGGAAGACCCAGAACCCTGGTTCGGGTGCTGAATCAAAAGGTGCGCCTGAGGACAAGGGAGAAGAAAAGCCTAATTTGGGCCTCGAAGCGAATGGGGCGTCAAAGAAAGATAAAGGGAAGGAACTCCTTTCAGATTCTGACGCCAAAAGCTATGAAAATGCCCAGAATTCAGATAAGAAGAGGAGGAAAAAAAGGAAGAGGGATGAGATAGAGAGGGATTACGAGACAAGAAAGTATGGCATGGCACCTGAGGATGAGGAGAAGAAAAATGAAGGAGATGAAGCAGGAGGGAAGAAAGTGGGGGAAAAGAGGAAAAAGCCGGATGATCCAGTGGATATCATGGTCTCCAAGGAAGGGTTCGACGATGACAGCAAGCTCTTGAGGACTGTGTTTGTGGGGAATTTGCCCCTGAAAGTGAAAAAGAAGGCCTTGTTGAAGGAGTTCAGTAGGTTTGGTGAGGTTGAGTCCGTGAGGATTCGCTCTGTGCCACTTGTGGATGTGAGTGTGCTCTGATTTTTATTTTTTTCAATGAGTTTGAAATCACACGCTTTTTGATTAATTGTTCAGTCCATTAATGTTTATTCTTTGTTTCTTTTGGGTAGACTAAACAATCAAGAAAGGGAGCAATAATGCAGAAACAAATTAATGAAAATGCTTCAAGGTATTTTTTCTGATTTTCTTATAAAAAAGATATGTGTCCTGTTTCAGATGTTAATTAGTAATTGCTGTAAGTGGATGAAATAGTGATGCATGGTTATGAATTCTTTTCAGTATTGAGATACTCTGTTCAGTTTTACTGGCAATATCTTGGTTGATAATGTCCGGTTGATGTTTACCTGGTGGCTTTTTAAGTTTTTTTGACATTCCATTAATGGATAGAATCTTATGATAAATTTTCATATATTTCTTGATGGTTTGTCAATTTTCTTATGACATTATTTATTTATTTATGTTATTTTTATTGCAGTGTTCATGCATATGTTGTTTTCAAAACAGAGCATTCTGCTGAGGCTTCTTTAGCCCATAACATGGCTGTGGTACACATTTTCTTTTAACCTTTCAGGCAGCAAAATCATAATGGTCTTTTTCTTCCCGGGCTAGATCAGAGCTACCCTAGTACCTATTGGGAATGTATTACATGCGGACTAATGTATTTATGCATGTGGATAGGTTGGAGGAAATCATATCCGTGTTGACAGGGCTTGCCCACCTCGGAAAAAGTTGAGAGGGCAGAGTGCTTCACTCTATGACAACAAGAGGACTGTCTTTGTGGGTAACATCCCATTCGATGTAAAGGTATGTGATTTTTATGTTACAGCTTTGAACTTGGATTTATGCCTAGCTTTGCTGAGCTAATCCTTACATATACAAATTTTTCTATACAGGATGAAGAACTTTATCAGCTTTTTTCCAGTATCCCTAATCTGGAATCTAGTGTTGAGGCTGTTCGCGTTGTTAGAGATGCTCACATGAGTTTGGGGAAGGGTATTGCATATGTCTTGTTTAAAACGAGGGTATGTTCTACGTTTTTCTTGATGCTCTTAGAATGTCCGTAGATTGACAGTCTTTGCATGTTTTGCTCTGAAATCTATCATTTTGGGAGGGTTCTCTGCTTCCATTTTTTCATGGGGTGACACCAATCTCTTGGATTGTGCTTCCATAATCCAAGGTTGTTGTACACAATTTTGCAATCTGAGCTATTATTATGTCCCATTTCTGGTGGATATGCAATCATTATGTTTACATCTTGAAGTAAACAGGGACTTGCAAGTATAAAACAAATTATTAGTTTACAATGAAATCTTCTTTCAATCTAGTCAGCAATTGCTTTTGAACTTAAAGCATGCCACAATTGAAGCTTTAGTTGATGCCTTTTGGTCGAAATGTCATTTCCTCCCTCTCATTATAGTAAGCTGAAACGTTAGATTGTTGATTCAGATCTTCTGAGAGGTATGAGATTATTTTAGGGTATTTTATTGAAAGCGCTTGTTTAACTGACCAAATTCTGAGATGGATTTTTGTTCTTAAATTCATTTAGTCATATTATTCTGGGACAATTTGATTAAAAATTAAGTAATTATTATCTTCTTGTAAGACTTTTGGGTACAGAAAATCCATCTCATCCACTATTTTCTGTTTCACCTTTGGGTATAGAGAAAATCCATCTTACTTTCCTTTTTCTGTCTTACTTGACTTTACGATTTATTAGTTCTGTTTGATATGCAGGAAGCTGCAAATGCGGTCATCAAGAAAGGAAGGTTGAAGCTTCGGGATCGAGAGCTTCGGCTTTCTCATGCCAGATCAAGTTCCACCCCATCTAAAAGAAAGAACCCTTCACCTGGAGCTGAAGCTAATTCACCAGCCAAGAAGCTGGCTGTTGATTCAAGGTCTTCAGCGGACAAGCACATTAGATATGATACAAAGGCTGATCTTTCATACCAAGGCTTGCGTTCAACCAAATCTGGTGTCAAAGGAAAGATGCATTCAAAATATACTAGACCTTTGACAGGGAAGCCTAAAATTCATAAAAGGGAGAAGCCAAAGGAACGCCAGCAGAAAAGGGCAGCTGTTGCTGCTAGAAAGGCAAAACAAAAGGCACTTCAGAATGGTGGTGCTACAAAACAAGCAGGGACCAAACGCAAGCTAGATAGTCGGACACCAGAGAGCTTCCATAAGAAGAAGAAAGCCAAGAAATTTTAGGGAAGCCAAGAAATTTTAGGGATATATGCAAAAAGCTCTGTAGATGATGATATTGCTTAGCACTTCAAGTTTGGTTTATAAATGCTTGTACTGGTGTACTAATATTCATCCATCAACAGTTAGCATGCTGCATGGATTATATCCACTTCCAGGCATTGAATTACCTGACAGAATCCTTAGGAGCAATAAAGGATTCTAATGATCGAAGTGCCCTCTGGTCTGGTTGGAGAAACTCGGTCTTCCATCCGGAAATACGCCTCAGATGCTTATCTGTCCCAAGTTAGTTTCTTGTCTTGTTGTAGATGTCTTTGAAGAGATGAGCTCTGTAGATTAAGGGGCTTTTCAGCCTTAGATTTGATTGCCCCCATGTCCTGTCTGAATTAGTCATAAGATCTTGCTTTCACCAAGATAGTAAATAAAATAAAGATGATCTAATTATTATTCACTGTTTATATGCCAACTTTGAGGTACACAGCAGCCAAAAATCTCTGGTGATGAACATGGAAAAAGCCGGCGGATTCTTCAACTCTTTAATTTTGGTTTACAATTTTTGAGAACCCTTCTCTTATTTCCTTCCATACAGGTCAATAGACCCATTTATCTGAGATGACAGAAAGAGTGCATAAATATGCATGCAATGGGTAGGTATAAGCAACCTGATAGATTCTTGCTACATCCTACAAAGTAAAAGGATTCCGTGTCCGCAGCAAAGTCAAATCTCTACTGATACAAAATATTTCTGCTTAGCAAAGCAATATGCTTTTGGCTTGGAAGAATCAGTAAATCAAATGCCGCTGATAACATGCCCAATCCATCTTTTATCAGCATTAAGGCTATTGAGGGAATAATTCATCAAGAAGCCTTTCCACACCCAGACTGGAGCTGTAACTCTCGGTTACTCAGAAATCCAACTCACAAATGAGATGTCTACTCCAAAAAATGCCATTGAAGCCATTATAAAACCAGTACATTGAAGTTTTTCTTTCCATTAAAATTCTTTCAAACAATGATATACAGGGTAATGAGATATGACACAGTTGACATCTAAATTGAAATTGAAACAAATTAAAGACCATCTCATTAGCAACCCAGCTTGAACCAACAACGCCCTCAGGCGTACACCATTCACCGCCAATATATCGTGGTAGTCTAAACATCCTCTCTATTAACCATCTCCATCATCTGCAGTATCATTACCAAATTCCACAGGCACAGGACAGCTGCACATTACATTTATTTCATGCTGATCTGTACAAAAATGAAGTTACAGCCAACAGGTGCCTGGAGATTTATCAGCCCATGTACACCGAGCAAGTTCCAGCTGATAGGACACTATGACTTGCTCTTAGTCATCAGTGTAGGAGTGATAGAGACAACCCCGATGAAAAACAAAGTTGCTATTGAGTTAAAGTCGTAAAGGTCTCCTACAGACTGTAACTCTCCAAGAGCTATTCCAGCCTGCACAAAACCCCACTGGGTGAGTAATATTCAATTTTCCTCGCAAAGTAATAGCATAGTCTATATTATAGCATGCAAGACAATCCAAGCAAATTTCATGCCGAGGCAGCTTCATGCCTAATCTCTCCTTATTATCTTTACTAAGACACTAAGAAAACAACCTTCCTAAATGTGAAAGCAACCACAAAACAGAAGCAATGGCCACTTGATAATGTTAATGTAAAAGTCTATCACTCTGCTTAAAATAAATAAATAAATAAAATGTAAAAATCTATTACTCAACCAAAGCAGCTTCACATGCAATACAAGAAACTCCTAGGTAACCACAGTTCAACGTGAAATATATTGCGAGTCTAACCATGTAACTCAATTAAATGTTTATGCCAGTCAACTCCAGAACCCAGCTGACCCTACCAGTAAAAGGTTTAATCAAATTACGCAATGATTAACCTGCATATTCTTACATTTTTACTGCATTTAAACAAAAAAGAAAAAGAAAAAGGCATAGGAAACTTCTTCAAATTGCAGTACCTTGACAGTGACATAAGCAGCAGGGATGAGTCCAATCAAAGTTGCTAAGAAGAAAGTATGATAGGGCACATCAACAATAGGAGAAGCAACATTGATGAAAGTGTTAGGCAATGTTGGGGTCAGACGTAGGAAAAGCATGTAGTTCAACAGCCGCTCTCTTCTTTGAGTTACCTGCAAGTAAAAACATATTTGATCCCATTTTGTAGATTGAGATAAGTTAATACAGCTACTGCTACTGGCATGAATTGAACTTCACCTGATCCTGGAAGAACGTCAGCTTATCAGGCCAAAGAGAGAAGACAAGGGGCCGGCCAATCAGCTTGGACAGGAAATAACAAGAAGAAGCACCAGCAGTAGCAGTGAACACAACAAGAGCCACACCTTTGAAGACTCCAAAAAGAGCTCCAGCAAGTAATGACATGAATACGGTGCCTGGAATCATGAAAGTCTGCATGAAAATGTAGACCAAACAATACCCCACCAGAACCTGTACTGTGTAGTCACTAGTGTAGCTCTCGAGGTGATCTCTACAAAAAGCATTCGATGCAATAAGTCAGTACAGACAAAACAAAAAGAGATGATTCATCAACCAAGGAGAATATAGTCAATGGCTATCTGAAACAATGCAAAAATTAGCAAACGAATCAAGCAAACATGAGAATATCTTTTTAACTATATCTCTGAGCTGAAGTTTCACCCTTTTCGCTGAAGAAATTAATTCATGCAGAAATTACATACGCACACATATAGGTCTGATTTATGTACTGTTTTACAATCCAGTACTTGTAATATTCACTTTGCGGAAAACATAATAAAAATGAAAAAGAAAATAACTAACAGTGTTTTATATCTTATAAAAAATGAACAAAAATTCAACAAGTAGAAGGGAAGGTCACAGATACAGTAGCCATAAGCTAAAGCTTCTAATGAAGGTGACACCATTTCAGCTGACAAAGTGAATCTTGAAAAAAATGTACTATTGAACTTCAGGAGCACAGCAGAATAGCAGGTTCCTGATCTGCCAGAAAATCAGCACCTGTTTCACATCCCTAAGCCTAATCGAATTTGGTCGAGTCTCTGCATCATCAATTAGCTTGCATTACAGTTGTTGGTACTACCAGCATTTTTTTTATGGCCATCAAAGTCACATCAGATCCTGATCCTACAACTATTTCCTTTAGATACCTTTCTCCTTCAATTATAAGGCCTTATAGCTCTTCACATAAGTTAGCACATGACCAACTTAAATGTACGTCCATTGCCACATGGCTCCACCAGGACCCATTGTTCCTTAGACATACCTAAGCTGTGAGTATAATCATCAGTATTCACTTCTATCAACCCTATGGGCTTGGACAATGAAGAAAGGATGGATATCTATAATATTGTCACAAACAGTAGCATGTTGCCAGTATATTACTAGTAGTGTCCTGATCATTGTAATCAAATAAGAATTCCCAATGAAAGGTTTCACTATCATAGCTGGAAATACTTTGAGAAATTAACATTCAATCACCCAGGTATTCCAGAATTCCATAATCACTTAACATTAGTAATTGGAATTTAACCTACTTTACTTCACTGAAGCTGAACTACACCTATTGTTGAACCAAAGACCAAAAACCAAGATTTCTTCTTTCTGAAAATATTGATATTACTCTCAATATTATGCACTTCTTAGTGCCTTACAATTGCATGGTTTTACTTATCCCCCCTTCAATCGTCCCCCTCCCCCCCCCCTCTCCTTCCCCCAAAACAAAACAAAAACAGGAAATTGTGTAGTTTGCTCTGCTGTTCTCTCAGCCAGTGGACCTGCTTCCAGGGCTTCTCAGGTTCAATGGTCACAAAGCAACTGTAAAACTGCAGCATTTTGTAAAAGAAAGCACCAAAGCCACATCACAAGCACTATGCCTCCAAAAATGTCAACTTCATCAAGTCACAACTGATACAAATTAGTAAGCTTTAATGCTTGAAGAAGAAAATTAGGCTTTTACACGTTCAAATCTAGACAATCTCTGTGCTGGTCCATAACATGTGAACAGATCATCTAAGCTAGATGTGCAGCAAACCACTTTTATTTTCACATTTGATGAGAGAAATCCTAGAAGGATTTAATCAAAATTCTCCATCCAGAATGACAAACAACGTCAGAGCAATAGGTTTTTGATATTCTTGTATATATCCTTAATCTAAAACTATACCGATTAGTCCAAAGGCCACTTCTTAAACTAATAATCTCAATCAACCAGATTCCACAAGACAAAGCTAGATGCATTTAAGAAAGAAAAAATCCCTGAAAATGTTTTCCTGCTTTTTTATGGTAAGGTACATTTAAACCAGAACTCTTAATTGCAAAAGTTTTTTTCCAGGAACTCCAATTATTGAACTGAATGGAATGCGGCTAAGGAGCCAAAACTTACATTGTACACTGGACATAAGGAAACCCAATGCTTTGCTTTTCAATCAGATCCAAACAGTCAAAGAAAATAATTATGGTAAGAAAAAAGATAAAGATCAACAGAATGAGATGATTAAATTCGTAAAGGGTTCTAATTTGCCTCAAAACATATAGCTTTTTTGGGACATAGTTTGATTTAACATTAGGTATGTGCATTGGAAATCATAAAGCCAAATCCAATCAGCAACCATGGAAGAAAAGGCCAAAAAAGAAAAAAAAAATTTCCCTTGAAGCTCATAATGCACCCCTTTGGTATCAGAAAATCAATGAATTTTGGCTAAAAAGAACCAGAGTCTCCATAAAAGAACACCTCAAAAGTGACTATGACATCCATAACAAACCTGAGGATTTGGAGGTCTTCAAGGCTGCGCGGTAGCTTGAGGAAGCTATAATCAGACGCAGGCATGGTTAGGTAAACGCAGAGAAGGCCCAGCACGAATCCCAAAACAACGGTAGAAGCCGCCGTCACCTCCCAAAAGCTCAAGGGGAACCTAGATCCCGCCACCACCATATTTCCACTACTCTCACCTCCCTTCCCCATCTCTCTCTCTCTCTCTCTCTCTCTCTCTCTCTCTGTCCCTGGTTTTTGCCCCCCTCTTTCCTTCCTCTTCTGTTCTTCCGCGTATAGGGGAGAAATATGGAGAGATAGCGAGAGAGAGAAGAAAAAACTAAGAGGTTATTAGCTCGTCCTTTCCTTGTGAGGCCCTTTGTCTCTCTCCTTATCTACGCAAGGAAAAGAGAGAAGGAGAAGATAGAAATAGAGAAAGAATATTCGCTGGTTGCAGAATTAATTCCGAAAAGCGCCCAATAACTTCCAAAAAAATTAAAAAAAAAATTGAAGAAAAAAAGACGGAGACATAAATGTATTTTGCAAAGACATACATATGCAGAGGAGACAAAGAGTCGTAGTTTCCTTGCCTAATTTTTATACTTTCTTCTTTGCCCATGCACTTTCCAACAATTTACGAGTCTTCGTAATTAATGCCACCGCCCCTCGTGCCGAGAAAAAAAAAGAAAAAATCACTTTTTTGTAGGGTTTGCCTATTTAATTCATACATTCGTAGATTTCCAAGCAACTGCATTAGTCTATCAATGTTACTGTCACGCATTTAATTCTCCAATATTTTAAAAAAATTCAGATTAAGATGTTATGATATTATTGGATTGCTCCATACTTTGGTAAGAGGTAAATATAATATTTTTACACTAATTTTTTACTCAATTATACTAATTATGTTAGTTCAAACATCTTATTTATCACATGGGATAACAATTTCCTATAAATTATTTGCGGTAAATAATATAAGAAAGGTAACTAATTTAATTTTTTTAATGAATAAAAGTTGCAAAATTATTTTTTTAAAAAATTACAGAATATGGGTGTCCCAGAATATTGGATAAAAAGCCCTTGAATTTGAAAAAATAGTTTATGTAAATTTATTAATTCAAGGGGTACTTATCCTTTTTTTTTTTTTGCAATATTTTTAATTTTAAAAACTAATAAAATATAAAATGTTAAATTCCAGGATGTTTTGAAGATTACACCAATATGGTATTCATATAGTTACTTTATAAATACCCTAATTTTTTAATTATTAAAATATAAAATATTTTTAAAATTTTAAATGATAAATGTTATTAAAAAATAAAAATAAAATTATATTATTGTTATTTTAAGAGCAATAATATGTGATTGGCTAGAGGATAAAGCAAAAGTACACTTTGGGCATCATTTGAAAACTATGGCTTCAAGCAATGATTCAAATTATTTGCATAACGTGAAGCGGACGTAATGCAATCGTTATCTTATGATGAATATGTTGTCCTTATAATTAGTTTGATTCAGTAATATTTAATTATTGTTGGTATTAAAGTAAAGTACAAATTAGTATTGATAGCTCCATGCAACTTTTATTTATATTTTAATATTTAAACAATTCCCATCACATCAATAATATATTAAATTATATAAAAATATCTATTTTTATTTTTTTTTAAAAAAAAGGCAGAAACCATACCATCTTATTTGTATATTTATTATTGAAAAAAAAATCACTGAAATTGTGAGATTCATTTTTTTCTTTAATAATTATTTATTTTTAAAACATTCTCAAACAAATTTTTGATTTACCAATTTCTATCGAATTAAATCTTATTTAAAATTTAAAAATATCTAAATTAGAGATTTTTTATAATAAATGTTAACTTAAATTTTTTTATAAAAAAGTATTCGACAACATCACAAAAAATAGTTTTAAATTTTTTTAATATTAAAAATAAATTTTAAAAAATACACATATGGTAAAAAATTTATTCATAAAAAAATAACTCGTGAGCAAAACTTATTTAAATTTAAAAAATAAAGTTAAAATAAAATATAAAATTTATTTAAATTATTTTTTAAAATTTTAATAATAAAAATATTTTTATTTTTTTACAGTTATTTTAAATTAAAATCTAATTTGAACACAATCTATAAATCAAAATTTGTTTGATCAAAATTTTGAGAAAAAGTAGTTTTGTGTGACATAATTTTTGGTTTATTTATATTATATAATTTTTAATTTTACCGAAATGGAGATGTTTAGTATGAATTATTATTTTTCAATATTATTGTATTTTTATTAATCCAATATGCAAGTAAAGGATAAAAAACTTGTTAAAGAAAATATCTCATCTATACCTTGCCTTGAATTATTTGCGTCTATGGTTTATATATCAAAGTTTTTGAATTCAACAAATAAGTAAAAATGTCATTCATAAATAAAATATTAATAAATAAACATAATAAAATAAAATAAAATAATTATTATAATTATAAAATATAATTATCTCCCTTAATAATATACAATATAGTGATCAAAAAAGAATTTCATAATGATAAATCTTTTTAACAACTTAAGCAAGTTTTCTCTCTTTTAATCATTTTAAAAATACTACTCTGCCTTTTTACTTGAAAAAAGAAAAAAACTTTGCTTGTGATGTATCTCAGTGAATATCATAGTAAAGCACTAGTAATATAATTCAGAATATCAAAGAAAGAGCTAGGATTAGCATGAGAACGGGCCTCTCTAGCTAGCACATGAGCAGACATCATTTGTGATTTTCTTAACTTGGCAAACTGAAAAATTATGTTCTAAAGCAAGGCGATTTCTACAACTGTCAATGAGAGAACCCAAGTTTATAGCACCAGTAGAATGGGAATGAATAGCATCATAACCAGCTTGGCGTCCGATTCAAATAACACCTTAAATTTCATGCTATGTGCCCAAGAAATTGCTACAAATAGCTTTATTACTTCAGCTTCTTTGAATAACAAAGAACCTACAACAGGAAGCATTTAACAAGCAACAAAAGGTCCTTTCCTCATTTTGCATCACCATGCCTAAACTAATCATATTAGAAGGGAATGATGGAGCAACATCAACGTTACATTTTAAAACCCCTCTAAGGGGTTTATGCCAATTATTACACATACCTTCACAATGGATGCTCATCCTGGGTTTCATGTCAAATTGCTTTGCCTTTAACCAGTCATATAAACCTTCCGTCGAAGATAAGAAGGTTTGGAAAGCTGAGTAAAACTGATTATTCTAAAAATTCTCATTTTTGTTCTTTTCATATGGTCCACAATAACATAGTAAAGTTACCTTACTTAAACTCACTCACTTTCTTTAACACATTAAAAACCCAGTTGGTGAAATCTTCTGCATCCATAGCACACCATTGCACTTGACAATCTTGCGCCTACCCAACAACTATGAGAAAGTTGGCATGAAAAAAACATATGCCAAGAATCTCAACCTCCCATGAACACATAACACACGTTAAAGAAACTTGAATGCCTCTAGCCTAGAGATTGGTTTTGTTTGGAGACAACCTTGGCAAGTGCGCCATAAGAAAGATTTGACTTTTAAGAGACATGTAACTTTCATAACTGATAGCACCTACTAGGAACACAGAGAATTCAAGTTTGAGAGATTATTCATAAGCCACATGGTATGCTACCTCACCGAAATTTTGATATAATGCCAAATCTGTGGACCTTTAGTAGTAATCGCATCAATGGTATACGAATGATAACCTTAATACCCATGATTTTGCCCAATTATTTTTCACGTCAATATTAAATCAATGGCGCGTTATAAAAGCACAAAAATAATATATTTACATAATATTTAAGAATTACCTAATCATATTAGTAAATAATTACTGTCAATTTAATGTTAGTAAATCAACATTTAATCATGCGGAAAGGACTTAGTAAGAGACACCTAAACCACGACAAGCACGTGATTGCACACAATCATTGCCTTCAAGTGAAAACATGTGCTACTTCCTAAAGCTTCTCCACTTGCTGCCCCCCCCCCCCCCCCCCCCCCCCCCTTTTTTTTTTTTGGTTTGTCGAAACTATCCTTTTTGTTTTTTATCCAACAATATCCCATGAAATGAGATGTGATGGACCCCACTCCACCCTAACCCCACCTACTTAATATTTATTTATTTACTAATTAATTACATTTTATTCCAACAACCAGAATAATCTTAATCTATCCTATGATTTGATACTCTTCACATGATATGTCAAGATAGCATGTGGACGCTAACAAAAAAAGATTATCAGTTTTTTCTATTTATTTTTATCTAAAAAATTTAGTAAACAAAAGATATATACTTATTTTTTAAATTATTATATGAAATAAAAAATTCAAATATAAATCTTAATCTAAATTATGAGGTACAAAGATCGTATTATTACAAATTATGATAATTGATTGGATAAATTAATTTTTACAAATTAATAAATTTACAACATAAATACTTATATTTCATGAATGTGGCACGAAAATAATTATATAAAAAATAGGAACTAAGTTGATATATGTCTATGTTGTGTTTGTGATACTAGAACTTTGAATGTGTCACCTTTATATATGGTGCATATATAATAATTTTTAATGATTTTATTAAATATAAAATTAATAAAATTAATTAATATATAAGTATATAACTTTTTATTATTTTTGAATTATTTGTAGAAAATATTTAAAAATTTTAAAGTAAAATTTAAATTTGAACAAAATTTAAATACAAAATTAAATCTTTACATTAGAAAATAGATTTAATATATCTACTATGTGTATAAAAATTCTTTGTTTTTTATTTCTATAGTTTTTTTCTCCAAATTTTGTTATTTATGATCATCATCAATTTGAGAATAAGGAGAAAAAGTTTATTTTACAAGTTTGTAATATATATATATGACTTATTCAGTGATATTTATGCAATTTGATGTATTTTAACTTGGTCATATTAAATATGTTTTTTTATTAAAATATAATTTTAAATTTAATCTTTGATAATTTTTTATTAATTATTTATAAAAAATAAAAATTTGTCTATTCAAATCATAATTTGGATATGTGTGATAGAAATTCAAGGATACTGATGGAAACTTTTTTAAGACCTATGAATATTTTTAGCAGAGAATTAAATATATTTTTTAACAAAAAAGAGATAATTAGTATGGTTGCAAAATCCAAGAAAGTAGATATTAGGTTGACCCAAGAACATGCAATTACTCATTTCAAACTTAAAATGTCAAATAGTGTCAATGTCATATTTAATAGTGTCATGCATGATTCTCATTTTTTGGCCAACGGGCCCTAATTTGACATCAATAATCATCAGTTGGTGCATGATATTATTTTTTAATTATTATTTATTTTTATAAAATTTTTAAATTTATAATTTTTATTTATGATAAATATCATTTTAAATTTTGAATTTTATTTTTTTAATTAATTAAATTTTAATTTTCAAAATACATTCAAATAAATTTTGATATATTGATTGTGTTCAAATTAAACATTAACTAAAAAAATTATAAAAAATTAATAATTTTTTATTATTAAAATGGTTAAAAATTATTTAAATAGATTTTACACTTCATTTTGATTTTATCTCTCAAATTCAAAAAATTTCAACTAATCAACTATTTTTTTATAAAATTTTTAAATTTTTGATTAGATTTTTTTTAAAGAAAAATATTTTTGTTACTTAAAAAATTTTAAACTTTTTTATAATGATAGCTGGAATTTGTTTTTACATACGTGAAAAAATATAAATCAAAACTTAAATATCTGTGGTGATTAAATTTTTTTAGTAGGGTTCAATTTGAATAAAATTAAAATGTTAAAATTTATTTAAAATGATATTTATTTTTTATTTTATATTTATTCTTTTATTTATTTTTAAAATAAAAACTTTAAAATTATGTTCATATAAATTGTAAAATAAAGCATATTATTAAATTAAATAATAATTATTTACTAATTTAAATTTTATTGAATTTTAAAAATATGATTATAGATACCAATTTAATAAAATGAACGGTTAAAATTTTTTATTTAATTTTATATTAATATAATAAATTATAAAAGTATTTTTTAAAAATATTTTTATTAAAAACTTTAACGCAAATCAAATAAAAAAATCTTATTTCTACTAAATTATCCATGCCCGTTATCTTATTTATCATCCATTTATTCATGAGTTATGATACCATATTGGATTTCTTGTTAGAGTTTGAAAAGGACTATCATAATCTTTTGGTTTTTTCTTTTTCGAAGTCAGAGGCACTCTACAAATAAAGTTGTGGTGTACCCACTTAATTTTTGCAAGAGTGTTGCATAAACAAACAAAGTAATATAGTTATCACAAATGGCGATTTTGAAGAACAAAAAAAAAAGAGGAATAATTAATTAGGCAAGTTATGGTTGGAGTTAGCAACTTGTTTACAATGAAAGCAATAACATTAGTCGTACAAGTTGTTTTATACATTTACATTGATTGAACCATAATAGGTTTTCATTTGGAACCCAAAAAAAATTGCAAAGTTTGCTATGAACATGTCATTCTTTTATTGTGCTATTAAAGTATCAAAAAGTATTGTTTGTCAAAGCCAAATTGGCCCAAATGGCCCAATTGTGTTGCTAGCCATGTATTTGAAAGGAAAGCCTCCTCCACTGGCGTGTTGAAGATCACCAGTAGATGGAGCCAGTTTTGTAGAAAGAGGCAAACCTAAATTTAACATAGGACCTGCAGGCCCAAAGCTAACAGGCCCTTCTTTTAGGCTCAGTTTGTGAAAACATATCTTACTGAATCCTCTCAAATTATTGTGGGTTGCATTTTTCAACTTGATATTTAAGATATCAATATAATATTGCTACAAAAATCACTATAATTCAAGTTGGCCAACTTGAAATTTTTTAAGATAAGAAATTCAAAAGATTTGCAAGCAAGATTTTAAAAGAAGAGTTTCGAAAAAGGTTATCCGATGATGGTTTTAGTGAGCTCTAAATTTGACTATTCAAAAAATTATGTTTGTATTTTTCAATTGAATGCTTGATTTTATCCATTTTAATTTAACAGAACATGCTCTAATTTATTTATTGAGAGACTAACTTTTAATAATCAATTCTTTTTTTTTTTTGAAATCTGAGTCCCTACTTGAATAATGCTTACAACTTTTTTATCTTTCAAAATGCTTTCAACATAGACCCACATAAAAAAGAGAAATACCAAATAATTAGTTAATATAAGCTGTACTTCTAAGTAGTATGAAATAGTTCGCATAAATCACTTTCTTACTGTAAAACATTTTTCTGAGGGAGACAAGCCCTCTTGGTAAATCAACTTGTCTCCTACATTGTTGACTCGATTTTCGATTTTTCAGCTTGAGTTTCCATTGCCTTTGACTGGTTGGTTCCTTATGTGGAAACAAAAATTGCAAACAATTCATTATTGATTTTCCTATGCTATAAAACTAACATTTGTGCTTTTGAAAAAAGGACCAATGTTATCATTATGTTCAATTAAATTAAGAGTGATTTGGGTAAACATAAATTTATTAATTTTTATATGTATAACATAATCATAATATTTATTATTATTTTTCATTGAACTCAATGAACAATTTAGGAAACCTTAAATTTAACTATTAGAACTAAATTTAATAATATGAGAATTTTAACTTGGATATAATTTACAAATTGATAATTATTTATCAATGAGTTAAATTTTTCAAAACTTTTAATAATATATTTTTATATTATATAAATAATTTTAAAGTTAAAATGAAAAATCACAATCCCAAAAAAGTTGGAGGGAACAAATTGAATTTTACTATTGATAATGATAAATTCATACCCGAAATTAATTAAACCAACGGCTAATTTATGGGATCTTCATATATAGGCGACTTCTATTTTACCTTATAAAAGTAAATGGATAAGTGAAAAAAATATTATAATACTTGATAAACAAAAGTGTCTATAAAGAAAGGAGTCCACTTGCGCATTGACTCCCCAATTTAATTTGGAGGAATGTGAGTGTCCTTTTCACGAGCTCTATATCTTAGACCATCATATAGTCCAACTCTATATGATTTTTTAACCAATCCACTTGTCACTTAATTTAATCTTTCATTTTAAGTTATTTTAATAAGTTTTGACAACTTGTGACCTAAATCTTGTTGAGTTTCTTGTTGTTTCTTTTGGTGGACCAACATTAATTATGATAAAGACCACTTTGATTTAACAAGGAGAACTAAAGATAAAAAAAATTATTTAAGTAGGTGAGATAAGAGTTAGGCATGCTTATTATAAAGCGAAGATAAAAACAGAATTTGAGATTTAATAATTTATTAAATGTAATGAGGAGCATGAAACCTAATCTTTTCCTTGTTTAATAGATCGAAAGCGAATTTATGCATTGCGTTGATGATATAAATCTAAAGGAATCACTTGAAAGGAAAGAACTTTTGGGTATTATGAAATTAAAAAAGAAAAAAAATAAAAAACTTATGGTATAGGACATGATCAAATTGTGTTAAAATTGATGGTTAACTTCAATTCAAAATCACTTCAGGTAAGATATGGTATTGTTTAGTTTGTATCATTTACTTTAAACAAATTGAATTTTTTTGAGTTAAGCTTGAATGGGTTCGAGTTAAATATTTAAAACTTGATTTGAAAATCAAATTGAACTTAAAAGTATATAACACTAAGTACATGTCAACAGGAATCAATTACATAACATATATAAATTATATTATAATTAATTTTAATATAAAATATATAAAAACCAAAAAAAGAGTATTTTTTATTTTATTTTATTTATATGAAAACAAAATAAACCAATCAAAAATAAAAAAAATTATTTTTGATTTGTTAGTAAATATATATATAGTGATTGTTTCTATCATCCGTCACTAAACCTTGTGGTATATGTTAAGAGATTTCAATTTTTATCATTAATTCTTTGTATACATTGACGGATTTTTAGCATCTATAAGTAAAAAGCTTACTTTTAGTAATAAATTTATTTTTTATTAATAAATATCTAGTCTATAGTGTTAGATATTTATACCGGTCACTAAATATCTTACGTGATGATTTTATACTCACCGTAAGTAAATATGTACTTATCCTGATGGATGATGGTGTTCATCAATAAATCTTTGGTATCAATTAATGATCATCTCTGTCCATCACTAAATGGTTATTTATGTTGGCATATACCATTAAATATATTTAAAATTTTTTAAGTCTAAATTTATTAGTAAAATTTTAATTTAAATAAATCTTTTAAAAATAAATACAAAATATAGTCTAATTGAATGGAATTGAAATATGATATATATGTACAATTAGTTTAATCAATAATTTAAAATATAAAATAAAAGTAATTTTAATAAATTAAAATTATTAGTACATATTTCTAGATATTTTAAAATTTTGATAAAAAAATCACTCGTTTTATTATATTGGACCATGTGATATTTATCTTTTTTATGGAACAAATATGATTTGTTTGGAGCTACATTATCAAATAAACTTATGCCTTTCAATGTGACATTAAGAGACATGTGATAACAATAATATACCATGCATGTGTAACTTTTAAATAATTATTGAAAAGATTTTCAAATTTGTTGAAATATTTACAGTGAGATTATTTTTTGAAAAAATTATAAATTATCTTTCAATAATATAAACTCAAAATTATATGGGTAAGTTAATATTTTATTTCTTTTTCATAAAGATCACTTTTAAAAAAGAGAAAGTGATTCATAAAAAATTAAGATAAAGCTAATTTTATTTACTCTTAGTTATAAATATAAGATAAGTTAAAAAAACTTTAATTTAAGTGATAAATTAATTTATTTAAAAAATAAATCATTTTTCCTTTTTTATTTAAATCCTTATCAAACCTTCACTGTCTCTTTCTCTTTCTTTCACTTGCCCTCCCTTTCACGTGCACCGTCTTTTGCTTCTTGCTCTAAATCCTTAAATTTTGAATTTTATCTCTAGATCTTTTTCTCTTTCTCTTACTATTACTTTTCATCTTGTGCTAACTTTTCCTCATTTCTCTTCTCTTGGCATCCAGGCACATATCAAAATCCAATCTTAGTTATTTAAGTTATTCACTTCACTCATCCACCTATTAATGAAATAAAATGACGCTATGCATTTATGTGCCTATAAGTAAAAGGTGGTCTCGTTTAGCTTAAGGTAAACATTGAAATAATGCCTGCATGTGCTTGTGTTTTCCAATTAGAAGAAAAATGGTGATACTTCTTTTACTTGATGAAAGGGACTCAATGTTGCTGAGTTCAAAATGAATTAACGAAAGTCTATTATTCTTGGTTCATTAAGTTGTAATTAAGTAAGCTCAAGAAGTTCAATAAATAATTAATAAATAAAAAGTTAGTCAAATGGATGAGCATAGTGAATAAACAAAATCATGTCAAACTAGATGAGCCTCATTGCACTAGGACGAAGTCATTTTTTAGATTAATCCATGAAAATGTTGCTTTAATTTTTGGACCTTATGTTTAGTATTTGCATTAACTAGATAATTCACTTATGAGGTTATTCATTACTTTATTTTTTATTACAAATTTTGGAGGCTAATGAAGTACGACCTTCACATGCTCAAATATATATTAAAAGTAGTGCAAAAAAGGACAAAACTATTGTGAATGAGAAGGTTGCTCATATAATTGTATGTAATTCATTTACTTTCTATTTTTATATTTGTTAACAAATTCAATCTTAATAGACATTAATGATTGAATTGTTATTGAATGGTAGGAACTTGAGACCAATAAAATAAATGACTTCGGTAGGTGACTGTGGTTGATATGAGGATGATATTTATTATCAAGTAAAAGGAGTTGAACGAAGAGGACGTGTTTGTTGTATTGGTAAGATTAGTAGTTCATCAAAAGGAGATGAACCTTCCAAAAATAAGTCATTAAAGAAAACACATAATCGAAGAATTATATTCAAGGGTTAGAGGGAGATGTTAGAGAATTTTAGGGAAAGTTTAGAGTTATGCTTGACTTGCTTAAGTAATTTCCAAATATTGATTTGACTAGACTTTCAAATATAGGAAAGGCATCAAATGAGGTGAGGTATGATATATATATATATATATATATATATATATATATTTGTTTGTCATTAATAGGTTCAAGATAGTGATGTTCCATAGCAACACTTTACAATTATAAGAAGTCTCGCATTAGATTGTGGTATGAATATCTTTAAACTGGAATGTGCTGAGTAAAATGTTGATAAGTGATGGTGCTTGGTAGCCTAGAAGGAGTTATATTTGATACATTTATGGATATATATATATATATATTTATAGATGTAGATAATGATAATTATTATTATTATTCACGCCACCTTCCCATTGCCTTAGAAGGTTCAACATAGCCTTCTTTAGTAAAGCGAACTCATCTCTCAAATCTTTATCCCTTTCTTTAGTGAGTCTATCAAAGACATGAGATCTTACATGATAGACATGAAAAGAATGTCCATGTCCCTATGTATTTTAACTAAAGCATTCTGGGCCACTCTTAGCCATTTGGTATGCTATTCGGCTTGAATAGTAAGACTTGTAGCATCATTGCTTTGAGGAGCACTCACGAGTTGAAGTTTTGGACTGGTCTTTTTAACACGATGGATCAAAATTGAAGTTCGAGATAACTCTTTTTAACATGATGGGGTCAAAATGGAAGTTCTCTACTGCTAACCATCCTCACTATAACCTTACCTATGGGTGGCATGGTGGCATAGTGAAGGCATGGATGCTCTGCAGGGCCCCAACCCAAGTGATGCCACGGGTAGCATCACGAGCATGTGCTGGCACATGACTAGAGCTGTTTAAGGGAGTAACCAACTCGCTAAGGGTGTCTGGCCAGACTTTGATGCATGGGTCACGAGAGATGGCTTATGGAAATTAGACATAGTGCAAGGCACCTAGCAAGTGGGCAAGTAGAACAACCATAAATGATGGATATAGGCCCCTGTCGACACTAGATCGGTCGTATGTGTGAGTATGAGGCACCTGATGCATGTTTGGATGGCTTAGTACATGTGATTTTTGTTTCGTAATCTCATGCATAGTAATGAGTTGTGTTCAGAGAACTATCTCCATTGGGCTCATCCTCGTAGTTGAAGAATGATGGACATTGTAGTAGAACTGAGTTATATCCAACAAGTCCAACCAATTTCTTTAGCTGGTAGCGACATGGTGTCCTAGGTATTCCTCCAACAATTGGTTCATTCGCTTGGTTTGGCCATCTATTTAGGTGTCACACGGTTGAGGTCCACGATCTATTTCTTATCGAGTGATGCCATGAGTAACACCCAACTCGTCAGCCAATTCTCTCCAAATGCACATAATTTTGAGTGTACTTAAATAAAAAACCCACACTTACATGAGAGAGATTAAAAGAGAAACATCAACGATTAGGGGAACCAATCCCAACTTTTTCATTTATGAACAAGGAAAATACAACCTAAATGCGATAGGACATCACACTATGCTTGATGACTATACCTATAGGGTTAAATAGGTTACAAAAGTTAGCGGTTGACACCCAATTAAATAAGTCAGCCACATTCGGGATATGATGCTTATTCTTTACTGTCACTTTGTTTAAAGCTTGGTATTTTAACACATATTTAGGGACTTATCTTATTGCTTTAAAAATAAAATTAGTGCACCATATGGAGCTTTTGAAGGTTGATTGAGGCTCGCTTGTAATAACTCATCGAGCTACTTTCTCAACTTAACCAATTTTAATGGAGACATTCTATAAGAAGCTTTAGCTGGTGGCTTTACTCTTGGTTCCAACTCAATTTCATGATTAATTTTCCTCATTAGTGGTAATCTTTTGGTAACTCAGGGGGCATGGTGTCAGGTACTTTAACTTGCACTGAGGACAACGCTGCAATGTGGGCTTCTATTTCTTTTCTACTTAAAAGTATCTATCACCTAATTCTACCTATTAGGTTTGTGTAGCCAAATAAAATCAAATTTAGTAAGAAACTCTTGCAACATGCTTGTTTGGGAGTCAACTTCTTCTGGATTTTGAAGTAAGTGTTTGCTATATTATTCATCATGATAGTAAATAATAAGTATCATATCTCGAATGTGGCTGACTTGTTTGATCAGTTCTCTAAGGCATCTTATTTCACAAGTTGGACTTGCGGTCTAGGTATGGCAATTATGGATCAAGGTGAAAGATAAGCCAAAGATAAAATATGTGACCAGGTATGGGTCCTATGATCCTTGCAATGCCTTTCGACTTTTGAAGATAAAATGTTTAACTTTTTTTTTCTGAGCTACAACCTTAGGGGTAAGCTAAGTTACAGAGGCATGAGGTGGAAAACTTGCCAAGTGTAATTGCTACTAGTAAGAAACTTGTATATTACAAGTATGTTGGTGCATCTTCACAAGGTGGAAAAAAGAAAAACAATGGTGGAAAGCGAAATTAAAAGGTCTTTAATCATAAGGATGGTAAGAAACCTAATGGGGGCAAGAAAGACAACGATGGGAATAAAAAAGGTAGTTATAAGCCTATTTAATTCTATAGGCAGAGTCATCAAGCAGACTGTGATGTCCTACCACATTTAGGTTGTATTTTTCTTGTCATAACAAAAAAAGTTGGGATTAGTTTTCATAATTGTTAGTGTCTCTCTTGCTTATGTGTGGGGGGTTTTTATTTAAACACACTTGAAATTGTGTTCGTACAAAGAGGATTGGCTGATGAATTAGGTGTAACTTATGTGATCACTCGGTGAGAAGTCAATCGTAGACCTCAACCATGTGACAATTTGGTCATAAAGATGGCAAAAAACCTAATGGTGGCAAGAAAAATGACGGTGGGTATAAGAATGGTGGTGGTAAGCCATTTTTACAAGATAAAAAGGAAGAATCTAACAGCTTATCGATTTGCTAGGGATAAAACAGAGTTGATGGAGCAGGCTCGCGATAGTTTAGCTAAGGTAGCCAAACGGATGAAAAAACATGTTGATGAAAAAAAAGGGATGTAAAGTTCCAAGGGGATAGAGTGATGCTGAAGCTAAGCCCACAAATCAAAAAGAAGGTGACAGACAAGAGATATCATAAAGACTTCGTATAGAAGTATGATGGTCCATTCGAAGTTGTCAAAAAAGTAGGCAATATGGCCTATATATTATGGCTGCCCACATGATTACTAAGGTTACTTTCTCACTTTGAATTGAAATAAAAGATTAGTCATAAAAGAATAGCAATTTTTATCCATGCTTTTGGGTTTTAGAAAGACAAGTGCTGAAGATAGAATGTCATTTTGAAAGAAGCTGGACTAGGGTTAATTTTAGATGTGAATCCTCTGATGTACTGGGAAAGTAGGACTGGTTTGAATTTAATGGGAATCTATTTGAGAAAGGGTGAAATTTTGTTATTATCTTGAGATTTTCTTTACCTCTTGCTTTTAGGAGTCCAACAACATGATCTTAATATGCATATATAATTATTTTTATTTATTGACACGGATCTAAATGTCTCTTTTTTTTCCTTTCTTCCTTTTTGTATCATTATTTACTCATACAAAAACACAAATGCATATCTCTCTAAGGCTCTTTTGGTTGTTATTTATGTAATTTTTCATGGGACTTATCATTTCTTGTAGTACTAGCACTATTGATTTGCCTATTTTATTACTAATTGTGTACATGCTTCTTGTTTGATTTTTTATGCATTTGGAGAACTAAGCCTCAAGTTTTGCATTGATTATGTTTCATTGATTGCTTTTACTAACCTTACCTTGATATTACTTCTGCTCATAACTATTTCAGTTTTATCTATTAGTTAATTCTTTAGTAAATGTGCTTTTTTTGTAATTTTTTCCCCATTGGATTGACTTAGTTAGTGTTATTTTGGTCTTATCTTGTTTATAAGGTTATCCACATTTTTCTAATTCCAATAAGCTCAGAGAAGGAGATTTTGGTATAGTTTAGAAGGTAATCTTATCTTTAAAATACATATTTACATACCCATATATTTATTTTCATTCTAGTGAATCACATATTACTATGGATCCACTCATCTAGGGACACTGATTGATGAAAAAAAAGAGTTGCTATAAAAAGGCTGTCGAGTACCTCAGGGCAAGGTCTATAAGAGTTGAAAACTAAAGTAATGTTGGTTGTTAAACCACTACACCAAAACCTAGTAAAGTTGTTAGGTTTTTGCATAAAAACCACTAGTTTATGAATACATTCTTAATGGTAGTTTGGATAGGATCTTATTCGATAATGCCTTTTTCACCTTTTAGATTCTTGTTTTGCAATTTTATTTAAGACTTGCATCACTTCAAATCTACATTATGTTAAAACCCGACGACAATCTTTTTCTTTTATTTGGGTGCATTTTCTTAGGGTTTATGAACTGTCATTGTTACCTTATATTGTATTTTTTCTTTGCTTCTTCTTATCATTGGTCATTTTATGTATGTTGACTATAATTTGGCACTTAGATCATCTAGATAAAAGCAAATGGTTTACTTTGGAATGAAAAACACAGTATAAAATTATCATTGGAATCGCACTGCATCTATGGCCAAAAAGAATTCATATAGTAAAGGATTCAATCGTAAGTTTATGGTGTATGCAATACAATAAGAATAATTTAAAAACAAAATTAATTACAAATTATAAAAAAAAGTCTACACTACATCTGCCACCAAAATGAATTCATATATTAGAGTACATATGCTAACGGACATTTTGTCCATTTATAAAAGCTATGTATATATATTGATGGATGTGGTGTCTGTTAGTAAAGATTTTATAATATACTGACCAATGTAGTATACATCAGTAAATAAACACCCATTACATATATTGATTGACGTAAAAAGCATCAGTAAAGGTCTATAGTGACGGAACTTATTCCGACGATTAAAGCCTCTGTCGGTATAAGTTTTTATCCTTAAAGGTCATCTTGATCTATATTGATGGTTTTTAATCTTTTAGTGATGGTTTTTTGGTCCATTAGTAAATGAAAGTTTCTTTGTAGCGAAAGAGTTCACAAATTTTGTGAATTGATTTTGTCAAACTTACTATATTAAATTTGATTGATCTTGATTTTGAAATCTTTTATGAATTGATTTTTGTCAAACTTACTATTTTAACTTTGATTGATCTTGATTTTAAATTCAAAGATTTTGAATCCAATTGATTTTAAATTCAAAGATTTAGGCCAGTGATTTTAAATTAATCGTAAATTCATTCTTTTGACTTAAATTCATTACAATCTACCACATAATGTATCTTTTTTTTAGAAAAAAATAGTTATTGCCTCATAAAATGTAATTTATATTATTTTAATTTTATTCCATTCGAACTTAAATTAAACAACTTAATTTTTAATTAATCTAAAATTAATTTAAATATTAAATCGAACTTAAAATTAACACTCAAAATCATCTTAATCCAAATTCATAATACTTCAACTGAAATAATATCAAATTGAATTATCAAACTTTGGATAAACCTAACTCAATTGATAATCCTGCTAGTAAGATAACGAATGTGAATAATGGCTTAATTGTGTCTGCTTTAATTCTCCAAAAGATAAAATATATTTTGAGAGCATGTGTATCTCATTGTGTACTATGGTGTTAGACTTATGAAAGCTTGTTTCACTTTGCAGAGCACCTAACTCAACCACAACAATTAAATAAAACTTTTGTTCAAACACGAGACTGACCTATAAAGCCTAAAGCTTGAAGAGCCTCTCAAATACTTAACGAATTAACATCAACAATAATTGCATCACAATTAGTGCATCTTTGATTGTAATGGGTTATAATATCACTTTAAAAATGAAATTGAAGAATATCAAAAGTTAAAGAAATCTATAAAAGATGAGAAACTCTAAAATTTAGGTTAGCATTTTATTTTCAAGGACTTACCAAAAATTTGAATGAATTATTTTGGTCTTTTATGGGCATTATGAAAAGTAGTTTAGACTTGATGGAAGTATATTCTTGATTTGTGGGCATGAAATATGAGAGTATTTTTTTTTTTGATTTGCAAACATTTACAAGATCATGAAAAGATTTGGCTACATAAAACAATTACAAAGATATGGAAACATCAAACTTAGGTTGAGCTTTATGAAATTCAAGAAAGTCAAATTGAGTTGGCATAATAAATCTACCATGTCTGAACTAAACTAGCACAATAACAATACATGAATAATTCTAGTAGGTCCATATCAGCTTATGTAATATGATACTTAGCATTAGTTGGTTTTTGTCACCTATATGTATTAGGTTAATTGTTTTCAGTTATTTTGTATTTCAATTGCCAATTATGACCCTTTTTTATTTTTAAAGATTGACTTACAAAGATACCAAAAAAATTGGAGGAAATTATTTGCAAACTATAAAAAGCAAAAATAAGTTGTTAATTTGCTAATATATGAGTATGTCATAATGGTTTCAATTCAGTCATGTTATTTAAGTCAAATTCATATTAAATATCTTATAAGATTATCAAGGATAACAATTAATTAAAGATCGAGTCCACTACTTATGTAAGAAGCAAAGGTGCTAATAAAAGCTACTATTTTTTTAGTTAACAATTTGACAAGTTCTTTTTTTTTTAATAGAAAATTTGAATATTTATATTATTTTGAAACAAAATCAAGATTACAAAAATTTAGAGGAATCGTATTCCACCGTGTACTTTGATTACCTATATTAATGGGCATTTGAGTCAAGAAGTGGGTAAAAGCATTAGCATATCAAGGTATACAATGAAAGGAGCAATGATCCATTTGTATGACTAGAGTTAAGATTTTTACACAAAGACTACTCCATTCACTCAATGATTCGTCCCTTAGTTTTACATGTTTGCTTTGCTCATTGTAGGGAGGATCAATGTTAAGTTTAAATGCACCTGGCTATAGAGGTAGCCACTGTATCTAGGTGACCTTATTAGTTGGGACTTTAGAACTTCAATTGTATGGAGTATTCTTTATGTTGTCAAGACCACTGTAACAAGTATATCACAAGTGTGATCATGAACCACTTCATTCATGTTCCCCCATATTCCTTAGTAGATTATGAGAAAGAATCTACTAGGTTTGTATTAGACATGTGTTGGAGAATAGGTTCCCACTAGATAATAGTTATTGATACTCTAGTTAGAAGAGATTCCAAGCTTACCTTCATTGTTTCCCAGACTTTTTGGTTGAATACACACTCAAAAAATACATGGTGCATGTCTCCATGATTAGTTCCTTAGAGATAATAGGTCTTATCTACTCATAAGCCCTTATGGTTGAGCCTTAAATCTATAGGTAATACACCATGGATCATGTGTCACGCAAAGTTAAAACCTTTGGGACTAGGGTTATTCATCACGGTATTCTCCAAGTTTGAGATCTATTTTACATACTTGGTACCTTTGTGCTTGAAACTGGACAAGCATGAAAATACCTAAACTTCACAAAATAAGTTCCATTTGTATTATCCATCCAATGAGCTTGTCTGACATGGGAGGAATGTCCAGTATCTTCTCTTGGTCTTCTAGTGTAAAAAGTTGGTCACTATTGGATTCATCCACTAGTTTAAGCTAGATTCTATAAGCATACTGACCTGCATTAGAGTTGGTTGCACCATAAATGTTATGGTAAGATGATTAATTGGCCTATGGGAAGCCAATTACTTTCCATATATGTACTAATTTGCCATCATTTATTCTCCATTTAGAGCCATTAAGAACCACTGATATTCTAATTAATAGACTATTCCAAACGCATGAGCCATTAGTATTCTTTGTTGCCTTGTGAACCATTGGACTTCTTTGGTACCATTTTGTGGAAAACTTGACGAGCATGAAAATGCCTAAACTTGAAAGAATTGACTCCTTTTCTACTATCCATCCATATGAGTTGTTTTGGCATGGAAGGAATGTTTACTATCTTTTCTTGGTTTTTTAGTGTAAAAAGGTCAATCACCATTGAATTCATCCACTACCTTGAACTGGATTCTATAAACATGTTGGCTTGCATTGAGGTTGGTTGTACCTTAAATGTTTTCGTAGAACGATAAGTTAGGTCTGTGGGAAGCCATTTATCTATTGATTTTGCATCACCTATTCTTCACGTAGAGCCATTAAGAACCACCGATCGTTCAATTAATAGGCTGTTCTTAGTGTATGAGCCATTGGCTTTCTTCGCTATCATATAAGGGTTGCCATAAGGGGAATATTTGGCTTTGAATACTCTATAACAAAGGAATTTTCTCCTTGGATTAGCCTCCACCATTGATTCCCTAAGACTGCCATGTTAAAAGCTTATGTATCTCTAAAACCCAATTCTCCATCTGGCTTAGAGGTTCATAGTGTATCTTATATTTTCCAATGGATTTTTCTTGTTGTTCCTACATCACCCTACCAAAATCCAACAGCCATCATATTGATTTTCTTGATGAAGGTTTTCGATATAATGAAACAACTCATCAGGTAGGTTGAAATAAATTACAAAATAAATCTAATAAGTATGCCTCTCTCAGCTTGAGATAATAACCTCTTAGTACATTTTTTTTTAAAAAAATTGATTTTGATGCGATTTTTGAATTTTGTCATTACCTTACTCCTATTTTATCCTACAAGCAAAGGAAGATCAAGATATTGATTGTTAGTAATGGGTCTCCAAACACCCAAGATGTTCTGCATGATAACTTATTGTTCTTTCTCGATGGTTGAGCTAAAAAAAACCCTGATTTCTTATTCATTTGCTGGCTAGAGGTGACTTTGAATGTGGAACGTTATGCTTAATGACGAGGTAGTCTTTTCTCATAGTGTAAAGTAAAAATAAATAGTCATTTACAAATAGGAGATGAGTAACTCTAGGGCCTTTATTATATGTTAAAATTCCTTGGACCTTTCTATCTTAGACTGCTTGATTGATTAAAGAGAAGAAGCTTTCCATGCATAACAAAATAAATAGACAAACAAAATCTCTCTTGATTCCTTTAGTTGGGTGGGTGTATCGTTTAATTAACCATTGAGTAGGAGAAAATATGAGACAAAAGAAACACATTCCATGATTAAAGAAATCCATTTGGTTGAAAAACTCATTATTCTCATTGTGACCTCTAAATAATCTCATTGAAGTCCATTGTAACCTTTGTTCATGCCTATTTCAATACTAATTGCCCATCAGAACTCGTTCTCATTGCTTTCATGGAGTATATGGTTTTATAAGCGATTGATGCATTTAGTTCTTATTGATGATTGAGTAGGATTGTTTTTATTATATTGGCAAGTTCCTCAATAATAATTTTGTATAGCATATTACATAGGTTAATTGGCTAAAAATTCATGAGGGATGTTGGATTTTGTAACTTGAATATTAAGAAAATGGTAGTTTTATTAATATAGGCTAGAGATCCTTCTTCATTTAGGAATTTGAGAGTAAATGAGGCAATATCTTCACTGATAATTTGCCAATACTTTTGATAAGAACCTACAGTAAGTTTGTTTGCCCCTGGGGCCTTGTTCAAGGCCATTTAGTTTAGAGCTTGGTGGATTTTTGATTTTGTAAAAGGTTGGTTTAGGTTAGCTTTCATGAGTATTTTTAACCTACTTTTGATTGAATTGCATAAGCTTTCTATCTCTTGAGGTTTAGAAATAGAAAAGATGCTAGAAAAGTAGCTCAAAAACACTCGAGCAATTGTACTAAGTCCCCATCTGTGTCTTGTATTTGGGTGATCTTATTAATTCTTCTTCTTTGGGAAGCAATCACATGAAAATACTTAGTGTTCTTGTCTCTAACTGATTACTATAAGTTCTTAGACCGTTATTTCTACATAATCTCATCCCAGTGTGGGAAGTCATTGAATGAAGCTATACATTACTTAGCTTCATTGTATGAGGCTCCCTTGTCTCACTACAACAATAGATGGATTAGTTCTTGTTGTCACGACAGAGGTTTCAACCGAAGAAAACCTGTAGCGTGAGAAAAAAAATATAAGGTCACCATAAATCTTTTTACATGTGATTGGTGACCATCTTAAACTAAGGCTAATTGGTAAAAATAAGTTAAGATTTCTTGTTTAAGAGTCAATTACACTTGGAAAAGGATTAGCACCCTTTAAAATGCCTAAAAATTGGTACCATTTAGATTTTTTTCTTGTAAATTAATTTTTAAGGATATTTTAGTCAAAGTACTTAAAATTTCATACTTACTCCACTCCGATGTACCAAAATATTTTTTAGGGAAAAGAAACTAGTTTGCTCTTGCTCACATTTTTTTTTTCAAATTAAAGAGTTAAAGATAACACATATAATATTTTTTATGACAAGAAAAATAATTTTTTGTAAGGAAAAATTCTAATATAATCATAAAAATATTCTGTATTTCCATAATGTGATTTAACAATATTCTTAAATATAAACTAGATCAAAATAAATAATTTAATAAAGAATCTAATGATAATTCAACTTAACTAATTTTTATTTAAAAAATGAATATGCTATAATAACTGTACTTAAGAAGAGAGTTTAGATACCTCTTAAAGGGCCTTACACTTTTTGTAAAACTTCCCTATTTGAATATGAATGGATATAAGATTTTTTGGATCATAAATGAAAAACTTTAATGAAAATTATGAAAGCTAGAGAGATATTTTAAGAAAATTTTTCTTCTACTGTGAGTCTTTTGTGAATGCAATGAAAAAGCTTGATCTTTTTCTGATGCATTTGTCTATCCCTTATTGTAAGATTTAGTGCCTAATTATAGAAACTAAATGGTGCAGATTAGTAGCGACTGGTTGGCAAAAAATAAGTGTAGTGCACTCAGCAGACTTTACCTCTAGGCTCAATAGAGTCTGCTTTACTTTGAAAGGTTTTCCAAGACTCTTCCCGATGGTGTTCATCGATTTTGACTTGATTTCCACATTCTTTAACTTTGTTTGGGTGAATTAACACCTTCAATTCCTTCTCACTTCACTTAAATAGCTCAAGAATAGGTTTCCCTAGTGGCTTCGTTATACCACTTAATTCCTTCAGACTTAAGGCTTGATTTCGACTCTAGGCTATAATTTTTAGTCTTTTAATGCATTTCTTTCTTTTTTTAATGATTTTTTTGACCTGAATCTCATCATTTGACTAAAATTTTTTTCCTAAATTGTGTTATGGAGTCCACACCTTTAGGCAGATTTTCACTTTAGCAGGTCCACTTGCTATGTGAGAATTCAACGCTTGTTAGGTTTGCTTCCATTGAAATGCTGCCAAATTAGTGCTGCCTACCATATCATGTTTTTGTTGTCCTTCAAGTTAATATGGTAGCATTGTTGAATAATGTCTTGCCACATTAATTAATGAATGGATAAGTGGTGCAGCTCCAATCTATCACCTCATCAGCTATACACCACTAGCATTCCACTAATTAGATTTATAGCCACATCATTAACAACTTACTATTATTAATGGCTATTTTACCTCATTAGCAAAAGTATCTTTAAATAACACCCTGCCACTTTATGTCTTTATTACACATCATCAGCAGCACCATAGCCACATCTTGCCATATTAGCTTGCCTTATCATTTCAATAGTATCACTCAGCCACGTTAGCAACGTTGCTTTCAAAGAAGTTTTTATTCGCGATAGCCTTGCCCTTAATGGCTAATTCTCTTTTAAGAGATTTTCTTGAACTCTTTCAAGTCTTCCTTATAGTTTCCCTTATCTTTTTGCTCTAGAAACCACTTTTCACTCCCTTTAATCTTTACTAACTGTCTCAAGAGGAGTCTCATTTTCTTTCGACAAAGTATTCTCTTTCTTTAGGTAAATTTTTTTACTTTATTTTACTTTTTTTTTTTGGTTTATTGTAGCTGGCATGGAATTTGTAGGTCCTTCTATGATTACCAATAAGGATTTGGTTAGGCTTAAGAAAATATACGAGATTCTACCTTAGTGCGCATGGTGATACCTATTCTTAATGAAAGGCCCTAGTTTAAAAAGTCAGGTGCCTTTTGTGGGTTCGAAGAATATCTTAAAAGAGGCTTAAAACTTCTTCTAAACGCACTGTTTAAAAATGATTTGTGACAATTACAAGGTTTCCTTCTCTCAGCTAGCTCCCAATTCTTAGAGAATCCTATTATGAACATTCCTCTTGGTCCATACCCTTAGCTCTAAGACGACAGGGGGTAGGATTTTGCATCGGCAAGCTCCGTATAACTTGATGTTAGTTTACCGATGATCACTTTAATTACCATATGGATGTAAACAACGGGGGATCTTCAATTATCTATAGTTATGTTATTTTCATTTATTGCTTCGGTGGTATTTTAAAATAAGGTATTGACACTTCTCCCTTATGATCGACATATTACAACAATTGCCCTTCCTAGATTAAATTTTTAATCTCTTCCTTTAGTTGCTTAGATTTCTTTTGGTCGTGGCCGACATTTTGATGAAGGTGGTAGTACTAGCTCTGATCCCTTATCTGTAGTAGGTAATTATCCTCCAAAAACGTCTTAGAATTCCTTGATTTTGGATTGCCATCATCACATTGACCTAAGATGTTTTGAGTGGGGTGAGTCCTAGTAGTTGAGACTAGGGTTTAGGTCTAGTGAGCGGGGTGAAGCCTTGATAGGTGACCAACAACTTGTTTTGTACCAAACTTGTTTGATTACCTAACCTTGCATTGCATCCCTGAAATTCCTTTCTCTTTCCTCATTTTTCTTGCTTTATTTTTCTTTTGGGAGATTACCTTCTTGTCTTTCTCTTCCTTTTACTTTGTTCCTCACTTCAGATGCACTTTTCTACCAAAGTTAACAAATCCACCATGTTACAAACAGGTTTGCGACAGAGGGCATAAAAAAGGGGCCTTCATGTAGACCTCCCATAATTGCAACCATGGCGACGAAGTCTTGCAGTTGATGTATTTATGAGGCTTTTCGATTAAAGTAAGACATATAATCTCATAAAGACTCATCTGAGAACTAGAGGACAACCATGAGGTGACTAGGGTGTTTCTTACTTCATTTGTTGCTTATGAACTGTGCCAAGAAGAAGTGCGATATTTGCTTGAAAGATTATATGCTCCATGATCATAAGGACATAAACAATCTCGTTTGGGGCCTGTTAAAGTTACAAGGAAAACCTTGCAGAGGATAGTATCGGATGACCTGTAAACCAATGTTACGCTTTATACCCTGTCTAGAGGTCTCCTTTTCCATTGTACCTTTCCATTTGGGTTATGCATAGCTTGTCGTGGACAAGTTTACTGAGGATGTTATCGTTGAGTGGGGCCGAGGGTCACAATCATAATTCCCCTCTTCTTGTTTTGGCTCCCAATAGTTCAAGCCAATCACTTGCTCGGTTAGCCCTCTAATGAAGTTGCACATTACCTCCTTGCTTAGGTAAGAAGCACTATTCCTTACCTTGTTAGAACCCTAGTCTGACACTTTATTGCTCGACACTCTTTCATTGTCTCCTTCATCACAAATCGGGGCCTCAAAAACTAACCAAAGCCGAAAAGGGACACTTCACCTCCTCGTGATAATAAAAGGTAGCAAAATAGTCTTTTCTCAAGAGAATGAGTGAACTTTGAAATTCATTTGGGTTGACTTATTGATGAAAATCAAGGAAAATAATTGAAATCACCACCAATCTTTTTCATAGTATGATCGACTATCAAAAATTCTTTAACTTTATCTTTAAAACCTTTTTCGCGAAAAAAAAATCAAAGAAAGGTGAAAGAAGAGTTTTGACACTAATTAAACTTTTCAAGAAAACTGGGTCAGAAAGGTAACCACATATGAGGAAAGGTGACCATTCTTAATACATTTGAACCAATTAAAACGAAAAAGTATTCAATGAGTGATAAAAAAGATTCAAGCTTCATTTCTATACTTAGTAACATATAATTAGAAAAAGAAAATCCTTTTTGTAAGAAATGCACAAATTATGCAAACTTGGTTTCTAAGATCATTTTGTTTAAGATCTTAAAACTGATTTTTACTTAACCTTTGAATCTTGCAAAGAAATGCAAAGAAAGAACTTTTATTTTTGAAATCTTTAAGAAGCACTCAAAATAATATATTTTTTTAAGTAAGGATCAAGAAGAGGCCCTAACACTAGCTCCTATCTTCTTAAGATAAAGTGGTTTTATTTAGAACTCTATAAGAAGCTTGTCCCTAGCACACTTTATTCTTAAATTTGTTTATGCGAACAAAATGGATATGAAGTAAAGGAAAGTGCCCATGACAGCATGAACACATCAAGAATGCAAGACTGTAACAAGACAACATCAAGAAAGCATAAGAACAATACTGGCATTTTGTATTTATATGGAATGTTTATAATAAAGAACTGTAGGGTGACAGGGTTTACCAGTTAATATAGCATAATAACCTTTTTGCAATCCTTACTAGGAAGAAAAGCCTCACTCTCGAACAAGTATCATGCTTGTTATAATAAGAATAGAAACAATTATTCCTTAGAGAAGAATGAAGTGTTATCTTAAAATTTTTAAAACTCCCTCTCTTTGACTGCTGCCTAACAAACCACTGGGGATTCACTCTAATTTGCATAGGTACTTGGTTCTTGTATCGTACTCCTTTTTCTTGGATTTGGAAACTTTTGAGTGGGTATTGGAAAGCTGTAAAGTTTTTCAAGAACGAATGTCCTTTGCTTCACTGTTCATGACTTAATGTATCTTAGAATTTCTGAGTCCAGGGTTTTGCTATAATGAAAGATCCAATGAATAATCGATAGTTGCTCTAGGTTGAGATTTTACTAAGCAACCTAATGTATGATTAGGAGTTTAGCATAAATTAATCTTATTGAGTGACTCGATGAATGATCAGGAGTTAGCCCCTATTTGAGGAAAGTCTAAGCCATCCCGATGAGTTATCAAATTAAATGGAGGTTGAGCATACAACATCCTTAATGCCCTTTAGCATTCCACTAGTCATTTCTAAAGGTTTTTTTCGACACATTTATTGCTTAGATGCTAGCTTATGATTAGCCTTTGCCAAGAGATGCAAAAAGGTCACACATTTAATGTGTTCATTTTTCAGCTTTCCCAACCTCTTGGTTATTTCATTTAAAAGTGATTTAAAAAGTCCTTTGGCTTTTCACATTTCCTTCCCTGCCACCAAAATCATTCAGCTTTTTCCTTAGCAACCAGAGCTCTGAGCTTTCATCTACATCATTCTTCATCCTTCAAGTGTAACCTTTTTTTTTTCTTCTCTTCTTCTTGAAATATGGCAAAGAACCTAGGTCATTCTGTCTACACCATTGAAGATCTAAAATAGGTCAAAAGTAATTTTCCATCTCAAATACATATAGTTTGAACCCTTCTCCACTGATCGACGATGGGCCCATCCTGAAGGTTGGGTCATGGTTTTTAAGGATGGCCTTAAGGGAGGCGTGGATTTGCCGATCCATCCCTTCTACCATAATCTCTGTAGCTAGATTAGGATTTCTCCTTCACAGCTCACCCCCGATTCTTAGTGTTGTATGCTGGCTTTTATCTCCAAAATATTATCCATGGATTGTACAGATCTTTTTGTAGCCTTTTTTACCAAATTCTTCGAGTGAAAGACCAACAAGGATGACCAAAACCCCGAATTTAAATTCTACTATTTGCTAGCATTACCAGAAGTTGTTCTCTAAAAGCCTTTTGTCTAATAATAAGGGCCTCTTGGTCTAAAAGGTACCCACACTTCAACACTTGGATTATACTATCTAAAAATGTCTATAATAAAAAAGCCAACCCAGATCTTACATCAATCTTCAAATCCCTTTATGACCAAAAGGGTGTAGATAGTTTTAGAGAACACATCAATAATGATAAGATAACCATTGCCAAAACTACTAGGACGTAGTACAAGACTTTTAAGTTTGAGAAGAACTTTAGGTCTATTGATGAAGTTTCAAGCTTCGATATTAAGGAAGAACCTAGCATACCCTTATTAGAAAACCTTGAAATCCAAAATTTTGAACTTGAAATCAATCCATCTCTTGCCCTTGAAGACAAGATCAACCCCAATGAGAAATAGGCAAATAACCTAATTTTTCTAGTAACTCTACGTGGGGCATGCATACCTTCCAATCCTTTTACCAGATCTTGTCCTCGATGAGGGGGCTCAACTCAATAAAAGATAAGAGCCTCAAACTCTAAGTCTTTAATCCTCTAGTGTGGCTCTTAGGGCTAATGTCACATCAAGTTTTGGTCTTTTTCTTTCTTTAGCTTTCGAGTAAGTTTTTATCCTTTATGCTTATCATTGACTCAATACATAGTTCTTCAAGTTACTGAGAAGGAGTTGTGGGAGGCAATGGACATAGCCCTAGGTAGGCATGTTCTCAAAGAAGTTTAACCCCTAGAGTTATTGTTAGACCTCAACGGAAAGGTCATTCCTCCCAAACTGCCCCAAAAAGAAAATTGGCTAATGATAACCTGAAGATTGGTGCTCTTATTATGAAAAAAGGAAAGATGGTGGTTATAGCTTCCCTACTCATCAATAAGAAGGGTAGAGGCAAAGGAAGCCACCTAAAGGACTAAGGTTTGATTAACTCCTTAGAAATGACTTTGGGTAAACTGATGCCTCTCCCTCTATAGGAGAAATTCCTCCCGTAGTGGAATATCCCAACCAAAGGCACCATGGACCAATCCAGCCTGCTTTGGGAATGGTTGCTAAAGTTAGTTTTCCCTAAAGACATGAGGTAACTAACGGGAAAGAATAACGCCTTCCTCGATCAAACTATGCTTTACTTTAGGGAGGTAAGTATTTGCTTCCTTTTACTTTGTCATTTTTCTAGAGAAATAATCACTTGTTTTTTTACTTGGATTTTTTGACTTGGATTTCTTTCTGTTTATAGCTTGCCCCCGAAGGATGGTTGTACTCGTCAGCAAGCATGACCCTACCAGTGTTGGCATTTGACACTTCATGAAAGAGGCCAAAATCACTATAAATCTATTGTTGACGTCATTAACAAGGTCCATGCCTATGTTACTGAAATTAAAAGAACAAAGAGTCTCTCGATGAAGGTTGAAGTAAAGGTAAATGAACTGAAGTTGCAGCTAGCCTAGGTGGAGGTCAATGTCGAGGCTAAGATAAACCATACCAAAAATGAGCTCATCTTGCAACATTCAAAGGAAATGAGGATAGCTCAGGTGGAAATTTGATCTTGTATTGTAAATAAATTTTAAATGATAAAAGTGTACAGAGCCAAGATTGGGCAATAGGCCTCTAAGCTCTTCTGGCCCATCAAGAAAAGAATAATATAAGATATCTAAGGTTAGTACCCTGACCTGGATCTATCATGGGTACAGGTGGCTGCTCTAATCAAAGCCTCACCAATGCTTTTTAAAGATTTAAAGGTCTTCTTCGAAGATCTTAGGGAAGTAGCTGAAAGGCCTACCAAGGAAGGGACATTAGGTGCAACTCATGAAGACCAACCTATAGCTGCATCATTGTCTCCTTATATGGCTGAGATTATTGCCCAACCTAGGCCATAAACTTTCTAATTTTGGTTTATTTTTATTTCTTTCTCTTTTTTTCCCTCATGATGTACAAACTTTTTTTTAAAATAAAATTTGCTTTTTTGAGAAATTTGTGTCTTTATTTATAGTTAGAAGCATTTAAGAAGACGTTTACTGCCTTAAGAACTTTAAGGAGTATTTTGAATCGATTATGGATGAAAAAGACCCGATGAGGTTAGACTACACTTGATGTTAACTTAACCTAAGATTTGCATGTGTTAGTGACCCCAATGTCAACACTTAAATTAATGTGCACAAATCGACTTCAAATTTTCCAAGGAATTCACCTCGATGCTTTTTGGGATGAAAGTCCTAAAGTAGATAACTCAAAGGATTTGAGTTGAACATAGTCATTTGGCTATATAATGGTGGCCCTGTCTTTGAACCTGATGAATCTACCCAAAATGTTCCTGGGCTGGGAACCTGATGTGCTTTACAAAAGCCTTGGTGGATTACGTGTTGATGAGTCATCAGGAGTAACAGTATGATGAAGATTCTTGACCTCGTGCTGAATAAAATAATTAGGACATAGGGCTTGCCAAAGGAGCTACAGTATCCCGCTATGCTTGTAAAAAAATTTAAAAGAAAGATGAAGGCCTAGGAGCAAAATTAGGTTTCAACAACTGCTCCTTTTTGCTTAATGCTTTAAGTTGTTAAAGTTTAGACAAAGATTTCAAGACACTAATTTTGCTCCAAAATTAATAATCCAATCGAAATTTATTATTATTTACTTTTTTATATCTAACAATATGATCATTATTCGAGGTGTTTGTTTCAAAATCATGAAGGTGACTTCCATGCCATGTGTTTGACAAGATCATGTAATAGGTCTCTACCAAGGTATGAGCTTAACTCGCCTCTAGATGCCTATTATGGCATGATGAATATGACATATGACTTCTATGTGGTGTCTTTTCAAAGCTCATGTAATGGTTATTATACTAGAATTGATTTTTGGATGCTCTCTATGACATGATGAATATAGGCCCGATAGTTACCTATGATGTTAGTCTTTGCCAAAATTACTAGACTTAATACCTGAGCTAGATCTAAAACTTGATGTAAGGTCTATGCCAATCACATTCTAATGCAATAGTAATTTTTGTGAAGCCTAAGCCAATTATTTTTAAGTGTTGATAACGATGCCAGATGTAAAGTAGGGAACTAATCATATTTGAGGTAGTGTTAACTTGAGTACCCGATGTAGGTGGCCATACTTAAGGCAGTGTTAGTTTAAGTACCAATATGGGGGCATGAAAGTAGCCATATCTAAGGCATGTTACTTTAAGTACTCGATGTGGGGCATGAAAGTAGCCACATCTAAGGCTTGTTAGTTTAAGTACCTGATATGGGGCATGAAAGCAACCACATTTGAAATAATGTTAGTTTAAGTACTCATGTGGGGGTGTGAAAGCAACCACATCTAAGGCATGTTAGTTTAAGTACCTAATGTGGGGCATGTAAACAACCACATCTAAAGCTTGTTAGTCTGAGTACTAGATGTGGGGCATGAAAACAGACACATCTAAGGCATGGTTAGTTTTAGTACTCAATGTGAGGCATGAAAGCAGCTACATTTAAGGCATGGTTAGTATAAGTACCTGATGTAAGGCATGAAAGTTGCCATATCTAAGGCATGGCTAATCTAAGTACCCGATATAGAGCATGAAATCAACCACATTTAAGGCATGATTAGCTTGAGTACCAAATATGGGGCATGAAAGTAGCCACATTTAAGGTATAATGGTGCCCGACGTAAAGAATGAAAGCAACCACATTTAAGGTGGGGTTGCCTGGTATGGGCCATGAATGCAACCACACCTAAGGCGATAGTGCCTCATAAGAGGTATGAAAGCAATCTCATCTATGACATGTAAGTTTGAATACCCAACGTGAAGCATGAAAGCTGCCACATCTAAGGTATGGCTGTGCTCGATGTGGGGCATGAAAGAAACTACGTCTAAGGTAGGGTTGCTTAATGTGCAGCTTGAAAGTAGCCACACCTAACGCGATAATGCCTGATGAAAGGTATGAAAGCAATCTTATTTAAGGTAAGAGTGCCCGATGTGAGGCATGAAAGTTGTCACATCTAAGGTAAAGAATAAGTTAGATTTCTTTTTAAGGGTTCCTTAGGGATGTGATTTCACCTGAAGCTTTGCCATATGCTGATCTTTGACCTGATGAATATGAATGCTATGTATAATTATTGATAAAGAATTTATGCATTTTTCATTTTTATTGGTGGGTTACCTAGTCGCCCATCCTCTGATCCCCGACCTCTAGCCCAATTATATTTTTATCACTGGGATGAATAAATTTCATTTGCTAAAAGAGAGAAATAATCCATTCAGGTGACTTAAGCGAGAATACTTATCACAACTTAGACTCATCAGATTGTACTTCTCTCACTTTTGTATATTACTCTGTGTTTCTCTTTCTTTTAGTTTTAGATTTTTTTTTTTAATTTTAAAAGATTTCTTCCATTATTGCCCCGTTTTATACTATGTAACCAAATAAACCTTCAATCACTTATGCATAAAAATGTAGATAATGCACTTTAGTGGTAAAGAAAAAATGCAGTATTAAGAAAAGGAAGACAGAGTGTAGAGAAGAATATCATCCTAATGACTTTTATTCATGCGTATAAGGATTTATATATCTAAAAAGTAATAAAGATAAGGTATTTTTGATGATGTCCGTTCCATCTATTTACACAAATTTTGGGCTTAAATGGACAGTTTTTAGGAAGAGAATATGTTAGATGCCTTTTTCTTTCTTCAGAGTCTTTAAGCAAAATACTTTTTTCCCATGTCAGAGTTGAAAGGGTTAAGCAGCTCTTGTCCATCCATCCCTACCAATATGAGTACGCCTCTAGAGAAAGCTCTTTTCATAACATATTAGCCTTTCAAGTTTGGTAATCGTTTGCTCCTAGGATCGATGATATTATATAGGATTCTTTTTAACATCAAATCACATTTTTCTGAAAATCTAGGGGTGTACCTTTTTGTTGTAGGCTCGTTAAATCCTCTTTTGGTACATCTGCCCATTATAAAAGGCCTTCAAATGTTTTTCTTCAATTAAAATTAGCTACTCATATCTAGCTTAAATCCTCTCAGTTTCTTTTAACTCCACATCTTGTAAAACCTTAAGGGACAGTATTTCGAGTTCCATAAGCAATACAACTTCTGTGCCATAGACTAAAGCATAAGGGGTTGGCTTAGTAGATGTCTCGATCGACGTTCGATATGCCTATAAAGCTAATGGGATGATTTCATGCCAATCCCAATACGTGGTTGTTATTTTTCTTATGATCTGTTTGAAGTTTTTGTTTGCTACCTCAATTGCCTTATTAATATTTGATCGATAAGTAGCAAAACTATGAGGTTAGATCTTGAATTGTTTGCAAGTTTCCTCTATCGCTTTGATATTCAAATTCTTGGTATTATTTAAAATAATCCTTTTTGGAGGATCATACAAGTAAATTATATCCTTTATGCGTTTTGTGTAAAAACATTTTTAAATAAGTATGAGGGTAACGAGTCCCATTATACTTGTCAAACTCTAGGGCCTTGAACTTTAGAGGGATGACCAAACTAGTTACCAAGCTTAAATCAATGTTATCTACCGTAACAGTATCTTTTTCCTATTTTAAGAACCTGACTTGCTATGCCAACCCTTCTATCTTAGCTAGTAGCTCTTGGTTCAGAGGGATCCTAATCCCTAAGCACTCTAGTTCAATGAGATTATCCAAGTGAGGGACTTAAATGATCTCGGGTGCTTTGTCCATCGCCATTAGGATGCTATGCTATTCTCCGTCCGAAGAGCTATCAGTGGCTGCTGGGCTGGGGGGTCTCATGGTGAAACTCAGGAGATTACGAACCCTTTTTTGGTTGGGTTCCATAGGAATCTTTCCTTTTAACGGTGCTCCAATGGAGCTTATCACCTGTAAGAACTGCTCTTGCATAGACAACTAAAAAGATCATGATGATTCTTCATCATTCCTTCATGCATTTTAGCTTTAGTTTGCTCCAACCTCTTAATACGGGCCAAATAATCCTCCATTTCAAATAATTGAGCTCGAGATCGAGTATTATCGGTTCAAACAATCGAATGACCTTTTGCCTTACCTATTCTATTAATAATTTTTAATTTTATTAAATTAGGTCTATGGGTGATATGCTAATGATATAGATGTGCATGCAAAAATGGACATCAGGCTTAGACACAATAGTTTGAATAATTGATAGTTTGCTAACCGTATAATATTAGGTCTATAATTGAATACATCATAAACTCTCTAGAAAAGTGCCTGTAACCTTTTAACAAAAACTGATATGTCTAATGAATTCCAAGTCTTGCCTTTGAAAATGGCTTCCTCAAAGTGATTTAGTTTATGCTTGAAGCCAAAAGCTTCCTCCACATGGTCTGTTCATTTTGTGTGATCAAATTTTGAATATACTTCGAGTCTAAAGTAGAGCATTCCTTGTCTTGACGCCATTGCGTATAGATCTTTTTGTCTTTCTCTTTCTAAAACTTTTCTTTTTTCAAGGCGAGGTTTAGATTATCCTTTGTCTTTTAAAAGTCAACCATCTAGTTTAGCTTATAAGTTATTTCTTGATCAATTTTAGTTAATAAATGGTTGACTTGATTTTGGTGTTCTTAATGCTTAGTCTCCCTCTCTTTGAAGAGATCCTTCACCAAATGTTAATCCATCATAATCTTTTTCCTTAGTTGGTAATTTCTCACTCCATCTATTACAAGTTCTAAGTTAAGCTCTAATAATCTCTTTTTAGGCTAATTCCTCCTAACAAGTGTTGACTTGCAAGCAGATATTTTGTTTTCTTTAATTATAGTGTCAAATTTTGAATATGTTTATCTTTAAAGTGATGTTATACCACATGAGATTCCAGTTCTCTCACATGTTCCCTAAATAAATCTCTTTCTATTATTAGGGTATTTATTGCCTATTCCCAAACTGAAGTTTTGTTTTGTAACAATTCCAGCTTTTGCTAAAGTTTTGATATTCTAGTTTTTTGATCAGTTGGTGATCCCTACTCTCTTATTTTTCTTAGGATAGCTACTAAGATGAAAGAAGACTGGTAATTATAAAGCCACATCGGAAGCAACATGTCCTAGACTAAGTTCTTTCTCCATTCCCTATATCCCAATGAGATCCCTCTTTTTCATTTTATTCTGGGCTATCTTGCAAAGAGATTGCCACTCTAACTTGCCTACGAGCATTCATTTCAACTATTTGACCTGGTGCTCACCTAAACTCGATGTTTTATTAGAATAAATTGTTTAATTTTGACCTATTTAAGTACCATTAAAGGGCTATATCTTACCCAGTGATAAAAACCTAGCAAAATAACTAAAGTGTAGGATCTGCATTTTAATAAAAACGATGTAGACCTTTACCATGAGGCCACCCATCTAACATCATTTTCCTTCAGAGTGAAGAGAATAATAGACCATTTGTTTTAGTTCGCCTAAATCTTCATGAACTCCCTAAATGGATGAAGAGGTCTTTTGTTATACTTATTAAGAAATCCAAATGTGCTTTAAGCCACATATTAAGAATTAACACACCTATAATCCTTCCCTTACAAGTCTTTTTGACATAGTTTAAGGAATTTATAATCTCAATAGGAATAGTAGGAACAAAATTTCCTTTTCTTGTGAGGGAACATATAAAGGGGACAGTATGGATGCTTACATGTCCTAGGGCTTTGGGGAATATGATAAAACCATGAAATGAGGGCTAATCTTAATAGGTTTCCTTCCTCACCTTTATACTGATAAATCAATTGTTTTAGAAATCAAAGCAAGATGCTTAGATTGTCTTCTTTGTTTCTCTAATGCCTTTGAAGTGTTTGGTCATGTATGCCCAATGTTTTGGCTACCAATGTGATTATTCACTTGAATTTCTTGAAATTAACATACATTTTAAGAGATTATGTATTAACCTCCAAAAGTACCTCACATTCCTCCAAAGTTGGTGCTAGATCCATATTATTAAAATGGAAGTAGTGATAAGAACGATCCCAAAAACTAGCTGCCGCCCTAAGCAAGGGTTCTTCTATTTGAATATATAAAAAATCTATAATGGTAATGAATTGTTCTTCGAATTTGGCCTTATCACGGATACTAGTCTCATCCCAGAGATGATGAAGAACTTATAAATCATCCACTTTGAGATTTAGAGGAATTATTTCCTTAAGTTTGTTGGAAGACCTAGAGTAAAGTATCACCAAATGTCCTCTGCTCTTCCTCAGACCACTTTTGAACTTGAAATGGGGCCATGATAGCTAAAACGGGGTTATAGATGTCAAGTCTAGATGTCTTCGTAATGAGAGTTCTGACTAGAATAGGAATAGGCCTTGGAAATTTCTATTATGCCTGAAGCCCGATGTCATAAAGTTTTTCTATGTCAATGTCATGTAGAATGATGCATAGGGATAAAATAACAGGATAAGTCAGCATAAATCATAGTTAAGTTTGGTCCTTCTAACTAGAGTTCGTGTCTTATAAGAGGTGTTTTTATAGCTTGAGGTTTTCTATATCCAACCTTCTTAAAGATTAATATGAGGGGTTTATAATCTGTAGCTTGACCTAGAATGGGATCTTACTAGGTTTTCCAAGCTTTCTAACGGCTTCTAAACCACCCCATAATGTTGCTTTAGTATGAGAGATACTTCTTGCCTATAATCACCTACATGAGGGTACTTGGGAAGAAAACTTTGCCCCTATTAATGAAAACAAACACAATGTTTGACCTAAGTAGGACAAGCCACATCGCATAAGGAGACTAAGTGCCTTCCGAATGCAAGCTCTCATATCCCTGTTAATAAGGAAATGACCTTAAGGACCTACCTAGGTGTAAAAATGATACAATGCATGACTGTGACATGTACGTCGGTTATAATATATTCACAAAAACCATATTGAATAAAAGAAAATCAAAAAATATTAAAACACATAAGGGAATCTAGCTCAGAATTTGAATTTTCACCTGATTGAAGAAAAGAATTTTTGAGTTTTAACTTTGGCTTAATTTTGTGAAACTAAAGATTCTAGAATCGATCTCTAATAGAGTCACCATGATGTCACAATGAGGTCCCAAAAACTAGCTAAAGCCAAATAGGGCACTCAACCTCAATACTACGAGGAAATATGGGAGAATAGTCTCTTTTTAAGAGAAAAGGTGATCCTTAAAATTCCTTTTAGTTGACTTATTAATGAAAATCAAGGAAAAGAATAAGAATTGCCACCAATCTTTTTAAATGTGTAATTAACCATTGAAAATTCTATTGTTTTATCTCAAATCTTTTTTCACAAAAAAGAAATTAAAGAAAGGCAAAAGAAGAGTTTTGGCACTAATCAAATTTTATCGAGAAAACTGGGTCCATGAGTTAATCTTGCATCAAGAAGGGTGACCATTCTTAATATGCTTTAACTAATTAAAATGAAAAAATATTCAATTGAGTGCTGAAAAAGATTCGAGCTTGATTCCCATACATAGCAACATATAATTGTAGAGATAAGATCCTTTTTGAAAGAATGCATGAATGATGGAAACTTGGTTTTCAAGATCATTTTGTTTAAGACCCCAAAGACTAGTTTTCATCAAACCTTAAAGAATTTTGATTCTTGAAATCATTAAGAAGTGCTCAAAATGATTATATATATATATTTGGATAATGATTAGGAAGAGGCCCCAACACTAGCTCCTATCTCTTCAAGATATAATGGTTTTCTTTAGAACTCCATAAGCGGTTTATCCCTTGCACACTTCATTCTTAAATTCATTTATGCAGAAAGAGTGGATATATAGTGCAAAACAGTAAATAAAAGTGCCCATGATAGCAAGAATACATCAAGAAAGCAAGATAGTAGCAAGAAAGCAAAAAAACAAAATTGGTATGTTGTATTTATGTGAAGTGTTTATAATAAAGAACTATAACGTGATAGGGTTTACCTATTAGTATAGCATAATAACCTCTTTACAACCTTTACTGGGAATAAAAGTCTCACACTTCGAACAAGTAACATGCTTGTTACGAAAATGAAAACTCTTAGGCAAGAAAGACGCTTTATTCTAAAATTTTCACAACTTTATATTTCACAACTTTATATTTCTAATATAATTTCTTTCTCGTGCAGTAATAAACAACCAGGGGTCTTCTTCCCTTTATTAAAGGGTTTATAGGTGTGACTTTGGCAAAAATAGCGACCACGCCATGGCTCTAAGATCTGCAAGTACTTGGTTCTTGTATCATATGCATTTTTCTTGGATTTAGAAGCTTCTAAGTGAGTTTTAGAAAGCTATAAATTTTTCTTAAGAATGAATGTCTTGTAATCCATAGTTCATGATTTAGTGTGTCTTGAAATTTCTCAGTTCAAGGTTTTGTTGTTATGGAAGACTCGATGAATGATCTGGAGTTTCTCCAAACTGAGATTTTACTAAGCAACCCAATGTATGATCAAGAGTTTAGCCCAGATTAATCTTGTTGAGCAACCTGATGAGTGATTAGGAGTTTGACTCATGTTTAAGGAAAGTTTAAGTCATCACGATGAGTTATCGGGTTGAACAAAGGTCAGGCATACCACGTCTCTAGTACCTTGTTAGTATTCCACTAAGATGTTTTAAAAGGTCTTCTTTGACACATTATTATCGAGATGCCAGCCATGATTAGCCTTCACGTGTGTTTGTCTCTTGGCTTTCCTAACCATGTGGTTATTTCATTTAAAAGTGATTTAAAAAAGTCCTTTAACTTTCTAGTTTGCCCTCCTTGCCACTAGAATCCTCCAGCTTCTTCCTCAGCAAACTAGAGCTTCGAATTTTTGTCTACGTCGTTCTTCATCCTTTAAGTGAGTTCTTTAACACTTTTTTTTCTCTTTTTTTAGAAAAATGACCAAGAACCTAGGTCTTTCCATTGACATTGCTAAAGACCGAAAATAGGTGAAAAACAATTTTTTCATCCGAAATACATAGAGTTAAAACTCCTTTTTCTTACTAACCGGCCATGGACCTGCTGCAAAGGCTAGGTTATGATTTTTGAGGATAACATTAAAGAAGAGTTAGGATTTGTTAATCCATGCCTTCTATTAGAATATCTGTAGCCAGTTTAAGATTTTTCTTTTGTAGCTCATGCACAATTCTTAGCATTGTATGCTGGCTTTTGCCTTCAAACATTGTCCATGGATTGTACAGATCTTTCTATTGTCTTTTCACCAAATTCTTCAAGTTAAAGGCTAATAAAGATGATAAAAACTCTAAATTCAAATTCATTATTTTACTGACATTAACCCGACGTTTTTCTTTAAAGGCCTTCCATCCAAAAATAAGGGCTGGGCCAAGAAATACTTCTAGGCCTCTTGATTCAAAATGTACCCACACTTCAACATTTTCACTAAACCATTTAGGAAACTTCATAATAAAAAAGTCAACCTCGACCTCGCACCAGTCTTTAAGTTCCTTTGTGACCAAAAGGATGTAAATAGTTTTAGAGACTACACTTATAATGATAGGATGATCGTAGTCAGGGCCAGTATGGCTTGGTATAAGACTTTAAGTTTGGGAAGACCTCTAGGTCAACTGATGAAGTTTCAAGCTTAGATATTAAGGAAGAACTTGGCACACCCCCACTAGAAAACCCTAAAATCCAAAATTCCAAACTTAAAATCAATCCTACTTCTATTCTTGAAAAAGGTGTCAACCCTGATGAGAGATAGGTAAACGACTTAATTTTTTCACTAAATCTTACACCCGTAAAGGGTTTTTTCGATTAAGGGCAGGTACTCCTTCCAATCTCTTTACCAACTCTTATCCTCGATAAGGGGGCTCAACCCAATGAGGCATTAGAGTTTCAAACTCTAAGTCCCTTATTCCCTAGTGTGACTTATAGGACTAATGGCACATTAGGTCTTGGTCTTTTTTTTTTTCTTTAACTTTGAGTAAGTTCTTATCCTTGATGCTTATCAATGACTTGATTTCTTATGTTCAATCTTTGTAGAAATGAGGCTCGAGCATATAGTTCTTCAAGTCATTAAAAAAGAGTTGTAGAAGGCAATGAACATAACTCTGGGTAGGCATGTTCCTAGAGGAACTTTGACCCCTAAAGCTACTACCAGACCTCAACAGAAGGGTTAGTCCTCTTAAATTACCTTAAAAAGAAAATTGACTAGTGTTGGACCAACAAGTGGTGCTCCCATTAAGAAAAAAAAGGAAAGTGGTGGTTGTAACCTCCCCAACCACCAGGGAGAGGGTTGGAGAGAAAGGAAGCCATCCAAGAAACTAGGTTTGATGGATGCCCTGAAAATGTCATTGGGTAAACTACTGCCTTTCCCTTTGAAGGAGAAATTCCTCCTATAGTGGAATATCCTTGTCAAAGGCTCCATAGACCAATCCAACCTAGTCTAAGAGGTGTTGATAAAATTGGTTCTTTTCAACGACATAAGGCAGCTAAAGGGGGAGAACAACAATGTCTTCCTTGATTGAACATGCTCTGTTTCAGAAAGGTAAATATTTGCTTCTTTTACTTTGTCTTTTTTTTTTTGGGGAAATAACCAAAGATTCTTTTACTAGGATTTTTTTTATTAGGATTTTCTTTTTATTTGCCCAAGGGATGGTTATACTCGTCAACAAGTACAACCACACTAGTGTGGCCTTCAGCATTTCATTAAAGAGGTCGAATTCGCTAATGAATCTACTATTGATGCCATCAATAAGATCCACACCTGTGCTATTGAAACTGAGAGAATAAAGAGTCTCATCATGAAGGTTGAAATAAAGAAAGATGAATAGAAGTTACGACTAGCCTAGGTGAAAATCAACGTTGAGGCCACAATAAGCCATGTAAAAAATGAGTTTATGTTGTAGCACTTAGAAGAGATGATGGAAGGTCGAGAGCAAGCTCGATCTCATGATGTAGATTAATTTTGGATGACAGAAGTGTACAAAGCCAAGATCGAAGAGTAGGCCTCCAAGTTCTTCTAGCCTATCAAGATAAGATAGGAGATCTAAGGTCAATATCCCAACCTGGATCTATCATGGTTGCAAGTGCCTCCTCCAACCGAAGCATCATTCGTGCTTTCTGAAGATTTAAAGTTCTCCCTTGAAGATCTTGAGGAAGTAGTCAAGAGGCCTACTAAAGAGGGGACATCGGGTGCAACTTCTAAAAATAAACCTCTAGTTGCATCATGGGCTTTTGATATGTTTGAGATCACTGCCCAACTTGGACCTTTACCTTTGTAATTTTACTTTGTTTTTGTTTCTTTTTTTTTTCCCTTATGATGTATAAATTATTTCTTTAATGAAATTTTTATTTTCAACTAAAATTCATGTCATACTTAAAAGCATTTAAGAAGATGATCACTACCTTAAGAACTTTAAGGAGTACTTTGAATTGATTATGGATGAAAAAGAGCTGATGAGGCTGGATTGCACTTGAAGTGAATTTAACCTCAAATTTGCACAAGTCAGTGATCGTAATGTTAACACCTAGACTGATGTGAGCAAATTAACTTCAAATTTCTTAAGGCATTAACCCTGATTTTTTCTGGGTTAAAAATCTCAAAGTAGATAGCCTAAAGGATTTGAATTGAACATAGTCATTTTGCTATGTAATGTGGGCCCTATCTTTAAACCGATGAATTTGCTCGAAGTGATACCTAATGTGCTTTACAGAAACCTCGATGGATTAAGTCCTAATGAGTCATAGAGAATAATAGTACTAATGAAGATTCTCGACCTCGTGCTGAATAAAAAGTCAAGACATATGGTCTACTAGAGGAGCTATAGTATCCCTATATGAATGCGAAACAAATTAATAAAGAGATGAAGTCTTAGGAGAAAAATTAAATATCAACACCCTTCATCGAAAGCTTGGGGATTTCGATACACTTATTGTCTTTAGTTTTCCTCCAGGTTGCACATGACGTTGTTTATTTCCCATATATGTTCTCTTAGTAAGGTAATTTACGTTGCCTTTGCTGGGGTGCCAAGTCCTTTTTCTAGTGAGAGAGGGTGTTTGTCGGCATGTTATCCAACATTGGAGGTAACTGCCTGTGAATTAAACTACAAAGTGGAAAAAGCTTCACAACTTTTTGACCGTTTCCCACAAACGACGCCAATGTTGTGTTTATCTCTAACGAGAAGTTGAGTCCTTTCTTTTTGCTCGTTTTCTTCTTGATTCCAAAAATTTCCCCTTCAAGAAGTCCTTTTTCTTCTTTTATATGTGTTGACTTACCTACGCCTTACTCGAGATTAGCGTTTCTAGCATTCTTGTGATCTCTTGCAATCTCTCTGGCCATTCTTTTGACATGTCGAAGTACAGTTACTTCTTGGTAACACCCGAGTTAATTAGCTGTGGCTAGATAATTTGGATTTAGTCATTAGGCCAAGCCCACAATGGGGTTTGAGCTTGATGAGCAACAACTATATATTTTCAAATTCTTAAAAAAACTAATACTCATAAATCAACTACTTAAAGCAAATAACACATAAATTTTGGAACCCATTTTATGAATTTCTCTCAACAAAACTGTTAAATGTAATTAAGGCTCTTTTAATTTACAGTATTAGGACCCCTAATCATCAATTATGTAATATGGCATACATAAGTTGAATTTTTTTTTATATTTATATTAAAATATAAGATAAAAATCTCATAAAATTTTTTAAAATTATCAATCAAATTTTCATATTTAAAAAGTAATAAATTAAATTCTAATATATTAATTTCAATTAAATTAAATTTTATTAAAAAATTAAAAATTAAAGTATTCAAATTAAACATTTTTTAAAATTAATTTTAATTTAAAATTTCTTATATATGTAAAAAAAATATTGAAGTTATTATCACAAAAAATTTCAAAAATTTTATTATAAAAAATTTATTTTTTAAAATTTATACTATCAAAATTTAAAAAATAAATATCATATAAAAATTATTTAAATTTAAAAAATAAAATCAAAATATAATGAAAAATTAATTTTAATAATTGTTGATTTATTTTATTAATAAAATATTTTTAATTTTTTATAATAATTTACAAAAAATCTAATGTAAATTAAATCAATAAATCAAAATTTAATTTATTATTTTTTAAATAGAAAAAATTAATTAATAACAGAAGATAAAAATTAATATTTTATATAATTTTTTAAATATATTTTTTCAAAATAAAAAAATTAGAAACATATTTATAACATAAAAAAGTAAATTATTTTGTAATTCACACGTGTGGCATCCACATCAACCCTAAATGGGTGTGCCAATGAGCCACATATCATAATGTCGGTAAATGGTGGACCCACATCCATTACCTTTTAGATAAAGTTAGTAACCATTAGATACATGGAAGCATGTGTATTTAAGGTTTCAAAATTTTATACTTTGATGATGCTTAAAATTATCAATTTTTTTTTAAAAATTAAAATATTACTTTAATTCTAATTACAAAATTTCTAAGTAATTTATAAAAGTTAAAAAAAATAAATTTTAATATCATTATTGATATTATCTATTGTTAGAATCAAAAATAGGTGAATAACTTTACATCAGTTGTTTACAGTTTTTTATAATTATAAGTGAAAATACATACTTTTAATTGATTTATTTTTATTTATGCATTTTATATATTAATTTAAACATAAAAATCTTTAAAATCATGATTTAATTATTATTTTTGATTGGTTAATCTAAGCTTTTTGGCCCTATTGTTTTATCTTGCTCAAATAGAAAAAAATATTCGAAGAACATATCATAAGACCGCTTCAAAAGTATGAACAATGTGATCAAATTGTAAAAGGCAAGAAAAGGGTCCAAGCTATTTGCAGGCATCTCATTCTCCATTTGTGCAAACTCTCTTGGAAGAGGGCGAAGAGATCTGAACCCGACGTGGACCGGACCCAAACCCACCAACCTGGCGGCACTAGACTGCAGTCAATGACCGGTCCCTCATAAAAACCCAAATCATTTGCAAATGGACGTCACCTGTCAATTTCTGACCCAATCAGAGCCGTCGGTTTTGCGTGCACCAAAACCGAACCCCACACTCACACGCGTTCTGCTGTATCGCGCGGCGCGAATCCGCATAGTGCCCAAAGAATATGCCACGTGTACACGCCACCCATCCTTTTCATGCTAACGCTGGTGTGCTTATCAATCCCCTTGCTCACTAACCCTAGTCGAAGCTATATATACCCTCGTCTGTCTCTTACGTTTGTCTCCCTGCCAAAACAAAGCTCGTTGTCTCCAAACCTGAGAAGAGAGATAGAGAGAGAAAAGAAACACTCAGATTTTCAAGAAAAGCAAGCAAGAAAGAAAGAAAGAAAGAAAGCAAGAAAGAGGAGTAATTGAAGGATAACAGGATTAGGGTTTTCTTTTCTTTGCTTTTGCTGTTAATTCTTGAAGGTGTTTCCTTTCTTCATATGCATGCTTTTAGTTTCTTGCACCAGCAATGGCGGAGCGGAGATTCAAGATAGGGTATGCGCTTTTGCCTAAGAAGCAGCAGAGCTTCATACGAGAATCGTTGGTAAGTCTTTCAAGGTCTCGGGGCATCGATTTGGTGAGAATCGATACAGAGCGCCCGCTGGGGGAGCAGGGTCCTTTCGATTGCGTCCTACACAAACTCTACGGCGACGACTGGAAGCGCCAACTCGTCGAGTTCGAGATAAATAATCCGAATGCTGTAGTTATCGACTCTCCTGACGCTATCGCGCGCCTCCACAACCGGATTTCGATGCTCCAGGTGGTTTCCGAACTCAAGATCGACAGCGAGACCGAGAGCTTCGGGATTCCTAAGCAGATTGTAATCTACGACAAGGAGACGCTCTTCGACCGCCAGGCCTGGGAGTTCCTCAAGTTCCCTGTCATAGCGAAGCCCCTGGTGGCAGATGGCAGCGCCAAGTCGCACAAGATGGCTTTGGTTTTCAACCACGACGGCCTGAACAAGCTCAAGCCGCCCATAGTATTGCAGGAGTTTGTGAACCACGGTGGGGTTATCTTCAAGATATATGTGGTTGGGGAGTATGTGAAATGCGTCAAGAGAAAGTCCCTGCCCGATGTCTCTGAAGAAAAATTGGATAGCTTGGAGGGTTCCTTATCATTCTCCCAGGTCTCCAATCTGGCCACTCATGAGAAGACTGATGAGAAGTACTACAAGATGATGCATTTGGAGGACACAGAACTGCCTCCTCAAAGCTTCATTACGGATATAGCCAGGGGCTTGAGGCGAGCAATTAGGTTGAATTTGTTTAATTTTGATGTCATAAGGGATACGAGGATTGGGAACCGGTACCTGGTTATTGACATTAACTATTTTCCTGGGTATGCTAAAATGCCATCTTATGAGACTGTTTTGACTGATTTTTTCTGGGATGTGGTGCATAGGAAAGAGACTGAGGTGAGAAGGAGGTTGGGTGAGGGTAGCAGTGTGGAGAAGTCAGGTTTAGATATGAGACAGGTGCTTAGCTTTGACGGAGAAGTGAGAAAAATGGTGCCCAATACTTGCTGCAGTGAAGGGAAAGACCAGGAAAGCCGGATTCAACCTTGACAGAGTGTAGGAAATAGCTGTGGACACTTGCACGACTTGTTTTGTTCATTAGTTGGTTGGCTTTAAACCTCAAAGTTGGGTAAAGCAATGGGAATACCGAAGGGAGTTGCCTGTTTCCTTTCTTAGGTAGATGTTGGTACCGTGGTGAAATAAGCAGGTCGTTTCTGGGATTTAGTTTTAGCCTCTTGACAACATTACATGGTGGTCACTGTTGATTGTATATTCTGGCCACCTTTGCCCTGGAGATAGGTATATCAAATACTTTTAAGTTTAGGAAATTCAAATTGTACTTTGAGGCTTAACTGCTTTCTTGATTGGAAGTTGCTATAGCTTTTCACCTTTAGAAACTTTAACAAACAGAACTTAACTCTGTCAATGAGAATTTTACTATGGTTTCTTGCTTTCTGTGGAGATGACTGAATATATGAGTTTCATTATGTGATTGAACTACTGATGTCATTGAGATATTTTCATGTGGCTGGATTTGGGTTGGATTTGATGTTGCTGAAGCCGTTAATCAAAAAAAAAAAAAAAAAAGCTTATGTTATATATATATATATATATATATATATATATATGCTTTGGGCTCCTATGTTTATGTCTGATGTAGGCTAGTTTATTTTGGCATTCACAGAAATCTTTGAATTTGTGATACTTTGAATGTTGATGTGGTTGTTAATTTCATGCATGGAATCTGAAAGTCGGTAACCTTTCTGGGACAAAAACTTCAAGCTCTGTATTTTCACTTTTCTTTGGACTAATGAATGCCAATACATTTTCTATACACTTTATGCAGATGTGGTTTTCTAGGTTCTTCATAACATGTTTTTAAATGGCAAGTTCCATGATCTTATTCTCCATTTAAGACTCTATTCTCTTTTGGTTGATTGCTTCAACTTCAGTTCATTGTAATGCAAATTTTTGTTGGTCCTATGTAGTATTCTTGAAAGATCTACGGTTGCATGGATTTGAGGATTCCTTGTGGAAGGATGTCTAATTGATGCACAAATTATTCCTTGAATTTGTTTAACAATAAATAGAGGAGGCTTCCCCCACCCCTCTTTTTCTTTTCTTGGAACATTATGCGAAACTATCTGGATTCTAGATGATCTGCCAATTACTCATTCCTGGAGATGGCTTGGTTTCCATGAATGTGTATGGACATTGTGTAGTAAATTGAAAAAAATGATATATATGCTTTTGGTTCCTATGTTTATGTCTGATGTAGGCCAGTTTATTTTGGTATTCACAGAAATCTTTGAATTTGTGATACTTTGAATGTTGATGTGGTTGTTAATTTCATACGTGGAATCTGATAGCTGGTAACCTTTCTGGGAAAAATGCTTCTAGCTCTGTATTTTTGCTTTTCTTTAGACTTATGAATGCCATAAATTTTTATACACTTTCTGCAAATGTGGTTTTCTAGGTTCTTCATGACATGTTTGTAAATGGCAAGTTCCATGATCTCATTAGCCATTTAAGACACTATTCTCTTTTGGTTGATTGCCTCAACTTCAATTCATTGTAATGCAAACTTTTGTTTGGTCCTATGTAGTGTTCTTGAAAGGACTATGGTTGCATGGATTTGAGGATTCCTTGTGGAAGTATGTGTAATTGATGCCTTAAATTTGTTTAAGAATAAATACAGGAGGCTTCCCCCACCCTTCTTATTCTTTTCTTGGAAAATTATGCCCAACTATCTGGATTCTAGATGATCTGCCTATTAATCATTCCTGGAGATGGCTTGGTTTCGATGAATGTGTATGGACATTGTGTAGCAAATTGGCTCAAGCATTATACACCAGTGGGGTATGTGTAACTATTGCTGTTGCATTTCATTGGCAATTGGCCAAAATGGAGCCAAGAGCGTTTACCATCTTTGGTGTTCTAAATGTTGGATGTTACTGCATTTTTGTAGGTTAATGTAGAATTATGCTCTCATGTCCACAATTCCCAATTCTTAGGGATTCACCAAGTTGAATAGTGAGATTTTGATCATGTTGTATTGTTAGGTTTGAGAGGAATGTTTTGGTTGTCTAATTCTCACAGAAGGAATCTTTTGGTTTGTGACGTATACTCTTGCATGAGTACCAGATCCTGGTGCTCAAAAATGGCTCAGACACGTGTCTAGCTTATGCAGCGGCATTTGTATCATTTTACTTGTGTATTATGTCTGGATATCAAGTTTTTATTAGGATGTGTGCTTATGTTATCTTTTTTTTTTTAATTGAAAAATGTTCTGAATTTCGACATTTTATCTTTAGGCTAATGGTTCTTTTTTCCCTTTCAATTGTTTATTTGCCAAATGATTGGCAAGCCTAAATCCTCTAGTTCCTTGTCCTGTGACCTTTGGCTTGATAGGCAATGAGCATAGTTGGGCATGTCACTTTGTTGTGTTATTCCTTTGTTTTCTTTTTTCTTCTTCTTCCTCCTTTTCATGCAAAGTAAATGTAGAATGTTCTTGCATTTTACTTTTGAAGGATAAATGCCATAGTTTCAGCTGATTAAGAGATCAAATCATGTAAACTCCCACAGGGTTGCTTCAGTGTCCTAGATGGACTGGTTAGGCACAAGAGTCTTGAGTTTGATTCTTCACTGGGGCTGTTAAGCCTTGTGTTTTTCCTGGAGTTTGTAATATTGTGTCCCCGAGCTTACCATCTAGGGCTGCGTACGTGAAGTGGCCTGCTGTGGATAGGTTTCTGGTATCAACAAGAAAAAAAGAAAAAAAGAAAAAGAGATTACCTCGTATGCATTGCAGTTGTGCATTTATAGTTGATTCTGGATCAGTTAAAACTTGAGAAATGATATATTGAAAATAGAAGTAGAACCAATTCAGAAAATTTTCATTTGTTGTCTATTCTTTTAATTTCTTGGCATTCCTCATTTTTGCTCATGAGTTCCTCCCTGCTGAATTGGCTCTATAAATCTTTTGCGTTTTTGTTATATTTTTATGGAAGTCCTAGCAATTTAATTCTGATGATTTATATGCATATGCAGTCTCATTATTTTATTGTAACATTCCCCTGATGTCCTTCCCAACTGTATAACTTATCTTCATTACTTTCTGATTACCAAGACCATCTATGAAACAGAGTTTTTAATGCTGTATCCTTTCTAAAGGAGTTATGGCATCATTGAAGAAATGATATCCTGCTTCATAGGAAGTGTCTTATTTAATTTTTGTCTTTTCCACTGAGGGTGAAGTCAGAAGTGTGGCCTGAAGGTCTGTGCTATTGCATACGGTGGCTAAATCATCCTCCTCCTGCTTTGTGGTTTGAACTGTAAGTCAATAATGAATTAATGGTTCTATGAAGGTTCAGTTTGTTCGGATTTTCTTCAAGTGGGTTTTAGGTTGTTATTCCATTTCTGAGTTACTTAAACAGTGTCTTGTCTGGTTGAGTTTGAACAGGCCCTTGTGAAGATTGCAGATCATCAGTATATCAATAAGCAGCTTACTTGGTCCAACCATGACAGCAAGGAAGTGCGTGAGGCATGGCATGACTGTAATGGTTCACCTTTCTCTACTTTTACACTTAAACAATTGTTATTTCTTCATCATGATGATTAATGTCTATGTTGAAGTCTTCTCATAAAATAATGCTGTTCCCTTCAGGTAAGAGTTTTCAATTGTAGATAGTCCTGATAACTTCTTATGTATATGCACAGTTATTGAGCTTTGGCAGAACTTCTATGGATAATAGATTGTTTGTAATCAAGATATTCTTAAACAGGTGAAATAAATCTCTTTGTCATGCTGAGAAGTTCTTTTAATTAGCCTCTCGTCAACCTCTTATTTTTATGTGGTTTGCTCATTTGGTATTTGAACAATTTCGATAATCTTGAAAAGGCCTTCTATGTTGAATTGAAAAAGTGGATTCTGTTGGTATCATGATGTAATAGATCCCCCTCTCTTTTGTTCTTGCCTTGCACGCACGCAACATATATGCTTTGTGTCTGCATCTCTTGTTCATGGACAATATATTAAGCTGGCACCATAAGCATATAGGGAAAGGGCTCTCTGTGGAAAGGTTACATCATAAATTTTATTCTCTATCGACTGGAAATCGACGTGGATTTGAAGGTGACCATGGCATTGGCATAAGTATGACCAGGTTTTCATGATGAATGAGGACTGGGATTAAGTTTGTGCTAGCTGTGTATAGAGCGAAATCCTTTACATGTTGATTCTGAAGAATTGATAGTACTCGTAAAGTATTGTTGAAATAGGCTGGTTCTACTTTCTGAGTTATAATATGTTTGTAGGCTTTCCATGATATTGTATTGTTTAGATTTTGCTAAAAATGCAAGGCTTTGGCAACTAGATTTCTTAAGTGGCTGTGAGTTCTGGAGAAAAGTGACCCAACTTTGTTTCTTGGATGCTGTTTTGTGTACTGTTTATTGACCTTGGCAGTTGTTTGTATATTCAGAGCCCAACTTTATGCTATCTCCCTCTCTTTTTGGTGCTTGTGTTTGCAGCCTAATTAATCTTATTGCTGCTTCTCAGGATAGATAATCTTAAATTATTATTATTTATTTATCAACGGTTGCCCCTCTTTTGAAGATTGTATGACATTAGGATTATCCCAAACTGCTTCTGTGAAACTCTTATCTTTGGTATTAGTTGTCATCGTAACTGTGCATCAAACCTACTGCTTGGACTCTTCTGATACCTTTTAAAAGATTTTGACAGTAGAATTGTGATGTTTTGTTTCAATTCCAATAGGTTTTGTCATCTTGTTTATTTTTGATTTAAGTAGTTTAGTTTCACTGACTAAACAAACTTATTTTTTTGGTTTTGTGCATGGGAGCAGAACCAAAGATTTTTGGAGCGGTGGGTTAAATTTTTCTTCATCAATAAAATTATAATGTAAAAAAATTTCATTTATTTCAAGACAGAGATGTACTTAAATAGGATCATGAAGAAAAACTATGCGAGTTGTTGGTTTCATATGATCAAATTTATCAATAACAAAATTTATGTAAATTTAATCAATAATATTTTTTTCACTATAAATAAAATATAATTCACAATTTTGTTGTGAAGATATGTTTTAACAAAATTCATAATTAAAAATAGTTATTTTGTTATTTTAAAATTTAAAAGAGCAGACATAATATGATAAAGTAATTTCTCAATTAAAGTATAATATTTTGATTTTTATTATAAAAATCAAAATAGTCAATATAAGATGATTCAATTTACTAATGAAAGTGTAATATTTTAACTTTTTTATTTTAATTAAAATTTTACATAATTTAAAAAACAATTAAATTTTGAAGAACTATGTACATTAAATCTATAATAGCCAAATTGTCTTCTCAAATTTTCAAATTCATTTTTATCAAAATATTAAGTATATTAATCATTTGTAAGAGTAATAATATCATCAATATCAAATGATTTGAGTATATCGATCGGACTCAAAGTGCTTCTTCGAGTAAGAAGCTTCATTGTTTTGTCTAAAAATTTAATATCTCATTCTTTCAATTTAAAATATATTATAATATTAAATATTTTAAAATGATAGTAATGTTTAATTATAACATCATCTTTCTATTGATAAAAGTGTTTTATATTTTTCATATGATGTGTATTCATATTTGTTATATCAATATCATAATTTGTACGAAACAATATTATATTCTCAAAGAAAACATGTTATCCATATCTTAATTATTGACGAAAATTTCTCATAGTTGAAATTAAAATTTGTAGCATTTAAGATATTTGAGATTTTAATTACAAAGCTTAACAAAGTAAATTAAAGGTTTCTAATACTTTGGCCACCAATAATAATAGAAACATGAATTCAAAAGATCTCAAATTTTTATGCATATCTTTAGCTTTTTCACGTATGTTATTATTCAATTTATTGTCAATCAAATTTGCAAGAAGAGTAAAATTCGAATCATAGAGATCAACCATGTAAGTTTTCAACTCATAATTAAACCTATTAAGGATATTGCATTCTTATTAAGGTTTTTGGCTTTTGTATCTTTGACAATCATAACTTCAAAAAACATTCACAAATTAATTCATTATTGTTAACATACCTCAAAATGAGTTTTCATTTGTTCTTCATTCCAGTTTTTATCAACTTCATTAACAAGATTATAAAATTTGGCATCCCCAATCTCATCACAAATCTTTAGTCATACTCAATTAGTAAAAATTTTTAGTAACTTTTCTAGATCAATGCTGATATATATTTGGCATTCGATGGGAAATTTTTCTAATATAATTCAAACAATTTCTTTGTTCATTGATACTTTCAATTTTACCAATTTGAGGAAGTTCCCATAGTTAGCAAAATCGATGGACAAGTTGTGACCCCTTTAATTATTTGAAATGGTTAGCAATTGCTTTTGCAATTGCTAACCATTTCAGGTCCTTTAATAAAGTTTTGATATCAAACATATCTCAAACTAAAATTTTGAAATTAATACGAATAATTTTTCTAAATAGATATTAACTTTTTTTTTTCAAATATGAAATCTTAAATTAGTAATTTTTAACTAATGATATGATATTAGAACATATAAGACAATATCATATAAATTTCTCTAAATGATTTCAAATAATTTTCTATATACAAACTAAATAATGTTCTAATATGTATTCAAACTATTGCTAAATAATAATTTCAGTTCATACATTTATCCATTATAAACTAGTAACATATTGTTAAATATAAGAAAATTAAGCCAAAATTAATCAAGAGTGGGGGCTAAAGGGGGAGGGGGGAAAAGAGGCAAAGGGCTGCCATAGAGCGAGAGGGGAAACACAAAGCAAAGCCAAGGGGGGCTGCCTGTGCCTGAGAGGTCCATAGTTACACAGAAAGGGGCTGGAGCTTGGAGGGGAAGTTAGAGAGTGAAAGAGAAGGGGGTTGCCCTAAACTAGGGGAAAGGGAAGATAGAGTCAGACAGTGAGAAAGAGAATAGGAGACAAAAGGTGAGAAAGACATGGGAGAAAAGGTGGAAGACAAAAAAGAGGAGGAAAGAAAGTGAGGTTCATTTTATCCTAAAGCAAAAATAGTAATTTCACTTAAATTTTTAAAGAAAATTTAGATAAAGGTAATCATCATGTCGTTTTTGTGCTGGATGTGCATGTCTCTCATTGTTCGTTGACTAAGACACTCCACTAGTCTGTACAGTCGAATTGTCACTTATCAATCCTCTTTGCTGCTATTTAGGAGATATGAAAATCTTGTTTAAAGGACTTGTGTCCACACTAAAACCTTATTGGAATTTAATAGGAGAATCTTTTTTATTACAAGACAAAAGAGTTTTTTTATGGTTAAAAAATATTTTTTTTTATGATTTTTAAAATATGAAAAAATATACTTTTTCTTTACAATTCATTAAATTTCTTTTATGGTTTAAAATAAAACCTATCTTCACGATTGTGAGAGTGTAAAAAAAAAACCTAATAAAATAATATTTATTTTTATCTAATATTTTTAAAATAATTATGTAATATTTAAAAATTAATTTTTTAAAAATTTATGAAGAAAAATAATTAAATAATAATTTTAAAATATTTTTTTAAAATATTTTTAATTATTTAAAATCATATATTTCTTCGTAACCATAAAACAACAATAAAAAAAGTTATCATAATAATATATTTAAAAAATATTTAAATATTATTAAATTAATAAATTTATTATTTTAAAATCAAATCTTTGTTATCATAATAATATATTTAAAAAATATTTAATTATTTTTAAATTAATAAATTTATTATTTTAAAATCAAATCTTTCTTCGCTTGTTAAATAACTGTAAAAAAAGATTAATAATGTATATATATTTTTAATTTTTAAATTATTTCTCATAAAATAATAAATTAAAAATTAAAATTAAAAACATAAAAATATTAATTAATAAATAATAACTTTATGAATAAAAATAAAAAATAAAATAATATTAATAAAAATGATAATAATTTCTCAACTATAAATGCATAAACCAAAATATACATAGATATCACCTCTTTTTTCAAATACGCCAAACATATAAACTAACATTACTAAACCTATTCAATCCATAGTAAAATTATCCAATATTCCATAAACTCATCCTTATATACATACATAAATCAATAGATTAACATACATAAAATACCAATTCTTTCACTAATACACCAAAACACACACACACACACACATATATATAAACAAACTAACACAATAAACCTATTTGTTCCATTAATATACCAACATATGTATAAACTAACAGATTAACCATTCACATAAACATATACATAAATCAACAACAAACCAACACATCAATGATTTTATCAATAAACCAACACCTTAATGATTCTATAAACAAATCAATGCACCAATCTCCAATGTACGTAAAACAAAATATCCATATACATCAAATCTTTCTCAAACCATTAAACTTACAAGCTAACATATATTACTAAATGGATTCATTCCATAGTAAACCTTTATATTCCATTAACACACCCACATAAACCAAAAAATTATCATATTAACATATACATAAAATATTAATTCTTTTTCCATTATATCAAAAACTAATATACATACATACAAACATACATACATGTATCTCAGTAAACTAACACGTCAATATATATATATATATATATATATATATATATATATATAAACCAATAAATTAGCCATCCATATAAATATAAACATAAACCATCAACAAACCAACACATCAATAATTTCATCAATAAACCAATACTCCAATGATTCCACAAACAAATAAATGCACTAACACTCCAATACTTCCATAAATAAACCAATGCATCAACACTCCAACTATTTCATTAACAAACGAATACTCAAATAATTTTTCGTCATCACTTTTTTCATCGCAACACACTTCAAAAAAACATAATGAATCATAATTCTCATTCAAAGAAACATTCATAGATATATCCAACATATCAAGACGAATTAAGTATAAATCAAAATTATTTTTACAATACAAGTTGGAATACAAATGATGATAATTCCCAAACTCTACAACGTCTTTACAAAATTTGAAACTTGAGTTTTACCTTTTTACTTGAGGTTTAATATGATGTTCCATATGTATTACCCAAGCTCATGCCTAACATCATCAAGCTCACACTAGGTATAGGTAATAATGTCTATTAGCTGTATATATGAAATTAAAAAAAAAAAGAAAACTTATTACAATTAGAATGCATAACAATATTGTATTCATTAAGATTTACTAATTACTTAACAACTTATTATTTTCGAGTATGAAAGATTAGTGTTACTTCAATTGATGATATCTTTCATAAACTTCATGACATAGTATTTGCACTTATGGTTGGAAGGCTGATGCGGACATTACATATAATTCAAAATTCATATGTTGTTAAAAAAATCCAACACTACATGTATTTTTTAAGTATACATACCTTAACAATAATAGTTTTGAAATTTCATCTAGTACTCGATGACATGTATAGTACCAAAAACTTTTGAAAAGATCTAACAATAAAAAGATCATAAATTTAACATAAAGATTAAATTAACTGATGTGTACACGAGGATGTCCAACTCGGCTTAAGAACCATGTCCTAAAGGATCAAAAACTATGTACGTGGATGCTTTGGGCTTAATTATCACCAACATCCAATGCGCCCTACATTATTAGGCAAGTTAAATTGTTCCTTATCTAAATAGTACAATTAAAAATTAAGTAAATACTTACGTGATGTTAAATGAGAAAAGTACCACTCTTTCATTACATGGTTACGCCAATCTACTCGATATATGGTGTGCTTGCTCTTTTACCCTTACACCACTTTCAATTGATACCAATGACAAATCAGTAAATATAAAATAGTCGACTCAAGTAACGTGTAACTAAATCGGTATGAAGTTTACTAAACATATAAAAAGCATAAAAAAATCAATATGCAAGTAATTATGAGTCTATAAACTTAAGAAATTGATCTTTTCTTTACGCATAATATCAAGAATATGTTTCACACATAATAACTTCCAATATAGAAAATCAAAGAAAATTTATCTCTTCTTCCAACTTGTGAAACTACATTAACATCAGTTCGTTTATTTTATTTCTTTGACTTTCCCCATAAATTTGATAAACATTGAACTTTAACAATGACTTCTTCATCGGTTAATAGTTGTGGAGTAATTTTGAATACTTGCTCCCTGTTAAAAGCTTTTCTTTGTCTACGATACGAGTAATGTCGTGGTAAGAATCTTTTATGTCTAACATATGACCTCTTCTTACTGTGTTGTAGACGATATGCATGGGTGTTCTTAGTACAGATTGGATAAGCATAGTAACCTTTAATTTAACAACCAGATAAGTTACCATAAGTAGGAAAATCATTGATTATCTACTATGAAACAACTTTCAAGTTGAATGGCTCCTTGCAGTACCCATCATACACTTGTATACCGATGTCTCACAATATTTTTAAGTCCTTTATGATTAATGCTAAGTATACATCAATGTCATTACTAGGTTATGTAGGATATGATGTCATTACCATCAACATCATGAACTTCTGCTTCATTGTTAACTAAGGTGATAAATTATATGTTACTATAACAATTGGCCAACAACTATATCGACTGCTCAATGTACTACGAGGATTGATCCCATCACTTAACATGATAAGTCTTAGGTTTCTTGATTTCGGTGTAAAGTCTAGCCACATGTAGTCAACTAATTTCCATGAAGGTGTATTTGACGAGTGCCTCAACTAACCATTAACTTCTTTTTGACTTGAATGCTATGTCAAATATTTTGATGTCTCAAAGCTCTTGAACATTCTTTTGATTCTTGATATTGGTGAAAAATACCATAACACCTTAGCCATCACTTTTTTTTTTTTTTGTATTTTATTACTATTTTCATCTAAGAAGGCCATAAGTTGGACATTGAGTCTTATCCTAATATTCTTTATGACATAAAATGCAATCACTTGGATATGCATGGATATTTTGGCACTCCATGCCAAATGTAGTTAACAATTTTTTTTGACATCATATATGGAAGCAAGTATTTCATTATTTTCAAGTAACATGTCAGATACCAAGTTTAAAAATTTGTTGAAACTTTGCTCAAACCAACCATACTTTGCCTTCATAAATCTAAGGTACAAAGGTTTCTCAACATCACTAATTAACTTCTTAATATTTGTAGAATCACTATCATACTCTACAAATTCCCTTTGGACCATGTCTACATTGTTATCAACTTCCTTCTCATACACATTCTTTCTAATGATTTTAGCACTTTTACTTGTAAAAGGTCCACCTATACATGATTCTCAATACCATATCCATTTCTTGTAGCTTCGATGAACTCCAAACACATATAAATGGTCTTGTACCTCAGGTAGAGTATGGTGTTTCATATTACCACCTTTGATGCATGGGTAACGAATTTGTTCGAGATCATCAAAACTTTGAACAATATAATTTTAAAACAAATTTAACCTTTTATTGTATTCATTTGACCTTCTATTAGCATACATCCAAGTCTTGTCCATTCTAATGTTTACAACTTTATATAATAGTACATTAAATTGCTTTTACTAGTGTTTATGAGGCATGCCAATCGCTCCTCAAAGGTAGGGTGGCTTGCACTATTCAAAAATACAACATTTATATGGGCACATGGAGCATAAAATTATGATTTATTTTATTTCATAAGAATTTTGGCAGCATGTCCCAATCGTCTTATAAATTCATGACTCAAAAATAGATATTATTAAGCATTTTTTTATATCAAAACACCAAAATAATATTCATCAGTATGTACCCGAAGGACAAAAGACATGTTACTTAAAATTTGTTATGAAATAAAATAAATCATAATTTATGCATTATGTACTACAGGACAAAGGACATGTTACTCAAAATTTGTTAAGAAACAAAATAAGCTATAATTTATACACTATGTGCGACATACAGATATTACATTTTTAAATTGTTCAAACTAGACAATTCAATAATTATAAATAAACAATTTATTTCAAGCCACATGTGGTACACATAGATAATAATAAGAAGTTCATTTATAGATCTTAAGTGGTGTCTAAGGTTGAAAATATCATTATGTAATTTCAAAGCATTAACATTATACATTAACCATTTATTATAATTCATACAAAAAATTAAATTTATAAATATGAAATCTAAATTCAACATTATAATGTCTTTCCTAACATTACTTAACTAAATTATAAAAATGTTAAATTATCTAATTTAAATATAAATTTAAAATCTATCTAATTATCTAATTATCCATTTATCTAATTTAAATCTAAACTTACAACGATATATTATTAATTTAAATATAATATAAATTTAAAATAAGTATATTTATCTCATTTAATTTAGATCTAGTATCTATCTAATTATTAAATTATCTGATAATACAAATTAAGGATGATTACATGAGGAAGACTAACATTTTACTTATAATCTCAAATTAAGACCTATCAAAAAATTGCATCTATTTGAGCTTAAGTTTTTATTGGATTTTCAATGTGAAACTTTTGTCTATAATTTTTGTTAATATTAACAATTTTATGCACACAAATAATGTGCATATGAGTTTTATGTGTTTAATTATCCTAACACTCATTTAATCTCTATCAAAACAAATAAAATATATTTTTATTTTATTTAAATATTTCTATTTTACATATTTTTACTAAATTTGATGCGAAAAAATATTTTATTTATTTTGTTAGTGTTTGAAAGGAATATTTGAATAATTATATAGTAAGAGTCACATACACACTATGTGTGTAAGCAAAATCATCAATATTAATGAAAATTAAGAACGAAAGTCCCACATTGATAATCTAACAAAAATTTAAGTCTCTAATAAATGCAATTTTTTTTGCAGGTTTCAATTTGAAATTTTGAATAAAATGCATGTCCCATGAATATAATTAGCCTTATAAATTATCTACTCATCTAATTTAAATCTAAAATTATCAAAATATAGTATTAATTCAAATTTAATATAAATTAAAAACAAGTACATTGATCATATTGAAACCTAAATCTAATTCCATCTAACAATCTAATTATCAAATTATCTAACTATTTAATTGTCTAATTATTCATTTATCTAATTTAAATCTAAAATTAGACAAATATAATATTAATTTAAATATAATATCAATTAAAAAGAAGTACACTTATCTAAATTAAATTTAAAATCTATCTAATTATCTACTTGTCTAATTTAAATCTAAAATTACAAGAATATCATATTAATTTAAATATAAATTAAAAAAAGTGTATTTATTTAATTTAAATCTAAATGTCAAATATACCTATCTAAATAGCTAATAACTATTTCAAATTTAAAATTACATAACTACAATACTAAGGTACATTAAAAATAAAAATTTTAGTAAGTAAATTTGTCGAAATGTCATACATACCCTGAATGTTGATACTTCAAATTGGGGTTAGTAGTTTATATCTTTTCCTAAAATACCGAAAAAAACCAATAAATTATACTATTTGAATTTTTAATAGAATATATTTAAAAATAAGTAATCAAATAACTAGATGAATCATACACAAAACTGGCATTATCTAAATAAATATATGAGGATAATGTCCGCATAATATACATATTTTGTAAGAAAGAAAACTTAACCAAAGTGAATAGAAGATGACTAAAATGCTTCTTAGCTTTAAATAACAATACAATAGAGGATAAAATTGGTAGCTTTTAGAAAATAATTGTCGAAGATAAATGGAAAGACATAATTAATGCTAAAGATAAAGAAGAGAGGAAAAGTAAAGATAGAAAAAAAGAAGAAGATGTGTACTATATTTAGGGTTAAAAACTCTTCACGAGTTATATATAACCCATGGAGAAAGAAAGTCGTCCTTCACAGGTCGTACGACACCTGTGGAGAAAGACACAATGCTCAATGTTCTTTCTTCACTAGCTATATGACACTCGTGCAGAAAGATGAAGAGAGTCTTTTTGATATGGGCTGCAACTTTCCTTTTGGGCTATTGGTTTTCAAGCAGGTGAAAAAGTGAAACATAAAGTTGCAAGTTACTTTTTTGTTTTTTTTTCTAAAAGAAAAAGAAAACAATCAAAATGCATACATGGTCTCCACTTGATTCCATTGCAAAACCAAGCTAGTATACTGATAGTGGTGCCTCCAACTATGTAACTATAAAGATAGACAACTTGTCATTGACTACATTGTTAAATAAAAACTAATTGTTGATAATAGTAAAACATAAGATTTATCACATACAAATTCACTCATTACCTACGTTTATACATATACTAAACTACATCTTAGAAGTATCCTTAAAGTACTTGTTATATTAAAAAATCTCTTCATTATTTCAAAGCTTCCTTTTAATAATAATGTGTTTATTGTTTTTCATGATGGATGTTCTTTTATGAAGGACTAGGCCACCAAGAGAACATTGTTGAGAAGACATGTTTAAGATGGATGCCACCTATTGCATCCCACTACTACCATCAATCAACCAAGTCTAAATGTAGAGTCAATAATTTAGTTAATATTGCAAATATGTCAAGGCCATGTCGAGGTAATCCACTTCATTGCTTTTCAAACTCTATATCACTTACTAATGATTTATGGCACAGACATTTAGGTCATCCATCAAATTCATCATTATAGTACTCAAATGGTATTGTACTACCTTTATAAGAATTAATGGATTACATCAATAAGATGCGCATTTTCTTGTCTCAAATTGAAACTTATAAAAAAAAATTGAATTTATCTAAGATTTAAATTTTTATTGAATTCTCAATATGAAACTTCTGCCTATAATTTTCATTAACATTAATGGTTTTGCACACACACGTGATGTGCATGTAACTTTTACCAATGCAATTCCCTTAATACCCCTTTAAATATTATCAAAACAACCAATTTTTGTCTTTTTATTTTTTAAATATATTTTTTATTATATGTTCTTATTAAGTTTGACGTGAATAAAAAATATTTTATTTATTTTGATAATGTTTAAAGAGTGGTTGGAGTAATTACACAATAAAAGTCTTATGCACATTATATATATGCATAAATTCATTAATATTAATAAAAATTATGAACCTAATTCTCATATTGAGAATTTGAAAAGATATAAGCCTCAGTTAAATGCAATTTTTTCTGCAGGTTCTAATTTGAGATCGAAAAAAAAGCAAGTGTTTTTGATGTAATTAACCAAAATTAATGGAAATATATTATTATTATTATTATTATTATTTTGCTTAATTAGCTTGTGAAAATGGTAAAAGTCATAACTTACCTTTTAATATTTCCCAAACTAAGATCACTTCATCCTTAAAACTAATTACAAATGAGCTTTAGGAACTATTTTATATAATATTTAAAGAAAGACATAGGTATTGCATCCATTTCATTAATAACTTAATTAGGTTCACATGGATATACTCTCTATAAGACAAGTCTCAAGCATTACTAATTTTCATTTAATCTAAGAAATGAATTAAAAATCTTCTAAACACTAATTCAAGGTGACTGGGGAAGAGAGTACAGATCATACCTCCTTTTTCTACATCAATAAGATATATCAATTTTGTATCTTTATCCATCCACTCATGAACAAAAGGTAAAGCTAAAGGAAAATATACACATATCACTAAACTAGGTACACACGAGTCAATCAAGCATCATTATCATTAAAATTCTAGTAGGATGCATTTCTCGCTGCAAACTAACTCATTGATAGATTGCATATCCTAATTTTATCTAAAATTTCACTACTATAAAAACTTTTCAATAAATAACTTGACTAAACTTTCCTTAAACCATCTTATAGTGATATTAAGAGGTTAATGAATTAATTTTAATGATAACAAACTCATTATAAAGAACTAACATATCCATCAAGTGTGTAGTGTTTATTGGCAAGATGAAAAAAAAAAAAAAATTAGGGCTTGCAAGTGCTTGATTAAGATTAAGAAAGAAAAAGATATGTCCATGGTAAGATTAGTTTTTCCATCTTTATTTAACTTAAGGTTTGTTCAATCAAGATGCATGATCATACAGACACACCCATGCATTCCTTCGAAGTGTTCTTGCATTTAAAGATCATGTTTTGCATCTTGTTTTCAAAACAACTAAGAAATATGTTTTTCAAAGATATCATTTGCAAAACATCATTTTGGAATTTGTTTTAAGGCTATTGAATAAAGGAAAGAAAGTGAAAGTAAAAGAGTCAAGGTCTATTTCATTTTCATTCAAGATAAAAGAATTTGAAATTGAACAATATTTTATAAATGCTTTCAAATCAAAGAAATTCTTGAAAAATAGAGATGCATGAGATTTCAACAAAGTAGGCTTGGATTTTAAAAGGATTACATCAAAAAAGTAGGCTAATGGTAAGCTTCAGCTAGTATCAAAGCTAATAAGATTTTAAATTTCAAAGGTTAACATTATGTTTAACGGGGATATAAAAGGGTCTTTGAAAAAGCCTCGGGTCAAAATCTTTGAACATCCAAAAAGCCTATTTTACAATTTTCTCTTTGCTCTCCACTCATCTATTGCACAAATCATCATCTATTAAGTAAAAGGATAGATTGAGCTTTCATTTTTTGTAGCCATTTTTTGGTAAAGTCATTTGCTTATGAAAAATCACATCTCCTTTGTTATGAGAGGTTGTTGTAAGGTGAAAGGAGTCACGTTGTTTGAGAAAATTTTGGTGAAAAGCACTAAGTGTTTCAATATTTGTGAAAGAGGTTAAGTTTGTTAGGTGAGGGATTTTCCTTGATTGTAAAACTGAGTTAGTTAAAACCAAGAGAAAATCTTCAAGTGGATTGTTTGGAGACATAGACTTGGGCAAGGATTGCCGAACCACGTAAATTCACTTTAGTTTGCTTTCTTTGTTTCTTCTATTTAATTTTTGTAACTTATTTAGTAATTATTAGCTATGATTATTAGATCTAGCAAAACCTATTTGAAATTCTTGCTAATTAAGTAAAAATAAAAAATAAAAACCCAATTCACCTTCACCATCTTTTAGGTTGTAAACCTTAAGGCTAATAAGTGGTATCAAAAAGAGGTGCTCTTGATAAATAAAACTTAAGGTAAAGGATATTTAAAATTTAAAATTTCACTTTTTCTCTTAAATCAAACATTGACTATCAAAATATATCCAAACAAACTATGATCCATTAATTTTTTTCAAATTGAGCCTTGGTTTAAAACGATCGTAGATAACCACTAACTAAAAATTACTTAAATAGATTTTACAATTCATTTCAATTTATCCCTTAAATTTGAAGAATTTTCAACTAACCGACCATTTTTATGAGATTTTCAAATTTTTAATAACATATATTTTTTTAAAATAATATTTTAAGTATTAAAAAAAATAAAATTTTTAATGATAACAGCTTGAATATTTATTTAAATCAATAAAAAATTACAAGTCAAAATTCATTGTAAAATATTTGTAATTTGAATATTTGTAATTTTTTAATTTTAAAATAGGGTTCATTTTAAATAAAATTGAAACGTTAATATTTGTTTGTATAGGTTTTGAAAGTAAAGATTTGATTGGAGAAAAAATGAGTACAAATTAGAGTTAAAGTGATACTTACCCTAGAATGTAAATTATTTTAGAGCTTATGACATGGCAGCCATGAGCTTTAGCATTGTAGAAAGATTCTCCACCATTAGGCCAGCAATTTTTAATGGAAATGATTATAATTATTGGAATGTTAGCATAAAATTTATCTTATATCAATTGACTTCAATCTTTCAAAAGTAGTTGAGAAAGGACATTTTGTCCGTACAAAACTTTCAAAGGGAAGAGAAATTCCTAAGAATGACAATGAATTCAATGATGAAGATTAAAAAAAAAGATACCGTAAATGCTAGAGCAATAGATATCTTTTATTATTCCCTAGATAAGGAAGAATTCAATAGTAAATATGCATGTGATAGTGCTCACAATATTTGGCATACACTAGAAATCACATAGGAGGGAACTAACTAAGTCAAAGGGTCGAAAATTAACATGCTACTTTATAGGTATAGAATTTTTAAAATGAAATTGGAAGAGTCGATCAGCCACATATTCATTACATTTGCTGATATTATCAATGCATTAAAGAATTTTGGTAGAACTTATCCTAATGTTGAGATGATAAGAAAGATCCTTAGGTGCTTGCCTCTTAGTTAGAAGCCAAAGGTAACTATAATTAAAAAAGCAAAGGATCACCGAGCTTCATTTAGAAGAACTCATGGTGTCACTTATGACCCATGAGATTATGATAAGAAAGAAGGAAGAAGATATGAAAAAGAAGAAGATCATTGCTTTTAAATCCACCATGATTGAAAAAAAGAACTCTAATGATAAGGAGGAGAAGAAGATGACGTGGCCAACATGTGATTACAATACAAGAAAATAGAGTTTTCTTCATGATTGAAAAAAACTTTTCTTCACGATTCTAAAAGTGTAAAGAATAAAGGTGTGAAGAAAAAAGGGATACATTTTCTTCATAGTTTTTCAACTATGAAAAATCGTATCTTTCTTCAGTATTCGTTAAAAGCTTTCTTTATAGTTGTACTAATACATGTTCCTTCACATTTTTAAAAAATATCATGAAAAAAATCAATTAAATATTAATCTTTATTTATTAAAATTTTTTCAAAAATATTTAATTATTAAAAACTATAAAGTTTCTTCATGGTTACTAAGCAACCGTGATGAGAAGTTTACCTATTAATATTTTATTAATTTAGTTAATCATTTTAAAATTAATTTTTATTATTTCACAAAGAAACATCTCTTCATGATTAGTAAACAACCGTAAAGAAAAATTTAGAATATATTTTTTGAATTTTTATTTTTATAATTATAAATAAAATATATAATAATATTAATTATAATAAATAATAATTTAATAATTTAATAATGATGAAATCATAATTTCATAATTTTAAATATAATTTTTATAATTATAAACAATAATTTTTAAATAAAAATATAATAAAATAATAAAATTTAATTGTAATTAATATGAATAAACCCAAATGTAAATGTATATTAAATTTTTATCAAATACCTCAAACTTATTAAATTCATCGGTTTACGAATACACCTATATATACATAAATTAATAAAATCATTATATTAACATATATATATATATATATATATATACACATAAATCAATACATATATATATAATATTATTTCATTCTCTGAGACACCAAAACACTAGCACACATACACAAATGCACGCGCATACATACACACACATACACACACACACATATATATATATATATATATATATATATATATATAAACTAACACAATAAACGTATCTATTTCATTAACACACCAACATATACATATGTAAACTATCATAATGACATACAAATAAATTAATATATACATAAATAATAATTCTTTCTCAAATATTGACAAACTGATACACCAAGCCTACTTATTTCATTAACACACCAATATATACTTATAGCAACAAATTAAACCATCACATAGATATACATATAATCACAATCTACATAAATATTAATTCTTTCTCTAATACATCAACATACATATAAATATGAACAAACTAACAAAGTAAACCTATCTATTTCATTAACACACCAACATATATATATATATATATATATACATATACATAAAGCAACAAATTAATCATCATATATTAACATATACATAAATCAACATATATATATATATATATAAATTAATTATTTCTCCAATACGATGAAACACCAACACACAAACATATATATATATATATATATATATCAACAAATTAATACAATAAGCATATCTATTTCATTAATATACTAACACAATAAATTAATCATCATATTGACATATACATAAATCAACATAAATATTAATTCTTTCTCCAACACACAAAAACACTAACAAACACACACCTACATGCATATGCACACACAAACACATATATATCAACAAGTTACTTTAATTCTATTAACATATTATCAACAAACTAACACATCAATAATTTTATCAACAAATCAACTCTCTAATGATTCCATAAACAACCTAATGGACAAACACTCCAATGATTCTATAAATAACCCATTGCACTAATACTTCAATAATTCCACAAATGGATGCACCAACCATCTAATAATTTCATCAACTAATGCCATAATACAATAAACAAACTAATACTACAAATAATTCTTCGCCATTATTTCTTCCATTACAACAGACTTCAATGTAAATGCATCCCTTTTTATGCCATAATGAATTACAATTCTCGTTCAAAGAAACATTCATACATATATTGAACATGTAAAAAATAATTAGTTTATAAATTGAAATAAATGTAAGTTCAAAAAGTGATACAATTCCTGAACTCTATAACGTCTTTAAAAAATTTTGAAGCTTAAATTCCACTTTTTTACCTGAACTCTAACATGATGCTCCCTATATATAGCTTAAGTTCTTGTCTAATATCATCAACCTCAAAATTGAGTGTAGGTATTAATGTCCACTAACTATAGATATGAAATTAAAAGAGCTAGTACAATTAAAATTTATAATAGTATTGTATTTATTTAGATTAAATAATTACTAAAAACTTACTATTTTTTGAGTAAAGAATATCATTGTTATGTTGGTTGATGATGTCTTTCATAAACCTCATGACAAAGTATCCCACAGTCATGATTAGAAGGTTAATGCAAACACTACATAATATACTTTCAAATGTTATATGCTATCTAAAAAGTAAATTGAGTACCACATATAGTTTTATATACATACTTTAGCAATAAAAGCTTTGCAATTTCATCTGGTACTTGATGGCATGTCTATTGCTAAGAACATTTGAAAAGCTCTAACAACAAAATATTATCATGTACTATAAATGAACAATTTATTTCAATCTGTATGTACTACACATGGACTATAATAAAAGGTTAATTTATTCTTCTTAAATAGTATCTAAAGTTCAAAATGTCATTATGTCACTTCAAAGTGTGACCATTTTACCATAACCATTTATTCTAATTAATACACACAAAATTAAATTATAAATAAGAAATCTTCATACAACATCATAATGACTTCCCTTGCATTGCATAACTAAATATAACATTACATTTCTCTAAATTTAATTTCTAATTTAAATTAATCTATCTAATTATCTAATTATTTTATTTACCTAATGATCGATTAATCTAATCATATAATTGTCCACTTATCTAATATAAATCTACAATTAAAAAATATAATATTAATTAATTAAATATATTAAAATTTTGAATCAAATACTTTAATATCATTTAAACCTAAATCTATAAAATGTATCTAATTATCTAATTTAAAATAAAATACAACAAATAAAATATTAATTTAAATATCATTTAGATATAAAACAAATATATTTATCTAATTTAAATCCAAATATAAATTTATCTATCTAATTATCTAATAATTTAATTACATAATTATTGAATTATATTATTAAAATGTAAAATTACAAAAATATAATATAAAATTTTGAATATATTAAAAACAAGTACTTCACTCTTAATTAAATTTTAAATCTACAATCCATCTAATTATCTATTATAAAGATACAATATTAATTTAAATTTCATTTATATTAAAATATTAACATTTATCTGATGCAAATTTAAATTTAAAATCTCTCTATAAATCTAGTTATCTAATTAATTAATTATATAATTTTAAGAGAAAATTGCCAAAATTGGCTTCCCGTCACCTTTTTTTTTTTTTACAGAAGAAACTTCTTTTACTAAGTTCGTTTTTTTTTAGCACTTACATGTATCAAAAAGACAAATATACCCTTATAAAAGACATTGATACCCTCAAAATTAAAATAACTCAAAATTTGAGGAGATTTGTCTGAATACTCTCCTTTTGAGGTCTTTCTCTCTTCGAGCTTTGTCTTTCTTCGCTCTATGCTTTAGTTTTTTTCTTTCCACTTTTGTATCCAAGATCTGAAGAAGGAATCAAAGGTAGTCATTGATATTTTTGCCTAGTTGTCCTGAATAAAGAAGGAAGCTCGTGTTTTTCACAACATATTTGTCTTCAAAATCAGAACGTGCTCGAATGGGTGAAAAGGGTGATAGGTATACCTTTGAATAACAATGTAGCTTAAATATAATTTGTGCCCTCCGTTATATATATGAATATATATGTTTGAAAATCGTGCCTTACTTGGTTTATCATAACATCATTATGCAATTCGCACCTTATCTTATAAAATCGTGACAAATTTATGAAATCATGCTCATAAAATCATAACAAGTTTATGCAATCGTGCCTTATTCTATATTATAACTAATTCTTTTTAGTTATTATTTGAAATGTTTTCTTTGGCATTGCAGAATGCAGATCATTGTAACTTAGAATGGTGAGTGGTCTGAGTTTAGTAATAGTTTTAAGTATATTGGCAGAGTTCTTAAAATGAAGGGGTATGTTGTTCGGAAGGCTTTGACATATGTGCAGTTGTTGGATTTGGTTAAATCTTGTGTGGAACCTAATTTATCTAATACTGATGTTGTACGACATACCATAGTAAGTTATGAAAAAACTGCTGTCAAAATTTAGTTAGTGAATGAAGATGATGTAGAGTTTATGTTGTACGATAACAACATAGTTTCTCGTGTGATTGTTGATCTAGTGGAGAGAATTTTGTTGAGAATAGACAAAGTTTATGTGAAGGTAGAATTTCAAAACGAATCAATCATTTTAATTCTTGTTCTGGGAGTAATCCAACTGTTGAATTAGATGTTCATGGCATCGAACTATTCTTCCATAATGAGACCCCCCTTGACACTCAGCATACCGATGAGATTCATAATGATGAGATCAACTTGAATGAGCGGATGGACTATGATATTGGGTGTGAAGACTTAATCATGGAAACTTAACCTACTCAACCTACCAGTGAAGATCATTGTGAACCTATTCCAGAAGCAAAACCTGACAATGAAGAATTGAATGAGAACTTACGTCCTGTCCCACCTTGAATCCCACTTACATGTTCGAAAGTACATAATAATTCAACTGATGGTGTTATGAGACAGTATAATGTATTGGGTGCTGAATTATACGGTCTTGCGTCAGCTTCTACTATATAATCAGTGACTCTAATTAACACCTTTGCTAGAGGTCAGTTTTTCCCAAACAAAAAGGAGCTGAAGTGATTTTTGGGTGTGCATGCTTTAACTGAGAACTTTGAATTTAGAGTCGCTAAGTCTAACAAATCATTATTTGAGATTGGTTGTAAAGAAAAAAATTATGCATGTAAGATTCGTGCTATGAGAGTTACACAAGGGCAATTCTTCCAAATTAAAAGGTGTGATTTGACACACACTTGCATAGTTGAAGAGTTGCATCAATAACATCGATAAGTAAGTTCTACCGTTATTGGAAAAATCGTGGCTCAAAGGTTGTTTACTAATGCTAGAATCATTAAGCCGAAAGACATCATGAGTGATATGAAAGAACTATATGGCATACAAATTTTGTATGATAAATCTTAGAAGGCTAAAGAGTATGCATTGTCTCTTATATATGGTAACCCAATTGAGTTGTATTAACAATTGTCGTCATACTACCATATGTTGCAAACAATTAATCTGGGAACTAAGGCTCACATATATATTAAAGATGGAACTAATCAATTTAAGTATTTCTTTGTGGCTCTTAGATAATCGTTGAGGGAGTTTCATTTAGTAATCAGATCGATCATTGCTATCAATACTACTCACCTAAAAAGGAGGTTCCACGGTATAATTTTTGTAGCGGCATGCAAAAATAGGAATGAATAGATATATCCACTAGCATTCGATTATGGTGACTCTGAGAACTATGAAGCATGGCAATGATTCTTACGACATTTGAAAGAAGCTATAGGTTCGGTTGAGGACTTGGTTATTATATCAGATCATCATGCTAGTATTGCAAATAGCATCACAAAAGTCTTTCCTAATTCTTGTCATGGTTTATGTTTATGGCATATGGCTCAAAATATAAAGAATAAATTCAAAAAGGAAGATGTATCTAAGATATTTTATAGTGCAGCTCGAGCATATTGAAAATTTGAATTTAATAAATTGATGACTAAGTTACAAGCTAATCACCCTAAAGCCTTCGAATATATCATGAAGGAAGATCCGAAAAAATGGTCATATTTGTATTGTTCCTGGAGACGATATCAACTCATGACCACTAATATAGTAGAGAGCTTGAATTCATGTCTCCGATTTGCTCATAAGTTGCCCATGATGGCTCTATTGGAATTCATTCGAGACATGATGTAATGTTGGTTTTTTTATCAACTCGAGAAAGCTAAGGTTTGGAGGTCACAACAAACAAAATGGGTTCACTTATTAAATACTGAGGGACAAAAAGTTTTATTACAAATTACAGCTTCCAATGTTGATTGGAATGTATTTTTAGTTAGGCAAAAGGGTAAAGAGGCAATTATGAATCTTTGTGAACATACTTGCATTTGTAGGGAGTTTCAAGCTGATCTTTTACCATGTGCACATGCACTGGCAGCTTCTAGGTGATATTGAATGTTTTGTTGGTAATATTTTTATTATTCACTGTGACTTCTTGCATTAACTTCACAAATTATGTATTTTTTATAGGGAACATAATATTGACTTCATAATTCTTTGCTCTAACTACTACAAACAGGATCAGCTAGTAGTAGTGTACGCTAAGCTGATATATTCAGTTGGTAATAAGTCTGATTGGGATGTATCTGATGAAGTCAAAAAAGTTTGTGGTATTACCACCAAATAATGGTAAATCAGTAGGGCATCAGAAAAAACAGAGAATACCCTCTGGTGGGGAGAGGACACACCAAAAAAAGTGCTTTAGATGCATGCAATATGGACACAATCGATTGACATGCTCTAATCCATAATATTATGAAGAGTTAGCCACTGTCGATCGTCTAATGTGCGTAATCAGTTATGTCGTAAATGTCGTAATTGTGGTGGAATTTGGCATAATTCACAAACTTGTCTAATGCCTCCCAATTTAAATTTACTAAATGATAACACAATTGACTTATGATAATCATAATGTTTTGATTATATTGTTGATTTTAAACTTATTTTTTATTACTGATTGGTATATAATTTGAGACTTTTAAGTTTTTATATGGTATTAATTGTCATGTGCATGTCAATTCATGTGATGTTGACAATGTTGGCAATGCATTTCGAGCCTCAAATAGTAAATCGTGTATTCAATTCGCGCTTTTAACAATAAATCGTACTATTAATTTATGCCTTCAATTCGCACCTTTAATAGTGAATTGTGCATTAAAGTCACGCCTTTAACAATAAATCATACCTTTAATTCGTGCCTTCATTTCACACCTTCAATAGTGAATCGTGCATTTAATTCACACCTTTAATAGTGATTCCTACCCTTAATTTGTGTCTTTATTCGCATCTTCAATAGTGAATCATGCAGTCAATTCGCGTCTTTAATAGTAAATCGTATCCTAAATAGTAAATCAATTCTTTAATTCGCACATTTAATAGTAAATCGTACCTTTGTTCACCTCTTTAATAGAAATTGTCTTCAATTAGTAACTTTAGTAGTAAATCATACATTGATTTCGTGCCTTTAATTCACAACAGTAAATTCTAAGCACTTTTATGAGTTAGATGGTCAGACATACAATATAACAAATTTTATTTTTATTAACAAAAAGAATATTATATACAATTTTCAAATGTATATACAGAAATAATAAATTGTATAAAAAGAATAAAATAATAACAAATTATTAATTATCATCTACAATTGAATTGGCAAATATAAGTATTGCCATGTGGTTTTGTATCTCTCGCATATCTTTGTCTCTATACTTTAATCGCTTGTAGAAGAGTAAGTGCTCCATTATGTACAACAAGTGAGGTTCGCAATTGCCATTGAAAAAAAAAAGAGAAACATAAGTAAAAAAAAAAAAAAAGACATTAAACAGAAACTTTTAGATAATGACAATAACAATAACTTGTTAAAAAAAAAGTCTTACCTTTTTCGTTGCTGGGAGACCTTGGTCTTTGGCTACAGTGTGTATAAGAGTGAAATATTCGACTTTTTGACATCTGATTTTTTCTTGAAATATCCCCGGTTAGCCATATAACTAGGTAGTATAAATCTTAGTGGGTTTTGTTGCTGAATACCCACCTCAGTTGGTATCTCTTGCCAAGAAAAGTCAAAAATTTTTAATGAAATTTTTTGTAGATCTACCACAACCAACAGCCAGTGAGATCCCCCAACGTGGCATCGAACCATCAGCTGCATTGAAAAATATTGTTAACATGTCAATAATGAGTTCACGTAATATTATAAGAATATAGTTAAAGGAAATGAAAAGATAAATCACCTTATTCACAGTGTGCCAAGTTGGACACTAGGGATAAAATTGGCCTCTCGCACGATCTAAGAAGTCTGATTTCCATTTATGCATTTCAAAATTAATGTGTGGAGGAAGACAATCAACATCTGGATCCCATTGATATTTACTGTAAATGTAAGAAAATGTTGTCTGCAAATTTTAAAAAAACAAAGTCAATAAAAAATATAATAAAAAATCATCCAAACACTTAATGGCCAATAAACTTACATAGAGCCATGGATCACAGATGCAGACATCTTGTGCATATTGTCCAGGAATCTTCCTCTGCCTTTTTTGAAGGAGATTCAGATATGCTTTAATATGCTGGTTGAGACACAAGAAAAACAATAATATACTATTAAATGACTGTACAAAATGAAGGCACAAATGTTAATTCTAGGTATGAATATAGAGAATAGTGTAAAATGACAAATTTACTGAGTCATCAACCCACTTATTACTATCTTTGAAAATTTTGAACCACTCCACATTGACTGAATGATCAATACCTACATCACGACTACAGAAAATGAAAATAAAATGTGAGGAACAAGTAAAAAAATATTTATAATTCAGTCTAATGGCAAGTAAAAAATAAATAACTTACTATGATTGGCCATTCATGAACTCATTGAATGCAATGAGGATTTTGTCGTTGAATTTGGACTTTGCACTCACCATGTGAGGGTACTAGGATTTCTTAGTCCCAGTGTTAAGATCGACATGCGGACTGCACAGTTGTCTTGACCATTTACGAGTCCTAGTAACTGGCAGCACACTGTCGATTGCCTCAAATGGGATAATAGCCAAGTCCCCTAGTTCTTCATTGCATGGACCTACTGCAGTGGCCATTTCCTTATCCATTGGCCCTGCAGTAGCCACTTCCTCGGCAATTGGCCCTGCAGTGGCTTCTTGTTCATGCAACTGCCTTGTAAGAGCCAATACCGACATGGTGGAGTCTTCAAACTTCCTAGATTCCTCAACGATGGGATTATGTGATGTGGAGCCTGTATTAACACCCTGAGGAAAGGAAACAATCATAGACGTTATCTTCATGTCACAAGTTACATAAAATCTAAAATTATGATACGATATAGATATAGATTACTTACATCATTGGGAACTAGATCTGACATTGTGCGGGAAGGATCTTGACCACTATATCCAAATCCTTGTAGAGAGAGCTGGATGGATTTCAAGAGAGCCATTTGCTCCTGATGGCGTCTTTCATTTTAAGAATCCATTTGGTAAATATTTGGATCTTCTATAGTCCTTTCAGTGCTAGGTGCCTCCTTCTCAACGTCATCCTCCCGCACCTCCGATTTCATCTTCCTCTGCCTAGCCAACTCTCTTCTGTCACTAGTGACTTCATCAGATTCATCATTCCTTTGCCGCTCAACAAGAAGAAAGCCAACTCATCACTACAAGTAACAAAAGTTGTTGATTATAAAATACAATAATAAAACTCATATAATACAGAAAGAGTACATACCTTGTATTACTTTGACAAAGAAGATGGCAAAGTTGTGAAATTCTTCTCGATGGGACCTCAACTGTGTCATCCCCACTCGATCATGTAGCAGGCATTTTGGCCTGGGTAAGTGGCTGCAACGAGATGACGGTGTCTTCAACTCCAACATAGTAAGAGGTATAGCGCCTAGCAGTTATTGGATCCAATTTTAGTTTAGCTCTCATCTGAAAATACGAAATGATAGTAAGGATACTCCTTTAGGAAAGAAGATATGAAATGAAAAATGTAGATGTGAAATTTAGAATATAGGTACGAAGTGAAAATTTAGATGCAAAATTCAGAATACAGGTACAAAATCAAGGTATGAAATGAAGAATGTATTTACGAAATGGAAATGAAGACACGAAATTAAGATTTTAAGTACGAAATGAAAATAAAGAAACAAAATGGAGAATGTTAGTACGAAATGAAGGCCTAAAATTGAGAATAGAGGTACGAAGTAAAAATAAAGATACAAAATTGATAATGTTGATACGAAATGAAAGTGTAGACATAAAATTGATAATAGAAGGAATTTGAGAATGGAGTTACGAAATGAAAATGTAGATGCAAAATAGATAATATATGTATGAAATGAAGATACGCCATTGCTTATAGTGTTTGTGAAGATCTTTTTGTAATCTACGTTATGTGGCTTTCGATAGGATCCTCCATTGGCAAATTCACAGCAATGACAGGTTAGAGCTTGATAACCTACTACCATGCATGTTGGTACCATTTAATCACTTCGAAGGCAAAAATCTATGGAAAAAGGAAATCAAGTTATACTTCATGAAGATAAAATTGAATTCATTGAAACTAAAAATAAAAAGGTTTGATCCTTACTTGCAATGCTTATATGAAGCCATATGCATTGTAGTTCACCCTACTAGCATCCATTGCTCGATTCGCACTGCCTTCTTGAAATGCAACAAGGAGTTGTAGTAGACCCATATGCCCCATGAAAAGCTATTAAAGGCTTCAACATTGTCTATCAAATGAAATTGCCACTTAGAGATATGCTCGCGCTCATCATGGCCTTTAATGAAGCCATTTCACAAATATAGTAACTCCAACTTCACCTTCTCATCTTTCTCCTCAAACTCCTCTTTGACCAGCCTGATGTTGATATAACTACCACTGACTTTATCCCTCTCCCTGAAGTATTTAGTGAGGATACCAGATGGATTAGCTGCAATGTTGTTTGTGTCTGGTAACTTGCCAAACTTCAAGCCAGTGATTAGGCAGAATTTCACTTTGTTGAAACGAACCTCATTCTGCCTAAATCTGAACCACATTTTGTCCTCACTGTTCTGTTGAATCTCCCAAAGTAGAAGATTATGGACAATAATCCTAGAGAAGTTAAAATCTATGTGCCCATGTCAGAAATGCCCTAGACAAGTCCCTCCAAACTTTTCCTTTTGAGAGTCATTAAAATTTTCTTCAAAGTGGTGATGATATCATTGTCACAGTGTTTTAGTATCTTCCCAGTCTTCTAGGACTCTTTAAGGATCACATAGGGCTTATGAGAAGTAAAGCTAGTTGCCATCTACAATTCACCAAAAAATATGTCAAAATTTGAGCAAACAGTTTACGATTTCAAAAACTAAGTACGATTAATTGGTAAAATTTCTAAAACTTGGTAGGATTTATCAAACTAGGTACGATTTCCAAAATTAGGTATGTTTTGACCTAACATGGTATAAATCTAGCAAACCGATGCACATAAATGCACCTAAAGCAAGAAATTGGTGCACATAGACACCAAAGAATGAGTAGATAATATACCCAAACTAATTTTTTTTTTATTTCAATGTATCAAAAGAAAAATGAAAAAATTCACAGCGACATGAGGGGAGGATTTCATTCGTGGGTATTCAATAGGAAGCAATGAAGAATTTGAGTTGAAAATATTGTTTAAAACCATACCGCTTTTGATTTCTTAGTGACTCAGTAGCTTACGGATAATCTTCAAAGGTCAATTTATAACGAAAGCGAAGAAATGAACAAACACCGAATGCAGAAGGATGAAGCTAAGTGATGAAGTTTAACGCTAGAGTTCGAAGAGAGGGAAAGAGAGACATTTGAGATGTTTGACTTTTGGGATTCTATATTTGGACAAGTAAGTAATTGCATATGTTGCACAAAGGATAATTTTGTCCTAAAGTATCTAAAAAGTGCTAAAAACATATACATTACTAATATTAGTTATTTACACAAATAACTTTATACAAACGACTACAAAAAAATTTTTCCTTAATTTTAACATAAAATTATATAAATATAAAATTAATTTATATCTTACTCTAATAATACAACTAATTATTTAAATGAAATTTAATTTTACATAAATACAAAACTAATGTATGATAAAAATAAAAAACATAATAAAAAAATTTTAAAAAATATTATACATACCTCAAGGTTTATTCTCCAAATTAAGGTTAATTAGTAACATTTATCTTCTCTTGAAATACCAAAAAATAAACAATAAAACTCAATAATTATAACATTCAGATTCTTAACAAAATATATTAAAAACAATTAATCAAATGGCTAACTAAAATATACACAAAAAATAAAAATACCCAAATAAATCCATGGTATAAATAAACAAAAACTATAAAATTTTTAAACAAAAAATATAATGTATACATAATATAGATATTTTTTTTTAAATGAAAACTTGCCTAAAATATTTTGAAGATAAGGAAGCTTAATACCACCATCAATGGAAGCAAAAAAAAATCTTGTCAAATTAAAGGTGATGTGCAGTGGAGGAGGAAATATCTTACCGCTTAAGAGAAGAAACAAAGTGGAGAAGAAAGAAAAAGGAGAAAAAAGAGCCTAATCAGATTCTCTTTCTTTTTCTTCATGGGTGGCTTACTATCTGTAAAGAGAAATCCTTCTCTTCATGGGTGGTTAGTCACTTAAAGTTTTCTCTAATGGTGACTAACTATTTATTAAAAAAATAGTTTTTAGACATTTTTCTTCATAGTTCTCTTTAAGACCGCGAAAAAAATTCATTTTTTTACAGTTTTTTTAATTATTAAGAAAAATTTTTTCTTCATAGTTCTCTTCAAACCATGAAGATTTAAGAGTTAACTATTTTTCTTTTTATTGTAGTGTTAATTGATTCTATCCTTGAACCCAAATTATGTTATGATGGATTGTCTAATATTTTTGACAATATCTATGAATTGTTAGAGAGACAATCACTTAAACTAAGTACATTAAAGAAGAAGCATATTAGTCTTACGATAGACTATGATAAATTGAAAGATGGAGAAGAATATTGCATTAGTGGAAGAGACTAACATGAGCAAGCTAGAAAATAGTTGTAATTATGAAAAAGACAATGTGGAATTGAGAAAAGAGCTAGATAGTTTTATTACATAGTTTAATAAAGGCCAAAAAGACCTTAAACATTCTCAAGGAAGTCAAAGATGTAACTTTGACAAGAGTGACTTAGCATACAAACCATCAAAATTTCAAAATATTACAAAAATTAATTTGTGAAAGCCATAAGTAAAAGTAATCCTACATGCATATATTGCGGGACAGTAGGAAATGTAGCACTTAGATGTTGTTTCCAAGAGATACAATGCATTTTTTATAGGTATTTTTAATAAACATTAATAAGTAATTTTTTTCTTTTATTATCTTTATCATGTAAATGATGATGATTATTTGGAAATTATTACTAAAATATGTGAATGGTAATTGTGAATGATGTATGTAGCTTGGATAGCTAATATAAAGGTTGAATCATTAAGGTTAACATGTAAATGATATGCCACTTTTGGAAAGTAAACCATATGGATGTACACAGTTCTACTTTTGATAAAAACATCAGTTTAATGCCATATCCCTTGTATGTTTGTGGTTGGATTGAAAACTAGTATTCATTTTTTTCTTTAAATTAACTTTAAGTGTAAGACTTAATGATCAGTACTTGTGATTACATAGAAATGAAAAATGTTTTTTAATTAATTTGTGGTAGATGTAACTTTCGTGGATGTTGATGAACTTGCATGATTGAGTGTAAACTTGATTATTCAAATGCGAAATGTGTAGAATGCTTACCGATAACCATTTAGGCATCTTGTGATTTTTTTTAATTTTTTAAATTTACTCCACTATAAGAGAGTTGATGATTGATATTATAAGTGAATATAAATAATTGAAAGTGTTGGATATTTTGATACTTGCTTGGCTGGGTTGTATGGCATTGTGAAGTTGATGTTTGATTCTGGTTAGTTATGAAAGTTGAAGTTGATGTAGCTGAAAGATATGAAGTGTTTTTCTTTAAACTTTCTCATGTTGCATACTAGATAGGATGAAAAAGATCAAGCATAGTTTGCAAAACTAAAAGGGAGTTGTTATTCAAATGATTTTTATATGACCTTCAAACTTTCTTACTTTTTTAAAATGGGGAGCACACCGTTGAGGGGAATGTATGCTATAATTTTGAATTTCCTGTTTATGTTTTTCTAAACGTTAGTTTAGGCACTCTCAAGTATTTAAGTGGAAAACTAATATATATATATATATATATATGTATATATATTAATGCGTATTCTGAATGAATGATGTATTGGTTTGCACTTGAGGTATAACAATCTACGTCTAAGATTGTGTTTGAATTCTAAATACTTGTAACCTCAAATTCTCTAAATCTTCTATTTCTTATTGAATCTCAAGGGTTTAGAATACTTAGTTCTTAAACTCGCACACTTACCAACTAGACTTTTGAAACTTATTTTTGTGATATTGGTCTTGAGTGAAGATTTTCTTTATCTAAGCACATTTAACTTAAAAATAATATGTATTTAGTCCTTTTTCGTTAATGTTAAAAGGGGAAAAAGATTGAATTGCAAATCATGATTAAATGCAAATGAATTTTAAAAACCAATCTCATACTTTGAAATGTGCTCATCTTAGTGCTAATGGTCCTTAATAATTTGTTTTTGGATCAATCCTACACTAATGTCTACTTGATATCCTCTTTGATTGATGTCAAAAGATGAAGAAAAAATAGCAAGGTTAAATGATAAATTTATACAAAATTTAATGATTATATATTTAATATGCCTTAAATGTCTTGAATGTAATGTTATGCTTTACTTGTTATATTACTTCAAGTGAACACATATTGAAAAGTGAATCTATGCTTTGACTTACTTTATATTTTTCTTTAATATAATATATTTGTTATCTTCGAAAAAAGAGAGGTTGTTAGCTTCATTATACACTACAAAAAAATTAGATTTAGCAACCGATGAATCCGTCACTAAATTCAAATAATCTATTGCTAAAAAATTTAGCGACATATCAACGACAAATAAAATTAGTAGTTGAAATCATTGTCGCGAGAAAAATTAATGACTGAATTTTGTATTTATCGCTAATTAACGACAAATTAGAGACCAATAAGGATCTGTCACTAAATTAGTGAAAGAAAAGAATTCTGTCGATAAAGCATAGCGACAGATTTATTTATCAACACACAAAACTTTGTAGCTATGTTAGTGATCGATTTACATTTGTCACTAAGAATAGCGACAGAATAATATCCATCGCTATTTTTAATGACAGATTGTTATCTATCGCTAAACTTAGAGGCTTCACTACAAACTGATTAGTGATTAATGGATTTGTCGTTAATACAATTAATTTTTTATAAAAAATAAATTTAAATAACTAAACAAAAATAAAATAAACTAAAATTCATAAAACATAAATACAAGATTATATATTATATTCTCGTAAAATACAATATTCATCCAGAAAATTACATATACTTATTAGGTGGTGCTGGGGGCCTGCTTCCCAAAAGGAGAGCCTTCATCCTGTGAATGCACTCATTCATATCAATTTCTCTCCATAAGTACTCTTGCAATTCGGTCTCGAAGCGTATGCGATCATACTCCCTAGCGCTATGCTCCTCCTCCAATCTCTCTTTTAAAGTTCTACGCTCCCCCTTCATATGCACCTCCATAAACTTACGCTCCAGCTCTATGTACTCTTCCATAGCCTTCATCTGAGAGCACATATCTTGCATAGCTACGTTATTAATAGGGCATCCACTGCTAGAGCTATCGCCTGAATACCATAATAGAGCTTAACTCCCAAGCTTGTTCACTCAATGCTTTTTCTCTCCACCTACTGTCTCATAGTAAAGCTTACTGTAGTCTACCTTAAGCGTATCTGAAGATCCCTCCTGTGGCTAAGAAGTTGTGGCTACTAACTCTTCAAACCGTTCCTACAATAAATAAAGCACTTTTTAACTTATTAGCTGAACTGAATAGTGAAATAAAAAAAGATATAATTAAATTTACTTATTAAATATTAAAAACAATAAATTTACATTCACTTTTTTGGAACGCTCATCTATGAACTCATCAAGATTAGATTTTTTAATGTGAGTCCATTTCAAAAGCTTTATTGCAGTAGGCTCACGTCCCAACTCCCTTTCCTAAAAAAATATGAAATAAATAATCATAACATCTTCACTTATATTTCTTTAAAAAATTTTAATATCATACATACCAAGTGTCAACAATGGTTCTGCAATGAACATGAACCGGCACTATGTTGAGGGAGACCTAACCCGGATCCACCTGTTTCACTCCATCAATTGCAGGACATAGTCTCACATTTATGTTTGTACTTTAATCGACTCCATTCTATTTGCCATTACTCCCATACAATATCAGGGACAAATTGAGGCTTATTCCTTACTTTATGATGATATGCATACATTAAATCAACATATCGATTCGTAGCTCAAACCTCCCATGTGGTCTTCACCATGACATCCATAGCCTCGTCCCATGTAAAATATTTCTACATTAAAAATAAATGTTAGTAAGTATGATAAGATGGAATAATTATAGATACTTTGAATTCTTCATAATAAAACTATTTGGTTTTCCGAGAAAACATTTTTCACGTGTACCCACATGGATCGACTCTCTTTTGAAAAATTTTATAAATCTTTGCAGAGTATTAATATAAAAGCTCAATCCTGTCAAATAAGATAATGAATAAATATTAACAAAAATTATATATAAAGATAATGATATAAAGTACTAAAAATAATAATTATAAATACTTACGTATTATTGTCTACATAAATCTACTGTGTACCTGAACTTTGCATACTCCATGAGCTAGACATCCTAGTAGCAGTAAAGCCAGAAGAGGTTGAAACATGCGGAGATGGTACAATTATGCCCTCATCTTCATCTTGGATATGTGGAAGTGAAGATATAGATCGTGGATCTCTCCCTCTAAGATACTCTCCTCTCCCTTTAGAGTCACTTCTCTCTCCAGAGTCACCTCGTCTCGCTCGACCTATCATTTTATCATGTTAATGAACTTGATAAAATTTAGTTTCATAAATTAATAAAAAAATTTGAGAAAATCTCCCCTAAAAATCGAACTCAAAACCCCTGAAATACATGATGAAAAGATAATATAAAGAATAACTAGTTCAACACACATTTCTTATGATAGATTATATAATTAAAATAGTACATTAAATAATTAAAAAAATAAAAAAATAAACTAATCATCATGTTCAAGATCTTCTTCTTCTTCGTCTTCTATTCCTTCGTAGAATAGTTTTCAACATTTGGCTCATCTGACTATTAATGTCCCACTTGGATCATTCAAAGATATAAGATGATCATTTGTATCATTCTCAATTTGATGAACATCTCTCTCATCATCTTGAAAAGGAGCATATTGGCTTGATCCACATGTCAAATTAGAGTCTAGAAGTTCAATGATAGATCTGACCTTTATCTTGTAAACAGCCCACCAATCACGTTTATCGCACTTTAAACTTGGATAAGGAACATAATAAACTTGAGCTACTTGTAAAGCTAACACAAATAGTTCATACTTATCTAGTCTCCTTATGTGATTCACATCTACCAGATTATATGATTTATGTACTTTTGTGCCCATATTTGGTGTAGGATCAAACCATTTACACTTGAACAAAATAATTCTCTTGTTTGGTAATGCAGAATATTCTAACTGTAACATTTCAATCAATATACCAAAATAGTCACTTTCGTTTACATTATAATTGGACCCTTTAATACAGACTTCATTATTCATTGTAGCTCTATCTGAACTGTGTCTTTCAATGTAAAATTTGTACCTATTGACATAGTAACCTAGGTACGATTTCACTGACCTTAACGGACCTTTTACAACATACGTGATAAAATTGCAATCAATAAAGTTTAATGGATCATGAACCTGTAAGTATTAGAAAATGAATCATTTGACTACATTAACAAAAAATGATTTAACTAAACAAGAAATTAGATTAGTAGGACGAACGTTATAGATTAAATCAACTAGAAAAATGAAGCTCCAGATGAGTGTCAACCTTACGATCAATTATGTGTGGACAATATTCACGTAATTGAGAAATATAAATTCTACAAAATATTAGAATGAAAATTGATATCAAAGGACATGTTTAATGTGCAAATGGCTATGTCAATTGCTATGATTAACTTATCAAATACGTACTCTATGAATGATTCGACCTCAGGGCAATTCAACAAAACATATGTATGCGCGGCTTGATATTCTTCCTCTATCAAGTATCTAGATTTTTTCTTTCCAAATGATTGACCAGGATGTTTAAAGATTGAGACATTTTCTTCATACTCTTTCGATTCATAATCACTAGTATCATTTCGTGACAATTTTTGATGTCGTATGTTAACATGTGGCTCGAAGTAGTGTGAGCAAAACGATGATGCCTCTTTAACTAAATATACATTGCATATCGAGCCTTCCACTTTTGCTTTATTCTTAATGTTATTTTTCAACTTTCGTAAGTATCTATGATGATAATTAAGAATGTTCAAATAATTAACATACACAATGACATATATTAATTACATAAAGTGAGGATTAGTACCTTTCGAATGGATACATCCATCGATACTGCACTGGACCAGCTATCTTTGCTTCATAAGCCAAATGCACCGAAAAATGTTTCATCAAGTCAAAAAAGTTTGGAGAAAATATACACTCGAGTTTACATAAAATTATAAGAATTTAATTCTCAAGTCGTTTCATATCTTTACCTCTACTGGTAGTTGATGTGAGTTCTTAAAAAAAGAGACCTAACTCTATTAATGCGTGCCACACATTAGTAGGCAACAACTCACAAAATACGATGGGTAGTAATCATTGCATGAAAACATGACAGTCATGACTTTTCATTCCAAACAGCTTCTATTTCGTCATATCCACAAACCTTGCCATGTTTGATATATATCCATCAAGAAATCTCAGATTCTTCACCCACTCACACAATGCTTCTCTACTAGCTTTGTCAAGGTTATAACAAGCTTTAAGGTATTTTTCCATAGTCGTATTTCTCGCTAACTCAGGATGTTTGCAAAATGACTTAAAATCTTCCCTTGACTTTGCATTATCTTTTGTCTTTCCTTCTATATTTATGATTGTATTGAACACGTTATCGAACACATTTTTCTCTATGTGCATGACACAAGATTATGTCGTGTTAAGTTACCGCAACAATAAGGTAAATCATAAAATATGCTTTGTTTCCTCCAACCGCATGTCTTGCAAATAGGACCATTTATCTGATCATATCCCACTTTTATAACTTTTCTAAACTCTAATTAATTTATATCATGTAGCAATTCATACCCTGATTTAATAGGAGGAGCTACTTTTCTCACCATTTTATTCTTAATGAAGGCGGTTTTATTCCTCCGAAATGGAAGATCTTCTGGTAAAAACTTATGATGGTTATCAAACCAAGATTACTTCTATGCGTTGGCAAGGGTAAACGCATTTGAATCTTTTCCACGTAAGGACAAGCCAGACTTTCTCCTATACTCCATCTAGATAACATCAAGTAGGCAGGAAAGTCACCAATGGTCTACATCAGAGCAACTTTCATGACAAAATTTTATTTATAAGACATATCATACGTAAGCACACCAACCTCCTATAACATTTACAACTCTGCTATCAAATGCTACAAATAAACATCAAATTTATTTTTTGGATTTTTCGGTCCAAGAATGATTATAGTTAGGAACATGTACTCCTCGTTCATGCACATTCACGGGGGTAAGTTATATATGATGTGACTATTACCGACCATGAAGAATACTATTGTCTTGATTGACCAAACAGTTGAAATCCATAAGTACTCAAAGCTATTTTGACATTTCTACATTCAGTAGCAAAAGATGAATGCAATTGATTAAAATGCATCTAAGCAGGAGAGTCAGAGCAATGACACATTACAGCATCTTCAATCTCGTGTTTGGCATGCTATCTCATGTTCTTAGTTGTGGCTTTCGATGCATATAGTCTCTATAACCGTTGACTCAGAGGAAAATAATATATCCTCTTATATGGAACAAGTGTTTTTTGTTTATCAGATTCTCGTCTTCGTCTTTTATACCGCGGATGATTGCAAAAGTTACAAGAACTTAGTTCATTGTCTTCACCCCAGTATATCATGCACCTGTTGTTATAAAAGTGAATCTTTTCAATCAGTAACTCCATACCTTGCATGCATTTCTTTGTACTGTGAAAATTCTCAATCATGAGATTACCAACAGGCATCATCTCTTTCATTAATTGGCAAATATCATCATAACATCTTTTTGAAATATGATGTTCTGACTATATGTTCATCATTCTAGCAACAACAGATAATTGTGAATGATTTTGAAACTCATCCCATAATTTTTGATTAGCAGCGTTCAACATATCATAAAAATGTTGAGCATCTAAATTAGGGGATTCCTCCATATGTTATGAATTAAATTTCGGACCAGCGGCATCCATTACTATTGTTTGGTATGTATTAATTTCATGCATAGTGATAGATCCTTCCCTGACATAAATAAGAGGTGCCACTGCTTAAGTTTCTATCTTGGTCAGTTCCACCGATCAAATGGTCAGTGCCACCGCCTAAACAAGATGGTTTTAAAAAGTTTATCTTTAATGACTAGTTTGACTGATACCATAATCCCATTGCCCTAACAAGATTTTAAATTTTAGACAATCAAAATTTATGTCTAACGATTATATTTTGAATGAGGATATAAAATGATCTTTGAAAAAGCCTTGGTTTCAATCTTTGAACATCCAAAAAGTCCATCTTATAATTCTTTCTTTGCTCTTTACTCATTTATTACATAAATCATCATCTATTAAGTAAACATCTAAATTAAACTTTTATTTTTTATGTCCACTTTTTTTAGAGAGTCATTTACTTGTAAAATATATATATATACCACACATATATTTATACGTATGTCTATATATATATATATATATGTATATATATTATGAGAGGTTGTTGTAAGGTGAAAAAGATCACCTTTTTAGAGACAATTATGGTGAGAAGTACGAGTGTTTCAATCTTAATAAGAGAGATTAGTTTGTAAGCTAGCAAAGGGGATTCACCTTGAATGCGAAGCTTCGTTGGATAGAATTAACGGAAAGATTTAATAAAAAGATTAATGAAAATCCTCAAGTGAGTTGCTTGGAAGCGTGAAGATTATCAAACCACTTATAATCGCTTTAATTTGCTTTCAAAATCTTGTCTTTAATTTTTGTAATTTATTTTGTAAATTTTTAATTGTGATTGTTAGATCGAGCAAAACAAATGTGAAATTCTAGCTAAATATGTGAGGAATTTTTTAAAAACCTAATTCTCCCCCTCTTGGGTTGCCAACCTTAGGCCCAATAATTTTTACCCCCGCAACAATCATAGAATGAAATCTAAATTCATTAATTACTCACTTCTAGGATACAACACCTCTCATAAAACTATAAATACCTGCATCTCTAACTACAAATCTGCCTTTTCACCTTCAACTTAGTTTCTTTCTATCATTATTAGTGTCCTTTCACCTTTATCCTATATCTAACACTAATGGTAGAAACTGCTCTTAGTATTAGCTGTTACTTTCTCACAAACTCTCAATATGCTTATCCATACCTAAAACAGTACTCCTACATCTGCTACTTCATCATCTCATTCAATAGTTAGGCTTTCATTGAGTTACCAATTACTTAATCTCATTCCAACCCTTTACCTACTTCTTGACTTAACCACTTAAATCGCCTTATCATCCTATGATAAAAAGTGCCAAAGTACGAATATTTGAACATAAAATTTTTCTCACCATAAGAGATTTCAAATGAGACTACCATAAACACCAATGCACCTTTTGTAAATCCAATTTAAGAGGCAACTATGTGAGGTAAATTCAATTTGGAAGACAATCATGTTAACTAAGTATCAAGCTCTCATGCACAACAAAACTTAAAAATTAGTATCTAACTTACTCAGCTGGGTTTTAAGACAAAATACCAAGCTAATGGTAATGTAAAAAGGCATAAAACACGTTTGGTTTCAAAAGGATTTTACTAAACACAGGGTATTAAGTTCTTCTAGACATTCAACCTTATCATTAAGCCTTGTAGTGTTTGAATTTTCTTTAATGTTGCAATGTCTAAAGGCTAAAACATCTAAAAACTTGATGTATAAAATTATTCCTCAATGGAATTCTTTAAAAAACAGTTTACACAAGATAATGGGCTTTGTAATCTCTTTAAAGCTCATCATGTTTATTGCCTTCACAAAACTTACCTTGAACAAGCCCCACATGTTTGGTTTAACAATCTTTGAGAACTTTACTAAGTTATGGGTTTCATAACTCTAAAGCAAATAACTCCCTCTTTATTATCTCTCTTGTTATAATTGCATTTATATATTAATTATAGATGCCTAATTTTGTACTTGATGAAATTATGCAAGTTGCTTGGTGCAAGTTTATTACAAGTACAAATCTAGCGTTTTACATCGTCGAAATTTTGCTTCATCTAAACTTTGCTTCATTGAGATTTGATTTCATCAGGGTTTGATAGTCAAGTGATGATTTATTGGATTTGTTAGGTTGAGAAAAGTATAAAAAGTTGTCTGAGTGGTTATGCTTCGTGAAGAATTAGAGTTAATCGTTAAGTTTTATGGTACTTAGTCCTTTGTCATCAATGTTAAGAATTAATTAAAACCGAATCATCTTAGGATAATATAAAGCAAAAGATTAGAACAACTGGAATTGATATATTTCATAAATCTTGAAAGTTTGTACAAGTAAAGTCAAAAAGATAAAAAGCAACAAGATTACAAGATAAAATATTAGAATTCTTCAAGCTACATTTACAGTAGTCTCTTAAATGGGAGCTTCAGCTATAACATTTAGAGTGGCATTAGTCACTTTAGATTTAGGAGTTCTTGTTTAGAGATCCACCATCAAAGCTTGCTAATTTGTCACTTCGTTTAGGTTCCAGCTCACGGCTATTATCAGTCAAGGAAACCTTTAGATCCTTTAAATGTACAGAAAAAGATGCACCTAATCTAAATCAACATTGGGAAGCTTACCTATGATTTTCTCAACAAGTATCTTATGTATCTACCTATACAAGTAGGCTGTCATTTCCTTAATCTCAACCTTATACTCATTTGAAAGTCTAAACTCCTCAATGGCTCAAGATTAGATTCCTTTTGAACCATCTTTTACTTCTTTAGATGCTTGAATATTAACTCATGCTTGACTGGGTCGACCTTTGAATCTATGTTGGCCTGAATATTGGCTAGTTCACTTTGAGTGCTATGTAACTCAATTTCAACTTACCTAACATATTCTTAAGTCTTTCATTTTTAGCCATATAATAATGGGCTTTGTTGACAGCATCTCCTATCGATTTATTTCCTTCCTCAACTTCTCTAATGAAGTGGTGTAGCTCAATGCTTGATAGTTGTATTTATTCAACAAAATGGTTGTGCGTCAAACTATTTGTAATCAGGGAAATTAGATCAAGAATGTTAGGTTGGGAAAATAAGCTAAGATGAAAGTTGTAGAAACTTAATTGAATAAGGAGAAATGAAATAGAATGAAAAAAAGTTGCTTACCTCTCCAACACACATCATAATGTTGCATAGAATTTTTGGCTTATTTTTCGATTCGTACTTTTTTAAGTTCTTTAGTAAGATGAACTTTTAGAGCCATTTTTGTACTTAGGTTTGGATGATTTGAACTACTGCCAACTAGCAGGTTCTAATTAGAAAGAAATTTGTCATCCTCTTTAAGTTGAGGAGTACTTGACAAAGGTCGAAGAAGTGCGTCCATGGCTCCTCAATCTTTCAAATCGCTACTAGACTTTTCCTTCTTTCTAGTTAACTACTTCCTTAAGGGATTAACTTTGCTCTTCTTTAAAGATTGCGAAATAAGAGCCATAGCAATACGTCAGATGGCTTTTCCTTTTTGAGCAGCCTTGGAAGACTAACCTTTATTTTGAACTCCTAATATTGGTCTAGTTGGGCTTTGGTCATTGCATTATTCATAGCCTCTTCGAGTTATTCTTCGATAAGTTAAGGAAAATTTTGGAGAGCCATTTTTATAGGGTTTACAAACAAAGATACAAAAAATAATAATAATAAAATTGTAAGAATAAAACCAGATGCTGTAGTAAAAAGTTTAATGAAGTACTTGTTATTAGAGAAATATGACTAATCTTAGAGCTGACACTAGGGGAATGTTGAAAGTTTGAATTTGATGAATTATAGAGATCAAAAATGAAAAAATTTACTTGGTTGAAAACTTGTTTAAAGGCTTGAATTAAAATATAGGCTTATTTAGGAATTTAAGCAAGAGCTTGAACGAGTTTTTGGTATGATTATGATTTGATTTTGGCAAAGGTAAATGTAATAGGATACAGATCGTGAGTCTTCAATACCCAAAGTGGAGGATGATACTTTAACTGATCTAGAAGATTTATTGAAAGGAAATGTCATATACCAAACCCTAATTCATCTAATTATAGCTATTATGGTCTTGATAATATGGGATTTGAAGCTACTTTCACCCTAATGTTTTGAAAAAATTTTGTAAAAGGATTCAGGTGGACTATTTTTTCATGAACTCTTTTGGTAGGCTCTTTCGAAGTATGAGTTCGAGGTAAATTTTAAGCCATGCCCAAAAGTATTTTTTTAGATCAGCCTTTGTTATTTGAAGGCAAGCCTTTAAAGAAAAGTTTAAGTCTAATGTTGCTAAAATAATAAAATTTATTTTCTAAGTCTTTATCATCCCTATTGACTTTTAATTCAAAAAAATTGGCAAAAAATAGGATAGAAAGATTTATGTAATTCAGGATAAAAAGTTTAGAAACAAAAGCAATCGTGCATCCCCCAGCATTTAAAAGCAACTGAGAAGGTGAGATGTTAAATTGGAGACAAACATTCTGGAAAAAAAAAAAAGGATGAATAGGTAGATCTTGGTCATCTTTCAAACAATTCAAGAAGAACATAACCCCGTCCATGGTCTGTTAGAAGGATGACAGTTCTAGTTGGACGTATTTTGGAATAGGAAAGTTATTTTTAAACCACTTGAAATCACCAAAGGTGTGAGGAGAAAGCCTTAAATCCATGGCCATTGAAAAAAAAAAAAGAGAATAAAGGTAAAAGAATTTATTGGAAAGGAAGATGAAGAAGGATTAAAGCTTTAGTTGCTAAAAGCTACAGAGGGGAAGAAAGGATGACTTCCTAAAGAAGAGTGAAGAAAGAGAGAAGATGTATCGTGTGATTAGAGAAATGATTTTGAAGATCTAGATGATAGGTTAATATTGAGCTGTAAATTGGACATATATGTTAGAAGAACAATCGTTATGATTGTGTAATGGATTACTAAGCTGGTAAGAAAAATTTTGACATTGATAGATCTCGATCTTGATAAGCCTTCATTAAGAAAAATCTTGATCTAGGCCAAAACTTGATCACACATAAAACCTAGACCATAAGAATATCCTAAATAATGGAAAAGTAAGATATATAAATGCTTCCAACATTATAAGAAGGTCTGATCTAGATTGATTTATTTGCAATCACAGAAGGGCATTAGCTAGCAAAGACTTGATCATTGGAATCCTTGATCTAGTAATTCTCGATCTAAAGAGGAAGTGTAGAAAATCTTGATCTTAAGATTTTCCTAATGAATCATTAAAGAAGAATAATAAACCTAATGATAGTGAATGACGATCTTTAGACTTTCGAGCCAAAGTTTTCACTTAAGAGAGGGACTTTGCCTTAAAGATGGACTTTACCTTGGAGATTAAAGGTCTATGCTACACCAGAAGTAATTGAAAGAGCCCAGAAGATTGTTGATACTTCAAAAGAGGTGCACAAAATACACCAAGTGAAAGGCGCACTCGTGCATTATTCATCCAAGAGGAATGTTTGATGGATGTAGTCCCTTTTTGGGGCTATATATATATAAAGATTTTGGCATGCTTTCTCCAAACAAAATCACCAACTAAATAGATCCGAGATTAAAGGAGAAAGGACATTCACATTCTTAATGATCGTAGGCTTAACATTGTGTAACTTTCTCTTAAGTGAGCTTGTTCTTAAGCGCTTAAGATTTTTTTTTTTTTTAATTTCATTTATGCTGTTAGTGAAAGAGTAGTAGGAATTAAAATCCTTTGGATTTAGAAAGATAAGTAAAGGTTATCTTAATTCAATTTTTGTATTGAAATTCCTTGGTTGAATTAAGATTGAAATTGACCAGTAAATCAAATATTCAAATTCTTACTGTCTTAATTATTTCTTGATTCCTTTTCCATTTTTGCTTAATATTCTTGTTATTGGGTATTCATCTATTCGTATATTATAATCACTACATGATTTTTGTCACAAGAAAATATAGAATGATATGATTGACGCAATTGCTCTTTCACGGAATTCTAAATAAAATTATTTGTTTTGAAAATTGTGATATTATGATAATTATGTCAATTTTCACAAAAATTAAAATACCATGATTACTTCTCAATTTTTTTCTTTCCAAATATATTTAAAAAATGAGTTTAAGAATAATGTAATTAGATTGGTAGTTCAGTCATATTGTTCTAAATAAAATTATTTATTTTGAAAAAATAAAGTGGATTCTAATCCTATCCAACTTTCTTTGATTATACTAATAGATCTCTTTGAATCCAGAAGATGAAAGTGATAGCTCATTTTCTTGATCCTAAATAAAATTTTTACATATTTTTGAGAGATGAAGACATGATGGTAGTCATATTTGAAATTTTCTTCATTCATCAATTTATTGATAATGCATATCCTTTATGATTGTTAAATGTTGATATATCTTGAGAATGGAAATCAATATATAGCAAAGTTCTTCAAATCACTTAAAGAAAATATTTTTTTGTTTAATTAATAACAATTTTAGGGAGTCGTAAGGTATTAATCATTCCTCACACGTAATCAACTCTTAAACTTGCCATGAAAATGGATCATGCTTTAAAACTTTTTTGTTTCTTTTGATTTTTTAAAAAGATTTTTTATAAAAAGAAATTTGAAAATAGCAAAAGTAATTGTGGTGGCTAATCACATTATAAAAAAAAAAAAAAAAAATTGTTGGTAACTCATGTTTCTTTGATTTTTATCAAATAAGCTTGCAAAAATGAGTTTTAAATTTATAAATCTAATAAAGAAAATTTTTCACTTCGAAGTCAGGTTTTAGACTCCATTATGACACTGAAATATGTTAATATTGTCTTAGTTAATGGCAACAATACTACCTTGATCTCTTCACTAATTTGCCTTCAAGAATCTTCGTTCCTTACACTATTTCTTGGCAATCAAGCTCCTCTTCCAAACAGTGGTCTCTTTCTCACCCAATTCAAGTGCATCCACAATCTTCTCAGCAATAGCTAACTTGACCTTACCAAACCATACCTTATCCTTGCATCTACTAGTACACCTCTCTCTCTATCTTCCGGATCTCCTTTTCCACACCACTATTATTTACCATCGCTTCATTGGTGCTCTTGAATACCTCACTTTATGATCACCAGACCCGATATAGCTTATAGTGTCAGCAAGCTGACCTAATCTCTTCACTCACCCACGACCCACCATTAATAAGCATGCAAACTTATGCCTTAGTATTTTCAAAAAACAACAGATCATGGCCTTTGCTTCTAACCCACTTCTAAAGTTTGGTTGAATTTCTTCTTTGATGCCAATTGGGTTTATTGTTTTAACGATTGGTGATCCATTAGCACCTATTGTGTTTACCTGGGCAACAATCTAATTTCTTTGAGCTTCAAGAAGCAATATGTCGTTCCTTGATCTAGTACATAGTTGAAATATGAGCTCTAGCACATGCACTAGTTAAGATCACCTGGATCAAATCTTTACCCGAAGAAATTCGTCTTTTTCCATGAGCATCATGTCCTTACTCTAGTGTGATAAACAGAGCATTTGTTCTTACTGCAAATCCAATCTTCCACTTCCATACCAAACGCATCGAGGGCAACATTCAATTGATTTGTGATTAAGTCCTTAATGAAGACCTCAAAATCAACTACATTCCTTGATTGAAATAGAGGATCCCATTTTCACGAGGACTTTCATCGTAGTTATGTTTCATTACTTGCAAACCAAACTTCAGGTGAAATTTTCTCTATTTTATTTGAATGAGAATTTTAAGAAAACAACCTAATTGAGAAAAGTCCAATATTTAGCAAACAACTCAAGTCACCAGTTTTAATAGCATGAAAGAGGCTCAACAATTTTTAAATAACAAAAAACCTAAGTAAAGGAGAAGCCCAATCTCATTGTAATCAGTAATATAAAATATTAGTTTACATGTAACACATATGTCTTAGTACAAAATCTACACTGATATAATTCTGACCTACATATAAATACAATGATTAAGGCATTAAAAATTTATAGTGTTATATAGGCATACATAATACACCCAACTAATTGGGTATAGGCCCAATATGCAGAATAAGGACGCAAACCCGACCATCAAAAAATACTGACCACCTTGAACCAGAAACCAGATCCGTCTAGGCCGAATTCAACTGTTGCTGACTAGGGGAGGGGCTTTGAGTGAAACCACCATTCATGTCAAAAGAGAGGATGGAGACTCCATTCCACGCCTCAAGGGCCTATGCATGCAAGAGCTAATAAATAGCGAGGGATGTCTAAAGAAAAGGACCCATACTGTAAAGATGGATTCTGATTAATAGAGAGAAAGAATGACGAAGGCCATTCTTTCACAAATATAACTTATTTGTTTTTGTTTTCAATAAAACAATTTTGGTACTTCCCTGTAATTTTCTTACGAAAGTTTGTTTTTCCTGTTTTACGTCCGTCGCCCTTTACAATTTATGCAAGCCTTGTTTCACTTGGTGTTTGAATCTGCAATCAGAGTATGGCCTCCAGTCGAGCAATTTATATTAGAATTTGCTCTGACTCAACCCAACGTATTGAAGCCCATGAAATCAAATCTTATGGGCTGTAACATATTTTCCAATTCCAGTGGATTTGATATTTCAGTCTAAAGTATCCTATTCTGACTTCAATTTCATGTCATCAATTGTATAAAACAGAGATAAAAACATTAAAAAAAGAATTTCTTTTTTTAAAAAAGGAAATAGACAACACCATATGAATCTGAAACCTTATTATATACGACTTTGTATTGATAATCGACAAAAGCCAAAATTACCTGAATATCAGGTCCACCCTTTGACAACTTGGAAAGGACAAATTTTTGCAGTTGCAATAATTATCCGGTTCGTGCCTTTCTCATTTTTTATTTATAGATAAAAAAAAAATAGAAAGGAAAACAGCCTCGGAGTTCTTGTCTTTACATTTATTGAAGCAAAGACTTTTATCAGTAAAAGGTGTTGAAACTTCTTGCAAGGAGTTGCATGATAAGGCTGCAAGCGTCAACCATCAACTCGCCTTCTCATAGCAAACTCCCTTTTCTCTTTTGACCTTTTCATTTCACACTTAGTCCCAGATAATATTTATTTTAAAAAATGCAATTTCTTAAAAAGATTAAGAAATGAAAAACATGTAAAAGGAGAGGCAGAATATATAATACTTATAGGGTCTCATTATTTTTAATATAATTAAGGTCAGTCCACAGTTGAGTATGTAATAAATTTCTGTTTCTAATGAACCCTAACCCTAATCCTAACTCTTGAGATTAGAAGAGCTCGAGGCAGTAGCAATGTGGTCTAAGTGAGAGAAGAGCAAAGCATTAAATAGCGCACCTTCTCTGCTTTTGTCAGCTTTTAAAACCATACCAACTACTTCTTCTCATCTGCCTACTGCTTATCCTTTCTCCATCATCTCCACTATTACAATTTCAATTTCTCGTATTTCATCTCTCTCGGCTTACTTTCTCTTGCATACTCATTTTTATTAATACATCCTTCACTTTTTTAAAAAATAACTTAAATTTAAATGGGATTGGTGCAATTATTTTTTTAATTTTATCATATTTAATTTTGATTGTACACATTTGGTTGCAATAGATTTTCTTATATATGAATCCAAATTTAATCTGTGGATAACATGATCAAATTAGTTATTAAGTATTAACGGCTGGTTAGGGTCAAGTTTTTAAATTCAATTCAGCTTCATTTATAAAATTAATATAATGGGTAACTTGTAAAAAACTAAATTAGGTTGAAATAAGTTGATATTAGATTAAATTAGATCAAATAATCTTCAGAAATTGAAGTTTTAATTTTCTTCTTTTTGGGTTTCTTAGGAAAGCACATAAAAGGATTTATGTGGAAATATATACAACATAAAGATAAAGTAGTTCATTATTGATTACTACATAAAAAAATAAATTAAATTCTAAAAATTACCATAAAGGTTTAGGCATGATCTTATTATCTTTTCTTCTCCGTCATGAATGTTCTTGCCTGCCGCATTGAATTAATTTATGTAATGAAAAATTAGTCAATGAATTAGAAGTTGGGAGGGATTGGATGAGATATTATCTGAAATCAATTTTGACATCTTATTTGGGTGATTATGAACGCTGGCAGTGAGCATGCATGTGACATTTATGAGTTAAGATCATGATGGAACGCGTTTATTTAGTCATTGTCCTAATTAACCTAAATGGGTTAATTATTTAACTCAACTATTTGCCACCATTAAACATAGATCAAAAATTAAATGAAAGAGAGCAAATAGAAATCATTCTATAAAGACGTGAGAAGAAATTTGGTAAGCTAGCTACATGAATATGAAAGTAATGGGTATATATTTTTTCGGTAAGTGATTTCTTCTTATTGTTAAATTCTACATCATAATTATTCTAGAAATTCTTACTCATGATTTAAGCAGAAGAGGTCAAAAACAAAACAAAACTAAGAGAGAGAGAGAGAGGGAGAGAGAGAGAGAGAGAGAGAGAGGATAATGACTCCGTGCCAAAAGTCCCTCGAATTAATGGGAGCAACGCCTGTTTTGTATCCTCCCGTTTGACATTGTCAAAAAGCATTCATGACAACCAAGTCAGCCAAAAGAAAAAGGCAGATCCAACCAACACCCAAATGCAATATTTATTTGAGTTAAAATCTCAAGAAGACGCCATCTCCAAAATCTCAAGAGAAAAAGATTTCAAGTTTATCACCGAAGAGATAGTCACATCATATAACAACTGTCACTCACAAGACAATCCCACAAGCCCACAACACATCCTACCAACTTGCTTAAGCTCTGCACTAAATGATTCATCTAACTCTCTAAACTCCTCTTCATCTTCACGTTCCGTAGTTACTCCTTTTAGTCACCACTACTTTCACTTCTTTTCCTGCCAAAATGACAACTCCGGCTTCATTTTCCGGCAACCAAGACAGCGATGACCCAACAAAGAAGAAAGAAGCAAAGAAGCAACACAAAGTTTCTCTGCTGAAGTTGTTCGCATTTGCTGACTTTTACGACTATGTTCTCATGGCGATCGGATCCATTGGTGCCTGTGTTCATGGCGCCTCTGTGCCTGTATTCTTCATTTTCTTCGGAAAATTGATAAACATCATCGGCATGGCTTATCTCTTTCCTCAAGCAGCTTCTCACAGAGTTGCTAAGGTATACACATAAGTTCCATCACACGTATTACACTCCCAACACTATTTTCTCCCATTTTCTTTTTCGTTTTCTTTTGCCCGGCCCAATCGACAATGATAATTTTACAATGTCTTCCTCAAGATGGTTTCCTCTGGTTGATCTAAATATAACCAACTTCAAATCAAATTATATTTGTCATGACTGATTCTTATTCTTGTTGCAGTACTCCTTGGATTTTGTGTATCTCAGTGTGGCCATATTATTCTCCTCATGGATAGGTACGTACCAAGTTTATTTTACTATTTCCTCAATATATCCCTGTTCATTAAATGATATTGAAATAAGGGATATGGAACTACAAATTGATGTATATGAACACGTATAGAGGTGGCTTGCTGGATGCACACCGGGGAGCGGCAAGCGGCGAAGATGAGGATGGCATATCTGAGGTCAATGTTGAATCAAGATATAAGTTTATTTGATACTGAAGCCACCACTGGAGAGGTTATAGCTGCAATTACCAGTGACATCATTGTTGTGCAAGATGCCCTCTCTGAGAAGGTTTGTCTTTGGGTTCATAAAATTTGAACAAAAATTAAGAATTAATTCTGAGTTATGTAATACAAAAATCATTTCACTTAATGTTTAATAAATACTTATTTAACAACTAGTTATTAAGGCCCTTAATTTCTTTATTTTCTTTTGGATCATAAAATTGGAAGAAATAAGGAGGAAAGTTCCTGATAGATTATTAATTAGCAACAATGCTTGCTCAACTTTACTCTTTGTTTTTGGTTTTTTTTTTTAAATAATTCTTCTAGCAGAGTAGCTAAAATATCTCCAACATCGTTTTTGTGATTGATTTTGATTGATGGGTACGACATACCATAGCGGCAGTCTTAATTACTAACTAATTTTCAAATCAAGGTCATGATCTCAATCATATTTATATTGATCTTTCTTTTCAACTACTAAGTCTAGTTTTCTATATAATGTTCTGTGTATGGGTTAATTAAGACAATTGAACGGGGAATGAAAGACAATTAACTAAAAAATTAACTACTATCATATTTTATAGTGAAAACAAAATAAAATGTTTTGATGATGGAAAAAAAGAAAAGAAGAAGGCAAATCGGTGAACCTTGTCTGACTTTCCCAAAGAAATGTGGTCGACGGACACATGGTTTATGTCTCTGGGCAGCAGAAATAAATGCATGGCCTGGTGGCATTTATAAGATGGTTGGTGTTTGGTGTCTTCACTTTAGGGGTTTAGTAGGTGTTGCGCTCTTCCCAGGCCTTGGTAAAAAGTGAATACCAAAGTAATCAACAAATTTAATGTATTCCTTCTTTTTCACTTATATTTATTTGAATTAACTTAAATTTATTCAGTAAATCAGCCAATTACACATGAATGCATTGAAAAAAAAGTATTCAATGATTTTTTCTTTTTGGTGGTTCATTTGTTGTTTTTGTCTGCGAGTACTCTTTTTGCTAATGGCCCAGATTGATAAATTGCTTTTGCTGCTAAGACACAATAAGTTTCTAATTTTCTGATTTTGCCAGTAAACTAGATTGATAAATTGCTCTTAGTGCCAAGATACTATAAGTTCTAAAGGTTTAATTTTCTGACCAACCATGTTTGGCATCATAAACCTATGACTTGGGTTTGGTGGAGATCACTAGTTAGCTGGTAGAACTCGAAGGAACCTTGGTACCCTGTACGCTTTATTTGGTTGCAGCACCTGATTTGCCTCATTATGTCCTATGCACCAAGGGGATATTAATCCCCCTTGAATTATGTGCTTTCGTGTTGTACAAACCAAACTACTTGCATGTTAAAATGGCATGTGAAACGAGCTTCGCAAGACAACTTTTGCAACTCTGATGGAGTTGAGTGATGCAGGTAGGGAATTTCATGCACTATATAAGTCGCTTTTTAGGAGGTTTTATAATCGGATTTGCTAGGGTATGGCAAATCAGTCTCGTCACGCTGTCCATAGTGCCCTTGATAGCTATCGCGGGAGGACTCTATGCCTATGTTGCCACAGGCCTTATTGCTAGAGTGCGAAAATCATATGTCAAAGCTGGGGAAATCGCTGAAGAGGTCAGTTTCTTTTACTGACTAAATGATTTATAATAAGCTGTCATCTATAAATAAATGACTGGGACACTTAAAGGTTTGCTTGATTTAGTATGCCAATTTACTCTCTGCTAACTTTTTGAATTGAACATAATGGATTTGATCCATGGCATAACTTTCAGGTGATTGGAAATGTGAGAACTGTTCAAGCTTTCGCAGGAGAAGAAAGAGCAGTGAGATCGTATACCGAAGCTCTTACCAATACATATAAATATGGGAGACGAGCTGGCTTAACCAAGGGTTTGGGATTAGGCTCCATGCATTGTGTACTTTTTCTCTCATGGGCATTGCTTGTTTGGTTCACTAGCATAGTTGTTCACAAACATATTGCCAATGGAGGAGATTCTTTCACTACCATGCTCAATGTCGTTATCTCTGGCCTGTAAGTCTTCTCTTCCTTAGGTTCACGTTAAGCACGGCAGTTAGCTGCTTTTTAAGAAGATAGAATAGTGACATGTACTCCTGCTCAATTGTTTTGCAGCTCACTAGGACAGGCAGCTCCAGACATCTCTGCATTCATTCGGGCAAAGGCAGCTGCCTATCCCATTTTTGAGATGATAGAAAGAAACACACAAAGCAAAACCAGTGCCAAAGCTGGCAAGAAACTCAGCAAATTGGAGGGCCACATTGAATTCAAGAACGTATGCTTCAGTTACCCATCTCGTCCTGATGTGCTCATTTTCAATCAGTTCTTTCTGGATATACCGTCTGGAAAAGTTGTAGCGCTTGTGGGAGGAAGTGGGTCTGGAAAGAGCACTGTCATATCCTTGATTGAAAGATTCTATGAGCCACTGTCTGGTCAGATTCTTTTGGATGGGAATAATATCAGTGAGCTTGACCTCAAATGGCTGAGACAGCAGATTGGCTTGGTTAATCAGGAACCTGCCCTTTTCGCCACAAGCATTAGGGAGAACATTCTATATGGTAAAGACGATGCTACTCATGAAGAGATTACACGTGCTGCAAAACTTTCAGAGGCTATCGCATTTATCAACAGCCTCCCTGATGGATTCGAAACCCAGGTACTTACTGAACTGTACATAAACATTTTTGTTCAAGTATTTACTACATTTGTTTCAATGCATTGTCAAGCATATACAACATGTCATGACTTGGTATTGCCTGTGAATGAAACTTGTTTTAACAGCAAGCAGTATTGAGCTACTCAGAATCAAATTAAATACTTTTAGCAGTTAGAAACAAATGAACTGAACTGCAAATGCAAAATTATGGTGGTGTACTCGCAGGTTGGTGAAAGAGGCATTCAACTATCAGGTGGACAGAAGCAAAGAATTGCAATATCACGTGCAATAGTGAAGAATCCATCAGTTCTTTTACTTGATGAAGCCACTAGTGCACTTGATGCAGAGTCTGAGAAAAGTGTGCAAGAGGCACTTGATCGTGCTATAGTGGGACGGACAACAGTTGTGGTAGCCCATCGGCTTTCTACTATCAGAAATGCAGATGTCGTAGCTGTTGTTCAAGCAGGTAAGATAGTTGAAACTGGGAGCCATGACGAGCTCATTTCAAACCCGAACAGTGCCTATTCTTCACTCGTTCAACTTCAGGAGGCAGCTTCTTTGCAACGTCAACCCTCACAAGGTCCTACTATGAGCAGGCCACTCAGGTACTTTTTTTACAAGTTAAGCATATTCCCATCTAGTCATTTAGTAGATATCAGAAACTTTTGCTACCACATACAATTTTTTAGCACCTGCATTTTTCTAAGAGAAAAAGAATTTCTCATTAAGGCTCCTTTCTTCTTCCAACCAAGAGACATCAGAAAGCAAACATGATTTTACTGCATCAAACATGTCATACTTTGTGAATACAATGTTGATGAGTCCACCAACCTTTATTGTTCTTCCTAATCTTTTGCTTGTTTTACAGTGCAAGGTACTCACGAGAATTATCCCACACAAAAACAAGCTTTGGTGCAAGTTTTCGATCTGAGAGAGACTCAACTAACCGTGCTGGTGCTGATGCAATAGAACCTGTAAAGCCAACAAACGTGTCACCTAAGAGACTCTATTCAATGGTTGGCCCTGATTGGACCTATGGCGTGTTTGGCACCATTTGTGCACTTATTGCTGGAGCCCAGATGCCTCTGTTTGCCCTCGGGGTCTCGCAGGCTCTTGTGGCCTATTACATGGACTGGGACACGACACGCCATGAGGTCAAGAAGATTGCAATCTTGTTTTGCTGTGCTGCAGTTATAACTGTGATAGTTCATGCCATTGAGCATCTCTGTTTTGGCATCATGGGAGAGCGGCTCACCCTTCGTGTGCGACAAAAGATGTTTTCTGGTAGAGACAAGACTTCAGTCCTTTCTTTTTAACTAGCCATATGGATTTCTGTGAACTTCCCCTATAGTAAAAATTTTCCAACTGAAGAAGTTTCCAACTGTTTTATGTTGTAATATTTTTCTTACCTTTTTTCCCATGTTTATTTCAGCTCTCTTGAGGAATGAAATTGGATGGTTTGATGATATGAACAACACAAGTTCTATGCTTGCATCACGTCTAGAGACTGATGCAACTCTGCTACGGACCATAGTGGTTGATCGTTCAACTATTCTTCTCCAGAACTTAGGTCTGGTTGTTGCTTCTTTCATCATAGCCTTCATCTTAAACTGGAGAGTCACACTTGTTGTATTGGCCACATATCCCTTGATCATTAGCGGTCACATAAGTGAGGTATCTATCAATCTCTTCCCACATTAAGTTCTTATGGAAATGAAACTATCTTGTTAGCATCCTAATCACTGTTCTCCCTTTTTTGAAAAAAAAAAATTCTTCACAATTATTTTTTTTTTTTGTTTTGGAAGAAACTCTTCATGCAAGGCTATGGAGGCAACTTGAGCAAAGCCTATCTAAAAGCTAACATGCTGGCTGGTGAGGCTGTGAGTAACATTCGTACTGTTGCTGCATTCTGCTCTGAAGAGAAGGTTCTTGACCTTTATGCTGGAGAGCTTGTGGAACCTTCCAAGCGTTCATTTAGCCGTGGTCAGATTGCAGGCTTATTCTATGGCATCTCCCAGTTCTTCATCTTCTCATCCTATGGCCTTGCTTTATGGTAATTAACTTCAGCTTAGTAGGCTCTTCCATGGCAGATATAAATAATAACCTGAGCCAAATGTCAGCCTGGCGTGGCAAAAGAAGCTAGTGTCCTTATCACATCAGCTCATAGGTTTAATTCAAGATGTCTAGCTAGCTTAACGAGATCTAGCTATTCTTGGCAAATTTGTGCAGGTATGGTTCAGTTTTGATGGGGAAGGAGCTTGCAAGCTTTAAATCAGTGATGAAGTCGTTCATGGTTTTGATTGTAACTGCATTAGCTATGGGTGAAACACTGGCACTGGCACCAGATCTTTTGAAAGGGAACCAAATGGTGGCATCAGTCTTCGAAGTTATGGACCGCACGACACAGGTGATAGGAGACATTGGAGAGGAGCTCAAAAATGTGGTTGGTACCATTGAATTCTTCGGTGTCCAGTTTAGCTACCCATCAAGGCCAGAGGTAGTGATTTTCAGGGACCTCAATCTGAAAGTAAGAGCAGGCAAGAGTATGGCATTGGTGGGGCAAAGTGGTTCTGGAAAAAGCTCCGTTCTTTCTCTTATCCTCCGATTCTATGATCCAACGGCCGGGAGAGTGATGATTGATGGTGAGTTTCCATGAACAGTGTCTAACTGGTTTAAGAAATTTTCCTGGACTGACAAGTATTATCTCTAATTCTGACAGGTGTAGACATTAAGCAACTCAAGCTCAAGTCTCTCCGGAAACATATTGGTCTAGTTCAGCAAGAACCAGCACTTTTCGCGACAACAATCTATGAAAACATCCTATATGGAAAAGAAGGAGCCTGTGAGTCAGAAGTGATCGAAGCGGCAAAGCTAGCCAATGCACATAGTTTCATTAGTGCCCTTCCTGAGGGTTACTTAACCAAAGTCGGTGAACGAGGGGCGCAATTATCCGGTGGCCAGAAGCAAAGAGTGGCGATTGCTCGAGCCATTCTGAAGAACCCTGCAATCTTGCTGCTAGATGAAGCAACCAGTGCTCTGGATGTGGAATCAGAACGCGTTGTGCAACAAGCCCTAGACCGATTGATGAGGAACCGGACAACAGTGATGGTGGCTCATAGGCTTTCCACCATAAAAAATGCAGATCAAATATCTGTTATACAAAGTGGAAAAATAATAGAGCAAGGAACTCATTCTAGTCTTATTGAGAACAGAGATGGAGCATATTTTAAGTTAATCAGCCTCCAGCAGCAGCAATACAGTCAACAATAGCTTCAGCAATTATAGAGATACTTCCCCTTTACAAAGATCATAGATGCTTTGTCCATTGTTATACTGCTTTCCCCTTTCTCTGAAGCAAATACGTTTCCAAAGAGTTGCAGAAATTCTTTCCTCATGGAAATAATATCTGTAAAGAATAGTAGTGACATTTTTTTCCACTCTTGCTGTTGTATGATCTCTGTCAATTGTAAGTTGATAAATCCAAGTTGAAAAATGTTTCTGAATTTTGGGGTGTTAATAACGAGAGGAATTCATTTGAGGGAATACAAAAATAATATACGAGGGAGATAGAAATGAAGGAGGTCCCAACAAAGGCACAATGTATACAAGTCAATGTAATATCAAAGGAATTCTTAGAAATAAAGAAGCAATTTTATTTTCTTAAATCTTTCAGCGCACGCTAATTAATTCTTTCCTAGAACAGCCTATAGGATTAGGGGTGAGCATAATTCCATTAAAAATAGAAAAAAATGATAAATCAAATTGATTTCAGTTTCTTAATTTTTTTATTTTAAATCGATTTATAAATTAGTTTTTTTTATTTTTTATCAGTTTTTTGATTAATTTTTTTAAATCAAAACTAATCATAAAATTGATTGTAATTTAATAATTTTATTAATATTATTAATAATAATTTATTTTTTAAACTATAAAATTTAAATTTAAATAAAATTTTGATTTATTTGATTATCGATTAAATTGATAAAAAAAATTTTATGATTTGATGGAATAATAGCTTTCACTAGTAGAGATCCTAAAAGCAAAAACCCATGTCCTCTTGAGATTCCAACAATTCAGCCAGTTTAATAAAACCATGACGAAGAGCTGACCTAGTCGGACACAAAAAGCACAAAGACACGAGCCAGCTTCGGCAAAAACAGAATTTGTTTCCTCAAAAGCCTCAACAAAAACGTCCACCACTTTGCAGGTAATGTCTGTAGCGTAAAAGTCCGTCCACATTTGGGGATTTGAGAGAGGTTGTCGGCTTCGGGTAAGGTTAATGATCCAAAACTAGCTAAAAACAATTGGGAAGGGAAATTCAGGGCTGAAGGGAGCCCGAAACGCAGAGGCCTGTAGAAGAGAGAGCAACCCCATTGTCTCTTAATAAATAAGGTGATTAATGCTGAAATGATATAGGCCAAGTTCATCCTTAAAATGTTGACACGTTGGAAGAAGATGATCCTAAGAATTTGATGGTGATAATTATAGGAAAGATAAAATGGGAAAATAACCATTTGAGCAGACTATGAAAAAATATATTAAAAAAATGTCCAAAAAGTGTTAAAACATTTGGCCAAATCTATAGTTTGGTGGGTGTGAGACTTGAATCAGTGGCAATAAATTAAGTTGAATCAACTTTCCCTGTGATAGTACTGCAGAATAATGCATACATAAATTAGTTCCAAGCATTATGAAGAATACCTATATTGTTTTTAAAATTATTCTTTCTGCTTAGAATACTACCATTTAGTCCTGCTAATTGGCACTGTATGATTCTTGTCTATTAGGGTAAATTTGTATTAAGTATAAATAGAAGAATGAAAATGGTAAACTGCTTAAACATTTTTCTTTTTATTTTGAATGAATATTATTTAAAATTTTAAAATATATATTTTAATTTTTATCCTGAATTAGAAATTGTAATTAATTAAACAAATTAACCCTAATCAACAGAAAATAATCAAATTAAACTCTCTTTATGAACTTTGTCAAATTTTCTTATTAACTTAAGGACACTTTCCTTTGTGTAAGTAAATACTTTCTTAAAAAAAAAATTTCCTGTTCAAAATTTCGCACGACATTCTTGAAATTAATTGATTTCACAAGATAAAAATTTGAAATTATTACTTTCATATCACTTTTCACAAGCTTGACTACATTAACTGTTATCGTTTTTAAAGCTGATTTAGGCTAATGGATGGCGAAGCTTCAACGTGTGACGTCTACAAATATCAAAATGGTTTCAAGGCTAGATTGGGAACTTCATGGATGAGTAGAAACCCTAGTGAAATGTTTTAGGGTTGTGAAAAAAAAAAATGATATAGTTTGATTTTGTTTTTCCATGCTAATGTTAGCTCAATTGATTATCAAAATACTCATATTGAATATCACTACTAATTAAATAGAAAAAACATACTCACTTTTCTTTCAAAATTAGTTTGTTGCATAATATAGAAATTATATCATACTTTTAAAATATCTTTTTAATTGCTATTATTTTTTTATATTTTTTATCTATAAAAACATTTGAAAGAAAATAAAAGACAGATCCTTGAACATTATTAATATTGTATTGATAGAATGAGTTTGTAATTTAACAGAAAAAAAAACATGCTTCTTTTCGATGTTTTAAGGAGAACATTTGTTAATTTTTTTATGTTAAAACTATGCTGCTTTTAATTTGCTGACATGGGCACATCTAATATGAATTAATTTTATTAGTTTAGAATTACCGTATCATACATGTAGGAATGGTCATTAATTATGCATATCGAATAATTGACAATTTTCAAAAATTAGCAGTTTTCAATTACGAAATTGATATTTAGGTTTTAGTTTGATAGTTTTTTAGTGATATTCTGATTGCTGGTTTTGTAAAGACAATTGTAATTCGTGGTTTTGTAATGTCAATTGTGCTTGATATTCATAAAGAAGAGAGATTTCTTCACTTAGTACATTTGACTTATACTAGTAATATGTAAATCATTTTGTTTATGCTAAATTTTAGGGTGTTAACAACGAGAGGAATTCATTTGAGGAAGTACAAAAATAATATAAGAGGGATGGAAATGAAGGAGGTCCTAACAAAGGCACAATGTATACAAGTCAGTCTAATATCAAAGGAATTCTTAGAAATAAAGATGCAATTTTATTTTCATAGATGTTTCAGCACACACCTAACCACAGGAACAATGGCTTCATCACTAATTCTTTCCTAAAACAGCCTGTAGAATAGCTTTCACAATTAGAGATCCTAAAAGCAAAGATCCATGTCTTCATGAGATTCCAACTTGCCAGTTTAATAAAACCATGAAGACCTCACCTAGTTGGACACAAAAAGCACGTGCATATACATCAACCAACTTCGACGAAGACAGAAAATTTGTTTCCTCAAAAGTCTCAACAAGAACTTCCACAACTTTGAAAGTGTTGTCTGTAGGGTAAGAGTCCATCCCTATTTGAGGATTTGAGAGAGATTGTTGGCTTCAGGTAAGGCTAGTGGTCCAAAACTCAGCTACAACAACTGGAGCATTGCTCTCGCCTTTCGGACTCACTTGGATGAAAGAATGATCCAGGTTCTCATCACTTCTTATTCTTTCACCTAGGCTGGGAGATCCCATTAAACAGCTACACTTTTAGCAAGCATCAAATCTTTGAATTCTTGAGACTTTTTTGGTAACTATTGAAGTTACAAACTGTATCAGCTGAAATAAATAGTAGACAGGAAAGATATTACCAAAATTCCAATAAGTTGAGCCGTGGACTACGTCGCTTTCTTTAAGATGTTTCATGCCTCTGCCTTCGGTGTGCAACAGTCTATAGCCCCATCGTCCCTAGGATAAAACAGCCCAGAAATTTCTATCTGGGATCTTCTATGCATAGTAAGAATCCGATAATACTACACCTCCTTTAGATTTGCTCAAAATCTGGATAGAACAAATAAATTAGGATTTTATTTTTTCTTTTTAGAAGGGAAAGATAAAACCCTAAAATTAAGAAAAGGTGAAACCTTAAAATTAAAAAAAGGTGAAACCCTAAATTAGGGAGGGTAAAATCCAAAAATTAAGAAAAAGTGAAACCCTAAATTAGGAAAAGATAAAACCCTAAATTAGACCAATGTAAAATTCCTAAATTAGGGAAGGGTAAAACCCTAAAATTAAGGAAAAGTAAAACCCTAAAATTAGAGAAAAGTTAAACCCTAAATTGGGAAAATATATAAGGAGATAGGAGAAGAGAGGAGAGGAGATAAGAAAGCTTAAGGCTATTTAAATGATTTAGAGATTAGGAGGAGGGCTATTTATAGTGGAAATGGGTGAGGATTCCATGAGAGAGTAGTGTTGCATGTATGCCATGTGTACACTAAGAGATAAGGGGTGATGAGTCAGCAGAAAGGGATAGAATCTGTTCGTTAGGAGCTGAGTAGAAGATTGTGTCTTCTGCTGAGGTGGAGGATGACTTAATCTTTTGCTAAATTTTTCAATTGGTATTTTTTTTAAATTCATCAACAATCCCCCACTTGAATTTAAAATTAAAAAAACCCTTTCCCCCCCTTTTTTTTTCTTTCATCGAGCATTATCAAGATTATAAGATTATGCTTAAGCAAAGGTTTCTCTCGACTTGGACCTTTGCATAGTGATGATGCTTTAGATTATACTAGAGTAACTCGTAGTTTTGAAGTCTATCTCCAACAGCATCCCACACACTATTTTTTTGAAGTGTAATTCGAAAAAAGCCCATGCCTTTTTGGCTATGCACGTATATCCCAGTATAATGAATGCTTCAGAGAATTTGCTCAAAATTTTCATAAAAAGTGATCAAACTTTCACATTCACAGAGGTAAGCCTATTAAGAATATTCTTGTAGCTGGATACTCAACTCTATATAGAGTATAGAGCTCATTAAGAATTTAATTCAACATTTTTCTTTCGCTTCAGGATTCCATACTTCTAGTAGAATGAGACTGAATAGTATGTTTCTTTTTCTATCACTTCATGACTTGTTATTACCCTTTGAACCTATTTCTTGGGATCTCCAATCCATAGGTTGGATTACCATCATGAGTAGCTTATTACTGTAAGGGCATTAGTCCTATTTCTTTTGAGGTTTTAAAAACCTCATCTCTAACTAGTCTTTTTGTCAAAGGATCAGCTAAGTTATCATCAGACCGTACATGATCCACTCTAATAGTTCTTGTAAGGAGGAACTCTCTAACAGTACTATATTTATGACGTATCTATCGTCTTTTACCGTTATAGTAATGGTTCTAAACTTTTGCAATAACCACGGTATTATCACAGTGGATCAGAATGGCTGGTATTGGTCTTTCCCATAACGGGATCTCAGCTAGCATACTTCTTAACCAGCCTGCTCACTAGTTGTAGCTAGTGCTATCAATTTCAGACTCCATTATGGATTGAGCCAAAATAATTTATTTCTTAGACTTCCATGAAACAGCTCCACCAGTAATACTAAAAATATAACCACTTGTTGCCTTGGAGTCTTCTGGAAGGGTATTCCAATCAGCATGGCTGTATCCTTCTAGAACAGTGAAAAACTTTTGATGATGTAATCTAAGGTTCATGCTTCTCTTGAGGCACCTCATGACCCATTCAATAGCATACCAATGCTCGATACCAGATCTGTTAGTAAACCTACAGAGTAACCCCACAGTATAAGCTATATCAGGCTTAATGCAATCAGTAGCATAATGTAAGGTACCTATAATGCTCGCATATTCAGTTTGTCCAACACTGTCTCTAGTGTTCTTAAGCAATTTAACACCAGGATCATATGGAGTACAAGCAGGTTTACAGTCAAAGTAATTATATTTCTTTAGAATCTTCTCAATATAGTATGATTGATCTTAAAAAAATCCATTTGTTAACCTAGTAATTTTTATTCCAAGAATTATATTCGCTTCTCTTAAGTCTTTCATGTCAAAGTTAGCATATAGTAAGGACTTTACTTTCTCTATGACATGAATGTTGGAGCAAAAGATGAGTAGATCATTCACATAAAGACATATAATAATGCAAAGATTATTTTCAGTCTTATAATAAATATTTTCATTCATTTTAAATCCATGTGAGATGACAAGATTATCAAATTTTTCTTGCCATTGTTTAGGCGCTTGTTTCAAACCATAGAGTGATTTGTTCAGTTTACAAACTTTATTTTCTTGGCCTGAAATGTAAATTTCTTCTTCTAATTTTTCATTTAGAAATGCAGTTTTTACATCCATTTGATGTATAACTAAGTCATGTATAACTACTAGTGCTATTAACACCTGTATGGAGGTTATTCTAGAAACTAGAGAAAAAGTATCAAAGAAATCCACATTCTTCCTTTGTCTATACCCTTTGGCTACGAGGCGAGCCTTGTATTTCTCAACTATACCATCGAGTTTTAATTTTTTCTTCAGTACCCATTTGCAACCTATAACTTTGCACCATAGAGGTAAGTCTATTAGATGCCAAGTTTTATTAGACTCAGGAGAGTCCATTTCATCATTTACTGCTTCTTCCTACAAGTTAGCATCTAAAAAAGACAAAGCTTCTTTGAGTGTATGGTAATCTTCCTCTAAAATGTATGCATAAAAATCAGCTTCATAGTCCTTAAGAGTTCTAATTTGTTTACTCCGCCTAAGCTCTTCTTCTTTAATTGGTTGATCAGTTCTATCATTTGGCTGACTACTAGAAATCGAGCCTCCACTATTCCTCAATTTAAAAGGAAATCTATATTCATAGAAGTTTACATCGTTAGATTCAATGACAACTTGCCTTTTTAAATCAAAAAATCTCGAAGCTTTGCTATTTATAGTATATCCTATGAAAACACGTTTGTATGCTCTACTAGCAAGCTTATATCTTTTGGGATCAGAAATTTGAACATAAGCTAGGCACCTCAGGCTCCTAAGTAGGACAAGTTAGGTATTTTGTTCTTCAAGATCTCATAGGGAGATACCTTACTTCTACTCTTAGGGATTCTATTAAGCACATAACATACAGTCAGCAAAATTTCTCCCCACCGATAAAAAGCTGCACCAGAATTTAATAAAGTGGCTACTATTAATTCAGCAAGAGTCCTGTTTTTTCTTTTAGCTTTGCCATTCATTTCAGGAGAATAGGGTACAGTTCTTTCATGTAGTATTCCTTTGATATTTTAAAATTCAATAAAGAGACCAAAATCATACTCAGTACCTCTATTACTTCGTAGTCTTTTTAACCTTCTATTGTATTAAGTTTCTATTTCAGTTAAGAATAGCTTAAACATGTCGGATGCTTTACTTTTATTTTTCATGAGATATACATAAGTGTAATCAGAACAATCATCTATGAATATTATAAAATATCTTTTTTCATTTCTTGTTAAATTACCATCAAATTCATAAATATCAGAATGAATTAATTCAAGTTGTTCAGTCTCTCTAAGCATTGACCTATGTGGGGTTTTTGTAATCTTAGCTTGGCTACAGTATTCACATTTCTCAAAATCATCTACAAACAGTTTAGGGATGAGTCCTAAGTTACTAATGTTCTGAATTAATCGCTTATTTACATGACCAGGCCTAGCATGCCAAGTATTAAAAGTGCACAACATGTAGGCAGAAGATGATACTTTATTCATGTCAATGTTCAATTTAAACATACCATCAGTGGCATAACCCTTCCCAATAAAGACATTATTCTTTGTTATTATGTAAAGATTAGCTCTTATGGTTTGGGTAAACCCAGCCTTATTGAGAAGATAGCTTGAGACTAGGTTCTTTCTCATCTCTTAAGTATGCAGAACATCCTCCATACGATGGTCTTTCTAGAGGTAAACTTTAATTCCACCTCACCAATACCAGCGACAATAGTGGAGTGGGAGTCTCTCAACCACATTTTCTTATCCTCAGATAAAGAATAGGACTTAAACATATCTCTGTCAAAACAAACGTGGCGAGAAGTGCTAGTGTCCACCCACCACCCCTTAGATCCTCCAGCAAGATTAACCTCGGAGATCATAGCAATCAATTGGTCTTCGGTTGGGTTCGCTTGTGGAGCAGAACGAGGCCTATTTCAGTGATTCCTAGCCATATGACTAGGCTTGTTACAACTATAACACATGAATATGTTGAAGTGGTTTGGATCTGTTTCGTGAGTCATGTTTTGATTCTTTCGGTTTTAGTTGGTGTTTCGATTCTGATTCTTCATTTTTTTTTTTGTTTCAGAATCACAGAGGACTTTTTATTTGCCAAATTGTTGAAGACAACGAGCTCTTCTTCTCTTTGGTCTTGCTCAATCTTAAGGTGAGTAATGAGCCCTTCCAGGGAAAGCTTTTTACTATTATGCATAAGGATATTCTTAAAATCTTTTCAACTAGGGGGCAACTTATATATCATAACTGCTGCTTGAAATTGCTCAAGTAAAGGCATACCTTCTGAGATGATCTCATGCACTATTTTTTATAGTTCATGTGACTGAGTCTCCACAGACTTGTCATCAATCATCATGAATCTCATATATCTACTTATTGCAAATTTCTTAGCTCCAGCCTCCTCAGTATCATACTTCTTCAGAAGTGTTTCCTAGATCTCTTTAGCAGATTTATTAGACTTATCATAGTCATAAAGATCATTAGATTCAGGATAAAATTTTTGCATAAAAAATCATTTTCTACCCATGATTCAAGACTTTTCTTATCAGTATATGTAGATTCATTATACAAAGCAGGCTTATCTGTACGAATTACATAAGCCTCCTTTTTTATGGTTAAGAAAAACAACATTTTCTGTCTCTATCTTTTAAAATGAGCCCCTTCAAAATGAAATGGTTTATTTAGATCGACGCTAGTAGATATTATTTCAGCAGTAAATATAACAACAGCCATGGCAATCGAATCGTCTTAAAATTGTTGAAGTTGCAAATTATATCAACTAAAATAAATAGTAAACAGAAAAGATATTACCAAAATTTCAGTAGGCTAAGTCGCGAACTAAGTCGCTTTCTTTAAGACGTTTCGCGACTCTGCCTTTGATGTGCAGTAGTGTATCGCTCCGTCATCCCCAGGATAAAACAGCTCAAAAATTTCTGTCTCGGATCTCCTATGCACAGTAGGAATCCAATAATACTACACCTCCTTTAGATTTGCTCAAAATCTAGATAGAACAAATAAATTAAAATTTTATTTTTTCTTTTTAGAAGGGAAAGATAAAATCCTAAAATTAAGAAAAGGTAAAACCCCAAATTAGGGAGTGTAAAACCCTAAAATTAGAGAAAAGTAAAACTCTAAATTAGAAAAAGGTAAAACCCTAAATTAGAAAAGAGAAAAAAATCCTAAAATTAAGAAAAAATAAAATCCTAAATTAGAAAAGAATTAAACCCTAAAATTAAAAAAGGTAAAACCTTAAATTAAGAAAATATATGAGGAGATAAGAGAAAAAAAGAAAAGATATAAAAAAGTTTTAAGGCTTTTTAAATAATTTAGAAGATTTGGAAGATGTCTATTTATAGTGAAAATGGATGAGGATTCTACGAGAGAGTAGTGTTGCATGTATGTCATGTGTACACTAAAAGATAACGGTGATGAGTTAGCAAAAAGGGATAGAATCAATTCGTAGCTGGCTGAGCAGAAGATTGGGTCTTTGTTGAAGTGGAGGAAAACTTAATCCTCTCCAGAATTTTTCAACTTTTTTTTTTCAAATTCATCAACAGTAACAATAGCTGCCTCGCTACAGCTTCCTTCTTCTTCAGATGCCACTATTTCAACTGTTCAATATTCAAGGCAACATTGATTTTCTCTTTCTTTAGCTCGGCTTGGGCTTAGGGCTAATTCTCTTTCGGCCTTCTCTGCCCTTTTTCGGGTCTACTCCAGCTTAGCTTGGAGCTGCTTCCTTTTGGCCGCAGCCAGTTAGGTGGCTTTATCCATTTCTTTCAAAATTTTACCAAGACCTCACTTGGCCTGGTAATCATCCAGCAGAAGATTGGTACGTTAAACCACTTGAAAAAATGAAGAAGAGCTCAGCTCAAATCAATAATGAAGGGAGAGACCTTAAAGAAAATAAGAATGCATTTACACTAGTTAGATCTTTGGTTAAGCTCACAAACAGGCTCTTTGAACCATCAACTTGCAGTCTTTGAAGGTCAGCTGGTAGTATAGACTTAAAGAACTCCAAGCAGTAATTGGACCCGTGGTTGAACTGAAAGTTACCAGTCAGAATTGAAAATTAAGCTGCTGGGAGATTATAGTGGTAGTGAAGCCATCGATATAGGCTCAACTGCCTTCATTTTCTTGCCACGCCCTTCTATTGAGCTCGGAGAGGCCAATCTCTTCACTGGGAGGTTCTTCTTCTTACTAGAGGAGAGCAAGACAGCCCAACTCCTATATTTCCCGCAGCAGAACTAGGAGGAGTAATTCTGGCCTTGCCAGCAATCTCAACAAGGTCTGTCTTGCTGAATCGAGTCATCGTAATCGGAGAATCTGCATGATAATCATGCATAAAAGAAGAGCTTAGAACAGTGCTATAGAAGACAAGAACAGCATGTTACAGGAAAATAGAAGAAACCACAAACACGAGGAATTAAAAGCTTGAGAGAGCTCTGCAGTGTTGAAAACTGGCTTGCTGGGTGTTATGGGGTCAGGTTGACTCTATGATGGCTAAGGGTTTAGGAGAAGGCACTGAATTCGGGTCCAAGAGTGAATCTGAAGACTCAGAAGAGCCTAATGAAGAATGTTCAGATTCAGACACAGATTCATCTTCAAGGTCAGATTCATCCTCAGAATCTGACGCCGTTCTCTCGGAGGAAACAAGAGTATTTCAGAAAGAATCCTATGAATTCTAAGGATGCTCTGTTTAGTAAATCTCTTATCTGTACTAATTTCTCTGCTGCATCTAAGAAGGGTTCGTTGTACACTCTTTATGACCTTAGGAAACAAGAGTATTTCAGAAAGAATCCTATGAATTCTAAGGATGCTCTGTTTAGTAAATCTCTTATCTGTACTAACTTCTCTGCTGCCTCTAAGAAGGGTTCGTTATATACTCTTTATGACCTTAGGAAGCTCTTGATCCTCACTAAAGTTCCCATTGCAAACACTCCAAGTGTTCGGGTCAGAATGTTTACCATCCCAAAAGGCCCAAAAATAGTTGAGCCTCTATCCTTTGTTGCTATTCGTGAGGCCCTTGCCTATTTTCCTAAAGAGAAGAGGTTTCTTTACACTGAAAGTACCAGATCTCCTTATCAGTATCTATTTTTGTAACACCAGTGTTTAACTTCAAAGAATTTGTCTAAAAGGTAGGGCCTAGATATGGCGCCACTGCGTCTAAACACTTTGCAGTGAAGGCAACAAGGCGCCTCAATGCATTGGGAACTAGCTGAGGTGGGTATAGCCTAAAACATTCTAATATCTGACAATAAAAAAAGGTGTAGCTGGTGCCTCAATCTTGCTTTGAGTGAATCTTCAAATACCATGACAAAGCCCGGACGAAGGGTCCAAGACCTATCAATGTTGTTAGGGAGGTCTAAACTAACTGATTCCAAGATGGAATAAGTCTCTCTAAGCCTAGGGAGGTCATCTGCTTTAAGAGCAGTTGCTTAGATGGTGGCCGTAATCTACAAGCGTAGCGAAAGAAAAGAAGAAAAGAAGAAGCTGACCGAAAGCAGGAATTGAATCTGACACAGAAGAATACTCACGAAGAAAAAGGCTTGGCTTAGAGAGAAGCAATGATGAAAGTGGAAGTAAAGTGAAGAAGAAACGGTTTATATTGGGCTCTGGATGCGGATATGAACCCATTATTATAAAAAAGCCGTCACAAAATAGTCATTTTTGAGCTGTCCTAAGTAAAGAATCCGATATCGATTCTGATACGATAACTCCACTGAGCTGACCCTATAACCAATTTCAAGAAAAGATCAATTTGAGGTCTGAAAAGATCAGATTTTAAGCCAAATAAGTGAACAGTCTTGATCTTGAAGACTAGTAGAGTGTAAATTTGAACTTAGATGATCCCAACAAACATGATGATTTGAGCTTACCCCAAGAGGCACAAAATCTCAGCTGAGCCTTGTTTTATTTGGCTGAACTCCTTCCAGCTCAAATTTGTGCATAGTTTAGCATATCCTGTTATCTTGCAGCTGCCCACCATTTGCACCCGCCATTTACTTTACAAGTGATACCAAATTTTTAGTTCTAATTAGTGAAGAAAAAGAAGAGAAAGTAGTGAGCTTGAAATTTTGAGAATTTTGAGTGCTTTTCACGAGGTTTTTTAAGAGAAAAGAAAGTTTTGTTTTTGTACTTTTGTTTATTCAGAGAGAAAAAGTGAAAATTTTGAATTTTTTTTTTTTGGGAAAGAAGCACCATTCGATGAAAACTAAGGTATACCCATCAAAATTCGAAAGGTAAATAGTTTATCTATGAAATTCTAGATGAGATTATGATATTCTGGTTACAATTGTTGAAAAACTGATTTTCCTCATGCTTCTTTTTAGCATAATAGTGGTATTTATCTTTTGTTTTCAACATTTTTGTCAGATGATTGATTTTTTATCATTTCTGAAATTTGTTTGAGGTTAAATTTAGGTTTCTGCTTGAGTATAAAGTAAAAGTAAAACATTAAATAATGTTAGGAGTAGAATCTAGTAGCCTTCTGAGCTTTCTAGCATGTATGAAACCTAGAAGATAAAAATGGACATTGTCAATATTTTGATATATAATATAGACATAATGTCAATAGTGTTATGTTAGAGTTCATTTTTGAACCAATTGGGATATGAGGAGATTGGTCTTGATCTTTAGAGTAATTAATGAAGTTGGGGTTGGATGTCATATTTTCAATACTTTTCTAGGGTCATGAGGCTCAGATTTGAGCTCTTTAGAGTCTTAATATTATATTGTGAGTATTTTTACAAACAGATGAACATAGAAATGTATGGGAGGAGCTGAACTCATGGAGAAATGAATTCATTAAAGTAAAATAAAAACCTACAATACATTAGGGTTTAGATTCATGATAAGATGGATAAAACTAACTAATTTGAAAAGTTGTATAGGTTTAATGGAACAAGTGGGATAAGTTGACTTGAAATCAACCCAGATGAAGGGTTAGCCTAGTTAAAGGATCAACTTAAGGGTTAGTTCAAAAATCGGCTCAACCCAATGTAAGTAAAAAATTATGTGAATAATTTTTTAATCTATTGAATGTGTGATTTAATGAGTGACATTATCTTACTTCTTGTAATTCTTGGAAGAAAGTTTTTTGTTTTCAAAAAATTATATATATACCTTAAAAGCCCCTATTTTGGGAAGCAGGAAATGGAACAAGTGTGAAGTTCTTATTTTCTCATAAAATGGGCTTCTAATGGTGATTAAAATAGAACAATTGTGAAGTCTTAACACCCTTCCAAAAATATCCTCATTCTTCTATGTAGCATTGGTGAATATATATATATATAATTAGGCGTTCCTAAGGTCCTAATCTTTCTTTGGGCATAATTGACTCCTAAACTCGGTATTCTTTCAAAAATAAGGAAAAAACCAACAAGTCTTTCTTTTAAATAGTGACCAACCATACTTAGACAATTTGGTGGTGACTAGTTTTTTCACACGCTGAAGGGTTTTACCATAACTGAAACTCTTATTGTGATAGTTGACAACTCTACTAGAATCTAATCTAGAATCTATGGTTTCATCTTAAGAGGGCTAGACTAAGAAAGAGTTGCTTTATTTTCCTAAAATATTTCCTTAGGGTTTCTAATATTGTTGAATGCTTATGATGGCTGTTAATCACTTTAATATCTGTTTAAATAAAGAACTTCAGACACTTTACTATGCATAACATTGTGGCCTCTAAAAGGATGAGCTCTACCCTTCAGAGAAATGCGTGTAGCCTTGCTTTTGGATTATTCTTGCTTTAGTGGTAATAATAGTGTTTCAAGATGCCTCATTAGTATGATGATGAGCAATCTAAGACCCTTTAGAAGATTAGTCCCACCTTACATAGCCTAATATGTAGATAACCTAGTTAGAGCCATGGTTAGGACTAGAACCCCTTGAACCCTATAGGACACGAACAAAGTCCTATTATTGTTTATTTGATTGATGCATCATACTATGTCAGTTAAAAATTCATATTTCCCTATCTTTTATCCTTAGTTATTTTTAAAGGACATGGAGATTACATTAACCATGGTTAGAATATAAGAGGTGTAATATTGGTCTGTAGGTCTATAAAAACTTGAAAAGGCTAAACAAGAATTAGAATCCAAAAAGGATGTATCCTTTGAAGTCAAGCTAGTTATATAAGGACAATAAACTAGCCGAATTAAATCGACTATTGGAAATGATGGATCAACAATATTAGAAGATCTCTAATCAAGATTCTGAATACTTTAGAAGGTTTTGAGGGATAACTATAGAAATGTTTATGATCAGAGCAATAATCTATCTTTAGGACCCACAAAACTAATGGTTCAGCTTAAAAAACTTTGATCTATCACCAACATTGGAAGAATATACAACACTGATAGGAATAACTCCTCTTAAATCTTTCAAACTACATATGAGGTGGAAGAAACTTGTGCCAACAATTAAAGAATCAAAGCTAAAAGAGCTATCAAACATAAAGGAGGGATTAGTTATATGACTCAAGAATTTCTACTAAGATTCATTAAGGAACATAAAGTCAGGTAGAATAAGGATGACACTGGCTATCTATAGGTTAATGATCTTCCTAAAGGCACACAGGCAAGTAAAGATAGCTGTTATGGATTCATAGTAGCCTATCTCCACTAAGTTAACCCAACCCCAATGATCTTAGCAGAAACTTTAAGGTCACTTGGACATTGCAGAAGGAATGACAAAGGATGCCTACTAGGAGGAGTATACTTCCTTTATACATGTCTAAAAAGCCACCTTAGAGAAACTAGAAGAAATTTTAAAGATTCTTATCACCATGTTGAAGATATTTACCACGAGAATAAGTCAAAGCCAAGGATAATTTATGAATGGGTAGGATTGTTATTTACCTCAATAAATGATCAAATTCATTGGATAACACCTTAATTATCCTATAACTCTATCTTATTTAGGGAGGGAATTTCTAAGGCACTCTCTTGCTCAGGATATGGGGATGCATAAATTACACACCATTAATTAGTTATCATGAGGCAATTAGGAGCCAAATAGTTTGCACCTGTGTTACAAGAGATAATAGAGGGAAGGCTTGACTATATTGACCTTTGAGCTTCTAAAAAGATAAAAGGAATTTACTAAGCATGAAAAAAAAATTTCTCTATATTTTGAAGTAGATGGGTAGCTGTTAACACTTCAGAGTATGCAGCATGGAGAAGTAGCCAAGTTCAGAATATAGTCCTTTTATCATGGCTACCATTCATTAAGGCTCTTATGATAGTTAACCCTTGCAAACTAAAGTAATGAGATTTCAAAGAGAGAAAAAAGCATGGGACGTAGAGCAAACTAAGTGGTAGCAGAAGAGAAAAGCTTTATGATATGAGGTGTAAACTCAAGAAGAGATAGCTAGGAAAGTTAGAAAAGATAACTAGATTATAGAATCAAAACTAGAAGTTCTAAGAAAATTCTACAAGGAACAAATAGAACATTTCATAAATGTGAAGAAGAATCTTTGCAATGAATTAAAAAGAAAAGCTGATACTATATGAGGAATAGAATATGAGAATAAAAACCTATAAAAGATCATCCTCAATGCAGCAGAACATAGAGAAAGAATAGAAAAAATCTAATTTTACAAATAGTAAAAAAAAGAAGAATAGACTTATAAGTTAAATCACCTAATACAACTATTTGATAAAGATTACCTTAAAGTAGAACTAGAATAAACCACGATTAGTGTCAAAGTATGGGAAAGTCAAGCTAAAAAAATCTATACGAGATGGTGCCAAGATCAAGAGAAATATTCAAGAGCTAAGAAAGACTATGAAGATTTGAAGGCCCAAGTGAACTAAACAATACAAATGGCTGAGGAAATATATGTCGAGATCTAGGCATACTTAGCAGCATTGGCACAACCTCATCATGAAGGAGCTAGACCTTTTTACTCTCAAAGATCTCTATAGACTAGATCGAAGGCCTAGTGGGACACACTATAGTATATAATTTGATATCCTTCACAAATGATAAGATCCCATTAGACGATAGAGGTTTGACTGAGGCATTATATGTATAAGCGGAATACACGGGCATTACGATCTCAAGAGTGCTTATAGATAATGGATCCTTTCTAAATGTCATAGTAAAGTGCACATTAGACAGGTTTCTAAAAAAGAATTGCCAATTTAACGGTGAATATTTTTGATGGATCCAATAGTATGATTTAAGGTGTAATAGACCTATCTTTGAAAATTAGACCCATGCTATATTGATAGAAATTCAAGTAATGAATATCTTTCCATCGTGTAATGCATTACTAAGGAGAGACTAAATCTGCAAATGTTATTTGATCAAGTCTGGCATCGATCACAACAAAGAAGTCAAAAGGAACATGGATGAGCCCATAGATTCATGGTGCATTATAGGCCAAATGGACGATAGACCCGACTTTTTTGTAGGCATCACAGTAGAATAAGAATAATCAGATTGTTAGTGAAGCTGTTGTGCATCGAAGAGGTTCTATTTCCATTTCTAAGCATAAAAGACAAATGGTAAGTTTTTAATTCGATTAAGTATTTTCATGTGTTTATTAATATTTACTTATAGTTTTAATTTTTATTTATCATTTAATATTTGTTAGGCTAGTCAGCTTGAAAGGGATCCCACTATGTCAGAGCTTTTTGGAAAGTTGAACCACAATGAGGGACCGGGAAATGGGAAAAGTTTCATAGATTTATGTGAGTACATAGGACAAAATATATTTGTCACAATAATAACATGTATCGCATAAAACTAACATAAAGAAAAGCATGTGTTGAATGGTGTAAAAGAATAATTCATATGCCTAGATTTAAAGTTTTGGTTATTTGGATACTCTAGTTTATAAATAGTTAGATCAGTGAAATAAGATTGATAAATGAAAGGAAAAAGTTTATATCATTTGAAGTAAAGGTTATTGAAAATTTATTTTCTTACTTTGATGTAATGATGTGATACGATTATTATGTTTAATCATGGGTTGGGTGTCTTGAGGCATGTACGTAAAGATAACTATGGTGAGTTAGTTCCACATAGCTTCCTTCTCATTTAAATTTTGTAGTTTAACTGGTGAGTATTGGGATGAAGTTGTACAAATAGATTTGTATTTTGGCTAATTAATTCACTGTTTCAATGATGTGGTTTGTTGATATATAAATAGTTATCTATCTTGATTAAGTAAGTTTTGTTTTATTATTGCCAATTATGTGCAAGCTGGTTATGAAAAATTAAGAGAGGACGCCCTTGCCTCATGATCACTTATTGATAATTCCATTCACTTTTTTCTAGGCTATAGGTGGAAAGAATAAGAACGGTAGGGCATATGGGTTTGGTTCTGAGATTGCCTTTTATATATCATCTGACTTCTCAATCCTCACATTCCATTTAGTGTTACAATGTAGTGTATGATGTCCCGCTTTCAAGACATGCAACAACAACTAGACAAAGAATGTATAGAGATGGAAGAATGTCTTTAAAGAGAATGTGTTGTGAGAAAAAAAGAAGATATAAGAATGATTTCAAAGAGAATGTGATATGATGGAGAACCAAAAAAGAGACTTGAGAGAAGAGATGCTTAGACAGATGAGGATAAGGGACTGCAGAGAAAATGAACTTAGGAAAGAAATACTCTCGACAAAAAACATTCTTAATAAACTTGATAGACAATTAAGTGTGCAACAAAGTCTTTCAGGTACATAAGGTGCTTCTTCCAGCATGATTAGTGATGCTGATGAAGTTGACGATGGCAATGATGATGGAGATGCATATGATAATGGTGCTATAAATGATGATGATCGATGCCTGATGCTTAGATTAGGTCACTTTAATAATAGTTTACATATTTAGTGTAAGTACATTGTAAGCTTTCATGTTAAATATGATGGATGAATATTTAATAAGATTTTTATATGATTTTATTTTTGAAATATAATAATTAAAAATATATATTTGTAATAAAATTTTATATTTTAATTAAAATTTTAATTTACACTTAAATAATTTTAATTAATATTTTTAATCTCATTTTAAAATTATAACAAAACATATTATTAAAGTAAAACATTTTTCATAATTTTTTATTTTATATAAAATATATTATAAATTAATTTATTTAAATGAGTATAAATAAATATTATAATATATTCTAACCGAAAGAAAATTGTAGGAAAAATTACATACAGGTTTCTTATGGAATTTCTTGTAAGAACATGTAAAATATATTATGGAATTTTTTCATAAGAATATATAAAAATTATTAATAAATATATTTTTGGTAAGAATACAAAAAAATTCTTAAGGAAAATTTTTATAAGAATATGAAAAACTTCTTACAAAATTATTTCGTAAGAATTTTCTTGCTGAATATTGTCACGGAATTAAGTTTTTAAAAAATTAACTTTATAAAACTTTTTACGAAAATATATTTGCAAGAATTCTTGTAATCTCATTAAGAATTTTCAATGGAAATATTTTTCGTTAGAATATTAATTAGATATATTTTTTAAATTGTTAATATATATATTTCGTTTGAAGATAATGAATTTTACAGATTTTTCAATGGTTATTTATACTGTTGGAAATTTTATACAATAGTTTTTATACAAACATAATAATATATATTACTAAATATTCTAACGAAAATTTCATTGGAATATCATCAGAATATTCTAACAAAAAATTGAAACCATTGAAAAATTATTTTTCTCATAATGATATTTTTTACGACAATTGTTTTGTGAGAAATTTGGTTAGAATCTTGGATTCTAATAGAATTTCAAAATATTTCAACATTTTTTTTTATCATTAGAACATATTTAATTTGTTGTAGTGGTCTTTAGGAGTGCAAATAAAGGGACCTCAGTTCTTGGCCATTTCTCTAGAAAAAGATATGAAGGAAAAGATCAAAGAACTCACCTAAGGGATGAAGAATAATGTAGATGGAAGCTCAGAGCTCTGGTTTGTTGAAGAAGAAGCTGAAGGATTCTGGTTACAAGGAAAGCAAAGTGAAAGGCTGGGGACATTTTTCGAATTGTGTTTAAATGAAACAACCAATTGGGTCAAAAAACTAAGAGACAAACACACTAAATGTGTGACCCTTCTGCATCCCTAGCTAAGGCTAATCATAAGCTAGTGCCTAGGCAATAAACGTGTCACAGAAAACCTTTCAAAATTAACTTGATGGAATGCTGACAAGGTATTGAAGTCGAGGTATGCCCGACCTCCATCCGCCTTGATAACTCATCGAAATGACTTAGGCTCTCCTTCATTGTACATTGGATGACTCGATCAAGCATCAGCTTAGATAAAATCCCAATCATTCATTGGGTCTCCCATGGTAACCAAATCTCGACCTCAAAGATTCCTAAATACGCTATGTTATGAATAGTGGAGCATAAGACGTTTGTTCTTGGGAGAATTTTGCAACTTTTTAGAACTCTTTCAGAAGCTTTCAAATCCAAGAAAAAGGGACATGATACAAGAACCAAGTACTTGCGCATCTTAAATTCATGGTGTGCGCCTGCCATTTCTACCAAAGCCACACCTATAAGTACTGCTTCAATCGAAAGAGAGATAATGATCATCGATTAAAAAGAGAGAATCCCGAATAGTTCACTAGATAGTAACTAGAGAGAAAGAGAGTTTTGAAAATTTTAGAATAGAATTTCTTTCTTCTCTCAGGAAGAAGTGTTTTCATTTTTGTGGCAAGCTAGACACCTATTCGAGAGTATAAGGCTTTTGTTTTTAGTCAAAGTTACAGAAGGATCGTTACACTATGTTAACAGGTAAACTCAGTAACCTTGCAGTTGTTTACTCTAAACATAATTAAATACAGAAAAATGAAATGCCAATATTGCTTTCTTGCCTTTCTTGATATTCTTTTGAGTTCTTGATATGTGCTTACTGCAATGGGCACTTTTCTTTACCGTTTCTATATTACATGAGCATTCTTTCTACATAAAATGAATTTAAGAATGAAGTGTGTGTAAAGGAAAACCTCCCAAGGAGTTCTAAACAAAACTATTTTATATTAAGGGGGTGGGAGCTATGTTAGGGCCTCTTCGTGATCCTCACCTAAAATATGTCATTTTGAGTGCTTCTTGACAATTTTAAGAGATAATCTTCGAAACTAGCTTTTCATCATTCATGCATTCTTTAAATTTTCTCTTTGTAATAACATACTATTTTGTATGCAAATCAATCTCAAATCTTTGTTTCACCACTCGATTGAATATTTTTTATTTTAATTAGTTCAAGCGTAATGAGGATGGTAATCCTTTCTCATACATGATTGATTAGCTTGCAGACTTAGTTTTCTTAGTAAAGTTTGACCAGTGCCAAAACTTTTATTTTACCTCTGTTTGATTTTTTTTAAAAGAAAAAGTAAAAGAATGAAAAGATTAGTGGCGACTCCGATTCTTTTTCTTGATTTTCATTAACAAATTAACTAAATTGAATTTCAACAATTCACCGTTTCTTTTGAAAGATACCAATTCTCCTACATTTTCTTACAACGGGGAAGTGGAGTGTCCTTCTTTGACTTCAATTGGCTTTTAGGGGCCTTATTGTGACAAGGTTAGCAACTCCACTGAGGATTCAACTTTGGTTTCATAGAGTTGATCCAAATCAAAGCTGAAAAATCCTTTCTTTCAATTGGGTGTAAATTCAAAAATTCTGAACTTGATTCCCTATGTTTATCTTTGTTCTTTATATATATATATATATATATATATATATATATGTTTTTAAAATATAAAACCAACACACACATCACACTCATGCATTGCATCAACTCTACACTCAGATTGGGTCCTTAAGATTATTTCCCATTAAGAGGGGTTTAAGAGCTACTGTTTGGAGGGTATGTAGTCTCCTCACACGATGCAACTCGCCTTACTCAGGTCGAACCCTATATATGTTTTCATCACTTGGGGAAAAGGGGGTTTCTTCTCAAGTACGCTCATATAGATGATTACCGGGTAGGGGTACCCTTCTTGCTAAATCGACATTAAGGGATGATCTTGAAGCCATTAAAGAGCTTGAAAACTTGGTAAGACCCCATTTTATGTCAAACCACCCACCAATCCCCCTCTCATTTTAATCTTTAAGAAGGTCAAATCTAGAAAACCTTAAGCTATAGGAACACCTCTTATAAGACACGAACTCTGGTTGGAAAGACCAAACTTGATTTTGATCTTATTGATTTATCCTATTATCTTATCCCTATACATCATCTTGCATGACATCGACATTAGGAAACATCACGATAATAGGCTTTAGGCATAATAGAAACTTTTGAGGTTTATTCTTATTATAGTCAGAATTCCTTATCATGAAGACATCCTAACCTAAAAACTGTAACCCCAATGTGGTTCTCATGACCTTTTCCCAAGTCCAAAAATGGTTTGAGGAAGAGTAGAGAGTAGTCGTTGATACTTTACCATAAGATTGTTAAACAAACTTAAAGGAAATGGTTTCTCTAAGTCTTAAAGGGGATGATTATTAATTCTTCGTCAATTTAAGGATGAGTCTAGTACTAGTGATAAGGCCAAGTTTCAAGAACAATTCGACACTATCATAGTTTTCTTGTGCTTCGAGTAGAAAAACCCTTAACTAAGGTGATCGTTAATTTTTAAGACCCTTATTATCACATTTTCCATTTTATTAATTTGGATATAGCACCAACTTTGGAGGAATGTGAGGCACGCCTAGGGGTTAGCAATGCACGATCTTTTGGGATTTATGTTAAAATTAAGAAACTCAAATAAGTTATTATAATAAGAATCAAAACATTAGGCATACAAACAGATGCTCTGACGGCATTAGAGAAACGAGGGAGACATTTTTAAGCATCCCTCTTCGATTTTTAGAACAACTAATCATCAGCATAAAGGTGACGCGGGAAACTTATCAAGATTGGTGTTCGCATTCTATGGTTTTTTCATATGCTTGGATGCCCAAAGACATGTAAGCACCTATGCCATCTCCTTTATACATTTCTTTGCAAGAGAAGGAAATCATACTCATACAATTCTAGTTGAAATCATAAATTTTCAGGACCATGTCAGAAGGGCATACAAAGGGAGTATTATTAACTCATCAATTCTTAATGTATGGCTTAAAACATATCTCGATTTCTCAATGGGTATATCGAGGGACCCTCTTCATCCACTTTTGGATTTTGCAAAGATCCAAACAATGAAAAACATAACTACGCATGAATGATTTATTATTCTCTTTCACCTTAAAGAAGAATGATGTTAGATTGGTGACCCAATGGCTGAAGTTTACTTCATTCCTATGAAAAAGCAAATCCTTTCAATTGTTTTGCTTGGTTTCCATCACTGGGTAAGATGTAGGCCTTTAATGGTACTAAGGTAGGTTAGGATTACGCAATTTATCCCAACCACACATCGCGTTCAAAAAGGAGGAGTGGGTTAAATAGTTCCAATCAATGCTCATAGGCAAGTCACGAGTGGCAATCCCTTTGTAAGACAACTTAGAATAAATGGGCAAAAAGAACCACATCAGGATATAGTGAGTGGAAGAAGAGCTTGGTTTGTAACATGCTACTCCCGATGTGACTTTATCACTATCAGTCTGCCTTAATCCTAGTGCATATTCCAAAAAAAACCTAGAGAGATAAGGACCAATAACTAGTCAAAGAGCTGAAATCTTAAAACTTGGTTTGGCAACAAAATAGAGAATTGTTACAATACGAAGTTTCAATTTAAGAACAGGCAACAAGCACCCTAATAATAGAAAATGATCAATCCAAGGAATGTACGAAAGTGTTGGAATACTGTATGGCACAGTATGACTTTAAGGATAGACAAATTCAAGCTTTGATAGTACAATTGAGGAAAATAGAACATTTGATTGCAAATCAACATTCATTGTGAGGAATTAGCTTGAAAAGAGATTATAAGAATTTGACCCAAGAGTTACAACAAGTAAACTGAAAAAATGACTAGCTAAAGAAAGAATCATGATGGATTAACATCTAGTGGAGGATTTCTTTAAAGAAAGTGAGAAAAAAAAACAAAAAAGAACATCAAAATTAAATCAATCATCTATTAGCCAAAATTAATCAAGAAAGAAATTATAGGCTAAGTCAAATGGTTGATTTTCAAAAGATAAAAGATAGTCGAAATCTCACTTTGAAAGAAGGGTAATTCTTGAATAAGAAAGCTAAGGAAATCTGCATACAATGGTGTCAAGACAAGGCACACTTTGCTTAAGACTCAAAGCATGCCTTAGTATTTAATCAAACACACTAAACAGACCATGGAGGAAGCCTTTAGCTTCAAGCATGAACTTGATCATTTTGAAGAAGTCATTTTAAAGATAAGACTTGAAATTCACAGGATATATCAATCTTTATCAAAAGGTTATAGGACATTTTCTAAAAAGTTTTTGATGTATTCAACTATGGACCTAATGTTAAGTACTGTTAGCAGATCACTAAATAGTCAAATTATTGTGCAAAACTCGATGTCCATTTTTGCGTGCATATCCACATTATTAACATATCATGCATATATTTGCTTTAATAAAAAATTAAAACATATTAACAGAATAGGTAAGGCAAAAGGTCACCTAGTCGTTCGAACTTACAATACTCAATTTCAAGCTCAACTTTTTGAAATGGAGGGTCAGTTGGCCCATATTGAATGGTTTATGCAACTTAAGTAAAAATGCACGAGAAAATGATGAAGAATCATCATGAACTCTAGCTCTCCATGCAAGATTAATTTTCACAGATGATGAACTCCATCGAAGCACTACGAAAAGGAAAGGCTTATGTGGAGCTTAAACAAGAGAAGGTCTAGAACCCCCCAAGCTTCTCAAAAGACCTTCTGGCCCATTGGTTATCAAAACTTCTTTGAATACAAAATAGTGTAACATCTCAAAAGCGACGGACAAAGCTCTTAAAGTCATCCAAATCCCTTACATAGATGATCTTGTTGAATTAAAGTGTTAAGGATAGGTAACCCTTAAAACTAAGAGCTACAGGCCAAAATCAAAGGATTGTAGAATAAGTCAAGTATTTGAAACAAGAGAAAAAGGTCATAAGGATAGACATCATTGACTTAAGCTTGGTGATTGGTTTGGTCATCCTTTTAAAGTTTGAGGCCTTGGAGTCTAACAAATACGATAGGACTTATTGCCCTCATACTTTTTAAAAATATTTTTACAAAAGATGCATGGACAGGAGGGGGACTAGAAGCTCCACATCCATTATTTTCAAGATAGCCTTAAATATGAGGCACTAGAGTGATATACGAACCTCAAGCAAGCTAAGATATACAAATGAAGAGATCTAACCATTATGTTCCTCCTTCACTATTAATATATGGGGAGGGATTGGGTCCCAATTGGGTGACCTCTTAACACGTAAGCAAGAAAAATAATAAAACCTCCAAAGAGTAACAATTCAATAGAGAGACATAACAACTCATGTGCAATCTCCTCTAATAAACATCGATTCTTCCAAACCTTCCTTGAAACATTAAAGCCCTCACTCTACAACCATTTAGTCATAATAGCAAGGGAGAAGTTTGTGTGCATTAATGCAAACTGGAGAATTTATTGAGAATTCCCATAGGTTGGGCAAATTAAAAGATTTTATGGCAAAGAGAGCTCACGCTTTCAAGAAGAAAGAGGAGGTCAACTTTATCAGCCATCTCATGGTCAAGAGGCCACAAACAACATTCCTCACTCATTACTATTCTATTCAAACTCTAGATACAGTTAAAGAGGTTTATCCTTTAATGCCTCCGTCACTGAGGCAGATGAAAACCCTTTTTAGGAACCTATCTCTAAATAGACAAAGGACTCTTCTTCGCCCAATTTCGATTTCTTACCACAAGCTATACCCTCAGCTCCTAGAGCATAAGCTAATGGTGGTGATATTGATGTGACTCTTAACTCAACCATTTACCAAGTGGTATAACCATGTGGTAACTTGCCCATACCACTTGAGGGCATAAGAAGTCACACTATTGACGATTGCCTTGCCTTAAAAAATTGGGTGCAAAGGTTGATAGATAAGGATATCTTATCTTTTGAAATCAAAAAGACCTCTAATATGGCCACTAATCCACTATTGGCTCACTAAGTAAATATGATCAGGTGGGAGGCAAAAAGTAAGCTAGACACCTTTATGATCAATCATTGCCGGTTTATGGTGAAGGTAAAAGCTCTAGCTTTGACAAGGCAAAACTGATGAAGGAAAGAAGGCAGCATCTGTTCACAAACTTAAGATGGTTATCAAGGTCAAACCACCTTACCAATCGACCACGCAATACCTCGGACACACCTTTTAGTGACCATGGACAAGGTGTTGGAAACCACTCCTAGCTGATACATATCACCATGATTACAAAATGTAATGGACCCCTCATGAGGAGTCAGCTTTAAAATAACCAAATGGAAAAGAGACCACTTTGGATAATGCAAAAAAAGATAAAGCTCCTATTTACCCATCTTGAAAGAAGATGTAATGGACTTTTTAAAATTCATTAAACATAGTAGGTATACAATCCTAGATCAGTTGTAAAAGACCCCAACCAAGATATCAATGCTAGCATTTATTCTCAGCTCAAAGGCACATAGGCAAACTTTCGTATGCATTCTGAAGAATGTCTTTGTACCATCAAAGATATCAATTGAGAGTATAAAAGATATTTGCAACCATATCACCACTCACAACTGCATCACCTTTTCCAACAATGAACCCCTTTTAAAAGGTAAAGGTTCCATGGAAGCCCTTTACATAACCGTTTCTTTCAAAGGGCATACCATTTTATAAGTAGTCATCAATGATGGATCCTCTATAAATGTTTTTCCCACGTCTACTTCATAGCAAATCAACGTCGACCCAACCACTATTTGGTGTACCACTTCCATGCTTGTACAAGCCTTGACAATAATAAAACCAAAATCTAAGGAATAATTGATCTATCCTTGAAGATAAAGCTCTTTATTTATGAAGTTGAATTTCAAATCATGGATATCTTGGCTTCTTTCAACCTTATCCTTGAAAGACCATGGATTCCCATGGCAAGTGTCATGCCTTCCATTCTCTAGTAGAAGCTCAAAATGATGGTGAACGATCATTTGGTCACCATCCATTATGGAAGACATTGGTTTTGTCATCAAGGATTCCCTCATTTAGAGGCTTTTGATAAAGAGAAAAGCACTTTTTAGATGTTGAACTTCATCAACATCGTAGAGTTTGTAAAGGAAAGGCCATTCAAATTCTCTTTGAATTTATAGATCCAAATTAATCAGACCTTAGGTAGAGGTTGTTAGGCTGGTAAAAGACTGTGCAAAAATATCCAAGGTATTGTGGCGATACTGAAACTACCTAAGAATTCAAAAGGCTGAGGAGTTGGTTATCAACCAACTACAATGGATCAAAAAAGATGACAAAGAATAAAAGAAACTAAGGATGCTCGGGGGTACTTAGGCTATCAACTACAAAAGAACACTTAGTCAAAATTTTCGCTTTGCTAGGTGGCTTTATGGTGAACCTATTCTTGCCTTGATGACTCATTAGGTTGTTCACAATAAATAGATAAAAAATAGATCTAATATGGTATTACCCAAAATCCTCCCTGTTTTAGACTAGAGTAATCAATGGGGGTCTGATCCACTTGTAGTCCTAATGTGATAAAAAAAGGCATAATAAAAAGTTTGCACTTTTCATTCCTTATTTCTTTCATCTTATTCCTTATTCTTTAATCATTCATGAAACTCATTCTCTCCATAAATGAAAATTTCCTCCCCATGTTTAGGAAGCCTAGTTATAAAAATTTTAACGTCAAAAAATGGACATAAGCGAGGAAGACCTTTTCACAGATGACCTTATAATTGAGGAGGAAATCGAACTGCCACCTGAATTGTTTAGACATTTAAAAAGCAAGAAAAATGAAATTTTGTCCCAAGAAAAAGAAATTCAAATCATAAACTTAGGACAAATGAGGATAAAAAAGAATTAAAAATCGACACCACCCTACCAGCACAACTGAAAAAAATCTGATTAACTTATTCCAAGAGTTTCATGACGTATTTGCTTGGCCCTACTAATATATGCCTAGCCTAAATAAAACTATAATAGAGCATAAAATGCCATTTGAGCTAGAATGTTCTTCAATCCAGCAAAAATTAAGGAGAATGAAGCTTGGGGTACTCCTAAAGATCAAAGAAGAGGTGCATAAACTTTTAGAAGTAGAATTCAATATGGTCTCCAAATACCTAGAGTAGGTAGCAAATATAGTTTTGGTACCTAAAAAGGATAGCTGTATTTGAATTTATGTAGATTATGGGGATCTAAATAGAGAAAGTCTAAAAAAAAAAATTGCTTCTACATATATATATATATGTGATTAATAATATAACAAAATATTCCATATTTTCTTTCATGGATGGCTATTTAGGTTATAACCAAGTACTCATGGCACTGAAAGACATGGAAAAGACTACTTTCATGACCATGTAGGGCATCCTTTGCTATTGAGTTATGCCTTTTAGTTTAAAGAATGTCGTGATAACATACTAAAGAGCCATGGTGACTCTATTCCATGACTTAATGCATAAGATGGTGGAAGTCTATGTAGATGATATGATTTCTACGTCTAAAAAAGATGAAGATCACATAGACAACCTTAGAAAGTTATTTGAAAGACTCTGATAATACGAGCTCTGGCTTAACCCAAATAAATGTACATTTAGTGTCAAGTTTGGAAGACTTTTGGGTTTTAGTCAATAAGAGAGGGATTGAGGTTGATTTCGATAAGGTTCAAGTTATACAAGAATTACCTCCACCAAGGACCATAAAGGAAGTGAGAGGTTTCTTAGGATGCCTCAACTATATATCAAAATTCATATCTGAGTCAACATAGAGTGTTAAGTAGCTTTTGACATAATAAAACAGTATTTCATATTTGTTAGTATAGATGCCCCTAATTCCTAGCAAACCATTGATATTATATTTGTGTATGTATTACAGATCATTGGGCTATGTTCTAGCGTAAGTTAATGAGACCCAAAAAAAAAAGAACAAGCTATGTACTATCTTGGCAAAAAAGTTAATTAATTATGAGTGTAGATATTCGTTGATTGAGAAAATATTTTTTATTTTCACATGGGCTGCATATAAGCTTAAGAAGTATCTACTCAATCATACAGTGTGGGTCGTAGCAAAATTGGACCCCATAAAATATTTAATGGAGAAACCATCCCTTTAAGGTAGGCTTACAAGGTGGCAAGTCTTCTTCTTGAATATGACATCAAGTATGTTTAACAGAAAGGCTATTAAAAAGAATACCTTAGCCAAATTTTTAGTTGAAAGAGCTATAGATGACCACCTCCCTATTAAATTTTGGTTCCTTGGCAAAGGCTTATTAAGTCAAGTCAACTTGGTCGCTAACAAGACACCTAGGAGGATCATGAACTTTAACAAAGCTTTAAATGCATTGAGGCATGGCATAGGGGCACTATTAAAATTCTCAAAAGGATATTATTGTCCCATCAATACAAAACTTGACTTCTTTTTAATCAATAATGTGGCAGAATATGAGGCATGTGTAAGGGACCTAAGAGCTGCAATAGATAAAAACATTAAATGACTCACCGTCTAAGGAGACTCCACCTTAGTTATTTACTAATTAAAAGCATAATGGTTAGTGAGAAACCCTAAGCTTCAACAATATTATGAGTTGGTATAATAATTACTAACCAACTTCCAAGATAAATATTTTTAGTATCTTCAAGAAAACAAAATCAAATGGCATATGCCTTAGCTACTCTAGTAGTAATGTTCCAAATAAAAGACCTAGACAATGTCACACCTATCAAAATGGGCATTTATCAAGCTTTTGCATATTGTGCCCCACTTAAAAAAGAAGAAAAAGATGAAAAGCTATGACATTATGACATTCAATTTTTTTTCAAGGAATGACGTTACCTAGAAAAAGGAACAGAAAATAATAAAAAACTAAAAAAATTTAGCGACAAATTACTTAGATGATGGGGAAATTATGTACAAATGAAACTTTGATCAAACACTATTGAGATGTCTATATTTTAAAAAAGCTTAAGAGATTTTAAAAGAAGTTCATGAGTGGATCTATGGAACGCACACGAGTGGCTTTGTATTGGATAGATAAATAATTCAAGCGAGTTACTATTAGCTTACCATTGAAAAAGACTATATACAATATGTTTGAAAATGCCATAAATGCCAAATATATGCAGACAAAATTCATGTCTAGCTTTCAAATTTACATATGATGACCATTCCTTAGTCGTTTTCCATATAGGGTTTTAATATGATTAGCTCGATTACCTCAAAAGATTTAAATGGCCACAGATTCATCTTGGTGTTTATTGACCATTTCACCAAAAAGGTTGAACCATGATCCTTTTCCTAGGTCACCAAGTTAATGGTGATAAATTTCCTTAAAAAGGATATAATTTATCGATATGATCCTACAAAAATGATTGTTTTAGACAATGCCAAGATTTTAAATAGTAAAGCAATGGAAGAAACATGCAAATAATTTAAGATTCGATACCATGATTTTGGCACCTGTTGACCACCGATGAATGGGGTAGTTGAGGCAGCAAATTAAAACATTAAATGTATCATAGGAAAAATCACAACTACATACCAGGATTGGCATGAGATTCTTCCGTTGTCATTGTTGACATACCAATGTCAGTCCAAACATCTATTGAGGCAATGCCTTATGTTTTAGTTGATGGTACAGAGGTTGTTTTGCTTGTGAAACTCAAAATATCATCCTTTAGGATATTAAAAGACATAAAGTTGGAAGAAGTTGAGTGGATTTGAATTAGATATGAGCAATTAAGTTTAATTGATGAAAAACATCTAAAGGTCCTTTGTCATGGGCAGATGTACTATAAATGAATGTAAAGAGCCTACAATAAGAAGGTACATTCCCAAATTTTCAAAGATGGTGACTTCGTTTTGAAAACAATCCCAAATAATATCACTGATTCTATGAGCAGATGGGCATTGAACTGAAAAGGCCTATATGTTGTGAAAAGAGTGTTCTTTGTCTATGCACACATATTGATAAAGATGGAAGGGCAAGAGCTGTACAATCCCTTCAATTCTGATGTGGTAAAAAAGTATTATGCTTGAAGACTTAAATGAGGGAAATGGGCATCTGATATGTTCTCATTCTTTAAAAATTGTCCATCTAGCTTAAATCTGTGTAATTAGGTAGATTGGACATCACCAAAAATACTTAGCCTTCCATAACTTTTTTGATATATAAATCCTTATACACATGGATAAAAGTCATTTGGATGATATTCTTCTTTACATTTTACCTTCTTTTTTTACCATTAAATTGCATCATCTACTCTTTTATGCACATTGAAGGTCCATCTGATTATCTTTTAAAAAATGCGGTTGCGATGGGAAGAATCGCTTGAATAAAAAATAAAACTGATCTAAAATCAAGGAAAAAGGATACCCCCGAAGGAAATACTAAGCGATGTACAAAAGTGAAAGGAGTACAATCTAATAAGTCTTGGTTGAGAAAAGTATCCTTGCTTCTACCACTTGAACTGATCATTTCTCTTTAAGCAAGTGAATTTTATTTGCCCCAATGATGAAAAGATAGTTTGGTTAGAGGTCAGCAATCAGTGGCTAGATGACCAAGTAACCCACTAAGGAAAAAGAAAAACACTCAGATTCTTTATTTGTAACATTCGTGCATGCATCCATCAGTATCATGGGAAAAACACACTCTGGATAAAATCAAATCCCCAAGGAGTCAAAAACAAAAGAATAGAAGAAAAAAATAACAGAATAAATCCAATTTGAATTTTACCTTAGATTTGCTTGGTTTCATACCTTACATCGGGCACCATATCTTATGTATGACTTGTTTCCTATCCCATACCAAAAACTCAACCTAAATGGGACTTGTGTCATACCTACCATCATGGTTTTTCAAACATGTCTTATGTATGATTAGTTTCTTACCTTATACTAAGAACATGGCCTAGATAGGACTAGTTTCGTACCTCCCATTGTGGTTTTTCAAAACATGTTATGTATAACTAGTTTCCTAGCTCGTACCAAGAAATCAGCCAAAATGAGATTGGTTTTCTACTTCCCATCGTGGTTTTTAAACATATTTTATGTATGATTGGTTTTTTACTTCCTGCCATGAACTTAGTTAGATTGGATTGATTTCCTACCTCCTATCGTAGTTTTAACTTTACCTTAGATGTGGCTAGTTTTCTACCCTATATCGATTACTCAAGCTAACCTCACCTTAGATGTGGTAGGATTTTTACCCCATATCGGGCACTAACATAGCCTTAGATGAAACTACTTCACACCTCATTTCACGCATCTTTATTAAAGCTTTGATGTGACTAGCTTAAGCTTCATAATGAGTATTATTTTGCATTCCAGATGTGATTTGCATAGATGTCATATTGAGTTTCAAATCTAGCTTAAGTACTAAGTTTAAAAAGTTTGACGAAGACAAACATCATGGGTCCTCGTCGGCACTATATTTATCGTGTTACGGAGGACATCTAGAGATGAATTTTGATACACTAACCATTGCATGGGTTTGATAAGAGACCATGTGGAAGTCATCAAGCAAACATCATAAGTCTTGGTTGATGACATATTCATCGTACCATGGAGGGCATCCTAAATTGAGTTGAGCTCGTACCCTAGTAAAATAATCATGTGATTTTGGCAAACATATGATATGGAAGTCGTGTTCATGGTGTTGAGATAAACATCTTGAATCATGATATCTAAATAAATACATATTAAAGTTTCACAGGGTCTCTTTCATCTAGAATTAATTTAGTGTACTTATCCATTCCAAGACATTGATCTTCATCTCAAACATTTTAACTGTAAAGAAGATTTGGACTTTTTAAAACTGCAAATTTCATTAAAAAATAGTGTTTTACATCATAAGGAGAAAGGAAAAATAAACAAAGTAGAATTACAAAGTTGAAGGATTAGGCTAGGCTATGGTCTCAGCAAATCACAAGCCAATAATGCAATTGAAGTTTGGCCTTCAGGAGCTGCACCCAATGTCCCCTCTTCGGTGAGTCTCGTAGCCACTTTGTTAAGATCTTTGACAGAGACCACTAAATCTTTAATAAACAATAGTGAGACTTTGATAAGAAGGGCCACTTATACCCATGAAAGAACTAACTTGGGGTATTGACTTTAATATCTTGCACGTTCCTTCACATGATAGGTTAGAAGAGCTGAGAGGCCTGCTCTTTGATCTTAGCTTTATAAATGTCTGTCACTTGAAATTTGTCCATTGCGTGAGGACAATTTCCTCTTGTGTTGTCCTTATCTTATTCGAATACTATAAGATAAGCTCATTTTTTCCATGGCTTATCCTGGCCTCAATGTTGGCCTCTACCAAAGCCAACTGTATCTTCAGTTCATCTACTTTTATTGCTTCATGTCTTGGGGGAGAATGGACTTCATCAGCCATTTTTGGACTAGGATGGGTTGATCAACGGAGACTTCGATTGGAATGTTCCACTACAAAAGGAGTTTCTCCTCTAAAGGGAGAAGCACCAGCTCACCCAAGGGCATCCATCAAGCCTCGATCCCTTAGGTGGCTTCCCTTATCTCCACCCCTCTTCTTGATGGCTAAGGAAGCTATAACAACATCTTCCCTTTTTTTTTTACAGCATGGGCACCACTTTTCAGGGCAACACTTGAGAATTTTTGCTTTAGTTGCCTTTTTGGGGCCTCCTTGTGATAGATCGTATCAAAATAACCAGTGAAAAAGGAGAATACCGTCGATAAAATAGAAAAACTAGAGACCCCTGCTTTGCCTTTGTTTAATGATGATGTAATGGAGTTTCTTTAGTTTATAAAACATAGTGAGTACGTCATTCTTGACCAACTATAAAAGATTCTAGTCAAGATTTAAATACTAACACTTATTCTTAGTTTGGAGATACATAGATAGGCTTTCCTGTGAACTCTTAAGAACATCTATGTATCCCCTAAAATCTTAATTGAGAGGTTGAAGGATCTTCATAATCATATTATGGATCACAACACTATCACCTTTTTAGACGATGAACTCCCTCAAGATGGGTGAGGTTCTATAAAAGCTCTCCACGTTATGGTTGCATACAAAGGGTACATCATTTCTCGAGTGTTGATAAATAACAAATCCTTAATAAATGTCATGCCTACATGTACTTTAGAGCTTTTTCACATAAACTTGACCACTATTCATCATACCATAGTATTGTCAGTGGGAACTTTTGGTAGGAATTGAACTAAAGTTCAAGGGACCATTGATCCACCTATGAAGATCGAGTCATTTGTCTATGACATAGAATTTTAAATCATTGACATCTTCGCCTCTCTTAACATTCTCCTTAGGAGGTCATGGATCCACATGGTAGGGGCAATCCTTTTTACTCTCTATTAAAAACTTAAAATAGTGATAGTAGATCGATGGATCACTATTCTTGGGGAAGAAGATATCATCGCCTCTATAAGATTTTTTGTATCTATAAGCTCTTGAGAAAGACGAAAGCACATTTCAAACATTGGATTTCATTAACACTATAAAGTTGGTTAATAAAAGACCTTTGAGACTATCCTCAAACCCATAGTTCCACGTCAATTTGATTATAGGTAAAGGATTTTAAGCAAGAAAAGGTTTAGGTAATAACATTAATGGGATCCTCATGATTCTTGAGATACCAAATAATTTAGAGGGTTGAGGAGTCAGATATTTGCCAACTCTAGAGGACAATGAAAACAACAGGGGACAAATAAAAGCTCAAAAGGTTGGGGTTGATTAGGCCATCAACTACAGTAGAACTTTGGTAAAGAATTTTCGCTTTTGGGTAGTAATTAGACGAATTATTCTTTACCCATTCACTCTTCTAGTTGATCACGAAAGGATGTGTGTCATATAAAGAGAAATAAGAACATACAGATCGGGGATTGCTTAGATTCCTCTTGATTTTGAGTTAAGTAATTGGATAGAAGTTCAAACCCTTTGCGTTGATCTAGGAACAAAAATCTAACATTCTTTGGGCATATAAATGAGTTGCACTTTTTCTTCATTTGTCTCCAAAAATTAATCCATTCCATCCTTCATCCTTAATTCATTCATATAAATCATCATCCACATCATAAACTATCTTGTTCTCATGTCTAGGAAACTTGGTTGCAAAAGCTTAACATTTGTAAGATGGACTTAAGTAAGGAAAAAATTTTCACAGATGATCTTGAAGAGGAGAAAATTAAACTACCACTAGAATTATATAGATTAAGGAAAAAGCAGATACTAACCCATTAAGAAGAAATGCATATTATAAATGTAAGGACAGATGAAGATAGAAATGAACTAAGGATTGACACCACTTTGCCTCTGCAATTGAAACAGAGCTTAACCATTCTATTCTAAGAGTTTAATGATATATTTCCTAGGTCTTACAAAAAGATATGCCTAGCTTGGACAGGAGTATATAGTGGAACATATATTACCACTTAAGCCAAACTGTCCCTTTTTTAGTAGAAATTAAGGAAAATGAAACCAAAAATACTCTTAAAAATCAAAGAAGTGCAGAAACTTTTAAAAGCAGAGTTTGTTGCGATTTTTAAATATCTTATATGGTTAGCAAATATGGTCTAGGTGCCAAAAAAGATGGAGTAATTCAGATTTGAGTTAATTATCGAGACTTTAAAAAAAAGTCCTAAAGATATTTTTTCACTTCCATATACAGATACACTAGTTGATAATATAGAAAATTACTCCTTATATTCTTTCATGGATGGGTATTTTGGCTACAATCAAATAGTCATGACAGCAGAAGATATGGAAAAAAAAACCACTTCGATGACTATATGGGGAATGCTCTACTATTTAGTAATGCCTTTCGGTTTAAAAAATGCTGGGGCAATTATCAGAGGGCAATGGTAAGTCTGTTTCATGATTTGATGCATAAGTCTATCAAAATCTATAATCTAAAAGAGATGAGGATCACATAGATGATTTTAAAAAGTTATTTAAAAGACACAAGCAATACAAACCAAGGCTAAATCCAAATGAATGCACTTTTAGGGTTAGATCTAGAAAATTGTTAGGTTTTATAGTATGTGAAAAAGGAATTGAGGTTTATTTTAATAAAGTTCTAGCTATACAAGAACTCCCCCCACCAAGGACCATAAAGGAATTAAAAGGCTTCTTAGGATGCCCTAACAGTATATCTAGATTCATATATTTGTTACAAATTAATATATGTGACAATTTTTTCGTTACTAAAGAAACATGATCCTAAGAAATGGAATGCAAAGTGTTAAACTGCCTTTGACAAGATCAAAAAGTATTTGTCTCATTTATCAGTTTTGATGCCTCTAATTTCATGAAAATCCATTAATGTTGTACTTGTCCCTATACGAGAGATCTTTGGCACAGGCTACTAAAATGGGAAAAAGAACATGTAATGTATAATCTTATTAAAAAGTTTATATATTATGAGTGTAAATACCCATCCATTAAGAAAATATGTTATGGTTTAGCATGGCTACACATAGATCAAGATAGTATTTACTTACCGATACCATTTGGGTCAAAGTCAAATTAATGTATTTGATGGAACAACTGTCACTGTTAGGCCAATTGGCTAGATGATAAGGGCTTCTATCTGAAGATGATCTTATTTATGTTTCATGAAAGGTTATAAAAAGAAGTACCTTGGCTGAGTTCCTAGCTAAAAGAGCAAGTGATGATTATCTCTTCGTTAAATTTGAATTTCTCAATGAAGACCTGTTGATCCAAGTTGATTTAGTTAATAAGGAAATGCTTCGATGGACCATGTAATTCGATGGTGCCTTTAATGCATTAGTGAATGACGTAGGGGCATTATTAAAATCCCTAGAAAGAGACAATTGTCCCTTTAGCATAATGTTGAACTTTAATACAACCAATAATGTAGTAGAATATGAAGCTTGTGTAATGGGCCTAAAGGTCACAATTGATAAAAACATCAATCAACTTACTGTTTATGGAGACTTTGCTTTGGTAATTCTATAATTTAAAGGTCAATGGTTGGTAAGGAATGTTGGTGTAGGATTTTCTTATCAACTTTCAAGGCATATGTTTTTGGTATTTTCTCATAAAAAAAAATCAAACGGTAAACACCTTGGCTACCTTAGCAACAATGTTTTAAACAAAAGACCCTGAAAACATCACACCTGTGAAAATAGCATACACTAGGTCTCTGCCTAATATACTACATTAGAAAAACAGAAAGATAGCAAGCCATAGTATTATGATACCCAAATATTCATTATAGAATGATTATACCTAGAAAAAGAAATAGAAAATTACAAAAAAAATTTATAGAGGACTAGCGGTAAATTATCTAGCTAATGGAGAGATACTCTATAAAACAAATTTTGATCAGACACTTTTAAGATGTTGAAACATCGAAGGAGCTCAGGATATATTAAAAGAGATGCATGAAGGAGTCTATGGACCACAAGTATGCAATCCCATGTTCGTAAGACAAATAATTAGAGGAGAATGCCATTGGCTCACCATGAAAAAAGATTGCATATGATATGCTCGAAAGCACCATAAGTGTTAGATATATATCGATAAGATCCATGTCCCACCCTTGATTTTACATATAATGACCACTTATTGGTCGTTTTATATATGGGGTTTTGATGTGATTGGTCTAATTATCCCAAAAGCTTCAAATGGGTGAAGATTCATTTTGATGTTCATAGATTACTTCACCAAATGCGTTAAAGCATAATATTTCTCTCAAGTAACCAAGCCAATGGTTATAAATTTATTAAAAAGGAGACAATCTATTAGTATGATCATCTAAAAAGAATTATTTTAGATAATGCCAAGATTTTAAATAGCAAAGCAATAGAGGAAGTATGAAAGCAATTTAAGATCTATCATCATAATTCTACCACATGTCAATGACAGATGAATGGAAGAGTCAAGGTAGCAAATAAAAACACTAAACAAATGATACGTAAAATGACAACTATTTATCGAGATTGGCATGAGATCCTTCCATTATCCTTATACACATTTATATATTGATTAAGATATCAACTAGGACAACTCCCTATGCTTTAGTCTATAGTATAGAGGTTGTCTTATAAGTGGAACTTGAGATACCATCCCTCAGGGTCTTAAAAGAAGTAGACTTAGAATAAACTGAATAGATCTAGGCCAAATATGAGCAACTTGATATGATTGATGAGAAAAGGTTGATGGCCCTTTGCCATGGGAAAATATACCAAAAGAGAATGGAGAAATCATACAACAAAAAAGTACACCATAAGAATTTTAAAGAAGGTGATCTAGTGTTAAAAAAGGATTCTAGATAATGTCTTCAACCGTAAGTACTAGTAGATACCAAACTAGGAAAGCTCTTATGTCCTGAAAAGAGCTTTCTTTAGTGGAGTACTCATTCTTGCAAAGATAGATGGACAAGAGCTACCTAATCCTTTCAATTTCGATGTGGTAAAGAAATATCATGCTTAAAAACTCCTATGAAAGAAAGAGGGTTCTAAAACATTTTTTCTTCCTTGAAACCATCACTACAAGAGAAAAGGCTTTAGTTTATACTTAGTAATTCACAATTATAGGTATAACTATGAATTAAAAGAAATTAGCTCACAGTTATAATAAAACTATGAACAAAAAGCGGCATTTATTCACAGTTTTCATGTAATTGTGAATAAAAAATTTTTAAAATAACTTTTATTCATAGTTATTAAATAACAGTGAATAAAAGGTCTTTTAAAAACTCAATTTATTCATAGTTACTGAATAACTGTGCATAAATGGTCTCTTTGTTCACACTGTGAATAAAGGGCTTTTTGTTCACACTGTGAATAAAAGGCCTTTAACACTAACCTTAACCTGTATCCTTTTCTTCCCTTCTTCATTCTTCTTCCTTTTTCTTCATCCATTACATGGTGCTATAAAAAACACCCTCCTTCATTATGTTGTTCTCATTAGTTAAAAGATAAAACCAGTGCATTAAGGAAATATAAGCAATTATTCACTTCTTCTAAGGTTTTTTCAAAGGATAGGGTAGAGTAAGGAGAAACTGTAATGGATTCTTGATTTTTTTTGGGTGCAAGCATGTGACAACCTCATTTAATACTAAGAAGTTTTACAATAAAAAAGTATGTACGTCTTGGATTTATGTTTGCTCTTGATCTGAGTTACAATCATGATTGGGATTGTGTAATAGCTAATTTAAGATTTGAGAAGCAAGCTTGCTAAGTGCACCATGTATTTAGAGAAAGGGCATAAGGTTATAGGTGTAATAGGTAATCACAATTTTGAATTGAAATCGCATACAGATGGATCAATTCTTTCATCGAACAATAGAGATGCAACAAAAACTACTAAATTAAAAAAAAAAAAAGAGTACGAATTCTAGAATTGCTGAAGACCTTGTTGCTCGAAGGTGCATTCTTTGTTTTCATGATAAGACCATGATTAATGTTGAAGACATTGAATTTTTCAAATGTGAGGTCAGGGGACAAAGCTTCATGCTTCATCAAGTTTGAAAGATGATTAGGCTTGTGGTGGTAATCATGAGGAATTGTGCTTTTGTGTCATTAATTACCACTATTATCCCAAAGTAAACTTTTCATACTCTCCCTATTAAAAGCTTTCTATATTTGAATCATTATGATTTCCTTTGATATTGAATTAAATACAGGGATTTGAGGATTAATGTATCTACAACACTTGAGGCTGGCCTTAAGATCATAGGTATCTAATATTAATGACATTATTTTCACTATTCTTATCCTTTAGTGTTTGTTATCTATAGGTTGATGTCTAGATTTATTATATGAAGTTGACCAATTTAATGATCTTTTCAAAGTAGTTAAATATGCTATTCTACTTCCATCGAGGTTTTAAATCTCACAGATCAAGATCTTCTCTTAATTTAGGTAAAGGTATGGTTAAAAATCAACCCATTGAAATCTTGATGGATTTTTTGAGATATTCAAAAATTTAGGTAGTTTATTTGTGTTTTATCAACATATCTTACTTGAACTACCTAAGCTTAACAACGAGGTCATATTATCAATGTTTTCTTAACTTAGTTAGAAACACGCTTAAGGTTAAGTCATGTATTATTAACTCAAATGGTATTTACATTATAAAAAACTCTAAACATAGTGACAAAATATAGCGACATACATTATCAGTCGCTAAACAGTAACAGAATAGCGACAGATTTGTTACAAAATAAAAATTTTAACATAGTGATGGACTAATGACAAATTAGCAACATACATTAACAATAAACGATATATTTATTGCTAAATTTATTTTTAATTTATTTATATTAAGTTTTAATAAACTTAGAAACAGATTAATGATCGAATTGGCATCAATTACTAATCAAACAACTAGCGACCACTAAGCTTCAATCGCTATCCATGTAAGGCAACCTAGCGACCACCCTATCGGTAGTCAGTAAGGCTACAAGCTTGCTGCCTTTGAAGGCAGCGATGGCCGTCAACTTCATGTTGCTTTCAAAAGCAGTAATGGCTGCCACCTTGCTACCTTTAAAGGTAGCCATGCAAGGCTGCCGAGGTAGCAAGCTAGAGTTCTTCAAACGTAGCCATGTAAGGCCACCGAGGAAGTAAGTTAATGACTTTCGAAGGCAGCCATGCATGGCCGCTAAGGTAGTAAGCTAGCCACCTTCGAAGGTAGCCATGCATGGCCCTTGAAGCAGCAAGCTAGCCACCTTTAAAGGTAGCCATGGATGGCCCCTAAAGTAGTAAGCTAGCCACCTTTGAAGGTAGCCATGCATGGCCATGTGTGAAGGCGTCCATGGTTGCTTGCAAAGGCAACCATGGCTGCTCGTAAAGGTAGCCATGGCCGCTCGTGAAGGCAGCCATGGCTATGAAGGCAACAACAATGCTTGGTCACAAAGCCAGCCATTGCCTTCCAAGGCAGCATCCATGCTTGGCTGCGAAGGGCCCCCATGCATGGCCGCCTGTGAAAGTAGCCTGTGAATGGTGCTTGGTGACCGCTTATGGCTGTCGCCAACCTTGGCTTATTTCTTGCCTTGGTAGATTTCACTACTAAGTCAACAACAGACTCGATGTCGATCATTGGAATTCTTTTCTAGTGACAGCCACCTACTGCCATAGCTAAGACCTTATGTATTCAAACTAATTTTTTTTTCCTTTTGCATGAGCACCGCGTCCTTTTCCCCTAATTCTCTTTCTGTCTTTGCATTTGTCTTTACAACCTAATTTTTTTTCCTTTCATTTGCTCACTTTCCCTCCATTTCTCTTACTATCTCTACATCTGTCTACACAACTTCCTAATTTTTTTCCTTTCATGCTGGCTCCGCTTCCTTTCCCTCATTTATCTTGCTGTATCATATTCATATCTGTCTATACAACTCTTTCTCTACCAAGCTTCTCGATTTGTGCCATTTTCTCCACTGTGAACAACTATCTTCTTTATCACTGCACGAAGTTGCCCTGTTTGCTTGATAATTTGTATAAGTAATTGTAGAAAATTTTATTGCTGATATTGATGGTTGCAAAATCTTGTATATGAATATTATGATTAGATTTGATATTATAAAAATAATTTAGATTGTAAATAAAATTTTTTGTTAGTTATTTTATTTTTAATAAATTTAATTTATGTTATATTATTTGGGTAATGGTTGAATTTGTTGTAATTTTAGATAAGTATTTTAATTAGATTTTTATGAAATTTAACTTAGTTAAATATTAATTAAAATTTATAATTAATTTGATTTATTAATAAATTTAGCTTATGTTGGATTATTTATAAAATAATTTAATTAGTTTATAATTTAAGATAAATAATTTAATTAGATTTTTATGAAATTTAAATTAGTTAGGTATTAATTAAATTTTGTACTTGTTAATTTTATAGGTTAATTAAAAATTTAGTTTATATTAGATTAGATAGATAACAATAATATTATAATGTAATTTGAGATAAATAATTTAATTAAAATTTTATGAAATTTAAACTAGTGAGATGTTAATTAAATTTTGTTGTTGTTAATCTTATTTGTTAATAAAATTAGTTTGTTATTGATTGATATTAATAGTTTAATTAGATTGTAATTTCATGAGATAAATAATTTAATTAGATTTTTATGAAAATTAAGTTGCTTAGAAGTTGATAAAATTTTGGAGTTGTTAATTCTATTTTTTAAAATAAATTTACTTTTTACTAGATTTAGATAATAGTTTAAATAGATATTGTAATTTGCGATAAATGAGTAAGTTAAATTTTTATGAAATTTATATTAGTTCATTAGATGTTGATTAAATTTTGAAGTGGTTAATTTTATTTGTCATTAAATTTTAGTTTATGTTAGATTTAGATAACAGTTTAATTAGATATCGTAATTTACATATAATAAATAATTTAATTTAATTTTTGTGAAATTTAAATTAATTAGATGTTAATTATTAATGTAGATGAAATTATATATTAATTAGCTAAAATTTATTTTTAATTTATAATTGTTACTTGTTGTTAGTATGTTATTTATTAATTAAATAATTATCCTATTCCGCAATCGACAAAGCGAAACAAGCAAATCTGACTCAGGTTCCTCTCAACATTTTAGCAGTATATATTCACTATAGAACCATTGTTGATGCTTGGTATGTATGATATTTAAATTACTTCAATAAATATAAAAGAAAATGTCATGATTATTTATTATGTATTTTATTTTTTATTCAAGCGCAGGAATGGGGTTGTGAGCTTACTGTAAGAGAGCTTTTCAAATGGATTCACACTAAGAAGTTTAATCATGGTAAATTCATAGATGAGCATTTTAGGAAAGTAAATGTAAGTTTGTTATTTTAGCCATTAGTAAATAACTATAATTATATCTTTTTTCACTTCACTATTCGATTCAATTAATGAGTAAGTTAACAAAATGCTTTATTTATTGTAGGAACGCTGTGAAAAGTTGTTTGCCTCAGCTTCTTAGCCATAGGAGGGATCTTCTAATACGCTTGAGTTAGACTTCAATAAGTTTTACTATGAGGTAGTAGGTGAAGAGAAAAAGCATCGAGTGTATGAGCTTGGGAGCCAAGCTTTATCATGGTATTCAAGCGACAGCTCCAATAGTGGACACTCTGTTGATGACGTAGCTATGCAGGATACGCACTGTTAGATAAAGAATATAGAATAGCATATAGAGTTGAAGCGTAAGTCTATGGAGGAGCATATGGAGGAGGAGCATAGGACTTTAGAAGAGAGATTAGATGAGGAGCGTAGGAGGAGGGAGCATGATCGCATATGCTTCGAGACCAAGTTGCAAGAGCACTTACAAGGAAAGAGGTTTATATGAATGAGTGCATCCACAAGATGAAGGGTCTCCTTCTAGGAAGCGTAGCCCTAACACGCTTAATAATTAGATATAATTTCTTAAATGGATATTGTATTTGACGAGAATAGAATATAATATTGCATTTATCATCTTGTTTTATTAATTTTGTCTAATGTTGTTTTCTTCTGTTTAGTTATAATTTAAAATAAAGTTTTCTAAAAAATTTGTTATATTAAGGACAGATCTATTAGTAGCTAATCAATAGTTAGCCTAGCGATAGATTCATGTCGGTCGCTAAACTAGTAATTGTATTTATCGCTAAACTAACATCTGATGTAAATCGATCACTAGCCTAAAAATAGATTTGTATTGATCATGAATCAGACGCTAACTAACAACAAATACAAAATTCTGTCGTTAGGTTTTTTTTTTTTTTTGCGATAATAATTTTAACTACAAATTTTATTTGTTGTTAATCTATCTTTAAAAAAGAATATAATTTTTTTAATTTAGCGAAAAATTTATTTGTCACTAAAATTAGATTTTTGTAGTGTTAGTTTATATCCAAAGAATATAATTAATTTCTCCTTGATGATCAAAATGAATTGACTACATCCTTTTTTTTTTCTTGGTTAAAATTAACATCTAAATTAAAATTTATAGGTATCTAGCAATATTAATTTTATTAAGATGTAAGTTCTTGTTAAATAATTATGGTTTTAGATGATGGAAAAAGTGAATTGTTTTTATATAATCTAGTTAATTAATGTCTTATATAGGTAAAGGAATTGGTGAGAGTTACACCTTGTAAATGCTTTAAACTATTCAAAGTGTTGTTCTCGTACACTATTTATTTATTTGCAATAAAAATTTGTGTTCCTCCTCATTATATATATGTTTATTTTTTGCTTCATGCTTTCATGTCTTTAAAATAAGGGTAGCCCTCTAGTTCCCAATGAGTTACAAAGGAAGAAAAAAAGGAGGAAATCTGTAGTAGTTCCATGAATGCTCTCCTTTATCTTTCTTTAATGTCATGATCCCTTCATGATTAGATAAAATTTTTTTAAATGTTATTATCTTAATCAATTAATACATGTCTTGGGTGTTTAACACTTATCATAAGTGGTTTCAACTTTTAACAGAGTGGTTGTAACTAATAGTTGGAATATTTTCAAACTTGTGCTGAAAGTTATAATTATACTTCATTATTTAATGCAACAACCATACATTATGTTTTTGGATACTTGTTCTTGATCTATACGATCATTAATTGATGTTTACATTTATCTTATGTAAATGCACATGGAGCTGAAAATTCTAATCCACTTTCACAGCACTAGCTTCGTCCAAAGCCAGGGAAGAGTAAGCCAGAAGTAAGAATTGGGATGCATTATTATTTTAACTAAATTATTAATCGACATGTGTTATTGGATTGCATTTACCATATTGCTGCTAATATGCTTCTGTTGCATTGGATGAGACTGCTTAAGTTTACAATAATAAATTATTCTTGAGAAGGAATTTACATTGTTGCTTTTTAGCTATATATTTTGTCCATCTTTTCCTTTTCTTTTAAAGAATGTATTTTGGCTGTATCATTTATGCAGGAAGGCCATGATAACCCCTATCTATTTCAGGGTAGTCGGTTAGATATCATGAAGTCATCTAAAAAATAGGGAGGAGACACTTGACATTTAGAAGAAAAAGGATGTTTCCTAGCCATCCTTACTTGATATGAAAACTAATCCTGGTGACCACTCGCGTGGTGAAAAGAAAGACACCCACTCCTTAATCTGTAAGAATTGCTAGAATTGGTGTGTTAGATTTTATTGAAGTGTGTTAGTAGTATTAAAATAACTATCATAATATACATTGTCATGCAATTTTTATGAATTTGAGATGTTATATTGAAGGGAGTTGATGGAATTGGTATCTTAACATAATATATAATATGAAGAATTAGTATCTTAAATGTGTTGATAAAAAGTGTAGTACGAAGAAAGTTAGTGTGTTGGTTTATTTTATTTATTGTATGAAGCATTTGTAGATATTTGCAAATAGAAAAAGAAAATTATGAATTTATAAGAAAAACCAAATTACTGAAAAATCAGATAATTAAAATTTTAAATTATTTTTAAAAAATAAATCATTATTAAAATATAGATTATTAAATATTAAAAATTTAAATTGAATCATAATTGAAAATTTAAAATGTGAGCTATATCCAATTTTTTAAAAGTTTTAGAATTATAATAAAAGTTTTAATAAATTATAAACTATTATCCTTTTTATTCATTGTTCAAAAACTATGAACTATTATAATCCCTTTTATTCTCATTAAAATAGTTCACAGTTTTATAGCTGTGAGCAAATACCCTTTAGAATTGTGAACAAAAACTTATTTTATCATAGTGTGTCCATCCTTAAATTTGTGTAACCAGGTAAATTTGACAATACCAAAAATAACCTATAATTGTTATACCTTTATCATACAAACCTTTAAATACAATAAAAGCCACTTTGACATTCTTTTCCTTTATGTTTTGCCATTTTTGATATCAAAGTGCATTGTTTACATTTTATACACAAGGGATCAAAGGCATGTCTAATTGCATTTTTTAGAAATTAGATAATGATGAAACAAATTGCCTAAATAAAAACAAAAATTGATAATCTAAAATGAAGGGAAATGATACAAATAGGAAAACATTGAGTGATACACAAAAGAGTGAGGGAAGCACGATCCAATGAGTATTGGCCACAAAAATATTCTTGCTCACACCACTTGGACAAACTACCTTGTCTTGCACTAAGCTTTACTAATCATCAAGATGACAAAGGCACTAGTGAGTAAAAGGTTGAGAATTAGATGATGGATGATTGGGTAACCTGTCAAAAGGAAAAAAAATATATCAAAAACTTTGTAACAAAGATTGTAGATAGCATTCATGCATGCATACATGCCACACATTCAGCATTTATAGGTGAAAAGATTTCAATCAAGAACACAAAGAACAACCTCATAAAGATTAGAAGAAAATAAAAAATGACAATTATGCTGACAATGACCTTTAGATCAGGCTTTGCTCTAGATTAGGTCCAGCATTAAAATCAAAAAAGAATAACACCTCAAATGTGATTGGCTCCTACCTTATATCAAGCACTTAACTCAAGTCAGATTGGCTTAGACCTCTCATCAGGTTCTAATTATGCCTTAGATGTGACGATCTCCTATCTTACATCGAGCGTTTAACTTAAATAAGACTGGTTCTGACTCTCATTTGTTCTAATTATGCCTTATATGTAATTGGCTTTTGCTTTACATCGAGCACTTAAATAACTCAAGTCAGACTGGCTCATACCTCTTATCGAGTTCTAATTATTTCTTATGTGTAATTGACTCCCACTTTACCTCTAGCAGTTAGATAACTTAGGTGAGATAGGCTCAAACCTTTCATTGGGTGCTAATTATGCGTTAGGTGTGACTGGCTTCTACCTAACATCGACCACTCAGATAACTCATGTGAGATTGGCTGAGACCTCTCATCGAGTTCTCTAATCATGCCTTAGGTATGGCTTGCTTCTACCTCATATGGGTACTCAGTAACTCAATGCATTGGTTCAGACCTCTCATTGAGTTCTAATTATTCCTTAAGTATGACTAGCTCCTACCTAACATCGGGTACTACAATAAGCTCATGAGACTAACTAAGACCTCTCATCGAGTACAAACAATGCCTCAGATGCGATGGCTTAAACCTCATATTGGTCACCATGTTAAGCTCGTAGACGAGCTTAGACCTCTCATCATGTACTAACAATCCCTTAGATGCGATGACTCAAACTTCACATTAGGCATTATGATGAGCTTATGAGGCTAACTTAGACCTCTCATCTAGTTCTAATAATGCCTTAGATGCGACGTCTCAGACTTCACTTCGGGCACTACGATAAGCTTGTGAGGCTTGCTTAGACCTCTCATCTAGTTCTAATAATTCCTTAGATGACATGGCTCAAACCTAACATTAGGCACTACATTAAGCACATGTGACTAGTTTAGACCTCATATGGAGTTCTAACTATGCCTCCTATATGACTGGCTCAGACCTCACATTGGGCTCTCAGATACAAGCTTAAATGATATTAGCTTAAACCTGTCATCGAGTTTAAACTAAAGCTCAAACATGAATAGTTTCATTGAGTACCAACTAAAGCTCAAATCTCTCATCGAGTACTAACTAAAGCTCAGATGTTATTGGCTTCGACCTCATAATGTATACCATTTATGTCGTAAGTGTGACTGGTTCAAACCTCACATCGAGTTCGAGAATTAGCTTGGATAATGAGTTAAGATAGTGATTTTCTTAAAGACTAACATCCAGGTAACCAAAGATGTATGTCCATTGCATCACACGAAAGGCATCCAAAGGTGAGTCAGAGTCGCACCTTAGTATAGATACCATTGCATGAGTTTGAAAAGATAACATGCAGAACTCATAGAGATTGACATCACTGGCAACCAGAGGCACATGTCCATCGTGTCACACGGAAGGTATCCAGGGGCAAGTTAAACTTATATGGTGATATAGAGCCATCATGTGGTTTTGAAAAACACATTATCTGAAAGTCACCTCATGATTTCGAAATGCATGCCTTGAATCATGGGATTGATAAATGAAAAAATCAAATAAAGCTCAAAATTTTGATTTTAGATCAAAATTAGTTATCTTCAAGTTTTTTTCCAAACATTTATACTAAAAGCATGAATAAAAAGGGGTAACTATTGACACCTAACTTTACTCCAAAAAATTTAGCTTCATCAAAGACTCATCTCTAATCAGCGACCCAAAATCAAGATTTCAAGCAAGTTTTCATAAATGTCCAATCATGACTATCTTTAACCCTATGTGAGATTGGGAGTTTTCTCCATCAGGATTTATAATGTAGATGGATACGTCAGGCTTTCGCTTCCTCGGGGGTGAAGTTATCCAAGCTCATTGAGATTTACATCATTGATGGACTTTACCTCAATTCATCAAAAGTTTTTTGCATTGGGGTTTTCTATCTAACTGATTCATCATTATTCTTTTGATTAAATTTCTTTTATCATCAAGATTAAAGTGTTAATAGTTCGTCAGGATCCTCCTATCATCGAGACTAACCTTATATCAGGTGTTATATCCCTTCATAAGTTTTTTCTCATCTAAAGTTGGTTCAAGTTTAAAATATGTAGCACTCATCATCTGGATTATGATTAGGAGTTAACAATTCCTAAATTAGTAGTGTAGTAACGATGATTGATGTCTGGGGATTATTCCAATTATTGTAAATACTAATAAAAATGACTTGGAAAGAGAAATTACGTTACTTGAAATAAAGTTCATAAACATAAAAAGAAGAAGAAAAAAGTTACAAGTTCAAGCCTTAGGTCCAACATCACATCCAACTACACTTGGCTCTAAGACAACTCCAAGAACAAGGGCTTCTAATACAATACTGGTGGTGATAGCCCCCAATTAGTTGTACTATCAGTCAACTTTTCCAGATTGACTAATGTGAAATCTAAATCTTCTAAGGGGATCGAAGAAACTTTTGTAAGAGGACCATCTGTACCCAAGAAAGGTCAAAGTTAGGATATCTACCTTAAATTTCTTCGAGCGTACGCCATCTGATCGGTTAGTGTAGGCGAGAGGCCTATTCTTCAATCTCAGCTCTATTGGCTTCTAATATTTTGAACTCATCAATAGATCAAGATCAGTTTTCTTCCAAGCTACGTTCAACTCATCCCAATGTTGGAGGATAACCTCATTCTTAGCAAGGCTTATCCTCGCTTTTATGTTAGCATAGATATAGGCAAGTTCAATCTTGGCATTGTCCACATCAACCTCAACCTTGGCTAGCATATTCTTTAATCTCTTAACTTCAACCGCATAGACATGAACCTCATTTACTACTTCTATTGCAAATTCATTGGCGACATCAGCCTCCTTCATGAAAAAATGGAGATCGATGCTGGTAATGTTATACTTGTTCACAAGCATATCCATTCTTCGAGAAAACTGCAAGGACAAGGAAAAAAAAACATTGATTAAGAATCTACTACTACAATAGAAATAGGATCAGGTAAATGATACTTACCTTTTTAAAGCATACATTATGTTTCCAAGGAAGGTGCTGTTATTCTCCTCTTCCAACTGCTTTTTTAGGTCCTTGGGAAGAATGAACCTATAGAGCCACTTTTGAACCAAGCTCAGGTGGTTCATAGACTTTTAGATGGAAAATCCCCCTCAAGCATGAATTTATCTTCAAAGGGAATGAGTTATGGCCCACTGAGGGGCATTGGGAGTACATCCATAGAACCTTGATCCATATGGTGGTTTCCTTCCTTATTCCCTTTTCCTCTGTCTAGTGGACAAATAAGGACAATCATTTTCCCTTTTTTGGTAGCAAGAGCATTGTCATTTAGGCTAACTCTACCCTCTCTTTTCTCTTCTAAGCAATCCTTAAGGATTGACCCTATTGTTATGGTCTGGCAGTAACACCAATAGTAGGACACCTTCTAAGGGCATGCCTCCTTGAAGCAATGTGTATTACCTCTCTAAGTTGTTCTTCTATTACTATAGGTAGATTTTATTAAGGCCTATCTCTTTTTAGTAATAGCTAATAGAAAAAAAAATATTGAATTTAAGTTAAAGCACTAATAAGATCAGGGCTGATATCAGTTCAAGAAACCATGCCAAGAGAAGAAAGACTAATAAAAGATTAAAGTATGGTCTCTTCATCAATCATTAATGAAATATTGCATTTAAAAAACTATTTACTCTATAATTTAAAGGAAAATGGAATTGCGATGCTATCACTTAGAGGATTAGAGCATATGGCTATGAACCACAATGTTAGGGCTTCGAATCCATCCTCGCCCATAACCGACCCAAAGGGGAAGGACCTTTTCCTCTGGGATGTGTATCCTTTTTGGGTCTAGTATGCAATTCAGGGTTTGGTGATTGTTTGGGATTGGTAACTAGATTAGGAAGGTGGGAAAAGAGCTTTTCCTATTTGAAACTTGAGTTGGATATTGAAAAGTCCTATCAAACCTAAAAACTATCTACACCCCATTAGAAAATGTCTAGAGAATTATCATTAAGTCAGGGTGAACATTCTTTTTGGTCTAGTGTAGGAAGAGTGAGAGAGACTATGAGGGAGATTTGATAGAGTGAAAAGAAAATACCTTTAAGAAGAATTAGTCATTGGGGAGGGTTGCCGTGAAGAACAGTTTTCAAGAGTGATGTTACTGACGTAGTATGATAATCTGATGTGGCACAATGTGGTTGGGCACCTCTATTGACAAGGAAAAATTAGTCGTTAATAGTAGACGAAGTGGCTAACGTGGCAAGAGGATCTAGTTGGTAGGCATCAATGGGCAACATTGATGAGATGGCAAGGTGAAACTGCACCCACTTACCCTTTATTAATTCATTGGCATAATGCATCTAGATGAGGAAGAAGAATGAGGAAATTAACTCAAAATTAGTGGTTGTTCTCCAGTAAAGTCTCAAAAGACCTCATGACATGAAGTTGACGCTACTAAACCTAAAGGAGAGGTTGCTTGGGTGCATTGCACTTCTCTGATCTGCCTACCATTTGCTGCTAAAATATGCTAATAGAATCTATAAATACTTGCTTGAAGCCTACAACTGGAGGCATTCATAACTTTATACTCATTCGCTCACATTCATACTCACTCACAAAGACACAAAAGAAAAAAGCTCTCTCGTGCACTTGTAAACACTTTTTTTAAAGAAAAAAAAATTTCAGTAGTTTCATTAGGTTTTAGAGGAGCTTTCATTTCTGATTAAAAGGTCCCCAGTTAAAATCTTGTATTAAAGAAAGGAGAAAATCTATTAAAAGAAGTAAGGGGTATTAAGAGTATAGGCACTATCTTTTTAAATCTATTATAAATTATTCATTTTTATTGAATAAAGTTATCTCTTTTAATCTCTTCAACATTTATAGTTGTCTTATGTTATAAATGCCTTCATAATAAAGTTTTTCTTTCGATAGTATATTTTATAAAAAATACTACATATGTAGATTTTTTTTTAAATTCTTATTTTAGAGAAAAATGAGGTGAGTAAGCGCGAGCCATTCTCTTCTCCCTAAAAAAAAAAAAACATTTTGGTACATTGGCATGAAGTATGAAACTTTGAGTACTTAGACCAAAATACCCTTAAAATTATTTTTGAGAAAGAAATCAAAAGTGGTACCAATTTTTGGACATTTTGAAGGTGCTAATCCTTCCTCAAGCGTATCTAACTCCCAGACCCAGACTCTTATTTTTTTAAAACTAAGTAACCTTATTTTAAGATAGTCACCAATCACACCAAAAAAGATTAGTAGCAACTTCTAACTTGTATTTCACACGATGGGTTTTCCCGATTAAAAGTTCGATAATGATAGTTAGTGACTTCACTAGGATCAAACCAATAATCTTTAGTTTCATAGAGAGTTAGCTAAAATTTTGATTTCTTTATTGCTTTATATTTATGCTTTATTTTCTTACTTGTGATGTTTTACTTGTTTTAATAATTTTTTTGGACATAAGCACTCATCACGAAGCATATAAACTCGAGCTTCACCCTCTAGGAGAAATATGTGTAGCCATACTTTCGAAAGGAAAGCCCTCCTTCATAAATTTGGTGAAATATTTTACTCAGATTGAATCATGAACATGTTAGTAATCTTTGGGTGCAATTTGCCGTCGCTATTACTACAAGTGTTAAGGTGATCTCATTAGTTTGATAAGGTGAACACGAGAACCTTAAGAAGCTAATCTTTATTCGCATAGCCAATGCATGTATTTAGCCTAGGATAAAGCCATGGTCAAGATTAGAAAGATAAATATGGAAGGAGCACACATGCTGAATTGTTGCCTCTTACATTAGCTAGAAATTCATCTTTTCATGATGTGTTCTTTTATTTATTTGTTAAAAACATGAGAATTTCACTGGTCCTTGTTAAATCAGAAGATGTCTTGTGCTGGTCTAAAAAAAAGTAACCAAAAAAAGGAGATAGGCTAAATATTGTGACTAAGTTACTGGTTGAGGTTAAACTAGTTATAACGAAAAGCAGTTTAGTAGAATTGATCTCATTATGGGGATGATGAGTAAAGAAGATCGAAAGAAATTTGATGATGAATACGGGTATATTAGGCATTTCATCAAAGCTTGAATCAGAGAAGTCCTTGATCAGAGCAGTAATGCACTTGGGAACCTTTTTCATTAGCATTTCAATTTTAGAGAATACGACCTAATGCTGACTTTGAAGGAGTACAACTCATTGTTGGGTTAATGCTAGCAAAGCCACCTAAATTATGGATAAGCAAAAAGAAAATCTTGGTCGAGAAGCAGCTGGGAAACCTTTTGGGGATATGCAGACCTGAAGCTGAAAAAGCTATTCAGCATCGAGGGGCCCTTAGCTATATTACACAAGAGTTCCTTTTCTCTTATAATGAAGAGCATATAAAGGAGGAATCAAGAAGAAAAGGGCTAGCATTAGCCATTTACTAGCTTTTAATATTCTTCAAAGTACAAGGTCATATGGAAGTTTTAGTTATGGATTTTTTGATGGCATGTCTTCATAGAGTAAATCCGGTTTAGTAATATTGGTAGAAACTCCAAGGTCTTATACGAGAAATAGGTAGAATATTTGCTAGGAGGAATTCCTCTACTCTCTACATGGCTCAAAAGCCATCTTAAAATGAATAGAGAAATATCCAAAGTTCAATAACATGCAATAGAGACATTTCATAGGGAGGTAAAAATGACAACATAACTATATACGGGTGGGCAGAAAATCTTTCCAAAAAGAACAAATGCAGATACAGTGGATAGCACCCTCAATCTCATACAAGACTACTCTATTTAGAATAAGAGAATTCTATTATGTGCCTTTACTTGGGATATGTGCTGAGGTATGTAAGGGTAAAAGAATGTGTGTCGATCTTCCATGAATTGGTCAAAGGAATGGTCGAGCATAATGAAGCATGATAGACAAATAAAATAGAAAAAATCAAATAAGTTGGAAGGCCATCTGATGCTAATGAGAAAATAGGTAGATATCTCTACAATCGCATACACCGTTTGATAGAAAGATAGGATTAATGGATTTGCCCCACTAAGATGATTACTAATGGTTAAAGCCTCTCTTATGAAGTCAAGACAAGTAGAAGCTGAATTTTATAAAAAGAGAGAGAATTTTAGGAAGTCGAAAGGTCAAAATGACAACAAAAGATAGTGGCTTTGAAATACGAAGTTCAAATTCAAGAAAAAAATTGTCAAGAAGACTCAAAAAGAAAAGAAGGAAGCCTTATTTGAAATTAAGGATTTAAAGACCTTTTACACCTAAAGATCACAATCAAAAAATGATGGGGAAATGTGAACGACAATCCAAAAATAAAAGAATTGTGAAAAAAAGGGACATTTCATGAGTGAGAGCATGAAGATACACAAAGAATGAAAAGAAAAGCTGAGGCCTTACATGTAATAGAAAAAGAAAATAGAAAGCTCAAAAAGATTAGCTCCTCATATCACGATTAGGCAAAAGAAATGATGCTGTATCAACAATAATAAGAATAAAAGTATACACTTAAGTTGAATAAGCTAATAAGGATGATGGATCAAGACTTGATGAAAGTTAAACTAAAGGAGCCAAAATAAATGCTAAAATATGAAAAAGCATGGCTAAGGAAGTTTGCTTTCAATGGTGTCAATACCAAGAGAAATATAATCAATGATAAATAATCTTGATACCCTGTGGATGCAAGTAGAATTAATGATGCAAATGGCCACTGGCATGCATAAAGAGATCCATAGATATAGGGAACTCTCCAACATTGGCAACCAGTAGAAACAGAGGCTTTTCTTAATGAAGTATTGATTATGTATCAAAGAGCATAAGATGTTTTTAACTATGAACCTAATGTGAAGTGTTGATTGTTTCTAAAGAAATTAACAAAATCTTTTTTAAGAAAGATGAGTTTTTTAAGCTAAGTATGTTTTTATAACTTTACTAAATTAAACTAAAATGTTTGAGAAACTTCATAATAGGGAAAGTAAAGAAGCGCTTGCTCAACAAAGAATATAATAGTCGCTCAAAATCTTTATTGCAAGAAAACATGGAAGATTATAATACTAGGTAGGGAGGATTGAAGCCTTAGGCTGAAATAACCTAGGGCCAAAATAAAATGTAGAATCAAATGCTATAAAATCACATTGACGTCCAGAACTCAATGGCAAAATAGTTTCTTGACATAATGAAATCCATGGAAGTACTGGTGAAAGGCAAGACCACTAAAAAAGAGGTGCCAAAACAAAGGGAAAAAATGAGCTTTTCATCTTCTAACTAGCCAGCCTAGCCATAGTAGGAGCTTCAAGGAATGCCCTAATAATTGAGGGGGCAAATAATGGTTGCCAAGAGAAGAGGAGTAGTGAATCTAAAGCCATCAATCCTATCCATATTTTGGATGTTAACTATTTAAAAGAGACATAAAAGCCTACAAGAACTGGAGATGTCAACCAGAAGCTACTGACATAAGTAGAGTTCTTAACCGAGAAAATTAAAGAATTCCAAGAAACAATGAATTATATGAGAGTAAACACAGTGGGCTGGTTATTCCTCCAAAATTTAAAGTGTTCGAATTTAACAATTATGATGGCACTAAATGTCCAAGGACACATTTAAAGGTTTATATACATAAAATGCATGGTTATGAAAACAATAAAAAATTGCTAATTTCAAGAGAGCTTGAAGGAAAAGGCATTGGATTGGTATACAAACTTGAAAGCATTAAAGATATAAAGTTGGAGAGATCTGGCTATGGTTTTCCTTAATCACTATCAGCATATCAAGGAACTGGCTCCCATCAAAATAACCCTCTAGAATATAAGCAAAAAAGAAAATAAAACTTTTAAGGAATATGGTCGACAATGGAGGGATGTCACAACAAAAGTACAACGTTGCTTAATCGATTGGAAGTTGATCGAAACATTTATTAAGACCCTTGAAGCTCTTTTCTATGCAGGGTTACTAATTATAAAGGAACAGAGATTTGTTGACATGGTACAAATTGGAGAATTCATTGAAAATATAATATGGACAGGCATATAGAGGATCATGCCCAACAAAAGAAATCTTTTGCCTTATAGAAAGGGGAAAGGACTATGAACTTTATCTTTAAACCCTTGGGTTTGATGAACTAGGCTTCCCCAAAAAATGGGGTAATATGAACAATGAATCCATACCACAAAAGTCACAGAGACTAAGGGTAACCATTAAGTTGAGACCATGCTCGTATTCGAAACTATTCCCCTATTTCCTAGAACAAATTTTGATCTTCTCTTTGCTTGTAAAGCCACTTCAGCCCCTATAATTGAAATTATATGATGTGAATGCCACATGCAATTATCATAATAGGGTAGTAAGAGATGTCAGTGATGTCTGCCTAGCATTCAAATACAAGGTTCAATCATGGTGGATAATGAGGTGATGGGTTTTAAAGCCATAAATAACTCTAATGTGGCTAATAACCCATTTCCTACGTAAACAAAGTATTAGGTGAACATATAACGTCAAGCAATGATATTTATGAAATAGGAATGATCGAGGAAATCAAACCATATATATTTGAAGTAAAAATATCTGCACCTTCTCCCATGACAGTAGAGAAGCTGAAGACGATCAACAATGTATTTACCTTTTTTTATACACGGATGATCACGTTGTACCACGAAGATGTCATACTACAGTTCAAGGAAGTGAAATATCAAATATAGCTTGCCTTAGACATATAACAAGAGTGAAAACTATTATGGACCAGCAAATGCTGCAAATTAACTCATTGAACCGAGAAATATTATAACTAAGGTATAGCCCATGGAGAAGGCAAAAGAGAAGATAGAAAAGGAGACTCATTAAGTCGTCGTGAAAAAAAAAAGGCTCCAAAATTCCTAAAGTTCATCAGGCATAATGAATACAACATAGTAGATCATTTGAACAAAACCCTAGCAAAGATCTCGCTAATGTCATTGATTCTCAACTCAAAGTCTCATAAGGATGCTTTGATGAAAATGTTGAAGTATGCTTATGCATCACATCAAATCCCTACAAACTAGATGGAAGATCAAGTGGGGCACATCATAGTGCATAATTTAATATCTTTTACTGATGATGAGATACATCATAATGGATGAAGATCCATAACGGCATTATACATCTCAATAGAATATACAAGGAACACCATATCCAAGGTATTGATCAATAATGGGTCTTCCCTAAATCTCACGCCACACTGTATATTGGATAAACTCCTAATTGATTCTAGCTTTTTAAGGAGTTCTATAATAGTAAAGGCATTTAACGGAATGAGCAGTTGAGTACAAGAAGTGATTGACCTAACACTTAAAATAAATTCGATCTATTACTCTATAAAGTTCCAAATGATGAATATATTTTCATCATACCATATTTTATTAGGAAAACTCTGGATTCATGCAATAGGACTAGTTCCATCCACCTTACACCAAAAGGTTGAAATGGTCATGGAGGAACAACTTATCATAATACAAGCTGTAGATACCTTGCTTGCATCAGTATCAGAAGAACATCCTTATATTGAAGCACTAGAGCATGGTGAATTCTCGTTCCAAATATTAGAATTTGTAAATGCCACTGAATGCATCTGGGCTTGGCAACTAAGATTTTCTAATAATATGATCTTTCAGCTTCGTGAAACTTTGGGAAAAGGTTGTTAGATAAGGAAAGGACTAGATATGAACCTATAAGGAATTGCCTAAGCTCTGAAGGTTAACAAAAACATAAATCAGTTGGGCTTATATTATGAGTCAATAAGAGTTGACAAGAAAAGAATAGAGAAGAAAAAGAAAAGGAATGGTGAAGAAGAAATGGATTCAATCAGGTATAGCAGACCCCACCACTAATAAATTAACTAGATTTTACATTACTAGTTAGTTGTTAATAAAGGACTTGCCTATATCAGATATCATGGCTAGTTTGTTTTTAGAATAGAATAAATCAAATCAAGCAATTTTCAGTTTTGATGTAAAATTGTACAAAACAGATAGTCTATAATAATGATAAAAAATAGATATGGTTGCATCATGTATTTTTCTTTCCATATCAATAAAATTGCTTTTTTAATCCCATCCTTATTCCTTCTCATTTCTAAGAGAATGTGGCATGCTTTCATCCATGGATTCTGATAATGAAAAATTTAATAACATGTAACCCTAAAAACTTTAAAAACTCTATCTTAAGAACATGGAGGGAGAAGATTATGAGATACCCCTAGAAATTCTATGATAAATTAAGTAAGAGGAAAAGCAAATAAGCTCACATGAAGAGGAAGTAGAGATAATTGATTTAGGGACTGAAGAAGAAAAAAGGGAGATTAAGATCGATGCTATGCTGATACTAGAGATAAAAGCATAATTGATCAAACTGTTATAAGAATATACAAATATATTCGCATTATCTTACATAGACATGATTAGGAGTGATTGAAGTATTATAGAACATAAAATACCTTTGAAGCCAAAATGCTCGCCACTAAATAAAAATTTGAAGGATGAAGCTTGATATGTTAATAAAGATTAAAGTAAAAGTGTGAAAGTTGTTGGACGTGGGGTTTATTGAAGTGGTAAAATATCCCGAATGGGTCGCTCATATTGTCGTTATATTGAAAAAGGATGGACGTGTGAGAATGTACATGGATTACAAAGATCTAAATACAGCTAGCCAAAAAGATAATTTTTCTCTACATTGATGTATTGGTGGATAATATGACAAAGTTTTAATTGTTTTCTTTTTTGAATGGTTATTCGAGTTATAATCATATAATGATGGCCCTAGAAGATTAAAAAAAAAAACTTTTATAACTATATGAGAAACATTTTGCTATCGCGTGATGCCATTTAGGTTAAAAAATGTAGGGGCCACATATCAAAGGGCTATAGTAAAACTCTTCCATGATAGATGCATAAGACCATAAAAGTTTATGTGGCTGACATGATAGTAAAATCTCGCAAGGATGAGAGATATGTGAAAAACCTGTAACAACTTTTTGAAAATTTAAGGCAATACAAGTTAAGATTAAACTCGAATAAGTGTACTTTCAAAGTACGATTAGGAAAACTATTAGGATTCATAGTCAATGAACAAGGAATTAAAGTAGAACCCAATAAGGTGAAAGACATTCAAAAATCACTACCTTAGAAGATAGTGAAAGAAATTAGAGGATTTTTGGGTTGCCTTAATTATATTTCAAGATTCATCTCTCAATTGATTAATATACGTGACCTGATATTTAAATTATTGAAAATGAACAATCTTGGGGAATGGAATGAAGAATGCCAGCAGGCTTTTGATAAAATCAAAATGTATGTGACAAATCCCCTAGTACTAATGCCACCAGTACTTGATAAGCCCTTCCTTTTGTATTTAACAAAATGCAAAAGTCATTGGGATGTGTACTAGCATAATAGGATGATTTGAAGAAGAAAAAATGTACCATATATTACATAAGTAAGAACTATATTCATTATAAGGCCAATTATTCATTAATTAAGAAAGTATGTAGTGTAATGGCTTGTGCAACGTAGAGTCTTTGCCAATTTTTGTTAAGCCATACCATAGGGATCATTACTAGGCTAGATCTCATAAAATACTTATTCAAAATACAATCTTTGTCAGGAAGGTTGGCATAATGGCTGGTATTGCATGCTATCAGAATTTGACTTAGCATATATGCCTCAAAAATCCATAAGAGTAATGCTATATCAGATTTCTTACTAGGTCGTGCCAACAGTAAACATCAGCCAATAAATATTGATTTTTCTGGCAAACATTTAATGGAAATTATTATGGAGTCAAAGTGCGAGGAGCATTGGCACATGTATTTTGACAAAGCCTTTAATATTCTCGGGGATAGTATTGGGGCGATACTAAAGTCTCTAGAAGGATAATATTACTCGTTCATAGTACGTTTGGAGTTCTTTTCAATCAATAATGTAGTGGAATATAAATAACGTATTATGGGATTACGTGCAGCAATCAGTAAGAGAATAACCCATGTAAGTGTTTGGTGATTCAACTTTGGTTATATACCAGCTAAAGGGCAATTGGATGATTAGAAACTAGGAACTAGTGAAATACTATTCCTTGGTAATAGAACTGATCAAGAACTTAAAAAAAAAAGTTTATACCATTTGCCTAAAAAAGAAAACCATATAATTGATGCTTTGGTAATAATGGCATCAATGTTCCAAGTAAATGATCCTTCACAAGTATTACCAATTAGAATGAGTATCCAAGAATCACTCGCATATTGTGCTGTGATTAAAGAAAAGTCAAAACAAAACCGTGATATCATGATATTCAAAAATATTTAGAAGCCAACAATACCCATAAAATGCTATAGAAAATGCTAAAAAGATGTTGAGATGATTAAATGTGAACTTCATTCTCAACAATGAAATTCTCTATAGAAGAAGTTTGACCAGACATTGCTCTGATCTATAGATAAAAATGAGTCCATTAGAATAATAAAAGAAATACATGAAGGGGTGTACGATACTCATGCCAATGGATTGAAAATGACAAGACAAATCATATGAGTAGGATACTTCTAGTTGGCTATAGAGTGGGATTATATCCAATATATAAGAAAATGCCACAAATGTCATATTTATGGAGATAAATACATGCTGGCTCATCTCCTTTGCATGAGATGAATTTGCCCTGGCCATTGTTCATGTGGGGTTTTGATGTCATTAGACCTATATCTCTGAACGCTTTTAATGGTCACTGACTTGTTCTTGTATTTATAGATTATTTCTCCAAGTGAAAATTGGGTCTTATTCTCATGCCACAAAGGTTGCAATAAATCGATTCTTAAAAAGAAAATTATCTGTAGGTATGGACCTCCCAAAAGAATCATCTTAGATAATGCAAGAAATTTGACCAATAAATTGATGAAAGAAATGTGTCTAATTTAACATAAAACAACACAATTATGCCTCCTATAGGCCTAAGATGAATAGAGTCGTAAAAGTTTCTAGTAAGAATATTAAGAAGATTATTCAGAAATGACAATCAACTATAAAGATTAGCATGACATGTTGCACGTGCCCCTACACGCTTACAAAACTTTAGAAAGGACATCGATTGGGGCAATCTCATATTTCTTGGCATATGGGATAGAAGCAGTCTCACCAATAAAGATACAAATTTGATCTTCAAAGGACCTCATGGGACTCAACTTGAAGAAGCATAATGGATTAGATCATAATATGAACAACTAAACATGATAGATGAAAAAAAGATTAAGAGGCATTTGTCATGGGTATCTCTACCAAAGCAGAATGTAGATGGCATATAATAAGAAGGTAAATCCCAAGCAATTTAAAGAGGGGGAATTAGTGTTAAATTGCATACCGAAAAATGTATAGACGCTAGGGGCAAATGGGCAACTAATTGAAACGAACCATGCATGGTGAGAAAGGCTTTCTCAAGAAAAGCTCTCATTCTGCAAGACATGGACGGGGAAGAGCTACCAAACTCAGAGAATTCAGACATTGTTAAGAAGTATTATGCATGACAGATGAATTTAATGAGGAGTTTTTCTTTCAAATAGGGAAATCTAGTATATTAAAGTAGTCATTATTAAGAAGAAATGGACTTAGTTAGTGCTAAATTATGAGGAAATGAAACTTCAATTTCTTATTGTACACACCTTTATTTGGAATGAAAATTACTCATTCCATTAATACACTATATGTCATTTTTAAGATCTTATGTTTGATTTTATGTTCAAAACAATTTCAACCTTAGGATGAAAATGATTTTCTAAAAGAAAGGTAATTTGATAAAATTAAGGGAAATGAACATTTTTTGGGGAGACACTTTAAGAAGATAAAACTAAAGAGTACACCTGAGAAGTGCCTCTATTGAAAGAATCCTAAATCATTGATCTAATTGATCATTTTTAGTGATTATATTTTTAAGGGTTATGAAAAGTTGAAAGAACCCATTATTTAAAAAAAAAAGATGAAAAAAGGAAAATAAGTGAAGAAGTTTCAATTGAAAAGTTATATGCTTTGATGACCAAACAAAAAGTACCAGTGTATCGTTCTTCAATTAACAAGTTTCAGTTGACAATGTTGAATGTCAAAAGACAAATTTTGTTGCGTGTTAAAGAAAATTGCAACAACCAATCATTGACCATCAAGGATGAATCCAATGGAAAGAATGACGTCTCAAAGCTCTAATTTGACTGTTAAAGCGATTTTGATAAAAGATGAGTTTCATTGGGCGTGTTATGGAAGAATTCCAATAGCCAATTGTCAAATATTGAGGTTGAATCCAATGAAAGATGTAACATCTCAAAATTTTTAAAAACCTTTCCTTTACAATGTCGAATGTTAAGGTGATTCCGATAAAAGACAACATTCGAAGAGCATATTGAAGAAGAATTTTGACAGCCAAATCATTGTACATCGAGGATTATTTTAATAAAAGATGAGATCTTTCAAAATATTTTTATAGATCTAACGTTGAGGGAAATTTTGATAAGCGACAAAAACCTTATATCATTAAATATCGAGGAAAAAAGTTTTGATAAGAGATGATAACCATCAAATGTGCAGGAAGAATTTTGACAATAGAAAGTAAAGTTGAAATTTTACTTATCATTAAAGGATGAGGAAGAGTCTGTTACTTAAATGAACGCAGGATCCTTTGTTTAAAGTCAAGGAAGAATTTGATAAAAAGCGATTGGATCAAAAGAAAAAAATTCAATGATAAAGGATGTGTTCATCATTAAAAAATGAGGGAGAATTTCACGTTGGATGATGAATAATAGCTATCAAACTCATTTCATCCAAAAAAAAAAAACAATTCTTTTAATATCCTTATAATTTTAAAAATAAGCAAAAAAAGGAAAGAATTTTCTAAAGAACCTTAAAATCATGAGGATACGATTTTTCATTTATTAGTCATTGTTTTATTTTTGATCTATGGAAATAAATAAAAAAAGAAACTGTCGATACCCAAATTTTACTCTTACTGCAATCTAAAAATTAAAAGTGCCAATGCTAGCATGCAGTGTGAAGAATAGTAGAGTCACTCTCGAAGAAGACTTTGCAAATAGGGTTGGCTGAGAGAGACATTAGACTAGAAAGGGAGAATCTAGTAAAAGGCCCCCTAAAAGTGAAAAACAAAGTGTCAAGACTCTCATTTTGCAGTTCTTAACACTCATCCTATGGAGAGTTTGCTTGGGACTAGGGAGGATTTGCTTGAAAGTTGAAGACTCTTGAATTCATAGGAGAAACTAAGGAAAAGTCTCCTTAGGATAAGGAAATGAATGATAAGACAAAAAAAAAAAAAAACCTCTATTCTAACTGAAGAAGGGTGTCCAGACGCATCTTTGGCATATTTTGACACTCTTCCTTATTAGAGTCTTCCAATAACTAAGGAAAGTCTAAAATTTCATAGGGATGATGATGGAGAGTCTACTTGAGGTTATAAAAAGAATGTTAGGATGCCAAGCCCTTATTGTTAGTAAAAGCAGACTTTCCACCCTTTCATTTTACTTTTTTCGATAGTCTTCTTAAGGTACGTCTGCCTATTTTCTTGTGCTTAAAAGAAGAAAGTCTATCTCTAGGTTCCACAAAAGATGTCAGAATCTATGATGGTGAAAGTTGAAATTTTAAGATCATTGATGGTCCTTTCATATTATGATAGCATCACAAAGGAAAAGGTAGATAATGAACTACAAAAGACAATGTATTTTATTTTCATAAAACAAGAATACACATAAGATATAAGAAAACAAATACATTTTTTTCTTAAGATTAATAGTCTTTTTATTCAATTCTTGTAAAATTTTATTCATAGAACTAGAGAGATAAGATAGTGCTCCTTACAGGGTCAGTTGTTACTAGAGTAGCTTGAAAGGTAAAAGAAAAGGTTATGAGTTTTACCTCAGTTAGTAGGTTGGACATCCTCTCTAGGTGTATCTTTTTCCTATCTGATAGAATTAAACAAGTTAAAATTGAGAATATTACTTTTTGGATGATCTTTTTGATATTATGGGTTAGAGTAGAAGTCGTGATAGTTGTAAGCTCTTACTAAGAGGAGAAGTCTACAAAGGTCATTATTTTTTAGGGGTGCACACTGTTGAGTACCTGTCTTTTATAGGAAAAGTGCTACTACTTTATTACTTTCAAAGGAGCCTCGAGGTGTCTTCTTAGTTGCCTCCATGACCTCTTTGAAGTTTCTTTTCCCTTCTTTACGCATATTAAAAGGTGGTCAAAAGCAAAGAAAACAAGAAAAAAGTTAGTGGTAGTCTGCGAAAAGCACAAAAATCATATCATGGCATCATGAATTGAATTTATCTAATGATGGAAACTCTAATTCATTTATTGGAAGAGGGTTAGGAGTGTTTCTAGGAAAGGATCTCCTGATGGGGGAAGAAAGGCAAGGTAGGGCAGAGGAAGAGCGAGTTAAGACAAACTCTGAGGGAGAGTCTACTACTATTAGGGATAAAATAAGTGGTAGGTTAGATGGATCTCCAGTAGACAGCACAAGGGTAAGTCCTTGAGAAACTAGTTAAGAGTGTATTCTAGCTATCCAAGCATCATCAAAGTATATAGACATGAGCAGAGTTTCCTTGCTGCTTATTAGAGTTTGTTTGAAAGTAGCAAGATATTCATAATGGATGGTGTCACTACCATAATCTTGGTAGAAAGGCCCATTAATTAATCCTAAGAGGAGTTCTATTTTAGAGCATCTAAAAAAAAAATACTATTATCTCTAATGCTTTACTGCCTATGGAAGATTAAATGCAAAAAAATGAGGGTCTCTTTAAAGAGAAATTCAAAAATGTCTTATGGTGTCCTAAGTATGTCTTTAGTTACTTTAGTACAAAAATCTGGGAAAAACTAAAGGTGATAATTCTATGATTTATAAATCTAAGCACTTAGAAGAGAAAAACTAAGATCCTCTTGGAATTAGGAACTAGTTGAGAGGGGGATACTTTGTAATTTTCATAGATCTCTTTACATAGAGTGTTTAGAAGAAATCTCAAGCCTCCTTTGAGACATTCCTCAAACAAATAGAGGGCACCAAGATTTTTAGACTAGGGCCTCTCATTCGGCGTAGGTATCACTATGCCTACAAAAGTAAGGATCCCATAAACTTTTCTAATCCTAATTAAATCCTTGTTGCTAACTACCAAATGACTTATAAATTCCATGGTAGGCTAGAATATATAAGAACAAAGTGTACAGAGAGTAAAATTTCCCTAGAGAAAGAATAGCTCTATTGTAAGAAAAAAAAATCGCCCCTAAGAAATTTATAGAGCATAGAGCGAGGAAAAGGCAGTTTTTAAGAAAGAAGAATGAGGGACATTGTGAGGGAGATTCAGAAGAATGAAAAGGAAACACCTTAAAGAAGAATTAACCATTGGGGAGAGCTACTGTAAAGAATAGTGTCTTCTAGAGTGACGTTACTAACGTAGCACAATGAACAGATATGGGATGGTGTGGTTGGGTGCTTTTGTTGAAAGGGCAAAAGCAACTGTTAATAGTAGTTAGAGTGGTTGACGTGGTGAGGGAATCTTATTGGTAGGGCATCAATGGGTGACATCAATGAGATGGCAAGGTGAAGCTGCACCCACTCACCCTTCATTAATTGATGTGGTATGACACCAATGGGCAACGTTGATGACATGGTAAAATTGAAGCTTCACTATCATCCTTTATTAATTAACATGGTATGACATCATTTGGCAACACTATAAATTTTGTATAGAATGCAACAAAAAGGTGAAATGGCATGAAAATGTGGATTTAACATTAGATGAATGGAAGTAGAGCGGCCTAGTCAACAAAAACTTCACATGTGACAACAAGTTTGCTAACATGGCAGTCTAGTTGAAGTCAGCGCACTCTATAGATCAGTTTAAGTTGAATTCTTTTGCCAAAAGATAAGTTTTATGTCAAACATGTTATAGAGGAGGTCAAAATGCATAGGAAGATTAAAGCTTGCTACTAAAGACTAGAATCAAGCCCGAGTTCAAGAGAATTGAGTGACATGATGAAAGTTATTGAATAGACCTATTCTTGAACTACCCATATGAGAACATACAAAACTAAATACATTGGTACTCTCTCTTTTAGTTTGTTTTTCATGCTTAAGATCAAGATACTGCAATTTCTTGTCAAAGCTTAGGTTCTAGTAATTCTACCTTGTGTAAGATTAAGAATCCTTATTAGGATTATTGTCATTGATGACTCATGAGACTTGACTTATCTACACTTATTATTGATGATTCATTAGGATTTAACTTATCTAGGCTTACTACAATTGACTTATAAGGGTTTGTTAACATATAGTACATTGGGTTTTATATTATTGAAGACCACTTTAATTTAATGGGAGTTCCCTTCATCGGGTTTTCATGTTCAAATGACATTTCGGGTTAGCTTTATTGGGTTCAAAGCTAGACCTCAGGTCATGAATTTAATTAGTGAAGCTTAGCTCTATTTCTCAAGTCACTCATATCGGATTCTTAGTCATGATAATGCATCAGATCCATTTGCTATCATCAGGATTAAAGTCTTGGATAGTTCAAAGCTAACCTCATGTTAGGTCTTATGTTACCTCATCGGATTTCTTTCATCTAGAATTAATTCAAGGCATTTATCATTAACATTTTTATGATTTCTAACAGATTACTATGTCACCAATAATTATCCCAAAAATTCTAAGTATAAGTGAAGACTAGATTTTGAAATTCAAAGTTCATTAATTAAAAAAGGGTTTGTACATTCAAAACGAAAAATTCTAAGCTAGGTTATAGTTTTAGCCATATCGGGTGCCGAGGTAGCTTTAGGAGTTAGGTTTTCCAAAAGCAAGTGTCGATGTCCCCTGATTAGTTGGCCTCTCAGTCACTTCCTCTAGATCTACTAGGAAGACTCCTAATCTTCAAAATGGACCAATGAGGTTCCTATAAGAGGAGCTATTTACACCCATGATAAGTTCAGGTTTGGATATCGAACTTGAATCTCCCAGATTCACATCTTTGGATGGGCCAATATAGCTTGAAAGCCTATTCCTTGATCTCAGCCTTATAAGCATCTTTCATTCTAACCTTGTCCATGACTCGAGATTGAGCTTCCTCTGAAGCTGCCCTTAGCTCCTCTAAGTGTCGCATGATAAGTTCATTCTTAGCATCACTTATCTCACCCTTGATGTTAGCCTTTTCCTGAGCCAGCTACAGCTTTACTCCATCCATGTCTACCTTAGCCTTGGCTAGAATATTCTTCATCCTCTAAGTCTCGACCATACAGACATGGATTTGTTAGTAGTATCAGCAGTAGACTCATTGGTAGCCTTATACTTGTTGGCAAGCACAACCATCCTTTAAGCAAACTATAAATAAAAAGGAAAAAAAAGTCAAAAATCTATAGTTACATTCCTTAAAAATAATAATAATAAAACTACAAGATGCTTACCTTCCTAAAGCATAGCATGGTGTTGTCTAGAAACAAATTGTTGTTCTCCCCTTCCATCTGCCTATCTGCCTCATGTCTTATGGGAGAATAGACTTGTCAAGCCATTCCTAGAGATTGGATTGGTTTAATAAGCTTTCAATAGGAAAATCCCAATTTGATGCAAATGTTTTCATTAGAGAGAAGGGCTAGGGCTCATCGAAGGGCATTGCGAATGTATCTATTGCACCCTTGTCCCTCAAGTGGCTCCTTTTATCACTAAACTTCCCTTTAATGGTTGGGGGAGCAATAGCCGTAATCTTCCCTTTCTTTGTAATAAGGGCATCAATTTTTAGGCCAGTACTATCAACTTTTCTTTTTTGGGGCAGCCTATGAAGTTTGACCTCGCTATTGAGTTTTGGTAATAGCACTAAGAGTGAGTTTTCTTAGGGGATATACTTTCCTAAAGCCATGTCCATGGCCTTCCATAATTGATCCTCAGTCACTTGAGGTACAGTGGATTGAGGGGCCATTTCTTCAAGGTTTACAAGACAACATAAAAAATTTAAGCAATAAGCCAAGTATAAAAACAATTAAAGTTTAAAGCATAAAAGAAATCATATGACCTAGCATGGCATCAGTCTTGAGACTGCACTAAGAGATAGAGGACTTGGAGGTTAAGGCTCAAACCCCACAATATGGTACACATTAGGTTCAAGGCTGGTACTTGGCTCAGGAATGTGTGCTTGCCCCTCATAACTTAGCTCAAGACTTATGTTTGCCTCTCATCAAGATGTATACTGTTTTTGGGTGTAAGACTTGGATTTTTTAAGGGAGCTAAGGAAAGCCCTTCCTTAGGACCCCAGCTCAAAGTGTCTTCGGCTAACCTTGAAGTCCTATCAAATATAAACATTATACTAGGTCGTAATGGCTTTAACTATAGCTACTATATCATTATTGTGTGGCCTCTAAAACTATCTACACGTTTTTTTTTTTATCACAAAGGGACTTAAAAATTGATGTAAGGTTAGGGTGGACTTTTTTGGCATGCACTCTTTCATATGGTTCATTTCAAGCGTTAAGGTGGGGATGCATTTTAGGCCAAGAAGCTTATAAGTATTTTTTGACATAACCTTTTATTAGATGGCACAACTTTGGCAAAAAATTTGGGCTAATGCTAGTGAAGTAATGGAACTTGAATTTAGAATTTCTATCATCTTTATTGGCCTTTAACTCAAAATTTTTGGCAAATAAGACAACAAAGAGATCTATATAGTTCACTGACAAAATCTTAGATACAAATGCAAGCATACAATGCCTATAATTAGGCGTAAGTTGGGAAGTAGAAACTTTAAATTGTCTACAAACATTCTAGAAGAAAGGATGGATGGGTAGGTCTTGGCCTCCCTTAAGGCTATCCTTAAAACCCATGACCCTACCTTTATGGTGAGTCAACGGTCAGTTAAAAAACAAAGGGAGTTCTAATTTCACGTATGCTATAATAGGAAAGTTACTCATAACCCATTTCAGATCTTCAAAGATATAGGTGGAAAGACTTAGATTTCTCACCATTATCTTAGGATAAAAAATGAAAAGAAGAAAGTGAAGAACTCACTAAAAAACTTGAAGAACTATAAAGATAGAGAGTTCTAGGTTTATAGATAAGAGATTTAGAGGTTTTTTTTTTTTTTAAAGAAAGCACAGTAAAAGAGGAAAAGACTTTTTCAAAACTCTTTGATTTTTCTTGTCTCTTTTGCTGTAAAACCAATACACATCATTGTTTGAAGAAAATTGTATAAACAAAAACATTATTAACGCTAAATGTATACCTAAAACGCTTCTATTAAACAAGATTCCACCCCACCACACCCTAAAATCTATGATACTACTATATATTTCATGTGGAAATGTCAAAAATTTCAAGTTATCTATATGAGGGAATATGTGCTTTAATGTAAGATTGGTCTTGAAGTTTCTCAACTTGTTTGTAGCAGACTGAAATACGTACCTCCTCATGCTCGCATTAATATCATACGTCTCTTATAAAGTACCATAAAAATCACATTAGTACAAATCAAATTAATTAGTAATAATCTAATTGAAAAGTGATACTTTGTATTTCATTTTACTTACCAATATTGTCTCCCAAATCTTATTTTTTATTTCATTACTTATTGAGTGCCAATTCTCAATATTTATGGGCACATTGTTAGATACCACCACCCTATTGTAGCTATTGAACTGGGTGTCATTCCTTCTAATTGGTTGATCTTTGTCATTTACCTCGATTGTGAGCTTAATACCGAAAGTACGACTCCTAATTATCTTAGGCATGTTGGTGATGCTTCGTTTTCTAAGTCCTTGAGGGCCTTCACTTGAATGTTTAGAAGGATCCATCAAATCTGTAACAAAAAAAAAAACAAATGGTTAACATTATATATGCAAAACATGATATAACATGACAAAACAAATAAAAAAAAATTATAAAAGTAATTATAACTTTAACACATAGGGCAATTGAACATTATCTTAAAAAATACTCAAACACATAATCCTTCACCATTTTCTTGAGCATATGCTAGATGTTAGTCCTTTATTTGGTCAAATAGATCAAGAGATGGCAAATTATTACAAAAAAGACGTGTGATCCACACTAATGCCACACAAATCATTATCTTCATCATAGTCTTTTCGAGATGTTGACAATACTATGAACTATTTGGCATCAATTAGATCTTCAATGTAAAATACTTATTTTGCTTGTGAAGTCGTATAAATTGATCATTTCTATGTCCAATTCAATTGAGATCAACTAGCATAACTGCTAAATCATCAACTTTGACACCGTTACTATTCTTAATCCAATCACATTTGAAAAATTAGAACTCTAAATCTTGTGTAATGTAGTTCTCATATTTCTTGGATAACTCCATACAATGACGAATCACCATATACTAGATTTTTATCCTTAGCATTAGAGATTCGAATGGCGTTGGAAACTAGAGTGACACCATTGTTTTGATGGATCCTTGAGTTATCTCATTGCTTTGTGCATCAAAAGATGAGCTGCAAAACTCCAAGCCGTTATCAGTTCTCAAGGCTTTAAGCTTTTTTCCAGTTTGGTTCTCTATCAACACCTTTCATTCTTTAAACATTTCAAAGCATTCATCTTTTATTTTTAACATATATAGTCATACCTTATTAAAAAGTCATCAATAACAGAGAGGCAATGCTTGCATCCACCATGGTTGGAGTTTCTTTCAAACCCTACAAATTCAAATGCATATAATCCATAATTTTAGTTAAGTTATGCTGCCAATTACAGCAAACTTCAACCTATGATGCTTGGCCAAAACACAATGTCCATAAAAACAAAGAATTGAAACTTTATCCTTGCCTCACACCCTTTGATTATTGAGGATTTGAAGCCTTTTCCCACTATAATGCCCAATCCTTTTATGCCAAAGTTGGACTACACCTTTCATTATTGAGGATTTTAAGGGTACCTCTCTTAGCCTTGAAGAAGTATCCCTTATCTTCCCAAAAGCCTAAAGAAATCAAGTCCCTCATGGGTTAAGGCACATGCCTCATTTCCTTAAAGATCTTGATGGTTCTACCTTTCAGCTTAAAAGCTATAGTTCCAATGCCTTTAACTTCATAGGATTGATTATTACTCATGTCATGAAACCACTCGGCTTTGGACACATATGATAGTTGCAAGCTGAGTTAATAATCCATTCATTTAAGACATTGGATTTTGTCACAGCTAGCACATCATATTTTTTTCAAGAGAATCTATAGCCACAGCTGCATGTGCCTCCTTGGTGGGTTGCTTACCTTACTTCTTCGCAAACTTTCTACAAAACCTCTTAATATGGCCAAGTTTCCTACAAAAGAAACAATTCCTCATAGGCCTTTCGAACTTTCAGAGCTTATGGATTTGTCTTTGGTAGTAATCTTTTTGAAAGATTGTATTCTTGTTTTAGTTGTTCCTCTAGCACACAAAGCTTCATTCTATAAGGATCTAACCTTTTTGTTCCTCTTAATTTGTTGATTATTGACTATAGTCTCTAACTTCTCCATGGATAAATTCTCTTTGCTCTACCTAATTGTATCCCTTAACTGGTTGAAGGCTAGTGTTAATGAGTTGAGCAAGATGACTGCTTGATCTTGATCACTGATCTTCTGACTCACATTCTTAAAATCGATTACAATCTTGAAGAATTCATCTAAGTTCTTACTGAAAATTTTATCTTCATTCATCTTGTAACCAAAGAATCTTGTTTTAAGGTAGATTTTGTTGGTTAAAGATTTAATCATATGAAGACTTTCAAGTTTATTCCATACTCCATCAGCTTTCTTATCCTTAGATACTTGTCTCAAGACAATGTCATTAAGATAAAGATAATGGTGTTGTCGGCAGTTTTGAGCATCTCCTCATTCTCTATAGTAGTCATGCTGTTTGGAAGTGTGCTTTCTCCTCCAAGGGCCAAAGCCACCTTTGGTTGGACCAAAAATGGCCTTCATTCTTTGCCTCTAAATATCAAAGTCTCCTTTTCCATTGAAACGTTTCATTTCAAACTTGGTAATCCTCATCTTTCTTGGTTCTTTATTAAAGTTCTTGAGGTTTCTTGGATCTTTAATGCTCTGATGCCACTTGTTGGTAATGCAACAGTTATATGATGACTTGTGGCAACTTAAAAGCACCAAGAATGAAGTATTTCTGAAAAATTCAGAAACTAGTAATAGTGTATTCCTGTGTATTTTCTTTCCTTATATTCTTGTGTTAATCAAGAATATGAATTGTAAAGAATGGATATCAATATATATAATATAAGGAGAAGTTGTAGAAAACTAACTAAGCTTTCATATGCACAACAAAGATTGATCAAACCAATTAATCTTTTTCATTAATCAAAGTAAAGACACCATATAACATCAATCTTTGATACTTATAACGTCACCCTCTTACACCCACTTTCTACTAATTAAATTGGCCAACAAATAACCAAAAAATATATATTAATCTTTCCTTTGATCACTCTATTAAATTTAATAAAGAACTTTCAAGAATTATTTCTCTCGAATCTTAAGTTTGGCTCGAAACTTCACTCACCTTATAAAGGCTTCACTGTTGGAGTTTTTTATATAGGCAGCATCTTCCTGCCTTTAGAAAATCATCTACGTGGCTAACTAATAAGCCAAGTGGATCCTTCATTAAATAATATGGAGAGCCATAATTTTTTCTTATAGAGGTTAATGTCCAACTCAGCAAAAGGTCTTAAACAACATGGAGAAAAACATAAAGATATAGAGGTGGGAGGTTTTGGCTTCTGGATTACAGTGCTTGCTGCTTGAAGGATCAATTCCAATGAACGCCACATTGATCTAGCAATTAGCTGGGTGAAAATCAAAACCAACCCTTTCTCCTTTCTCTCAACCCATGTCCATGCTTCAAATCTTCAAGCATTTGAGTTCTTTTGAAGAAAGGACACACTTTGTGGTCATATTTGTTGGGTTGTCCTCAGTTAAGATCTTTTTGAGCTTTATGCAGTCTTGTTCTACTTTTTCTTAAATGAAGTGATACTTAACGTTAAGATATATTGGGTTTTACACAGATGAATGGTTGGCTGGCTATTTAAAAACAATATCAAACCTAAGCTATAGAGCTTTAACTCTTTCAATAGTCCAAGCAACCATACACCTTCTTTGAACCCTTCTATCATGGCTATACACTTAACCTCTGTAGTGAAGAAAGCTATTATCTATTGAAGTTGTGCCTTCCAACTAATGCAACACCCATCAAGCATGAAAACATAGCTTGTGAGTTACCTTCTTTTATCTCTATCACCAATGAAATCAGCATCAACATATCTTGCAAGTCCTTATTGAATGATTCCCTTTTTAACATATATCAATCCATAACCCTTAGTTCCATCGACATATCTTAACAACCACTTCATTGCTTGCTAGTGTTCCTTACCTAGATTGGCCATATAACTACTAAAAAGGCTAATTACATAGGATAAATCAGGCTCATTGTAGATCATGACATACATGAGTGACCTTACTGTGTTTGAGTGGGGTGTACTGCTCATTTCCTTCTTTTCTTCTTCTGAATTTAGGTAGCTATAGGTAGTCAACTTGAAGTGTGTTCTCGAGGGTGTGATGACTGGATTGGCTTGGTGCATATAGAATTTTTTAACCACCTTGTGCAAATACCTTTCTAGGGAGAGCTTAAGCCACTTCTTAGTTTTATCTTCATGTCAAACACCTCATCATTGTTTTCTTTACCATGCAAAATTGATATTGACAATGCCTATTATAAGCATATCATCAACATAAAGTATCAACAAGACAACATCCTTGCAGCCAGCATTCTTACAATATAAGCATGCATCATATGAGCTTCTCTTGTAGTCTTAACTCAAAATGAAAGTATCTAACCTCCTATACCACTACTAGGGGATTACTTGAGGCCATATTAATATATTTTTCAAAAAGTAAACCTAGTTTTTCTTACTTTTTGCCTCAAAGCCTTCAAGTTGCTCTATGAAGGAATGCAGTTTTGACATCCATCTACCCAATTCCTAATCCTCCAAGGCTGCTTTAGCGAGGATCACCCTTATGGTTATACACTTAACCATAAAAGAGAAAATCTCAATATAATCAACTCTTTTGATTTGGGTAAGCCCTTAGCTACTAACTTGGCTTTGAACCTTTTTGGAGCTCGTTCTACTTCAGTTACTTTGATCTTATAAATCCAGTTGCAAGCCACCACTTTTTGCTCTTTAAGCCTTTGCACAAGCCATCTAGTCTTATTTGTCTCCAAAAAGGCAATCTCCTTCTTCATAGCATGCCTTCAGTGGCTAGCATATCATCCAAATATAGCATTTGTGAAGTTTCTAAGCTCTTGATCCTCTCGCATTCCTTCAGCTATGTTAAGGGTAAAAGCAATAAGTTTTCCTTTAGCCAAGCTAGTGCTAGACTCTTTGCCTAAGAATCTTCTTAATGGCTGAAGTCTCTTGGAATGTGACATCTTTGCTAATTAAAGTCCTATAAACTCCTCTCTTTTTTATACAAATCTTATAGTCTTCATTCCTTTATGATAGCCCAGAAAAACTCTTTTTACTGCCCTTTGATGTGCAAAAAAAGCACATCCAAACACCCTTAAGTGACAAAGATTGATGGCTTTTTCGATCCATTTTTCTTGCAGTGTCTTAAAGTCTATGGCTTTAAAGAGCATTTATTTATCAAATAAACAGTTGTGGTGGCTACTTCCCCCCAAAAACCCTTGTTAAGGCCAAAGGTGAATAGCATATGGCTCACCCTTTTCATGATGGTTCTATTCATCATTTAAGTAACTCCATTCTATTGTAGAGTTTTCTTCACTGTCCTATGCCTCAAAGTCCCACGCCCCTTGCAATAAGCATCGAAAGATGAGCTACAGAAGTCCAAGTCATTTTTAGTCCTCAAGGTCTTTAAGCTTTTTTTAGTTTGGTTCTCCATCAACATCGTCCATTCTTTAAATCTTTCAAAGGATTCTTTTTTACTTTATAGTTTTTTGTACTTCTTTAACAAACAGGAATGCAATATGAATCAAAATTACACAGCCTTATAATCTTACCCTACATATTTCTACTATATGTGTTGCTTATAGAAAGCTCTGGCTGAAGTTGGTAGCTTTATTTTATAGTTTTGTGTTGAATTCTTGTTAATTTTATGTTTAACATTTTTTTTTTCAAAAGATAGAATAAAATAAAAAACTAAATCTAATAATATTCTTGTACTTGCAGTGCCACACTGTTGTGATTAAAAAACAATAACGAGCCTGGTATTATGTATATTCTTGTTTAACTAGAAATTTAAACTTAGCCATCAAAATGTTGAATATTCTTCTATTGGAATAAATTTTGTTAGATGAATCTATGAAGGTCATAGATCATGTTATTATCACTTGTTAAATAAATAAGATATTTTATTCATGAAATTTTTTTATATTTCTAGTTTGTTACTTATTGTATGTGTGTATACTTGCTTACTGAAGTGCATTTCTTGTTTGTATGATGCTTAGGTTAAGCTTTTTATTTTTAAGGGGTAAGGGTGGGGCATAGGACTCTTGTTGGAGCCAAAAAAAAATTCATTCTTATTTCTTTTATTACCTAGTTACCATTGTTTAAATACTTTTTCTTAGATATTTCATTTTGACTTGGGCCTATTGTGGTAAGAGATGAATAATAACACCATTATATAGATAATGTATTATGGTATCCTTTAATAAGATGACAAATTTTAGGTCCCAACATTTTGATTTTTAATTTTTCCTTTAACAAGATGTTGAATGACAAGGGAAAATGTGAAACAATAGCTACTACCCAAAGGATTGGTTTTGCTACATTAAGGTCAAGATCCAAGTAATTATGATCATATCGTCTCATTTATGAACGCAATTATTCTTAGTTTATTAGAGATAACAGAAGATTGGGTTTGGGTTTCTACAAAGAATGCCTAATTTAAGCTCCCAAGGAAGATCCAAACCAAGTGAACTTGCAATTAAAGAATCTACTCCCAGTATAAAGACAACAGCTGCAAGATCTAATCTGAATGCATAATTAGTGATAGGAAGAAATGTAAAGTCAGAATACATTCAAGCCATTCCAATTGCTTTATGGGAGCTTTAATCCTTTGATACTATGTCCACTTCCCATGGTAAGCTTGATAACAGTTAGAAGCTTTAGTTCTTATATCTCTTATCATCATATAACCTTCACCGCCACAACCACTTCGACCATCAATGTACCCTATGTTCAAGCTACTTTACCTTATTCTCGTCATAATGAAATCTCTAAAATACAGACACAATTAAGTGTCTTGCTGGAATAAATGCCTAATGAAAGTTCATAATCTAAGGCATTACTAAGTTCTTTGATCAGGTTGTATATGTTGCAGTATTACTAGATAAGCTTGTAGAAGGACTATTAGGTCTTCATTGCAGTGCCCCCATTATTAGCTATGAAATAAGCAATATTAATCAAAATTTGAGTGGATGTGAAGAAAGTCAAGATTTAAAAGCATCAATGAACCCAAAGGCTTATAGTTTAGTAGAGCTTTACAATTAGACTTCACTTAAACCAAATAAACTTGGAGAGAAGAAAAATTTTCTTAGCGTTGAAGTAGTGAATTCATCGGTTAGACAAGCTGATGCTCATATGGCCTCATATATAAACAGTTTCATGACTTAGAAAATCTATGACATGTCACCAGATGACTAAGTAATAGCTTAGAAGCTTATAGCCAATGGCTGTGACACATTCCCAAGAAAAAGATCCCTCTCAAGAATACCTCTACATTACAGTAAGCTATTTATTCTGAATGGTCTCTATGGACTTAACCTAGTGATGCTAATATCTTGTTGAGCCATTACAAGTCCAAAAACTACCACTATCTTGTTTCCAAGGAAACAACCGATAAAAGAGGCATTTGCAAATGTTTAGATTATTTTAATCTTTCAAAACAAGGATAAGAACCCCAAGGAAAAAGTAACTTCTAAGGAATTCAACATTGACAAATTTCTAGCCTTGAAACCAAGAGACATAAAGGGTTGTATTTCCACCCTATAATTAGAACTTTTGCAATAATCATGAAGGGGAAGAATGTCATAATTGCATCAACTACCTTAAACTTATGGGCACCTTTCAATGAGGTGATTTCTTTAAGAGGTCTCCTACCTCTTTACCTATTAATCAAAACTAGGCTACCATTCTTTGATAACATTCTTGATATCATCCATACTATGCAGTTCTTGAATGGACGGATTGGCATGGAACTTCTGCAATTTCTTTTGTTTGATTGGGATCATGTTCTTCGACCCAATGGGCTACTTCAGTTTTATCGTTTCTTCAATAAAAAGGATGGCATGAAGCTATATTTAGATGAGATTTCTAGGCTAGGCTACTAAAAACTCTTGGGGAAAGTAGTAACAAGATTGATAAGCTTGAGGATGTATTATTGGATGAGAATTAGACAATATGGGCTTGGTCATGTGTGGAAGTATGATGGGTTGATCTAAATGGATTGTTGATTATATGGATCTTACCAAACATCCACGATTCCACATGCAAGGCCAATGATTGATTAAATTATTGCATGCTCTTTAGTGACTCGTCTAAGGTGATCATTAACATGATCAATGTGATATTATAGCAGTGGGACCTATAATAATCAACACTGATTGCAAATATGGGTGTGGATGTGGACTGGTCCAAATGACTCTTGCACCCCATGTGCATGATGATGAGAATGATTTTATCCAGTTGCGTTTTCAAAATTAGGTTTATTTGGGCTTGGTCATGTGTGAGTAGTATGATAGGTTGATCATGAAGATGGACTATTGTTGGGATTATATACTATTTGAATTAAAATAGGCAAAAAGCACTACAAGAAAAATGGGATTATTTCACACTAGATAGTTCACAGTTTTAATAACAACTGTGAACAAAGTTTTCTTTTATTCACAGTTGTTACTAAAACTGTGAATAAAAGGGATTATGTTCACAGTTATGCTTATAACTGTGAACTAAATAAAACTTTTATTCACAGTTATGTTTATAACTGTGAACAAAAGTTGCACTATTGAATTTTTTTTGCCTCTGTTACAGATCTTCCTTTCTTTTCTTGTTCTATTTCTTCAACCCCTTCCTGAACCAGAATGAGCTGCTGTTTGCCAAAATCGAGTACATGCAGAAGAGGGTAACTCTATGCTCATAATCCCATTAAATTTCTAATATGGTAGCATAGTTTAAACAAGCATATTGAGTTTTCATTAATTCTACCATTGAAAATCACTTCAGTAGCTTCAGGTCTGAATTGAAAAATTAGTGTCCACTTACGGTCTCATTGAAACCATTCATGGGTGCCTTGCAGGAAATTAACTTGCATAACAATAATCAGCTTCTCTGAGCAAAGGTACTCTCTCCCTCTTTCTCACTCTCTTTCTCCTCTGTTTCTGCATCTTTTTGTGATTTTTTGATGGATATATATATATGTATGTATATATATGTATGTATATATATATATATAAGTAGATATCTGAGAATGAAAGGAACCAGCAAAACATGACTTGATGCCAAGAGGAGGTAATTAACTATGAGGTCATCCAGTCTCAATCCTTTGATTTCAGGAAATTTTTTCAAGTCAGTGGATTACAACCCACAAATCATCACTACTCATGTCAGGATCAGATGGCCCTTCAGTTAGCGTAAGTCCCACAGATCTTTTGTAATTATAAAGAAGTAAATCCAACTGGAGATATGCTGTAAAATTAAGCCAAACCATGAATTCATTCCAAACGAATTAAGAGGATCCAGTGCTCCAGGTTTGATTAATGAAGCTGTAAATAAGATACATACTCTCTGTAGGTGTTCCCTTGACAAAGCTTAAGAGGCAGGGACCAACAGTCGGGCAGAATTGCTTGAAGTTTAGCATGCTGGCTTTCCCCTTGAAATCTTAACTTATTTTTCCATGTTTCATTGCTACTTAATTAATAAATGGTCAGAAACATGGTCAATATGCTTAATATGTTCAACTTGTTAAAATACATAGGAATTAGGCTTGAATTATAGAAGTGGTAACAAGTACACGTGTACATTGTGTAGCTTATTCAGATGAAAGTCATGCCCTCTCCAGAAGGTGATGAGAACATATATAAAAAGAAAATCCCTCTGCCGCCTCACAGTAGTAGAAGGAAAGGGATGCTTACGCACGCCCACTACCACCAAGCCGAAGTTACAGTCGGCCTTCTTCAGCCCTCCCCCTTCTCTCACGCGCTTTCATTTTCTAGTGAAGTTGTGAATCCTTGTGCAAGTGAATGAAGGAGCCAGTGATAGTGAGTGAATAAAGGCACCAACCTTTGTTCACAGTTTCAGCCATAACTGTGAATAAAGGGTTTTATTCACAGTTCTAGCCGTAACTATGAATAAAACTCTGCATCTTTTATTCACAATTATGGCTATAACTGTGAACAAAGCCTTGCATCTTCTCCAGAGACATCGATAAATTGATTCATTCATTCTTTTTCTCCAATTACTCAAATATTTCTTCGATTCTTCAGGTAAGAAGTGCACACTGTGAGGAGAGCCTTTCCGGGTTGTAGATATGCAAACCAAACATTCGATCGGTCCTAACTATTTACATCGAAGGGATTAAGAGTGTGTGCAGTGTTGATTGCTTTTGGGTTCCACATCTCCTCCCATTTTTTTGGTAAGTTTAATCCTTTCTCTCAAATTATTGTGCTCATCTTTTTTGTTAAAATGCAAAAATTATTGTTCCTTGATTTTTGGCTTTTAGTTTCATTATTTTTAAGCTCAAATTCGGATGTGGTTCTTCTCCCATTGGGATTCTAGATATATGCATGGTTTCATTTTCATCAGAATTTTAGATCTATTTTGAGGTTCAAAATATTTGTTAAGATCCAAGATTTAGATGTATGGGTTCCCGAATGTGGGATGAGATTTCCTGGGTAAAGGGGTTCTAGATCTAGGCTGAGAGTTTCAGATCTAGGTGAGAGGAGTTCCAAATCTGGGCTGGTGTTTTAGATTTAGGCTGAGTGTTTCAGATCTGGGTGAGAGGAGTTCCAGATCTGGGCTAGGGTTCTAGATCTAGGCTAAGTGTTTTGGATCTGGGTGAGAGGGGTTCCAGATCTGGGCTGAGAGTTTTGGATCTGGGTGAAGGGTTCCAAATCTGGGTTAGGGTTCCAAATCAGGTGTGGGGTCTGGGGTTCCAAATTTGGGCTGGAGTTTCCAAATCTGAGTGAGGGGTCTGGGGGTTCCAGATCTGGCTGAGGGGTTCCAGATATGGAATGAGGATTCCAGACCTAGGTAAAGGGTCTGAAGGTTTCAGATCTAGGTGAGGGATTTCAGCTCGGGGCTCTGGATTCCACATCTATGTTAGAGGTTCCAAATCTAGGTGCACAACTTCAGATCTAGGCTAAAGATTCTAGATCTGAAGTCCTGTTTTAGATCTATACTGGGGATTCTAAAACTGTCTGCAGAGCTTCAAATATGGGCTTGGGATTAATATCTTCGTTAGGATTTCAAATATGTGCTGGGAGTTCCAAATTTGGGTATGAGGTTTTTAATCTGGGTTAGAATTTCAGATCTATGCTAGATGTTCTAAATCTGGGTTCAGGGTTTTAGATTTTGGCTAAGTATTCTAGATCTTGGTTGAGATTTTAGACGTATACTAGGATTTTCATATCTGGGTGCAAGGTTTTAGATTTGGGTTAGAGATTCCAGATGTTAGTTAGGAATTTAGAGCTTGAAGGTTCAAAATTTGGGTTCAAGATTTTAAATTTGGCCTACAGATTCCAAACTTGTGCTGGGGATTATAGATATGGGTGCGAGGTTCTACTTCCATTAAGATTGTAGATCTAGGCGTGGTTCTACTTGTATCATGGTTTCACATCTGGGTTAGGGATTTTAGATTTATGCCGGGGGTTCCAGATTTATGATGATGGTTTTAAATTGGGTGCGAGGTTTTACTTTCATTAGGGTTATAGATCTGGGCATGCTTCTACTTCCATCGAGGTTCCAAATCTAACAGATCAAAATGTTGGCCTTCACTGATTGCAACAAAAGAATATGTGGTTCTACTTTTATCCGGGTTTCAGATCTAGTTGATTAAAATATCTTTAAGTTTTGATAAGATTAATCTTTTGTCTCCAATTTATAATTGCTTTTTTTCTTTTTATTAGTATCAGCTTTTATGTTTTGTTGTTCTTTTCCAGCTATTGGCATGGCTCTTCTCTAGCAAATATGACCAAAAAAGAGCTTTGTGGACCTTGATTTAAGTTTGCTTCTCGAGAAATTTTTAATAGCAAGTGAACTATCATGCAGCCTAAATTAGAGTATATTAGTAGTTAGGAATTGAAAGTATTTGCTTTTTAACTTTTAATTTGTAAATTAATTTTCCTCTATGTGTTTCATACATAGTTGGAAGGTTGCATGGATGAGAATTATGATTCACTATAGTTTCGAAATGGTAATCAATATATATTATATTGAAGTGTATTATGATAAAAGAAGTGATCATAAATGTACGCTACATTGAATTAAAATATATTGTGACTTAATGAAGTAATGGTGGTGTCAGATTGTATTGAGGTATGGTAGTGGTATAAGATTGCAATAAAGTGTGTGAGTACTATTGAAGTGCTTTTTGGTTAGAAAAGTTGTGGTGGTGTGTTACATTTTATTGAAGTGTGGTAGTAGTATTAAAATCATTTGTTATGGTTTACTTTTTAATTATATGTAATATTTTTTATATTTTTATATTTTAATTTTAAGTAAATAGAAAAATGTGAATTCCTAAGCAAAAAATTTTGATTTTGAAAAAAAAAAGTAATCAAATAATAATTAAAAATATGAATTACAATTAAAAATTAAGATTATCAAAAATTAAATAATGATTCAATTTTAAATTATTATACGTTAAAAATAAAAAATTAAATAGTAATTTAAATTTTTAATTATTTATCAATTCAATTTTTGATTTTTTTTATTTTTAAAAAATTAATCAATTAAAAGTAATAGTTTTATTTACAGTTTTAGAACTGTGAACAAAAATTTAATGAACTGTGAATTAAAGTGTGGTATTCAAACTTTTATTCACAGTTCTATAACTGTGAACAAAACGTTAATGAACTGTGAACAAAACGTTAATGAACTGTGAACTAATATAGTTTTATTCACAGTTCTATAACTATGAACAAAACGTTAATGAACTGTGAACTAATTGTGTTTTATCCACAGTTTTATAACTGTGAACAAAACATTAATGAACTATGAACTAAATTCGTTTTATTCACAGTTTTAGAATCGTGAACTATTTTTACTGACTTTTGTTCACATCAACATAGTCCACAGTTTTACAACTGTGAATAAAAGCCATTAAAAGTTTGTGAATAAAAGGCTATTTTGTTGTAGTGAAGCTTGTGGATTCAAATGATACTTAGCCCATGCGTCCTAAAACTCTCTCTTTGGACTTTGCAAGTTACAACTGTTTTGAAGGCTTTAGGGAGTGAGAAAATTGGCTACCATAGCCCAGGTTGGTTTTTCTTACTCTATTTTTATATTTTAAGAATTTTCTTTTTGGTAGTTCCTTCATACTTAATGCTTTATTAGTAGTTTCTTCTTGTTTAATGATTTATTAGTTTGAGCAATTTTCATACATGAAAAGTAAAAATATGTATTCTCATTACTTATTTTTCTTTGAATTGAAATCATATTTTTTATGAATATTCTAATGTACTTGTAACTAACAGCTGAACATGCTGTATTAATACATATTAATGCTGTGACATATAATGGATTAGTGTCTCACTTCTCTTTATGTGTTATGTTTCTTTGTTTTATGATGTCACATTTAAACTAAGCAATATAGAAATATGACAATTTTCTTTTCCTAGTCTTTTATCTGTTTGATTTAATTTATTAAAATATAATATTTGATTGCATGTTAAACAAAATATTTTGTGTACCATTCTAGATCCCCACAAAGATCGATGTGCTTTCTTAATAAAATAAAAATCAAGAAAAAAAAGTTGGAATCATGAGCTTTATGTTATCTTTGCTTCTCATAGATGTACATTTTTTATTATAGCTGATGGTCCCAAGGAAGCTATTAATTTGAGGTTGTCTATTATAGTCATTGTTGTCTTGGTTTTTAATGTTTGTTTGAAAACAACATTTTTGTCTTCTACTTAAATAGTTTTTGACTCTATTGCTTTGGATTATTTTCTCACTTAGATCATAAATAGCTTGACTACGGTATAATGTTAAGCTTGCAGAATGTGAATAGCATGTTGGTTTGGGAGTAATTTGTAGATAATATTTTATTTTTTTTGAAGGAAACAAAAATGGATACCATGCATTGTAGTGTTAAAACTATGGGCACTTATAAGTTTAAAACTAATATACTTACGTTTTATTAAAAATTTGAAAGTTTTCGGCGATTTCATCATTTCTTCTAAAGTGATGGACTAATTCTGAAGTGCTAAGATTGGTAAGTGTTACAAATGCAAGTAGCTTTTTATGAAAAATTTTAAAGTCTCTAAGAACTTGATCATCTCTTAGAAAGTGATGAACTAGCTATGGTTTTGTGGAATGGTCGAATGATCTGTCATGCATTTACTTTCAATTGTTAAACTTGAGTCCATACCGTTAATTGTGTGAATCAATCTTGTAATTTGAGTCCATCAAATTGTTTGAATCAATCTTGTCTTGCCTTGTGATTTTGATTTGATTTTCATGTAGTTAGTTTTGTGCATGAACATGTGATATGTGGTGTTTTTGTGTCAAGATTTTAAATCCACTTTTCTATCTTTAGAATGATCAGAACATAACAAAGTGCCTTGCCCATGGATATCCTTTTCGTACTGTGCTCGTCATGAGTATTGTGAATCGATCTTTGATTTCTTTCTAGGAGGTCACAACTTGCTTTCCTTGACATCAATGCAATAGACTAGGCATTGCCATGCATCATTGAGTTATTGGCGACTTAATACAATTAGGACAAGTTGAGGCAGAAGTATGAGTTGCAGATGGCTAAAAAATTTCTAAAAACTTTCAAGTCTTCTAGAAATGCTCAGTTCCATGATAGCAAACACTAGTAAGTAATATCATTTACTTCACTTACTCTATCATTTGAGGTATTTCAAACTTTTTATATAGTTGTTGACTTATTTGTGTCTCCATTCTAGGTAATCTACATAAGAAAACAAGATTAAGGGTTCTACATATCCACATTTGCAACATATTTTTCTAATACTAATACAATATAAATATATATATATATATATATTTTTTTACTGCTACCTTTGGTGGATGATAGTAGTATGTGCCATGAGACTATGGCTTACACATCTTATTGAAGGCAACTGATTCTTTAGAGCCTTCCATAGAAGCACTAGAATAATATCACCTCCACCCAGGATAATCTATCTTCCATATCTTAGCTGGCTTGATTAGCAATAACTTATTAGTTGACCTAAAAAGGAAGATTTAGGGTATGTTATATTGAGTACCACACTAATCATTGAATGATCTTTTTCTTAATATTCTTGCCTTCTTTTGGCTTATATTCATACCTGGTAAAAAGGTGAGAGCCACGATGGCATTATCATTTTCTTCCATACTATAATGAAAATACAGAATTACATATTCATACAAAAGAAACAATTTATAATGGACTTCGTTCATGATTAATTAGTTGCTTATGCTTTTGGATCTTAAATTTTATTGAAATGTGTTTCTTTTTAAAATTATCACTTAGAGATCTACATTAGTTTGAATGAATTATGAATATTTTTATTTTCATTCTAAAGTAAGCTAAGGCATTAATTTTCATTTTTGAATTTATCAACTGAAATATATTTTCTGATGAAAAGTTGACTCATAGATGGTTTTTGAGTTTATTATAAAAAAATTTATTTGCCAGAGTTAGACATAAATTCAACTAATTTTTATCCCATTTTAAGCGATTAATGTGTTCATTTACTCCTTATTTATCTAACTAAGTCATAAGAGTTGTAGCTCTTGCTTCACAAAACTAAAATGAAAACAACTATTTAAAAGAAGAAAAAAAACGAAGATCAAACACATCAAAAAATCCCCCTCATTCATTTTTCTTGTCCATAATAGAAACAAAGAGTTCACAAGCATGGCATCCATTTACCGTAACTACACTGTCACTCTCTTTTTTACTCTTTAGAAGTAAAACACCCACTCTCTTTGTGCTTCTCTATCCTATATGTAGTCTCCCTTTCATTAGATACTTTGTCTCTTCTTCTTTTCCTCTTTTAGAATTTGATATCTCATTTGCACCACCAAAACCTAAACCCAATAACCTGAAAGGATTAGACGATGCAGAAGAATAAGGAGAAAAGGTGGCTTTTATTAATGGTGCTAATAGTAAGCAACAAATTTTCATTTCGTGGATTGTGCATGGTGAGGATGGCAACCTCATGCTCTAGGCCCATCCTCTTGCGCATCTTATCCACATGCTTGTGCCGAAGCTGTCTAAGGCAGCATATCGGTTTTATAATCAAAACTCTAGGGAGCCTCCCTAAAGCCTCAGTAATAAGGTCCTAGCTGCTGCCGGAGGTAATGTGAATTGCAATTCTATTTACCTTCATAATTCTTTATGTTTATGCTAATATTTATGTGTATACATCATCCAATTTGTATTGTTACTTGTTATGCTTATAGAGAAATGAAGAGCTTATTTTTTATGGTAAGGTCATTGTTAATGGCTCTGTATGTAACACTCCCCATGTCAACCCCTAGTTCTCTTAGCAAATTGATGTCTTTTATTTTATTAAAGACGTTTTTTTAAAATTATATCTTACTGCTTTTCTGAATATAAGAGACATACTTCTTGAGCTTATAAGCTTTCTTTGCTATCATGATATAGAGAATTGAGTTGACCCTGTGAGGGATTATGTCAATGGTAACCCTCTCCTAAAGAGACTACCTCAAAAGGTGTATCTTGCTCTGAACAAGTGAAAAGGATTTGTCATGACCTACTATAGATTTTTAGAAACTTTTAAAGGTTACTTTCTTGTTTGACATTTTAAAGACATTAATGTTGTCACACTATGGTAGTATCTTCTCATTTGGTGAGAAAGAGTTTAGATCAGTCTTGAGTCTGTTTATGGATTATCTGAAGAGATAGGTACATTAACATGATAACTTTGGTTTTTTATTTCTTACTTATTAATTTACTTAACCAAATGAAAAGGAAGCCACGACCAATGTGAAGATACTTACATTAAATGATTTTTTGATATCTTTATTTTTGCAAATGACGACAATAGAAATCTAGAATACCAAACCATAACTATTTATCGTTGGTCGCCTTGATGTTGCCACAAGTGGTTTATTATTGTGACTAGTGATGGTATGCATATTGCTACACATGTAACCATACATTGCTTATAGATGTGCACTTGACGCTCAGTAAGTTTGTCTTACTACAACTTACAAAAAGAGTAAGGTTTCACATGTTTTACTATTTGTTTGTAACTTGTTGTGTTTGATTGTCCAAGAAGAATGGTTTTTATGCTTTGCATTTGACAATAAACTTAGAAATATTTCTAGGGAAATGGTTGAGGAATAATTATCTTTTAGTTTTATTTTGATGTTCTAATAAATGGGCTACACCAATGGATTTACCTGCTAAAACTTATAGGATATAATTAGTTAGTTGGATTTTTAGCTGCCTACTATGTTATAACTTATGACTTCTAATTTTAATTATTGTTCTTTTCATTTCATTGGCGTGTTATTGGTAATTATTTATTTATTTATTCTTATCATTTACTATGATGATATTGGAAGCTGTTTTAGTGTCTCTACTGATGATCTGTGCTTTAACATTGTAAGGTGGATATATTGCAATGATTGATGATATTGTAAATAAGCGACATTTAATTGCCATCAGTGAAGGAACGATCATAGAAGGCAACACTGCATTTCAGATTCTGTGGAGTTACTGCTTCAGCAGTTTGATATACTAAAACCTCCCATTTGTGCTACGGTATATGCTATCTTTTCAAGTTTAGTTGAATTTCTTTACACCTTTCACAATTCATTCTATCATGCATTGAATTTTATTTTTCTCTGTTATTGATGACATGTTGAAATTGCCTTTATTCTGAACTATATTTTTCTCCTCTGCTTGAGTGACCTTTGCTTTTCGTATTCAGTTCCGCCAATTATGGTTGTTTACAAAATGATGGTCTGGTTCATATTTGGATGAAGTGGAGGGTCTCATGTATATTGGAAATATGTAATGGAGCAATTTTTTCTTTTTTTAAGTTTTAATGACAAAATATGTGACTTTCATTCATGTTTTTAAATTTTTGGAAGTTTTACTTTATTGGAAACTAAATATAAGAACTATTTTTATTTGTTTCTTGATTTTATTATATTAGAGGATTAAAATATGCCTTCAATAACATATAAGACCACAAAATTTCACACATACTCTAAGTAGTGCAACATCATAAAGAATTACTATGAAGATACTCTTACATTTAAAAATGGTCTGAAAAGTGCAAATTATTTTATGGGTGATTTTGGCCTTGGCCCAATTTGAACATTTCCTGAACATGAAATAGTAACTTCTTATTTTCTTTTTGAGGAAACTTTTGAATGTACTAATTTTCATTGAAATATTGACATTATTTTTTGCAGCATTATGCATAATGATGTTTTACAATACAACTGAGTTTTTTCGATATTTCATAGAACTTTTGGAAAAAAGGTGTGCTAAGTGAATGTCTCATTTCTCCTAAGTTTAATTTGCCATCTCAAAAATCGATTTTCTAGAATCAGTTGCAATGATTTGCTGCTCACATAAATCTTATGGTACTTAAAACGACATTACATAGATAAGCCATTTCAATAGTGTTATGTGCTTAAGAGATCATTTTCTATAATTCATATAATTTATTTTACATTCTATTGTGCTATGGATGCTTTCAGTTCATAAAAAATTGTATATTGTAAGATAAAACACTAGATGTGAAGTTCAAGGTCTAATACTTTTACCTTTTAAACCATTAGGTCCATATTTGTAACCTCATGAGCTTGCTGATCCTTTATCTTCGTTTTTATCCTTATGAGGAAATCTAGACTCTTATTCTGTCTAGTGTTATAAGCTAACTTTTATTTGTTTAAATTGTGCTCTTTTTGTGGGTTCATGAAAGGAGGAACCATGAAGTTCGAAAGCTTGTGAAAAATGCTAGACTTGAGGTTAGTTTGGTTATTGGTTAGAGCAATCTTTCCACCAAAGTGCAACTTGTTTGCTATTTATTTTAGTTGATTGAGCCTATATTGGAGATAAGTGAACCATCATGAATTTTTTTGAGATAGTTATTAAGCACTAAGTAGTTGCAGATGATACATGTAGTTAACCATATGAATATTTCATGTTCTTCTACAAATTTCATTTTTCATTTTAATGAATATTGTTTTATGCTTTTATTAGTAAAATATAAATGGTTTAGAGTTACCATATCTATGGTGAAATGAATATTTAACGAATGCATTATTGGTTATAAAAATTAAGGATTTTGTGGTCATTCCATGCTAAATTTGGGCTTTCCATTGGTTTGTTTAACTGATACATGCTAGTTTCACTTATATTTATTTACTAGTTATGTTATATTAAGTGTATTTCCTATCGATGCAGATTCATGCCTTAAAGTGTGTACGTATAGGTGGTTTCAGACTTCCATCAAATCTCGAGTATTATTGCATTGTCTTTGTTCTTTTCACATTTAAACCAAAATCTAGTCTTTGTTTTTTTACTGTTTAGAGGAAACGTTTAATGACAATATACGGATGGAAGGACATTCAAAACAATTTTGCTTTTGTTTGTATGATTTTTTTCAACTATCTTTAGCTTTGTGCTCTTATTTCGCTATGATCATATTTCCACGATTTTGTTTCTATTTCCTATTTCCAAAAGCATTTTGGAATGGATATTAATGAAGATAAGAATGTCTATGGTTATGTTATCAAGCTTTAATTTATGAAGAAGTGTTACCAATTCGTGAATATTTACAAATCTATCGCTTGATTTTCTTTTTCATGTGTACCAAAATATGGTTGATCTTTGGCTATTGATACGAATACACAACCCATGCAGAAAGTAGTGTTATGTAAATGCTGTTGAAGTAGCACAATGTTTTGAAACCATAGTTGACTTATTTACCAATCCATTGCTTGATTTTCTTTTTCATGTGTACCAAAATATGGTTGATCTTTGGCTGCTGAAGTGAATACATAACCCGTGCAGAAAATAGCATTATGCAAATGTTGTTGAAGTAGTACAATGTTGGGTTTAGGTATCTTAGGTATGATATTAAAGATTTAGCCCAAACTTACCTCACCAGGCCATTAAGTCTCTAGTGGATGGATAGTTGTAACTTTAAGTCCTAATAAAAATTGATTTACCTTTCTTTAAGTCTTTTAATCAATTCAAGCAATAAGAAGTTTTTTGAGCTGCTTCTCAATATCTTAGAAGTATAGAATGAGATCTTTGTAAAAACTAATATTTTTTGAATTATTTAATTTTGTATTGATTTTTGAAACAATATCAATAGATAATAACACAAAAAAATACATAGACATGATTTGTTCAATCAGAGCAGGACATTACTCTCTTGAATCATCTGCCTTTAGACCTTCTCTCAGACTTAAAAGCTTCAAAGCTTTTTCTTAGAGAAAATTCTGTGTCCTGTTGCTTTTTTGCCTTGGTAACCGCATCATCATTTTTTGTTTGATCAAAATAGGGGATTTTGTTCTGTTGGTCAAGTTTCCAATTGTCATATGAAAATGCAATGCCCCTACAACTTGACCTCTTTATATATAAAAATGGTCAACTTTAATAAAGGAATCCCTTTTGATAAGAAGCAAACAGTACCAAAATTGAAAAGGGTAATCATCTCAAAAGTTAACAGTTCCATCATAAAAACTCAAACTACAAATCATGTCTATATCTTATCTTATGTATATATATATATTGTATTTTGAATGAAAGAAATAAATGAAAAAGATTTTAGAGTAAATATGAAAAAAAATTTAAATTAAATTTTCTTTTTCCAATTTTGATATGCTGATGGAATCAATTGTATATTTAGTTTTTCAATTATTTAAATTAGATATTGAGTCTAACAGCTATAAATTGTCTTTTTTTAAAAAAGTAGCTATTTATTTAATTGTTATAAATATATATATATATATATATATATATATATATATATTGTATCTTGAATGAAAGAAATAAATGAAAGAGATTTTAGAGTAAATATGAAAAAAAAATTAAATTAAATTTTCTTTTTCCAATTTTGATATGCTGATGGAATCAATTGTATATTTAGTTTTTCAATTATTTAAATTAGATATTGAGTCTAACAGCTATAAATTGAAATTTAATACTTTGTGGAGTGTATAAATGTTCTTTTTTTTTTTTTTAAAGTAGCTATTTATTTAATTGTTATAAATATAAATATATTAGCATTTTTGATAAAAAGAAATCTCAAGTTTGGTCTGCATTACAATATATACTAGTATTAGTTTCCTTGAATTTTTTAGATTTTAAAACATTTTTATTTTTATTTTTTATTTGATTTTAATATGCATTGTCTTGATTTTGTTGAATTTTCTTTTACTTTTTTTTTTAATTTTCTTTTAGTTACTTCGAGTTTTTCTAAAAAAAATTTTGCATATATATATATTTTTTATTTTGTTGGGTTTTTTTTGTTTGTTTCACCTATTTTCTTTTAGTAACTTTATTTTTCTTAGAATTTTTTCAAATTTATTTGGTTTTTTAATTTTTAATTTTCTTTTGTTTTTTAATTTTGAATACTTTTTAATTTATCTGAATTTTTGTTATATTTAACTACTTTAAGCAAAGTAATAAATACTAGACTACATCAAGTGGTTATAAATTTGATAGTTTATTTAGTTTTCAGTTTTTTATTACTTATTATTTTTTATTCATTGCTATTTTAAAATTTATTTTATTTTTACATACTTTTATTTATTTAATACTTTTATATTTTTATTAAATTTTTTTGAAAAGATTAATGTAAATCAAAATTAAATTTTGTTGATTTCAGTCATGTACATAAAATGGGAAGATTTCATTAACAGAAAACAAAACAAAGACAGTATAGTAAGCAAAATTTTCAAAAGTTTGCTATCTATCCCTTTCGAGCCAAGCTCATTCAATATCAAAATATCGCTTGCCTCTTCCCATTACTCTTTTAACCTTTTTGTTCTAATTAACAACTATAACAAAAAGCATACTTAGTAGCTTTATCCCTAACAATCTCATAACAACCACAATTTTCTATTCTTTTAGACTCATACTCGCCCTTACATAATATCCAAATAACTAAGTGAAAAATTGGCAGTATGCATCCATTGATCTAGGTTGTAAAAGAAATAAAAGAAATCTAACTATTTCAAAGATTACCACATGTTAAAACTTGAAACATTACCATTATTCTTTAACATAAAGTAAAGAAGCTCTTTACAAAGCAAGAAAATAGATTTTGTTAGAAAAAATAGTAAAAAATATAATATAATATAATATAAAACATATCAAGTAAAATCATTTAAAAAATTCAAGGAAAATAAAAATAGAAAAAATAAAAATATAACAAATTCCAAAAAATAGAAAGAAAATAAAAATAAATAAAAAATAAAAGATTAGAAAAATTAAAAAAAGAGATAAAATAATATAAAATAATTTGTAATTTAAAAATATCGATATCCAAATTTTGATGGCAAGCATGAGATATGACATGTATGCTTTTTCATTTAAATAAAAATAATAATGTATTAATTAATTTATCATTATTTTTAAAATTAGAATAAATTTTGATTTAAAAATATAAAAATGCTTAATTTAATTATAAATATAAAAATTAAAACTTAAAAATTATATAAAAATGAAATATTTCATAAATATTTGAAGATTAATAGTACAAGTGAAAATTACAAAGCTATAAATATATTTAAAAATAATTTTGATTTATGTTGATATGTTATAAAAATTGTAAAAATTCAATAAATCAAAAATTTTAAAAACCTCATACAATGAACAAATTTCAAAGAAAAATATAAAAACACAATAAAAATAAATTAAATTAAAATAATAAAATAAAATGAAATTGGAAAAAATCTTGTTAACATAAAAAAACTATAAAAATTTAAAAAACAACTAAAAAACCAAACAAACTTAAAAGAAAAATCTAACAAATTAAGAAAATAATAAATTTTAGATATTGTAAAATCTAGAAAATAAAAAAAAAATAGTAAATCATATACTTAGGGGTAGTATGAATTTCGTTTTGATGATCTAAGAGGATGCATAGACGATTTTAAACCCATTGAGCAAACGACTCCACCGAGAATCTCTTTAAAAAAAAGTTGCAAATTTATTGTGTACAAATATATTGACCATTATAATTTCATTATTAATTCATATTAAATAATTCTCTGCAAAATTATTTGTAAAAGATTATTTTTATATAACAAAATATGTACAAAAAAATCGAAATTAACAATAATATCTAATAATCATAATAGATAAATTTTAACCAAAATTTTTAAATATTGCAAGCAATAATAAAATATTAATAAAAAGCGATGATATGATGAAAAGTTGAATGAAAACTCGTGTAAATGCCTATAACAAACCAAAGAAAAAAATACTAAAAGTAATGACGAAATTGAACCTCAATTTTTAATCAAAAAAATAAAGTTAGCAAAAGAAAATAAGTGAAAGAAACTAAAAATATCCAATAAAATATATAAAACAATTAAAAATCTAAAGAAACTAATAGAAAATAGAAAAATGTATTAAAAATAAAATAAAATCAAGACAATGCATATAAAGAAAGGTAATAGTAAATAAACAAAATCCTTTTCAAAGCAAAAATATAGATTTTATCAAAAAAATAGTAAAAATTAAATTAAAAGAAAATATCAAAAATTAAAAAATGTATCAAAGAAAATTATAAAAATAAAAAATAAAAAATTTAATAAAATCCAAAAAAATGAAAGAAACTAAAACACTTAAAATATAAAAAAATTAGAAAATTTTAAAATAAAAAAGAAAAAATGTAAAATAATTTAAAATTAATTTAAAATGATTCAAAATTAATAAAATATTTCATAAAAAAATTAAAAAATAATTTTCACTTGTATTGATCTTTTAAAGAAATTGTAATAAAAATACAATAAATCAAACAGTAAAAATTAAAATACAACAAAAATATAAAAGTATTTAAAACATATAAAAAATAAAATTTAGAAATCAGATAAAAAAGTAGTAAACAGTTAAAAACCAAAAAATTAACAAAATTGCAACCACTTGCTAAGGTCTAATATTTGTACTTTTACTAAATTAACTATAAAAATAAAAAAAAATATATAAAAAAATATAAACAAAATTAAACAAAATAAAAATAAGTAAAATGTTACAAAATCAAAAAAATGATAGAAAAATTGAAAAAACTCATAAAAATATCGAAAAACAAAAGAACATAAAATAAAAAAATAAAAAACCAAATAAACTAAAAATTTCAAGAAAATTAAAGTTAATAAAAGACAACAAGTGAAAGAAACTAAAAAAACCCAATAAAATAAAAATAAATGTAAAAAAATTATTACAAAAACCAAAGTAACCAAAAGAAAATATGAAAAAGTGGCAAAAACTTTAAAAAGAAAAATCAAGACAATACATATGAAAAACACAACAGTAATGAAATAGTCAAGGTGATAAAAATTTAGAAAAAATAAGAAATACAAAAAAATGTAAAAATATTAAAAAATAATATACAAAACCAAACATACCAGGTAAACTAAAAAAAATCCAAGAAAACTAAAGTTACTAAAAAAAGAAGTGAAAGAAACTAAAAATACTCAACAAAATAAAAAATAAATGTAAAGAAAAATTTTAAAAAAATCTAAAATAACTAAAAAAAAAGAGTAAAAGAAGATTGAAAAAAAATCAAAACAATACACATAAGAAAAGGGAATAGCAAAGAAACAAAACTCTTTGTAAAGTAAAAAATTGATTTTGTTAGAAAAGAAAGTAGTAAAAAATGTAATGAAATAAAATATAAAAATATTTATTAAAAATAATTAAATAATATAAATGTAAAATAAATTTGAAAAATCAAATGAATGAAAAATATAAAGCAACAAAAAGCTAAACACTAAATAAAGTAATAAAATTGCTACCACTTAGTGAGGTCTAATATTTATTATTTTATTGAATTAAAGTAGCCACAGATAATGATAAGAAAAATTATTTATGTATTTAAAATTTATATTTTTTATTATTAAGAAATGAAAGAAAAATAAGATCAAGAAAATAACCAAAAAATACAAAGCAAAAAAATTCAAAGAAAAAGTGATGCACCTTTTTATAGCTGTGATTACAATATTCAGAGGTGGCACTAGAAAGTTGATTCTTTTACTTGATACTAAATTTAAATTTGATTATTCCATACAATGATTTTCTTATTTTGATATTCTTTTCTATGGAATTTAAGTTACATCCAACCTTCCCAACCATAAAAGAAGGAGAATAGCATTTATCTTTTAGGATTAGCTCATTATGAGATCCTCACTTTCTAATGTGTATGGTATAGATTACTGAGGAGGTTCTAACTACAATAGCTCTTTAGGAAACTATTAAGAAACTTGAGCAAGTAACTAAAAGGTTGGTTAAATGTGTTGATTATGTTAGAGCAGCTATTATTAAGTATCTTTACAGCATGGTATTGATAAATATTATTTTTTAGAGCTCAATTTTTGATTGCAGGTATGCTTTATTGGTTGTGTCCTCAATCGTAAACTCCTTTTCATACTCATTAAAGTTCCATTATCACGCAGCCTTTTAATTTTCTATTTGAATTATTTCTTCATTACATAATGTTTCATTTCATGTACTAAAGAAAGTAACAGTAGCAGTATAGTAGTAGTAGTTTGGATAAAGTAGTAGTTTAAATGGAATAGCAGTAGTAGTTTAGATTAATTAGCAATAGTAGTATGAGTTTACATGGAGTAGCAGTAACAATAGTTGTTTGATGGAGTAGCAGTCGCAGAAGCTATTTTGATAAATTAGCAATTTAAATTTGTATCGTATTTTCTAATTAGAGTCGACATCTATAGGTTCAGCTACTTTATGATCATTATGAAAATGTTGCAGCTTTGAACAGCTATATCTTGAGGAAGCACCAAAAGGTTGATTCTTTTTTCTAATAGTAAATTTAGATTTGGTGACTCTGTATAATGTTTACATTACTACAAATAAAAATTTTAATCACATTTAAAAATGACTTTTAATGACAGTTGTAAAACTATCATTTTGGCTCATGTCATTAAAAAGGGGCCTTTAATGACAGTTCTATAATAGAGGCCTTTAACGACAGTTTTAATAGAATTGTCATTAAAGAAAAGGCCTTTAATGATAGTTATATTAGAACTGTCATTAAAAAGGACCCCTTTTAACGATAGTTATTATAGAACTGTCATTAAAAAGGTTCCCCTTTAATGACAGTTCTATTAGAACTGTCATTAAGGGTATATATTTTTTTATTAATTTCAAAATAAATACAAAATTTTTATATTCAAATTATCCAAAACCTACATATATAAAATTCTTCATCTCTTGCACGTCAACCATATAGATCAATACAATTATTCACAATATGCAACTAAAATTTTCTCCATCAAAATTAAATTACAATATGTAAATATGACTCTTCAATTAAACTTAGTCAATACATATAAGTACATAATTATCAAATACAATAATTACAGTTTTTTTTTTATACGCTTCAATGAAACAACTATACTATCTTTTTTCCTTCAACATAATTACACAAACACTTCAATAAAGAGAACTTTTTCCTAATATACACTTCAATACCATTCTCATTAAAACCATCATTACTTCTTTCATATTTAAAAACACTCAAAATAATCCAATCCATAAAAGTAATAAAAGATGAACAAAAAAAAAAATTTGATGTCATAATTGAACTCCATATGTATAATACATGAGTTTAAATATACCTTATCATACACAATCCTAAAATTCAACTATATAAATTCAATGATTTTCATGTGTACAAAAATCTTCAAGGTTCAACTTTCTAATATGGCATTCCAAAGAATTTGTCAAACCTCCTTTCTAACTTCATCAATATCCAATTGGTTGTAAGTATCTATGTCCATTAACTATATTTATAAAAAAAAAAAAAAGAAAGATTTAGTCTAATTAAAACTTTTAGTAAGCACATCAATTAATTACTGAAATATTTACATAAGTAAATGCTTAAAAAATTTCATAATATAATATCCACACTCAGTATTTGAAGACTGATATGAACACTGCATTAAAAATTTTTAATTATTATATTTTACAAAATAAATAAAACTAACATCACATATAGGTTTAAATATACACACCCTAGCAGGAATACTCCTAGGAATGCACCTATTGCTTGATTCTTTGATAACTTAGAATAATTTAAAAGAGCTGCCGATAAAAAATAATCAATATTCTTGAGAGTAAAAAAAAAATACGTACTAACATAAATGAAAATATTTTCACTTACGTGGACATAAGTTGATCTAGTTCTTAACAAGAACCATGGTTCAAAGGATTAAAAATACTGTACACAAAATTACGAAGCTCGACAACCACCAACATCCAATGCTGCCTATATAATGAAAAATAAATGTTAAAAATATTTTGAACAAAACTATTAATAATTTTATCTAGTATTATAACTTACCTCAAGTTGTAAGGAAATATCACTATTCCTTCATCACATGGATCTATCATTCTATTGATTAGGTGACTGGCTTGGGTGTCTATACTTATAGACATTTTATATGACAATGTTGATAGATGAGCAAATACAAAATACCTCCCCAAACCAAATGCAACTAAATCTGTATAAAATTTACTAAAATAATGAAGAGTAAGAAAAATATAAATATGATGTAGCCAAATGATGACAAACCAATAAAAATTCAATAGACATACGTACACAATTTAAATAAATGATTAATAACTACTTAAGTACTTAATACGAACAGTTAATATTTACTTAACATCTAATTTATTAATATAAAGCATCTAGTTAACTAGTTAGTAAATTAATTAAAATTTAAATAATATTTAATTATTTACTTTACAAGCATCAAATTTATTAATTAAAATTTAAATAAATAATTAATAATTATTTAGTTAATTAAGACATAGTCAATATTTATTTAACATCTAATTAATTACTATATAAGCAATTAACTAGCTAGTAACCTAATTAAAATTTCAATAACATTTAATTTTTTTACTTCACAAGCATCTAATTTATTAATATTAGCTAAATAAATGATTAATAACTAATTAATAAATTAATACATAGTAAATTAATTATCATCTAATTAATTACTACATAAGTATCTAACCAGCTAATAACTAGATTAAGATTTAAATAATATTTAATGATTTATTTTATAAGCATATAATTAATCAATTATCTATTTAAAATTTAACTGCTTATATTAATTTATATTAACTACAAAATCAATATAATTAAATTTGACAAAATATACCAATTAATCTTACCTAAAAAAACTAATTCAAACATAAATTTACCTACATCTAATATATAATTAATTTATCAAAATATAAATTCACCTAATTAATATTTAAATAATTTATCAATTAATTTAAAAATCTTAATAATTATCAAATAATAAATGCATCAATGTATACGCATTTATACCAAATATATTGGTCCAAATATACTTATAAAAAAATATAAATTTTATCAATTAATATAAATTCACCAAACACACTTAATAAAGAACTACTCAAAATAATATACATTCTCAATACATTTTTTAAACCAAAATTTACCAAATTAAATCAAAATTATGAAACTTAAATTTCGTAAAAAAATTTCGAGTCTATACGAAAATATTTACATATGTTTGAATGCCAAAGATAATCAAATGGAGGGAAAAGATGCAGTTGTTTCTTGTGAAGATTAAGACAAATGAGAAAGAAGGGAGCAAGGAGAGAGCAAGTAGAAGAGGGCTAGAGAAAGGCAGTATGGCTGCTAGTAATTTGCCTAGTTATTTCTGGATGAAGAGCAAAGAATAGAAAGTCGAAAGAGAGATAGTGTCATTGCCATACTAGCAGCTGATCTAGTTGCTTTTGAACAGAGATCAAAGAGGAAAGGGCAAAAAAAAAGTAGTACAGCTGCCAACAGCTAGCTTAGCTACTTCTAGATGGGGAGTAAGTAGGAGAAGGGCTGGAGAAAGGCAGTACGACTGCCAGCAACTAGTCTAGGTGGTTTTGGAAAAAGAGAAAAGAGAAGAAGGATGAAGGAGAGAGTAAAAATTACGCGCGAGGCTACTGGGGGCTTTAAAGATGAATTAAGAATCCTTAGCTTAAAGCAAGACTAGACAGTCTTTAATGTCAGTTCTGGCAGAACTGGCGTAGAAGGCCTCAAACTTTAATACCAGTTCTAGCAGAACTTGCGTTGAAAGCTGTAGGGCAATTGGAAATGTTGGTTACTGCCTGGACGTGAGAATTAGGGGTAAGCCCTTTAGATCCTCAAAAGAAACCAAAGCTCTTCTCTATTTTTTCCTACCGAAAACAAAAGATCCTCTTCATGGCAAGCTCTTAAATTTCATGAGTTTCATATTCACACTCTCTGCTTAGTTTTGAATTCTTTTTAACTCCTTCAAATACCCTCACATGCATTTCCTTTCCAAAATCAGGCAATCGAAATTTAAGCATCATTCTTTAACTTTTCTCCATGGAAGCGAAAACACATCTTTTATGTTCAATCCTTTTCCTCTTCTTTACTTTTCTTCATGCAAACACTCCCAAAACCTACATTGTTCAGCTCCACCCACATGGCATAACCAGCTCTTTGTATAGTAGAAAGGGTCAGTGGCATCTTTCATTTGTTCTTTAAGCTGTTTCCTTTGAGGAACACCCCTCTTCTTGTCTTTTCTACTTTTACCATTCTGCCACTAAAGGTTTTGTAGCTCAGCTCCTTGAATCAAAGCTTGAGTTACAGAAGTTGCCTGATGTTATTGCAGTTAGACCTAATTACAGGTCCTTAGCTCTCCATCCAGTCTTTCAGTCTTCTACTATCTATTTATTATTTGGTTTTTGATCCCAAAGTATCAAAAAAGTAAGCACTGGAATGCTTGAGTAAGCAGCTTTGAGAGTGAAATTCCAACCGCAGCGAGATCAGAACCCACCAATCGAAGAATGGGATAGAACTCTTAGTTGATAGCACCCAGGGAACTACAACTCATTTCCTACTAGCATCATAAAGCTCAGCTTTGAATCGTGAAGCGTCGTCTCCACGAGCCACCCACAAGTATCTAACCTCACTATCACGTACTCCAACCAGTATTTGGTCCATTTGAGTACACAAAACTGAAACAAAACTCCCTAGTGAAACGTATAATATCGATCCTTTAGGTTGAGAATCCAGCCATTAGAGATAGGAGATTCCATTGATGAGACCAGTAGTTGCAGGTGGTTCATCATTTATGAGTGTTGAGTAAGGTTGACAAAGAATTTCCTGTGGGCTATTGGCACAACTTTTGAACCTCAGTTTGGATATTATAGAAGAATGATGTCGAAGGTTAACTCATTCATAATGCTAATTCAGGATTTTTACGATGTTTATGGTACTTGGGATGAACTCATGCTATTCACAGAAGCTATTAAGAGGCTCTAAATGATTTTTAACATGACTATTGAAATAAGTTATTATGAACAATTGATTCGAATCAAATTGATCCTGCTCTCACATGTTATAAGTTATTACGAATAAATGTTTTCCTTATTTTAGGGAATTTATGCACGAATTATACAGAGAACTATCTTATTCATTGTTAGTGCATGTAAATAGCAGGAACTTGGCATTACTGTGCTTCTTATCAAACTTTGAGCTATTGGAGGGAACAAGACCAACACTCCTAGTCCAGGTGCCCAGTCTGTACTTAAAGCCCTGGCCCGTTTAGGCATGAAAATTGGTCGAATAGGTATTGCTCATCCTTATTTGTGGCTACTTCTTTTTATTATTTTTAAAGTTTGACTATATACCCAATCAGGACTGAAACCCAATTGACTTTTATTACTTCTAGCACTCCAATGCTTCATCTTTAGTTTCACTAACTTGAAATTTTCTTGTTTTCTTTTTGCAAATCATGCATTTTGGGCATTGTAGTTTTGAATTTGGCTAGCATGATACTGGTATTATGATTTAAGAATATTAGCTTCAAGAGATTGCAAGATATTATTTATCCTTGTTACACGTTCTCTTATATATATCCTTATCTTTTGACATTTTGAAGTTTTGCAATTCATAGATAGAATTCTTGTGCTAAAATATGCATATTAGAAATCTAGATGGGATGTTGTTCATGCCATGGAGGAACTTCTAGATTATATGAAGATGTGTTTTCTTGGTCTATACAACACTATCAATAAGATAGCATTCATTGTCTTCAAGAGAAAAGGATCAGATGGTGTTGTGCTTTACCTAAAGAAAGCTATAAATTCTTTTTCTAAATTTATGTCCTTGTTTTTCATGGATTCCTTTAAACAGCTTTGCTATATGAAATTTGTTAGGATTAACTTCCTATAGCATGTGGACCTCTTCAGTAGATAGACTTATGTAAATCATATCTATAAGAGGCCAAGTGGTATTACAAACGATACATTCCGAACCTACAGGAATACATCTACAATGCATGGATTTCCATATTAGGAGCACTTATACTAAACCACACCTATGTTTTGATTACAAATCCAATAACAGATGAAGCATTAAAATGCTTAAATGAATATCCTAACTTCATTCATCAATCAGCAATGATTATTCACCTCCTAAATAACTTTGGTACTTCAACAGTATGAGATTTAATATTTTCGCACCTTAAGATATCGAAAGGCCCACTGTAGGTAAACGAAGAAATCGAATTTCACTCTCAGAGTGTTGATTACTTGGGACTCAAGCTCGTAAAACAGAAGTGAAGAGAAGATAACTTGCTCTAAACAACAATGGCATGCATTCTAACGCTCTATCCAGCAGTTCTTTCTCAAAGAAGATCATTGGAAAATTTGCTAATCTTGTTAGAAGAACTCCAAGAATGTAGTTAATCATTTCCTTTTTAGGATCTAAAACCATATATAACCAGAACGATGTTACTAAGCAAAAAACTCTTTTTTTTTTCATCGAATAAATGGTGAAAGAATATAGGAAAATGACACCGCTGCAAGTTCACACTAAGTTGCTGAAGAGCCAGTACTGTTCATAGGCAAGCAAAGTTTCAACTCGCAATCCATTTCTATAGAATAGAGAAAGGTTATGCAGGCAGGTGTTCATTTATAGTTGCTAGTTGAGGCCATGGGGATGGAAAGAAAGATGAATACTTTAATTGGCCTTGGCCAAAGATGAAGACAAAGTTGTGTAGGTAAACAATACCTAGAGATAACTCTCTCTAAGCCTCGGAGGAAGCTCTACATGGGTCTTTGTTTAGCCTTCTCCTCTGCTTTGACTCTGGCTGATGTGCCTCCTCCAGTTTCAATTAATGAAGACAAACTAATTTAAGGGAAGGCATTCTTCCTAGCAGAAGCCTATTCCTTGTGCTCAAGTCAATTAATCAAAGAAATAAGATTCAAAGAAGGAGATGAAAAAGCGAGAATTTGTTATTGACCAAGGCAGAGGGATTTCTTACAGAGAAGGCAAGTGGGTAGTGACATATAAAGAATATTCTGGGATAACACACCACTTTTAGTTCATGGACTGAGGCTTATGAGGAGAAAAGGCTCTGGCAAGACAAATTTTTAAGAGTTAGCCCCATAAGAGGAAGTGCTTGGTATAAGTCTACTTTTTATCATGAAAGCAGCATCATTGGAGTACTTGACACTGGAGTTTACTTGGAGGTGTAAAAAGCCCCAACTAGTTTTTTTTTAAAGCCTTTAATGCTAGTTATTCAAGAACTGGTCTTAAAGCTCTAAGGATGGCCTTTTAACGCCAGTTAAATAATAAATGGCATTAAAAACCTTATTTTTAATGATAATTTTGGAAGAGTGTCATTAAATAATTGTCACTTATTACAATTTTTGTAATAGTATTATCTTATTCCAATATACTTTTTGATGCAATTCAAGTTACATTTCACCTTCCCAACCATAAAAAAAGATGAATAATATTTATCTTTTAGGAGTATTTTATTAAAAGATCCTTACTTTTTCATTTGTTCGGCATTGGTTAGTAAAGAGGGTCTGATTACTATGGCTCCTTTAGAAACTCTCAAGAAACTTAAGCAAGCAGCTAGAAGGTTGAGTAAATGTGTTGATTATATTTGAGCAGCTACTATTGAGTATTTTTACAGCATCAATACTGCCAAATACTATTTTTTAGAACTCAATCTTTAATTGTAGGTATGCTTCACTGGTTGTGCCGTCTGTTATAAACTCCTTGTCATACTCATAAAGGTTTCATTGTCATTCAGTCTTTTAGTTTTCTATTTGAATTACTTCGTTGTTACATAATCCGTTATTTCATGTACTAAATACATCAGTAGTAACACTAGCAATATAGTAGTAGCTAGTTTGGATAGAGTAGCAGTTTAAATAGAGTGGCATTAGTAGTTTGGATAAAGTAGCAGTTTAAATATAGTGGCATTAGTAGTTTGGATAGAGCAGCAATTTAAATTGATTGGCAATAACAGTAGTAGTTTATATGGAATAGCAACAACAGTAATAGTTTTAATGGAGTAGTAGTTTAGATTTGTGTCGCATTTTCTAGTTAGAGTTAACATCTATGGCTTTAGCTACTTTGTGATCATTACGAAAATATTGTAGCTTTGACTAGCAGTGATTACAATATTTTGAGGAGGCACCAAAAGGTTGATTATTTTTCCTGATATTAAATTTAGATTTTGTTATTATACATAATGTTTTTCTTATTTCAATATTCCTTTGTATGGAATTCAAGTTACATCTCACATTCCTAAGAAGAAAAGAAGAATAACATTTATATTTTAAGAGTATTTTATTAAGAGATCCTTACTTTTTAATGTGTTTGGTATGGGTTAGTGAGGAGGGTCTAATTACCATGGCTTCTTTAAAAACTATTAACGAACTTAAGCAAGCAACTAGAAGGTTAGCTAAATGTGTTGATTATATTAAAACAACCACTGTTGAATATCTTTGCAACATGAATACCAACAAACACAATTTTTTAAAGCTTAATCTTTAATTACAATTATGCTTCACTTGTTGTGCCCTCAGTTATAAACTCTTTGTCCTGCTCATGAAGGTTTCATTGTCATACGGCATTTTAGTTTTCTATTTGAATTACTTTTCATTACGTAATGCTTTATTTCATGTACTAAATGGAGTAGGAATGGCAGTATAATAGTAGTAGTTTGGATAGAGTAGCAATTTAAATGAAGTAACAGTACTAGTTTGGATAAAGTAGCAAGTTAAATCGGTTAACAATAGTAGTAAGAGTTTATTTAAAATAGTAGCAATAGTAGTAGTTTTGATGGAATAGTAATAGTAATACCAGTTTTGATAAAGTAACAGTTTAGATTTGTATCGTATTTTCTAATTAAAGACAACATTTATAGGTTTAGCTACTTTGTGATCATTATGAAAACATGATAGATTTGAATACTCATGACTACAGTATCTCGAGGAAGTACTAGATGATTGATTTTTTTTTTCTTGGTATTGAATTTAGATTTAGTTATTACGTACCATGTTTTTCTTATTTCTATATTTCTTTCTATGTCATTCAAGTTACATATTACATTCCTAACCATAAAAGAAAAAGAATAACTTTTATCTTTCAGGAGTATTTTATCAAGAGATTCTTACTTTTTCATATGTTTGGTATACATTAAGGAATAGGGTCTGATTCATGTGGCTTCTATGGCAATTATGAGAAACTTGAGCAAGCAACAAGAAGGTTAGTTGAATGTGTTGATTATGTTAAAACAGCTATTATTGAGTATCTTTGTAGTATAGATACCACAAAATGCTATTTTCAAGAGTTCAATCTTCGATTACAGATATGCTTCACTGGTTATGCCCTTAGTTGTAGACTCCTTGCCATACTCAATAAGGTTTTATTATCATACAGTCTTTTAGTTTTCTGTTTGAATTATTTTTTTGTTACACAATACTTTATTTCATTTACTAAATGGAGTAGCACTAGTAGTATAGTAGTAGCAATTTGGATAGAGTGGTAGTTTAAATGGATTAGTAATTGCATGTAAGAGTTTACATGGAGTAGTTTCATGGAGTAGTAGTAATAACAATGTTGATGGAGTAGTAATTTAGATATATTGTATTTTTCAATTAGAGTTAGCTATATAGGTTCAACTACTTTGTGATCATTAAGGAAATGTTACAGCTTTGAACAGGCATCAATGCAATATCCCGAAGAGGCATAAAAAGTTTGATTCTTGTTACTTACGCTGAATATCCATGGATACTTTTTTAGGAGTGTTTTATTAAGAGATACTTACCTTTTAATGTGTTTGATATAGGTTAGTGAGGAAGGTCTAATTACTATGGATTTTCTTGAAAAAACTAAGAATCTTAACCAAGTTGTTAAAAGGTTGGCTAAATGTGTTAATTATGTTAAAGCAACTATTGTTGAGTATCTTTAGAGTATAGACACTAACAGACACTATTTTCTAGAGCTTAATGTTTGATTCCAAGTATGCTTCATTGGTTGGGCCCTTAGTTGTAGATTCTTTATCATACTCATTAAGGTTTCGTTATCATTATCCTTTTAATTTTCTATTTGAATTATTTCTTCATTGCATAATTCTTTATTTGATGTACTAAATGTAGCAGTAGTATAGTAGTAGCAATTTAAATAAAGAAGCAATAGTAATATAGAAGTAGTAATGTAGCAGTAGCAGTTTGGATAATGTAGCAGTTTAGAATGGATTGTTAAGACTAGGAGGAGTTTACATGGAGTAGTAGTAGTAGTTGTTGTTTTCATGGAGGAGTAGTAGGAGTAGTAGTTTTGACAGAGTAGTAGTTTTGATCTATATGGTATTTTCAAATTAGAGTCAGCATATATAGGTTTAGCTACTTTGTGATCATTATAAAAATGTTGCAGCTTTGAAAAGCCATGATTAGTATCCTAAAAAGGCACTAGAAGGCTGATTATTTTTCTTGACACTGAATATAGATTTGGTTATTGCGTAGAATGTTTTTCTTATGTCAATATTCTTTTCTATGGAATTCAAGTTACATCTCACATTCCTAACCATAAAAAGAGAAGAATAATAATTATTTTTTAGGAATATTTTATTAAGAGATCCTCATCTTTTAATGTGTCTAGTAGAGGTTAGTGAAGAGCATCTAATTACAGTGACTGCTTTGAAAACTGTCAAGAAACTTAAGCAAGTAATGAGGAGGCTGGCTAAATGTATTAATTATGTTGGGTAGCTACTGTTGAGTATCTTTACAATGTGATAATGATGAATACTATTTTTTAGAGCTCAATCTTCGATTGCAGGTTTCCTTCATTGTTTGTGCCCTCAGTTGTAGACTTCTTGTCATACTTATCAAGGTTTCATTATCATGCAGCCTTTTAATGTTCTATTTGAATTATTTCTTCGTTACATAATGCTTTATTTCATGTACTAATGAAGTAGCAGTAATAGTTTGGATTAAGTTATAGTTTAAATAGAGTAGTAGTAGTATTGTAGTAGCAATTTGGTAGTAGTAACAATATAGCGGCAATGGTTTAATAAGGTAACAATTTAGATGGATTACCAAAAGCAGTCAGAGTTTGCATTAAAGTTGTAATAACAAAAGCAATTTTAACGGAGTAGTAATTTAGATTTTGTATCCTACTTTGTGATCATTATGGAAATATTGTAGCTTTGAATAGCCATGACTGTAGTATCTCCAGGAGGCACCAGAAGGTGGATTATTATTCATGATACTGAATTTATATTTAGTTGCTACGTACAATTTTTTTTTTCTTATTTTTATATTCTTTTCTATGGAATTCAAGTTGCATCTCAGCTTCCCAACCATTAAAGGAGAATAATGGCATTTATCTTTTAGGAGTACTTTATTAATAGATCCTTACTTTTTAATATGTCTGGTATATGTTAATGAGGAGGGTCTAATCACTATGACTCCTCTAGAAACTATCAAGAAACCTAAGCAAGTAACTAGAAGGTGGCTAAATGTGTTGATTATGTTGGAGCAACTATTGTTGAGTATTTTTATAGCATGAATATCGATGAACACTATTTTCGAGAACACAATCTTTGATTACAAGTATGCTTCACTACTTATTCCCTCAGTTGTAAATTATTTGTCATTCTCATTAAGGTTTTGTTGCCATGTAGCCTTTTAATTTTCCATTTCAATTATTTCTTCATTACATATTACTTTATTTCATGTACTAAATAAAGTAACAGTTTGGATAAAGTAACAATTTAAATGAAGTAACTGTGATAATATAGCAATAGTAGTTTAGATAAAGTAGCCAATTAGATGGATTAGAAATAGTAGAAAAAGTTCGCATAAAGTAGCCACAGTTGTTTAGATAGAGTAACTGTTTAGATGGATTAGAGATAGCAGTAAGAGTTTACATAAAGTAATAGTGGCAATATAGCAGTAGTAGTTTGGATAGAGTAGCTATTTAGATGGATTAGAAATAGTAGTAGGAGTTTACATAGAGTAGCAGTAGCAACAGCAGTTTTGATAGAGTAGTAATAGCAACAGCAGTTTTGATGGAGTAGCAATTTAGATCTGAATCCTATTTTCTAATTAAAGTAAGCTTCTATAGGTTTAGCTACTTTGTGATCATTATGAAAATATTGCATCTTTGAATAGCCATGATTGCATTATCTCGATGAGGCATCAGAAGGTGATTTTTTTTTTTTATTGATAATGAATTTATATTGGTTATTGCATACAATTGTTTTCTTATTTTAGTATTCCTTTTTAAGGAATTCAAGTTACATCTCACTTGCTTGATCATAAAAGGAGCATAATAACATTTATCTTTTAAGAATGTTTTAGTAAAAGATCCTTACTTTTTAATATGCTTAGTGTAGGTTAGTTAGAGGGTCTAATCACTGTGACTCCTTTGGAAACTGTTAAGAAACTTGAGCAAGCAACTAGAAGGTTGACAAAATGTGTTGATTATGTTGGAGCAACTATTTTTGAGTATTTTCGCAGCGCGAAAAGTGATGCATATTATTTTCGAGAGCTCAATCATCGATTGTAGGTATGCTTCACTTCTTGTTCCCTCAGCTATAGAATACTTATCATACTCATTAAGGTTTCATTGTCATGTAGCCTTTTAACTTTTCATTTGAATTATTTTCATTATATAATGCTTTATTTCATGTATTAAATAGAGTAGTAGTAGTATAGTAGTAACTGTTTAAATAGATTAATAGTAGTAGTATTACAGTAGAAGTTTACATGGAATAGTAGCAGCAGAAGCTTTATTGATCGGGCAGCAATAGCAGTAGCAGTTTTGATAAAGTTGGAGTTTAGATCTGTATTGTATTTTCTAATTAGAGTCAACATCTGTAAGTGTAGCAACTTTATGATCATTATAAAATTGTTACAGCTTTGATTCGTAGTAATTGTTATACCTTGAGGAGGCACTAAAAGGTTGATTCTTTTTCTTTATATTGAATTTAAATTTAGTTATTAAGTACAATGTTTTCTTATTTCAATATTTCTTTCTATGAAATTCAAGTTGTAACTCACATTATCAACCATAAAAGGAGAAATTGCACTTATCTTTTAAAAATATTTTATGAAACAATCCTTACCTTTTAATGTGTTTATTATAGGCTAGTGACGAAGGTGTAATCACTGGGGCACCTTAGAAACCATCAAGAAACTTGAACAAGTAGCTAAAGGTTCGCTAAATGCATTGATTATGTTAGAGCAGCTATCATTGAGTACCTTTACAACATGGATATCAGCGAATACATTTTTTGAGAGCTCAATTTTCGATTACAAGCATGCTTCATTAGTTATTCCCTCAATTGTAGACTTCTTGTCATACTCATTAAAGTTTTATTATCATGCAGCCTTTTAAGTTTCTCCTTGAATTATTTCTTCATTACATAATGCTTTATTTCATGTATTAAACGGAGTAATGATAGTAATATAGCAATAGTAGTTTGGATAAAGTAACAGTTTAAATAGAGTAGTAGTAGCAGTATAGTAGTAGTAATTCGGATGGAGTAGTAATTTCGATGGACTAGTAGTAGCAGTAAGTGTTTACATAAAGTAGTAGTAGTAGTAGCAATTTTGGTGGAGTAGCAATTTAGATTTGTATTATATTTTCTAATTAGAGTCAACATCTATAAGTTCAACTACTTTGTAATTGTCGAAATGTTGCAGCTTTGAATAACGGGGATTGTAGTATCCTAAGGAAGCATCAGAAGGTTGATTCTTTTTATTGATAAGAAATTTAGATTTCATTTTTTCACTCATTGTTTTTCTTATTTCAATATTCCTTTCTATGGAGTTCAAGTTACATCTCACCCTCTTAACCATAAAAGGAAAACAATAACATTTATCTTTTAGGTGTATTTCATTAAAAGATCCTTACTTTTTAATATGTCTAGTATAGGTCATTGTGACCCTTCTGGAAACTGTGAAGAAATTTAAGCTTGCAGCTAGATGGTTAGCTAAATGTGTTGATTATGTTGGAGCTATTGAGTATCTTCACAGCATACACACCAAAAAATACTATTTTTTAGAGCTCTATCCTTGATTGCAAGTATACATCACTGATTGTGCCTCCATTGTAACCTCCTTGTCATACTCATTAAGGTTTCATTGACGGGCAGCCTTTTGCATTCTATTTAAATTATTTTTTCATTATAAGACACTTTATTTCGTGCACTAATCAGTGCTCATAATAAGTTTACTTGGGATGAAAGGAAGGTTATAGAAGTATAGTTATGAACTTTGAGACAATTAGGAAGCTTTATAATTTTTATGTGCCATTATTTATATTCGTGTCTATGTCTTTGTTGATGTTATTTTTAACTTCAAATATGGATAATTAGGTTGATATATTTGCACCTTATTTTGTTGTGGTCTTAGCTTAAATATATTTATATTTAAGATAGTTAGCTTGTTAACTTATTGACATGTTTAATGTTAATGAACATTAGCATGTTTTGGATATAAGTGGAGCATCCAGTTATAGAGTCGATTGCTAAAGTAAACCTTCTAGTTGCCTAACTAATAGTAAGGCAGGATATTACTCTCTGAAAAATTCCTATTATGATAATAATGTTCATTAAACTTTTTTTCTTAGTCATTCAATGTTGTATCTCATAATTTATGCCTATGTTTAATAAAAAATAAGGCTATTTTTCTAATATGGAACATGATGGAAGGTATGATTCTTGGAGGAAAACATTAACTGCTGCTACTTTTTTTAATTTTGACAAGGTAGAGAGTACAAAGCCTAAAGGTCATTATGTAGTTGTTCGTGTCATAAGTGAATATTTGAATGATGGTTTTAAAGTCATCAATGGGAAAGTATAGGTAAATTACCAAGTTTCATGAGCATTCATAGTTAAAGTATTTTATTCCTCATTTTGGGAACTTGAGTTGAGCTACATAATTTTATGAATTTTATAGGGGCTAAATTTTAAGAGTAAACCAAGTATATGGGCTTACAAAGGTAACTTACTTTTTCGTTTTTCTTATCAAAACTATGTGATGATAGTGTGGTCCATTTTCTAATTGAATGATTGAACATCTTATTTGTTGTTTTGAATGAGGCATTCATGAATTCTCAGATTCTTAGTTTGGTAAGCATAAGCTACTACTTTAAAGCATGTTGATTTGAATCACTTGATAGGAACTCGTACTACCTTTTTATTTATTTACAAAAATATTTTATTCAAAATAAATATTAAAATGATGATAAACAAAAAGGATTAATGAGAATAATGACAATAGTAATAGTAGTATAGTAGTAACAATAGCATTATGGCAATAGAAGTTTGGATGGATTAGCAGTAACAATAGCATTAGCAGTTTGGATAGCATGTAGTAGCAGTATAGAAGTATAGTAGTAGTAGTTTAGGTAGATTAGTAGTAGTAGTGGCAGTTTAAATGAAGTAGTTATTGCAGTTTTGATGGAGTAGTAGTTTAGATCTATATCATATTTTTTAACTAGAGTCAACATCTAAAGGTTCAGCTACTCTGTGATCAATATGAAAATGTTGTAACCTTTTCATAGTTATGATTCTAGTATGTAGAGGAGGCATCAGAAGTTGATTCTTTTTCTTGATAATGAATTTAGATTTGGTTGTATAGTGTAATGTTTTTCTTATTTCAATATTACTTGGTGCGAAATTCAAGTTACATCCCACTTTTCGAACCATAAAAGTTAAAAAATAGCATTTATCTTTTAAGAGTATTTTATGATATGATCCTTACTTTTTAATGTGCATGGTATAGATTATTGAAGAAGGTCTAATTATTATGGTAACTATCAAGAAACTTAAGCAAGGAATTAGAAGTTGGCGAAATATGTTGATTATGATGAAATGGCTACTGTTGAGCATCTTCATAGCATAGACACTAACGAATACTATTTCCTAGAGCTCAATCCTGTATTACTGGCATATTTCACTGATTGTGCCATCCGTTGTAGACTCCTTGTCATATTCAGTTAGGTTTCATTATTTTATTTGAATTATTTATTCATTTTAAAATGTTTTATTGTATGCACTAATCGATACCTACTACAGACCTATTTAAGATGAAAAGAAGGTTGTAGAAGTATATGCTCGTATTTTTAGAAGCTTTGTAATTTTTATGTGCTCGTATTTTTATTTATGTTAACATCTTAGTAGATGATATTTCTAACTTGAGATATTTCTTCATTGAGACATTTCTTTTCTGAGTTTATTTTCTCTTTAGTCCCTGATTTCCGTTTGTCTTTTCATCTCTTCCCTCAAATCTCTTTATTAAGTCTCCATCAGATCACGTTCTTTTTGTAGTCGTTCTTCCATCTCTTTTTCATTTGTATTTCTTACAGTACATTCTCTTTGCAATCTATCTTCCATCTTTACACGTTCTCTTAATAATCGTTCTTCCATTTCTACACGTCCCCTATCTAATTGTCCTTGCATATCTTGAAATGAAACATCATTTGTTGCATCATAACACTAAATGGGGCATGTGAAGATTGGGAACCGAAGTTTGATGCTTCATAAAAGGCTACCTTTGATCCAAATCCAAATGCCTTACCCCTCTTATTTTTTTCACTTGCAGCTTTAAAAAAGATGGTGGAATCATCAACAGATGATCCTAAGGCGATGACATCCTCTCTCAATTTCTCAAAACCAGCCTGCACATGATTAGTAAAATAAAGAAAAAAAGAAATGTATTAAAGCAAGATAAACAAACTCTTATGTATCAACAAAATCACATCACAGAAATAGTAAATTAATTAATCAAAATATTGGAAATTTTTAAAAACCGAAGGTAAAAAATTAATAATGAAAAGTAAAGGAATTTAAATATAAAAATTAAAAAAAGTAAAAGAAAATTTAACCAAATACTTAGTATATATGGTTGTATTGTCTAATGAACTAGAAGCACATATCATAATCAACACCACTATATATAACTAATGGCAAGTTCACAATATATATGCATCAAATATAATCAGACCTATAATAAAAAAAATTAACTTGGCAAAATTTAAGAAGAACATGATCATAGAAGTGATGCTTGTTGCTAAAAAAAATAATGGAGTGGTGTTGACATTCATAAGGCATGCTTTTAAAAAATTCATGAATCAAACTGACAAAAAATGCAACGAAAAAAGTGATGTGTATCCCAATGACAACAAAAAGTAGAAAAGCATAGCATTTATTTCTAAAGCAGCAAAAAATGCCTCAACTTTCAACAAAAACATAAATTTAACCTATCCACAATAGCATATCATTAAAAAATAACCAATTATTAAATATTAGATCAATATATGACAATTTTTGTCAAATAATTCAAACATAACATCAAGACGCATAACCTCCATACAAAAGCTAAAACCAAAAATTGTAATTTTGATAGCTAACCCAAAACCTCAATAGAAATAAAAAACCATTAATCAATTTATTCCATTCAACACATAGTTAACTAAAGACAAATATATTCTACTATAAGTACTCACAGAAATTCATGCAACTCTCTTTGTGGCCCATGTACCAATCTCTTCATTATGATTTAACTTTCAAAACAACTCTAGCATGCTTAGATCCCCCCCAAGCTCCCTAGGCTAATAGTTAACAAATGAAAAATAAAAATCTATTAAGTGTAACTAAATGTATAATAATGACATGGAAATAATTTATTGAATTAAAAAAATTATCATTCGTCTTCTATGCTTAAAAATGAAAATAGATCATCATTGATGCATAATGGCTTCACTAAGAGATCGATTATTTTTATTTCCTTGTGATGCAGTTTGAAAGGCTAGGTCTGTCATCCACGTAGCAAACAATACTTCTTGAATGGATAGCTGCATCTACATTCCCTTTGACTTCTTGGTTCGAATCGATGCAAGACTTGATCAGAGGACCTCTGTAGATTGAAACCCCAAGATCCGTCTGACTACACCATCCATAAACGGATCCCATCTACATTTTTTTCTACGATAATATTAATCTCAAATTAGTTAGTTAAGCATGTCAACTAACCACAACTATAAAAAAAATTAATTTTATAAATTGAACAACACGTTATACATATTACCTAAAATTCAACCCACCACAAGTCTCGAACATCAATCAGAACTTCACGCGATCTAGTCCATAGTTGATTAAATTTTAACTTAATGATTCTAGAAATAATGGCAACTGTCCTAGATGTAGGCAACAACTTATAAAAAATAATTGAAAATATAAAATGTATCATATAAGAATTAGAACACAATAGGTAATGCTAAGATAAGCATAGCATAACAAAAAGATAAGTTATCACATTCTTTTCCCATGGGTAAATGTATAGCCTACTATTTCCTACTGCACACGTCGACTCAATCGATGGTGTGTGAACTGCAACATCACTAGGTAATGGTGTATGGTCAAATGATGATGACTAAGATAATGGTGTATGAAGTCGAGGCGATGGAGCATTAACCAATACATTCTATGAGCTGGGAATGAAGGTGCGTTAACTAAAGGTGATCATCTCTCAACAAAAGGTGATGACACGTGAGGTGTAAAAGATGTGTCCAAAATGTAGGACCATCTGCCCTTGCCTCTAACAGCACGAGCACCATATCCCCTTCTCTTTGACATCTGTGAGTAATGAACAAAGTATGTTTAGTGAGAAAATTAAAAACAGGTGTAAATCTAATTTGTAACATATTCAATCATAAACCTCTATAATTAGTCACTATCAACAACGTTATCCGCAAAAGTTCTTCACTACTAGATTTCACACTGTCAAATAATACTTCTTTTTCTTCATCTACCAATTGAACTGAATCTTCCTCAACTTGAATCTCTTGACGTTGGTCATTAATATCTCTCAAATTATTTATAATTTGATCATCAGAAGTGACAGGATGTAATTATTACGTTATATAATCTTGGAACGGATCATCCGGACATTCAATTTGATTTCTTGCTTTGGGTTTAATGCTCATACTTTAGTCTCTTTTTTGTGAAGTGGTATTAGGATACAGTGCAAAATATACTTAATTTGCTTGATATGAAAAAATTAATGTATCCTTTCCTTTATATCTTCTACTGGTCTTAATATCAATGGTCCCACACTTAAGGCAGATCCTTGCACCCATGCTAGAAGACTTAAACCATCTACAATTGAATAATGTTAATTATTTCACAAGTACACCAGGATACTCAATCTCTATAATTTTCTCTATGATTTCATAGTATATATAGTCTGTACTTATCAAAGCTACTCTAGAGTTGTTTGAACTTCGATTACTAGCCCAAGTGGAAGTATGAAAACAATAACCATTGACACAGTGAATTGGATAAGTGCTGACCTTATTTATAGGTCTCCATGCTAAATCATGCAAAAATGTATGATTTACCCCATTGATAAGATTATGCACCTAATAGCATATCGACAAAAACAAAACTTTGTCAACATAAATACTATTCAAAATTACATTATTTCACAATTCCAATGAGAATTACAATGAAATTACTTATTTATTCTTGAATCAATTAACAAAGTCTGTTTGTATACATTTTGTTATATCAACTTCATATAAATTCGGTAAGGATGTGGTTAATATCTAAATGTATATTCTGTAAGTATACATAGTATATGCGTGAAATTATATCCAATACAATTGATGTAAAACATTATCAATATACATAATGGAACTTACTGCACAAAGGGTTCAACTTCAAGACAATTCATAAGCATGTGTTTACTTATCTCAAAAGCTTCCTCTTGTGTGAGGTAACGAGACTTACGCAACCCTTCATTTCGATGAGGATAATTGAAGACAGATAGTTGGGCATGCTAAATGACTCTCCATTATCATTATTTCATGGCACTCTTCGATTTCTAGCTTGGATATGTGCCTCAAAGTACTGAGAACAAAAAGATGATGTCTCTTTTAACATGCAAGCTTCACAAATAAAACCTTCCGCATGAGCTTTATTCTTAACATTCTTTTTTAGATTGTGTAAAAATCTGCAAAATAACATTTTCACATGCATTGGAACAATTGCTTGAGTTCAATCCATTTAAATGCAAATAAATTTCAACAAAATAATTTATTCCTCTAAAATGGATACTTTTATCTATATTATATTGGTCCTCCAACTCGCGTTTCATATATTAAGTGTACAGGCAAGTGTTCCAAGAAATCAAAAAATCCATGAGGAAATATCTTCGCCAACTTACACAAAATTATGACAATATTATTGTCCATTAAGTCTAACTTATTATCTTCCAAATTCGGACAACGTATATCTCAAAAAGATACACTCAATTCAGTGATAGCTTCCTAAATAGGCATAAGCAAGCAACTAAATGCAATTGGCAATAATCTCTCCATTGCCATGTGACAATCATGGCTTTTTATATGTTGCAGTGTGCATGTTCGAATGTCAACACATCTGCTCAAGTTAGATGCATATCCATTAGGAAGTTTTAACTCTTTTATCCACTCGCATACAGCTCTTTTCTAGTCCATATCTAGTGTACACTAAGCTTTTTGTTTTATAAAGCTTCCATTACCTCTATCTTTAAGGTAGATCCAACCAGGTCTTGGCATTGTCCTCAATTTTTCCATTAACATCCATCACAGTATGAAAAACATTCTTGAAAACATTGGCTTCGGTATGCATGACATCTATATTATAAGGATTCAATAAATCACACCAATATGGTAAATCCTAAAAGATGTTGCATTTACTGAAATTATGTAACTCTCTATAGTTAAGTCTTCAGTGTTGGCCTCTCATGTCAATTATTTTAAGAAACTGAATAGCTACATGATGCACTCTTGTATTATAGAGTCTTCTAGGTGGTTCACCCTGTTTAGTTCAACCCTTGATAAAATTCCTTCTGTTTCGTCTAAATAGGTGGTCCATTGGGAGAAATTGTCGATGACAATCAAAATAACATATCTTTCTATCATGTTTCAAGTAAAAAGCTTTTAATGATCCCATACAAATGGGACAACCTAATCAACTTGGTGTTTGCCAACCAGATAACATTCCCTATGTGGGGAAGTCATTTATAGTCATAATAGTACAACTTTCATATAAAAGTTTTGCTACAGTGAGATATCATAAGTTTCCACACCATAATCCGATTATAGTTTCAAATCTTCAATTAAAGGCTGCAGGAACACATCTATTAGGGTCTTCGGATTGTTCAGACTAGGAATGATTGCTATTAAAAATACATGTTCTCTCTTCATGCACATCCTCGGTGGAAGATTATACAGGATTAGAATGATAGGCCAACATGAATATATGTTGGAGCTCATATTGAAAGGACTTTTTCCATTAGAACATAATCTTAATCGCACATTCTTTAGTTTTGATGCGAACTTCGAGTAAGTCAAATCAAATGCTTTTAAGCTTTCCCATGTGAGGGATGTACCAATATTCCTTCACGTTGATTCTCATGATGCCATCTCATATGCTCTGCAGTAGCATTTGAGGCAAACAATCTATGCAACCATGGAACAATCGGTAAATACCATATTTGTTTCTTCGACACATCCTTACTTCGATTATATACTTTTCATTGATTTCAAAAATGATCCTGATTATAAAATCCACATTCTTGGTCTGTAGCACTATTATCCAAGCTGAGAGATCAATTTTTTAGTTTGATAGAAATTATCGCGCATTTTATTACACGTCGATAACACTTCTTTAAACAGGGTAATTAATTCATCGATGCATGCCATAGTTACCTTATAATCAGACGTGATCCTCATCAATCTCATAGAAACTGACAGATTGAATGACTTTAACATCCATCCCATAAGGGTAACTTGCAACGAATGGAGTAAGACCTCACCGTGGTTATGCCAATGGTAATCGTCAGGTTAAAAACCTTTTCTATATAGATGTAGGCTTACTATATCTGGCTCGTAAAAGTGCAAACACTTGCATTTTGCACAAGGACACTGGATTAACCGATCTGTTTGGTACACTAACAGCTGACATGCAACTGATATAAATTCTTCAACCCCAACATAAATTCTCATGACAAATCATTCGTTGAAGTTCTCCTATTATACATCTAGCAATGATGACCAAGAATTTTCATCTATTAACAAGTCAAGTCAAAAAACAAATGAATCTTTTGCTAATAAAATATTGAAATAAGTAACACTTTAATAGTTTTTTGTTTTTTTAAGATGATGATATTGATAATATGACTAGATATGGCTTCTATCCCATTCTCAAATTGGCTTTTCACTAGAGCAAGTTCATGCAAGTAACTAGTTCATAAAAATTTCCACAGCACCTCCCCATGATTCTCTAAGTGCTTGAAATAGATTGTTGATATATTATACATGTGCACTCGAAGAACAAGTGGAGAGAGATGTACAAAATTCAAATGATCTATTTGTTTGTATAATCTTGTTTACTATAATGATAAGACCTCTTTATAAACGATCCTAATCGAGGACTGTTTAAGAGTTAACTAGATAAAGTTAACCTTTGGATGGGTTTCTAAAGTGACACTTAAAAGTGGATTGAAAAAGGTAATGCAAGAAAAACTTGCATGCCTAATTAGAGAAACCATTTCTAAATTACTATCTCAATTTTGATAAGTCGACGAGTCAAAAGTTAACTGTTTTGAAGTAATTATTTTATCTTACATAGAGATATTATAAACTACACAAGTGTTGCATTATCTAAGTAAATACATATTTATGTTAACTACACCATGAAAATCAAGTGACATTAAATACATGTGAAAATATAAATTAAAAGTCAAACATTATTCATTTCAATTTAGTTAACGTACCTGAATGTTGTAACTAATACAATAAATTCTAGCTACTAACTATATGTTTATGAATTAATATCCCATTCTTATATAACTAATGTTACTTGCCATAATTAAAAAGTGAAATTAATTATAAATTATTTAATTAATAAAATAATATTAACATACTTTAATAAAAAATAATTAATTAGTAAGATCTTACTATCACCTACGCGACCAATCACATGATAGTTTAAAGCAGATTTCTCTTTTTTTAAGATATAATAAAGAGTTTTGTCACGTGGCCTAAGTTTAAAAAAAAAAAAAACCAATTAAGATGCAAAAAATGAAATCCTTGTGTTGCCTATCATATACAAAGTTTATGGAATAAAATATATTTAATCTTATATATACATAATTAATTAATAAAATAATAATAAAATTAGTTAGTATTTATAATAAATAACAATGACTAGTTTTTATAATTTAAATAATTTGTTCTCATTTTTTTAACCCTTAAACAAGATTAAAAAATAAATTGATATGATTTATATTTATTGCCAAATTAAATATATCTTTTAATAAATTATTTTAAAATTAATCAATTAAATAAAGTTATTTTTATATTATTAAATATATTTTGTTTTAATTAAATTTGAAATAAATAAGAGGTTGACAATAGAATTCTCATCTTATATTTGTTTAACAAATTTTACTGAACAAGGTATCTTCACTTTGAATATTTGTAATTAATTAATAAGTTAACAACAAAACTAATTAATGTTTATAACAAATAATTTTGACTTTGTTTTTAATTTCAACCATGTGAAATTCATGAACTAACCATAACAATTTAAAGAGCACAAATCCTTGGACAAATGTGAAATTCAAACTACAATATAATAAATTTTCATCAAAACATTAGACAATAAATGCTATCAATACTATAAGTGCAACTAGTTTGATACATGTAAAAGTAGCACATAATTATTTATTAAAACCAATTTAGTTACATATTGTAGTAAGAACCGTCTATAAGAAATGCCCTTAAAATTGCGAAGGTTGTATATAATTTGATAGTAAGCCAAATTCTCCATAAATTTCGTTTCATCAACATTTTATAGAACTAATATGAAGATATCAAAAAATACACATAACAACCATCAGAAGAGAGAGGAATAGAAATTATCTAAGTATTAATCAAGCTAACTTTGGTTGAATACTTAGCTTTTTTTCTTTTTCTTCTGTTAGATACAAAAGAGTGAAAAGCTCACATCCTAGGTTATATTTTTTCAATATTGATCGAACAACCATGCAGCTTCAAAATCTCTAGAATTTTTAACCAATACTTAGAAAAAATCAGAAATAAGCTTTGTAGAAAAAATATAATTTTAACTTAACAATGAAAACGAACTAAGAGAAGCTAATAACATTTACGTTAAGCTTATCTAAGCAAATGAAAATGAGAAAAAAAAAACCCAAATAAATTGAAATCTATAGAAAACAAAATATATAACATTCCTTTTGTACGAAATTCATAAAAAACAAAATATAATACCCTTGAACTCACCCAAATAAAAAATTTTACCGTCCAAACCTCTTCTTAAAAGAAATCAAGTTTACGTCAAAATCTGAACTCACAAATCTGATACCCTTGCCAAGGTACATCTTTACACCACTAAAATGGCAAAGTTCACTCCTAAAACACCAATGTTAAGTATTGAATGAAGAATGCACAACCACAATACAACAACAATCAAGTCTAGATTAATTTTCTTCCTTATTATTCCTGTTAGCATATACAACAATAACAAACACTGTAATTATGGTTTTTATTAATTCTAGAAAAAGATCTAATATAAATGATCACTTGGAATGTTGCAATAATATACCATAGTCTCAAATGCTAACATGTTGCATTTGGGTTACTAATAAATGCAACAAAATCTAATGCATAAAAGACAAATGTATTATATTATCTGTTTTATTTCCAATATAGACATCTTAGTATGTACTTTAGCTACCTACTTTCCACATGCGTGCACGTCATATATTTGCATAACTCTAGAAAATTGTAGTCATGTGTTAGCAATATGGTTAAGCATATACTTACACTGCATTTGGAATTTATTCTCACCACTAAAATAATAATAACCTTGGCTTGAAAACTTTTTCTGAAACCTATTTCCTTGTAAAATCTATAGCTTATAAAAAAACAAAAAATTAAAATAATAACAAAATATTTTGAGGTTCATTTTAGGGTTAGTTTTTATACTATTATTTCTTCAAATAAAAATGTTATTTCCCAGAAAGCCTTACTTTCAAATTAAATGCCCTTTATTAATACCTTTTTAACCATATTGCATTCAATAAGAATCAAAAAACCTCATATGAAACTTTGCATTCATTATTAACATTAACACCCATCACAGTGCCATAAATTATGTTGTAATTCCCTAATTAAATAGCCAAACAATGATTCAATGAAGGAATTGATGTCACATGCCTTTAATTACATAAAAAATATAGTACTTTATCACGAGGACAAATATAACACTATCAGATCTTGTTATGAGCACATGTAAGGCTTCTACTATGTTCTTAAGTGTACAATTTTGAGCCTATAGTGAGGCACAATTAGAATTTTACCTTGCAAGAAGCTTGCAGTGCTTCACCAAAGGTCGGGATTTGAGCTTCTTGAAAGGACCAAAAACATGGATTGCACTTTAAAAAAGAAGCTTGATAAAGATTTTAAAATCCAACCTTATGATGCTTCCCGAAATCACATTTCTCAGTATGTACAATGAAGATAGAAAGTTAGATGTAGGAAGAAGAAAGAAGATAGATTACAGGGAAGAGAGATTACAGAAAGGATATGGAGAGAAAAGAGTGTTCCCATAATTACTCAGCTTTGAGCATGTTGTGTAGGCAAAATCCGAGTTTTACCTTGCAAGAATATTATGATCTTTCGCCGAATGCTCAGATTTGAGCTTCCCGTGACAACCAAAAACATATATTGAACTTCAAAGAAGAAGCTTAATAGAGCTTTTAAGATTTAATCTTGTGATACTTCCCAAAATCACATTTCTCACAATGAATAATAAAGAAAGAAAGTTAGATGTAGTAAGATGAGAGAAGAAAGATTACAGAGAGGAAAAGGAGAGAAAGTGTATTCCCATAATTGCTCAACTTTAAGCACATTGGGTAGGTAAAATCCGAGTTTTACATTGTGAGAATCTTGTGATGATTCACTAAATGCTTAGATTGATCTTCCCATATAGACTAAGCAGCAACACGAGAAGAGAAATTGTAAAGAAATGGAGATTATAGAGAGTCGAAATACTACAAAGAGTAGAGGGAAAGAAAGGAGTGTGCAGGGAAAGAAAGGAGTGTGTGACGACAAACAATAAATCTAAGTTAGGGTTACATTTTTAAGCAACTTATGTATACTACATCAAAACGACGTCGTTTTGATGTAGTATTTTATTTTTTAATTTATTTGTTTTAATTAAATAATTTAATCATTGAAATGTATCAATTGAAACTAAAATTAATCATTATCAATTAGTAAGACATATATTGTAATTTAGACTAATAACTACAATTTACATTAGCAAGCAATTATTTATAAATTGATGCTTAATCATACATATTTTTCACTAAATAATGCAAATAGAAACAAGTAATTGTTTCAAAATTGATAGCTAATTATACTTATATGTATCAATGTTTCAATCCTAAAGTACTTATAGCTTTAAGTTTTTAATTATAACTCATGGCTCATCATTATAAGTTATATTTATTGAATAAATTAATATGTCATATATTTCACAATGTATTATAATCAATGTGATGTAGTTCACTACATATTTAATATATTACGAAAATGCAAGACAATTAAATTTGTGGTTTTAAATTGGGTTATATATAATCATGATGTATATATATACCATGAGATCTTCTTATATATATTACTATATATTATAATCTAAAAGTATTAAAATTAATTTATTAAATGCACTACTATATTTTATACAATTTAAAATACATGAAAAAATATATGACATTATATTTTTTAGTAATAAATTAAATTAAATTGTTAAAAAATATATTATATATTATATACTTAAAATACAAGAAAGCAAGATACAACCTATGCTACCTTACTTTTAAGTATAGGACCTTAACCATTGAAACAAACAACCTAATGTACTTTTGTTTTTAAATGCCAATTAAGTTATTATTTACTTTTTAGTAAATATAATCATTAATTCAAATAGTTTAATTTTAGTTTTATTGGTAATAATATATTATCAAATTGAAAATAAATTTTTTATGTATATTAAATTTGTGATTACAAAAAAAATATATGTAAAACAACACTTATACCGTAAACAATTAACTAAATTTATCAAAAAAAAAAGATATTTGATTACTTATCTCTTTTAATTATAATAATTATATAATTATGATTAATAATTTAATTATGATGAATAAATAATAAAAATAATACTAAATTATTTTAAAAAAAGTCTACCTTCTCAGCTATTATCAAATTATATAAAAAAAAGTTATTTAAAAAATTTTAAAAAATTATTTAAAAATTTTAGCTCACTCAATAATTCCTATAAAAAAAAACAATGGCAAATAACAAAATTATCACGGATAATATTATCCCTGACAAATTATTATAAAAGATTACCGTAAATAATTTTCAAATATTAGCATATTCAAATATGAGGCTAGGATTTAAGATCAAGTAATCGATAAATTAAATTAAGAGCAAGATCGAGCTAGGGAAGAAACAAAGTATCTCAAGAGGAGAGTGTATGGTTAAAAAGGATAACAGGATCAGAAAACTTGTTCAACGAATATCATCTTTGAAAAAGCAAATGAATGATTCAAGATTGGATGAAAAGATATTAAAAGAACAAATAGAGGAACTTCTTGGGATTTTAAACGACTTTAAAAAGGAGAACAAAAAACCAAAAAAGAAAATAGATCAAGATAAGGAAGATTCATCATAGGAGTTCGCTGAAATAGAGGCAAGATGCAAATTTGACGTTAGCAAGGTAACAATCATTTAGAATCAAGAAAAGATGTTGAAGATGGGTTATGCCTAAGATATCATTAACTTAACAAATAAGATGTAATAGGTTACATAAGAGGCTGATTTGTGGAAGTCCAAAGTCAAAGAAATCTATGCATCTTAGTGTCACAATAAGAGAGAGTATGAGTCGTTATAGATTAAAGCTTACAAAAGTGACCTTAGATTAGGTTTGACCCAGGTAAAACAAGTTGTGGACATTGCAAGCCTCACGAAAAAGGAATTAGATATCTTCGAGACCAAAGTCAAATCATTAGTTTGCTTAGAACAAAAAGTGTACACATAGGCTTTTAGAGAGATACTGGTATGTAGTTTATGTATTCAAATATGGATCCAATCTAGGATACTCATGAGATTCTTACAAAAATCTTAATAAAGTCTTTGCTTTCAATTTTATGATGATTTGAGTACTGTACCTTTCTTATGTCCATTGTCATGCATACATGTTCACATTTCATATTAACTCTTTAAATTAAACACTGAAGAAAATAGGTTGAGTGACATCCAATCACTAAGAAGTATAATCTCATGTCTTGAAATCTGAAAAAATTGGAAATGAATAATCAAGTAGCAAAAATTGAGAGACTTAAGCACACTCAAGATGGAATCCAAGTTACTTAAAAGGCCCTTCATGAAAGAATGATTAAAAATCACCAAAAATTGCAAAACACAATGTTAGCTCAATTCTAATAGATGATGACATATTTCAACATGTTATTAAAAGGGAAAAAAAATCTTGTAAAAGCTGAAGCACCCAAGACAATGTCTTCTAAAAAAACTTTCATATCTTAACCATGAATCTAGCTATATTAAGGCATCTTTAAATCAAGAAAAGCAAGTAGTAGTAGAATATGTCAAAGACATAGATGACCAGCTTAAGTATGAAAAAATGGGGATCCCTAATGCCGTAAATCAAGAACTCTTGAAAAATGTCAAATACTTGACAAAATATATTAAAGTTCTTAATTAAAAGTGGGAAGCAAGCAGGATTAATATAATTGAACTTAGCTTAGCATCGGGTTAGTGATACCACCTAAATTTAAAGCACTAGAATTTGAAAAATATGACGGGACAAGATGTCCTCATGCCCACCTAAAAATGTCCTCATACTCGCCTAAAGATGGATTTACACAAAATAGATGTGTATGAGACTATTCAAATGCTTTCAATTCATTACTTTTAGGATAGCCGACAAGAAGAAACTTTGGAATGGCATACTAATCTAAAGCCCAACAACATTTGGCAAATGCTTTCCTGGTCCTTTACTAACACATGGAAGGGTTAAGGCCTAATAAAGTCATGCTCTAAAATATGTTCGAGAGGTATTCTTCCATTACAATAAATGACACTTATGCTTGTAAGAAAGAATATTCTAATTTTTTTTTTTAGATATGAACCTAATTTTTTCTTTTACAAAATTGTGCATTGATTAACTAAACTATTGGTCTGATTCGAAATTGAAAATTTAAATTAGGTGTACTTTTTCTTTGAGTTTAATTGATTAATAAAAATAAATAAATGAAACCTTTAGGTGAGAGATGGACATTAGAGTTCAGCTTGCACTCACCGAAATAGAGTTTGTGCAAAATTTTGTGCAAACTTTGTGTCCCCTATTTTATTCTTATATGGTTTCCATGGTTGGAGAAAAATTCACCAGGATTGCCCAAACTTGTAATTTATAGAGAGTGTATTTTCAACTAGGAGGCTAGATGATCCTACTATGAGAAGAGCTCTTATAGCAAAGATTAAAGAAGGTGAAGCAAATTATATCACTTAACTAACTTTTTAGATATCAACAAACATGATCCTTACACAATACTCATCATATACTAAACCTTTTCAAACCCTAAATTTGAGTATATGAGAGGTCTTACAACAAACAATGGCTAAACTCCTTAAACGTAATAACAATAAGAATGTCCTAATTTCCCTTATCCTAATGGGTTACTCAGATTTATATCCACAGTTGCTGGAGTGAAAATTAATGGCACCACTATATGTTTAATCATTACGAGCTCCTTATCCTCCATGGTACAACCCAATAGTAAAATGTCGGTACCATTTCAGAGTAGTAAGATATGATATAGAAAACAGCCTTGCATTCTAATGCAAGGTCTAGTCTTTAGTAGATATAGGATCTATCAAGCTTCAAACTAGAAAACAGACCTAATGTCACTAATAATCCTTTCCCTACCCATAATTAGCACTAGGTAGATATGATCGAATGGTTTGAAAAAAGACTTATGGTTAAAGAAATCAAACCCTTTGTGGTCAAATTCAAATTTTCATTAATTGTTGCAAAGGATTTATCTACAAAGAAGGAAGAGGTGGAATCTTGAGCGTTGGTCATCAAAGTTCCTAGACCATTTTCATAAAATAATTCCCATGTTGTCCCATGGAGATATCAACTACATGGACACAAAGATGACGTTGTTAACATAGTTACAACAAGCCATATGACAAGGAGTGGCTGATGTTATGGAACCCTAAAGCCAGAAAAGGAAATAAATGAGAAAGAGTGACTGATGTCACTTATTTTAAGTTTATAGCATCATTGAGAAATTTTGATGAGAACACTCAAGAATTCATATGTGCCACAATAAATTTCCCCTAATAAATTAGAAAGCATCTACAATTTACATTATAGCCCATAACTTTCAATAATGATAATACCACCCAAAGGGTGAGGATCAATAAAAAGCCTTATATATTAATGCCAATTACAAGGGGTATACTATTTTTCAAGTGTTAATCAATAATGGATCATCTTTAGATATGATGCCAAGGTGCACTCTAAATTGGCTTCTTGCAGATCTTAGTCACATAACATATAGCCTGATCATAGTTAAAGTAGTTGATGAAAAATTAAAGTGTAAGGTTTTATAAATTGGGAAATGGAGATTGGTTTGAGCATATTTGATATAAAATTTTAGGTCATGTATATCAAACCCTCATTTGATCACTTATTAGAACGACCATGGATCCATTCAACTGGAGCTGTGCATTTAACCTTCCATGAGAAGGTGAAACTCATCGTGGATGACAAGATAATGTCAATAAATAGGGAAGAAGATATTATTACTGTTATATCCTTTGAATCCCTTTACATTGAGCATCAAAAGTTAAAGAGAGCATGTTAAACCAAAGATCGTGGATATCTCGAAAACAAAATTGGATGGGATCTAGGTTATCAATCAAACTGATAGTAAGAAGAAAAAAGAAAAAGAAAGAATAGCTCGACATTAAAAACCCAATGTTGACCGGCTTATTGATTATTTGTAAACCTTAAGATGAAATTTCATATTAGTTGGTTTGTACTTACATGGTAAACCCGTTAAACTACCAAATGCATTTGAAGAGATTTAGAAAAAAAGGCATTACTAAAATAAATGAAAATTGTTTAGTGTGCATAAAAATTTGTTTTAAACATCCCTATTTTGTTTTATTTGTGATTAGATGGGAACAAGATGTATTCTTTTTTAATTTCTTTTGTGATTAATGATTGCGTTTTTCCTTACCTTTATTCTTGTTTGTCTTTAAATTTCTTTGCTTAAAATTTCCTATGTCATATGCTTATGATTCAAGAAATTTAAATGTGAATATGTTACTGTCTGAAACTGATAACCTGAAATTAGAAGAGAAAGATGCATTAGAAAATCTTGATACTAAGGAATATGATGAAAACAACAAACTTCCACTGGAAATAAAAAAATAGTTATTCATGAGCAAAAACAAATCTTCCCCTATGAGGAAGAGACTAAAAAACTGAATCTAAGTACCAAAGAAGAGAAGAAAAAGGTTTAAATTGGAACATTGGTTACTCCTTTAATATGAGAAGCTTTGATCAATTTATTGAAAGAAGATGCTGACATTTTTCGTACAAGGGCTGGGAAAAACTACTATGGAACATAAGTTGCCTTTAAAACCAGATTGCTTTCTTGTTCAACAGAAGTTATAAAGAATGAAATCGAAGATATTATTACAAATAAAGGAAGAAGCTCAAAAACTTTTAGATGTTAGATTTATTGTGGTATTAACATATCCTGAATAAGTAACCAACATTGTATAAGTCCATAAGAAAAATGATAGGGTACACATATGTGTGGATTATAAAGATTTAAACAGAGCAAGCTCGAAGGATAATTTCCCTCTTCCACACATTGGCATACTGGTGGATAACACAATTAAGTTCTCATTATTTTCATTTATAGATGGTTATTCGGGATACAACCAAATCCACATTGCTAAGAAAGAAATGGAGAAAATAATATTCACCATGATATGGGACACGTTCTATTACAAAGTAACACCTTTTAGTTTTAAAAATGCTAGGATAACATACCAAAGAGCCATAGTCACTCTGTTCCATGATATGATGCATAAATCTATAGAGATATATGCGGATGATATGATAGCTAAATCCAAAAAAGATAAAAAATCATGTTGAGGACTTAATAACATTCTTTGGAAGATTAAGGCAATATAAACTCAAATTAAATCCCAATGAATACATGTTTCGAGTTAAATCAGGAAAATTATTGGGACTTATGGTTAGTGGAAAAGGGGTTCAATTAAATAAAAGTGATTCAAAATACATCACCCTCAAGAACAATCATAAAAGCACAAGGATTCTTGGGATGGATAAATTATATCTCTAGATTCATTTTGTAATTAATTAAAATTTAATCTTGAATAATGGAATGATAAGTGTCAAGTTGCATTTGAAAAGGTAAATGCATACTTGTCAAAACCTCTAGTATTGGCATCCCTTATTCCAAGAAAGCCTTTAATCTTATATGTAACGGTGCATGAACATTCATTAGGATGTGTATTACCATAGTTCGGTGAAACAAGGAAGAGAGAGCAGGTAATGTATCATTTGAGTAAAAAGCTCACTAATTATGAGAGCAATTACTCATTGATTAAGAAAATCAATTATGCGTTCAATTACACCAATATTTGCTTAGTCACACTACTTAGGTTATTGCAAAACTTTACCCTATTAAACATTTGTTCGAAAAGCCCTTTTTTTTTTTAAAAAAAAAGAAGATTAGCTAAATGGCAAGTTTTGCTATCAAAATATGAGATGATGTATATATCTTAAAAAGCGATGGAAGGGAGTGCAATAATAAATTGTCTCATTAATAGAGCCACCGAAGAATATGAATTATTATTATTTTTTTTTGATATCCTAGATGATGTATATGTCTCTGTCAAGATGAAGAATATATATCTAAAAAATAGTAGATGTATTTCGATGGGGCATTTAATGCTATGGGTCATGGAATTAAAGCTATTTCGATTACTTTAGACAAGTAATATTATTGCCCCTTTATGGCTAGGCTTGATTTTGATGCCACCAATAATATGGCTAAATATGAGGCATGCATATTAGGGTTAAACACTATCATGCAAAGAAAATTAACCAAATTATAGGCGTGTGGAGGTTTCACCCTCGTAATTTATCAATTAAAAGTGGAATGGGTTGCTTGGCATCCTATTTTGGTTAAATGCCATAACATGTGCAAGAAATACTCAAGAATTTTTAAGATGTTTCCTTTCATTATCTTTCTACACTGAACAATTAAATTGCAGACGCATTGGCCACTCTTATGGTCACATTGCAAGTTAATCGTTAGAAAGAGGTGCTACTAGTAAAAATGGGTATAAAAAGAATCCCTGATATATTATATGATTATAGAAAGAAGAGAAAAATGGTCAACCTTAGGATCATGATATTAAAAGATTCATAAAAGATCGAACATATCCAAAAAATGCAATAAAAAATGATCGAAAGAAATTGAAGAGGTTACTAATCAATTTTATATTTGAGGGGGACCATCTACATAAAAAAAATTTTATCAATACTTTACTCTACTGTGCCAACAAAAAAAAAGTAGATAGCTTCATTAAAAAAATACATAAGGGAGTTTATGGATCATATGCAAGTGGTCACATGATGGCTCGACAAATAATTATGACAGGAAGAGATCTTGAAAGAAATACATGAAAGGATCTATGAAATGGATGTAAACGACCTTGCTAGCAAAGGTAAATAATTTGAGTAAGATATTATTGGCTAATAATGGAAAAAGACTGCAAACAATACATTTGAAAGTACCACAAGTACCTGATATATGCAAATAAAATCCATATCCTAGTTTTGAATTTACACATGATGATGGCTACTTCACCAATTTTTATTTGAGCTTTTAATGTGATTAGTATGATTTTCTTGAAAGCTTCACATAGGCATAGATTTATCTTAGTGTTTATTGATTACTTCACTAAGGGGGTTGAAGCACAATCTTTCAGTCAAGCAACCAAGCCAGTGGTAATAAACTTCTTCAAGAGGGAGATAATCTATTAGTATAATCCTCTAGAAAGGATCACTTCGAATAATACCAAAAATGTAAATAGCAAGGCAATCTAAGAAGTATGTAAGCAATTCAAGATTTTTCATTATAATTCTGCCACATATCGATCACAGATGAATGGAGCAATCTAGATAACAAATAAAAATATGAAACAGATCATAGAAAGATAGCAATCATATATCAAGATTGGTATGATATCCTCCCGTTGGCATTATATGCATACTGAACATCAGCTAGGACATCTAAGGGACAACTTTCTATGCTTTAGTCTATGACACAGAGGTTATCTTACCAATGAATCTCGAAATACAATCCCTTAAGATCTAAATAAAGGTGGGTTTAGAGGAAGCTGAGTTGATCAAGGCTAAATATGAGCAACTTAATTTCATTGATGAGAAATGGCTAAAGGCCCTTTAATAAGGCAAATGTAGCAAAAGAGAATGGAAAGAGTATATAACAAAAGGAAGGTGACCTAGTGTTGAAAAGGATCCTAGACAATGTCACCCATCTAGGGATAAATGGACACCAAACTGGGAAGGCCCCTGCCTAGTAAAAAGAGCTTTCTCTATTAAAGCAGTCACACTAGCACAGATGGATGGGCAAGAGCTACCTAATCTTTTTAATTTCAACATGGTAAAGAAGTATTATGGATAAAGACTTTGATGAGGGAAAGAGGCATTTACAACATTTTCTCTTCCTTAAAACCATCCATTTAAGCTTAAGTTCCTGTAGCTAAGCGGATTGAACATTATCGAAAACACTCTATGATCATTATGAAAAGCACCTTATGATCATTATACGTTTGACATACTATTCTCTGAACACATTTAGTGGAAGCCATTTGGACCTTGTTTTCTTCTATATCGTGTCTTTCCTTGCAACTAAAGTGCATTATTTACATTTTAAAGAAATGAGATCAAAGGTTAGATTAATTGCATCTTACAAAACTGGGTAGCAATGAAAGTAATCACTCAAATAAAACAAATGATAATAAAAATTAAGAAAAAGACACCATGTAAGGAAACATTAAGTGATGTACAAAAAAGTGAGGGAAGCACAATCCAATAAGCATTAGTCATGAAAAACATTTTTGCTCATCCCACGTAGATGAATCATTTTTTCTTAAAACAAGCTTCACTAATCATCTTAATGATGAAAGGATGATGGGAACAAAATGTTGAGGACTAGATGATAAATGACCAAATAACACGTCAAAAGATAAAAATGAAAAAAAGAGCTAAACTAAAAAAAAAATCTAACAAAGAAATGTACATAGCATTCATATATACGTACACGTATCTAACATTTACAAATGAAAGACTTTAATTGAAATTAAATCCCTAAAGGGAAAAAAACAAGCAATTGAAAAGAATTATCCAACTAGTATGCTACTTTTGGTGTGGTTATTTTCTTACCCTACATTGGGTACTTAACTAAGGTGAGACTAGTTTTCTATACCTTATTGGGTTTTAATTATGCCTTAGGCATGATTGATTTCTTACCCACATCGAGTACTTTCACCTTAGGTGTGGCTAGCTCGTACCTGACATCGGTTGATCAACTTAGATGAGTCTAGTTTCTTACCTTTCATCGAGTTCTAATTATGCCTTAGGCATGACTGGTTTCTTACCTCACATTAGGCACTTCCATCTTAGATGAGACTATTTTCATTCCTCTCATCAAGCGCTTTCCCCTTAGACATGATTGTTTTTCTACCTCACATCGAGTAATTTTGTGTTATTTGAGATTGCTTTCATGCCTTTTATTGGCCACTCTCACCTTAAAAGTGATTGGTTTTTTACCTTACGTTGGGCGTTTCACCTTAAATGAGACTACTTTCATGCCTCTCTTAAGGTAGTACTACTTTAGGTGTGACTGGTTTCCTACCTCATGTTGGGCACTTTTGCCTTATATGAGACTTCTTTCATGCCTTTCATTTGACACTTTTACCTCAGATGAGACTTCTTTTATGCCTAGCATTATGCACTTCCACCTTAGACGTGATTGGTTGCCTACCTCACATCGGGTACTTTTACCTTTGCTGAGACTACTTTCATGCCTCTCATCAAGCATTATTGCCTCAAACATGACTGGTTTCTTACCTCATGTTGGGCTCGTCGCCTGAGATGCAATGGCTTAAACTCACATTTGGTACTTTCTCTTAGATAGAACTACTTTTATGCCTCTCATTGAGTAATATTGCCTTAAATATGATACGTTTCCTACCTCACATTAGGCGTTCTGCCTTAGATGACACTGCTTTGATGCCTTTCATTAGGCACTTTCACCTTAAACGTGACTAGTTTCCGACCATACGTCAAGCACTCTGCCTTAGATGAGGCTGCTTTCCTTCCTTTCTTTGGGCATTTTTGCCTTTGATGAGACTACTTTCATATCTCTCATCGAGCATTAATGCCCTAAACATGGCAGGTTTCTTACCTCATATTAAGCACTTTCGCCTTAAATGAGATTGTTTCATCCCTAACATTGGGTGCTATTGCCTTAGGTGTGACTGGTTTTCTACCGCACACTAGGCACTCAAACTTAATACTTAAACTAACCTTAGATACAAGAACTCAAACTTCACGTCACTAACAATGCCTTAGATTCAATAGCTCAGACCTCATATCATGCACTAATACTGCTTTAGATGACACTATTTATATACCTCTCACTGGGCATTATCGCTTTAGGTATGAGTAGTTTCCTTGTTTCCATACCTCTCACCAAGCACTATCGCTTCAGGTGTGAGTAGTTTCTTACCTCATACAAGGCACTCAAACTAACATTGCTTTAGATGAGATTAGTTTCCTACCTTTCATTGGGAATTACTACCTTGGATGTGTTGGTTTACTACCTCACATTTAGCATTCAAACAAGCTCAAATGCGATTAGCCTAGACCTTATAATGAGTACTATTTATATCCTAGAGGTGACTATCTTGGACCTTACATTGAGATCCAAATTTAGTTCATATAATGAGTCTAGTAATTTTGACAAAGACTAAAATCATAAGTCACTAGAGGCACATGTCCATCCCATCATACAAGAAGACATCAAGAAGCAAATTCTAATATAAAACCATCTCATGGATTTTAAAAAGACGATGTGGTAGTCATAAAGATTAACATCACAGGTAACTAGGGGCACATGTTCATCATGTCACATAGAAGGCATCTAGAGGCGAGTTGGACTTGTACCATAGTATAGAACCATCATGTGGTCTTCTAAAAACCACATCATGTGTTCTTGAAGAAAACACATCATGTGGAAGTCACCGTCATGATTCTTAGATGCACACCTCAAATCATGGGATAAAAAAACATTCTCAAAAAATCGATTTAAAAGCAAAATTAGTGTTTCAAAGTCTTTGTCCCAACTCTGTTACTCAGAATATTGAACAAACACGGGTAACTATTGACACCTAATTTTGCTCTTAAAAATTAACTTCATGAAATACTTATTCCATAGTTTCAAATCCCAAGATTAGGATTTACTGTAATTTTTCATCAAATTTTTTAGTTTTGAGTGCCCAAATCTTTTGCAAGATTAGGAGCATCTTCAAGAGTTCATATAAATGACTCATTGGGATTTATAAACATAGATGACATATCAAGGTTTATAAACATAAATCATACATCAAGTTTTCTACAACGTTAGTGTTCACTTTAATTTAGTAGGAGTTTCTTTTCTCAGGATTTTTGATTCAACAGATATACAAGTGCAACCATCTTTTCGACAAACTGTGAAAATAAAAAAGGAAAACACTCATTAAGAATCTGTCGTAACCATTCTTTACAAAACTAAAGTTAAGCAGATTATTAATTACCTCCACACAACACATGATCATGTTCCTGAGAAAAGAGATTTTTTTTCTCCCTCTTGCTTCTTTATGTCCCAACAGAGAATGAACCGATATAACCTATTTTAAACCAAGCTGGGATGATTCAAGGACCCCTTAGAGGGCACGTCCTAGTCAAGCATAAATTTCTTTTCTAGAGGGAGAAGTTATGGCACATCTAAAAGCATCAAGAGTGCATCCATAGCACCCTTGGTCCTTAGGATGGTTCCCCCTCTCTCTCACTTTCCCTTCGATGAGTAAAGGAGTGGCAAGCATAATTTTCCTCCTCTTAGCAGTAGGGGCATCATCGCTTTGGCTAGCTTTAGCCTCCTTCATTTTTGGGGTGGCCCATAAGGACTGACCTCGTTACTAAGGCCTACAGCATGAGAAATTGAACTTCCTTTAGGCATATGTCCCCTTAAGGCCATGCCTATGGCCTCCTACAATTAATCTTTGATGACTTAGGGTAGGTTTGATTGAGAGGCCATTTCTTCTTCAACATCTGCAAAAGATAAATGTTTCAAGGATTAACAATAAGCAGAAGATAAAATATTGAAGCTAAAATAGATATAGTGATAAAACCTAGAGTGGAGTTAATTCGGGAGACCACACTAAGAGCTAAAGGAATAAAAGGTTGAAGTTCAAGTTCAACATCAAGGTTTATATCTAATTCAAGGCTAGTATTTAGTTTAAGGTCTAGTGTTAGCTCTTTACTGAGATGTATACCCATTTTTAGTTGAGTATGTAAGTTAGGGATGAGTGGCAACTTAGGATCAGGGATTAGATTTGGGACATGGCAGGGAAGTTCCTCTTTAGCACTTGAATTCGATGTGTCTTTAGCATGGGAAGTGTTATCAAATCCAAACACTTAGTACCAAGATTAAGTGGCTCTAACTACAACTATTCTACTGTTATTGATGTGATCTCTAAAGCTATTTACACTTCATTTGTCACAAAGGGACTCGAAGATTGATGTTAGGTTAGGGTTAATCTTTTTGTGTGGATTTTCTAGATGACTCTCTATAGGTTTTCAGATAAGGATACATTTTAGGTCAAGAGGACCAAAAGTGTTTTTCAACGTAGCCCTTATTATTCGAAGGCGGGCCTTTTAGGAAGAGCTTTACGCTGATACTAGCAAAGTAATAAAATTTAAACTCAGAGTTTTTATCATCCCTATTAGTCTTTAACTAAAAAAATTTACCAAATAATACAATAAAAAGATCTATACAATTCATCGAGAAAAGCTCAAAACAAAGGCAAGCATACATTGCTAAGAGTTAGGTATGAGTTTTGAACAGGAGAGTTAATAATGATGACAAATGTTTTGAAAGAAAGGATGAATGGGCGAGTTTTGGCCTCCCATGAGGTTGTCTTTAAAGGCCATTATCTAACCTTCATGATGAGTCCATGGCCAATTAGAGGGATAAAGGATTTCAAGCTTTACAAATCTGGAATGAGCAAACTACTCCTAACCCATTCCATATCCTAAGAGGTGTAAGTAGAGGACCTTACATATCTAGCCATTTTTTTTAGTATTGAAAATGAAGAGAAAAGAGTGAGACTCACCTATAATGATGAATTTCAAAGATGAAGATGGAGAGCTTTAGGTTTGTTGAGAAAGCATTTAAAGGCTTCGAAGAAAGTAAGGTGAAGAAAGGAAAAGACTTTCCTAAAATCCTTTTTAAATGAAACAATCATTTATTGGGATAACCAACGGGCAACACGCAAAATGCAATCTTTTTGCATCCTTAAATCATAAGGCAAATCATGAGCTTGCCTTATGTAATAAATGTGTTAGAAAAGATCTTTCAAAATGATTTTGTGAAAAGTTGACTGGGCACTAGAGACATAGTTTTCCCAACCTACATTTCGCCTAACCTACATCAAGACTCTTACCTACATCTTCCTCGACTTGGGTCGAACCTCCAATTAGTCATCCAGCCATTTATGACAATAAAGTTTTGACCTATGGTAAGCCCCTAATTATTTATCGTGCCACTTACTAAGATCCTGACTTGGGCATATCCCCAATAACTCATTGGGTTGTTCGTGACATCAAATTCTGGATCTAGGAGATCTCAAGTGACATCAAGTCATGAAAAAGAAGACATAAGTTGTGTTATTTTGGAAATGTTCTCTAAATTTTTTGAGGCTACCTAGAAGTTTCTAAATTAGAGAAAATGAGGACGATATAATAACTATACATCTGCGCATCTTAGATCAATGGTGTGTGCTTGGCATTTTTAATGAGATCACACATGTAAATACTCCTTTGATTGAAGAAGAAAGAATAAAGTTTTTGGGATCTGGCTTTATGTTTACAGATTGACTTTTTCATTTACACACTTTGGAGAAACCTCGCTAAATTAAAGAGAATTATTCTAGCAGAATAACTTTATTTCTTTTAGAGCATAACAATTTTATTTTCTTTTGAAAGTTTAAGAGTATAGTTAGAAAGCCTATGAAAGTTTTTTTTTTTTTTTTTGAAAAGATTGTGGAAAGGTTGCTAGATTGTGTTAGTAGGTAAACCCAATCTTCTTCATGTAACCAACTCAATCATATATGAAATATTGATGTTTTTTTCATGCCTTCTTGATAATTTTTATGCTCTCTTTCATATTCTCTTCCTTTCTTGATGTTTAATTGCTCTAATGTGTTCCTTACTTTATTCCTTTTACATTACATCCCCACTTTTTCTACATAAATGAATTTCAGAATGATGTGTGCTTAGAAGTCTTTCCTCCCTTACAAGAAATAGAAAAAAGTGAATAGAAAACTTAAGAAAATCATTTTTTGCAAACTAAGTAAGCTGCCAAGAATAGATAAAAAAAAATGAAGTTGTATCAAAAATAGAGGGAAGAAGAATAAACTCTTAAGTTGAATCAGCTAATAAGAATTATGGATTAAGACTTACCGAAAGTAGAATTGGAAAAATCTTAAATGAACACCAAAGTTTTGAGAAACCAAGCTAAGGAGATTGCTTCATATGGTGCCTAGACTGAGAAAAATATAGAAAAATAATAGAGACATGAGACCTTATGAATACAAGTGTAGTTGGCAACTCAAATGGCCACAAGTATGTACTTAAGAAATCCACACACATCAAAGTTCTATCAAGCAACGACTTAAAGATACTAAAGTCTTCTTGAGTAGAATCTTATCCATGTATCCAAAGGCCTAATAAGTCTTTAACTTTTGATCAAATATTCAATATTGTGCAATATTGATTTTTTTTGGGGAAATTTAATACAAATCTTTTTCTTTGAAAACATGAATTTTCAGCAGAACCTGTCGACATTCATGCATTATGTGTGTGGAGCATAGCATGTATCATACATCATACATAATGCAAGACTAAATTAAATTATAAGAAATACATTATAAGGAAGGTAAAGCAATTGTTAATCGTTAAAGAGTATAATGCGTAATCCAATAAAAAAAAATTAGAACGCTCAAGAAAGAGCTTGGCAAATAAGGAAGGCAATGCAGATCTTATCAATTTTAGTGTACTTATACACAAAATTTTTCAGTCAGATGGGCTTTATGATACAAACAAAACTTTGATCAATAAGATCTTTTTAGAGGATAAGATAATTTACCAACTCAAAAAGTCAAAGCTAGATGGTAATGAATAAGGAAAAAAAAACCAAAATATTCTATTAAAGTCTTTTAAGATTTGTTATAAACAACTAGAGCATCAATTTGTAAATAAACCAAAATGCATAGCTGTCATTTAATAAATACATTCTTTTTTAGGCTTACCTTGTAAACTTTTCATAATTAATGGAAAATTGCATCCTCTTGTTTAGGAATTCTAATAATGAATGTCCCAATATCCCTAAAATTAGTTTAAGCATTGAAAAGTAAATTTCTAAAGATGCCTCTTATTTTGAGGATATGGAAGAAAAATTATGAAATACCCCATAGATTATTAGATAGCCCTATAAAAAGGAAATAAAGATGATAAAGCTTAGGCCCAAAAAAAGAGGAAAAAAAAGAAAGAGATTAGAAATACATCGACCTTTAGAGAACATATTGGAATATTACAGAACATCAGCTACTTTGCCCTCACATTAAGTAAGAATTTTAGCAAATAAAACTAAACATTCTTCTAAAATAAAAGAAGAGGTGTAAAACCTTATTGAACATAAGCTCCATTACGATGAAAATCTAGAGTGGCTGCCAATAATATCCCAATGCTAAATAAGGACGATCTTGTATGAACTACAAGGATCTAAATTGGCGAGTCTTAAAATGATTTCGCAATGTTACATATCGATTCATTAGTGAATAATATGAAAAATTTCTTATTGACTGATTCATAGACTATGAAGACAAGTATCCATCAAAAGAGAACACTTGTTATGCATAGCGTGGGCAGTGCACAAAATTCACCGGTATTTATTGAATCACACCATTTGGATTATCCCTAAGCTAGATTTGCTACACTGCTCCAATAGAATCTAATGGCAGGAGTAAATAACGATCAAATTCACATTAAAGGAAATAATAAACAAAAGCTACAATGACTTTAGTTAGCACACAAGAAATTTCGCATCATGTTGATGAGAAGATCAACGCTATGAAGAAGAATGCAAAGATTGATCTTTTAGTACTGTGATTTAGAAGACCTTCAACCAAAATAATATAATTTGTAGTTAGGAATACTAATACACTTTCTAATGTAAACATGAATATGTTGAAGATGCCATTTAAAGTAGTGTAATGATGTATTTCTTTTACATGTTAACAACAAAGCCTCTAACAATGTTCCAAAATGCCTCATTGTCTTTTCATTAGTGTCATCAAGCCAAGAGAATCACAAAAGAAGAGTCCTTTAATTTTTAAGGAACAAAATAGAGCAAAAAAGGAAAGCAAAAGAAAATAAAAAAAGAAAAGCAAAGGAAAACAAAAGAGCAAAAAAAAAAGGAAAAAAATCTCAAATTGATTTAGGTTAAACTATGCTTAAAATTAAAGATTGAATCCACATTGTAGAGCACATGTGAAAAAGCTATTCACCCAATTATTATGAGACTAAGTTCACTTCTCGAAATACTTTTCTTCAAGCTAAATACATATGAGATGTACCCCAAAAAAGGTCGAGTTTAGGCCTTAGACAAAAAATAAAAGTCAGAATCAAGATATTCTAACAAGGGTGAATATCACAGTATGGAGGACAACAATCAAGGTATAGAAGTCAGGGTTCTGACATACATCAATTGATCTAAAGCAAATTACAGGATTCTAAGAGGTCAAAAAAAAAAAAAACTGTAAATGATATCTTAAGGGCTAATTTAAGTATATTATCATCATTACTAGCTTTTTAACACATCAAAGAGAAAGGATGGTTGAGAAGTTCATTGTAGTTTGGTCCTTTAATAGTTCTTTGAATTACATCAGAGTGAAGTGGCAACTTTGATTATTATAGATTGTTCTTTATTCTCTTACCATAATCAAAGAATATCTTCATTAAATTATTGAAAAAGAGAGTGAAAAGATAACAGGAGTTGTTTGGTTAAAAAAAAAAGAAAAGAAAAGAAAAAGATGTTTAGCACACCAAAGGCCAGGTCAAAGAAGACAACTCCAGCAAAGTGTTTAAAGCCTTGATGTGTTCATGCATCATTGGACAATGATAAAATCTTGAAGTGTTCATAATCTCTATTTGGCCTCAACCTAACGTTAAATCATTATCTTAGCTTTCCAATGCCACTCAAATCACTTCAATTGAATACGGGACATGAAAGTGATGATAGGTCTTTTGGGTATTCTTCTGTAAAAATACTACAACAGAGTGTTTGAAAGTTATATAGTTTCAGGTCAAAGTAGACCCTTTAGGTTTTCAAAATCTTCACTCAACTCTAAAAAATAATTCATAGCCCCTTCCCTTAGCTTTCCAATGCACTGAGTCACTTCAATTGAATCCTAGGCAAGAAAGTTATAGTGGGTCTTTTGAGTGTTCCTTTATGAAAATATTGTACAGAGCATTTGAAAGTTTTATATATTCGGATCAAGGTAGACCATTTGAGCTTTTAGGATTTTCACTGAACCTCAACACATAATTTGTACCCCTTTCTCCTAGCTTTTGAACATTACTTAAATCACTTCAATTGAATCTTAAACATGAAAATTACTACAGGTCTTCCACATTGAACCTCGATCTAGGTAAATTTCCAACCTTGATTGGAGAAAAATGTCCTAATTTATGTTTTTTGATTTAAATCTCGATCTAGGAAAACTTCTAATCTTGACTAAAAAAGAGAAATCTTGATCTAGCTCTTCTTCTTAACCTTCATCTAAGAAACTCCAAACCTTGCCTAGATGAATAATAAATCCCGATCTAAGAAAACTCCAAATCTTAACTTAATCTAGATCTTAGAAAACTCTCAATTTTGAATTAATCTTGATCAAAGATAACTCTTAACCTTAGCTTAATCTTGATCTTGGAAAACTCCTTACCTTGAGTCAATCCTGATATTAGAAAAATTTTAAGCTTGAATTAATCTTGATATAAGAAAACTCCAAACCTTTGCTAACTTTGATCTTGGAAAAATCTCAACCTTAGCTTAATCTCGATCTTGAAAACCTTGAGTTAATCCTGATCTTGGAAAACTTTTAAGCTTGAATTAATCTCGATTTAAGAAAATTTCAAACCTTAACTAACCTTGATCTTGGAAAAATCTCAACCTTAGCTTAATCTCGATCTTGGAAAACTCCTGACTTTGAGTGAATCTTAACCTAAAAAAACTCATAGCCTTGGATTAATCTCGATTTTAGGGTGAAAATATGAAGTTAAGTTCAAATCATAATGGCAAACTTTAAATCCTGTCTGGATCTCTCAACTATGCGAATTATTTCTTTGATGTACTCAACCGAATTCAAAAATAACAAGTTTCAATCTAGAGAACCTTTACAAGTGTCACTAAAGGTTGAGTCTTTTATTGGCAAATTGAGAAAACCTCAAAGAAACATCCATATGACTCGACCAATTTTGTTGAATTTCTCTAAAAATCTTGTTCTTTCATTGTTAGACCTCCGTTAGGCATCGTTTTCCAGAGTGACTTAAAACAATGATGTTCTTAAAGTGCTAAGGTGATAGTGGAATTTTTTTATTCTATTTTTTAGTGGGAGTATAATTTGCTTATCGATAATTGTCACATTCAAAATAAGCTTGAGCGTGTGAAAAAAATGTTAAAATTAATGAAAATAGCCTGAAAAAGTCTCACACAAGCTTGGTAGACCTCATGAAAAAGGTAGAGTTTGCTGGAGCTACTAGGTGTACTAACTTAGCCACCATTTGGATAGTAACTTGCACCATACAAGCACCCTATAAATAAAAGCAGATTTTTAGTTTGTAGGGAAAGATTCAGAGATTCATAAAGACAAGAAAATTTATTCATAAACACACTATAAAAAAGGCTCCCAAAAATTCTCTCATAATTTTTCTCGTAACATTTTTTTCCCATTCAGAATTTCCTTTGAAATTCTTCAATCTTTGTTCATACTTTCTTTAAGAAAAAGGAGGAATACAAGAAAAAAAAAGTTAGGGATTTCAAAAGGTATTGATTTCTTGTAACCTCGTATCATATTCATTTTTTGTGGAATAAAACTACCATAAAAAATGCTTCTTAGGTATAAGTGGTCGTAGAGGAATTAGGCCAAGGTAGTAGTAGGCATAGGTATAAAATGAGCCTTGTAGGACCTTAGGCCTTATAAAATGGGCTTAGTTTGATTTTGGGTGTAGTGGAATTGAGCCTTGCTTGAAGTGGGCCTACATATAAAATGGGCTTAGTGGGATTTTCAGCCAAAATATTAGTGGCCTGAGAGAAATTAGGCTAAGATATAAGATGGGCCTAATCGGATTTTTGGGCTAGGTATAAATGACCCTAATATAATTGGGCCTTAGTATAAGTGGACCTACATATGAATTAACCTTAGGCAAAAGGTCGCATACATATAAAATGGGTTTAGCGAGATTTTTGAGCTTAGGGTGGAAGTGGACTTGGTATAAAATGGGCCTACATATAAAATGAGAGTAGTGGGACTTTAAAACTAGGGAGATGTGGGACTAGGCATAAAATAGGCCTAGGGAGATTTTTGGCTTAAGTATAAATGGCCCTAGTGAAACTAGGCCTATGCATAAATTTGGTTTAGGAGGATTTTAGTCCTAGGTATAAGTGGCCTTAGTGGAATTAAGCCTAGATAAAAGTGGGTCTACATAAAAAATGAGCCTAGAAAAAATTTGTACCCAAGATAGAAGTGAGTTGAGGTAAAAAAAAAAAATGAGACTAATGGGATCTTGGGTCAAGCAGTAAGTGACCATAGTGGAATTAGTTCTAGGTGTAAAATAAGATTATGTATGAAATGGGCCTTATGGAATTTGGTCCTAGGGTGGAATTAGGCCTAGGTATAAAATGGGACTAATGAGATTTCGGGCCTAAGTGTAAGTTTTATGGTTAGATTAGGCCCATATATAAGAGGACTTACTTCTGAATTAAGTCTAATGGGGTTTTATGCTTAGGTGTAAGTCAGCCTACCTATGAAATTAGACGAGTAAGATTTTAGGCCTAGGGTAGAATAGGCCTAGGCGTAAAATGGGACTTGTGAGATTTTGGGCCTAGAGCAAGTGGTCGTAGTGGAAATGAGCCTAGTGGGATTTCGGACCTAGGTATATATGGTTGTAGTGGAATCGGTCCTAGTTAGTAGTGGGCCTAATTATAAAATAGGCTTGGTAGGATTTTAGGCTTAATTGTAAGTAATGATAATAGGATTTGGCCTAAGTAGAAGTGGGCCTACGTATTACAATGGCTTAGTTAGATTTTGGCTTAGGGTAAAGTGGACGTGGATATAAAATGAGATTTATGGAATTTAGGGCATAAGTCTAAGTGATTGCTGCTAAATTAGGCCTATGTAGTAATGGGACTAGGTATAAGATAGGCTTAGTAGGAATTGGACCAAGGTATAAGTGGTCATAGTGCAATTGGCCTTAGCTCGAAATGGGCCTACGTAGAAAATGAGCCTACATAGAAAATGGGCCTAATGGGATTTTTGGCCTAATGTAGAAGTGGGCTTAGGTATAAAATGGTCTCAATGGGATTAGGCCTAGGTATATGTGAGCCTACATATGACATGGGCTTAGTAGGATTTTGGGCCGAGAGTAGAAGTAGACCTGGTATAAAATGGGACTAGTAGGATTTTAGGTGTAGGTATAAATAATCATAGTGTAATTAAGCCTAGATAATAATAAGCCTAGGTATAGAATTGATCTAATGGGATTTTAAGTCTAGGTACGAAATGGGCCTAATGGGATTTTAGGCTTAGATGTAAGTCATCGAAGTGGAATTGGACCTAGGTAGTAATGGGTCTAGTGAAGTTTCAGGCCTAGATGGAAGTAACCATAATGGAATTGGGTTAAAGTAGAATTAGGTTAAGGTAGAAGTGGGCTTGCATATAAAATAAGCCTAGTGGGATTTAAGGTCTAGTGTAGAAATGGGCCTTGGTATAAAATGGGCTTAGAAGGATTTAGGGCCCAAGTACAACTGGCCCTAATGGAACTAAGCCTAGCTATAAAATGAGCCAAGGATTAACTGACCATATTTGAATATGACCCAAGTATAAGTGGGCCTGTGTATGAAATGGGCTTAGTGTAATATTGAGCCTTTGGTGGAAGTAAGCCTGGGTATAAAATGGGTAAGTGAGATTTTGTCCAACATGTAAGGAGTCGTAGTAGAATTGGGCCTTAATAGTGGTAGGCCTAGGTGTAAAATAGACCTAGTAAGATTTTTAGACCTAGGTATAAAATAGGCCTAGTAGGATTTTTGGCCTAGGTGTAAGTGGCCATAATGGAATTGAGCTTAGGCAGAAGTGGGCTTATGTATATAATGAGCTTAATAGCATTTTGGACCTAGGATGGAAGAGTGCCTAGGTATAAAATTGGCATAGTAGCATTTATGGCCCGTCTGTAAGTGGTCCCAAAGGAATTTGGCCTAAGTATAAATTACACGTAAAGGGATTTTGGGCTTAGTTATAAGTGGTCTTAGTGGATTGAGGACTATAAAAATGGGCCTATGTATGAAATGAGCCTAGTGGTTCTTTGGGCTAAGGGTAAAAGTTGGTCTAGGTATAAAATGGCACTATTAGGATCTTAGAACTAGGTACAAATGGTTGCAATGGAATTAGGCTAAGAAATAAAATAACACTATTAGGATTTTAGAAATAGGTATAAATGACCATAGCAGAATTAGGCCTACGTACAAATTTGGCTTAGTGGGATTGTTGGCCTACGTATAAAATGGGCCTTATGAAATTTTTGGCTTAGATGGCCTGGTAAAAGTGAGCCTACATATAATATAAGCCTAGTGAGAATTTGGGCCTAGGTATAACTAGCCTCGAAGGATTGGGTCTAGTGGGATTTTGGGCTTAGATAATTGGCATAGTAAGATCTTAAGCCTAAGTGTAAATGGCGATAGCAAAATTATACTTCGATAGAAGTGGATCTACGTATAAAATAGGTCTACGTATAAAATGGGCCTAGTAGAATTTTAGGTTTAGGGTACATGTGGGACTAGGTATAACATGGGCATACGTATAAATAGTGCTATTGGAACTAGTCTTAAGAACAAAATGGACCTACATATAATAGCCCTAGTGGAAGTGGGCCTAGGTGTAAATGGCCTTACCTATGAAGTGGGCCTACTAGGATTTTAGGCCTAGGGTAAAAGTGAGCTTCTAAATAAAGTGGATTAATGGGATTTTAAGCCTATGTATAAATGGCCTCATAGGATTATAAGCTAAAGTGTAAGTAGATGTAGTGGAAATAGGCCTTGGTAAAAGTGGGCCTACATATAATCTAGGCCTAGTGGAAATTGGGCCTAGGTATAACTGGCCCTAGACAAATTAGGCGTTAGTATAAAACAAGCTTAGTGGGATTTTGAACATAGGTATAATATTGACATAGTGGGATTTTTGGCCTAGATGCAAGTGGGTGTAAGGGAATTAGGCCTAAATAGAAGTGGGACTATGTATAAAATGGGCTTAGTAGAATTTTTTTTGCCTGGGATCGAGGTGGACCTATATGTAATATTGGTATAAGAGTAAGTGGCATTATTGGAACTAGAACTAGGTATAAAATAGACCTAGGTATCTTTAGTGGAATAGGACCTAGGTTCAAATTGGATTACATAAAAAGTGCGCTTACTGGGATTTTGGGCCCAAAGTAAAAGCGGAACTACGTATAAAATGGGACTAATGAGATTTTGGGCCTAGGTACAAGTGATCGTAATGAGCTTAGGTACTAATGAGTCTAAGTATAAAATAAGTCTAATAGGCTTTTAAGCCTATATGTAAGTAGCCATAGTGGAATTGGGCCTAGTTAGAAGTAGGCCTACATATGAAATGGGCTTAGTAGGATTTTGGACCTAGTTGTAAGTGGTCGTAGTAAATTGTTTTGAAAGTTATTTTATTTTTAACAAATAAAAAAATAAAAAGTAGCCACTCATCTATTTTATGGTGTAATTGATCAACAATTTTATTGAAAAGCTTTTTTTTCTTTCTTTTGATAGTGCCTATTGGGATTTACTCATTATCCAAACCTGACGTTAAGGTAAAAGCATGATATTGAAATTTGAATGCAAATCTCCATCTTAAAGGATATTTGACCATTTTTTATCTCTATCTTGCTTAATGTTCAGAGCTAAAATTATGTATCTATAAGGCTTATAGGGATTTGGGGCCTATGGTATAAGTGGGCCTAGGTAGAAGTAAACCTTGGTACGAAGTGAGCTTGTTGAGATTTTTGGCCTAGGGTAGTTTCATCTAGGTATAAAATGCGACTAGTGAAATTTTAGGCCCAAGTGTAAGTGATAATAGTGGAATTAGACCTGGGTAGTAATGGGCCTAGGTATAATATGTATCTAGTGAAATTTTGGTTCTAGGTTTCAATGACTATAGGGTAATATGGCCGAGGTAAAAGTGAGCCTATATATAAAATAGGCTTAGTGGGATTTTGGGCCTAAGTTTAAGTTGCCTTTATTAAATTAGGCCTAGGTATAAAATGGGCTTTGTAAGATTTTGGGTTTAGGTATGAATGGCTCTTATTGAATTGGGCCAAGTTATAAATGGCCCATGTATGAAACAAGCTTAGTGGAATTTTTAGTCTAGGTGTAAGTAGCCATTGTGGAAAATGGCCTAAGTAGTAGTGAGCTTAGGTATAAAATGGGCTTAATGGATTTTTGGCTTAGATGTAAGTGGTCATAGTGGTATTAGGCCAAGGGATTAGTGGGACTATAGCTGAAATTAACTTATTGGGATTTTTTGCTTGAGGCAAACATGGGCCAAGGTATAATATGGGTATAGTGAGATTTTGAGCCTAGGTATAAGTTACTGTAGTTCGATTAGCCTTAGGTGAAAAATGAATCTAGTTGAATCAGCTCTACATAGTACTTGGCCTTGGTATAAAATGGGTCTAGCGGGAATTTGGCCTTAGTCTATGTAACCTTAGTCATATTAGGCTTAGTTGGAAGAGGACCTACAGATAAAATGGGCATTGTGGGATTTTAGGCCTACAGTAAAAGTAAGCCTTGGTATAAATGGGCCTAAAAAGATTTTGATCCTAGGTATAAATGGCCCAAATTGAACTATGCCTAATTGAATTGGGCCTACGTATAAGTGGACTTAAGTATGAAATGGGCTTAAGGTGGAAGTAGGCCTAGTGTAAAATGGGACAACTCAGATTTTGACCTTTGTGTAAGTGGTCGTAGTTCAATTAGGCATTGATAATGGTGGCCCTTAGTATAAAATGGGCCTAGATGTAAATGGTTATAATGGAATTAGGCCTAAGTAGTAATGGGCCTTGGTATAAAATGTGTCTAGTAGGATTTTAGGATTTTGGCCTTAGGAAAGAAATTAATGTGCCTAGTGGAATTTTGTGATTAAGGTAGAAGTGGGCCTAAATAGTGGTAGGCTTAGGTATAAAGTGGGCTTAATGGAATTTTAGGCCGAGGTATAAAATGGACCTAGGTGTCAGTGGCAATATTAGAATTGGGCCTAGGTGTAAGGTGCAATATAGGAATTGGGCCCATGTTGAAGTAGGCTTATGTATAAAATGGGCTTATGTGTGATCTTGTGCCTAGGGTAATAGGCAACCTAGGTATACTATTCACCTAATGGGATTTTGGGCTTAAGTATAAGTGGTGGAACTAGGCCTAAAGGCATTTTAGGCCTAGACACAAGTTCCTCTAGCAAAATTGGGCCTAGGTATAAGTTACCTTATGTATGAAATGGGCCCACAGGGATGTTGGGCCTAAGGTAGAAGTGGGTCGAGTTCTAAATGGGACTAGTGGGATTTTGGGCGTAGGTGTGAGTGGTTGAAGTGGTATTCGACCTAGATAGTAGTGGACCCAAAAAGTAAATTGCCTAGCGAGATTTTGAGCCTAGGTGTAAAATGGGCCTAATGGGATTTTGGGCTTTGGTGTAAGTGATTTTAGTGGAATTAAGCCTTGTACAAGTATGCCTACATATAAAATAGGCTTAGTGGGATTTGTGGCCTAGGTATTGGGGGCCTTAATGGAATGAAGCTTATATATAACTAGGCTTGCATGTGGAGTGGGCTTAGGTATAAAAAAGGACTAATGAGATTTTAGAGCTAGGTGTAAGTGGCTATAGTGAAATAGGCGCAATGAGATTTTAGGCCTAGGTATAAGTGGCCATAATGGAATTGGACCTAGATATTAAAGAAGCTTAGTAGGATTAGACTCAAGTATAAGTGGTCATATTGGACCAAAGCCCACATATAAAATGGCCTAATGGGATTTTAGGCCTACGAATAAATAATCCCAATGGAATTATGCCAAGGTATAAGTAAGCCTATTTATGAAATGGGCCTAGTAAGATTTTGGGCCTAAGGTATAGAATAAGAAAAGTGGAATTTACGGCCCAAGTGTATATGATCATAAGTGAATTAGGCTTAAATAGTAATGGGCCTAAGTATAAAATAGTCCTAATGGATTCTTTAGCTTGGGTATAAAATGGGTCTTATGGGATTTTGAGCCTAGATGACAGTGATTTTAATGAAAGTGGTGTAGGTAGAAGTGGACCTACTTGTAAAATGGGTTTAGTGGGATTTTGGGCTAGTGTAGAAAGGGCCTAAGTATAAAATGGGTTAGTGGAATTTTAGGCTAAAGTATAACTGGCCTTAGTGGAATTGGGCTTAGCAAACAAAAGCATTAAATGGATCATAAGAAAAATCACAGCAACATATTGGGATTGGCATGAGATCCTCTCATTAGCTTTGTACACATATTGGACATCGATTAGGAGATATCTACTAGGGTAACTACTTACTCTTTTCTCTATGGGTTAAAAGCTATTTTTCTTATGCAACCTAAAATACGATCTCTCAAGGTCCTAAAAGACGTCGAGCCATAAAAAGCTGAGTAGATTCAGGCTAGGTATGATTGGCTCAGTTTAATTGATGAAAAATGGTTGAAAAACCTTTCTCATGGTTAAATGCACTAAAAGAGGATGGAAAGTGCCTATAACAAAACAGTACACCCTCAGACTTTCAAAGAAGGTGACTTGGTGGGGAAAAGAATTTTAAATAATGTCATCGATCCTAAAGGCAAATGGGCACTAAACTGGGAAGGTCCATACGTTATGAAAAAAGCATTCTCTGATGGTGCACTTATGTTGGAAAAGATGGATAGGGACGAGTTGCCTAACCTTTTTTACTTCGATATGGTGAAAAGGTATTATGCTTGAAGACTTCAACGAAATAAAGAAGCACCTAGTATATTCTATTGTTAAAAAAAAAAATTTATCTATCTAAGCTTAAATCTATGTAACTAAATGAAATGGACACCGCTAAGAATAGCCCATGTTTGATTTATCTTTTTAATGTACAAATCCTCATACATATGCATAAAAGTCATTTGGATGATACCATTTTTTTATAGTCTGCCTTCTTTCTTTCTTTACTACTAAAAGTGCAACATTCATGTTTATGCACAAGGCATCAAAGGTCTATCTGATTGCATAGTACAAAGCATGGCAGCAATGAAAGGAATCACTCAAATAAGAACAAACACAACTAATCTAAAATCAAGGAAACAGGACATTCTCGAGGAAACATAGAGTGATATACAAAAGTGAGGGTGTACAACCTAATGAGTCTCGATTGTTAAAAGTATTCTCGCTCATGCTACCCAAATGGATCATTTCTCTCATAAAAAGTGAAGTTTATTCATCTTATTAATGAAAAAGTTAGGCCAAAGGTCGAGGATTAAAGAATGGATGACTAGATAACCTGATAGGAAAAATAATATAAAAAGATACTTAAAATTCTTTATCAACAATTATACATGACATTCATGCATGCATACATCATGTTTATGTGAAATCAAATCCCATAGGGATGTTGCCAAAGAGTCAAAAAATCCATAACCTCAAATATGACTAGTTCACTACCTCACATCGGGCATTGTTACCAAAACTCAAATGTAGCTGGCTTTAGGCCTCACAACGAGTATTATTTGTATTACAAATGTGATTTGCATAGATATCACAACGGCTTTCAAATGTAGCTCAGACATTGAGTCTAGTAATTATAATTATGATTAATATTACTCCACCTTGTTGGCACCATATTCGTTATGTCACAGAGGGCAGCCTTGCCTTGGATGTGGCTCCTTTCTTGCCCCACATTAAGCAATTCCACTCCCATCAACATCATGCATCTTTATATCACAGATCTACATTGGCACCATGTCCATTATGTCACAGAAGGCATTTTAATCTTATAAGTCCCAGTCGGTACCTTATCCATCATGTCATGGAGAGTAATCTCACCTCAGGTGTGGTTGCTTTCACACCCCACACCAAGCAACTCCATTATAGATATGGTTGCTTTCATGTGCCATATCGAGCACTCTTGCCTTAAATGAGACTACTTTCATGCTTCTCATCAGGCAAAACCTTACAAAATCCCACTAGGCCAATTTTATGCCTAGGTCAAGTTTTACCCTAGGCCCAAAATCCCACCAGACCCATTTAATATTTATACTCATTTGTACCTATAATTATTCTATTAAGGCCATATATAACTAGAATAAAAATCCCATTAGGCCCATTTTATACCTAGGCTTACTTCCATTAGGGTAAATTGTATCTAGGCTTAATTCCATTGTGACCACTTACATCTAGGCCTAAAATCCCACTAGTCCCATTTTATACCTAGACCTACTTCTACCTTAGGCCAAAAATTCCACTAGGCCCCTTTCATACGTAAGGCAACTTATACCCAGCCCAATTCCACAAGGGCCACATTACCTTAGGCCCAAAATCCCTATAGGCACACTTCATTCATAGACTTACTTCTATTAAGCTAAATTCCGCTAAGGCCAGTCGTACTTAGATTAGAAATCCCACCACACCTATTTTATACCTAGGCCTAGTTCCACTAGTGTTACTTATACCAAGGCCACAATCCAACTAGGCCTATTTTACACTTAGGCCCACTTTTACCTTAGGACCAAAATCCAACAGGCCCATTTTATACATTGGTCCTTTTCTATAAAGGCTCAATTCCACTACAACCACTTGTAACTAGGCCCAAGATTCAATTAGGCATGTTTTATACTTAGGGCCAAAATCCCTTTAGTTCCATTTTATACGTAGGCCCGCCACTAGCTATTTGCATTATGACCACCTACACTTGAGTAAAATCCCACTAATCGAATTTTATACCATGGCCCAGTTATACCTTACGCCCAAAATCCTACTAGGCCATTTTATTCGTAAGCCCATTTGTACCTAGGACTAATTTTAGTATGGCTATAGACATATAATTTGGCACTAACATTAAGTTGGAAAGAATTTAGAGATAGTTGAATGACAAATCTTTTCAAATCGAGATCATACTGCAAGTATCAACATCAGGATTGTTTATTAAACTCAAGATCAAGATTATATGTTGAGTTCGAGGTCAAGTTATGTTGCTAACTTTGAGATCAAGCATGTTCCAAATCAAGGTTATACTTTTACCTTGATTATAGGTCGAGCACACTTACACCCCAATGACAAGTAAGGATTAGCTTGATGAGTGGATTCTACCTCGATATAGGTTGAGAATAGCTTAATGAGCAAATTGCTTGAGTGGCTGGTCGAGAATAGTATAATGACAAATTCTTTTTGATGTTAAATTGGGTAAAAATACAAAATACACAAAGAGGGGTCACCATTAGTTCTTGATCTCACATTAAGCTTGATCTCTAATATGGTTCATGATCACATGAAGATTACCCTGATGTGCTTTACCTTGACATGGTTTACCTTGATGTGGTTTATGCCGATGTAGCTTGCCCCAATATGGTTTATCTTGACTCATATTAAAGTTCAGGTATGCATCTGTTTTGAGAACAAAAATTGTGAAAACCCATGAAGCTAATGGAAAACTCACATAGATACCGTTCCAAAACTGTGATTTCCTTCCTCTGAGCATAGGTTTTTGAATTTCAAGATTTCGTTGATCTTAATCTCATCCATAAAGAGTGTGCATTATCCTATGATAAGTTTTTGAATTTCAAGATTGGATTGATTACACTACAACTCGTCTTTCTTTATAGTGGAATGTCAAATTTTGGCAGACCTTATTCTAGTTTTGTCATATAAGTAGACCTCTCAATCTTGATAGGAAAGAGACGAATAAAGGAATAATTAATCATTAATTAACATCAAACATTAGCCAGGAACCAAGTGTCAAAGAAGAACCAATCCATCAAGCAATAATGAAGCACTATGCAATCACTATAATTTGTAACATGCAATTCATAGTCCCTAAAACTATGAATCACTACACCCACATAGCCATATCTTTGCCACATAGTCAAATCTCCACAAGCACATCCCCAAATCTCTACATCTCGATTTCGACATCTCCAAATTTTTGCAACTAGCATCTTGAGATAGCACATGGGTGTCAAAAGCTAATGTTATGAAGCTTCTCTAGGAGGCATTCTTGAAGTGGTTTACCTATTGTTTGGCAAAGAAGCAAGAATCGTGTTGAAAGTACCACTATCTTTTAACTATTGATAATGAATGGAAAGATGATTGTCAAAATTTATTTTTCTGTTGCTGTTTATTTTACGATGAAATTCATGTCTATTTTTTAAAAAAATTGTTTTTGAGAAAGAGATTTGATGAAGTTCATATCCCAATCTCCAAATCAAAACACATTTGCTTTTTCAGAATATCGAAGAGCTAGTGTCAACTAAATTGAGATTCTAGCATAATATTACATAATAAACTTATTTTGGGACAAATATCAAACTATCGTAATTCAAGGGCACGAGGTCATTCTATTTAAATGGTACCAATTTTTAGTTGCTTGTGGGAGGTCTAATCCTTCTTTGTGCATAATTGACTCCTGATTCTAGAACTTTTTGGATAGTAACCCACTACCTATTTTCAAAAGGAGTCTATCTTTACTTTCTTAAAAGAAAAAGAAGTTTTCAAATAAAATTGATGGTCAACCACACCATAAAAAATATTGGTGATGATTTCTTAATTTTCATTGTAACCAAAAAAGAATCTTTCTCAAACTCAAGGCTCTTTGCCAAGAAAGAATTAGTTATGACAGTTGGTAATTCCATTTAGGGAATTTTTAAAGAGTTGAGCGAAACTTCAGTAGAATTAATATCATCTTTTGAAATTTTAATTTGACTTCGATCCTGATCATATACCCGATCTAAGGTTCGGATACCCAATGTTAAGTTAAGAATATTGATATAAGGTCACCAAGGTTTCTTAGTTAAATTTTTGATTGTACTCAATCTCAAGTCAAGAATTTGAATGTTTTACTGTACCTGATGTTAGTTCGAGAATTTCAATATGCTATATATCCATAACCAACCTCAAGTTAAGAATGTTAACATCTTTTTACTGCATATATACATGCCTTTATTTTTGCCTTGTGATGGAAACTTCGCATATTCACATTCACAAATATACATAGAGCCGAGCTCGAGTTTAGCCCTTTAGGGTGAAAAGGGATGAAGCGACACAAGCATTCAAGAGATCATTTAATCTCATATATGTTGTGCTCCTTATCTTGCCTAAATCTTACTCTATGAGTTGGCATCACTCTCGATATGCTTTTTAGCATTCACATCGATGTTATTAATGACCAGAGTTTTAGGGGCTTAGAGCTTTAAGAACCCAACGACCTAATCTCAAGTCAAACCTTGCATTTAAAAAATGTCATATGTTAGCCTTATCGAGATATTACAACCTTGTTAAGCCATGAACATAGCCAAAGATAGGAGTGTAGAAGTATTAATCGTATTTCCAATTATTATTTTATTAATATTTCATGACATCAAGAATTGAAGTTTCAGATCATTGTAAAGGTAGGAAGAACATTTTTATTTTGGATTTGAGAAATGAGTATATTGAAAGATTGGGTCAGTCTAGTATCTTGTAAAGAAGTGTAACAATGGGCAAAAGATGTGTAATCTAAGTATGGAGATAAACTAATGTGTCCTCCTCCTTATCAATCCTTTTCCAAAGTCAGTTTAATAATAAAGGAAAATAATCTTACTGGCTTAAAGGACATGTAAGATCAAGTTAGTCCATCTTAGAAAGAAAAATTGTAGAAGGTATATGGACTTGTTAGGGCATTGATCTTTGTCCATATTGATGAATCATTAATAAGAGTAGTGGTGCATTTTTCGGATTAGACATATAAGATTTCAAATTTGGAGAAGTTGATCTCACACCTATCTTTGAGGAATACATGTCCTTACTAGGAACAAGTCAGTCAAGCCTTATAAGACTTACACTGTGAAGAATACTACAGTGTAAAAAATAAAAAGATTTGTTAAGGACATGCAGATGTCTAAGGATGAGTTGATGAAGGGGACAAAAAGAAAAGGATGTGAAGTTTGCTTAAAGATTACTTACTTGGCTTATTATAAAAACAAATCGATAAGTTAAGTAGGTTAACCATTTTAGCTGTCTTAATACATGGATTAGTAATTTTGCCAAAAGTAGTTAGTTATTTTGATTTCGTTATACTGGATTTTATGGAAATGTTTGGGAAAAAGGTAGACTTGACTCTAGTTATACTTGCCGAGACTTTCATATCCTTATCTTATTTCGAAATATTAAGAAAAGGGAAGAACATTGGGTGTCTATCTTATATATCTAGTTAAAAAGTCATCTAGTTAGATATGAGAAGGCATGAAGAGAGAATCTCCACTATAACTTGATCATGAATTTTTGCCAAAGTGATAAATTTAACGTAGAAATATGATCTCAGTGGTTTATGGCGCTTATTACTCTCAAAGAAACAGATATGAATGGTGCCATCATTATTTTATGGAAAAGTTCTTTATCGATCTAAGAATTGATTTATCATAGTGTTTTTTAGGTTTGTGGGGTTATCCTTGATACATGCATTTATTGGTTTTATGGTAACTAGGCATTAAGCAATTTATCCTTTTTACTTATGAGCTTGAATGGGGAAATAGTTATAATAACACCTTAAGTAAAACATAAAAGGAAATGTTAGAATGGGATCAGATTCACTATATGAGAAAGTAGAAACTTGCTTTAGGAAACTATCTAGGATATCATTATGGAGGAAAAGCCTGATCAAGGATTTACACTTGCCAACTTGGCCACTTCAATAGCAATCCAATGTAATCCCGATCTCAATGCCTAGATCAACCTTCAAAAAGCAATGAGATTAAGACATTAACGAATTGACAATAGAAAAAGATAGATTAAAGAAGGAAATTAGGATACTAAAATGTAAGGCTAGGATTCAAGATCAAGTTTAAAGTAATAGTAAGATGGAGCTAGGGAAAAAACAAAGTTTGTTAAGAGGAAAGTGTGTGGTTGAAAAGGATAAGAAGATAAAAAAACTTGTCTAGTGAATATCATCTTTGAAAAGGTAAATGAATGATTCAAGATCGAGTGAAACGATATTGAAAGAACAAACAGAACAACTTCTTAGGATTTTAAATGTCTTTGAAAGGGAGAACAGAAAACTAGAGAAGAAAATAGATCAAAATAAGACAGATTTATCAAAGAAATTCGCTGAAATAGAGGCAAGATGCGAATTTGAGGTCAGCCAAATGATGATCATCCAAAATCAAGGAAATATGTTGAAGATGGGTTATGTCCAAGATATCATTAACTTAACGACTAAGATGTAATAGGTTATACAAGAGGTAGATTTGTGTAAGTCTAAAGAAAAAGAAATCTATGCAGCCTGGTGTCATAATAAGAGAGAGTACGAGTCATTGCAAATTAAAGCTTACAGAAGTGACCTTAGATTAGGTTTGACCCGGATAAAATAAGCTATTGATGTTACAAGCCTCATAAGAAATGATGTAGTACACATTAACATAGTGTCTTATTTCGGCTAATGTCTTATTTTGATTAGATATCTTAGTTTCCCATTTAGTCAGTTTCTTATTCTCTTAAGTTTCCAATTTAGTCAGTTTCCTATTTTCTCAAGTTTTTCATTTAGTTGGTTTCTTATTCTTTCAAGTTTCCTATTTTTAGTTTTTCTATTCTTTCTGTATTTCCTATTCTTAGTTTATTTCTTTGAATCATATAAATACCTATTGTAATAGTTGGAGGTAATTCAATATAATTCATCAAATTTTCCTCTAAAGGTTTAACCTTCAGGTTTGTTCTTTTATTTTATTCCACTTCTGTTTCGAAGCAAACCTCCTGCTATACCAAATTGGTATCAGAGCAAGGATTTTATCCTTATTCTGTTGGCTGATGACAATTCTAGTAGGATGCAAGCCACCGACAACGAACGGCGGTTTGACAAGTTCGAGCAACGACTTGATGGGATCGATGAAACCCTTCATAATATTGTGCAGATAATAACTGCAATAATTATGGAAGGAAGACGTGATTCCATGGAGTAAAGACCAAATCAGCATGACAACATAAAGAATGGTGGCTAACAAGACTTAAGTCGTGCAGATTTTATTTCCAAAACTTCTAGGACAATAAATAATGTGAATTTGCAAACTAGACATCAACTACCTGTTGACCTAGGCTTAAGATGTCAACAACAGTTTATGTCAGGCCACGACGATCAATACCAACCCCAAATTGGCTCAAGAATTGATAACGAAGCCCAAATTCAAATAGGATGAGCCATGAATCGTGATTTTCATCAGCATGTTCCATTATGGGTCTATGAACTGCAAAACTGAAGAGCTCCTGTATGGCGGCATGACGGTGAGTTTGAAGTTAGGGATGCCCTTCCACCTTTTCGAGATGGTGATTTTTGATGTCATAATTGGAAGAATGTTCAACAAAGGCAGCCACGAAGGTTGGATTACTCATCTGAAGAAGAAGAAGATTTTTGTTTTAGGAACAGAGATCGAAATCCACACACTCAAGAATTTAATATGAAGATGGATTTACCAACTTTCGATGGTTGTTCAAACATTGAAGATTTCCTCGATTGGGTAAGCACTGTTGAAAACTTTTTTGGTTATTTGAATATTTCAGAAGAAAGCCAAGTTAAGCTCGTGGCACATAAGTTGAAAGGCGGAGCTTCTGCTTGGTGGGAGCAACTTCAATATAATCGCCAACGCCAAGGAAAATAGCTTTTTCGCACTTGGCCCAAGATGAAGCAATTACTACAAAAATGATTTCTCCCTCTAGATTATGAGCAGTTTTTATATCAACAATATCAAAATTGTTGACAAGTCAATCATACGGTTAATGAATACACAGAAGAATTTTATCGATTAAATGCACGAGTTAATTTGCCTGAGACAAAGGATCAATTGATTGCTCGTTATATTGAAAGCCTAAAGATGGTTATTCAAGATCAACTTGCTCTTCAAGGGATTTGGACTATGACAGATGTAGTTAATTTGGCAATGAAAGTAGAAACTCAAATCAACAAATCCATTATGCATCCCTAGAATAACTTTCGACGGCAAAATCAAGGAGTTTCTTCTACTTTAAAAGAGTTAAAAACTCCAAACAGTGGCAGTAGTCAAAATAAAAATACATCTTCGACTCAAGATTTGGCATAGAATCAAAATAACACTTTAACCTCTGTTCGATCCGACACCCAAGATAGTACCAAGCAATAACATCGAAGCAATAATGATCCTTATGCGCGCCCTAATCTTAGAAAGCGTTTCCGATGCAATCAATCAGGCCATCTTTCAAATCAATGTCTGAGTAGAAGATCTGTTAACTTTGCAGAAGAAGATGGTAGTGATGAAGAACAACTTCTTGAAAAGGAAATTTATGATGGTGATGAGTTTGCAGAAAGAGATGTGGGAGAAGTGGCATGTGTTGTCCAACAACTGTTGCTTACCTTAAAGAAACTTGATAATACTGAATGATATAAGATCTTTCGAACTCGATGCACTGTTCGTAATAAGGTATGCAATATCATTATTGATAGTGGCAGTAGTGAGAATGTTGTCTCTAAAGTCCTCGTGAAAGCATTAAATTTGCAGACTGAGAAACATCCTTCTCCATATAAGATTGCATGGATTAAGAAAGGTTCAGAAGTTCAAGTACAAGAAGTTTGCAAGATTTCTTTGTCAATCAGGAAATATTACAAAGATGAGATCGCATGTGACATACAGGAGACGGAAGCTTGTCATATCCTATTAGGAAGACCATGGCATTATGATGTTGATGCCACTTATAAAGGACGATATAATACTTTTATCTTTCGGTGGCTTAACAAGAAAATCGTGTTATTACCACAGTCTCAACCTTCAAAAAGTAATTTTGTTATTAAGGAAGATAAACCTTTATTCATCAACATAGCAGCCTCAGAATTCTTTGAATAGGTTAAAGAGCCAAGCTTTATTGTAGCATCAGTGGGGAAAGGCCAAGCTGAAGAAACTGCTGAGGTTCCACCCAAGATCTAAGAGGTAATAGCTGATTTTGCTAATTTATCTCTTAATAAGTTACCTAATGAGCTACCTTCTATGCAAGATATTCAACATTGTTGTATGAGCCCAGCTAAGTATGAAGAATTACAGCAGTAAGTTAATGAGTTGCTTGACAAAGGTTAGAAGTTTGTGGCGCTCGCTGAATGTTGCTGATATCTTTCAGTATTTTCCTCTAAATGAGTTTCCTTTGCAGCCATAAAACTCGAGGGCGAGTTTTCTTCGAAGTGGAAGAGGTTGATGTAGTGCACATAGTGTCCTATTTCGGCTAATGTCTTATTTTGATTAGATATCTTAGTTTCCCATTTAGTCAGTTTCTTATTCTCTCAAGTTTCCCATTTTATCAGTTTCCTATTTTCTCAAGTTTTCCATTTAGTTGGTTTCTTATTCTTTCAAGTTTCCTATTTTTAGTTTTTCTATTCTTTCTGTATTTCCTATTCTTAGTTTATTTCTTTGCATTATTTACCTATTGTAATAGTTGGAGGTAATTCAATATAATTTATCAAATTTTTCTCTAAAGGTTTAACCTTCAGGTTTGTTCTTTTATTTTATTCCGCTTCTGTTTCGAAGCAAACCTTTCGCTGCACTGAAATAGAGGCAAGATGCGAATTTGAGGTTAGCCAAATGATGATCATCCAAAATCAAGGAAAGATGTTAAAGATGGGTTATGTCCAAAATATCATTAACTTAATGACTAAGATGTAATAGGTTATACAAAAGGCAGATTTGTGTAAGTCTAAAGAAAAAGAAATCTATGCAGCTTGGTGTCATAATAAGAGAGAGTATGAGTCATTGCAAATTAAAGCTTACATAAATGACCTTAGATTAGGTTTGACCCGGATAAAATAAGCTATTGATGTTACAAGCCTCATAAAAAAGGAATTAGACGCCTTCAAGACTAGACTCAGATCATTAGTTTACTTAAAAGAAAAAAAAGTACATCTTCATTCATAGACTTCTAGAGAGATGTCGATATGTGGTTTAGGTATTCAAATGTGGATCCAATCTAGGATATTCATGAGATTCACATATAAATCTTAATAAAATCTTTACTTTCAATTTTATGATGATCTGAATACTATACCTTTCCCATGTCCATTATCATGCATACATGTTCACTTTTCATATTAACTCTTTAAATTAAACATTGAAGAAAATTGGTTAAGTGATATTCGGTCACCAAGAAGTATAATCTCAAGTCTTGAAATCCGAACAAACTAGAAATGAATAATCAAGTAGTAAAAATTGATAGATTTGAGCAAAATCAAGTTGAAATCCAAGTTACTCAAAAGTCCCTTAATGAAAGAAAGATTAAAAATCACCAAGAATTACAATACAAACCACAATGTTAGCTCAATTCCAATAGATAATGACATCTTTTGGCACGTTATTAAAAGGGAAAAATCTTGTAAAAGCTGAAGCACTCAAGACTACATCTTCTCGAGAAACTTTCATACCTTAATCCACGAATCTAGCTATAACTAGGTATCTTTAAATTAAGAAAAACAAGCAGTACTAGAATATGTCCAAGACATAGATGATCGGTTCAAGTGTGAGAAAATGAGGATTGCCAATGGCATAATCAAGAACCCTTGAAATATGTGAAATACTTGACAAAATAGATTAAAGTTCTTAAGTGAAAGTAAAAAGCAAGCGAGATTGATATGATTGAACTCATATTAGTATTGGGTTTGATGATACCACCTAAATTCAAAGCACCCGAAATTGAAAAATATGATAGGATAAAATTCCCTCATACTCATCTAAAGATGTATTTAAACAAAATGCATGTGTATGAGACTAATCAAATGCTCTTAATTCATTGCTTTTAGGACTACCTATAAGAAGAAGCTTTGGAATGGCACGCCAATCTAGAGTCCTCCAACATTTGGTAAATGCTTTCCTTGTCCATTACTAACACATGGAAGGGTTAAGACCTAACCGAGTCATGCTTCAAAACATGTTCGATATGAGCAATGAAACCTTTAAAGATTACCAACTCGAAGGTGAAAGATGGACAATAGAGTTCAGCCTGCACTCACCGAAGTATAGTTTTTACAAACCTTCCTGTAAACTTTATGTCCCCCATTATATTCTTATATGCTTTCCATGGCTGGAGAAAAATTCACTAGGATTGTCTAAACTGGTGAATTTATAAAGAAGGTACTTCGGACTAAGATGCTAGATGATCAAACTATAAGAAAAGCTCTTAAGGTAAAGACGAAAGAAGGTGAAGCAAATTATGTTGCTTAACTACCATTTTAGAAACCAACAAACACGATTCCTACATAATACTTATCATATATTAGAGCTTTTCAAATCAAATTTAAGGATGTGAGAGGTCACACAACAAACAATGCCTAAACACCCTAGGAACAATAACAATAAGAGTGTCGCAATTTGCCTGATCCTAATGGGTTATCAAATTTATATCCACAGTTGCTGGAGTGAAAATTAGTGGCACCACTATATGTTTAATCATTTCAAGCTCCTTATCCTCTATGGTATAACCCAACAATAAGCTATCGGTACCATTTTGGAGTAGTAAGACATGATACAGAAAACAGTCTTGCATTCCAATGCAAGGTTTAATTTTTAATAGATGTGGGATCTACTAAGCTTCAAACTAGAAAACAGACCCAATGTCACCAATAATCCTTTGCCACCCATAATTAACACTAGGTAAATATGATCGAATGGTGTGAAAAAGTACTCGTGGTTGAAGAAATCAAACCTTTTATGCTCAAATTCAAATCTTTATTAACTGTTGCGAAGGATTTATCTACAAAGAAGGAAGAGGTGGAATCTCGAGCGTTAGTTATCAAAGTTTCTCGAGCATTTTCGTATAAGAATTCCCATATTATCCCATGGGGATATCAACTAAATGGACACAAAGATGAAGTTATTAATATAGTCATAACAAGCCACATGACAAGGAGGGGCTGATGTTATGGAACTCTAAAGCCAGAAAAAGAAATAAATGTGAAAGAAACTACTAAAGGTAAAGAGATGGAAAAAAACAAAGAATCTTCCCTTTATCGTGGAACAGGAGGCCATAGACTTTTTGAAGATGATCAAGCATAATTGTTATAGTCAATTATAGAAGACACTAGCGAAGATTTCAATGCTGTCACTTATTTTATGTCTAGAGCATCATTCAAAAATTTTGATGAGAACACTAAAGAATGCATATGTGCCACAATAGATTTCCCCTAGTAAATTGGCAAGCATCTGCAACCACATTTTAGCCCATAACTTCATACCTTTTACTAATGACGAGTTACCACCCAAAGGGAAAGGATCAATAGAAAGCCTTATATATTAATGCCAATTACAAAGGGCATACTATTTTTCAACTGTTGATTGATAATGGATCATTTTTGAATGTGATATCAAGGTGCACCCTAAATTGGCTTCTAGTAAATCTTAATCACATAAGGTATAGACTGATGATAGTTCAAGCCTTTGATGAGGAAAAATTAAAGTGCAAGTTTTTATAAAATTTGAAATGTAGATTGGTTTGAGCATATTTAATATAGAAATTTAGGTCATGTATATCAAAGCCTCATTTGATCCCCTACTAGAACGACCGTGGACCCACTCAACTGGAGTAATGCATTTAACCTTCCATGAGAAGGTGAAACTCATCATGGATGACAAGTTAATGTTAATATATTGGGAAAAAGATATTATTACTGTTATATCCTTTGAATGCCTTTACATTGAGCACCAAATATTGAAAAGAACAGGTTAAACCAACACATCATGGATATTTCAAAAAATAGAGATGGATGGGATCTAGGTTATCAATTAGTACTGATAGATAAGAAGAAAAGGAAAAAATAACTCGACATGAAATACTCAATGCTGACCGGCTTATTAATTATCTGAAAACCTTAAGATGGAATTTCATATTAGTGGGTTTGTACTTACATCGTGAACCGATTAAACTACCAAATGCATTTGGAAAAATTTAGAAAAAAAGGAAATACAAAAATAAATGAAAATTGATTGGTATGCTTAAAGATTTCTTTTAAACATCTCTATTTTGCTTTATTTATGGTTAGATGGAAACAAGATGTATTTTTCTTTTTAATTTCTATTGTGATTAATGATAGCCTTTTCCTTACCTTCATTCTTGTTTGTCTCTGAATTTCTTTGCGTAAAATTTTCTATGTCACATGCTTGTAATTCAAGGAATTTAACTGTTAATATGTTACTATCTAAAACTGATAACCGGAAGTTGGAAGAAAAAGATTCATTAAAAAATCTTGATACTGAGGAATATGATGAAAATAGTAAACCTCCATTGGAGATGAAAAAAATAGTTATTCATGAACAAAAATAAATCTTGCCCCACGAATAGGAGACTGAAAAAATGAATCCAGGTACCAAAAAAGAGAAGAAAAAGGTTTAAATTGGAACATTGGTTACTCCTTCAATATGAGAAGCCTTGATCAATTTATTGAAAGAATATGCTGAGATTTTCATTTGGTCATATAAAGATATGTAAGGGCTACTTAGAACTAGGAACATAAGTTGCCTTTACAGGCAAATCACCCTTTTCTTCAACAAAAGTTATAAAGAATGAAACCAAAGATATTGTTACAAATAAAGGAACAAGTTCAAAAAATTTTAAATGTTGAATTTATTATGGTATCACCGTATCCTAAATAGGTAACAAACATTGTACAAGTCCCTAAGAAAAATGGTAGGGTACTCATATGTGTGGATTATAGAGATTTAAATAGAGCAAGCTCCAAGGATAATTTCCCTTTTCCTCACATTGACACATTGGTGAATGATACAATTAAGTTCTCCTTATTTTCATTTATGTATGGTTATTCGGGATATAACCAAATCCACATTGCTAAGAAAGACATGGAAAAAACAGTATTCACCATGGTGTGGGGCACGTTTTGTTATAGAGTAATACCTTTTGGTTAAAAAAAATCCTAGGGTAACATACCAAAGAGCTATGATCACTCTATTCCATGATAAGATGCATAAATCTATGGAGATATATGTTGACAATATGATAGCCGAATCCCAAAAAGATAAAGATCATGTTGAGGACTTAATAAGGCTCTTTAAAAGATTGAGGCAATGTATGCTTGGATTAAATCCTATTGAATACATGTTTTGAGTAAAATTAAGAAAATTATTTGATTTGTGGTCAGTGGAAAAACGATTCAATTAAATAAAGGTGATTTAAAATTCATGTCCCTTGAAATAATCAAAGAAGCATAAGGATTCTTGGGATAGATAAATTATATCTCTAGATTCATTTTACAATTAACTAAAAGGGAATATCAAGCTATGGAATTATAAGTCTCAAGTTGCATTTGAAAAGATAAAAGCATACTTGTCAAAACCTCTTGGCACCCTCTATTCCAAGAAAGCCTTTAATCTTATATTCAATGGTGCGTGAACATTCATTAGGATGTGTATTAGCATAGTTGGGTGAAACAAGGAAGAGAAAACAGGCTATGTATTATTTGAGTAAAGAGATTCACTGATTATGAGAGCAATTACTCATTCATTGAGAAAATCAATTGTGCGTTAGCTTGGTTTGCTCACCGATTACATTAATACTTGCTTAGTCACACAACTTAGGCTATTGCAAAACTTTACCCTATTAAATATTTGTTCGAGAGGCCCTTTTTTTTTTTTAATGAAGATTAGTAAAATGGCAAGTTTTGCTATCAGAATATGAGCTGATATATATATCTCAAATAGTGATGGAAAGGAGTGCAATGGCAGACTTTCTAAGTTAATAAAGCCACTGAACAATATCAGTATGTGTTTTTTGATCTCCTAGATGAAGATGTTATTGCTTATGTCAAAGATGGAGAAAACATCTCTCAAAAATGGCAAATATATTTCGATGGGGCATCTAATGCTATGGGTCATGGAATCAAAGCTGTTTTAATTACTCTAGACAAATAATATTATTGCTTTTTTATGGCTAGGCTTGATTTTGATGCCACCAACAATATGGCTAAATATCATGCATATTAGGGTTAAACACTATCATGCAAAGAAAATTAACCAAATTATAGGTGTATGGAGGTTTTACCCTTGTAATTTATCAATTAAAGGTGGAATGGGCTGCCTCACATCCTATTTTTGTTAAATACCACAAATGTGTGCAAGAAATACTCAAGAATTTTGAGGATGTTTCCTTTCACTATCTTTCTAGACTAAATAATTAAATTGCAAACACGTTGGCCATTCTTATGGTCATATTGCAAGTTCATCGTCAAAAAGAGGTGTTATAGTAAAATTGGGTATAAAAGAATCCCCGGTATATTATATGATTATAGAAAGAAGAGAAAGATGGTCAACCTCGGGATCATGATATGAGAAGATTCATAGAAGATCAAACATATCCAAAAAAATGCAATAGAAAATGATCGAAAGACATGGAAAAGGTTACTGATCAATTTTATATTGATGGGGGACCATCGATATAAAAAGAATTATATCAATACTCCACTGTATTGTGTCAATAAAAAAGAAATAAATAGCTTCATTAAAAACATACATAAGGGATTTTGTGGATCATATGCAAGTGGTCACATGATGGCTCGACAAATAATTAAGACCAGAAGGGATCTGAAAGAAATACATGAAGAGATCTATGAAACGGAAGTAAATGGCCCTACTAGCAAAGGTAAATAATTTAAGCGAGATATTATTGGCTCACCATGGAAAAAGACTACAAACAATACATTCGAAAGTACCATAAGTGCTTGATATATGCAAATAAAATCCCTATCCCAATTTTGAATTTACATATGATGATGGCTACTTCGCCATTTTTCACGTTGGGTTCTAATGTGATCACTATGATTACCTTGAAAGCTTCACATGGGCATAGATTCATCTTAGTGTTTATTGATTACTTCACTAAGTGGGTTGAAGCACAATCTTTCACTTAAGCAACCAAGTCAGTGGTAATAAACTTCCTCAAGAAGGAGATAATCTATTAGTATGGTCCTCTAGAAAGAATCATTTCGAATAATTCTAAAAATGTAAATAGTAAAGCAATGTAAGAAGTATGCAAGAAATTCAAGATTTTTCATTATAATTCTGCCATATATCGATCACAGATGAATGGAACAATCTAGATAACAAATAAAAAATATCAAACAAATCATACAAAAGATAACAACCATATATCAAGATTGGTATAAGATCCTCCCATTGGCATTATATGCATACTGAACATTAGCTAGGACATCTAAAAGACAAGTCTTTATGCCTTAGTCTATGACACAGAGGTTTTCTTACCAATGAATCTCAAACTGCAATCCCTTAAGTTCTAAATAAAGTGGGCTTAGAGGAAGCAAATTAGATCAAGGCTAAATATGAGCAACTTAATTTCATTGATGAGAAATGGCTAAAGGCCCTTTAATAAGGCAAATGTAGCAAAAGAGAATGGAAAAAGTATACAACAAAAAGGAAGATCTTAGGAATTTTAAAGAAGGTGACCTAGTGTTAAAAAGGATCCTAGACAATGTCACCCAGCCTAAGGATCAGTGGACACCAAACTGGGAAGGCCCCTACCTAGTAAAAAGAGCTTTCTCTATTAAAGCATTCATACTACCACAAATGGATAGGGAAGAGCTATCCAATCCTTTTATTGCAATATGGTAAAAAAGTATTAGAGGTAAAGACTTGGATGAGGGAAAGAGGCATTTACAACATTTTCTCTTCCTTAGAATCATCCATCTAAGCTTAAGTTCGTGTAGCTAGGTGGATTGAACATTACCGAAAACACCTTATGATCATTACGAAAAGCACCTTATGATCATTATACCTTTGACATACAGTTCTCTGAACACATTTAATGGAAGCCATTTGGGCATTGTTTTCTTCTACATCGTGTCTTTCCTTGCAACTAAAGTGCATTATTTACATTTTAAACACATGAGATCAAAGGCTAGCTCAATTGCATCTTACAAAACTGGGTAGCAAGGAAAGTAATCACTTAAATAAAAACAAAAATGATAATAAAAAATTACGAAAAAGACACCACGTAAGGAAACATTGAGTGATGTACCAAAAAGTGAGGGAAGCACAATCCAACAAGTATTAGTCATGAAAAATATTTTTGCTCATGCCACGTGGATGAATCATTTTTTCTCACAACAAGCTTTGCTAATCATCTCAATGATGAAAGGATGATGGGAACAAAACGTTGATTAGATGATAGATGATCAAATAACACGTCAAAAGATAAAAAAGAAAAAAAGAACTAAACTAAAAAAAAAATCTAACAAAGAAATGTACATAGCATTCATACATGCATTCACATATCTAACATTTACAGATGAAAGATTTCAATTGAAGTTACATCTCTAAGGGAAAAAAACAAGCAATTAAAAAGAATTATCCAACTAGTATACTACTTTTGGTGTGGCTAGTTTCTTATCCTACATTGGGTACTCAGCTCAGGTGAGACTGGTTTTTTATACCTCATTGATTTCTAATTATGCCTTAGGCATGATTGGTTTCCAACCCACATTGGGTACTTTCACCTTAGGTGTCGCTAGTTCGTACTTGACATAGAGTAATCAGCTTAGATGAGACTGGTTTCTTAGCTCTCATCGAGTTCTCATTATGCGTTAGGCATGACTGGTTTCCTGCCTCATGTTGGGCACTTCTGCTTTAGGTATAGCTAATATTCTACCCCACATTAGACACTCAGCTCAGATGAAACTTCTTTCCTAGCTCTTATTGTGTTATAATAATGCCTTAGTGTGACTGATTTCGTCATTGGACACTTTCACCTTCTTTGCGGAAGGTCAAACCTCACATTAGGCAGTTCCACCTTAGGTGGGACTATTTTAATGCTTGTCATCAAGCACATTCGTCTTAGACATGATCGATTTTCTACCTCACAAAAAGAAATTTTGCGTTAGATGAGAATGCTTTCATGCCTTTTGTTGGCCACTTTCGCCTTAGAAGTGATTGGTTTTCTACCTCGCATTGGGCACTTCACCCTAGATGAGATTGTCGTTACACCTCTCTTAAGGTAGTACTACTTTAGGTGTGACTCATTTCCTACCTCATGTTAGGCACTTTCGCCTTATATAAGACTTCTTTCAAGCCTTTCACCTGACATTTTTACCTTAGATTAGACTTCTTTCATGCCTATCATTAGGCACTTCCACCTTAGACATGATTGGTTTCCTACCTCACATCGGGCACTTTTACCTTAGATGGGACTACTTTCATGCCTCTCATTGAGCACTGTTGCCTCAAATATGACTAGTTTCTTACCTCACGTCAGGCTCTTCGCCTTAGATGTAATGGCTCAAACCTTATATTTGGTAGGTTTCCCATAGATAAGACTGCTTTTATGCCTCTCATTGAGCAATATTGCCTTAAATGTGATTGGTTTTCTACCTCACTTTAGGCACTCAACCTTAGATGACACTGCTTTGATGTCTTCCATTAGGCACTTTCACCTTAAACGTGACTGTTTTCTTACCATAGTCGAGCACTCTGCCTAGATGAGGCCACTTTCCTACCTCTCATCAGGTACTTTTGCCTTTGGTAAGACTACTTTCATATCTCTCTTCAAGCATTAATGCACTAAACGTGGCTGGTTTCTTACCTCATATTAGGCACTTTCGCCTTAAATGAGATTGTTTCATACCTCTCATTGGGCACTATTGCCATAGGTGTGACTAGTTTTCTACCGCTTACTAAGCACTCAAACTTCATACTCAAACTAACCTTAGATGCAATAGCTCAAACTTCACATCACTAACAATGTCTTAGATTTAACAGCTCATACCTCATATCAGGCACTAACACTGCTTTAGATGACACTATTTCCATACCTCTCATCAGGCACTATTGCTTCAGGTGTGAGTAGTTTCATACTTTATACAAGGCACTCAAACTAACATTGCTTTAGATGTGATTAGTTTCCTACCTCTCATCGGGCACTGTTACCTTAGATATGTTTGGTTTACTACCTCCCATTGAGCATTCAAACAAGCTCAGACGCGATTAGCCTAGACCTTTTAATGAGTACTGTTTATATCCTAGAGGTGACTATCTTTGACCTTACATTGAGATTCAAATTTAGTTCACATAACGAGTCTAGTAATTTTGACAAAGACTAAAATCACAAGTCACTAGAGGCACATGTCCATCCCATTAAATGGGAAGGCATCAAGAAGCAAATTCTATTATAAAACCATCTCATGGGTTTTAAAAAGACATTGTGATAGCCACAAAGATTAACATCACAAGTAACTAAGGGCACATGTTTGTCATTTCACATGGAAGGCATCTAGAGCGGAGTTAGACTTGTACCATAGTATAGAACCATCATGTGGTCTTAAAAAAACACATCACGTGGAAGTCACCCTTATGATTCTTAGATGCACGCCTCAAATCATGGGATTAAAAAAAACTCTCAAAAAATCAATTTAAAGCAAAATTAGTGTTTTAAAGTCTTTGTCCTAAGTCTATTACTCAGAGTATTGAACAAATAAGGGTAACTGTTGACATCTAATTTTGCTCTTAGAAAATTAACTTAATCAAATGCTCATTCCATAGTTTAGAAGCCTAAGATCAGGATTTACTGTAATTTTTTTATCAAATTTGTTAGTTTTGAGTGTCCAAGCCTTACGCAAGATTAGGAGTTTTTTCAGGAGTTCATGTTATTGATGACTTATTGGTTTATAAACACAAATGACTTATCGGGGTTTATAAACATAAATCATACATCAGGTTTTCTACATCGTTAATGTTCACTTTAATTTAGTGGGAGTTTCTTTTCTCAAGATTTTTTATTCAACAGATATATAAGTGCAACAATCCTTTTAACAAACTGTGAAAATGAAAATGGAAAACACTCATTAAGAATCTATTGCAACCTTTTTTTACAAAAATAAAATTAACCAAATTATGAATTACCTCCCCGTAACACTTGATCGTGTTCTTGAGAAAAGAGATGTTATTTTCTCCCTCTTGCTTTTTTAGGTCCCAAGGGAGAATGAACCGACATAGCCACTTTTGAACTAAGTTGGGATGATAAAGGGACCCTTAGAAGGCACATCTTAGTCAAGCATAAATTTCTCCTCTAGAGGGAGAAGTTATGGCATACCCAAGAGCATCAAGAGTGCATCCATAGCACCCTCAATCCTTAGGACGATTCCCCCTCGCTCTCACTTTCCCCTTGATGATTAGAGTAGTGGCAAGCATAATTTTCCTCCTCTTAGTAGTAGGGGCATCATCGCTTAGGTAGCTTTGGCCTCCTTTTTTTTTGGGGGTGGCCCATAAAGACTGACCTCACAACTAAGGCCTAGCAGTAGCACGAGGAATTGAACTTCCTTTATGTCTATGTCCCTCTAAGGCCATGTCTATGGCCTCCCATAATTAATCTTTGATGACTTAAGGCAGGTTCGATTGAGAGGCCATTTCTTCTTCAACATTTTAAGATAAACATTCAAGGATTAACAATAAGCAAAAGATAAAATATTGAAGCTAAAATAGATATAGTGATAAAACCTAGCGTGGAGTCAATTCGGGAGACCACACTGAGAGATAGAACAATAAAAGGTTGAAGTTCAAGTTCACCATCAAGGTTTATATCCAATTCAAGGCTATATTTAGTTTAAGGTCTAGTATTAGCTCCTCATTGAGATGTATGCCCATTTTGAGTAGAGTACTTAAGTTGGGGATGAGTGGCAGCCTAGGATCAGGGATTAGATTTAGGACATGGCAAGAAAGTTCCTTTGTAGAACCTGAATTCGATGTGTCTTTAGCATGTGAAGTTTTATCAAATCCAAACACTTTGTACTAACATTGAGTGGCTCTAACTACAACTATTCTACTATTACTAATGTGATCTCTAAAGCTATTTACATCTTGTTGGTCACAAAGGGACTAGAAGATTGATGTTAGGTTAGGGCTAATCTTTTCGTGTGGATTTTCCGAAAGCGCTTTCTCTAGGTTTTTAGATAAGGATACATTTTGGGCCAAAAGGACCAAAAGTGTTTTTCAACCTAGCCCTTGTGATTCAAAGGCAAGCCTTTTAAGATGAACTTTACGCTGATACTAGCAAAGTAATAAAATTTAAACTCGAAGTTTTTATCATCCTTATTAGCCTTTAACTGAAAGAATTTAGCAAATAATGCAATACTGAGATCTATACAGTTCATCAAGAAAGGCTTCAAAAGAAAGCATAGATTGCCAAGAGTTAGGTATGAGTTTGGAAGGGAAGACTTTAAATTGACGACACATGTTTTGAAAGAAAGGATGAATGGGCGAGTTTTGGCCTCCCATGGCCAATTAGAGGGATAAAGGATTTCAAGCTTTACAAATCTGGAATGAGCAAACTACTCCTAACCCATTCCATATCCTAAGACGTGTAAGTAGAGGACCATACATATCCAGCCATTTTTTTTAGTATTGAAAATGAAGAGAAAAGAGTGAGACTCACCTATAATGATGAACTTCAAAGATGAAGATTGAGAGTTTTAGGTTTGTTGAGAAAGGATCTGAAGGCTTCGAAGAAAGTAAGGTGAAGAGAGGAAAAGACTTTCCTAAAATCCTTTTTAAATGAAACAATCATTTGTTGGGATAACCAAAGGGCAACACGCAAAATGCAATCTTTTTGCATCCTTAAATCATAAGGTAAATCATGAGCTTGCCTTATGTAATAAATGTGTTAGAAAAGATCTTTCAAAATGATTTAGTGAAAAGTTAACTAGGCACTAGAGACAAAGTTTTCCCAACCTACCTTTCGCCTAACCTACATCAAGACTCTTACCTACGTCTTCCTCGACTTGGGTTGAAACTCCAATTAGTCATCTAGCCATTTATGACAATAAAGTTTTGACCTATGGTAAGCCCCTGATTATTTATCGGGCCACTTACTAAGATCCCGACTTAGGCATATCGCCGATAACTCATCGAGTTGTTTGTGACATCAAAATCTGGATCTAGGAGATCTCAAGTGAAACCAAGTCATGAAAAAAAAAACATAAGTTGTGTTATTTTGGAAGTTTGTAAATTAGAGAAAATGAGGACAATATAATAACTATGCATCTGCGCATCTTAGATCAATGGTGTGCGCTTGGCATTTCTAATGAGATCACACATGTAAATACTCCTTTGATTGAAGGAGAAAGAATAAATTTTTTGGGATCTGGCTTTATGTTTACAGATTGACTTTTTCATTTACCCAGTTCAAAGAAACCTCGCTAAATTAAATAGAATTATTCTAGCAGAATAACTTTATTTCTTTTAGAGCATAACAATTTTTTTTTTCTTTTGAAAGTTTAAAAGTACAGTTCCAGAGCCTATGAAAGTTTTTTTTTTTTTTTGAAAAGATTGTGGAAAGGTTGCTAGATTGTGTCAATAGGTAAACCCAGTCTTCTTCATGTAACCAACTTAATCATATATGAAATATTGATGTTTTTTTCATGCCTTCTTGATAATTTTTATGCTCTCTTTCATATTCTCTTACTTTCTTGATGTTTACTTGGTCTAATGTGTTCCTTACATTATTCCTTTTACACTACATCCCCACTTTTTCGACATACGTGAATTTCAAAATGATGTGTGCTTAGAAGTCTTTCCTCCCTTACAAGAAATAGAAAAAAGTGAATAGGAAACTTTGGAAAATCATTTTTTTCAAACTAAGTAAGCTGCCAAGAATAGATAAAAAAAAAATGAAGTTGCATCAAAAACAGAAGGAAGAAGAATAAACTCTCAAGTTGAATCAACTAATAAGAATGATGGATTAAGACTTACTTAAAGCAGAATAGGAAAAATCTTAAATGAACACTAAATTTTGGTGAAACCAAGCTAAAGAGATTGCTTCAGATGGTGCCTAGACTAAGAAAAATATAAAAAAATAAAAAAGACATGAGGCCTTATGAATACAAGTGTAGTTGGCAACTTAAATTGTCATAAATATGTACTAAGAAATTCACAGGCATCAAAGTTCTATCATGCAACAACGACTTAAAGATACAAAAGTCTTCTTGAGTATAATCTTATCCATGTACCCAAAGGCCCAATAAGTCTTTAAATTCTAATCAAATGTTCAATATTGTGCAATATTGATTTTTTTAAGGAAAGTTAATAAAAATCTCTTTCTTTGAAAACACAAATTCTCAGCAGATCCTGTCAGCATTCATGCATTATGTGTGTGGGGCATAGCAGGCATCATACATCATGCATAATACAAGACTAAATTAAATTATAAGAAATACATTATAAGGAAGGTAGAGCAATTGTTAATCGTTAAAATAGTATAATACACAATCAAATAAAAAATTAGAATGCTTAAGAAAGAACTAGGCAAATAAGGAAGGCAACCCAGATCCCATCGATTTTAGCGTACCCATACACAAAATTTTTTGGTTAGATGGGCTTTATGATTCAAACAAAACTTTGATCAATGAGATCTTTTTAGAGGATAAGATAATTTATCAGATCAAAAAGTCAAAGTTAGATGGTAATGAATAAGGAAAAAAACCAAAATATTCTATCAAAGTCTTCTAAGATTTCTTATAAACAACTAGAACATCAATTTGTAAATAAACCAAAATGTATAGCTATCATTTAATAAATACGTTCTTTTTTAGGCTTACCTTGTAAACTTTTCATAATTAATGGAAAATTGCATCCTTTTGTTTAGAATTCTAATAATGAATGTCTTAATATCTTAACATTGGTTTAAGCCTGGAAATGTAAATTTCTAAAGATGCCTTTTATTTTGAGGATATGGAAGAAAAATTGTGAAATATCCCTAAAATTATTAGAAAGCCCTATAAAGAAGAAATAATGATGATAAAGCTTAGGCCAAAAAAAGAGAAAAAAAGGAAAAAGAATAAAAATTCATTGACTCTTAGAGAACATATTGGAATATTATGGAGCACCAGCTACTTTGCCCTCAAATCAAGTAAAAATTTTGGCAAATAAAACTGAATGTTTTACTGAAATCAAAAAAGAGGTGTAAAACCTTATTGAACATGAGCTCCATTACGATGAAGTATTCCGGAGTGGTTGGCTAATATTATCCCAATGCTAAACAAGGATGGTTTTGTATGAACTACAAGGATCTAAATTGGCGAGCCTTAAAATGATTTCTCAACGTTGCATATCGATTCATTGGTGAATAATATGACAAATTTCTCAATGACTGATTCATAGACTATGAAGATAAGTATCCGTCAAAAGAGAACACTTATTGTGCATAGCATGGGCAGTGCACAAAATCCACCAGTATTTGTTAAATCAAACCACTTGGATTATCCCTAAGCTAGATTTGGTAAACGACTCCAAGAGAATCTAATGGCAGGAGTAAATGATGATCAAATTCACATTGAAGGAAATAATAAACAAAAGTTAAAAAGACCTTGGTTAGCACACAAGAAATTCCATATCAAGTTGATGAGAAGCTCAATGCTATGAAGAAGAATGCAAAGATTAATCTTCCAGTAATGTGATTTAGAAGATCTTTAACCAAAATGATATAATTCATAGTTCGAAATACTGATACGCTTTCTAACATAAACATGAATATGTTGAAGATGCCTCATAAAGTAGTGTGATGATGTAGTTCTTCTACATATTGACAACAAAGCCTCTAACAATGTTCCAAATTGCCTCGTTGTCTTTACATTAGTATCATCAAGCCAGGAGAATCACAAAAAAAAGAGTCCTTTGATTTTTGAGGAACAAAATAGAGCAAAAAAAGGAAGCTAAAAAAAAGTAAAAAAAAGAAAAAAAATCTCAAATTGATTTAGGTTGAACTATGCTCAAAATTAATGATTGAATCCACATTATAGAGCATATGTGAAGAAGTTATTCACCCATTTGTTATGAGACTGAGTTCACTTCTTGAAATACTTTTTCTCAAGCTAAATACATATGAGATGTACCTTTAAAAAGGTCAAGTTTAGGCCTTAGACAAAAAATAAAAGTCAGAATCAAGATATTCTAACAAGGTAGATATCACATCATGGAGGACAACAATCAAGGTATGGAAGCCAAGGTTCTAACATACATCAATTGATCTAAAGCACATTACAGGATTTCAAGAAGTCCCAAAAAAAAAAAAACTAAAGACGATATCTTAAGGGTTAATTTTAGTATATTATCATCCATTACTAGCTTTTCAGCACATCAAAGAGAAACAATGGCTGAGAAGTTCATTGTGGTTTGATCCTTTAACAGTTCTTTGAATTATAACATTAGAGTGAAGTGGCAACTTTGATTGTTATAAACTGTTCTTTATTCTCTAACCATAATCAAAGAATATCTTTATTGAATCATTGAAAGAGAAAGTGAAAAGATAACAAGAGTTACTTGGTAAGAAAAAAAGAAAAAAATGTTTAGCACACCAAAGGGCCAGGTCAAAGAAGACGACTCCAGCAAAGTGTTTAAAACCTTGTTGTGTTCATGCATCATTGGACAATAATAAAACCTTAAAGTGTTCATAATCTGATTTGGCCTCAATATAATATCTTAGCTTTCTAATGCCACTTGAATCACTTCAATTGAATATGGAACATTAAAGTAATGATAGGTCATTTGGGTATTCTTTTGTAAAAATACTACGGTAGAGTGTTTGAAAGTTATATAGTTTCAAGTCAAGGTAGACCTTTTAGGGCTTTCAGAATCTTCCCTCTACTCCAATGAATAATTCATAGCCCTTTCCCTTAGCTTTCCAATGCACTAAATCACTTCAATTGAATCCTAGACAAGAAAGTTATAATGGGTCTTTCGAGTGTTCCTCTATGAAAATATTGTAGTAGAGCATTTGAAAGTTTTATATATCTCGATCAAGGTAGACCATTCGAGCTTTTAGGATCTTCACTGAACCTCAACACAGAATTTGTTGCCCTTTCTCTTAGCTTTTCAATGATGCTTGAATCACTTGAATTAAATCTTAAAAGTGAAAATTATGGTAGGTCTTCCACATTGAACCTCGATCAAGGTGAATTCCCAACCTTGATGGAGAAAAATGTCCTAATCTGTGTTTTTTGATTTGACTCTCGATCTAGGAAAACTTCTAACCTTGACTAAGAAAGTGAAATCTTGATCTAGGTCTTCTTTTTAACCTTGATCTAAGAAACTCCAAACCTTGGCTAGATGAATAATAAATCGCGATCTAAGAAAACTCCAAACCTTAACTTAATCCAAATCTTGGAAACCTCTCGATTTTGAGTTAAACCTGATCTAAGATAACTCTAACCTTTGCTTAATCTCGATCTTGGAAAACTCTCGACCTTAAGGTAATCCTGATCTTGAAAAACTTTTAAGCTTGAATTAATCTCGATTTAAGAAAACTCCAAACCTTAGCTAACCATGATCTTGGAAAAATCTCAACCTTAGCTTAATCTAGATCTAGAAAACCTTAAGTTAATCATGATCTTAGAAAACTTTTAAGCCTGAATTAATCTCGATTTAAGAAAACTCCAAACCTTAGCTAACTCTGATCTTTAAAAAATCTCAACTTAACTTAATCTCGATCTTGAAAAGCTCCTGACTTTGAGTGAATCTCAACCTAAAAAAACTCACAACCTTAGATTAATCTCAATTTTAGGCTGAAAATATGAAGTTAAGTTCAAATCCCCATGGCAAACCTTAAATTATGCCTGGATCTCTCAACTATGCCAATTATTTCTTTGATGTACGAAACTGAATTAAAAAATAACAAGTTTCAATCTAGAGAACCTTTACAGGTGTTACTAAAGATGAAGTCTTCTAATGGCCAAAAACTTAAACAAGAATCCACATGACTCGGCCAATTTTGTTAAATTTCTCTAAAAATCTAGTTCTTTCATCGTTAGACCTTTTTTAGGCATTGTTTTCCAGAGTAACTTAAAATAACGATGTTTTTGAAGTGCTAAGTTAATAGTGGAATCTTTTTTATTCTATTTTTTAGTGGGAGTATAATTTGCCTATCGATAATTATCGCATTAAAAAAAGCTTAAGTGTGTGAAAAAAGTTAAAATTAATGGAAATAGCCTGAAAAAGTCTTACACAAGCTTGGTAGACCTCACGAAGAAGGTAGAGTTTATTGAAACTGCTAGGTGTACTAACTTAGCCACCATTTGGGTAATAACTTGCACCATACAAGCACCCTATAAATAGAGGTGAATTTTCAGTTTGTAGGGAAAGATTCAAAGCAGAATCATTCATAAACACACAACAAAAAAGGCTACCAAAAATTCTCTCAAAATTTTTCTTGTAACTTTCTTTTCTCATTCAAGTTTCCTCTCATTCAAAATTTCCTTTGAAATTCTTCAGTCTTTATTCATACCTTCTTTAAGAAAAAGGAGGAATACTAAAGTAGGGGATTTCAAGAGGTATTGATTTCTTGTAACTTCGTATCATATTCATTTTTTGTGGAATAAAACTATCTTCGACTAAGTTAAATTTCATTAAAGTTCTTGTTAAATTATATACTTTGATTTATTTAAATTTTGTAACAAAATTCTTTTCCTTAAGAGGGTGAGCAAGAGTAAACTCTTTTCTTCTTCCCAAAAAATGTTTTGGTATATCAGGATCGAGTAAGCACGAAATCTTGTATACTTTGATCAAAATACCTATAAAATATATTTTTTGAAAAAAATAAAAATGGCACCAATTATGGGTGTTTTAGGGGTGTTAATGCTTCCTAAGCATGATCGAATCCCATACTAGATCTCAATTTTTTTTTCTAGTTAACCTTATTTTATGAAGGTGGCTAACCATACCAAAAAAGATTAGTTAAGACTCTCATCTTTTCTCACGCTACAGGTTTCCCTAGTTGAAACCTCAATTGTGATAAGGCTAGGTGCAAAATGGACCCAATTTGGGCCTAGGTATAAGTGGTCATAGAGGAATTAGGCCAAGGTAGTAGTAGGCATAGGTGTAAAATGAGCCTAGTAGAATCTTAGGCCTTATAAAATGGGCTTAGTTTGATTTTGGGTGTAGTGGAATTGAGCCTTGCTTGAAGTGGGCCTACATATAAAATAGGCTTAGTGGGACTTTGGGCCAAGATATCAGTGGCCCGAGAGAAATTAGGCTTAGGAATAAAATTGACCTAATGGGATTTTTGGGCTAGGTATAAATGGCCCTAGTGGAATGGGGCCTTGGTATAAGTGGACCTCCATATGAATTAACCCTAGGTAAAAGGTAGCGTACATATAAAATGGGTTTCGTGGGATTTTCGAGCCTAGGGTGGAACTGGACTTGGTATAAAATGGGCCTACATATAAAATAAGAGTAGTAGGACTTTAAAACTTGGGAAGAAGTGGGACTAGACATAAAATAGGCCTAGGGGGATTTTTGGCTTAGGTATATGTGGCCCTAGTGGAACTAGGCCTAGGTATAAAATAGGTTTAGTCGGATTTTAATCCTAGGTATAAGTGGCCCTAATGGAATTGAGCCTAGGTAAAAGTGGGTCTACATAAAGAATAAGCCTAAAGGAAATTTACACCAAGGATAAAAGTGAACCAAGGTAAAAATAAAAATAAAAAATGGGACTAATGGGATGTTGGGCCAAGCTATAAGTGACGATAATGGAATTGGTTCTAAGTGCAAAATAAGATTATGTATGAAATGGGCCTTGTCGAATTTTGGCCTAGGGTGGAATTAGGCCTAGGTATCAAATGGGACTAGTGAGATTTTGGGCTTAAGTGTAAGTTTTGTAGTTAGATTAGGCCTATGTATAAGTGGGCCTACTTATGAATTAAGCTTGATGGGGTTTTATGCTTAGGTGTACGTGGGCCTACCTATGAAATTGGAAGAGTAAGATTTTAGGCCTAGGGGAGAAGTGGGCCTAGATGTAAAATGGGACTTGTGAGATTCAAATGGTCGTAATGGAAATGAGCCTAGTGGGATTTTAGACCTAGGTGTATATGGTTGTAGTGGAATTTGTCCTAGCTAGTGATGGGCCAAACTATAAAATAGGCTTGGTAGGATTTTAGGCTTAATTGTAAGTAATCATAATAGAATTGGGCCTATATAGAAGTGGGCCTATGTATTTTAAGGGATTAATGAGATTTTGGGTTAGGGTAAAAGTGGGCGTGGATATAAAATGAGACTTATGGAATTTAGGGCTTGAGTTTAAGTGATTGCTGCTAAATTAGGCCTAAGTATTAGTGGGACTAGGTATAAGATGGGCTTGTAAGAATTTGGGCCTAGGAAAACAACGGGCCAAAATATATTTTAGATTAAGGCATAAGTGGTCATAGTGCAATTGGCCCTAAGTAGAAGTGGGCCTATGTAGAAAATGGGCCTAATGGGATTTTTGGCCTAATGTAAAAGTGGGCTTAGGTATAAAATGGTCTCAGCGGGATTTTAGGCCTAGGTATATGTGAGCCTACATATGACATGGGCCTAGTGGGATTTTGGGCCTAGGGTAAGAGTGGACCTAGTATAAAATGGGACTAGTAGGATTTTAGGCGTAGGTATAAATGGTCATAGTGTGATTAGGCCTAGATAATAATAAGCCTAGGTATAAAATTGGTCTAGTGGGATTTTAAGTCTAGGTATGAAATGGGCCTAATGGGATTTTAGGCTTAGATGTAAGTCATCGAAGTGGAATTATGCCTAGGTAGTAATAGGTCTAGTGGAGTTTTCAAGCCTAGATGTAAGCAACCATAATGGAATTGGGTTATAGTAGAATTAGGTTAAGGTAGAACTGGGCCTGCACATAAAACAAGCCTAGTAGGATTTAAGGTCTAGGGTAGAAATAGGCCTTGGTATAAAATGGGCTTAGAAGGATTTAGGCCCTAGGTATACGTGGCCCTAATGGAACTAGGCCTAGCTATAAAATGAGCAAAGGATTAAGTAACCCTGTTTAAATGGGCATATGTATGAAATGGGCTTAGTGTAATATTGAGCCTTTGGTGGAAGTAAGCCTAGGTGTAAAATGGGATAAGTGAGAATTTGCCCAACATGTAAGTGGTCGTAGTGGAATTAGGCCTTAATAATGGTGGGTCTAAGTTTAAATAGACCTAGTAAGATTTTAGACCTAGGTATAAAATAGGCCTAGCAGGATTTATGGCCTAGGTGTAAGTAGCCATAGTGGAATTGGGCTTAGGCAAAAGTGGGCTTATGTATAAAATGAGCTTAGTAGGATTTTGGACCCAGGATGGAAGAGTGCTTAGGTATAAAATTGGCATAGTGGCATTTATGGCTCGTGTGTATGTGGTCCTAATGGAATTAGGCCCAAGAATAATTACATCTAAAGGGATCTTGGGCGTAGTTATAAGTGGTCCTAATGGAATGAGGACCATGGAAATGGGCCTTTTATGAAATGAGCCTAGTGTTACTTTGGGCTGAGGGTAGAAGTGGGCCTAGGTATAAAATTGCATTATTAGGATCTTAGGACTAGGTATAAATGGTTGCAATGAAATTGGGCTAAAAAGTAAAATAGCACTATTAGGATTTTAGGAACAAGTATAAATGGCCATAGTGGAATTGGGCCTACGCACAATTTGGCCTAGTGGGATTTTTGGCCTTGGTATAAAGTAGGCCTTATGGAATTTTGGGTTTAGGTGGGCTGGTAAAAGTGAGCTTACATATAAAATAAGCCTAGTGAAAATTTGGGCCTAGGTATAACTACCATCCGATGAATTTGGCCTAGTAGAATTTTGGGCTTATCTAATTGGCATAGTAAGATTTTTGGCCTAAGTGTAAATGGCCATAGCGAAATTATACCTACATAGAAGTGGGTCTACGTATAAAATGGGCCTAGTAGAATTTCGGGCTTATGGTACATGTGGGACTAGGTATAGGTATAAGAAGTTCTACTGGAACTAATCTTAGGTACAAAATGGACCTAAATAAAATAACCTTAGTGGAAGTGGGCCTAGGTGTAAATGGCCCTACCTATGAAGTGGGCCTACTAGGATTTTAGGCCTAGGATAAAAGTGATCTTATGTATAAAGTGGGATTAGTGGGATTTTAAGCCTAAGTATAAATGGCCTCATAGGATTATAAGCTAAAGTGTAGGTAGACGTAGTGGAACTAAGCCTTGGTAAAAGTAGGCTTACATGTAATCTAGGCCAAGGAAAACTTGGGCCTAGGTATAACTAGCCCTAGAGGAATTAGGCTTAAGTATAAAATGAGCTTAGTGGGATTTTGAACATAGGTATAATATTGGCATAGTGGGATTTTTCGCCTAGGTGTAAGTGGGTGTAATGGAATTAGGCCTATATAGAAGTGGGTCTATGTATAAAATGGGCTTAGTTTTTTTTGCTTGGGCTAGAGGTGGACCTATGTGTAATATTATTATAGGTATAAGTGGCATTATTGGAACTAGCACTAGATATAAAATAGACCTAGGTATTACGTATAAAGTGCGCCTATTAGGATTTTAGGCCCATAGTAAAAATGCACATACATATAAAATGGGACTAGTAAGATTATGGGCCTAGGTACAAGTGATCGTATTGACAGTGGACTTAGGTACTAGTGAGTCTAAGTATAAAATAAGTCTAATAGACTTTTAAGCCTATGTGTAAGTAGCCATAGTGGAATTAGGCTTAGTTAAAAGTGGGCCTACGTATCAAATGGGCTTAGTGGGATTTTGGGCCTAGTTGTAAGTGGTCGTAGTAAATTATTTTGAAAATTATTTTATTTTTAGTAAATAAAAAAATAAAGAGTAACCACTAATCTTTTTTATGGTGTGATTGACTAACAAGTTTATTAAAAAAATATTTTTTTCTTTTGATAGTGCCTATTGGGATATACTCATTATCCAAACCTGACATTAAGGTAAAAGTACGATCTTGAAATTTGAATGCAAATCTCCATCTTAAAGGACTTATTGGTATTTGACCATTTTTTATCTTTATCTTACTTAATATTCAAAGCTAAAATTAGGGATGTACAAGGCCTACAAGGATTTGGGGCTTATGATATAAGTGGGCCTAAGTATAAGTAGGCCTAAGTACGAAGTGAGCTTATTGAGATTTTTGACCTAAGGTAGTTTCATCTAGGTATAAAATGGAACTAGTGAGATTTTAGGCTCAAGTGTAAAAGTGACCACAGTTCGATTTAAACCAATGAACTGAACCGTAACTATTACATTTTGAATCGAAATGGAACCAGTATAACCGGTTTCGGTTTTGAACCGTAACCAAAACCATTTTAAAAATGGTTCGATTATGGTTCATGTAAAATTTGAACCCGAACCGAAACCGATGGTTCAAAACCGACGGTTTCGATTTGGTTTCTAATTATATTTTAAAATATTAAAAAATTTTAATTTTAAAATATCTATTTTAATAAAAATATAATTATTTTTATTTTTTATTTTATTAAAAATTTATAATTAAAATATTAAATTTAAAATTTTAAAATTTTTTTTACATAATTACACTAGTGTAAGAGAAAGAGATTTTTTTCTTGCAAAATTGTACTATTTCTCTTACATTAATATAAGAGTGATGTGACCATTCTCTTACACTATTTTTTTTTATGCAATTACACTAATGCAAAAGAAAGATAGATTATTTCTCTTACACTAGTAAGATTAAGAAGACAATTCGGTCACCTCAATCTTATTTATCAAAGAAAAAGAGAGTAGTGTGAGAGAAAGAATTTTTTTCTCTTACATTACTCTATTATTAGTCTACTAGTGTAAGAGAAAGAGATTCCTTTTTCTCTTACACTATTCTACTATTAGTGTAAGAGAAGAGAATATTAGTGTAAGAGAAAGAATCTCTTTCTCTTACATTACTCTATTATTAGGTTAGACCTCATTGAGAGAAAGAGAATCCCTTTCTCTCATTGAAAATTGAAAAAAAAAATTGAATTTGAATTTGAATTTATTTTTGAATTATTTTTTTATTAATTTTCATCTATAAATACTCAACTTTCTTCTCTTTTTTCACACAATTCTCACTTACAATTCTCTCATTCAATTATTTGATTATTTCGTTTATTTCTATTCTTACTTAAATTTTTATTTATTTTAATCTTTTAATTTTTCTTAATTTATTTAATTATTTATTTTTAATTATTTTAATTTTCTATCGATAATTCATTCATTTGTCTTATTTATTTTCTCAATTATTATATATATATATTTTTTAATTTTTATACTTAAATTCTTTTTTATCATTATTATTTTTATAATCAATTATTTTATTTTTTATCAATCATTTTTTTAATGGCAAGTGGTAGTTTTTCCAAAAAATCTATCTCTTCTAAAAATAAAGGTGTTATGCTCAATGAAAATATGCATTTCGATACTGATGCTTATCATGAATTTCTTCAACATCAATCTTTTGTTAAAGAAACAAACCCCAATCCTCCTTTTAGAATTTCTGAACCAAATTTCGAAAGTCAATCTGTTTCAATTCCTCCTCATCTTGATATTCAAATTCCTGATGAAAATATTGAAGAAATTCAAGAAAAACGAAAAAAATCTGATTTGTTCAGAATTGATATGAAAAAGGTTGATAAATCGGATGGAACAAAGGTAGTTGTTTGTAATTATTATTCAAAAGAATTTAAATTGTCAAAATCTGGAGGATATGGCACATATCGAAGGCATATTGGTAGAAAACATCCTAGAGAAGCTGCAAAATCGAAATCATATGGTCAGCAACAAATAACAAGGTGTGGTACTTCTAATAATCAATTATTTAACTATACATATATAAATAATAGAGAAGAATTAGCGCGGATGGTTGTTGTTGAGCACTTATCTTTTAGTTTTGGTAAAAAAGCTGGTTTTATTAATTATTGTCAAAAAGTATTAAATCCTACTGGATGTCGTGTTCCTAGATCTACTCTTACACGTATGCTTTTTGATCTTTATAAAAAAGAAAAAAAAGATTTAGTCAAATATTTTAAAAATTATCAAGGTCATTTTTTTATATGTGCCAATATATGGAGTGATCGTTGGCAAATACATTCTTATATGGGTTTAACTTGTCATTACATGGATAATGATTGGACAATATAAAAATGAATTCTTGCATTTAGAATTTTTGATAAGGCTCATACTGCTGATAATATATATTTGATGCTTAAAAGTATTTTTGAAGAGTATAAAATTGATAATAAAATTTTTGCAATTGGTTTTGATAATGCTTTTAATAATACTGCAGCTATTCCTCAGTTAATAACTTTATGTAATCCTTACTTTGGTGGTCAATTTTTTCATCAAAGATGTGTTTGTCATGTTTTAAATTTATGTGTTCAAAGTGGGTTAAAATTAGTTAATTATGTTGTCGTACCTATTAGAGAAGCATTGCATTTCTTATGGAAACATCCAAAAGCAATGAAAGCATGAGCTAAATTTTGTGTTAGTCGTGCTATGCATCCCATAAAATTTTTGCGTGATATTACTAGTCGTTGGAATTCTACATATAAATTACTTTGTGAAAGTGATGCATATAAAGAATTACTATGTGATTTTATGCGATATAATGTTAGTACTATTATTCTTCATCCTCAATAATGGAATATGTGTACAAAAATTTACCAACTATTAAAAGTTTTTTTAATGATGCTACTAATTCTTTATTGGATATATATTATCCTACTACCAATTTATTTATTATTGAGGCTATTATTATTGTTGCTCAATTCGAGGAATGTGAAAAAGATGAAAAATTACTTAATTGCATTCAAGTTATGAAAGATAAATGGTTAGAGTATTATTTTAATAATTCAATTATATATTTGCTTGAGTTAGTATTTGATCCACGTTGCAAATTAGTTCATTTGAGTGAATATTTAACTTGTTATTATAATTGTTTACAATAGATGTAGATATTATAGTTATGATTTCAAATATTAAAAATTTATTTTATTCAATATATAATGAATATCATAGACTTTATAGTCAATCTGATAATATTACTGTTACAGAAATTGATAATTCATCTCAAGATTCATCATCAAAAGTTGGTAAGGGGTATTAATTATTGTTTGAAAAAACAAAAATCTTATGAGGTTCATCTTCATCAAGCTCAAATTCTGAGCTTGAGAATTTTTTAGCAACTTCTTTTGAGTTTTTTGATGAAGATAATGATTTCAATATTCTGCAATGGTGGAAAGAACATGAAAGATATTTTTCAATTTTGGCTATTATAGCCAAGTAAATTCTTGCAACACCGGTTTCTACAGTTGCTGTGGATCAAGAGTTTAGTACTGGTGGAAATGTATTGGATCAAAGGCGCTCATGTATGAGTCTGAATTCAATTCAAGCCCAAGTTTGTCTTAATGATTGGACAAAAGCACAATTTCGACAACAAAAAATAGATCAAGAATTAAATTATGATTTGTTGGAAAATGAACGTACTATCGAAGGCGCCGGCAGTGATTAGTGAACATCCCAATTTTCAAAAGGTAAGAGAACTACGTGGACTTTGATTCCTCTAATATAAAGGGATACGTAGGCAACTTAATTCTAGTAAAAATTAAGTGCAAGTCTAATTTAAATTATTTATTTTTTTGATTAGCTATTTAATTTGACTTTATTAAATTAGGTGTTTTCATTTTATAAAAATATGTCTTCATTTGATTAAGTATCTTTATTAAATTAGCTACTTAATTTTGTTCAAGTGTGCATGAACCGAAATTTGAACCTATTTTGAACCAAACCGAAATCGAAACCTATTTTGAGCCATCCTTGAACCAAATTTGAACTGAATCGAAATTTAAACCGAACCTGAACCGAGCCTGAACCTGAATCGCATATGAACTAAAACTGAACCTGAACCTGAACTGCTTATGAACCAAAACCTGAACCGAAACCTGAACCATTTTTGAACCGAACCTTAATAGAAACAGCAACCGAACATTTCAAGTTCTGATTCATTATAACCTTGAACCTTGAACCGACGGTTTGGAACCGATCCCGAACCGCGGTTAGGTCTACTCAGGTGTAAGTGGTAATAGTGGAATTAGACCTGGGTAGTAGTGGGCCTAGGTATAATATGTGCTTAGTGAAATTTTGGTTCTAGGTTTCAATGACCATAGGGTGATATGGCCGAGTTAAAAGTGAGCTTATATATAAAATAAGATTAGTGGGATTTTGGGCCTAGGTATAAGTTGCCTTAATTGAATTGGGCCAAGTTATAAATGGCCCATGTATGAAATGAGCTTAGTGGAATTTTTAGTCTAGGTGTAAGTAGCCATTGTGGAAGATGGCCTAGGTAGCAGTAGCTTAGGTATAAAATGGGCTTAATGGATTTTAAGCCTAGATATAACATATGCTTAGTGCGATTTTAGGCCTAATTGTAAGTGGCCATTGTAGAATTGGGCCAAGGTAAAAATGGGCCTATGTATAAAATGAACTCTATGGGATTTTTGACCTAAGGTAAAAGTGGGCCTATGTACGAAATAGTCCTAGTGGGATTTTAGACCTAGGCGTAAGTGGCTTTATGGAGTTAAGCTTAGGTATAAGTGGGCTTATGTATGAAATAGGCCTAGTAAGATTTCAACAGTAGGGTAGAAGTAGGCCTAGGGATAAAATGGGATCTGTGGGATTTTAGGACTAGGTGTAGCTAGTCGTAGTGGAATTAGGCTTACATAGGAGTGGGCCTAATAGGATTTTTGGCTAGGTGAAAGTGACCCTAGTGGAATAAAGCCTAGGTTGAACTTGGCCTAGGTATAAAATGGGTTTAGTGAGATTTTAGGCTTAGAGAAGAAATGAACCTAGTTGAATTTTTAGCCATGGTACAAGTTGCCCTTGTGGAATCGGGTCTAGTCATAAGTAGAGCTACTACGAAATAAGCCTAGTAGGATTTTGGGCCTAGGTGTAAAATGGAACTAGTGTGATTTTTGGCTTAAGTGTAAGTGGTCATAGTGGTATTAGCCCAAGGGATTAGTGGGACTATAGCTGAAATTAACTTATTGGGACTTTTTGCCAAAGGTAGACATAGCCCAAGGTATAATATGGGTATAGTGAGATTTTGAGCCTAGGTGTAAGTTATTGTAGTTGGATTAGCCTCAGGTGAAAAATGAATCTAGTTGAATCAACTCTACATAGTAGTTGGCCTAGGGATAAAATGGGTCTAGTGGGAATTTGTCCCTTGGTGTATGTAACTTTAGTGGTATCGGGCCTAGTTGGAAGAAGATCTATGGATACAATGGGTATTATGGGATTTTAGGCCAACAGTAAAAGTAAGCCTTGGTATAAAATAGGCCTAAAAGGATTTTGATCCTAGGTATAAATGGCCTAAATTGAATTATGCCTAGCTATAAAATAAGTTGAGGAATAAGTGGCCCTAGTTGAATTGGACCGACATATAAGTGGACCTAAGTATGAAATGGGCCTAATGGGATTTTGGGCTTAAGGTGGAAGTAGGCCTTGTATAAAATGGGACAACTCAAATTTTGATCTATGTGTAAGTGGTCGTAGTTGAATTAGCATTAATAGTGGTGGGCCTAGGTATAAAATGGGCCTAAATGTAAGTGCTTATACTGGAATTAGGCCTAAGTAGTAGTAGGCCTTGATATAAAATGTGTCTAGTAGGATTTTGGTAGTATGAAAAACATTAATGTGCCCAGTGGAATTTTGTGACTAAGGTAGAATTGGGCCTAGATAGTTGTAGGCTTAGGTATAAAATGGCTTTAATGGGATTTTAGGCCAAGGTACAAAATGGACCTAGGTGTAAGGTGTAATACAAGAATTGGGCCAAGGTTGAAGTAAGCTTATGTATAAAATAGGTTATGTGTGATCTCATGCCTAGGGTAATAGGCAACCTAGGTATAATGTTCACCTAATGGGATTTTTGGCTTAGGCATAAGTTCCTCTAGTGGAATTGGCCTAAAGGTATTTTAGGCCTAGGCACAAGTTCCTCTAGTGGAATTGGGCCTAGGTATAAGTTATCTATGTATGAAATGGTCCTTAAGGGATGTTGGGCTAAGGTAGAAGTGGGTCGAGTTCTAAAATGGAACTAGTGAGATTTTGGGCCTAGGTGTGAGTGGTTGAAGTGGTATTCGGCCTAGGTAGTAATGGACCCAAGAAGTAAATAGGCGTAGTGGGATTTTGAGCCTAAGTATAAAATGGGCCTAATGGGATTTTGGACTTTGGTGTAAGTGATCATAGTGGAATTAAGCCTTGTACAAGTGGGCCAACATATAAAATGGGCTTAGTGGGATTTGTGGCCTAGGTATTAGGGGCCTTATTGGAATGAAGCCTACATATAAGTAGGCCTGCATATGAAGTGGACTTAGGTATAAAAAAAGACTAGTGAGATTTTAGGACTAGGTGTAAGTGGCTCTAGTGAAATTAGGCCTAGTGAGATTTTAGGTCTAGGTATAAGTGGACATAGTGGAATTGGGCATAGATATTAAAAAAGCTTAATAAGATTTTAGACTCAAGTATAAGTGGTCTAATTAAACCAAAGCCCACACATAAAATGGGCCTAATGGGATTTTATGCCTAGGAATAAATGGCCCTAATGGAATTGTGCCAAGATATAAGTAGGCTTGTTTGTGAAATAGGCCTAATGGGATTTTGGGCCTAGAAGTAAGCATTAGTATAAAACAAGAAAAGTGGGATTTACAGCCTAGGTGTATAGGGTCATAAGGGAATTGGGCCTAAATAAGAATGCGCCTAAGTACAAAATGGTCCTAATGGATTCTTTAGCTTAGGTATAAAATGGGTCCTGTGGGATTTTGAGCCTAAATGAAAGTGATTGTAATGAAGAAGTGGACCTATGTGTAAAGTGGGTTTAGTGGGATTTTGGGCTAGTGTAAAGAGGGCTTATGTATAAAATGGCCTAGTGGGATTCTAGGTTGAGGTATAAGTGGCCCTAGTGGAATTGGGCTTAGCAAACAAAAACATTAAGTGGATCATAAGAAAAATCATAGCAACATAGCAGGATTGCCATGGGATCCTCCCATTAGCTTTGTATGCATATTAGACATCGATTAGGATATCTACTAGGGTAACTTCTCATGCTTTTGTCTATGGCGTGAAAGCTATTTTTCTTATGGAACCTAAAATACCATCTCTCAAGGTCCTAAAAGACATTGAGCTGTAAGAAGCTGAGTAGATTTGAGCTAGGCATGATTAGCTTAGTTTAGTTGACAAAAAACATTTAAAAGCCCTTTGTCATGGTTAAATGCACCAAAATAGGATGGAAAATGCCTATAACAAGAAAGTACATCTCCAGACTTTCAAAGAAGGTTACTTGGTGGGGGAAAGACTTTCAGATAATGTCACCGATCCTAAGGGCAAATGGGCATGAAACTGGGAAGGTCCATATGTTATGAAAAAAGCCTTCTTGGATGGTGTACTTGTTCTAGAAAAGATGGATAGGCAAGAGTTGTCTAACCTTTTTAACCTTGATATAGTGAAAAAGTATTATGCTTGAAGACTTCAATGAAAGAAAAAGGCACATCGTATATTCTTTTCTTAAAAAAAAAAAAAGTATATCTAAGCTTAAATTTGTGTAACCAAACGAAATGGTCACCGCCAAAAATATCTCGTGTTCAATTTATCTTTTTAATATTCGAACCCTTATACACATGAACAAAAGTTATTTGGATGGTATCTTTTTTTTATATATATGCTTTACCTTCTTTCTTTATTACTAAAGGTGCATCATTTATGTTTATTCACAAGGCATCAAAGGTCTATCTGATTGCATAGTACAAAGCAGGGCAACAACGAAAGGAATCATTCCAATAAGAACAGACACAACTAATCTAAAATCAAGGGAAAAGGACATTCTCGAGGAAACACAGAGTGATATATAAAAGTGAGGGTGTACAACCTAATAGGTCTCGATTGTTAAAAGTATTCTCGCTCATGCTACCCAAATGGATCATTTCTCTCATAGCAAGTGAAGTTTATTCATCCCATTAATGAAAAAGTTGGGCCAAAGGTCGAGGATTAGAGAATGGATGACTAGATAACCTAATAAGAAAAATAATATAAAAAGATACTCAAAATTATTTTTCAATAATTATACATGACATTCATGCATGCATACATCATGTCTAAGTGAAATCAAATACCCTAGGGATCTCCCCAAAGAGTTAAAAAAAAAAAAATCCACAACCTCAAAGTTGACTAGTTCCCTACCTCACATCGGGCATTCTTACCAAAACTTAAACGTAATTGGCTTTAGGCCTCACAACAAGTATTGTTTGTATTTCAAATGTGATTTGCATAGATATCACAACGGCTTTGAAATGTAGCTCAGACATTGAGTCTAGTAATTATAATTACGATTAATATTACTCCTCCTTGTTGGCACCATACTCATTGTGTCACGGATGGCAGCATCGCCTTAAATGTGGCTCCTTTCTTGCCCGCATTAAGCAAGTCCACTCCCATCCACATCAGGCATCTTAATATCACAAGTCCACATCGCACCATGTTCATTATGTCACAGAGGGCATCTTAATCTCATAGGTCCCAGTCGGTACCATATCCATCATGTCATGGAGGGTAATCTCGGCTTGGATGTGGCTGCTTTCATGCCCCACACCAAGCAACTCCATCTTAGATGTTCTTGCTTTCATGCCCTATATCGGACACTCTTGCCTTAAATGAGACTACTTTCATGCCTTTCATTAGGCATAACCTCATAAAATCCCACTAGGCCAATTTTATGCTTAGGTCAAGTTTTACCACAGGCCTAAAATCTCACCAGACCCATTTAATATGTATACTCACTTATGCCTTTGATTATTCTACTAAGGCCACTTATTACTAGAACAAAAATCCCACTAGGTCCATTTTATACCTAGGCTTAGTTCCATTAGGGTAAATTGTACCTAGGCCTAATTCCATTGCGACCACTTACATTAGTCCCATTTTATACCTAGACCTACTTCTACCTTAGGCAAAAAATCCAACTAGGCCCTTTCATATGTAAGACAACTGATACCCAGCCCAATTCCACTAAGACCATGCTACCCTAGGCCCAAAATCCTTTTAGGCACACTTCATTCATAGACCTACTTCTATTAAACTAAATTCCGCTAAGGCTAGTCATACTTAGATTAGAAATCCCACCACATCCATTTTATAACTAGGCTTAGTTCCAATAGTGCCACATATACCAAGGCCACAATCCAACTAGGCCTATTTTACACCTAGGCCTACTTTTACCTTAGGACCAAAATCCAACAAGCCCATTTTATACATAGGTCCACTTCTAAAGAGGCTCAATTCCACTACAACCACTTGTAACTAGGCCCAAAATTCAACTAGGCGTGTTTTATACTTAGGCCCCAAATCCCTTTAGTTCCATTTTATACCTAGGCCCACTACTAGCTATTTTCACTATGGCCACTTACACTTAAGCCAAAATCCCACTAATCCAATTTTATGCCACAGCCCAGTTATACCTTAGGCCCAAAATACCATGAGGCCTATTTTATTTGTAAGTCCACTTATACCTAGGCTTGATTATAATATGGCTATAGACACATAATGTAGCACTAACATTGAGTTGGAAAAAATTTAAAGATAGTTAAATGACAAATCTTTTCAAATCGAGATCACACTGCAAGTATCAACATTGGGATTGTTTGTTAAATTCAATATCAAGATTATATGTTGAGTTCAAGGTCAAGTTATGTTGCTAACTTTGAGATCAAGCATGTTCCAAATCAAGGTTATACTTCTACCTTGATGATAGGTCGAGCACACTTGTACCCTAATGACAAGTAAGGATTAGCTTAATAAGCGGATTCTACCTTAATATAGGTCGAGAATAGCTTAATGAGCAGATTGCTCGAGCGACTGGTCAAGAATAGTGTAATAACATATTCTTTTTGATGTCAAATTGGGTAAAAATACAGAGTATGCAAAGAGGGGTCACCTTTAGGCCCTGATCTCAAATTAAGCTTAGTCCTTAATATGGTTGATGATTGCATGAAGATTACCTCGATGTGCTTTACCTTGACATGGTCTAACTTGATGTAGTTTACGTCGATGTAGCTTGTCCCGATACGGTTTGTCTTGACTTATATCAAAGTTCATGTATGCATTTGCTTGGAGAAGAAAAACTGTGAAAACCCATGAAGCTAATGGAAGACTCGCATATAGATAGCGTTCCAAAACTGTGATTTCCTTCCTCTCAGCATAGGTTTTTGAATTTCATGATTTTGTTGATTTTAATCTCATCCATATAGAATGTGCATTATCAAGTGATAAATTTTTGAATTTCAAAATTGGATTGATTGCACTACAGCTCGTCTTTCTCTGTAGCAGAGTGTCAAATTTTGGCGAACCTTATTCCAGTTTTGTCTTATAAGTAGACCTCTCAATCTTAATAGGAAAGAGATGAATAAAGGAATAATTAATCATTAATTAGCATTTAACATTAGCTAGGAACCAAGTATCAAAGCAGTACCAATCCATCAAGCAACCATAAAGCACTCTGCAATCACTATAATTTGTACCATGCTATTCATAGTCCCCAAAACTATGAACCACTACACCCACATAGCCATTTCTTTGCCACATACTCAAATCTCCACAAGCACATCCCTAAATCTCTACATCCCAATTTCAACATCTCCAAATTTTTGCAGCTGGCATCTTGAGAGACAGCACATGGGTGTCAAAGGCTAACATTATGAAGCTTAAAGTTTTTCTTTGGGAGGCTTTCTGGAAATAGTTTGCCTATTGTCTGGTAAAAAGGCAAGAATCGTGTTGAAAGTGCCACTATCTTTTAACTATGGAAAATGAAAGAAAAGATGATTGTCTAACATTCTTTTTCTATTGTTGTCTATTTTACGATGAAATTCATGTTTTTTTTTTAAAGTTTCTAAGAAAGAGATTTGATAAAGTTCATATCCCAATCTCTAAATCAAAATGCATTTGCTTTTTTTGGAATATCGAAGAGCTAGTGTTAACTAAACTGAGATTCGAGCATAAAATTACATAATAATGTTATTTTGGGACAAACATCAAACTATCATAATTCAAAGGCATGAGGTTATTCTACTTAAATGGTACTAATTTCTAGGTGCTGGTGAGAGGTCTAATCCTTCTTTGTGCATAATTGACTCTAGATTCTAGATCTTTTTACAAAGTAAACCACTATTTATTTTCAAACGGAATCTATCTTTATTTTCTTAAAACAAAAAGAAGTTTTCAAATAACATTGATGGTCAACCACACTATAAAAAATATTGCTAGTGACTTCTTAATTTTTATTATAACCAAAAAAGAATCTTTCTCAAACTCAAGGCTTTTTGCCATAAAGGGATTAGTTGTGATAGTTGGTAATTTCATTTAGGAAATTTTTAAAGAGTTAAGCTAAACTTAAGTAGAATTAATCTCATCTTTTGAAATTTTAATTTGTCTTGGATCCCGATCATAGACCTAATCTAAGGTTAGGGATACCCGATGTCAGGTCAAGAATATCAATATAAGATTAGGAAGGTTTCTTAGTTAAATTTTTGATTGCACTCAATCTCAGGTCGATAATTTTAATGTTTTACTGTACACACATGTACTCGATGTCAGGTCGAGAATTTCAATATGCTATATATCCACAACTAACCTCACGTCAAGAATGTTAACATATTTTTACTGCATATATACATTCCTTTTTTTTTCCTTGTGATGGAAACTTCACATATTCACGTTAACAAATATGTGTAGAGCCGAACTTGAGTTTAGCCTTTTGGGGTGAAAAGGGATGAAAAGACACAAGCATTCGAGATATGCTTTTTAACATTTGCACCAATGTTATTAATGATTGCAGGTGTAGGAAGATTTCGGGGCTTAGAACTTTTAGAACCCAAATACCTGATCTCAAGTCAAACCTTGCATATAGAAAATGTCATATGTCACCCTTATCAAGATATTACGACCTTATGAAGCCATGAACGTAGCCAAAGATAGGAGTGTGGAAGTATTAATCATATTTCCAAATATTGTTTTGTTTGTATTTCATGACATCGAGAATTGAAGTTTCAGATCATCGTAAAGGTAGGAAGAATATTTTTATTTTGGATTTGAGAAATTAGTATATTAAAAGATTGGGTTAGTCTAGTATCTTTTAAAGAATTGTAACAATGGGCAGAAAATGTGTCATCTAAGTATGGAGAGAAAGTAATGTGTCCTCTTCCTTATCAATCCTTTTCCAAAGTCAGTTTAATAATAAAGGAAAATAATCTTACTGGCTTAAAAGACATTTAGGGTCAGGTTAGTCCATCTTAGAAAGAAAAATTGTAGAAGATATATAGACTTGTTAGGGAATTGATCTCTGCCCATATTGATGAATCATTAATAAAAGGAGTGGTGCATTTTTAGGATTAGACATATAAGATTTCAAATTTGGAGAAGCTGATCTCACACCTACCTTTGAGGAATACATGTCCTTACTAGGAAACAAGTCACCCAAGCCTTATAAGACTTACACTATCAAGAATAACACAGTGTAAAAAATAAAAAGATTTGTTAAGGACATGCAAATCTCTGAGGAAGAGTTGATGAAGGACACAAAAAGAAAAGGATGTGAAGTTTGCTTAAAGAAAGATTACTTACTTGGCTTATTATAGAAGTATATCAATAAATCAAGTAGGGTTGACCATTTTAGCTATCTTAATACGTGGATTAGTGATTTTACCAAAAGTAGTTGGTTATTTTGATTTTGCTATATTGGATTTTATAGAAATGATTGGGCAAGGGGTAGACTCGACTCCAGCTATACTTGCCGAGACTTTCAAATCCTTATCTTATTCCAAAATCTTAAGAAAAGGGAAGAATATAGGGGTGTCCACCTTATATATCTGGTTAAAGAGTCATCTGGTCAGATATAAGAAGGCATGAAGAGACAATCTCCACTATAACTCAATCATGAATTTTCACCGAACTGATGAATTTAATGTAGAAATATTATCTCAGTGGTTTCTAGCACTTATTACTCTCAAAGAAATAAATCTGAATGGTGCCATGGTTTTTTTATGAAAAAGTTCTTTATCGATCTAAAAATCGATTTACCATAGTGTTTCTAGGTTTATGGGATTATTCTTGATACGTGCTTTTATTGGTTTTGTGGTAACTAGGAATTAAGCAATTTATCCCTTTTACTCATGAGCTTGAATAGGGAAATAGTTACAATCACACCTTAAGTAAAGCGTAAAAAGAAATGTTAGAACGGGATCAAATTCACTACATAAGAAAATAGAAACTTGCTTTAGAAATCTATATAGGATATCATTATGGAGGAAAAGCCTGAACAAGGATTTACACTTGCCAACTTGGCCACTTCAATAGCAATCCAATGTAATCCCGATCTCAACGCCTAGATCAACCTGCAAAACGCAATGAGATTAGGACATTAATGAATTGACAATAAAAAAAAGATAGGTTAAAGAAGAAAATTAGGATATTAAAATATAAGGCTATGACTCAAGATCAAGTAATCCATAAATTAAAGTAAGAGCAAGATCGAGCCAAGGAAGAAACAAAGTCTCTCGAAAGGAAAGTGTGTGTTTGAAAAGGATAAAAAGATCAAAAATCTTGTCCAGCAAATATCATCTTTGAAAAAGAAAATGAATGAGTCAAAATCAAGTGAAAAGATATTAAAAGAATAAAGAGAAGAACTTCTTAGGATTTTAAATGACTTTAAAAAGGAGAACAGAAAACTAGAGAAGAAAATGGATCGAGATAAGACAGATTTATCAATGGAGTTCGCTAAAATAAAGGCCAGATACGAATTTAAGGTCAGCCAAATGATGATCATCCAAAATCAAGGAAAGATGTTGAAGATGGGTTATGTCCAAGATATTGTTAACTTAACAACTAAGATGTAATAGGTTATACAAGAGGCGGATTTGTGTAAGTCCAAAGCCAAAGAAATCTATGTTGCCTAGTGTCACAATAAGAAAGAGCACAAGTCATTGCAAATTAAAGCTTACAGAAGTGACCTTAGATTAGGTTTAACCCGGATAAAATAAGCTATTGATGTTACAAGCCTCATGAAAAAGGAATTAGACACCTTCAAGACTAGACTTAGATCATTAGTTTGCTTAAAAGAAAAAATGTACATCTTTATATGTAGACTTCTAGAGAGATACCAATATGTAGTTTATGTATTCAAATATGGATCCAATCTAGGTATATTCATGAGATTCTCATATAGATCTTAATAAAATCTTCAGTTTCGATTTTATCAAGATCTGAATACTATACCTTTCCCATGTTCATTGTCATGCATACATGTTCACTTTTCATATTAACTATTTCAATTAAACATTGAAGAAAACATATTAAGTGATATTCGGTCACCAAGAAGCATAATCTTAGGTCTTGAAATCTGAACAAACTAGAGATGAATAATCAAGTAGCAAAAATTGAGAGATTTGAGCAAAATCAAGCTGAAATCCAAGTTATTAAAAAGTCCTTTAATGAAAGAAAGATTAAAAATCACTAAGAATTACAAAGCACAATGTTAGCACAATTCCAACAGATAATGACAACTTTCGGCACATTATTAAAAGGAAAAAAATCTTGTAAAAGCTGAAGCACCCAAGACAACATCTTCTCGGGATACTTTCATACTTAATCCATGAATCTAGCTATAGCGAGGTATCTTTAAATTAAGAAAAGCAAGTAGTACTAGAATATGTCCAAGACACAGATGATTGGTTTAAGTGTGAAAAATTAAGGATTGCCAATGGCATAATCAAGAACCCTTGAAAAATGTCAAATACTTGACAAAATAGATTAAAGTTCTCATGTAAAAGTAGGAAACAAGCAAGATTACTATGATTGAACTCAACTTAGTATCGGGTTTAGTGATACCACCTAAATTCAAAGCACCCAAGTTTGAAAAATATGATAGGATAAAATACCCTCATACCCATCTAAAGATGTATTTACATAAAATGCATGTGTATGAGACTAATCAAATGCTCTTAATTCACTACTTTTAGGACTGCCTATAAGAAGAAGCTTTGGAATGGCATACCAATCTAGAACCCTCCAACATTTGGTAAATGCTTTCCTCATCCATTACCAACACATGGAAGGGTTAGGACCTAACCAAGTCATGCTCCAGAATATGTTCGAGATGAGCAATGAAACCTTTAAAGAATGCCAACTCGAAGGTGAAGGATGGGCAATAGAGTTCAGCTTACACTCACGGAAGTACCGTTTTTACAAACCTTCCAGCACACTTTATATCCTCCATTATATTCTTCTATGGTTTCCATGCTAGAGAAAAATTCCCCAGGATTGTCTAAATTGGTGAATTTATAGAAAAGGTATTTTGAACTAAGAGGCTAGATGATTATACTATAAGAAGAGCTCTTATAGCAAAGATGAAAGAAGGTGAAGCAAATTATATCGCTTAACTAAATTTTTAGAAACCAACAAATACGATCCGTACACAATACTCATCATATACTTGAGCTTTTAAACCCCGAATTTGAGTATATGAGAGGTCACACAACAAATAATGGCTAAACTCCTTAAGGGAAATAATAATAAGAGTGTCCCAATTTCCCCGATCTGCAGTTGCTGGAGTGAAAATTAGTGGCACCACTATATGTTTAATCATTTCCAACTCCTTATCCTCCATGGTACAACCCAACAATAAGCTATCTGTAACATTTCGGAGTAGTAAGACATGATATAAAAAACAGCTGTGCATTTCAATGCAAGGTTTAGTCTTTACTAGATATGGGATCTCCTAAGCTTCAAATTAGAAAATAGACCCAACATCACCAATAATCCTTTGCCTATCCATAATCAGCACTGGGTAAACATGATCAAATGGTGTGAAAAAATACTTGTGGTTGAAGAGATCAAACCCTTTGTACTTAAATTCAAATCTTTATTAATTATTGCAAAGGATTTATCTATGAAGAAGGAAGAGGTGGAATCTCAAGCGTTGGTCATGAAAGTTCCTAGATAATTTTCATATAAGAATTCCCATGTTGTCCCATGGAGATATCAACTAGATGCACACAAATACAAAGTTGTCAATATAGTTACAGTAAGCCACATGACAAGGAGGGGTTGATGTTATGGAACCTTAAAGCCAAAAAAAGGACATAAATGAGAAAGAAACTACCAAAGGCACAGAGATGGAAAAAACCAAAGAATCTTCCCCTAATCATAGAACAAGAAGCCATAGAATTTTTGAAGATGATCAACCATAGTGATTATAGTCAATTATAGAAGACGCCAGTAAAGATTTTAATGTTGTCTCTTTATTTAAATCTAGAGTATCATTGAGAAATTTTGATGAGAACACTCAAGAATGCATGTGTGCCACAATAAATTTCCCTAATAAATTTGGAAGCATCTACAACTACATTTTAGCCCATAACTTCATAACCTTCAGTCATGATGAGTTACCACCCGAAGAGCGGGCATTAATAAAAAGCCTTATATATTAATGCCAACTACAAGGGGCATACTATTTTTCAAGTGTTGATCGATGATAGATCATCTTTGAAAGTGATATCAAGGTGCACCCTAAATTGGCTTCTAGTGGATCTTAGTCACATAAGGTATAGTTAAAGCCTTTGATGAAGGAAAAATTAAAGTGCGATGTTTTATAAAATTTGAAATGTAGATTGGTTTGAGCATATCTGATATAGAATTTTAGGTCATGTATATCAAACCTTCATTTGATCTTCTACTAAAATGACCATGGACTCACTCAACTGGTGCTATCCATTTAACCTTTCATGAGAAGGTGGAACTCATCATGGATGACAAGTTAATGTCAATAAATTGGCAAGAAGATATTATTACTGTTATATCCTCTGAATCCCCTTACACTAAGCACCAAATGTTGAAAATAACGCGTTAGACCAAAGATAGTGGATATTTGAAAAAATAGAGATGGATGGGATCTAGGCTATTAATTAATACTGATAAATAAGAAGAAAAAAGAAAAGAAAAGAATAACTCGACATGAAAGACTTAATGCTTACTGGTTTATTGATTATCTGAAAACCTTAAGATGGAATTTCATATTAGTGGGTTTGTACTTACATGGTGAACCAATTAAAATGGCAAATGCATTTGGAAAAATTTAGAAAAAAAAGGCAATGCAATACAAAAATAGATGAAAATTGATTGTCGTGTTTAAATATTTGTTTTAAACATCTCTATTTTGTTTTATTTGTGGTTAGATGGAAACAAGATGAATTTTTTTTAATTTCTTTTGTGATTAATGATAGCCTTTTTCCTTACCCTCATTCTTGTTCATCTCCAAAGTTCTTTACTTAAAATTTTCAATGTCATATGCTTATAATTCAAGAAATTTAATTGTGAATATGTTCCTATCTGAAACTGATAAACTAAAATTGGAAGAAAAGGATTCATTAAAAAAATCTTTATACTGAGGAATATGATGAAAATAGTGAACCTCCATTAGAGATAAAAAATAGTTATTCATGAATAGAAATAAATCTTGGCCCTTGAATAAGAGACTGAAATAATGAATCCAGGAACCAAAGAAGAAAAGAAAAAGGTTTAAATTGGAACATTGGTTACTCTTTCAATATGAGAAGCCTTGATCAATTTATAGAAAGAATATGCTAACATTTTCATTTGGTCATATAAAGATATGCAAGGGCTAGGTGGAACTAGGAACATAAGTTGCTTTTAAAGGCAAACGCCCTCTTGTTCAAAAAAAGTTATAAAGAATGAAACCGAAGATATTGTTACAAATAAAGGAAGAAGTTCAAAAACTTTTAGATGTTGGATTTATTGTGGTATCAATGTATCCTCAATAGGTAGCCAACATTGTATAAGTCCCTAGGAAAAATGGTAGGGTAAATATATGTGTGGATTATAGAGATTTAAATAGAGCATCAACATGATCTTTATCTCTTTTGGATTTGGCTATCAAGAAAATTATTGGATTTGTGGTCAGTGGAAAAACGATTCAATTAAATAAAGGTGATTCAAAATTCATGTCCCTCGAAATAATCATGGAAACGTAAGGATTCTTGGGATAGATAAATTATATCTCTAGATTCATTTTACAATTAACTAAAAGGGAATCTCTAACTGTGAAATGATAAGTCTCAAGTTGCATTTGAAAAGATAAAAGCATACTTGTGAAAACCTCTAGTATTGGCACCCTCTATTCCAAGAAAGCCTTTAATCTTATATTCAATGGTGCATGAACATTCATTAGGATGTGTATTAGCATAGTTGGGTGAAACAAGGAAGAGAAAGCAGGCTATGTATTATTTGAGTAAAAAGCTCACTGATTATGAGAGCAATTGCTAACTGATTGAGAAAATCAATTGTGCATTAGCTTGGGTTACTCATTGATTACACTAATATTTGCTTAGTCACATAACTTAGGCTATTATAAAACTTTATCCTATTAAATATTTGTTGGAGAAGCCCTTTTTTTTAAAGAAGATCAGCAAAATGGCAAGTTTTGCTATTAGAATATGAGCTGATATATATATCTTAAATAGCGATGAAGATGAGTGGAATAGCAGACTTTCTGGGTTATTAAAGCCAACGAAGAATATTAGTATGTGTTTTTTGATCTTTTAGATGAAATTTTGTTGCTTGTGTCAAATATTGAGAAAACATATCTTCAAAATGGCAGATGTATTTCAACGGGTCATCTAATGCTATTGGCCATGGCATCGAAGCTTTTTCAATTTCTTTAAACAAAGTAATATTATTGCCCTTTTATGGCTAGGCTTGATTTTGATGCCACCAACAACATGGCTAAATATGAGGCATGCATAATAGGGTTACATAGTATCATACAAAGAAAATTAATCAAATTATAAGTATATAAAGGTTTCGCCTTGGTAATTTATCAATTAAAAGTGGAATGCGTGGCCTGACATCCTATTTTGGTTAAATACCACAAATATGTCCAAAAGATACTCAAGAATTTTAAGGATGTTTTCTTTCACTCTCTTTCTAGATTAGACAATCAAATTATAGATGCATTGGCCGCTCTTACGGTCATATTCTAAGTTAATCGTTTAAAAGAAGTATTACTAGCAAAAATGGGTATAAAAGAATCCTTGCTATATTATATGATTATAGAAGAAGAAAAAGATGTTCAACCTTGGAGTCATGACATCAAAAGATTCATCAAAGACCAAGCATATCCAAAAATTGCAATGGAAAATGATCGAAAGACGTTAAAAAGGTTATTTATCAATTTTATCTTGAAGGGGGACCATCTATATAAAAAGAATTTTACCCATACTTTATTCTATTGTGTCAATAAAAAAGAAATAGATAGTTTCATTAAAGAAATATATGAAAGAGTTTGTGGATTATATGTAAGTGGTCACATGATGGCTCGACAAATAATTAGGACAAGATACAATTGGATGACATTAGAGATCGATTGCATTTGTTATGTATGGAAGCGCCATAAATGTGAGATTTATGGAGACAAAATTCATGCACCCCTTGTGCCTTTACATGTAATGAACGCACTTTGGCCTTTTCTATATGGAGTTTTGATTAATTGGGCTAATTACCCTAAAGGCATCCAATGTACGTAGATTCATCATAGTATTTATTGATTATTCACTAAATGGATTAAGGCAAGATCATTCGTTAATGTGATAAAATTTGTGGTTAATTGATTCCTAAAAAGGGAGATTATTTGCTGATATGATCCATTAGAAAAAATCATCTCAGATAAGATGAATGAGAATTTCTTCCTACTTGATTCTATAAAATTCGATGCATTAGGTTGATTGAGAATCATTTCCTAAAGGATATTAAAATCAAGGCAACAAGATGAATGAGAATCACTTTCGAGCTGATCCCATAAAATTAAGGCAAGAAGAAGAATGAGAATCACTTCGTAGTTAACTCTACTAATCTAGAACAACTAGATGAATGAGAAACACTTGTTGATTAACTACCAATAAAGAGTAATAAGATGAATGTGAATAGCTCCTATTTGACTTTATTTTTCCCGTCCCCCCACCTAAAAAAAAAAAGAGAGAGAAGGAGATGGAGATGGACATTTAAAGTTTAAAATTAGATGGTTTTTTAGTCTTTACCTTATTATTACTTCTCCAAAATGGTTAAACAAGGGAAGCTATAGAAATTTAATTTTAACTCTAACATTGAATTGCAAAGAATTCAAAGATAGTTGAATGATAAATCTTTCTAAATCAAGATCATACTATTAGTATCAACATCAAGATTATCTATCAAATTCAAGATCAAAATTATCTACTAAGTTTGAGGTCAGGGTTTTATTGCCAACTTTGTGATCAGACAAGTTGTAGAACGTGATTATACTTCTACCCTGATTATAGGTTAAGTACACTTGTATCATAATGACAGGCTAGGATTAGCCTAATAAGGGGATTCTACCCCGATGATAGGCTAGGAATAGCTTAATGAGCAAACTACTCAGGTAACAGGCCAAGAATACCATAATGACATATTTTTCTCGATGTCAAATTAGGAACCTCGATGACTAATCAGGCAACATACAAATTACTTGAAGCGAAGTCACCTTTAGACCTTAGTCTTACATCAAGCGTGATCCTTGATATGGTTGATGATCAGATGACGATAATCCTGACATAGTTTACCTAATGTGATTTACCCTGATCTCACAGGGGGGTTCAAGTACGTACCTACTTGGAGAAGAAAAATCATGAAGGCCTAAGAAGCTGTTGAAAGACTCTTAATGGAATTTGCATAAAGAGCATTCTAGCATTGTGATTTCCTTCCTCTTGGCACAAATTTTTTAATTTCAAGATTTGGTTGATCTTAATCTCATTCATAGGGAACGTGCATTTTCCAATGATAGATTTTTAAATTTCAAGATTGGATTGATCGCACTGTAGCTCCTCTTTCTCTGCAACAGAGTTTCAAATCTTTGGCAGACCTTATCTTAGTTTCTCCTTATAAAAAGACATCTAGATCTCGACAAAAAAGAGATAAATCAAGAACCATCAATCCTTAATTAGCATCAAACATAAGGTAGGAACCAAGTATTGATCAAAAACCAATCCATCAACCATCCAGAAAGTAATCACTATAACCATCAATCCTTAATTAGCATCAAACATAAGGTAGGAACCAAGTATTGATCAAAAACCAATCCATCAACCATCCAGAAAGTAATCACTATAATTTATAATTAGCAATTTACAGTCCCTACAACCTGTGAACCACTTCATCCCATAGCCATATCTCTGCCTTCTAGTAAAATCTCCACAGTCGTAGCTTCATATCTCTGCACCCTAATTTTGACACCTTTAGATTTTTGCAGCTAGCATCTTGAGAAACGATATACGGGTGTCAAAGGTTAAAATCATGAAGTTTGTAGTTTCTTTCTAAGAGGCTTTCTCGAAGTAATTTGCTTATTGTTTGGCAGAGAGGTGAGAATCATGTTAAAGTTACTGTTATCTTATAACTATTGAAAATGAGTGAAAAGATGATTATCTAGCTTGATTTTTTTTTTTTTTTGTTGATTGTCTATTTTATGAAACACTTAATTTTTTTAAAAAAAATTATTTTAGAAAAAGAGATTTGATGAAGCCTATATCCCGATCTCTTAATTAAAACACATATGCTTTCCTAGAATCAAAGATCTAGTGTTAATTAGATTGAGATTCTTACATAAAATTGGATAATAAACTTATTTTGAGACTAACATCACACTATCATAATTCAAGGACATGAGATCATTCTACTTAAATGGTTAGTTTTTAGGCATTAGTGGGAGTGCTAATTCTTCGCCATGGGTAACTAACTCTTGATTCTAGATCTTGTAATAAAGTAAACTACTGCCTATTTTCAAATGGAGTATATCTTTTCTTTCTTAAAAAAAAAAAAGAGAGAGAGAGAATTTTTCTAATAAAATTCGTAGCCAATCACACCATAAAAAAGATTAGTGGTGACTTTCTAATTTTTTTTATTAAAACCAAAAGAAAAATAATCTTTTTAACCCTCAAGCTCTTCGCCAAAAAGGGATCAACTGTGATAATGAGTTATTTTTTTACCAAGGTCCAAAATATTACTAGGCTCATTTTTAGACTTAAGACCACTACTACTTAAGCCCAAAATCTCACTAGTTCCTTTTCATACCAAGGCCCCTTCAACCCTAGGCGTAAAATCCCATTAGGCACATTTTATGCCAAGGCCTAGTACTACCTAAGTCCAGTTCCAATATGGCCACTTACTCTTAGGCATACATTCCCACTAGTCCTATTTTATACCTAGGCCATCTTTTATATTAAGCCAAAAATCTCAATAGCCCTTTTATAAGCATAAGGCCACATATGCCTAGGCCTAAATCCACTAAGGCCACATATACCTAGGCCCAAAAACCCATTAGACCTAATTTTATCGAGGCTCAGTTCAACTAGAACCACTTATACCTACGCTAAAAAATCCCATTAAGCCCATCCTATATGTAGGCCTAATTCTACCTAGACCTAATTCTACTGCAACAAAAACCCATTTTATACGTAGTTTCAAATCTTTATATGCTTATTTTATACATAAGCCCAAGACTTCCTAGACCCAATTCCACTACGACCACTCACACCTAGGTCGAAAATCCCACTAGTCCCATTTTAAACCAAGTCCACTTCTATCCTAGTACCAAAAACTCATTAGGCCCATTTCATACAAAAGCCCACTTATACTCAGGTCTAACTTTACAATGACCACTTACACATAGGCCAAAAATGCCACTAGTCCCTTTGTATTCCTAAGACCATGTCTACATAAGGCCTAAAATCCTAGTAGGCCAATTTTATATACAGACTACTCGATTGTCCCATTCATCTTGGTTGATAAGTGGCAGAATTATGATGTCGGATCTTGAACTGTTTACATGTTTCCTCCATTACTTTACCAATCAAATTTTTAGCATTATCTGAAATAATTCTTTCAAGAGACCATAGTAATAAATTATATCATATTTTCAAAAAATTTATCACCATTAACTTAGTGACCTAGGTGAACAATCATGCCTTAACCTATTTGATGAAATAATCGACAAACACCAAAATGAACTTCTATCAATTTGAAACTTTTAATAAACGAACCAATAACATTGAATCCCTATATTGAAAATGGCTAAAGGGCAATTATTATGTGTAGGACATGATTTTATCTACATAGATTTGGCATTTGTTATGTTTTCAAACATTTTTCAATGGTAAGCTAATAATAGCCTACTCAAATTATTTGTCTCGCGAACATAGGGCCATTTGTGTGTTTTTTACAAATCCCCTCATGCATTTCTTTTAAAATCTCTTGAGCTTCTTTGACATCTAGACACCTTAAGAGTATTTGATCAAATTTTCTTTCATATAAAATCTCCCCATTTGCTAAGTAATTTGTCGCTAATTTTCTTAACACTTTTTTTTCATCATTTTCTATTACTTTTTTTTAAGTAAAGCCACTCCTTGAAGAATTTTCGGATATCATAATACCATAGTTTTTTGTCTTTTTCTTCTTCAAGTGCAACGTAATATGCAAGAGCTTGGTGAATGCTCATTTTGATATGTGTGACATCTTCAAGGTCACTTATTTCAAACATTACTGTTAGAGTAACCAAGGCATCCACTATTTGATTTTCTTCTTTTGGGAGATACTAAAAGTGTCCATCTCAAAAGTTGGCTAGTAATTCTTGTACTAACTCATAATATTTTTAAAGTACAGAGTTTTTAACTAACCATTCCTTTTTTAATTGGCAGATGACTGAGGTAGAGTGTCCATAAACTATGAGTTCCTTAATATTTATATCCATTGTGGCCTTTAGTCCCATTACATATGCTTCATACTTTGTCACATTATTGATTTAATAAAAGTCAAGTCTTACAATGAAGAGACAATAATCTCCTTTTAGGGATTCGTTAACAGTGACCCTGTGCCATGCCCAAATGCATTTAAGCTCCATCAAAGTACATAATCCACCTAAGTGTATCATTAATGACTGAGTCAACTTGGCTTAATGTGCTCTCTTCATTTAACTGGGAGATAGTCATTTGTAGTTTTTCAGCTAAAAATTCAGCTAAAGCACTCCCTTTAATAACCTTCTATGCAACATTCCCGATAATATATTCAGATAAATGGACTAGCTACCTTGCAAGCTTACCTGAAAGGGATGCTTTGGCCATCAAATATTTTGTAAGGTCTAATTTTACCCCGACCCATCTTGTATGATTAAGCATATACTATCTAAATTCGTAAGCAGACTACGTAAGAACAGAACATATTTTCTCAATCAACGAATATCTGCATTCATAATCTGTGAAATTTTTACTAAGATAGTATATGGCTTGGTTTTTTTCCTAATTTCATCAAGTTATGCCAAAACAGAGCCTAATGATCTCTTATACACAGACAAGTACAATATTAATGGTTTGCTAAGAATTACAAGCATCAACACAAATGGATGAGGAAGATACTTCTTTATTCTATTAAAGGCTACTTGGCATTCTGTGTTCCACTCTTTATGGTCATGCTTGTTCAACAAGGCAAAAATTCGATCACATATTTGTTAGTTGGGATATGAATCTAGATATATAGTTGAGGCGTTCTAAGAAATCTCTCACCTTATTTACGATCTTTGATGGAGGTAACTCTTGTATAGCTCAAAGCTTATAAGGATCGACCTCAATTCCTTTTTCACTAACTATAAGACCCAAAGTTTTCTAGACTTGACTTCAAAAGTGCATATATTTGGGTTGAGTCGAAGCTTGTATTCTTGGAGTCTTTCAAACAATTTTCTTAGGTCTTCTATGTGGTCTTCATCCTTCTTAGACTCGGTAATCATATCGTCCACATAGATCTCGACTGTCTTATGCATCAAATCATGAAATAAAGTCACTATTGCCCTTTGGTATGTTGCCCTGACTTTTTTCAAACCAAAAGGCATGAACTGATAACAAAAGGTTACCCACATGATCACAAAGTTAGTCTTTCCATATCCTTTAGCATTATGAGTATTTGATTATAGCCTGAATAACTATCCATGAATGAGAATAGGGAGTATTTTGCTATATAATTAACTAGTGTGTTTATATGTGGAAGTGAAAAATTATTTTTTGGTCTTGCTTTATTTAAATCCTTATAATCCACACAAATCTGGATGTGCCCATCCTTTTTAGGTACAAGAAATATATTTACTACCTACTCTGAGTATTTAGAAACCATAATGAATTCAGCATCCAATAATTTTTGAACCTCTTTTTTGATCTTCCACAATATTTTAGGTTCCATTCTCCTTAGTTTCTATAGGATAGGAGGACATTCTTGCTTGAGTGGTAGCTTGTACTCTATTATACTTCTATCCAAACTTGGTATGTCCTTATAGGATAAGGCAAATGCATCACTGAACTCATGTAGAAGGCAACTGGATTCTATTTTAGTTAGATAAGTAGATTAGTATTGACTTTTAACTCTTTTTTATCCTTATATGTCCCTACATTTATGATTTGAGTTTCATCTTGATGGAGCAAAAATTTCTTTTTCCTCACTTTGTAACTACTTGAGCAATTCTCGTAATAGTTCTATTTCTTCCTTTATCTTGAGGTCATCTACGAATATGTCCTCCTTACTTAAGTCCATTTTTTATGTGAAGTTTTTATAACCAGGTTTCTTGGACATGAAAAGGAGATGCATGTTTGAGAGTGAAGAAAGAGATGAGATGAATTTAGAAAAGTAGTGAGGAGCAAGATAAGTAAAATTTAAAAATGTAGTGAGGAATGAGATGAGTGGAATTAGAAAAGTGGAGAAAAAGAAAATGCAAGCTTTTTGTTATGCCTTTATATCACATCCAGACTACAAGTGGATTAGGCCCCCGCTGATTGCTGTAGTCCAAAATATGGAGGACTTCAGGTAATCCTCGACCAGACCCATTGATTTGCCTAGTTGTTAATATGTGAATAACATGATGAGTCATTAAAGTCAAACCAGATTCATCATAAAGCCACCCAGTAAAGTAAGAATTTTGAGCAAATGCTTTCTTGTAGTTAATGACCTAAGTACTCCTATGTTTCTTTAACTTCTTCTATTCTTTTTTATCTCTTTTTGGCCCAAGGTAGATGTGGACTTAGGTATAAAATTGGATAATTAGGATTTTTTTTCCTAGATGTAAGCAAAAATAATTGAATTGGGCCTAAGTAATGGTAAACCTAGGTATAAAATGGTATGGTAGGAGTTTTGGCCTATCTGTAAATGGCAATAAAAGAATTGAGCCTAAGTAAAAGTAAGCCTATGTATAAAGTGGGCCTAGTTGGATTTTGGGCCTAGCAACCTATAAAGTTTTGGGGCTAAGGTATAAGTAGCCCTAATGGAGTTAGGCCTAAGTATAAGTGGGCATATGTATGAAATGGGCTTAATGGGATTTTAGGCATAGGGTAGTAAAAGCTTGAAATAAAATGGAATTATTATGATTTTGGGCTTAGGTTAAAGTGATCGTAGTGAATTTAAGCCTAAGTATAACTATGCTTATGTATGAAATAGGCCTAGTGCAATTTTTAGCCTAAACTATTAGTAGGCTTAGGTTTAAAAATACCTAATGGGATTTTGGCCAAGGAATAAGTTGTCATAGTGGAATTGGACCTAGATAGAAGTAGGCCTACATATAAAATGGGTCTAATGGGATTTTTTGGCCTAAAATAGAAGTGGGCCTACGTAAAAAATGAGCCTAGTGTGATTTTAAGCCTAGGTATGAAATAGAGGCCAATGGGATTCTAGTCTTAGGTATAAATGGCCATAGTGGAATTAGGCCTTAGTATAACATGGGCGCAATAAGATTGGGCCTATGTATAATTGGCCCTAATGGAAGTGGGCCTATTAAGATTTTTGGTACTAGGTATATATGGCCCTCGTAGAATTGGACCAAGGTATAAGTTGGTTTACGTATTAAATGGACATAGTGGGTTTTTGGGCTTACGATAGAACTAGGCCTAAGTAAAGTTCTTGTATGCTTGAATTCTTAAAAGTGTGTAGATTCAAACCCAAATAGAAATATTTATGTAAAGAAGGGATAACACTTTGATTAGCATAGGATAAGATAAGACCTGAAGGACTAGTGGGATTTTGGGCCTAGATGTAAATGACTTAGTAGAAATAAGCCTAACTAGTAGTGGGCCTTGGTATAAAATAGGCCTATTAGGATTTTGGCCTAAAGTAGGAGTGCATGAAGGTATAAAATGGGACTAGTGGGATTTTAGACCTAAGTATAAGTGGCCTTAATGAAATTGAGCCTACATATAAGTGGGTCTTTGTGTGAAATGGGCCTTGAGGGGTTTTGGGCCAAGGGAAATGTTCTTATGTATTAAATCGGACTAGTTTCCTAAGTATAACTGGGCATAATGGAATTAGGCCAAGGTCATAGTGGGCATTAGTGTAAAAAAGGCCCAATGGGAATTTAGTTCTAGGTATAAAATAAGATTGGTTTGATTTTATGCTTATATGTAAGTGATCGTCATGGAATTGGAAATAGGCAAGAGTGGATGTACGTATAAAATAGACCTAAAAGAGTTTTGGGCCTAGGTATAAGAGGCCTTAGGGGAATTAGGCTAGGTATAAGAGGCCACAAATGTGAAATAGGCATAGTGTGGAAGTGGGCTCAGTATACAAAAAGACTAGTTGGACTTTTAGACTAGGCATATGTGGCCCTATTAGAACCAAGCCTAGTAATAAAATGAGCTTAGTAGAATTTTTGTGCTTGGTATAAGTAGCCTTAGTAGAATTGGGCCCAAGTATGAGTGGTTCTACATTTGAAATGGGCCTAATGGGATTTATGGCCTAGGGTAGAAGTGGGCTTAGGCATAAAATAGGACTAGTGAGGTTGGCTTAGGTGTAAGTGGCCATAACGGAATTAAGCTTATGTGGTGTGGGCCTTGGTATTAAATAGGCCAAGTGAGATTTTGGGCCTAGGTATAAAATGGGCATAGAGGGATTTTGGGCATAACTGTAAGTGATTGTAGTGGGATTGGGCTTAAGTTGAATTGGACCTATATAAAAATTTGGCTTTTCGATATTTTAGGCCTTGGGTAGAAGTAGGCATATGAAAATAAATTGGCCAAGGTATTAGGTGCCTCACTAGAACTTGGCCTAGGTACAAAATGGGTCTTATGGGACTTTGAACCTTGGTGTAAGTGGCCCTAGTTATATTAGGACTAAGTATGAGTGGGCTTACATGTGAAAGGTGCCTTATGGGATTTTAGGCTTAGGGTATAATAAAGCCTAGTATAAAATGAGACTGCTAAGGTTTGGGCTTAGTAGTAAGTGACCCTAGTGGAAATAGGCCTAGCTAATAATTGGCCTAGGTGCAAAATGGGCCTAATGGGAATTTAGGCCTAAGTATGAAATTGGCCAAGTGGAAATTTTGGGCCTAGTTATAAATGGCCGTAATGGAATTGGGCCTGGCAGAAATGGACTACATATGAAATAGACCTAATGTAATTTTAGGCCTAGGGTAATGTTGGGCCTAGGTAAAAAATGGCATTTGTGGGATTTTGGGCCAAAGTGTAAATGGCCAGAGTGGAAATAAGCCAAGGTAAAAATAAGCCTAGGGATAGAAGAGGCCAGGTGGGAATTTAGACATAGGTATAAAATGGGTGTAGTGGGATTTTTGGCCTAGATGCAAGTTGTCGTAATGGAATTTGGCCTAAGTAGAAATAAGCCTACATATAAAATAGGTCTAATGGGATTTTTGGCATTGGTATGAGAGGCCCTAGTAGAATTTGACTAGATATAAGTGGCCTTACATATGAAATGGTCTTAGTGGAATTTTGGGCCTAGGGTAGATGTGAGTCTAGGTATACAGTGGGACTAGTAGAATTTTTGGCTTGGGTGTATGTGGTTGTAGTGGAATTAAGCTTAGGAAGTACTGCATCTAGGTATAAAGTAGGCCTAATGTGGCTTTGGACTTAAGTATAAAATAAGCCTAATGGGATTTTTCACATAAGTGTAATTGGCTATCATGGAATTAGGCCTAGGTAAAAGTGGCCCATTGTATAAAATTGGCTGAAAGGAATTTTGGGTTTAGGGTAGAAATGGGCCTAGGCTTAGGTATAGGTAGACCTAGTAGAATTTGGCCTAGGAATTAGTGGTCTTACATTTGAAATTAGCCAAGTGAGATTTTACTCTTAAGGTAGGGTAGGCCTAGGTATAAAATGGGACTAATGGGATCTTAGGCCTAGGTGCATGTGGTTGTAGTGGAATTAGGCCTAGATTATAGTGAGGTTAAGCAGAAAAAAGGGCCTAATGGAATTTGAAGCCTTTGTATAAAATGGGCCTTGTGGGATTTTGGGCTTGGTAGAAATGGTCGTAATGGAATTCGACCCAAGTAAAAGTGGGCGTACATATAAAATGGGCTTAGTGGGATTTTGGGCCTAAGGTAGATATTTGCCTTGGTACAGACTAGCATAGTTGAATTTTGTGCCAAGGTATAAGTGTTCCTAGTGGAATTGGTCTTAGATATATCTAAGCCAACATATGAAATGTGTTAGAAGGATTTTGAGCCTACATATAAATTAGGACTAGTGGGATTTTAGGCATAGATGTAAGTAGCCACAGTGAAATATGGCTTAGGTATAAGTGGGCTTAAGTAGAAAATAGGTATGGTGAGATTTTGAACCGAAGGTAGAAATGGGCGTAACTATAAAAAGAGATTAGTGAGATTCTTAGGCCATATATAAATAACCATAGTCGAGTTAAGCCTTGGTATAAAATAGGCGTAGTAGGATTAGGCTTAGGTACAATTGGCCTTGGTGAAAGTGGCCCTAGGTATAAAATTGGCCTATTGAGATTTACAATTCTATTTATGTGTGGCCCTCGTAGAAATGGAGGAAGGTATAAGTGGGTTTACATATACAGTGGACCTAGTGGGATTTTAGGTGTATGTTAGAACCAAGCTAGGTACGAAATGTTACTAGTGGGCTTTTAGGCCTAGGTGTAAGCAGCCACAGCGGAAATAAGCCTAACTAGTAGTGGACCAAATAAAATAGGCCTAGTGGGATTTTAGGCCTAGGATAGAAGTGCGTGAAGGTATAAAATCAGACTAGTGGGATTTTAGCCTAAGTATAAGTGGCCCAAATGGACCTACACCTAGGTATAAGTGGGTCTTTATATGAAATGGGAATAAAGGGATTTTGGGTGAAGGGTAAAAGTGGGCCTATGTATCAAATTAGACTAGTGCGATTTTGGACATTAAGTGTAACCGGCTATAGTGGAATTGGGCAAAGGTCGTAGTGGGCCTCAGTACAAAAGGAGCCTAATGGGAATTTAGTTCTATATATAAAATGGCACTAGTAGGATTTTGGGCTCATATGTAAGTGGTCGCAGTGGAATTGCAACTAAGCAAAAGCGGATCTATGTATAAAATGAACTTTGTGGGATTTTAGGCTTAGTTTTGAGAAGTCCTAGCATAATTGGGCTAGGTATAAGTGGCCTTAAATATGAAATGGGCCTAGCGTAGAAATAGGCCTAGGTATACAACGGGATTAGTTGGACTTTCGAACTAGGCATATGTCCTTAGTAAAGGTGGGCCTAGGTATAAATGGGTCTATGTGTGAAATGGGCCTAACAAAATTTTAGTGCTAAGTATTAGTGGCCTTAGTAGAGCTGGGCATAGGTATGGGTAGGTCTATGTGTGAAATGGGCTTGTTGGGATTTATGGCCGTGAGTAGAAGTGGGCCTTTATGTAAAATGGGACTAGTGGGTTTTTAGGCTAAGGTGTAAGTGGTCATAGTGGAATTTGACCTAGGTAGTAGTGGGCTTAGGTATAAAATAGGCCAAGTTGGATTTTAGGCCTACATATAAAATGGGCTTAGAGGGATTTTTGGCGTAAGTGTAATTAGCTGCAAGGGATTGGGCTTAGGTAGAAGTGGACCTACGTATAGAATGGTCCTTTTGATATTTTAAGCCTTAGGTAGAAGTGGGCCTAGGAATAAAATTGGCCCAATGGTCATTATAGACACTAAAAATTTTTATGCCTAAATTAAGTTAAAAGAGGTGCGAAATTTGCCAAGTGTCAACGAGAGTATAAGGTTGGGATCACACTATTGTGCAAGTTAAGTATTGAGATCAAGTGTCAAGATTACCATGTTGTGCCACCAATTAAGTTTAAGATCGAGATTAGACACCAAGATTAGGATCCCATTACATAATATTTTCAGTTAGATCGGGTTTGAACTCAAAATCAGGAGTTTTTTTCTAAATCAAGGTTCAAAGATGAAGATTAAGATTTAGATTATTTTTCATCTAGTCAAGGTTGACTGTTTTCTTAATCAAGCTTACATAAAAAGGTTAGGAGTTATTTTATTTTGAGATCAAGATCAAGAACGCATTGCAAGGTTGACTATTAAATCAGGATCAAAATTGTAATTTTTGGTTAAGTTTGTGATGATGAAATTAAGATCAAGATTATGTTAAATTTTGATAATTAGATCATGCTAGGTTAGAATTATGTTTAATTCTACATTGATTTGAATTTTTGATTGATTGAATCTGGTTGAAAGTAGAATTTGCCATGAATTAGAAATATTGAGATTAGTTAGTTCAGATCATGTTAGAGTAGGATTGGCATAAAAGACTTCTATTCATTAAAAACACTAAGTACATCGAAAACTAAAATATACATAAAAAAAAATCCACATTAAAAAATTGGGGTTGTTATGTTTGTTAGAGTTTTGAAGGGTGTTCACGTGATTTGAGATCGCGACTAAAGACTTTATCTTCATCAAAATGACAACTTGGAGAGAGTTTTTAGCAGGGGTACCTTTGCAAGAGAAGCTAAGATTTCTCTTAAAGTGGCACTAAGAGTTATTACCCTTTTTAGAGATGTTAAGTGATGTTCACGATAAAGTCCTTAAACTTTATCGAAGATATTAGATCTAAGAGTTAGTAACAACTCATAAGTTGCTTATGCCATCGTGGCATCAAATTCTTCACTCTACTTGTATTATGCCATGCTGTTCACCCGAGCTTTAATGATCAATTATTTGGTTTAGATGATGTCTTTGGTGCTTTGACAGATTCTCTCCTCAATCTTAGGTCAAGCTTTGGCCAATTTTGTTTACATCTCCAATAACAGTTGGTCCTTCTACGCTACAATAATCTTTACTCATTTGACATTAGTGTCGGCACCCAATTTGTTGGCAATCTCTATTTCTTTTATTTGTTGAACTAGAGCTTTGCTCACGAGCTCACAATGCTTCATCAGCAAAGCCATTTCATCGAACATCTTTATAAAAAAAGAAACCAATATCAGATCAATTAAAAATATATAAATTGAAAAACAATGCATAAAGAAGATAGAATTAAGATTGTCTTACCTATCTGATGTGATGAGCAATTTTGTTTACTAGGGTGGTGGTTTGTAACCCTTGAGTTTGTCAAGATCTGTTGGGAGCATGCCTTTACATATCCTTTCATAAGACACCATTGGGTTATGACTAATGTCCTTAATTTTGATCATTTGACTAAGATAATATTAGTTGGTAGCATTACAAACTAGAAGGAGAGGGAGTGGGATGCTGAAGGCGTCGATTATGCCCTTGTTCAAGATATTCTTAAATAAAGATTCAACAAGTACATCGACCAAGATGTCGACTTAGCGTCAATGAATCTTGTAATTACCCTATCCTTCTTTAAGGAATTCTCTAAGGAAGGCTTTAGAAGTTTTTTGCTTCGATTGGGATTGGAATCAACTACTCAATCTCAAAATTCTAAACTCATTAGGATTAGGAAGTTAATCCCTAGGCTAATCTAATGACAAGTGAAGAGAGAACAGTAGTGGATGGTTAAGATCTCGCACCATTTACAATCTTCGATTTGGGGCCATTTCATTATCTACACATTAGAAATTGAAACTTAAATACACACAAATTATAAAAAGCCAAAATGATAAAAGGCAAAAGTAACCTAATGGTAGAAGTGAGATCGAAGAGAAGTTATCAAAATTGCCCTTTCCTTGAGTAGATCGGGTGATTGAGGCTCAATATGGGAAGAATGAAAGGTCAAGAAAGGGTTCAAAAGATGAGGTTTTGAGGTATTTTTTATCTCAAAATAGGATTGATAGTGGGTTTATCTAAGAAATGTCTCATACATTGTGAACTACGGATAATCTAGCTTGTGTGAGAAAAAATTTGATGATATGAATTCTAGTGTTATTTAGTATTCTATGGTAAAACACTTTAGATCAGGCACCAAGTGCATTTTTGGAACCATAAGCATTATTAAGAGCTCTCCATAATGTGAAATCGCAGAAAAGCTCATCATGCGTGGCTTAAAAGTGTTTTGTCTTTCAGTGTTTGTTTGATGATGGTCAACATTTGTTTATAAGTTCGGTGACTTAGCCATAGAATACGCAAAAGTAGAAGAAAAGTTTCTAGCATCACCATGATTCCTAATAAGCTTAAAGAATCTGGAAAAGAAATTAACAGAAATAATTTTAGAGAAAGCATGATTGATGATCTCATAATAGTGATTGACCCTAATCTCACATCGGGTTTCAAAAGGCATAGGCATGATTGATGATGATCTCACATCAAGATAGACTTCTAAACTAATATGATTGAGGATAATCTCATATCAAAGCATTTAACTTAATCTTTGATGTGATTATTCTCGATCTTACATCGTGTTTCAAATGTACAACTATGTGGAAATGGAGAATCACGAAGGCTCAAAAAGCTGGTAGAAGGTTCTTGGTAAGCTTTTCCCCAATTTTTTTTTCTATAAATAGACTAGTCTATGAAGGAAAAAGGATCTCTGCATTTCTTAAAATATTGTCTACAATATTAAGTTATAATCTCTCTAGCAGAAAGTAAATTTCTAAAGAGTTTCTTAAACAAAGAATTCTTGTTTTCATTTCTTGTTTGGTAGAGAGACAGCACGAAGATCATACTAAAGATACAATTGTTTCCATGTCAAGTGTTTATGAAATGAGTAAAACAATAATTACTTCCACTCATTTTTTGTTACCAATTAATGTTCATATTATCTAATATTACGAATTCGATGATGCATCTTATAATTTTCAAAAATTAATTTTGGAGGAAAAAAATTTGATAAAGTTCATATTTCATTCTCAAAATTTAAAAAATATTCGTTTTCTAAATGAAAGATCTAGTGTTAACTATACTATGAGGTTCTTGCATAAAATTGGATGATAAATTATTTTGGGATTTCCTATATCTTGGTCAAGTCCAATGTGGCTTTTCTCTCAAAATTTTTTAAGATTAAGTGAAGATCAATCTCACGTTGTTCTTATATAATGAATATATATATATATATATATATATATATATATGTATTATTTATTAATTATACTTCAAGATTAACATCAAATTAAAATAGCTCAAGATACAAGATCATTTAGCTCAAATGATATCAATTTTTATTTTCGAATAGAGTTTACATTTTCTTTATCCAAAGAAAAACAAGTTTTAAGAAAAAACTGGTGGCCAATCATATCATAAAAAAGACTAGAAGTGATTCCTCATTTTTCTTCACTTGAAAATCAAAGCTAATAAAAGAGATTATAAAACCAAAAAAAATTTCTCACATCGGACTTTCAACAAAAGGTCTGGTTGCGGTAGTTGGCAAATCCACTGGGGCTTGATTAAAGAGTGATCCAAACTTAAGCACAATTGATCTTGTCCTTCGAAATTTTAATTTGATTTTGATTTTGATCTATATTATCTCTATATACCTAATTTAAGGTCAAAAATTTTGCCTCTATAACGTTAAATTTTTTGATGTATATACTCGATCCCAAGTCGTAATATTCCTTTAATGTCTAATTTTATTATGTATATATTTAATTTCAAATTGGGAATGTATTTCTATAATGTTAAGCTTTTGCTATATATAGCTATTCTAAGATCTAGAATTTGATTTTGATGTTTTATATTTGTAATAATTTTGATACTTTTATGGTTTATAATGCAAACCTCACACACCATATCATGTTTATGCATAGAGTTCTATACCCAAGTTCAACCCTTTGTGGTGTATACCTCATTTTAGGAGGGATGAAATAACATAATCATTCGAGATATCACTTAATCTCTATTTATGTTGTGTACTTTATCCTACTTAAATCTTGCTCTAAAAATTACATCATTCTCGAGATGCTTTTTAGCATTCGTATAAATGATGTTGATGACTAGAGGTTTAGGAAGATTGCGAACCTTTAAAGTCTTTTAGAACTCGAAGGCTTGATCTCAAATGAAGTCTGACATATAAACAAAACCCTTATGTTAGCCTTACTAAGATCTAGCAACCTTGTTAAGTCATGAATGTGGATGGTGTTAGGTATGTAAAACTGTTATTATTGTTCCTAATTTTATTGCTTTTCTTTCTACACATTTCATAGCATCGCAGAATGAAATTTTGATCATAATATAAACTTAATTTAAGCTATAACATTGAGTTGGAAAAAAGCTCAAAGATAGTTGAATAACATATTTGCAAATCAAGATTATATTTATCAAATTCGAGGTCAAGATTATGTTATTAGATTTGAGATAGGGCAAGCTCTAAATTGGGGTCATACTACTGCACCAATGTCAGGTTAAGGATAGTCTACTCCAATGTTAGGTTCAGAATGACTTAATGAACATACTTTGCCTCAATGTTAGGCTAAGAATGGTTTAATAAGCATGCTCTACTCGATGTCATATTAGAAATCTCTGTAATCTTTAATCTTTGTAATTATTGTAAAAGCTCCAAATCACATCAAAAGGTCTCTAGATCTCTGCCTCTCTCTAGATCAGAGCAGCAATAGCCAAATCTCTCTAAATTTTTGCGTCTCTGCATCTTTATCCAATCATATCACTAGCTCTCGAAAGCTGAGTACTAAAAGCTAGCATTGTGAAGCTTAGAATCTCTCCCCAGGAAGCTCTTTTGAGGTTATTTTCCTGTTGTTTGGAAAAAAGGCAAGAATTGCATTGAAGGTATTACCTTCTTGTACTTAAATTGCAAAAATGAATGAAAAGATGATTGCTTAGCTTTACTTTATTGTTTGTAAATTTTCTAATGCATTTTGATATTTTTTGAAATTATTTCAGAGAAAGAGATTTGATGAAGTTCATATCCAAATATCTAAATTAAAACATATTTGTTTTTGAATTAAAGATCTATTACTGACTAGATTATGAGATTCTTGCATAAAACTACATAGTAAATTTACCATAAGATCTGTCACATTATAATATTTCAGGACCAATTTTAAATTATTATAAAACAAAGATATAAGATCATTTTATTTAAGTAGTACCAATTCTTGGGAGCTTGTGAGGGTACTAACCCTTCCCCACATATAAGTTTTAAAATAAAATTGGCGACTAATCCATCATAAAAAAAGTTTAGTGGTGACTCCTTATTCTTCTTTTTTTTATCAAAATAAAAATAATTATTAAAATCAAATAGAACTTTCTCCCATCGAGCTTTTGTTAAAATGTTCGATTAGGACAAGTGATGACTTCACAGGGAAATTTTTTTTAAAGAGTCACACTAAGCTTAAGAAGAAATGATCTCGTCCTCTAAAATTTTAATTTGAATTTGATCTAGATCATATACTTGATCTCAGGTCAGCGATACCGGACGTCATGCTGGGAACACTCAATTTCAAGTTAGGAATTTAAATGCTTTACTATACATGCCCGTACTCGATGTCAAGTAAAGAATTTCAATATGTTGTATATCTGTATGCAACCTAAGGTCTAGAATGTTAACATCTTTTTGTTGCATATATACTAGTTCTTTATTTTTGCCTTATGATGGAAACATCACGCACTCAAGTTCATGCATATGGATAAAGTTGAACCCGAGCTCAGCACTTTATGATATAACCTTGTTTTAAAAGGGATAAAAAGAATCAAGCTTTCAAGAGATCACTTAGCCTTCATATATATTATGCATCTTATCTTGCCTGGTCTTGCTCTAAGAGTCGATATCATTCTCAAGATGCTTTTTAGCGTCTGTATTTGTCATATTAATGACTAGAGGTATAGGAAGATCTGAGAGCCTAAAACATGGATGATCAATTTAAGCATGAGAAAAGGGAGAATGCTAATACCATAACTCAAGAACTCTTTGCAAAAGTTGAATACTTAATAGATCAAATGAAAGTTCTCAAGTAAGAACAAGAAGCAAGCGATATTGATGCAATGAACTTAGCTTAGCATCGGGTTTAGTGATATCTCTAAAATTCAAAATGCTCGAGTTTAACAAAAATGATAGGACAAGATGTCCTTGTACCTATCTAAAGATGTATTGACACAAAATACATGAGTATCTGACTAATTACAAGCTCTTCATCATTGCTTCCAAGACAACCTCAAAAAGGAAGCTTTAGAATGGTATATTAATGTGGTGGACCTCTAAGATTCAATCCTGGAAAGACATGGCAAATGCTTTCCTAGTCCATTATCAACACATGGAAGGGCTAGGACTAATCGAGTAATGTTCTAAAATAAGTTCAAAAGGAACAATGAAACCTTTAAAGAATATCCAACCCGATTGCAAGAAATGGATAATAGAGTTTAGCCTGCACTCACTAAGCTAGAGTTTTCATAAACTTTCTTGCAAACTTTATGCCTTTGATTTTATTCTCATATGGTTTCCATAGCTAAAGAAAAATTTCCTAAAATAATCTAGACTAGTGAATTTATAGAAAATAAAATTTGAATTGGGGGACTGGATGATCCTACTACGAGAAGGGATCCTGCAATAAAGAAAAAAACAAGAGGAAGCAATCTATATCGCTTAATTAATTTTTCATAAACCAACAAACATGATTCCCACATAATATTCATCACGTACTGAAGTTTCTAAAACCTCGGATTTAAGCACATTAGAGGTGTCACAGCACACAATGGTTAAACATCCTCATGGCAATAACAATGAAAGGTAAAGGCAAAAGAAACAAAGGATCTCCATTTGCCCGATTCTAATGGCTTGCTCGGATTCATATTAGCAGTTACTAGAGCAAAAGTTGGTAGCATCAACATATGTCAAACCATTACAAGCTCCTTATCCTCTATGATATAACCTAATGGCAAGTTGTGGTATCATTTTAGAGTAGAGGAACATGACATAGAAAATTACCATACATTGAAGTATAAAGAGTCTTTAGTACATGGAACTTTTGAACTAAAAATTGCCAACGTACAAGAAGAAAAATGAAAAAGATAGAAAAACTCGACATGAAGGACTCCATGGTGACCGACTTATTGGTTGTCCAAAAAACCTAGGATCAAATTTTAGGTCATGAGTTTAGACTTACATGTTAAACCGATATAACCATCAAATGCATATGAAAAAATCTAAGAAAAAAGAATTGAAAATATAAATAAAAATGCCTGGTGTGAACTTAAAGATTTCTTTTAAACATTCATGTTTTGTTTCATTTGTGGTTAGATGGAAACAAGTTGTATCCTTTCTTAATTTGTTTCTTGATTAATAACCCCTTTCTTTGCCCTCATTTTTGTTACTCCTTAAATTAACTTTCTTTACCTAAAGTTTTCTATGTTATGTGCTAATGGTATAGGGAATTTCACTGTGACTACTTCAATGTCTAAAATTGACAATTTGATATTGAAAGAAAAAGATCCATTAGAAAATCTCTATACTAAGGAATATCATGAAAACAATGAAATTCTATTGGAAATAAACAGATAAATTATTTATGAAGAAAAACAAATCTTGCCCCACGAGGAAGAGACTGAAACAATAAATTTAAGTTAAAATTGGAACATTGATCTCGTCTTGAATAAGAGAAGCCTTCATTAATTTATTGAAGGAATATGCCGATATTTTCCCTTAGGCTTAATAGAACCATTGTTGAACATAAATTGCCTTTAAGATCAAATTGTCCTCATATTCAATAGAAGTTAAGAAGAATGAAATCGTAAATATTATTAAAAAAATAAAGGAAGAAATTCAAAAACATTTACATGTTAGATTCATGGTGGTAGCAACAGATCTTGAATGGGTAGCCAACATTAGGTCAATTCCTAACAAGGATGATTAGGTATACGTATATGTATATTACAAAGATCAGACCAAAGCATGCCCAAATGATAATATCCTTTTTTTTCTTAAATTAACACACTGGTGGATAATGCAACTAAGTTCTCTTTATTTTCATTTATGGATGGTTAGTCAGGATATAACCAAATTCATATGGCTAAGGAAGGCATGGAAAAAGCATCATTTACTTTGATTAAGGACATGTTTTATTATAGAGTAATGCCTTTTGGTTTGAAAATAGCTAGAACAATATCTCAAAGAGCCATGGTCACATAGTTCCATGATATAATGCATAAATCTATAGAGGCGTATATGGATAACATGATAGCCAAGTCTAAAGACTTTAGAACATCTTTTGAAAGGCTAAGGCAATTTAAGCTCAAATTAAGTCCCAATAAATGCAAGTTTGGAGCTAAATCGAGAAAGTTATGATTTATGATTAGCGAAAAAAAGAATTCAAGTAGATTTAAACAAGACAAAAGTAATTCATAATTTACCTCATTCGAGAACAATCAAAGAAGTGTTGGATTCTTAGCAAGGATAAATTACATCTCTAGCTTTATTTTACAAGTAACTAACATTCATGATCCTATCATTTAGTTATTGCGAAAACATAATCCCGAACAATGTAAAGATGAGTTCCAAGTTGTGTTAAAAAAAAAAGTGGTTCCAATATTGGTGCATATTTAAAATGACATTAACTTATAAAGAGTGGCATGAAAAGCTTTCCTTTGCTATGTTTCCTTACAGAACAAACATTAGGACTTCCATTGGGTTTAGAACAGAAGCAATACTCCTCATTGAAATAGAAATTCCTTCATTAAAAATGAGAAAAAAAGCTCTACTTGAGGAAGATGAATGGATTAAAACTTGTTTCAAACAATTGAATTTGATTTCTAACAAAATGGTTCAAAGCTCTGTGTCATGAATAATTATATTATAAGAAAATAGAGCGAGTTATAATAAAAAAATTCACCTAAGAATTTTCAAAGGAGATTCGATGTTAAAAAGGATACTTGATAATTTTTCAAATTCCGAAGGGAAATGTGTACCTAATTGGAATGGACCATATGGTATGAAGAAAGTATTTTCAAGTAGGGCATTCATACTAGCAGAATTTGATGGTTCTGTCTTTTTGAATCTATTGAATTCAAATGTTTTCAAGAATTATTACATCTAATATGATTGAGGCTTAAAACAAAAGCCCAAAGGGCAATCACCAAAAAAAAAAAATCTATATTACAAACCTGAAAAGGCGGCTTGATCATGCAATGAAATTTTCCAATGAGGAAAAGAGATGACTATGAACCCCATTCGACCAAGATTAATAAAAATAAGGAATTAAAGATATTCACCAATTAAGAGAAAAACTAAAAATGACGTAGTTTGTCTTAAATGAAATTTCATGAATAAAGTTACTAAGCATTTCTTCCTCCTTATTCCTTTTCTTTTCTCTTTTCAAGGAATGTACAAAATTGTTTTTATACCATAATCATGATAAATTGTTTGTTTAAACCAAATCTTAAAAGGTATACTGACATTTTCTTGTAAAAAGCTGAGAAAATTATAAAATATGTAGGAAAAGGAATTTTAGGGTTTGAGAGTGATAACATTAAAAAAGAAAAAGAGGAATAGGAAGAGTGTGTTTCCAGATGATATTTTGGTTGTTTCAATGAAGTTCACTATAATAAGGACAAACATGCACCTTGCAAGTATGAAGATGACAAGACTGCAAAGTCTTCTCTCCCCCCCCCCCCCCCCCCCCCCCCCCCCCCCAAAAAAAAAAAGGAAAAGAGAGAAAGAGTTGCACCATGCATACACAAACATATGCAATGTAGAAATTACTTTCTTTAAAGCTTCTCAATAAGGGGAAAGCTCAAATAGAAGAATGTAAAAAGTTGACAAACTCTTCAATAGAGTTAAAAATTTGTCATCCCTAGTGGAAGAAGTCACAGTTATTGAAAAACACATCATAGGTAAAATCATATCAAATTTTCAAAAAATGAAGATAGCTAAAAAATCATGTTGTGTATAGGGCTCATCAATTCAAGTATGAATATGAATCACTTCTTGGTGGATTACTAATTAGAATGGCAAGACGAACGTAGTAAATTTTTTGAACTTTAGTGCTTCAGGTTGAATGTGAATCATTTTTTAAAAATTACCAAAATTAAGGCAAAAAGATGAAAGAGAATTGCTTTTGCACTATAAGAAAATATGAAAATAACGATAGACCTTCATGATAAATAAAATTAGTCGCTCAATAATGATGGATTACCAACAAAATTACTACAAAATTAAATTTTTTTTATAGATCGATTGGTGATAGACTAGAGATAAAATTTCGCGATCGATAAAATATCCATCATTAAATTTAATTTTAAATGTTTTATATTTAAAATTTAAGCATATTAGTAAATGAAGTTGTCAATCGCCAAATTTACTATAGATACATCAAATTTGGCTACCGAAAAATCAATAATAAGATTAATCATAAATTGGTGACCACCCCGACGATTGCTATATTGAATACCCTAGCAACTGCGAATGTGCGATCGCTAGACTAAGATAAAAACGACCACTGGCATGTAGTCGCCAAATCATGGCTACCATTGGCCATGATATTTCTTATTTTTTGGGGCCTCTACCATGCATGGCTAGTGCTGGCCTCTTTCATGGGGCCTCTTCCCAATGGTCAAAGGCAATCATTGGGCTTTTACTTCTTTCTTAGGGCCTTTACCATGCACGACCAACGTTGGCCTTTTCTCCATGGCCAATACTGGCCTCTAGCCTCCACTATGCCTAATGCTAACTTGAGGCCTCTATCATAATTAACATTGGCATAATCTTTCGCATGGCTAATGCTGGTCTCTCTCATAGCCAACGATTGCTTAGATGTAGTGGCTAGGTTTTTCTTCATCCAACGATTGCTTAAAGACAATCGTTAGGCTTTTCATTAGCCAATGAATGCTTTGAGGCAATCACCAGCCTCTACCATAGCCAACAATTGCCACCAACTAGTCACTGGCCTCAGGCCTGTTTCAGGGGCCTCTTCCCTATGAAAATCATTGGTCATGCCATGGCTTGCTACACTTTGCATTAAGCCAGTGACTGTCGTAAGCAAACGGTCGCTCGATAATTCAAAAATTAGGGTTTTTCCCTTATTTTCTTTCCTCGCATGCATCATTGCCCTTATTTTCTCTCTTTCTCTTCTTTAGAAGTCTCCTTTTTTATCTCTGTGTAACCTTAGCTCTTCTTTATCTCTATTACTCCTCTCTTTTTCTCTGCCAATCTCCTTTCTTCGACTACTCTCCACATACATGATCGATTCATTTAAAGATTTGGTGAATGATAACGTCTTCAACAAATGCTCCCCATTAAAATTTTGACTAGACTTGATTTATTAATTTTTGGTTAAATTAGATAAAATATTTTAGACTAGATTGTATTTTTTATTAGATTAGGTTTAATAATTTTTTTGTTAAATTAGATAGAATAATTTAGATTAGATTAGATGGATTTTTTTGTTGGATTAATTTATATAAAAAAAGTTATTAGGTTATTGATTTTACTTTTTAATAAAATTTTTTATATTAGTTAGATATAATTATTGACTTAAATTATAATTAATTTGTGATAAACAAATTAATTGGATTTTATAAAAAAAATTACCTTAGTTAGATGTTACCTAAAATGTTCAGTTGTTAATTATATTTGTTAATAAATAATTTAGTTTTTGTTATATTAGTTAGATATAATTATTTTGTTAAATTATATTAATTAATTTGATAAATAATTTAATTAAATTTTTTAAAAATTTAAAAAATTATTAAATAAATAAGTTGTTAAGTTTATTTATTAATAAATTTAGTTTTTTGTTAAATTAATTATGTGATAGAGTTTACAATTTGAGATAACTAATTTAAATAGATATTTATGAAAATGACATTAACTACGATGTTAATTAAATTTAATAATTATTAATTTAAAATAAATCATTTAATTTTATTTTAAAAAATAAATCGCTTAGATGTTAATTATTTACCTTTTGTAGTTGTTTATTTTATTTGTTAATAAATTTATATTTTGGTAGATTAGTTAGATATAATTATTTAATTAGATTGTAATTAATTTTTATAAATAACGTAATGAATTTTTTTGAATTATTTAATTAGCTACATGTTAATTAAATTTTTAATTCTTAATTTTGTTTGTTAAAATTTTTTATTTTGATTAAATTAATTATATAATAGTTTAATTAGATTAATTATAATTACAAATAAATAATTTGAATAGATTTTTATGATAATTATATTAATTTTATTAAATATGAGTTAAGTTTCTTGTAGAGTAGTTACATAATTATTTAATTATATTGTAATTAATTTAATAAAAATAATTTATTTAGTCTTTGTAACTATTAAATTAATTATCTGTTAATTAAAATTTTAAGTTGTTAATTTTATATGTTAATAAAGTTAGTTTATATATGTTAGATTTGATACATAATATATTAAATGTAATATGGACATATCTTTTATATATAATATTTGAGAATTATTAGTAAACATTTATTATTGTTCACATGTTTACACGTGCATCGAAGTAAGTTGTTTGATAATAATTCTTAAATTATCTAGATTAAACAATTTAGAAATATAATATTTATTTGCAATACATGACATGCGTGGATTATTGTTTATTTTATTTGGTATACAATTTTATGTAGTATTCCCAATGTTCTTTAGTATGTACTAATAGATATGGGTATGTGTTTCTATTAAAAACACCCACTCATACGTATACATGTTATATACTTAAAGAACTATAGGGATATACTACTGAAATTTTTACAAAATAAAGTAAGCAATGACTTACAATATTATACTTAATATAAATGTACCTTTCTGAATGGTGTAGGACTACTTACTTTTGAAGTTTGGGTGACATGCATAAAACGTTAAACAAATTATATTAACACTCATGTACTTTTGATGTAACCTCACAATTTATTTATTGTTGAAAATTTCAAGAGATAAGTTATTAAAAACTAGTTTAGAAGTAATTAGGAAATAGAAATGTAAGTATATTAGATCGTCAATGGATGTACTTCAAGCTTATAGATGGATTATTAAATCAAAAATTTTTGGATGGAATGGAACAATTTATTCAATTTGCTTATAGTCAACAGACATTCATGGACGGAGATAAGATAAAGTGTCCATGTAACTGAAAAAAGTGTTAAAATCGTTAATATGAGGCTGTTGATGTGGTTAGATATCATTTGGCTAAATACGGTTTTATCATGAAAAAAGTAATGAATATTCTAATTATGAGGCAACCAAACATTATGTTGAGAAGGATCTGCCATTATGCATGAATATGCTAATATATACCAAATAATGGTAATTCATGTGGCTTGTCCAGAGTTTAATCCGGAACACATTGAGGAATCCCCTAATCCAAATGCCCAACATTTTTATGATATGTTGACTACTACTAATAAAGAGTTATGGTATAGATGTCAAAATCATTCAAATTATCTATTATTACTCAAATGTTGAATATAAAGTCAAAACATCATATTTCTGAAAGGTACTATGATGATATTTATCAACTAATAAAAGAGATGAGGGGCAGTGGATAATGGAATTATTGAGAAGTTTTATAGTGCAAAGAAATGCTTATAAGATATGGGGTTACCGATTGAAAATATTCACTATTGTAACCATGGATGCATGATATATTGGGACGAAGATAGTGAACTAAATTATTGTAAGTTTTATGATCATTCGCTGTATAAGAGATGAAGATAAGGATCTTATAAACAAAAAACACTTGTTCCATGCAAGAAAATGTATTATTTTCCTTTCAATCCATACTTACAAATATTATTTACATCGAAAGCTATGGCAAAGAATATGAGATGATATGCAGAACATGATATTAAAGATGGTGTCATGAGTCATTACTTTGGTTGTCTTGGTCAGATGCATTTTCATCAATCTCATCCATTTTATGTTGTTGAGCATAAGAATGCCAAAATAAGTTTGAGCACTAGTAAATTTCAACCATTCAGTCAATCAGGAAAATACAATTTTTCATGACCAGTAATAGTCACACCTTATAACTTACCCCCTTTGATATGCATGAAAGAAGAGTGCATGTTTCTAACCGTGATCCTTCCTAGACTAACAAAGTCGAAAGATAGATAAGATGTCTACTTGTAACCTTTAATAGCAAAGTTATAAATGTTGTGGAAGGTTAGGGTGCCCCCGTATGACAACTTTTGTAAACAAAATTTTATCATGAAAGTTGCTTTAATATGGATTGTTAATCTTTATTGTAGAGAAGATTTAGATGCATTTACCTATCCCAATGGGACCAAGCAGTCTTTATTTATAATCATCATAAGTTCTTACTTAAAGATCATCCATTTTGGAAGAATAAAATTATTTTTATTATGAATAAAATAATAAGAAGAGTAGCTTTTCATATTAAATCTACGTATGAATTACTGCATGAAATTGATCAATTGGGACTAAGAAAAATTACATAAGTTGGATATGAACAGATAAATGATCCTATCTACAAGACATCCGATTGGAGGAAACAAAGTATATTTTAAGATCTACCTTATTGGCACACCAACTTAATATGACATAACCTCGATGTCATGCACATAAAGAAAAATATTTTCGATTATGTGTTTAACATAATCATGATGTGAAAGGAAAGACAAAGGATAATGCAAAGTCAAGGGAAGACTTGAAGACATTTTGTAGGCACCTAAGTTAATAAGTGATTTATAATAATCGTAAGTTCTTATTAAAAGATCATCCATTTTGGAAGAATAAAACTATGTTTTTTAGGAATAAAATAATGAGAAAAGTAGCCTCTCATGTTAAATCTATGTATGAATTATTGCATAAAATTGATCAATTAGGACTAAGAAAGATTGTATAAGTTGGATATGAATAAATAAATGGTCCTATTTACAAGACATGCGATTGGAGGAAACAAAGCATATTTTGGAATCTACCTTATTGGCATAATAACTTAATGACACAACCTTGATGTCATGCACACAAAGAAAAACTTTTTTCGATAACGTGTTTAACATAACCATGATGTGGAAGGAAAGACAAAGGATAATGCAAAGTCGAGGGAAGACTTGAAGACATTTTGTAGACGCTTGAGTTAACAAGGAATGTAGCAACTTAGAAATACCCTAAGGTTAATTATACCCTTGACAAAGCAAGTAGAGAAACATTATGTGAGTGGGTGAAGAATCTAAGATTTCTTCATGGATATGCATCAAACATGGCAAGAGGTGTGGATATAAGGAAACATGAGCTATTTGGGATAAAAAATTATGATTGTCATATTTTTATGTAGTGATTATTACCCATCGCATTTAGTGAGCTATTGTTAACTAATCTATGGCATGCACTAGTAGATTTGAGTATTTTTCAAAAAACTTACATTAATTATAATTTAGGTTAAAGATGTGGGATGACTTGAGAATGAGATCCCCATAATTCTATGTAAATTTGAGTGTATATTTTCCCTAAGCTTCTTTAAATCAATGGAACATCTTTTGGTACACTTGGCCTATAAAGTAATGATAGCCAATCCAGTGCAGTATCGATGCATATATCCATTTGAAAGGCATCAATCATAATTTTATGTAATTAATTTTTCATTTCAATCACTTGATTACTTGATCATTTATTTAAATCACTTAATTGTTTGATCATCCTCAATTTTCATTTTAGATACTTATGAAAGTTAAAAAACAATGTTAAAAATAAAGTAAAAGTGAAAGGTCGATATGGAATGCATATTTGGTTGAAAAAGCGTTATTATTTTGTTCACACTACTTTGAGCCACATGTCAACACATGACATTGGAGAGTGGTATGAAACAATGCTGGTGATTATGATTCAGAAGAGTATAAAGGAAATCTATCAATCTTTAAACATCCTGGTCAGGCATTTGGAAAAGAAAAATCTAGATGTTGATAGAGAAAGAATATCAAGCAACTCACACATATGTTTCGTTGAACTATTATGAGGTCAAATCATTCATAGAGTACGTATCTCATCTCCCAATCATAGCAATTGACTTAGACAATTGCACACAAAAATCTTTCTTGCCAATGATCATCTTTCTTAAACTAATATTTTGTAGTATTTATATTTCTCAATTGCATGAACAACATCCACATTTAACTGATCATGAGGTTGACACTTATCTATAGCTTTAATTGTCAAATTGGTTTAGTCTACACGTGCATACTTATAATCTATACTTTTGAATTATGAATTATTTTTTGATAAATATAGTCAAATAATCATTTTTTAATATTTACAAGCACATGACCCATTAAACTTTGTCGATAACAACTTAATCAAAAATGTGGCAAAAAGTTCGTTATTATTTATGAAGTCATACCAATGATGTTATGTCAATCGATATAAATTTTACACTAAAGACACCGTTCAGATAGATCGACAATGAATAGTAGAGTTTGCAACAAAAGTTCTAACTATAACACAGATAAAAACAACTATTTTGATATATTATTGGAGGTGTTACAATTAGAATACCCTACATTACTAATCAAGAGAACCGTTTTATTTAGGTATGAATGGTTTGATTTTACATTGAATGTAGGCACCAAAATACATAAATTATATAATTTGGTGGATATTAATCATACAAGAAGATTGAATAAGTATGAGCCATTTGTCTCAACTTCAGAAGTAGCTCAAGTCTATTATATCCCTTATCCAAGCTTAGGGTACGATAAGTGTGACTAGTGGGTTGTTTACAAAATAAAGGCAAAGTCTATCTTTGAACTTTCAGACTCTAATTTTACTATTGGATCAACCCAAGATATATTTTTTTTTTCAAGATGATGAAAGAGATATTCATCAAATTGAGAATGATGTGAATCATTGTTTTATATCCTTGAATGATCTAAATGGGACATTAATGAATATTGATGATGAAGAAGAAGATATGATGGATTAGTCAAACATTTTTTTGGTAGCCAAGTAAAGACCGAAATTTCAATCGCCAAGGGCCGCTAATATGCCTAAAATAATAATATAAATAAATTAAATTTAAATTAATGATAAATATTTAATCAATTATTATTTTGTTATTGTTAATTTATTACTAATCAATTAGTATGATGAAATTTTTTCTTATAATAATTTTATAACAATTTATTATTATTTAAAAACAAATTTTGTTAACCGTTAAATTCTATCGCTATTTTTAAATTTTTTTACAATGAAAATCTTCAACAAAAGTTTTTATATCTATGAGATTAGAAGATGTTATGGACTTATACAATACCTTGGCAACACTAGTCTTTGAAGAAGGCATAATCCTGTCAACCAAACTAGAAGGCCCTTGAGGGACCGTGTTCAAATCTGCCCAACTAACAATGATATAAAATTTCTTCTAATCATTCGATATTTTGGGAGCATTGCGAGGGGAATATTCTCTCTCGTGCTGAAGGAATATGGAAACCTATATGCCTCGCTTATTAGGCAAGCAACTGAGGTCTTTGGCTAAAACCTTAGATCTGAACTATGGAAACAACATAAGCCATGACAAAATAGAGTGCAAGGATGCTTCTGCAAACAAAAACCTGAAAGATGAAGAGGAGGAGGCGGCTTGGCTTAATCTACTCATTAAAGAAAGACAAAGACTTGAAGGCCCTGGATGGAGCTAACAAAAAGCGACTGGATACTCCTTTGGCAAAAGAAAAGCCAAATATATCAGAGGAGAAAAGCAATTAGGATAAATTTAACTCAGGATCTCAAGCCATCCAATGGTCATGATTATTCTTGAAAAATGGGGAGCATTAATCCCCCTACAACATGCAAGATAGGTAACCCCCGGTAAACAAGGAACAGTAATAATTACTCTGTTGATGATCTCTCTATATCGTCTCTCACATTTTTTTATAAAAAAAATCTTATGTGTTTAGGTTTTTTATTTATATATTTTTTCAATTCAAAAGTGTGGAGAACCTGTTATGTGGACAACAGGGATCTTTTACGTCCAAGCCCAAAAAAAAGATACTCTTACCAATGATCTATATTGATGATTGGGCCATTAAGAATATGCAGCTCATGGGTTCAATGGTTGGGCCAGAAATCCATCCCAAGCCCTCCCTTAACGAGTCCATTTATGGCTGGCTTCCAAAAGAAGCCAACCACATAAGGGAAAAGATAGAACCGCCATCATCTTCTTCCCTCGGCTATGCAATTGTAACTCATAGTAACTGGAATATCGAACTCAGCAACTCTTGCATGTCACACCGTGAATCTCAGGTCCTTGAGCTCCACGCATAACAGAATGGGCATTCCTGCTCTCTATCCAGTATATAAAGCTCCTCAGGTACCGCATTTTCCCTCTGTCGTATTCTTGATTTCGTAAAACCATCTCTCTCAATTTCTGTCTCAATACATCTCTTTCTGTTTCCTCTATTGACAAGAGCATTGGAGTGATCCAGGAGGTACCTGCACTCACCCTGCTTCCATTCTTGCAGGAGCCACCAAGTGATCTTGTCGGAATTCTATCCATTGAAGGCCCATTCTTTTCTTACTGACTTTTGTAACATCACCTACTTCAGTGCATGTGATTATTTTTCTTTTCTAGAAGGAGAAAGTGAAGAAAATCTTAAACTTTGGCATTATTAGGAGAAGATCGTCAATTTCTCAAGACGTAAGCTGAGTTTAGTTGTTTCATGGTAGTTGTAATACAGATCAACCTTGAGTAATCGCAAGGAATCCGTTCGATCAAGTTGCCCTAGAATTCACTAATTTAAAGCTTTTGCGTGCTAAGAGCTTATAACCAAAATAATTGCTTGCATGGTCTCAATTGTAATTAAGTTATCATCAATTTTACCAAATTTCCTTTAGCAAGGCAGCAGTTTCAACAGTAAGCTGAACTCAATTTCTTAGGTCATCAGTTTTGGTAATGGTTCTTGCAGCAAGCATTTGAATGGTTTGTTTTCAATGGCTTATTTTCAGACGGAAGTGATCTTACCTAAAAGGCAACAACATAACTAATAATCTGACTTTTAGTAAATGGACATATGCATGCTTCCTTCCAATAGTGAATCATTAATATTATCCCACTAATTAAACCTTTCTTCTATTCTTTATTGATTGATCTCATTTGATGTTATCCTGGAAGACTCAAAGACGGAAATGTCCAACGGACTTTTAAATTGTGCTCACATGGTTTTGACTTCAAAATGTTCTAACAGAGGTCAAAGACTTCTTTGCTTTGAATTATGGCTACAACACTAACCACTCTTTTGATCAATTTGTGGCAAACTATTATCCTTTTGGACTCCAAATATGGAGTTTATAAAGCAAATACAAAATTGAAAAGATGGAAGCAGAACTTAAACTAATGTACTTGAAACTGTAGACAACACTGGATGCTTGACTACAATGAACAATAAAGTTTTCATCATTGATTTACAATAACAAATGAAATATTGTACCAAAAAATCAAAGAAATTAATATGATGAAAGGTTTACAAGCAATTTGAGGTTGTTTTTTCTTTTACAAAAATAGCTTGATTACAAGCTGCCACACATTGAACGAATAAGATATGAAAAACCTATGAAAGGGAAAGAATCCTGGTTGAAGTATCTTTTATGTATCAAGTTGATTGTTTGTGATATGCCACCAGAGAAGACAGGGAGCTCTACCATGAGCTAGGTGATGATGTTGCTGATGTTAAGCTGCAAAGGAAGAAGAGAATTGTCAATCAATCAGCAAAAGGGGCAGAAAATAAAACACTTAATTGTGCAGAGACAGCAACTGTATATAATATTTTTTGGATCATGACAAGATATTACCAAGGAAAGGAAATAGATATCGCTGGGAAAAGAACCTACTCTAACATACTTCTCCAGTAGGATTCACTTGTCTCGTCATCCACGAGTTTCTCCCAACTCTCAAAGATAGATGAGTTGGATGAATTGGCAGAGAAGTGAGCCATGGCACTACAGCATTCGTTCTTGTTGATAGATGTAATTTCAGGAGAGCCTGAAATCAACGCGGGATGCGTGTTTCTGTTTGGAATATCATAGGAGCTGCCCAAGGTGCTAGTATTCATGTTAAGGCCATTTTGGATAAACTCATCTCCGAGACATGCCCATGAGTCTGCTATAGGCTGTGGTTCAGCGGGTGCTTGAGGAATTATGGTGGGAGACAGAAAATCTTGTGGTGTGGAAGTTGGATCCTTAGAGTAGAGGCTGCTTATTCCATTGAATAATTCCTTGTATTTGTTTAGATTTTGTGCCTCCAATAAACTAGTACTGGTCTCAATATTTGGAGCTGTACTTGTATTCATAACCTGAAGCAGATTTTGCATCAACTGGATTTTGGCTAGCTGAGCAGCATCAACCTGTAACTTAAGAGCTTTTTCCCAAGGACTCAATAGACCACCGAATTGTGCAGCACACAGCAACTTAGCAAGATTCAAAAGATGGTTGAGATCAGTTCTTGGCTTGTGGGTGTTGGGGTCAAGTCCCATATGAAGGAGCTTCTTTCTTACATGGGTGTTCCAGAAGTTCTTGATTTCATTATCTGTTCGCCCAGGAAGATGAGTAGCGATCCTCGACCACCTGAAAAGAGAAACAGAGGCGTGAATTTGAAGTGATAAAATCCTTCCATTTAATTTTCTCTTAAATGAGCATGAGAAAACACAGGGCATAGATCCCAGGTTCTAAGCCAATCCTTTTAAACCCAAAGAAAAAAGAAAAAAAGTGGAAGGCAAACAAAGCTACTTGTTCCCAAGAACAGCATGAAGGTTAATGATGAGTCTCTCCTCTTCTTCAGAGAATTTGCCTCTCTTGATATCCGGCCTCAGATAATTTGTCCACCTTAGCCTGCAACTCTTTCCGCATCTATTCAGGCCTGCAAGCTTTGGGAGTGCTCTCCAGCTACCATGTCCATGCTTGTTGATATAATCAATCAGCTTCTGATCCTCTTCTGGAGTCCATGGCCCCTTCTTCAAATTCTTATTGTCATCACAGCATGGAGACCTAACCATGATGCCAAAAACCAAGATATAACAACTAAACCAAAGAAAGATCAGATTTAAGATTTAGAATTTGATATAGAAGTGGGGATCACTTGTGGTTGTGTTGCTGAGAAGAGCAAGCTTCAAATAAACTTGGGATTGGTTAGTTTACAAATTTTGGTGAGACATGCTAGTTTTATATGTGCATGGGAGACATGATTCAAGCCATGATGTCATTTTCATTCGTTAATTCTTTTTGTTATGATGTTCTAAGACTCCAAAATCAAGGTAAATAAGGGGAAGTCACCTAGCAATCTTATTTGGCATTTTTGGACAAGAGAAAGAAATCAGTATGCAATTGAATGTCACATCAAAATAAGGGTTAGGTAGTAAAATGCCATTGAAGGAAAGAAGAACGAAGAGTTGAATATCCTTCTAGACATGCATGCCATCATAGCCACCATTTTGAATTCCTTATATTAAATAAGTTGCAAAGTGATTGGACTCTGGCCAGGGAGGGCAGAAAGACACATGAAGTTCAGCTTGAGATAATCTGGACTCCTTTGAAGTTTAAATTCATATTGAATAGAACACATGGCTTTATTTTGGGTACAGATTCTACAGATATCTACAGTACAGGATCTGATATAAAGAAAAAGGCAAAACCAAAAAAAAAAAAAAAAAAAGGAAAAGAGAAAGAGAAACAAAAGAAACAAAAACCCGAAAACAAAAAAGAGGCCCAGCCAATTATTTGTAGCTCTAATGAACTTTCTAAATGGTTTTATACATTCTTTCAGGTTTATATGAGTGTGTTCATTTTATTATTGATATTTTTATTGTAGTTAGGTTTTGTTCTTGGTTTTATTTTTCAAATAGCTAGTTTAGTTTATATCAAGCGACTTTAATTTTTTTGCTGAGAGTCCTGCATGCATACTACCATTTTTTTCCCTCTTTTGTGACTGTTGTCTTCGTGAATAACAGGCCTTCAATTCTAAGGAAGTTTTTAATAATTTTGCCTGACTTAATACCATTAAACAGTTCTTCTAAGCAGGTCCTGTGATTTTTTAAGATTATTTTGGTAACCCTCACCATGTTCTCATCACTGCAGTCATCACACTTGTCATTTTGTTTTTATCTTTACATGTAGGAAGTGTTCCTTACAATATATTCAAGTCATATATACGTGTAAAAAATGCAGCCGCCTCTAACTGCTCTCCACCTTGTTGCCTTTGCATGGTTGATTCGATCACCAATAGAATCTCTTTAATCCTTTGAAACACGGATTAGTCTATGGTAAGATCAGTTTTACATTGAGGTGTGAATTTCTTTCAAATTCAATGAAACAATGAAATTTTTTTAATACAATACATTAATTAAGGTATACATCATCGCCTTGACCTAGAACCCAAAATGTATGGCTAAGGATGACGAAACATTACCTATCAATGTTTCAAACACTAAGATTATTATTGTTTCATCACCTACTTCGTTTGCCACTTCGGAGTTTTCATTTGGGTATTAGATTTATCCTGAGAAATTAAATTTGGCTTGTACCCTAGTTGATTGACAAGATCGGACTATAGAAGTAAACATCCAAAGATATGCCATAGAAGCTTCCTCATCAAATGTCTGAAGAAATTGTACACGCAATCTCAGATTCTACAAATGATCTCAGCAATAATGTTTTGATGGAGATTACTATCAGGGATTAATCAGTCAAATCATGCATATTATTTCCTTTAATCAAAACCAAACTTATTAATTTCTTTTAAGCAAAACCAAACTTTTACCAACTCCTAAACCTCATTGACAAACCCAAGGGCGAAAGTCATTACCCTCTCTGACTTAGACAATTTGCAAGATTAGTCTGCAAGTTCTAGTGAAAGAAGAAATCATCATTGCAATGTTAAAGTGGTGTGATTGTACACGTTTCACTTGATGGTAACATAGCATAAGTTCAACGCTGGCTGCAAACAAACCTGTGATCGGAAAAATTGTATCAAATAGAAAGAAGAAAAAAGTGTTGATCTCTCCCAATTCGACCAATGAATACCATAAGTCCAAGTTAGTTTAGCTTTTGGCAGCTTTGCGAATTAATCTCCTGTGGCATTTTGTTCTATCTTTCTGTTAGCCTTGGTTTCAGATTTAACATACCCAGTGAAGTTGGTAGCTTCAGTTTAGGATTTACCCATGACCTCTTTGTTTGACAAATCTCATTAAAACAAGGGTTCTTCACTTTTTTGACTTCTCCATGGTACTTAGATCAAGGTTTTTACACACATCGAAGTGGTGACATCGTATGGTATCTCTAAGATCAAAGGGGAGATATAAAGAAGGTATGATTTGCTGGAGCGTTTCAACATTTCTTAGCTCATTCGCTTCATTTACAAGTCTGGTAGATGAGAAACTTAACGAAGAGAATATGATAAAAGTATGAAGAGGTTAAAAGAAAACTCAAATACCAAATATATCATGCAAAGTTCCTCTGGAGCTTACTTATCAAACTAGTCTTCTTAAAGGAGGATTTAGAATTCTTTCATTATAGAAGCACACATCCACGTGTTTTCCTTTGAGAAAAACATGCAAACTAAGAACAAAAAAGAGACAACAGTTGATGCAAGTGTTATGTCTCTTCTACTTTAGAGAAACTTCCTGGTAGTTTCCTTCTGGCACTTTACGGGAATGGTTTTAACAATTTTTAGTTACTAACGGTGGTGTATACCATAAAGAATTGTGTAAGTTTATCAAAATTTGCATACCACTCTTTTGATCAACATAGTTTACTAATGTATTTTATAATGAAAAGGTTGGATCATACATATACGTTATGCTTTCATTTAAATGTTAATTTACACCTTATACTTTAAATTATTGAAATAATCTTTGCCCAATATATAATTTAATTAAATATGCAATTACACTTTTATGTTTCGATTTTCAGTTAAAGTCAGCAGACAATAATATTTAAATAATGAGTGTTCATACATAAAAATTACACATGCTCTGTCAAAAAGTTGATTTGTTTAAAAGATAATGAAATGCCTTATATCTATTCTTTCTTACAAGAAACAAGGCATCTATATATCCGATATTTACATAACGTTCAAGGGTTCCCTTTATTAAATGTGAGCTTTGATAATTGGAATGTAAGTCCGTTCAGCACAAGAAAACAAATCTTTTATGATGGATAATGTCCGTCATAAAAAGCTTTTTATAACGGTCAAAAAACTATCGTTATAAGTGATGTCATAGAAACTTTATGACGATTTAAAAGACCGTTATAAATTCTTGACGGTTTTTAACCGTCATTAAAAGTTAGAATATTAATGACGGTCTATAATGGACCGTTATAAAAAACTTATGACGGTCCATTACAAATCGTCATAAAACATATTGATGATATCATGACGATTTTTGTGACCGTCATTAAAAAAAATTTAATTATGTATTTATGACCGTCATAAAAATATTTATGTTTTATTATATATTTTTTATTAATTAATCATAATTTTTTATAATTTTTGTAAATTAATTAATATTTGTCATTTTTTTTATAATTATAGTCAAACAATACAAAAATGTCAAACAAAAAAATTACATATATTTATAACTACAACTATTATCATTTTACAAAATAAAATAATATTAAGTATAAAAAATAAATAAAATATCTACAAATTAAATTACACAATTGTCATTTTCACTGCTTCGTTCTACCATTACATCAAAAAATACTCAGTGCATTAGATGTGTCACTCCTGCAATAGTTATAAAAAAGATACATTATTATATAAGCTCTATTTACCATATAATTAATTCACATATCAAAATAAATAAGCAACTGTAATAGAGCTTGAAAATTAAATATAATAAAAGGTTGGGAATGCATCTAGATGTCAAAAATATAACTTCTTGTAACCTATAAGGTATATATTAATCATAATATGCAATTTTCTATTCTAATTCCCTACATCTAGGCCTAAAAAATATAACTTATTGTAATGCAACAGTAAGTGTGAAAATTAACTGATTATGAACATATTTATTTCATATGCATGCTTGAATACTTTTCCTTGTTTTTTGCTTTACCAACTGCTTAAAGATGACATTTACAAAATTCTCAATAGAATTGACAAAGAACTTAACAGAATTAGTAGATGGCTCAATGAATAGAATGAGTAGAGTGTTCAATGAATATAATTAGTTCATCATACTTGAATTTAACCAAGACAAACAACACACAATTAAAATACACTATTAATGAGCTAACAAGGATTACATACCTGGCTATGATAGTAACTGTTGTACATGCATAGCCCATTCACCATGTACTTCGTCAATTTCTTCATTACTGTATGTATCCTTACCATTGAACTTTAAGATTAAAACACAAAAGAAGATAACATAATCAATTTGATATTATTTATAAATATGAAATATTTAAAATGTAAATAAAATAAATAATTTGACCTTCTCACAAAGAATTTTTGGATCTTCAATTATTTCTTTCATAAATTGAAGTACAAAATAGCCATATTCTATACTACCTCTTTGAATCGGTGCCTATACAAGTAGAAATATAATCATTAACACATATTATTTTTAATATTATTAATAATGAAAAAAAATGAACTCACTTGAATTCGTTGCCATGTAATATTTGATCTCACACGAAACATTTGAAAACCCCTGTATCATTAATCAATAAACATTTGAAAATATGTAGTATTTAGAAGTAATAATGAAATCAATAAACAAAAGACATAAAGTAAAACTTGTACTCACATGGTCACAATTTTTTTAAGATCAGGTCCTACTTCATGACCCAAAGAATCCAAATGATACACTATTCGTGATGCCATATCAATAACCACTAATTCCCAATAAAATCTATTCGTAATAAGAAAAACGAAAGATGATAAATAGCCAAATGAGATATGTCTTTGTAAATCAATTATGATAGAAATTTTTTACTTTGGATTATAAGGCATGAAAAGAATTTGGTTTGAATGTGCTTTTTTTGACCGCTCAGCAATATGTCGTGCTCTATCTTTTAACATACTTTCATTGTTTAGTCCACCAGAGAGTGAGACAATCACAGGATTGATGAAGCTAAATTGTTTTAACTTTTTCGTATCCTTCAAATTAGCATGTAGATATCTGAAAGTAAATAAATTGAAAGTTAAATCTTATAAATATAGATGTTGAAATAAATTGATATTTTGAAATTCTGTCTCATTTGATATACAGACAAATGCTAGTTCCTTCCAGTTCTTTTTTATCAATCATGATAGAGCAATCTTCTGGGCCAATATAGCAATAAAATGGACAGCAAAAAACATCATCATCAAATCTTACTCTAACTTCATTTCGCATATTAATCATCAATGGATAAGCTACTTTTGCGAACTGCTCTAGAGCTTGCTTAGAAATGGATCCCACTTTTTTACTGATTTCCTTTTCCTTTGTCTCCAAACATGTGACAATAATAAATTTTAAAAGTCAAATAATTTTAACATGAAAAGAAACAAAGATAATATACCACAACTAAAATTATGTCATACCTTCATAACAATATGAGTAGAAACCAAGTCTTTTGGCCAACTTACATGATGACCCAATGCATCTTTAACAAATATAAGATCTTCATCCTTATTTTCAATAGGTAGTCGAGCATCTTGACTGAATATTTGATCAACATAAACCACAAAATTGGCAGAAGAACCATCAATAATAGTGCCCATTGTAACAACATTTTCTAGTGTATCCACTGCTAATTTACATACAACACCCTATTCACAAAAAAATAACATTGTTAATAATAATTAATAGTAAAAACAATGTCTATAGCATCAAATAAATAAGTAAATAGCTTCATCTTTAAATCTTCATCAAAAGCATCGCAAGAATCCTTCATAGGCATTGGTGAATTGAGTTTTTGTATCTTATTGGAGCTATGACCTTCAAGTTGTACAACATGTGAATGTATATCTCTGCTTCCATGAGTTAACAACAATAGTTTCTGCTCTACCTCAGCCAAGTGAGCTTCTAGATATGCTACCTTATTAGGAGTAAAAAAAAAAAAAGACCGAAGGAGTGATAAACTTTCCAACTCCTCTAACTCGACCCCTATGCTTATTAGTACCAAGAGCTTTGCTTAAAATGTCATCATTTCCTGAGAATGTAATGGTGCCAGCTTTTGACTACTCCGTTAACTCATCCTATAATAATCCATGCCAAATTAAGTATATATTTCATATAAATTAATTTGCTTAATTTTATAAGCTATTATTGATGACTTGCATGCAATGAACATAAAATATTGCAACTTAACTTTAAGTGTGTCAAGAGAACAATTAGGGAAGAAAAATATAGAATACTTTATGTCTGGGTGTCTTTGTTCATAAGCCAAGAAAAAGTGGCATTTCAGTTAGTTAGACTACACTGCTTTACTGCTTGAATAATATTCCCTTAATGCCTCATCCTCTTTAAACTTTAGCAAACAATCTTATAAAGACAAGGTTTCTAATGCTTATGTAAGATTCAAAAAAAAAAAAACACTTACAATTTTTTCAATGATAGGCATCGTTTCTGGTGCATAGTATCCTTCTTTATCTTGTCACGCTAGCTTCCATATTTCACTACGATCAATCTCCCCTTCTACCTTGAGTTCTGCTTTCTGTAAAGATGGAGTAATAAATTAAAAATTAGAAAGAATGTATCTTCAAATCATCACAAAGAATGTGAGAGTGAGAAAGTTACCAATTTGTGTTCTAAGATTGCATATCCACCTCGACTCAATCAATGAGGATATTTACTATGTTTTTGTCTTCTTTTTTTTGTTCCTCACTCAATTTCTGCAATGTCATTATAGTTAATGAAGAAACATGAAATATTTATTGTTTAAAACATATATTATAACATAAATCTACCTTAAAATTCTCTGATAGTCGTGATTTAACGAACCTCTCCCAATCATTTTATGAAATGAAACTGTAGATCCAAGGTGGTCTCGCTATAGCATCAAGATTGTCGACAAAAGGTATTATATATTTTATTGTCAGGATATTCTTGAATGTTCTAAATTTGTTACCAATTGATTGTAAGATAGACTTTTTCATGCGATGATCAATTTCAAATGCATCCTATAAATGAAATTTGATAAGTTACTATGCTAATAAAAAATATAATAATTAAATATTTAAGGTGAAAGTGTTAAACCTGAACATATTCCCACATTTTTTCTTTCAAATGATCAGGAACCTTTCCCTAGTCATTATAAGTTATAGGTACCGTGGTACATGCAAGAACTCCAAGAGTATACATAAGGGATTTAGCTTCAGCACCATATGGTACACCTTTTGAATTAAACTGTACCACTTTCTTTGTCCCCAAATTTTTTTGGTTCAATAATTTTGTTGGTCCTCTGGATTTAGTAGGCAAATTTGACAACTTCTTAGTCATATCTGCAATCCTACAAACATAAAATGTAATCCAAATAAATAATTAAAGCATAATTCATTACATGATACTAGTTTTTTCAATAAATAATACTGTCATAAAAGAAAAAGGAAAACAATCAAACCTTTTTGCCTTCAGTTAAAAAGTTTACTTGTAAGCTTCATCAATTCAAGTTCCATCACAATCGGATCGTATATAGTTAACATCATCCTCATTGATTTCATCATTTATACCCACTTCATGTATGTAATACATACCATGTAAAGTAATGTTATTGTAAAAATAAGATAAAAAACAAGGTGCCCACTAGACTGAAAGGCCTCAGGCAAAGAGAAGACTATTTCTTCTAAACACATGGTACATTAGTAGATTACTAAGAAATTACCAACTTGGAATGATCTTATCTGTGCAGAAAAAGTAATGGCTTCTGTCTGAAGGGTTTTGACTTTTCTTTCAAGTTCTATTAATATGTAACAAGCTTTTCTTTCCTTCAAATGAGCAATTGACTATCACAGCAATTATCCTGCATGATGAACCATATCATTTGTGAGAAAAAACCTTTATTACTAGCATAGAAAAATACTAAAATAGTTTCACTTTAATTGAAGTATCGGAGTATCAATAAACTTTTTCTCTCAATGATTATTCTTTATTATTGGTTTCTCTCAAGGATTCAATTCATGTACTAAATGGCAGTCCTATATTATGGCACCCATATGCAGCAAAATGATAGAATATTGGTGCTTTTGTCTTCCATGTGGCGGGGTCAGTCAAGTGGTAGCTCCTTTTCCAAGCTTACATGTGTGATAATTCTCCGAAAAGAGCAAACCCAGCCAGCCCGCCAGGATTCAATTATCAACCTAGGATTCAATTATCAACACATAAATATGGACGAGAACTTTGAATAGCACAAAGACATGTTAGATGAGAAGGAATTAAGTGTCAAAATTGCCAGCTAACTAACATTTATAATCTAAAATTTTGGTCCAAGAACGAGCAAGCATGCTTTGACAACATGCTTTCCTGCCTACAAGGATGAGAAAACACAGCCTTTGAAGGCAGTACCTAAGGCTGTCTAAGTTACTAAATACATATACATAGAGAGAAAGAAAAAGAGTTAATTTGTCTATGTTAGGTTTTACTTTTTCACAAATAGATGCACTGTACACACTTGGGTGTGGCTTTGTTACGCCATTAGGAGAAACTTGACAGCCCCAACCATGGCTTACAATTTCTCCCTTCAGTTCTCACTTCATTTACTTACAATTTCCAGTATCACAAGGGTAACAAACATGGGTATCATCCGAAAATGCATAATGCCAAGAAAAGAAAATTTTAGAACAAAATTAAGTAAGAAATTAGAAGAATTAACAAAAAAAATCTCTCTCTAACAATGTGAGATGAAAGTTTGATTAGTTTTACATACCATTTTTTTGCTTTAATGGTATCATCTGACTGTGCATGAAGCCTATTTCACAAAATTTCTTGAAAGAACGAAGCTTTTCATCGATTATATGATGTTGAAAGAGAGAAATCTCTATTTCAAATACTGGTATTCTCGGGTATCTTCGGGGGAGAATAAAGAACACCATGGCCACTGCGTGGGTGAAGAGCTTTCTGGATATTTACAGTACATCCTGTGTACTATTTAAATTTTATTATTGTCAAAATCATTACATAAGATTCTAGTTGACCGAGTGGTAAAGTCTCATAAAATTGACCAAGAGTGTGTGGGTTCAAGTCGATTCCCACGCTTATTTTCTCAAAATAATTCAAACATATGTTTTAGTAAACAAACAACATAGCAAATCAAAATCAAGCTGTGGAGCAAATGGTTGTAAGCCTGAAATAAGGTTCAGCAGGACTTGGGTTTGAGTGTGCTGGTTTGCATTTTCAATCAAGTATTTAAATTAAATATCAATTTGTCCAAAACATATCACATCTTTTGCTTTGGCTAGATGGCAATGACATTTATCAATCTCTCCAAGAGAGATTAGGTTCGAATCTTCATCACAAACTTTTTGTTTCTAATTACAAATTTTTTATGACGGTCCCTCAAAATCGTCATGTATACTACGTTTTTTATAACGGTCTCTTAAGACCATCATGTATATTACATTTTTTATGACGACCTTTTCAGAACGTTATGTATTCAATTTTTTAATGATGTTCATAAAAGATCGTCATAAAATACTGTCATTAAAAGTAATTTTTCTTATAGTGGTTGCTACCATGTTAAAACTGAGTACATATAATACATGCATTTCAAAGCAATATTAGGGACTGTTTTTTTTTTTATCAAATCAATTAATCATAAAGAAGTGATAATAAAATCAAAATATAAAAAGTGAATACGATTGGAAAAATAATTTGAGTATGTCTCGCAAGTCTTTTATGCAATTGGAGGTATCTCTTACAAGAATATACGAAAATATGTCAAGTTTATCACAATTGCTCACTATAAAGAAACTGCCATTTACTGATGAACCAAAAACTTTTACTAAAATATTAAAATTTGTAAGTATAGGTATAGATGACTTTTACCAACAGATGAAAACTTATGCCGACAAACACTTTGACCATCAATATAAGCTTTTTATATCTATTGGTATATGCAATATGTGTTTTATTGATGATTTTTACATGCGTCACTGTATATAAATATTATACTGACAGATTCTTTGTTTGTCATTAAACGTAAATATTTTAGTGACACATTCTTTAACTGTCACTATATGTACCAGATCTTTAGTGACGCAACTTTTATGTGTCAGTATATGAACAAATATTTACTGACGGATACAATATTCATCAATATATTATAAAGTCTTTACTGATAGACACCACGTCCATCAGTATATATTTATAGTTTTTTATTGACAGACAAGATATCCATCAGTACATATCTACCGTAGATTTTTTAAAAAAATTTATGTTTAATTTTATTTTAAAATTATATTTATTGTATTGCATGCTCCATAGACTTACTATTAAATACTTTATTATATGAATTCATTTTAATCGTAGATGCAATACTAAATGCAATACTATACGCATGATCATTTTATACTACATTTTTCATTTAAAAGTAAACCATTTACTTCTATATGGATAATCTAAGTTCTAAATTATAGTCAACATACATTAAATGACCAATGGTAAAAAAAAAAAGCAATTAAAAAAATTAACTTTAAATGGTAACAATTATAGTTCACAAACCCTAAGAAAAAACATTGTTGTGAGGCTTCAACATAATGATGTAGATCTGAAGTAATACAAGTGTTACATAAAATTGCAAAACAAGAATAAAAATGTGAAAAAGTTTGTATCCAATAAGATCATGTCCAAGCTGCCATTAGGAAGGTATTTATAAACTAGTAGATTTTCTTCTTCTTCTAGCAAAAACCTAATAGATTTACTAGGTTTTGGTATAGTAGTTTAGCAACCAATATTACTTAAGTTTTCAACTCTTGTAAACCTTGCCTTGAGGTACTTAACAGCCTCTTTACAGCTCTTTTTGCCCATCAAGCAGTGTTCCTTGGATGATTGGATCCATAATAATATGTGATTCACTATAATGAAAATAAACACGTGGGCATATAAATATGTATTTTGAATATAGCATTACCCTATAAACTGGACCAAAACCTCATTCTCCAAACTTTTTTGAATTAGAAAAATGTGAATTACCTTATAAACAAGATAAGATCAAAGTAATTAAGTCAATCCAATGGAAAAAAAAAAACTAAAAGAAACACATTTACTAAAAAAAAGATAGATAAAACTTAAGTTACGAACAAAAGTTATACCAATATAAGATTAGTAAAAATAGTTAGTCATGAACATAATCATAGCAAAACTTGAGACTTAGATCTCTAAATGCAGAAAAAATCAAACCAATACGTGTACACATTTAGTAATAAGAAAAGTAAATAATTGCACTGGTAATACAAACAATGGTAAGTTCCATGAACATGACATAATCATTAAGGCACCAAATATAACTCATTCATGGGCTGCTAAAGCAACATCACTTATCAACATTTCATTTAGCAGATTCTAGTTTAAAGATATTCATACCGCAATTTAATGCAAGACTTCTTACTATTATAAAGTGTTGTTATGGAACACTATTATCATCTTGAACCTACTAATAACAAACAAAAAGAATATATATATATATAAGAATGTAGTAATTAATTATATTATTTCTGGACTTAAAATGTGAAAGATATCATACCTCCACATTATTTGATGCCCTCACCACATTTGAAAGTCTAGTCAAATCAATAATTGGACATCGCTTAAGCAAGTCAAGCGTAACTCCAAAATTTCCTTGAAGTTCTTTGATCTCCCTCTAACCTTTGAATATAATTCTTCAATTTCATATTTTCTTGCATCACTTGTGCTTTGAAACGTTCATCTCCTTTTGATGAACTACCAATCTTAACAATGCAATAAACACATCGTCTCTGTTGAACTCCTTTTACTTGAGAATAAATATCACCTTCATATGAACCCCAATCATTCAATGACCTTCTAGATTCATTTACTTGAGAATGAATAACAATTCAATTATTAATGTCCACTAAGACTGAATCTATTAACAAATATAAAAAGAAAAAATAATTAAATCACATAAATTATATGAGTAGCCTTCTTATTCACAATTGTTTTGTCCTTTCATGTTCTACTTTCAATATATATTTGAGCATGTGAAGGTCATACTCTATTAGCCTCTAAAGTTTATAATAAAAAAATAAAGTAATGAATACCTTTATAAATGAATTATCTGGTTAATGCAAATACTAAACTTAAGTTATAAAAAATAAAGTAATCTTTTCACGGATTGATCTAGAAAATGATTTCATCCCAGTGTAATGAGGCTCATCTAGTTTGACATGATTTTGTTTATTCACTATGCTCACTATCTGTAATTTTTTTTTAAAAAAAGTAACTATAAATGTGTCCAAAGAAAAACTAATATAAAATTGAGATAAAACACAAATAATGCTTGAAATGTTGAATTCATACATTCCCTTTACTAGAGCACCAATAGTGAACAATATCTTTCAACTAAGCTTTGTTAACTGGAGAATCTACCATGTTGCCAATCATTTGCTCTTTCAATAAGGTTTCATCAAATATTTTAACCTTTATTTCACTTTTCCACTGCCTCCATTTTTCACCAATATTACTTATTATCCATTTTTTTTCAACGTTTTAGTTAAGCTTGACATAAATATAAATTTTGACTACAGAAAAAAGCAATAAAGATATTAAAACCATATTAAAAACTTAATTAACTATTAAACTACAATGGAAAAAAAACTATTAACTTATACCTCTATTGTTTTCCACATTTCATTTTTGTATTGTTTTGGCATTTCATGCCAACTCACATAATTGATGGGTACAAATTGAGCATTTTAGACCATGCTACTACTGAAACAAGTTAGAGTACAAGCTTATGCGCCAATAGGTTAACCTTCTACATCTAATGAAATAGCAATGTGTTCATCTTTAGGTAAATCTTAAACCTCAACCATGCATGAAAGACCTCTAACCCTCTTGTTTTGTTGAGCAACATCTACTTAAAAGAGACATACATTAATATCTTATTGTAAGTGCTGCAACAAATTGTAATAGCATGCTATAACATATGGCAGGAAGCTACTACAAAATATGGTAGTAAAATATTGCAGTAGGTCTGCTTCAACATATTAAAGCAAGTAGATGCAACATATGGCAGCAAGCTGCTACAAAATATGGTAGTAAAATATGGTAATAGGTCTGCTTCAACATGTTAAAGCAATTAGATGCAACATATGGTAGCAAGTTAGCTACACAATTTAGTAGCAAGTTGCTGCAAAATATGGCAGTATGTCTTCTTCAACATAGTAAGGCAACAAGATGCAACATATGGCAGTAAGTTATTGCAAAATTTGGCAGCAAGTTGCTGCAACATATGATAGTAGGTCTGTCGCAACATAATCCTAAAATAAAGGAGTTGTATCTTGTCCATCTTCTGCTACATAAGTTGAGGAGTTCTCACGATATTACTCGAACTGAAACTGTGAACTAGGACTAGAATTATGACTTGAACATATAATACTCAAACGTTTATGTCTTGGTATTTTTGAAAGTAATGCTTAATGTCCAAGATATCTTATTAAAAAAATAATTGAAAGATATGTTAAAAGAATAAATACAATGGAACACGAAACCATGTAAAATAATATAACATGCTACTTTCTTGGTAAAAAGAAACTTCTAGAAAACTAAGGATATAAAAATTAACCTGGGGCATCATTGATATGATTATAAATCATCATCTTCACTATCATTCTCTACATTGGTATCTTTCATAATATCACTTTCCATTCCTTGGCCACATCATTGTCAACATCATATCTAAGCCAATTTGAATCATCTTGCACATCATTTAGAGTTTCAAGCCCCACTTCATTAGATTGATCTCTATTGAAAGATGGCATACTATCCATCTCAAACGTATCCCTCAATTTCACATGCTTGACAACAAGCCAATCTTTATGAATCTCATCTTTAATATAGAACACTTTTTTGACTTGTCTTGCTAATGCAAAGGGATCATCAATCAAATTATTACCTTTATGAATCAAGTATGAAAAATTCAAAATGGTGTTTCCAAATCCATCTATCTTACGGCCTCTATTGATATCAACCCAATCATATTTGAATAATACAAACTAATATTTACCATAATTTAATTGAATAATGTATGTTGCTACTCCATAGTAACTAACTTCTCCCTCAATAGATTACCTATCCTTTGCACTAGCATAGCTTGTTGTTTTGATAGTAACAACAACTCCACTATTCTGAGTTTTCAAGTGTTTTTCACGTTCTCTAGTGTAAAACCTAATCCAGTATATCTTCTAATCACTTCACTAGGGCCACGAGCAGGCCATCTAATTTAATCTATAACTTTTGTATTTTCATGCGCATCCCAATATGTAACTTATTTATTTGAGAAAAAATAGTTAATATAGAACATTCTAAGTCAAGTAATGTATCATATGTCAAATTACACTTACTCGATCACAAAACCAATTGTTAAAAGTTTGGCTTTGAATCCTATCAATATCATATTGTGATAACTGACGTGGACGATTTTGTCTCTTAATAAGTTCCTCATGTTCCTTACATGTAATGCATTATATAAGAATCCAATTTTCTTTTTTTTTTTAAATATTGTTTTGTAAGCTATAAAAGGTGTCTTATATATCTTACTTTCGAAATATGGTTACTGCATCAGTATTGAATAACACATAACGATGAGCTTGAACTAACATTTACTTGTCTAGCATAACTCGAGATACCCTCTTTCACTTTTTCACTTGAAACCCATGTTGTCATTTTTATCCAAGGGTCTACCTCTAGTTGATGAAATAGATACTCATTGAAGATTTAAAGTATCATCCTCAAAATTTCTTATAGGTCGATTGAACCTAGTTTCAACTCCAGATAGGTGTCTTGAACAAAAAGTTAAACTTTCTTATGCTCAATACTATTTTACAATTGAACCTTCTAGTTGAGCTCTGTTGCGTACATATGACTTGAGTGTCAAAAGAAACCTATTTGAACAAGAATAATAATGCAACATCTTTAATACATTTGTTGGTATTTCATTTTAATAAACAAGATATATAAAATAATTTAATATTTACCTCTCAAAAGGATACATCCACTGATATATAACTAGACCAGCAATTTTTGCCTCGTCAGCCAGATGAATAACTAAATGCACCATAACAGTAAAAAATGAAGGAGAAAATATCTTTTTCAATTTGTAAAGAGTCAAAGCAATAGATGACTAAAGTCGTTCAAGTTCATAATCATGAAGCACTTTGGAGCAAATTTCTTTGAAAAAATTGCATAACTCAATTATGACCATACTTATGCCATGTGGTAAAGATCCTCATAATGCTACGAGAATAAACTCTTACATTAAAATATGACAGTCATAGCTTTTGAGCCCCAATAGCTTATGTGCTAAGTATAACACATTTTGATATGCTGGATGAATATTCATCTGAAACTTTTAACTACTTAAGAACATTTAAGAAGATGTCATTTTCTCTCAAAGTCATTTGATAGCAAGCCTTAGGTAAATACTTCATATTATTATTAAGGCACTTTTGTGGATGAAGCTCATTTCTTATACCCATGTCTTGAAGATCATGTCTTGCTTTATAGTTATCTTTCAACTTTCCTTCTTGTCCCAATAATGTACTGATAATATCATCACAAACATTTTTTCTACGTGCATAACATCTAGATTATGACGCAATAAAAGATGCTTCCAATAAAGTAAAGAGAAAAAAATGCTATTCTTTTTCCATGGATGTACTAACCCTCATTTCCACTATCATTCAAGAATTCTAGTTGCCTTAAAACTATGGTCCCAAATGGTAGTGTAGATGCATTCCTACATTCATGATTTCCATCAAAAGGATGTTAATCAAATTGGTACTTATGGTCAGGCTTCAACCATCGATGATGACACATATAACTAAACTTTCTACTATGTTGTAGCCACATTGATGCAGTTTCACAGCCATATATGGACAAGCATATTCTCCTTTTGTGCTCCATCCAAATAGGTTGGCATATGCGAAAAAGTCATTAATAGTCCATGTTAATGCAGCATGTAGTTAAAAACTTTGATTTGTAGTAACGTCAAAAGTTTTAATCCTAACTTCCCATAAGTCTTTCAACTTATCAATCAAAGGTTGCATGAAGATGTCAAGTTTATGACTAGGTCCAGTCAGACCAGGAATCAACAATAAAAGAATAAAATTAGGTTGTTTCATGCACAACCATGGAGGCAAATTATATCGAATCAAGATAACAGGCCAAGTGTTGTGAGTAGCACTAATATTCTTGAATGGGTTAAAAACCATCAGAAGCCAATCCAAGACACACATTATGAGAATCCATGGCGAATCCAGGATAATAAGAATTAAGTTCCTTCCAAGCTTGTGAATCTGTTGGATGTCGTAAGAATCCATCCTTAGTGCGACCTTCATCATGCCATTTTATCAAGGCTGCAATTTTTAAAGACATAAACAGTCTTTGTTATCTTGGTTATAGAGGAAACCAATGCAAGACCTTTGCAAGTTTCTTCTTTCTCTTTCTTGGAATCTACTCAAAGTCATCTAGTGCAGTAATTTTTACTTAATTTCCACCTTGATAAACCATATTTTGAACATATATCTGCATTGACCTATCTTTCCAAAACAACATGCAATTATTTGGACAAACATGAATTTTCTCATATCCAATACCCAAACCCTGAATGATTTCTTTAACCTCATAAAATGATTCTGGTAATGTGTTTTCCTCTAGTAATGCATCTTTTAGCAACTCTAACAACTATTGAGAATGACTTGTTACTCCATCTATTAAGGCACTTCAAATGGTACAAATGAACTATGAAAGACAATTTTGTGTAGTTCTTGCATTCGAGATATAATTTTTTCTCAGTATCTTTAAGTATCTCATAAAAAGCATGTGTAAGATTCCTTTCTATAGCTTCATTTCTTTCATTAGTATCACATTTGCTTCTATTTGTCACTTCATCATTTAATATATGCATGGGAAAAACATCATGTAACAAGCCATGCATATCATGTTCAAGACACTGTCTTCCTCATTAACTATACTAGTAGAAGTATCAAATGTTTTTCCTGTAGTATTCATCGGACATAACCTTTGAGAAAACCATAACAAAATTAAATGATCGAAAACATCTCCCCTTTTAAACCAATATGTGTTCATGCATTTTATACATGGGCAAAAGATTTTCCCATCTTTAGATGATCTCTTAAATGCAAAATTCAGAAAGTTGTCAACCCCTTTAATGTAGTCATCGCTTACTCTTAATATAAAGACTTATCCATGATTTATCCATTGAATAATAAGTAACTGAACTAAAATGATCAATTTTTAAAATTTAAAAAAATTAGCCAGCTTTTCAACCTTAGAGTGTTAAAATATAGTTACAATAATATAATACAAGTATACTAAATGCACAAAGTAACATACTTGGTTATGATATACCTGAAACAGAAGATATAGCACCACAACAAGATGGCTTACAAGGATTTGTCTTCTTTTAAACACCAAACCTATAAGAAATGATTTCCAAATGACATATAAGCCATGGTAGTGTCTAAAATTCTTAGTGTAATAAGCAGTATGCAGCATGCAGAGTATGTAGTGTATAGTGTGCAGTATGCAGTATGGCAATATGCAATATAGAGTATGGCAGTATGTAGTATGCAGTATGGCAATATATAGTATGGCAGTATAGAGTATGCACTATGCAATATGCATTATGGCAATATGCAGTATGGTAGTATGTAGTATGGCAGTATGCAGTATGGAGTATGGGAGCATGCAGTATGAAGTATGGTAGTATGGTAGTATATAGTATGGTAATATGCAGTATGCAGTTCAAAAAGATGAGTGGAACGAAATTTGACCCTTGTAGGTCATGAAGGGTTATTTCTGTATCTTATGGATTCAAAGAGTTATTTTTGTTGTCTTCTCTTTTTCCTCATTGTCAATATTAAAAGGAACAAGAATTAAAAAGAAAGAATTAACAACAGGACAAGTGCTATCCTGGAAGGATGGGCATCAGTAAGGACTCAACCCATAACAATTTTGATATATCAATAGGCAAAGAACACTGTGGGCTTGGCTTGGAGATTATGTTCTAACCACTCAAAGGAAAAAGGAAAAGAACAATGTGTACAAACTGCATATGGAAGTCCTAATTATGAAAACATCTTCATATGCTGGACAATTTTTCTAGTTTGATTGGCTTTTCTAGTCCAGCTTTTGCATAACCATTTTTTTTTTGTCTAAAGAAAGCTCCTTCTCTCTGCATTTTGGTAGTACAAGAACAAAAGTTATATTCAGCCTTAGATGAAGTTAGCAAATCAGTATGCAGCTCATGACACAAACTACAATCACTAGGAAAAATGTGTTTTCGAAGTTCTAACTCAATATTCCTAAAGTGACAAAGTTTTCCCTCTTTGAAATTTCCATTTATTGAACATTTCATGGTGTACATGTAGTCCACCGGAGTTAGACCGAACCTAAGATTATCCTAATCTAGGGCAGCATACTCATCATCCCTAGAATTACCACATCCTTAAGAATGAAAATATTAAACATCTAAACTTGATAGTAAAGAACCCACCAGATTTGTTTGGGGACATAGAAACAAACAGTGAAAGTTTAAAATCTTTCAGAATATGAAACTACTTTGGTTACTTATGAGCAAATGGCTTCTACTATTCGTGTAAGGCAGTAGCATCTTGAGATGTGTAGAAATGGTAAGCTCTAAGCTGTAAGCATGCACAAAATGAATTAGTTTAAGGGCATTTTTATAGTAGCATCCATCAATTCAAAGCTAAAACTCTCAGCATCAAAAACACAAATTTACTTAGATCTTTTCTGTTACTAAAGGAAGCCATATAAGCCTCTGTTTTTTTTTAGTCAAAATATCTTCCTTACTGAATTGAAACTCTTAAATATCTATGTGGGTTCTAGCAGTTCGAAATCTAGATTCGATTTAGTTATTAGAACAGAGATTAACATGTAAGCAATAAGAAAAGCTTCAATAACAATATCTGCGGGATAGAAAAACGTGATCATGCATTAATATGTGAAAGATGAAGAATAAAAACTAATCTTTGGGAGTATTTTCCTAAGGTCTGCATATTCAATATCACACAAATGAGCAAATGGGCTGAGAGACACATATAGAATTGATGCATTTTGCTAGTTTTTAGAATAAGAATAATATGGATTGGGAAATCTCACAAGTCATCTTCAGATTTGGAGATAAGGGAAGTTGGATGAAAGAGTTGTATTGATCATGAAGACAAGGAAAAAATTCTTACCTTTGGGAGCAATTAGTAGATGATAATTGTTGGTTGTTTGCAAAGCATGCTTCTATAGGAATCAATTTTGATGAATTTGCAGAGTCAAAAGAATTTCGTGAAGAACTTGCAAAGAGGAGGAAAGGCCTACCTTTACCTGCAAAAGCTCTTGGTGTTTTCTTGATATCTAAAACACTTGGTTGCAAAATTTTGTAAATAAATAAGATTTGTGATTGAAACCAAGAAAAGGGAAATGAGAAAAATTTAACAAAAAATGGACAACAATTGTGAGAGAAAAATATTTATATTTTCGGAATAAAAAGTAAGAAGCACAGGAAAAGCAAATCAAAGAAAGAAAAAGAGATTCTATCCCGATGGATTTAGATAAAATAAATAAAAATTATTCTTATTTTAAATGAATAAATTTATTACTTGAATTAATTTTTTAATTTATTTTATATTTATTTTTAAAAGTAAATAAAATTAATTTTTATCTTAATCTTTCTATGAATTATTTTTTTAAAAAATATAATATTTATGTAAAACAAAAATAAAATTTTAAGTTATCCATATAATTTTGACTTTATATTATTAAAAGATAATTTACATTTTTTTAAAAAATTAATCTTGATATAAATATCATAACAATTTTGAAAATTTTTCAATTAATTAAAATCTTTTCAATAATTAATTGAAAGGTATATGTGCATGATATGCATGTTATTGTTGTCATGTGTCTTGTAATGTCATATTAAAAGATATACATTATCTTGTTCAATGAATATGATAAATATCATATGGTACAATATAGTGAAATGGATGATTTTTTCTTTATCAAAGATTTTAATTGTCTAAAAATATTTGGTAATAATTTTAATTTATTAAATTTTTACTTTACATTTTAAATTATCGATTGAACTAATTATATATATATATATATGTCATATTTCGATTTGATTCAATTAAATCATGCCTTTTATTTGTTTTTCAAATATTTATTAAAATTGAAATTTAAAAATTTTTAAATATATTTTGTGATACATGCCAATGTAAATAACTATTCTGTGATGAACATATAGATAAAAAATCCATCAATGTAAGTTACAAATAAATTGGGTATTTAGTGACACCTATAAATAATCATCATTATAGGTTTAGATTTACTGATGCACAAAGATATTTATCACTATAAGTTAAATATTTTCAAGTATTTACTGACAAACAAAAATGATTGTTAGTAAATACAAAAGATTTATTGATGGATAGAACAATTGATTAGTGTAAGCACATATTTAATGACAGCTTGCATAGAACCGTCACTATATGTAAGATATTCAGTGACACACGTACATATCCGAAACTACAGAGTAGATATTTACTGATGAAAAATAAATCTGTCATTAAAAATAAAATTTTTTACTTATGAACAAATAAAAATCCGTCAGTATATATTGGAAATTACAACTTTTATTAATGGATGATAGAAACCATCACCATAAGTGTGGTATATACTGACAGATTTTTTGTTCATTAGTAATGATCATACATGTCCTGACAAACTAAAAGATCTATCATTATATATATATATATATATATATATATATTAATAGATTTTAACTGTCACTAAAAGGTGGGGTTAGTAAATGACAATTTTTTTGTAGAGGTTAAAAGTTAAAAAATTTAGCAACTTCATTTTCACCACCATCTCACAGTCACTCTAGTGGATTCACTACAAACATAAAAAGATTTTAATGGTAATTATTTTAAATTTTAATGGTAATTATAATTATAATTAAAGTTTTTACTGCAATTGATCAAAAGCCAACATATCCAAAGTCAAAAAAACCCTATAGTGGTAATTATCACGATTATTGTAAAGATATAAAACAATTGCCACAAAAAATCTATATTATTACTGATAATTGTTAGCGATAATTAACAAATATCGTTAAAAGTGTATTAACATTTTTTTCTTTGTGACAATTATAAATTCTTACTAAAAATAAATTGACATTTGTGTTATTTACGGTAATTATCAATTGCTACTAAATATCTCTATATTTAATGGTAATTATCAATTACCACTAAATGTCTATGTATTTAAAGACAATTATCAAATAATTAATAATTATTGTTAAAAGAAAGTTAACCTTTATTTTTTTTTGTGATAATTAACAATTGAATCTTTTGCCATTAAATATTTATGTTATTACTGATATAAACAAAAATTATAAGTTTGTTAAAATAAATACATTTAAATAGCCACTATTTTTTTTAAATTACAAATTTAAGTATGAAAATTTAAAATTGTAACTCACAATATAATTAAAACAAATATATTCATTCACCACTAAAATATCATCTCTATTATCTTTTTATATAACAAAATATATTCAAACATCAAATAGTTATTTAACGAAAATATAATTTCAAATAAAAAATTCATTGGTGCTCTTGCTCCTAAATTTAAAAAGTTAAAAATTAATACACTAATTTCACAAAATATCATTTTGTCAATTACTAATAAATGATAGTTAATTCATAATGTATGACTTGAAAATAAAAATATATGTAAGAACATGTACAAAATATAACTATTTCATATGAATAAACAATAATACTTTCCCTAAGAAGGTTCAGACATCGGATTTTTTTCATTCTTTTCAATACCTCTATAAGCACTCAATGCATTAAAAATTCATTAAATATAGAAAAACGAATAAGAATATGCATCTCAATAATACCATAAAATAAAGTTCAACTGTAATATGTTGTTTTCCATCGTTATGGATTTCTCCCCACATTTTTTAAAAAAAGAAAAAATCATGATTTCCAAGATAGTTTGAGTAGGCTAGATCTTTCCACCTTTTAAATTGGTTATGTAAATTTTCCCTGTGATGTGCTTCCGCTTCCTATCCTTATAGCAGTACTATAAATCAAAGTGCTTAAAATAATGTCAAATCACTTCAAATCAAATGCACAAAATCTATTCTTTTACATCAATTTCTTTTTCTTTTATTTTTGATCAGGTAACATACATCGCCTTTCATTTTACAATCATCAAAATGTTGAATTGTGTCACGTAAATTTTAATACATTGAAGGATAAAGGATGCAACAATAATCAATTATAAGATTGAATGTTGAGCCTAAGGTTGACTAAGTTTATAAAAAAATTCCATTAAATGGAATTTTCAATAGTACTTATCACCTTAAAAGTACTCTTTAATGTATTTAGCAATTGGAAACCTTAAAAAGCATGATTAGTCATGTTCTCAAAGGGCATATGAAGTGACCTATCATATGCTTACAACAATTCATGTAATTTGTTTCTCTAGTTATGTCAAGTAGAGGCTAAGCTTAATTTACAGAGAAAAGATCACATACAAACAAATACACCTCAGAAATCAACTATTAGTTCAATAGTTTGTTTCAAGTAATCTTAGAGTTCATCTATTGAATACCCTATCAACAAGAAGGAATACTATAGCAACTAGGACTATTTACAAAATTAATAAAACAAAGGGACCAATAAAATTTTGACTTAAAAACAATATGTTTTAGTAACTGTAATCTTCCACATTCCCTTGATAAAAGCAATAGCCATTAATAATTGATGGCTTTGAAAAGGATGAAAGAGAAGTATCTCTGGTACACTATTCTTTTTTTTCCTTTTTCTTTCATAAAGAAGATAAGAATACCTTTAACTATTGAATGGAAATCCGTAAGAGATAAAGTATATTCACCTCAACAATGATTGTGTGATCAGCGACATCAATAACCTTGGCTTATAACTGCAATCTCTATAGGTATCAACTCTCTTTCGACAAATGCCAAAAGTGTCGAATCATGAATCTAAAGGAGTTATCAAATAAATTAACCATTAGACCATTATATATAGGATATAAATCCACAAATTTATGATAGTCTAGAACAGACATGGTAATACATTAACTCAAAAAAATTATATATAAGAAAACAATCCAATCTAGCTTTCTGTCTAATGTCAATGGCAAAAAAGGTCAAAGATTAAAGACCAATTAACCACCTGGGCATATTATGTGTACCACAGGAAGTTTAAGAGTTTACGACTGGGCCATTCAAATTAATAACTATTGTTATGGTTAGATTTTAGCTCAAACAAAAACATAGTGATGAAAAGGTCCAACCTAGTAATTCTATCAAATATTAATTTAAAGAAGTCAACGACAGGGATAATCAACCACTTGCGGCACTAGATATGAATGGGAAGCAACCAAAAAGCAAAAATGAAAATAAAAAGGTACTACGTAATAAATGGGTGTTAAAGAGTTAGATGATCAGTAATACGATTCATTATTATAATCTCAAGTTAGTTCCACCAAGCCTAAATCCTAAACTAGTTACAATAAAAAATATGATTTTGATCAAGAATATATAAGTAACCTTCTTACACTAAAGAGTGAGTGTTTTCATGTTTTTTATTTCACACATAAGCCCAACTTATGGAAGGCTTACTACATTAAGCATGTGGAATATCTAATGGATAAACATGTATAGTAACTTGGAACTTAGGCGAAAGGCATTGCAATCAATTATCTTTTAAGTGAAATGCAAATAGGCAAATCAAGAGCGTATCAATTGATTATTCATAAATAAAAAGGACTAAACTTGATCATACAATTGTTTTTCATATTGGTATCAACTAGTTGACTGGAGCATTGATTTAAAAACAAGAGGAAAGTAATAAAAATTATATTGAAAGAAAACAGAGGAATAAAATGACAAGTCATTGTCCTATAAATATTATCTATCAACGAACATAGTATGGATCCTTCCAATTGTATTCTCACCTCATGCAGATCCATAAGCTTATAAAATTGTTGTACCAAATTGCTAACTGATTCATCTTTTGCAAGAACAATAGTCATAATGTAAGAGAGGCCCTCAACTTCGACATGTCCAATAGCTAAGTGCTGGTGATCAGGGAAAGGAAAATAGAGCAAATAAGCAACCTTTGAAAAGAACACAAGAGAGATAAAGAGGAGCATGCTTAAAGGTTATAACCCCTGCGAGTAAAAGCATTAGTAACAAGATTAAGAACTCTTGGATAGTTAGTTACAAGCATGGACAAAGTGTTTGATCGAAATCTACTTGTCTGAAATATAGGCCATGAACTTATGTTTTGCCCATAGTAAAAACATACAAACAGTTTGACACAATGATAAGAACTTGAATTTTAATCTAGTCCACCAACACAAACATATCTATAAAATAGAATCTATATATAAGCTCAAAACATGTAAATGTTAAGATTAATATTAAATGAATAATATCCCAAAATCCCTTTCACTTAACAATAAGTTCTCCTTAGGCTCTGAAAAATTCTTTTCCTTTCCAATTTTGGTGAGATAGACTATGAGCATTAATCAATTATTAGTTCAAAAGTAACCTAATGCTTCATGAGATTTCCTACTTTTAATTTTTATGTGAAAAAAGGAGATAATATGCAAGCCTCAAGCTTCTAACTGGCATAACCTATTTTTCTTAGAATCTATTCATGAATACAGCACAAGAAAACAAGCCTTTTATGACGGGTACCACCCATCACAAAAAGCTTTTTATGATGATTAAGAAATTATCATTGTAAGTGATGACATAGGAAATTTATGATGGTCTAGAAGACTTCATAAAATCTTGACGATTTTCGACTGTCATTAAAAGGTTAAAGTATTAATAACGGTCTGTAATGGACCATCATAAAAATAAAAAGCTCATGATGGTCCATGATAGACCGTCATAAAATATATTCATGATGGTCACACTTGACTGTTATAGAAAACCTTCACTCATTCATGACGATTTTTGTGATCATCATAAAAAATATGCACTTTTTCGTGATGATTTTTATGATCATCATAAAAAATATTTACATTTTATTATTTTTTATTAATTAATCAAAAAACTTTATTTTTTATAATTTTAGTTAATTAATTAATATTTATCATTTATTTTTGCAAATACAATAGTCAAATAGTACAACAAATATCAAATAACAAAAGTTACATATATTTATAACTAAAACTATTATTATTTTACAAAATATAATAATATTAAATATCAAAAATAAATAAAATATCTATAAATTAAATTACACAATATGTCATCTACACTACTTTGTTCTACAATTACATCAAAAAATTACATATGATTAATTTACATATATAAAAAAAATAAGTAGTTGTAATAAAGCTTGAAAATCAAACATAATAAAAGGTTGAGAATGCATCTAGATGTCAAAAGTATAACGTCTTGCAATTCATAAGTTATAAATTAATCATAATATACAATTTTCTATTTTAGCTCCCTACATCTAGATGTCAAAAGTGTAACTGCTTGTAATGCAATAGTAAATGAGAAAATTAACTAATCATGAATATGTTTATTTCACATGCATGCTTGAATACTTCTACTTGTTCTTTACTCTACCAACTTCTTAAAGATGACCTTTACAAAATTCTTAACAGAATTGGCAGAGGGCTCAATGAATAGAATTGGTAGATGGGTCAATGAATAGAATGGGCAGAGCGCTCAATGAATAGCTTTGGTCCATCATACTTGAATTTAACCAAGGCAAACAATGCACAATTAAAACATAACCATTAATGAGCCAGCAAGGATTATATACCTAGTTATGATAGTAATTGTTGCACATGCATAGCCCATTCACCATGCACTTCATCAATTTCCTCATTGTTATATGTATGTTTACCATTAAACTTCAAGATGAAAACACAAAAAAAAAAAAAAACAACAACACAATCAATTTGGTATCATTTATAAATATAAAACATTTAATATGTAAATAAAATAAATAATATGACATTCTCACAAAGAATTTTCAGATCTTTAATTATTTTCTTCATAAATTGAAGCACAAAATAGTCGTATTCTATACTACCTCTTTGAATCGGTGCCTATATATGTAGAAATATAATCATTAATACATATCATTTTCAATGTTATTAATAATGAAAAAATAAAATGAACTTACTTGAATTCGTTGCCATGTAATATTTGGTCTCACACTAAACATTTGAAAACCCCTATATCAATAACCAATAAACATTTGAAAAGATGTAGTATTTAGAATTAATAATGAAACCAATAAATAAAAGATATAAAGTAAAACTTGTACTCACATGGTCACAATTTTTTTAAGATCAGGTCCTACTTCATGACCCAAAGAATCCAAATGATACATTATTCTTGATGTCATATCAATAACCATTAATTCCCAATGAAATCTATTCGTAATAAGAAAAAAAAAGATGATAAATAGCCAAAATGAGATGTCTTGATAAAGCAATTTGGTTAGAAACTTCTTACTTTGGATTGTAAGGCATGAAAAGAATTTAGTTTGAATGTGCTTTTTCTAATTGCTCTGCAATATGTTGTGCTCTATCTTTTAACCTACTTTTATTGTTTAATCCACTAGAGAGTGAGATAATCACAAGATTGGTGACGCCAAATTTTTTCAACATTTTCATATCCTTCAATTTAGCATGTAAAATATTTGAAAATAGACAAATTGAAAGTTAAATCATATAAACATAGATATTAAAATAAATTGATATTGAAATTTTTTGTCTCACTTGATATACAGACAAATGCTAGTTCCTCCCAATTCTTTTTTATCAATCATAATAGATCAATCATTTAAGCCAAAATAGCAAAAAAATGGACAGCAAAAAACATCATCAATGGATAAGCTGCTTTTGCGAACTGCTCTAGAGCTTGCTTAGAAATGGATCCTACTTCTTTATTGATTTCCTTTTCCTTTGTCTCAAAACATGTGACAATAATAAATTTTAAAAGTCAAATAATTTTAATATAAAAAGATTTATAACAACATGAGTAGAAACTAAGTCTTTAGGCCAACTTACATGATGACCTAGTGGATTTTTAACAAATATAAGATATTCATCCTTATTTTTAATAGGTAGTCGAGCATTTTGATACAATATTTGATTAACAAAAATCACAAAATTGGCACAAGAACCATCAATAATAGTGCCTATTGCAACAAATTTTCTAGTATATCTATTGTTGATTTACATACAACACACTATTCATAAAAAATAATATTATTAATTGTAATTAATATTGAAAACATATGTTTATAATGTCAAATAAATAAGTAAAGGCCTTCATCTTCAAATCTTCATAAGAGACATCATAAGAATCCTTCATAGGCACTTGTGAATCGTGTTTTTGTATCTTATTGGAGCTATGACCTTTAGGTTGTGCAACACAGGAATGTGTATATCTGTGCTTCCTTGAGTCAATAACAATAATTTCTATTCCACCTCAGCGAAGCAAGCTTCTAGATATGCTACCTTATTAGGAGTAGAAAAAAGGACTAAAGGAGTGGCAAACTCTCCAGTTCCTCTAACTCGACCCTAATGCTCATTAGTACCAAGAGGTTTGCTTAAAATGTCATCACTACTTGAAAATTTAATGGTACTAGCTTTTATCTGCTCCATTAACATATCCTATAATAATCCACGCCAGATTAAGTGTAAATTATATAAAAATTAATTTTCTAGATGTATAAGCTATTATTCATTACTTACATGCAATAAACAAAAAATATTACAACTTAACTTTAAGTGTCTCCAGAAAACAAGTAAGGAAGAAAAAGATAGAATACTTTCTGTCTGGGTGTCTTTGTTCATAAGCTAAGAAAAAGTGGCATTCAAGTTAGTTAGACTATACTGCCTTACTACATGAAGAATATAAATAGTATAGTAATGCATGCATTACGCCTTCATATTTTCTTTAATGCCAAACACACAAAGAATGTTTCTAATACTACCTCACTGCCTAAAAAATATAAATGGTATATTAATTTTATGCAAATTACCCTTCATATATTTCTTTTTCATGACAAACGCACAGAGAATGTTTCTAATACTACCTCATTACCTAAAAAATATAAACAGTGTAGTAATTTTATGCATTTTATCCTTTCATATTTTCCTTCATGCCAAACACAATTTTTCCAATACTACCTCACCACATGAAAAATACAAACAACTTAGTAATCTTATGCATTTTACCCCTTCATGTTTTCCTTTATGCCAAACACACACAAAATGTTTCCAATACTACCTTACTGCTTTAAAAATATAAACAACTCGGTAATCTTATGCATTTTACCCCTTCATATTTTTCTTGATGCCAAACACACATAGAAAGTTTCCAATACTGCCTTACTACTTGAAAAATATAAATAGTGTAATAATCTTATACATTTTGCCCTTCACATTTTCCTTCATGTTAAACACAATCAGAGAGTTTGCAATTTTGCCTTACTACCTTACTGTCTTCAAACTCTAGCAAACAATCTTATAAACACAAGTTTTCAAGATCCATTAAAGAAAATCTTTACAATTTTTCAATGATAAGTATCGTTTCTGGTGCATAATGTCATTTTTTTTCCTGTTGCGCTAGCTTCCATAATTCACTATGATCAATCTTCTTTTTTACCTTGAGTTCTGTTTTCTATAAAAATGGAATAACAAATTAAAAATTAGAGAGAATGTATCTTAAATGTATCTTAAAATGCTCATAAAGAATGTAAGAGTGAGAAAGTTACCAATTTATGCTATAAGGTTGTATATCCACCTCGACTCAATCGATAAGGATATTTACTATGTTTTGTCTTTTTTCTTTTTTGTTCCTCACTCAATTTCTACAATATTTCATTGTACTTAATGAAGACACATGAAATATTTATAGTTTGAAAAAACATATTACACCATAAATATACCTTAAAATCCTTTGAAAGAAGTGATTTAATGAACCTCTCCTAATCATTTTTTGAAATGAAACTATAGACCGGAGGTGGTGTCGCTATGGCACCAAGATTATTTGCAAAAGACATTATATATTTTATTGTTAGGATATTCTTAAATGTTCTAAATTTATTGCCAATTGATTGCAAGATAGACTTTTTCATGCAAGTATCAATTTCAAATGATCCTGTAAATGAAATTTGATAAGCTACTATGCCAATGAAAAGTATAATTAAATATTTAGGGTGAAAGAGTTAAACCTGAACATATTCCCACATTTTTCTTTCAAATGATCAGGAACCTTTCGTCAGTCACTATAAGTTATAGGTACCATGGTATGTGCAAGAACTCCAAGAGTAGATATAAAGGATTTAACTTCAGCACCATATGGTACACCTTTTGAATTAAGTTATACCACCTTCTTTATCCCTAAATTTTTTTAGCTCAATAATTTTGTTGGTCTTCTAGATTTGGTAAGTGATTATGACAACTTTTTAGTCATATTTACAATCCTATGAACATAAAATATTATCTGAAAAAATAGTTAGAGCATAATTCATTATATGATACTCGTTTTTGCAATAAAATAATACTACCATAAAAGAAAAAAGAAAACAATCAAAACTTTTTGCCTTGTGTTATAAAGTTTACTTGTAGGCTTCATCAATCCAAGTTCCATCACAATGGGGTCGTATATAGTTAACATCATCCTCATTAATCTCATCATTTATACCGACTTCAAGTATGCAATCAACAATACAGTCATAGTCTTTTATATTGTCAACATCATTATTTCTCTCATTATATTTATAGTCTTTTTGTGGAGTAGAGCAAACAGTGGACCATTTTAGATCTAGTTGGTCAGGGATGTAAAAGATTTGTTTAGCTTGAGAAGCTAAAATGAAACAATCAGATTTATATCCATGTTGTTTAAGATTAATTAATATGTGACCAACATCATCTAATTTAATCGCACCATTATTTTCAACCCAATCGCATTTAAACAATTTTGTTTTGAACATAACGGTAATCAAGCTCCCATATCTCCTTGATTAAACCATAAAATGAAAAGTGTCTAATTACTAGATTATTGTCCTTAGCATTTGAAATTTGCATTGTTACTGTAACTACAGTGACTACTATTTTGTGTGACTTGATAATTATCACATTCCCATGTATGAAAGTGATAGCCATTCACATCATATCCAGGATATTTTATAACTTCAGGATGAGGTCCATGTACTACCCATTTCACCAAAAAAATAGTTGATTTTGCCTTTGTGTTTTTGATGCAACCTATTGACAAAAGTTTGATCAAATAGATTTTAGTATTAAACAAATAGAAGACATATGGTCATGTTAAATAGATAAGTAAGTACATTTTCCCAAAACCAAGAAATAAAGGTCTGAGTATGCTCATCTTGTAACAATTTGGATCATTTTGATCGACGAAGATACTGCAATTTCGCATACTTGATATGGTCATTGTTAATAAAATAAGGTTAAACTCATCTAATGAATGCATATATGTATAAAGTATATGTTTTATAATCAAATTACACATAAATTAGGAAGACACATACTCAACAAATGGTTAGACGTCAAATGAATTTAGTAATACATGAAGACTTGCTTGGTCTAATTCTTGTCAATCAATAGTAACAATGTGACCTCCAAATAAGGGCTTTCTAACTTAGATGTTATTTTCTTTTCCACATTTAATACCAATTGGATGCATGTTAAAGTAATAACCTTCATAAAATTCAAGTGCTTCTTCTACAATGTAGCATTCAGCAATGCATCCTTCAGCATGATTATAGTTATGTATATATCCTTTCAAAGTTTTTGTGAACTGTTTAAATAGATACATCCACTTAAGGTATACTAGTCCATATAGTCTCACTTCTCTAACAAGGTACACTATCAAATGCACCATTATATCGAAAAAAGTAGGTGGAAAATAGTTTTCAAATAAGCAAAAAGTTGCCACCAAATCTTGCTATCATTTGCCTAGTTTTGAAACATTCATAACCTTACTACATAAAGCCTTGAAGAATAAATAAAATCTTATGATTGCATATCTGACATGTTTTGGCAAGACTGAGCAAATAGCCAATGGTAAAAGTTGTTGCATCAGAGCATGAAAATCATGAGATTTAAGACCTTGAATTTTCACATCTATCATTGACACAAGATTTTTGAAATTTGAAGTATACCCATCTGAAACTTTTATGTTTGATAATGTCTTACAAAACATCCTTTCCCTTTGATTTACTTAGAGTGTAATAAGCAACTAGTAAATAAGTATGATCATTTATAATCTTGAGAGCTAACTCTTTTCTTAAGCCAATTTCTATAAGGTCCAGTAGAGTGTTGATCCCATCTTTAGATTTTCTAATAATATTAAGTAAAGTTTCATAGATGCTTTCGCAAATATTTTTTTCAATATGCATTACATCCAAAATGTGTCGAACATGTAAATGTTTCTAATATTTAAGGTCGAGAAAGCATGATTTCTTCTTAAAGCATGTTTAAATATTGTTATTCAATCCTTTACCCCATGTCATTTTCCTCTTAGCAACTATTTTTTTACCTTATACATAGTATGGAACTTATTTTCTGTTATATTTCTTCTCCACTTAGTACACAAGGGGGTGAACCGGTTTCATGTTCTCCATTGAATGCTTTTTTTTGCTTTCTAAATGGGTGATTTTTTTGGAGAAATCGTTTATGACCCATATATACATTCTTCTTTCCATGTTTTCATTTACAAGTATACACGCTTTTGCCATATGTTGGACAAACATAATATCCCTTAACTAAACATCTAGAAAGATTCTCATAAGCAAAAAATCATTAATCGTCAAAACAACTCGTAATGTAAATAACTCTTTTTTGTAAGAATCATAGACTTCTACACCAACCTCCCATAGAAGCTTTAAATCATCAATCAATGGAGCAATATATACATCAATATCATTACCTAGTTGGTGAGGTCCTGATATAAGCAAGGATAACATCATGAATTTTTGCTTCATACGCAGCCACAGTGGTATATTATATGTTATCATTACCGCTAGCCAACAACTATATGCACTGCTAAGAGATCTATGTGAATTTATTCCATTAACAAAAATAGTTAATCGAAGATTTTTATGGTCTAATGCAAAACTTGGCCACTTAAATTCCATTAACTTCCAAGTAGGTGAATCGGCAATATGTCTTAGTTTCCCTTCTACTTCCTTTTTGTTAGCATGCTAAGTTAAATCTCTTGTGCAATTTTTGGTGACTAAAACATTTGCTTGAACGTTAGAATAGGTGAAAATTACCATAATGCTTTGGTAGGAATCCCTTTTATTCGCTTTTTTACCTCACTATTTTGTTTCCATCTCGATAGTCCACAAGTAGGACAAGATGGTAAATCCTTGTACTCTTTTCTATAGAGTATACAATCATTCAGGCAACTATGTATTTTCTCGTAATCTAAACCCAATCCGTTTGTTGTTGTTTTTTTTTTTTTTTTTGCTTCATACATCAATGAAGGGATTTCATTTCTAATAGAAAACATATCAGACAAACAACTTGACAAAACAGAAAAGTACTTGTCTAGACACCCATACTTTCTTTTTATATTATATAATCTCATCAATGCAGACAACTTAGTATATTTCGTATTACCAGGATACAAAGGCTTTTCTACATCATCTAGTAAGTTCTAAAATAATTTGGGATCATATTGACAATATTCAAATGCATCATTAATCATGTCTATTGTATTGTTAATATGATCATCCTTATAAGCTTCATCAATTATTGATTTTTTACTTGTGCAACATCTAGTAGAACACTATTCTTCATGCCAAATCCATCTCTTATGCCTCTAATAAATCCCTTTACTAAATAAATGATACTTTACTTCTTCAACACTTAATAATGTCAAAGTAGCACACAATTGACAAGGATATCTAATGAGTGTAGAATTTTCACAATGAGAAATGGTAAAAGCAAGAAACTCATCCATGCCATCAAAAAACTCCTTGGATAATCTATTTAAGTGCATCTAAGATTTATCCATATTCTATCTTATGATGATAAATGAAAGAAAACTCACTTATTATGTATGCTTATTATATATGTAATATATATCATGCAAGGTAATGTTATTATAAAAATAAGATAAGAAACAAGATGCCCACTAAATTGAAAGGCCTTAGGCAAAGTGAAGACTATTTCTTCTAAAACACATGCTAGATTAGTAGATTAGTAAAGAATTGGCAACTTAAAATGATATCAATTATGCAGAGAGAGTACTGGCTTCCATTTGAAGGGTTTTGACTTTCCTCTCAAGTTTTATCAATATGTAACAAGCTTTCTTTTCCTTTGAACGATAAACTGACTACTGATTTGCAATTATCTTGCATGATAAATTATATCATCTATGTGAAAAAAGAGCCTTTATTACTGGAAAAGCAAAATACTAAAAAAGTTTCATTTTAATTAAAGTATCTGAATATCAATAAACTTTTTCTCTGAATAATTGTTCTCCCACTGTTGGTTTGTCTTTGCTTCAACTACAATAATCCCTAATCCATCAAGTACTGTGTGTTAACAAGACACACTAGTTATCAACTATTTAAAATATTTGTAAAACTAATATTTTCTACCATAATTTACTTAGAGTTTCTAGTATCACAGTAGAAACTAACTAGAATTCAAAATCTCAAGAAAAATTACTTAAGACATGCAAACTCTTTGACAAATCAATAAAGATACAATCACAATGGAAATTAAGTTAAAGTTGTAGAATTCTTCAAGTGAAATATTAGTAGTCTTTTCTGCTAAGCAACATGGATTGCGCTATATACAAAGTCAAGGATTCAGTAATGTACAACATGCTTTAAGTTTGAGAAAATGATAATACCTTGCCAGTCGAGGCTTCATAGCTAGAAAATGATAATGCTTTCTAAGTGTGTGTTATTGGGCCTAGGACTTGTTGGGTTGAAGAAGAATGATGTTAGAAAGGCCAAGATCCATCAAGGAGAAGTAAAGTTGTAGAACTTAGTACTCCAAATGGTCTTGCTTGTAGAGAAGGTAGCACTGGTAGGCGAGAAGTGCTTTAGGTCTGCTTCTGAAACTCATGTAATAGAATGAATTACATAAATAGTGTTAAGTTTTTCAACCTTATCCTAGTTATGTAGCGCACATATTCTATTACTTTTGCCATGAATATTTTGAATAAAAAACAAGTGAAAAATCAAGAATTAATTGATTTTACTATTACTCTTAAGCAAGTAATGTGTTTGGGCCAAAAGGGGTGGGTCATATATTTTGAAATAAGCCTTCATTTTTCATACTAAATCAGAAAAAATTGTATAAAGCCAATTTTCCTGAATGCTTTCGTAGGCTAGACATTTTGTACCAAGCCTCCATATTTCACAAGAATTTAAAAAAAAAATTAGGATAGGGATCAGCCTTAATGACTACCAATGTAAAGAGGATGGAGGAAAAGATGTATACACTCATGACATGATGACAGTATTATTAAAAATTTCAGTCCAATGGTTATTGCAAAACTAGACTATGCTTGCCCTACTAATTCAATTATTTTCAACTAAATGATTAATAGTTGTAGGGACACGAAGCTGAATTATGGAGATGTAAGAGGCACATCATCTACTATAAGCCAGTGATCAGACTTTGTTAAACTATGGATAACAAGCATTAACAATCATTCACAGAGCAGGCCAAGATCTTTGATTCAAACAAGAAATAAAGCAAAATTGCTTTGATAGGATGCATCCTAACAAGTTGCAACCTAATATAATGACATTATCTAGACAAAAGGGTGCAATTTACTTGATATATCTTAGGGTAGGTGGTGATTGCATTTTAAGAATATAAACAGTAACACTAATTTCCAGATTCAAAGAAAATATACATTAGTAAAAATTTTTTACCTTGATTTACTTACAGTTTCTAGTATCATAAGGGTAACAAACATGAGTATATCTAGATGAGAGAAACATCTAAATATGAAAAATGAGAAAAATTTGTTCGTTCATAAATTCAAATGATGTAAAAATTGGTAACTCAAGAAAAGTGAGAAAATTTTAGAGCAAAACTGAGTAAAAAATTGCAAAACTTGACAAAAAATCTCTTTTTCTCTCTCATAATGCGAGACTAAGGTTTTATTAGTTTCAGATACCATTTTTCTTGCTTCAATGGTATCATCCAATAGTCCACGATGCCTATTTCACAAAATTTCTCAAAAGAATGAAACTTCATATCGATTATGTAACACTGAAAAAGAGAAATTTCTATTTGAAATAATAGTTTTCGTGGGAGAGTAAAGGAAGTATACTAAAAGAGTGAAGCAACAACTGAATGAGTGTGTGAAGATCAGTAGATCATATACACTATTTAACATCTATTACTACTAAAATCATTACATAAGATTTTCCATTGACCGAGTGGTTGAAGTCTCATAAGATTGATTAAGATAGCTTAGGTTCAAGTCGGCTTTCTTGTGTTCCTCAATAGGGCTTAGGTTCATGTTCACCCTCTTGCATTTTCAATCAAATATCTAAATTAAAAATGAAATCACCAAAAAAAAAAAAACATCACATGGGTTTTCTTCATATTGGATGGCAACGACATTTATAAATCTCTCCAAGAGAGATTGGTTTCGATCTTCTATTATAAATTTTTTTTCTAATTAAAGATTTTTTATGACGATCTCTTGGAACCATCATGTATGTTACACTTTTTATGACATACTTTTAGAACCGTCATATATTCGATTTTTTAATGACGATCATAAAAAATCATCATAAAATACTGTCATTAAAAACAGTTTCTCTTGTAGTGATATCATGAATTAGTTTATAGAAGGTTAACCTAAACTATGAAATGTTTTTATTTCTAAAAACTGGAATAGGGAAGTCAAAAGCCAGGTGATCTATAGTACTTCCATGAATTTTAATCAAGAAGTTAACAAGCTCTATTAGCCATCTAAAGTTAACTACAAAGTCTTATAGCCCAAGTCCTTTGTAATTGATCATATGTATGTTCATAAAATGATAAGACCAATAATTATGATCAAGATTTTAGATGATAAGACCAGGTAATTCTTTTGAAGTCATAATCAGAATGAATACTTAAGCAACCATTTAGCCTTTCTTGAGTTTAACAGATTTAATCAAGTATTGAAATTGGACAAATTTAATCATACTATCAAACCGTGAATTATAGTTGCTAAAAATACCATTAATATGCTATCCTTTAAAGAATGTTGGATGAAAGATGAGTTTAAGGTACGACAAAAGAATTTTTACTAATAGATGCTGTGGCAATTGTCAAAATTGCCGCTACACAATTGCCACTACAAACTATTTTATTGTAGTGTCATTCGAAAGTTGAGATTATGAGTAACTTGTATATTTAGGACTTTTGACATCAAAATTATAATATTAAATAGATTTAAAAATTTTACTGTAAAGCATAAACTATTAAAGAGACATACATCCAAACTAGACAAATATCCTATAGCACTTTAAGACATTAAGAATATTAGTAGAATAAAAATATATCTTAATATTTTAGATTACTCAAGATATATACTAGTAAGATAGATATTTTAGTATTTTAGGTTATCAAAATAAAAATAAGAAAATATCTAACTTTTTCAGACCATTAAATAGTTCCCAATGCACAAATATATTAACGAACCATCGATTTTCCTTTTAGTTATAAATGATAGAGGGAAGAGTATTTAGTTATAACTTATGTAAACTATAAGAAAACTATCTTTGATGATGATATTTTATGGCGGTATATTGTGGTCGTCCTAAATTTATCATGGTTTTAGGAAACCATCGTGAAAAGCTAAAAAGTTTAGGTATTTTATGATGGTCTTTTTTTACCATTATAATTTTGAACTTTTATCTCATTTTTTCTTATCGTCATAAAGACACCTTTTCTCTTTAAAAAAAGTTGTATGATGATAGATTTGAATGTGTTATTTTCTTTTGCTGTTTTCATAAAATGTTTGGTTTAGTTATTTTCAAAGAAAGTGTAAGAGTATATTTGAACCCAAGTCCTCTTGGGTTAGTATATCATGTTTCTAACCATCCGATCCAGAGAAAATTTATGTTTTAGTTGCTTTTGTGATTTTTATGAAAATTTTCTTTTAAATTATTTGAAAAAAACAAAAGAAGGCTGATTTAAACCTAAATTTTGTTAGTTGATCATGTAATACTCTAACCACTAGACTAATAGAAATCTAAGATCTTACATAATTTTTCTAGTAGTAAAAGCTATTAAATAGTGAGCATAATTTATATTATAATTATAGATCTCCACGCACTTAGTACACTTTACACTTTCAGCTTTTAGCTGCTTTGTTCACTCTTTGAAGAACACCATTCTTTCAAATGAAAAACTTTATCTTTTAAAGTTACTAGAGGGTTGATCGAGGACTTCATTTCTTTGACAAATTTTGTGAAAAAAATTTGTGCATGGTTGGATGGTAGCATTGAGTCAAAGAAAGTGGGCATGGCAAAACTATTAAAACCCTAGTCTCGCACCGTGAGAGGCAAAGAAAAGATTTTTGGTCATGTTTTGCAATTTTTTATTAGTAGTTGTTCTAATTTTTTATTAGCAATTGCTCTAATTTTTTCATAGTGTTTTGTTATCTAGTGTTTTTCCTTCATTGATTGTTCTTTTAGTCACTTGTTTGAATTTTTCGTGTATTTAATATGTTGGTTAATTAAGACTTGATTTTTATTATCCTCACTAATGATCATTTTTAATTGCTATACCAGTTACTATACAACATTATTTAGTGTAGTTTTTGAATGGATGTTCTCACACTAGAAAGAAATTTTTTTTATGAGAAGCTTAAGCTGGTTTAGGGTTTTTATATCTCATTAGAATAGCCAGCAATGTTTGACCTATAGAAATATTTTGAAAGATCTCATTATTCATCTAAAATCATCCTAGATGTATAATGATTTGGCTGTCAAAATTCTTCTTCGATGTGCCCTTCAAATATTGTCTCATGTCAAAATTGCCTTAACATTTGACATTGTAAAGGAAGCCCAGAACCCCCTTATCCACCAGTGATTGAACCTCACATTTGAATGTCAAGATGTTCTCGATGTTATGTCCTGGTTCTTCATTATGATAGATATACATGGCACTCGCATAACACCATTTTGGATATAGAGGCTAAAGTGGCTTTATAAACAACAGGGTGATTAGTTTTTGTTCCACAAATTAGGGAAATAGCTCTAAATATGAGCATAGTATTATTCTAATGAGAACCTTTTATCTTTATGGCTTCTATAGTGTGGACTCATTGCTTATGTTGACCATATCCTTTGGGGAAGCTTGATTTTCGCTTTCTTTTTTCTTTGGGGTAAAATATTTCTTTTGCTAGGCATGATCCTCTATCTTCCCATTTGTTTGCATTTTCAATGAATTCTCTAGTTTGTACTATAACAAATCTTTGCCCCCATCATAATCAACAACCTTTCATAGAAAAGAGCTTTAAAGGGTCTCAATGAACATTTTAATAGACTCCTTTTTAGTTAAGTAGCACTACACCTTTACTGTGACCTCCTTCCATCCTCGAGCATATTCTTTGAATGTTTCATTTCCTTTTTTGCTCATGTTATGGAGGGTTATTTTACTAGGAGTAAATTGCTCCATATGTTGATAGTAGTTAAGGAAGCTCATTGCAAAATCTCTCTAATTTTTTTTTATCTTTGATGCTTCCAAGTTGGTGTACCAATCTAATGCCTCTTCCTTCAAGCTATGTTGGAATTGATGTATTAACAATTTTTTATTATCTTCATAATCATGTATTTTTTGCAAATAGACCCTTAAATGCATCCTTAGGCATTTACTGCCATCATATTTGTCAAATTCGGGCACTTTAAATTTGGGAGGGATAACAAGCCCTGGGACTAGACTGAGTTCTGCTATGTCTACCCATCCATACTCCCTTGTTCCTTGGAATTTTTTAATCTTTTTTGTTAAAAACTCTACTTGGGTCAACAACTTTTGGTTAACATTGCTAGTTCCTGTGAGCTTTTCAACTTTTTTTGGATGTTCAGTATCCCAAATATGAATAGGATCGGTAATTTATATTCTTTGTTACTCTTGTCCATAACTATTATTTACCTGCTCAACTATTGGGGAGTTCTTTAATGCTCTTGTTATGGTTAGGCAGATCGATTAAAAGATGAAAGGCTCATTTTCTTTTCTCTATTCTTACCTTTTTTTTCTGTGGTTTTGCCTTTTTCCAGTACTTCCATTGACTTCATCATGTCTTGAAACTACTTTGCCATTAACTTTTAGAGGTCCATGTAATTTTTTAGCATTCGATTCTGCATTTTAGTTTGGGATTGGCAATCTCAACTTGAGCAATTTTAATCCTCTCTATCTTGGCATTGTAATCTTCCTTGTTTTCTTGTAATAAAACATTTGACTGAGTGTTATATTCTTTAATGCCAATAACTTGTTTACTTTCCTTATTGTAAAGTTTCTAAAACATTTTATTTTAATTTGGTAACTTTTTAAAAACATACTCAACAAACAATTCATCTTTCCTAGGAAATGATTTTATTCATTTCTTTTAAAACAATCAATACTTCACATTAGATCCACAGTTGAAGACATCTTGTACTTTTTGATACATTATCATCATTTTTTCAAGGAAAACCTCTATTTGCATGTCGATGGCCATTTGCATCGCTAACTCTCTTGCATCCATAGGGTATTAAGATTCTCTGTCATTCGTTTATATCTTTCTTGTATTGACACCATCAGAAGTAAATTTCCTTAGCCTTACTTTTCCACATTTTGACATTTATTTTGCTTTCTCTAGTTTAGCCTTCGAAAAGTCTTAATTCTTCATACTTATTAGCTGATTCAACTTGAATGTATACTCTTCTTCTCATTGTTGATGATAAAGCTTCATTTCTTTTGCCTGCTCTTGATTTACAGAGATGGTCCTTTGAAGCTGTTTATTTACTTTTTTTGTCTTATGTAAGGCCTCAACTTTTCTTTTCAGTTCTTTGTGTATCTACATGCTCTCACTCATGAAGAAATCCTTTTTTATCCTCAATTCTTTTATTTCTTGGACCATCCTTTGCATTTCCCCATCATTCATTGATTTTTATCTTTGGGTGTAAAAGGTCTTTAATTCTTTAATTTCAAATAAGGCTTCTTACTTTTCTTTTTGAGCTTTCTTGGCAATTTCTTCTTCAATTTGAACCTCGTATTTCAAAGCCAATATCTGTTGTTGCCATTTAGATTCTCTCTTTTTTTTTTTTTTTTTGTTTTTGAAAATATTCAACTTCTACTTGTCTTGATTTTATGAGAAAACTTTTGACCACTAATAACCATGCTAGTGGGGTTTATCGCTAAATCTTGTCTTTTTACCAAATCATGCATGTGATTGTAGTGTTATCCACCCATTTTCTTTCTAGCATCAAATAAGGTGCTTTCCAAGCCTGTTTGATTTTTTCTATTTTATTTGTCCATCGTGCTTCATCATACTAGAACATTCCTCTAATCAATCCATGTAAGACCGACACACAGTATTTTACCTTTATCTACCTTAACACTATTGATGGTGTATACTCGACACTTCCTCATATCCTCAATAAATGCACATAAGAGAATTCTCCTATTGTAAACAGCATTGCCTAACTCATATGAGATCTAGGGTGTTATCCATTGTATTTGTTCATCTGTTAAGCTAAAATGATTTTCTACCCACTCATACATGGTTGTGTTTGCATTTTTACCTCGTGAAATATCTCTATCGAATGCTGCTAAACTTTGGATATTTCTCCATTCATTTTGAGATGGCTTTTGAGCCTCGTAGAGAGTAGAGAAATTCCTCTTAACAAATATCCAGCCCCGTTCCTCTTGCAGTGTCCTAAATATCTCAGAGTTTCTACCAATATTACTAGGATTTGATTTACTTTATGAAGACATGCCATCAAAGAGTACACCACTAAAACATCAATGTAACCTTGCACTTTAAGAATATTAATAGCCCATAGATTGCTAATGCTAGCCCTTTTCTTTTTGATTCCTCACTTACGTACTCTTTAACATAGGCGAAAAGGAACTCTTCTGTAATATAACTGAGAGCCCCCCGATGATGAATAGCTTTTTCAGCTTCAGCTTTGCATATCCTCAAAAGGTTTCCAACTACTTCTTTGTTAGAATCTTCTTTTTCTTTGTGTATAAATTATACAGCTTTGCTAGCTTTAACCCAACAACAAGGTGTACTCTTCTAAAGTTGGCATTAGGTTGCATTCCCCAAAACTAAAATGCTATTGAAAAAGGTTCCAAAAATGGAATGCTACTCTAATTAAGGACTCCTCTACTTGGGCTTTGAGGAAATTCCTAATATACCTATATTCACCATCAATTTGTTTCGGTCCCCTTCATTCATTATTTGCCATAATGAGGCTAATTCTACTAAAATACTTTTCTTTATTACTAGTTGAACCTCAACTAATAACTTAGTCTCAATATTTAGGCCATCTCATTTTTTCGATTGCTCTTTTTTGGACCAGCATAAGACATCTTTGGATTTAATTAGGATTAGTGAAATTCTCATTTTTCTAAGAAATTAATAAAAGAACATATCACGAAAGATGAATTTTCAATTGATATAAGATGTAACAATTCAGCATGTGTGCTCTTTACAGGTCTTATCTTTCTAATCCTAACCATGGCTTTATGCTAACTGTGTGCATTGGCTATGCGAATAAAGACTAGCTTCTAAAGGTGTGATTAGTAAATATCTTCAGATAAGACTAGTTGGTTTAAAAAATGGCATTTTAGGTACTAGAGTTAGTTACAGGAAGGATTAGCACTCTTAAAATGCCTAAAAATTAGTACCACTTTTAAAGGTTAATTACATCAGGAAGATCTACATTTTAGTTGCAATATCAAACTAATACCTACATAAACAATTACATCAAATTGGGACTCTTATGACGTGCAGTTTGCAATGTAGGACTTTTGTCAACAAAACTCATTATAATTAACTCCATAACTCGCTCAATTTGTGTTTAAACATAGCCACGTGTACCTTATTTTTGCAAACCATTTATTGCCCTTGGTCACTCACATCTCATAAACTTCGCTCAAGCTCACAATCTCCTCGATAATTTCTTCTTAATTTTCTTTGTATTTCTTTTTAAATAATTGAAGATTCACACCAAGTATCAAGGTGTTTTTTAAATCCATAAGCTTCTGTCATCTTCAACGAATTCACAGATCGAGATTAGAGATGAGTGCTGAAGTAATTTTAGATTTTTAGGTATTAGTTTGATTTAAGTAATTTTTGTTATGTTTTACATATTATGGTAGATTTCGAAAACTCAGTCACCCAATTGATGAATATCATATGCATCGGGTTCAAATGATGGATTTTGAAAACTAAAGTTTTTTTATTTTGAAAAAAATTTTCCAATTTCAAATCCCTAAAAAACAAAGATTTCCCTTTCTCGTTGGTTAGTTGATAGGAATTTATAGTCATTTCACTCAATTGATGAGTAAAGAAATAACAAGTGAAGGAGTTAAAGGATGCGTACTTGAATCTTGGATTCCAGCAACAATTGGTGCTTGAATTTGATAAATAAAGAGAAAAATTTCACAGATTCGTTCATGAGCAATTCTACTTCATTTTACAGTGATGAAAGGGTCTTTAATGTAATTGCACACTTAACAAGCTTATGCGTATCACTTGAGCAAGCCACACAGTTAATTCTAATGGATTTTATTGACGAAGGTCTCACATTGCAAACTGCATGTTATGTGGGTCCTAATTTGATGTAATTTTTTATGTAGGTCTTAATTTGATACTGTACCTAAAATGTAGGTTTCTTTGGTGTAATTAACCCCATTTTTAATTTCTTTTGCAAAAAATAATTTTAAGGATATTTTGATTAAAACACTTAGAATTTCATAATTACTCCATCCCAATGTAACAAAATATTTATTTTTTAAAGAGAAGAGAGTGGTTTGCACTTGCTCAGCACATTCTTCTCCAAAGTGTGGACTAAAAACTATATATGTAATATTTTTTTATAAAATATGTTTTCTAAAGGAAAACTTTATTATGGAAGTATTTTTTTCATGACTTGATATAACCATAAACATGGAATAGATTGAAATAGATAACTTAACAAGAATTTAATTATGTTTTAAGCAATTTTATTAAAAAAAATGAACTCTTCTAATTAGAAACGAAAGCTTCTCTGACATATAATGAAATTACATAATTTTTTTTATGGCATTTACATGTGCAAGAAAGAGCTTTCTTCCTCTATGTTTGTGAGTGAGTGTGAGTATGAGCAAATGAGTTCATGAATGTCTCTAGCTGTAGGCTTCCAATAAGTATTCATAGGTGCAAGTTAGAAAGAAAAAGGCGAGTGAATTAGAGAGGTGCACTATGTTTAGGAGCCTTCATCAAGAGGTCTTTTGAGACTTTACTAAAGTGTGTTCACTAATTTTGAGTTACTTTCCTCATTTCATAGCCTAATCTGGATGCAACAATATCTTTAATTTTGTCTGTTCTTCTCTAGGTAGCTCAAGAACAAGTCTGCTGAATAACTTTTATCATGTCACTTAATTCTCCTCTACCCAAGATTGATTCTAGTTTTTAGTAGCACGCTCTAATCTTCTCATGCATTTTGGCCTTCTTCATAAATTATCTGACTTGACACTTATCTTATGGTCAAAGAATTCAATTTGAATTGATCTGTAGAATGCACTGCCTTCAAGTAGAATACCATGTTAGTGGGCCTGCTGCCATGTGTGAAGTTTCTACTAATATGCAGATATGCCTCCATTCATTATCATTAAATCAGCATTCCATGCCATATCACCCTCTTGTTACACTCCACGTTAATATGGTAGCATCATTAAATGATGTCATGCCATGTCAGTCAATTAAGGATAAGCAGTAAAGCTACACTTCTACCATGTCGCTAGCATCGCCTACTAGCGTTGTACTACATTAATTAATGAAGGGTGAGTAGGGCATTGTTTCACCTTACTATCTCATTAGTGTCTCCCTGTGATGCCTTGCCAATTGGATTCCCATGCCATGTTAGCCATTCCATCTACCAGATACTTTTGCCTTGTCAACTAAGGTGCCCAGCCACCCTGTGCCACATTAGTTCATCGGGCTACGTCAACAATGTCACCCTTGTAGGTACTGTTCTTTACAGTAGCTCTCTCCACTGGTTAATTCTTCTTAAAGGTGTTCTTTTCACTTTGCCAAATCTCCCTCATAGTTTCCCCTATTCTTCTATCCTAAAAATACCCTTTTACACCCTCTAAGACTTTTTGATCCTCTCAAGGTAAGTCTCCTTTTCTTACACCAAAGCTCTTTCTTTCTCTAGGTGAATTTTGATATTTTTTCTTTTTTTTCCTTGTACACACTAGCTTACCATGGAATTTGTAAGTCCTTCTATAGTTACCAACATGGATTTAGTTAGAATTAGGAAAGCTTATGAGATCCCTCCCTTTCTGTGTTTGAGGAATATCTCAAAGGAGGCTTGAGATTTCCTCTAAACACTCTATTTAAAGAGATCTATGAAAATTATAAGGTATGCCCCTTTCAAGTAGTTCCTAATTCGTAGAGGATCTTAGTTGTCTCCTTTGTTAGATGCTTAATTAGATTTAGAAATCACAACATTATGACCTCTAGCTTTTTCTAGATTTTTTTAAAAAATTAAAGTAATGAAAGACCTACCTAGGACACCCTAAGTGATTTTGGTATTTTTCTTCAAAAAAAACTCTCATTCTTTACTTCTGATCTTTCAAAAGCAATGAAGCATTAGAGATAGTGGTATTTCTGGGTGCTTTGAAATAGAATTCTTCCTAGGATTAACTAGTGGACCTTTCCTAAGCAAGATTATGGCAGGAAACCGGTCCTGTATGAGTCTCTTGCCACTTCCATATAGACTCTGGCAAGTAGTAAGAAGACTTTACGCATGTGTGTGTACTTTGCTAATGCTTGGATAGCTAAAGTACACTTTCACCTAGTTTCTCAAGAGCTTATCCTTGTGCCATCCACTAGAGAGCCCTCCAACCTACCACTCATTATGTTCTTAGTAATAGGAGACTTTCCCTTAAAGTTTGCCTCACTCCACCTTCCTTTACCCTACTTGGCCTCTCTTCACCCATTAAGAAACCTCATCCTAGAAATGCTCCTAATCCTTTTCCAATAAATGAATCAAAATCTTCATCCTCAGGTAAATTTAATTTGTGCTATGATATGATTTTTGTGCTCCTAATAGACTATTATTGACTCTTTTCTTGTTTTCTTTTTTGTAGACCACTTCTTAATAATACCTAGAGTTAGGAAAAGAAACTTTGAAGAGGTGGTGGAGGTGGCTAAGAACACTCCTCTAGGCTCCTCTAAAAGAAACAAAATGGTAGCACATTTCCTGTGGAAGGCAGGGACACAATAGAGTGCACCTTTAAAAATGGTGACCTTTACAAACTTCTCCTCTTAGTAAGAGCTTGCAACTATCACCACTTCTGCTTAAGCCTAAAATATCAAGAAGATCATCCAAGAAGTAGTACTCCCAATTTAAACTTCTTTAGTTTTGTGAGATAGGAAAATGATACACTTAGAAAGGGAGTTTAACTTGCTGAATAAGGTAAAACTCATACTCTCAATTTATTTTTTCTTATTTTTCATTGTTCACTCATTATTTCTTTTGTTTATAGGTTTTTCAAGAGTCAATCCTAATAGTAAAAGAGTATAATACTTAAAGTTAGGTTGAATATACATTTTAAGAGGCTAAGAAGGCTTTCTAGGAAGCTCTAAAGAGAGGAGTTCAATTGTCAGCTGAAGTCTCCACCTTCCAACTGTAAAAGCATAAAGTAGATCAAGAGATATCCACATTGAAGACAAAAATGGAAAAAACAAGGGTAGACTTTGGGTTTCAGCAAGAGGAACTATAGAAGAACCACTTGGAGTAGTTAGCAGGAGGAAGCTATAATAGTCTTCAAAGATGGTGAATAACTGAATAAGATGATATTGGAGGATGGGGCAAAAGTTTTTTAGGAAGTGAGGTAGGACACTAAAGCTAAAATGTTGATGGAATATCCCTACATTAATCTTGACTTCATGACAACTGAATCTAGCATTTCTTCTACCACTCAAGCTACTCCAACAATGACTAACCCTGTAGGGAGCCCTATCTTCATCTCTAGACTCTATGAATCAAATTTTACAAGAACTAAATAAAGAGACCATTGATCTTAGGAAAAGAATGATTGAATATACTTCTTTTCTACTATCTTGAAGTATCTTTTATTTATGAAAATAAAATAGACTTCTTTTTTCCATTAATTTTCTTGAATTTTGGGATAGATTTTATCTTTTGAACACAAGAAATTTCCTTGCATTAAGGGGCAGACCCTAAGAAGAGTGTCGAAAGTTTAAATGAAAAGATGGAGAATCTGCTTTACTAACAATAAGATCGAATTTAACATTTGAATATTTACTTTACAACCTCAAGCAGACTTTCCATCACTCATCCCTTGGAAGTTTTAGACTCTCCCTAGTTATTAGCATATTCTAGTAGGGAATAATATTAAAATAGGCTAAAGATGAGTTTAGACACTTTTCCTCACTTAGACTAAAGAATTCCATGTTGCATCATTTGTTTTCTTACCTTAAGAAGACTTTCCTTCAGTTTTCACCATGACTTTGAGAGTCTCCCCATTCTTAAGCAGACCCTCCCTAGTATCAGGTTAACTTTTCCTGGGATAAGTGTCAATAAACTACAAAATGAAAGTCTTGACACTTTACTTTTCAATTCTAGAAGATTGCCTACTAGATTCTCCCTCTTAGGTCTAGTTTCTCCCTTAACTAACCCTATTTGCATAGTTTAAGGGTGATGCTACTATTTTTCAAGCTGTATGTTGCCAGTGGCACCTCTAATATCTAGATTACAATGAGGGTCAAATTTGGGTATTGATAGTAATTATTATAGCTGTTGAAAGACTAGAATGAAGATATATGCTAAAGCTATAAACATTCACCATTGCTCCCTAGATAAGGGAAAATGTAATAGAATATGTGCATGTGAGAGTACACATGCTATCCAAAGAACTCTTGAAGTAACACATGAAGGAATTAATCAAGTGAAAGAGTCAAAGAATAGCACATTACTTCATAATTTTTAGATATTAAAAATGAAATGCGATGAAACAATTAATGCAATGCTTACAAGATTTAGTGATATTATTAATGCTCTAAAGAACTCTCGATGCAAAAATAGTTAGAAAATTTTTAATATGTTTGCCTTCAAGTTGGGATCCTAAGGTTGCAACCATCACGTAAGCAAAGGACCTCAACAACCTACCACTTGAAGAGTGGGATCTCTAATGACCTATAAAAATTTTATTTAAGGAAAAGAGCAATAAGAGGAAGTGAAGAAGAAAAAGGTAATCACTTAAAAGTCTACCTCATATGAAGAAAAGACTTCTCATCATGAGGAAAACGATAAGAAGGATATAACTCTTATGACTAGAAGGTTCAAAAGATTCCTGAGGAATAAGAAGAACTTTAAGAATGGAGGAAAAGATAGTAGAAAGTGGAATAGCTCAAGAAGTGATGCAAAGAAAGAGCCTCCCAAATGCTATGAATGCAAGAAGTCTGATCATTTAAAAGTTGATTACCCAACACTAAACGAAAGCAAATACAAAAATAAGGTAATAAAAGTAACATGGAATGATAGTAAGGGGAGTTCAATAGAGAGTGAGATGATAAAACCATAATAAACATGTGTTTCATGGGAATCGAGGACTCTAGTGAGCTAATTTGTCCTATTTTTGACTTAAGTCTATCACATTATAAGTTGTTGAATGCTTTTGAAGATTTATATCAATTGATTTAGAAACAAGTTTATAAGTTTGAGTTGCTTAAAGAGAAGATATTATAGTCTTAGAAACGACTATAAAAAGTTAAAAGAAAAATTAATCTTAGAGTGCGAAAAGGAGAAATCAAAACTAAATGAGGAATAAAGAGATAAATGAGGAGCATGCTAGGATGAAGAAAGAACTAAAAAGTCATAAGCCCTTATTAAAGAAATGCTCTCAAGAGTAAAAGAGTGTAAACATGTTGATAAGTAGTCAAAGATGTAGCTTTGACGAGAGTTGTCTTGGTTATATGCCCTCTAAGGTCTAAAAATATCATAAACAATATTTTAGCAAAGCATCATCGCAAAAACAATCAAGATGCACTTATTGTTGTAAATTAGGACATACAGAATCTAAATGCTAGTTGAAGGAAAGTTCTAAATTAATATATGTGCTAAAAGGTATTATTATTGATTCTCAAGGACCCACTAGAATGTAGGTACTAAAAGATAAAACTTAAGATCTTGTTTTGTAGGTATCAGAGAAGATCAAAGACAAATGGTACCATCATAGCAAATTGTCTTGATATATGACAAGAGATGCATCAAAGTTCTTGTTATTGACTTGAAAGAAGGATTCATCACCTTTGGGGATAATGCTAAAAGGAAGAATAATTAGAAATGGCAACATAGGTAATCCCTTTTTGACTTTGATTGAAAATATGTTGTTAGTTGATGAACTTAAACATGACTTTTTTAGTAGTAGTCAATTTTGTGATAAGAGCTTTAGAGTATTAATTTTTTGTTTTACTTAGGAGATAGGCATGAAAATATGTATACATTGATATTACTGGAGCACATGATGGAATTAGTAAATTCCATAAAGTAAACAATGATTCTCGGCTTTGGCATAAGAGATTCGGTCATGTTAGCATTAGCATGGATTTACTATCCAAGACATTTAGAATAGTGTGTTAGTGGTCTTCCTAAGCTTAAATATGAAAAAATAAATAAATAAAATTTTGAAGCTTACCAAATGGAGAAACAAGTTAGAAGTTCTTTTAAACAAAAGAAGCACATTTCCACAGCTAGGCCATTTCAACTTTTATATATTGACTTATTTGGTCCATCTAAGACTACAAGTTTAGGAGTTAAATATTATGCCTTTGTAATAGTTGGTGACTTTTCTAAGTTCACATGGTTGCTTTTTCTAGCCCACAAGGATGATGCCTTGGAAACTTTTACCAATTTCTTTAAGAAGGTGCAAAATGAGAAGGAAAACACTATTGTTAGTGTTAAAAATGACCATGGAGAAGAATTTGCTAGCAATGAGTTTAAGATATATTATGATTAATATGGGTGTATCTATAATTTCTTTACTCCTAGAACACTCGAGTAAAATAAAGTTATAGAAAGAAAAAAGAAAGATTTATACAAGAAATGGGTAGCACCATGATAAATGAGAATAAATAACCTTAGTATTTTTTGGCAAAAGCGGCAAATATCGTTTACTATATCATGAATAGGGTTTTAGTGAGATTTGAAATCAAAAAGACTCCTTTTAAGTATTAGAAGGGTAGCTAGCATACCAAAAACTACTTATTTTAGAGTGTCTAGGTGCAAATGCTTCATCCTAAACACTAAGAATAGACTATAAAATTTTGATTTTAAGACCAATGTAGGAATTTTTTTAAGGATATTCCACAACTAAAAAAGTTTATAGGGTCTATAACAAGAGCTCCATGACCATCGAGAAAATGATTCATGTAGTGTTTGATGAGATAAGGATGATAACGATGGACCATTAGAAGTAACCAAAGGAGTAGACAAACTTGACATCTCTAAGGGATTAAGGAAGGTAACATTGAAAATCCCATACCAATAACATCGATCATGATTTTCCTAGATAATGGAAAGTAGTTAAAGACCATCCTTTAAATTAAATCCTAGAAAGTCCTTCACAAGAGAGAGGGACTAAATCATCCTTTAAAGAGATTCATGGTAACATATTATATGCTAAATAGAGGTTAAAAATGTTAAAGAGGCTGAAGTAGATGAATTTTGGATGATGGCTATGCAAGAGGAATTAAACTAATTAAGAGGAATCAAGTTTAGGAATAGTTTTAAGCTTGGCGGCAAATCCATAATTGGCACTAAATGGGTATTTATGAATAAAGTTGATGAAGGAGGTCACTTTGTGAGAAATAAAGCAAGATTAGTGGCTTAAAGGCAACTAAGAAGAAGGGATAAATTATGGGGAAACTTTTGCTCCTATAGCTAGATTAGAAAGTATGGGAATGCTTTATGCCTTTGCCTTTCACATGGAATTCAAAATTTTTTAATTAATATGAAAAATACTTTTATGAATGGATATATTATAGAAGAAGTCTATGTTAAGTAACTCTCTCGTTTTAAAAGTCATGAGTTTTCTCATCATGTTTTCAAGCTTCCAGTATAGTTTGAAACAATCTCCTAAAGTTTGGTATGATAGATAATAAGGATTTTTTGTATTTAAAAAATCTGAGATAGGAAAGGTAGATGACGCTTTTTTCATAAAAAGAAATTAAAAGGACTTACTTTTAGTGTAAATGCGTGTAGATGATATAATCCTTGGTCGTACTAAAGTAAGTTCATGTGATGAATTCGCTTAATGCATTCAAGAAGAATTTGATATTAGCATGATGGGTGAACTTAATTTCTTTCTTGGCTTACAAATCAAACAATTAAAAGATGAAATTTGCATTAACCAAAACAAGCACACTAGAAACCTACTTGAATGTTTGACATAGATAAAGGAAAAGATTATGAAATTCTCATGGAAACAATAATAAACTTTAAGGAGAATGAAAAAGGCAATGACATAGAACCCACTCTACATAACAAAATGATTAAGTCTTTGTTGTATTTAGTGATAAGTAGACCTGATATTTTGACTAGTATAGGCTCGTGTCATTGGCATCAAGTAGCCCCAAGGAATCTTATCTCAAAGTTATAAAAAAGATACTTAGATCTCTTACAAGGAATGGTAGACTTAGGATTATGGCATCACAAAGCTACTAGGTTCGATCTAGTTAGTTATTTAGACGTGCATTATGCCAGTTACATAATAGATCATAATAGCATAAGTGGAACATGCCATTTTCTAAGTTCATTCTTAGCATCTCTGTTCATTAAAAAACAAATTTTAGTTGCTTTATCCACTATTGAAGTCTAGTATATTGTTGTAACATTTAGTTGTGCATAAATGAGGCAATCATTACAAGACTATAGGTTAGAATATAATAGTATAACAAACAGATGTGATAGCACTAAAGCCAATAATATCTGTAAAAATTCAGTTCAACATTCATGCACTAAGCACAATGAGATTAGACATCACTTCTTGTGTGATCATGTTCAAAAAGGAGGTGTGGCTTTAGAATTTGTAGCTACCAAGAATCAATTGGTGAATATTTTTTCAAAACCTATAGAAGAAAAGAGATTCATAAAAATTAGAACAGAATTAGGTATGAAATCAGTTAAAAAAACTTGAAATTAATTTGCATCATATAAATAATTTTATCAACTTATTGCATGCTAAGATTCATATAACTAGCTTAATTTCTTATTAAATTCAAGAGTTGATTAAAGTGATTGTAATGATTAATTTAGTTGTAATTTTAAAGCTAGTTTGTCGAGTAAAAATTCCTGTGACACTTAATAAAATTAATTAGAATCAAAATTTGGCAATAAGAGGGAAAAACTGAAAATAAAGGGTTGGAGGGTCTTTACCTCATAGTACAATTATGCATGGTAGAGTCTAACGATGTTGACAGAACGAAGTGCAATAATACCACGCGGTTCCTTTTCTGTGTCTAGTATATAAATATTCCTCGCCCAATTTTCCTTTTTTATGTCGAGTATATAAATGTTTCTTACCCATTTTTCCTAAGTCTTAAACCCTAGCTCCATGTTTTCTCTCTCCTTTTCTAAATTGTAGCCTCTATTCTTAAATTTGAGCCTATTTCTCTTTAATTTTGGTTGGATTCATCGATTCCTACTTTGATTTGAACCTCATTGACCAAAAAACCAATGTTAAAACTCCAACCTAGCATTAAAATGGTGAGATTAGAGACAACTACACCACATCCATAGATCAAGTGCTCATACCATTTAAAGTCTGTAATTCTCTTTTAATCCTCTATCTAGTTAATAATGCTTGCAGAATAAATACAACAAAAATTTTAACAAGAAAAAGGTAAAATTAGGAAGAACTTTATACTCTAATGACTTATATTCCTTAGATTTTAGGATGGCAATTAGCTCCCAAGGATGGGAATCGGTGTTTGAAATTAGGGAATCCATATTCCCTATGCTTATAAAGCTATTTCTAATATGAACTCCAATGGCGATGTCATAAAAAGTAGAGTCAATAAGGTAGATATTAGTTTTGACAATTGTCATAATTGGGAAAACCTGTAGCATGACAAAAAGACAAGAGCTGCCACTAATTTTTTAAGGTGTAATTGGTCACCTTTGAAAAATAAGGCTAATTGGTTTTAAAAATTGAAATCTAGGTCTGGGAGTAGATTACTTTTGAGGAAGGATTAGCACCCCTAAAACATCCATAATGTGTACCATCTTGATTTTTTTCTAAAATTATTTTTAAGGGTATTTTTTATCAAAGTATAAAAGATTTCGTACTTACTCGATCTTGATATACCAAAAAAAAAAAATAATAAGAAGAAGAAAAGTGTTTGCACTTGCTTGCCCTCTTACATCTCCAAAAATAAAGAGTTTAAACTATATATTTCGTATTATAATGAAAATAAGCTTTTTATAGTCAAAATTATCATAAATAGGTTTTCTACTATGTAACAAAGTCTTGTTACATTTATACAACTTAAATAGATTGAAGCATATAATTTAACAAAAACTTTAAAAATATTTAACTCAATCTTAGGCAGTTTTATCCTAAAAAAATAATATGATCTAGAGTTACAAGAAATCTATGCCTCTTAAAATTCGATACTCTTTATCTAGTATTCTTCCCCTTTTTTTTCAAGAAAGTGTGAGTAAAGAATAAAGAATTTCAAAGGAAATTATTTCTAATGGGAGAAAACGTGAATGAGAAAATGAAGTTAAAAGGAAAATTTTAACAGATTTTTTTTTTAGAGCTTTACTTGCTGTTTATTTATGGTTAAATTTGTCTTTCTATGCGTATCTTTATGGATCTATATATCTTAAATGCAAAAACTCGACCTCCATTTATAAAAAAGTGTGCATGTTAGGAACAAGTCATAAGCGAGTGTTGTGCGCCCAACATCTCCAACAAGCTGAGTAGACTTTACCTTCTTGGTGAGGCTTGTCAATTTGTATGAGACTCTTTTGATTTATTTTTGTCAATTTGAATTTCTTTTTGACACTCTCTGGTTGCTTGTAAGTGTCATGAGGTCATTATTTTCTCCAATCACCTTTGAAATGCCCAAGAATAGGTTTGCCAAGTTGTCAACTACTGCATCATCCAATTCTTTTTATTTCCTTGATTAATCTTGTACTTTGAGGATGTTTACAGTCTAATTTATCATTTCATCCTCCTTTGCATAATTTTGAGGCTAAATCTAGGTAAATTTGGTGAAGAATTTAGAGATGTTGAGTTGTAAAGACTACTATAAGGGTTACTGTCGAATGCCCTACCACATCATCAGTCTTCTTTTCTAAAAATTAGAGTATTGCCCCATCAATAACATTGCTTCCAATGATGAGGTATCGTGACAATGACTTTGTGGTTAACGCCCTATCACATCATCAATCTTCATTTCTTTAGATGCAAACTACTCCCTCATCAATAGCAGCATTACATTAGTGGCTATACTACTGATGCCCTACCACATCAATAGTCTTCCTTTCATGGAAGTAGAGTGCCATGTTATTGGCTTTACTACTGATGCCCTACCATGACATTAGTCTTCCTTTCTTTAAAAGTAGAACATTACTTCCAATGATAAGGTGCCATGTTAGTGGCTTTACAATTGACTGTGTAGGTCTACTAGCATGTTGAAACTTTTTAAAAGATTGTCCTTATGATAGACTCTGATTCTCAATTTAAGCTTTGAATTCTAAATCTCAATCATGAGACAAATCCCAATCTTAGACTTCATGGTTGAAATTCCAAATGTTGCCCTAATGATTTAAAGAAACCCAATCTTGGATTATGTTGGTAAAAATTTTGGATCTTAATTTCAATGATGGAAATCCTAAAGGATTATGTTGATCTTCAAAATCTAATGATAAGTAGACTCTTGAACTTCTCTTCAAAGATGGCAAACCTTAATTAGAATGTCATTGGTCTTCAAAGCTTAATGATAAAGAGACTCCTAAACTTGAGCTAAATGAAAAAAATCCCAAACCACGTCTTTAACTTTAAACTTGATCATGGCAACGACCATAGAGAAAAAAAAAAAACTCCTGATTGGATTGAATTCTTCAAAACCCTACCAATCTTAACCTTAATGACAAGGAATTCAATTTGTATTTAGCACTAAAAAGAAATCCCAATTTAACAAACTCTTAACCTTGAACCAGATGAACAAAAATTATGATCTTGATCTTTGACTTTGATCCCTAGCTAAAAAACTCACAAGATTGAACCAGATGAAGAAAAATCATTATCTTGATCTTTGACTTTGATCCTTAAGCTACCAAACTCTCGACCTTGAACTAAATAAAGGGAAATCCTGATCTTGATCTTGAACACTAATCTTCGAGCTAGGAAACTCTTGACCTTAAACCAAATGAAAGGAAATCCAAGTTTTAATCTTTGACTCTGAACCTCAATCTCGGAACTCTTAACCTTGAATGAAACGATGGGAAATCATTATCTTGATATTTGACCTGAATCTCGAGCTAGGAATCACTTGACCGTAAAATGGATGGAAGGAAATCTTGATCTTGATCTTTGACTTCGAACCTCAAACTAGGAAACTCTCGATCTTGAACTAGATGAAAGGAAATCCTAATTTTGATCTTCAACTTTGAATTTCAACCTTGGAAACTCTTGACCTTGGACCTAGGTAAAAGGAAATTAGATCTAGGAGAACTCATGACTTGAGTTTACTCTCGATCTAATTGAAGATGTAAAGTTAAGTCTCGATCTTAAGCTAAAGATATAAAGTTAAAGCCCGATGACAGTCCTTAAATTATCTCTACATCTTTTAACCTGTGACTCAGCTAATTTCATTAAATTCATCTAAAAATCTAGTTTTCCATCCAAATTCTTGTAATTGTTGGTTTTTATATTGGTAATGTGTAACCTTTGCACTTTTGATTTACATGTCAAAAAATCAATGAAATGAATTTTTTTTATTCCTAAGCTCTTGTGTATTTTGTTTTTTTTTTAAATTGTAATTGTCGGTGAATACTTAGAAATGCATGTGAAGTTGAGAAGTATACTTTATTTACTTGAATTATATCTTGAATACTTTGTTCACAATCACATTATAAGATATCTTGAAGCTGAATTGCTCTTTTGCTTGATGGTAACTTGTGTTTTACCATGCACTCTTGTGACTTAAAGTTAAGGTTTTTGATGACAAAATATTAGGAGTGCTCTTTTGTTTTTTGTTCATTATGGTCAGATGAATGAGCATGGCATTGCAAAAATTAAGGGGAGATTTTATCAATTATAACTAAAATGCTTATTTCCTCTCAACTTTGGGTCTTGAAGGAAGCATGAGTTCAAGGGGAGCTTATGTTGCATATTTTAATGAGCTTTATATTTTTGCTCTATATTTGGTAAAAATCTCTCAAGTATATTGGTGAAACCTGAGACCTAAATGGTCCATCTAAATTGAGGCTAAATTAATTTGGCCCATCGGTTTAGTCTAGTATTTATAGATTATTTTACTAAATGGGTAAAGGGTAGGTCTTATACCCATGTTACGAAACTGTGGTGCATCAATTCCTGAAGAAAGAGATCATTTGTAGATATGAACCTTTGAAAAGAATTATTTTGGACAATACAACAAACTTAAACAACAAATAGATGAAAGAAATATGAGCTCAAATCAACATAAAGTATCATAATTTAGCTACATATAGGCCCAAGATGAACGGAACAATAAAAGTAACTAACAAGAATATTAATAAGATTATTTAGAAAATGATAATGACTTATAAGGATTAGCATGACACATTGCCTTTAACCGTGCACGCTTGTAGAACTTCTGTTAGAATGTTAATGGGGGAACTCCCTATTCCTTAGTATATGGCACAGAACCAATATTATTAATAAAGACACAAAATCTGCCTTATGGAGACTTAACTTAAGGAAGTTGAATGGATCAAAGCACAATACAAATAGCTAAGCATGATAGACAAAAAGAGATTAAGAGCTATTTGCTATGGGCAGCTCTATCAGAGTAGGATGGAGAAGGTATACAATAAGAAAGGAAATCCCAAAAAATTTAAGGAGGGGGAATTAGTGTTAAAGTGTATTCTTGAGATGTGATAGACAAGAGGGACAAATAATCCTTTCATAGGGATGGACCATATGTGGTGAAGAAAGCTTCTCTATAGAAGCTTTTATTCTGTAAGAAATTTATGGGGAAGAGCTACCAAGCCTAATGAATTCATATATTATCAAAAAATACAATGCATGAAAGATAAATTCGATAAAGAGTTTTTTTTTTTTTTCAATTAGAGAAATCCAATGTATTAATATGCTCAAGAAAAAATGGACCAAGCTATACCAATAGTGAGGGAGTGAAGTTTTCATTCCTTCTTGTATATAATGACACCTAAAATAAAAAAATTGCTCCTTGTTACGTCATGCTGATGCAATATACGTTATATGATTAACTATTTGTTCAAAACAAATTCAACCTCAAGATAAAGTTGATTTCTTAAAAAAGGAGGCAATCTTAATAAAATCAAGAGAAAAAATCATTCTTAGAGAAGAACATTATGAGAAAGTAAAACCGTAGAGTATATATGGAGAGTGCCTCTATTGATAGAATCTTAAATCACTTATTAGATTAATCATTTTTTTGAGTAATTATATTTTCATGAAAGGACATCAAAAGTCAAAATAATCCTCTATTCCTCGACAAAAGAGAGAGGGAAGAGGAAGGAGAAAAAACATAAGAGAAAAAGCTTCCATTAACGAGTTATATGCTTTAATGACCAAGCAAAAAGGTTCATGATTTTTTTAAAAAATAGTAAAAATGTGTCATTCTTTACAATATCAAATGTCAAGATGGTTTTGACAAGAGACAAAATTCATAGGGCACGTTGAGAAAGAAATTCAAAGTCTAAATTATCAAACATCAAGGATGATTTTAATAGAAAATGAGATATTTCTTTACAATGTCGAATGTAAAGGTTGATTTTGATAGGAGATAAAGTTCGTAAGGATGTTAAGAAGGAATTTTAATAGCTAGATTATGATACATTAAGGATGATTATGATGGAAGATAAGATAGTTCTTTACACATCAAATATCGAGGATGATTTCGACAAGAGATAACACTTATGGGGCATGTTAAGAAAGAAACATTCCAACACCCAAATCATCACACATTAAGGATGATTCTGATGGAAGACGAAATACTTCTTTATAATGTTAAATGTTGTGGCAGTTCTAATAAGAGACAAGTTTGGTAGAGTATGTCGATGAATAATTTTGATAGCCAAATCATCAAACTTGAAGGATGAATTCCAACAAGAAAGAGTCTATAAGGCATGTCGAGGAAAAATTTTGACAACCAGATCATTATAAATCGATAGTGATTTCAATGGAAGATGAAACATTTCTTTAGAACGTCAAATATCAAGGACAATTGTGATAGGAGATAATAATCGTATGGCATGTTAAGGAAGAATTTCAATAACCAAATCATCATACATCAAAAATAATTTTGATGCAAGATGAGATATCTCTTTACTACATCAAATATCAAGGCTGATTCCAACAGAAGACAAAGTTCATGAGGCATGCTGAGGAAGATTCTGAAAGCCAAATTGTCGTACATTAAGGATGATTCTAATGGAAGACGAGATATTTCTTTACAATATTGAATGTCGAGGCAATTCTGATAGGAGACAATGTTCGCAAGACATATCAAGGAAGAATTTTGATAGTCAAATCATCTTATATCAAGGACAATTCCAATGGAAGATAAGATCTTTTAGAACATTTCTACATGTCAAGCATCAAGGGTGATTCTTGTGGGAGACAAAAATTTTACTTCATTAAATATCGATGAAGAATTCTATCAAAAGATAACAGCCATCCAATATCAAAGTGAAACTTAAAAGTTATTTATCATCAAACGATGATGATGAATTTCATCATAAGATGAAAGTAGCAATCTTTCATTAGAAGTTGAGGAAGAATTCTAATAGAAGATGTTATAACCAAGAAATTTTCAATGATAAGCCATGTATGTGTCATCAAAAGATGAGCAAGAATTTTATCTAGAATGATGGATAATCGTTATCAAACCAATTTCATAAAACAAACTTTAGTTTTAATCTTTTGTATGATTTATCAAAACATTAAAAAAATGAAAAAAAAGTATATAAATGAGAGAATGCTTAAGAGAATGCAAAGAAGTTGTGAAGATAAACTTTCTTATCTCTTGGTCTTTGTTTTATTTTTAATTTTTTGAAAATAAACAAATATGGGCAACTGTTGATTCCCAAATTTTGCCCTCATTAGGAATCTAGAGCAGAGATACCAATGGCACTCTATAGCCTAAAGAATAACATCGTCGCTTTCATGAAAGATTATACAAATGGAGTTGGATGAGGGAGAAATTAGGTTTTTAAGGGAGAATCTAATAGGTAATCCCTTAGAAATGGACAGTAAAGTGTCAAGTTTTATATTTGAGTTTTTTGACACTCATCCTAAGGAGAGTCTACCTTATGAGGAAAGGTAACTTATGACTAAGGGGAGTCTGAAATTTAGAGAAGAGACTAAGAGAGCACATTCTTGAGAGCAGGAAATGAATAATAGGACAAAGATCTTGTAACTAAGGAAAAAAGAGTGTCCAAGTATATCTTTAGGATTTTTGACACTTTTCCCTTGTAAAGTCTACCTATGATAGGGGAAGAGTTTAAAGTTTCCAAAAATGAGTGAGAAAGAGTCTACCTAAGAGTATGAAATTAATATTAGGACACTAAAATCTAATATCTAATGAAAGTAAACTCTCTACACTGTCATTTTCCAATTTCAACACTTTCCATAAAAAATGTCTACCCTATCCTCAAAAAAGAGCCTATATCTAGGTCCTAAATAAAGTCATGGGAATTTATTATAATGAAAGTTAAAGTTTAAGGTTTTTAGTGCTTCTTTGATACTTTGATCTTATCTAAAATGATAGTATCTAAAAAATAGAATAGATAAGAGGGTTCTAGAAGAAGTCCATTTCATTCGCTACATTAAACAGATTAGATTGAGTATAAAATACAAAAAAAGAAATACATCAAATCAGTTTTTTCCTTAAGGTCAATAAACTCTTTATTCAAATTTTACAAAATTTAACTCATGGAGTCAATTAAGATAAAGACATGACTCCCTATGGGATCAAGCACTGTTAGAATAGCTTAAAAAGTAGAAGAGGTGCTAGTGGTAATGGTAATAGAATCTAGGTTCAGGTTAGGACACTGCTTTAGCACTTTAGCTTAAGTATCCTTCTTGACCCCTTAAAAAACTTATCTATATTCCTCTAAAATCAGATTGTTCAACTCTTCACTATCCTTAAAGGCAGTTGTAACTTTTTTTTTAATAGTGGCTAGCTTCTTTTGGTGTTCTTTCTTCAACTTTTCTTGCTGAAAATTCAAAATCTACCTTCATCTTTTCTATTTATGCTTCCAGCATAAAAATTTCTTAGTTATTTTTTTGCTTTTACTGCTTGAGGGTGGAGAATTCAACTATCAATTCTGCCCCTCTTTTCTTGGCCTCTTCAAGAGCTCTTTCAACCTCTTTGAATATAGATTCAACTTGGCTTTGATTCTTGTATTCCTTTGTTATTAAAGTAGGCTCTTATATAACATATAAAGAAAGAATGCTTAGGAAAGGTGTAAAATGTGCTAGTTAAAACACAAGAATACCTCACTTAGTAGGGAGGACATCTTTTCCAAGTGTGCCTTTTTCATATCTGGTAAGGTTGAAGAGGTTAAGGCTGGTAATGCCACTTCTTGAATAAAATTTTTGATTTTTTAAGCTTGAGAAATATGGTGATTGTTGTAGTCTCCTATTGAGTGGAGAAGTGTGCAAATGTCACCATTTGAGAAGGCATACTCTATTAGGTGTTTATCGTTTTTAGTAAGAGTGCTACCATCTTGCCATTCTTAAAAGAAGAGCTTTGAGGTGTATTCTCAACTACCTTTTCGAAACTCCTTTTTCCAGCTCTAGGCATTATCAAAAAATGATTTGCAAAAAATATAAAAAGGAATTAATAAGAGTCTATTGAAAGCATGAACTTATATTATGAAATAAGTTGATCTTACCTGACAATGATGAAGATCTGGCTCATTTAGAGGGAAGGGTATAGAAACATTTCTAGGATGAAGTTTCTTGCAAGGGACAGAAGACCATGGAAGGTGGAAGATGAATTACTAAAGCAGACTCTAAGGAAAAGTGTTCTTCTTGAGAGAAAGTGTGAGAGGAGGGTTAGAGAGCTCTTTAAAAATTGACACTAGAATAAGCTCTTGGGCTATACGATTAGAGTGCACTCTAGCTATCCATGAATAATTAAGAATGCAAACATAGGTAGACTCTTATTACTATTTACTAGAGTCTTCCTAGAAATAGAAAGAAGCTTATAATGGGTAATATCAATGCCATAATCTTAATTAAGTTAAGTCCATTGATTGATCCTAGGACGAATTTTATTATAGAACACATGAAGATAGGATTTTCTCCACTGCTTTACTACCTTGGGAAGGTAAAAAGAATAAAAAATAGTGGGGGCCTCTTTGATGAAAAGGTACCATAATTTCATAGGCCGTCACTAAGTTAGTTTATAGTTGTTTCAGCTCAACAAATCTAGAAAAAAAATTAAGGATGATAAATCTATAATTCCTAAATGTAAGCACCTAGTAGAGAAAGCAATCGAGATTCTTTAGGAATTGAGAACTATATGAAAAGGGGATATTTATAATTTTCACAAGTTACTTTAAAGAATATGTTTAGAGGAAGTCCTAAGGCTCCTTTGAGACATTCTTTGAACACACAGAGGATGCTTAGCTTTTCAGACTAGGGCCTCTCATCAAGAGTGGGTATCACTATGCTTACTAAGGTGGGGATCTCATATGTTTTCTTAATCCTAACCAAATTTTTATTGATAATCATGGAAGAATTTACAAATTCCATTTTAGCTAGAATAAATGAAAAGAAAAGAGTCAAATAGAATGAAATTTATTTAGAGAGAGAAAATTCTTCGCTAAAAGAAAATAAAACTCGCCTTGATAGAGTTTATAAAAATCAGGGAGAGTAAAAGTTAGTTTCTAAAGTAAAAACATGAGGAAGATTATAAAAAAGACTAAACATTTGAAAGAAAACCTCTCAAAAGAGAAATTAGCCATTGAGGCAAGGCTATCATGAAGAATAGGTTATTTGAAAAAAATGTTGCTGACATGGCAGAGTGAACTGACATGGCATGGTGTGGCTGAGGCATTGCTAATGATGTGTAATGAGAAGATGACATGTTAGGGTGTTATTTGAGAATACCTCTATTAATAAGGTAAATTAGCTATTAACAATATTAAGGTGTAATGATATGGCAAGGGGATCTAGTTGGTAAGGCACTAGTGTTGTGACATTGATGAAACGACAGGATTAGAGCTACATTCAATTATCCATTCATTAAATGATATGGTAGGATGTTATTCAGCACCAATAATGAGGTTGCAAGGTTGGAGCTACACTTACTTATTGATTCATTAATTGACATGGTAGGACATCATTCAGTGTCATGCCACATCAGTTTAGAAGGATAACAAGCAAAAATAAACTAATATGGTAGGTAGCACTGATTTACATTTGAATAGAAGAAGACCTCCCTTGTCACCAGTGAATTCCCACATGGCAAGAAAACCTACAAACATGGTAGTCTATCCAAAGGTGGCATACATTATAACATAGTTCAAGCTAAATTCTTTAGTTAGATGATGAAATCCATGTATACAAAGAATGGAAAAAATGCATTAGAAGACTAAAAATTACAACACAAAATCAAAATCAAGCCTTAAGTCTTAAGTAATTGAGTGGCATGATGGAAGTTAGCTAGGTAGACTTGTTCTTGAGTTATCTAAGTGAAGTTCGAAGGAATCAAAGGTGTGGCTCCACCTAGATGAAGCCAGAGAGTGTCAAAATCAAGTTAAAATTAACCAAAAAAAAAAAACCCTAGAAGAATTTCAATGGGCACTGCGAGATCGGGCAGACTTTTTTGAGCTTGAAGGTAGAGGTTGCTAGGTGCATTGCACCTGCCCACCATTTGCTGCTAATTTGCACTATTGAATCTATATAAATGAATGATAGATTTCTAGTTTTATAGGATACAGATGCATCAAACAGAGATCAAGTATTCTCATTGCTTTCATAGACACTCACAATAAAAGAAAATTCTCTTAAAAAAAACCTTTTTATAATTTCTTTTAGTTTTCATTAGAGTTTTTGTTTTTTATTAAAGAAACTTCCGTTTGAAATCTTGTATCCATTCATATTAAAGAAAAGAGGAATTCTACAAATAGTGCAAGGGACTTCAAGAGGTATCTATACACTCTTTTCTTGAATTCATTTATTGTAACATATTTATTTTCTTGGATAAACTTGCATGAGCTGAGTTATCTATCTTTAGATTCTTCTTAAGTTATACACGTTAATCTATTTAATATGTTAGTAGAAAATCAAACTAGAAAAATTTATTTTTATAGTGTATATATATATTAGCATTTTATTTTTAAAAAAGAAAAAAGGTGAGAAAATGCAAACCACTTCCTTTTTTCCAAAAATATTTTGGTACATCAGGATGGACTAAGTATGAAGTCCTAGGTACTTTGACTAGAATATCTCTAAAATTATTTTTCAGGAAAAGAAATCAAAAAGGTCCTAATGTTTAGTCGTTGTCAAGGTGCTAATCTTTCCCCAAGCGTAAATGACTCATGGTCTCAACATCTCAAAATTTTTTAACCAATTAACCTTACTTTAAGATAGTGGCCAATCACACCTAAAAAGATTAGTGGTAACTCTTAATTTTTGTTCACGTTGTGGGTTATTTTAGTTGAAACCCTAGTTGTGACAGTTGGCAACTCTACTCGGGATTAAACTTAGAATCTCTGGCTTCGTAGAAAGTGACGTCAAAATTTTGATTTCTTTCTTATTTTATATTTATGCTTTACTTTATTGCTCGTTATATTCACTTTAATAACTATTCATCATACAGCACACACAATAGAGCATAACATAAGCTATAAACTTGATCTTCACTCTCTAGGGGAAATATATGTAGCCATGCTTCATAAAGGAAACTTCTCCTCCGCAAAGCTGGTGAAGTATTTCACTTAGATTGCCTAGGACGTGTTGTCAATCATGGATGTTTTAGGGCGCTCTTATTAGTCCAATGAAAGCAATTTAAGAACCTTTAGAAGCCATTCTTTCCTTGTATAGCCAATGCATCTATTTAACTTAACATAGAGCCATGGTTCAGATTAGAGAAAATAAAACTAGTAAGGACTCACATAATGAATCATTATATTCTGTATTAGTTAGAAATTAATTCTTTATCATGCATTCTTTTATTAATTTCTTAGAAACATAAGAATTTCATCGATCCTTTTATATCCGAATACATCTTGTTTGGTCTGAAAAAGAATAGTCAGAGAAAGGAGATGGCCTAAGTATCAATTTCAAAACTGAGGTGGATTACCAATTGAGGTTAGATTGGTAAAGAAAAATGGATTAGTAGAATTGACCACGTTATGGGAGATGATGAATGGAGAAGATCAAAGAAGATTTGATCATGAATATGGGTATATTAGACATTTTCTTAAGGCCCTAATCGAGAAGTCCTTGATTTGAGGGGTAGTTTCTTTTGGAGCCCTTCTCACCAGCATTTTAGTTTCAGTGAATGTGATCTTATACCAACTTTGGAGTAGTACATCTTATAGTTAGGGCTAAAGTAAGTAAAGCCCTATAAGTTATACATAAGAAAGAAGAAGATATTAGCTGAGAAGCAACTAGGAACTCTTTTGGGGATCTGCAAAAGTGAAGTCAGGAAAGTTATTCATCATTAAAGAACCCTCAATTTTGTTACACAAGAATTCCTTTCCCCCATTTTAAAGAGCATATAATAGAAGAATTAGGAAGAAACGGGCGAGTGTCAGCGATCTATGGTCTTCTAATATTCCCTAAAATGCAAAGGCAAGTGGAAGTTTCAATTGTGAACTTATTGATGGCATATCTTTATGGAGTAAATCCAATCCCATTGATATTAGTAGAAACTTTGAGATCTCTAGGATATTACATGAGAAATGGAGGAGGATATGTACTAGAAGGAATTCCTTTACTTTTTACATGGCTCAAAAGCCATCTCAGAATGAATAGGGAAATATCCAAAGCTCGATAACACTTGATAAAGACTATCACAACTTAACTTTTTTTTAAGTTAAGAGCCCAAGTGTGAAAAAAAAATTTCTTTTTTAGTTTTGGTTTTAGTTTTAATAAAAGAGTTGCCATCAATCTTTTTTTTTTTTTGTGGTGTGATTAACCACCAATTATTTGAAAACTTCTTTTTGTTCTGAGAAAGAAAAATGAAATCCATGGGAAAATAAGTAATGGCCTATTCTATCAAATAATTTAGGCTCGAGAGTTAATTATGCATGGGGAAGGATTAGCGCCTTTACAAATGGCCAAGAATTGGTGCCGTTAAAGCATATTGATCTTGTAGCTTGAATTCATAATAATTTAAAATTGATACCAAGCTAAATTTATCACGTGATTTTATACAAGAATCTTCATCTAGTCGATGCAAGATCTTTAATTTTAAAAAAGCAAAAGTTTTAATTTAGAGATCAGAATATGAACTGCATTAAATTTCTTTCTCCAAAATAGTTTTAGAAAAATTTAACGTGCTCTACTAAATAAATAACAAATAGAAGAACAAAACATAGAAAATTTTCTTTCATTCACTTTTGTAAACTATGATTATAAAGTGATCATACCTATAATATAATTCCTATCTTTTTGCCTAAAAACAGGTAAATACTCCTATGAGAGCTTCTGAGAGAGATTTTCAGCTTCGCAGCAGTAGCCTTTGAATTCATTTGGGGAGACCTGAAGGTTTGATTGTTCTCGAGGGATTTTTCATTTTTGATTAATGTGCTGATGCTTGATCCTTATTTGTGATTGTTGTCTATCTTTTATCATTCATTCATTCATCCTTACTATTGAGATTTAGAGGTCCATTTACAAGGAAAGAAAAGGATGAAGTCCACCAAAGGTTTAAAAATTTAGTATGAAGAAATAGCAGTCATAGTGCGATCAATCTAATCTTGAAGTTCAAAAACCTATCACTTGACAATGTGCGCTTTTTGTGAATAAGGTTAGGATCAGCCTAATGTTGAAATTGAAAATTCTATCATTAAGAGGGAAAAGATTATAGTGTTGGAATGTTCTTTATCTGAATTCCATTAGGAGTCTTTCACTGGCATTCTTAATCCTCAATGATTCTTCCTCTCTAAGCTGATATGTATTTGAATCTTGATGATAAATCGAGCTAAACAACATCACAGTAATCCACATCAATATAGTCCATCATGGCTAAAATATTCTTATTGAGCTGAACCCGACCTTGTGTGAGGGTGTAGTGTACTTAGATTATTCTTGACCTTACATTAGGGTAATCTAAATTAGGGTCAAGCTAAGTGCCTTGACATAACATTGGGGTTGCCATATCATGAAGCAGTCAACCTCATCGAGGTGAAGTGAAATAATCTACGAATACTAGGATGAATCTATGCTCATTGGATGCTTTTGGGGTAAGTAGATGGATTACATCAGAACTCAATATAGGAAAAGGCCATGGTTCGCTCATCACACATAAAGGAGTTGGGGGGGTGCATGAATTTTATCTCCATAAATTTGGCATTTGTGGCACTTTCGTATGTAATGAATGCAATCGTTCTCCATCATAATCTAATAGTATCTTGCCTTAATTATTTACTGAGCCATCATGTGATCATTTGCATGTGACCCACATACTCTTTCATGTATTTCCTTAATAATACATTTTGCTTCTTTTTCATCAATATAATGGAGTAAAGTGCAATCCAAATTCTTTTTTATACAGACGATTTCCCTTTAAGATGAAATTGGCTGATAACCTTTTCAATGTCTTTTAATCATTTTCTATTACACCTTTTAGATATATTTGATCTTTGATGACCTTTTTAATATTATGATACTAAGGTTGGCCATCCTTTTCTCCTTCTATGGTCCTACAAAAATATGTCATGGATTCTTTTATACTTATTTTTATTAGTAATACTTCTTCCAAATTATTAACTTTAAACATGACTGCAAGACTAGCTAATATGTCTGTAATTTGATTGTCCTTTCTAGGAAAATAGTGAAAAAAAAAAACATCTTTAAAGTTCTTAAGTATCTCCTACACATATTTGTAGTAGTTAACCAAAATATGGTATTGAACCATCTATTCCCCTTTCAACTGATAGATCACCAGGGCAGAATCTCCATGTAGCTCCAATGCATTGGAACCCATGGTTATGGACTCGAATCCATTAGTATGGAACATTTTCTTTTCTAAGTGAAATCCTTTAGTATATAAAAAAAGTGAAAATTTGCTTTTGTTGTTATGGAATAAGAAGCCGTTACATCTTAATGCATTTATTTAATTTATTTTGGCCTATTAGAGTGGGATCCACTTTTTGGAGAATATGAGTTGAAGCAATAACAAGAATATTTCTAGTGGAACATCTTTCGCAATCCCTAAAGAGAGAGAGTTCACTAATAGATCTGGGATAAGTAATTTGACATCATATTCATAGCTAGCGCATTCATCATAGTTAGAAGCTCCAACTTCATATCAAGTTCACAATCGATATCGTTACTATCATCAATATCAGTATTATCATCAATATCGTCACTAGCATTGATATTGTCACTAGCGTCAATATTGTCACTAGTGTCAATATTGATTCATCAATATCAATATCATCAATAAAAAAAAAACTTTAGGTTTGTTATCCAGGAACTTTTTCAAAAATACTGTAATCTAAGGAACACAAGAGTTTATTGCTAGGCATTTGACCAAATAGGATTGTCCGATTCCTATAGAACCTATCACTAAAATACCCCTAAAGGGGGATAGGCTAGGTGGAGTGAAAAAGGATTTCCATGAGACGAGAAATGAAAACTATTAGCCCTACATGAAGTTTGTGAGTAAGTGATTGTCTGATAATGAGCAAAGAATATTCGTCTTTCTACTAAATAGGAAGTATTGAACTCATAATTCATTAGATACTTTTTATGAATGTTAACTAAGTATTATAAGTAAATTTTTCCCAGTTGTTCAATCATTTGATAACCGAAGTCATTCTTTGATAAATGATCATTATGGGTCAAACTCAATAGAATTTCACCAATCCTTTTTTCTGTGGAGAATTGAACCTATAATTCTATTTCTTTATCATCAATCAAATCACTGTTCATGGTCTAGGATTCTATTTTATCATGTATGATAGCATTTGATCCTAATATGCACGGTTCATATTCAGCTATAGTGTTAATGGCATCAAAATCAAGTATAGCTCCAAAATGGCAATATTGTTTGTTTGGAGAAATCAACATGGCTTTGATTCCATGACCTATCGCATTGGATGCCCTATCAAAATACATTTGCCATTTTCTAGATCTATTTTCTTCATCTTCAACACAAGCGGTGAAATTGTTATTTGGGATATGAAAAACTATAGGTTGATATTCTTCAATGGCTCTATCAACTTAGAAAGTTTACTACTGCATTTCACTTGACTGGCTTTTAGGATATGTATGTCAACTCATACTTTGATAATAAGACTTGCTACCTTGTTAGGCTTCTTGATAATGAGGGTTTCTCTAATAAATATTTAATAGGTCAAGTTTTGCAATAACCCAAGTAGTATGACTATGCAAATATTGGCGTAATTGATGAACAACCTAAGCTAACATGTAATGTATTTTTTCAATCAATCACTAATTGCACTCATAATAAGTGAACATTTTGCTTAAATAATATATAGCCTACTCTTTCTTGCCCGTTTCATCTAGCTATGTTAATACACATCTTAATGAACGTTCATGCATCGCTAAGTATAAGATGAAAAGCTTTCCTAGAGTAAAAGGTACCAACACTAGAGGCTTTAACAAGTATGTTTTTATTTTGTCAAGTATAACTTGACACTCATCATTCCATTGCTCAAGATTATGTTTTGATAATAACCAAAAAGTTAGGATCATAAGTGTTAGTTAGTTGTGTAATGAATTTAGAAAAGTAATTTATCCTTTCAAAGAATCTAGGCACTTCTTTAATTATTTTGGGGAAATGTAAACTTTAAATTGCCTTTATGTTGCTTGGATCTACTTGAATTCCTTTTTTACTAATAACAAACCTTAATAAATTCTTGATTTGACTCCAAATGTGCATTTGTTGGAATTTCACTTAAGCTTACATTGCTTAAACCTTTCAAAAATCATCCTAAAGTTTTCAACATGATCTTTATCTCTTTTGGACTTTGCTATCATGTCATCAACGTACACCTCTTTAGATTTATTGATCATATCATGAAAGAAGGTGACCATAGCTCTTTGGTATGTTGCCCCAACATTTTTCAAATCGAAAGGCATTACTTTATAATATAACATGCCTCATATCGCGGTGAATGTTGTTTTCTCCATGTCTTTTTTAGCCATGCGAATTTAGTTATATCCTGAATAACCATCCATGAATAAAATAAGAAGAATTTAGTTGTGTTACCCACTAGTGTGTCAATGTGGGGAAGAAGGAAATATCTTTTGGACTTACTTTGTTCAAATCTTTGTAATCCATGCATATGCATACCCGATCATCCTTTTTAGGAATTGACACAATATTGGCTACCTATTCGGGATATCTTGCTACTGTAATAATTGTAACATCCAAAAGGCTTCGAACTTAATTCTTCATTTACTTTTAACAATATCTTCCTTTTGATTCTTCTCAACCTTTGCAGAATGGGGAGGCCATTTGGTTTTAAAGGAAACTTATGGTCCATGATAGTTCTGTCAAATCCTGGCATATCTTTGTATGACTAAGCAAAAATGTCAGCATATTCCTTGAATAAAGTGATTAAGGATTTTCGTATTGAAGGAGAAATCAATGTTTCAATTTTAACCTCTTTTTTTTCTCTTCTTTAGTGCTTAAATTTACTATTTTAACTTCTTCCTTATTGGGTGAAATATGTTTTTTTTCTTAAATAATTTGTCTTTTTATTTTAATTAGAAGTTCACTATTTTCATCATATTCCTTAGTATCGAGATTTTCTAACCAATCTTTTTCTTCCAATTTTATATCATCGATTTAAGACATTGAGGTTTTCATAGTCAGATTCCTTGAACCATAAGCATGTGGCATAGAAAATTTCAAGGAGAAAAGTTTAAAGGCTAAAAAGAATGAAGACAAAGAAAGTAGCTATTATTAATTAGGAAAGAAATTAAAGAGGAAACATGTCTTGTCCTCATTAAACTCTAATTGAAGTAAAATAGGAATGCTTAAAACAAATCTTTAAATTCACATCAAACAATTCCCATTTATTTTTATGATGCCTTTTTTTTTTTAGATTTTTCTTGATGCATTTGGCGGTTTCATCGGTTCACTATGTAAGTACAAACTTGGAAATCTGAAATTCTTTCTCAAGGTCCTTTGATAATTAATAAACCAGTCATCATTAAGTCTTCCACTTCGAGCTTCTCCTCTCCTTTTTTTTTTCTTCTTATCTACTAGCATTGGTTAATAACCTACACCCCATCCACCTTTGTTTTTTAGAATGTCTATGATTTTTGTTTTTCCTTGAAGTTTCACTTCTAGACCTTTTTTGAGTTGCATTCCTTTTTTAAGGGTTTCCTTAACTCGAAGCATTAGATTCCCAAACATATAAGGTTCTCATAAACATTCGATCACATTGACAAACTCAAATGACTAAAAGGCCTTCTTGTTGACTTTTAGTGCTTCAATGTAAGGAGATTCTGAGGATATAATACTAATAAAAACTTGTTCACTGTTTATTGACATAACTTGTCATCCATGATGAGTTTCACCTTTCGATGCAAAGTTAAAGGCACAACTTCAGTTGAGTGAATCCATGGTCATCCGAGTAAGAGATTAAATGATGGTTTGATATTTATAACCTGAAATTCCATGTCATATATGCTTAGACAATCTTCATTTCTAAATTTATGGAACCTCGCACTTCAATTTTTCCTCTATCAAATGCTTTAACCATTATCAAATTGTATTTTATATGACTAAGATTTATAGGAAGCCGATTCAAAATGCACCTTGGCATTACATTCAAGGATGAGCCATTGTCAATCAACATTCAAGAAATAATATGCCCCTTGTAATTGGCATTGATATGCAAGGCTTTAGTTAATCCTCGCCCTTCATGTGGCAGCTCATCAAAGCTGAAAGTTATGAAGTTATGGGCTACAATATGATTGTAGATACTTTCTAGTTTATTGGTGAAAATCTAATGTGGCATGTATGCATTCTTGAGAATTTTCATCAAAACTTTTAGATGATACTCTGAACTAAAATAAGTGACATCATTCAAATCTTTGTTGATGTCTTTAACATCTAATCTATGATGCAATAATCACTATGCTTGATTAGTTTCGTACCATTAAAAAATCTAAAGGTAATGACAAACATAATCAGTCACTAAATAATAAAAAAATAGCGATGAAATTATTATAAAATAAAAAATTTAACATAACGACATATCAATAATAGATTAGTGATATACATTATCGAAAAACTTTATGTTTGTTGGTAAAATTATTTTTAATTAATTTATATTAATTTCTCATAAATCTAAAAACATATTGGTGATCGAATTTGTATCGATTGCTATTCAAAGGATTGGGGACCACCGAGCTTTGGTCACTAGCTAGCTAAGGCAGCCTAATGCCACCCTATAGGCAGTCGCAAGGCTCTGTAAGCTTGCTACCTTCGAAGGTAGCTGGGGCCATCAACTTAATTATTGCCTTCAAAGGTAGTAATGGTCACTAGCTTGCTACCTTCAAAGGCAGCCATGCATGGCCGCCAATGCAGTAATCTTGTGCCCTTTGAAGGCCATACATGGTCGCCGATGAAGCAAGTTAGTTGCCTTTAAAGGCAACCATGCATGTTCGTCAAGGCAACAAGCCGGTGGCCTTCGAAGGGGACCATTCATGATCGTAGGCTTATTGCCTTTAAAGGTAGCCATGCAAGAACATCAAGGTAGCAATTTGGCGACCCTCGAAGGTGGGCATGCATGGCTACTAGCTTGCTACATTTGAAGGCAGCCATTGCAATGGCCATGAGTAGTCACCAAGGCAACTGGCTTCCTACCTTCGAAGGCAGCATGGCGACAGCCGTGTGCAATCGCCAAGGCAACTAGCTTCTTCCCTTCGAAGGCAATGATGGCAGTGACCATGGGTAATTACCAAGGCATCTAGATTTCTACCTTTGAAAGCAACCATGGCCTTTTGCTTGTGGAAGCATGCAAAGGCAGTGAAGGGCTTGACCTAGGTTGCTTGTACATGGTGCTTGGCGATCGCCATGGCTTGTTTCTTGCCTTCGCTCGTGTCATAGCCTATCTTCGACCAGCGTCGAATTCTTGAAATGGCTTAAAAAAATGTAATATTTTGAGTGATTTTCCTTTGAAAAGATCTTAAAAATGAAAATAAAGGAAGTCACCAGTAATTCTTTTTATCGTGTAATTGGACACTGAAATTCATTTATTTTCGAAAAATAAATAAGGCAACATTGATTGTTTGAAATTAAAAATATATGTTCGAGAGTCAATTACGCATGGTAAAGGATTGGCACCCCGACAGTGCTCAAAAATTGGTACCAATTGATTATGGTTGTTTTTCAAATTTAAAATTTATTTGATTTTTAAAATTGATTCCCAAAAATATGTCTGAAAGAAATGTCCATGATATGAAAACAAGTGAAATTTTAATATTTTGGAGAATATAAAGGTTTAACTCTTGTTTTACCTTTAATTCTTGAAATCATTTTATGGGAGAAGATGTAGAGGTTTCACTCTTGCTTAACCTCTAATCTTAAAACATTTTTTTTTATTATGATGGGGAATATAGAGGTCTCACTCTTGTTTAATCCCCTAATCCTTAAAATATTTTTTGTTGTGATTCATGTAAATTCAATAACATTTTGATGCACATGCATAACCACATTATATAAAATATATAAATAATTTTCAAGTCTCACGATCCTAACGCAACCACATAATTAATATTTAATATTTTAAATATAGGCCTTAAATTCAACTTTTATAATTTCATTAATTTAAAATAAAAATAAAGTGAGAGCCATATACACAAAATATTTTATATAATACAAAGATTTTTCTCTTAGATTTGTTTTATAAATATATTTTTAAATATGAAAATCTTCCCCTAAAATATTTTCACATTTTTTCAAAAAAAATATTAAATAAATTTTATATTAGAGAGTATAAAAATCTCTCTTGAGATTTTTTTTATATTTTCTCAAAAATATCAAATAAATATTTTAAAAATTAATTTTATATTAAAAATATGAAAACTACTCTCTTGAAATTTTTCGTACTCCTCGAAATTTGAAACATTTATATTTTAGAATAATTTTTTTGTTATTAGAAAATATAAAAATCTCTCTTTTGAGATTTTTTCATATCTTTCAAAATATTAAGTAGTTTTTTATATTAAAATATAAAAACCTCAGTCTTGACATTTTTTATATCCCTCAAAAGTTAAAAATATACATTTTTATTTATGTTTGCTTTCAAAAAAAAATAATTCTTGCATAAGAAATATGAGAATCTCTCTCTTGAGATTTTTTCATGCGTCTCAAAAGCTTAAAACATATATTATTATTTTTAAAATTTTTTTTTTAAATAACTCCCTTGAATGATTTTATACTCTCAAAAATTTAAAGTATTTTTAAAAAATTAAAATATCAAAGTGATTTCATCTTTTTTGAAAACATAGTCAAAATTGAGTAAAAAAACAAAAATAAAGCTTAATTTATCTAATAATTTTATATTATATACAATCTAAATTTATTATTTTTAAACAACCTTAATATGTTAAAATTACCTATCTTTCTCTCGTTTTTCTCTTTTTTGTTCTTTCAAGCAAAATTCATGTATTCAACATGAAAGTACTCTTTCTTCATTTTTTTCTTCAAGTTTATAGATCACATGCTATCCATTTTTTATTAAATTACTTTTGTTTCTCATTACTTTCACACACTATCCATTTTTAACTTAACATTTCATGTATTCAACATGAAAGTATAGAAAAAAATTGTGTGTTTGTAAATAGAAGAATATAAATACATTAATATATAAGGTAAATAAAAATACTAGTGAGAATAATATAAAGATAAGTAAAATGATACATTTGTGTGACATATATAATAATAATTAAGTAAATAAATGAAAGGAAATATTCATAAAAAAATAAAAATATAGGAAAAAAAGTAATGATAAATTCACAAAAAAGGTTACCTTGTTCTTCAAGAGGAACTAAGAGAAAAATTGATGTATTTATATCAAAGAAAACCTCTCATTACTAAAGAAAATCTCTGTCATTCCTTTTACACTACTATCTCCCCCTTGTATAACTTTCTCCAAATATTCTCCAAACTCTCAACATTCCTCTTAAAATCCCCCTGTAAGCTCTTGGCAAAGTTGGATATTTATAAACTTTAGCCAACCCTCCATTTAATGCAGCAATAGGTAGCATTGCTGCATTACAGAAGTGGCAACATACTGTATTACGGCAAAATGGGTGTCTACAACTGTCCCTCTTTGTTCATTGTTTGAGAATAAAAAATCGGGTAAAGTCTTAAGACACCTAATTTTGTCCCCAAGGCTTGGAAACTTTTGCCTCTTTATTCTCTTCACTTGTTCATCTTTAATTCTCATCTCTTTATTTTGGTTATATGCAGCAAAGCTATAGTGTCATAAATAATGTGATCTTAGAAGAGATCATATGATTTTTGTATGTTTCACTCAACAATAGTTAACGATACTTCTAGAAATCTGAAAGGCTCTGTTTTAATGATGACCTCAACTAAATGATAATAATAATAATAAATAAATAAATAAATCTACAGGGTTTCGTTCTAATGGCAACGTCAACTTTGAAAATGGAAAGCTCCGCTCTAAAGACAGCATCAACCACCACTACAAATAAAAGCTTTAATGACAGTTAAAAATGGTTTTTAATGATAGTTGTAAAATTGTCATCTTTGTTCATGTCATTAAAGGGAAGAAGTTTTAATGACAGTTATGGAACTGTCATTGAAAGCATTACCTTTTAATGACAGTTTTATTGAAACTATCATTAAAGGGGTGACTTTTTAACGACAATTCCAACAGAACTGTCGTTAAAGAGGGGTACCTTTTAACGATAGTTCCAACATAACTATCGTAAAAGGGGCTACCCTTTAACGACAGTTTCAAACAGAACTACTGTTAAAGGGGATACCTTTTAATGACAGTTCTAACGAAACTGTCATTAAAAAGGGGGACCCTTTAATGACAGTTCTGTTGGAACTGTCGTTAAAAGGGGATACCCATTAAAGGTATTTTTTGTATTTATTTCAAAATAAATAAAATTCAAATTATCCAAAACTTGTTTTCACATCATCCATATACATCAATACAATTCTTCACAATATATATGCAACCAAAATTTTTATGTTATACATTTCAATACCATTCTAACAGAGATTGTCATTACTTCTTTCATATCTGAAAACACTTAAAATAATCTAATCCAAAAAAGTAATAAAAGACAAACAAAACAAAAGATCATTAATGTTTGATGTTATAATTGAACTCTATATGTACAATACATAAGTTAAAATATTACACAATCCTAAAAATTCAACTATATAAATTCAATAATGGTCATGTGTACAAAAATCTTCAAGATTCAACTTTCTAATATGGCACTCCAAAGAAATTATCCAACCTCCTTTCTAACTTCATCAATATCCGATTTGGTGTAAGTATCTATGTCCATTAACTATATTTCAAAAAAAAAAAAAGGTTAGTCCAATTAAAATTTTTAATAAACACATCAATTAATTACTTAAGTATTTACATAAGCAAATGATTAAAAACTTACCATTTTTGCATATGGGATATTTCTATCACGTCTATCAATGATGTCTCTTAAAAATTTCATAATATAATATCCACACTCAGTATTTAAAGGCTGATGTGGACACTGCATTAAAAATTTATCATTATTATATTTTGCAAAATAAATAAAACTAACATCACATATAGGTTTAAATACACATACCTTAGCAGGAATGCTCCTAGGAATGCGCCTATTGCTTGATTTTTTGAAAACTTGAAACAATTTTAAAAGAACTGCTAGTAGAAAATAATCAATATTATTAAGAGTAAGAAAAAATATATACTAACATAAATGAAAATATTTTCACTTACGTGGACATAAGTTGATCTAGTTCTTGATGAGAACCATGGTTCAAAGGATCAAAAATACTGTACACAAAATTACGAGGCTCGACAACCACCAACAACCAGTGCTGCCTACATTATAAAAAATAAATATAAAAAATATGTTAAACAAATCTATTAATAATTTTAATTAGTATTATAACTTACCTCAAGTTATAAGGAAATATCACTACTCCTTCGTCACATGGATCCATCATTCTATCGGCTAAGTGACGAGCTAGAGTGTCTATACTTATAGACATTGCATATGACAATGTTGATGGATCAGCAAATACAAAATACTTTCTCAAGCCAAGTGCAGCTAAATCTGTATAAAGTTTACTAAAATAATAAAAAGTAAGAAAAATATAAATATGATGTAGCCAAATAATAATAACCAAATAAAAATTCAAAAGACATACGTACACAATGTAAGCCTAAATAATGGTGACACTTAGCTCTTCCATGTGACAAAATTGCATGATATCTTCTCGAGCCACAAATACATGTCCATCAGAAGCAAAGACTTCAGTAAAAGGTATGTGTATTGCTTCATCAGGTGCCATCACCTTATTCACATAATTATACATCTTCTGTAGTCCTTATGGTAACCCAACAAAAGATACTTGTTGTGATGATTATGGTTTTGTCAATGTTAGTGCTTTCTTAACTAGCAACTTACCTTGTTGCTTTATAGTCGATAGCTGAAAAAATTTTGCAAACTTAGTTGACATTAATAGGTTGACTTTATAAAATATATTACCAAAAACATTACCTCATGTGTACCAACAATGACCCAATCTCGAGGCCAAGCAACAACTGAACCAAGTGCAGAAAAAGCATTTGTCAATCCATCTTCTGGGTTAGGACGAGGCAACGGTGCATCACCATGAATAGCTACATCCATTGTCACCCGAACATCACTAGAAAATAATGGACACCCGTGGATGATCTTATTAGCAGTATGATCCATGAAGATAACCCCACTTGCCACTATGTAGTCTGATGACTGGATGAACATATGGCATGGCTCACACTGTAATGATCCAAAAAAATAGAAGTTACGTTCGTAATATTATTAATATCACATCTACTATGAATAACATGTAACATACTTTGTTGTCGTGTGGTGCCACTGTAGGTGCAGGTGCTGGCGGTGTGACTGGCATAGGTGACTGAGGTATTGGATATTCTTCTTCCTCCAATAACCCAGTTATATTATTGCTAGCTTTACTTGAACGAAATTGCATTGTAGATTTTTCTTGTTGGACATCATCATTTTTGTTTGCAACAATGTTTGTCAAAACCTCTTTATGCTCTGTAAACCACCTTATCATCTCTGCCAATTGCTGTTGATCTAATTGCATACCTTGAGGGACATTCAACTTTTTGGGCTTCCCAAAATAAGATGTGATAGTTACCCCAGATCTTTGACCTCTAATTCGTCCGGGATGCTCAGGTGTACCAAGAGCTTTCGTCAGTACATCTTCTGGACCGAAGTTTGTAAATTTACCCTGTGTACTCTGTGTCATCAACTCATCCTACAATGTTATAATAAAATTAATCAATAAACATAAAATTTATTACTATAAATGCTAGAAAAAGTTTAAACTATACTTACAATTCTTTTCCCACACAGTCGGCTCGCATCATTCACATATTCTCCCTTTTTATTCTGTCGTGAAGCCTTCCACAATAAAGCACGATCAATTTGAGCATCGCTACCCAATGCTTGTTTCTTTTTTTAACATAAAGAGTGAACATGTTAGATTTTAGAATGTACTACCGAATGAATATATTATCAATTATAAACATAATAAATGAAAAAGAAAAACTTACAAGTTCACTTTTCAGCCCTGCAAATCCCTTTCTAGATAGACGATGATCGTACACATTCTTCTTTCTTTTCTCTTTTGCTATTTGTCTCTTTTCCTGTAAGATCAATACACATCCACATTTGGAGAAAATTGTATAAACAAAAACTTTACTAACTATAAATACATACCTGAAACTCTTCTGTTATACGAGAGTTCACAAATTCCTGCCATACCTCAACAGCAATAACACTGCTATATTCTTCAGGTGGAAATGATAAAAATTCCAAGTCATCAATGTGAGGGAATATGTGCTTTGATGTAAGATTGGTCTTGAAGTTCCTCCATTTATTTGTAGCAGACTGAAGTACGTACCTTTTCATGCTCGCATCAATATCATACGTCTCCTACAACATATTATACAAAAGTGAATTGGTGCAAATCAAATTAATTAGCAGTAAACTAATTGAAAAGCAATACCATATTGTGTTTCATTAACTTACCAATATTATCTCCCAAATCTTATTTTTCATTTCAATGCTTACTGAGTGCCAATTCATGATATTTATAGGCATCATATTACGTACCACCACCCTAATAAAGCTATTGAATTGGACGCCATTCCTCCCAATTGGTTGACCTTTATCATTTACCTCGATCATGAGCTTAACTCCGGAAGCACGACTTTTAATTATCTTAGGCATACTGGTGATACCTCGTTTTTTGGGCCCTTGAGAGCCTTCACTTGAGTGCTCAGAAGGATCCATCAAATCTATGAACAATAACAAAATATGGTTAGCATCATATATGCAAAATATGATATAACATGATAAAATTAAAAAAATAAAATAAAATTATAAAAAAACACAATAACTTTGACACATGAGACAATTGATTATTACCTTAAAAAATACTCAAACCCACAATCCTTCATCATTGTCTCGAGCATACACAAGATGATGCTCATCCATTTGGTCAAATAAATCAGCAGGTGGCAAATTATTACAAGAAGACATGTGCTCCATACTAATATCGTATAAATCATCATCTTCATCATAGTCTTGTGGAGGTGTTGACAGCACTACAGACCATTTGGCATCAATTGGATCTTCAATGTAAAATACTTGTCTTGCTTGTGAAGCCAATATAAACTGGTCATTCCTATGTCCAATCCGATTGAGATCAACTAGCACAACTCCTAGGTCATCAACTTTAACACCGCTACTATTCTCAATCCAATCACATTTGAAAACTGGAACTCTGAAAGTTGTATAATCTAGTTCCTATATTTCTTGTATAACTCCATAGAATGATAAATCACCATATATTGGATTTTTATCCTTAGCACTGGAGATTTGCATGGTGTTGGCAACTAGAGTGACACCACTATTTTGATGGATCCTTGAGTTATCTCGTTGTTTTATGTAAAAGTGACAACCGTTGATGATATATCCAGGATACTTGATTATTGTGGATCGAGGACCATGGGCAAGCCATCGTAGTGTTGATAAGACATTATGATTGGATGATAAAAGTTCATTCTCAATCTGTATCATAACATATATTAGATGATCCATATTAAAAATAAATTTAATGTCTAGACAACAATAAGTATTCTTACCTGTGTGTGTAACCAATTACTTAAGGTTCGATTTTGTTCATCATGTAACCATTTGAGTCATTTTGACTTGATAGAATTGTCAACCCTTAACTGATTTAAGTGCTCACTGCATGTTAAGAATAAATCTTCATACAATAATTCAAATATTATTTCATATAATAATAAACTATGAGTCATAAAATTAATTACCTTATATATGGTTGAACTTCACTCGTATTCATCAAAACATACAAGTGCGCTTGATGAAGGAGGACATGATCATCATTCTCAACATTTTCACTAGTTAGAGCTTTTCCATTCCGAGTTGAATGACCAAGTACATTCTTTCATGGGGGAATTCCAATAATATTCATACCAGATAAATAGTCAACGCAGAATTCTAATGCCTCTTCTGCAATATACGACTCAGCAATACTACCCTTAGGTCTATTACGATTTCAAACATAACCCTTTAACACTTTCATGTATCTTTCAAATGGGTACATCCATCGTAAATACACAGGACCACATAATTTTACTTCTCTGATAAGATGAACTACGAGGTGGACCATAATATCAAAAAAGCTAGGAGGAAAGTACTTCTCAAGCAAACGAAGTGTTGTGACAAGTTCGTTTTGAATTCCATCTAACTTTGACACGTCCACCACCTTTTGGCATAACAAATTGAAGAACATACAAAGTCTGATGAGAGCATATCTAACATGTTTGGGTAGCACACCTCATAAAGCAATAGGTAAAAGTTATTGCATTAGGATGTGACAAGCGACTTCAACCCATATAGTTTCAAGTCGTCCATGGATACTAGATTTCTGATGTTCGAAGAATACCCATCCAATACCTTAATCTCACTGAAAACTTTACAAAATATTTTTTTTTCTTCTCTAGATAAAGTGTAGCATGCAGGTGGTAGAAATGTACGATTACCATGAACTTGTGGTTCCAACTCAGACCTTAACCCCATATCTTTCAAATCCATTCTTGCTGCTAATCCATCTTTAGATTTTCTTGGAATATCAAGCAATGTCCCAAGAAGACTATCACAAATATTCTTTTAAATGTGCATGACATCTAGAATATGTCTGATATGCATGGACTTCCAATATGGTAAATCAAATAAAATCGACCTCTTTTTCCAGCACTGTGTAACAACATCTTCTTTACCCATTGTACTTCGTTTCTTTGACTTTTCCCATGAATTTACTAAACATTGAACTTTGTGAAAGACTTCTTCACTGCTTAATGGTTGGGGAGCAATTCTAAATTCTTGTTCACCATTGAAGGCCTTTTTCTGTCTGCGGTAAGGATGATGCCGTGGTAAGAATCTCCTATGTCCAACATATGACATCTTTTTACTATATTTTAAGTGACTAGCTTGGGTGTTCTCAGCACAGATAGGACAAGCATAATACCCTTTAACAATGCAACCAGATAAATTACCATATGCAGAAAAATCATTAATTGTCCATAACAAAACAGCTTTCAAGTTGAATGACTCATTACGGTACGCATCATGTACTTTTACACCTGTGTCCCATAACATTTTTAAGTCTTTTATAAGTGGAGCCAAATAGACATCGATATCATTACCAGGTTGTTTAGGACCTGATATTAGTAACGTCAACATCATGAACTTTCTCTTCATTGTTAACCATGGCGGTAAATTATAGTTCACCATTATCACCGACCAACAACTATATCGGTTACTCAATGTACTATGTGGATTAATCCCATCTGCTGATATAGCAAGCCTTAAGTTTCTTAGCTCTGAAGCAAACTCTGGCCACATGTAGTCAACCAATTTCCATGATGGTGTATCCGATGGATGCCTCAACTGACCATCAATTTCCCTTTTATTTGAATGCCATGTAAGGTGTTTTGATATTTCAGAACTTTTGAACATTCTTCTAAATCTTGGTAATGGTGGAAAATACCATAACACCTTTGCAGGCACACCAGTCTTTATTTTGTTACCGTTTTTCATTACTTTCCATCTTGAAAGTCCACAAGTTGGACATTGAATGTCATCCTGAAACTCCTTCCGATATAATATGCAATCATTTGGACAGGCACGAATCTGTTGATACTTCATCCCTAATGCATTCAATATTTTCTTGGCATCATACATGGATGCAGGCATTTCATTATTATCAGGCAAAATGTCGGTAATCAAATTTAAAAGATCACTGAAGCTTTGATTGGACCAACTGTATTTTGCCTTCAAATTATACAATTTAACTAGAGCAGATAATTTAGTAAACTTCACTGATCCAGAGTACAAAGGTTTCTCAGCATCACAAAGTAATCTTTTAAAGTGGTTAGGATTACTATCATACTCTGCAAATGCCTCTTGTACCATTTTTATAGTGTTATCAACTTCTTCGATGTGTTCTACCTCCCTAACAACTTTAGCATTCTTACTAGTAGAAGACCCAACAATACTGGTTTCTCCGTGCCATATCCAGTTTTGATAGCTGCTATCAACTCCATATATATATAAGTGATTCCGTATCTCATATGAGGTATGACGCTTCATGTTGCCACATTTAATACATAGACACCGAATTAATTCAGGGTTATCACTATTCTGAACAGCATAATCTAAAAAGTTATTCACCCCTACATCATATGTCTTTGATCTTCTATCAGCAAACATCCAAGTTTTATCCATTCTGAAATTTAAAAGACATTTAATTATTTACTTTTCAACCATCCAAAATACTATTTTGAATAGCATAATCTAATTAATTATTTATTTAAAATTTAACTAAATATATTAATTTATGTCAACAATAAAATCAATATAATTAAATTTGATAAAATATACCAATTAATCTTACGTAAAAAAATTAATTCAACCATAAATTCATTTACACCTAATATATAATTAATTTATCAAAATATAAATTCATCTAATTAACATTTTTAATTTATCAATTAATCTAAAAATCTTAATAATTATGAAATAATAAATATATCAATATATATCCATTCATACCAAATATGTTCATCAAAATATACAAACGAAAAAAATTAAAATTTCATTAATTAATAACAATTCACCTAACACAATTAAACAAAAACTTCTCAAAATAAAATTTCATCTACCTGGATAGAGAACAAAGAGATGGCCGGAAAGGTTGCCAGCAGCTACCCCAGCTGGTTCTGGACGAACAGCAGACAGCGGAATGCCCGGAGAATGGCTGCTGTGTGGACAGAGACCAAAACAGAGAGTGCTGGAAAGGCTGCCAGCAGCTACCTCAGCTGGTTCTGGACGGACTGCAGACAAGGGAATGGCCGGAGAATGGCTGGCTGTGTGGACAGAGACTAAAACAAAGAGTGCTGGAAAGGCTGCCAGCAGCTACACCAGTTGGTTTTGGATGGATTGCAGACAGGAGAATGGCCGGAGAATGGATGGCTGGCTGTGTGGATAGAGACCAAAACAAAAAGTGCCGAAAATGCTCCCAGCAACTACCCCAGCTGGTTCTGGATGGACTGCAGACAGGGGAATCGTCGCAGAATGGATGGCTGGCCGTGCAGCTGCCTCTGGACAGTCTGTGAAGAGGAGAATTCTGACCTAGAGAGAAAAAATTTCGCGGGATGTTATGGCGGGCTCTAGAGGGCTTTGGAAAAAAATTTAGATCCCCAACCTTAAAAAGCAAGGTAACATATCCTTCAACGTCAGTTATGGAATAACTAACGTTGAAGGTTCCCATTCTCTGGCCTTCAACGCCAGTTATTCCAGAACTGGCGTTGAAGGTTCACATTCTTTGGTCTTTAATGCAAGTTCTTTGGTCTTCAATCCGGACCTTGGTGCTGCCTCTTGCAGAAACAGCAGCAGCCCTTGCTGTAGAGCAATGGCTGCTTACAGCTGCAGCAAGGAAAGTAGCATCAACAAATGCTGCTGTAACCAAGGCATTGCTGCTGCTTCTTGCAGCAGCAGCAGCAGCATTCCTTGCTGCAGCTGTAAGCAGCCATTGCTGCTGCAAAATGCAGCAGCAATTTTGGCCTGCGTCAAAGGATTTATGTTTAAAAATCCGGACCTTGGTGCTGCCTCTTGCAGCAACAGCAGCAGCCCTTGCTGCAGAGCAATGGCTGCTTACAGCTGCAGCAAGGAAAGTAGCATCAACAAATGCTGCTGTAACCAAGGCATTGCTGCTGCTTCTTGCAGCAGCAGCAGCAGCATTCCTTGCTGCAACTGTAAGCAGCCATTGCTGCTGCAAGAGGCAGTAGTAATTTTGGCCTGCGTCAAAGGATTTATGTTTAAAAATTCGGACCTTGTTGCTGCCTCTTGCAGCAACAGCAGCAGCCCTTACTGCAGAGCAATGACTGCTTACAGCTGCAGGAAGGAAAGTAGCAGCAACAAATGCTGCTGTAACCAAGGCATTGCTGCTGCTTTCTGCAGCAGCAGCAGCAGCATTCCTTGCTGCAGCTGTAAGCAGCCATTGCTGCTGCAAGAGGCAGCAGCAATTTTGGCCTGCGTCAAAGGATTTATGTTTAAAAATCCGGACCTTGGTGCTGCCTCTTGCAGCAACAGCAGCAGCCCTTGCTGCAGAGCAATGGCTGCTTACAGCTGCAGCAAGGAAAGAAGCAGCAACAAATGCTGCTGTAACCCAGGCATTGCTGCTGCCTCTTACAGCAACAGCAGCAGCCCTTGCTGTAGAGCAATGGCTACATACAGCTGCAGCAAGGAGTGTTGCTGCTGCTGCTGCAGGAAGCAACAGCCCATCAATTTTGGCCTTTGACGCCAGTTCTTCAAGAATTGGCGTCAAAGGATTTATGTTTAACGTCAGTTCCATGAGAACTGACGTTAAATGTGATCTTTTAACGTCAGTTCTTCAGGAACTGACGTTAAAAGTTTAATTCATAGCTTTTTTAACACCAGTTCTTCTTTAATTGGCGTTAAAAACCTTACTTTTAATGACAGTTTTGAAATAACTGTCATAAAAAATGTTAATAAATCTTTTAATGATAGTTCTTTGAATAACTGTCATTAAATTGATGTCAATTATTATAATTTTTATAGTAGTGAATCTTCAAAATGAAAAGCTCCGTTTTAAAGACGATATCAACTTTGAAAAATTCAAAATCGCTTTAACTATGGTCATTTTATAATCTAAATATTTCATCCATTGACCATTGTATTAGAAAATTAGAAAAGTTTTTGTCCATCGACAATAATTCAAATCAAGAGTTTCGTCCATTGATAACTATTCTAGGAACTTGAAAAGACTTTGTCCACTGATAGTTATTTTAAAAAATCTAAAGAATTTTATCTACTGGAAAATATTCACTGATAACTATTTTCACTAATAAAAAATATTGACAATTGTGATAATTATGGGAAAGGAGTGTTTTGTTTTGTTTTTAATGAGAAAACTAAAGGATATATCTAAAAGATTGTTTATGCTTTCATTAACAGGCTTATCCCACCTTTTTCAAAATGAGATGTGTGAAATGCGCTATGTATGTATGTTTATGCAAATGCAATAATCACTGTTCTCTCCCTTTTTTGATCGTCTTTCTTCTCATTTTCCTTCTTCTTTTTTTCTTTCTTCTTTTTTCCCTCCTTTTTTTTTCGTTTTGAAACAAGAGCAATCATCTTTCAATTATTTTATCATAAAGTGTTGACCAAAATCTAAACTTTTTCTTTCTTGATGTTGATCAAATCGACGAATTTGATCTGGATAACAACTTTAGGTTTGTTATCCCTTGGATATTGGTGAATCTAAATGTTCCTTGCAAATTAGATTTTGCTTGTATTTTTAACTCCACCGGGGATCAATAAGATTCTTATCCATCTCTAGATTTATCTTGGTTATTTTGAAACATGCAACTTATTGCTTCGAAAATGTCATAACTTCATTTAAATTTGATCACTATTTAGTTTCAGAACTAATACTTTTTTATTGAATCATATTTGCAATGGTAATTTGGACAACAAATATCTTTTGAGAATTTTTTGTGAGAAAAGGATATCTAATTAAGGATGTAATCAAGTAACTAAATAGGAAATATTTGGAATGACTTTTATGATAAATTGGATCAAGAGTCACGATGATTGACAATAAGGCCTAATATAAAGAATAATTAACATTTCAATGATATTTATTTATCCAAATTTCACCCGAAGAGCTTCATTTTTTTTTTACAATCTTTATCATCTGATTTTTTCAACCTAGATCTTCTTGCAAACATACCACTATTGATTTTTCTTCTTCTTCTTCTTCTTTTTCACTATGGAATGATTCTAGCAATATTTGTTCTTCCTTTGAAAATAAACCACCCCTTTTCAAGCGTAATACTTCTTTACAATATCTAAATTAATTGGTTTAGGGAGATCATCACCATCCATTTCAGCTAGGATCAAGGCTCCTCTAAAGAATACTCTCTTCGTAACATATAGGCCTTCCCAATTTGGTGCCCACTTGCCTTAGAGATCTTAAACATTCTCGAGAATTTTCTTTAACACTAAATCACCTTCTCTGAATACTCTTAGGCTTATACTTTTATTGTATGCTTTTTCCATTCTGCTTTGGTACAACTGCCCATGACAAATAGCTTTAAGGTGTTTTTCCTCAATCAAGTTTAATTATTCATATCGAGCTTTAATCCACTATGTTTTTTCTAGTTCAGACTCCATGATCACTTTTAACGAAGAAATTTCAACTTCTATAGGCAATACAACTTCCATCCCATATACCAATGAATAAGCAGTTGCCCCAATAGAGGTTCTTACTGTAGTCTTATAAGCATGTAATGCAAAGGGTAGCATTTCGTGCCCATCTTTATAGACTATTGTCATTTTTTGCACTATCTTCTTGATGTTTTTATTCGTCACTTCTACTACCCTATTCATTTTAATATAGCAGGCTGTTGATTTATGATGTTGAATCCTAAATTGTTCATAAATCTCTTTCAAAGGCTTACTGTTTAGATTTTGAGCATTATCTGAGATGATTCACTCTAGCAGGCTATATCGACAAATGATTTCTTTTTCTATAAAATGATTGACCATAACCTTAGTAACATTAGCAAAAAAACTAACTTTCACCCATTTCATGAAGTAATCAATTAATAGTAGGATAAATCTGTGTCTATTAGAAGCTTTTGGGGTAACGGGCTCGATGACATCAAAACCGCACACTGAAAATGGCCAACATACATTTATTACATGTAAAGTGAATGGTGGCACATGTATCTTATTATCATAAATTTGGCATTTGTTGTATTTTCTTACATACTGGATGCAATCCTTTTTTATTGTTAGCCAATAATAACTTGCCCGTATAATTAGTCTAGCCATTATGGGTCCACTAGCATGTGTTCCACAAGTACGTTCATGGACTTCTCTTAAGATTATCTGAGCCTCCCTTGCATCAAAACACGTTAATAAAATTTGATTAAAGCTTTTCTTGTAAAGTACTTCCCTATCTAGTATGAAATTCAACGTTAACTTCCTTAAGGTTTTCTTATCATACTTTAAGGCCCTTTTTGGGTATTGTTAATCCTTAACATAAATTCAAATGTCATGATACCATGGATTGCCATCTTTTTCTTCCTCAATCACTAAGCAGTGCACTAAAGAGTCAAAAATACTCATTTTGATTGGCACGACTCGCAAAGCCTTTATCCCTTGAAAAATGGAAGCCAATGCTGCTATTGCATCTGTCATTTGCTTTTCGTCTCTAGGAAGATAATTAAAACTATATTCTTTAAAGCTCTTGAGTAATTCCTTAGCCAACTTGTGGTAACGAACTAACTCAGGATGTCTTATGATTCATTCTCCCTTTAGTTGATATATAACCAAAGCAAAATCCCCAAATACATCCAACTTTGCCACTTTTTTCTCAATTGCAGCTTTTAATCCCATGATGCAGGCTTCGTACTTGGCAAAATTGTTAGTGGAATTGAAATCTAATTGAGCTATGAATGGACAATACTGTTCATCTCATGCCCTATAATATTTGATACCCCATTAAAAAACATTTTCTCAACATCTAACCTTTCCTCTTTGTTTATGGGCATAATTACCATTAAGTCCTCATTTGGAAATCCAAACCTTATCGATTGGTAGTTTTCATTAGCATGATCAGCCAAAAAGTCTACTATGGCACTTCCTTTGATCGCCTTCTAGGAAACGTATACAAGATCGTACTTTGGCAATAGTACTTGCCATCTAGCCAGCTTGTCAGATAATGAAGATTTTTCGAAGAAGTACTTCATGGGATCTAACTTAGCAATCACCCATGTCGTGTGACTCAACCAATATTAGCAAAATCTATATGCAGCCGAAGCCAATGTGCAACAAATCTTCTCAATTGATAAATAGTTTAACTCATAATCAGTGAACTTTTTGCTCAAGTAATAACTAACATATTCTTTCTTGCTAGATTCATCTTGTTACACTAATACACCACCCAACATTCTTTCGTACACTGTCAAATACAAAATTAATGGCTTCCCTAGAATTAGCGACATTAGGATTAAAGGTTGGGCAGATATCCTTTTATTTTATCGAAGACTATTTGGCATTCTTTATCCCATTCACCAAGATAATTCTTTCTCAACATCTTGAAGATGGGATAGCATATGTTTGTCAACTAGGCCATAAATCTTGAAACATAATTCAACCTTCCCAAAAAGCCCCGTACTTCCTTCATTGTTTTAGGTAGTGGCAAATTCTGAATCATCTTGACTTTATCTGAATCGACTTCAATACCTTTTTCACTTACAATAAAGCCCAATAGTTTTCTTGATTTCATGCCAAAAGTGCACTTATTTGGATTCAACCATAATCATGTTTTCGAAATCTTCCAAAAAGTTTTCTTAAATCCTCCACATGATCTTCATCCTTCTTTGATTTGGTTATCATGTTATCAACATAGACTAGCACGTTGGTAAGTTACGCCGACATTTTTCAACCCAAATGGCATTACACAATGGTAAAATGTTCCCCAAAAGGTGACAAATGTAGTTTTTTTCATATCCTTTAGTGCCAATTTTATTTGATTATAACCCAAGTATCTATCCATGAAAGAAACTAAAGAATATTTGGCTGTATTATCTACAAAAGTGTCGATATGCCGCAATGAAAAATTATCCTTAGGACTTGCTTGATTAAGGTCTTTATAATCTATACACATCCATACCTTGCCATCTTTCTTTGGTATTGAGACTATATTAGTTACCCATTCTGGGTAGTGTGCCACAATAGTAAACCCTACATCCGATGGTTTTTGGAAATCTTCTTTAATCTTTAACAAAAATTCTGGCTTTATTCTTCTCAGCTTTTGTTAAACTAGTAGACATCCTAATTTTAGTGGCAATTTGTGCTCGATGATTCTACTATCCAGCCCTGGCATATCTTTATACGACCATGCAAACACATCTGAATATTCCCTTAGTAATTTTATCAACTTTTCTCTTATGTCGAAAGATAGAGTAATCTTAATTTTTACTTTCATTTTTTCTATTTCATTTCTTAAATTAATGGTCTCTGTGAACTATTTATGTGGCATAATTTTTCCCCTTATTCATTCATTCTTAATAAATTTGGGAGTGATATATGTTTTTTACAATTTTCTTCTAATTCAAAATTATCTTGATATAAAAATTTTCTAGGATTTGATTCAAAATTAACAATGATAGCATTGGAATATTCATTATATGTGTCCTTGGAGATGAAAATGGGAATGTCTTATTTGAGTGCTTGAAAATGACTAAGAATGAAGGGTTGAAGAATACAATAAATATTAGGTAGAAATAAAAGAATGCATTGATTAATAGTGATCAAACTTAAACATAAAGTTAGAAAATCACATTTTCTTAACAGTGAAAACTACTAGCAGTTCAGTTGTCGTTCAATTATTCAAGGAAAATCCTGGGAGACATGGATAGATTCCATAATTTCTCTCCTCCATGCATGAATCTCTTATCATATTGATTGAGAGGTGAGAAAGCTTTTCTGTAAGCTGACTTTCAATTTTAGGGATTAGGTTAGTTAAGGTTTTAGGGAGCAGCAAGAGGTGGTAATGCCAATGGTTGTTGCTATATTGCTGGCCTTGGTACTATACTAATGATGTTTGTGGCCGAATAGTAAAGGTAGGGTAAAGAGTCCTTGGAAATTGGTACAAAAGAGATTACGGGTTGAAAAATGGAGGTTAATAAATAGTCTGTTAGAAATATGGTTTGTTTCTCTTTCTTTTTTCTTTCCTATTGTAGCTTTCTTTGCATTGTTTGGATCCTTCAACTGTCCAAGTCTATAAGCATTCTCAAAAATCTCCCCTTACCTAACTATCTTAACAAATTTTTCACCTGAGATACTAAACAGCTTACCATAGAATGGGAGGCTTTAGAGTATTGAAAAAAATTTTAAAAACTCATCTTCGCACAAAGTTGAATGGACTCTTACTACAACTTCATGCCATCTTCGAGCATATTATTTAAAGGATTCATCATTTTTCTTTTACATATTTGTAAATAACTCGATTTGGTGCAAGCTCTACCATGTAGGGGTAGTGAGCCATGAAAGCAACGGCTAGATCTTTCCAAGATTGAATTTTAGGGGCTTCTAAGTTATTGTACCAATCTAGTGCTTCTTCCTTTAGGCTATCTTAGAAGCAATGTATAAGTAGCTTCTGATTGTCCTCATATCCATGCATCTTATGTAAGTACATTCGAATGTGCATGCATGGGCATTTAGTTCTATCGAATTTGTCAAAGTCAGATGTGGTGATAATATTGGTCTAGGCACTAAGCTCAGGTCTAAAATATCTAGCCCTTGAAATTTACAAGCTTATGCAAACACTTTCACTTTTTCTACCAACATTTCATACTTTTGCAATAACTCCTTATTGTTGAAATTTTCAGTCCTCAACTTCTTTAATTCTATTGGGTTGTCCAAGTCAGACACACAAATTATTTCCCCAACTTTTGGCTTGCTAATGTATGCACTGCACCTTGGTTCATGAATAATGGTAAATGCTAATGGGTAATTAGCTGAAGGATCTCCTTAGTGGGCTATGAAGGTCTCATTTCCCCCAGCATGTATATTTTCAAGAGCCTCTTATCCCACAGCAACTCCTTTTTCCTTAACTATTGACTACACCATCTTCATCATTTGGAAGAATTGGGATAGCAACTCTTCTTGACTACGTGTCATATTCTCTTATGCCTTTTGGGTTTCTTATCATCTCATGTTGGGTTCTTTGCATGTTTTCTAATCTTTCCATCCCAACTTGCTGGTCTTTTATATTAGCTTTTGTTTTTTAGCGAGTTTCATAGGTCTTTATAATGAGATGGTGCTTTAATTTCCCTATACTTATCTTGTTACCCCAAATCCAGTATATTAGCGTCAGAATGGAATGTATGCATGCATTATGGTTAGTATGAATGCAAAAATATTAGGGAATTTGTTAACTTCACAATTTGAAAGCAAACACAGATTCTCATTAACTTTATAAAGCATCCATATACACGGTTAATATCTAACATTGAGTCCATAATTAAAGACATAACTCTAGAACACCATTGACAGTAACTTGCTTGACTTTGAAGCTTCTATGATTACTGATACTTTATAAATTTAACAAAAGTTTATCACTTTTTTTCAAGCTTGCGAAGGTAATAATTCTCTTGATGATATGTCATGCAAATATAAAGCAAAAGAACAAATATTATGCAAAAAGTTAGTATCACAATAGGATAAAAATATTAAAAAACTTTCATATACAAAACATGACTTTCTTCATGTCCTAAAGATTTTTTTTTTTAATGACTAGTTATGGCCCTATCTTATTCTCAATTCCCTAGGCTTGCCACATGTTAGGCTTTGAGAAATTCATCGATTTTTTATAGGTTCTCAAATTGCTGCTCACTAGATTAGTAAGGCACCCTAAAACACTACTATCATTGTTGCGAAAGCATTAAGTTCTCAAAAATGATAAAGTATTTCAAGTTCAATCTGAGTAGGAATATTTTGCAAGCCCGTGCAGAAGCAAGGTGCTTCTCAAGAGCATAGTTTACTTTATTCCCTCCTAAAAGGTAAAGCTCGGTCAAGAGCTTATGTCATGCAGGTGATGTGTGTGTAGGAAATGTGTAGGTCATAAAACAATTTAGGTGACAATATATAATGTAAAGTATACATGCAGAACAAGTAGAAAATTAATCGAACAGTAATTCTAAATGCAACAAATGTGAAATAAAAGCAACCAAGATTAAACTTCAATTTTCAAAACCAAAAAGTAATCCATAATCAATTTTAGCTTGACTCTTTAAATGTCCCTAATGGTGTTGCCCAGCCATCATAACCTATCTTCAGCCGGGGTCGAATTCTTGAAGTGATTTAAAAAAACATAATATTTTGGATGATTTTCTTTCGCAAAGATCTTAAAAAATAAAAATAAAAGGAGTCACCACCAATCCTTTTTATGGTGTGATTAGACACCAAAATTTAGTTGTTTTCAAAAGATAAATAAGGTAACATTAGTCTTTCGAAATTAAAATATGGGTCTGGTAATCGATTACGCGTGGGGAAGGATTAGCACCCCAAGACACCTAAAAACTGGTGCTAATTGATCATTATTATATTTTGGTTTTGAAATTCATTTGATTTTTAAAATTGATTCCCAGAAATATGTTTGAAAATAAATGTACATGCGGTGAAAACAAGTGAAATTTTAATGTTTTAGGGAATATAAAGGTTTAACTCTTATTTTACATTTAATTCTTGAGATTATTTTGTGGGAGAAGACGTAAAGGTTTCACTCTTGTTTAACCTTTACTATTAAAATATATTTTTTATGATAGAGAATATGGAGGGTTTCACTCTTGTTTAACCTCCTAATCCTCAAAATATTTTTTGTTCTAATTCATGTAAATTCAACGACATTTTGATGCACATGCATAGCCACATTATGGACAACATATAAATAATTTTGAAGTCTCAAAACCTTAATGCAAGCAAATAATTAATATTTGATATTTTAAATATGGGCCTTAAATTCAACTTTTATAATTCCATTAATTAAAAATAAAAAAAATTGAGAGTCATACACCCAAAATATTTTAAAGAATACAAAGATTTTTCTTTTAGACTTTTTTTTATAAATATATTTTTAAATATAAAAATCTTCTCTTGAAATCTTTTCACATTTATTAGAAACATATTAAATAAATTTTATATTAGAGAGTATGAAAATCTCTCTTTAAATTTTTTTATATTTTTCAAAAATATCAAATAAATATTTTAAAAATTAATTTTATATTAAAAATATGAAAACTACTCTCTTAATATTTTTCATGTTCTTCAAAACTGGAAACACTTATATTTTAAAATAATTTTTTGTTATTAAAAAAATACGAAAAACTCTCTATTAAGATTTTTTCATCTCTTTCAAAATATTAAGTATATTAAGTAGTTTTTTATATTAAAATATAAAAATCTCTCTCTTGAGATTTTTTTATATCATTCAAAAACTGAAAATATATTTTTATTGATTTTTTAAAAATATAATTCTTACATAAGAAATATGAAAATCTCTGTGATTTTTTCATACTTCTCAAAAGCTTAAAACACATATTATTATTTTTAAAATAATTTTTTTAAAAAAAACTCTCTTGAATGATTTTAGGCTTTCAAAAATTTAAAGTATTTTTTGTTTTAATTTTTTTAAAAATTAAAATAGCATTAAAGTGATTTCATTTTTTTTTGAAAACATGGTTAAAATTGAGTGAAAAAAGCTTAATTTATCTAATAATTTTATATTATGAACAATCTATATTTATTATTTTAAAACAATCTTAATATCTTAAAGTTACCTATGTTTCTCTCTCTCTTTTTTTTTTTTTTTTGCAAGCAAATTTTATTTATTTAACATGAAAGCATATACTACCCCGCAACCACTCTTTCTTCTTTTTCTTTTTATAGTTTATATATCACATCCCATCTATTTACTATTAAATTACATTTTTTTGGCTCATTACTTTCACACACTATTCATTATTTTAACTTAAATTTTTATGTATTCAACATGAAAGTATAGAAAAAATCGTGTATATTTGTAAATAGAAGAATATAAATACATCAATATACAAGGTAAATAAAAATGCAAGCGAGAATAATATAAAAATAAATAAAAGAATACATGTGTGCAAGAGGAATAAATATATTTATATACATATATAATAACAATTATGTAAATAAATGAAAGGAAATATTCATAAAAGAAACAAAAATAAAGGGAAAAAAGTAATCATAAAATCACAAAAAAAAAAGTTATCTGGTTCTTCAAGAGGAAGTAAGATTTGAAAATTTCTCTCCTAAATCTCTCCTTACTAAAGAAAATCTCTCCCATTCTTTTTACACTACTATCCCTCTTTTATAACTTTCTCTAAATATTCTCCAAACTGTCAAAATTTCTTAATACTCTCTCTTTAACCCTCCCTCTCAAAATCTCCCCTAAGCTGTTGGCCAAGGTAGGTATTTATAGACTTTAGCCAAGCCTCCATTTAATGTGACAATAGGTAGCATTGTAGCATTGGAGTATTGGCAGCATTGCAGTATTGCTATAAAATGGGTGTCTACAGCTCGTGAAGGCACTCACATCCTAATGAGTGACTGCAAGTCGGTCGATAGAGATTTCACTGCCTAGTTAGTGATCGAGTCAACCTTGATCGCTAGATTTCACTTTTAGTGACAATCACTTACTACTGTGGCTAGGACCTTATAAATAAGAGCCCTAATTTTTTGGGAGAGCACCGCTTTCTTTCCCTTCATTTCTCTTGCTCTCTGTGCATATTTGTCTATATAGCTCTTTCTCTGACTAACTTCTCGATTTGTGCCATTTTCTCCACTGTGAACACCATCTTCCATTCTCTATGCAAGGTTGCCATCTTTGCTTGATAATTTGTATAGGTAATTGTAGAAAATTTTATTAGTGTTTGAAAAATCTTGTATACGAATATTATGATTAGATTTGATAATTATAAAAATTATTTAATGTTAAATAAATTTTATAGTTATTAGTTTTCTATTTTAATAAATTTAATTTATGTTATATCAATTAGGTAATAGTTTAATTTGGTTGAAATTTAAAATAAATATTTGAATTATATTTTATGAAATTTTAAATAGTTAAATGTTAATTAAATTTTATTATTGTTAATTTAATTTTTTTAATAATTTTCGTTTATGTTAGATTAGTTAGAAAATAATTTAATTAGTTTGTAATTTAAGATAAAAAATTTAATTAGATTTTTATGAAATTTAAATTAGTTAGGTATTAATTAAATTTTGTAATTGTTAATTTTATAGGTTAATTAAATTTAGTTTATATTAGATTGGATAGATAATAGTTCAATTAGATGGTAATTTGAGATAAATAATTCAATTAGACTTTTATGAAATTTAAATTAGTTAGATGTTAATTAAATTTTGTAGTTGTTGAACATTTACTGTTGGTCACGTGTTTGCACTTGCATTGAAATAAATTATTTGATAATAATTCTTGAATTGTCTAGATCAGACAATTTAGAAATATAACATTTATGTGTGGCACATGACGTGTGTAGATTATTGTTCACTTTATTTTGTATAAATTTTGTACAATATCTCCTTTGTTCTCCGAGTACGTATTAATAAATATAAGCATGTGTTTCAATGAAAAATACTAACTCGTATCTATACATATGATGTACTTTAAGAACTATAGGGATATACTACGAAATTTTACAAAATGAAGCGAATAATGAGTTACAATATTATGCTTCACATAAGTGTACGTTTCTAAATGGTAAGGACCACTTACCTTTGAAGTTCAGGCAGCATACATAAAACGTTAAATAACTCGTACTATAAGTCATGCACTTTTTATTTATCCTCGAAATTGTTTGATAATTATTTTATATGATAGTAAGTTTTTAAATTTTTAAAAATTTTAAGAGGTAAGTTATTGGAAACTAGTTTAGAACTACTTGAGAAACAAAAACATGAGTGTATTAGATTGCCAGTGGATGTACTTCAAGCTTATAAATGGATTCTTAAATTAAAATTTTTTGGATGGTATGGAACATTTTATTTAGTTTACTTATAGTTAACCCGCATTCATTGATGGAGATAAGATAAAGTGTACATGTAATCGTAGAAAGTTTTAGAATTATCATCATGAAATTATTGATGTGCTTATATATCATTTAGTTAAATATGGTTTCTTATCAGAATATTATGTTTGGATTACCATGGAGAAAACAATAAGAGTTGTAATTATGACGCAACTAAATATTAGGCCGGGAAGGATGCACTACTATGCTTGAATATGTGAACACATACCAAACAATGGTAATAGATAACACTGGTTTGGAATTTAATCCCAAACACATGGAGGAATCCCCTAATCCAAACGCCTAACGTTTTTATGATATGTTGAATGCTCATAATCAACAGTTATGGAATGGGTATCAAAATCATTCACAATTATCTGTTGTTGCTATAATGGTGAACATAAAGTTGGAACATCATATTTTGAAAAGATGCAAGTTGATATTTGCCAATTGATGAAAAGATGATACTAGTCAGTAATCTCGTGACTAAGAATTTTTATGGTATAAAGAAATGCTTGTAATGTATGAGGTTACCGATTGAAAAAATATTCACTCTTATAACAATGGTGCATGATATCTTGGGGTGAGGATAGTGAATTAAGTTTTTATAAGTTTTGCGATCATCCATGGTATAAAAGATGAAGATGAGTATCTGATAAACAGAAAACACTTATTCCATATAAAAAGATGTATTATTTTCCTCTCAATCCATGATTACAAAGACTAAATGCATCAGAAGCCATAAGCAACAACATGAGATGGCATGTAGAACACGAGATTGAAAATGGTGTCATGCATCATTGCTCTAACTCTCTTTCTTGGATGCATTTTAATCAATCTCATCCATCTTTTGCTTCTAAATGTAGGAATGTCAAAAAAGGTTTGAGCATGATGGATTTCAACCATTTGATCAATCAAGATAGCAACATTCTTCATGGTCGATAGTAGTCACATCATATAACTTACCCCTTAGGATGTGCATGAAGGATGAGTACATGTTCCTAACTATAATCAGTCTTGGACTGAAAAATCTAAAAGATAAATTAGATGTTTATTTGCAACCTTTGATAGCAAAGTTACAACTGTTATAGGAGGTTTGGTTGCCCACATATGACACCTCTTACAAATAAAATTTTGTCATGAAAGTTGCTCTGATGTGGACCGTTAGTGACTTTTCATCCTACTCGATATTGCTGTTTGGAGTACATCGAGAATGCTGGCTTATCTTTACTTTAAAGAAGATTCAAATGCATTTACCCTTCCAACGAACAGAAGTAGTCTTGGTTTGATAACCATCGTAAGTTCTTACCATAAAATCATCCATTTCAGAGGAATAAAACTACATTCATTAAGAATAGGATAGTGAGAAGAATAGCTCCTCTTATTAGATCTAGGTATGAATTGTTACATGATATAGATTAATTAGAGCTGACAAAGGTTATAGAAGTTAGATATGATTAGATAAATGGTCTTAATTGCAAGACATGTAATTAGAGAAAATGAAGCATATTTTGGGATCTACCTTATTGATGCAGCAACTTAATATGACATAAACTTGATGTCATGCACATAGAGAAAAATGTGTTTGATAATGTGTTCAACACTGTCATGAATGTGGAATGAAAGATAAAGGATATTGTAAAGTCAAAAGAAGACTTGAAGGCATTTTGTAGACGCCTTGAGTTAGCCAAAAATGCAACAATTGCAAAATACCCTAAAGCTTGTTACAGCCTTGACAAAGTTAATAAAGAAGCATTGTGAGAGTGAGTAAACAATCCAAGATTCCCTAATGGATATGTATCAAACATGGCAAGGCATGTGGACATGATAAAAACATAAGTTGTTTGGGATGAAAAGCTGTGACTGTCATGTTTTTATGCAGCGATTACCACCCATCTTATTTCATGAGTTATTGCCTACTAATGTGCGGCACGCACTAACAGATTTGAGTTATTTTTTTAAAGAACTTACATCAACTACTATTTGGATTGAAGATATAAAACAACTAATGAATGAAATCCTTATAATTGTATGTAAACTTGAGTATGTATTTCTTTCAAGCTTTTTTCAGTCGATAAAACATTTTTCAGCGCACTTTACTTATGAAGCGAAGATAGCCGATCCAATGCAGTATCAATGGATGTATCCATTAAAAAGGTATTATTCGTAATTTTATGTAATTGATATATCATTTTAATCACCTAATTATTTAATTATTCTTAATTATCATCATAGGTACTTATGAAAGTTGAAAAACAATGTTAAGAATAAAGAAAAAATAGAAGGCTCAATATGCAATGCATATTTGGTTAAAAAAGTGTCAACATTTTGCTCACACTACTTTAAGTCACATATGAACACATTACATGAAAAATCATCATGGAATGATGTGGGTGATTATGAGCCAAAAGAGTATGAAGAAAATCTTTCGACCTTTAAACATCTTAGTTGGGCATTTGGAAAAGAAAAATCTAGATATTTGATGGAGGAAGAATATCAGGTCGCATATACATATGTTTTTTTTTTTAATTGCCATGAGATTGAACTATTCATAGAATACGTATTTCATAACTTAATCATAGCAATTACTTAGCTATTCGCATACAAAATCTTCTTTGGCAATGATCATCTTTTTCAAATTAGTATTTTACAAGATTTATATTTCTCAATTATGCGAACATCTTCTATGCATAACTAATCGTCAGGTTGACATTCATCTAAAGCTTCAATTTTCTAGTTGGTTTAATCTATATATGCGTGCTTGTAATCTAAATCCTTTATTGGTTAAATCATTTTTGAAAAACGTAGTTAGATAACTTATATTTTAATATTTACAAGCGCGTGACCCACTAAACTTTATTGATAACAGTTTATCAAGGATGTTTCAAAAGGCTTATTAAGATCGATGAAACCATACCTAGGATACTATGTCCATGGTTACAAATTTCACATTGAAAGACATGGTTCGGATAGAGCTACAATGAATAGTGGAGTCTGCACTAAAGAGTCTAATTATAATGCATATAAGAATGACTATTTTGGTATATTGGTGAAAGTGTTAAAACTAGAATATCTCGCATTCCAATCAAGAGAACCATTTTGATCAAGCGTGAATAGTTTGATCCTATACTGAATATGGGTATAAAAGTACATAAATCATATAATCTAGTGGATGTGAATCACATAAAGAGATTAAATAAGTATGAGCCATTTGTCTTAGCTTTACAAGCAGCTCACGTTTATTATGGTTTTTTATCAAAGCTTAAGGTGCGATAAGCGTGATTGGTGTGGTTATTTGCAAGATAAAGGCCTAGTCTTTCATTATACTTTCAAACTCTAGTTTTACTTATGGATCAACCCAAAATGCTTCTTTTCAAGATGATGAGAGAGATGTCCATCAAATTGAGAATGATATGGACGATCATTTATATCTTTAAATGATCCAACTGGGACATTAATAGATATTGATAAAGAAGAAAGAAACATGTCAGATGAGCCAGATTTTGAAAGTTATTCTATGAAAGAAGAGGACAAGGAAATGGAAGAGGAAGAGGAAGATCTTGAAGATGACGACTAGTGCTTTCATTTTTTAAAATTTTTTGTTTGAATTATTTAATCTATTGTTTTATATAATCTATTGTCTTTTCATCATGTATTTTAGGGGTTTTAGTTTATTTTTCAGGGGAGATTTTGTCAATTTTTTATAAGTCTTTCAAACTAACTGAGGCTTATTATGTTCATTGACATGATTAGATAAGAGGCCGAGAGAGACGAGGTGGCTCACACTAAAAGTCTAATCTTGATGAGTTCATTAAAAAACAATTTAGAAAAGTACATGTGAGTTTGTTATCTTTTACATTTAATAAACAACTCTAATTATATCTTCTTTTTTCTACTTCACTATTCGATCTAGTTAATGAGTAAGTTAACAAAATGCTTTATTTGTTGTATGAAAGCTTTGAGGAGTTGGTTGCCTCAGCTTCCTAGCCATACGAGGCATTTTTCGATATACCTAAGGTAGACTATAGTAAGTTTTACTATGAGGCACTAGGTGGAGAAAAAAACCTTTGAGTGTATAAAATTGGGAGCAAAGATCTATCATGGTATTCAAGCAAAAGCTTTAGTAGTGGACGCTTCATTGATGACGTAGTTATGTAGGATATGCATTCTTAGATGAACGCTTTATAAGAGCGTATAGAGCTGGAGTGTAAGTCTATAAAGGAGAAGAATAGGACTTTCAAGAAGAGATTGAACGAAGAGTGTAAGGCGAGGGAACATGATGGCATATTCCTTGAAATCAAGTTGCGAGAGCGCTTGTAGAGAAAGGTTGACATGAATGAGCACATTTGTAGGATAGAGGCTTTCCTTTTGAAAAGTGCACTCCCAGCACCACATAATAGTTAGATGTAATTTCTTGTGTGAATATTATATTTGATGAAAATATAATATAATTTTGTATTTATTATCTTTTTCTTATGAATTTTATCTAATTTTATTTTTTTCGGTTAGTTACAATTTAAAATTAATTTTTTTAAAAAATTTACTATATTAACGACAGATCTCAATTAGTCACTAATCAGTTTTTACATTAGTTATCTATTAAAATCCATCATTAAAAATTAATTTTACGTTTTAAAAAAAAATTATTATCTTAATGATAGATAAAAATACGTCCCTAAACTAATGATAGATCCATATCCATCGCTAGTTTAGCGATGGATATGAATATGTCACTAAACTAGTGATGGATATAAATATGTCGCCAGTTTAGAGACCAATATTAATGTATTACTATTTAACGATCGATAAGAATCTGCCACTAGACTGATATGAATTTGTCACTAAACTAGTGATAGATTCAAATTCATCACTAAATAGTGACTAATACAAAATCCAATCATTAGTTTTTTTCACAACCATAATTTTAACTACAAACACTACTATAAAAATTATAATAATTGACATCAATTTAATGACAGTTATTTCAAAACTGTCATTAAAAGTAAGGTTTTTAACGCCAATTAAAGAAGAACTGGCGTTAAAAAAGCTATGAATTAAACTTTTAACGTCAGTTCCTTAAGAATTAACGTTAAAAGATAACATTGAAGAACTGGCGCCAAAGGCCAAAATTGCAGCAACATGGGTTGCTGCTGCTTTCCTTGCTGCAGCTGTAAGCAGCCATGCTATTGCTGCAAGAGGCAGTACCAAGGTCTGGATTAAAGACCAAAGAACTTGCATTGAAGACCAAAGAATGTGAACCTTCCCATTCACCAACGATGCTCCAAGAGATCAGGCAGTGTAATCTGATTTACTGCAACAAAGATCAACAAAACTACACAGAACTCAGGTTCTATGTGCTATAATTTAGTCTAGAAAGTAACATTAAGAACCCTGAAATTAAGATTCTAATGCAGCAGAGGCATCCAAAATCATTTACAGAAAACTAAGTAGTAGTAATTTGTTATCCGGAGGAGACAACTATGCAGCTGCCAGAGAATGGACCTCCTTTTGATTGTTATTAATTAAAGATTCACTTGCCTGTTGGGAATTCCTGCAAAATGTTCTAAACCATCTTTGTTATCTGTTCTTTGTTCATTGTAATATGACTTATTGAGAGGTATCCTTATATGATGAAATATTGTAATGTAGTCTTCTCTTTGCTATATTTCTTTCTTGTATAAGAAGGCAAAACATCACCAACATCTCAGTTTTCTTGATTTCTTTCAGCTTCTTGGGATTTGTTGGGTGGTAGAGAAAGCAGAGATGATCCAATTCTTCACACAAGTTCCAATGGCAGATGAGGAAGTGAAACCTTGTATCAGCCGTGACGCATTGTAGATAACTTAATTTTGTATGTACCTTGTTCTCATTGCTTGTAATGTTAAAGCATATCACAGTAATAATGTATCTAGAAGCACAAATAAAGTTAGAATAATTCAAAAGCTTTATTAAACTCTAACCAACCTATTTTACATATTATAGATCTTTCTTTCTCTTGTCTTTTCTGGGTATTGGGATCATAGTGAATTCTTTAGCTGTTCATATTGGTAAATCTGTTGGGACTTGATTAAGATAAGCATGAACTAATGAAGCAATTAATGGTAGTGCATGTCAGCTCCAGATGCCAATGCCTGCAGACTTAAAAAAGAATAAAGCCTGTCCTGTTTGCTTTGTTGGTAAGAGTAAAAGTGAATTTTGCATACAGGACAGATTTTTATTCCCTTCATTTCTCATTAGGTACTTTGGTGAATGAAAAATCTGGAAGAGAGGAAGAGTGAGAGATAAGTTTTGTAGGTGGAGACTAATGTGGGCTGCACTGTGGAAGCATAGAAATGATGTAAAATGCGGAAAGCAAGTAGGTTGGAGATATGGAGATTTCTTTCAAGGTAAGAAGGAAAAAAAGCTGTTAGCCTTTCGATGATTCCTTCTCTGAGTTGAGATTTAAATTCTCCCTGGTGTACCTGGTCAAAAGGCTTGGTGAAAACTCTGCGAGCCAACACAAAAGCAGAGTTATCCCAAAAAGAATACGTTTTCTTTTTGTTTAAGCTATGGTTGGTGATTTGAGTTCTTTACTTAGTTTCAGTGAAATTGCGAGCCAACACAAAAGTAGAGTTATCCCACTTCTTTGGCCTTCAACCCCAGTTCTTCCAAAGGTGCATGTTTCTTATTGTTCCTGGAGGGGAGAAGGAAGCAAATATGAGATAATGGTGAGGTGCATGTTGAAGATAAAAATTCAACGTCTTCGCAGGAGAAAGAGACAAATACACACCTTTGCAAGTAATGTCTTGCCTGTACCAGGTTCACCATACAATATGACACCCTTAGGGGGCTTGATACCAATGTCTTCATATAGCTCTGGATGAGTCAGAGGGAGCTCTACTGCTTCTTTAATTTCCTGTATCTGGGAATCTAAACCTCTCACATCAGCATATGATTCTAATGGAGCTTTCTCAACCTTCATTACAGCCACCATGGGATCAACTTCATCTTGCAGTAGTCCTACCACAAAAAGATCTTCATTACAAACACCATGGGATCAACCTTGGATTGATCCTCCTCGGTCTTCTCCTCCTGGGGCTTAAGCCACTCCTGATTGCTCATGAACTCTTCTTCCATTAACAGATAGTCTTTGATTCTTTCCAGCTTTAGCAATCTAAGCTTGCACTTCGTTGAAGGTGTCACTGTGGGGAGCCGAGCAGCAGCCTCGGGCCCCTTTTGCTTGCGTTGCGTGCGACCAACCCGAGCAAGGGGTGCCGTTGGCTCGAACTTCTTCTCTTTCTTATCACTGCCGTCTGGCTTCCAGTCACCCTGCCGGTTCAGACCCCCTAATGAACCCTGACCCATAGCTCGGATAGTTCTTACAGAACTAGTGTTGAAGGCCAGAGAAGTGACCTTCAACGTCAGTTATTCCATAACTGATGTTGAAGGATATGTTACCTTGCTTTTTAAGGGTGGGGATCTAAATTTTTTTCCAGAGCCCTGTAGAGCCCGCCATAACATCCCGCTTCATTTTTTCTCTCTAAGGTCAGAATTCTCCTTTTCACAGACTGTCCAGAAGCAGCTGCACCGCCAGCCATCCATTCTCCGGCGATTCTCCTGTCTGCAGTCCATCCATAACCAGCTAGGGTAACTGGTGGCAGCCTTTTCCCCACTCTCTGTTTTGGTATCTATCCACACAGCCAACCATCCATTCTCCGGCCATTCTCCTTTCTGTAGTCAATCCAGAACCAGCTGGTGTAGCTGCTGGCAGCGTTTCCAGCACTCTCTGTTTTGGTCTTTGTCCACACAGCAGCCATTCTCTAGCCATTCCCCTGTCTGCTGTTCGTCCAGAACCAGCTGGGGTAGCTGCTGGCAACCTTTCCGGCCATCTCTTTGTTCTCTATACAGGTAGATGAAATTTTATTTTGAGAAGTTTTTGTTTAATTGTCTTAGGTGAATTGTTATTGATTGATGAAATTTTAATTTTTTTCGTTAGTATATTTGGATGAACATATTTGGTATGAATGGATATATATTGATAAATTTATTATTTCATAATTATTAAAATTTTTAAATTAATTGATAAATTAAAAATGTTAATTAGATGAATTTATATTTTGATAAATTAATTATATATTAGGTATAGATGAATTTATAGTTGAATTAATTTTTTTACATAAGATTAATTGGTATGTTTTATCAAATTTAATTATATTGATTTATTGTTAACATAAATTAATATATTTAGTTAAATTTTAAATAGATAATTAATTAGATTATACTGTTCAAAATAGTATGTTAGATGCTTGAAAAGTAAATAATTAAATGTCTTTTAAATTTCAGAATGGATAAAACTTAGATGTTTGCTAATAGAAGATCAGAGGCATATGATGTAGGGGTGAATAACTTTTTAGATTATGCTGTTCAGAATAGTGATAACCTTGAATTAATTCGGTGTCCATGTATTAAATGTGGCAACATGAAGCGTCATACCCCATATGAGATACGAAATCATTTATATATATATGGAGTTGATAGCAGCTATCAAAACTGGATATGGCACGGAGAAACCAGTATTGTTGGGTCTTCTATTAGTAAGAATGCTAAAGTTGTTAAGGAGGTAGAACACATCGAAGAAGTTGATAACATTGTAGAAATGGTACAAGAGGCATTTGCAGAGTATGATAGTAATCCTAACCACTTTGAAAGATTACTTTGTGATGCTGAGAAACCTTTGTACTCTGGATCAGTGAAGTTTACTAAATTATCTGCTCTAGTTAAATTGTACAATTTGAAGGCGCATTCCTAGGAGTATTCCTGCTAAGGTATGTATATTTAAACCTATATGTGATGTTAGTTTTATTTATTTTGCAAAATGTAATAATGATAAATTTTTAATGCAGTATCCACATCAGCCTTCAAATATTGAGTGTGGATATTATATTATGAAATTTTTAAAGGACATCATTGATAGACGTGATAAAAATATCCCATAGGCAAAAATGGTAAGTTTTTAATCATTTGCTTATGTAAATATTTAAGTAATTAATTGATGTGTTTATTAAAAATTTTAATTGGACTAACCTTTTTTTTTTGGAAATATAGTTAATGGACATAGATACTTACACCCAATCGGATATTGATGAAGTTAGAAAGGAGGTTGGACAATTTCTTTGGAGTGCCATATTAGAAAGTTGAATCTTGAAGATTTTTGTACACATGACCATTATTGAATTTATATAGTTGAATTTTTAGGATTGTGTAATATTTTAACTTATGTATTGTACATATAGAGTTTAATTATAACATCAAACATTAGTGATCTTTTGTTTTGTTTGTCTCTTATTACTTTTTTGGATTAGATTATTTTGAGTGTTTTCAGACATGAAAGAAGTAATGACGATCTCTGTTAGAATGGTATTGAAGTGTATAACATAAAAATTTTGGTTGCATATATATTGTGAAGAATTGTATTGATGTATATGGATGATGTGAAAACAGGTTTTGGATAATTTGAATTTTATTTATTTTGAAATAAATACAAAAAATACCTTTAATGGGTATCCCCTTTTAACGACAGTTCCAACAGAATTGTCGTTAAAGGGTACCCTGTTTAATGACAGTTTCATTGGAACTGTCATTAAAGGGTATCCCCTTTTAACGGCAGTTCTGTTTGAAACTGTCGTTGAATGGTACCCCCCCTTTAACGACAGTTCTGTTGGAACTGTCGTTGAAGGGTACCCCCCTTTAACGACAGTTCTGTTGGAACTGTCGTTAAAGGGTTCACCCCTTTGATGACAGTTTCAAGAGAACTGTCATTAAAAGGTAATGCTTTCAATGACACTTCCATAACTGTCATTAAAACTTCTTCCCTTTGATGACATAAACAAAGATAACAATTTTACAACTGTCATTAAAAACCATTTTTAACTGTCATTACAGCTTTTATTTGTAGTAGTGAAATTTTATTTGTCACTAATATATTATTAAAATTTTTAATGATGAATTTATTTATCTCTAAAATTGGATTTTTTTGTTGTAGTGTCAAAAAGTCTATAGCTTCTTATTCTATGAAAGGGGAAGATTCTCTGCTTTCTCCATCTCTTTACCTTTGGCAATCTCTTTCTTGTTTGTTTACTTTTTTAGCTTCAAGGCTCCATAGCATCAGCCACTCCTTATCAAGTGGTTTGCTCTTGCTATGTTAACAACTTCATCCTTATGTCCATCTAGTTGATATTTCCATGGGATAGCATGAAAACTCTTGTATGGAAAAAGTCCAGGAACTTTAATAACCAATGCTCGAGATTTTAATTTTTTTTCTATATATAAATCCTTTGTGATAGTTAGTAAAACTTTAAATTTGACCATGAAGGGTTAATTTCTTCAACCATAAATACTTATTTGTACCATTCGATCATATTTACTTGGTGTCCACTATGGGTAGGCAAAGGATTATTAGTGATATTAGCTACTAAAGCTTCAACCTTGTACTTGAATGCAGGGCAATTTTCTATACCATGTCCTACTACTTTGAAATGATATTGACAGCTCACTATCAGATTATACCATGGAGGATAAGAAGCTTGTAATGGTTTGACATGTAATGGTGCCACCAATTTTTGCTTCAATAACTATAGATATAATTCCTTAAAGGTTTCATTATTTCTTTTGAACATGTTTTGAAGCATAACTCAGTTAGGCCCAAACCCTTCTATGTGTTGGTAATGAACTAGGAAAGCATTCATTAAGTCTGTCCAAGACTAAATCTTGGAGGGCTTTAAATTTGTATACCACTTTATAGCCTCCTCTTTTAGACTGTCTTGAAAGCAATGGATTAGGAGTTTTTGCTTGGTCTCATACTTATGCATCTTCTATAAATACATCTTTAGGTGATTTTATGATACCTCTATTACAACTAAACTCATGGGTTTGGGGACGAAAGTTTCCTGAAAAGATGTTTTATTAGGGTCTTTAGTTTTTGCAAAAGCCTTTCCTTTTATTAACATGCTGAAGGATGCTATCATTTTCTAAAATTAAACTTGCATTGTGCTCTGTAATTCTTGGTGGTTTTTCATCATCTTCTCATTAAGTGTTTCTTGCGTATCTTAGATCTTAGCTTGAGTTTGCTTAAGTTATTCAATTTTAGCTATTTCTTATCCATTTCCACTTCGTCCAGATTTTGAGATTTGAGATTGTACTTCTTAGTGATCAAATATTATTAACTTTACCTATTTTCTTTTATGTATAATTTAAAGAGTTAATTTTACAAGTAAGCATGTACACATGAAAAATGGACATGGATTGGGTCCATAATTGAACACATAAACTATGTGCTAGTATTTTCCCAGAAGCCTACGTGTGAAGGCCTATTTTTTTCTTCTAAACATTTTGATGATTCGGTCTCGGCAACTCTAGTTCCTCCTTCATGAGATTTGCAAGATCTACAATTTGTTCTATCTAGATTAAAACTAATCTGACGTCACTTTTATAAGCTTCAATTCGTGACTCATACTCTCTTTTGTTATGACACTATGCACAAATTTCTTTAGCTCTATACTTCCATAAATTGGCCTCTTGTGCAAATTCTTCCATCTTATTTCTTTAATTGATGATATCTTATATGTAACCCATTTTTAACATCTTTTCTTGATTCAGAATGGTCATCATTTGGCTAATCTCATAGTTGTATTTCACTTTTATTTTGGTAAGCTTTCTTGATAAATCTTTCTTGTCTTGGTTCACCTTTTTTCTTAGTCCTTAATTCTTTTTCTTCACATCCCTTAAAATCTCAAGAGGTTCCTTTGTCTACTCTTATAATACCTTTTTACCTAATCTTATATTATTCATCTGTTTCTTCAATGATGACCTTTCTTAGGCGAGTTTCTTGATCTTTTCATCCTTTTTAGCTACACATTTTGGCATCATAGCTTCCATCTTCCCATTTAGAGACTTCATTCTATCATCATAGTTTATTAATTACCTGATCTTCTCGTCTTTTTGATGTTTTGCTCCCATTGCTTTTTAAAAGTTAATCTGGGCATCGAAATTAAAATGGATTAATGTTGAATTAGCCAAGTTGGTAAGTGTAAGTCCTTGATTGGATTTTTCCTCCATTAATGATTTCTTAAGCAGATTCCTAAAGTGAGTTTTTGTTTTCTTACATAATAAAGTTAATCCCACTCTAATATTTCTTTATGTACTTTGCCTAAGGTGCTACTATAATTGTCATCATGCTCCGAGTCATGAATAATAGGGACGAATTGTTTGATTCTCTGTTACTTGAGTACTATCAAAGGCGTATATCTAGAATAACTCCATATGCTTGGCGACACTACAATGAATAGATTTTTTTAAATCAATACATTATTATTTTATAAAATAGCCATGATACCATCCATTTGACATCTATTTGTGTAGAGTGTGAAGCACCAAAAATTAGTTAGGCAATGCCTTTGTTTTAAAGTTGTCATTTTCGTAAAAAAATTTATCATGTTGTAGTGAAGACTATCATGACACTCTCATGACCTTTTCTTTTCTTAAGATTTTATAATGAGGTAAAGACATAAAAGTCTCCGTAAGTATAACTGGGGTTGGGTCTGCCACTTGTCCAATCTTTTCTACAAAATCTAGTATAGCCAAATCCATATGTCCAATGGTTTTTGGCAAAATCACTACTCCATATATCAAGATAGCTAAGATAGTCAACTCACTTGATTTATTGATATGTTTCTATAACAAACTATACAAATACTCTTTCCTCAAGCAGTCTTCACGTCTTTTTCTTGATCTCCTTTAACAACTCGTCTTAAGCGATTTGTATGTCCTTAATAAATATTTTTATTTTTGAATTGTAGTGTTGTTCACGGTGTAAGTCTTATGGGGTCTGTGTGATCTCATACCCAATAAAGATAGGTCTTCCTCAAAGGTACTATAATATCAGCATCTTTAAATTTAAAAATCTTATATATTGGATGCCAAAAATGCACCGCTACTGTTATTGATGATTCATCAATCTGGACATAGATCAATTCCTTCACATGTCCATATGCTTTCTAAAATTTTTCTTTCTAAGAAGGACTGACTCAATCCCAGATGTCTTTTAAGGTAATGAGATCATTTTCCTTTAACATTACACTAAACTCGAGAGACAATTAGTAAGGAAAAGGACCTGTTAGTCTATCTCCTTATTTAGATTGTACATTCTTTACCCATTGCTACACTTTAATATAAGATACCAGACTAACCCGATCTTCTAATGTACTCCTGTCGATTTTTAAATCAGAGATAAAACTATTCTTTCTACCCTTATGATGATCTAAAACTTTAATTCTTAATGTCATGAAACTTGAATAGAACAATTCTTAGGAATACAGTCAGCACTTTCATATTACCATCTCTAGCTACGTTCGTGACTTGATAGGTTGTAAAATCTTAATGAGGTTGACATAAGGCTTTTTGTATATGTTGGGTTTGACTTCAGATCTACTTAAGCTTTAGCTTCTAAAAAGCTTTAGGCCTCTAGATCTTCTTACAGCTTCAATCATTAATATCACAAATATGGATGTTAAAAAGCATCCTGAGGATGATACCAACTAATGAGTAAGATTTGGGCAGGATAAGGTGCATAAGGTACACGAAGATTGAGTGGTATTTTGAATGCCTACACCTTTTTATCCCTATCAAAATAGGGTATATACCGCAAAAGGTTGAGCAGGTTTAGCTCTATGTATATGTATGAATATGAGTGTGTGAAATTTCCTTCATATAGCAAAAGCAAAGAACAAGTAAATATGTAGCAAGATGTTAATATGTCTCACCTAAGGTCAAATATAGATGCAACATGTTGAAATTCTCGATCTTATATCGAGTATAGTTAGCTAAATTTTTTAAATCCAGAATATAGAATAAACTAACTATAGGTTAGGTATTCCTAACTTGATATCGAGTTCTCCCAACTATAGATTAGGTATGTACAATCACGATTAAAGTCAAATTGAAATTTCAAAGTACGAGATCAACTTAAGTTTGGTTTGAATCTAAAAAAAAAAAAAAATCCCCTAGTGGATAGCCATCATAATTGCACTTTTTGCTAGGCGAAAAGTCCCAATGTGAGAAAATTTTCTTTTTTAGTCGTGGTTTTGGTTCTGATAAAGGAGTTGCCACTACTCTTTTTTTATAGTGGGATTGGGCATCAATTTATTTGAACATTCTTTTTCTTTGAAGAAAGGAAAATGAACTTTGTGTGAAAATAAGCAATGGTCTATTTATGAGATGATTTGAGATCGAAAGATGATTATGGGTGGGGAATGATTAGCACCGCAACAAGTACTCAGGAATTAGTATAATTTAAGTAAATTGATTTTGTCAAGTTATAATAATTTGAAATTGATCCCGAGATAAATTTATCACGTGATTTTATATAGATATCTCAATCTAGCGATACTAGATCTTTGATTTAGAAAAGCAAATATTTTAGTTTAGAGATCGGAATATATTTTAGCAATATCACCTTCAATACAATTCATGTCTTTCTGCCAAACAACAAGTTTATAGTCCCATGAGAGCTTCTTAGAGAGATCACGAGCTTGATAACACTAGTGCTCGATATTTTTCTATTGAGACCTCGAGGTTTTATTTTTATCAAGGGATTTTTTACTTTTGATCAATGTTTGTAGATGATGGATCCTTGCTCATGATTGCTGTTTATCTTTTATCATTCATTCACTCATTCATTCATCCCTTTTTGTCAAGATTTAAAGGTCTATTTATAAGGATAAAAAAGGATAAGGTCCTCTAGAGCTTTAAAAATCTGCTAGCAGAGAAAGAGGAGCTACAGTGCAATCGACCTAATCTCAAAGTTAAAAACATCTATCACTAGATAATGTGCACTTTTTGTAAATGAACTTGAGATCAACCTAATCTTGAAGTTTAAAATTCTATCATAGGAGGAAAAAGATTACAATGCTGGAGTATTCTTTATGTGAATTGAATTAGGAGTTTCCCGTTGGCATCCTCAAACCTCCATGATTCTTCATCTCCAAGTTGCTGTGAATTTGAATCACAATGGTAAATCGATCTAAACCATGTCAAGGTAATCCACATCGAAGTAGTCCATCATAGCTAAAATATGCCACATTAGTGGTGTAATGAGCCCAAACAATTCCCGACCTTACATGAGGACAATCCACATTAGGGGCAAGTCAAGTAACTTGACATGAAAGCAGGGTTGGCCATATTATGAGTTTCATCATAAAGCCATCAACCTCGTCGAGGTGAAGTGTGTTTAGAGATGTACTCAATCTCAGATCGAGGTGAAGTGTGTTCACGCTACTCCTAACCTTACATTGGGGGTGAAACATTATGTGTTAGTGCTACATAAATTGATGAGAGTAATATTCGAATATGATGAAGCATAATTAATAGATAAAATAGGAAAAATCAGACAAGCTTGGGAAGCACAAATAATAAATAAAATAGGAAAAATCAAATGAGCTTAGGAAGCAACTCATCTAATGCCAAAAAGCAAATGGGTGGATAGCATTACAATTACATGTACCATTTGAAGAAATAGTAGAATTCAAGGTTCAGTCCCACCAGTATGGTTGCCAGTTGTTAACCTCTCTCATAAAATCTAGGCATGCAAGTTGAATATTTTCTGAAGAAGAGAGCATCTTAGGAAGCCGAAACATCCAACTTGGTAACTAGAAATATCTGCCTTGAAATATGAGGTTCAAATTCAACAAGAAATCATGAAAAAGGCTCATAAAGAAAAGGAGGAATCCCTATTTGAAATCATAGATTTAAAAAGCTTTTACACATAGAAGCTAAAACTAAGAAATGGTGGGGAAATGCGAAAGATAATTTAAGGAACAAAAGGGATTAAGAAAAGAAAGGAACTTCTTCATAAGTGAAAGTATAGAGATACATAAAGAATTAAAAAGAAAAGCTGAAGCCCTACATGAGACAGAAAAAATAATAAAAAACACTAAAGGATCTTCTCTACAAATCAGGTTAGCCATTAAGAGCAATTAAAAGAAATGAAGTTGTCTCAACAACAACAAGAATAGGAATACACACTCAACTTGAATTAATTGATAAGGATGATAAATCAAAACCTATGGAAGGCTTAATTAGACAAAGCCAAAACTGATGCTCAAGCATGGAGAAATAAAGCTAAGAAAATATACTTTCGATGGTGTCAAGACTAAGAAAGATATTAACAAATGATAGAAAATCTTGACACCTTAAGAGTGCAATTTGAAGTAAAAATAGAAATAGGTATGGACATGTACAGAAAGATCCATAAGCATTAAAGAAATCTTTGGCACTAACAACCAATAGATATTCCCTAAGGCATCTTTGGCATTTCTAAATAGCATATTGTTCATGCATTAGAAAGCATAAGATGTCGTCAACAATGGACCTAATGTGAAATATTGATTGTTTCAAAAGAAACTAATCAAATCTTGTCCTTAGAAAGATGAATTTTCATCTCAGTATATTTATACAAGCTTACTAAACTAAATTAAAATGTTTCAAAAGCTTTATCATAATATTCCTAATCTCACTACACTCACATATCATGATTATAGGCACACATGTAGTCATGCATACGTTGATATGTATTTACATATATAAATATGTTCATACTTATTGAGAATTGCTATATATAGATCATATGAATTCTAGAAGATTGTTGTCAATACATAAAGGTGTGCTAGGCATGTTGTGAATCACATAAGTTATTAAGAGTATGCTGAAATTTTGAAGGACTAAAAGATAATAAGACTCAAAGAGATGCTAAGTGGATGCATGAGACTAAGACACTTAGAAACTTTATAAAAACCTTAGATGTACCAAGAGACAATAACCATCTTATCACCCTTCCTTTTCCTTAAAGTATATATCTTTACAAATTGAATAAAGCTCTCTCATTACACTTCTTTTGCATGAAATTTAGGGGAAAGAAGAGAACTGAAGAAGAAAGAACTCGACAAGCAAGTTGACAAATTGAGTTAGAGTCATTTGGATTAACTCAAAGGTAAGTAAAATAAGCTAGAATTTCTTGATTATTCTTTATTCTCATCCTCTTGTATGATTAATAATCTATATAATTAGTGAAGGTATGATTTTCAAGCTATATACGAAGATTAAGGTTAGAGATTTATTGAAGAATATAAGGGTGCCTTGTTTTTAGGGCAGAAAATAAGAGACAAATTTTATGGGCTTGCAGTTTGAATTTGGTAAAATACAAAGCAGAAAAATTATAGCTAAGGAACTGAAATAAATAACTGCAAAATATCTTTACTAAAAAGGAAGAAATGGAAGAGTTATGACTTGATTACTAAGGTTGAAAATAAGGGTCATCTGTAGAAAATGAAATTTAGTAAGGTGTTAACTTAGTTTGGTTTGAAAAGAAAATTGAGCTCACATATGAACGATTAATTTTGGTATATAGAATATGAAGTGAGAAATAAGTTATGCATAAAAAACATGTAAACTTGACCATAAGAATGAGAACTACGTAGAATAAAGTGCAATGAAGCTAGCAAAACAAGAATTCAACTTAGGCTTATCTATCATACATGATTATGCTTTCAAATGTCATAATAGTGTATCTTACATACTCATAAGACAATTAAAAGGTGAGAAAAGGTAAGAAAGAGGAATTTTATGTAGAGGTTAAGACTTTTAAAGCTACAAGAGGTAAGTATACACAAATTATATGGTTGAATGTGTAAAAAAAAGTTATATGTTTGAGTTATAAAATGGATTGGTGTCTTGAATTATTGTCTGAACATTTAAAAGCATGCTGGATTTATTGGATGAGCACTTGCATAATTAAATAATAAGGTGGTAAACAAGTTTTGATTTACGTGCAGAAGCTATGCAATTCCATATATGACATGAAATACTTCATTTACCAAGGATTGATGACACAGAATCACTTTCTTTGGCCATGAGTCATTGAAAAATACATAGATATGATTATGATCTTATGGATCAATATGTTCATACAAAATTTTTGAAGTATTTGCTTATCTTATTGGCCACAACATGAAAAATAAAATGAAATTGCATACCTCGTGCGTATGTTTGTTTACACTTGATCTTTAATAGGTAACGATAACATGTTTAATAGTAACTTATGGTTTAGGTAATATGTTTGGCATGATTAATTGTTGTTATATGTTTATACTTATTGAGTTATGACTTACTAAACTACAAAAAAAAAAAAAAAATAGATTAATGAAGCTAGAAAATGAAGTCCTCAACGAGCCCTGACACCAATATGGAGCATAGGTTGGCGACCTATCCTTTTTTATATTCTCTTCTCTTGAGCACTTTTATACGCTTAGTAGTAGAAGGAAATTTTTTGTTTATGTATACATAGCAAAAAACATGAGCATAGCTAAATATGAAGTGAAGTTCAATCATTTGTCCCATTATGCACCTTTCATGGTAGCCATAGAGAGAAACAAATGTAGAAAGTTTAAAGAGGGATTGAATTATGAGGTTGGAAGTAGAATAATAGCTAGTGATCTTGAAAGCGTCATGAAGTTAAAGATAGTTATAATTAGAATAGAAAGACTTGAGAAGGAAAGGCTTGAACAGTTGCCACCAAAAAAAAAAAAAAAGAGCAAGTAAAGTTGCATGGGACTTTAATAAAATGCTTGACAAACTTTGGGGTACAATACAAAACTTCTAAAGTGGCTATTCTAATAGAAGTAGAGGTTCTTACCATTCACCAGCTTATAGTGGAGTAAGAATGACTAATGAAAGAGTAGCATGCATACATAACGGAAGATGTCATGGTGGTGAATATAGAAAGTTAATGGGTGGCTGCTATTTATGTGAGTCTTGTGATTTTGTCTTTAGAGATTATCCTAATAAGGTTAAATCAACATAGGGTGGTATAGGTAGAGTTATTTCAAAACTTATTTTGGAACTCAAGTATAGGTTTTACATATGTTAAAAGCCGAGGGAAAAGTAAAGCTGCCATAACTAGTGAAGGAAATACTCAATCTAAGGGTTAGAGTTCTTAACCACAACCTTATGTTAGGGTCTTTGTCATGAACAAATAAGAAGTTACAACTACACCAAAGGCGGTCATGGGTAAAATTTTTATTTATGATTTTGAAGTTCATGCATTAATAGATCTTGGTTCATCTCATTCATTTATTTCCTTAAATCTAGCAACATGGTTGAATAATAAGCATAAAACCTTGCATTATAAATTAATTGCTATTACCCCTTTAGGTCATATAGTAATTATGGATAGAATATGCCATGATTGCAATGTTCACATTAGTACAACTTTATTGCATTCTAATTTGGTTGTATTACCTATTTAAGAATTTGATGTGATTTTGGGGATGTATTGGCTATCTAATTACCATGTTCTAATTAACTATTATAGTAAGGAAGTTATGTTAGAGAAACTTGACCAGGTTAGAGTTTTATTCCAAGGGGATAGAGCTCCTATTATCCTTTGTCTTGTGTCAGCTATACAAACATTCTGACTAGTTAAAGGTGGTTGTGAAGCCTACTTGGAACATGTGATAGATACTATAAATGCTAATAGTACTTTGACTAATATACCTATAATAAATGAGTTGCCAAATGTATCTCTAAAGCATTTACCAGGGTTACCACCTAATAGGGATTATAATTCACTATTTAGTTGGTTTTAGGAGCTGTTCTTATTTTTATGCCCCTATATAGAATGGCTTTAGATGAATTGTAAGAATTAAAAGCATAATTGTAGGAATGATAAAATAGAGGGTTTATAAGACCTAGTGCCTCACCTTAGGGAGCTCCAATTTTGTTTATGAAAAATAAAGATGGGATTTTGAGATTATGTATTGATTATAGACAATTGAATCAGGTGACAGTAAAAAAAATATCCTTCACCAAGGATTAATGACTTATTTAACCAGTTATGAGGAGTACAGATGTTTTATAAAATTGATTTGAAATCAGGGTATTATCAACTTTTAAGTGTCAGAACCAGGTGTTTCAAAAATAACTTTCTCAACTAAATATTGGCATTATGAATTTTTAGTGATGCCATTTGGTTCAACTAATGCTCTAGTTGCATTTATGGCCTTAATGAGCAAGGTATTTTAACCTTGTTTGGATAAATTTACGATTACGTTTATTGATAATATTCTTGTATATTCAAAGATTGAAAAGGAACAAGAAAATCATTTAAGAATTATTTTACAAACATTAAGAGATAAATAATTGTGTGCTAAGTTAAGTAAATGTGAATTTTGGTTACACCATGTGGTATTTATTCGATGTATCATTTCTAAACAAGAAGTTGAAGTTGATTCAAAGAATATTTGAAGTGTGGTAAAATGGGAAGCTTCGAAAAATGTTGCTAATTTTCGTAGCTTCTTAGGGTAGCTATTTACTATCACTAGTTTGTTGAGGGCTTTTCATTAAATGCAGCTTCCTTTAACTAAACTGCTTTGAAAGACTACGACATTTCAATAGGGTGTGTGCCTATGTAACATGGCAAGTTAATTATTCTAGACAATTAAAGCCCTGTAAATTATTTTACTTTATACATGATTTAGAACTAATTGTAGTGGCATTTGCTTTAAAGATATGGAGACACTACTTGTATTAGAAAGACATTTCAAATATTCACTAACCATAAAAGCCTAAAGTACCTGATGAGCCATACGAAATTAAACATGAGCTAAAGAAGACGACTTGAGTTATTGCCTACTATTAAGTACAATCCAAGAAAGACTAATGTAGTTGCAAATGCATTAAGCCAAAAGTCCAAAAGGAATGTGAATTTGAATCTATAGACAGATGGAGTGTTAATGCTTACTTTTCAAGTAAGATCAATTGTTCATACATGAATCAAAGAATTACAAATCGAGATCCTCAACTAGCAATGAAAATTAAAATAGTGAAGGAAAAAGAAAGGTAAGGAGTTTGTGATCAAGGATGATATGTTAATGCTAGGGTCCCGAGTTTATGTACATGATGCTAATGACTTATTAAAAAAGATCCTAAAAGAAGCTCATTATGCACCCTATGTTATGCATTCAAGGGTGACTAAATGCACAATTCATTGAGATCTCACTTTCGGTGGCCTAAGATGAAGAAAAATGTGGTGGATTATATATCCAAATGTTTGAGTTGCCAACAAATTAAAATAGAACATCAAGTACCAATTAGGAAGTTACAACCTTTGTAGATTCCAAAGTGTATGGCTTGCCAAAGGCTCTTAAACAACATGATGCAATTTAGGTGATTGTGGATCAAGTAATAAAGTCAGCTCATTTTTTGCCTCTTAAATGGGATATACTTTAGAGTAGTTAGAAAAGAAATATTTAAGTGAGATAATGAGATTACATGGAGTTCCAATTTCCATTGTATCAGATAAGGATCTTAGAGTCACTTCTAAATTTTTGGAAAGTTTACAATCATGGGTACTAAGTTGAATTTTAGTACAATTTTTCATCTATAAACATATATAAATTTAGAAAGAACTATCCCGACACTTGAAGATATGCTTTGAGCATGTGTTATAGAGATTAAAGTTGCATGGGATGAGTATACATGGCCCTAATGGAATTCGCTTATAATAATCAATTCCATAGTAGCATCAAAATGGCACCATTTTAGACTTTATATGGAAGAAAATGTTGGAGTCTTATTTAATGTGATGAGAAATGCTTGAGAATGCTCAAAGGGCCAAAAATGATACAAGATACAATTGAGAAAGTGAAAGTGTGCATAAGAAAGACAAAAGAGTTATGCCAACCAACATAAACGGGAAATGGAATATGAAGTTGGTACAAAATTTTTCCTTAGAGTTTCACACTGGAAAAGGATTATTTGATTTATGAAGAAAAAAAAAGTTAAGTCCTTGATACATAAGCCCACATGAAATTTTAGGAAGAGTTGTTCCATTAGCATACAGAGTAGCTTTGCCTCAAAAAATGGCTCAAATCTATAATGTCTTCCATGTAAGCATGCTCCAAAGATATAAATCTGATCCCACTCATGTAATTAGTATCAAAAAATAGAAATTCTTGAAAACTTGAGTTACATTGAAGAATTGACTAAAATTATGGGGCACAAAGTGAAACAACTCAGAAATCGAGATATACCTTTAGTTAAGTTGTTATAGAGGAATCATGCAAGAGAAGAAGCTAATTGAGAGACTGATATGCATATTAGACAACAATATCCTCATTTGTTCATAGGTAATGAATTTTGGGGATGGAATCTTTTAAAGTGGGGGAGAGTTATAATACATTACTCTAACTACACTCACATGCCATGATTATAAGCATACATGTAATCATATATACATTGATATGTGTTTAAATGTGTAAAGTATGCACTTAAGGCTTATTGAGAATTTCTATCTATAGGTCACATAAATTCTAGAAAATTGGTACCAATACTTAAAGGTGTGCTAGGTATGTTATGAATTACATAAGTTACAGGGAGTAAATTAAAATTTTATAAGGAGTAAAAGATAATAAGACAATATGAGATGCTGAGTCGATGCATGAAACCAAAACACTTAGTAACTTTATCAAAACTTTAGATATACCAAGAGATAATAACCATCTCACTCTTCTTCTTCTTAAAAATCATATCTCTACAAATTGAATAAGGCCTCTCCAGCTACACTTTTTTTGCACGAAATTTAAGGAAAAAAGAGAACTAAAGAAGGAAGAACTAGATAAGCAAGTTGATAAATTGAGTCAGAGTGATTTAGATTAACTTGGAGGTAAGTAAAATAAGCTAGCTATTTATGATTATTCTTTATTCTCATCCTCCTGTATGACTAATTTGATCTATATAATGAGTGAAGACATGATTTTCAAGCTATATATGAAGATTAAGATTAGAGAATTGTAGAAAAACATAAGAGTGCCTTGTTGTTAAGGCAAAAATTTGAGACATAAATTTTATTGATTTAGAATATGAATTTGGTAAATTGTAAAACAAGAAACTTGTAGTTAAGGAGTTGAACTAAATGATTGCAAAATGGCTTGGCTAGAGAAGAAGAAATGGAAGGGTTATGGCTTGATTACTAGAGCTAAAAATAGAGGATATTTTGCAAAAAAAATGAAATTTAGTAATGTGTTAACTTAGGTTTGAAGAGCAATTTAGTTTACATATGAATGATTACGTTCAGTATATGGAATATGAAGTGATAAAATAATTGTGCATGAAAAAGTGTAAACTTGGTATAGGAATGTGAACTAAGAAGAATAACGTGCAATGAAGTTAGGAAAATAAGAATTCAACTTGAGCTCATCTATCATGCATGATTATGCTTGCAAATGTCATAATAGTATATCTTACATGCCAATAGGATAATTAAGAGGTGAGAAAAGGCAAGGAGGAGGAAGTTTACATAAAGGATAAAAATTTTAAAGCTACAAGAGGTAACTATAAATAAATTATATGGATAAATGCGTAAAAAGGGGTTGTATTTTTTGAGTTATGAAATGGGTCTTAAATTATTGTTTAAACATTTAGAAGTATGCTAGATTTGTGGGATGAACACTTGCATAATGAAATAAAAAGGTAGTAAACAATTTGTGCCTTACTTAGTAAGCTATGTAATTCCACATAGGACACGAGATACTTCATTGACCAAAGGTCAATGGCACGGAATGCCTATGAATACAAAAATACATAGATATGATTATGATCTTGTCGTTAAATATGGTCATATGGAATTTTTGAAGCATTTACATATCTTGTTGGCTATAAAATAAAGAAAATAAAATTGTATATCACTTGCACATGTTTATTTACACTTGATCTCTAATAGGTAAGGATAACATGTTTAGTTGTAACTTATAGTTTGGATAATATGTTTAGCATAATTAATTGTTGTTCTATGTTTATACTTAATGAGCTATGACTCACTAAAACATAAATAAATTTTCATATTACTAAAGTTGGAAAATGAGTCCTCAACAAACCCTAAAAACCATATGAAGCATAAGTCGACAACCTACCTTCCTCTTTGTTGTCTCCTCTTAAGCACTTTTGTACATTTGGTACTAGTGGGGAGTTTTGCATTTATGTATATATAAGAAAAGTGTTAAGACAAGTGATGTAAAAAAAAAAAAAAAATCTTAGTTTGTAGACCAACTTACTTATATAATGTATGAATGTTGACTTTCCTCATATGAAACATGCTTTAAAGGTGTGCTGTTATGGTTGCATGATATAAGAAAAAAGAAATGATGATCCTCTACAATGATATGACATGATATGATATGATATGATGTGATATATATGTATATAAAAGTTAAATTTTGTTCATTTATAATAGGGAATGCAAAGAAACGCTTGATTGTCAAAGACGTTCAAAAGCTTTACCATAAGAAAGTATGGAAAATTATAATACCAAGATAGAAGGACTAAAGTTGCTCAAGCTAAAATAACCTAGGCCTAAATTAAAATGCAAAATCATGTGCTGAAAAATTACATGGACCTGCAAAACCATATTTCTTAATAGTTTTAGGAAATGATGAAGTCCATGGAGGTACTTGTAAAAGGCAAGACCATTAAAAAAGAGGTGCAAGAGCAAAGAAAAGATAAAGAGCCCTTCATATTCCAACTAGTTCGCTCAGCTGTAAAAAGGGCTTCAAGAAGTGCCTTGATAGTTGAGGGAGCCAATAATGGCTAGGGATTGAAAAGTAAAGGTGTTAACACAAGTGGAGTTTATAGTGGGAGAAAACAAAAGAATTTTAGTGGACAAGGGGGCATATGGGGTTGACATAGCAAACTTAAGCCTAGTCTTCGAATTTATTATTCCTCTTAAGTTTAAAGTGCCCAAGTTTGATAGATATGATTACATCAAATGCCTCAGGATGCATTTGAGGGTCTATTTGCACAAAATGCATGGTAATGAAACTAACCAAGAATTGTTAACACACTATTTTTAAGACAGTCTAAAGGAAGAAGCATTACATTATATACGAACTTAGAAGCATTAAAAATACAAAGTTGGAGAGATCTAGTTATAGCCTTCCTCAATCATTATTAACATATGGAGGAGATGGCTCCTAACAGGACAACTCTTGAAAACATGAGCAAAAGGGGAAATAAAACTTTTAAGGAGCACACTCTCGTCAATCTTGGTGCTTTAAATTGAGGCTTCATATTGCAATGATTCCATCATTAGTTCCAAAATGAAGTTTCGAGATTCTAGCTCTTTAATCACTTGCTAGTCCTATCTCTATTTGTTCTTCTAGAAGCAAGAACTAGGGCTAAACTAGAGCAACATGTTGCCTACCAGATTCTTTCTCCACTCACAGTTCCCTGATGTGGTTCCTCTTGCCCATTTATTTTGGATTACCTTATAAAGAGATTGCCATTCGTGTCCCACCTCTAGGCACTAGTTGAAATTGGCTAGCCATTATTTTTCCTAGACTTGATGTGTGGTCGAGATAAATTACTTAATCTCGACTTGCCTGAGTACCATTTAAGGACTGTATCTTACCTAGTGATGGAAACCAAGTAGAATGATTGAAGATTAGGATCCTTTTTTTAATAGAAATGACATGGACCTTAGACTATTAGCGACCCATCTAACATCATTTTCATTCAAGGTGAATAGAACAACAATCCACTCATGCATAATTATATTTTCATTTGTCTGAATATTTGCAAACTCTTGAAGTGGATAGAGGGGGTTCCTTGGTATACCCATTTAAAAATTCAAATGTGTTTTAAGCCACACTTTGAGGATTAATGCACTAATAATCCTCGTTTTACTTGCCCTTTTGACATGTTTAAAGAACCTATGATTTCAACAAGAGTTATAAGGGCAGAATTTCCTCCTCACACTACAGAAAACAGCAAAATTCTTAAGGAAAATTCCCAAAAAAAAAAATTCGTGGGAATTTTTGAAATCTATTGCACCAATTGATACGACAAAGTTATGTAATGAGAAATTATTATTCCAATGAAAATTCCATCAAAATTTATAACATATTATTTTTTACAACTATTGTCGTAATAAAATCTGTAGGAAATTTGATAAAAAATATTCATTTATATTTTTGTTTTTTAATGTTAAGGAATTTTCAACAAAAAACTACCGTGGTAGTTTTTATATAATTTTATTAATATTAAAAAACAATTAATTTAATTGCCACGAATATTACTGTGGTAATTTTTTTAACTATATATTTAAATTTTTAAATTTAATTAAATGAAATTTATAATGCAATTGTCACGGTATATTGTCGTGGGAATTAATTGTTGCCTTTGCCACGGAAGACAAAACCGTGTCAATCCATTCAAAAAATATATACTTCAATTTTTTAATTATTTTAAGCAACAATATTACGATGGAATAAACCGTGGCAATTTTGACATCATTTGCCATGAAAATTTTGGAGTCAATTTTGTTAAAGTAATTTTTAATTTAACATAATGAAATAATTTTTTGTTGTTTTAATCAATTGCCATGGTAGTTTTTCATTGCAATATTTTTTGAGTGTTAGCCATGGTTTTTTTTCGAGGGAATTTTGAAAAAACTTTTTAATATTTGATATAATATTTAAATATTTAAATAATTAACATAAAAATAATTTATAATAATTATTTATAATAATTTGTCACAGATATTATCCGTAACAATTTTTTTATTTGCCACGATTTTTTCGTAGGAATCATTGACTGAATTAAAATTTTTAATTAACTTTTTAAGATTTTATAAAATATTTTTTAAATGTACTTTGATAATATCAAAGAAGGTAGATTTTTTAAAATAATTTAGTATTATTTTTATTATTTATTTATCATAATTAAATTTTTAATCATAATTATTTTAATTATATAATTATTATAATTAAAAAGAGATGAGTAATCAAATATGTTTTTTTAAAATTTTTGACAAATTTAGTTAATTTTTTAAGGTATAATTAAGTGATGTTTTATATATTTTTGTTGTAATCACAAATTTAATATATATATATATATATATATATAAATTTATTTTCAATTTGATAATACATTATTGCCAATAAAAATAAAATTCAACTACTTGAATTAATAGTTATATTTACTAAAAAGTAAATAATAATCTAATTTGCATTTGAAAACAATACTACATTTCGTTTTGTTTGTTTCAATGGCTAAGGTCTTATACTTAAAATGCAAGAAAGCAAACTTAATTTGCTTTCTTGCATTTTAAGTATATAATATATAACATTTTTTTAACAATTTAATTAAATTTATTATTAAAAATATATCATACCATATATTTTTTAATGTATTATAAAATGTATAAAATATAGTAGTGCACTTAATAAATTAATTTAAACACTTGTAGATTATAATATATAGTAATATATACAAGAAAATCTCATGGCATATACATATACATCATGATTAGTACATATAATCCAATTTAAAACCATGAATTTAATTATCTTGTATTTTCATAATCTATTAGATATCATGTAGTGAACTACATTACATTATAAAATATATAATATATTAATTTGTTCAATAATTATAAGTACTTATAATGATGAGCCATGAGTTGTAATTAAAAAAACTTGAAAGTTATAAATAATTTAGGATTGAAACATTTGTACATATAACTATGATTAGCTATCAATTTTGAAACAATTACTTGTTTCTAATTGCATTGTTTAGTGAAAATTATGTATGATTAGGTATCATTGATAAATAATTGATTGTTAAAGTAAATTGTAATTATTAGTCTAAATTGCAATATATGTGTTGCTAATTAATACTGATTAATTTAAATTTTAATTAATACATATCAATGATTAAATGATTTAATTAAAATGAATAAATTAAAAAACAAAATACTACATCAAAACGATGTTGTTTTGATGTAGTATAAATACTTACTTAAAAACTTAACCCTAACTTAGTTTTCTTCTTTATCGTCACACACTCTTTTCTTCCTTCATTGTCTGCAATCTTTCTGCTCTTTGTAATCTCCATTTCTCTGCAATTTCTCCACTCTTCTTGCTACTTGGTCTTTACAAGAAGATCAAGTCTAAGCATTTGGTGAATCATCACTAGATTTTAAGAAGGTAAACTTGAATTTTGCTTACCCGGTATGTTAAAGTTAAGCAGCTGTGGAAAACTCTTTCTTTCCTTTTCCTCTCTGCTGAAAGTTAAGCACCACCTCCATCGAATCTGATTGAAAAATCATTTCTCCAAACTAACTTTGTAGTGAAAATTTTAAAGTTTCTTTAACTACCTAGGTTTCTGCTTCTTTTGGCTTCATATTCCCCTTCCGTGGACTTATATATTAAACTATACTTTTGACAAAAGCACCATGCTCATCTCTGATTACCAGTGCCATGCCTACCAGATTTAAGTCATGAAAAAGCAAGGTTCTCCCTTTAAGACCGACTATAACAAGCTCACCACTATAATAGAAAGAAATGGTAAGCTCTCTACCTCCTTTGGCTTCACATTCCCTTCCGTGGACTTAAACTACACTTTTGACAAAAGTACCTTGCTTATCTCTGATTACCAGTGCCATGCCTACTAGATTTAAGTCGTGAAACATGTGGTTCTCTGTAAGAATTGACTACAGCGAGCTCATCAATGTAATAGGAAGAGATGGTAAACTCTCTACTTCTTTTGGCTTCATATTCCCTTTCATGGTCTTCACCTATACTTTTGACAAAAGCACCCTGCTCATCTTTGATTATTAGTGCCATGCCTATCAAATTTAAATCGTGAAAAAGCAAGGTTCTCCCTTTAAGACTGACTACAACAAGTTTGCCACTGTAATAGAAAGAAACGGTAAGCTCTCTACTCTATTTGCTCGCAATGCTATACCTATCAAAGTTAGCGAACGTTGTAGCATCCACATTCCCTTTCAGCTGTCCAGTATCACATATTATCGATTTTCTAGGTACCTCAGATCCTTCTCTACTTTTTGGCGCACCAGCTAGAAAATTAACAAAATTCCTCACGCAGTCTTTCTTCATGCCTCATTTCAACATAGCTATCCATAAACTGAACAAGATTCGTCTCCTCTATTGAACATATAGGGAATTGGAGGTAGCATGCCACCGATGTTAAGCCATGGACTAGCTCATTCAGCCATTTTTTTATGTGTTGGTGTTTTATATAACCGACATAAGACTCAACTCGTTAGATATTATGAAGGTTTAGTGAGCACCATGTCGAATCTCTCTACCATTTCCTTTTCTTTTACTTTCGCTAATATGAGTTCACCTAGTACTAGCACCTTTATCAGGGAATTTCCCATCTTAGTAAGAGCTTTCCAAAGTAATAGCTTAGTAGCCATATTAGCCTTGCTCTTCTAACAATAAAGAGCAATCTGCATCTTTATCATCTTCTAATAATGACCAGTTGCTTAAAAAAACACACACAATGGACCGGACACAAACAAAAGAAATAAGAAAAGGGCCATACATCCATACAAAAACATAAGGCAAAGAGGAAAGTGGGTCACCCTGCCAAAGTCCTCTTGGGCTCTTGATGCTAGTATGATTCTAAGTGACTGCAATATGGTTAAAGAGGTATTTATAAGGGCATTTAACTTGGAAATAAGGTTTTCTAGGAAATAACATTTTTATTTAAAGATATAATACTATAAAAATTGGCTCTAAAACTAACCTTAAAATATTCTGTTAGTATTTTAACTCTTTGTTTTTTGATTTTTTTTTGTAGGCTGTAGATTCTACAGGGGAATAGAATCCCAAAAATGTTTTCAAGCCAAGTTTAATTGTTGTCATCTCAGTGGTGAGAACAAATTCCAAAGGCAATGTAAGTAGATGCTTAACCATATTGCTGACACATGACTAAAATTTTTTAGAGTAATGCAAATATATGACTTGCACATATGTGGATTGAGGTAGATAAAGCACACATTAAGATGTTGATATTGGAAATAAAACAAGTAATATAATACATTTTTCTTTTATGCATTACATTTTGTTAAAAGTTGTAGAAACCTAGATGCACCATGTTAGGATTGAGGCTATGGTATATTATTACAACATTCCAAGTGATCATCTCTATTAGAATTTTTTCTGGAATTAATAAAAATCTTGATTCCACTGTTTGTTATTATTTTATCTACTAATAGGAAAAACAATGAAGAAAATTAACTGAACTTGATTGTAGTTGTAATGTGGTTGTGCATTCTGCATTCAATACTTAACATTAGTGTTTTAGGAGTGAACATTGCCACTTTAGTGGTGCAAAAATGTACCTTGGTAAGGGTATTAGATTTATGAGATCAAATTATGATGTAAACTTGATTTCTTTTGAGAACAGGTTTGCATGATAAAATTTTTTATTTGAGTGAATTCAAGGGTATTTATATTTTGTTTTTTTTTTTAGATTTCGTACGAAAGGAATGTTATATATTATGTTATATAGCATTACCACTTATATGGTGATCATTATTTTCTTTTTACTAGTATATCTTAAAATGTTCCATAATTGCACAACCATGAATTTGATTTCGCATGTATAAAAAGTGGTTTCATGTATTTACAAATGAATTCTCTCATATATAATATCTAAATATACAGTAAATAAAATTGTAGTGTTTTCATATAACTCACTCAAATGATTAATTATAATTTATTTATAATATTTTTATTTTCATTACACTATGTATCATTCTTAACCAGTAGAATGATATTTGATCTTGTGGGTATATTCATTATCACATTAAAGTTAATGTAGTTAATTAATTTAAAGCAATTATCTTTAATTATTTAATTTATTTTTAAAATAAGATAAATAACTAAAAAAAATTTTTAATAACTTTTTACTAGATTTCATTATCAACTCCTTGTTTGTTTGAAAATAAATTGAAATAACATAAGTAATTTGTTAGATAATTTAATTAAAAATTATTTTTTCAAATATTTAATTAATTTTTGCAAAAAATCTCAATCCCATGAAAAAAGAAATCAAGCACTTTTTTTTTAGTTAATTAAATAAGAAAAAACATGGCTGAAATTAAAAACAAAATCACAATTATTTGTTATAAACAGTGATTAGTTTTGCTATTAATCTATTAATTAATTGCAAATATTCAAAAGTGAAAATACTTTATTCAGTAAAATTTATTCAAGGTATATATTATGAGAATTTTATTGCCAACATATTATTTATTTCAAATTTAATAAAAATAAAATATATTTAATAATATAAAATAAGCTCATTTAATTAATTAATTTTAAAATATTTTATTAAAAATATATTTAATTTCTCAATGTAATGTAAATCATATTATAAAATTTTTTAATTATTTTTTAACGGTTAATAAAATGAAAACAAATTGTTTAAATTATAAAAACTAGTCATTGTTATTTATTATAAATAGTCACTAATTTTATTAAGTAAATATGTATTTATAAAATTAAATATATTTTATTCTATAAAATTTGTATATGATAAAAAATATAAGGATTTCATTGTTTATATTTTAATTGGTTTCTATTTTTCAAATTGGGCCACGTGACAAAACTCTTTATTGCATCATAAAAAAGGAGAAATCTGTCTCAAAATATCACCTGATTGCTCGCGTAACTGATAGTAAGATCTTACTAACATTTTTATTCATCTATTAAAGCATGTTAATATTATTTTATTAATTATAAATAATTTATAATTAATTTTAATTTTTAATTATGGCAAATAACATTAGTTATGTAAGAATGAGATATTAATTGATGAACCTATAGTTAATAGCTACAGTTTATTGTATCAGTTACAACTTTCAAGTATATTAACTAAATTGAAATGAATAATGTTTTACTTTTAATTTATATTTTCATATGTATTTAAAATCACTTGATTTTCATGATGTAGTTAAGTAACATAAATATTTATTTATTTAGATAATGCAATACTTGTGTAGTTTATAATATCTCTAATGTAGGATACAATAATTACTTTAGAAAAGTTAACTTTTGACTGGTCAATTTATCAAAATTGATATAGTTATTCAGAAAATGGTTTCTTCAATTATGCATGTAAGATTTTCTTGCATTACCTTTTACAATCCACTTTTAAGTGTCTCTTTAGAAACCCATCAAATGGTTAACTTTACCTAGTTACCTTTTGAATAGTCTCCGATTCATATTATTCATGAAAAGGTGTTATCATTACAGTAAATACGATTAAACAAACAAATAACTTATTTAAATTTTGTGCTTCTCTCTCCACTTCTTCTTCAAGTGCATATGTATGTTATATCAATAGTTTATTTCATGCACTTAGAGAACCATTGGGAGGCGTTGTTGAAATTTTTATGAACTAATTGCTCGCTTGAACCATAGGGGTTAAAGAATTTATATTGGTTGCATGTTAGCTCCCTGTGTACTAAACAGATCGGTTAATCAGGTTTCCTTATGCGAAATGCAAGTGTCTGCGCTTTTACGAGGCAGATACAGTAAGACTACGTCTATATAGAAAAGGTTTTCAACTTGACTATTACCATTGGCATAACCACGGTAACGCTCCTACTCCATTTGTTCCAAGTCATTATGAACCTACTTAAGTCCATGAGGATATCAACAGTTATGAAAAAATGGTCATGGATGTTGCGGGGCCATCCTTTGTTCCAAATGTCAAGCTGAAATTACCGAATTTAGAGTCATCAAAATTCTATGATATGTTAAATGCTGCCCAGTCGCCCTTGTGGGATGGATATCAGAGTCACTCAGTCTTATCAGTTTTTGTAAGATTGATAAGTATCAAGTCTGATTATAATGTAATTGTGGCGTGCGTCGATGAATTAATCACCTTATTTAAAGAAGTATTACCAACGAGTAATAAGATGCCCGATAATTTCTATAAGACTAAAAAATTGATCTCTCAGCTTGGATGTGGTTACAAGAAAATTGATTGTTGTCCTGCTGGTTGCATGTTATATTATGGTGACAGTGTTGCAGTGCAAGAATGTAGATTTTATGGTCAAGATCTTTTTTGAAATTGACGAAGAGTAAATAACCAAAGTAAAAATGTACCAAAGAAACAAATGTGGTATTTACCGATAGTTCCCCGATTGCGAAGATTGTTTGCTTCAAATTCTACTGCAGAGCACATGAGATGGCATCATGAGAATAAACGTGAAGATGAAATATTTGAACACCCCTCAGATGGGAAAGCTTAAAAGCATTTTGATTTGACTCACCTGGAGTTCGCATCAGAACCAAGGAATGTGCGATTAGGATTATGTTCTGATGGCTTCAATCCTTTTAATATGACCTCCAATGTATATTCATGTTGGCCCATCATTCTGACCCCATATAATCTTTCACCAGGGATGTGCATGAAGAGAGAATATATGTTTTTAACAGTAATCATTCTTGGTCTAAACAATCCAAAAGCCCTAATAGATGTGTTTTTGCAGCCCTTAATTGAAGATTTGAAACTATTGTGGGATTATGGTGTAGAAACTTATGATATCTCACTTGAGCAAAACTTTTATATGAAAGCTGCACTATTATGGACTATAAATGACTTCCCTGTATACGGTGTGTTGTTGGGCTGGCAAACAGCAGGTCGATTAGGTTGTCCAGTTTGTATGGGATAATTAAAAGTTTTTTACTTGAAACATGGGCGAAAGATATGTTATTTTGATTGTCATCGACAATTCCTTCTAATGGACCACTCATTTAGACGAAACAGAAAGAATTTTATCAAGGGTCGAACTGAATAGTGTAAACCACCAAGAAGACTTTCTAATGCAGAATTGTATCATGTAGCCATACAGTTTCCTAAAATAATTGACACGGGAGGTTAGCACTAAACACATGGCAGGGAGAGTTACACAATTTCACTAAATGTAGCATCTTTTAGGATTTATCATATTGGCATGATTATAATATAGATGTCATGCATACCAAAGCTAATGTTTTCAAGAATATTTTTCATACTATGATGGATGTTAATGGAAAAACTAAAGACAATGTCAAGGCAAGGTTAGATCTACCTTTATATTATCATCGAAATGACTTGCATCTTAAAGATAAAGATAATGGAAGCTTCATAAAATCGAAAGCTCAGTATACACTAGATATGGACCAAAAGAGGGCTATGTGTGAGTGGATAAAAGAGTTGAAACTTCTTGATGGATATGCATCTAACTTGGCCAGATGTGTTGACATTCGAACATGTACATTGCAACATATGAAACGCCATGATTATCATGTGGCAATGGAGAGATTATTGCCAATTGCATTTAGTTGTATACCTCAAAAATAAGCATTAGTCTATTTCATTAAAGGATCTAGGATCGGGAGTCAATTATGCATAGGAAAGGATTATCATCCCTACAAGCACTTAAGAATTGATAGTACTTAAACTGTATGATCTCATGGCTTTGAATAGTGATAATTGATATTGACCCTGAAGTATAATAAGTACAACATATATACAGTATATTTGTAACAACATAAGATTAGTCTTTCCTTAATCTCAAAATTTTAGGAGAAAATCACATTAGACTTAATCAAAATATGACAAATCTTAAAATAAATGTATTATGCAAAGTTGATACTAGATCTTCAATTCTAAACAGACAAATATATTTTCATTGAAAGATTGGAAATTAATTTCACCAAATTCATTTTTTTGAAATAATTTTAAAAAAACATGAGATGCATTATGAAATTTATAATATCGGATGTAATGAATTGGTAAACAAATACAAATGAAAGGGAACAAATACAAATGAAAGGAAATAAATATTCTTTGATTCGTTTTTACGAAATAGATACAAAGAATGAAAAATACCTTCAATACAATTTATGTGTTGTTTCTCCACCAAATAACATATGAATATTCTAAGAGAAGCTTCTTAAAAAGACATTCTAAGCTTTGAGAGGCTAGCCCAAGTGTTTGGAAAGCATGAATGTGGAGCCATAATAATGTAAAAATATAAAAATGTAGAAATAAAGATGTAGAGATTCTTCAGAACGTAAAAATGGTTAGCTTTTACCCCAAAAAGATATAACAATTTAGCCCCTCATTTCCCTTGAAAATGGGTCTATTTATAAAATAAAAAAGGGGACAAAGCTTTTCAAAAATTCAAAAGTTTATTACAGGTGAAAAGGGACCACAGTATTAGATAGTTTATTATGGTTAAAATGCATGCTCTTTGCATATCCCACTAGGAGTCTTCTACGACTAGCTTCTCAAGTCTTCTAATAGCTGTACACCTAAAACACAATGTGACGTTAGAGTCAATCACGTTAGAGGTTGAGTTTCATTTGATTTAATCAATCTTCAACTTTAGTTCGTAGTGAGATCTTCAATTGCATCCATTCCTTGAAACTTAAGGTAAGATCATTGTCAATCACTACTAGTCTTCAAGTCTTATAATGGAAGATTATCAACACACTTATGCCTATTGAATCCCAATATGTGATCAGATTTGAAGTCTAGTTTGACTTCAGGGCTATATCTACAACCTAACGTGAGATAGCATACGGAATTTGTGGTCACAAATCACTTGGAACCTGATATGAAATTGAGTCAAATTATAGTTATTCGTGATCAAGAAAAAGTTTGACTTAACAAAAGGTTAAGTTTGATATCTTTCGTCTAATGCATTTATTATCTCCAACCTGATTTAATCGTAGTCCTATCGACCTATCACTGATTCGCTATGTTTTATTGATTTATCATTGGTTTTAAGATCACTTGCTAATTAATTCTAAAACCTAATTTTAAGCTCTAAATATTCATCTCTTTTTTCTCTCTCTTTCTCTCTCTTTTTATTTTTGAAAAATGGAGTATAATTAGATGTGATTTACATCTATCTTATTGCCTCAATTTAGTGACCCATCACATATTGATTCACATCTAACCCAAGGTCCAAATTTGCAAAAACAGTTAGGAAATGATTCACTTTTTTCCCACCATTATGTTGTAGTAATTGACCAAGGAGCAATTCATATTCTTCTTGTTGTACTAAATTCATGGAGTCAAAAAGGAAGCAATTCATATTCCCCTTATCGCCTTCTCTTTTTCTTTTTTCTTTTTCTTTTTGGTAACCATCAGAAAGTGATTCATATTCATCTTAGGGTATCAAATTTATAAAATTAACCAAAAAGTGATTCACTCACAATCTTCTTGTTGTTCCACTTTTTTTTTTTTTAAAATGCAGACTCAAATAGTAAATGATTCATATTCATCTTATTTCTTTATTGGTAGAGTTAACTAGGAAGTGATTAACATTCATCGTGTTACTTTAATTTTAACGAGTTAACCAATAATGATTCACATTGTTTTTATTGTCTTAATTTTGATAACAGTCCAAAAGTAATTCACATTCAACTTATGGTATCGAATCAGCTAGTAAGTGATTGACATTCTTTTTATTGTCTTAATTTTGATAACCATCCAAAAGTGATTCACATTCAACTTATGGTACCGAATTAGTTAAGAAGTGATTCACATTCTTCTGTTTATTCTAAATTTTAGAAACCATCAGGAAGCGATTCACATTTAACCTATGTTACCAAATCAGTAAAAAGTGGTTCACATTCTTTCAGTTGTTTCAAATTTTGATAACCATCAAAAAGCAATTCACATTCAACCTAAGGTGCCAAATTAGCTAGGAAATGATTCATATTCTTTCCTTTGTTCTTGAATTGATTAGACTAATCCACGACACAATGAATTATCAAAAAATTTTCTTTGTTCTTGAATTGATTAGACTAATCCACGACACAATGAATTATCAAAAAATTTTCAAAATTTTTGTCTACAATGTGATTTTTAGCAATCAAGATTTTTTCCTTTTCTTTTTTTTTTCTCTTTCATTGGGGACGATCTTCTCCTTTTTCTTTTCTTTTTTTGTTCTTTTTTCTTTCTTTCTTTCTTTCTTTCTTTCTTTTTTTCTTTCTTAATCAAAAGAAATCTTTTGCCTTTATAAGGACAAATTTATTTCATTTCCCTCTAATTGGGGAAAAAATTTAATTTTACTTTTTCTTATATGAGAAAATTTTTATTTCTTTACCATTGAAACATTTTTTAAAATTTTTTTGGCCATCCAACTAAGGCTTGAAAATCTATTGGGTCATGCAATGAGGGCTTTTTAGAGTTTTTTTTTTCGTTGAATTAACTTCCTAAGTCTAAGAATACTGAGAAAGCTTCAATTAGATAGAATCCATGCCTTTATCATACCTGTTATCCTATTTCATAAAACAAATGATGTACATGCCACGTTCATGGATGAATGTTTATGTAAACGTAATTTTTTTTATGCAAAGGTGTTCCTTTTCCTTAGTCTTTTTTCCTTTGAAAGAAGCCTTGATCTTTCCACTTGATCACCTCTCCTAAAAATGATATTTAACTTCAAATTCTATGGCAAATCAAGTCATGGCGATAGCATGCACTGAATCCTTGAATTTTTGTCTCCATTATGCTGTGGAATTCTTCATTAGCCAAACTATTTGCATCATTACAAGGGGAGTTCTTCATGGCTGTTTGACTCTTTGATTACATGTTAAAAGATCATCATTCTTTTTTCCTTTTGATATATCCTTTAGTTATCCTCAAATTTATCTTGAACAAATTTAAACACATGATGTAATGCCTTATAAAGATCAACCTTGACTATGTAAAGTCATAAGTTTAACTTAGATTGAGCCCTCATTCTGATTTCGGATATATCATCCTGGTATCTAAAGAGTATTTATGTAAATGAGCAAACATAAAGTCAAGAGTTTTGTGAGATAGACTTCACTGATGAAATTTTCAGGCCATAAGGTTTACTAGGCAACTTTTAAAATGAAGGCATTAAAGTTAACATCATTTTTTAATCTTATCTTGAAGGGGTTTAAAAAGAGTTATACTAATTTTTACCCCGATGTCTCTTTTTAAAATTGAATGATGTCCTGCCTTACAATTCTCATTGGAGTTTGCTAAATAAGCAATGCCCCAAACTTCTCTAAAATTTTATAAATGACACTCTTAAACAAATTATTCAAAAGGTATCAAGCAATACTTAAGAGTTTGCTTTATTTAAACCTATCTTTTAGGTGTGGACATGAGAAGCCTAAATTATCAATAGTCATTAAGCTATCAAAAGATCATTTGAGCCATTATAACTATTGAAAGATCCTTTATTCTTTTTCCATCATCATATGTCCAATTTTTAAATTTCTCCCCACAACGTAGTCATTTATTGAAATAGGAGATCAAAAGGTCATTTCAAAGGGTTGTAACGTGGCCATTAGGTAGGGATAAAGAAAGAACAAGTAAATAAATATAACTCAAATTGAGAAAATACCAATGGAAGTATGACTGTCAAAGAGAGTTCTCCTAATGCTCATATGCTTATGTCCACTCATTCTAAATCATGATGTTTCTCTATTTTTCATCATATTCAATTGATGTTTTCTCTAATTGTATAGGATAACAAGTCTCAATAATTCCAAAGGTGAAAGGAATATGGCTTAATGGAAAGAAAGACTTCTGTTTCAAGGCTCAAGGAAGTAACTAGTGATGAAGATCACATAATAAAGGTTAACTGAGGGGTCTTTTACACTACGAATGAACTTGCCCAAATCATCTTTCCAATATTAGTATGACTAGGCTTTTGTCTCGAGAGTTTATCAATTGGATTATAATATAGGATGATATCAAAAATTAATAACCTAGTAAGCCTCTATAATTTTCTTGTTAAGCCAAATGAGAGTATATATATATATATATATATAACTATGCCTTCATGTTCATTAAAACCACTTTTTGAGATATGATTCAAAAAGATTATGAATGACATTGGTACAAGTTTTTGAAGAGAAGTATAAGGCAATAGATTGAAAGAAGAAGATGAAATTTATTTGTCTATAATGATCCGATTGATCAAAGTTATGACATTTCATATTGTCAATGGAAATATCAAGCAACTCAAGTGTCTATCGTTTATGTAGTACAAGTTTTGGTAAACGACGAATGGATTTAACATTCATAGTTATTTGGTCATGTGACATCCTAAGCTCTTTTTAGTAATCCCTATGTCTATATTATTTCCCACACCATTCTCATAGCTGAATTCTAACAACTCTGTCTATTAGAGATTGTACCTTAAACTTAAAGGTTGTATCATTCTTGATATTATGTCCCGATGCCCCATTATGGTAAACATATGTATCTCAATATTCTCTCAATCATTTCATTTTGAGTTCATGCTAGATACCACTGCGTTTCAACGTGCACCTTCTTTATTATCCTTACCAGGTATTCTTCCATTTCAAGATCTATTATTGGACGATGTGCTTGAGTTACTTATTCTTCCAGGCATTTTTTTATATGATAAAGTGGATGCATGAAAATGCATAGATGTAGTATAGTTGGCATGAGTGTAATTAATGGGCAATAAGAATCTTATCAATCTTAGGCGCATAAAAAATGAATTTAAATTTCCCCAAAATGCCTTATCTTATTGTCAATCTGCCTCAAAATGTTGGAAGAGATCCTTAAAATTCTAGATCAGTCTAGCCTCCTTTGTATGTAAGGATTGAATTATCATGTTGGCTCTTGATCATCAAGTGTTCTTATTTGGATTCTAAGCTGTGTGTATCTTAAATCGTGATTAGATAAAATGTTTTGACTCCTTGGGCTATCTAATCCTATTGGTTTCTTTTTTTCCTTGCAATGTGAATCATTGGGTTACCAAAACCCAATCTCCTTTTTTTAATCCGAATTTTTGATCTTTTTGACCTAATCTCTTCCAACCTTGAGAAATCTTGACATTAGTAAATCTCATCCTTAACGAATCTCGACCTTAGGGAATCTTGACTTCGAGAGATCCTGACATTGAGGAATCCCAACCTTAGGGAATCTTGACCTTAGTTTTCCAATTTTTGTAATCCTATTTCCTCAATTTGGTTTTCCAATTTTCTTGATCCGAAATTTCCTTACTAGATTTCAAATTTAGTTACTTGATCTATGATCTAGTTTTCCAAATTTCTTGATCTTGTTCTTATGATCTAAATTTCTTGATCTAGTTTGGTTCCTTGATTTGTTTATACTATAAATTGCTTAGACCCTTCTGATTTCCTAGCTTCTTAGGATTTTTATTTTTTATAGGGATTAATTTCTTATTCACTTGTATGCCTATCAAGTAATAAACTTCCTAATGTCATGGGATTTATGCAAAAGAAGAAGAAAACATAAAAAGTCAAATAAGGTTAGTGACAAAATAATATGCATCACCTCATCATCACCTACTCCATCTATGTTCGTGACTTAATAGGGTCAAAATATCCTAGTAAGACTGACATATGGTTTTGTCTATATTCAAGGATTTGACTTGAGATCAACCCTTTAGGTTCCAAAAGGCTCTAGGTTTCTAGATCTTCCAATGCCTTTTATTATCAATACCATAAATGTGGATGCTTAAAACCATTTCAAAAGTGATACTAACTCGTAGAGTAAAACTTGGGCAAGATAAGGTGCATGGAATGCATGAAGATTGAGTGACCTCTCGAATGCTTTCAACCCTTCATCCCTTTAAAATAGGGTATACACCACAAAGGGCTGAGCACGGGTTAGCTTTATGCATATCCATGAAAGTGAGTGTGTGAAGTTTTTACTATAAGGCAAAAATAAATAACAGATATACACAACAAAATGTTAACATTCTTGACCTTAGATAGGGTACAAATCCAGTGAAATAATGACATTCTCGACTTGAGATCCGGTATAGTTAAAATTTTAATACAAAGATTTAGCATGATAAGACAAAAAGGAAACCTTCCTGACCTTATCTTGGGTATACAAATATATATATATATATATATATATATATATATATATGTACATATATATGATATAGATCAGGATCAAAACAAAGTTAAATTTTCGAATAACCAGATTAGTCCTACTTAAGTTTTCCTCGACTCTCTAATCACATTTCCTTAGTGGAGTGGCCAACCATCACAATTGAACTTTTTCATGGCAAGAAACTCAATCATGAGAAAATTCTTTAAGTTTATGAAAATTCTTTAGATAAATAAAGAAAAATAAGAAGGCATTGCTAATCTTTTTTATGGTGTGATTGGCCACCTATTTCGCTTGAAAACTTTTTTTTTTAAAGAAAAAAAGATCAACTCCATTCAAAAATAAGCATCGATCTACTTTACAAGAGGATTTAGGATCAACTGTTAGTTACCCATAAGAAACGATTAGCACCTTTATAAATGCCCATGAATTGGTAACATTAAACAGTATGATCTCTTGTCTTTGAATTTTAATAATTTGTTGATTCCCAAGTATAATAAATAAGTATTATATGTGTATAGTATATATAAACAAAGTGAGATTAGTCTTTCCTTAATCTCAAAATCTTAATAGGAAAGCACATTAAACTTAATCAAAATGCGATAAATCTCAAAATAAATGTATTACACAATTCATGTAAGAATTTTGGTCTAGTTGATACTAGATCTTCAATTTTGAAAGGAAAATATGTTTTAATTTAGAGATTGGAATATAAGCTTCATCAAATTCCTTTCTCTAAAATAATTTTACTAAAATATGAGATGCATCACTAAATTTTACAATATCGAATGTAATGACTAGTGAACAAATATAAATGAATAGGAACAAATATTCTTTTATTCATTTATGTGAAATAGATACAAAGAATAAACAGTACCTTTAATACAACTTGTGTACTATCTTTGCACCAAATAGCAAATAAATATTCACAAAAAAGCTTCCTAGAGAGAGATTTTAAGCTTTGAAAGGCTAGTCTATATGTTTAAAAAGACTAAGAATGCTAAGCTACAGAGATGCAGCAATGTAGAAGTACAAAAATATAAAAATAGAGATGCAAAGATTCTTTAGAATGCAAAAATGCCTAACTCTTACTCCAAAAAGATACAATGATTCAGTCTCCTATTTTTGTTGAAAATAAGTCTATTTATAAAGAGAAATTGAGGCAAAGCGTGCTAGAAATTTGAAAGTTTGTCACAAGTGAAAAGGGACCAGATTGCTAGATAATCTATTATGCCTAAACTATGCGCTTTGTGCGTATCGAACAAGGAGTCTTTCACTAGCTTCTTAAGTCTTTTAGTAGTTGTACACGTGAAGTTTAATGTGAGATCAAGGTCAATCATATGAGAGGTTGAGTTACATCTTATTCAAATCAGTCTTTAAGTCCACTTCACAATGGGATCTTCAATCACATCCATTCCTTGAAACCTGATGTGAGATCATCATCAATCATTATCCGTCTTTATGTCTTGTAACACAAGATTATCAACACGTTTATCACTATTGAATCTTGATGTAAGATGGTATTTATAACTTAATGTGACATCGAGGCTATATCTATAACGTGATGTGAGATAGCATATGGAATCTGAAGCATTGCCAATCACTTAGAACCTAATATGAAATTGGAGTTGAAATTATAGTTATTCATTAGGGAAAGATTTGATTTGACGAGAGGTCTACTGCGTTTTTTGTTCTCTAGTGCAGTCAAGATTCTTCTTATACCAATCTATCATCAAGTTTACTTATTATTTCAAATCTAATTTAACTTGAGTTTTATCAATTTGTCATCAATTTGCTATTATTTAATCAATATATCATGGATTTTAAGGTCACTTGCCTGTTACATATGGAATCTAATGTTTGATTATATTGAGTGTGCTCAACAATTGACTTTTGATCTAACATCGAAGTTTGCTCATTAAATCTACTGCTGATTTGACATCATAATGTGTTTACTAATTTATTCCTAACCTTACATCTAGGTGTACTCATTATTCTACTCCCAACCTAACATTGAAGTATGCTTATCAACCTACTCCCGAGCTTATCGAGGTACATGCATGACTTTTTCAGGCTTCTTTTAATTTAAATGTTAAAGCCAAAATTAGGTGTCTCTACTAATATTCCTCTAATTGAAGTGATTAAGAAGCCCTTTTATCCTCATTGGATTTGCTTAATATTGTGACTTAATACTTCTTCCCACTTATTTCTTGTAAGATCAAATCTCCTCTAAAAAAGGCTTTCTTCATAAAATCCATCCCTATTTGGTGCTTTCACCCTTTTGGGTGTTCATTTGTCCTTTGGGTCCATGGTATTCTCAGGAATATGTTTCAGCACTAAATCCCTTACTTTGGATTGTCTAATTTGCTCTTTTCATCTTACACTAGTATAGTAGTCCACGGCAAATGAATTCTAATCTTTTCTCGTTAATTAGATTCAGTTGCTTGTATTTTGTTTTTTTTTTCCTTTTTTTTTTCACTCATGATGCTTCTTCTAGCTGTGCTTCCATAAGTCTACTTGGGGAAAGCATCTGTATTCCAATAAGCAATATTACTTCTATATTATATATGAGTACAAAATTTGTCCTAATTAATGTTATTACTAAAGCATTAAAGCTAGTGGTAGCATCTTGTGCTAGTCCTTGTAATTCCTAATCATTTTTCAATTTTAGCCATTTCAACTGCTTCATCTTCATCTGCATGAGTTTCTTTTTTTTTTTTTTTTTTTTTTTTTTGCTTTTTACTCTTTTTTTTTTTTTTTTTTGAGATGGTAGACTTTAACATCTTATAGACAAGTGATTCACTTTTCTCCTACTATGAATTGATCGAGTTATTTGAGAAGTGATTCACATCTATCCCATTACTCTAATTTTGGTAATCCATCAAGAAGCAATTCACACTCAACTTAATAACCAAATTTATAGAATTAATTAAAAAGTGATTCACATTTGACCTGTTGTTTTGTAGAGCTAACTAGGAAGCGATTCTTGTTCATTTTATCGCTTTGAATTTATATAGTTAACTAGAAAATGATTCTCATTTATGCTGTTACTCTGATTTTGATAAACCCATTAAGAAGTGATTCACATTTAACCTAATGTACTGAATATACATAATCAACTAGGAAGCTATTCATATTTAACATGCTATTCTGCAGAGCTAATCAGGAAGTGATTCTCATTCATCTTGTTACTTTGAATTTGTAGAGTTCACTAGGAAGCGGTTCTTATTCATCTAGTTACTCTGATTTTACTAATTCACTACGAAGCGGTTCTCATTCATCTCAATTCACTGATGATTTTTTTTATAATGTGATTCTTAACTATCAAAAATATCTATTATTTTTTTATTTATAGAGATAATTATTTTTTCTTTTATTTCTTCTCAATTTTTTTTTCTTTTTTACTTAGGGGACATTCTGATTTTAATTGTAATTTATGTTCAATTACGATTCCACATTTCCATATTCTTGCGATAACTTGACCAATTTCTTCTTTAATTTTATAGCATTTATTTGACCTCCTTTTTGTCTTTCTCGATTTCCCAGCTTAACCATTTTAGTTTCTTCTTTACAGAGGCTTATCTATTTTTTTTCCTTAATCTACTTCGATAAGAATTTTTGGAGCTTTTTGCAATCCTTTCTTTCATATCCTTAAAATGAGAGTCGTCCTCTTAAAAATAATCAGAGTTATATCTATTAAAGTTTTCATTATCAGAATTTCCAAACAAAAGTATGTCAAATTTCACTCAAAGCGTGAATAAGGACAAAAAAAGAAAAGAGAGAATTTTTATTGATATGGTAAGAATGTATATGGAACTACATGTATATTTTTGATAATCAATCTCAATCTAATTGTTTTATACAAATCATAATAAAATTGAGAACACCTTTCAAAATATCCTAGCTCTATTATCCTCTATATTGGAATCTATCATTAAAGACTGATTCGCATATAACCTAGCAAATGAAGATATGGCAAAGGGTTAACTAAAGTCGATTGGACTAATATATTCCTCTTTTCTCAATTGTTTTTATTTTATCTATCATATTTTTCTATGATTGGGCTCTCAATCGAGTGTTGTATTTTTTAATGACCAAGCCTTGCTTTGTTTTGCCTATTGTAATTTCTAAAATATATGCTTTAATTTATTTATGTTAAATGATAAGTAACATAGTAATGCACCAAGTATAGTTGATGCATGTCTTAGTCAGATTTATAATCTTTAACCCTAACTATGACTCTATCTTAGGTTAAATATATCCATTGGCTATGCAAGAAAAGATCAACTTCTAAAGGTTCTCAGATTCCCCTCATATGGCTAATGAAGGCTCCCTAGAATGTTGTTGTTATCATGGTGGTGAATAGCATTCAAGATTACCAACATGCCTTAGGTTGAATATGAAAGAAATACTTCCCTAGCTTTACGAACGAGTGGTTTTTCTCGAAAGTGTGACTAGGGCTTATGTTATGCTTTGTTGTGTGTGCCATGTTATAAGCAATTCACTAAGCAAATAAAACATAACAAGTAAAAAAGTAAAGCATAAATATAAAGCATGAAACAAAATCAAAATTTTAGTCTAACTATCTTAGTCCCAATGGAGTCATCAATCGCCACAATTGGACTTTTTGGCGAAAGGCTTTTGATGTGAACTTTTTCTTTAAAAGAAATTATTTTTGCTGTGATAAATAAAGAAAAATAAGTGTTAAAATCCCCTAGTGGCGGTAAAATGTTTCAAGCCTAATGGAGCCACTAGTTATCACGATCGGAGTTTCAAACTAGGGAAACCTAGAGCGTGAGAAAAGGTTTAGAGTTAGCGACCATCTTAGAGTAAGGCTAATTGGTAAAAAAAAGTTGAGATTCTAGGTTCGAGAATCAGTTACGTGTAGGGAAGGATTAACACTCCCAAGACACCCAATAAGTGGTATATTTTGATTTCTTTCCTTGAAAATTAATTTTAAAGGGTATTTTGGTCAAAATACTTAAAATTTTGTACTTACTTCATCCCGATCTACCTAAACATTTATTAAGCGAAAGAAATAGGTTTGCACTTGATTACTTCTCTTTTTTTTTCAAACTAAACAGTTAGAAATATATATATATATATGATATTTTATGAGGAAAAATAAATTTATATAAAGAAAAATCCTAACATGAAAATCTTTTCTTCACATATAATATGATTTAGCTGTAAACTAAGATATTAAATGGATCAAAACATATAACTGAACAAGAATCTCATGATAGTCAACTAAGCTCAGCCAATTATATTCAAGAAAATGAGCAAGTTATAGTAAATGAATTCAAAAAGAGAGCTTTAGATACCTCTTGAAGTCCCTCATTCTTTTCGTAGAATTCCATCCCTCTTTAATATGAATGGATATTAGATTTCAAATGGAACTTTCTCTAATCAGAAATGAAAAACTAATAAAAAAACTAAGAACTCTATTAAGAGATTTTTTGAGGGAGTTTTTGCTATGGGTCATTGTGAGTGCAAGGAGAATGCTTTGATCTTTTTGTAGTGCTTCTATGTCTATCTATGATTTTGAATTATGAATGTCTCCAAATTGCAGACTCCAACTGCTACTTATAGGAATTCAATGGTGCAAGTTAGCAATAAATGGAGAATGGGTGTAGTGTGCCCAATAGACTCTGCCTTTAGGCTCAATAAAGTTAGCTTCACTTTGAGAGGTCTTTCAATACTCTACTTGAGTGCGCTTACTTATTTTTTCTTGATTTCCACACTTTTTAACTTCATCTAAGTGATGTCTTTAATTCTATTTACTCTCATTTGGATAGATCAATAGCAGATCTACCTAGTGACTTCCATCATGTTGCTTTATTCTTCTAAACCTAAGGCTTGATTCTAATTTTAACGACAATCCTCAGTCTTCTTATGCATTCCACCCTTCTTGATATGATTTTTGACCTGAATATTGTTATTTATTAAAGAATTTTGGTTGAACTAAGTTGCAAAGTGCGCTACCTACAAGTATATTGCCTCATTAGAGTCTACCTGTTAGTGGAAAGTTAAAGCTGATTAGACAGGTCTGCCTTGATTCGACCATTGCCAAATCAGTATTACCAAACATATCACCCTGTTGTTATGCTTTAAAGTGATGTGGCAGCATCACTGAATGATGTCGTGCCACATCAATTTATATGCAAACGAGTGAGTGCAACTCCTCCCTGCCATGTCATCAGTGTCACTGACTAATGTCCTACCATGTTAGTCAATGAATAGGTGAATAGGCATACCACTACTTAACCAACTTATCAACATCACCAACTAGTGCCTTACTAGGTCAATTAATGAATAAGTGAGTGGATGCAGCTTCACCCTACCAACTCATCAACATCACCCACTATTACCATGCCATTAGATGTCCTTACCACATTAACAGCTCCTTATTATTGTTAATGGCTATTTTGCCTTACCAGTAGAGGCATTTTTAAATTATGCCCTGCTGTGTCACCCTTTTCATTACACATCATCAAAAGCACTTAGCCATATTATGCCAGGCCACCTCGCTTTACTACATTAGCATCGTCGCTTTCGAAGAAGCAGTTCTTTGCAACAGCTCTCCCTTTAATGGCTAATTTCCCTTTTAAGAGGTCTTCCTTTACCCTTTCAAGTCCTCCTTATAGTCTCCCTCACATTTTTTCCTTAGAAACTACCTTTCATTCCTTGTAATCTTTATAGATTCTCTTTAGGCGAGTTTTCTTTTCTTTCAGCAAATTGCTTTCTCTCTCTAGGTAACTTTTGCTTTTTTTTTTTCACTCTTTTCTTCTTGTCCATTCTAACTAGCATGGAACTTGTAGGCTTTCCAATGGTTACCAATAGTGATTTTGTTAGGATTAGGAAAACATATAGGATCCCTCCACTACTACAAAAATTATAATAAGTGACAATAATTTAATGATAGTTATTCAAAGAACTATCATTAAAATATTTATTAATACTTTTAATGGCAGTTCTTCCAAAATTATCATTAAAAATGAGGTCTTTAACATCATTTAATAATAAACTGATGTTAAAGATTAGTCTTTCAAGTCAGTTAAATAAGAACTAGCATTAAAAGACCCATCACTAGAGCCTTTAACACTAGTTCTTCAAGAATTGGCGTTAAAGCTCAAAACAAGACTAGGATTACAACTCCCATCTTTGATAAGCCACACGGGTTTACAGCTTTTTGTGAGGGTGGGCATGCCGTTATAGCCATCCATGTTGAGAAAGAAGTGAAGCATTTCTTACAAAGGGCTTATAACAATGAAAAAACTATATATTCTCACCACTCATAACAAGGAGCTCCATGCACTTACTAGTGCTTTGCTTAAACATGAGACACTCACAGATACTCAAATGAAGGCTCTACTTGCACAAGTCAACTCTCAGCAATAGCAATAGCAGCAACATCAACAAATAGTTGCACCATAGAGCAGCTCAACGTCCAATTCGACTCCTTGTTCAACTCTTAATCCGACTGCATCTACTGTAGTAGCAACAATCGCAGCAGTAATGGTTGCTTACAACAGCAACAATAGCCGTTGCTGCTGTTACTGCTACTGCTTATAGTAGTAATGGCCGTTGCAATCACCGCAACTGCTATAGCCAAAGCCAAAGGCATTGGTTCTATGGGATCTTAGCATGATAGAGGTATTACCAAACTCTTGTCAAGTGGTTATTGAGTGTGAAAATGAGATGGATAACTTAGATGGCTTACTACTAAGAGTGAGTCTGTAAATGTTTCATCTAAACATTAGGTTGCTGATATTGAAGCATCTGCATGTGTTGGGGAAGAGGTTGATTGGAGTAGCACTATGAACTACGCTAAGTTTGAAGGTGAGGAGGACCTTGGCATGGTGCATGAGTTTGCAAAAGAACTTGAGAATGTGCTAGTAGGTTAAGCCTGAGGGTATGGGTTTACTTGTACCTGATTTTGAGATTAAGAAACTACAGTTACTAGGATGAGAGGATGAAACTGAGGCTGTCCAAAAGGTTGCAATTGGGATTAGGGCAAAACCTGAGGTTGCACCTGTAGTTGAGGCTGCACTGATAATTGAGATTGCAGAGCTAATGGTTGCATGTACACTTAAGCTTCAACAAAGTGCATCCAATGGCTGCATGTACACTTGAATTCCCAAAAGGACACCCAGAACAATGCATTGTGCACTCAGATAGAGGACCCTGCCGAATGCATCCACTTATGTGATATATAAACAATGAACCACTATTTTCCCAATAGCTACAGCCTTCAATGCCAGTTCTGCAAGAACTACCGTTAAAATCTTTGGCCTTTAATGCCAGTTAGGATCCTTACCTTAGAGCAAGGTGGGAAAACCTTTAACTTCAGCTCTGGATCCCTAAATTCTTCTTTAGAGCCTACCAGCAGCCTTGCGCGCAATTTTTACTCTCTAAGTCATTCTTCTCGTCTTTGCTTTTTATCTAAAAGCAGCTAAACTGACAACCACACTGTCTCTCTTTGGCCCTTCTCCTCTTTGCTTTCCATCCAAAAGCAACTAGGCTAGCTGTTGGCAGCCATATTGCTGCTCTCTAACCCTCTCGTCTTTAGTCTCTATCCAAAAGCAACTAGACCAACTTTTGGCATGGCAACAGCATTGTCTCTCTTTCGACCATTTTCTCTTTGCTCTCCATCCAGAAGTAGCTAGGCCAACTACTAGCAGCGGCACTGCCTCTCTCCTTGCTTCTTTCTCTCTATTTGTCTCAATCTTCATAAGGGCAATCGTACCCTCCACCTCCATTTGTTCATCTTTGGCATTCAAATATATGTAAGTATTTCGTATATATACAAATTTTTTTTACGAATTTTAAATTTGATAATTTTTATTCAATTTGGTTAATTTTAGTTTTAAAAATGTATTGAAGATGTATATTATTTTGAGAAGTTTTGTATTAAGTGTGTTTGGTGAATTGTTATTAATTGATGAAATTTGGGTTTTTTTTTTGTAAGTATATTTGGATGAATATATTTGGTATAAATAGTTATACATTGATGCATTTATTATTTGATAATTATTAAGATTTTTAGGTTAATTGATAAATTAATTAGATGTTAATTAGATGAATTTATATTTTAATAAATTAATTATATATTAGGTGTAGATGAATTTATGTTTGAATTAATTTTTTTAGGCAAGATTAATTGGTATATTTTCTCAAATTTAATTATATTGATTTTGTAGTTAACATAAATTAATATAATTAGTTAATATTTTAAATACATAATTAATTACTTATAAGCTTGTAAAATAAATCATTAAATGTTATTTAAATTTTAATCAATTAGGTTACTAGTTAGTTAGATGCTTGTGTAGTAATTAATTAGATGTTAATTAATTTACTATGTATTAATTAAATTATTAATCATTAATCATTTATTTAGCTAATATTAATAAATTAGATACTTGTGATGTGAAAAACTACATGTTATTTAAATATTAATTAGGTTACTAATTAGTTAAGTGCTTATATAGTAATTAATTAGATGTTAATTAAATATTGACTATGTCTTAATTAACTAAATAGTTATTAATTATGTACCTAAATTTTAATTAATAAATTTGATGCTTATAAAGTAAATAATTAAATATTATTTAATTTTTAATTAATTTACTAGCTAGTTAATTAGATATTTTTATAGTAATAAATTAGATGTTAAGTAAATATTAACTTTTTGTATTAATTAATTAATACAAAATGTTATTAATCATTTATTTAAATTTTACTTACTATAATAAATGCTTGAAAAGTAAATAATCAAATGTTATTTAAATTTCAGAATGGATAAAACTTGGATGCTTACTGATAAAAGATCAGAGGCATATGATGTCGGGGTGAATAACTTTTTGCATTATATTGTTCAGAATAGTGATAACCCTGAATTAGTTCAGTGTCCATATATTAAATGTGGTAATATGAAACATCATACTCCATGTGAGATATGAAATCATTTATATGTATATGGAGTTGATAGCAGTTATCAAAATTAGATAAGGCATGGATAAACTAGTATTGTTGGGTTTTCTACTAGTAAAAATGCTAAAGTTGTTGGGGAGGTAGAACACATCGAAGAAGTTGATAACACTGTAGAAATGGTACAAGAGGCATTTGCAGAGTATGATAGTAATCCTAGCCACTTTAACAGATTACTTTGTGATGCTAAGAAACATATATATTCTAGATGAGTGAAGTTTACTAAATTATCTGCTCTAGTTAAATTGTATAATTTAAAAGCAAAATATGATTGGTCCGATCAAAACTTTAGTGACCTTTTAAATTTGATCGCCGAAATATTGCTGATAATAATGAAATGCCTACAACCATGTATGATGCCAAGAAAACATTGAATGCATTAGGCATGGAGTATCAAAAGATTTATACATGTCCAAATGATTGCATATTATATCGAAAGGAGTTTCAGGATGACATCCAATGTCCAACTTGTGGACTTTCAAGATGAAAAATAATGAAAACCAATAACAAAATAAAGATTGGTGTGCATTGCTAAGGTGTTGTGGTATTTTTCACCAATACCAAGATTTAGAAGAATGTTCAAAAGTTCTAAAATATTAAAACACCTTATATATTATTCAAATAAAAGGGATATTGATCATCAGTTGAGGCACCCATCAGATACATCATCATGGAAATTGGTCGACTACATATGACCAGAGTTTCCTTCAGAGCCAAGAAACTTAAGGATTGCTATATTAGCTGATAGGATCAATCCACACAGTACATTGAGTAGTTGATATAGTTGTTGGCCAGTGATTATGGTGAATTATGATTTACCGCCATGGTTAACAATGAATCATGATTTTGACATTATTAATATCAGATCCTAAACAACCTAGTAATAATATCGATATCTACTTGGTTCCACTTATAGAAGACTTGAAAATGTTATGGGACACAGATTTAAAAGTATATGATGCATACTGCAATTAGTCATTCAACTTAAAAGTAGTTTTGTTATGGACAATCAATGATTTTTTGCATATGGTAATTTATCTGGTTGTACTATTAAAGGATATTATACTTGTCTTATCTGTGTCGAGAACACCTAAGGTAATCACTTAAAACATAGTAAAAAGATGTCATATGTTGGACACAGAAGATTCCTACCACGGCATCATCTTTACCGTAAATAGAAAAAGGCCTTCAATGGTGAACAAGGAGTCAGAATTGCTCCCCAACCATTAAGTAATGAAGAAATCTTTCACAAAGTTCAATGTTTAGTAAATTCATGGGGAAAGTTAAAGAAATGAAGTATAATGGGTAAAGAAGATGTTGTTACATAGTGTTGGAAAAAGAGGTTGATTTTTTTTTACTTACCATATTGGAAGTCTATGCTTATTAGAAATATTCTAAATGTCATGCTCATTGAAAAAAACATTTGTGATAGTCTTCTTGGGACATTGCTTGATATTTCTAAAAAATCTAAAAATGGATTAGCTTCTAGAATGGATTTGAAAGATATGGGGTTAAGGTTTGAGTTGGAACCACAAGTTCACGGTAATCGTACATCGCTACCACCTACATGCTATACTTTATCTAGGGAAGAAGAAAAGATATTTTGTAAGGTTTTCAGTGAGATTAAGGTCCTAGATGGGTAGTCTTCGAACATCAAAAATATAGTATCCATGGACGACTTGAAACTCTATTGGTTGAAGTCGCATGATTGTCACATCCTAATGCAACAACTTTTACCTATTGCTTTATGAGGTGTGTTACCCAAACATGTTAGATATGCTCTCATTAGACTTTGTATATTCTTCAATTTGTTATGCCAAAAGGTGGTGGATATGCCAAAGTTGGATGTAATCCAAAACGAACTTATGACAACACTTTGTTCGCTTGAGAAGTTCTTTTCTCCCAGCTTCTTTGATATTATGGTGCACTTCACTGTTCAGCTTATCAGAGAAGTAAAATTATGTGGTTTCATTATTACAATGGATGTACCCATTTGAAAGATATATGAAAGTGTCAAAAGGTTATGTTCAAAATCGTAATAGACTTAGGGGTAGTATTGCTGAGTCGTACATTGTAGAAGAGGCATTAGAATTCTACGTTGATTATTTATCTAATATGGATATTATTGGGATTCCTCCATGAAAGAATGTATTTGGTCACTCAACTCGGAATGGAAAAGCTCTAACTAGTGGAACTGTTGAGAAAGCTGACAATGTCCTCTTTTATCAAGCGCACTTATATGTTTTGATGAATATGTGCGAAGTTCAACCATATATAAGGTAATTAAATTTTACAACTTATAGTTCGTTGTTATATCAAATAATATTTGAATTAGTGGTTGATGATTTATTCTTAATATGCACTGAGTAATTAAATCAATTAACGGTCGACAATTCTATTAAGTCAAAACAACTTAAATGAACAAAATCGAACCTTAAGTAATTGGGTACGCACACAGGTAAGGTTACTTATTCTTGTCTAGAAATTAAATTTGTTTCTAATACGATTCATCTAATATATGTTATGATACAGATTGAGAATGAACTTTTATTATCCAATCATAATTTTTCATCAACACTACGATGGATTGTCCATGGTCCTCGATCCACAGTAATCAAGTATCTTGGATATATCATCAACGGTTGTCGCTTTTACACAAAGTAACGAGATAACTCAAGGATCCATCAAAATAGTGGTTTCACTCTAGTTACCAACACCATGCAAATCTCCAATGCTGAGGATAAAAATCCAATATATGGTGATTTGTCATTCTATGGAGTTATACAAGAAATACGGGAACTAGATTATAAAATATTTAGAGTTTCATTTTTCAAATGTGATTGGATTAAGAATAGTGGTGGTGTTGAAATTGATGATCTAGGAGTTATGGTAGTTGATCTCAATCAGATTGGACATAAAAATGATCAGTTTATATTCGCTTCACAAGCAACATAAGTATTTTATATTAAAGATCCAATTGATGCCAAATGGTCCATAGTATTGTGAACATCTCAAAAGACTATGATGAAGATGATGATTTGTATGATATTAGTGAGGAGCACACGTCTTGTTGTAATAATTTACCACCTGTTGATTTATTTGACGAAATGGATGACCATTATCTTGCATATGCTCGAGATAATGGTGAAGGAATGTGGGTTTGAGTATTTTTTAAGGTAGTGATCAATTGCCTCATGTGTCAAAGTTATCGTGTCTTTTATAATTTTATTTTATTTTTTGGTTTTATCATGTTATATCATGTTTTGCATATATAATACTAACCATATATATATATATATATATATATTTGTTTACAGATTTGATGGATCTTTCTAAACGCTCAAGTAAAGGCTCTCAAGGACTAAAAAAAATGAGATATCACCAATATGCCTAAGATAATTAGGAGTCGTGCTTCCAGTGTTAAGCTCATGATCAAGGTAAATGATAACGATCAACCAATTGGTAGGAATGGCGTTCAATTCAATAGCTACATTAGGGTGGTGGTACATAATACAGTGCCTATAAATATCATGAATTGGCACTCAGTAAGCAATGAAATGAAAAATAAGATTTAAGAGACAATATTGGTAAGTTAAATGAAACACAATATACTGTTACTTTTCAATTACTTTATTGCTAATTAATTTGATTTGTACTGATCTACTTTTTTATAGTACTTTACAAGAGACGTATGATATTAATGCGAGCATGAAGAGGGATGTACTTCACAGTTTGCTGTAAACAAATGGAGGAACTTCGAGACCAATCTTACATCAAAGAACATATTCCCTCACATTGATGACTTGAAATTTCTATCATTTCCACCTGAAGAATATAGTAGTGTCATAGATGTCGGGGTGTGGCAGGACTTTGTGAACTCTTATATAACAAAAGAGTTTCAGGTATACATTTATAGTTAGTGAAGTTCTTATTTATATAATTTTCTTTAAATGTTGATTTGTATTGATCTTACAGTAAAAGAGACAAATAGCAAAAGAGAAAAGAAAGAAGAATGTGTACGACCATCGTCTATCCAGAAAGGGATTTGTAGAGCTGGAGAGTGAACTTGTAAGTTATTTTTTATTTGTTATGTTTATAATTGATAATATACTCATTTGATAGTACATTTTAAAAAATTTAACATATTCACTCTTTATGTTAAACAAAGAAACAAGCATTGGGTAGTGATGCTCAAATTGATCGTGCCTCATTGTGGAAGGCTTCACGACAGAATAAAAAGGGAGAATATATGAATGATGCGAACAAACTTTATGGGGAAAGAATTATAAGTGTAGTTCAACTTTTTTATAGCATTTATAGTAATAAATTTCATGTCAATTGATTAATTTTATTATAACATTGTAGGATGAGTTGATGACATTGAGCAAACAGAGCAAATTTACAACCTTCGGTCTAGAAGATGTACTGACAAAAACTCTTGGTACACTTGAGCACCCTAAACGCATCAGAGGTCAAGGATCCAAGGTAACTATCACATCTTATTTCGGAAAGCCCAAAAAGTTGATTTTCCTTCAAGGTATGCAATTAGATCAACAACAATTAGCAGAGATGGTAAGGTGGTTCACAGAGTATAAAGAAGTTTTTACAAACATTGTTGCGAACAAAATTGATGATGTCTAGCAAAAAAAATCTATAATGTAATTTTGTTCAAGTAAAGCTAGCAATAATATAACTGAATTATTGGAGGAAGAAGAATATCCAATACCTCAATCACCTATGCCAGTCATACCACCTGCACCTGCACCTGCACCGGCACCATACGACAACAAAGTATGTTGCATGTTAATCATAGTAGATATGATATTAATATTACGAACTTAACTTTTGTGTTTTTGGATCATTGTAGTGTGAGCCATGCCATATGTTCGTCTAATCATCAGACTACATAGTGGCAAGTAGGGTTATGTTCATAGATCATACTCCTAATTAGATGATCCATGGGCGTCCATTATTTTCTGATGATGTTCAGGTGACAATGGATGTAGTTATTCATGGTGATGCATAGTTACCTCGCTCAAACCTAGACAGTGGATTGACAAATGTTTCTTTCGCACTCCGTTCAGTTGTTGCTTGGCTTCAAGCTTAGGTCATTGTTGGTACACATATGGTAATGTTTTTGGTAATATATTTTATAAAGTCAACCTATTAATGTCAATTGAGTTTGCAAAATTTTTTCAGCTATCTACTATAAAGCAATAAGGTAAGTTGCGAGTTAAGAGAGCACCAACATTGACAAAACCACAATCATCGCAACAAGTATCTTCCGCTGGGCTACCATCAGGATCGCAGAAGATGTATAATTATGTAAATAAGGTGATGGCACTTGATGAAGCAATACACATACCATTTACTAAAGTCTTTGCTTCTGATGGACATGTATTTGTGGCTCGAGAAGGCATCATGCAATTTTGTCACACGGAAGAGCTAAGTGTCACCATTATTCAGGCTTAGATTGCATATGTATGTCTTTTGAATTTTATATGGTTATTATTATTTGGCTATATCATATTCATATTTTTCTTACTCTTCATTATTTCAGTAAACTTTATACAGATTTAGTTGCACTTAGTTTATGGAAGTATTTTGTATTTGTTGATCCGTCAACATTGTCATATGGAATGTCTATAAGTATAGACACCTAAGCCCGTCACCTAGCCAATAGAATGATAGATCCATATGACAGAGGAGTAGTGATATTTCTTTATAACTTGAGGTAAATTATAACACTAATTGAAATTGTTAATAGTTTTGTTCACAATATTTTTAACATTTATTTTTTATAATGTAGTCAGCACTAACTGTTAGTGGTTGTCGAGCCTCGTAATTTTTTGTACAGTATTTTTGATCCTTTGAACCATGGTTCTCATCAAGAACTAGATCAATTTATGTCCACGTAAGTGAAAATATTTTCATTTATATTAGTATGTATTTTTTTCGACTCTTAAGAATACTGATTATTTTTTATTGGCAACTCTTTTAAATTGTTCTAAGTTATCAAAAAATCAAGTAATAAGAACATTCCTAGGAGTATTCCTGCTAAGGTATGTATATCTAAATCTAATGTTAGTTTTATTTACTTTACAAAATATAATAATTAAAAATTTTTAATGAGGTGTTCACATCAGCCTTTAAATACTAAGCGTAGATATTATATTATAAAATTTTTAAGGGATATCATTGATAAACTTGTTAAAAAATATCCCATATGCAAAAATGGTAAGTTTTTAAGTATTTTCTTATACTTAAGTAATTAATTGATGTGCTTATTAAAAGTTTTAATTGGACTAACTTTTTTTTAAAATATAGTTAATGGACATAGATAATTATAGCCAATCGAATATTGATGAAATTATAAAGGAGGTTGGATAATTTCTTTGGAGTGCCATACTAGAAAGTTGAACTTTGAAGATTTTTGTACATATAAACATCATTGAATTTATATAGTTGAATTTTTAGGATTGTGCATGATAATGTTTATTTAAACTCATGTATTGTACACATAGAGTTCAATATGACATCAAATTTTTTTATTTTGTTCATATTTTATTACTTTTTTGAAATGGATTATTTTGGGTGGTTTCAAACATGAAAGAAGTAATGACGGTCTCAATGAGAATGATATTAAAGTGTATAATAGGAAAATTTTGGTTGCATATTGTTAAGAATTGTATTGATGTATATAGTTGATGTCAAAGAGATGAAAAAATTTATATATGTAGGTTTTAGATAATTTAAATATAAAAATTTTGAATTTATTTTGAAATTAATAAAAAATAATATACCTTTAATCACAGTTCTAATAGAACTGTCATTGAAGGGAGACCTTTTTAATGACAGTTCTATCATAACTGTTGTTAAAGTCTTCCCCTTTAACGACAGTTCTATAATAACTGTCGTTAAAGGTCTCCTTTTAATGTCATTTCTATCATAATTCTCATTAAAGGCCCTTCGTTTTAATGATGGTTCTATTAGAATTATCATTAAAGATCCCTTTTTAACGACAGTTCTAACAGAACTATCATTAAATGCCCTCTTTAACAACAGTTCTAATGAAACTGTCCTTAAAAGCCTCCCTTTTAATGATAGTTCTATTAGAACTGTCATTAAAAGTTAGAGCTTTTAATGATAGTTATTGAACTGCCATTAGAACCTCTTCCCTTTAATGACATGAACAAAGATAACAATTTTAAAATTATCATTAAAAGCCATTTTTAACTGTCATTAAAGCTTTTATTTATTGTAGTGTATGTATAAATTTCTTTGGCTTTTTCTATCCAAAATTGTCCATTCTTTTAAAGCCAGGTTTAGGCCATTTTTAGTTTTTCAAGATCAACCATCTGGTTTAGTTTATAGTTACTTTCTTGATAAATTTTGGCTAGTAGATGGTTGATTTGATTCTGATGTTCTTGTTCTTTATTTTTCCTCTCTTTGAAAATATTGTCCACCAAGTGTTGATCTATTTAGATTCTTCTCTTGAGCTTGCTATTTCTCTACTCAATTTGTTGCATGCTCTACCTCTCATATTCTCTTTTTAGACTTTTCCCCCCAATGAATGTTGATTTGCAAGTAAAATTCTATTTTCCTGAACTGTAGTGTCAAGGCTTGAATTTGTCTATCCTCGAAGTCATGCTATGCTTGGGGGTATTCTAATTCTCTTACGCATTCCTTGGATTTGTCCATTTATGTTATTAGGGTAGTTGTTGCCTACTCTTAAATTCAAGCTTTATATTATAATGATTCCAAATTTTGTTGTAGAATGAAGTTTTAAGACTCTAGCTCTCTAATCATTTGCTCATCTCTATCTCTCTATGTTTTCCTAAGAGCAGGTACATGGAATAGCATGTCGCACACCAAATTATTTCTCCATTTACTATACCCTGATGTGGTTCCTCTTGCCTTTTATTCTAAATTATCTTGCCAAAAGGTTGCCACCCATGGCCTTCCTGCAAGTAGTGGTTAGATTCAATTAACCTAATGTTTCCTTAAAGTTGATGTGTGGTCAGGATAAACTTCTTGATCTCGACCTACCTATGTATCATCAAAGGGTTATATCTTATCCAATGACGAAAACCTAGCAAAATGACTAAGGATTGGAATCTCCTTTTTTAATAGAAATGGCGTGGACCTTAGCCATGGGGTGACCCATCTGACACCATTTCCCTTTAGGGTGAATATAATAATAGACCACTCATGCATAGCCTTATTTTTGCTTTGGGATTCTTGTAAACTCCCAAAAAGAATGGGAGGGGTTCCTTGGTATACTCATTGAAAAATGCAAATGCGTTTTAAGCCACACATTAGAATTAATGCATCGATAATCCTCCCTTACCTATCCTTTTAAGTTGATTTAAAAAACTTATGATCTCAGCAAGAAATATAAAGGTAGGACTTTCTTCCCTTTTATGTAGGGAAACATAGAAGGTGACAACATGGATGCTTATATACCCAAGGACTTCAAGGCATATATTCAAGCAATAGAAAGCAATTAAAGGCTAATATTTACGGGTTTCTTTCCTTGCCTCGATGTTGAAGAGTTAATTCTTTAAGAAATTGCATAGGATTCATAAGCTATCTTCCTTACATTTCAAGTGTTGCTCAAGCTCCTGATTGTGTACGCCTTGAACTTCTACTGTTATTGTAATTACTTGTTTAAGTTTCTTATTCTTAATATACATTCTGAAAGGGTTATGTTTCATCGACTCCTAAGAGTGCCTCATATTCCTTCAGAGTAAGAGCTAAATCCATATTGTTGAGATGAAAACATTAGTAAAAAAGGTCCTCAAAGCTAATAATAGTTCTAATCAGAGGTTTATCTATTTAAATGTAGAGAGAATCTATAATAGAGCCAAATTGCTCTTCAAACTTGGCTTTATCATGGATAGTAATCTTATCCTAAATTTGATGAAGAGTTAATTGATCATTCCTTTAAGACTTAAAAATACTATTTTACTCAAGTTCATTTGGAAACCACTAGGTAAAGCATCCTAAATGTTCTTTGATTTTCTTTAGACCATTTTTGTGCTTTAGAGGTAGTCATCGTAATAACATCGGGATTACAGTTAAGGTTAGGATTTCTACATGATTGAGAATTCTTACTAGAATGAGGACTAACCTTGATAATTTCTATTATGCCTAAAAACTAATGTCATGAAGTTTCTCGATGTTAATATCATACATAAAGATGAATTGAGATAAGATAACAAAATAAGTCGGGATGAATCCTAGTCAGGTTTAGTCCTTCTCACCAGAGTTTGTATTTTTTGTAGCCTAAAGTTTTCTAGATTCGACTTTCCTGAAAAATTAACATGAAGAGTTAATGATAGGTGGCTTGATCTAAAATAGAGTCTTGCTAGGTTTTAAAGTTTTTCAAAGGTTTTCAAACCATCCCTTGGTTTACCAAAAAAGGTATCCTTAGCCCATAACCACCTATATAAGGGTAGTGGGAAGAAAACTTCTACCAATGATGAAAATAAACATAGGGTTCAACCTGAGTTGGGTGAGCCCCATCATGTAAAGAGGTTAGGTGACCTCCAAACACTAGCTCTCCACCCGTCCTAATAATGAACAGCCTCAAAAAACCCAGCCTAAGCATTGAGCTCATATAAGGCATAATTGTGACGTGTGTGTTGGTTTTATATTTTGATTCTCATAGAAAGTTTTTTTTAAAGAATGCATGCATGATGGAAGCTTGGTTTCTAAGATCATTTTACTTAAGACCTCAAAGGTTTGCTTTCATTAAGTCCTTGAGTCTCGGAAGGAATGCAAAGAAACAATATTGATTCTCAAAATTGTCAAGAAGCACCCAAAATAATATATTTTGGGTGAGCATAATGAATAGACACTTAAACCAACTCCCATCTCCTCAAGATAAAATAGTTTTATTTAGAACTCCATATAAAGATTAACCCTACATAAACCTCGTTTTTAAAGTCATTTATGTAGAAAGAATGGATATATAATGCAAAAACGGTAAAGAAGAACTCACTGCAACAAGAACACATCAAGAGCGCAAAAGAACGTAAAGAAAGTACAAAAATAACATCAAATTTTCATACATGTTTAGAATGTGTATAGTAAAGGAACTATAGAGTGGCAAGGCATACCTTTAATACAATATCATGACCCTTTTGCAAGCCTCATTGAAAACAAAATTCTCACACTATGAAACTTAAGTATCAAATTTGCCAAGAAAATGAAGGATGCTTCTCTTTTAGAAAGGAAGCCTAATTTCTCATAGGTAAGCCATGAGTGATAATCCATTTGTCAGATAATTTGAAATAAATGGGCAGGATGAATGAAAATGAGGTATAATGAATGGAGAATGAAGTTGGTATGCAATACTTATTCTTAGAAAACACAGCGAGATAGGGACCATAAAGTGATTAGAGGGCTAGAATCTCAAAACTTTGTTTTGCAACAAAAGTTGGAGTCATTGTAACATGAAGCCTCAATTCAAGAGCATGCAATAATTGCCCTAATGATAGAAAGGGACCTATCTAAGGAGTATGCAAGAGAAGTAGAATACTACATGGCACACCATGACTTTAAGGATTGACAAATTCAAGCTTTGACATTGCTACTAAGGAAAACAAAATATCGACTTGCAAAGCAACAATCATTGGGGGTAATAATTAGAAAAGAGAATTTAAGAGCTTGACCCAAAATTTGTAACAGACTAAGTAGCAAAACAGCCAGCTTAAGAAAAGATTCAAAATGGATCAGCACTTGGTGGAGAATCTCTTCAAAGAGTCCAAGACTAAGAAAAAGAACATCGTAATCAAATCAACCATCTCTTTACTAAAATTGATCATTAAAGAAACTATAAGCTAAAGATGGTTGACTTTTAAAAAATAAAAAATAGTCTAAATCTTGCTTTAAAAGAAGGATAATTTTAGAGGAAAAAAGCAAGGAAATTTGTACACAATGGTGTCAAGATAAGGAAGGCACTGCCTAAGATTCAAAGCATCCCATATTCAGATCAGACGGATTTTGTAGACCATATGAGGAGTCTTTGGCTTTAAAGATGAACTAAATCATTTCGAAGAAGCCCTCTCCAAGGATAAGAATAGGAATTTATGAGACATTAATCTTTATTAAAAGGTTACAACTGCTTTTCTAAAGAGTTTTTGATGAATTCAATTACGAACATAATGTTAGGTATCATTAACGCACCATTAGATTTTCAAATTACCATGTCAAATCCCGATGTCCACTTTTGCATTCACGTTCATATCATTAACATATCATGTATATAATTTCTTTAAGAAAGTTTAGAACGTATTAATAGAATAGGTAAAACAAAGGGTCACCTTGTCGCTTGAACCAATAATATCTAATCATGAGCTCAATTATCTAAAATGGAAGATCAACTAGCTTGCATCAAAAGGTTAAAGCAACCCCAAGTAAAAATGAATGAGAGAATGATGACAAATCCTCATGACATGCAGCTTATCATGCAAGACCAATTTCAAAAAAATGATAAGTTCTATGAGGGCTCTACTAAAAGGGAAGGCCCCTTTGAAAGATGATGAAGAAAGGGTCTAAAACCCCTTGAGCTTTATTGGAGAACCCTCTAGCCTAACAACCATCGAAACATCTTGGAACATCGAATAGTTTAATGTCTTGAGGCAGCAGATAAGGCTCCTAAAGTCATCCAAGTCCCTCACCTGGATGATCCTATTGAGTTGAAGCAACATAGGATCAATAACTGTTAGAGCCAAGAATTGTTAGCTAGAATAGAAGGGCTAGTTGAGCAATTCAGGTCCCTAAAATAATAAAAGAAAGCTATAGGGATAAGCATCATTGACTTGAGCTTGGTGACTAGAATGATCATCCCTCCAAAGTTCAAGGCCCTTGAGTTTGACAAAAATGGTGGGACTCACTACCCTCATACTTATTTGAGGATGGTTCTGAATAAGATGCATGGGTATGACGGGTGTTGACACTTAATTTTGCTCCTACAACTACATCTCTTTTTAGTCTATTTCATAGGTACATCGAGATACTATAGCTCTTTTACCATGCCCTTTGTCTTGACTATTCTTCTAAGCTTGAAGTCAAAAATCCTTGTTAGTATTCCTATCCTTGATGGCTTATCAAGACTTAATACACTAGGGCTTATTTATAGAGCACATAGAGCTTCTAACCTACTAATCACATTGGGTGCATTCATCAGGTCAAAAGGCGTGGCCCACAATACACAATCAAATGGTAAGGTTTAATTTGAATTTCTCAGGCCATCTACTTTGGGATTTTGGCCCAAAAGACACATCATGGTCAAAGATTTGAGAAATTTAAACCAATTTGTTCACATCATTTAAGAGTTAACATCGAAGTCAATGATTTACGCAAATTTGAGGTTAAATTCACCTTAAGTGCAGTTTAGTTTCATTAGGCTTCTTTTGTTAAAAATTTATTCAGAGTGATCATTATCTCAAAAATTTCTAAGTATAAATAGAGACTTGGACTTCTAAAAAATGCAAATCTCATTGAAGGAAAGTTTTATGCATCATGAGGAGAAAAAACAAAAACAAACAATGCAGAATTACAAAGTTAAAGCCCCAAGTTACATTGCGATCTCAATCACGTCAGGAATCAATGATGTAGCTAAAGTCTAGCCTTTAAGAGTTATACTTGATGTCCCCCTTTTGGTGAACCTCTAAGCCATTTCGTTAAGATCTTCGGAAGAGACCTTTAAATCTTCAAAAAGCACTAGTAAGGCTTTGGTAAGAGAAGTTACCTACACTTATGACAGATTTAGGTTAGGCTATGGAGCTAAAATCTCCTACACGATCCTTCTTCTAATGGGCCAAGAGAGCCTAGAGGCCTATTACTCGTTCTTGGCTTTATATGCATCTGCCATTCAAAATTTGTCTACTATATGAGATCAAGCTTCCTCTTGAGTTGTCCTTATCTCTTCCAAAAGCATCAAGATAAGCTCATTTTTGGCAAGGCTTATCTTGGCCTCGACGTTGACCTCCACCCAAGCCAACCGCAACTTCAATTCATCTACCTCTACTTTAGCATTCACTATGAGGCTTTTCATCCTCTCATTTTCAATAGCATAGGCATAGAGCTTATGGATGGTGTCAATAACAGGCTTATTAGTGACTTCAACTCCTTTTAAGAAGTGATGAAGGCCAATGCTGGTATAGCTACACTTGTTGACAAGTACAGCCATCTTTCGAGCAAAATACAAATAGAAAGAATACTCAAGTCAAAAAGTCTATAGCAATTTTTCTAGAAAAAAAATACAGGGAAATTAAATATTTACCTCCCTAAAATAGACCATTATGCAATCAAGAAAAATGTTATTATTCTCCCCTGAGCTACCTTATGTCTTGGGAGAGAACAAACTTCATTAGCCACTCTTGGACCAAGCTAAATTGGTCCTTGGAGCCTCCAGCTAAAATGTTCCACTCTGGAAGGAATTCTCATGTAAAGGGAGAGTCATCGGCTCACTAAGGGCATCAATTAATCCAAGGTCCCTTAGGTGGCTTTCTTATCTCCGTCGCTCTTCCTCATGGCTAAGGAAGTTACAGCCACCATCTTCTTTTTTTTTTTTGGGTAAGGACATCACCTATTGGGTTAGCACTCTCCAATTTTCTCTTTAGGGTAGTTTGAATGGATTGACCCTTCTAATGAACTGTAGCTGCAGTTTGAAGAGCCAAACTCTTCCTAGGGACATGCTTACCTAAGGCCATATCCATTGCCTCCTATAATTATTCCTCAGTTACTTTAGGACCAGCACATTAGTGGCCCATCTTTGCAAGGTCTGCAACACAGGGAAAGAATTGAAGCTAGTAATGAGCATAGATGATAACAACTTATTTTAAAGTTATTGAAAAAAAAAGGACATAAATCTGATGTGGCATCAACCTTAAGAGCCACATCAAAGGATGAAGGACTTAGAGTTTAAGGCTTTAATCCTTTATTGGGTTAAGTCCCTCCATCGGTGATGGTTATTAGTGGAAGGAGTGGAAGGTTTGCTTGGCCCTCATTGGGGAGACCCTCTTCAAGTATAGGACTTAGTGAAGGTAGTGATAAGCTATCAACCTTTCGTGAAGAACTAGAGTAGGGTTGGTTTCATTTTTCTAGATTTTAGAATTCAGAGTTTTTTAGAAGGGGTATGCTAGGTTCTTACTCAATACCTTAGCTCGAGACTTCATTTGTTGACATCGAGGTTCTCTTGAACTTAAAGGTTCTATACTAGGTCCTTGTGGCCCTAACCACTGATATCTTATCATGGTTAATGTGCTCTCCAAAATTATCTACATTCCTTTGATCACAAAAGGATTTAAAAACTGATGTGAGATCGAGGTGGACTTTTTCTTGGGGGACTCTCCTAGATGGTTCAATTTAGGAGTTAAGATGTGGGTATATTTTGGGCCGTATTACTTAAAAATTTATAATAATTGATAGTAATTTAATTACAGTGGTGAAAGAACTATCATAAAAAGCATCATTACCAATTTTTTAATGTTAGTTCCTAAAAAAATAACATTACAAGATACTTTTAATGTCAGTTTTTTTAAAATTGACATTGAAAGTCCATTTTTAATGTTAGTTTTAAAACAACTGACATTAAAAAGGTTGAATTTATCACTTTTTAACATCACTTTAATGGGAAGTAATGTTAAAGAATAGCCTCTGATGTCAATTCTCAGAGAAATTGACATTAAAACCATCATTTAATGTTGGTTTCATAGGAATTTATGTTAAAGGCTTGACTTAAACAAGCCTTTAACATCTGTTCTTTTGGAATAAACATAAAGAGGAACCCAAGTGCCTTTTTTTTGTTCAGAAGTAGCAGCAACCACTTTTGGAGAAGCAACTGTGCATGCACAAATCTTTCCCTATTCTCTTTGAATCATTTAATTTGCTCTCTCTTTGCTCTCTCTTCTTCATTTGTCTCAATCTCCACAAGAAGCAATCGTACCCCCTCTCTCTATTCATTCATTTTCTCTTCATCCTTAGCATTCAAACATGTAAGTATTATGGTAGAGTTAGAATTTTTTTATGGAAGTTTTTTTCCATAGTTTTTATTCAGTGTGGTTTTCATTTGATGAATGAATTGAAAATGTATATTATTTCGAGATTTTTTTCATTAGGTGTGTTTGGTGAACTGTTATTGGTGAAATTTGTGTTTTTTTGTAAGTATATTTGGATGAATATATTAGGTATGAATGTATACATTGATGAATTTATTGTTTAATAATTTTTAAGATTTTTAGATTAATTGATGAATTAAGTAGATGTTAGTTAGATGAATTTATATTTTGATGAATTTAGATATTAATTAGATGAATTTATATTTTGATGAATTTGTGTTTAAATAAATTTTGTTAGGTAAAGTTTGATATATTTTGTCAAATTTACATTGATTTTGTAATTAAATTAATTTAATATTAGTTAAATCTTAAATAAATAAATAATTAATTAGATGTCAGTAAAGTAATTAATTAGATGTGAATTAATTGATAATGTATTAATTAACTAATTAGTTACTAATCATTTACTTAAATTTTAATTAATAAATTAGATGCTTGTAAAATAAGTGACTAAATGTTATTTAAATTTTAATTAATTTATTGTTGCTTGTAAGGTAATTAATTAAATGTTAATTAATTGACTATGTATTAATTAACTAATTAATTATAAATCATTTACTCAGATTTTAATTAATTAATTTCTCGTTAGTTATATGTTATTTAATTAATTATATACTAAATAATCGTATGTTACTTAGGTAATTAATTAATTATACACTAATTTGTTAAATATATAATTAACTAGACATGTCAATTAATTTATTATAATTTTGATCACATGTAGTTTGTACATAATTGTCTAATATAAAGAGTTTTAAAGTTTAGAATAGATAAAACTTGGATATTCGCTAATAGAAGGTCAGAGACATATGATATAAGAGTGAATAACTTTTTAGATGTTACTATTTAAAATAGTGATAATGCTGAATTAGTTCGGTGTTTATGTATTAAATGTGCTAATATGGATAGTCACACTCCACGTGAGATATGAAATCATTTATATATATATATATATATATATATATGTGGAGTTAATAGAAGCTATCAAAATTGGATATGGTAAGGAAAAACTTACATTGTTGGGTCTTCTACTAGTAGGAATGCTAGGGTTATGAAGGAGGTAGAACACATCGAAGAAGTTCATAACACTATAGAAATGGTACAAGAGGCATTTGTAGAGTATGATAGTAATTCTAACCACTTCGACAGATTACTTAATGATTATGAGAAATTTCTCTATCCTGGATCAGTAAAGTTCACTAAACTATCTGTTGTAGTTAAATTGTACAATTTGAAGACGGAATATGTTTGGTCTAATCAAAATTTTAGTGATATTTTAAATTTGGTTGCTAAAATATTGCCTGATAATAATGAAATGCCTACATCCATGTGTGATGCCAAGAAACATTGAATGCATTAGACATGGAGTATCAAAAGATCCATTTATGTCTAAACGATTGCATATTATATTAGAAAGAGTTTTAAGATGACATTGAATGTTCGACTTGTGGACTTCCAAGATGGAAAGTAATGAAGAAAGGTAACAACATAAAGATTGGTGTACCTATTAAGGTGTTGTGGTATTTCTGACCAATACTAAAGGTTTAGAAGAATGTTATGAAGTTCTGAAATATCAAAATATCTTCCATGCCATTTAAATGAAAAGGAAATCGATGGTCAATTAAGGCACTTATCAAATACACCATCATAGTGGTTGACTACATGTGGCCAATGTTTACTGTGGAGCCAAGAAACTTGAGCCTTGCTATATCAGCTGATGGGACCAATCCATACAATACGTGGAGTAGTCGATATAGTTCTTGGCCGTAATTATAATAAACTATAATTTACCACCTTAGTTAACAATGAAGAGAAAGCTCATGATGTTGACGTTACTAATATCAGGTCCTAAACAACTTGGTAATGATATTGATGTTGACTTGGCTTTCCTTAAAAGACTTGAAAATGTTATGGGACATTGGAGTAGAATTATATGATATGTACTGTAATGAGTCATTTAACTTAAAAGCTGCTTTGTTGTCGACAATTAATGATTTCCCTGCATATGGTAATTTATCTGATTATATTGTTAAAGGCTATTATGCTGTCCTATATATGTTGAGAACACTCATGCTAGTTGTTAAAACATAGTAGGAAGATGTCATATGTTGGACACAGAAGATTCTTACCATGACATCATCTTTACCGTAGATAGAAAAAGGCCTTCAATGGTGAACAAGAAGTCAAAATAGTTCCCTAACCATTAACCAGTCAAGAAGTCTTTAACCAAGTTCAAGGTTTAGTAAATTCAAGGGAAAAGTCAAAGAAACAAAGCATAATGATATTGCACAGTGTTGGAAAGAAGAGGTCAATTTTCTTTGACTTACTATATTGGAAGTCCATGTATGTTAGACATGTTCTAGATGTCATGCACATTGAAAAGAACATTTGTGATAGTCTTCTTGGGATATTGCTTGATATTCTTAAAAAATCTAACCATGGATTAGTTGCTATAATGGATTTGAAATACATGGGGTTAAGGTATGAATTGGAACCATAAGTTCGCAATAATCGTACATTTCTACCGCCTATATGCTATGCTTTGTCTAGGGAAGAAAAAAAAATAAAAAATTTTTTTGAGTGACATTAAGGTGCCAAATCAGTATTCTTCGAGCATCAGAACTTTAGTATCCATGGAAGACTTACAACTGTATGGGTTGAAGTCGCATGATTATCACATCCTAATGCAACAACTTTTACTATTGCTTTATGAGGTGTGTGGCCCAAACATGTTAGATATGCTCTCATTAGACTTTGTATGTTCTTTAATCTATTGTGTCAAAAGGTAGTGGATGTGTCAAAATTAAATGGAATCCAAAGCGAACTTGTGACAACACTTTGTTTGCTAGAGAAGTATTTTTCTCCTAGTTTCTTTGATATTATGGTCCATCTCACTGTTCAAGTTATCAGTGAAGTAAAATTATGTAGTCCCATGTACTTATGATGGATGTATCTATTTGAAAGATATATGAAATGTTCAAAGTCATAATAGACGAGAGGATAGTATTGTTGAGTCGTATATTACAAAGGATGCATTGGAATTCTGTGTGGATTATTCATCTACCCTGGATGTTATTGGAATCCTCCACGAAAGAATTTATTTGATCACTCAACTCAAAATGGGAAAGCTCTAACTAGCAGAAGTGTTGGGAAAGGTGACAATTTCACCTTCATTAAGCGCGCTTGTATGTTTTGATGAATACGAGCGAAGTTCAACCACATATAAGGTAAATTTTACAACTCACTATTCGTTCAAATATTAAATAATTTTGAATTATCATTTGATGATTTATTTTTAAAATGCAATGAGTGTTTAAATCAATTAAGGGTCAATAATTGCACTAAGTCAAAACAATTTAAATGGTTACATGATAAACAGAGCTGAATCTTAAGTAATTGATTATGCACACGGGTAAGAATCTTTATACTTGTCTAGACATTAAATTTATTTCTATTATAGTTCATCTAATTTATTTTGGAACACAAGTTGAGAATGGACTTTTATTGTCCAATCACAATGTCTCATCAACGCTACTATGGATTGCCTATGGTCCTCGATCCACATCAATCAAGTTCCCTGGATATATCATTAATGGTTGTCGTATTTACTTATTGCAAGGAGCATGGGATTTTGAGGCATATGATAGTGAGAAAAACTCCACAAAAGAATGGAGTTGCAAAAAGTATGAATAGAACCATCACGGAAAGGGTAAGGTGTATGCTATTTACCTCATTCTTTAGCAAGGATTTTAGGGGGAAACATATATCATTGTGTATTTCATAAATAAATGCCCCTCAAAGGCCATAGACTTGATGACACCTTAAGAAACATGGACCAAAAAAGCCTTCAATCTCAGTAACTTAAGTATGTTTAGGTGTGCTACCTTTGCACATTAAAAAAATGAAGCTTGATTCAAGGGCAGTAAAAGGAGATTTCCTTTGCTATCCTAAAGAAATGAAGGCTATAAGATCTGTATACAGAAGGGAGGAGTCTATGAGACTTTAATTAGCAGAGGTGTCACATTCTAAGAGACTTTTCTACCAATGCTCAACAAAGAGGTGCTACTACTAGTAATGAAAATCAAGAACGATTGAGGAATCAGAGAAGTCATGGAGATTAAGATAGAATCAAAAAGATCTCAAGCCTCTACTAGATAAGCCTTAGAATCAAATGGTCCAAATTCACAAAGAGAGCAGTAACCAATTGCCCTCATAAATGATGATCAACAAGAGCTGCAGAGTAAGGATAACCATCATCAATTACGTAATATCTATTGGCTCGAGATAGAGACAGGAAAATCATTCAACCACCAAGGAGATTCTTAGGTGAGGAGTCTAGCACTAGCTTGCCTGAAGGAGAAATTTTGTTTATGCCCTACATATAGTTGAACAAATGCAGGAGTATCGAGAGCCTAGAAACTTTAGAGATGCTATGTCTAAATGAAATGGTATCCATTCCTGGCATGCTATGAAGGTGAAGATTGCCTCTTTGGAGATAAATAAGACTTAAGAGCTTGTACAAAGGCTAAGGAGCAAAAAGTGGTGGCCTGCAAGTGGATTTGCAAGATCAGAGTAGCTAAAGTAAAAGAAGCTCCAAAGAGGTTCAAAGCCAAGTTAGTAGCTAAGGGATTTACCTAAATTGAAGGAGTTGATTATACTGAGATATTCTCTCTTGTGGTTAAGTTTAAAACCTTAAGGGTGATCCTTGCTAAAGCAGCCTTTGACAATTGGGAATTAAGGGTAGATGGATGTCAAAACTGCATTCCTACATAGAGAGTTTGTGGAAACCATTTACATGGAGCAACTTGAAGGCTTTAAGGCCAAAAGCAGGGAAAACTAGGTTGCCTTTGGAAAAAATATTTATATGGCCTCAATCAATTCCTAGGCAGTGGTATAAGTAGTTTAATACTTTCATTTTGAGTCAAGGCTTCAAGAGAAGCTCATATGATTCATGCTTATATCACAAGAATGCTAACTACAAGGATGCTATCTTGTTGTTACTTTTGCTTATAACAGGGAATGGCCAATATCAAATTTACATGGTAAAGAAAATACTAGGTAAAAAGTTTGAAATGAAGGAACGAGGGCCAACCCAAAGAATCGTAGGGGTGAAAATTCAGAGAGATAGAACTAAAAGGTGGCTTAAGCTCTCCCTAAAAAGCTATATACAAAAGGGTGGCTGAAAAATTCTTTATGCACCAAGCTAAATCAGTCACTACCCCTTCGAGAACACACTTTAAGTGGTCTACCTATAACTGCCCAAATTCAAAAAGAGAAAAAAGAAAAATGAGCAGATACCTTACTTAAATGCTGTAGGGTCACTCATGTATGCTATGATTTGTAGTAGACCTGATTTATCCTATGTAATCACCCTTCTTAGTAGGTTTATTGCCAATTCGAGTAAGGAATACTGGTAAGCAATGAACCGGTTACTAACATATGCCAATGGAACCAAGGGTTATGGATTGATATATGCCAAAGAGAGGCTCCTCTAGCAAGGACTTGCAAGATATATTGATGCTAATTTCATCGATGATAAAGATGAAAACAGGTCTTTCACAGCCTATATTTTAATGATTGATAGGTGTTGCATTGGTTGGAAGGTACAACTTCAAGAGATAATAGCTCTTTCCATTACAAAGGTCATGTATATAGCCATGACAGAAGGGTTCAATGAAGGTGTTAGTATAACCAATGGGATGGCTTACCAGCCCACCTAGTACGATTAGTTCTTTAAGCATTTATAAGACCAACAAATATTAGTATCTTCCCCAATATGACCTTGTGATGCCATATACACAAATGTCATGCGACGTTGATGCTGACTCTAATTAGAAAATACAATGCAGGTCTAAACTAATACTCCATCAAAACTACTATTATTACTATTGTTGCATAAATAGCTATTACTACTATTACTCCATGTAAAATCTTACTGCTACTACTAATCCATCTAAACTACCACTTTATCTAAATTGCTACTGTTATTCCATTTAAACTATTACTCTATCCAAACTACTATTGTTATACTAATACTACTACTTTATTTAGTACATCAAATAAAGCATTATGTAGTGCAAAAATAATTTAAAGAGAAATTTAAAAGGCTGCATGATAATGAAACCTGAATGAGTATGACAAGGAATTTGTAACTAAGAGCAAAACTAGTAAAGCATACCTGCAATCGAAGATTGAGCTTTCGAAAATAGTGTTCATCGGTATCCATGCTGTAAAGATACTCAATAGTAGCTGCTTTAACATAATAAACACATATAGTTAACCATCTAGCTGCTTGCTCAATTTCTTGACAATTTCCAAAATAGCCATAGTGATTAGAACTTCCTCAGTAACCTATATGAAATTAAAAAATACTCCTAAAAGGTAAATGTGATTCTTCTTCTTTTATGGTTGAAAAGATGAGATATAACTTGAATTCCATAAAAAGGAATATTGAAATTAAAAAATGCATATACTTTTAAGAATATTGAAATAGGCAACCCACAATGATTATTGTTAATTACCTTTGAAGAACTTTTCGCAAACTTATCTTGTTGCTTAGGATTAATAGGAGTAAAAATAGTAAGAAGAATCAAAGTTCTTGCTGAATCCCTGAGCGCATCAATCTCCACAACATCCTTATCTTCATTAACATCTGATTCTTTAATTTGTAAAACCTGCATGTATTTTAGGAGCATAAACAAAAAATAAATCCAGTTAAGAAAACAAAGACAATAATGGGGTGAACAGAATGCCACAAAAAATCAATCAATGCTTCCTTTGGACCCCTTAAGGATTTTCACAGCATGCCCAACCCTATCCTATATATAGATCTTACAATCTCCTTGCTTGCAGAACCTCCTATTACTGACTCACCATTCCATTGAAACAAGATGCTTTCCAGTGCATCTTGGTGATGGAATCTTGAAATTCTTGAAAAAGTGTTAAACACTTTAATCTAATAGCCTTAATTTTCTCAGCACCATCAATATCATTAGTGCCCTCATTTAGGTCATCGAGGGCACCGGTTCCATCTCTTAAAGGTAGAAGATTTTCACAAACCATGATTGTCTGATCATTCAAATTTGTAAGGAGGTACTACCCACTCCTGCTGAAGACTATGTCCTTAGTGATTGCTCCCCAAAAATTGCAACTATGGCATGCACCTTAACACTTTTATAATCTATTATGAGTATTTCAACGTAGGAGTTCCTTATATAAACTAGATCCCCATATTTGTTAATGCAATAGCAGTAGGGAAGAAAGTAGGGGTTTCATTTGAGAGGGGGTTAACACATTGGCCATGTCAGGAAGAGCAATTGGAAATGTTGTTGTGCCTCCTATACTAATGTCAATAATCATGAGAGTAGATGAAGGAGGACAGACAAGATAAAAAGATGGAGTAAAGGTACTAGGATGTAGACAAGCTTGTAGGGGGGTTTGCTCGAGAATCATGCACATAATCTTCCCTCCATTTAAGACATCCCAAATTGTCAATGATTTGTGAGTGGAAGATATAAGAATCCAATGGCCATATTTTGACTAACACATACTTGTTATAGCAACAACACAATCCTGATCTTGAAGCTCCTTTGTGATTCTTTTGGCCTCAAAATCCCAGATAATGTAACTTCCATTATAGCACCCAGCTGGTAGAGAATAACAAAATAAGTATAAGAATGATCAACTAAGTTTTTAGAAAAGTTCTTGTAACCACTAATAGAAATTTTTCTATCTAATGCCATACTTTGACGAAGTTATTATATTTTGGTGTATTAATATTCAAACAAACTAATGATTTCTCCTAGAAAACTGTTTCTGCTCCCCCATACTAAATTCTGAAAACATAAAGCTGTGGTAAATACCAAGTTAAACTAAAAATATTACAAAAAAATTGGGGCAATAATTGTCTGAATAAATAATTCATGATAAAAATTAAGATCTTTGTCAAACTATGAGTAATAAACAAGGATTTCACTAGGTTCAAAACCTCGAAGATTAAACTTTCATAATTTCACATTCATAGATAAATTGCATGATAACTTCAATGCAAGTTCGAAGAGGCACTATGACTTATGGTGGGTGCAATAGAGTCTAGTATATTGGCGAAAGAAAGATGTAACTACTTTGAAGATGTTACCTCTCTTTAAATGGCCATTTTCTTTCGTCTAATGGCTCATAAGAACTAATCGTTCTTTAGGGACATGCCACACGTATAATGCAAAAATCAGCAAATAGATCATAGATCACAATTCATAAAATGACAAAGACACATACACAGTTAATTATGATTTCAAATAAGTGAAATGAGAATACCACATTTTTTTTTACTAATATCTTGCAAGTCTCAAAATGAGAATCAAATATGCAGACAAGACATAATAATGTAAAATAATAAATTTTGAACACCAAAATAAGTCATATTCTTTGCTTGGGATGAATAAAACTTTAAAACACCATTAATGTATCACGTTTAACTCGAATAAGCATTTATAGTTATATCAGAAATCACACTAACCATACCTTCTCAATATATGGGAAGTTGGAAGGCACAAGCTTCTTGAGTTCTACTCAATAGCAGCTTGCAAGAGCAACTTCATCACCAAATTATAGTTTAAGCTTAGCTCATTACTACTCGTTTGATGCTTTTCTTTATTTGAATCATATTATTGCTCAAGAGAACTTGTAATTCTCATGCCAGCTTCTTAAGTAAAACACATATTTAACAATTATACATAGAGAAAAAATTGACTTCTTATGTTTTACAAGCCATCAAAATCTCATATAAAGAGCAAGAACACTAAGATACAGCACCTACAAGGGAACTCGTAATTCTCATGGAAGTGAATTTAATTAATCTCTCTTAATAATATTATAAATATTAATGCTTTAATTCAATGGCCTTCATTTTCTTAGTACCATCAAAGTCATTGTTGCCCTCATTTAGGTCATCAAGGGCACTAGCTCCATTTTTTAAAAGCAAAAGATTTGCATAGACCCTGATTATCTAATCGTTCGAATTCCTGCTAAAGACTATGTTCTTAATGATCGCTCACAAAAAAATGGGAACTATAGCATGCATCTTAACACTCTTATAATTTGTTATCAGTATTTCTTCCTTACAGTTCCCATATAAACCAGATGCCCATGTTACTTAAAGCATGTAGTAGCAGGAGAGAAAGGATAGGTTTCATCTGAGTATATGTTACATGATGGAGGGCAAGTGGCCATATCATGAACTGCAATCGAAAGTGCAGTGGTGCTTCTTGCGGCTAAGTTAGTAATCATGTGAGTAGATGAAAGGGGATAGACAAGGCAAAAAGATGAAGTAAAGTAACTAGGATGTAGATAAGCTTATAAAGGGGTTTACTGAAGAATTGTGTGCATAGTATTCTCACTATTTAGGACATCCTAAAGTATCAATGTGTTTGTTAGCCATAGATGCATGAATGTGATAGCCATACTTTAACCAGCAGAAACTTGTTATAGTAGTAACACGATCCTTATCCTAGAGCTCATTTGCAATTACTGTGGTTTCAATATCCCAGATAATGCAAAGCACCTAGGTGGTAGAGAACAGCAAAGCTAAGTATAAGAATGAGTAATAAACATTTTAAAGAATCTAAGAAATTTCTCTATTTTAACCCACGCTTAATAGAAACTAATGGAATCTATTGAGAATTCAATTAGGTTTTTTCACTTTCTTAGCATCATTAGAATACATTAATTCATTCATTAATTTGACGTGATCCATGTGATTATTACACTAAAAGGATAAAAATGTAGACAAATTTATGTTAGTAGAGGATTTCAATAACCCACAAGTTTACACAAGGCCTCACAGAAGAAAACAACGATCAATGAGGCTCTTATTAAAATCAAATTTTAGCTGTATTTTACCCAACTTAAAAACTAACTTGTTAGATGTGGTTATCATTGAAATGTTCTAAAACTCTTTTTAGAGATTAAATAACTGAAATTTACAACAAAGTTTAAAGACATATTAAGCTCCTAAACCATGAGAAGATAAGTGTTGATCACTTGACCACACATGGACAGCCATGGTGCACGAATTTTGCAATTATGAAAAATCAGTTGAGCGTCATGCCAAGGTCAACTTTCAAAATTCACATAATCAACTAAGTTTGTGATTAGTACATCCAACTCTAGCTACTAAAGTGCTAGCACTTGAGGACTAATCTGAAGATTGATTGCTTACTAAGGTATGAATTCAAAATTTCAAGGCCACATTTTTTTTACTTGAATGATGGATGGACATGAAGTAAGCTGCCAAATTTGAATATAAAACTATTAGAAACCTTTCATAATATACACAATATGTATAATGTTACCTTCAAGACAATTACTACAAATAATGAACATTAATCAATCATACTCGATAACTCAATCAAAATTGATCCTTATTCTCTAAGGCTATCATGGATGAACATGATCAAGAATCGTTAAATACAAAGATATGACGACACTACTGATGCATGGTTGGTTACTTGTCCATTCTACTCAGCCTCTTCAAAAATAGTTAACCTATAATGATTATTGTTAATTGGCTTTGAATAACTTCCTACACACTTATCTTGCTACTTAGGAATAAAAGGACCATGAATAATAGGAAGAATCAGAGTTCTTCTAAAATCACTAAAAGCATCAATTTCCACAACATCCTCATCTTTATTAAGATATGGTTCTTTAACCTACAAAATAGGCATATATTTAAGGAACATAAATAAAAAATAAAGCCAATCAAGGAACAAAGACAAGAATGAGGTGAACAAAATGTTATGCAAAATCAATCAATGGTTCCTTTGGACCCTTAAGGATTTTCGCAACATGCCCAGCCCTATCGCGTAGATAAATCTTGTGGCCTGCTTGCTTGCAGAACCCTAATTACTCACTTACCATCACCAATAAAACAAGGCTTCTTGTACATTTGGGTGATGGAATCTCGAAATTGTAAGCTTGTAATATTTTTGTTAATAAATAAAAAAGATAGTACCAGTTTTCTATCAAGTGATTCAATTTAATATACTCAAATGAGATAAGTAGCTGATACTTACCAAACTGAGAATTTGAAATTTCATGAATAACCTCTCCAAACTACAAATAAAAAGTTCAATTATTTAGTTAGAAAATGGATTGTGCTATCAACACATAGTGTTGAAAAGAAAAACAACAAAATATGATACCTTTACAGAGAAGCAAGCCCATATGTTTGGTCTACTTTTAAAATTCACCTCTTATAAAATTCATAAAATTATGCAGCTCAACTCAAGTTCATAAAAATAAGAAATAAAATGGTGGGTTTAAAACCATCATTTAGATCTTCATTTGTCACATGAGGCACAATGACCCTTCGACGTAGTACTTTCTACATTATCAAAATTAGATGGGGTAGCAACAGTTGATGTTTTCCTCTAAGAACCATTCCCTCCACCATGTTTCACACCATTAAATAGCCTTATTTCTAATTAAATATGGGCATGGATTATGAGATACTACATTAAATGACTAAGAAAGAAAAGTTTAATGAACTTCACTATGATACTAGGATTTTTCTAAAGAGGAATACCCATCCCGACTGTAACTTAGGTAACTAAGACGTTTACTTCGGCAATTCACTCTTAACTGGGTGCTCCACCTATATCCAATATATACTAATTCATTAGCATTAAAATTCTCAATAAGGTAACAAGCATACCATTTTAAATATGAATTAACTTATGTTAAGATCACAACAAAATGAGGTGCAAATATATCAACTTGATTGTCCATATCTCAAGTTAGAAATGTCATCGATAAAGATATCAGCATAAATAAAATTATAAAGCTTCCTTGATGTTTTAAAGTTCAGAGCTATACTTCTATAACCTTCCTATACTCCCAAGTAGACCTGCTGTGGGCATTGATTAGTGCATCAAATAAAGCATTTTGTAATGAAGAAATAATTTAAACATAATATAAAAAGGCTGCATGACAATGAAACTTTAATAAATGTGCCAAGGAGTCTACAACTGAAGGCACAACCAGTGAAATATACTTGCAATTGAGGGTTGAGCTTTAGAAAATAGTATTCACTAGTTGCTTGCTCAAGTTACTTGATAGTTTCCGAATAAGCCACAGTAATTAGAATGTTCTCAATAATCTATACCATACACATTAGAAAGTGAAGATCTTATAATGAAATACTCTTACAAGATAAATGTTATTCTTTTCCTTTTATGGTTGAGAAGATGGGATGTAACTTGAATTTTGTAGAAGGAATATTGAAATAAGAAAACAATTGTAGCTAATAACCAAACTAAATTTAGCATTAAAAAGATATAATCAACATTTTGCTGCCTTCTTGGATACTGCAATTGTGACTATGAAAAACTACAATATTTTCATAATGATCACAGAGTAGTTGAACCTCTAAATGCCAACTCTAATTAAAAAATATGATACAGACCTAAACTACTACTTCATTAAAACTGCTACTGCCACTACTGTACTATTACTATTATTATTCTCATTAGCCTTTTTATTTTGTTATTATTTTACTATTAATTTGAGAACAAATATTCTTGTTAATAAATAAAAGGATAATACCAGTTTTCTATTAATCGATTTAAACTAACATGCTCAAATGAGATTAGTAGTTTATACTTAGCAAACTATAATCTAAGTATTCATGAATGCCTCCTCCAGAGTGCAAATAAGAAGTTCAATCATTTAGTGAAAAAATAGAAGGTGTTATCAACATATAGTTTTGAGAAAAGAAGCAACCAAATAAGTTACCTTCATAGAGAAGTAAGCCTACACATTTGATTTGCTTTTAAAGTTCAGCTTTCGTGAAATTCATAGAATTATGCAACTTAATTAAATTTAACAAAAATGAGGAATAAAAGGCTTCAACTGTGATTGCTCAAAAAACTTGGTACTTTACCTATACTTTCCTACTGGTCATTTTAAAACCATCATTCAAATCTTTACTTGTCACAAAAGTAGTTACACAATGATTTTTCAGCTTACTACTCTTTGCTTTGTCAAAATTAAATATGCTAGTAGCCACTGATGTTTTTCTCTAAGAATCATAACCTCCACCATGGTCTATATTATAGATTATGAGATAGTGCATTAAACAACCAAGAAAAAAAGTTTAATGAACTTTACTATCATACTAGGAATTTGTAAAAAATGGAATACCGACCCCTGACTAACATTATACAGAATATTAACACATGCTTATATTTAATACAATCAAATGACATTCAAACCCCACCTCTAATAAGGGAAGAATCAGACCAATCAAGCTGATAATACCTTTCGTGGCTCATCTAGTCGGTCCTGCATAAAGCATAACACATATATATAACACATAACCCTGGTTATTTGATTACCATGAAAAGCTTAAACGAAGTTTAGTATAGCTTTCTCTGATGAGTTCGGCTTTATGTGTGTGAGAGAGAGATAATGAGAGAGATTTTGAACTAATCTATGAATTTAAAGTCCAAAGAGTAAGGGATAACCTTAAGAGTTTCATGATAAGAGTGTTGCCCTTGTATGATTTTTCTTCTAAAATGGCAAGCTCAACAATGACTACACCAATTGCCTCAAATAAAAGTACAATGAAGGCAATTTAGGCCATCTCCAATATTTAGCAACGAAACAATCTTGTAATTTTGTTTTGACATAAGCAAGCAATAAGAGACTAGAAAACAAGATGATTTGCATGGCTAAATCAACATTGCAAAAAAGGCTATCTTTTAACCTGCATTTAAATATTACAAATACTAAAACAAAAAAAATCTATGGATATGTTCCCCCACATGATTATTCCTCAACGTAAATTTTGTTAATGAATCTAGATTCATGTTGCTTCAGTCTCCATTAATGGTCTATAACTTAAGTACATGTGCATGCACATAGAGAACCAACTAAATGGATTACATGACATATTGATAAGACCTTCAACTTTTATAACCTCTAAATATACATGATGATATTCAGTAGTAGCACTAAACACTAGGAAATCCACTACTATACCTAATCATGAAAAGTCAAATGTAAAAAGTAAAAAGCTTAAAAAAGTTGCATGAAAACTAAATTGAACAAAACAAAAAAATAAAAAGAAAATTCAACAAAATTAGGAAAACACATGGAAGAAAAAGCACTATGCAAGAAACTTAAGAAAATGAAAGACAACGCTATCATCATACATATGCCTTTTTTTTGCAACACTCAAAGTTTTCAACTCATTTTTCACCCGTTGCTAGTGAAAATATTATTATTATTTTTGTACAATCTCTTTTTTAGTAAAGAACATGTCACACGAAATATAATCTTTGATGGAATTATGCTTCATTATACCTCTCGCATTATGATGCCACTTTTTACCTTGATTACCTCCACCTCTAGAGATGACAAAAAAAATAGTCATAGTGGGCACTCTAATCTCTTGACAAAAATTTAAAGCTAATTCGAGATATCTAAACTAAATGATAATTGTATGAAGTTATAATAGCAACTGGAATAGAAAGACAACTAAATTCACACTATAAAACTAGAGTTAAAGTAAGAACATCATAGGAAACATACCTAATATCAACATATGCAATAACCCAACCATAATTAAGAAGGTTTTCAATTCACTATGCCACAGTTTATCAAGTATTCCTCCATAAGTTCTATGCCCATGAAGCAATCTAGGTTTTTTATTCTTTTTTTGGCTTTTGTGTGAGCATATAACAATTAGAGGAACCAAGACATCATTATAAAAAGTGACATCATGGTTTTCATTAGTATAAAACTCTTATCGGTGATTCTATGAATTGTGATCTTCAGAGTTGATTTCATTAAAAAAACTTAAATTTTTCGTGTGAATTTATAGCTATGTTAACAGTAGAGGCTATTCCGTATTTTGCTGTTGAATGATATTTCATTATTCATTTGATAAATCATAATCAACCACAGTATCATTCATCTACGAAGAAATTGAAAGAACAGTGTATATTATAGATGCATGTTTTTACACAATTCAATTGGAAAAACTTCTATACAGATGCCTTAAGAATATTTAAAATTATGATAACAATTGAAAATTCATTAAGATGCTTATAAATTTATGAAGAATAAATATAATGTGAGCAAACAAAATAGGAAAAATTTAAGCATAATAGAGTAGAAAGATATAGACTATGCTCAAAGGATAACCACTCTGCCTTAGACAATTAACATTGAGATTCAAACCAAAGAGGTGACGACCACATAAAAGGATTCACAACTAATCAACCAATCAGGAAAAATTATTGCCCAATTAAGTTTTAATACCATAGTTGCTAGTTCTTGCATGAAAACACTGGATGTTTAAGAGTAACTTTACCCTGTGACTTGGGATCCATGCAATAGACAAGATATGAACATACAATGCCATGGAAGAAAATAAGAAACACCATTTTAAAAGTTAAAAAGACTACAGAGACTTCACATGCCACAGTTGATGATACTGTAAAGCCCATGGTTGATGAGTGGAAGTCATAATTTGGATCAGGTGAAATTTGAGAAACATAATTTGAAAGTGGAAGAAAATGAGGGTAAAGCTCTCTTAAATAAATAGATCCTTACCCAAATAGTGAATATATTAACAACTAAAGTCAAGAGCATTACACAATTTTTAACATTGAGAAACTATTGCATTTGACACATAAGGACTAAAAAACCAGTGATTTCAATTCTCTTACCCTCCTAGCAAATAGATTTAAAGCGATTGAACAAATTTAAAACTTTTGAGCTTCCCCCATCATAAGTACTAAATGTATTTTGCAAAAATTAACATCCCCTATAATCAAATCTTGATCATCAACAAAAACACTTTACAACAAATAACATGTTAAATAGAGAGAATATATGCTAAATAATAATTTAAAAAAAAGTAAGAAACTGTTACAGATATGTATCATCAACCATGTCGTCAAAGTTTATGAGAGTGACTACACATTGTCAATCCATTAATGTCCCACATTGGTGGACTGGAAGAAGCACTAGTAAGACTTCAAAGAAGATAATGATAATCAATTATTTTACCATCGTTAGGAGCATGTGTAAATAGATAGAGGTGTCCTTGATGATGCTCAACTATGCAATGTGGTAGACCTTCACATTCTTAAATAATATCAAGTTAGATAGTAGATTAGCTGCATTCATCAAACTAAAAGATGGTCACAATTCTTATATCACTTCAACTATAATTAAATTAATTTAGAAAATCTTGACACTTAAGCAAAAATTACAAATAATTTTTATTTCAAGGCAATACCTTTGAAGATGTAAGATAGAAAGTATTTATAGTCACAAAGCAAAAATCCTTAATGTATCTTATGTTAACATGAACATTGTCATCTAGCTCTTGTAAAAGCAAAGCATTATCATTTGTTGATCCAATCATGGCATAGTATATCTTAGTAATAAAACAAAAATTTTCAAAATAAATTTAGCTCATACAATAAGCAGCTTAAAATTAAATGATAATACAAAGAACATGGAATTTGGAAAAAATTCACATAAAAACCCACCTACATGGTCTTTTATTTTGATTAATGACAACATAAAGCAATGCCTACCCATCTTCAAGCCATGGAATCTTTGAAACACATCTACTTTAGGCTTACTACATAAAGCACTAGAATTCAAATTCCTCACAAACTACTTAAAGAGTCATTATCCTTATCATTCATTATCCTTATCATACATGGTGTATGAAAGAAACATATAATCCGGTGATATCTCTAACAATTCTTCATAGGCCTAACCTATAAATGAATTGAAAATTAATAAAAACAAATCATTTCCCTAATGTATAACCTTCCTAAATTAAAATTTTGTTATGCTTTAAATTAGTAAAATCAATAATTCATTTACTTGTAAGAACATAATAAAATTTAATTAATCCTTATATGACCAAACAAGCTCACGTGATATGTGCATGCTTGTTAAGTGTACAATTACATTAAAGGCCCTTTCATCAATATAAAATAAAGCAAAATTGCTCATAACGAATTTGTGAAATTTCTCTCTTCATCCATCAAATTCAAGCATCGACTGTTACTAAAATTGGAGATTCAGGTATGGATTCTTTAACTCCTTCACTTTGTTGTTTCTTTCCACATCGATTAAGTAAAATGGTACAAATGCATATCAAATGAACAACGGGAAAGGGAAACTTGAAGAAATTGAAGATATTCAATGCTTTTATGGAATCAATGTGCCATTGAGGACTGCGTGGACTGTTTCGGATTTTGGAAGGAGATTTTTCAGTTGCACAAGACCTAAGGTACTGTAGTATATTTTTGATTTAATTTTAAATGATTATCAAAGAAGATTCTGATGCTAGTTGCTAAAATTAGTTATGATTTACTGCAAGATAGATTAACTATTTATGCTAATTCCTTAGTAGTTTTGTTATGTTAATTACTTATGATATTGCAATAATTTGTATATGTCAATTATCTGATACTGCTAGAGATACAAACACTTTGAGATATTACAATGCATGTATTTATTGTTGTGCAATTATATGGAAGAAATTGACAAAGAACAGGAGAATATTTCAGAGACTTGTTTCTTGTTACCCTTGTAGCTCAAGTCATTTTTAGGTTGGGTGGTCTTGCATGATCTTTTACATTGTTTGTGGTCCAATGGGTGCTCAGGCTTCTCATTGCTTCAGGTTTCCAGATTACGGCTTTGCATATTATTGGGCTAGTCTTTTGAAAACGAAAACTCATTATTTTCCCTATTTTGATAACATAAGCAGTATTACTCATCTTAGGAATTCAAAAACAAAATCTGCAGGAGGAAATATGCCATCTTGAAAACTTTCTGGTTATAGCTTTCTTATGTTAGATATCTAATGCAATTTAGTTTTAACTTAATTTAGTGTTTGAAATTCCTTGATATTTACTTTAGTTTAGTTTAGTTTAGTTTAGCATCGATTATTATTACAAGTTAATTCACAAGTTTTTTGCATTAATGCAACCGAGGAATTGTAGATTATTTCGTTGGCATGATCCAAATCCTTGTCCACATGCACATCGAGTTGTTCATAATGTATTTGAACGGATAAATAAGGTTGAAGCTAAATTCGCATGGTATAAGGGCTTGTTCATTTTATCTTGGAGCTTATTTGTGATCTTTATTATTATGTCATAGTTTTTATTGATGAAGAAAGGAAAAAAATGGTGACGAAGCATTTGTTGAATGAGTTGAAGAATGATTTTAGGCTTAGAGGTTGTAAGCTTCATTCAAACTTATAATTGTAATATGACAATATTTATTGTTGATCTTATAAGTTGCAAGCTTCATTGTGTTATGTTTTTTGTTGAATAATTTTAGGAGAGACTTAAACTTTGTAATTAAATATTTTTCTTAGTTTATGAAATCTCCATTTGAAACTCATATGTTGATCAAATTTTTTTTTTCATAGTTTTTTTATCTCTTGGATGATCAAATGTGGTGTATCATTTAAAACTAACATGATTCAATGTAATCTTTTTTGATTTCTAGGTTCATCAGTTATCAAATACAAACTATTCAAATTAATTAAAATAAAGAAAAAGATACATTAGCTAAGTAAAATTGCAAAATCCAATGTGATCAAATTGTTTGCTTACTCATTGTCCAATATTGAAAAGCTTAATTAACAAAGTAAATTGTCTTAATTTGTTTTCTAACAAAGCAAAATTTCAAAAAACATAAAAATATCCACTGCTTATATAAGTTTTTCAAATTATCCAACATTGACCAAAATTATCCAACAAGCACTACAAATGCACTAAGTGCGCCTATTGGGTTGATCGGCAACCACTGCTTGCAATTATGCTTGACTTCCTTTTAGGTTGTATAGGGAGCTAAAAACAAAGAAATAACTAAGGTAATTATAGTTAGGTACAAAAGACATACATTCAACTAAAATAAAATTGATTAAGAATGTAAATGATTACTTGACTATAAACAATTACATATCATATGGAGTCATTAACCAACATAGGGTTAGTACCAGTAGGAAGTCTCCCTCTTTTTCTGGATGGTTGTGGTAGTGTTATGGTTACTGGTACATGATTAGTTGATACAGATGATGGCCGACCAGAAGTCTTAGAGGTTGAAAGTCTAGAAAATGCATTCCTTTTCTTGGCATTAGGGTGAGTATGTGCCTTGCAAGTCTTAGAGTTGTGCCCCCATCGATTATAATTAGAACATTTAACTAACTCATGTCTTAATTTGCTCGATGTGTTAGCTTTAGGCTCATTAGAGTCTCTCCTCTTATTTTTTTGGGTCTCCCTGGTGTCCTTCGAGGTTTTGGGGGTTCAAGCCTAGGTAATGAGGTTTCATCCCATTGTTCTTGCTTGGAACAGGATAGATTAAGGGCTCATAGGATTTAAGGTACATGGATGTACTAAAGTAAGGGTTTATATAATCTTCAAGTTGCCTCATGCTGTGTTGAATGCAATAAATAACATGTTTACATGGGATACCAAATAAATTCCAATGCCTACAAGCACATGTCATGGATACTATATTTACAGCATATTGTTTTCCGTCACGATACACCTCATACAACCTTTTCCTACTGTAAACTACCCTACAATTTGTTGCATCTAACTTATTTGACTCTAATTTTTGTTCAATCCTAGGAGTGATCTTACCCTTATATCGCCTTATGTTATCTCTCCTAACTTGAAACCTCTGTATAAGTGTTCCTTTAATTATTTCTACCATTGTCACTATTAGTTTGTCTTTTGCATCTAAAATGTATGCATTAAAACTTTCTGTCAAACTATTATCAATTAAATCACATTTACAATTTGCAAAAAAAGTATGTTTAGCCCATAGGCACCTATTTACCCCCGTCAAATAATTATAAGCATATACTAACCTTTCTTTGATGACAGCCATCTTCTCCTTGAACTCTACGTAAGAATAGGCAGATGCAACAGTCCACGATTTTTGCTTCCAATCCTCTCCCTTCCATCCATGATCTTTGAAGTTAGCATATAATTGCCGAACACACATTCTATGTTCTGCATTTGGCAAAACAATGTTGACAACCTCCACCAAACCCTGTCAATGCATAAATCAAGTGAAAAATCATATTCACTGATAAAGTATAAATTAAAAAGAAATAAAATAAGAATGTCCATCCATGCCTCTCAAATGGGCTAATATCTCTTAGCAAAGCTTCTAAAAACCAAATCCAAGATTCTTTCTTCTCACTCTCAACAACAGCAAATGATACTAGATAAAATTGTTGTTTGCATCCCTGGCCATAACACTCAACAGTTGGCCACTATAAGGTCCTTTAAAGAAACAACCATCTAATCCAATAAAAGGTCTAACTCCATCTAAAAAAACCTTTTTTCACTCTATCTAATCCAATATACATCCTCTAAGATCTAGGGTTATGGGGTAATGTGGTCTTTAAAAAAATAACACTCCCCTTATTGTTCTGTTTCAAAGCATCACAATAATCTCAAAGATTTATGTATTGTTCCTTAGCATCCCATTTATCATCCATAGGGCTTGTGATTTAGCTCTGTATGCAGTAACCCTAGTGATATCCACATGATACTCTCTCCTCACTTTTCCCATTAAAAGTTTCATCTTGTAGTTATTATTATCTCTAACCCTCTCCACAAACTATTACTCAACCAACTAGAAGTAACTTGTTTATTTTTGTAAGTTGTACCACAACTATGATTTACAAAATATGTCTTCACTTGAAATATGTCTTCTCCATCCAATGTAATAGTATGTAGTCTCATCCACATTTTTCCTTATAGTAAACAGTGACTCTAGTTATTGTGTTGTGAAGAAACTTGATGTTCCTTCTAGCCCTCCTACTAAACTATCTAACTACCTCATTTAAAACCCATTTAGAGGGAAATAACATTCATATCTTAAAGGTAAGGTGGTCCATATCCTTATTGATATCAAAACGATCAAACTTTGGAGCCCCCACTTCACCTTCATCAGCACTTTTATGAATATCAATATCATCACCGGTAGCTTCTTCATTACTGAAAAATTCAACTCTTTCCTCACTAGCAGAAACTCTACACTTAGTATTACACACAACATTATTTCTCACTTCATGATCTATCCCAACCTCCATGAGATCATCATCTGGTGGCTCATTCTCAAATTGCTTTATCACATTGCTCCCTTCAGATGCATCTTCATCATTCAAGTCATTATTATCCACATGCACCTCATCATCCACATTAATATCTACATTACTAGAGCCTATTAGACTTATATCATCAATACTGTCCACGTGAGCATTATTTGCCATAACATAATATTGTATCAATTGTTTACTTACCTTCTTATATTGATTTAACATGTCCAATACATCTTCATCAAAACATAGCAATGCAACACCATCACTCACAATATTAATAGTTGGTAAGAAATAATAGATACTATCTTAATATATATAGCCATAAACCGTACACAAGCCAACTAAGCTAAAATAACAAACGTAATCTAAATCCATAGGCTCAATAGGGCTTTCATTGACATAATCTTTACGTTCCTCCTTCATTAATCCATCATAAAACATCTTAAAATTTATATAACCCATCACTATAAAAGAATAACATAAACAACTGTTAAAATAATAGTTCAAATAATAGTGCACCATTACTTAATCTCATGAAAAACTAATCAATTGAAGTATCCAATAATATAAATAATGCATAATTAAAAAAAATTCCTTTAAATTTCCAATCCACTATAAAAGATCCACACATGATATTACAAACCAATTTGAAATACACAAATGTATAGAATACTACACCTAAAGAGGTTTTAACATCGAAGTTATAAAAATCATAGACAAATTTTTGTTTTTTAGGGTTTTAAAATTGGAAATTTTTAATTTTTGAAATCCATCATTTGAACCCGATGCATATTATATTTATTAATTAGGTGATAGGGTTTTCGAAATCTATCATAACATACAAAAAATAACAAAAATTACTTAAATCAAATTAATACTTAAAAATTTAAGATTACCTTGGGCTCATCTGCAATCTCGATCTGTGAATTTGTTGAGGGTGACAGAAGCTTATGAATGCAAAAAACAGTTCGATGCTTGCTGTGAATCTTCAATTGTTTGAAGAGAAATATAGAGAAAATCGAGAAAAATTTATCAAGGCAATGGTGAGCGTGAGTAAAGTCTCTAGAGTGTGAGTGACCAAGGGAAATAAGGGGTTTGCAAAAATAAGGTACATGTAGCTATGTTTAAACACGTAATGAGTGAGTTATGAAGTTAATTCTAATGAGTTTTATTGACGGAGGTCCCACGTTGCAAACTGCATGTTATGTGAGTCCTAATTTGATGCAATTTTTTTTGTAGGTCTTAATTTGATACTGCACTTAAAATATAGGTCCTTCTGATATAATTAACCCAAAAAAAATTTCTTACATATTTTATTTATTTAGTGGGACTTTTTTTCAATTTCTTTGGCTTATTTTCTTTTAGTACGATAATTTTCCTTGGATAGTGCTCTAGTGAGCTTATCTACTAGAAATCGAGTACAATTGTGTACTCTCAACTCGAGCTCAATCTCTTGCAAGTCTTGTTAGTCTAGAGTGCAGTGCATCTTTTAAGACAAACGAAAACCATAAGACTAATACAACTCCTTACTAAGCAAGGCTACTCATTTCGCTTTTTATATGCTGAATTTTTTAGTATATTTGGTATTTTTAGATTTTTTATTTATTTTTATTCTATTTTTTATTTTTAAATTTTTTTTATGATTTTTAAATGTTTTTTGCTTTTTAAAGTTTTGTATTTCTTTTGTTATTTTCTTAGATTTTTTAGATCTTGCAATTTTGTCTCTTAACTCTAATAAAGTGTGCTATTTTAACTTATAGATTCACCTCAAGTGATCTAACCTTTCTTCAATTTCTCAAGAATAAAAATATAAATTTTAAATACATAAATAATTTTTAAAATTATCTTTAACAATTTTAATTTAGTAAAATAAGAAATATTAGACGTCACTAAGTGATAGCAATTTTTATTACTTTTTATTTTTTATTTATCAGATTTTTAAAAATTTTATTTTATGTTTATATTATTTGATTATATTTATATATTTATATATTATATATTATATTTTATTATTTTTTCAATAAAATGAATTTTCTTACTTTGCAATTGCCTTCTCTTATATCTATTGTTTTGATTTTTTTCAATTTTTTTCGTTTTTCTTGTTTCTTAGTTATTTTGGATTTTTTGAAAAAATTTCTTTAAATTTATTCTTTTATTTCTTGAGTATTTTTAGTTTCTTTCACTTATTTTTTTTAGTAACTTTATATTTTTTGAACTTTTTAATTTTATTTAGTTTTTCATTTTTTTATTTGCTTCTGTTTCTTTTATTTTTAATATTTTTTTCATTTTTATTAATTTTTTAATGATTTTTAATTTTTCTATATTTTTTGGATTTTGTTGTATTTTATTTTTATTTTTTTTATTTTTTTCATCATTTTTAATATTTTTAATATTTTTTTGTATTTAATTTAATGAAATTACAGATATTAGATCTCAACAAGTGGTTGCACTTTTATTAGGCTTTTTTTTTTTATTTTTACCTTGTTGTTACTACTTATTGCATGTCTGATTTTTTAATTTTATTTTATTATATGTATTTTATTTTAAATATTTAGTTTTTTGTATTTTAATTTTTAGAGTTTGATTTACTGTATTTTTATGATATTTTTTAGAATATCAATGTAAATCATAATTATTTTTAAATTTTTTATAAAATATTTTATTATTCTTGAATTGTTTTAAATTAATTTTAAATTACTTTAAATTATATTATTTTTCTATTTACAAAAATTTTTATTCTTTTTTGTTTTCATTTTTTCAATTTTTTTTTTGTTTCTTTCATTTCGTTGGATTCTATTACATTTTCTTTTTTTCTTTTTATAATTTTCTTTGATATCTTTTTTTAATATTTAATATTGTTATATTTTATCTTTATTTTTCTTTCAAACAAAATCTATTTTTCTTCTTTGTAAAGAGCTTTGTTTCTTTGCTATTGTTTGTTTTTACATGCATTGTCTTGATTTTATTTGATTTTTTAATCCATTTTTCTATTTTTTAGTTACTCATGATTTTTTGATTTTTGATTTTTGATTAGTTTTTTTAGTTTCTTTCACTTAATTTCTTTTAATAACTTTGTTTTTCTTGATTAACTTTGATTTTTTATCATTACTTTTGTTACCTTTTCTTTCGTTTATTGTAAGCATTTACACGAGTTTTCATTAAATATTTCATCATATCATAGTTTTCTATCAGTTTTTTATTATCATGTAAATGCTTACAACACACCAAAAGAATGATAATAAAAGCAATAACGAAATTGTAAGTCAATGCAATTTATAATCAAAAAAATAAAGTTACTAAAAGAAAATAAGTGAAACAAACTAAAAATACCCAACAAAATCAACAAAATAGAGGTAAAAAAATTTAAAAAAACTTGAAGTAACTACAAAATTTTAAAAAAGGTAAAAGATAATACAACATAATCAAGACAATACATACCAAAAAAGACAATAGTAAAGAAACAAAACTCTTTATAAAGTCAACCAAAAAAAAGAGTAAAATATAAAATAAATAAAAAAATAAAAAAATAAAAAGTATCAAAAATCATACAAAAATCAAATAAAGTAAAAAATTAAAATATAATAAAGTCCAAAAAATTCAAAGGAACTAATACTGGTATAATATTATAATGCAAACCAAACTTGAGATTTCTTTTTATCAAAAATAATAGTATATTTATATTTATAACAAATACATAAATAGTTACTTGTAAAAAAAGAACATTTATACACTTCACAAAGTATTAGATTTCAATTTATAGCTTTTAGACTCAATATATAATCTAACCAAATTGATAAACTAAATATACAATTGATTCAATCGACATATCAAAGTTCTAAAAGATAAATTTAATTTAAAGTTTTTTTATATTTACTCTAAAATCTCTTTCATTTATTTTTTTATTTAAATTACAACAAAAAATATCTTTATTTTTCCAAACAAACGAACAAAATATAATATTAGAGGATATGATGTCCTATGACAATATTACCCATATAATTTGGAAACTATTGCATCGCATGTGGTATGATTTCTAATAATATAGTAAATTGATATTGAAATCAATGGAGTTGAAAGGGTGTCAAAAGAATCTTGATTATGCCCTTTATGTGCCTTTATTTTGCTATGTGCCTGTAGAAACTAAGGATAAATACTAAAATTCTCTTATTAGATGCAAAATTAGTCTTTTTTTTATGGTTCACTTTATGAAATTCAACTAAAAATATTAAAAAGGCTTAAAGGTGGATACTGTGCAAAGAGAAGAAAGATGGTTTATAGTTTGAGTTTTTGTGACAAAGCTCTTCTAAGATGATTGCCCTTTACAATTTTGGTATTATTTTTTTACTTATCAAAAGAGATTCCTTTATCAAAGCTGATCATTTTTATATATAAAGAGATCTTGTTGTAAGGGCACTACATTTTCATATGAAAACTTAAGAGCTTGGTCAATGGAACAAAATCCCCTATTTTGATCAAATAGAAAATGAGATATGGTTACCAAGGTAAGAAAGCAACAAGACATTGGGTTTTCTCAAAGGAAAAACTCTAAAACTTTTAAGTCTAAGATGAGGTCTAAGGGCTGATAATCAAAGAGATTAATGTCCTGCTCTAATTGAATAAATCATATCAACATATTTTGTTATGTTATTATCTATAAATACTTTTTAAAAATTAATAAATAATTTAAAAATATTAGTTTCCGTAAAGATCTCATTCTATACTTTTAAGATATCGAGAAGCAGTTGAAAAACTTCTTATTGCTTGAATTGATTTGTGGACTCAAACAAGGGTAGATCAATTCTTGTTAGTACTTAAACTTATAGTTATCTATCCACTGGAGGCTTAATGGGCTGGTGAGATGAGTTTGGATGGAATCTTTAAGATCATACCTTAGAGACCTAAACCCAATATATTATCTTAAACTTAAGCCTTTTATTCAAAAATTTTTATAATTCATTATATTAATAAAAAATTTAAACCATTTTAAGCTTTTTATTCAAAAACTTGAAAGAATTTTTATAATTCATTATATTAATAAAAAATTAAAATTATTTCTTTTATTAAATTATCACACACTTTTTCAAAACCTTAATATAAAGAATCTTTTGACTACTTAGTATACTTGTAAATGAAATGAGAGAGAGAAAGAGGTTACGATTAATAACAATTTCCTTTCTCCCTCAAAATTCATAATTAAAAATAGTACTTGTAAACAAAAGAGCATAAATGACATTTTAGAAGCTACATTTTGCAATCCTTATAATGTAGTTCCTATACTATGCTTTTATCCATCTGACAACCATAATCAAAGCCAAATTAATTACAAAATGCAGAGACATCTATGTAAACAATTAATTAGTTCTTCATCCTAATATTTCTAATAAGAATGGAACTAATATGATTATATTATTAATGCAAGTCAAATATACGATATGTTTTCATACAATAATAAACAAATATCAAGTATGAAAAAGTAAGGATTATCAAAACCGGGAAAAAACATAAAATCAATTCCGTCATTTTCTAATTTGCTGATTGAATTATGTGTTCATGCAAAGCATTAAGCACAAAAATCCCCTGTCCAAGTGCTAATCCATTGAGCTCAAAGATCGTTTCTATCACATTACCTCTTTATTCATTACAAATAATAGGGTTGTGAGAGGAATGCTTCTACTAGCACATGTATGGATTCTGATGTTATGTAAGTTGTCATAACTTTCATGGCTTATATTTATCCTTCCCTCCCATTAATAGGACTTACCAATCTAGCACAACCTAAAAGACAATACATTGATTCTACTACTACCCAATAGCTGGAAACCTTTGCGTTAATTATTGATGTATCAAAGTCACTATCATATTATAAATACATCAGTAAATGCATGTCAGAGAGACTGACACAGATAAATCCTTCCAATTTAGTGCTGCCTTTATTGCATTCTAACAAAAGAGACATTTTAAAATACAAGAAATTTGTTTTATCTTTTTTGGATAAACTAAAAACAATTTTATCTAATTTTGTCAAATTCAATCATATTTATCTAGATGTGATAAATTGAAATGGATGTATTTTACTTGACTCAAGCTAATCATATTACTTTCATTCTTATGAGAGATATTAGGGTGAAAATATAGTTTAAAGAGAATTTCTAGAAAAAGCTTTTAACACCATGGCCAATCTTAGTAACTTGCTTGAAGGAAGTGTAAGGAACAAGTGTATTGGTGGTTGTTAAGTTGTAACATCTCTAATTCTTCGAACCAAGTGACTTAAGATCACTTTGCTTTAGTTCGACTTGCTTCCCCAACCTGAAATATAAGGACAATGAGCTTGAGTGTCCAGGCTAAAACACATGAAGAGTTAAAATGGAAAATATAAAAACAACATATATATAACGCTACTTTCTGCATGGGTATGTATTCACATCAGTAGCTAAAGAGCAACCATATTTTGGTACACTCATGAAAAAGAAAAAGAAGTAATGAATTGGTAAATAAGTCACCTTCGGTTCCAGAGTTCCATTAATATTCATGAATTGGTCACACTTCTTCATAAACTAAAGCTTGATAACATAATCATGCACATGCTTATTTTCATCTATATCCATTTCAAAATGCTTTTGGAAAAGGGAAATGGAAACAAAATGGTGGAAATATCATCATAGCGAAATGAGAGCATAAAGCTAAAGATTATTGAAAAAATCATACAAATAAAAGCAAAATTGTTTTGAATGTCCTTCCATCCTTACACTGTCACTAAAATTTTTTGCTAAACATTAAAAATAAAGACAAGATTTTGGTTTAAAGATGAAAGGAAAAATGACAATGTAATAATTCTCGAGATCTGATGGAAGTCTGAAACTGCCTATACGTACACACTTTAGGGCGTGAAACTGCAGCAATAGTAAATAGTCATAGTATAACATAACTAGTACATAAACCTAAGCGAAACTAGCATGTATCTAGTGAAACAAACCAACAGAAAGCCCAAAATTAGCATGGAATGACCATAAAATCCTCAATTTTCATAACTAATAACGCATTTGTTAAATATTCAATTTACCATAAATATTGTAACTCTGAACCATTTATATTTTACAATAATGGTATAAAATAATATTCAATAAAATGAAAAATGAAATTTGAAGAAGAACATGAATTTTTCATATGGTTAATTGCTTGTATCCTTCACAACTACTTAGTACTTAACAACTATCTCAAAAAAATTCATGATGGTTCATTTCTCTCCGATATAAGCTCAATCAACTAAAATAAATGAAAAACGAGTTGCATTTTGGTAGGAGAAAAACTACTCTAACCAATAAACCAAACTAACCTTAAGTCTAGCATTTTTCAGAAGGTCTCCAACTTCATGGTTCCTCCCTTCATGAACCCACAAAAAGAATATAGTTTAAGTAGATAAAAGTTAGTTCACAACAGTAAATGACCTCGTGTAGCTAATAAATGATGAAGAGAACAACATATAAATGGGAAACCGTCGACTAAAAGGTTTTGATGGTCTTATGCATTCTTTGCACGATAAAAGTCTAGATTTTCTTATAAGGATAGAAATGAAGATAAAGGATCAGTAGACTCCTGAGGTTACAAATATAGACCCAATGGTCTAAAAGGTAAAAGAATGCACCTTTAGCTTGAACTTCACATCTAGTGTTCTAGCTACACAATATAAAATTTTTTGTGAATAAAAAGTATCCACAGCATAACAGAATGCAAAATCAATAATATGAATATAGAACATGATCTCTTGAGCATAGAAAACTATTTAAATGGCTTATCTACCCAGTCCCATTCTAGGTACCACAAGATTTATGTGTGTCAGAAATTATTGCAACAAATCCTAAAAAATCGATTTATGAGATGACAAACTAAATTTAAAAGAAATGGGACATTTACTTAGCATACCTCTTTTTCGAAAGTTCTATGGAAATATTGAAAAAAATTTGTTGTAATGTAGAACATCATTATGCCAATATTTCAATAAATAGTTTGTAAATTCAAAAGTTTCCCTCAAAAAGAAAATTAAAAGTTAGTATTTTCGGTTTTAGAAATATTCAAATTAGGCCAACGTTGAAATCACTTATAAAATAATTTGCACTTTTCATACCATTATTAAATGGAAAAGGCATCTCTATAGTAGTTCTCCATGATGTTACACTACTTAGACTTTGTGTGAAACTTTGTAATCCTATATGTTACTTCAGGCATATTTTGATCCTCTAATATAATAAGATCAAGAAACAAAGAAAAATAGTTCTTATATTAGTTTCTAATAAAATAGAACTTCCAAAAATTTAGAAACATGAATAGAAGTTACGATATTTCATCATTAAAACTTCAAAAAAGTACTCCAATACATATTCCCAATATACATGAAAACCTCTACTTCATCAAAAAGTGAACCAAACCATCATTTTGTAAACAAACATAATTGGTAGAATTGAATATGAAAAGCTCATGTCACTTAAGAAGGAAGAAAAATCCAGTTCAAGATAAAGGCAACTTCAGCATTATCGTTAATAACATAGAAAAATAAAATTCAAAGCATGATAGAAAGAATGAATTGGGAAAGGTGTAAAGAAATTTAACTAAATATGAAAAGATAACATACACCATAAGACGCATGCGAGGTCTTGGTATATCAAGCTAGTGAGGCGATAACTCCACAAAATCTGTAATGCAATGGTTGCCCTCTACGATCGTTCCTTCACAGATGGCAACCACATGTCGCTTATTTACAATACCATTAATCGTTGCAATATATTTGCTACATCTCAATGTTAAAGCATAGATCATCAACAAAGACACTAAACTAGCTTCCAATATCATCACAATAGATGATAAGAATGAATAAAGAAAATTATCAACAATATTCCAATGAATGGAAAAAAACAATAAGTAAAATTTGAAGTCGTAAGTTATAACATAATAGGCAGCTAAAAATCCAACTCATTGCATCTAGCAAGTTTTAGCAATAAATCCATTGGTGTAACCCATCTATTAGACCATCAAAATAAAACTAAAAGATAATAATTCCCTAACCATTTCTTTGGAAAATATTACTGAGTTTATTGTTGGATGAAAATATAAAAACCATTCTTTTTGGATAGTCAACCATAACAAGTTACAAACAAATAACAAAACATGGGAAACCTTACTCCTTCTATATGTTAAAGGAAGGATGTGAAAGTTTTTAAGCAAAATCTCTTGAAAAGAGAAAAAAAAAAAAAAAGAAAGTAGCAAGAAACACAGTGAGATGAATCTCTTCAACTTCAAATGTCCATCTATAAGCAATGTAATGTTACATATGCAGCAGTATGCGTACCATCATTCATCACAATAATTAAATCACTTTGTGACAACATGAAGGTGACCAATGGTAAATAGTCATGATTTGGGTATTCCTAGATTTCTTTTGTCCTAATTTGCAAAAACAAAGATATCAAAAAATCATTTAATATAAGTATCTTCACATTAGCCGTGGGTTCCTTCTCATTTTAGGCAAGTAAATTAAGAAGTAGGAAATAACCATGTTAACATACCATCTCTTTAGATAATCTTCAAACAAACTCAAGATAGATATAAACTCTTTCTCACCATATGAGAAGATACCGCCATAATATGATAGTATTAATGTCTCTATAAGGTCAAATAGGAAAATAACCTTTAAAACTTACTAAAAATCTCTAGTAGGTTAGAATAAACCTTTTTCGCTTGTTCAAAGCAGGATACACATTTGGAGGTAGTCTCTTTGGGAGATGGTTGCAACCCGAGTCTATATATCATGCCAACAAATAAAGTTTATAAACTCAGGAAGTATATGTCTCTTATTTAAAGAAGCAGTAAGTAAGATGTAATAGGAAAAAAAAACTATCTTTAATGAAACAAAGGACAACAATTTGCCAAGAGAACTAAGAGCTGACTTGGGGAGTATTGCACACAGAGCCATTAATAGTGACCTTGCCATTAAAAATAAGCACTTCGCTTCGCTACTCCTTCTTGATGCCACTGATAATACTATAACCATATAATTATGAGACCTCTTAGACCATTACTATAAGAAACCATGAACAAAAACTCAATATAAAATTTTTTACAAGCAATAAGTAATAATACAAATTGGATGACGTATACATATAAATATCAGCATGAACATATAGAATTATGAAGGTAAATATAGTTATGGTGTGCATTACCTCTAATAGTAGCTAGGACCTCATTATTGAAGCTCTTTGGAGGCTCTCTGAAGTTTTGATCATAAAACCTCCACGCTGCCTTGGACAACTTTGGCTCTATAGAAGCAGGCTTAATTTTTCTTTTCCTTTCTTTCCTTCTATTTTCCATTACTTGATTTGGCATGAGCAAGTGCATGGACAAAATGCGCAAAAAGGTAGGCTTAGAGCTTGAGGTTCCCATCCTTACCATGCACAATCCATAAAATGAAAACTTACTGCCCACCACTAGTACCATCAATGAAAGCCATCTCTTTTCCTTGTTCTTCTACATCTTCTAACCATTTTGGGTTTTTGGGTGTAGGTTTTGATGGCGCAAATGAGATGTTGAATTTTAGAGGGGGGAAGAAGAGATAAAGCATCTGACAAGAGGGAGAGTATGGATAGGATAAAAGAGTAGACAGAGAGTAGGTGTATTTCTCTTGAAGAGTGAAGAAGAAACTGATGGTGTAGTTGCAGCAAATGGACGCTATACTTGGGAATTCTTTGTTTTTCTTTTATGGATAGGAAAAATGAATGGAGGGTTATTGACCTAGTTTTAGTTTTGTAAAGTAAGCGTGCAACCCTTGTGACCTAGCCTAGATAATTGAATAAGGAATACATGGACCCATTGATGACTCAAATAGAATAAGAATTAGATGAATTTGGGACTAACTTTGCAAGTAAAATTTCCCATAATAACCCAAAAACCATCTATGAGCCAGCCTTCCATTAGAAATGTATTCTAGTTGATAGATTCAAGAAAAAGAACTTGATGCCTTGGGTTACTTTAAAATGAAAATAAAACTGTTCATAATATCATAAAATGTGTCATATTTCCAATAGAGGAAAAAATAGTAAGATAAAAGTACATGTTCATAGAATATTACTTAGTTCAGATGTGGCATCTTAAAACAAATAAACATAACACATAAAGGGAAGTGAGGTGATAATCCTTTACCTTTCATAGCATTAATATGCATTAATACAGTATGTTTAGCTATTAGTTACAAGTACATTAGAATATTCATAAGAAAAATGATTTTAATTCAAAGAGAATTATGTAACAAGAATGCATATATTTACTTTTCATGTATGAAAACTACTCAAACCAATAAATCATTAAACAAGTAAAAACTACTAATAAATCATTAAGGAAGAGAGAACTATTAAAAAAAAGTTCTTAAAATCTAGAAATAAAGCAAGAGAAACCAACCTAGGTTTTGGTAGCCAATTTTTCTCACTCCCTAAAGCCTTCGGAACAATTGCAACTTGTAAAGTCCAAATAGAAGTATAGTTTTAGGACCTATGGGCTAAATAGCATTTAATCCATAAGCCTCTTGCCTGTTTTAATTCAAACAGTATGTAATCCCAACAATAGTCCATGTTCAAGATCAAATTATCACATTGCTCACGCATCACCAAGCCCCAATAAACCTAATTTTCAAAACCCAATTGGATATAGGTCATTCTCATCATCATCCACATGGGGTGCAAGATCTAACTAGATCGATCCACAGCCATGCCCACTCGTGCAATCATGGTTGATTATGGGAGGTCTTACTACAATAGTATCACCTTGCACATGTTAACGATCACCTTAGATAGGTTACTAATGAGCATGCAATAATTTAATCAATCATTGGCCTTGCATATGAAATCGATCTATATAATCAATAGCTCATCTTTAGCATCAACCCATCACACTGCTCACACGTGACCAAGCTTAAGTTTTCTAATTATGATCGAACAATACGTCCTCAAGCTTATCAATCTTTGTACTACCTTTCACAAGAGTTTTCAATAGCCAATCTTGGAAATCTCATCCAAATACAGCTTCGTACAATCCTTTTTGCTGAAGAAATGATCAAACCAAAGCAGTTCATTGGGTCAAAGAACATGATCCCAAGCAAATAGGACAACTGTAAAAATTCCATGCCAATCAATTCATCCATGTATGGATGATATCAAGAGTCTTATCAAAGAATGGCAGCCTAGTTTTAATTGACAGGTAAAGAGGCAGAAGACCCCTTAAAGCAATCACCTCATTAAAAGATGCCCCAAAGTTTAAGGTAGTTGAGGTAGTTGTGACATTCTTCTCTTTCATGATTGTTGTAAATTTCTAATTGTGTGGCTAAAATCCAACCCTATACGAATCTCTTCTAATTTCAATGCTAGAACTTCATCAATGGTGAATTCGCCAAAAGTTACTTGTTTCCTTGGAGTTCCCATCCTCATTTTGAAAGATTGAAACAATTTAAACATTTGAAAAAGCCTCTTTTGTTGGTCGTTTCCTTGGAAACAAGGTAGTGGTAGTCTTTGCACTTGTAATGCTTCCATAAGATATAAGCATAACTAAGTTGAGTCCATAGAAAGGTGTTCAAAAGAAGTGGCTTACTATAATGTAGAGATATTCTTGAGAGGAATTTCCTGTTGGCAATGGGCAATAACCATTGGCCATAAGCTTTTGAGCTATGTCCTAGCCATTTGGACACATGTCATAGATCTTGTGATTTCATGAAATAGTTTATGTATAAGGCCATATGAGTATAAGCTTACCCAACAGATGGATTCACTGCTTCAACACTAGGGAAATTCTTGTTCCATTCAAGTCTATTTGGTTTAGGTGAAGTTTAATTGTAAAGCTCAACTAAACTATAAGCTCTGGATTCATTAATGCTTCTTAATCTTAACTTGCTTTAGGTTCACTTAAATAATCTTGATCAATATTGCTCATTTTATAGCTAATAAAGGGAGCACTATTATGAACATCTGATAGTCCTTTTGCAAGCTTATTTAGTGATACTACAACATGAACAACTTGATTAGAGAACTTAATTAATACTTTAGATTCTGAACTTTCATTATGTATTTGTTCTAGCAAGACACCTAGTTAGGTTTCTATTTTGGAGATTTGGCCATGAAGAGAATAAGGTAAAGCAGCTTGAACATAGGGAAAATTAATGGTGGAAGTGGTTATGGAAGTGAAGATTATATGTGGATAAGAGATATAAGAACTAAAGCTTATAATTGTTATCAGGCTGACCATGAGAAGAGGACATAACATTACAAGACTAAAGCTCCCCTAAAGGAATTTTCAATGGCTTCAAGATGTTCTGACTCTGTATTTCTTCCTATCACTAGTTATGCATTCACATTAGATCTTATAGCTGTTATCTTTATGCTAGGAATAGATTCTTTTGTTGCAAGTTATCTTGGTTTCTATCTTCCCTAAGAGCTTAAATTAGGCATTTATTGCAAAATTTTGATCCTAATGTTTCCTAATCTCTAAGAAACTAATAATGATTGCTTTCATAAATTAGACAATATGATCAAATTTACTTGGATCCTGACCTTAATGTAGCAAAACCAATCCTTTGGGTGGTAGCTAGTGTTTCACATTTTTTGTTTTGGCTCAACATCTTGTTAAAGGGAAAATTAAAAATCAAAATTTTGGGAGCTAAAACTTGTCATCTTGTTAAAGGAGTATAAAAATACGTTATCTAAATAATGTTGTTATTATTCATCTCCTACAACAATATGCCCAAGTCAAAATTAAATGTCTAAGGAAAAGTATTTAAACAATGGAAATTAGGTGCAAAACAAATAAGATTGACTTTTTTATGCCCCAACAGGAGTCCTATGCCCCACCCTAGCCCCCTAAAAACAAGGAGCTTAACTAAAGCATTATACAAAGAAAAAATGCACTTTAGCAAGCAAGTATACACACATACAGCAAGTGGCAAACTAGAGATGTAAAAAAATTTCATGATTAAAATATCTAATTCATTTAACAAGTGATAACTCACCTTTATAAATTCATCTAACAAAATTTAATCTAGTAGAAGAATATTCAACATTTTAATGGATAAGTTTAAATTTTTTGGCTGAGTAAGAATATACATAATACTAGGTTGCCTATTCTTTTTAATCACAAATATGTGATACCATAACTAAGGAATATTAATAGATTTAATTTTTTATTTTTTTGTGTCTTTTGACAATAATGTTAAACACAAAAGTAACAATAATTCAACACAAAATTATAAAATAAAGCTGCAAACTACATCTAAAGCTTTCCACAAGTAACACATATAGCAAAAGAATGCAAGGTAAGATTATAAAGCTATGCAATTCTAATCCAGATTTCAATCCTATTTGTTAAAGGAGTACACAAAACTGTAAAGTAAAATAAAAGAGTACACAAAACTTGTGAGTGCATAACATGGTTTGCCAAAACAAATGTTCCTTATCTTCATTAACTGAACCACACTGAGAGTAGCCTCATTAGGTCAAGAAAAACTCTCCATATTGTATGAAAGGGTTTTTTAAATATGTAGTTATGATGGTTCTACAACCAAATTGTACAATTTCGAGCCCATCTAGTGGTACACTACCTCAAACTAGTTAAAACAACGTGTCATGCATGGCAAACCATGGCACACATAGGGCACATTCTCAATAGCCTGCTTTTGCTCCTCTAGTGCATGGAATATAAGCTTTAGTTGTCCATAGTCAAGGTTAAAGATAACTTTCTCCAAGTATCAAACTCCTATCAAAATTGATGTACATAAATATCAGTATACATGCATATATACATTAAACAAAGGGTTGCATGTACTCTTTTTTTATAAGTTCATAAGCTAATAACAATACTCATCTTAATAGTGAAACATTCCACTAGAACACCAACTACTACTGATGGCACATTAGTTCCAACTTTAGTACCATTAGATTCTTCATTGCCATGCTCCTCTAGGAACTACAGTGAGCTTGAGAAAAAGCAAACAATTTTAATTACTTGATGCAGCTACAATCTTTCTTTGTTTTTGTCCCCAGTTGAAATTGACACAATATTAGAGTGCAATGTCTTATGCCAGACCCATTAGTTGGCACTTCACATCAAATAAATTCAATGAAATAATAAATTAAGGGAATGAATCCCTATTGCTGCTCATGGATAGGACACATGAATCATTGTTTCAAGGAGACAAAAAAAAAAAAAAAACCAAATCCAAATTCTTAATGCACAATTGGAAACACCTCGAGTTTACAACATGGGGAAACTTAAAAATTAATCTCCCGAAATTTTCAAAAGAAACATAGAAACAAAAAAATTCCAAAACTAATCATATATTTACATCAATAAAAAATCATGTACTTGAAATTCCAAACCTCAACTCTAAGCCAAGAATAAAATTTGACCAATTTTTAACTTTAAGCAAATTGCACATTTGCATAATTTTGAACTATAGGTGAACATGCGAGGAATGATTGCATATTCATTGTTGTATAGAAGTTGGAAATGATTTTATAATACTATATGTCATAACTTATCTCCGATTGGGGTCGAATTCTTGAATTGGCTTAAAAAATATGTAATATTTTATGTGATTTTCTTTCAAAAATATTTTAGAAAATAAAAATAAAGTGAGTCGCCACCAATCCTTTTTATGGTGTGATTAGACACTGAAATTCATTTGTTTTCAAAAAATAAATAAGGCAACATTAGTCTTTCAAAAATAAGAATATGGGTTCGAGAGCCGATTACGCGTGGGAAGGATTAGCACCCCCAAGGCGCCCTAAAATTTGTACCAATTAATCATGGTTATTTTTCAATTTTGAAATTCATTTGATTTTTAAAATTGATTCCTAAAAATATGTCTAAAAAGAAATGTACATGATATAAAAATAAGTGAAATTTTAATGTTTTGGAGAATATAAAGGCTTAACTCTTGCTTTACCTTTAAATCTTGAAATCATTTTATGAAAGAAGATGTAGAGATTTCGCTCTCGCTTAACCTCTAATCTTAAAATATTTTTTTTTATAATGGAGAGTATGGAGGTCTCACTCTTGTTCAACCCCTTAATCCTCAAAATATTTTTTGTTGTGATTTATGTGAATTCAATGACATTTTAATGGACATACATAGCCATATTATGTAAAACATATAAATAATTTTGAAGTCTCATGACCCTAACACAAGCAAATAATTAATATTTGATATTTTAAATATAAGCCTTACATTCAACTTTTATAATTGTATTAACTAAAAATAAAAATAAATTGAGGGCCATATACACAAAATATTTTTGAGAATACAAAGATTTTTCTCTTAGATTTTTTTATAAATATATTTTTAAATACGAAAATCTTATCTTAAAATCTTTTCATAGTTCTCAAAAAAAAAAATGATATTAAAGAGCATGAAAATCTCTCTTGAGATTTTTTTATATTTCTCAAAATTGGCAAATAACTATTTTAAAAATTAATTTTATATTAAGGAATATAAAAACTATTCTCTTGAGAATTTTCATAATCCTCAATACTTGAAACACATATTTTAGAATAATTTTTTTATTATTAGAGAATATGAAAATCTCTGTCTTGAGATTTTTTCATATTTTTCAAAATATTAAGTAGTTTTTTATATTAAAATATAAAAACTTACTTCTTCAAATTTTTGTATTTCCCTTAAAAACTAAAAATATATATTTTTATTTATTTTTATTTTTAATAAAAATAATTTTTACATAAGAAATATGAAAATCTCACTCTTGATATTTTTTTCGTACTTCTCAACAGCTTAAAACATATATTATTATTTTTCAAATAATTTTTTAAAAACAACTCTCTTAAATGATTCTATACTGTCAAAAATTTAAAATATTTTTTATTTTAATTTTCGTAAAAAATTAAAATAACATAAAAAAGATTTTTTTTTTTTTGAAAATATAGTTAAAATTGAGTAAAATAATACAAATAAAACTTAATTTACTTAATTATATTATGAACAATCTAAATTCATTATCTTAAAACAACTTTGATATCTTAAAGTTACCCATCTTTTCTCATTTTTTTCCTCATTTTTTTCTTCTTTGTTCTTTCAAGCAAATTTCATATCTTCAACATGAAAGCATATACTACCCCCCTTAACCACTCTTTTCTCATTTTCTTTTTTCAGTTTACATATCACATCCTATCCATTTCTTATTAAATTACATTTTCACTACTACAAAAATTATAATAACTAACACTAATTTAATGACAATTATTCAAAGTACTGTCATTAAAAGGTTTATTAACACTTTTGATGATAGTTATTCCAAAACTGTCAATAAAAATAAAGTTTTTAACGCTAATTAAAGAGGAACTGGAGTTAAAAAACCCATGATTTAAACATTTAACGTCAGTTCCTAAAGAACTGACGTTAAAAGATCCATCACATGAGAATTTAACGCCAGTTCTTAAGGAACTGACGTTAAAACAATAAAGCCTTTAACACCAGTTCTTGAAGAACTGGCGTTAAAGTCCAAAATAGGCTGGGACAACTGCCACCTTTGAGCCACACAAGCTTTTAACTTTGGGCATGCCCTAATCGGACTGCATCTTGTACTAGTAACTGCTACAGCAACTACAACAACAATTGTTGTTGCTGCAAGCAGCCATCGCTGCTGCAAGAAGCAACAGCAACCGTTGCTGCCATAAGCAGCCATCGCTGCTGCAAGAAATAGCAGTAGCAACCGTTGCTGCTGTTTCTTGCAGCAGTGACGACTGCTTACAACAACAATGGCAGCCGTTACTGCAGCTTCAGCTGTAAGCAGCAGTGGCCGATGCTGCTACAAGAAGCTATAGCAACCACCACATTCTCGGTTAGGACTCCTCTCCTTAGGCAACACAGTCCTCTTTCAATTTCCTTGCTTCTTTCTCTTTGCTTTTGTGCTCGTTTTTGCTTGAAGTTTTTTAGACTTTCATAAATTCTCAATTTTGTTTGATTAATTTTTGTTTTCTTGTATAGACTTAAGTTTGAGCATCTTTCAACTTCGGTTTCTGGGACAGGTTAAGAAAATGGGAATGGCAGCCGTTGCTACTGCTTCTTATAGCAGCAATAGTTGCTGCTATTGTAAGCAGCAACAAGTGATGAAGCAGCAGCAACGGCTACCATTTCTGTTGAAATTAAGCATCCGTTGCTACTGTAAGCAACCGTTGCTGCTGCTTCTTACACCGAGAGAAATGCAAGAGGTAACGAGAAGTCTCAAAATTCAGGGCTTTCCTTGTTACCAAGACATCAAAAATCAATTCAGACTTTCGACAGAGTGCTCTGTTTAAACTACCATGCACTATGAATAAAAATCTAGAAGAACACACAGTTTTCCACAGAGTTTCAGTTGCTTCTCACAGCAGCAGTGCCCATGAACGTGGAGTGATGATGATTTTGAATTCTTTTACACATGCATATCAGACAACAAGTGATGATTTTAAATTCTCTAGCCTTCAACGCCAGTTATGGAATAACTAACGTTAAAGGCTATCCTCCCCCGCTTTTAAGGTTGGGATCCTAAATTTGTTTCTAGAGCCCTTTAGAGCCCGCCATAATCTCTCGCGTAATTTTCCTCTCTAGGTTAGGATTATCCTCTTTGCGGACTGTCTAGAAGCAGCTGCACAGTCAGACAGCCTTTCTCCGGCCATTAGGATCTTTGCTCTCCGTCCAGAAGTAGTTGGGGTAGCTGCTGGCAGCCTCTCCGGCCTTCTCCTCTTTGGTATTTATCGAGAAGCAGGTAGACCGGCCAGCGCTGGTTTAGCAGTGACACTGCCTCTCTCCTTGCTTCTTCCTCTCTCATTTGTCTCAATCTAGCCGCACCCTTCCCCTCCATTCGTTCATCTTTGGGATTCAAACATATGTAAGTATTTTGGTATAGATTTGAAATTTTTTTTATGAAATTTAAGTTTCATAATTTTGATTAAATATGGTTTAAAAATATATTGAGCATGTATATTATTTTGAGAAGTTTTTTATTAAGTGTGTTTGGTGAATTGTTATTAATTGATGAAATTTGAGTTTTTTTTAATTAGTATATTTTGATGAACATATTTGGTATGAATGAGTATATATTGATATATTTATTATTTGATAATTATTAAGATTTTTAGATTAATTGATAAATTAAGTAAATGTTAATTAGATGAATTTATATTTTGATAAATTAATTATATATTAGGTGTAGATGAATTTATATTTGAATTAATTTTTTTACGTAAGATTAATTGGTATATTTTGTCAAATTTAATTATATTGATTTTATTGTTATCATAAATTACTATATTTAGTTAAATTTTAAATAAATAAATAATTAATTATATGCTTGTAATATAAACCATTAAATGTTATTTAAATTTTAATCAATTAAGTTACTAGCTAGTTAGATGTTTGTGTAGCAATTAATTAGATGATAATTAATTTACTGTACCTTAATTAACTAATTAATTATTAATCAGTTATTTAGCTAATATTAATAAATTAGATGCTTGTGAAGCAAAAAATTACATGTTATTTACATATTAATTAGGTTACTAGGTAGTTAAGTGCTTATATAGTAAATTAGATGTTAATTAAATATTGACTACATCTTAATTAACTAAATAATTATTAATTATTTATTTAAATTTTAATTAATAAATTTGATGCTTGTAAAGTAAATAATTAACTGTTATTTAAATTTGAATTGATTTAGTGGTTAGTTAATTAGATGCTTTCATTAACTTTTTGTATTAATTAATTAAATAGTGATTAATTGTTTATTTAAATTTCACTTAGTATATTAGATGCTTGAAAAGTAAATAATTAAATGTCTTTTAAATTTTAGAATTGATAAAACTTGGATATTTGCTGATAGAACATCATAGGCATATGATGTAAGGGTGAATAACTTTTTAGATTATGCTGTTCAGAATAGTGATAACCCTGAATTAGTTCGGTGTCCATGTATTAAATGTGGCAACATGAAGCGTCATACTCCGTGTGAGATACAAAATCATTTATATATATATGGAGTTGATAGCAGCTATCAAAACTGGATATGGCACGGAGAAACTAGTATTGTTGGGTCTTTTACTAGTAAGAATGCTAAGATTGTTAGGGAGGTAGAACACATTGAAGAAGTTGATAACACTATAGAAATGGTACAAGAGGCATTTGCAGAGTATGATAGTAATCCTAACCACTTGGAGAGATTACTTTGTGATGCTGAGCAACCTCTGTATTCTGGATCAGTGAAGTTTACTAAATTATCTGCTCTAGTAAAATTGTAGAATTTGAAGGCAAAATATTGTTGGTCCAATCAAAGCTTTAGTGATCTTTTAAATTTGATTGCCAAAATATTTCCTGATAATAATGAAATGCCTACATTCATGCATGATGCCAAGAAAACATTGAATGCATTAGGCATAGAGTATCAAAAGATTCATGCATATCCAAATGATTGCATATTATATTAGAAGGAGTTTCAAGATGACATTCAATGTCCAACTTGTGGACTTTCAAGATGGAAAGTAATGAAAAACGGTAACAAAATAAATACTAGTGTGCCTGCTAAGGTGTTGTGGTATTTTCCACCAATACGAAGATTTAGAATAATGTTTAAAAGTTCTGAAATATCAAAACACCTTACATGGCATTCAAATAAAAGGAAAATTAATGGTCAGTTGAGGCATCCATCGGATACACCATCATGGAAATTGGTTGACTACATGTGGCTAGAGTTTGCTTCAGAGCCAAGAAACTTAAGGCTTGCTATATCAACGGATGGGATTAATCCACATAGTACATTGAGCGATCAATATAGTTGTTGGCCGGTGATTATAATGAATTATAATTTACCGTCATGCTTAACAATGAAGAGAAAGTTCATGATGTTGACATTACTAATATCAGGTCCTAAACAACCTGCTAAGGATATCGATGTCTACTTGGCTCCACTTATAGAAGACTTAAAAATGTTATGTGACACAGATGTAAAAGTACATGATGCATACCGTAATGAGTCATTCAACTTGAAAGCCGTTTTGTTATGGACAATCAATGATTTTCCTACATATGGTAATTTATCTGGTTGCACTATTGAAGGGTATTATGCTTGTCTTATCTATGCTGAGAACACCAAAGCTAGTCACTTAAAATATAGTAAAAAAATATCATTTGTTGGACACAGGAGATTCTTACCATGGCATCATCCTTACCGTAGACAGAAAAAGGCCTTCAATGGTGAATAAAAAGTCAAAATTGCTCCCTAACCATTAAGTAGTGAAAAAGTCTTTCACAAAGTTCAATGTTTAGTAAATTCATGGGGAAAGTTGAAGAAACAAAGTACAATGGGTAAAGAAGATGTTGTTACATAGTGTTGAAAAAAGAGGTTGATTTTCTTTGACTTACCATATTGGAAGTCCATGCATATCAGGCATATTCTAGATGTCATGCACATTGAAAAGAACATTTGTGATAGTCTTCTTTGGACATCACTTGATATTCCAGGAAAATCTAAAGACAGATTAGCTTTCAAGAATGGATTTCAAAGACATGGGGTTAAGGTCTGAATTGGAACCACAAGTTCGCGGTAATCGTACATTTCTACCACATGCATGCTACACTTTATCTAGGGAAGAAAAAAAAATATTTTGTAAAGCTTTCGGTGAGATTAAGGTCCCAAATGGGTATTCTTTGAACATAAAAAATCTAGTATCTATGGATGACTTGAAACTATATGGGTTAAAGTCGCATGATTGTCACATCCTACTACAACAACTTTTACCTATTGCTTTACGAGGTGTGTTACCCAAACATGTTAGATATGCTTTCATTAGACTTTGCATGTTCTTCAATTTGTTATGCCAAATGGTGGTGGATGTGTCAAAGTTAGATGGAATTCAAAACGAACTTATGATAACACTTTGTTTGTTGAGAAGTACTTTCCTCCTAACTTTTTCAATATTATGGTCCACCTCATTGTTCAACTTATCAGAGAAGTGAAATTATGCGGTCTCATGTATTTACGATGGATGTACCCATTTGAAAGATACATGAAAGTGTTAAAAGGTTATGTTTGGAATCGTAATAGACCTGAGGGCAGTATTGCTGAGTCGTACATTACAGAAGAGGCATTAGAATTCTGTGTTAAGTATTTATCTGATATGGATATTATTGGAATTCCCCCACGAAAGAATGTATTTGGTCATTCAACTCAAAATGGAAAAGCTCTAACTAGTGGAACTGTTGAGAAAGCTGATAATGTCCTCCTTCATCAAGCGCACTTGTATGTTTTGATGAATATGAGTGAAGTTCAACCATATGTAAGGTAATTAAATTTTATGACTCATAGTTTATTATTATACAAATTATCGTTTAATGATTTATTCTTAATATGCAGTGAGCATTTAAATCAGTTAAGGATCAAAAATTCTATTAAGTCAAAACGACTCAAATGTTTACATAATGAACAAAATTGAACCGTAAGTAATTGGTTACGCACACAGGTAAGAATACTTATTGTTGTCTAGACATTAAATTTATTTTTAATATGATTCATCTAATATATGTTATGATACAGATTGAGAATGAACTTTTATTATCCAATCATAATGTCTTATTAACACTATGATGGATTGCCCATGGTCCTCGATCCACAAAAATCAAGTATCCTGGATATATCATCAACGGTTGTTGCTTTTACACAAAGTAACGAGATAACTCAAAGATCCATCAAAATAGTGGTGTCACTCTAGTTGCCAACACCATGCAAATCTCTAATGCTAAGGATAAAAATCCAATATATGGTGATTTGTCATTCTATGGAGTTATACAAGAAATATGAAAACTAGATTATACAACGTTCAGAGTTTCAGTTTTCAAATGTGATTGGATTGAGAATAGTAACGGTGTTAAAGTTGATGATCTAAGAGTTGTACTAGTTGATCTCAATCGGATTAGACATAGGAATGATCAGTTTATATTGGCTTCATAAGCAAGACAAGTATTTTACATTAAAGATCTAATTGATGCCAAATGGTCTATAGTACTGTCAACACCTCCAAAAGACTATGATGAAGATAATGATTTGTGCAATATTAGTGTGGAGCACATGTCTTTTTGCAATAATTTGCCACCTACTTATTTATTTGACCAAATGGATGAGCATCATCTTGCATATGCTTGAGACAGTGATGAAGGATTGTGGGTTTGAGTATTTTTTAAGGTAGTGATCAATTGCCTCATGTGTCAAAGTTATCGTGTTTTTTTATAATTTTATTTCATTTTTTTTAAGTTTTATCGTGTTATATCATGTTTTGCATATATGATGGTAACCATATTTTTTTATTGTTTATAGATTTGATGGATCCTTCTGAACACTCAAGTGAAGGCTCTCAAGACCCGAAAAAACGAGGTATCACCAATATGCCTAAGATAATTAAGAGTCATGCTTTCGGAGTTAAGCTCACGATTGAGGTGAATGATAAAGGTCAACCAATTGGGAGGAACGACATCGAGTTCAATAGCTACATTGGGGTGGTGGTACGTAATACGATGCCCATAAATATCATGAATTGGCACTCAGTAAGCATTGAAATGAAAAATAAGATTTACAAGACAATATTGGTAAGTTAAATGAAACACAATGTAGTATTGCTTTTCAATTACTTTATTGCTAATTAATTTGATTTGTACTAATTCACTTTTTTATAATATGTTGTAGGAGACATATGATATTGATACGAGCATGAAAAGGTACATACTTCCGTCTACTGCAAACAAATGGAGGAACTTCAAGACCAATCTTACATCAAAGCACATATTCCCTCACATTGGTGACTTGGAATTTCTATCATTTCCACCTAAAGAATATAGTAGTGTTATAGATGTTGGGGTGTGGCAGAAATTTTTGAACTCTCGTATAACAGAAGAGTTTCAGGTATATATTTATAGTTAGTAAAGTTTTTCTTTATACAATTTTCTCCAAATGTTGATGTGTATTGATCTTATAGCAAAAGAGACAAATAGTAAAGGGAAAAGAAAGAAGAATGTATACGACCATCGTCTATCTAGAAAGGGATTTGCAGGGTTGGAGAGTGAACTTGTAAGTTTTTTTTTTTTCATTTGTTATGTTTATAATTGATAATATATTCATTTGGTAGTTCATTTTAAAATCTAACATGTTCACTCTTTATGTTAAAAAAAGAAACAAGCATTGGGTAGCGATGCTCAAATTGATCACGCCTTATTGTGGAAGGCTTCACGACAGAATAAAAAGGGAGAATATATGAATGATGCGAGCTAACTCTCTGGGAAAAGAATTGCAAGTGTAGTTCAACTTTTTTCTAGCATTTATAGTAATAAATTTCATGTTCATTGATTAATTTTATTATAACATTGTAGGATGAGTTGATGACACAGAGCACACTGGTAAATTTACAAACTTTGGTCTAGAAGATGTACTGACGAAAGCTCTTGGTACACCTGAGCACCTGGGGTAACTATCACATCTTATTTTGAGAAGCCTAAAAAGTTGAATGTCCCTCAAGGTATGCAATTAGATTAACAGCAATTGGTAGAGATGATGAGGTGGTTCACAAAGTATAAAAAAGTTTTGACAAACATTGTTACGAAGAAAATTGATGATGTCCAGCAAGAAAAATCTACAATGCAATTTTGTTCAAGTAAAGCTAGCAACAATATAACTGGATTATTAAAGGAAGAAGAATATTCAATACCTCAATCACCTATGCCAGTCACACCACCATCACCTGCACCTACACTAGCACCATACGACAACAAAGTATGTTACATGTTATTCATAGTGGATGTGATATTAATAATATTATGAACGTAACTTCCGTTTTTTTTTTTTGGGATCATTACAGTGTGAGCCATGCCATATGTTCATCCAGTCATCAGATTATATAATGGCAAGTGGGGTTATCTTCATGGATCATACTCCTAATCAGATGATCCACGAGCGTCCATTATTTTCTGATGATGTTCGAGTGATAGTGGACGTAGCTATTCATAGTGATGCACAATTGCCTCGTCCAAACCCAGATGATGGATTGACAAATGTTTTTTCTGCACTTGGTTCAGTTGTTGCTTGGCCTTGAGATTAGGTAATTGTTGGTACACATGAGGTAATGTTTTTGGTAATATATTTTATAAAGTCAACCTATTAATGTCAATTAAGTTTGCAAAATTTTTTCAACTATCGACTATAAAGCAAAAAAGTAAGTTGCCAATTAAGAAAGCCCTAACATTGACAAAACCACAATCATCGCAATAAGTATCTTCAGTTGGGCTACCACTAGGATTGCAGAAGATGTATAATTATGTGAATAACGTGATGGCACCTGATGAAGCAATACACACACCTTTTGCTGAAGTCTTTGCTTCTGATGGACATGTATTTTTGGCTCGAGAAGATATCATGTAATTTTGTCACATGGAAGAGCTAAGTGTCACCATTATTCAGGCTTACATTGTGTACATATGTCTTTTGAATTTTTATTTGGTTATTATTGTTTGGCTACATTATATTTATATTTTTCTTACAGTTTATTATTTCAGTAAACTTTATACAGATTTAGCTGCACTTGGCTTGGAAAAGTATTTTGTATTTGCTGATCCATCAACATTGTCATATGGAATGTATAAGTATAGACACTCAAGCTTGTCACCTAGCCAATAGAATGATAGATCCATATGACAGAGGAGTAGCGATATCTCCTTATATCTTGAGGTAAGTTATAATACTAGTTAAAATTATTAATAGTTTTGTTCAAAATATTTTTAACATTTATTTTTCATAATATACGCAACACTATTTGTTGGTAGTTGTTGAGCCTCGTAATTTTGTGTATAGTATTTTTGATCCTTTGAACCATGGTTCTCGTCAAGAACTAGATCAACTTATGTCCACGTAAGTGAAAATATATTCATTTATGTTAGTATGTATTTTTTTCTACTCTTAAGAATATTGATTATTTGCTATTGGCAGCTCTTTTAAATTATTCTAAGTTTTCAAAGAATCAAGCAATAGGCGCATTCCTAGGAGTATTCCTGCTAAGGTATGTATATTTAAACCTATATGTGATGTTAGTTTTATTTATTTTACAAAACATAACAATTAAAAATTTTTAATGCAGTGTCCACATCAGCCTTCAAATACTGAGTGTGGATATTATATTATGAAATTTTTAAGGGACATCATTGATAAACGTGAGAAATATCCCATATGAAAAAATGGTAAGTTTTTAAGCATTTGCTTATGTAAATACTTCAGTAATTAATTGATGTGCTTATTAAAAATTTTAATTGGACTAACTTTTCTTTTTGAAATATAGTTAATGGACATAGATATTTACACCTAATCGAATATTGATGAAGTTAGAAAGAAGGTTGGACAATTTCTTTGGAGTGCCATATTAGAAAGTTGAACCTTGAAGATTTTTGTACACATGAGTATTATTGAATTTATAGAGTTGAATTTTTAGGATTGTGTAATATTTTAACTCATGTATTGTACATATAAAGTTCAATTATGACATCAAACTTTAGTAATCTTTTGTTTTGTTTATCGCTTATTACTTTTTTGGATTAGATTATTTTGAGTGTTTCCAAATATGAAAGAAGTAATGACGATCTCTGTGAGAATGGTAATGAAGTGTATAACATAAAAATTTTGGTTGTATATTATGAAGAATTGTATTGATGTATATGGATGATATGGAAGACATAAAAAGTTTTATATATGCAGATTTTGGATAATTTGAATATATAAATTTTGTATTTATTTCAAAATAAATACAAAAAATACCTTTAACGACTTTTTAATGACAGTTTTATAATAACTGTCATTAAAAGCCCCCTTTTTAACGACTGTTCCAATCGAACTGTCATTAAAAGGGCCCTTTTTAACAACAGTTCTATTGAAACTGTCATTAAAAAGTTTCCCTCTTTAACGACAGTTCCAATAGAACTGTCATTAAAAGGGCCCCCTTTAATGACAGTTCTACTGAAACTGTCATTAAAAGGTCCCCTGTTTAACGATAATTCCAATAGAACTGTCATTAAAGGTCATTCCCTTTTAATGACAGTTCCAATAGAACTATCATTAAAAGGTCCCCCTTTAACGACAGTTCCAATAGAACTGTCATTAAAAGGTAATGCTTTTAATGACGGTTCAATAACTGTCATTAAAATTTCTCCTCTTTAATGACATGAACAAAAATGACAGTTTTACAACTGTCATTAAAAGCCATTTTTAACTGTCATTAAAGCTTTTATTTATTGTAGTGATTTGCTTAATTTTTCATGTATTCAACATGAAAGTCTAGAAAAAATTGTGTATTTGTAAATAGAAGAATATAAATACATCAACATACAAGGTAAATAAAAATGCAAGTGAGAATAACATGAAGATAAGTAAAAGGATACATTATGTGCAAGAGATATAAATATAATATATATATATATATATACATATATATATACATATGTAATAACAATTAAGTAAATAAATGAAAGTAAATATTCATAAAAAAAGTAATGATAAAAGTACAAAAAAAAATTATCTTGTTCTTCAAGGGGAAGTAATATTTGAAAACTTCTCCTCCAAATGTCTCTTTACCAAAGAAAATTTCTCCAACTCTTTTTACACTACTATCTGCCCTTTTTATAACTTTCTCCAAATATTCTCCAAACTCTCAAAATTTCTTAACATTCTCTCCTTCACACTCCTCCAAAAATCTTCCCCATAAGCTCTTGGCCAAGGTGGGGATTTATAGACCTTGGTCAAGCCTCTATTAATGCAACAATAGGTTGTATTACAGCATTGCAAAATTGGCAGCATTGTAGAATTGATAGCATTGTAGTATTACTGTAAAATAAGTGCCTATAGTTGCCCCTCTTTGTTCATTTTTTGAAAATAAAAAATTGGGTAAAGACTTAAGACACGTAATTTTGCCCCAAGCCTTGGGAACTTTCGTCTCTTTGCTCTCTTCACTTGTTCTTTTTCAATTCTCATTTCTTCTTTTTAGTCTTATGTAGCAAGATCGTAATGTTGTAAATAACGTGATCTTAGGGGAAAACCGAATAATTTCTGTATGTTTCACTTAACAACAGTTAATGATGCTTTGAGAAATCTAAAGGCTCTGTTTTAATGATGACCTCAACTAAATAATAATAATAATAAATAAATAAATATAAATGGTTTTGTTCTAATAACGACATCAGCTTTAAAATGAAAAGCTCTATTTTAAGGACGGCATCAACTTTGAAAAATCTAAAATCACTTTAAGAATGGTCATTCTATAATCTAAAGGCTTTGTCCACTAATGATTATATTAGAAAATTTGAAGAGTTTTTGTCCATCGACAGCTATTTTGATCAAGAGTTTCATCCATTGACAATTATTCTAAGAACTTGAAAAGACTATCCACTCATGATTGTTTTTAAAAAAATCTAAAAAATTTTGTCTACTAAAAAATAATCATTGATAACTATCTTCAGTAATAAAAAAAATCATTAACAATTGTGATAATCGTGATTTTCTTTAAAAAAATGAGAAAACTAAATGACCTATCTAAGAAATTGTCTATGCCTTCATTAATAAGCTTATCTCACTTTTTTTCAAGATAAAATATAGGAAATGCATCATGTATGCATGTTTATGCAATACAATAATTGCTTTTCTCTCCCTTTTTAGATCGTCTTTCCTTTTGTTTTCCTTTTTCCTTTTTCCTATTTTTTTCTCTTTTTTCTCTTTTTTTTTCTTTTTTTTTTTTTTTTGGTTTTCAAACAAGAGCAATCATTTTTTAGTCATTTTGTCATAAAGTTTTGATCAAAATGTAAACTTATTCTTTCTTGAGGTTGATCACATCGACAAATTTGATCTTGATAACAACTTTAGGTTTATTATCCCTTCGACGTTGATGAATCTGAATGTTCTCTGCAAACCAAATTTTGTTTATGTTTTCAACTCCACTAGGGATCAATAAGATTCTTATCCATCTCTGGATTTATGTTGGTCAATTTGAAACATGTAACTTATTACTTCAAAAATGTCATAACTTCATTTAAATTTGATCACTATTCAGTTTTAAAACTGACACTCCTTATCGAATCATATTTGCAATGGCAATTGGGATAACAAATATCTTTTAGGAATTTTTTATGACGAAAAGATATCTGGTTAGGGATGTAATCAAGTAACTAAATAGGAAATATTTGAAATGACTTTTATGATAAATTAGATTAAGAGTCACTATGATCGACAATAGGGCTAATATAAAGAACAATGAACATTTCCATGTTATTCATCTATCCAAATCTCAGTTGAAGAGCTTCCTTTTTTTTTTTTTATAACAATCTTTATCATTTTAAAATAATTCGAACACTAATTTCAACCCAAATCTTCTAGCAAATATACATTTTTTCTTCTTCTTCTTTTTTTCACTAGGGAATGATTTCAGCACTATTTGTTCTTCCTTTGAAGATAAACCGCCCCTTTTCAGGTGTAAGACTTCTTTACAATATTTAAATTAATTGGTTTAGGGAAATCATCACCGTCCATTTTAGCTAGGATTAAGGCTCCTCTAGAGAATGCTTTATTCATAAAACATGGGCCTTCCCAATTTGGTGCCCACTTGCCTCAGGGATTTGAAACATTCTCAGGAATCTTTGTCAACACTAAATCACCTTTTCTAAATACACTTGGGTGTAATCTTTTATTATATGCTTTTTTTATTCTGCTTTGGTACAGCTGCCCATGGCAAATAGCTTTAAGGCGTTTTTCATCAATCAAGTTTAACTGTTCATATCAAGCTTTGATCCACTTTGCTTCTTCGAGTTCAGATTCCATGAGCATTCTTAATGAAGGAATTTCAACTTCTATGGGCAATACAACTTCCATTCCATATACCAATGAATAAGGAGTTGCCCTAGTAAAGGTTTCTACGAGCAGGACATATCGATAAATGATTTCTTTTTTAATAAAACGATTGACCATAACTTTAGTAACATTAGCAAAAGAACCCGCTTCTACCCATTTCTTGAAGTAATCAATGAATACTAGGATAAATCCCATGATGTAGGCTTTACACTTGGCAACATTGTTAGTGGAATTGAAATCTAATTGAGCTATGAATGGACAGTATTGTTTATTTGGTAACATTAGGATTGTGCTAACCTATGCCCCAGAATATTTGATGCCTCATCAAAAAACATTTTCCAAGTGTCTAACCTTTCCTCTTTGTCTGTGGGCATAATTACCATTAAGTCCTCATCTGAAAAATCAAACCTTATCGATTGATAATTTTCAGTAGCACGATCAGCCAAAAAGTCTATTATGGCACTTCGTTTGATTGCCTTTTGGGAAACATATACAAGATCGTACTCTGACAAAAGTACTTGCCATCTAGCCAGCTTGCTGGATAACAAAGGTTTTTCAAGCAAGTACTTGATGGGATCTAACTTAGCAATCACCAATGTCGTGTGAATCAACAAATATTGGCGAAGTTAGTGTGCAGCCTAAGCCAATGCACAACAAATCTTCTCAAATGCTGAATATTTTGACTTATAATGAACTTTTTGCTCACGTAATGAATGATATGCTTTTTCTTACTAGGCTCATCTTGTTGCACTAATACATAGCCTAATGACCTTTCACACACTGTTAAATACAAAATTAATGGCTTCCTAGAATTGGCAGCATCAGTACTCGAGCGTTGGACATATACCCTTTTATTTTGTCAAAATCTATTTGGCATTCTTTATCCCATTCACCAGCATGATTCTTTCTTAATATCTTAAAGGCGAGATCACATATGTTTGTCAATTAGGCTATAAATCTTTAAATATAATTCAACCTTCCCAGAAAGCCCCATACTTCTTTCACTATTTTATGTGGTGGCAAATTCTGAATCTTCTTGATTTTGTTAGGATTAACTTCAACACCTTTCTCACTTACGATAAAGCCTAACAGTTTTCTTGATTTCACGTCGAAAGTGCACTTATTCAAATTCAACCATAACTCATAGTTTCGAAGTCTTTCGAAAAGTTTTCTTCAATCCTCCACATGAACTTCATCTTTCTTGGATTTGGCTATCATGCCATCAACATAAACTTCAATTTTTTTATGCATCATATCATGAAATAAGGTTAATGTAGCGTTTTGGTAAGTTGCGTCATCATATTTCAATCCAAATGGCATTACATGATAGCAAAATGTTCCTTAAAGGGTGACAAATATGGTTTTTTCCATATTCTCTGGTGTCATTTTTATTTGATTATATCCCGAGTATTCATCCATGAAAGAAAATAAAGAATATTTGGTTATATTATCCATAAGAGTGTCGATATGCGGCAACAAAAAATTATCCTTGGGACTTGCTCGATTAAGCTCTCTATAATCTGCACACATTCGTACCTTACCATCTTTCTTTGGTACTAAGACTATATTAGCTACCCATTTTGGGTAACATGCCACAGCAATAAATCCTGCACCCGATTTTTTTTTTTGTTTTTTGGATCTCTTCTTTAATCTTTAACAACACTTTTGGCTTCATTCTTCTCAGCTTTTGTTGAACTAGCGGACATCCTAATTTTAGTGGTAATCTATGCTTGATGATACTACTATCCAGCCTTAACATATCTTTATACGACCATGCAAACACATCTGAATATTTACTTAACAATTTTATCAACTCTTCTCTTATATCGGAAGACAAAGTAATCCCAATTTTTATTTCCTTTTTTTTTGTTTCATTTCCCAAATTAATAGTCTCTGTGAACTCTTTATGCGATGTAATTTGTTCTCTTATTCAACAATTCTTAATAAATTTGAGGGTAATATATGTTCTTCACTATTTTCTTCTGATTCAAAATAATCTTGATATAGAAATCCTTTGGGATTTGATTCAAAATTAACATTCATAGCATTGGGATATTCACTATGATGAAAAATGGAATGTTTATTTGGATGCTTGAAAATGAATGAGAACGAAAGGGTGAAGAATAAAACAAATATTAGGTGAAAATAAAAGATTGCATTCACTAATAATCATCAAATTTAAATATAAAGTTAGAAAATCACATTTTTTTCAACAGCAAAAACTACTAGCAGTTCAGTTATGGTCAAATTATTCAAAGAAAATCCTAAGGGACATGGATGGATTCCATAATCTGTCTCGTCTATGCGCAAATCTCATATCATGTTGATTGAAAGGTAAGAAAGCTCTTTTGCAAGCTGACTTCCAGTTTTGATGATAACATGAATTGGCTTCTTAAGGAGAATAAAACCAGCTGATCCAAATGCCCAATGCAATGAAATACTATAATCGATAGGCTTTTACTCATAAGTTTTCCCTTAAAACAACATCTTCCTTTTCTTCTTATTTTCTTCCATCATTTGAGTTTTCTCTATTCTAGTTCTTTTGTAGCCCAAGCTAGTCTAATCCTTCTTTTTAAGGATATCCAAGGCCATCCCTATCCTTTGCAAATTCTTCCTCAATCCTCTTCCAACTTTGTACCTTTTACCTAGTTTGTCCTAATTAGAATTTCATATTTTTAGAGATGTGAGGCTCCTATGCCCATGCCTGTTCAGTAGCATTCACAAATTGTAATGCTTTGAATGAATAATCTTTAATGTTTTTTGGAGCCTCAATATAGGAGTGGTTTGATAAAATTGAAGCTATGATGTCTTCTTTTCTTTTAATGGCTATAAGCTGATTATACACAATCATTTTGACTTGCTGGTGTAGGGTCGAAGGCACAGCCCCTATCATATGAATCTAAGGTCTTCCAAGCAAGCAATTAAAAGAGGTATTAATGTCCATTACTTAGGATTCAATGTTGTTTGCATACGGACCTATCCTCATTGGCATTTCTATAACCCCCGCACTTCCCTTTTTGAGTTGTCAAATGCTAGTACTGTTATTATACTCTGACTTATGTATGACATATCGAAGGGAAGCCTCTTCAGAGTTGATAAGGGCATTACATTCGATGAGGACCCATTATCTCTCAAGACCTTGGAGATGGTATAGCCCTTACATTTAATTGATATGGGTAAGGCCTTAGTAAAACCTCTCCCATCCATTGGAATTTCATCATTACTGAATATGATAAAATTATGAGCTGTCAAGTTTCCCACTAAGTCACCCATCTTTTCTAAGGATATGTCATGGAGCACATAGGCATTCTTTAACACCTTATTTGGGACTCACGATGAGACTCTAACCTTCGTAAGAGTGATAACAATGAGATCTTTGCTGGCGTTTTTTGTAATTAGTCAATTACATTGTATTCACTATGCTTGATGAATTTTAAAAACTTTAAAGCCTCCTCTTTAGTGACAGGATGTTTTCTACCAAATTTTTTCTCTTTCTCCTTCTCACTTGAGTAGGTTGTAAATGGTTTTTCTTTAGGTTCTGTTGGGCTATAACACCTTCACTCTAACTAATATGGCTCGGCCCTGCCACATTAGCTACATTGGATTCTCCTTTTTTTTATTTGGACTTGATAATTTCAAGGAATAGCATGTCTATTCTTGTATGGAAAACGCGTTGGTACCTTGATAACAACTTTTGACTAAGTGCTTCCCAATAGTATTATTGTATTTGCTTTAGGATTTGTTGCCTTAAGTAAGCATGCTATCACAAATGGCTTTAATTTTCAATCGAGACTATCAACGATCCTTTTTCTATAGTTTTTAACATGTTAACTGTCGGTTACCCATGCATTGGTAGTGGATTATTACCCATATTCAGGCTGAGGTCTGTATCAACAAGGCCCCATGATCAACTAAAGATTGGATCTTGTACTTAAATGCTATGCAATTCTCTATATTATGACTAATCACTCCACTGTGGTAAGAGTCGCCTTTGGGTCGTACCACTTGGGATATAGAGGTTGTATCGATTTCAAAAATGCTGGGGCTACTAACAATCCTTCTAGTAATTAGGGATATAACTTTGCATATATCATAGGGATTGTTCTTATGAGGTCCCTCACACATTGATTTTGGGGTCTTACTTGTTAGGGATTGGGTTGGTTAAGATTTTGGGGAGTAATAAGACATAATAATGATAATGGTCGTTGCTGTGTTGGTAACCTTGGTACTATATAATGATGTTTATGGCCAAATAATGGGTGTAGGGTAGAGGATCCTTGAAAACAGGTACGGATGAGGTCACGGGTTGAAAAATGGAGGTTGATAAAAAGTTTGTTGAGAAATATGGTTTGTTTTTCTTTCTTTTTTTTTTTTTTTTGGTCGTTGTAGCTTTCTTTGCATTATTTGGAACTTCTAACCATCTAAGTCTATAGGCATTCTAAAAAATCTCCCTATGTCTAACTATTTTGATAAATTTTTCACCTGACATACCAAGTAGCTTCTCATAGAATAGGGTTTCAGAGTATTGATAAATAATTCTGAAAACTTATATTCAGACAAAGTGGAATGGACTCTTACTACAACTTCACACCACCTTCGAGTATATTCTTTGAAGGATTCATCATTTTTCTTGCACATATTTTGTAAAGTACTTCGATTTAGTCTACCATGAAAGTAGTGACTAAAGATGACATTGAAGAACTTCGATAGCTCACCTAAGACAATGGCTTCAACCTTATTCTTATGTAGTATTTCACTCTACCATAACTGAAGACCAGAATAAGATGGTTCGATAACCACTAAGACATCAAATATAGACCAATGCAATAAAAATTTTGATTTTGTTTCTGATGTGGTGAGCTTCGAAAAAGGGATATTCTTTAGATTACTGCGGTTGTATGGTGCAATTCTAGTTCATAACATTTTATTTTTAGTTGTAAGTAGTAATTAGATGTCTGATGTAGTATAAGTGATCAAGGTGATAACTAATACAATGGGAGGAAACTTTCATAGAGTTTCATCACTTTAATGGTGATGTAATACTCGCTTGTTGCACAAATATGTTGCAGCTGTTTAAGAAATTAAAATTTTAATTTTTAGTAAAAATCTACCTTATCTATCTTTATGATCTACGCATACCACTAATTAATTTACTAAAGATTCCCTATTATATCTTAATTACACAGTGGATATCAATAATTTCCTTCTTAGTTAGCTCAAAGGCTTTAGAATTTACTCTAAAACTCACATTATACACAACTTTAGTATAATAATTGATAACCATCCTTTTATTCCAATTGAGCCTACAAAATGCAGACAGTCACTAATGACAATGTATTTATCTAACTTTCCTTTAAGTAGCTAATGCATGTTGAAAAGAATACAAAGACAATAGATCTGGTTGTTGTGAAATACAAGGAAAGACTATACAAGGAGCATCCAGCTACAGTCTTATTTATCTTTATCTCATTGATCACTCATGATAACTTTAATGTTAGACTACATTAAGAGCTAATTTCGTAGGAAGCATTATGTTTGCATAATATTAAAAACTATGAAATAGAAATTAGAATACTTATCCTCTTGATGCAAACACCCAACTTATTAACAATTTAAGCCCCATTTCTTCTATTCAACTTGGGTGATATAGTATCATTATTGCTTATTCATTATTGAAAAATTAAAAACCTTAACATACTTCCTCAGACAAGTTAATCAAACAGGATTAACATCAGATGTATGCATAATGGTCTGCTTAGCCTTACTAATGATTTTCATTACGTTTAGACAGCATTAACTTACATGAGTTACAATTAGTAAAAAAATAAGGGACTAATTGATGAAGATCTTTGCTCAATGGTCAATAGTTAGCTCAAATTAGAGAATGCCTTGCATGGTTTGTTAAATGCTAACTGTCCTTCTAGTTGTGCACAAATCATTAAGGATACCAGGCTATAAATGTAGGTGACATTAGATCTTTAACCAATGGTGATAATTTCATTCATCATGAAATTGAATACTAAAAGTCTATAACTTCACTTCAAAATTCAAGTTGTCGTTGTGGATCTTGTACCTAGTTTCCACAACAACAAAAATTAAGAAACTCATGTTCCTCATAAAGTACTCTTAAAATAAGTAGGATTATACATAGATTTGTCTTTAGTATAACAAATGAAAATTCACCCTCTCAAGCATTTGACTAGGGTTTCATTCACCTGCTTAACACAATTACATATTAAGAAACATAGAAATATTAAACATCAAGAGTGATGAGATGGTTCCAACCTTTTTCTATATTGACCTTAACTGACCTAACTAATTCTAGATTGGCCAGTGTACAAAGTTGAGCTAGGACATAACATCTTCAGTTAGAAACTCATGTAAGGTCAGGTTATGGTCTAGGTTTTTAATCTCAAGTTAAGCATTGTTGGCCACAACCATACCTATTTACTTGTATTATAATGCTAAATAGTGCCTTCACTTTTTGGTACCACTTTGTTTCAAATATGTTAGGATGAACTATATTAAGCAAGGAAAAAACAAAAACAAATTGTCCAAAGATTTCATGGTTTGGCAGATGCTTACATCCACAAAAAAGCTTCTTCGAAGAAGAAGAGTAAGAGAAAACTTGATTATTATGAAGAATTATAAAGGAAATATAGTCCATTTGGAACTTCTTCTTGGAGCAAGGCTATACACACTATGTCATACCTCATAAGGGCAACTATGGCTTGCCTTCCGTTCCCATGAACCAAGCGATGCGTGCTCATGTATGCTCACTGGGCACACGATAGAGGGACATAACAACGAGGGGGCTTGCTCTTATGGGTTTGGCTTAGGTGGCTTACCGTGTGTAGTGGCACGCTAGCCTTATGCCCATGGCGTATTAGCTAGGGCCAACTGTGGCTTATCTCTTGTGCCTATAGACTAGGCGATGCAGAGTTCATGGAATACTCTTTGGGCACACAATTGAGTGATGTAGTAATGAGGGGTTGGCTCACGTGGGGTGCCTTTTGCTTAGTTGGCATGTCCTATGCGGTACACTTTGGGCCTTGCGTCTAAGTTGTGCCTGCTAGTGGCAACCATAGCTTACTTACCATGCTTTTGTACTAGGTAACGCGGCACTTGTGGGATGCTTGATGAGCATACAATCAAGGGACGTAACGATGAGGGCTTGGCTCATGTGAGGCACCTTTTACTTGGCTCAGATGCCTTTTGTGATCGCACATTAGGCCTTGTGCCCATGTCATGCTTGCTGGAGGTAGCCCTTGCTTGCCTTCCGTACCTGTGGGCATTGTTTTAGTGGGACCCTTGCTAGGCGCACAACCCGAGGGAGATGGAAATGAGGTACAAATTTTTGTTATTTTCCTTAAAGTGACACTTGGTTCTCCAAGGCTTCTAGATATTTTTCCAAGTGCTTTCCAATATGATTCTCATTATTTGTAAGCTTAAGGGGCTTGCCTCTTTTGCTAGGGTCTTTATTTGAAGGGATAAGTTCAAACCTCATGGCATTGAAGATCCTAAACAAAAGGGTAATTATTGTTAGGGTGGAGGGTGGGATGAATTGGAGCAACAAAAGGGTTGAATCTTAGTGGATCGTGGTAGCAAGGCCACTTTGCCATTTATAATACCCCATCATGTATTTAAGTCATCTACAAAGAATTTTACCCGCCACTCGATAGAATTATACTTTGAGGAAACCTGTAAGGCACTTCCATCGCACAGGTTTGGATAATAACACTTGGCTTTAGGGTCAAAAGACCCCTACTATAAGTCGATAATCAAGCAATAAGTGCATGCATCGGTTCTATCCCAAATTCTAACTTGAAGGCACTTAGTCATAATCCAGTGCACGGTAGCTTCACGCCCCTAGCTTTTGAACCAAGTGCAATGACCAATTATGCGAATCAATGGTTCCTCTCATACTAGGTTGAATTAATTTTGCGACACGGGCATTAGCAGGGTAAAAATAACCTATCTCACGATGGTCTAAACCTAGCACATGTTCCCTATTGGTGGGTTATCTAACAATTGAAGAATTCTGCTTCATAATGATAGGAAGAGTCAGCATCAAAAGATCAAAATGCAATGTCGTTATGAACGCTTGACTACCATAAGCTAATTATCCTTGTAATAACTTTATGCAATCCTTCAGCTTCAAATTCCAAAGGTCTAAAGGATTGATAGGCCACACTTTCAGCATTTGTATTACACTAGAAATTAGAATCAAATGAGCTTTTATCCTTTTATTCCACACGAGATTTCTGTTCTTGCTAAGCTCATCTTAGAACCCCTAAGTTATCTTTTAACAAAAGTGTTGCCCCAACTATACTCTCGACCTAACAATGTATTTTGCCCGAATTGACCAGCCAAGGTTGGCCTCGAGTCATACAAAAGGGCGACGGTCTGCATTTGATTCACAAAATAAGTAAAACAACGTTAAAAGTAATGGTATGTCACTTTAGCCCTTTTTGGTTCCTATTTAAACTGCACCTCTCATGTCATTTCACAAAGTCGAACTAGAGTCAAGCTCAACAAGATCTTCTTTTCCCATTGATTCTGTCTAGTCCGTTCCCTTAGTTGTGATTTTGCTAGATAATGGACAGGGATAGTGGGAATCTCGTGAATCCATTCATGCGCATCATTAATTAGATGACAAGGCATTTGGCTACCTTGAAAGAGTCATACTTACTCTTATCGTTTATTCGTGCTTTGTTGAATTTATTCACTTTGAAATTTAAGGCATAGGTAGAAAATCACATTGTGTAAGCATCTGCTAAGACCATTGCAATACTCTATTTTAATTAAATTGTCAAATTCCCTTTATTTATACAATTATAAGTTGGCTGTTTAATGCTTGAGGAAGGCCCCTGGAAAAGCCATTTTTAGTCTATCCCCTGACTACACTCGATGACCCATTCTCATCATAGGAGTAGCTTAAAGATCAGTGCATTGATGATCAACGGGTTCAAAATGGGGATCTCCATGCCTAGCTCTCAAAGCAACTCCTTTTCCTAAGGTTACGGATCCATTTTGTTGACTTTCGTTACTTATATTATTGCATTGACTAAAGCCTATTCACCTTGGACACTTAATGCGATTATGAGTATGATCAGCTAGGGGAGGCACTCGGTCCTTCGAATTTTCAATGGCCGCCAGGAGTGCATCGGACATGACACGATGTGTGGTGATCTTCCAACCATTAGACCCTACCTCCAATTGAGCTGTTTCTAAGGTGGATAGTGTATTAAACAGAAAAGATCACTCTTTTATAGACCCTCATCGACATCTTTCAATTTCCTAACGTTGTTGTTAACTGCCACGTCTTGTTTTAAAATTTTAAGTAAATTCCCTTTCGAAGCTCATACTGAGGCACTATCGGATGGTTCCTATGTCTCTTAGGATTGACTAACCCATGTGCAAGTGTCGCTCACATGGAACCTTTCCCTTTTTTTTTTCTTCAAAGTTCTCATTTGAATATTTTCTACTTTCGCTAAGATCTACACCAATGGTCACTTTGCCCAAGCTTACGCCTTGAGACCTACAGTGACCACTACATCCTCTTACTCATTGGAGCTTAGCCCTTACCCTAATGGTGGGGTATAGGTCATGCGATTTAGCACCATCCATTTTCTTAGCTAGTTGATTTGGCAAGTGAGTTGTTACACACTCCTTAGTACATTTTGACTTCTGTGACTACCATCCTGCAATCTTAATTGACCAACACCTTTTATGGGCACTGTAACTTGGCTTTTGATTCATCCTGCATCATTAGTTTTGCTTACCAAAAATGGCCCACTTGGAGCTCTTAGTTCCATAGGATGCCTCCATGAAGCAGTTGCCTCGTCCTACTTATCTAAAGTTTAAGAATCAATAGAGGGCATTGCACCCCTGATGTCTCTAATCATTGGCTTTACTTGATAGAACTTGCACTAGAGCACCAGTTATCTTAAGGGAAATTTCTGAGGGAACCATATGCTAAATGATTTGATTAGTCCTTCGCCTTACTAAGCAAGGCGACTCATTTTTCTTTCTATATGCTGAATTTTTTATTATATGTAGTATTTTTAGATTTTTTATTTACTTTTATTCTATTTTTTACTTTTTGAATTTTTTGAATTTTTTGAATTTTTAACTTTTTTTGGTTTTTTTATGTTTTGTATTCCTTTTGTTATTTTCTTAGATTTTTTAGATCCTATAATTTTTTCTCTTCACTCTAATAAATGCGCTATTTTAACTTATAAATTCTCCTCAAATGATCTAACCTTTCTTTCATTTCTCTATAATAAAATATAAATTTTAAATACATAAATAATTTTAAATATTATTATCTTTGATAACTTAATTTAGTAAAATAATAATTTTAGACATCACTAAGTGATAGCAATATTTATTACTTTTATTTTTTATTTATTGGATTTTTAAAATTTTATTTTATATTTATATTATTTGATTATTTTAATATATTTTTGTATTTTATTTTATTTTTATTATTTTTTTCAATAAAATAAATTTTCTTACTTTGTAAAGAGTTTTGTTTCTTTGCTATTGCTTTTTTATATCTATTGTTTTGATTTTTTTTAATTTTTTCTTTTTTCTTATTTTTTAGTTATTTTGGATTTTTTAAAATTTTTCTTTACATTTATTTTTTCATTTTCTTGAGCATTTTTAGTTTCTTTCACTTATTTTTTTAGTAACTTTATATTTCTTGAACTTTTTTATTTTATTTAGTTTTCATTTTTTTTATTTGCTTTTGTTTCTTTTATTTCCAATTATTTTTTCATTTTTATTTTATTAATTTTTAATGATTTATAATTTTTTTAAGATTTTTAGATTTTATTTTATTTTATTTTTATTTTGTTTAGTTTTTTCATATTTTTAATATTTTATGTATTTTTAATTTTATATTTAATTTAACAAAATTCCAAATATTAGACCTCAATAAGTGGTTGCACTTTTACTTTTTTTTTTTTTGATTTTTACCTTTTTGCTACTACTTATTCTATATTTGATTTTTTAAATTTTATTTTATTATATGTATTTTATTTTAAATATTTTACTTTTTGCATTTTAATTTTTAGAGTTTGATTTATGTATTTTTATGATATATTTTTTTAGAAGATCAACGTAAATCAAATTTATTTTTAAAATTTTTATAAAATATTTTATTATCCTTAAATTGTTTTAATTAATTTTAAATTATTTTACTTTTTATTTTCAAAAATTTTATTCTTTTTTGTTTTTCATTTTTTCAATTTTCTTTGTTTCTTTCATTTTGTTGGATTTTATTACATTTTCTTTTTTCCTTTTTATAATTTTCTTTGATATCTTTTTTTAATATTTAATATTTTTTTATTTTTTCTTTCGACAAAATCTATTTTTCTTCTTTGTAAAGAGCTTTGTTTCTTTGCTATTGCTGGCTTTTACATGCATTGTCTTGATTTAATTTGATTTTTAAATACTTTTTCTATTTTTTAATAACTTTAATTTTTTTAATTTTGTCATTTTTTATTATTTTTTATAGTTTGTTTCACTTATTATCTTTTAATAACTTTATTTTTCTTGATTAACAATTACATTGAGTTACAATTTTGTCATTACTTTTGTTACCTTTTCTTTGGTTTATTGTAGGCATTTACACGAGTTTTCATTAAATATTTCATCATATCATAGTTTTCTATCACTTTTTTATTATCGTGTAAATGCCTACAACAAACCAAAGTAAAGATAATAAAAGTAATGACAAAATTGTAAGTCAATGCAATTTTCAATCAAGAAAAATAAAGTTACTAAAAGAAAATAAGTGAAACAAACTAAAAATACGCAACAAAATAAAAAAAAATAGATGTGAAAAAATTAAAAAACTTGAAGTAACTAAAAAATTTTAAAAAAAGGTAAAAAAATACAACAAAATCAAGACAATATATATTGAAAAAGGCAATAATAAAGAAACAAAAGTCTTTACAAAGCCAATCAAACAAAAAATAGTAAAATATAAAATAAATAAAAATAAAAATAAAATATATCAAAAAGTCATACAAAAATCGAATAAAATTAAAATGTAATAAATTCCAAAAAATTCGAAGAAACTAATACTGGTATAATATTGTAATCCAAACCAAACTTGAGATTTCTTTTTATAAAAAATAACAGTATATTTATATTTATTAAAAATACATAAATAACTACTTCTAAGAAAAGAACATCTATACATTTCACAAAGCATCATATTTCAATTTATATCTTTTAGACTCAATATATAATCTAACCAAATTGAAAAACTAAATATACAATTGATTCAATCGACATATCAAAGTTCTGAAAAATAAATTTAATTTAAAGTATTTTTATAGTTACTCTAAAATCTCTTTCATTTATTTTTTATTCAAATTACAACAAAAAAACATATCTTTATTTTTCCAAATAGATAAACAAAATATAAGATTAGAGGATATGATGTCCTATGATAATGTTACCCATATAATTTGGAAACAATTGCATCGCATGTGGTATGATTTCTAATAATATAGTAAGTTGATATTGAAATCAAAGGAGTTGAAAGGGTGTCAAAAGAATCTTGGTTATGCCCTTTATGTGCCTTTGTTTTGCTATGTGCTTGTGGAAGCCAAAGATAAATACTAAAATTCTCTTATTAGATGCAAAATTAGTCTTTTTTTCATGATTCACTTTATGAAAATCAATTAAAAATATTAAAAAGGCTTAAAGGTGGATACTGTGTGAAGAGAAGAAAAATGGGTTGTAGTTTGAGTTTTTGTGATAGAGCTCTTCTAAGATGATTGCCTTTCTTAATTTTGGTATTATTTTTTGCTTATCAAAAGAGATTCGTTTATCAAAGTTGATCATTTTTATGTAAAAAGAGATCTTGTTGTAGGGCAATACATTTTCATATGAAAAGTTAAGAGCTTGGCTAATGGAATAAAATCCCCAATTTTGATCAAACAGAAAATGAGATATGGTTACCAAGGTAAGAAAGCAACAAGACATTGGGTTTTCTCAAAGGAAAAACTTTGAAGCTTTTAAGTCTAAGATAAGGTCTAAAGGCTGATAATCAAAGAGATTAATGTCCCGCTCTAATTGAAGAAATCATGTCAACATATTTTGTTATGTTAGTATTTACAAATATTTTTTAGAAATTAATAAAAAAATAAATAATTGAAAAATATTAGTTTCCACAAAGATCTTATTCTATACTTCTAGGATATTGAGAAGCAGCTGAAAAACTTCTTATTACTTGAATTGATTTGTGGACTCAAACAAAATAGATCAATTCTTGTTAGGACTCAAACTTACAATTATCTATCCACTGGAGGCTTAATGGGCTGGAGAGGTTTGAACTAAAAATTTAAACTATCCTAAGCTTTTTTTTCAAAAACTTGAAAGAATTTTTATAATTCATTACATTAATAAAAAATTAAAATTACTTATTTTATTAAATTATCACACACTTCTTCAAAGCCTCAATATAAACATTCTTTTGACTACTTAGTATACCTGTAAATGAAATGAGAGAGAGGTTACAATTAATAACTATTTCCCTTCTCCCTCAAAATTCGTAATTGAAATTAACACTTGTAAACAAAAGAGCATAAATGACATTTTAGAAGCTACATTTTGCAATCCTTATAATGTAGTTCCTATACCATGCTTTTATCCATCTGACAACCATAATCAAAGCCAAATTAATTGCAAAACGCAAAAACATCTGTGTAAACAATTAATCGATGCTTCATCCTAATATTTCTTATAAGAATCGAAGTAATATAATTATGTTATTAACGCAAGTCAAATATACAATATGTTTTCGTACGATAATACACACATATCAAGTATGAAAAAGTAAAGATTATCGAAACCTGCAAAAGACATAAAATCAATTCTGTCCTTTTTTGATTTATTGATTAAATTATGTGTCATGCAAAGCATTAAGCATGAAAATCCCATGTCCAAGTGCTAATCCGTTGAGCTCAAAGATCGTTTCTATAACATTACCTCTTTGTTCATTAAAAACAGTAGGGTTGTGAGAGGAATACTTCTACTAGCACATGTGAAGATTCCGATACTATATAAGTTGTCACAACTTTCATGGTTTAAATTTATCCTTCGCTCCCATTAATAGGACTTACCAATCTAGCACAACCCGAAAGAAAATATATTGATTCTACTACTATCTAATAGTTGGAAACCTCTGAATTAATCATTAATGCATCAAAGTCACTGTCATATTATAAATGCATTAGTAAATGCATGTCAGAGAGATTGATACACACAAATCCTTCCAATTTAGTGCTGCCTTTATTACATTTTAAGAAAAGAGACATTTCAAAATACAATAAATTTGTTTTATCTTTTTTGGATAAACTCAAAACAATTTTATCTAATTTTGTCAAATTCAAACATATTTATCTAGATGTGAGAAATTCAAATAGATATATTTTATTTGACTCAAACTAATCATATTACTCTTTTCTTATGAGAGATATTAGGGTGAAAATATAGTTTAAAGAGAATTTCTAGAAAAAGCTCTTAACACCATGGCTAATCTTAGTAGCTTGCTTGAAGGAAGTGTAAGGAACAAGTGTGTTGGTAGTTATTAAGCTGTAACATCTCTAATTTTTCCAACCAAGTGACTTAAGATCACTTTGCTTTAGTTCGACTTGCTTCCCTAACCTAAAATATAAGGACAATGAGCTTGAGTCTCCAGGCCAAAACACATGAAGAGTTAAAATGGAAAATATAAAAACAACATCTATATACGCTACTTTCTGCATGGGTTATGTATTCATATCAGTAACTAGAGAGTAACCATATTTTGGTACACTCATGAAAAAGAAAATGAAGTAATGGATTGGTAAACAAGTCACCTTTGGTTCTAGAGTTCCATTAATATTCATGAATTGGTCACACTTCTTCATAAACTAAAGCTTGATAACATAACCATGGACATCCTTATTTTCATCTATATCCATTTCAAAATGCTTTTAGAAAAGGGAAATGGAAAGAAAATGGTGGAAATATCATCATAGCAAAATGAGAGCACAAAGCTAAAGACTATTGAAAAAATCATACAAACAAAATCAAAGTTGTTTTGAATGTCCTTCCATCCCTACACTGTCACTAAAAGTTTTCGCTAAACATTAAAAACAAAGACTAGATTCTGGTTTAAAGGTGAAAGGAAAAAAGACAATGTAATAACACTCGAGGTCTTATGAAAGTCTGAAACGGCCTACATGTACATGCTTTAAGGCATGAATCTATAGCAATAGTAAATAGTCATAGTATAACATAACTAATAGATAAATCTAAACAAAACTAGCATGTATTTAGTCAAACAAATCAACAAAAAGCATAAATTTAGCATGGAATGACCATAAAATCCTAAATTTTCATAACCAACAATGCATTTGTTAATATTCAATTTACTACAAATATTGTAACTCTGAACATTTATATTTTACCAATAAAGGTATAAAATAATATTCAATAAAATAAAAAATGAAATTCGAAGAATAACATGAATTATTAATATGGTTAATTGCTTATATCCTCCACAACTTCTTAGTACTTAACAACTATCTCAAAAAAATTCATGATGGTTCATTTCTCTCCGATATAAGCTCAATTAACTAAAATAAATAGAAAACGAGTTACATTTTGGTAAGAGAAAAACTACTTTAACCAATAAACCAAACTGACCTCAAGTGCAGCATCTTTCATAAGTTCTCCAACTTCATGGTTCCTCCCTTCATGAACCTATAAAAAGAATATAGTTTAAGCAGACAAAAGTTAGCTCATAACACTAGACGAACTCATGTAGCTAATAAATGATGAAGAAAACAACATATAAATGGGGAGCTGTCGACTAAAAGGTTTTGATGGTCTTATACATTCTTAGCATGATAAAAGTCTAGATTTTCTTATAAGGATAGAAATGAAAAGATAAAGGATTAGTAGGCTCATGAGGTTACAAATATGGACCCAATGGTCTAAAAGGTAAAAGAATGCACCTTTAGCTTGAATTTCACATCTAGTGTTCTAGCTATACAATATACAATTTTCTATGAACAAAAAGTATCCACAACATAACAGAATGCAAAATCAATAATATGAATATAGAAAATGATCTCTTGAGCATAGAAAACTATTTAAATGGCTATCTACCCAGTCTCATTCTAGATACCATAAGATCTATGTGTGCCAGAAATTATTGCAACTAATCATAAAAAATCAATTTATGAGATGATAAACTAAACTTAAAAGAAAGGGGACATTTACTTAGCATACCTCTTTTCCGAAAGTTCTATGGAAATATTGAAAAAACTTTGTTGTAATGTAAAACATCATTGTGCCAATATTTCAATAAATAGTTTATAAATTCAAAAGTTTCCTTCAAAAAGAAAATTAAAAGTTATTATTTTAGGTTTTAGAAATATTCAAATTAGGCCAACGTTAAAATCACCTATAAAATAATTGGCGCTTTTTTAGACCATTATTAAATGTAAAAGGCATCTTCATAGTAATTCTCTATGATGTTGCATTGCATAGACTATGTGTGAAACTTTGTGATCCTACATGTTATTCTAGGCATATTTTGATCCTGCAATATAATAAAATTAAGAAACAAAGAAAAGTAGTTCTTATATTAGTTTCCAATGAAATAACACTTCGAAAAATTTAGAAACATGAATAGAAGTTAACATATTTCATCATTAAAACTTAAAACAATTACTCCAATACATATTCCTAATATACATGAAAACCTCAATTTCATCGAAATGTGAACTAGACCATCATTTTGTAAACAAACATAATTGGTAGAACTAAATATGAAAAGCAAAGGTTACTTAAGTAGGAGAGAAAAATCCAGTTCAAGATAAAGGCAACTTCAGCATTATCGTTAATAACATAGAAAAATAAAATTGAAAGCATGATAGAAAGAATGAATTGTGACAGGTGTAAAGAAATTTAACTAAATATGAAAAAATAACATATACCATAACACGCATGCGAGGTCTTGGTATATTAAGCTAATGAGGCAATAACTCCACAAAATCTATAAAGCAGTGGTTGCCCTCTACGATTGTTCCTTCACAGATGGCAACTATATGTCGCTTATTTACAATTCCATCAATCGTTCCAATATATCTACCACATCACAATGTTAAAGCATAGATCATCAACAAAGACACTAAACCAGCTTCAAATATCATCATAATAGATGATAAGAATGAATAAAGAAAATTATCGATAATATTCCAATGAATGAAAAAAAAAAAACAAGTAAAATTCGAAGTTGTAAGTTATAACATAGTAGGTAGCTAAAAATCTAACTCATTGTATCCAGCAAGTTTTAGCAATAAATCTATTGGTGTTTCCCATCTATTAAACCATCAAAATAAAACTAAAAGATAATAATTCCTCAACCATTTCTTTGGAAAATATTACTGAGTTTATTGTTGGATGAAAATATAAAAACCATTCTTTTTGGATGGTCAAACACAACAAGTTACAAACAAATAACAAAACATGGGAAACCTTGCTAATTCTGTATGTTAAAGGAAGGATGTGAAAGTTTTGAGCAAAATCTCTTGAAAAGAAATAAGAAAAAGAAAAATAGCAAGAAACATAGTAAGATAAACCTCTTTAGCATCAAATTTACATCTATAAGCAATGTATGATTACATATGCAGCAATATGCCTACCATCATTAGTCACAATAATTAAACCACTTTGTGGTGACATAAAGGTGACCAACAGTAAATAGTCCTGGTTTGGGTATTCCTAGATTTCTTTTGCCTAATTTGCAAAAATGAAGATATCAAAAAATGATTTAATATAAGTATCTTCACATTAACCGTGGCTTCCTTTTCATTTTAGGCAGGTAAATTAATAAGTAGGAAATAACCATGTTAACATACCATCTCTTCAAACAATCCTCAAACAAACTCAACATAGATTTAAACTCTTTCTCACCAAATGAGAAGATATTGCCATAATATAATAGTATCAATGTCTCTATAAGGTCAAATAGGAAAATAACCTTTAAAAGTTACTAAAAATCTCTAGTAGGTTAGAATAAACCATTTTGGCTTGTTCAAAGCAAGATACACCTTTGGGGGCAATCTCTTTGGGAGATGGTTACAACTTGAGTCTGTATATCGTGCCAATAAATAAAGCTTATAAACTTAGGAAGTGTATGTCTCCTATTCAGAGAAGCAGTAAGTAAGATTTAATAGGAAAAAAACAATCTTTAATAAAATAAAGGACAATAATTTTCCAAGAAAACTAAGAGTTGACTTGGGGAGTATTGCATACAGAGCCATTAATAGTGACCTTGCCATTAAAAATAAGCACTTCACTTCGCTACTCCTTTTTGATGCCACTGATAATACCATAACCATATAATTAGTAGACCTTTTAGACCATTACTACAAGAAACCATTAACAAAAACTCAATATAAACTTCTTTGCAAGCAATAAGTAATAATACAAATTGAATGACGTATACACATAAATATCAACATGAACATATAGAATTCTGAGGGTAAATAGAGTTACAATGTGCATTACCTCTAATAGTAGCTAGGACCTCATTATTGAAGCTCTTGGGAGGCTCTCTAAAGTTTTGATCATAAAACCTCCGCGCTGCCTTGGACAACTTTGGCTTTATAAAAGCATGCTTAATTTTTTTCTTTATTTCATTCTTTTTTCTATTACCTAACTTGGCATGAGCAAGCGCATGGATAAAACGCACAAGAGGGTAGGCCTAGAGCTTGAGGTTCCTATCCTTATCATGCATAATCCACATAATGAAAACCTACTGCCCACCACTAATACCATCAATAAAAGCCACCTCTTTTTCTTGTTCTTTTACATCCTCTAGTCCTTTTGGGTTTTTTGGTGTAGGTTTTGATGTTGCAAATGAGATGTCGAATTCTAGAGGAAGGAAGAAAAAGAGATAAAGCATCTGACGAGAATGAGAGTATGAATAGGATAGAAGAGTAGATAGAGAGTAAGTATTTTTCTCCTAAGGAGTGAAGAAGAAACTGATAGTGTAGTTGTAGCAAATGGACGCTATACTTGGGGATTCTTTGTTTTTTTTTTTTTTTTATGGATAAGAAAAATGAATGGGGGGTTATTGACCTGGTCTTAGTTTTGTGAAGTAAGAGCTGTAACTCTTGTGACCTAGCCTAGATAATTAAATAACGAGTACATGAACCCATTGGTCACTCGAATAGAATAAGAACTAAATGAATTTGGGTCTAATTTTGGCAAGTAAAATTTTCGATAATAACCCAAAAACCATCTATGAGTCAACCTTCCATTAGAAATATATTCTAATTGATAAATTTAGGAAAAATAACTTGATGATTTAGCTTACTTTAAAATGAAAATAAAATAGTTTACAATATCATAAAATGTTTCATATTTTCAATAGAGGAAAAAACTAGTAAGATAAAAGTACTTGCTCATAGAATATCACTTAGTTTAGATGTGGCATATTAAAACAAATAAACATAACACATAACGGGAAGTGAGGTAATAATCCATACACATAACACATAGAAGGAAGTGAGGTAATAATCCATTACATGTCACAGCATTAATATGTATTAATATAGTATGTTCAGCTATTACTTACAAGTAGATTAGAATATTCATAAGGAATATGATTTTAATTCAAAGAGAAATACGTAATAAGAATGCATATATTTACTTTTCATGTATGAAAACTACTCAAACCAATAAATCATTAAACAAGTAAAAACTACTAATAAATCATCAAGCAAGAGAGAACAACTAAAAAAATTCTTAAAATCTAAAAACAAAGCAAGAGAAACCAACTTGGGTTATGGTAGCCAATTTTTTCACTTCCCAAAGCCTTTGGAATAGTTGTAACTTGTAAAGTCCAAATAGATGTATAGTTTTAGGACCCATGGGCTAAGTAGCATTTAAATCGATAAGTCTCTTGCCTGTTTTAATTTGAATAGTATGTAATCCCAACAATAGTCCATCTTCAAGATCAACCCATCACACTGCTCACACATGACCAAGCCCCAATAAACCTAATTTTGAAAAGGCAACTAGATATAGATCATTCTCATCATCATCCACATGGGGTGCAAGATCTAACTAGATTGATCCATAGCCACACCCACACGTGCAATCATGGTTGATTATTAGGGGTTTTACTACAATAGTATCACCTTGCATATGCCAACGATCGCCTTAAATAGGTCATTAACGAGCATGCAATAATTCAATCAATCATTGGCCTTGCATATGAAATCATTGATGTTTGGTAAGATCTATATAATCAACAATCCATCTTCAACATCAGTCCATCACGCTGTTCACAGATGACCAAGCCTGAGTTATGTAATTCTGATTGAACAATATGTCTTCAAGCTTATTAGTCTTTGTTCTACTTGTCAAAAGAGTTTTTAGTAGCCGAGCTTGGAAATCTCATCCAAATACAGCTTCATACAATCCTTTTTGCTAAAGAAATGATTAAACCGAAACAATCTATTGGGTCGAAGAACATGATCCCAAGCAAATAGGACAACTGTAAAAATTCCATGGCAATCTATCCATCCAAGTATGGATGATATCAAGAGTCTTATCAAAGAATGGCAGCCTAGTTTTGATTGATAAGTAAAGAGGCAGGAGACCCTTAAAGCAATCACCTTATTAAAAGTTGCCCCTAACTTTAAGGTAGCTGAGGCAATTATGACATTCTTCTCCCTCATGATTGCTGCAAATTTCTAATTGTGTGGCTAAAATCCAACCTTACGCAAATCTTTTCTAATTTCAATGCTAGAACTTCATCAATGGTGAATTTAGCAAAAGTTACTTGTTTCCTTGGATTTTCCATCCTCGTTTTAAAAGATTGAAATAATCTGAACATTTGACAAAGCCTCTTTTGTCAATTGTTTCCTTGGAAACAATATAGTCTTAGTCTTTGCACTTGTAATGGTTCTATAAGATATAAGCATAACTAAGTTGAGTCCACAGAGACTTGTTCAAAAGAAGTGGCTTATTATAATGTGGAGATGTTCTTGAGAGGTATTTTCTTGTTAGCAATGGGCAATAAGCACTGGCCATAAGTTTTTAAGCTATGTCCTAGCCATTTGGGCACACGTCATAGATCTTATGATTCATGAAATAGTTTATGTATGAGGCTATATGAGTGCAAGCTTGCCCAATAAATGCAATTATTACTTCAATACTAGGGATGTTCTTGTTCCATTCAAGTCTATTTAGTTTAGGTGAAGTTTAATTGTAAATCTCAACTGAACTATAAGCCTTTGGATTCATTGATGCTTCTTCATCTTCACTTTGTTTAGGTTTACTTAAATCTTAATCAATATTGCTTATTTTATAACTGATAATGGGAGCACTGCCATGAACACTTGATAGTCCTTTTGCAAGCTTATTTAGTGCTATTGCAACACGAATAACTTGATTATAAAACTTATTTAATACTTTAGATTTTGAACTTTCATTATATATTTGTTCTAGCAAGACACCTAGTTGGGTTTTTATTTTGGAGATTGGTCATGAAGAGAATAAAGTAAAATAGCTTGAACATAAGGAAAATTGATGGTAGAAGTGGTTGTGGAGGTAAAGATTATATGAGGATAAGAGATATAAGCACTAAAGCTCACAATTGTTATTAGACTGACCATGGGAAGAGGACATAACATTACAAGACTAAAGCTCCCACAAAGGAATTTTCAATGGCTTCAAGGCTCTGACTCTGCATTTTTTACTGTCACTAGTTATGCATTCATATTAGATCTTGTAGTTGTTATCTTTATCTTAGGAACAGATTCTTTTGTTGCAAGTTAACTAGGTTTTTATCTTCCTTATGAGCTTAAATTAGGCATTTGTTGCAAAATTTTGACCGTAATGTTTCCTAATCTCTACGAAATTGATAATGATTGCTTTCATAAATTAGGTAATATGATCATATTTACTTGGATCTGGACCTTAATGCAGCAAAACCAATCCTTTGGGTGGCAATTAGTATTTCACATTTTTCATTTTGACTCAACATCTTGTTAAAGGAAAAATTAAGAATCAAAATTTTGGGAGCTAATACTTGTCATCTTGTTAAAGGAGTATAAGAGTACATTATCTAGATAATGGTGTTATTATTCATCTTCCACCACAATAGGCTCAAGTCAAAATTAAATGTCTAAGGAAAAGTATTTCAACAATGGCAATTAGGTGCAAAACAAATAAGACTGACTTTTTTATGTTCCAATAGGAGTCCTATGCCCCACCTTAGCCCCCTAAAAATAAGGAGCTTAACTAAAGCATTATACAAAGAAGAAATGCACTTTAGCAAGCATGTATACACACATATAGCAAGTAACAAACTAAAGATGTAAAAAAATTTCATGAATAAATTATCTAATTCATTTAACAAGTGATAACAACATGATTTATGACCTTTATAGATTCATCTAACAAAATTTAATCCAGTAGAAGAATATTCAACATTTTGATGGGTAAGTTTAAATTGTTGGCTAAGTAAGAATATACATAATTCTAGGCTACCTATTCTTTTTAATCACAAATGTGTGATGCCATAACTAAGGAATATTAATAGAATTAATTTTTTATTTTATTGTGTCTTTTCACAAAAATGTTAAACACAAAAGTAACAACAATTCAACACAAAACTATAAAATAAAGCTGCAAACTGCATCCAAAGCTTTCCACAAGTAATACATATAGCAAAAGAATACAAGGTAAGATTATAAAGCTATGCAATTCTGATCTAGATTGCAATCCTTTTTGTAAAAGGAGTACACAAAATTGTAAAGTAAAACAAATACACAAAACTTGTGAGTACATAACGTGGTTTCCCAAACAAATGCTCCTTATCTTTATTAATTGAACCACACCAAGAATAGCCTCATTAGGTCAAGGAAAACTCTACATTGTATGAAGGGGTTTTCTAAATATGTAGTTATCATGGTCCCATAACCAAATTGTACAATTTCAAGCCTATCTAGTGGTACACTACCTCAAACCAGTTAAAAAAATGTGTCAAGCATGGGAAACCATGGCACAGGTAGGGTGCATTCTCAATAGCCTACTTTCACCCTCTAGTGTATAGAATATGAGCTTTAGTGGTCCATAATCAAGATTGAAGATAACTTTCTCCAAGTATTGAACTTTTATCAAAATTGATGTATATGAATATCATTGTACATGCATATATACATTAAACAAGGGCTTCCATGTACTCTTTTTTTATAAGTTCATATGCTAATAACAGTACTCATCTTAATAGTGAAACATTCAACTGTAACACCAACTGCTGGTGATGGCACATTAGTTCCAACTTCAGTACCATCAGATTCTTCATTGCCATGCTCCTTTAGGAACTACAATGAGCTTGAGAAAGAGGAAACAAGTTTAATTGCTTGGTGCAGCTACAATCATTCTTTGTTTTTGTCCTCAGCTGAAATTGACATAATGTTAAAGCGCAATGTGTTATGCCAGACCCATCAGTTGGCACTTCACATCAAATAAATTTAATAAAATAATAAATTAAGGCAATGAATCCCCTTTACTACTCATGGATAGGGCACCTGATTCATTTTTTCAAAGAGAAAAAAAATAGAAAAACCAAATCCAAATTCTTAATGCACAATTGGAAACATGTCGAGTTTACAACAAGGAAAAAATTAAAAATTAATCTCCCAAAATTTTCAAAAGAAACATAAAAACAAAAAAATTCCAAAAGTAATCATATATTTACATCAGTAAAAAATTGCGTATTTGAAATTCCAAAACTTAACACTAAGCCAAGAATAAAGTTGACCAATTTTTAACTTGAAGCAAATTGCACATTTGCATAATTCTAAACTATAGGTGAACATGCAAGGATTGATTGCATATTCATCATTGTATAGAAGTTGGAAATGATTGTATAATACTATATGTCACAACTTATCTCCTGCTGGGGTTGAATTCTTGAATTGGCTTAAAAAATATGTAATATTTCTTGTGATTTTTTTCGAAAAGATTTAAGAAAATAAAAATAAAGAGAGCCGCCACCAATCCTTTTTATGGTGTGATGAGACACCAAATTCATTTTTTTCAAAAAATAAATAAGGCAACATTGGTCTTTCAAAAGTAAGAATATGGGTTTGGAGTCGATTACGCATGGGAAAGGATTAGCACCCCCAAGGCGCCCTAAAAATTGTACCAATTGATCATGGTTATTTATTGATTTTGAAATTCATTTGATTCTTAAAATTGATTCCTAAAAATGTGTTTGAAAAGAAATGTACATGATATAAAAACAAGTGAAATTTTAATGTTTTGGAAAATATAAAGGTTTAACTCTTGTTTTACCTTTAATTCTTGAAATCATTTTATGAAAGAAGATGTAAACATTTCGCCCTCGCTTAACCTCTAATCTTAAAATATTTTTTTATAATGGAGAATACAGAGGTCTCACTCTTGTTCAACCTCTTAATCCTCAAAATATTTTTTGTTCTAATTTATGTGAATTCAATGACATCTTGATGGACACACATAGCCACATTATGCAGAATATATAAATAATTTTGAAGTCTCATGACCCTAACACAAGCAAATAATTAATATTTGATATTTTAAATATATGCCTTAAATTCAACTTTTATAATTCCATTAACTGAAAATAAAAATGAATTGAGGATCATATACACAAAATAGTTTAAAGAATACAAAGATTTTTCTCTTAGATTTTTTTATAAATATATTTTTAAATATGAAAATCCTGTTTTAAAATCTTCTCACATTTTTCAAAAAAAATATTAGCGAGTATGAAAATCTCTCTTGAGATTATTTAATGTTTCTTAAAAATAGCAATAACTATTTTAAGAATTAATTTTATATTAAGGAATATGAAAACTTCTCTCTTAAGATTTTTCATACTCCTCAATACTTGAAACACTTATCTTTTACAATAAGTTTTTAATTATTAGGAAATATGAAAACCTCTCTCTTGAGATTTTTTTCATATTTTTCAAAATATTAAGTAGTTTTTTATATTAAAATATAAAAATGTCCTTTTGAGTTTTTTTTTATATCCCTTAGAAACTGGAAATATACATTTTTATTTATTTTTACTTTTAATAAAAGTAATTCTTACGCAAGAAATATGAGAATCTGTCTCTTGACATTTTTTTTTGCACTTCTCAAAAGCTTAAAACATAAATTATTATTTTTAAAATAATTTTTTTTGAAACAACTCTCTTGAATGATTCTGTACTCTCAAAAATTTAAAGTATTTTTTATTTTAATTTTTTTAAAAAATTAAAACAACATCAAAGCGATTTCATTTTTTTTTTTTTTTGGAAACATAGTTAAAACTAAGTAAAATAATAAAAATAAAACTTAATTTACTTAATTATATTACGAATAATCTAAATTTATGATTTTAAAACAGCTTTAATATCTTAAAGTTATCTATCTTTCCTTTTTTTTTCTCCCTTTTATTTTTTTCTTTTTTGTTCTTTCAAGCAAATTTCATGTCTTCAACATGAAAGCATATACTACCTCCGTAACCACTTTTTTTTATTTTCTTTTTTTAGTTTACATATCACATCCCATCCATTTCCTATGAAATTACATTTTTTTGCTCATTACTTTTACACATAATCCATTTTCTTAATTGATTTTTCGTGCATTCAACATGAAAATATAGAAAACATTACGTGTATTTGTAAATAAAGGAATATAAGTACATCATTGATATACAAGGTAAGTAAAAATGCATGTGAGAATAACATGAAGATAAGTAAAAAGATACATGTGTGCAAGAGGTATAAAATATATATATATATATATATATATATACACATATGTAATAACAATTGAGTAAATAAATGAAAGGAAATATTCATAAAAAAAAGTAATGATAAAATTACAAAAAACAGTTGCCTTATTCTTCAAGGGGAAGTAATATTTAAAAATTTATCCTCCAAATGTCTCCTTATTAAAGAAAATCTCTATAACTCTTTTTACACTACTATGTTCCCCTTTTATAACTTTCTTTTAATATTCTCCAAACTCTCAAAATTTCTTAACATTCTCTCCTTCACACTCCCTTTCCAAAAATCCCCCCCATAACCACTTGGCCAAGGTGGGTATTTATAAACCTTGGCCAAGCTTCCATTAATGCAGCAATAGGTAGCATTGTAGCATTGCAGAATTAGTAGCATTGCAGAATTAGTAACATTGCAGCATTGGCAATATTGTAGAATTGGCAGCATTGCAGGATTGGCAACATTATAGTATTATTGCAAAATGGGTGCCTATAGCTGCCCCTCTTTGTTCATTTTTTGAAAATAAAAAATTGGGTAAAGACTTAAGACACCTAATTTTTCCCCACGGCTTGGGAACTTCCGCCTTTTTGCTCTCTTCACTTGTTTTTCTTCAATTTTTATCTCTCTTTTTTGGTCTTATGCAGCAAGACTGTAGTGTTGTAAACAACGTGATCTTGGGGGGAAACTGAATAATTTCTGTATGTTTCACTTAACAACAGTTAATGATGCTTTGAGAAATCTAAAGGATCAATTTTAATGATGACCTTAACTAAATAATAATAATAACAATAAGTAAATAAATATAAATGGTTTCGTTCTAATAGCGAAATCAGCTTTAAAAATGGAAAGCTCTACTATAAGGACGACATCAACTTTGAAAAATCGAAAATCGCTTTAAGGATGGTCATTTTATAATTTAAAGGTTTTGTCCACTAATGATTGTATTAGAAAATTTGAAGAGTTTTTGTCCATCGACAACTATTTTGATCAAGAGTTTCGTCCATTGACAACTATTCTAAGAACTTGAAAAGATTTTCCACTCATAATTATTTTTAAAAAAATCTAAAGAATTTTCTTTACTGAAAAATAGTCACTGATAACTATCTTTAATAATAAAAAAATCATTGACAATTGTGAGAATTATGGTTTTTTATAAAAAAATGAGGAAACTAAATGATCTATCTAAGAGATTGTTTATGCCTTCATTAATAAGCTTATCTCACTTTTTTCAAGATAAAGTATGTGAAATGCATCATGTATGCATGTTTATGCAATTCAATAATCGATATTCTCTCCCTTTTTAGATCGTCTTTCTTCTTGTTTTCCTTTTTCCTCTTTTTTTTTTCTCTCCCCCTTTGTTTCTTTTCTTTTTCTTGTTTTCAAACAAGAGCAATCATTTTTCAGTCATTTTATCATAAAGTTTTAACCAACATGTAAACTTATTCTTTTTTGAGGTTGATCACATCGACCACTTTGATCTTGATAATAACTTTAAGTTTATTATCCCTTTGACATTGGTGAATCTAAATGTTCCCTGCAAATCAAATTTTTTTCATATTTTCAACTCCACTAGACACTCTTTCATCGAATCATATTTGCAATGGCAATTCGGATATCTTTTAGGAATTTTTTATGATGAAAAGATATCTGGTTAAGAATGTAATTAAGTAACTAAATAGGAAATATTTGAAATGAATTTTATGATAAATTGGATCAAGAGTCACGATGATCGACAATAAGGCCTAATATAAAGAACAACAAACATTTCAATGCTATTTATCTATCCAAATCTCACCTGAAGAGCTATCTTCTTTTTGATGATCTTTATCATTTTAAAATAATTTAAACACTAATTTCAATCGAGATCTTCTCGCAAATGTATAACCACTGGTTTTTTTCTTCTTCCTTTTTTTTTCAATAGGAAATTATTCTAGCACTATTTGTTCTTCCCTTGAAGACAAACTACCCCTTTTTAGGCATAATACTTCTTTATAATATCTGAATTAATCAGTTTAGGGAGATCATCACTGTCCATTTTAGCTAGGATCAAGGCTTTTCTAGAGAATGCACTGTTCACAACATATGGGCTTCCCAATTTGGTGCCCACTTGCCTCAGGGATCTGAAACATTCTCAGGAATCTTCTTCAACACTAAATCAACTTTTCTAAATACGCTTGGGCGTACTCTCTTATTATATGCTTTTTTCATTCTACTTTAGTACAACTGCCCATGGTAAATAGTTTTAAGGTGTTTCTTATCAATCAAGTTTAACTGTTCATATCGAGCTTTGATCCACTCTACTTCTTCCAGTTTAGATTCCATGAGCACTCTTAATGAAGGAATTTCAACATCTATGGGCAATACAACTTCCATCCCATATACCAATAAATAAGGAGTTGCATGCCCTAGTAAAGGCTCATATTGTAGTCCTATAAGCATGTAATGCAAAAGGTAGAATTTCATACTAATCTTTATATATGCTATCATCTTTTGCATTATTTTCTTAATGTTTTTATTCAACATTTTTACTGTCATATTCATTTTTAGATGTTAGGTTGCTGAATTATGATGTTAAATCTTAAATTATTCATAAATCTCTTTCGTAGTGTTACTATTCAAATTTTGAGCATTATCTGAGATTATTCGCTCTAGCAAGCCATATCGATAAATGATTTCTTTTTTATAAAACGATTAACCATATCCTTAGTAACATTAGCAAAAGAACTAGTTTTTTTTACCCATTTCTTGAAGTAATCGATGAATACTAAGGTAAATCCCATGATGTAGGCTTCATACATGGCAACATTGTTAGTGGAATTGAAATCTAATTGAGCTATGAATGGATAGTCCTGTTCATCTGGTGACTTTAGGATTGTGCTAATTCCATGCTCTAGAATATTCGATGCCCCATCAAAAAACATTTTCCAAGTGTCTAACCTTTCCTCTTTGTCTATAGGCATAATTACCATTAAGTCCTCATTTGAAAAATCAAACCTTATCGATTGGTAGTTTTCAATAGTATGATCAGCCAAAAAGTCTATTATGGCACTTACTTTGATCGCCTTTTGGGAAACGTATACAAGATCATACCTTGACAATACTACTTGCCATCTAGCCAACCTGCTGGGTAACGAAGGTTTTTCAAGCAAGTACCTAATGGGATCATTTGACTTTTCTCTGCTCTATTTCTTTTGCAGCCCAAGCCAATCTGATCCTTGTTTTCAGGGATATCCAAGGCTAATGCTATCTTTTGCAAATTTCTCCCTAATCCTCTTCCAACTTTGTGCCATTTACACCAGGTCTGTGCCAATTGGAATTTCATATTTTTATAGATGTGGGGCTCCCACACCTATGTGTGTTTAGTAGAATTCACAAATTCTAATGATTTGAATGAATAATCTTTAGTGTTTTTTAGAGCCTCAACATAGGAGTGGTTTGATAAAATTAAAGTTATGATGTCTTCTTCTCCTTTAACAGCTATGAGTTGATTATCCACAATCATTTTGACCTACTAGTGTAGGGTCAAAGGCACAACACCCTGCCATATGAATCCAAGGTCTTACAAGCAAGCAATTAAAAAAGGTATTAATGTCCACCACTTTGAATTCAATGTTGTTAGTGTACGAATGGCTTTAATTTTTCAATCGGGGCTATCAATGATCCTTTTTCTATTGTTTTTAAATCTCGGTTACCCATGCGTTAGTAGTGGATTATTACCCATATTTGGGCTAGGGTCTATATGAAACCTCAAGGCCCCATGATCAATTAAAGATTGGCCTTGTACTTAAATGCTATGCAATCCTCTATATTGTGCCTAGTCGCTCCACTGTGGCAAGCACAAGTCACCTCTGGGTTGTATCACTTGGGATATGGAGGTTGTATCGATTTCAAAAATGTTGGGGGCTACTAACCATCCTAATAGTAATTAGGGATACAACTTTGCATATATCGTAGGGATTAATCTTATGAGGTCCGTTGATTTTAGGGTCTTATTGTTAGGGATTGGGTTGGTTAAGATTTTGGGGAGTAATAGCAAGTGGTAATGCTAATGGTCATTGCTGTGTTGCTAGCCTTGGTAATATATAATGACATTTATTGCCAAATAGTAAGGCGAAGGGTAAATAGTCCTTGGAAACTAGTACGAATGAGGTCACGAGTTAAAAAATAGAGGTTGATAAAAAGTTTGTTAACAAATATGGTTTATTTCTCCTTCTCTATTCTTTGTTGTTATAGCTTTATTTGCATTGTTTGAAACCTCTAACCATCCAAGTCTATAGGCATTCTAAAAAATCTCCCCCTGCCTAACTATCTTGACAAATTTTTCACTTGACATACCAAGTAGCTTCTCATAGAATAGGGGTTTCAAAGTATTGACAAATAATTCTGAAAAATCATATTCAGACAAAGTTGGATAGACTCTTGCTGCAACTTCACACCACCTTCGAGCATATTCTTTGAAGGATTCGTCATTTTTCTTTCACATGTTTTGTAAAGTAACTCGATGTAGTGCAAGCTCTACCATGTGCTAGTAGTAAGCCATGAAAATAGTGGCTAGGTCTTTCCAAGAATGAATTTTAAAGGCTTCTGAGTTAGTGTACCAATCTAGCGCTTCTTCTTTCAGGCTATCTTGGAAGCAATGTATAAGCAACTTCTGATTGTCCTTATATCCATGGATCTTACATAAATACATATGAATGTGCATGCGTGGGCATTTAGTTCCATCGAATTTTTGAATTCAGGTGCTTTGAACTTTCGCGGTAATATAAGTTCAAGTATTATGCTGAGGTCTGAAATATCTAGCCCATGAAATTTACAGGCCTCCTCAAACACTTTCACCTTTTCTACCAACATTTCATGCTTTTACAATAATTCCTTATTGTTGATGTTTTCAGTCCTTAACTTCTCTATTTCTATTAGGGCATCCAAGTCAAGCACACAGATTGGTTCTCTCACTTTTGGCATGCTATTGTATGCACCGCACCTTTGTTCATGAACAAGGGTAAATCCTAGTGGGTAATCAGGTGAAGGATTTCCTTGGTAGGCTATAAAGGACTCATTTCCCTTAGCATGTATATTTTTAGGAGCCTCTTGTTCCATAGCAACTCCTTTTTCCTTAACTATTGATTGCATCATCTTCATCATTTAGAGGAATTAGGACTGTATCTCTTCTTGACTACGTGCCATCTTCTCTTGTGCCTCTTGCTGGTTTTTCATCATCTCGTGTTGAGTTCTTTGCATGTTCTCTAATCTTTCCATCCTAGCTTACTGGTCTTTCATATTAGCTTTTGTTTTCAAGCGAATTTCGTAGGTCTTTATAATGAAATGATGCTTAATTTCCTTATATCGTTACCTCAAATCTAATATTTTAGTGTTAGAATAGAATGTATGCATGCATTACGGTTAGAATGAATGCAAAAATATTAAGGAATTTGTTAACTTCACAATTTGAAAACAAATATAGATTTTCATTAATTTCATAAAGCATCCATACACATGGTCAATATCTAACACTGAGTCCATAATTAAAGACATAACCTTGGACCATTGACATTAGCTTGCATGAGTGAAACTTCTATGATTACCGATACTTTATGAATTTAACAAAAGTTTATCACTTGTTTTCAAGCTTGCGAAAGTAATAATTCTCCTGATGATATGTCATGCAACTATAAAGTAGAAGAACAAACATTAAGCAAGGAGTTAATATCACAATAGGATAAAAATATTAAAAAACATTCATATACAAAACATGACTCTCTTTGTGTCTTAAAGTTTTTTTTTTTTTTATGACTAGATATGGCCCTATCTTATTCTTAATTCCATAGGCTTGCCATATGCTAGGCTTTGAGAAATTGATTGATTTTCTATAGGTTCTCAGATTGCTCCTCATTAGATTAGTAAGGCACCCCAAAATACTGCTATTATTACTACGAAAGCATTAACTTCTTGAAAATGATAAAGTATTTCAAGTTCAATCTGAGTGAGAATATTTCGCTAGCCCATGCAGAAGCAAAGTGCTTCTCAAGAGCATAGTTTACTCTATTCCCTCCTAAAGGGTAAAGCTCGATCGAGAGCTTATGTCATGCAGGTGATGTGTGTATAGGAAGTGCGTATGTAATAAAACAATTTAGGTGACAATATATAATGTAAAGTATATGTGCAAAACAAGTGGAAAATTAATCAAATAGTAATTTTAAATGCCACTAATGTGAAATAAGAGGGAACCAAGATTAAACTTCAATTCTCAAAATCAAAAAGTAATCCATAATCAATTTTAGCTCGACTCTCTAAATGCTCCTAGTGGAGTCACCAAGCTATCACAACCTATCTTTGACCAAGGTTGAATTCTTGAAGCGGCTTAAAAAAATGTAATATTTTGAGTGATTTTCTTTCGAAAAGATTTTTAAAAATAAAAAAAAAGGGAGTCGCCACCAATTCTTTTTATGGTGTGATTGGACATTGAAATTCGTTTGTTTTGAAAAAATAAATAAGGCAATATTTGTCTTTTGAGATTAAAAATATGGGCTCGAGAGTCAATTATGCGTTGGGAAGGATTACCACCCCATGAAACCCAAAAATTGGTACCAATTGATCATGGTTATTTTTTGATTTTGAAACTGATTTGATTTTTACAATTAATTCTCAAAAATATGTTCGAAAAAAAAATGTACATGATATGAAAACAAGTGAAATTTTAATGTTTTAGGGAATATAAAGGTTTAACACTTGTTTTACCTTTAATTCTTGAAATTATTTTATAAGAGAAGATGTAGAGGTTTTGCTCTTACTTAACCTCTAATCTTAAAACATTTTTTAATGATAAAAATACAGAGGTCTCACTCTTGTTCAACCCCTAATCCTCAATTTTGTTGTGATTTATGTGAATTCAACAAAATTTTAATGCACATGCATTGCCATATTATGTATAACGTATAAATAATTTTGAAATCTCATAACCCTAACGCAAGCAAATAGTTAATATTTGATATTTTAAATATAGGTCTTAAATTCAACTTTTATAATTTCATTAGGGTCATATACACAAAATATTTTAGAGAATACAAAGATTTTTCTCTTAGATTTTTTTATAAATATATTTATAAATATGAAAATCCTCTCTTAAAATCTTTTCACATTTCTCAAGAAAATATTTTATATTAGAGAGTGTGAAAATTTCTCCTGAGATTCTTTTATATTTTCTCAAAAATGTCAAATAAATATTTTAAAAATTAATTTTAGATTAAGAAATATAAAAACTACTCTTTTGAGATTTTTCATACTCCTCAAAACTTGAAACACTTATATTTTAGAATAATTTTTTTGTTATTAGGGAATATGGAAACCTCTCTTTCGAGATTTTTTTTCGCATCTTTCAAAATATTAAGTAGTTTTTTATTTTAAAATATAGAAAACCTATCTCTTCAGATTTTTTTTATATCTTTTAAAAATAGGAAATATATATTTTTATTTATTTTTACTTTTGAAAAGATAATTCTTACATAAGAAATATAAAAATTTCTCTCTTGAGATTTTTTATAGTTCTCAAAAGCTTAAAACATATATTATTATTTTTAAAATAATTCTTTATCAAAATAACTCTCTTAGATGATTTTATGCTCTCAAAAATTTAAAATATTTTTATTTTAATTTTTTAAAAATTAAAATAACATCAAAGTGATTTTATTTTTTTTTTTGAAAATATAGTTAAAATTGAGTAAAAAAAGAATAAAAATAAACTTAATTTATCTAATAATTTTATATTATGAACAATCTAAATTTATTATTTTAAAACAACCTTAATATCTTAAAGTTACCAATCTTTCTCTTTTTTCTTCTTTTTTTTTTCCTTTTTTGTTCTTTCAAGCAAATTTCATGTATTCAATCATGAAAGCATATACTACCTTCCCAACCACTCTTTCTTCGTTTTCTTTTTTAGATTATATATCATATTCCTTCCATTTTTTATTAAATTACATTTTTTTGCTCATTACTTTCACACACAATCTATTCTTTTACTTAATTTTTCATGTATTCAACATGAAAGTATAGAAAAAATTATGTATATTGTAAATAGAGGAATATAAATATATCAATGTACAAGGTAAATAAAAATACAAGTGGGAATAACATGAAGATAAGTAAGAAGATACACGTGTGCAAGAGGAGTAAAAATATATATATAATAATAATAATAGTAACAATTAAATAAATAATTGAAAGAAAATATTATTAAAAAAAAGTAATGATAAAATCATAAAAAAAAAAGGTTTCCTTGTTCTTCAAGAGGAAGTAATATTTGAAAATTTCTCCTCCAAATCTCTCCTTACCAGAGAAAATCTCTCCAACTCGTTTTACATTACTATTTTCCCCTTTTATAACTTTCTCCAAACTCTATAAATTTCTTAACATTTTCTCCTCCGCACTCCCTCTCCAAAAATCTACCCCTATAAGCTCTTGGCCAAGGTGAGTATTTATAGACCTTGGCCAAGCCTCTATTTAATGTAGCAATAAGTAGCCTTGGTAGCATTATAGAATTAGCAGCATTGCAGCATTGCAGTATTGCTGCAAAATGGGTGTCTACACTATAAATAAGAAATATTGTTGTGTCAAGATGAGAAAAATCATGTTGACAGATGTGAAATTAATGACCGAAGAATGAAAATATAATGTGTATTGCAACTTGTGAAATACATCTCAAACCTAGAACCAAAGTATTTGATATGAAAACCACCACAAGAAGAATTAGTAAACAATATAAGTCTTCAACTAATGAATATTTTGTCATGCCATATGTGACTATTAATCCCACAAGGACAATATATGAAACTAAAGATGACATTCAAGAACTTCGATAACTCATCTAAGACAATGGCTTCAACCTTATTCTTGTGTAGTATTTCACACTGCCATAACTTAATACCAGAATAAGACTGTGCAATGGCCACTAAGACATCAAGCATGAACCAATGTAATAAAAAAATTTGATTTTATGTACAATGTGATGAGCTTCGAAAAAGGGATATTCTTCAGATTATTTCGGATGTATGGTGCAATACTAGTTCATAACATTTTATTTTTAGCTATAAATAGTAATTAGATGTCTAATGTAGTATAATTGATCAAGATGGTAACTAATACAATAGGAGGAAACTTCCATAGAGTTTCATCACTTTAACAGTGATGTAACACTGGTTTGTTGCACAAAATAGGTTGCAGCTATTTAAGAAATTTGAAGTTTAATTTTCAGTAGAAATCTATCTTATCTATCTTTATTATCTCCACAAGCTACCAAGTAATTTAGTGAAGATTCCTTATTATATCTCAATTACACAGTGGATATTAATAATTTCCTTCTCAATTAGCTCAAAGGCTTTAGGATTTACTCTAAAACTCACATTACACACAACTTTAGTACAACAATTGATAACCATTCTCTCATTAAAGGCCCCCGTTTTCAATGACAGCTATAATAGAATTGTCATTAAAGGCCATAATTTTTAATGACAGTTCTGATAGAACTATCGTTAAAGGCCCTTTTTAACAATAGTTATAATAGAACTATCATTAAAAGGGACCTTTTTAACGACAGTTATACTAAAACTATCTTTGAAAGGTCCCCCTTCAATGATAGTTCTAACAGAACTATCATTAAAGGTATTTTTTTATTAATTTCAAAATAAATATACAATTTTTGCAAATAAACAAGTATAATATAATCGTGAGAGTTTGCTATGGATAGAATGAGAAAAAAATACAAAACTAAATGCAGCAACATCATACCTTACCAAATGGACCGCAAGAAGTCCAGTAGAATATGTCTTCAACATTTCAGAATCTGAGGTCTTTCTCCCTACATCATGTTTCAAGTTACAATCTTCACAGGAGAACCTGGTAGTCTCATCCATAACCTAACCTTTTATGTTCTCCAAAATAGCTTCTTCAACCACATAAGGATACTGGTCCAATTTACCATCAAGTGATTAAGTACTATACTTAGTATTTAAAAATAGGGAATTGTTCAATCAAAGAAAAGAAACAACAATCTTACAATCCATGTTAATGAATAGCTCAAAAGAAGCCTTACAGCAGCTGCTAGGATGGAAGTTAAATATCTAGTTTTAGAAAGGAACTTCAAGAATATCAATTCAAAGAATTCATCATTCTCCTACAGTTTGAAGGGAAAAATGTAATCTAAATAAGGAACTGAAGAAAAAGAGATATACGACACTATAAAACTCAAGCATGTCTAAAAAAAAAACACACAAGAAAGTCAAACTGCTTTTCACCCGAACTAGGTTACAAAGCCATCCAATATTATGTGAGGCACGACCACTATTGGAGGTGTGACCATTCTCTTCTATGTATCTGCAATGGAATTGAGACTTTTCAGGCTAATTTGGCTTTAAGGCTGCCTTTATTGGCAAGCTTGAAAACTTGAGCCTAAGCTACTACAACTTTGTTGGAAGCAAGTCTTGCAATGAAATTATTCTTCACTTGTGTGGATGTGAAAAGGAACCTGTTGTTTACCATGGAGTTCAGCTAGGCAGCAGTTCCTTCTTAGTATAGAGTCTCAATCTTATTGTTATAGCTGCTGGAAAGTGCTTATAGCAGGCTCATGTTTAACCCAAACCTAGGAACACTGCCCACACCAAATGCACTACCTAGTGTTCACCACCAGCCCAATAGACCCCATATCAGCCCCAGGTAAGTCCTCTAGTAACTATACGTGAACAATAACGTGATGACTTCATTCTAATTAATTCATGTTTTAAGATTCACCATTTGTTTTTGTTACTTACTTGCATGTACTAGTGATTGGTGGGGTTGGAGTAGGGTACAATGGAGGTGAAGAGTAACCAAGGGTGTTTGGGGTTCGTGGATCAGTGCTTATAGTAGGTGGTTGGTTTATAGTAGTAGGAGGGGTGTCATAGTATCCTTCGCCTCCTAAAGGAGGGTTTAATGGGGTCAAAGGGGTTGGAGTCGATGGTGTAGATGGGGTTGGAGTTAACAAAGTCAATGGGGTGCTTCAGTTTCCATCTAAAGGTGTTGGTGGTGTAGAGGTGTAGCCTCCACTTAGTAGAGTCCCATCAAAGGGTGATGTCGATGGTGTAGGGGTGTAACCTCCACTCGACGGAGTCCCATCAAAGGGCGGGGTTAATGGTTTCCACTCGACAGAGTCCCATCAAAAGTCGATGTCGATGGTGTAGCCTCCATTGGGCAAAGTCTCCTTAGAGGACTGTGTTAGGCTATAACCTCCACCATGAGAAAGTGGTGTCCCTCCATAGCTACCTCCTAAATGCGTTGACAATGAAGTTCCATGGGACGGTCTTCCATGTGAACCTGCGTTGTATGTCAAAATTAGGTTTTGTTTTTTGGCACAAAAACCATTAAGAATCATTGATTTAGATTAACCATTATACTATATTTCACGGCCCAAAACACCTTACTTAAAGCATGCCAAAGTTGACGTAAAGCATGAAAACTCCATAGCTACATGCTGCCATAAATTACTAGCAAGAGACACAGAGGGAGAGAGAGACACCTCCATGTGGGCTTCCTGATGAGTAATAGTTCTTCTGGTCTTCAAAGCGAGTCGACATTACAAGAAGAAGCAGGTTCTAGGAGAACAACCTAGCAGCATCACGCATATGATCACAAAAGGGTGAATGCTCATTTTTCTCTCCATTTCTTTCCCAGTTAAGAAAAACCAAAAGAAAAAGAAGAAGATTGAGATTGAATTAAAAACAGCTAAAAAGAAGAAAGAATTAAAAAGTATGTCTCATATGAGGCATGGTTTGTCAACTGGGTCACTTTGCCTTCTAATTTTAGATGAAATGAAGAGGTAAAAGAAGGAGAAAAAAAGTGGATCATGGAATCTGATATGATCCTATCTAATCAGATAACATGGTAAGTTGAAGAGATAGAAAGGTTTCAGCAGGGCAGCACGGCTAGAACTAGTGTGAAGAGGATGGGATAACCTTCAATGCCAGTTCTACAAATCCTTTCATGCTAGTTCTACCACAACTAGCATGAAAAGATATTGAAGGCTAGCATTAGCAGAATTGGCAGAACCAGTGTATCGTCTAGTGTATCCTCACAACCTTTAAGGGGTCAAAACTAGCATGAAAAGCACGAGATGGCCTTCAATGTTAATTCTGGTAATGCTAGCGTATATATCGTTCATCCCTTGTGATTAAAGGCCTTTAACACCAGTTCTTCCAGAACTAGCATTAAAGGCCCCAATATAGAACTGGCGTTAAAGGCCCTAGTGCTGTTTTGAAAGATTGAAGGTCTTTAACACCAGTTCTTTAAGAACTGGTGTTAAAGGCTCTAAAGATTGTCTTTTAATGCCAATTCTTATTTAACTAGCATGAAAGACTAATTTTTAACATCACTTTATTATTGACTGACATTAAAGACCTTATTTTTAATGACAGTTTTGGAAGAACTGTCATTAAAAGTGTTAATGAACCTTTTAATGACAGTTCTTTGAACAATTATCATTAAATTATTGTCAATTATTACATTTTTTGTAGTAGTGTAAGTACATAACCTCACTATACATTTTTATTTTCAAAATTTACAATCATTTTCTTCCATATATGTTTAAAACTACCACTTATGATTACTACAACAAACAAAATTTATGCTTTCTAACTGGCACATGTAGTGAAAGATTGTTAGTATTACAATAAATCATTGCACTAGCATTGAAAAGAAATATATTAGAGATTATGCATGTGAACCATATTAACAATCGAGAAACAAAGAAAGAGAAATCCAAATGAACATTAAAACCATTACAGTTTAGATTTACTTTCCTCTTTCATTCCTACGTTAAAAGAACATATACTAAATGAACAACCAAAGACATAAGAGAAAAAAAAAGGAAGGTATTGTCTATCCTAACACTAAGCTTTTATGGTAAAAACAAAAACAACAAATAATAGATAATCTAAATACAAGGGGACATCTAGAGAATAACATGCCCTAGAACCTCATTACTCTTCGACAAGCACCAACACATTACAACTTCCCTCATTTTAGAATTTCTACAGCAAAAAATTCTTCCCAAAGCGATAAGTTCAAGCCAAGGAAGTAACCTCTATAATAAAGCACCAGAAAGCAAAAGTTATGAACATAAATTTCAATTTTTCAAACTATTTAGAATAAAAGCATGAACAAACAAAAAGTTTTCTTACAAAAAGGTAAATAATAGAGCACTGATAACCAAAAGTATTCAAAATAACGTTCAATTATTAGATTATTTGAAACCCAAGCATGAACAAACGAAAAGTTCAATACAAATTATCAACATAAAAAAGCTACTTAAAAACATCAGAATGTTGAACATAACTAATCCTACTTAAGTTATTTCTTATTCACACATCCTACATGTCTCCATATTTGTGATTGATGCCTAATCAAGTAAAAGTGCATTAGGTCACACTAGCTTCAAAAAAGGAGAACTATTCTAGTTCTTTATACTCAAGCTCACTATTGTTCTTCATTGCATAAGCAGTAGTTAGTGCCATTTACACTAGACAGAATCCAAAATTACTAAAATTACATTACTAATTGCATAAGGCACTTCACTCTCTACTCAACTACTAAAACACTAATAGTTTTATACAGGTTCATTTTATTATCCTACAAAATGCAATTTGTATATGTCCACATAAATAATCACCTTTTTTATGGATACAAGATTGTTGTATAGAACTCGTTGTACATATATATAATGAATCATATTAGTATACAATGCAATATCAATTTTTTAATGTATTTGTTGAATTATGAAATACAAATTGATAATATATAATACATTCATAATGTGATAAACTTGTTTAAGGAGTTCTGTCAAACTTGGTCATTTGTAAATTACTTAAACGTCATTTTTTTGGTGTTAATTTCAAAGAAGGTAAAAGTCTCTAACATTGATATTTTTGGCCTATTAGCTTGGTTGGTGCATTTACAAATTGGTGACTAAAGTTCTTGTAAACAGATTTAAGGATGTGATGAATGAGGTAATCGGTAAGAAATGAAGTGTCTTTGTTAAGGAAAGACAAACATTAAATGTTGCTTTATTATGAATGAGGTGGTAAACTTTCAGCAAAAGATGAAAAGAAAAGGGATTGCATGTAAACTAAACATACGAAAGGCATATGACCACGTCTCATGGGATTTTGTATGTATATGTTATCGATAGTTGAGTGTGGGGTTAAATGGTGTAACTAGATTTGTAAATGTATTTCTTTAATATCTATTATTGTGATAGTGAACAACAGTCATACATCTTTCATCAAAATCTCCACTGTCGTTTATTTTAGTAATAAAGGCGTTGGACAGGATATTATAAGAAGGTATGGCAGTGGGGTTATTAAATGGTTTTAAGGTTAAAAACAAGAGCAAGGATACAATGGTATCTCACTTATTATTTTTCAATGACAAAATTGTGTTTTATGGAGTTGATGAGAAGTAGATGGAATATTTAAGTTGTATTTTGTTAAGATATTAGGTACGGTCAAGTTTGAAGGTGAATATGCTTTAAAGTGAATTCACTCCTATGGGTGAAAGGGTGCATTACGAATTACTGGTTCAGCTACTGGATTGTAAAATTGCCAACCTTCCAATCTATTATTAGGGGTTACCTCTTGGTGCTAAACATAGGGAAGTGGTAATGCAGAATAGTGTTATAAAAAAATGGAAAAATGGCACATTGGGTAGAAAATAACTTATTTATCAAAAAAGGGATGGTTTATGTTAATTAAAAGCACTTTCTTTAATCTGTCAATTTATTATACATCTTTGTTCCTTATTCCTAGAGAAGTGACTATTAGATTGGAAAAGTTACAAAGATAATTCCTATGGGGCAATCTCGAGCATGATTACAAGTTTCACTTAGTAAGATGTAAGATAGTCATTTATTTAGTAGATAAGGCAAAATTAGGAACTAAGGCACTTTAGACTTTTCACAAGGCCTTACTAGCAAAATGGCTATGGACATACATGTTAGAGGATAAAAGGTTATGGAGAAATATGTGTGTGTTGAAGTATATGAAGCAAGATGGGAATGGACAATGAATAAAGGGAGAGATTCCTATGGGACAAAGGTGTTGAAAGCCATACCAAAAGATTGGGAGGAGTTTAGCTTAAGAGTAAGGTTTAAGGTGGGGAACAAAAGCTGTGTGAAGCTTTAGATAGATAAATGGTGTGCTAATGAGCCACTCTTTAAAATGTTCCCTATAATCTTTGCATTAACCTCTAATAAGGCTGCATTGACCACTGAGTGCACTAGTGGAGAGGGAAGAATCATTAACTAATTAGTGCTTCTTAACAAAAATGTACAAGATTAGGAGATAACATCTAAAAGCTTTTTATAAAAAGTTATTTAAGGAAAAAGATCAATCTAGATCAATAAGAGATATGATGGATTCGTGCGAATCAATGGAGATAAAATGTGGGAAACTAAACAAATGCAACTTAAACCAAGAAAATTTAACTGTTAAGTAGGCAAAATTATGATCATGGTAACATTGTTGCAAGATGAAGAATAGGTGCCACTGAGATCTTTAGTGAGTTAAAGCCCACAAGTTCAATGGTATGTAGGATCCTTGGCATGGCTTTGTCATTCAAACCAAAGCGCAAGCTTCCTTCAATGATATTGTAGTCTAAGGTATTGGCTTCTTAATCGTCATAATTGCATGAGCTGCATAAGCAAGTGAAGTAAGAAATATAAAAGCATATAACATTTGGCTCGTGTTTGTCGATGATGCCAATTAAGTTGAAAAAGAAAACCCTAAAGGCAACTCGAGAGCTATGATATCATATCAAGCATGAAAACCCAAGTGATGATCAACTTAGCATGCCTGTTAGGGAGCTAAAGAGAAGGTGTGAAGATTTAGAAAATAGGCTTAAGGGATTAGAAGAAAAAGTGAAAGAACTGTATAATAATTTAATTTGGGTTAGAATGGCCTTATTAGATGTATTGTCGAAGGGCCTAATAGATTAAAAGATTTGGATAATTACCCTATTCATCAATATTCATGAATATTTGACTCCATATATTAATGCATAGATTTGATGTAACATTCGCAACCTATGTATCTTTGTAGACATGATTAACCTATGGCTACCCATATCATATTGGTTTTTATATTTTCTTCCTTAGTTACTTCACATTCAAGTTTTAATATGAATATAAACACGCATTAGAAAATAGACAGAAAAAAACATATATTTTAGGCTATAAGTGACCTTTAAACAAGTAATGGTTACTGATATATATAAGAATATAAGGATATATAAGCATCTTAATTGTGGTCATCTAGTATATGTGTACTAATTTGTATACAAAACAAAAGGGTTTTAAGCTTTGAATCCATAAAAACAAAAGTTTGATCTAAGTTAGATTAAATCATAACATGCTACCTAAAATCTAGGCTATATGAGTCCTAATAGCCTCAACCTATATAAAAATAATTTGACTATCACTTTGACTTCCTGATGGCAACAAATTAGTTCTGTGTAAATCTAAATGATTATAATTGACCTTTGTAGTTCTTTAAATGACGAATTCAATTTATTAAGTCTTGTATTCTAATCAAATTTTAAAAAATGTCAAAAAATTATTACAACATTATAATCAAGTTTTATGATCTTTTTAAGTGATTAATACAAAAATAAAAAATTGTAAGCAGTTAACCAATCTTAATTTTTGTCATGAGCATAAAGCAACAAATTTTACTATGCTCAATAAACTGTTTTTTTCAATCTCATCGAATTCTCCTATTTTTGCTACCATTGCTCCTACATATTTGAAAATTTAGCTACATATACTTAAATCTTGTAACATTTTAGAATGCAAAATAAAACATCTTAAATATTAGGCACAGAAAGAAAAAGGAATAAGCTAGACCACACTTAAAAATGCATGCATGGATAGGCTTGGCCTTCCCCCACTTTCTTTCCTTGTAAATTTGGTACCTTAAGACTAAAATGTAAATGACGACTTGCATTCTATCTATTGAAACCAAAAGTCAAAAAACCCAAAGCCTTAGAATTCCCTTTCAAACATCTCTTTAACCTGAGAAGAAGAAAGACTTGCCTAGGAACTATGACTTTCTCCCTTTATCTATAGCTACCTTTATGTCTTCATGATCCTTTAATGCAATTTAGTGCAATTTTATTTTTTCTTTTTTACTCCTTTTCATTGATAATTTGTCTAATAACAAAACCTAAATGAGTGAAAGTAAGGAGAATAAAAAGGCAAATATGATATTTAAAATTGTCAAATGTTCTTCTTAACTAAAGAGAACTTAATGTTTTGTTCGTTAATTAATCATCTTTTTTCTTCTTATGCTTTTAACTAACATGTATTTGTGTTTTTTTATCTTAATTGGATTTCAGCTATCTCTTTTTTTGTATATTGGGTCTTTATTCATTTTTACTCATGATCTTTTTCTTCTGATTTTTTTATTTTTCATGGGATGAGATTTTTGTGACTTATCTTAGCAAGCTTATTGTTTGATTGCGAAAAAAAAAAAAAGAAACCCCATGTATTTATGATTTTGCTTGTTTAGACCCTGCTAGTGTAGAGGTAGTTTTTTTTTTCAAACAAATAACTTTTATAGGTTTATTACATTATGATTTTATCATTCCAAAGATTTAAACTTCCATACTTTCATTTCTAGAGCTTGGGTGATGCAAAGAAAATAGAATTAGGACCTGGTAAAAAGAGTGTGGATAAATTTGTTTGGATAACGTGAATTTGGAGGCAGGAAGCCAATGAAAAAGTTACCTAGAAGTAACCTTGACGAAAACTGCTTGGTTAGACATAATGTAATTCCTACATTATTTTATTTTTTTGAGATATAAATTGTTTAATTCTGGGAGATTTTTCTATATAATGCCTCTGGTTTAATTCTAGATGAATTTTCTAGGTAATGTCCTTATTTGTAATTTAAGCATTTAGTCTCCTGATTTATATTATCTTTTATGGAACTTGAATGTTGATAGATGCATCGCTTTTATCTTCTTTCTCTAAATGCTTTTTTTTTTCTCTTGTTTATCTCTTTTCTATTGGTATTTCAATTTTTATAGGCTTAGAATGATCATGGACCTTGTTGTTATTTTGGAATGAAAAGCAGTTGGATCCAAAAATTCCCTATTCTTTTATGTATTGAGACTTAAAGCATGTTTGGTGATCCTACTGCTACAATGAATTATGTAGAGGAGGATGCTTCTTTTGGCTTTAGGGATGGTGTGATCATGTTGGATGGATGGACACAACAAATGCTCATCCGTGATGCTATCTGGTTCTAGTCGTTCTAAGAGAAGTCGTAAGGCTACTAGTGATGCAATTCTTAATACAATGCTAGAAATTGCAATTCTTAAAAAATGAGGGCTACTACAATCTTGAAGAATGCGAACAAGTTTTCTTAAGGAAATGCATAAAGGTGTTGGATGAGACGCAAGGCATTGATCAAAGAATTGACTTTCATGCCTTCGATTTATTCATCCATGCCCTATACCATCCCTACTAACTCTAAACCCAAAATAAACATAGAAGTCTTCTACTCCAAATATCCTTATTCCTATCACCAATACCAACATACCTACAAAAGTAAAGAATGAAAACATCTCTTTTTCGCACTTCATCAAGAAAACTTTCCTTCATGGATTCCATTATATCCTAGATAATCCCATCAAAACACAACAGTTCTATGAGTTTATATTAGTTAACATAAAATCAACTGAGAGTACTCATAATGAGGACAAAAATGACCCTTCAAAATTTGCTTATTCAAAATGCAAAATAATATAGGTCATCATTGAATAATAGTGAAATAAAATTTGTACTACACATTTACAATTACCAAGTTACAAAAATGCATGGCACAATATTTTTTTCAATAAGAAACTCTGATCATTCATGGTTCCTCCATTTTGATTAGAATTGTCCAAAAATATTTTTAAATTGATTTTTGGAATGGTGATTCTATATGGATTCCTAATTTTTTTGCCAATTATTTTGTAAGGATTTTGAAAATTTTCAAAACAAATCAATGTTTCAACAAAAATGCAATTTGTATTGTTCATTGTAATCTTTGCTGTTCTATAGATCATCTATTGGGACTGTATGATAGGAGAATAATTACTAGTGCCATATAACAAAACCTTGGTTAAATAAATAAAAATTAAATGGTGGAGTTCTTTTGACATTGAATTAGCAGAAGTACTAGAAGTCTCAAAATGGTTGAATGAGAATCGAGACAAAACGAAAGCAAAAAAAAAAAAAAAAAAATGTTACAGGCATAGTTTCTCACTTCAAAAAACAAAATTCAATACGATTTTATCATCAGTTGCATCCAAAAAAGAGTAAAAGCAAAAGTTAAAGTAAGCTTTGTCACAACTAGGGAGTGACTCAAAAGAAGAAGACAACAAGCAAAAAAGTACATCATCATCAAAAACAGACCCATATAGCGGACAAATGTCACAACACCCATTTGAATTCTAACAAAATGGTTGACAATACATGACAACCAGCTTAAAAGAAGAAAAATTGTTCAAAATTATTATGCAAAGAATCTAACAATCAAGATAACTCAAAAGAAGAAGAAGAAAACTAGCTCAAAATAAGAAAAGTTGTTTAAAATTGTTACGCAAAGAATCTGCTAGCTCAAGATAATTCAAAAGAAGAAAAAGACATCCTAGAGAAAAGAACCCAATAGTTCTAGCAATAATGAACATCCTTTCTCTCTATTATAAATAGCCAAGAAAAGAGTTCTCTCATCAGAGTTCTCTTTCCCCTCATAGTTCTCTTGTATGAGTAAATATTTTCTTTTCTACAAATTAGAGGATAAGGCTTGGAAACCTTACTCTAAGTACTCCAATTTTATGTAATTTCAATATCATACTTGTTTTTCAATATTATGCTTGCTTCTATATTAGTATTTATTTTTTTAATATAAAATTTTAATTTTAACATTCATATGATATTTATTTTGTAATAAAAATTTATATTTTATAACTTGGGTTCCCATTTGTTTTTTTTTTTCACTTTTTGCAAATACAACAATAATAGATTGATGGAAAACCATAATACATATACTCCTCATTTCCCTTTCTTACAAAGCCAATGTAATCAAATTCTCTCTCTCACTCATCTCAATTTTTGAACCTTCTTTTCTTCATGGTTTATTCCCCTTAATAAGTAAATTTAAAAGGCCAACATCTTCTAGAATTCTTCATAAAGTCTAAAATATATTTAAAAAGTTAATTCATGATATATTATTGGCTTTGATTTTTGATCTTATGTTATTGGATGTAAATTTTTTAATTTAATATAATACAAATTTTTATTTTTTAATATAACATAAATTTAAATAAATTTTTATTTTATAAAATAATTTTGTTTAGTAATTATAGTTATAAAATAATCTTTAAAAAAAATTATGCAATTGCATTCAAAACAGATGATATCTGTGAGATTATAACTTATAGATCCATTTGATGATTTTAAGTTGTAATATATATTATTCAAGTTTCCATATCACATGTAACTCAAAAATAATTATATCAAATTATACATAAAATTTAAATCCTTCATATTTTTTATATACATTTTAAAATTATGAAAAACTTCCTTACATAAATAACCTTAAAATGCATAATATTATTGATACAAAATTTGGGCATCACTAATGATTTGTGATTCAAATCAATGTAATATTATTAATATATATATATATATATATATATCTATATATCTATATATATATATATATGTATGTCTTCAACATTCAAAATTGGGTCGAATATCCTTTGATAATCAGATCATATCTCTTTTTTGACGGGTAGCCTGATATATCTCAAAAATCAAAAAATAGACACAATGATAAAATTTTGTAAGCATTAATCAAAATTACAATCTTTAATTCAAAAAAAAGGGAAGAAAAATCAAAAGGAAAATACTTTTTTACAGTTACACACAATAAAAACAACAGAGATGTGTGCATAATTGTTGATATTAAAGAAATGGAGTGGGATCCTTCCACATGTTCGAGAAAGAGAATTATTATGGTATGGTAATGATAATGAAGAAGATAAGTTATTTTAACTAAGAAGTCTAAGGATTCTCGATTTTTTGGTGCCAATGATGAGTTTCTCGCATGCATAAAATGAAGTAGGTAGCCTCTGTGTATTGCAAAGGTCCCATAAAAGTATTGTGTTCTCTAATGTAAACAACAATTAACATGCTGTGAAACAGGACTTGTCTTTTACACTAACAATAAAATAATACTACTTTATTTTAGTAATGGTTAAAAATTATCATAAAATTAAAATTAAAATAAAATATGTAATAAAATTTTTATATATTAATAATTTTATTGCATAATATATTTTGTAATATGAAACTTGAATTAATATATTATATTAATAATTTTGAACTTTAATTTTAAAATCATTTTCTTGAAGGTAATGGAAAAAGTCTTCTAGATTGGTTTTATTATGATAATTCAAATATTTAATTATTGTCTTAAGCTTATGGATGTCTTTTTCATCCAAAGTTCGATTAATTGGTATCTTTCTTAATTAATGGATTTTATATGGTCCTAAACTCTTAAACTAAAAATTTATGAAGTTTTTATTTTAATTACCTTTTCAATAAAGTCAAATTAATAATTTATTATCATTGAAATATTAGTTTAAATTTTTAAATATTAGTTTTAAGAATCTTAATTTTTTTTTTTTTTAGTTTCAACCACTAATTACATCCCGGATGTGTTAATTAGTGTATCATATTTGATTAATTTAATTTCACATATGCAATTATTTATTAGATGACTTTATGTATTAAAATTTTGAATGAAGAGTAAAGTTAAGAAAACATGATTATGGGTGTCATCATCATGAATTAATACTTTTATCACAATCATGACTATATCCTCCTCTTTTGTTAGTCTATTTAGTTGCTTGTTTACTATAGTTTCCAATAGTGAGAAGTTGTCTTTATATGGTTATTGCTATATTGTTTATTCTACCTTATATTAGTAAATGTTTTCATTTCTGTACTTTTCATTCAATATTTTTTATTTTAATTTTGACATCATAGAATAATTTATTTTTAAAAAAATTGGGTGAGACAAGAAAACATCATTATATTGTTTAGATTCTTATACTTTCATCTTTAGTGCTATGAATTAAAAGTTATAGATTATTAAATTTGTTTGGATAAAATGTTAACGAAAACTTTATATTAAATTTATTCTCTTTTTTTTACTAATTGAATTAATTTTATATTCAAATTTTTAATTTAAAGTCATTACTATTTATATGATTTACATCTAGTTGTATGATATACTCAATTTAATTAATTATATATATATTATTTAAGATAAATATATATAATTAATAGTATTTTCATTATTGAAATATCTTAAAATGAGTTTAAATGACTATAAAAAATTAATGATATTTTAGTTACTAGAATATATAAAGTCACAAGTAAAATAAATTTTTCACTTCATTTAAATAATTTTTAATTGATGAATCATTTAAACAATTTAAGTTTTTATAGTACTTTTTTTTTTAAAAAAAAATTTAGTACTCAAAAGATTTTGATTTTTTTTTATGGTATGCATATGTTACAAATAAAAATTCATTATATAAAATTTTTAAATTGAGTATCTTCATTTTTTAAAATTTTTTGTCATAATTCAAGTTAAATTAAATTTAAATTTAAAAAATTAAATCAATTGAAATTTTGAAATTTAAATTAAAATATGATTTTTTAAATATTTGGTCAATTATCTATGAGACGTGAATTTCATGGGTAAATTTATGTGTCGTATGGTAAGCATTAGTTTAAAGACATGTTTAACCAAAAAGAAATTAAATGGTAGAAATTAAAGGAGTTTCTATATGGAAATAATTAACAAGCGTTTCTTTTTAATCCTATAAAATACAAGTTAAGATAAGTAAATATATGTTGCCAAAATATTCACTAATTTAAATCAAGATATTTTCTTTTGAGTTCCAATATTTTTGTAATAAAACATTTTTTCATTAAATTTCAACACCTTTATTTTTCTTAAATACAAGTTAAATAAAATATTTTTCATTTTTCTTGTCGTTTTTGTCCTTATAATTTGCAATTTAGTTACTTTTTTTTTTAAAAAAAATGTTTCTAGTGTATTGATATTTTTTGTTTTAATTTTTGATAATAAAAAACAAGTGGAGTTGTAGGAAAATATTCTCATGGCATCAAAATAGGTAAAAATCTAACAAGAAAAAGAAAGAAAATAAAAACCCAAAAAAATTGAAGAATGCGAGAAGAGATAATCTAAAGTAGATTTTAGTTATACTTGGTATGTTTTACTTAGTAATCCCCTAAAGCAAGTAGCAAATCTAAAGAGACTAATGTGTCTCTCCAAAATTCTTATTTTTGAGTATGAGAGAAGCAAACATCATTATCTTTTGGCAAAATTCATATTCAAAATTGATTGAATTAGTAAAATACAATAAATTTTAGTTGATTAAATGTCTTTTTATTGAACTAATTCATATTCAATTGATTAGACTGGTAAATATAATGAATCTCTTAATTATGTAAGTTCATTGAATTGTAAATACATTTAAATTAATTTATATTCAATTAATTAAATTAGTAAAATATGATGAATTTTAATTGATTAAATACATGCTTACTAACTATACAAATAGTTGTACGCTTGGACAATTTCATTTTTAATTGATCAGATTGATAAATTACAATATTTTTAAGTTGATTAAATGTATATTCACTACAAGAAAAATGGGATTACTTCACACTGGATAGTTCACAGTTTTAATAACAACTGTGAATAAAAGAATTTTTATTCACAATTGTAATAAAACTGTGAACAAAGATTTCTTTTATTCACAGTTGTTACTAAAACTGTGAATAAACGAAAACTTTTGTTCACAGTTATGCTTATAACTGTGAACTAAGTGAAACTTTTATTCATAGTTATGTTTATAACTGTGAACAAAAGGTATGTGCACCATGCATTGAATTTTTGCCTCTGTTACAGGTCTTCCTTTCTTTTATTCTTCCGTTTCTTCAACCCCTTCCTGAACCAGAATGAGCTGCTGTTTGCCAAAATTGAGCACATGCAGAAGAGGGTAACTCTATGCTCATAATCCCCTTAAATTTCTAATATGGTAGCATAGTTTAAACAAGCATATTGAGTTTCCATTGATTCTGCCATTGAAAATCACTTAAGTAGCTTCAGATCTGAATTGGAAAATTAGTGTCCACTTATAACCTGCAAATATTTTCTTTCTGTCTCATTGAAACCATTCATGGGTGTCTTGCAGGAAATTAACTTGCATAATAATAACCAGCTTCTCCGAGCAAAGGTACTCTCTCCCTCTTTGACCCTTTTTTTCTCCTCTGTTTCTGCATCTTTTTATGATTTTTTCGATGGATATATATATATAAGCAGATATCTGAGAATAAGAGGAACTAGCAAAACATGAACTTGATGCCAAGAGGAGGTAATTAACTGTGAGATATGCTGTAAAGTTAAGCCAAACCATTAATTAATTCTAAACAAATTAAGAGGATCCAGATGGAAGTCATGCCCTCTCCAGAAGGTGATGAGAACATATATAAAAAGCAAACCCCTCTGCTGCCTCACAACAGTAGAAGGAAAGGGATGCTTACGCACGCCCACCACCACCAAGCCGAAGTTACAGTCAGCCTTCCTCAGCCCTCCCCCTTCTCTCCCGCGCTTTCTTTTTCTGGTGAAGCTGTGAATCCATGTGCAAGTGAATGAAGAAGGCAGTGACAGTGAGTGAATAAAGGCACTAACCTTTGTTCACAGTTTCAGCCATAACTGTGAATAAAGGGTTTTATTCACAGTTCTGGCAGTAACTGTGAACAAAACACTGTAACTTTTATTCACAGTTTCAGCCATAACTGTGAATAAAGGGTTTTATTCACAGTTCTGGCTGTAACTGTGAACAAAACTCTGTATCTTTTATTCACAGTTTCAGCCATAACTGTGAATAAAGGGTTTTATTCACAGTTTTGGCAGTAACTATGAACAAAGCTCTGCATCTTTTATTCACAGTTTCAGCCATAACTGTGAATAAATCTTTGCATCTTCTCCAGAAACATCGACAAATTTGCAGGCTCTATGTTCTCACATCAAACTACCGGTTGAATATTGCTTTGGCTTCACCTTAAGCCCTTCATTGGAATTCGTGAGTGACATCGGGACCCTATGTCATGTGCCTTCACAAACTAAATTCAATGATTCGAGTCACTTATCTTTTCACTGTGTTTGTGACAGGCCTAGGTGAAAACCTCATCCGAGCCTTATGTTTTAAGCATGAATTACTTCAACATGTGGCTACTTTAGTGCATAGGTGCTCGGTCGTCCCCTCAAATGCAAAAAGCATTGTGATAAGAGTGGCCTTGGCCTCCGCCTATCCAAGCAAAAAGTATTTATCCCACATTCTATCGATTTTGAATGACAACTAAAACAATTTTGGCCTTAGCAAGCCTTATGGCATGCTCTAGTCCTTGTTGGCATGACATCTTGAAGAATTCTACCTAGTTGATCCTACCAGTAGTCATATGCTTGTCTTAAAGATTAGTCCATGCACATATAATGTGAACTAATTCAGATTATGAAACTGTGAATGGCTTATTAAATCAGTTATAGTTTGTTTAATGGTACTTACTAATCGGATAATCATAACAACTATAAAGCTTATACGTGCAACAAACCTTACCTTTTGGAAGGGATGCATTTATTAGATAAAAGGTCAAAGCCGGCTTTGTCAATTGTATTGATGATTCATGATAATTCGACAGATTGCAAGCCCACCATATGGATAACACATTACTTGAATTTTTGCCTTATCAACTTTCAATGGTAGATAGGTACCTACTATTAGACCTTTGAATTTAAATGCCAAGGCTTAGGTGTACCTTGCTCCATGCCCACACTAGAACCTATAAGTGTGAATGGGATCATGCTAGAAGGTAAACACATAGGTGATATGAAGAGAAAAATGCGGGAGACTTGGACTTAGTTTCATACTCACTGTGGCAAGATATGCTGATAAGTTAGGAATGTCGTCGAGTGAGGGATAAAGCACACGAACTGATCCATAAGCTTGCTCAAGGGGAGAGTTGCAGAGATGCCTCGAAAGAGCACTAGTACATAGTGGTGCAAAGATACCTAGTGACGAGAACATAGGGCAAAATCTGGGAGCCTAACTTGGTATGGATAGAAAGTCTAGGAAGCAAAAATATTCTCCAAAGAAGGATGTGGCCATTCATTAGAGGAGGGTTAGAGAAAGAAAAGATATCTATCCCGAAAACTGAGGGGAAGATAAAGCTCAAGAAGAGTCCTAAACGGGAACCACCACTTCAAGCTTATCCAAATTGATTAAAAGTAGATAAGAAAGCATGGAAAAAGAGGGGATAAGATCCTTGACTCATGAAAGATCCTTGTGGGAGAAGGATGCAATCCAAACTTTTAAGATAAGCCTTAAATCGGATAATAATTTATGACAAAAATTGGCTCACCAATCCAAAAAATATGGGATAACAAAGAAAAAGTGTTTGAGTAGGACATTCCTCATCTAGTATAGAAAGGAGGCTTGAGTTTGATTGTAAACACATTGAGAAATAAAAACTCAAGTGTTTAGGTAGCCAAAGGCATTTGGTGCTCTTAGTGAGACCTTTCTTTTGTAAAGAGTTCCTTTATCTTTAATAAAGGCTGATAAAGAGTTCTCATAATACTTGTCTCATTTACTCTACTTTTGCTTTATCTCATCTCTTACGTTGCTTTTGTTGTGGGCTTTGAAAAAGGGCTTACTAGGTGGATGTTACACCATCACATTTGGGTTGCATGGATCCAGTAACCGATGATGTGACAAGTAGGTATTAGAGCGCGACTTCAATCACCACTTTCTCTCAAACTCATGGTTGATTCGACCGCTATGAATGCTCCATGGTAGGAAGGAATAAGTCACTGCAAAAGTGCATTACTTGATTAGAAGAGATCATTAGTGCATTGTTCGAAGGATTAATAAAAAAGTTGGTTGTGTTGATGGAGATAGTCGCCCAATGATAATCCTTAATGGGAAAGGACATTGGAACCTTCAAAGAGATCATGAAGAGCCTTGAGACTAAGATCGGGTTCCTAAAATGGGCTTCTCATGCCCTAATAGTAGGAGTAGACCCTACTATAGCCAAGGGTATTAGAACCAAAATCTTTCTTTGGAAAGAAAAACGCCAAAGAGTTAGACAACTTCTTGTGGTATACGGAGCAGTACTTCAAAACTACTTGAGTACTAAAAAATGACAGGTAATGATCACATCGATGTGCTTATCTAGTAATGCTAAGTTATGGTGGTGCACTTGTATGTAGGATGACGCTATCATGGGAGGGCCTACTATTGATTCATGGGAGACACTCAGAAAGAAATTGAAAGAGCAATTCCTTTTATCCAACACATTGTTCATGGCTAAGGAACAACTAAAGTAAGTGAAGCAGACGAGTTTAGTGCACGAGTTCATGAAAGAATTTAGTTCCTTAATGTTAGACACCAAGAATATGTCGAAGTAAGGTAGGTTGCTTAACCTCTTCTTGGGCTTTTAGTCATGGGCTCAAGAGAAATGAGGTGGTAAGGTGTTAAAGACTTGCTCTTAGCATTTTTTGTAGCAGATACCTTGGTGGATTTCAAGTATGGGGGTGGTGCTTTTTCAATAAGAAAATTGAAAAAAGAGGAAAGGCTAAAAAAGATACAAAAAATCCCAACGACAAGGGCAAGAAAAAAAAAGAATGCTGAGTCTAGCAAGCCTCACAACTTATCTCTTTCGAAAAGTAAAGGAAAGAATGTGGACCAAGAGGATTATTTCTTATGCAATGAGGTACATAAAGCACTTGACTGTCCCCACATGGAGAAGTGAATGACACTCATAGTAGAGGGTTCCATGAGGAAAGTAAAGAGAATGCCACAACTTGGGTGAATCCAATCTAGTTTCTGAATGCAATCACACCTAAGAGCTTGCAGATGGAGTTGATCTATGTCTTGGTGAAGGTAGACGGGAAGAATGCTATGGCAATGTTGGATACAAAAGCTACCAATAATTTTGTTATGGAAATAGAAGTGGAAAAGTTTAGGATTAAGCTTTCCCCAGCCTCCAACAAGTTCAAAGCGATGGAAGCTAAGACAAAGATAGTATGCAGAGTTATCATTACGACCCTCAAAGTGGGTGATTAGAAAGGCATGTCCAACTTTATGATAACTCAATTAGATGACTTTGATATTTTCTTAGGATCTAGAATTTTTCAAACAGGCCAAGGCATCAGTGATGCCCTACTTAAGTGGATTGCTCGTCGCTGATGAATGAGCTTCAAGCCTAATCAGAACCAAAGCAACGAGAAGGCATTTGATAAATAAAAAGCAAATTGGGTTACAATCTGCTGGTTTAAGTAGGGACTATGAATGGGAGAAGTCCCTACTTAAACTCGATTAGGTCAAGAAGGTACCTGTCAAAATTATTAAAATGTTATGGGAATTCAGTAACATGATGCCATTGGAGCTCCTCAAGACATTACCTTCAAGGAGGAATTTCATTCATTAGATCAAGTTGGTTTTAGGTGTTAGACCCCATGCCCAAGCATAATACCAAATGCCCCTTTCAAAATTAATGAAACTATAGAAGCAACTAGATCAACTATTAGAAGGAAGTTTCATTCAACTGTCAAACGTACCTTATGGTGCACCTGTGTTATTCTAGTGGAAAGATGGCTCGCTGAGAATGTTTATTGATTACTGAGCATCAAACAAGGTAATAGGAAAGAACAAATATCTGATGCTGAATGTTATTGACTTGATCGATCGGCTATTGATGGACAAGTACTTTACAAAGCAAGACTTACAGTCGAGCAACTAACAAGTCAGAATAATTAAAGGGGACAAAGCAAAATTTGCTTCCATCATAAGGTACAACTTTTAAGAGTTTATGGTGATGCCTTACGAGCTAACTAATGTGCTTGTTACCTTTTCTTAACCTTATGAATGGCTTGTTGTTTTAGTTTTTGGATAAGCTTGTTGTGATCTACCTGATGACATTGTGCTCTATAGTGAGACCTAAGATGACCACGTAAGCCACTTGTGGCAAGTAGTGTTACAATTGTGGGAACATCAGTTGTACATCAAGAAGAAAAAATGTAAGTTTTGTAAGAAAGAAGTGCCATTTTTAGGGCACTGGTTGGGAACGAATAGATATGGATGGACAAAAGGAAAATGAAGGCCATCATTAAGTGGCTTACCTGACAAAAAGTTGCTAATTATGGTCATTTCTTGGGCTTGTAAATTATTATAGGTGGTTCATCAAAGGATATTCAAGCAAAAGTAACCTTTTGATGGACTTGCAAAAGAAAGATAGCTTGTGGGTGTGGATTGAAGAATGCAATAAGGCTTTCTAGGGATTGAAACAAGTCATAGCCTTGAAGCAAGTATTATGCTTGTCAAACTTTGAAGAGCCATTTGAAGTAGTCACAGATGCCTCTAATTGAGCAATTGGGGGTGTATTAGTGCAAAATGGCCACACCATGGCATTCGAGAGTCAAAACCTGAAGGATACAGAGCAATGTTATTCGACTGATGAAAAGGAGATGATGGTTGTTGTCCATTTCTTAGAGATATGGTGGCATTACTTGCTTGGGACAAAATTTAAGATAATTAATAACAATATTGCTAATAACTATTTTTGCTTGTAGATAAAACTATCTATGCATCAAGCAAAATGGCAAGAGTTTGTTGTAGAGTTCGACTTTATGTGGGAATGCAATCGTAGCAAACAAAACATCGATGTGAATGTACTAAGCTGCTAGAAGTGCAAACTTATGTGGTTGCTCTAATGGCTGTCCAAAGCAAGTTACTCGAGCAAATAAAGTTGATAGTTGGGAAGGTTATTGAGTATGCTCCACTAATACAGGAGGTGAGTGAGGGCTTGGTACAAAGGTACTAGATCGAGGATAGGTTACTCTATGTTTTAGGAGGCAAATTGTTCAGGCCTTAAGTTTGGTGGGCTCCGAAAATAGTTGTTAAGGGAAACCCATGAACCATTATAGGCAGGTCACCTAGGCATTAAGAAGATGCTCGCATTACTAATGAGAGCCTATTACTACCCTAAGTTGGCGAAAGACATGGAGGCCTATGTCCGCACATGCTTAGTATGCCAACAAGACAAAATGGATAAAAGAAAAAAGGTAGGTTTACCCCAACCTTTGCCCATTCTAGAGCATCGCGGCAATCAGTGTCGATGGATTTCATTATTGGCTTCCCAAAGGTAAAGAAACTATCCATCATAATAGTGATTGTCAATAAGTTCTCCAAGTATACTATCTTTGCTCTTATTACTTAAGTGTGCCCAGCTGACATTTTTGCTAAGATGTTTAACAAACATGTCGTTAAACTTTTTAGGCTACCAAAAGACATTGTGAGTGACAGAGATGCTAGATTCATGGGAAGATTCTAAATAGTTTCATTAAACATGCTAGGACAAGAACTTAAGTTCTCCATAACAACTCATCTGAAGACAAACGGACAAACAGGGAATAAATAGCTTGCAGGAGGATTATTTGTAGCACTATGTGACCATAAGCTAAAGGGATTGACTTGCATTGTTGGAGGTATCATAGTTTCGCTATAACATTCATTGCTCATTATTAATTGGCTTAAGTCCTACAGAGCTAACTTTTAGGCAACAACTAATGATGCATGATGCCCTACAAGATAGCCAAGTGGAAGAGCCAAGGGAGTTACCTTATAGTTTACTACTATGCTCGTGATAAGCAAGAGTTGATTGATCAAGCAAGCGATAGCCTTTTTAAGGCACAAAAGTCTATGAAGAAATACGCCAACTAAAGAAGACAAGATGCTGAGTTCTGGTTGAGGACAAGGTGTTACGGAACCTAACAACCCAAACTTAAAAGAAAATCATAAAGAAAGGAGTTCATCGCAGCCTCATCTCGAGGTATGATGACTTATTTGAAATTGATAAGAAAGTTAGAGCAGTAGCATATAGACTGAAGGTATCGTAATAACTAAAGATTCACCCAACATTCCACATAAGCTTGCTCAAAGAGTTCCAAGAAGATGTCGATCGCTAGCATAAGCAAGTCAAGCTCAAACTGCTATTAACTCGAGTTTAATTTGACAAAAAGATAAAAAAGACCATTGATCATAAAAACAGAGGGCTACTGTAAGATGAATTAAAGGAGATACTACTTAGTCTAGTGGAACAACACTAGCGAGGTGGATGCGAGTTGGAAAAAAGATACCACTTTATGGTAATTCGAGGACTAGATCAAGGCATACCATAATATTGAGTTGACGAGGACATCGAGCTCTTTTAATAGGGGTGGTTTGTCAGGCTCTTGAATCTAAATTCCAAGGCTTAGGTGAGGTGTGCCTTGCTCCATGCCCAGGCCAAAACCTTCAAGTGTGAACGAACCATACTAGTAAGACAAACGCATAGGAAAGATAAGGAAACAAATACAAAAGACTTGGTTAGAAATTGAGTTTCATACTTGCAATAGCAAAATAAACTGTTAAGTTGGGAAGGTCATGGAGCGAGGGATGAAGCACATGAACCGACTGATAAGCCTGCTCAAAGGCAAAGCAAAAGAGATGCCTCGAACAAGCATGAGCACATGGTAGTGCAAAAATATCTAGTGATGGGAACGCATGGTAGAATCTAAGAGGTTAGCTTGGCATAAATACAAATTCCAGCAAGCAAAGATATTCTACAAAGAGGGATGTGGCCATTTGCTAGAGGAACATTGGAGAAAGAGGAGATATCTATTCTGAAATCCAAGGGGAAAATAAGGCTTAAAAAGAGTCTTAAACAGGAACCATCTTATGAAGCTTATCCAAACTAGTTAAGATCAAGTAAAAGAGCTTTAAAAAAGGCTTCAAAGGGATAAGAACCTTGACTAACCGAGAGTCCTTGCAAGAGAAGGATGCAATCTAAACTTTGAAGACAAGCCTCAAATCAAATAACAAACTGTGAATAAGATTGCCTAGTTAGTCTAAGAAATGTAGGATAACAAAAAGAGAGTGTTTAAGTAAGACTCTTCTTAACTAGTACAAAAAATAACTTTGGGTTCAATTGTAAACACAGTGAGAAATAGAAACTCAAGTGTATGGGTCGCTAGAGGCATTGAGTGCTCTTAATGAGACCTTTTTTTTTTTTTGTAAAGAGTTCCTTTATCTTTTGATAAAGGTTGAGAAAGAGTTCTTGTAATACTTGTCTCCTTTACTTTGCTTTTGCTTTATCTTATCTTTTACATTACTTTTATTATGCACTTTGAATGAGGGCTGGCTAGGTAATACCATTAATAGGCTTGGCATGGACACAAGGCCTAGCAAGCAATGGCAAAAGTCACGCCAACCAAGCCAAGGGTGAATTACGTGCATCGCATCAACTTGTCCAATGGCACTAAAGACAAATCATGGCTGCTCCTAGTAGACACTACAAGGTGTAACTCCTAACGTACTATGGCACAAAGCACACCACCAAGCCAACGGCATCCTTCGTGAGCTAACCTTTTATCGTTATTTCCCTCGATCGTGCCCCTAATAAGCATGCCACAAGGGCCACATCATCTAGTCCAAGGGCATGACACGCAAGCTGTGGGTACCCCCAGTAGGCACAGCATGGGTGCAAGATCAAGCGTGTAGCACATGGTGCACCACTTAAGTCCAGAATGCCCCATGTAAGCTAGCCCATCGTCGTTATGTCCCTTGATCGTATGCCCAACGAGCATGCCATGACCACCATGTAGCTTGGTCCAAAGGCACATGATGCAAGCCATAGCTACCTTCACAGGAAAGAGTTGAGAAAAAAGGCCTAACGTGCTACGACACTAAGAGCATCAACCATGCCAAGAGAGCCTCATGCCAGCCAGCCCTTATCGCTATGTCCTTCTATCATGTGCCAGCAAGTGTGCCATGAATGCCACATTGCCTGGTCTAAGGGCACAAGAGGTAAGCCATGGTTACCTTTAACAAGTGAGGCATGGGTGCAAGGCCTAGCATGTCGTGACACAAAAAGTGCCAGCTAAGCCAGAAGTGCTATGTGCGAGTTAGCCCCTTGTCGCTATGTCCTTCGATCATGTGCCAAGCAAGCGTGCCACAGGATGCATATCGCTTAGTCCAAAGCCATGGGTGGTAAGCAATAGGTGCCCCCAATGGGCAATGCATAGGTGGAAGGCCCAGTGTGCAGTGATACAAAGCGTGTCAGCCAATCTAAGAGCACCCTACTTGAGCTAGCCCTTCGTCGTTACATATCTTAATCGTGTGCTAAGTGAGTGTTTCACGAGGGCTACATCACCTAGTCTAAGGGCATGGTAGGCAAGCCATAGCTGCCTTCAGTAAGCATGGCATAAGTAAGCATGTTGCAGCATAAGGCGTGCCAACTAAGCTAAAGGCGCACCACCAAGTTAGCTTCACATCGCTACGTCCCTTGATAGTGTGCCCAATGAGTGTGCCATGATGGTCACGTCGCTTGATCCTAGGGCTTAAGAGGTAAGCCACAACTACCCTATGTAAGGAAGGCATAAGCATAAGGCACAGCATGCCACAACACAAGGTCCAACAGCCAAGGTAAGAGTGCCCCATGCTAGCCAACCGCTCATCAGAACATCCCTTTATAGTGTGCCTAGTGAGCATGCCAGCAGCACCACGTCGCCTCATCAAAGGGCTCACGAGGCAAGCCATGGCTGCCCTATGTAGGTAAGGCCTAGTGTTGCGAACACAATGCATGCCAGCCAAGCCAAGAGCACCCCACGCAAGCCAACCCCTTATCAGTATGTCTTCGATCGTGAGCGTGCCACAAGCACCGTGTCACCTTGTACAAGGCTACTAAAGGCAAGCTACGACTACCTCAAGTAAACAATAAAAGGGCACAAGGCCTACTGTGCATGGTACAATAAGTGCCAACCACTCCAAGAGTGCCCTGTGAGAGCTAGCCCTTCATCGCTATATACCTCGATCGTGCGCCCAATAAGCATGCCACGAGTGTCCCATCGCTTAGTCCATGGGTACGGAAGGTAGGTCACAGTTGGCTTAGTAGAGATTGCATAAGGCCCAGCATGCTACAATAAATGATGCACTAGCCAAGCCAAGAGAGCCCCACATAAGCCAAACCGCATCGTAACGTCCCTCGATTGTGTGCCTTGCGAACATGCAACGAGCATTGCGTTGCTTATTCTATGGGTAAAAAGAGCTAGCTATGGCTATCACTAATAGGAATGACATAGATGCAACACCCAGTCTGCAATAACATAAAAGTTACAAGCCAAGCAAAAAGTACCCCATGCAAACAAGCCTTAAGCACACTATGTGGCATCGCACGTGCTGTGGATGTTGAATACATATGATAGTTAGGCTTGACCATGGCCCAAAATTGTTTGGAACTCTCTTGGTAGCCATGGGTGGCTACAGGTGTACTAGATAGGGCAACATGCTTGCATCTTGCCCCGTCAAGAGGTAACAATGCACCAATGTGCTGGCCACAATGTCTAGTTGCGAGCTTATTAGGAATTGATTGTCTTTTGATTACTGAATTGCTCTAGGAATGACTCAAATCAATCATGCAATTCATTATGAGTCTGCCTTCAAAATCAAGAGCATTTTGACTCACACACTATTTTTCATGATTTTTTGAATATTAATTTTAAAAACTTAAAAAAATTGGATGCTTCAAAAATTTTAAATTTTTTTATGTTAGTAAACATGATTATTCTCTACATTTGTGCAAAATTATAAATCAAAACTACTTGTAAATAATTCTTTGGACCAATTATAATGACAAAAACATATTGATGTCTCCTCTTATCAAAAGCGAATTTTCATTTAAGACTCTTTAAGGGGAAAGAGCTCACTTATTCGGTGGGCGCTCACATGTCATGCATGCTCCCCTTTGCCAACCTATATAGGCAGGCATTCAGCATTGAAAACCCAGTGCATATGTCATGAGTGCAAGGCCCATCGTGTACGGCACAAGCATGCCAACCAAGTTAAGGAAGCCCCAATAGGTATGACATAGGTGTAAGGCCCAACATGCTGTAGCATAAGGCTCGTCATGCAAGCCAAGACACCCTATGCTAGCAAGTGGCAAGCATGCTATGAGGTGTCACTTGTGCTGTGGGTGTTGGTTACATTGGTTAACTGGGCTAGAACATGGCCTTAAGCTATACTAAAATCTCAAAGCAATCATTAGTGACTTCAAACACACTAGACATGGTAGAATCCATGCACCTTAGGCCATCTTGAGGCAACATTATAGCAACGTGTTGGCGGTAATGCTTAGTTGCAAACTTTTCATGAATTAATGGTCTTTTGATTGTTGAATTGCTCCAAAAATGACTTAAATAAATCATGAAATTCATTGGGAGTCTACTCTTCATACTCGGGAGCATTCCAACTCACATACTATTTTTTTTTCTTGAATTCTTGGCTGTATAAAATACATAAAAATATGGATGCTTAGAAAATTTTGAAATTTTTTTGTGTTAGTAGATCTAATTATTCTCTACATTTATGCAAAATTTTAGCTTAAAACTCCTTGTAAAAAATGTTTTACACCTATTGTGATGGCTCACACATATTGATATTTTCTCCAATTGAAGCAAATTTTTATTTATGGCATTTTTGGGAAGAGGAGCTCACTATGCGTGCTCCACTCCTACCCACCCATATGGATAGGCACTGGGCATAGGAAACCCAACACAGATGGCATGGGTGGAAGGTCTAACATGCTATGGCACATGGTGCACTAGCCAAGTTAAGAGAAACCTACACAAGCCAGCCTTTTGTCATAACATCCCTCGATCGTGTGCCCATTAAGTGTGCCAAGAGTGCCGCATCAGCTGTCTAAGGGCATTAAAACTAGCCATGCATGGTCATCCATAGCATGAGCAGCATGGGTGCAAGTTCAATATGTTGTAGCATAGGACACATCAACCAAGCCAAGAGCGCCCTACACAAGCATGATGCGAGGCATTGCACGTACTATGGGAGTTAATTAAATGGGTTAGTTAGGCTTGACCATGGCCCAAAACTATGTTGCACTCTTAGGCCATCCATGGGTGGCTGTACATGCATTGGACAGGGTAGCATGCTTGGATCCTAGGCCATCTAGAGGTAACATTACACCAATGTGCTGGCTATAATGCCTAGTTATGAGCTTTCTTTGAATTGACAATCTTTTGATCATTGAATTGCTCCTAAAATGACTTAAACAAATCATGAAATTTATCAAAAGCCTACCCTAAATTTTAGGTGCATTCCGACTTACATAAATTTTTAGGATTTTTTAAATATTGAATTTATAAAGTTCTTTTAAAAAAATTAGATGCTCATAAAATTCTAAAAATTTTTGTGTTGATAAAATTTATTATTCTTCATATCTATGCAAAGTTTTAGCTTAAAACTCCTTGCAAAGAATTTTTTACATCCATTATGACTATTGGGACATTGATATTTCCTTTAGCCTAAAGTGAATTTTTATTTAAGACACTTTATGGTGGAGGAGCTCACCTACTTACTTGGTGCTCATGAGCCATGTGTGCTCCCCCCTGCCAACCCATGTGGGCAGGCCCTGGACGTAGGAAATCCAACGCACATCGCATGGTGTAAGGCCCAGTGTGCTGCAACACATGACACATTTATCATGCCAAGAGAGTTGCTTGAGAGTTAGTCCTAGTCGCAACATCCTTCGATCGTGTGCCCAATGAGCATGCCATGAGTACCATGTCACCTAGTCCAAGGGCATTAGAGGCTAGCCATCGCTATCCCCAACAGGTGTGGCATCAGTTCAATTCCCATCGTGCTGTAGCATAAGACACCTGCCAAGCCAAGAGTGCCATACATAAACAAGCCATAAGCACGCACGTGCTATGGGTGTTGATTACATGGGTTTGCTGGGCTTGACCATGGCCTAAAATTATGTTGGACTCTCAGAGCAGCCATGGCTGGCTGCAAGTGCACTAGAAAGGGCAACATGCTTCCACTCTGGGCCATCTAGAGGCAACACTGCACCAATGTGCTTATCGCAATGCCTAGTTGCATGCTTTTTGTGAATTGATGATCTTTTAATTGTTGAGTTACTCTAAAAATTACTCAAATAAATCATGCAATTCATGAGTCTGCCCCTAAAATTTGGTAGCATTCCGGCTTATGGCTATTTTTCATGATTTTTGAATATTTATTTTATAAAATTCAAAACAAAAGGATGCTCAAAAAATTTTGAAACTTTTTACATTGGTAGACCTAATTATTCTTTACGTTTATATGAAATTTCAACTCAAAACTCTTAAAAAATAATTTTTTAGATCCATCATGATGACTCAAATATATTGATGTTTTCTTCTACTGGAATCTAATTTTCATTTAATACACTTTACAGGGGGAAAAGCTCACCTGCGTGTTGCGCACTAAACGTCCATGCATGCTGCCCTCTACCCAACCATATGGGCAAGTGTTGGAAACCCAATGCACATGGCATAGTTGTAAGGCCTAGTGTGCTTTGACACAAGGCGCACCAACTAAGCCAAAAGAACCTTAAGTGAGCCAACCCCTCATTATTACATCCATCGATCTTGTGCTTAGTGAGCATGCCACGAGCACTGCATCGCCTCACCTAAGGCCACAGAAGCCTAACCATGGTTGTCTCTAGTAGGCATGGCATAAGTGCAAGGCCTAGTGTGCTGTAGCATAAGGCACAACAGCCAAGCTAAGAGCGCCTCACCCAAGCAAGCTACAAGTAGTTATGAGGCATCGAACGTATTGTGAGCATTGATTACATGGGCTAGCTAGGTTAACCCATGGCTCCAAGCTGTGCAAGACTTTCAAGTAGCTATGGTTGGGTACCAATGCATAGGAAAGGGTAACATACTTGGCCCTTAGGCTCTCTAAATGCAACCCAACACTAATGTGCTGCCAGCAATGCCTAGTTAAAACTTTTTGTGTATTGATAGTCTTTTGATTATTGAGTCACTTCAGAAAAGACTCAAATAAATCATGCAATTCATTAGGATTTTACCCCTCAAATTTACGAGTATTCTAACTCATGAGATAATTTTCATGATTTTTTTAATTTTTGATTGTATAAAATTTATAGAAAAATTGGACGCTCAAAAAATTCTAAAATGTTTTGTGTTGGTTCATCTAATTATTCTTTACATTTATGCAAAACTTTAGCTTAAAACTCCTTATAAATAATTTTTAGACCTATTATGATTGCTTAGACATATTAATGTTTCCTCTTGTCAAAAGTGAATTTTCATTTAACATTCTTTAAAGGGGAGGAGCTCAGTTGCTTGGTTGGCACTCATAGACCATGTATGCTACCCCTGTGCCAGCCACATGGGTAAGCACTAGGTGTGGTAAACTTATCGCACATGGCATGGGTGGAAGACTCATCGTACTACGGCACAAGGTGTGTTAGCCAACACAAGCTAAAAGAGCCCCACAAGAGCCAACCCCTCGTCGCTGCATCCTTCGATGGTGTGCCTAATGAGCATGCCACGACTGCCACATCACTTGGTTTACGAGCGCAAGAGTCTAGCCACTGTTGTCCCCAGTAGGCATAGTATGGACACAAGGCCCAGCGTGTTGTAGCACAAGGCATGCTAGCTAAACCCAAGAGCACCTACATAAGCCAGCCACAAGGACGTTGTGAGGCATCGCACGTGCTGTTATTTTGATTGCATGGGCTAGTTACATTAGATGATGGCCTCAACCTGTGGTGGACTCTCATGGCAGCTATGGGTGGCTGTAGGTGTACTTGACAGGGCAGTATGCATGCCCTTCGGTTTGGCAACACTATACCAACATGGTCGCCGTAATGTCCAATTATGAACTTTTAGTGAATTGGTGATCTTTTGATAATTGAATTGCTCTAAAAATGACTTAAATAAATCATATAATTTATTAGTAGTCTGCCCATAAAATTGGGAGCATTCTGCCTTGCAAGTTATTTTTCATGATTTTTGAATTTTTGAATGTATAAAACTCATAAAAAGAAATTAAATACTCAAAAAATCTAAAAATTTTGGTGTTGGTAAACCTGATTATTCACTATATCTGTTAAAAATTTCAGCTCAAACACTTTATAAATAATTTTTTAGACCCATTGTGATAGCTCGACATATTGATGCTTCCTCCTAGTGGAAGTGAATTTTTATTTAAGACTCTTTAAGGGGAAGGAGGTTACCTCGTTGGTCAGTGCTCACACGTAGTGCATGCTCCTCCCGCCCACCAATCCACATGGGCAAGCACTAGGCGTGGGAAAACCTACACTTATTGCATGGGCGCAAGGCTTACTGTGCTATGACATAAAGCGCGCCAACAAAGCTAAGAGACCCATATGCAAGCAAGCCCCTTGTCATTACGTCCCTCGATCTTATGCCTAGTGAGCATTCCATGAGCATCGTGTTGCCTAGTCCAAGGGCAAGAAATGCTAGCCATGGCTGTCCCTAATAGGCATGACAGAGGTACAAGGCCTAGCATGCTATAGCACATGGCACGCCAGCCAAGCCAAAAATGCCCCATGCAAGCAAGCTGCATGCACTTTGTGAGGCATTGCATTTGTCGTGGTTGTTGATTAGATGAGCTAACTAGGCTAAACCTTGGCCCCAAGTTTGGCTGGACGCTCAAGGTATCCATAAGTACGTAGGACAGGGCAGCATGCACGCATCTGGGGCCATTTAAAGGCAATATAGCACCAATGTGCTGGCTGCAATGCCTAATTAGGAACTTTTTATGAATTGACGATCTTTCATTTATTGAATTCTTCAAAAATTACTCAAATAAATCATGCAATTAACGATGAGTTTTTCCTTCAAATTTTGAAGCACTCTAACTCACAGGCTGTTTTTCCTAATTTTTTGAATTTTTGATTATATTAAATTCATAAAAAAATTAGAGGCTTAGAAAATTTTGAAAATTTTCATGTTTGTAGATCAGATTGTTATATATGTGAAAAAATTTAGCTTAAAATCCCTCATATATATTTTTTAAACCTAATATGTTTGCTCAGACATATTGATGTTTTTCTTATAAAAAGTAAATCTTCTTTTAAGTTTACTTAGGGCGAAGGAGCTCACCTACTAGGTGGCCACTCATAGGGTATGTGTGCTCCCCCCTAACCCACTTACATGACATAAGAGTAAGGCATTGTGTGTTTTGGCCCACAGTTGTCCCCAATAGGCATAGCATGGGTGCAAGTCCCAGCATACTAGCATAGGGTGTGCGAACCATGCTAGAAGTGCCCACAGAAGCAAGCCATATGCATGCTATAAGGTGTTTCACTTGCAGCGGGTGTTGATTACATGGGCTAACTAGGTAGACAATCACCTTAAGCTATGCTGGACTTTTAGGGTAACCATAGGCTGTAGGTGCACTAGACAAGACAACATGCATGCACCCTAGGCCATCTAAAGGCAACGTTGCACCAAAGTGCAGGCCATAATGCTCAGTTATGAACTTTTTGTGAATTAACAATCTTTTCATTGTTGAATTACTCTAGAAATGACTTAAACAAATTATGTAATATTGTAAGAATCTTCCTCTTAAATTTTGGATTATTTTGACTAACGGGTTATTTTTCATGTTTTCTTTTTTGCATTTTTTCGCTATATAAAATTCATAAAAAAAAAAAAAACTGGATGCTTTGAAAATTCTAAAATTTTTTATATGGATAGATCTAATTATTCTCTACATTTATGCAAAATGTTAACTTGAAATTGCTTGTAAATAATTTTTATGACCCATTATGACAGCATAGATATATTAATGTTTTCTCTAGTCGAAAGTGAATTTTCATTAAGACTCTTTAGGAGGGAGGAGCTCACCTGCTTGGTGGGTGCCCATAAGCCATGCATGCTACCCCTTTGCCCACTCACATGAGTAAGCACTTGGCATGGGAAATCCAACGCACATGACATGGGCGTAAGGCCCAGCATGTTGCAATGTAAGGTGGGCAAGCCAAGCCAAGAGAGCCTCAGGTGAGCCAGCCCCTCATCACTACGTCCTTCAATCGTGTGCTTAGTGAGGGTGCCATGGGCATCGTGTCACCTGGTCTAAGGGCATGGGAGGCTAGCCATGGCTGCCCCCAACAGGCACAGCAAAAGCACGAGGCCTAACAGGCTGTAGCTAAAGGATCAAGGTAGCTAACCCAAAACTACCCCATGCAAGTAAGTTGCAAGCATGTAGTAAGGCATTCACGTGTTGTAAGGGTTAATTCATGGGCTTGATGGTTAGATAATGGACTATACCATTAGGGCAAACATAGGTGGTTGTAGGTGCATGGGCCAGGGCAGCATGCATGCACCATGGGCCATTTAGAGGCAACGCTGCACTAACGTGATTGCCATAACACCTACTTGCAAATTTTTTGTGAATTGATGGTTTTTTAATTATCGAATTACTCCAAAAATGACTCAAAAAATCATGCAATTAATTAGGGGTCTTTCTTCAAATTTGGGAGTATTTTGACTCACGACCTATTTTTCATGATCATTTGAATTTGTGATTATATAAAATTCATAAAAAAAAATTTGTTGCTCAAAAAATTCTAAAATTTGTTGTGTTGGTAGATCATACTATTCATTACTTCTATGCTAAAATTTAGCTTAAAAATCTTTGTAAATAAGTCTTCTAAACCCATTTTAATGGCTTAGACATATTGATGTTTTCTCTTACCGAAAGTCAATTTTCCTTTAACACTCTTTAAGGGGAAAGAGCTCACCTGCTTGGTAGGGCTCATAGGCCATGTGTGCTACCCCCTTCCCAGCCGTGTGGCAAGTGTTGGGCATGGGAAACTGAGCACACATAGCGTGGATGCATGGCCCAGCATGTTATGGCACAAGGTGCGCCAACCAAGCCTAGAGAGGTCCATGCGAGCCAACCTTTGTCTCTATGTTTATGGATCATGTGACCAGGGAGTGTGCCATAAGTGTTGCATCACCTAATGCAAGGGCACGAAAGGGTAACCATTATTGCCCCTAGTACGAATTGCATGGGCGTAAGGCATAGGGTGCTATAGCACAAGGCCCACTAGCCAAGCTAAAAGCACCTCATGCAAGAAATCCGCATGCACGTTGTGAGTGTTGACTACATGGACTTGTTAGGTTAAACCATGGCTGCAAGATATATTGGACTTTCAAGATAGCATGCATGCACCCTGAGCCATCTAGAGGCAATGTTGTACCAATTGGCTAGCCATAATGCCCAATTGCAAACTTATTATGAATTAATGGTCTTTTAATTATTGAATTGCTCGAGAAATAACCCAAATAAAATCAAGCACTTTATTAGGAGTCGGTCTCCAAATTTGGGAGCATTTTGACTCACAGACTATTTTTCACAATTTTTTGAATTTTTAGCTGTATAAAATTCATGAAATTGGATGCTCAAAAGATTTAAATTTTTTTTTGACTTTATTCTCTACCTTTGTGCAAAATTTCAACTTAAAACTCCTTATAAATAATTTTTTATACGCATTATAATGGTTTAAACATATTGAGGTTTTTTTCCTATCGAAAGTGAATTTTCATTTCAGACTCTTTAAGGGAGAGGGGTTCACCTGCTTGGTGGGCACTCACAGGTTATGCACGCTCCCCCCCCCCCCCTTGCTTACCCTCATTGATGGGTGCTAGGTGTGATAAACCAGCACACATGGCAAGGGTACAAGGCAAGCGTACTGTGGCACAAAGTGCACCAACCAAGCTAAGAAAGCCTCACGCGAGCAACCCTTTCATCACTACATCCTTCAATCGTGTGCCCAGCAATCATTCCTCGAGCCCCGTGTCATGTGGTCCAATGGCATAAGTGGATAGCCATTGCTGTCCTTTACACATACAGTATGGGTGCAAGGCCCAACGTGCTATAGCACAAGGCACATAAGCCAAGCTAAGAGTGTCCTACGCAAGTAAGCCGAAAGTACATTATGAGGCATTGCTGAAGCTGTGGGTGTTGATTACATGGGTCTATTAGGCTAAAATATGGTCGCAAACTATGTAGGACTCTTAAGACGACCATGGATGGCTGCAAGTGCACTGGACAAGGCATTATACATGCATCTTGGTCTATCTAGAGGTAAAGTGCACTAACATCTTGATTGTAATGCCTAACTATGAACTTTCTCTAAATTAACAATCTTTTGATTGTTGAATTACTTTAGAAATGACTCAAATAAAATTTTCAATTATTAGGAGTCTACCCTTTTAATTTTGGAGCATTCTAACTCACAAGCTACTTTTCATGATTTTTTTTTAAACTTTTAAGTGTATTAAATTCATTAAAAAAATTAAATGCTTAATAAATTCTTTTTTCTTTCTTGGTAGATCTGATTGTTCTCTACATCCATGCAAAATTTTAGTATAAAACTCTATGTGAATAAAGTTTTAGACCCATTATGACGGCTTGGACATATTAATGCTTCCTTTTAGAAGTGAATTTTCATGTAAGACTCTTTAGGGGGAGGAGATCACTCGCTTGGTGGGTGCTCTTAGGCTAGGCGTGCTCCTTTTTACCCACCCATATGGGTAGGAACTGGGTATGGGAAATCGTGCGCACATGCATGGGTCCAAGACCCAACATATCGCGACACAAGTCATGCCAGCCAAGCCAGGAGAGCCCCATGCGAGCTAACCCTTGCCAGTACATCTCTTAATCCTATGCTTAATGAGTGTACCATGTCGTTAGTCTTAGGGCATGGCAGGCTAGCCAAGATTGTCTCTAGTAAGCATGGTAGGCTACCCAAGCCCATCATGCTATAACACACAATGCGCTTGCCAAGCAAAAAGCACCACATGCAAGTAAGGGGCAAGCATGTTGTGACACATCGCACGTGCTACGGGTGTTGATTATATCAGCCAGTTAGGATTGACCATGGACTAAAACTAACCTGGACTCTTAGGGCAGCCATAGGTGGCTGCAGGTGCACTGGACAGGGCAACATACATGCACCTTGGGCCATGTAGAGGTAATGTTGCATCAACATGCTAGTTGCAATGCTCAATTGTGAGTTTTTTATGAATTGGCAATCTTTTGATTGTTGAATTGCTCCATAAATGACTCAAATAGATCATAAAATTTATTAGGAGACTACCTCTCGAATTTTGGAGCATTTCAGCTCACAAGCTATTTTTCATGACTTTTTGAATTTTCGATTGTATAAAATTCACAAAAAAAAATTAGATGCTCAAAAAATTTTGAAATTTTTTTTATTAGTAAATCTGATTATTCTCTAGATTTGTAAAAATTTAAGCTCAAAACTTTAAAAGGGAGGAGCTCATTTGCTTGGTGGGTGCTCATGTGCCATGTGTGCTCTCCCCTGCCCACTAACATGGGTAGGTTATGGGAAACTCAACACACATGGGTGCAAGGCTCAGTGTGCAGCAACATATGGCGTGCCAGCCAAGCAAAGAGGCCCCCATGCGAGCTAGCCCCTTGTTGCTACATCCTCAATCATGTACCTAATGAGCTTGCTAGGACTGTTGCGTCACGAATTATGGTCATGAGAGGCAAGTCACGACTACTCTTAATTGCACACCATGGATGCAAGGCCTAGCATGCCATCTCACAATGCCCACAAGACAAGCTAAGAGCGCCTCAGTCAAGTTAGCCCGTTGTCACCATGTGCCTCGATCATGTGCCCAATAAGCTTGCCACGAGCGTGCCACATGTACTGAATCGCTTGGTTCAAGGGCATAAGAGGTAAGCGGTGGCTACCTCTAAAAGGCACCACATGGGCGCAAGACCTAGCTTGCAACCAAGTCAAGAGCACCTGACGCAAGTTAGCCATTTATCGCTATGTCTCTCGATTATGTGCCCAGTAAGCATGTCACAAGGGCTGCATCGCTTGTCAAGAGGCATAGGAGGGAAGCCATGGCTGCCCCTACAAGGCACAACATGGGCATAAGTTCTAGCATGTTGCTGCATACAGCCTGCTAACCAAGCCAAGAGCACCACACGTGAGTTGACACCTCCTTGCTGACCTTGATCGTGTCCATAGCATACATAGCCATAAGCATCGCATTGACTAGTCTAAAGGTATGCGAGGCAAGCCACGGTTATCCCTAACATGTGCTATATAGGTGCAAAACGTAGTGTGCTGTAGCATAGAGCATGCTAGCTAAGCCCAGAGCGGCCCATGCGAGCCAGCCATTCATCGCTACATCATTTGATTGTATGGCTAGTAAGCGTGCCACTACCATTGCGTCGCCTGGTCTAATGGCAAGAAAGTCAAGCCACGACTACCTTTTAAAGGCACCACATAAGCACAAGGCCTACCTTGCAGCCTCAAAACTACGCTAGCCAAGAAAAAAATGTCCTATGTGAGCTAGCCTTTTGTCACTATGTCCCTCGATTGTGTGCCTAGTGAGAGTGTCAATAGCACTAATTCGCCTAGTCCAATGGCATGGGAGGGAAGGCATGGATTCCCTCATAAGGCAAGGCGTGGTTAAAAGCCCCAGGATTCCCTCATAAGGCAAGGCATGGTTAAAAGCCCCAGGATTCCCTCATAAGGCAAGGCATGGCCACAAGGCTCAGCGTGCATAACGCCCACCAACCAAGTCAAGAGCACAGTAGGTGAGCTAGCCCTTCATCGCTATGTCCCTCCATCATGTGCCCAGTGAGTATGGTACGAGCACCATAACATTGGGTCCAAGGGCACTGAGGGTAAGCCATGGTTTCCTCCAGCAATCATAGCATGGGCAGAACGCCCATCATGCACCCGCATAAGGCCCGTCAGCCTAGCCAAGATCACCCCATGCGAGCCAACCCATTATCGCTATGACTTTCGATGGTGTGCCTCGTAAGGGTGCCTTAAGTGTCCTATTGCCTGGCCTAATGGCATGAGAGGCAAGCAACAACTACCCATAGGAGGCACCACATGGGCACAAGGCCTAGCTTGCTGTTGCATGAGGCGTGCCACCCAAGTCAAGAGTGCCTCACGTGAGCTAGCCCTTTATTACTATATCCCTCAATCATGTGCCTAACGAGCATGCCACGAGTTGACTCTAAAAGGTATGACATGGGTGATGTAGGACCTAGTATGTCATGGCACAAGTGTGCCAGCCAAGCCAAGAGCACCCCACGTGAGCCAGCCCCTCATTGTTATGTCCTTCAATTATGTGCCCAACGAGCGTTCCATGAGCATCTTGTTACATGGTTTAAGGGCATGAGAGGCAAGCAACGGTTACCCCTAGAAGGCACCACATGTGCATAAGACCCATCTAACAAATGCATGAGGCGTGTTAGACAAGTTAATAGTGCCCCACGCTAGCTAGCCCCTCATTACTACATCCCTCAATTGTGTGCCCAACGAGTGTGCCATGAGTGCCAAGTCCCCTGGTCCAAAGGCATGGGAGTGAAGCCATGGCTGCCTTCATAAGGCATGGGATAAGCACAAGACTTAGTGTGTTGTTGCATAAGGCCCACCAACCAAGCAAGGAGCGCTATATGCAAGCAAGCCTCACGTCACCACGTCCCTCAATCATATACCCAATGAGCATGCCATGAGAATTTATATAGGCTAGTCCAAGGGCACGAGAGGGAAGCCATGGCTAGCATTAGCAGGCATGACAAAAGCACAAGAACTAGTGTGCCATAACATAAGGTGAATCAACCAAGCTACGAGCACCCCATGCAAGCCAGTCCCTCATTGCTACATCCCATGATCATGTGCCCAATGAGTATGCCATGAGCGCCACATCGCCTAGTCCAAGGGCACAACATGCAAGCCATGGATACCCCTAAAAGGCACCATAAGGGCGCCAAGCCTAAAATGCCCAATGTGCGATTGCATAAAGTGTGCCAACCAAGCCAAAAGTGCCCTGTGCGAGGAAACCCCTCATCACTACATCCCTCAATCATGTGTCGAGTGAATGTGCCATGAGCGCCATGTCGGATGGCCTAAAGGCATAGGAGACAAGCCATGATTGCCCCAAACAAGCACCGCACGGATGCAAGGCCTAATGTCCTACCGCACAACGTGCGCCAATCAATAATAGAGCGCCTTATGTGAGATGACCCCCCTTCGCGATGTCCTTCAATTATGTGCCCAGCAGGTGTGCCACAAGTATTGCGTCGCTCAACATTAGGCATGGGTTACAAGCCATCATTGCCCCTACCAGGCATGGCATTTGTGTAAGGCCCAGTATACAATGACAAAAGGCATACCAACCAAGCCAATAGCGGCCCATGCAAGCCAACCCCTCCTTATTACGTCTCTCGATTGTGTGCTTGATGAGCATGCTATGAGTACCATGTTGCTTGGTCCAAGGGTAGGAGAGGTAAGCCATGGTTGACCATAATAAGCATGACATGGGCATAAAACCTAGTGTGCCACCTCATAAAGGTCCAGCCAAGCCAAGAGTGCCTCATAAAAGCAAGCCCCTTGTTACTACGTCCTTCTGTTGTGGGCCCATCGAGCATGCCAAAAGCATCGTGACATTTGGTGCTAAGACACGAGAGGGAAGCCCATGTCATTTATTCACCTTTGCCCCTCTAGAGATTACACTTATTAAATAGTCATCTTTGTTTCCTAGTAATTAAGGTATTTGGGTAGAGAAATCTAACTAACAAATGAGGACCCCATCTCTTTTGAAATTCTAAAATTAACAACCAAGAAAACTTCAAGTGATTTTAAGGGATTCAAACTTTGAACTTGATCTATAGGTTGCATTTGCTTACCACCTCATTACTATTATAACTTAGTTGCTTTTTGTCCTTTGCCTTTATAATACCTGCAATTGGAACCATATTGATAGCAACTAGTGCTACTTTTTAGTCTTTCTATGTATGATCATATCACTCTATGGTGCTATGTCTACCTATGTGTTCTACTCGACTTGCCACTTTTCTTTTTTAGGAAACTAACTTTTTTTACTAAATCAATCAAAATGTTAGTTTCTTCTTAAATAGGGTACCAATGTTTTTGGCTGTCATGTAAGACAACATAGATCTCAAACTTTTTCTTTACTATATGCATATGATATGTACAAATCGTCCTATACGTGTGAATTGCGGTTTTTTTTATGTGAAACTATTTAAGTAGAATAGAGAAATAAAGAGAGTCAGTCACCATTTTTAAATGCCCTTTGATTGGTAGATGACTTCTCACTAATTTTATCCATTACTTTATAAATATGTCCTGGTGAGGCATAACCATTTTCTTTGTTTGTAAATTATGCTTATGTGGACTCAAGTAATGGATAGATATCAATCAATACAAGGTGTGCCTTATTCTTTTACATGCAACCAAAATAAGCTAATCTTTCTCCCCTACATTCAATCTATAACGTGCGTATGTATATGTCTATCTACCTTATTATGTATGTATTTCTATATACATTTCATTATGAAGTATTTGAACTGCATAAATTTGTGTAGATGGTTCAATAAATTAGATAATGCCTCCACTCTTATTTCTAAGTATACAAATTGAACTTTTCCCTTTAATCTTACTTTATTTCAATAAAGATCAATTTTTTTGTCACTTTTGTTTTTGAATCCAGTTAATCTTTTTTCTTTGAAGTTGATATTCCCATAGAGATTTACAAATTAAATAATATGCAAAAATTGGTAAGTGTTGTCCGATCATGCATGTTTATAGCATTTGTAGATCCTTTATGGAAAACCTCACCTTTCATAAGCTTGGATAAGTAATCATCACTATTAGTTTTGATATTTTGAATTGTGCTTATTTTTATGTCATTGTTTAACTAGAATAGAAAAAGAAAAGAAGTTAGCCATTATTTCTTTTTTTTTTTTTTTTGCTACTTCACTAGTTTGATTCACAACTTTTTAGATATATTTGAGCGAGACAATGCCATTGGTCTTGTGTAGAAATTATAGTTACATAGAAATTAATAGACATCATCCAAAACAAATTTACTTTATTCTTTGTATGTAACCAAAAAAAGGCATTTTTTTATTTCTTGCTTTTAATATATAATATTCTTGTCTGCATGTCTATTACCTTATTTGTGTATGTAATTGTATATACATTTTTTGATCAAGTTTTTAAGCAAGAGAGATCTTTGCAGACTCTTGCTTTAACATGGAATAAATTATGTGATGCCTCTGCTTTTCTTTTTGAGCATACAAAATGAACTTTTGTCTTTTGTATTTGCATTGGATACTCCACTATGCTTTTGAAGCAATGCTTCGATAGAAAGATAAGGAATTTACATCATATACATTTCATTTAGTTATAATATTTTTTCAACTTTTTTTTTATCGATGCTGTTGCACTATTTATTCTAGGGCTATATTCTAACTGTTGTCATTATAGATTTGATAATTTTTGCAAGCTGCATATTTTAGTTATTATATGTGTTCAAATGGTAATAGCTTTTAATATATCGTTACTATTTTCAATTCACATAAGGCATCAATACAATCAATCTAAGACTTTGGTGGAATTCTGAAAAAGACTATAGAAATAAGTTAATATAATTTCATGTTTATTAGAAGGCTAGGTAGCTTTTCATTATACCAATTGGCCCCAAATTTCTTAAACTAATAAATTTTTCTTATGTCTACTTGTAGTGTAAAAAATTGTGAGTTGAGACTGTCTTGTTGCTTCGCATACGGGCAATGCTAGAAGGAATAAGGGGTTGGGTGAGCATGATGAAAAGATTCATTTAATTCTCAAATTCAGATTCCTTTCTCTTGAAAAAATAATAATTTAGCATTAAATGTTGAATAACAAGCTTAATTGACTGTGATGATGCAACTTAGGTCTTCTTACCCTAGTGGATAATGGAAACAAATAGCCAAGTTAATAAATGGAGGATTGTTGTTAGGATTCAAGGTTTTGGGATTATAAATTTTAGTGTTCAATTACTATGCCCCTAATTAGATAGTAAGCATAGGTTTGATGGAATAACGTGCTTTAGATTACGATTCCTTGTTATTGTTTTTGCTACATACATTTCACATGGTTATTAGGTTCTTGTCATAGCATAAGGCTTATATAGACTAGAAGTAGAAAAATGTTAGTAGTCCTAATTATGAGTTCTCTTATCATTGGTTCTAAAAGTTCGGTGTGGATAATGAAGAATTTTTGAAGCTATTGCATGTGACTAGCTAAAGAACTATTAGTAGTGAGAGAAATAATAGGGCAAATATCTTTAATGTTACTAAGGGTGCACAACAATTTTTTTTTTTATAAGATGTTCAATATTATTACTTAACTAAAGAATTACGGTTGATCAACATGGTAAACAAAGAGATGTAGTTATGTAGACAAGTACCTATTTCTTTATTATGTAATTTTGTTTTTTATATATCATTGTTATAGTTATGCCTTTACTTGTCTCTTGTTCTTGTTCACTATTTTTTTGTTGTGATCCTTGTTTTTTGTTTTATATTCTTTTTTCTATGTTTAATATCTCCTATTTATTTTTATGCATGTTCTTTATTCTTTTGTGTTTGTCTTTGTTTTATTTCTTTTATGTTTCTTCTCTATTATTGTTTTATTTTTGTAGCTAGTGTTTTGTTTTAGCTTTTTTTCTTGTTTTTTATTTTTGTATTTCTTCTTGTTATTATGTTTATATTCTTTCCTTCTTTTTTGTTCTTATACTTATCCTTTACTCTTTCTTCTTTGTTTTTATGCTTGTTCTCTATTCTTTTCTTTTTATTTGTTTTCAATTTTTTTTTGTTCATTTTTTTATGTTTATTCTATGATGTTGCTATTATTGTTAGGTTTATTTGTGTATTTTCTATTTTTATCTTTTTTTTGTTCTATATTCTTGTGCATGCTTTTTTTATATTTTGTTAACAATTTTTATGATTGTTTTATACTCAATTCATGAACTTATTTTATATTATATGTTTTTTACTTTTGTGCTTATTCTTAGTTGTTTGTTTTTGTGCTTATTTTTGTGTTATCTTTTTTTTTTTGGTGCATGATCTTTATACTATTTTACTTTTTTTTGTTATGTTTTATTATTTATTTTTATGCTAGTTCTATAATACTGTTTGTTCTTCTTTTTCTTTCTTTCTTCTTTGGTTCTTGTAATTATTTTTTTAATTTTATATTTCTTCTTCGTTATGTGTTCTTGTGTATGTTTTTTGTGGTCATTTTTTAAAATTTTTTATTTATGTAATTTTTGGTTTGTTTTGTTCTTATTTTATATTCTTTGTTTTAGCATATTTTCTCTATTTTTTGGATTGTGTTTAATTTAGTAGTTTATTTTTTCTATTATTTTTTTGGTTTTTCTATATTGTAGTCTAGTGTTTAGGGTTTAAGGACTAGAGTCGAGGATTAGATTTTGGGATCTGGGGTCAAAGGTTTAGGTTTTGGGTTTAAGGTCTAGGGTCTCAGAGTTTAAGATTTAAGGTTTAGGGTCTAAGTTCTAAGATTTAGGGCCTACGGTAAAGATTTTCGATCTAGAATCTAGGGCTTGAGTCTAGGTCTAAGGCTCTATGGGTTTTAGGTCTAAGTCTTTGTAGGTTTTAGGTCTAGTGTCTATGGTTTAAGGGAAAGTTTTAAGGTTTAAGGTCCAGGAACTAGGGTTTATGATCTAGAGTACAAGTTTCAACGTTAAAGGTCCAAAGTCTAGAGTTTAAAGTTTAAGGTCTAGGTTTTAGGTCTTAGAGTTCTAAGCTTTTAGCATCTAAGGTTTTAAGGGTTGAGAGTTTTAGGATCCTTACTCTAAGGTTTAGGGTTCATGGTTTTAAGGTATCAATCTACAATTTTAGAATTTAAGGTCTATGATTTTAAGGTTTTAAGCTTTTAGGGTCTAAGGTCTAGAGTTTAGGATGTAGGGTGTAGGGTTTTAAGGTCTAGGATCTAGGGTTTAACGTTTAGGTTTTAGGGTTTTCGATTTTAAGATCTTAGGATTTATGGTCTAAGGTCTTATTTTAGTGTGTAAGACCTAAAGTATAGATTTTCAAGGTTTTCAAGTATAAGGTCTAGGGTCGAGAATCAAGGATCAAGGGTCGAGGGTTTAGGGTTTTAGGGTTATTGGATTTTAGAGTTTTAAGGTTTTTTGGTTTTAGAGTTTTAGGATTTTTGGGTGTAGGTTTTAGAGTCTAGAGTTTAGGGTCTAAGGTCTAGGATCCGTAATCTAAATTTTGGGGTTTTAGGGTTTTAGGTACTAGTATTTTAGGTTCTAGGGTCTAGGTTTTAGGGGTAAGGTTTTAAGGTTAGACTCTAGGGTTTATGAGGTCTTGGGTTTTAGGTTTAGGGTCTAAGGTAGGATTTTAGGGTTAAGGAATAGAGTTTAGGGTTTTAGGCAGGGTTATAGCTAGGGTCTAAGGTTTAGGGTCTTTATGGTTCAAATTTTAGGGTTTAAGATCAAAGATCTATGGTCTAAGTCTAGGTCTAAGGTCTAGGGTTTAGGGTTTAAGTCAAGGTCTAAGGTGTTAGGTCAATGGTTTTAGGGTCTAGGAGGATCTAGAATTTCAAATCTAAGGTCTAGGTCTAGGTCTATGGTCTAGGGTTTACGATTTAAGATCAAGGTTTGGGGCTTAAGGTCTATAGTTTTAAGGTTTGGGGTCTAATTTCTAGGATTTTAAGGTTTCAAATTTAGGGTCTATAGTTTATGGTTCAAGAATCATGGTCAAGGTCCAATACCTAACCTTTAGTGTCTAGGGTATAGGGTTTAGGTTTCATTGTTCAAGCTCCAGTGTTTTGGATGTAAGATTTAAGGTCTAGGAGCTAGAATCCAGTGTTAAGGGTCTAGAGTTTATGGTCAAAGGTCTACGGCCTTAGTTATGTGGCTTAAAGGTCTAGCATTTAAGGTCTAGGGATCTAGGGCCTAGGGGTTTAAGAATTAAGGTCTAGGGTTTGGGGTCTTTGGATTAGGAATTAGGGTCTAAGGTTTAGCATCTAAGGTCTAGTGTCTAGAGTGATCTAGGATCTAAAGTTTGGGGTTTAGGGTTTGGGTTTTATGGTCTAGGTCTTAGAATTCTACGATTTTTGGATCTAAGGTCTAGGTTCTAAGGTTTTTAGATTTAAGGATTTTAATGTTTTAGGATCTGGATCTAGGGTTCAAGATTCTAGGGTTTATGGTGTAAGATCTAGTGTTGAAAATCTAGTGTTTTAGGGTCCAATCTTGGTCTATTGTTTAAGTTTTGAGTTTTAAGGTTTTAAGGTCTAAGACATCTAAGGTCTATGGTCTACTAACTATGGTCAATGGTATAATGTCTAAGGTAAGGTCTAAGGTCTAGAGTGTATGGTTTAGTCTATGATCTTGGGTCTAGATTTTAGGGTTCTAGAGTTTATAGTAAGGTCTAGTATTTGGGGTGTAGGTTTAAGGTAGGTCTAGGGTTCTAGGGTCTTAGGATCTTGGGTCTAGGGTTCTAGGGTTCTAGGTGAGGGCGTAAAGTCTAAAGTCTTAGGTCTTGGGTTTAATAGTTTAGGGTCTAATGTTAAGTGTTTTAGAGTCTACTGTCTAGGATCTAGGATCTAGGATCTATGGTTTAGGGTTTAAGGTTTAAGGTTTAAAGTCTAGGTTCTTGCATCCAAGTTCCACAGTCTAGGATCTTGCATCCAGTTTCCACAATCTAGGGTCTAAGGTCTAGGGTTAAGATTTTAGGATCTAAGGTTTCAAGGTCAAGATTTTGGGTCTAATATATAATGTTTTAGAGTCTAGGGTTTTAAGACCTAAGGTCTAGTATTTTGGGGTTTAAGGGGTCTATGGTTCTAGGGTTCTAGGATTTTAAGGTTTTAAGGTCTCAGATCAAGGGTCAAGCGAGGTCTAGGGTTTATGGTATATGTTTTAGGTCTTATGGTCTAAGACTTGACGTTTAAGGTTTAGGATCTAGGTTTTGGGTTTGAGGGTTTTAGGTTCTCGACTTTTAAGCTCTAGGTCTAAGGACATGAAAGTGCCTTGTGTTGGTAAAGGCTTGATAGGTTATCTTAGAGACAAGGTTTGTTTTAATTTCTCATAGTTGGGGGGTGGAATTATGATGATGTAAGGAAATGTGGCCATCTCATCTTTTTGGGTATTTTAGGGTTCAATTTCAATTAGCATGTCTTTGCACCAAACAAGCTTTTACTTTATCTGCAGTTAGTTGCTATCTAGGTAGAAAGAGGGGGATGAATTATGAAGAAACTCAGATGTCATAGAGATCCTAAAGAAGACAAGGTTTTCAAAGGTCCATGGCACGGAGATGAGAACTCTCCTTAAACAATTCTCGGCCATAAGTAAAGCCTTTACTCAATTTTTTCTTGTCCATACTTAGCTAATGAATCCACATCGGTAACGTTCTAGCTTACTAGCTTAAATTCTGTCATATTTGTCCTAGGCTAGTCGAATTACTTGGTTTGCTAACTTGAATTACCAAATTATACTATTTATTTGCTTTACAAAGGCTCTTGTTAAGATGTGCAATTAGAGAGTATTGTAAGACAACAACCAAGCATGATTATTTGTTTTTGATGTTCTTTCTGAAGTTTTAGAATCTTCTCTTTTCAATCTATTTTTAAACATGTTCAATATAAACTCAATGGTTTTTTATGGTTTTCACTTACAGCTACGGATAGAGCAGGTATGTGTTTGAAAGATGGAATGAAGGGAAGATATATTTTTCTCCCACCTATAAGTATTCAAATATTCATACAAATATGCATGTGATAACAAACATCCTAAGAAGAAGCGAAAAACACCTGCATGGTAATCTTACATTCTTTTGTGAATTGTCTCTTACAATGAAATCATACTAGCCTTATATTACACGATTATTAGCATGTGAAATAATGTGGATGATATTGTCTGTCCAATTTTGGTAAAGTTAGTGTCTGATTGTGCCTTTTCCATCTAGATGTGATCCCATACTATGGTATAAGAGAGGTTTAAATCAACTATCTTATGTTTGCGAGGAATCAAGGTTGTTAGATCATAGTCTGTTTATAACATTTTTTTGGTAGAGGTGAAATTTATGAACTATAGCCGAATCAAGAAAAGCATGAGTTGTTCATGTTCTAGGATTGAAGTTAAAGAACTATTGCCAGACTCACATGGATTCACCAAACTCAATTTTTTTTAGGCATGCGCTTCTTTAAAATCCAGTCTTGCTTGTGTGCTCTATAAAAGTAACAAAAGTAGATTATATGCCTTGCACTTCTATTAAGGTAACTTTATTGAAGAAATGGAAGAGTCTTTGTGTTCTTGATTGACATAGCCTTTTCATTTATTTTATCATGAATGCAAATTATTTATGATGTTGACAGTGTACCTTCTAAAACACAAAATTATGTGAAGATCCAATTGGCCATGGAGTTTCTTCAACTTTGCCTTCCTGTCTCTGTCACTAAGGTGAACTTTATCTATATCTCGATTGATCCTAATTGGTTTGATTCATAGACAAGAAACTGGAAAAAGCTACATTTATGAACACAAAGATAGATGTTATTGACATATCCAATGTAATGGAGGGTATGGCCAAGAAAACTCAATCTCTGAAGGGTGCACATTATAACTTTGTGGATGGTAGTTTTAAGCATTAGGATATGGACTTGGAAATTTAACCTACTTTGCTTTCATGAGCATATGCCCTTCTTAGTTTCTAACTTTTAATTTATAAGCTCCTTTTATATAATGCAAGTTGTCCATGTCCATGTATAAAATAATGCTCGTCTATGTCTTTTCTAGTTTGCTTGAACAACATAATAGGTGTTCATGTTTTCCCCACCAATTAAATGATAAACTCTTTGTCTTCCCCACTAGTTAAATGATAAACCCTTTTTATCTTTGAAATGGAGTTTGTCATTATCTAGGTTTGTAATTGTGATGATCATCATTTTTTTTTAATTTTCTTTTATTAGTGAATGACCCATATACTAAGAGTAAAATGTTATCAAGAACAAGCATGATAGATATTAACACCCATTTGACTCAACTTTGTATTATTTTCTCTTTTCAAAATAGTAAACTTTTTGGTCCTGTTTCATATGAATTTTCTATTTAGTTGACCTACCTTGGTTGCTGTAAAAGGGTGCGGCTATTAAAAATGCAGTCATACCTCTAAAGGTGAATATATTAGTACTTAAGTTATTTATTTTGATTTTATGTGTAACTTGATATTTTTATCTCGTGAAAATAGCTTATTTGGTTAGTGGAAAATTAGTGGTGGCAACATGATGCTTAGTCATTTCTCGTGCCCCACATAACTTTAACTACTAGACCAAAAGAGATGGGTTTGATTCTTTTTCTTCTTTAAATGAGAACTTTTACATATCGGAATCCAATCTGTTTTTCTTTGCATTCCTAGCTTTAATTATCAACTATCTTACATATTTTATGTATTTAGAAAACCAAATATCTTTAGTAATTAATTTCTTTAGCAAGTTCACACCATTTTTCCCTTCACATTTATTTTAACCATGATGGTTGAACTCAATAATTAAACAAATTTGCACGATACAGCCTATTGTCTTCCTTTCACTTCTTGTTTGAAACTGATATGAATGGGATTAATTGATACTTTAAATGGAGAATATCCTGATCATATGTCATACTTAATATGGTGGCATAAGAGGACTTATGTCTTTCCTACATGATGGGACCACTTTTAAGTAAGACTTGTTATGATTATGGAATAAAGCATAATTAAAACTTTGTACTTAAATCCATGTAAAGTGAATTGTTATGGTATACATTAAAAAGAAGGAATCAGAAGATATTCAATACACATTTTAGTTTGTCTCTTTTCAGTAGTTTTGAGGCTAAGTTTTAGCTTTATTTATTGCCATTGCGCATCCTTTATGAATGTTACTAAAAAATTTGGAACATGATGTCACCACATTCTTCGAAGAATTTGAAAAGGATTTCATTTTTCAGACTTTGAAGCTACTTTAGAAACGTATTAATATATCTTATCTTCCTAAGTTTTAGGAAAACCATTTAGTTATTACTTTCTATTGCGAAAATATCTTACCATTTTTACATCAGAGGAACTGCAATCAACTCAACAACTAGTAGATCTAGATTCTTTTGGTTTCGTAACGAAAACAATTCTATAATTGGTGTGCACATGCTGTAACTTTCTTTTTCATTTTTAAGGTTACTCTTAATTGGTTCCTTTAAAGGTTGATCAAATCTAGTTTTGTGTACCATTGATCTTGATCATTATTTGCATTTCTTTTGTTTATATACTTCTTAAAGATGACCTAAAAATTTCCATTATACTTCCCAATAATACTCGTTCTTTATTCACTACAACTTTCACTAGTTTGCATTCCAACTTAGCAATTAGACTATTATAAGAGCACAAGAAAGATGAAGATTAAAGGCAATGGATGCTATGTACATTTTAACTGACAAATTTTTCCTTCCTTTTTTTCGAACTCCCAGTTACTTCAAAGAGGATTAGGTCAACATCGATGCACTAACAAAGAACAATGTGAAAAAGAAGTTGAGCCATTTAACTTTTGAAAAGCAGCGCACCAATTTTGAAAAGGTGGGTAACATTATGTATCATATTAATTGGTTAGTTTATTAATAACGGTGATTTAGGTTCAAAGTAACTGTTAAATAAAATGAACTCAAATAAGATATTGCAAGAAGGGATTACATATACCGTTTTCTTCATGCTATGGCTCCAACTCAATGTTTGAGCTCATGAGACTACGTAACCTTAGCGTATAGAAAACCCTCATGGGTAACACAAAAGTACATTAATGTCATCTAATTGATTACTAGTGTTGGTATTTCTTGGCTTATAAATGTGAAAATTATGAATACACATAAAAGCAAACAATAAATTTTCTCGGTAAGAAAGGGCAAAATCTCATAATCTCTATGAGATGTATATTGATATTGTTTTCTTCATGACAACATGGAAGATGCCATGAATGTATCCTTGGAAATTTATCGACATATCCATATGTAATGAAGGGTGTGGCCAAGAAAACATTATCTCTGAACAACGCACTTTACAATTTTTTCAATGGTAGTTTTGAGCATTGGGATCTAGACTTGAAAGTTTCACTTGCTTTAATTTCATAAGCATCTACCCTTCTCTGTTTCGGACTTTCAATTTATAATCTTCTCTTATATAGTGTAAGTTATCCATTTCTATAAATAAAATAGTGCCTGTTTATATCTTTTCTAATTTACTTAAACAACATAATGGTCATGTTTATGTTTTTCCTACCAATTAAATGATAAACCTTTTGTCCTTTTGTAATAGAATTTGCCCTTATCTTGATTTGCTTAATATATAAGCATTGGTCAGTAATGAACAGTTACTGAGTCCTAATAAACACGTAAAAGCATTATAGTTCATTGCATTCATACTTGTTCCTATTTGTATTTGTGATGATCTTCATTCTTATTTTATCTTTTCATTTTCTTTGATAATGAATGATTCATGTAGTAAGAGTAAAATGTCATCATGAATATAACAAACATGATAGATATTTTCAACCTTTTGACTGATCTTTGTATTATTTTCTTTTTTAAAAATAATGAATTTTTTGGTCTTGTTTCATGTGAACTTTTTGTTTATTTGACCTTCCTTAGTTACTATAGAGTACATATTTTACAATGGGGGCAGCTATTGAATATGCAATCTTACATCTGAAGGTGAATATATTAGCCCTTAAGTTATTCATTTTTATTTTATGTGTAATTTGAATAATGATATTGTTTTCACTATGACAATATATAGGATGCCCTGAATGTGTCTTGGGAAATTTATTGACATATCCACATCTAATAGATGGTATGGCCAACAAAACTTTCTCTCTCAAGGGCGCACATTACAACTTTATGGATGGTAGTTTTGAGCATTGGGATCTAGAGTTGAAAGTTTCACCTACTTCAGTTTCATGAGCATCCGTCCTTCTTCATTTCAAACTTTCGATTTATAATCTTCTCTTATATAGTGCAAGCTATCCATTTCTATAAAATCTATATCTTTTTTAGTTTGCTTAAACAACACAATGAGTGTGTTTATGTTTTCCCTTCTAGTTAAATGATAAACACTTTGTCTCTTTGTAATTGGATTTGCCTTAACTAGGTTTGCTTAATATATTAGCATTAGTTAGTAATGAACAATTAATGAGTCCTAATACAAACATAAAACATTATAGTTCATTGTATTCACGCTTGTTCTTGTTTGTATTTAAGATGATCCTCATTTTTATTTTTTCTTTTTATTTTCTTTGATACTAAATGATTCATGTACTAAAAGTAAAATGTTGTCCTAAATATAACAAGCTTGGTAGATACATACAACCCTTTGACTGATCTTTGTATTTTCTTTTTTCAAAATAATGAACTTTTTAGTCTTGTTTCATATATGAACTTTATATTTATTTGACCTTCCTTGGTTACTATAAAGTACATGTTCTATAGTAGGGGCTGCTATTGAAGATGTAGTCTTACATCTGAAGGTAAATATATTGGCACTTAAGTTATTCATTTTTATTTTATGTGTAACTTGATACTTGTTGTTGTGAAAATGACTTATTTTGTTGGTGGAGATTTTGGAGGCAGCAAAATGATGCCTAGTCATTTGTCATGCCTCAGGTAGCTTTACCGCCAAACCACAAAAGACATGGGTTTGATTCTTTTTCTTCCTTGAATGGGAGCTTTTACATATTGGAATCCAATGTGCTTTTCTTTGCATTGCTAGCTTTAATAATCAACTACCTTATATAATTTTTGGTATCTAGAAGACCAATTATCTTTACTAATTAATTTCTTCGGCTAGTTTATACTATTTTCCATTTCGTATTTATTTTAACCATGATAATTGAATTCAATAATTATGGTTATGTAGAGATGGATAGTCATTTGATATTCAGAATCATTAGTAAAGGGAAGATCTAGTTATGTAAAGTCAATGACCTGTAGTTTAGCTAAACTGATGATATGTCGGGTTGCTATAAGATTAGTAGTGAGTGGATATATTTGTTATAAAGGTAGTTAAGGTTAGATTTCGATTTGAAGGTAATGCTTTATTGCAGAGTTCAATATGCATTTCCTTGATCAGCTAGGCGAATGAAATTTGACCATATTCTTAGTTTTATAATTGGAAATTTATCTACATAAAAAAAAAAAAAAAAACACTTCATTTTGAGTTGCAAATTGGAATGGCATGGACTTGGATCTAGGTATTTGCTTAGTATTTATAGGTTTTCCTTTTATTTCTTTAAAAAAGGAAGCGTTTATTTTAAGTTGGTTATAAATGCTAAACTTCACCTATGATTAATTATGAGATGTTCTAGCAAAAAACTGTTCATTGTGTATTTTAAATAGCAAATATGTAATTTATGAGAACAATTGGTTTAGATGGACAAAGCTACATTAGCTGCCTCTTTATTTATTTGGATTTTGTTTACCATAATATTCAAATGTTCCATACCAATATTTAACTCAACCTTGTCTAGACTTTTATAAAATCTAGGATACTACCAGTTCAGCATTTGCACATAATTGTTGCCATTTAACATATTTGTCGTCCACTGTTTATCAAAACTAATGATGCTATTTCTTCTATAATATTTGATTGAGTTGAATGTTTCAATTTCTTTTGCTATTTACTTGACATAAATGGTGTTTCTTTGAGATTTTAAGTGGTGCCAATGCTTATCATTCAAGCCTTTATCTTCATCTTGTAGTTGTTTATTGTGGCTTTGGGATGCATTTTTTCTTGCATATACTATTTCATTTAAAATGTTAAAGAAGATGCCTTGTTTACTTGTTTTGCGCACATGCTTTTTTTCCCCTTTCATGTAACCAGAATAAGGCACTTTCTATGTGACCACACTCATAACAACTAAACAGGAATCTATTCTAGTTTGATAAGTGTTTGGAGACATGTTTACTTAGCTTAATTGCTTTTAGATTTGTTGTATTTTTAATGGTCATAATTAAGTATGTCTCAGTGTTAAATTTACAATATTGAGTAGTAGTGTCAAACTATAAATAAGGAAGAAGTTGTTGCCATTAAAAATGAAGGATCCTTTTTTCCGATAAAATGGATTCATGTATGCCCTCTCCCCAACTTTTTCTTAATTTTTTTCTTTTTCATTTCCTTCATTATTTATTTCTTTCTCCCGTAAAACTTCTTTTGCCCTTTTTTTGTTTTTTTTACAATGTAAACTTTGAATTATTTTTTCTTTTCTCAATTTTCAAACACGTCATTCTCAAAGTTGTTTTATGTCTTCAATAAATCTGCACATTCACTGCTTATATCAGGTAATGTACTAAATTACATATACCCCAATTACTTATTAAGGTTTATGGCCTTCTAAAGTTTTATGTAGTCTATGTGTGTGTTAAAAATATGTAATATAGTCACTAGCAAGAACAGACTTTTCAACATATGGGTCGATAAGCTATCCAACTTAACTTACTGAATGATCTTAGTAACAAATTTAAGATTTTAAACCTCTTTCTGCCTATTATTTTTTTTTATTGCTTTTATTATGTCTAAATCATAAACATGTCATTGTTACTTATGTTATCTATTACTAAATTTCTCGTAAAGTTTAGGAATCTGCCAAGTTTTTGGCTACTATTTTCCTTAAGACTGAAATGAGGTTAATGCCGCAGGTCATCAAGATCTTCTTAACCTGATGTTCTTTTAGGTAATGGTACCTAATGCTTTTGTTATCGTCTTAGCTCCAACTGATACCTCAAGGTGTGCAATTTTTACATTCTAGATTGGTAAGTGAAAACTTTCATTTGAAAATTTCCTTTTATTTGATCATAAAGTAGTTAAAAATACTTCATGTCAAATTTTAATGTAAAGCATTCATCTCTCGTTTATTCACCTTTGCCCCTTTAAAGATTATACTTATTAAATAGTCATCCTTTTTTTTTTCTAATAACTAAGTTATTGGGGTAGAGAAATCTGACTAATAGATGAGGACCCCATCTCTTTCAAAATTCTAAAATTAACTACTAAGAAAACTTCAAGTGATTTTGAGGGATATAAAACCTGGACTTGATCTATAAGTTGCATTTGCTTACCATCTCATTACTATTATAACTGTCACTTTTTATCCTTTGCCTTTGTAATACGTGCAATTGGAACCACATTGATGCTAGCTAATGCTGCTTTTTAGTCTTTCTATATATGAGCATAGAATTCTATGCTGCTATGTCTACTTATGTGTTCTACTCGACTTGTCGCTTTTCTTTTTCAAGATCCTAACTTTCTTTTACTGAATCAATTGACATGCTAGTTTCTTTTGAAATAAGGTGCAACTAATGTTTATGGCTCACATATTAAAGAACATAGATCTTAAAACTTTTTTCTTACCATATGCACATTTGGTCTAAATCATGCTCCATATGTGAATTATGGTTTTTTTTTTTTAATGTGAAACTGTTTAAGTAGAATACAAAAATAAAGAGAGTCAGTCATCATTTTTAAATGTTCTTTGATTGAAAGATAACTTCTCACTAATTTTATCCACTACTTTACCGATATATCCTGATGAGGCATGGCCATTTTCTTTGTTAGTAAGTTATAGTCATGTGGACTCAAGAAATGGATTGATATCAATCAATACAAGGCATGCCTTGTTCTTTTACATGCAACCAAAATAAAGATAATCTTTCTATCCTACTTTCAATCTATAACTTGCGTATCTGTATGTCTATCTACCTTATTATGATGTATTTCTATATACATTTCAAGATGAAGTTTCTAAATTGGACAAATTTGTGTAAATGGTTGATTTAACACCCAATAAATTAGATAATGCTTCAACTCTTATTTTTTAGCATATAAATTGAACTTTTCTCTTTAGTCTTACTTTATTTCAATAAAGGTCAATATTTTTGTCACTTTTATTTTTGAATCCAATTAATCCTTTTTTTCTTTGAAGCTAATATTTCCATGGAAATCTACAAATTAAATAATATTCAGCGACTCGTAAGTTTTGTTTGATCATGTGTGTTTATAGTATTTGTAGATCCTTTGTGGGAACATCTCACCTTTCATAAGCTAGGATAGGCACTCATCACTGTTGATTTTGATATTTTGAATTATACTTATTTTTGTGTCATTGTTTAACTAGAATAAAAAACGAAAAAGAGTTAGCCATCATTTTATTTATTATTATTATTTTTTGTTGATAGGAGACTTCTTTACTAGTTTGATTCACAACTTTTTAGATATATCTGAGTGAGACAAAGCCATTGGTTTTGTGTAAAAGTTATAGTTATATAGAAATTGATAGTCATCATCTAAAACAAATTTGCTCTATTCTTAACATGCAACCAAAAAAAGGCATTTTTTCTGTCTCTTGCTTTCAATTTGTAATATTCTTGTTTACATGTCTTTTACCTTGTTTGTGCATGTAATTGTATATACAGTTTTTAACGAAGTTTTTGAAAAAGAGAGATCTTTGCACACTCTTGTTTTAACACGCGATAAATTATGTGATGCCTTTGCTTTTTCTTTTTGAGCATACAAAATGAACTATTTTCTGTGGTATTTGCATGGGATACTCCATAGTGCTTTTGAAGCAGCGCCTCCATAGAAAGATGAGAAACTTGCATCATACATGTCTCGTTTGGTTATAACATTTTTTTAAACTCATGTTTGTAGATATTGTTGCACTATTTATTTTGGGGCTGCATTTTAACTACTGTCATTATAGATTTGATAATTATTGCTAGTTACATATTTTACTTATTATATATGTTCAGATGGTAATAGCTTTTAATATATCGTTACTATTTTCAATTTATGAAAGGCATCAATGGAATCAATCTATGACTCTAGTGGAGTTCTCAAAATGACAATATAATTAAGTTAATATATTTTCATGTTTATTAGAAGGCTAGGTAGCTTGTCAATATATTAATTGGCTCCAAATTCTTATACTAATAAATTTTACTTATGTTTACTTATAGTGTGAAAAATTGTAGGTTGAGATTGTGTTGCTACTTGGCATAAGGAGTTAGGCGAACGTGACAAAGAAGTTTACATAATTCTTCAATTTGGATTCATTTCTTTTGGAAAAATAATAATTTAGCATTAAATGTTGAATTACAAGCTTATCAGTTAATGAATGTGATGCATGTGATGCAACTTAGGTCTCTTTATCCTAATGGATAATGGAAACAAATAGCTAAATTAGCAAATGAAGGATTGTTCACTACAACAAAATAGCCTTTTATTCACAGACTTTTAATGGCTTTTGTTCACAGTTGTAAAACTGTGGACTATGTTGATGTGAACAAAAGTCAGTAAAAATAGTTCACAGTTCTAAAACTGTGAATAAAACGAATTTAGTTCACAGTTCATTAATATTTTGTTCACAGTTATAGAACTGTGAATAAAACTATATTAGTTCATAGTTCATTAAAGTTTTGTTCACAGTTATAGAACTATGAATAAAAACTATATTAGTTCACAGTTCATTAAAGTTTTATTCACAGTTATAGAACTGTGAATAAAACTATATTAGTTCATAGTTCATTAACGTTTTGTTCACAGTTATAGAACTGTGAATAAACCTATATTAGTTCACAGTTCATTAAAGATTTGTTCACAGTTATAGAACTGTGAATAAAAGTTTGAATATCACACTTTAATTCACAGTTCATTAAAGTTTTGTTTTAATTTATTAGTTTTTTTTAAAAAAATCAAAAATCAAATTGATAAATAATTAAAAATTTAAATTACTATTTAATTTTTTTTGTTTTTAACGTATAATAATTTAAAATTAAATCATTATTTAATTTTTGATAATCTTAATTTTGTAATTATAATTCATATTTTTAATTATTATTTGATTACTTTTTTTTTTAAATCAAAATTTTTTGCTTAAGAATTCATATTTTTCTATTTACTTAAAAATAAAATTTAAAAATATAAAAAATATTGCATATAATTAAAAAGTAAACCATCACAAATGATTTTAATACTACTACTACATTTCAATAAAATATAACACACCACCACCACTTTTCTAACCAAAAAGCACTTCAATAGTATTCACACACTTTATTGCAATCTTACACCACCACCATACCTCAATACAATTTGACACCACCATTACTTCGTTAAGTTACAATATATTTTAATTCAATGTAGTGTACATTCATGATCACTTCTTTTATCATAATACACTTCAATATAACATATATTGATTACCATTTTGAAACTATAATGAATCATAATTCTCATCCATGTGACCTTCCAACTATGTATGAAACACATAGAGGAAAATTAATTTACAAATAAAAAATTAAAAAGCAAATACTTTCAATTCCTAACTACTATATAATGCATTTCAAAATTTAAAATATAAGTCCTACACTTTTACCTGAATCCTAATATAATGCTCCATATGTATTGCCTAAACTCTTGTCTAACATTATCAAGCTCAGACTGACTGTACGTATCAATATCCATTAGCTATACATGTAAAAAATATAAAAGTTCGTACAATTATAATTTCAACATTATACACAACATTTTATAGAAACAAATTATTTAAAAAGTTACTATTTTCGAGTATAGTGCATCATTGTTATGTCTATTAATGATATCCCTCATGTATTTCATCACATAATATCCACACTCATGGTTAGAAGGTTGACGTGGACACTGCATTAGTAAAATTTAGATGTTACATTTTGTGACTAAAGATAATGAAATTTAATGTAACATATGGTCCATAATATAAATACCTTAGCAACAATACTTTGGCAATTCCGTCTGCTAATAGATGGCATGTCAATTACGAAAAACATTCTAAAAGAGCTAAAAAAAAAGAGAAAAAAGTTACTAATCTTGAAATTGCAATTACATATACTAATGTAAGTATAAAATAATTAAACTCACATGGACATGAACATGTTTAACTCAGTGCAAGAACCATGCCCTAGAGGATCAAAAACTGTATATGTGAACGCCCATGGCTCAACAATCACCAACATCCAATGATGCTCAAATTATTAAGCAAATTAAATTATTAGTTATTTAACTAATGCAATTAAAAAAAATTTAGTTCATGCTTACACGCTGTTATATGGGAAGATCACTACTCCTTTGTGACATGGTTGAGCTAATCTAGTTGCAATATGACGAGCTTGATCTTCTATCTTTATACCGCTCACAACTGATACCATCGATGGATCAGCAAATAAAATATTTTGATTGAAGTCCAGTGCAACCAAATCTTTGTAAAGTTTACTGAAAATATAAAAAATATATACAAATATGAATATGACATAATTGTAAGATCAATAAACTAATAAAAGAATAAAACACGTACACAATGTAAGCTTGAATGATAGTAACGCTTATCTCTTCCATGTGACAAAATTGTATTATATCTTCTTGCATCACATATATGGAGCCCTCATTAGCAAATACCTCTTTTTGCAAAGCAATGGTGATGACTCCATCATGATCCATTACCTTTGTGACATGCTCATGCAATACCTTCAATGATAATGGCAACCCAATAGAAGACAATTGTTGCAATGATGGTTGTTTCATCAATGTTAATGCTTTTCTAACTTGCAACTTTTGCATCTTTCCTCTATTCATTGACTAGAAATAAAATAGTTAAGAAGTCATATCCAATTAATAAACTAAAAAAATACCTCACAGTCATGTGTGATGACCCAATCTCGTGGCCAAGCAACATGTGTGCCAACTGCTTCAAATATAGTAAAAATTTCTGCCTCTACTATTGGGCGAGGCAAACGAGCATCGCCTCGAATAGCTACATCCACTATCACCCTAACATCTCCATCAAACAGAGGATGCCTATGGATAGTTTGATTCATGGTAGTATCTATGAAAAGTGATCCATGGGCCACGACATCCTCCAAAGAACTAATGTACAAATCGCATTGTGCACACTACAATGAATAATCAAAGCACAATTTAATGTCTTAAAACTTTAATTCTTTTCATTAATAGAAATATAACATGTGACATACCTTACTACTGCATGGTGTAGGCTTCGACGGACCAACTGGTGAAGCTTTAGGAGGCGATGTCGAACTTTTTTCATTATCGTCTATTCCAGCTATGTTATTGCTAGCTCTACTTAAACGAAATGGCATTTGAATGATGTCCGGTTGGGTAGTAACTCTGTCTAACACAATGTCATCTAAAACATCTTTATGTTGCGAGAACTACTTCATCATGTTCATAAAACCTTCTTTATCATATGGTGCTTCATTTACTGGTACGATATATGTTTTCATCCTTCCAAAATACGAGGTTATAGTTACTCCAGATCCCTGACCTCTAACACGACCAGGATGTTCAGGTGTGCCTAAAACTTTTGTGAGGACATCATTCACATGTACTGGTTTAAATGTACCTTGACTCTCTTGTGTCATTAACTCATCCTACAAGTCAAAATGCAATTGTTACATGAATGTGACATTTGAATAAATACAAATCAAATGGAAGTAAAGACTCATCAAATACATACAATCCTTTCAGCACACTCTTTGGTCGCTTCATTTGTGTATCGTCCTTGTTTGTTACATCTTGTTGTTTTCCATAATATAGCACGATTAATTTCTTCCTCAGTACCCAATGACTTTTTCTACAAGCAATCATACAAAAACATTTAATGTAGTTAATTAAAGTGAACAAAATGGATCCAACACATGTTAAAAAATTTGTACAAAAAAAAAAAACTTAATTGACTTACAAGTTCGATCTCTAACCCTGCAAATCCTTTTCGAGCAAAACGGTGATCATATATATTTTTCTTTCTTCTCTCTATTGCAACAATTCTCTTTCATTATAATATAAACAAATAATCAATCTTTAGTGAAAGTTTCACAAATAAACATTTATATTTAGTTAATGTAATACTTGAAACTCCTTTGAAAGGTGAGAGTTCACAAATGCATGCCAAACATTTAAATCTATGAAACTTCTATATTCTGCTGGTGGCAACCTCAAGTATTCTAGGTCATCAATAAAAGGCAAGATGTATTTCCTCATAAGAATGGTTTTAAAGCTCTTCCATTTTTGTGCAGTAGATTGGAGTACATACCTTTTCAAAGTTACATCAATGTCTTATGTCCCCTATAAAACACATGTACACAAATCAAATAAAAACAAATCATGAGCATATAATTCAATTTTAATTGTAAGCACTTGCATATTTTATAACACGTACCGAAATTATTTCCTAAATCTTATTCTTTAACTCCTTTGGGACAGCATGCCAATTGTTAAGTGTAATATGCACTGCATGTCATACAATGACACCAATATAACTGTTCATCGTTGCACCATGCTTTCCGATTGGCTGTCCTTTCTCATTTAATTGGACTGATATCTTTTGTCCCAATGATCTACACTTAATAACATCAGGCATAGTAGTAATGCCTCGTTTCTGGCATTTCTGTGAGGCATGATCAGGTTGATCTGATGGACCCATTAAATCTGCAAATTAAATACCAGCAAATTAACAATACATATTCATAAAAACATATAAAGTTAAAAGCAATGAAAAGTTACATGTAAAAACTTACTTCAAGAAAAAAATAAAAAAAATTATAAGGCATATGTAAAGTTTAACATTACCTATCATATTAGTCAAACCCATACTCCTTCACCATCTTCCTTAGCATATGTAACTGCATTGTCGTCTATTTGATCGAAGAGTTCAACAGATGGTAAATTGTTATAAAAGGCATATGATCCAGACTAATGTCACCCAAATCATCTTCTTCATCAAAGTCTTTTCGAGGTGTTGACATTACAAGGGACCATTTTGTATCGATTGGATCTTCAACATAAAATACTTGTCTCGCTTGTGAAGCTAGTATAAATTGATCATTTTTATGCCCAATCCGATTAAGATCAACAAGAATAACTCCTAGATCATCAATTTTAACACCATGACTATTCTCAATCCAATCACATTTAAAAACTGGGACTCTAAATAAAGTATAATCCAGCTCCCATATCTCTTGTATTACCCCATAAAATACCATGTCACCATATACTGGATTTTTATCTTTTGCACTCGAAATTTGCATGGTATTAGCAATTAATGTGACCCCACTGTTTTGGTGCACTCTTAAGTTGTCTCTTTCTTTTGTGTAAAAACGACAACCATTAATGATGTATCCAGGATACTTGATTACTGTGACTTGAGGTCCATGAGCAATCCATCGTAAAGTTGATGAGATATTATGATTAGACGATGAAAGTTGATACCCAACCTACAATAAATAATGTATTAGATCAACCATTATGGACACATATAACTTAACGGTGGACTTGTAAAGATTCTTACCCGTGTGCGCAACCAATTGATGAAGGTGCGATTATGCTCATCATGCAACCACTTTCGTCTTTTTGACTTCATGGGATTGTCAACAGTTAATTGGTTTAAATGCTCGCTGCATGATAAGAACAATTCATGTAAACAATTGAAATTGTCTTTGATGTGGTATAATAAATGGGTTATAAATATTACCTTATGTAAGGTTGAACTTCACTTGTATTCGTTAAAACATATAAATGGGCTTGTTGAAGAAGATCATGGGAAACTTGTTCAATCCATCCACCAGCTAAAGGTCTTCCATTTTGAGTTGAATAATCAAATACATTCTTCCTTACAGGAATCCCAACAGAATCTGCATTCGATAAATAATCTGCACAAAATTCTAGTGCCTCTTCTGCAATGTACGATTCAGCGATACATCCCTCAAGCCAATTACGATTTCGAACATAACCCTTCAACACCTTCATGTATCTTTCAAATGGGTACATCCACCTTAAATATACAGGACCACATAGTTTTACTTCTCTAACTAGGTGAACAGTTAAATGAACCATAACATCAAAGAAACTGGGAGGAAAGTACTTTTCTAGTACACATAGTGTTGTCACAAGTTCACATTGGATGTCATCTAACTTAGAAATATCTACCAGCTTTTGGCATAACGAATTGAAGAACATGCAAAGTCTAATTAAAGCATATCTGACATGTTTCGGTAACACTGCTCGTACAGCAACAGGTAAGAGTTGTTGCATTAAAGTGTGACAATCATGCGACTTTAACCCATATAGCTTCAAGTCATTCATAGAAACAAGATTTTTGATGTTTAAAGAATACCCATCTGGCACCTTAATCTCACTGAGCACTTTACAAAATCTCCTTTTTTCATCTCTCGACAATGTATAGCATGCAGGTGCTAAAAATGTACGATTATTGTAATGTTGTGGTACCAATTCATACCTTAATCCCATTTCTTGTAGATCCATTCTAGCTGTTACCCCATCCTTTGATTTTCCCACAATATTAAGCAATGTGCCTACAAGACTATCACATACATTCTTTTCTATATGCATAACATCAAGCACATGTCTGACATGTAAGAACTTCCAGTATGGTAAGTCAAAGAAAATTGATCTTTTCTTCCAACATTGTGAAACCATATCTTCATTATTTCGTTGATGTTGTTTTTTCGACTTCCCCCAAGAATTTGATAAACATTGAACCTTAGAGAAGACCTCTTCACCAGTTAATGGTTGTGGAGCAACTCTAAATTCTTGTTTCCCATTAAAAGCTTTTTTCTGTTTACGATAAGGATGGTGTCGTGATAAAAATCTTCTATGTCCAATATATGACATTTTCTTACTATGCTGCAAACGAACTGCATTGGTATTCTCAACACAGATAGGACAAGCATTGTAACCTTTAACTATACAACCAGATAAATTACCATAAGCAGGAAAATCATTAATAGTCCACATCAAAATAACTCTCAAGTTGAACGATTCTTTTTGATACGCGTCATAAACTTCCACACTAGTGTCCCACAATATCCGCAAGTCTTCTATGAGTGGTGCCAAGTAAATGTCTATATCATTACGAGGTTGTTTAGGGCCTGATATTAATAGTGCTAACATCATGAACTTTCTCTTCATTGTTAACCATGGTGGTAAATTATATGTCACCATAACAACTGGCCAATAACTATATCGACTATTTAATGTACTATGAGGATTAATCACATCAGCTAAAATAGCAAGCCTTAAGTTTCTTGGCTCTGCTGCAAATTCTGGCCACATATAGTCAACTATTTTCCATGATGGTGTATCTGATGGATGCCTCAACTGGCCATCAACTTCTTTTTGACTTGAATGCCATGTCAGATGTTTTGATGTTTCAAAGCTTCTAAACATTCTTCTGAACCTAGGTATTGGTGGAAAATACCATAACACCTTAGCTGGCACTCCGGTCTATATCTTGTTACTGTTCTTCATTATTTTCCATCTAGAAAGACCACAAGTTGGACACTGAATCTCATTTTTGAACTCTTTTCGATATAATATGCAATCATTCGGACATGCATAGATCTTGTGATACTCCATGCCTAATGCATTTAATGTTTTTTTTGGCATCATACATAGATGTAGGCATTTCATTATTCTCTAGCAACATTTCAGATATCAAATTCAAAAGTTCATTGAAGCTCCGATCAGACCAATTGTACTTCGCCTTCAAATTGTAAAGTTTAACTAGAGCAGAGAGTTTCGTGAACTTTGATGATCCAGAATACAAAGGTTTCTCAGCATCACTAAGTAACTTCATGAACTGGTTAGCATTACCATTGTACTCTACAAATGCATCTTGAACCATCTCTACAGTGTTATTAACTACTTCCTCTTAGACGACCTCCCTATTAGCTGTAGCATTTTGACTTGTAGAAGACCCATCAAGACATGCTTCCCCATGCCATATCCAATTATTGTAACTTTGATCAACTCCATTAACAAATAAATGATCTCGTATCTCACGTGGAGTCAAACGTTTCATATTACCATATTTAATGCACGGACAACGAACATACTCAGGATTATCAGAATTTCAAATGGCATATTCCAAGAAATTAGTTACACCTATATCGTACTCATCTGACCTTTTATCAGCGAACATCCAAGTCTTGTCCATTCTAATATTTAACACATCATATGTTAGCACATTAACTTGATTCTATCAATATATATATATATGCATATCAATCAATTTTTACAGGTAGGATGATCCTATACCATTCAGAAATGCAACATTTATGTGGAGCACATGATAAATCATGCTTCATTTAATTTCATAAAAAATTCGACAGCATATTGCTATAGTTCTTCGAGTACATGACTTATGTAGATATTTTTTAGTATTTTTTTCTTCAAATCAAAACATCAATAAATATCCACTAGTATGTACTCGAAGAACAAATGATACATTACTCGTAATTCATTCTGAAATAAAATGAATCAAGATTTATACATCTTATGCAACACATAAATATTGCATTTTCAAACTATCAAAAATGGACAATTAAAGAATTATAAATGAAAATTTTTATTTAATCCACATGTTATACACGTGGATTATAATAAAATATTCATTTATAATTCTAAAACGGTACCTAAGGTTATATTTACTAAGCATAATGCGCTAACATTGTACACAAATGAATTTTTTTACTGAGCATAATGCGCTAAGATGGTACACAAATGAATTTTTTTACTAATTAGTGAAATAAATTTTAAATGTAAAATTGCACAAGTATAACTTAAATTTACATTAAATAAAAAATCAATTAAATAAAATTTTGTAAAAAAATAATGCTTACCTTAATAATGATTCCCCAATTAGCTTGCAATACTATCTTCTCCTACAAAAACACAAATCATGTTTCGGTAATAATTTTTCTAATTAACTTATTATTAATCATAATTACTAAATTTTTTAAGATGTCAACTTTTTTAAGAAAAAATGAATATTCAAAAAATTAAAAATAAAAGATCAACTATGTTTACTAACAAAACTCTAAATGAAATCATATAATTAATAATATCATCCACATATTGCAATTATGATCAAATTAAATTTAAATATTTATTATATAAATAAAAATAATAAAATCTAATATTTTAATAATATTAGTCTTGGACTTTTGCCCATATGAAATTGAGGATCATATAATAATCGCCTCTATTGAAACAAATTTCCCAAATTTGATCACTATCATTACAAATTCATTTTTATTTAATGATGATCATTGTAAGTATTATTGCTATTTCATTTTTAATAATCATTACAAAAATACAAATATAATTATAAAATCTTATAAAATTAAATTATTAAAATATTTTAACTAATAACCAATCATCATTTCACATAAAGTCTTTAGATAAATTTGTAAATCTTTATAATCTATAAGGTATGAAATGTTTTAATTTGTTATAATCAATAATTATAATAATTAATTTAAATCTCATCCTACACTTCTTTTGTATTATTAGAAACTTTTTCTCATACTACCATTATTCATGAGAAATAATACTGATTGGGATATTTTTCTTTCTTATGGTGACATTTGATTTTTCAATGTAATAGTGTGAAGTTACTCAATATACTGGAAAAATATTTGTATAAGAACAAGTGGATCGATGCAATTTTGTATTTATATATAAAAAAAAGTAAATGAATTGAAAATAAAAATATAAAAAGTTACAGATTCTTCCTCCTTGATTGTTACATACAATACTATTATTTGCTCAATACTTTATTTATAACATAATACTGCATATTAAACCATGAGTATTTCATTTGCCTTTTACTTTAGATAATGATTTATCTCATGCTCTAATTTAGGCTGCATGATAGTTGACTTACTATTAAAAATTTCTCGAGAAGTAAACTTAAATCAAGGTCCACAAAGCTCCTTTTTGGTCATATTTGCTGGAGAAGAGCTATGCCAATAGCTGAAAAAAAAACAAAAAAACATAAAAGCTGATACTAATAAAAAGGAAAAATGTAATTATAAATTAGGGACAAAAGATTAATCTTATAAAAACTTAAAAGATATTTTAATCAACTAGATCTAAAACCCGGATAAAAGTAAAACCACATCTTCCTTTATTGCAATTAGTGAAGGCCAACATTTTGATCTGTTAGATTTGGAACTTCGATGGAAGTAGAACCATGTCCAGATATGTAACCCTAATGAAAGTAAAACCTCGCACCCAAATTTAAAACCCTCATCATAATTCTGGAACCCCCAGCATAAATTTGAAATCCCTAACCCAAATGTGAAACCATGATACAAGTAGAACCACGCCTAGATCTACAATCTTAATGGAAGTAGAAACTTGCACCCATATCTACAATCCCCAGCACAGGTTTGGAATCCGTAGGCCAAATTTAAAATCTTGAACCCAAATTTTGAACCCTCAAGCTCTGAAATCCTAACCAACATCTGGAATCTCTAACCTAAATCTAAAACCTTGCACCCATATATGAAAATCCTAGTATACGTCCAAAATCTCAACCAATATCTAGAATACCTAGCCAAAATCTAAAACCCTGAACCCAGATTTAGAACATCTGGCATAGATCTGAAATTCTAACCTAGATTAAAAACCTCATACCTAAATTTGGAACTCCCAGCACATATTTGAAATCCCAACGAAGATATTAAATCCCTAGCCCATATTTGAAGCCCTGTAGATAGTTTTAGAATCCCCAGTATAGATCCAAAATAGGACTTCAGATCTAGAATCCTTAGCCTAGATCTGAAGTTGTGCACCTAGATTTGGAACCTCTAACTTAGATGTGGAATCTAGAGCCCCGAGCTGAAACCTTCAGACCCCTCACCTAGGTCTGGAATCCTCAGTCCATATTTGGAACCACTCAGCCAGGTCTGGAACTCAGATCTGGAAACTCCAGTCCAGATCTGGAACCCCTCACCCAATCTAGAACCCCAACCCAGATTTGGAACCCTTCACCTAGGTCCGAAACTCTCAGCCTAGATGTGGAACCCTGCCCAGATCTGGAACCCCTCTCACCCAGATCTGAAACACTCAGCCTAGATCTAGAACCCCAGCCCAGATCTGAAACTCCTCTCCCCCAGATCCGAAACACTTAGCCTAAATCTATAACACCAACCCAGATTTGGAACTCCTCTCACCCAGATCCGAAACTCTCAGCCTAGATCTAGAACCCCTCACCCAGAACTCTCATCCCACATTCGAGAACCCATACATCTAAATCATGGATCTTAACAAATATTTTGAACCTCAAAATAGATCTAAAATCCTGATGAAAATGAAACCATGCATATATCTAGAATCCCAATGGGAGGAAAACCACATCCAAATTTGAGCTTAAAAATAATGAAACTAAAAGCCAAAAATCAAGGAACAATAATTTTTGCATTTTAACAAAAAAGATGAGCACAATATTTCGGAAGAAAAGATTAAACTTACCGAAAAAAAGGGAGGAGATGTGGAACCCAAAAGCAAGCAACACTGCACACACTCTTAATCCCTTCGATGTAAATAGTTAGGACTGATCGAATGTTTGGTTTGCACATCTACAGCCCGGAGAGGCTGTCCTCATAGTGTGCACTTCTTACCTAAAGAATCGAAGAAATGTTTGAGTAATTTGAGAAAAAGAATGAATGAGTGAATTTGTCGATGTTTCTGGAGAAGATGCAAAGCTTTGTTCACAGTTATAGCCATAACTGTGAATAAAAGATGCAGAGCGTTGTTCACAGTTACTGCGAGAACTATGAATAAAACCATTTATTCACAGTTATGGCTGAAACTGTGAACAAAGGTTGGTGCCTTTATTCACTCACTGTCACTGGCTCCTTCATTCACTTGCACATAGATTCACAGCTTCACCAGAAAAAGAAAACGCGAGAGAGGAGGGGGAGGGCTGAGGAAGGCTGACTGTAACTTTGGCTTGGTGGTGGTGGGGCGTGCGTGAGCATCCCTTTCCTTCTACTGCTGTGAGGTAGCAGAGGGATTTGCTTTTTATATATGTTCTCATCACCTTCTGGAGAGGGCATGACTTCCATCTGAATAAGCTACACAATGTACACGTGTACTTATTACCACTTCTATAATTCAAGCCTAATTCCTATGTATTTTAACAAGTTGAACATATTAAGCATATTGACCATGTTTTTGACCGTTTATTAATTAAGTAGCAGTGAAACATGGAAAAATAAGTTAAGTTTTCGAGGGGGAAGCCAGCATGCTAAACTTGAAGAAATTCTGCCCCATTGTTGGTCCCTGCCTCTTAAGCTTTGTCAAGGGAACACATACAGAGAGTACATATCTTGTTTACAGCTTCATTAATCAAACTTGGAGCACTAGATCCTCTTAATTCGTTTGGAATGAATTAATGGTTTGGCTTAACTTTATAGCATATCTCCGGTTGGATTTACTTCTTTATAATTGCAAAAGATCTATGGGACTTACACTAATTGAAGGGCCATCTGATCCTGGCGTGAGTAGTGATGATTTGTGGGTTGTAATGCACTGACTTGAGAAAATTTCCTGGAATCAAAGGATTGAGACTGGATGACCTCACAGTTAATTACCTCATCTTGGCATCAAGTTCATGTTTTGCTGGTTCCTCTTATTCTTAGATATCTGCTTATATATATATATATATACATCAAAAAATCACAAAAAGATGCAGAAACAGAGGAGAAAGAGAGGGACAAAGAGGGAGAGAGTACCTTTTCTCGGAGAAGCTGGTTATTGTTATGCAAGTTAATTTCCTGCAAGACACCCATGAATGGTTTCAATGAGACAGAAAGAAAACATTTGCAGGTTATAAGTGGACACTAATTTTTCAATTGAGACTTGAAGCTACTGAAGTGATTTTCAATGGCAGAATCAATGGAAACTCAATATGCTTGTTTAAACTATGCTACCATATTAGAAATTTAAGAAGATTATGAGCATAGAGTTACCCTCTTCTGCATGTACTCGATTTTGGCAAACAACAGCTCATTCTGGTTCAGGAGGGAGTTGAAGAAATGGAAGAAGAAAAGAAAGGAAGACCTGTAACAGAGGCAAAAAAATTCAATGCATGGTGCACATATCTTTTGTTCACAGTTATAAACATAACTGTGAATAAAAGTTTCATTTAGTTCACAGTTATAAGCATAATTATGAACAAAGTTTTATTACAACTATGAATAAAAATTCTTTTATTCACAGTTGTGATTAAAACTGTGAACTATCCAGTGTGAAATAATCCCATTTTTCTTGTAGTGGTTGCTAGGATACAAGGTTTTAAGATTATGGCTTTTAGTGTTCAATCACTATGCCCCTAATTAGATAATGAGCATAAGTTTAATGGAGTAACTTGTTTTAGATTATGATTCCTTGTTATTCTTTTTGCTATGTAGATTTCGCATGGTTGTTGGTGTCATAGCATAAGGCGTACATAGACTACAAGTAGAAAAATGTTAGTAGTCCTAATTATGATTCCTCTTATTCTTGCTTTTAAAGGTTCTATATGGATAATGAAGAATTTTTGAAGCTGTTGGATGTGACTAAGGGTGTTAGAGAACTGGCAAGTTGTAAGAGAAATGATATGGCACATATCTTCAATGTTACTAAGGGTGCACAACTATCTTTTTTTTTTATGTAAGATGTTCAATAATTATTACTTAAATAAAGAATTATGGTTGATCAATGTGGTTAACAAAGAGGTGTAGTTGTGTAAACAAGCACTAATTTCTCTATTATGCAATTTTGTGTCTTGTCTATTGTTGTTATAGTTGTGCTTTTACTTGTCTGTTGTTCTTATTCATAATATTTTCGTTGTGATACTAATTTTTTTGTTTTATATTCTTTTTTCTATGTTTGGTGTCTCTTATTTATTTTTATGTTTGCTCTTTGTTCTTTACTTTTGTGTTTGTCTTTGTTTGATTTTTTTTATTTTTCTTTTTTATTATTTTTTTATTTTTGTAGCCAGTCTTTTTTTAAACTTTTTTTTGCTTTTTTATTTTTGTGCTTGTGCATGAAGATAATCAATTCAATCGTTGTAGTCAGACTCTATTATGGATTTCTGACTACATTCTCCACAAGGCCCTCTTATCTCTTCCTTCTCCGAGCTCGGGTTATGGAAGAAAGAGAAGAAGGAACCAAGAAGAAAGTATGAGCAACAACTAGTTTTATTGCGGGACAGCTCATGATGTTCATATCGATCTATTATGCGCCTCTGCATTTAGCATTAGGTAGACCTCATATGATAACTATCTTAGCTCTACCATATCTTTTGTTTCCTTTTTTCTGAAACAATCACCAAAACTTTTTTGATTATGGATCTACTATCAAAAATTCAATGTGTAACCTTCACATTTAATATGTATTCCTAAGTAATCTCATTTTTCAATTATTCAACCATTTTATTTGACCAAGTTCAATGTTAGCCAGATTAGTCAACATTTATATGTTTTGATGCAATAACAAGATGTTATTTGTAACAAGTAGTTTTGTTGGTTGGTTAATTGGTCACATTTTATTCATGAAATGGGTTGGATTGATATTAGTCTGGATATAACAAAATAATTCTATTAGGTCTAATGTACTGATTCGATTTAATAAGTATAAGTACCTTGTGTTAGAATCAAGAAATTCTATGGCTTGAATCTTTAGTATTCTCTTATTTATTACCTGCGTCTACTGTTTAGGCAGAACACTGTCACCCATTTTTACTAAGAAACTAAAAAGAACCTCAGAAATGGATGAAAAAGAGGGGACTAAACAGGACCAAAAGGTATCCAGGAAGAAGATCCTATTTCTTCTCTTTTTGTAGAAGAAATGGAGGATCTGGACAAAATCGATGAAATGGAAGAGATCCGAGTGAATGGAAAGGAAAAAAAGTATAAGGATGATAAATTTGAATTAATAAACATACAAGAGGCATGCTATGAACATAAAAAACACCTAGTTTTTGAAAATCTAGATAGGAATCAAGGAAATTCGAATTTAGAAATATTAAAAAAAAGATAAATATTTATTTGAAAAACCCCTTGTGAATCTTCTTTTCGATTCTAGCCAATAAAATTGGCCATTTCGATATATAAAAAATGATCAATTTGAAAATACTGTAAGAAATAAAATGTCAAAATATTGCTTTTATACATGCTAAAGTGGTGAAAAAGAAAGAATATCTTTTACATATCCACCCAGCTTGTCAACATTTTGGAAAATGATACAAAAAAGATACCTTTGTTCACAGGACAAAAACTACCATTCTATAATTATTGGATTTTTACCAATGAGCAAAAAGAGAGCAATTTAAAGAATGAATTTTTAAATAGAATTCAAGCTTTAGATAAAAGGATCTCTTACTCTTAATATACTCTAAAAAAGGACTCAATTTTGTAATATTGACACTAAAAAAGAATATTTTTCTAAAATTTATGATCCGTTCTTACACTGACACCATCATGGAAAAATAAAAAAATTTCTTTCACTACCAACCATAACTCAAACTTATATAAAAAATAAAATAGGGAAGGTTTCGAGAAATAAGATTCATAATATACTTCTTAATACTAATTGTGATGAATTTGAACAGACAATAAATACACTTAATAGAAAATCATTTTCAATAGAAAAAAAGATTTTTTTTATTTATAGAACAACAACAAGAAAAAATTGATTTAGAAAATTAAATAAATGTCCAAAATGACATCCACTTTTACTTCTATGTGGATAAGGCCTATATCAATAATTATGATTTTTACATATGGACAATTCCTCAATATCTTTTTCATTCATAATAAAATATTTTCTTTGTGTGGTGATAGAAAAAAACATGCTCTTATGGAGAGAGATAATATTTCACCTTCACCAATCAAGTAACATATTCATATCTAAGAATTTTCCACAAAGTGGTGATGAAAGGTAGAACTTGTAAAAATCTTTCCATTTTGCAATTCGATCTGATCCATTGGTTCGTAGAGTTATTTACTCGATCGCAGATATTTCTAGAACACCTCTAACATAAGGATAAATAGTCAATTTTGAAAGAACTTATTATCAACCTCTTTCAGATATGAGTCTATCTAATTCAAAAGACAAGAACTTGCATCAGTATCTCAATTTCAATTCAAACATAGGTTTGATTAACACTTCATGTTTTGAGAAATATTTACCATCTGAAAAGAGGAAAAAATAGAGTCTTTGTCAAAAGAAATGCGTTGAGAAAGGGTAAATGGATAAAACCTTTCAACGAGATAGTGCTTTTTCAACTCTCTCAAAATGGAATCTATTCCAAACATATATGTCGTGGTTCCTCACTTCGACAGCGTACAAATATCTAAATTTGATATTTTTAAATACTTTTTCGGACCTATTGCCGACGCTAAGTAGCAATCAAAAATTTGTATCCATTTTTCATGATATTATATATGGATCAGATATATCATGCGAATTCTTTAAAAAAAATTATGTCTTCTGTAATGGAATATGATAATTGAGATTTTGAGTAAGTGTTTACATAATCTTCTTCTGTCCGAAGAAATGATTCATCGAAATAATGAGTCACCATTGATATCGACACATCTGAGATCGCCAAATGTTCAAGAGTTCTTCTATTCAATCCTTTTCCTTCTTCTTGTTGTTGGATATCTCATTCGTACACATCTTCTTTTTATTTCCTAAGCCTATATTAAGTTACAAACAGAGTTCAAAAGGGTTAAATCTTTGATGATTCCATCATACATGATTGAGTTATGAAAACTTCTGGATAGGTATCCTACATATATACTGAATTCTTCTAGTTAAAGAATCTCTTTGTAGTTGCTCTAGAACAATTAAGAGATTTTTTAAAAGAAATACAGGGTTTAGACCATAACATGCTATGGGGTGATGATCCTGCTTATGGGGTCAAATCAATACATTCTAACAAGAAATATCTCTCTGAAAAGTAGGTGATCCAACTGCACCTTTCAGTAAGGCTACCTTGTTACGACTTCACTCCAGTCACTCGCCCTGCCTTCGACATACACCTCCTTGTGGGTAAGGTAATGACTTTGGGCATGGCTAGCTCCCATAATGTGACGAGTGGTGTGTACAAGGCTCAAGAACAAATTCATCATTATATTGTTGATCAGTGATTACTAGCGATTTTGGCTTCATGCAGGCAAATTGCAGGCTACAATTCGAACTGAGGATGGGTTTTTTAGAGTTAGCTCACCCTCGCAGGATTGCTACCCTTTGTCTCGGCCATTGTAGCATGTGTGTCGTCGAGGGCATAAGGGGCATGATGACTTGACGTCATCCTTACCTTCCTTTGCCTTATCACCGATAGTCTACTCAAGGCTTCAAACTCAATAATGGTAACTAAACACGAGGGTTGCACTCGTTACCAGACTTAACCCAACACCTTATGGCATGAGTTGACGACAGCCATGCACCACCCGTGTGCCCGTTCCTGAAGGCACCCTTCTATTTCAAGAGGATTTGTAGAATGTCAAGCCTTGTAAGGTTCTTCGTTTTGCAGCAAATTAAACCACATGCTCCATCGCTTATGTAGGCCCTCGTCAATTCCTTTAAGTTTCATACTTGCGAACGTACTTCCCAGAAGGGATACTTAACGCGCTACCTACAGCACTGCGCGGGTCGATATGCACAGTGCCTCGTATCCATCATTTACAGCTAAAACTACTAGGGTATCTAATCTCATTCGCTCATTTAGCTTTCGACTCTTAGTGTCAATGTCGGCCCAGCGGAGCACTTTCGCGATTAGTGTTCTTTCTGATCTCTACACATTTCATCGCTCCACCAAAAATTCCCTCTGCCTCAACTGTACTCCAGCTTGCTAGTTTCCATTGCCTGTCTAGACTTGAACCCTGGGATTTGACAATAAACTTAAAAAGCCATCTATAAATGCTTTATGCCTCATCATTCTGGATAATGCTTGCATCCTCTGTATTACCGCGGTTGCTGGCACAAAGTTAGCCAATGCTTATTCCCTAGACACCTTCATTGCTTCTTCTCTGGGAAAATAAGTTCACGACCCATGGGCCTTCTACCTCCACGCGACATTGTTGTGTCAGGCTTTTGCCCATTGTAAAAAATTCCCCACTACTGCCTCCCGTACGAGTTTGGGCCATGTCTCAATCCTAGTGTGGTTGATCATCCTTTCGGAGCAACTACTGATCATCACCTTAGTAAGCTATTGCCGTACCAACTAGCTAATCAGATGCAAGCCCCTCCTTGACTGAATTCTTCGTTTCGATCCTCAGCCTATGGGGTATTAGTAGCTGTTTCCAGTTATTGTTCCCCTCCCAAGGGCAGGTTCTTATGCGTTACTCATTCGTCCAGAACTGGAAACACCACTTCCCATCCGACTTGCATGTGTTAAGCATGCCACCAGCGTTCATCGTAAGCCAGGATCTCCCTGAAATTCATAGTTGCATTATTTATAGCTTTGTTGTTCGTAGACAAAGCTGATTTGAAATTGTCTTTCATTCCAAGGCATAACTTGTATCCATGCGCTTCACATTTGCCTCGAGTTCACTCCCAAAAAATATAGCCATCCCTACCCCCTCACGTCAATCCCATAAGTCTTTTATCCATTCTTATTCAATCATGATAGGTGAGCAAGTCAAAGGGTTTAAGGATAATCAGGCTAGAACTGATGACTTCCATCACATCAAGGTGACATTTTTTCGTTGAGTTATATCCCTTCCCCTATTAAGAAATAGAACTGACTAACCCTAAAGCAAAGGGTTGAGAAACTCAAGGCCACTATTCTTGAGCAACTTGGAGCTGGGCTTTCCTTTAGTACTATTATGAAAATGAAATGAAAATAATGGAAAATTTTGGATTTAATTGTCAACTACTCTTAATAGAAATAGGATTGACTACGGATTCGAGCCATAGCACATGGTTTCGTAACATGAAATCGTATGATTCTCCCCATCTAAATCATGCAAGTTTTACATGAAGAAGATTTGGCTCAGTATGTTCTATTTGATACAGATAAGAGAGCTGGTATTTTTTTTCTTAAAAAAATAGAAAAATCAGAACCAAGTCAAGATGATATAGATCAACCCCTTCTTCTTACACCAAAGATCTTCCTATTTTCAAAGGAACTAGAGTTACATCTCTTTTCCATTTCCATTCAAGAGTTCTTATGTGTTTCCACCCCCCTTTAAGACCCCAAAAAATTGACCAATTCCTTTTCTTAGGAACACATGCAAGAATCATCACTATAAAAAGGATAATGGTAACCCTACGATTAACTACCATCAAGTTCATTTATGAATTTCATAGTAATAGAAATACATGTCCTACCGAAACAAAATTTTATAACTTGCTATCCTCTTACCTAGTAGGTAAAGACTTACCTCCGCAGAAAAGATAATTCATTCGAATCAACATGAAAGCCCAACTGCATTGCATTGTTAGAGTCCATGTTATATATTTGAAAGAGGTTGACCTCCTTGCTTCTATGGTACAATTCTCTTCCCGCTAAGCCTCCTTTCTTCTCAATCCACAGAGACAAAATGTAGGACTGGTGCCAATAGTTAATCACAAAAGAAAGGACTCACTGAGCCGAGATCACTAACTAATACTAATCTAATACTAATATAATAAACTAACTCCGCCAAGGAAAAAAATAAAAGAATCATCTAACACCTTCATGTATGCTTCACTTGGCTTGAGGGGATATAGCTTAGTTGGTAGAGCTCTGCTCTTAAAATTGGGTCGTTACGATTATAGGTTGGGTGTCTAGTTGTTCAGGCAGTAATGATAGCATCTTATACTTGAATTGGTGGATCACTTTTTCTTAGTAACGAGGAAGAGGACCGAAACATGCCATTAAAAGACTTTACTGAGATAAAAATGGGCTGTTAAAAACATAGAGGAGGTAAGATGTCAGTTGGTCAGATCTACTATGGATCATACATGGATGGTAGTTAAAGTCAACGACTCTACTAGGGTTCTCTCATCTAGGATCCCTGGGGAAGAAGAACAAGTTGGCCCTTACAAATAGCTTGATGCATTATTTCCCTTTCACCTTTTGAGCGAAATGTGGCAAAAACAAGAAAAATCCATGGACCGACCCTATTGTCTCTACCTCGTAGGAACTATGAGATCACCCTAAGGAACCCTTCGGTATCTAAGGGTCGTAGACAATTACTCATTCTTAAAACTAGCATTCGAAAGAGTCAAGATAAAAATAGAGGGAAAGCTCTCCGTTCTTAGTTCTCTTGCAGCTGGATCCTCCAAAACCACAAGAATCCTTAGTTAGAAAGGGTTTCCAACTCAGTACCCTTTGAGATTTTGAGAAGAGTTACTCTTTGGAGAGCACAGTATAATGAAAGTTGTAAGCTGTGCTCGGGGGGGAGTTATTGTCTATCGTTGGCCCCTATGGTAGAATCAGTTGAGGGCTTGATAGGTAGTGGTTTACACTGTGGTGGATGTCAGCAGTTGAAGTCTGCTTATCTCTAACTCGTGAACTTAGCCAAGACAAAGCTATATGATAGCATCTAATTTTTTCAATTCGGCAGTTTGATCCATGATTTCTCAATCATGGACATTGATAAGATAAGATCCTTCCATCTAGTAGCACCTTAGGATGGCATAGCCTTAAAGTTAAGGGCGAGGTTCAAACAAGGAAAGGCTTATGTGGATACCTAGGCAACCAAAGATGAATAAGGGCATATTAAGTGACGAAATGCTTCGAGGAGCTGAATCCATGGGCAAGCAAGAGACAACCTAGCAAACTGAAACATCTTAATAGCTAGAGGAAAAGAAAGTAAAAGCAATTCCCATAATAGTGGTGAGTGCAATGGGACCAGCCTAAACCATAAAAACGGGGTTGTTGGAGAGGAATAAAAGCGTCATGCTGCTAGACGAAGTGGTGGAGTGTTGCACCTTAGATGGCGAGGGTCCAGTAGTTAAAAGCATCATTAGGTTGCACTTTGACCTGAGTAGCATGAGGCCCATGGAATCTTGTGTGAATCAGTAAAGACTACCTTTCAAGGCTAAATACTCTTGGGTGACCGATAGTGAAGAAGTACCATGAGGGAAGGGTGAAAAGAACCCCCATCGGGGAATGAAATAGAACATAAAGCTATAAGCTCCCAAGCAGTGGGAGGAGCCAAGGGCTCAGACCGCGTGCTTATTGAAGAATGAGCCGGTGACTTATAAGCAGTGGCTTGGTTAAAGGAACCTACCGGAGCCGTTGAGAAAGCGAGTCTTCATAAGGCAATTGTCACTGCTTATGGACTCGAACCTGGGTGATCTATCCATGAGTAGGATGAAGCTTGGGTGAAACTAAGAGGAGGTTCGAGTGGACTAATGTTGAAGAATCAGAGGGCGAGTTATTGCTAGTTGTTATAAGAGCAAAGCTAGAAGCAATAAGGTGTTAGGTCTGTGTGATAAAGAGGTTCACATAATTCTTCAATTTGGATTCATTTCTCTTGGAAAAATAATAATTTAGCATTAAATATTAAATTACAAGCTTGTCAATTATTGAATGTGATGCATGTGATGCAACTTAGGTCTTTTTTCCCTAATGCATAACGGAAAAAAATAGCTAAATTAGCAAATGAAGGATTGTTGTTATGATTTAAGGTTTTAAGATTATGGCTTTTAGTGTTCAATCACTATGCCCCTGACCAGATAGTGAGCATAAGTTTGATGGAGTAACTTGTTTTAGATTATGATTCCTTGTTATTCTCTTTGTTATGTAGATTTCAAATGGTTGTTGCTGTCATAGCATAACGCTTACATAGACTAGAAGTAGAAAAATGTTAGTAGTCCTAATTATGATTCCTCTTATTCTTGGATCTAAAAGTTTTATATGGATAATGAAGAATTTTTGAAGCTATTGGATGTGACTAACGGTGTTAGAGAACTGGCAGGTTGTAAGAGAAATGATAGGGCAGATATCTTCAATGTTGCTAAGGGTGCAAAATAATTTTTTTTTCGGTGTGTAAGATGCTCAATAATTATTACTTAAATAAAGAATTATGGTTGATCAATATGGTTAACAAAGAGGTGTAGTTGTGTAAACAAGTACCGATTTCTCTATTATGTAATTTTGTGTCTTGTTTCTTGTTGTTATACTTATACTTTTACTTGTCTGTTGTTCTTATTCATAATAAGATCCTTCCATTTAGCAGCACCTTAAGATGGCATAGCCTTAAAGTTAAGGGTGAGGGTCAAACAAGGAAAGGCTTACAGTGTATACCTAGGCACCCAGAGACGAAGAATGGCATATTAAGTGACGAAATGCTTCAGGGAGTTAAAAATAAATGTAGATCTGGAGATTCCCGAATAGGTTAACCTTTCGAACTGCTGCTGAATCCATGGGCAGGTAAGGGACAACCTGGCAAACTAAAACATCATAATAGCCATAGGAAAAGAAAGCAAAAGCGATTCTCGTAGTAGCGACAAGCAAAATGGGAGCAGCTTAAACCTTAAAAACGAGGTTGTGGGAAAGCAATAAAAGCGTTGTGCTGCTAGGCGAAGTGGTGGAGTGTTGCACCCTAGATGGCGATGGTCCAATAGCAAAAAGTATCATTACCTTACGCTCTGATGTGAGTAGCATAAGGCCCGTGGAATCTCATGTGAATCAGTAAGGACTACCTTGCAAGGCTAATTATTCATGGGTGACTGATAGTGAAGTAGTACCATGAGGGAAGAGTGAAAAGAACCCTCATCGGGGAGTGAAATAGAACACGAAGCCGTAAGCTCCCAAGCTGTGGGAGGAGCCCAGGGCTCTGACTGCGTGCCTATTGAAGAATGAGCTAGTGACTCACAAGTAGTGGTTTAGTTAAGGGAACCTACCAAAACCGTAGCGAAAGCGAGTCTTCATAGGGAAATTATCACTGCTTATGGACTTAAACCTGGGTGATCTATCCATGAGTCGGATGAAGCTTGGGTGAAACTAAGTAGAGGTTCGAGCCGACTAATGTTGAAGAATTAGCAGATGAGTTGTTGCTAATTCTTATAAGGGCAAAGTTAGAAGCAATAGGGTGTTAGGTGCGCGTGACAAAGAGGTTCACATAATTCTTTAATTTGGATTCATTTCAGTTGGAAAAATAATAATTTAGCATTAAATGTTAAATTACAAGCTTGTCAGTTATTGAATGTGATGCATGTGATGCAACTTAGGTCTTTTTACCCTAACGCATAATGGAAAAAAAAAAGGAAGCTAAATTAGCCAATGAAGGATTGTTGTTAGGATTCAAGGTTTTAAGATTATGGCTTTTAGTGTTCAATCATTGTTCCTCTCACCAGATAGTGAGCACAAAGTTTGATAGTGTAACTTGTTTTAGATTATGATTCCTTGTTTATTCTCTTTGCTATGTAGATTTCACATGGTTGTTGGTGTCATAGCATCAGTCTCACATAGACTAGAAGTAGAAAAATGTTAGTAGTCCTAATTATGATTCCTCTTATTCTTGGTTCTAAAAGTTTTATATAGATAATGAAGAATTTTTGAAGCTATTGGATATGTCTAAAGGTGTTAAAGAACTGGCAGGTCGTAAGAGAAATGATAGGGCAGATATCTTCAATGTTGCTAAGGGTGCACAACAATTTTATTTTGTTTTACTTTTGTGTGTAAGATGTTCAATAATTATTACTTAAATGAAGAATTGTGATTGATCAATATAACAAAGAGGTGTAGTCGTGTAAACAAGTGCCAATTTCTCTATTATGTAATTTTGTGTCATGTCTATTGTTGTTATAGTTGTGCTTTTACTTGTTTGTTGTTCTTATTCATAATATTTTTGTTGTGATACTAATTTTTTGTTTTATGTTCTTTTTTCTATGTTCGATGTCTCTTATTTATTTTTATGTTTGTTCTTTGCTCTTTGCTTTTGTGTTTGTCTTTTTTTTTTTATTTCTTGTCTTTCTCTTTTGTAATGTTTTTTAATTTTTGTAACTAGTCTCTTATTTTATCTTTTTTTTGTTTTTTATTTTTGTGTTTCTTCTTTCTTATTAATCATGTTTATGTTATTCTTTCCTTCTTTTTTGTTCTTATACTTGTCTTCTACTCTTTCTTCTTTATTTTCATGCTTGTTCTCCATTCGTTTGTTTTTAATTGTTTAAGTTTTTTGTTCTTTTTTGTGTGTTTTGTTGTGATGTTTCTATTGTTGTTAGGTTTACCCTTTGTTCTTGCACCTATCTTTTATTTTTGTGTTTTTCTTGTTCTACGTTATTGTACTTGCTTTTTAATATTTTGTTAATAGTTCCTATGTCTCTTTTATACTCAGTTTCATGAACTTACTTTCTATTCTATGTTTTCTACTTTTGTACTTATTCTTAGTTTTTTTTTTTGTGCTTATTTTTTTGTACTGCCTTTATGTTTATTATTATTATTATTGTGCATGATCTTTATACTGTTTTTATTTTACTTTTTTTGGCTTGTATTTTATTATTTATTTATTTATTTTTGCTAGTTTTACAGTGTTGTTTGTTCTTCTATTTCTTCTTTTTTTCTTCCATTCTTGTAATTTTTTTAAAATTTTTTATTTTTTCTCTCCTATGTGCTATTGTGTATGTTCTTTATGGTCATGTTTATTTTTTTTATTTTTTATGTTTTTTTTTCTTGTGCTTGTCTTTCTTTTGTTTGTTCTAATTTTATGATCTTTTATTTAACATATTTTCTCTATTTTTTAGATTTTTTTTAATTCGATAGTTTATTTTTTCCTATTTGTTTCTACAATTCTTTCATATTATTGTCTAAGGTTTACGATTTAAGGTCTAGGCTCGAGGTTAGGTTTTAGATATAGGGTCAATGGTTTAGGGTTTGGGTCTTAGGATTTAAGTATTAGGGTCTAAGTTGTAACATTCAAAGTCTAAGGTATAGATTTTCAATCTAAAATCTAGGGCCCAAGTCTAGGTGTAAGGCTTTATAGGTTTTATTAGGGTCTAGGGTCTATGGTTTAAGGGAAGGATTTTAGTATCAGGATTTAGGGTTTAGGGTCCAGGGAATGGGGTCTAGGATCCAAAGAACAAGGTCAAAGGATTAAGGACCATAGTCTACATTTTAGAGTTTGAGGTCTAGGTTTTAGGTTTTACGGTTCTAAGGTTTTAGGATCTAAGGTTTTAGGGTCTCAACTCTAAGGTTTAGGGTTCACGGTTTTAAGGTCTAGATTTACAATTTTAGGATTTAAGGTCTATGATTTTATGGTTTTAAGGTTTAGGTCTAGTGTGTGGGGTCCAAGGTTTTAAGGTCTAGGATCTAGGGTTTAAGTTTTAGGTTTTAGGGTTTTTGGTTTCAAGATTTTAGGATTTATGGTCTGAGGACTTGTTTTAGGGTACAAGACCTAAAGTACAGGTTTTCAAGGTTTTTCGATCTTAGATCAAGGATCGAGAATCGAGGGTCAAGGGTCAAGGGTTTAGGGTTGTTAGATTTTAGAGTTTTAGGGTTTTTTGGTTTTAGAGTCTTGGGATTTTTTAGTATAAGAATTTAAAGTCTAGGATCCAAGGTCTAGGATGCATGGTCTAAATTTTAGGGTTTTAGGATTTTAAGTTGTATAATTTTTTAGGTTTTAAGATCTAGGTTTTAGGGGTAGGGTCTTCGGCTTAGAGTCTATTTTAGGGTTTAGGGTAGGATTTTAAGGTTTAGGGTTTTAGATCTAGGATTTAGGATTTTAAGGTTTGGGGTCTTAGGTCTAGGATTTAGGATTTTAGGTAGGGTTGTGGGTTTAAGGTCTTTGTGTTTCAACCTTTAGGCTTTAGGATCAAGGATATAAGATTTCAGATTTACGGTCTAAGTGTAGGTCTAGGGTCTGGGGTTTAAGGTTTAAGGTCTTAGGTCAATGTTTTTAGGGTCTAGGAAGATCTAGGGTCTAGGTTTAAGGTTTAAGGTTTAGGGTTTAAGATCAAGGTCTAGGGACTTAGGTCTATGGCTTTAGGATCTAGGGTCTAATTTCTAAGGTTTGAAGGTTTAGGAATTAGGAATTAGAGTCTTCGATTTAAGAATAATGGTCTAGGGTCCAAGATCTAAGGTTTAATGTCTAGGGTCTAAGGTCTAGGGTTTAGGTTCTATTATTCAAGGTTTAGGGTTTTGGATCTAGGATCAAGCGTTTTGGATCTAAGATCTAGGTTTTAGGATCTAGGATCTAGTGTTTAGGGTCTACAGTTTAGGGTCAAAGATCCAATGCCTTAGGCATGTAGTCTAAGGTCTAGGGATGTAAGGTTTAGGTTTAGGAATTAGGGGTATAAGGTCATAGATTTAGGAGTTAGGCTTTAAGGTCCGATGCCTAAGGTTTAGAGTCTAGGGGGGTCTAGGATCTAAGGTTTAGGTTTTAAGGTCTAGGGTTTAAGGTTTAAGGTTTAGCATCTAGAGTCTAATGTTTGAGAATTCTAGGGTTTTAAGGTCTAGGGCTTTTAGGTCTAAGGTCTAGGGTCTAAGGTTTCTCAGTTAAAGAATTTCGATGTTTCAGGATCTAGGTGTAAGGTTCAGGATTCTAGAATTTACGATCCAAGGTCTAGTGTTGACAGTCTAGTGTTTTAGGGTCTAATCTTGGGTCTATGGTTTAGGTTTTGAGTTTTAGGGTTTAAGGGTCCAAGACATCTAAGGTCGATGGTCTACTAACAACGGTCAATGGTCTAGTGTCTAAGGTAGGGTCTAAGGTCTAAGGTGTAAGGTTTAGTTTAGGATTTTAGGTTTTAAGGTTCTAGAGTTTTATGGTAAGGTCGACTGTCTAAGGTCTAAAGTCTTCGGTCTCGAGTTTATGGTTTAGTATCTTGGGTCTAGATTTTAGGTTTCCAGGGTTTTAAGGTCTAGAGTCTTAGTTCTTAGTTTTAAAAGTCTAAGGTCTAAGGTCTAAGGCCTAAGGTTTAGTGTCAAGTGTTTCAGGGTCTAGTGTCTAAGATCTAGGATCTAAGGTCTAGGGTCTAGTGTTTTTAAGGTTGAAGGTCTAGAGTCTTCAGTTCAAGTTCCATAGTCTAAGTTCCAAGGTCTAAGGTCTAGGGTCTAAGGTTAAGATTTTGTGATCTAAGATCTCATGGTCTAGGGTTTGAGCTCTAATATCTAATGTTTTAAAGTTTTAGAGTTTTAGGGTCTAGGGTTTTACAACCTAAGGACTAGTGTTTTAAGGTTTAGGGTCTATAGTTCTAGGGTTCTAGGATTTTAGGGTTTTAAGGTCAAGTGTCTAAGGTCTAAGCTCTAGCTTCTAGGATTTTAAGTCTAAGGCATAGGGTCTAAGGTTAAAATTTTAAGATCTAGCATTTCAAGGTCTAGGTTTTTTTATTTTTTGTAATTTTTTGTTGTATTTTTTTTCCTTGTGCTTGTCTTTCTTTTTTGTTTGTTCTTGTTTTATGATTTCTTTTTAGCATACGTTATTTTTTTAATTTTTATTGTCTTTAATTTAGTGGGTTATTTTTTCTTGTTTTCTTTAGTGGTTCATTGTATTGTTGTCTAAGGTTTTAGGTCTAACGACAAGGATCGATGGTTAAGTTCAAGATGAAGGGTTAAGGATTTATGTTTTAGGTGTAGGGTCTAAGGTATGAGGTTTTAAGGTCTAGGGTATGAGGTTTTAATGTCTAGGGGTTTAGGATTAAGGTTTAGGGTCTAGATTCTTAGATTTAAGGTCTAATGTCCAAGATCTAGATTTTCGATCTAGGGTCAAAGGCTTGAGTCTACCGTCTAAGGCTTTATAGGTTTTAGGGTCTAGGCTATGGTTTTGGGGAAGGATTTTAGTGTTAAGATTTAGGATATAGGGCCTATGGACTAGGGTCTAAGATCTAGTGTAGGAGATCTAATGTTCAAGGTCTAAGGTCAAGAGTTTAGAGTTTAAGGTCTAGGTTTTAGGATTTAGGATCTAAGATTTTAAGGTCGAGAGTTTTAATGTCTCAGATTTAAAGTCCAGAGTTTACGATTTTAAGGTCCAGGTATACAAATCTAGCGCTTTGGGTCAAGGTTTCAAGATCTAAGTGTTTAAGGTTTTAAGGTTTTAGGGTCTAGGGCTAGTTTCTAGGGTCTAAGATATTATGGTCCAGGTTATAGGGTTTAAGTTTTAGCTTTTAAGGTTTTTGGTTTTAGGATTTTAGGATTTAAGGTCTAAGGTCTTGTATTTTAGGGTATAGAACCTGAAGTATATATTTTTTAGAGTTTTTAAATCTAAGGTCTATGATTTAGAATTAGGAGTTGAAGGTCAAGTTGGTCAAGGGTTTAGGGTTATTGGATCTAAAGTTTTAGGTATTTTTGCGTTTAGAGTTTTAGGATTTTTGGGTATAGGGTTTACACTACTACAAAAATTATAATAACTGACACCAATTTAATGACAATTATTCAAAGAACTATCATTAAAAAGTTTATTAACACTTTTGATGACAGTTATTCTAAAAATGTCATTAAAAATACGGTTTTTAACGCCAATTAAAGAAGAACTAGCGTTAAAAAAACCCATAACTTAAACATTTAACATCAGTTCTTGAAGAATCGACGTTAAAAGATCCATCACTTGAGAATTTAAAGCCAATTCTCAAGGAACTGACGTTAAAACAATAAAGCCTTTAACGCCAGTTCTTAAAGAACTAACATTAAAGGCCAAAATAGGCTGGGACAGCTGTCACCTTTGAGCCACATAGGCTTTCAGCTATGGGCATGCCTTGATCCGGCTACATCTTGTAGCAGAAACCGCAGCAGCAGCAGCGACGTTGCTGCTGCTGCAAGAAGCCATCGCTGCTGCAAGAAGCAGCAGCAATGGTTGCTACTGCTGTCTACAAGAAGCAGCAGCGACGTTGCTGCTACTGTCTGCAAGAAGCAGCAGCGATGGCTGCTTACAGTAGCAGCAACCGTTGCTGCTGCTTCTTGTAGTAGCGACGGCTGGTTACAGCAACAATGGCAGCCGTTGCTACAACTTTTGCTGTAAGCAGCAGCGGCTGATGCTGTTGCAAAAAGCTGCAGCAACCACCACATTCCCGATTAGGACTCCTCTGCTTAGGCAACACAGTCCTCTTTCAATTTCCTTACTTTTTTCTCTCTGCTTTTGTGCTCATTTTTGCCTGAAGTTTTTCAGGCTTTCATAAATTCTCAATTTTGGTTGATTAAGTTTTGTTTTTCTGTATAAACTTAGGTTTGAGCATCTTTCAGTTTTGGCTTCTAGGACAATTTAAGAAAATGGGAATGGAAAATAAAGTAATGGTGCCACTCTAGCAGACCTAAAAATCATAGTTGTCAGATAACTTGGTTTAGTTTTAGCAGGAATTTATTGGAGAGTAATGGTGCCACCTAAAGGTGCTTACTTTCCTTTCTGTCTTGGATAGAAATTTCAACAGGGAGTACTCTGCATAACAAGGCTATGTCTCATTCATAACGTACAAAGCCGAAGTATGAAGCATGATAAGTGCCTAATTTGCATCAGTAAAGACTGATGGCCACCACAAAAGAGCCGTGAGACAATTTCGTTCAGCTTGGAGCCATAATTTTTGAAAGAACAATGTTCTTTACTTGTCAAAAAGAAAATGGAGCATTGGTAACACTTAGAATGGTACATCCTCCCATTTTGTTTTTGGACAGAAATACTAGTTGGAGTACTTCATAACTTTCAGAGGCTTTACTCACATTTTGTCAACCTTATGCATGTATGACAGGGTTGCTTGCCCAATAGAGAAGAGGGGAACTGCAAAGATTGAACGAACAGCTGCATCAGATCAATGCAGCTTTGAGAAGGCAAGCTATAATTGAGTCCTATGCTCCCAGCTTGACTTACGTGCTTGTTGGTGGCAAAATACCAGATAATGAAGTAATTGTTGATCAAAAGAAGCAAGAGTTAATTTCTTGGCTGAAAACAAGGAAGAACTTTCTGAGGAGAATCAAGAACATGAAAAGGCATTTATGGAGTTTAAGATAGCTCTAGAGCTTGCTCAGAACCTGAGGGATCCCATTGAGGAGAAAAAGGCTGCAAGAGGCTTAGGTTTGTTTCTCTTACTCAGGGTGCTTTATATTTTGTGCATGTATTATACAGTTCTTGCCTTCTGTCCATATTTTACATTATTCATGTGTTTAGCAAGCTAAAAAGAGAAGAGAGTTTACACCATGTATGCCATTGAATTTTCAACCGTGAAATACACCCTTCAAGCTATGATTTAGAACAATTTATTCAAGGACACAGGAGCTTTTAGTGTTTTGCAGTGATGAGTTGGATGCTAAACTGCACATTCAATTTTTTTTCTTGTTCTTATTAGGCTGCTTGGATCTAATTGGCGTAACTGGATTTCTTGCCCACAGTTTTATGTTTCTCAACCACAAAAATAATTCGTGCATCCCATCTTCATGTTGTCATTGTCATAGTACAGAATGTTTACACAGCATCTTTGATTCAAATTTTGATTTGGAATTGAATTCACTTGATCCAGGGGCGTCACTGCAAAGATAGGGCAAATACCGGGAAGCTATTACATACCACTCAATGGTTTTACGGATCTCTGAGCGAGAAGGAGAAGACTCTGGTAACACAGAAGCATATGGAGCAATTGATGACTGTTACACTGAGCTAGGAGATCTTGAGAAAGCAGGAAAATTCTATGATAAATATATTTCAAGGTTGGAAAAAGACTAATGATTTTTCATTATGTAATAGTTCCATCATGCAATTGAAATGGTGAGGTTGAGATAGCAGTTAAAGAATTTTTGCACGGCTTGCAGATCAGATTTCTATGTGTTTAATTGTATGAATGTCATAAATCCCAAATGGCAGGGCAGAAATAGAATGAAGTTCTATTTTACCTTAGGAATATTTTTGATTATGTCTCCAAGCTTGGTTAATATGCCACCACAATAAAGCCTCTTATTCTTTGTTGGCAATTGATTCTCAGTAAAGCTTTCTTGCTAAAAAAATATTGTCGTCTTTGTTCTGCATGGAGTATTTACAACCTGGTGGCATTTACCTGTATATAAAGTAATGACATTGGTGCCATCAAGGAAAGAAATTAAAATGTTATCTATGACAAGCAACCAAAAAAAATTAACACCTTTCATACCCAATAATAAAGATCTTAAGAATAATATCTATATACATAAAAGAGAGCAAACTCATGATATAGACAACAGTAGGTAACAACCTCACCGATAAAAATAAATATACATTAAAAGCTTCATAGGGGTTTACAATTCAAGTAAAACCATAGTATATATTCATGCATACATAAGGTGGAATTTTCGTACTGATAAAAGCTGGTAACAACCTCACTGCCAGATAGAGAAAATTACATTGAAAAGCTTCTTAAGTTTAAAACTCACTCAGATAAAACTTGCAAATGCAAGAAATCATCACTTGTTGCTGCTGCAAGAAGTAGTGGCAGTCGTTGCTGCAACTTCTGCTGTAAGCAGCCGTTGCTGCTGCTTCTAACACCGAGAGAAATGCAAGAGGTAAACAGAAGTCTCAAAATAAAAGGCTTTCCTTGCTACCAAGACATCAAAAATCAATTCAGACTTTCAACAGAGTGCTCTGTTCAAACTACCATGCAAGATGAATAAAAATCTAGAAGAACACACAGTTTTCCATAGACTTTTAGCAGCAATGGCTGCTTACAACAGCAATGGTTGTTTCTGCTACTAAAACTCTATGAAAACTATCTCTTGCTGCTGCTTCTTACAGCAATAGTGGCCATGAACGTGGAGTGATGATGATTTCAAATTCTCTTACACATGCATATCAGACAACAAGTGATGATTTTAAATTCTCTGGCCTTCAACACCAGTTATGGAATAATTGACATTAAAGGCTATCCTCCCTTGCTTTTAAGGTTGCGATCCTAAATTTGTTTCTAGAGCCCTCTAGAGCCTGCCATAACCTACTGCATAATTTTTCCTCTCTAGGTCAGGATTCTCCTCTTTGCAGACTGTCCAGAAGTAGCTACACAGCCGCACAGCCTTTCTTTAACCATTAGGATCTTTGCTCTCTGTCCAGAAGCAGTTAGGGTAGCTACTGGCAGCCTCTCCGACCTCCTCCTCTTTGGTCTCTTTCCAGAAGCAGGTAGACTGGCCAACTACTGGTTTAGCAGTAATACTGCCTCTCTCATTGCTTCTTCCTCTCTCATTTGTTTCAATCTAGCTGCACCCTCCCCCTCCATTCGTTCATCTTTGGGATTCAAACATATGTAAGTATTTCGGTGTAGATTTGAAATTTTTTACGAAATTTAAGTTTCATAATTTTGATTAAAAATTGTTTAAAAAATATATTGAGAATATATATTATTTTGAGAAGTTTTTTATTAAATATGTTTGGTGAATTGTTATTAATTGATAAAACTTGAGTTTTTTTTCAATTAATATATTTTGATGAACATATTTGGTATCAATAGATATATATTGATATATTTATTATTTCATAATTATTAAGATTTTTAGATTAATTAATAAATTAAGTAAATATTAATTAGATGAATTTATATTTTGATAAATTAGTTATATATTAGGTGTAGATGAATTTATTTTTGAATTAATTTTTTTATGTAAGATTAATTGGTATATTTTGTCAAATTTAATTATATTGATTTTATTGTTAACATAAATTAATATATTTAGTTAAATTTTAAATAGATAATTAATTAATTATATACTTGTAATGTAAACCATTAAATGTTATTTAAATTTTAATCAATTAAGTTACTATCTAGTTAGATGGTGTAGTAATTAATTAGATGATAATTAATTTACTGCATCTTAATTAACTAATTAACTATTAATAATTTATTTAGCTAATATTAATAAATTAGATGCTTGTGAAGCAAAAAATTACATGTTATTTACATATTAATTACGTTAGTAGGTAGTTAAGTACGTATATAGTAAATTAGATGTTAATTAAATATTGACTATATCTTAATTAACTAAATAATTATTAATTATGTATTTAAATTTTAATTAATAAATTTGATGCTTGTAAAGTAAATAACTAAGTATTATTTAAATTTGAATTAATTTAGTGGTTAGTTAATTAGATGCTTTCATTAACTTTTTGTATTAATTAATTAAATAGGTATTAATCATTTATTTAAATTTTACTTAGTATATTAGATGCTTGAAAGGTAAATAATAAAATGTCTTTTAAATTTTAGAATGGATAAAACTTGGATATTTGCTGATAGAAGATCAGAGGCATGTGATGTAGGGGTGAATAACTTTTTAGATTATGTTGTTCAGAATAGTGATGACCATGAATTAGTTCGGTGTCCATGTATTAAATGTGGCAATATGAAACGTCATACTCCATGTGAGATACGAAATCATTTATATGTATATGGAGTTGATAGCTATCAAAACTGGATATGGCACGGAGAAACTAGTATTGTTGGGTCTTCTACTAGTAAGAATGCTAAGGTTGTTAGGGAAGTAGAACACATGAAAGAAGTTGATAACACTGTGAAAATGGTACAAGAGGCATTTGCAGAGTATGATAGTAATCCTAACCACTTTGAGAGATTACGTTGTGATGCTGAGAAACCTCTGTATTCTGGATTAGTAAAGTTTACTAAATTATCTGCTCTAGTTAAATTGTACAATTTGAAGGCAAAATATGGTTGGCCCGATCAAAGCTTTAGTGATCTTTTAAATTTGATTGTCGAAATATTGCTTGATAATAATGAAATGCCTACATCCATGTATGATGCCAAGAAAACATTGAATGCATTAGGCTTGGAGTATCAAAAGATTCATGCCTGTCCAAATGAATGCATATTATATCGGAAGAAGTTTCAGGATGACATTCAATGTCCAACTTGTGGACTTTCAAGATGGAAAGTAATGAAAAACGGTTACAAAATAAAGACTGGTGTGCCTGCTAAGGTGTTGTGGTATTTTTCACCAATACCAACATTTAGAAGAATGTTCAAAAGTTCTAAAATATCAAAACACCTTACATGGAATTCAAATAAAAGGGAAACTGATGGTCAGTTGAGGCATCCATCGGATACACCATCATGGAAATTGGTTGACTACATGTGGCCAGAGTTTGCTTTAGAGCCAAGAAACTTAAGGCTTGCTATATCAGCAGATGGGATTATTCCACACAGTACATTGAATAGTCGATATAGTTGTTGGTCAGTAATTATGGTGAGTTATAATTTACTGCCATGGTTAACAATGAAGAGAAAGTTCATGATGTTGACGTTACTAATATCAGGTCCTAAATAACCTAGTAATGATATTGATGTCTACTTGGCTCCGCTTATAGAAGACTTAAAAATGTTATGGCACACTGGTGTAAAATTACATGATGCGTACCGTAATGAGTCATTCAACTTGAAAGCTATTTTGTTATGGACAATCAATGATTTTTCTGCATATGATAATTTATCTGGTTGCACTGTTAAAGGGTATTATGCTTGTCCTATCTGTGCTGAGAACACCCAAGCTAGTCACTTAAAATATAGTAAAAAGATGTCATATGTTGGACACAAGAGATTCTCACCATGGCATCATCCTTACCGTAGATAAAAAAAGGCCTTCAATGGTGAACAAGAAGTCAGAATTGCTCCCCAACCATTAAGCAATGAAGAAGTCTTTCACAAAGTTCAATATTTAGTAAATTCACGGGAAAAGTCGAAGAAACGAAGTACAATGGGTAAAGAAGATGTTGTTACACATTGTTGGAAAAAGAGGTCGATTTTCTTTGACTTACCATATTAGAAGTCCATGCATATCAGGCATATTCTAGATGTCATGCACATTGAAAAGAATGTTTGTGACAGTCTTCTTGGGACATTGCTTTATATTCCAAGAAAATCTAAAAACGGATTAGCTTCAAGAATGGATTTGAAAGACATGGGGTTAAGGTCTGAGTTGGAACCATAAGTTCGCGGTAATTGTACATTTCTACCACCTGCATCTACACTTTATCTAGGGAAGAAAAAAAAATATTTTGTAAAGTTTTAAGTGAGATTAAGGTCCCAAATGGGTATTCTTCGAACATCAGAAATCTAGTATCCGTGGACGACTTGAAACTATATGGGTTGAAGTCGCATGATTGTCACATCCTAATGTAACAACTTTTACCTATTGCTTTATGAGGTATGTTACCCAAACATATTAGATATGCTCTCATTAGAGTTTGCATGTTCTTCAATTTGTTATGCCAAAAGGTTGTGGATGTGTCAAAGTTAGATGGAATTCAAAATGAACTTATCACAACACTTTGTTTGCTTGAGAAGTACTTTCCTCCCAGCTTTTTCGATATTATGGTCCACTTCACTGTTCATCTTATTAAAACAGTGAAATTATGTGGTTCTGTGTATTTACGATAGATGTACCCATTCGAAAAGATACATGAAAGTGTTAAAGGATTATGTTCAAAATCGTAATAGACCTGAGGGTAGTATTGCTGAGTCGTACATTACAGAAGAGGCATTAGAATTCTGCGTTGACTATTTATCTGGTATGGATATTATTGGAATTCCCCCATGAAAGAATGTATTTGGTCATTCAACTCGAAATGGAAAAGCTCTAACTAGTGGAACTATTGAGAAAGCTGATAATGTCCTCCTTCATAAGCGCACTTGTATGTTTTGATGAATACGAGTAAAGTTCAACCATATATAAAGTAATTAAATTTTATGACTCATAGTTTATTGTTATATGAAATAATACTTGAATTATTGTTTGATGATTTATTCTTAATACGCAGGGAGCATTTAAATTAGTTAAGGATCGACAATTCTATTAAGTCAAAACGACTCAAATGGTTACATGATGAACAAAATCGAACCTTAAGTAATTGGTTACGCACACGGGTAAGAATACTTATTGTTGTCTAGACATTAAATTTATTTTTAATATGGTTCATCTAATATATGTTATGATACAAATTGAGAATGAACTTTTATTATCCAATCATAATGACTTATCAACACTACGATAGATTGCCCATGGTCCTTGATCCACAATAATCAAGTATCCTGGATATATCATCAATGGTTGTCTCTTTTACACAAAGAAACGAGATAACTCAAGGATCCATCAAAATAGTGGTGTCACTCTAGTTACCAACACCATGCAAATCTCTAGTGCTAAGGATAAAAATCCAATATATGGTGATTTGTCATTCTATGGAGTTATACAAGAAATATGGGAACTAGATTATATAACATTCAGAGTTTCAGTTTTTAAATGTGATTGGATTGAGAATATTAGCAATGTTAAAGTCAATGATCTAAGAGTTGTGCTAGTTGATCTTAATTGGATTGGACATAGGAATGATTAGTTTATATTGGCTTCACAAACAAGACAAGTGTTTTACATTGAAGATCCAGTTGATGCCACATGGTCTATAGTACTGTCAACACCTCCAAAAGACTATGATGAAGATAATGATTTATGCGATATTGGTGTGGAGCACATGTCTTTTTGTGATAATTTGCCACTAGTTGATTTATTTGACCAAATGGATGAGCAACGTCTTGCATATGCTCGAGACAATGATGAAGGATTGTGGGTTTGAGTATTTTTTTTAGATAGTGATCAATTGTCTCATGTGTCAAAGTTATCGTGTTTTTTATAATTTTATTTTATTTTTTTAGTTTTATCATGTTATATCATGTTTTGCATATATGATGGTAACCATATTTTGTTATTATTTATAGATTTGATGGATCCTTCTAAACACTCAAATGAAGGCTCTCAAGGGCCAAAAAAAGGAGGTATCACCAGTATGCCTAAGATAATTAAGAGTCATACTTTCGGAGTTAAGCTCACGATCGAGTAAAGGTCAACCAATTTGGAGGAATGGCATCCAGTTTAATAGCTACGTTGGGGTGGTGGTATATAATACGGTGCCCATAAATATCATGAATTGGCACTCAGTAAGCACTGAAATGAAAAATAAGATTTGAGAGACAATATTGGTAAGTTAAATGAAACATAATGTAGTATTGCTTTTCAATTAGTTTATTGCTAATTAATTTGATTTGTACCAATCCACTTTTTTATAATATGTTGTAGGAGACGTATGATATTGATGCGAGCATGAAAAGGTATGTACTTTAATCTGCTGCAAACAAATGGAGGAACTTCAAGACCAATTTTACATCAAAGCACATATTCCCTCACATTGATGACTTGGAATTTTTATCATTTCTGCATGAAGAATATAGCAGTGTTATAGATGTTGGGGTGTGGCGGGAATTTGTGAACTCTCGTATAATAAAAGAGTTTCAGGTATATATTTATAGTTAGTAAAGTATTTGTTTATACAATTTTCTCTAAATGTTTATGTGTATTGATCTTACAGTAAAAGAAATAAATAGCAAAAGAGAAAAGAAAGAAGAACGTGTATGACCATCATCTATCTAGAAAGGGATTTGCATGGCTGAAAAGTGAACTTGTAAGTTTTTTTTTTTCATTTATTATGTTTATAATTGATAATATATTCATTTGGTAGTACGTTTTAAAATCTAACATGTTCACTTTTTATGTTAAAAAAAGAAACAAGCATTGGGTAGCAATGCTCGAATTGATCGTGCATTATTGTGGAAGGCTTCACGACAGAATAAAAAGGGAGAATATATGAATGATGCGAGCCGACTGTGTGGGAAAAGAATTGTACGTGTAGTTTAACTTTTTTCTAGCATTTATAGTAATAAATTTCATGTTCATTGATTAATTTTATTACAACATTGTAGGATGAGTTGATGACACAGAGCACACAGGGTAAATTTACAAACTTCAGCCCAGAATATGTACTGACGAAAGCTCTTGGTACACCAAAGCACCCTAAATGGATTAGAGGTCAAGGATCTGGGGTAACTATCACATCTTATTTTGGGAAGCCCAAAAAGTTGAATGTCCTTCAAGGTATGCAATTAGATCAATCGCAATTGGCAGAGATGATGAGGTGGTTCGCAGAGTCTAAAGAAGTTTTGACAAACATTGTTGCGAACAAAACTGATGATGTTCAGCAAGAAAAATCTACAACGCAATTTCGTTCGAGTAAAGCTAGCAACAATATAACTGGATTATTAAGGGAGGAAGAATATCCAATACCTCAATCACCTATGCCAGTCACAGCACTATTACCTGCACATGCACTGGCACCATACGGCAACAAAGTATGTTACATGTTATTCATAATAGATGTAATATTAATAATATTACAAATGTAACTTCTATTTTTTTTTTTTTGGATCATTATAGTGTGAGCCATGCCATATGTTCATCCAGTCACCAAACTATATAGTGGCAAGTGGGGTTATCTTCATGGATCATACTTCTAATTAGATGATCCACAAGCATCCATTATTTTTTGGTGATGTTCAGGTGACAGTGGACGTAGCTATTCATGGTGATGCACAGTTGCCTCGTCCAAACCCAGACAATGGATTGACAAATATTTTTTCTGCACTTGGTTCAGTTGTTGCTTGGCCTCGAGATTGGGTCATTGTTGGTACACATGAGGTAATGTTTTTGGTAATATATTTTATAAAGTCAACCTATTAATGTTAATTAAGTTTGCAAAAATTTTTCAGCTATCGACTATAAGGCAATAAGGTAACTTAAGAAAGCACCAACATTGACAAAACCACAATCATCACAATAAGTATCTTGAGTTGGGCTACCACCATGATTACAGAAGATGTATAATTATGTGAATAAGGTGATGGCACCTGATGAAGCAATACACATACCTTTTACTGAAGTCTTTGCTTCTAATGGACATGTATTTGTGGCTCGAGAAGATATCATGCAATTTTGTCACATGGAAGAGCTAAGTGTCACCATTATTCAGGCTTACATTGTGTACGTATGTCTTTTGTATTTTTATTTGGTTATTATTGTTTGGCTACATCATATTTATATTTTCCTTACTCTTTATTATTCCAGTAAACTTTATACAGATTTAGCTGCACTTGGTTTGGGAAAGTATTTTGTATTTGCTGATCCATCAACATTGTCATCTAGAATGTCTATAAGTATAGACACTCAAGCTCGTCACCTAGCCAATAGAATGATAGATCCATGTGACGGAGGAGTAGTGATATTTCCTTATAACTTGAGGTAAGTTATAATACTAGTTAAAATTATTAATAGTTTTGTTCAAAATATTTTTAACATTTATTTTTCATAGTATAGGCAGCACTGGTTGTTGGTAGTATCGAGCCTCGTAATTTTGCGTACAGTATTTTTGATCTTTTAAACTATGATTCTCGTCAAGAACTAGATCAACTTATGTCCACGTAAGTGAAAATATTTTCATTTATGTTAATATGTATTTTTTTCCTACTTTTAAGAATATTGATTATTTTCTATTGGCAGCTCTTTTAAATTGTTCCAAGTTTTCAAAGAATCAAGCAATAGGCACATTCTTAGGAGTATTCCTGCTAAGGTATGTGTATTTAAACTTATATGTGATGTTAGTTTTATTTATTTTGCAAAACATAACAATTAAAAATTTTTAATGTAGTGTCCACATCAGCCTTCAAATACTGAGTGTGGATATTATATTATGAAATTTTTAAGGGACATCATTGCTAAACGTGATATAAATATCCCATATGCAAAAATGGTAAGTTTTTAAGTATTTGCTTATGTAAATACTTAAGAAATTAATTGATGTGCTTATTAAAAATTTTAATTAGACTATTTTTTTTGTTTGTAATATAGTTAATGGACATAGATACTTACACCTAATCGGATATTGATGAGTTAGAAAGAAGGTTGGATAATTTCTTTGGAGTGCCATATTAGAAAGTTGAACCTTGAAGATTTTTGTACACATGAACATTATTGAATTTATATAGTTAAACTTTTAGGATTGTGTAATATTTTATCTCATGTATTATACATATAGAGTTCAATTATGACATCAAAATTTAGTGATCTTTTGTTTTGTTTATCTCTTATTACTTTTTTTTTTTGGATTAGATTATTTTGAGTGTTTTCAAATATGAAAGAAGTAATGACGATCTCTGTGAGAATGTTATTGAAGTGTATAACATAAAAATTTTGTTTGCATATTGTGAAGAATTGTATTGATGTATATGGATGATGTGGAAGACATGAAAATTTTCATATATGCAGGTTTTGGATAATTTGAATATACAAATTTTGTATTTATTTCGAAATAAATACAAAAAATACCTTTAATGTCTTTTTAATGACAGTTTTATAATAATTGCCATTAAAAGCCCCTTCTTTAACGATAGTTCCAATAAAACTGTCATTAAAAGGGCCCCCTTTAATGACAGTTCTATTGAAACTGTCATTAAAAGTTCCCCCTTTAACAACAATTCCAATAGAACTGTCATTAAAAGGGCCCCTTTTAACGACAGTTCTATTGAAACTGTTATTAAAAGGTCCCCTTTTTAACGACAGTAATAGAACTGTTATTAAAAGGGAAAGATTTTTAATGACAGTTTTATTAGAACTGTCGTTAAAACTATCATTAAAAGGGCCCCCCTTTAATGACAGTTCCAATAGAACTGTCATTAAAGGTCCTTCCCTTTTAACGACAGTTCCAATAGAATTGTCATTAAAAGGGCCCCCTTTAATGACAGTTCCATTAGAACTGTCATTAAAAAGTCTCCCCTTTAACGATAGTTCCATTAGAACTGTCATTAAAAGATCTCCCCTTTGACGACAGTTCCAATAGAACTGTCATTAAAAGGTAATGCTTTTAATGACAGTTCAATAACGGTCATTAAAACTTCTTCCTTTTAATGACATGAACAAAGATGACAGTTTTACAACTGTTATTAAAAGCCATTTTTAATTGTCATTAAAGCTTTTATTTGTTGTAGTGTTAAAGTCTAAGGTAGGGTCTAGGGTTTAAGGTCTACGATCTATTCTAGGTTTTAGGGTTTTAGTTTTTTTCCTTTTCGGTTGTAGGATCTTGGTTTTAGGGCTAGTGTCTAAGGTTTAAAGTGTAGGATCTATGATCTAGGTTTAGGGTTCTAGGGTTTTAAGTTTTAGTCTTTTGGGTTGTAGGGTCTAAGTTTTAAGGCTAAGGTTTAGGGTTTAGGCTTTTAGGTCTAAGATTTAAGATTTTGGCTCAAGTTATAGGGTTAGGGTCTATGGTTCAAGCTCTAAGGTTTAAGATCAAGGACTAATGATTTTGGATCTAAAGTCTAGTTCTAGGTTTAAAGTCTAGGGTTTAGGGTTTGAAGTCACGGTCTAGGATCTTAGATGTATGGTTCTACGATTTAGGGTCTAATGTCTAGGGTTTTAGGGTTTAAGAATTAGGTCTAGTGTCTTCAATTTAAGAATTATAATGTAGGGTCTGAGATCTTAGGTTTAGTGTCTAGGGTTTAGGATCTTATACCTAGTGTGTGGGGTCTAGATCTAAGGTCTAAAGTTTCTAATCAAAGGTTCAAGGCCTTGGGTTTATGGTTTTCGGGTCTAGGGTCTATGTTCTACAACCTAAGGTCTATGGTTTACGGTTCTAAGGTTTAAGGTTTATGAATTAGAGTCTAGGGTTCGAGATCTTTGGATTAGGAATTAGGGTCTAAGATCTAAGGTTTAGGATTTGGTGTCTAGGGTGGTTTAATATTTGGTGTTTAAGGTTTAGGGTCTAGGTCTTAGAGTTTTAGGATTTTAGGATTTAAGACTTTTGGGTCTCAAGTCTAAGTTTTAGAGTCGAGGTTTTAATGTTTTTGGGTTTAAGGATTTCAGTGTTTTAGGATCTAGGTCTAGGTTTTAGGATTTTAAGGTTTGTGGTCCCAAGTTCAGTGTTGACAGTCTAGTGTTTTAAGGTCCACTCTTGGGTCTATAATCTATGTTTTGAGTTTTAGGGTTTCAGTGTCCAGAATGTCGAGGGTCTATAGTGTGTTGACTACGGTCAATGGTCTAGTGTCTAAGGTAAGGTCTAGGATTTGGGATTTAAGGTTATTTAGTCTATAATCTTGGATTTAAGTTTTAAGGCTTTAGAGTTTTATGGTATGGTTTAAGGTCTAGGGTCTAAAATCTTAGGTTTAGGATTTAGGATCTTGGGTCTAGGTTTTAAGGTCTAAGGTTCTAAGGTTTTAGATTAGGATGTAAGGTCTAGGGTCTAAGTCTACAGTACAAGAATTTAGGTTTTAAAGTATAGGAGTTTAGGATCTAAACTCCTGAGTTTGGGGTTTAAAGGTATAGGGTCTAAGATTTAAGGTTTAGTGTTAAGAATTTTTTATGCTCAAAGTTGTATGTAAAAACTTCATATCAAAATTTTGTAAAATATTATTCATTTTATAATTAATTATTGTTGCAACACACCATATGATCTTGTTTATTAAAAATATGTATAATTTTATAAGTTAAAAATTTTATTTACATTAAAAAATATTTTATGACATTATGATACAATTAAATTTATATTGTATTTTAATCAAACACAATTTAGATTTGCATTGATTTTTTAAAGAAAATTGTAATAAAAATAAAATAAATCAAAAGTAAAATAAAAATAAAAATAAATACAAAGTATCCAAAATAATAAAATAAAAGTAAATAAAAATAAAATAAAATTCAAATAATAAATTAATAATAAATTAAAAATCAAATATACTAACAAAATTGTGGCCACGTGGCTATAATAGTTGTTAATTTACTAAATTATAATAATCAAGTATGATAAAACTTCAAGAAAAATTAAAAACATAAAAAATAAAAAATAAAATAAAATAAATGCAAGTAAAAAAGTTTTTATAAAACCAAATAACTAAAAAAATCAAACAAAATAATTTGACTCAAAGTAAATAAGTGAAAGAAACTACAAAGACACAACAAAATAAAAATATATATATTTGTAAGAAAAAGATTAAAAGAAAAACCCGAAATAACTAGAAGAAAATAAGAAAGAAAAGTAAAATAAAATCCAACAAAATCAATACAATATATATTAAAAAAAGGCTATAGTAAAGAAATAACACTCATTATAGAGTAAAAAAATAAAATTTTTATTAAAAATAAAATAAAATAAAAACAAAAATTATTAAAAATTATTAAAAATTAGAAATTAAAATTAAAATAAAACTAAAAATAAAATAACATTTCAAAAATAAAAAATAATGTAAATAATTTAAAAAAATTCAAAAATCATGAAAAATATGATAAATTAAATATTAAAAAGTAAAAATATAACAAAAATTTAAATAAATAAATAAAATAACAAAAATTAAAATAAAATTCAAAGCTTAGATGAATAAAAAGCAAAAAGTAACAAAAAACTAAAATCCAAATAAACTAACAAAATTACAATCGCTTGCTAAGTTTTAAAACTTGTTATTTTATTGAATTGAAGTTGTCAAAGATGACAAAAAAAATTTAAAAAAATTATAAATTATAGAATATCATTAAAATAAAATAAAATTATAAAATGTTTTTATTTTCTTGCTTTGTAAAGAGTTAGTTTCTTTATGACTCCCATTTTCTTACATATATTGTCTTGATTTTATCGTATTTTTTATGTTTTATTTTTAGTAATTTAAGGTTTTTTTAATTTTTTTTCTCTCACATTTATTTTTTAAAGTATTTTTTATTTTCTAGCACTTATCTTTTTAGTAATTATATTTTTCTTATTTTTTATTCTATTTGATTGTTTAAGGTTTTTATTTTTTTATTTTTCAATCCTTTTTTTATTGTTTAATTTTTTAAATTTTTTATCATTTTTTACTACTTTAATACAATGAAAAATATTAGACCTACTAAGTGGTTGCAATTTTATTAGTTTATTTAGTTTTTAATTTTTTGTCATTTCTTAATTTTTATCTAATTTTTTAATTTTATTGTTCAATACTTTTATTTATTTATTTTAGATATATTTTATATCTTTGTTGTATTTATATTTTTATTGTTATTTATTGTTTTTTTGTTATATTTTTCTTTAAAAGATCAATGTAAACCAAAATTAATTTTTATTTTTTATAAAATATTTTATGCTTTTTGAATGGTTTTAAATTATATATTATTTCACATTTTTTTCATTTTTTATTTTTTAAATTTACTCTTTTGTGTTCTTCCTTTTTTAATTTTTATTTTCCTTGAATATTTTAGATTTCATTACATTTGTTTTTTTAATTTTTATTTTAATTAATTTTTTAATCATTTTGCATGATACTAGTTTTTTAAATTTAAAATTTTATTTTATTTTTATTTTTTATTGTTTCTTTAGTAAAATCTATTTTGCGGCTTTGAAAAGAGTTTTATTTCTTTATTATTCCTTTTTTTTTTATATGCATTGTCTTATTTTCCCAGATTTTTTTTTTGGTTACTTGATTTTTTAATCATTTTTTACATTTAATATTTTTATTTTATTTGGTGTTTTTACATTTTTTTCAATTATATTTTTTGGTAACTTTATTTTTCTTTGACTGTTTTAGTTTATTAGGTTTTTCAGTTTTTATTTACTTTTTATTTTATTTTTCATTTTGTAAATTTTTTAATATTTTAAAATTTTTTATTTTATTATTTTATTTTATTTTATTTTGTTATTTTTTATAATTTTTGGTGATATATTTTAATTTTTAAGTTTTGTATTGTAATTTATTAAAATTATAAGTGCTAAAACTCACCAAACGTTGCAATTTTGTTAGTTTATTTACTTTTTAGATTTTTTTCTACTAATTTTTTATCAAAATTTTGTATTTTATTCTTTCTAAATATATTTTTATTAATTTATTTTATATAATTTTTTATTTTTTATTTTTTTGAGTTTGATTTATTGCATTTTTATTACATAAATCAATGTAGTTTAAAATTATTTTTTAAAAATATTTTTGAAATATTTTAAATTTTTAAATTTTTTTATTTTTTAAATTTTTTAATCTTATTTTTTAATTAGTTTTTAATTTCTTTGAAGTTTTTGGATTTTATTATATTGTTATTTTTTATTTGATTTTTTATGATTTTCTTTGATAGATTTATATTTTATTTTATTTTTCTTATCTTTTCTAGTTACTTTGGATTTTTAAATTTTTTTTTCATTTTGTTAAGTATTTTTAGTTTTTTCACTGATTTTTTGATAATTTTATTTTTAATTAAAAATTGCATTAAGTTACAATTTTTATTGCTTTTATTACCTTTTCTTTGATTTGTTGTAAATACTTACGTTAGTGTTCATTTGATGTTTCATTAAGTTATGGTTTTGTATCACTCTTTTATTTTTGTTTGTAATATTTAAAAATTTTGATTAAAATTTTCTACTACGATTATTAAATATTGTTGTTAATTTTAATTTTTTTGTGAATATTTTATGATGTAATAATAACTTTTTATAAATAATTTTTTAAAAATTATTTAATATGAATTAATTTATTAAATTATAATTATCTATATTATTTTTAAATACATTTGTAATTTTGTGATTTTCAATTCTGTTTTTAATTTTTAAATTTTTTGCAAAATTTTTTGTTTTTAAATAATTTTTAAATTTTGAACTAATTTATATTTTTAATTAAATCAAATACTTAAAATTTTTATATTTTAAAATTAAAAATTATTTCAATTTTAAAAATTAATAAAATCAATTAACAATTTATTCTTTTTATTAGAATGAGAAAACTATACATATCTTGTGCATGTTTTCAAAATATTGAACAATAAAATTCATGCTTTTGACATTTTCTTTCACTTCTACTTCTCTTTTTCACCTCGTCTCTCAAAACCTTCTCTTACTTGAGAAAGTAGATCGAATGAAAACTTTCATACTCAAAGAAATAACCAAGAAAAAGGGAAGATCTCTAACTATATTATGCGAAAATCAAGTAATGGCACACAGCTACCGTGCTATATTGGCAAAGCTTAAGTAAAACGAGGTACGTAGCTTTCACTAATGAGAGATAGGTTTGGGGATTAGGTATTCTAATTCATGGAATTAGTTTTTTTTAATTAATTTCTTTTTAAAAGCAACTAATTGATAACTAATGTGCACTCACGTGGGAGTCGACCCACCACATAAGTTTTTTTTTTCCTTTCCTTATTTTGATCAAATGAAAAAAGATGATTGAGACTAAATAAACTTTCATATTAAGGCTTCCTAATCTAATAGACTTCTGGGCTTGGTTGTCACTCTTGGTTGAAGTTATGGTTGAGCCAAGACTTGCCTTAAAGATGAATTGTTCGAACCTAATATATTAAAAATTAGGGGGATTGTGTCGAGCAAAGAAAATATGTGTCTCAGTACATAACTTGCCTTAGGATGCATAAGAATTAAGATATACTACCTATGTTCGAAAGAGGGGAGAGACACATCTTTTTTTTGAGAAGTGATCGACACAAAATTAAAAGTATGTGAGGTTAGGCCTAGGAATTAAGGGTATCACTCAAGCTTAGATTGCCCCAAAATAGTGCCTTAAGGAAGGCAAAACTTAGGTAGACAAGTTTTGCTCGCTCCTTAGCTTCACCAAAAAAGTCTTATGGTGGTGCCTTGTCCAACAGAATGTAATGGAATTTTTATGGTTCACTTCTGCGAGCACTCTCTCCTAAATGGACAAAAAGGCATTCAATCCATAAGAGTGATTGGGATATTTCTCATAGTATGGATGAAGAGCAACCTTAGGGACAATGTACGCAATATGAAAATGTCTTGTGTTGACAGTGGCTTGATGGGTTATCTTGAAAACAAGGTACACTTCTTAGAGTTGGAGAGTTAAATTATGATGACGTAGGAAAAAATGGCCATCTCATCTTCTCAGGTTTTTCAAGGTTCAATTTCAATTAGCATGTCTATGCACGAAAAAACAGTTTTACTTCATCTGCAATCATTTGATCTCTAGGTAAAAGGAGGGAGATGAACTACAAAGAAACTTAGATGTTATAGAGATCCTAAGGAAGATAAGGTTTCCAAAGGGTTTATGACATGGGAGATGAGAACTCCCCTCAAACAATTCTTAACCATGGGTGAAGCCCTTACTCTCACTTTTTTCCTATCCATACTTAGCGAGTCAATATTTGCAGCATTCTAGCTTACATAGCTTAAATTCTATCATATTTGACCTGGTCCAGTGGAATTATTTGGTTGGTGACATGAACTATTGGATTACGTTGTCGAATTGTTTTACAAAGGCTCTTGTTAAGACGGGCATTTGGAGAACAATGTTAGAAAATGACCAAGCATGTCTATTTGTTTATGATGTTCTTTCTGAAGTTTTAAAATCTCATCTTTTTAATTTATTTTAATGGTTTTTACTTATGGCTACAGATAAAACGGGCATGTGTTTAAAGGATGGAATCAAGGGAAGAAGTATTTTCCTCCCACCTATAGGTATTCGAATATTTAGACGAATATGTAGGTGATGATAGACATCCAAAGGAGAAGCAAAGAAGACCTGCATGGTAATCTCACATTCTCCTATGAAATATCTCTTACAATGAAATTATATTAGCCTTGTATTACATGATTGTTAGCATGTGAAATAATGTGGACAATACTGTCTGTTCAATTCTGGTAAAGTTAGTGTCTAATTATGCCCTTTTCCATCCAATTTTGATCCTATACTATGGTATAAGAGAAGCCTAAATCAACTATCTTATGTTTGTGAGGAATCAAGGTTCTTAGATCGTAGGCCTGTTTACAACATTTTTTTGCCAGAGGTGTGATTTATAAACCATAGTGAAATCAAGAAAAGCATGAGTTGTTCAAGTTCTAGGATTGAAGCTGAAGAACTACTGCCAAACTCACATGGATACATCAAACACAATTTCTTTTGAGGCATGCGCACAACTTCAAAATCCAGGCTTCCTTGTGTGCTCCATAAAACTAACATAAGTGGATTATATGCCCTGCATTTTGTTTAAGGTAACTTTATTAAAGAAATGGAAAATTCTTTATGTTCTTAAGTGACATAGCCTTTTTCATTTATTGTATCATAAATGAAAATTTTTGGTGATGTTAATAATATACCTTGTAAAACACAAAACCATGTGAAGATTTTGCCGGCCAACATAATCAGTGTTTATGTTTTCCCCACCAATGAAATGATAAACCTTTTGTCTCTTTTCAGTGGAATTTGCCCTTATCTAGGTTTATATTTGTGATAATCCTCATTTTTTCATTTTCTTTTATTATTGAATTATCCGTATACTAATGGTAAAACGTTATCAAGAATATAACAAGCATGATAGATATTAAAATCCCTTTAATTGATCCTTATACCATTTTATTTTTTCAAAATAATGCACTTTTTGGTCTTGTTTCATATGAATTTTTTGCTTATTTGACTTGCCTTGGTTACTACAAAAGGCAGCTATTGAAAATGAAATCTTACCTCTAAAGGTGAATATATTAACATTTAAGTTGTTTACTTTTATTTTATGTGAAACTTGATATTTTTATCTCGTGAAAATAGCTTATTTGGTTGGCAGAGATTCTAATGGTGGAAAAGTGATGCCTAGTCATTTGTCATGCCTCACGTAGCTTTACCCACTAGACAAAAAGAGATGGGGTTGATTCTTTTTCTTCTTCAAACGAGAGCTTTTACATATTAGAATCCAAACTATTTTTCTTTGCATTTCTAGCTTTAATAACCCACTATCTTACGTTTTTTTTTTTTTTTTTGTATTTAGAAGACCAAATATCTTTAGTAATTAATTTCTTTGGCCGGTTCACACCATTTTCCCTTTCACATTTATTTTAACCATGATGGTTGAATTCCCAGTGCCTATTGTCTTCCTTTCACTTCTTGTTTGCAACTGATATGAATGTGATTAATTGATACTTTAAATTGAGAATATCATGGTCATAGGCCATAGTTGTTGTGGTGGCATGAAGGGACTTATGTCTTTTGGAGATGATAGGACCATTTCTAGGTAAGACTTGTTATGATTATTGAATAATGCACAATCAAAACTCTGTATTTAATTCCATATAAGCTGAATTGTTATGATATACATTAGAAAGAAAGAATCAGAAGATATTCCATACACATTTTAGTTTCTCTCTTTTCTGTACTTTTAACGCTAGGTTTCTGCTTATCAGAATGCTAGGTAGCTTTTCATTATATCAATTCTCTCCAAATTTCTTAAACTGATAAATCTTCCTTATGTCTGCTTGTAGTGCGAAAAATTATGGGTTGAAGTTATCTTGCTGTTTGGCATAAGGGCAAAGATAGAAGTAATAGGGGTTATTCAATGACTATGCTCCTAATCAGATAGTAAGCATAGGTTTGATGGAGTAACTTGCTTTAGATTATGATTCCTTATTATTGTTTTTGCTATGTAGATTTCACATGGTTATTGGGTTCTTGTCATAGCATGAGGCTTACACAGACTAGAACCAAAAAAATGTTAGTGATCCTAATTATGATTGCTCTTATTATTGGTTTTAAAAGTTGTGAGTGGATAATGAAGAATTTTTTAACCTATTGGTTGTGACTAAAGGTGTTAAAGAACTGGTAGCTTGTGAGAGAAATGATAAGGAAATATCTTCAATGTTACTAAGGGTACCCAACAATTTTATTTTATTTTGTGTGTGTAAGTTGTTCAATAATTATTACTTAACTAAAGAATTATGGTTGATTAATATGGTTAAGAAAGAAGTGTAGTTATGTAGAGAAGTACCTATTTCTCTATTATGTAATTTTATGTTTTTTCTATCATTGTTATAGTTGTGCTTTTACTTGTCTCTTGTTCTTCTTCATTATTTTTTGTTGTGATCCTAGTTTTTGGTTTTACATTCTTTTTTCTATGTTTGATGTCTCCTATTTATTTTTATGCTCGTTCTTTGTTCTTTGCTTTTGTGTTTGTCTTTGTTATATTTCTTTTATGTTTCTTCTCTATTATTTTATTAATTTTTGTAGCTAGTATTTTGTTTTACCTTTTTTTCTTATTTTTTCTTATTTTTGTATTTCTTCTTTGCTATTAATTATTTTTATGTTATTCTTTCCTATTTTTTGTTCTTACGCTTATCCTCTATACTTTCTTCTTTGTTTTCATGATTGTTCTCTATTCTTTTGCTTTTATTTGTTGGAAATTTTTTTGTTCTTTTTTTTGTGTTTATTCTATGATGTTGCTATTGTTGTTAGGTTTATCCTTTGGCCTTGTATCTATTTTCCATTTTCATGTTGTTTTTGTTTTATATTCTTGTGCTTGCATTTTTATATTTTGCTAATAGTTTTTATGTTTGTTTTTATACTCAATTCATGAACTTACTTTCTATTTTATGTTTTTTACTTTTGTCCGTGTTCTTAGTTATTTATTTTTGTGCTTATTTTTGTATTGTCTTTGTGTTTTTTTTTTTTTTTTGTATGTGATCTTTGTACTATTTTTACTTTTCTTTTTTTTATATTGTGTTTTATTATTCTTTTTTATGCTAGTTCTATACTATTGTTTGTTCTTATTTTTTCTTTTTTTTTTGCTTCTATTCTTATAATTTTTTTTTAAATTTTCTATTTCTTCTTTCCTATGTCTTCCAATGTATGTTCTTTATGGTCATGTTCATTATTTTTGTTTCTTGTTTTTGTAATTTTTTATGTTGTATTTTTTTTTTTGGTTCTTACGCTTGTCTTTCTTTTCTATTTGTTCTTATTTTATGATCTTCGTTTTAGCATATTTTTTTTTTTTATATTTTTTGGATTTTCTTTAATTCAATAGTTTTTTTTTTCTTATTTGTATTGGTAGTTCTTTTCTATTATTGTTTAGGGCTTAAGGTTTAAGGATTAGGGTCAAGGATTAGGTTTTAAGATGTGGGGTCAAGGGTTTAGGTTTTGGGTTTATGGTCTTAGGGTTTAGGATTTAAGGTTTAAGGTCTGGGTTGTAGGATTTAAAGTGTAGGATATAAATTTTTGATCTAGAATCTAGGGCCTGAGTCTAGGTCTAAGGTTTTGCAGGTTTTTGGGTCTAAGGTCTATGGTTTAGGGGATGGATTTTAGTGTTCGGATTTAGAGTTTAAGGTCCAAGGAATAAGGTAAGGATTTTAGTGTTAGGATTTAAGGTTTAAGGTCCAAGGAATAGGGTCTAGGATTCAGACTACGAGGTCCAAGGTTCAGGTTCTAGAGTCTAGAGTTTAGAGTTTAGGGTCTAAGTTTTACATATTAAGGTTCTAAGGTTCTAGGATCTAGGGTTTTAACATTGAGAGTTTTAGGGGTCTCAACTCTAAGGTTTAGGATTCAGAGTTTTAAGGTCTAGGTTTATAATTTTAGGATTTAAGGTCTATGATTTTAAGGGTTTAAGGTTTTAGGATCTAAGGTCTAGTGTCTAGGGTTTAAGGTTTTAACGTCTAGGATCTAAGGTTTAAGTTTTTGGTTTTAGGGTTTTTGGTTTTAGATTTATGGTCTAAGGTCTTGTTATAGGGTATAGGACCTAAAGTATAGGTTTTCAGGGTTTTTAGGTCTAAGGTCTAAGGTCAAGAATTGCGGGTCAAAGGTCCATGGTTTAAGGATATTAGATTTTAGAGTTTTAGGTTTCTTGGTTTTAGAGTTTTAGGATTTTTGGATATAGGAATTTAGAGTCTGGGATCTAAGATCTATAATCTAGATTTTAAGGTTTAAGGGTTTTAGGTTTTAGGGTCTATGTTTTAAGGGTAAGGTTTTAGGGTTAACGTCTAGGGTTTTAGGTTCTAGGGTAGGATTTTAAGGTTAAGGTTTTAGGACTAAGACTTAGGGTTTTGGGTAGGGTTATAGGGTTAGGGTCTAGGGTTTAAGGTCTCTATGGTTCAAGCTCTAGGGTTTATGATCAAGGATCTAGGATTTCAGATCTAGAGTCTAAGTCTAGGTCTAGGGTCTTAGGTTTAGGATTTAAGGTCAAGGTCTAGGCTTTTAAGTTAATGGTTTCATGGTCTAACAGGATCTAAACATTTGGATCTAGGGCTTAGGTCTAAGATTTATGATTTTAGAGTCTAGGGTCTAATATTTAGGGTTTTATTGTTCCAAAATTAGGTTCTAAATTTTATGGTTTGATTGTTCAAAAATTAAGGTTTAAAGTATATAATTTAAGAATCATGGTCTAGGGTCCAAGATCTAAGGTTTAGTGTCTAGGGTCTAGGATTTAAGTTCTATTGTTCAAGCTCTAGAGTTTTAGATCTAGGATCTAGGGTTTAAGATCTAAGATTTGTTTAACATATCTAGGTTTGTTCAATATATCACCATTAGTTAGTAATGAACAATTACTAGGTCTTAATAAATACATAAAGCATTATAGTTCACTATATTCATGCTTGTTCCTCTTTATATTTGTGATAATCCTCATTGTTATTTTTTCTTTTTATTTTCTTTCATACTGAATGATTCATTTACTAAGAGTAAAATGTTATCATGGATATAACAAGCATTTACAACCCTTTGACTAATCTTTGCATTGTTTTCTTTTTTTTTTTTCAAAATAACAAAATTTTTTGTATTGTTTCATATGAACTTTCTGTTTATTTAACCTTCCTTGGTTATTACAAGGTACATGTTCTGTAATGGGGGCAACTATTGAATATACAGTCTTACATCTGAAGGTGAATATATTAGCACTTAAGTTATTCATTTTTATTTTATTTGTAACTTGATTTTTTCTTTGAAAATGGCTTATTTTGTTGATTAAAATTCTTGTGGCAGCAACATGATGCCTAATCATTTGTCAAGCCCCAAGTACCTTTACCGCCAGACCAAAAATAAATGGGTTTGATTCTTTTTCTTCCTTAAAGGAGGGATTTTACATATTGGAATCCAATGTGTTTTTCTTTGCATTGCTAGCTTTAATAATCAACTACCTTATATAATTTTTGGTATATAGAAAATGATTTATCTTTAATAATTAATTTCTTCAACCAATATACACTATTTTCCCTTTTGTATTTATTTTAACCATAATAATTGAGTTCAATAATTATGGTTATATGGAAATGGATATTCATATGATATTCAGAACCATTAGCTCAGAACCATTAGTTCAGGGAAGGTCCAATTATGTAGAGTTAATGGCTTGTAGTTTAGCTAAATTAATGATTTGCTAGGTTTCTATAATAGTATTAGTGAATCGATATTTTTTATGAAGGTAGCTGAGGTCAGATTTCGATTTGAAGGTAATACTTTGTTGCAGAGTTCATTATGCCTTTCCTTAATCAGCTAGGCAAATGAAATTTGACCATATTCTTAGTTCCATAATTAGAAATTTATCCGTATAAAAAAAATAGTTCATTTTATATTGTAAATTGCAATGGGATGGACTTAGATCTAGGATTTACTTAGTATGAACATGTTTTCCTTCTCTCTAAAAAAAAAGATTATTTTAAGTTGATTATAAATGCCAAAATTCACTTATGATTAATTATGAGATGTTCTAGCAAAAAGGTGTGCATTCTCCATTTTAAATAGCAAATATATAATTTATAAGAATAGTTGGTTTAGATGTGCAAGGCTACATTAGCTGTCTCTCTGTTTATTTGGATTTCATTTGACATAATATTCAAATGTTTCATGCCAATATTTAGCTCAGTCTTATTTAGACTTCTATAAAATCTACAATACTACCCATTCAGCATTTGCACATAATTGTTGCCATTTAACAAATATTAAAGGCCTAATCTTTTAAGATATTTCTCCTCCATTATTCATTAAAACTAATGATGCTACTTCTTGTATAATATTTGATTGAGCTTATTATTTCAGTTTCTTTTACTATTAACTTAACATAAATAGTGTTTCTCTAAGATTTTGGGTGCTGCCAGTGCTTATCATTCAAGTCTTTCTCTTTGTCTTACGGTTGTTTGTACTATTTGTTTAAAATATCAAAGAAGATGGCTTGTTTGCTTGTTATTTCAAGCATACTCTTTTCTCCCTTTCATGTAACCGAAAAGAAGGCACTCTCTATGTGACTACACTCACAATAACCAAACAGGAAACTACTACTTCTGTAAATGTTTGGAGACATATTTACTTATCTTCATTGCCTTTTGATTTGTTGTGTTTCTAGTGTCACAATTGAGTATGTCTGAGTGCTAAATTTACAATACTGAATAGCCTTGTCAAACTATGAATGAGGAAGAAGCTTTGGCCATACAAAATGAAGGATCATTTTTTCCTATAAGATGGATTCATGTATGCCCTCTCCCAACCTCATCTTAATTTTTTCTTTTCCATTTTCTTAGTTGTTTGTTTCTTTCTCCTGTAAAACTTCTTTTGTTCTTTTATTTTCTTTACAATGCAAGCTTTGAGTAATTTTTTTCTTTTTTCTTCTTTCAATCATATCATTCTCAAATTGATTTCATGTCTTCAATAGATCTACACACTCATTGCTCATATTACGTAATGTACTGAATTACAAATACCCCAATAACTTATTGAGGTTTGTGGCCTCTTTAACGTTTTCTGTAATCAATGTGTGTGTTAAAAGTATGTAATATAGTCATTAGTAGGAATAGACATTTCAACATAGGGGTCGATAAGCTATCTAGCTTAACTTTCTAAAATGATCTTTGTAAAAAAATTTAAGATTTTAAACCTCTTTCTGCCTATTATTCTTTTTACTACTTTTATTATGTCCACAATGATAAACATGTCATTGTTACTTACATTATCTATTACTGAATTTCTTGCAAAGTTTAGGAATCTACAAGTTTTTGGCTGTTATTTTCCTTAAGAATCGCTTGAGGTTAATGCTGCAGGTTATTAAGATCTTCTTAACCTAATGTCCTTTCAGGTAATGATAACTGAGGTTTTTGCTATTGTCTTAGCTCAAACTGATACCTTAAGGTGTGTAATTTTTACATTGCAGTTTGGTATTTCACAACTTGTATTTGAAAATTGCATTTTATTTTCTCGTAAAGCAATTAAAAATACTTCATGTCAAATTTCAATGTAAAGCATACATCTCTCATTCACCTTTGCCTCTCTAAATATTATCCTTATTAAATAGTCATCCTTTTTTTTCTTCTAATAACTAAGGTACTTGGGAAGAGAAATCTGACTAATAGATGAGGACTCCATCTTCTTTAGAGTTTTAAAATTAATGACCAAGAAAACTTCAAGTGTCTAACTACCAACTGCATGGGCTAAGCCATCCAAGTGCGCACCATGTGTCTCATGCTTGTGCATGCACCTAACTTGGTGCCAAAAATGAGCCAATGTTCATTACTTATAGATGTTTTGCTCACCCACTCGCTAACTACCCCCCACACATCTAACCTTGTTGAGTCATCTCCCTTGACCTATACATCATGGGCTCGCCAAACATGCCTTCATGAGTTAATGGGACATGGGATAAATGCTTTTACTTAGAAAGGCAGAGGTCGAGGCCACTCCTATGGTAATACCTTATGCACCTAAGGGGACGGCTGAGTGCCCATGCACCAAAGTAGTCGTATGCCAAAGTAAGCCATGCCTATAACACAAAGCATGGAAAAGGTTTCCACCTATGCCCGCAAGGGACATAGTGTAAAATAAGCGACTCCAATCATCAAATTTTGTTTGTGAAGGCATGCGACATAGGGCCCTAATGTCACCCATGAATACCAACATAGGGATCGAGGTCAAGCTGAAGCAACATATTAGCCGACAATTCAATGCAGGAACATGGAACTTGCCAATGCACACCACAAGATCACCACTTACACGTTGCACTTACAAATAGGCAACAATAGCACCAAACAAGCTGCAAGCCAATGAGTGACGAGCCAATTGGTCATGTCGACTATCCAGTGCCATCGGATCTAAGTCATTAAGTGTAAAAATGTTTTGATAGTGAAGGATGCATTTTTGATGGGAAGGGACCATCGATGAGGCCTTGGCAATAAGAGTGTCACGCCATACCCAAGCTGAACATGTGGTTCGCTCAATGCTAACGATTGACAATCATGCCATCAATTGCATTACGCAAATAGTCCACCTCGACACGCCCAAGAGCTGCGATTGACCACCACGTCTACTCCTCGAGGGACTATAGCAAAGCATTCCGCATGTTCAAAAATACCTAAGTAGATTGGTCCTCATATAGCAGGCATCATCATTAAATTTGTTGCCCACACCATTGAGCTTTGATAGCAAAGGATGAGTTTTCAATAAAGAGGGACATTAATGAGGCCTTGGCAGCAGAGGTGTCATGCCATGGCCAAGTTGAGCATATAGTTCGCTCGATGCTAATGGTTAACAATCATGTTTTCGATCGCGGGGCTCGCGGCTTACCTCTTGTGCCCTTTATACAAACCACCTGTCATTCCTCCGAAACCCAAAGACTTTGATTTCTTATAAGGTGCCAGTAAAGTCCTAAAAGCAACATTCGTTGATCCCTAGTCAGCATTATTTATGGTTGAGACTAGGATCGTATCTGATCATGTTCAATTCCCCAACTTTCATTCTTGATTAATGAAAACATCCTTAGCAAATGTTTTTTAGAGTTGTTCATTTTTTGATAAATTCGAGAATTTCACCTCTGACAAAGAAATATGAATGCTCTTGATTGTCCTTGTTTATCAATATGTTGATCCCAAAGGCTAATAGAATAGGATCGAAATCTTATGCTGTTATCCATGCTAATGTATTTAGAGTGTAGGCCTGCCTTAAACACTTTCATTTCTTCAAGGTAATAGCATCGAAGGCACGAGTACATCGCCGATAGTAAGGACGAGCAAACTAGTGCACATCGTAAGTGAATCGGCTGACTTATCCCAAGGTTTAACTATAATCTTTTTAACTAAAATATATACACTATTGGAGCCAAAATTACCATAGCTACTGGTAGTAGACTTGCCCTCCAATGGATCATCGTTAAGAGATTTAGATAGTACTTATTCTAATTACTAAACTCGAAGAGCCTAGTATTGTTAATTATTACCACAATAACCCTCCATCAAGATTAGGTATTTTGCACACGTGTTGCCTTCCTTGTATGTGGTAGCTTTTTCTTAAGCTTCCTTTTTGGAATCGAGCCGTAATTCTCCATCAACCGTCACCACCATAGTAAGTGTCACACGGTTGATTAACTTCTCACTAAGTGATGGCATGAGTGACACTCAACTCGTTAGCTAGTTTGCTTTGGAGACACACAATATTAAGTATGCTTAAAACAGTAACCTACACACGCATGCGAGAGAGAGTAAAAGAAAGACACATCGACAATTATAGGAGCCAATCCCAACCTTTTCATTCATAAAAAAAGAAATTACAATGTAAATGCGACATGACATCATACACTCATTAATGATTTTGCTCGTAAAATAAATAAGCTATAAAACTTGGCGATTGACACCCTCAATTGCCATAAGGTAATGTGGCTCCACCACCATAAAGCCAACCATGCATACAGCCTTGGCTTCTTCTTTTTGCAACAAATGTCCCACTTTTCGTAAACACCACCAACTGTAGTAATCGCCGCTAATTACTGCCAATTACTACCTATTGCATGGGTTTAGCCATCCAAGTGAACATCTTATGCCTCGTGCTCTTGTGCGCCCAACTTGGTGCTATGTGAGCCAATGTTCGTTGCTTGTGGATGTTTTGCACACCCGCTTGCTAAGTGCCCCGCACACATGTCCTAGCCCCTTAAGCCATCTTTCGTGATCCACATGCCAAGGACTTGTCAAACATCCCTTGTCAAGTTGGCTACTCCCTTGAGCAACACTAGTCATGTGCCAGCACCCATTCGTGATGCTACCTATGGAATCACTTGGACTGAGCCCTGGATGAGCATCCATGCCAAGCCTTCACCATGCCACCATGCTATCCATAGCAAAGTTTGACATCTTCGTCAGAACACATTCTAAATAAGCATTGATCTTATCTTCAAAGTGCGATAAGGTCACCGTTTTTTCTAATGTAGCATCAATTACTATCCGTCTACTTTTCTTGCTCACTCCGAGCATCTTATGACCAAGGATCTCTACTACATCTTTGTCAAAGTGTTTTCGGACTGTTAGGAGAGCTATTTTTGTTTTGACCTAATCTACATTAACATCTTCATGATATTTCTTTAAGAAACTAACATGAAATTTAGATGCACTTTGAATTATTTGGGCAACCATAATTTATAAGCCACGTTGCTTACTTTTTGACAACTTCGAACAGAGCATCATACTTTAGTACGAGTCGTTTATGATATCTCTTGTTTGTTACCTTCTTCAATATTTGTGAGGTTAGCTTCAACATCACTTCCTCCCCCATATGGAACTCTAATTCTCTTCTTTTTCCATTAGCATGCTTTTTCATCCATTTAGCTGCCTTAGCCAAACTATCAAGGCCTGCTCCATTAGAATAAATCAATAAGCTGCTAAATAGTGCCTTTACGATTTTTGTTTTGTAATCTCATACGGAGTTAAGGACTGCTTTCCAGCACCATCCCCACTGCCTCATCCTCGTAGTTGAGCATTGATAGATATTGTAGTAGAACTAAGCAATGTCTAACAAGTCCAACAAATTTCTTTAGCTCACAATGACATAGTGCTTCAAGTATTCCTCCAACAATTGGTTCACTCGCTCAGTCTAAGCATATTTCTAGGGATAATTAGTAGTAGAGAACTTTAATTTTGACCCCATCATGTTAAAAAGAGAAGTCTAAAATTGACTCATGAACTATTCTCACTCATTAAGTCGTCAGGCAACCCAAAATAATTCACCACATTTCTCAGAATTAGCTTAGCCACAACCTCTACTGGATAAGTCTATGGGGCAATAATGAAAATAACATACTTGAAAAAATGGTAAACCACTATAAGGATCAGTCTCATACCTTTCACTTTCGAAAAGCTAACAATAAAGTCCATAGAGATATATTGTCATGGCTTCTCTAGTATGGGTAGAAGTTACACCAATTTTTCCTCTTTCCTTCTTTCGATCTTATCTTATTGACATGTAAGACAAGTCTTAACATTGGACTCTATGTCCTCTTCCATTTTTGGCCAAAAATATGACTTTCCCAACAAAGCCATCATTCTCTCCACTCTTGGGTGACTAGCCCATTGAGGCTTATGGGTTTCCTTAAGTAACTCTAGCTTCAAGCCACCACTACTTGGCAAAAACAACCTAGTATGCTTGACATATAACAGGTCATCCACTAGCCAATACTTTTACACCAGACTCTCTGAAACTTGTTGCTTAAGGTTCATGTAGCTCGAGTCTAAGTGAGACTATTCTTTGACTCAATCACTAAACGTTACCTGCATTGAGGACAATGCTACAACATATGCTTTAATCTCTTTTCTACTTAAAGCATTTGTCACCTGATTCTGCTTGCCAGGTTTGTATAGCTAAATAAAATCAAATTCAATAAGGAATTCTTGTCGCAGTGCTTGCTTAGGAGTCAACTTCTTTTAGGTCTTCAAGTAAGTATTTGTTGGTTGTTGCTCAAGCTTCATGTAGCTCGAGTCCAAATGAGACTATTCTTTGACTGAATCACTAAACATTACCTGCATTGAGGACAATTCTATAATATAGGCTTCAATCTCTTTTCTACCTAAAGCATTTGTCACCTGATTCTGCCCGTCAGGTCTATATAGCCAAATAAAATCAAATTTAACAAAGAATTCTTACCAAAGTGCTTGCTTAGGAGTTAACTTCTTTTAGGTCTTGAAGTAAGTATTTGTTACGTTATCCATCATTAATATATACTTTGTGCCCAACAAGTAGTACCTCCACACATCCAAGCAATGCACCATAACAACTATCTCTTTTTCATGAGCCAAATACCTATACTCTGCATGCTTTAACTTTCAACACTCAAAAGCAATAGGGTGCCCTTCGTCCACTAGGACCCCTCCAATGGCCTTATCCGAAGCGTCCGTCTGTACTTTAAAAGGTTTTCTAAAATCTGGCAAGGCCAAAATGGGCTTCGAAGACATTGATGTCATAAGCTTCTCAAAAGCATCCATCTAGCACCAAATTTACTCTTTTTTGAGAAAATCCATCAAAGGGTTCACTTTCTTTGAGTATGGTTTGATGAATTTTCGATAGTAGCTCGCCAACCTAAGGAATGATCGTAAGTTAGAGATCTTCTTGGGTGTAGGCCAATCTACAGTGCCTTGCACCTTTCGTTCATCCATTCCAATTCGACCATTGTTGACCTAATGCCCAAAGAAATGCACTTCTTGACAACCAAATTCATACTTCTTGTTTTTCACATAGATATACACCATAATGTCATCCAAATATAACACAACAAATTTATCTAAAAACTCATATAAGACATCTTTAATCAGATTACAAAATAAGGTAGGAGTGTTAGTTAAGCTGAAAGGCATCCCTAGGAATTCATTAGACCCGTACCTAGTCACAAATGTGGTCTTTGGTTCATCCTCCGCCTTGACCATTTCTTCCTAGTACCCAGAATACAAGTCCAACATTGTGAAATAAGAGGATTTGGATAACTAATTGAACAAGTTAACAACATTTAGGACAAGATACTTATTCTTCTCTATCACTTTGTTCAGAGCTTGGTAAACCACACAAATGCTTAGGGACCCATCTTGTTTCTTTTAAAATAGAACTAGTGCACCATATAGAGCTTTTGAAGGCTCAATGAGGCTAATGTGCAATAGCTCGTCAAGCTACTTCCTCAACTTAACCAACTTTAATGGAGAAATTATGTAAGGGGTTTTAGCTAGTGGCCTAACTCCTAGTTTTAATTCGATTTCATGTTCATTTTCCCATCTTAGTGGCAATTATTTCTATAACTAAGGGGGTATGGCGTTTGAGAACTCTTCCAAGACTCCATCAACCATGTCAGGTACTTTGACTTGTTGATCAGGCTTGATCTCTATCAAAGTTGCCATGTATGCTTGATCACCCCATTTCATTCCACTCTTGAATTGCTTGGTAGACTGCAATTAAATTCCTTTGTTTTTAAGTTGTTGACCATTCTCCATGGCAACCACAAAGCAAAAGTTTCCCTTATGACTTATAAAAATCTCTCGAAGGTATGGTAGCACCAATATCTTGGCCAAAGGCAAAAACTGGATTCCCAATAGAAAGTCAAAGTCATCGAGGGGCACTACGTTATGTTGCACTAGCCCAACCATTTATCTACCTTTAAGTTGCACACTATCGAGCCGAAGATAGGCTTTACCTCCAAATTCATTGCCTTCAACTTGGTGAGTTTTTCACAATGATCAAACCTAATGAACCAACCACACACTATGTCACAAAGTTATTGATAGCATTTGTGTCTACCATAGCTTGTACATCCTTCTTGTTGACTTGCACAATCACATACATCAAGCCTTTGTATCGAACTTGACTACTTGTGGTGATTGCATTAAACAATTAGAGAGCGTTCACCTAAAAGGACCCTTTATTTGAGTTCTTTTCCTTCTCTTGTGCTATCAAAGCATTCTGTTGCTCTCTCTTTGGGTATTATCTAGCCTACCATATATGAAGCATCTCATAAGATTCTTTCTTTTGTTTTTCGAATAGGGCTTATCACCACCCTTCTTATTCCCATCATTAACTTTCTTACCACCATTAGGTTTCTTGCCATCCTTATACCCAGAAACCTTTCGATTTTTCTTTTTGACAACTTTTTTTCCCAGCTTGTGAATTGGATGCACCAACATACTTGTAATCCTCAAGTTTCTTAGCAATAGCAATTGCACTTCATAAGTCTTCCACCGGTTGCCTCCGTAACTCAGCTTGCACCCAAGTCTATAGTCCAAAAAAAAAGTTAAACATCTTATCTTCTTTCAACATGTTTTTGATGTTCAATAACAAAGAACTAAACTCCTTGACACACTTCTGCACAAAATTCTTGTGCTTTATCTTTTTTAGGAACTCCCTTACAACCCAAGCTATGTTGCAAGGAAGGAATTGATCATTTAATTCTTTTTTAATCATATCTCACATTTTGATCTTTGGCCTCTCTAGTTTGCCACTAGAGCTTTGCATCCTCTTGTATGTACATAATGGTGATAGTCGCTTGCTCCTCTTCTGGGATGCAAGTGACATCAAAATATTGTTCTATGTCCCACAGAAAATTCTCGAGCTCCTTGAAGTTTTGACTACCATCAAGGAACTTTTGCTTAAGCACTTCTATTTTGGATAAGCCACCTTCTTTTTACCTTAAAAGGTTGATCATAACTCTTTGCAGCAATGTGAGTTCATCGCCCAAATCTTTATTTCTTTCTTTTACTAAGTCGATCAAAGACATGAGATCTTGCATGACAGATGCGAAGTGGACTTCTATGTCCCTCTACATTTCAACTAAAGCATTATGGGCCACTTTTAGCTGCTCGATATGCCATCTAACTAGAATTGCAAGACTTGTAGCATCATCACTCTAAGAAGTGCCCACAAAATCCTCCAAATGGGCAAGCCTTTTTTTTTTTTTTATCTCGTTCATAAAAATCAACCAATGTTGCCAACCTAATTAGTCTTTGATACCACATTGTCACATGGTTGAGGTCTATGATCAACTTCTCATTGAGTGATGGCATGAGATGCACCCAAGTCATCAGCCAATTCTTTTCATATGACAATATCGAGTATGCTTATAAGAAAAACCCATAAACGCACATGAAAGAGAGTAAAAAGAGACATACCCATAATTACAGAAACCAATCCCAACCTTTTCAATCATGAAAAAGGAAACTACAACCTGAATGAGATGGGACATCAGACACTCACTGATGACTTTGCTCATAAAATAAATAAGTTACAAAACTTGGTAGGTTGACACCTCTCACTAAACTAGGATAATGTGGCACCACCACTACAACTCCATGCATGTAGGCTTGGCTTTAGCTTTCTGTGACAAGTGTTCTACTCTTTGCAACTACCATCAATTAGTGGCAACTACTGCCAATAGCTACCAACCGCATGGGCTAAGCCATCCAAGTACACATCAAGTGCCTTATGCTATTGGGGATGCCCAACTTAGTGCCAACACAAGCCAGTGTCCATTACTTATTGGTGTTCTACTTGCCTGTTTGCTAAGTGCCTCACACACATGTCCAACCCCTTCGAGCCATTTCCCATGACCCACTCGTCAAGGACTCGCCAAACACCCCTTGATGAGTTGGCTACTCCATTGAGCAACACTAGTCATGTGCTAACACCTACTCATGATGCTACCCTTAGCATCACTTAGGCTAGGGCCCCAATGAGCATCCATGATGCCATATTTTGAAGGAATAATATTAGGAATGGAAATGATATAACTTTGGTAGAAATTTCTTTTGGAGAATACAAGCAAAAATTTGAATAGATTCAAATGAAAAATAGGGGATAAAAGGCTCACTACCAAGTTTAATACAAAAGAGATACAAAAAATCATCGCCCTAACAATAACGAAAAAGGATATAAAAACCTCATAACTTACCACTTAAAGGGACGTAGATACACACTACCCTAAGAGATAGACATGTTTCTTACCACTCAATGGCTCCCAAACAAAAGGATACAAAGATAGAACAGAGAACTCGAAAGAGTTTCTGAACATATAGTTAAGGTCTAGGCAAATAAATATTGGTACATGGAACAACCCTCCATACATTGGGATTTCGAAAACAATTAAGTTTTTCCTGATAACTAAATCATTTAATGCATTTGTTTGATAAAAAAATGAAGCTAGCTGACTGAAATAAATCTTTCTTGAAGATTGCTAAGGTACATGCCCACTATCTACCACTGAAGAAGCTTCCATAACCTTCTCTCTAGAAAATCTTCCAAGATCTCCTTCACATAGCATCATGGGCTCAATGTAGTAATATAACCACTCTTGTGTCAATCTCCCTAGTTGAAAAAGACTTGTCCTCAAGTCTCCAATGTCTCTCTCATCATGATATAGACTTAAGTCAACCATATTGAATGTTAAGGAAACTCCATAATTAGCTAGGAACTCAATCTCCTAAGCATTTTTACCAATTTATCTTTGGTTTTAACTTCTCAAATTTTCCTTGCAAAAACCTTTCCTTTCCTATATGAATCCAAACTAGATCATTTTGTCTGAACTCCACATGCTTTCAATGTTTATTGGCAACTTGCTTGTACTTCTCATTTTACTTCTCAAAGGTTGCTCTTACACTCTTATACTACTTTTGATTTATTTTACCCTTTCATTAGCATCTCTATTAAATTACTTGTTTGTAAGATAAGGAACAAAATCCAAAGGACCTATAAGATTAGCACCACAAATAACTGCAAATGGACTTATACCTGTACTATGATGCAAGAAGCAGTTGTAGGCAAACTCAATCTGTGGAAGAACTATATCCCATTGCTTAATGTTTTTGCCAACATAAATTCCTAGCAAGTTCCCTAAGCTCTTATTTGTTACCTCCGTTTGTCCATTAGTTTGGGGATGACGGGAGCTACTAAAATTTCGTGAAGTACGAAGCTTCTTCCATAGGTTTTCTCCAAAACTGGCTAAGGAATTTTGAATCTTGGTAAGAAATAATCATCTTTGGAATGCCGTGCAACTTCACAATCTCCTTAAAAGACAAATCAGCAATATAAGATACATCATTTATTTTACTGCAAGGAACAAAGTGAGACATCTTCAAGAACTTATCAACATGTACAACAACCATGATTGAATCCTTGTTCCTTTGTGTTCTTGATAGTCCTATAATAAAATTAAGATTCACATCCTTCCATGGAGCATTAAGCTCCAGTAATGGAGTGTGCAAACCATTTGGACCCTTCATTTTAGTCAAATGACATACTCTACATCACTTTACAAATTAGTCTACATCTCTAAACATCCTTGGCCAATAGCAATTAGCTTAAACTAGAGCTAAAGTTTTGTCTCCACCAAAGTGGCCTCCTAAAATGCCACCATGAGCTTCTACCAAAATCACTTATCTCAAAGAATAATTGGAACACATAATGCATTAGTTTTTTTAAAAAAAGTCATCGAAGATAGAAAATTGTTTATAAGAACTTGATTTGCAATTCTATCATATTTAGCTAAAATCAACATCATGTTGACAAAGATCTTTGAAAGCATTATTAAATCCTACCACTTTAACCCCCATGGTTGATAAAAGAGAATGCTTCATGCTCAATGCATTAACAACAACATTTTGAACACCGGATTAGTGCTTGATGGCAAAGTTATAAGATTGCAAGTACTCAACCCAAGCTGCATGTCTCTTGTTTAACTTATGTTGGTGGTTGATGAAGTTCAATGCTTCATGATCAAAATAAAGAACAAAAGGCTTTGCAAGAAGGTATTGACTCCAATGGTACAAGGCTCTATAAATCATATAGAACTCCTCATCATAGGTAGAATACTTCTTTGGGCAATCATTAAGCTTCTCACTAAAAAAGGCAATAAGCTTTCCTTCTTGACTCAAGATAGCACCAATACGAACATTAGAAGCATCACATTCAACCTCAAACACCTCGTCAAAGTTAAAAAGAATTAAAATAGGAGCCTTTATCACTTTTCTTTTCAACAACTCAAAAGCATCATTAGCTTCATTGGCCCATTAGAACTTGTCAGCTTTAAAGCATTTGGTGATTGGGGCAACGATAGAACTGAAACCCTTAATGGACTGTCTATGAAAAGAAGTCAACTCATGCAAACTTTGAACATCATGCAAAGAAGTAGCTTTTGACCAATTAAGAATAGCCTCTACCTTACTTTGATTTATCATAATTCCTTCTCTTAAAATAACATACCCCAGAAACACTACACTAGGAGTAAAGAATTAATACTTTCTTAACTTAATAAAAAGTATTTGGTCCCTCAAAATAAGAAACAACTATGTAAGATGATCTATATCTCATCTCAATTTTTTTAGTACACCAATATGTCATCAAAGTAAACCACAACAAAAGAACCAATGCATGGCTTAAATATGTGAGTCATAAATCGTACGAAAGTACTAGGTGCATTAGACAATCCAAATGGTATAACCAACCATTCATATAAACCATCTCTTGTTTCAAATGTTGTTTTTCATTCATCTATAGGCCTCATTCCAATTTGATGGTAACCGCTTCTCAAATCAATTTTAGAGAAAATAGATATCTTGGTTCCCTCATCGATGAAGAGAATAACAAAATGTGATACTTGGTATGAATTATAAAATCTTATGAACCATTAAGCCTTTGAATGCGAGTTGTGCTTAAAGCCATTAGGCAAAAACACACTTGCTTAGGTGTCACGCACCGCCTCCTCCAGCCTCCTATCTTTTTAGGAAGGGGAAGGACCTCGTGGGGTGGATATTGGCCTCCCATGTGCCTTTGGCTTACGGTTAGCCTAAAATGAGTTTCAAGTGATGCTGCATCATGACTTGGCAGTGGTAGAAAAAGCTTCATGCTCCCTCATACGTGCATTGCTCGATCATGGCTCATGGACCCATGATCAACCGATCAAAATGTGACCCTAGGTCAGGTAGGACCATTCACTGAGTTTAAGCATATCAATAAGCGAAGGAAAATAACCTAACGGGTATTCCCTTAGTAACCATGAGCAAATTGAGAAAAGACTAGCTTGAAAATCAAGTGACTTTGGTGCTTGACTTATAATATGGAGAAGTGGCTTCAACGATGGACTAGGGCCTAAGTCCCTTGAAAAAGGACGTCGGAGAGGGCGAGAGCCACGTCATGCTTGGACTTTGTAACATCATAAGGCTCTGTCGATGAGTCAGGTTATTTGGGAATATAGCCCTAATTGGGCAATAAATTCCATCCAAGGCTAAATACGAGCGAGAGACTAATAGCAAATAAGTACCGAGAGGGAAAGGTTGACGATGCATATCGATCGAATATGGAACAATCATAAGCCAGTCTGTCGATTGACTCGAGGCACGGATCAATGCAAATTGTGAGGACAGCCCAAGCTTAAGCCTTTGATACACTCATCGAAACCGCTAGTTTTGACATTATTTTACTTATTTTGTGAATCAGAGGTAGGGCATCGTCAATCTTTTAAGACCTATGGCCTGCCTTGGCTTGCCAATATGAGTGGAAGAAATTGTCAGGTGAAGTGTTTGGCTGGGGTAGCACATCTGTCAAAAGATAATGCAGGTGTCCTAAGATGAGCTCAATGAGAACAAAAATCTTGGAAGGAACATAAAGGTAAAAGGTCGTTTGATTCTGATTTCTCGTAAGACTACGAATCTTGAAAGCATAACCTACTGTGCACTCAATTATGACTAAATGCCTCTAAGTCTGAATTTAGGCTATAAGCAATGCATGCACCTGTTGCTATAATGTTGACCTATAGTGGGGGCCATTCAACCTCCAAAGGCAAGTGTTATTGGCCAAGCTTGTGCGATGGAAGAGCCTTGTGGGTTGCCTTGAAGGATGATTCCCATCGAGTGATAGGTAGAATCTTTTATAGATGACTTAAATATGTGAGGAGCTATTGTAAGTAGTAGAGTGGCTTTGCTGCTACAATCCACTAAGATTTAGACTTTTATCGCTTTAATTCGCCCTTCCCCCTACCCCGACAATAATTGTCCCATTGTTTTGGACCATTGATGCAACGAGGTTTGAACTTGACCCTCGAAATAAGAATCACAAGGGAAAACACTTAGAAAAATATTTAGTAGGCTTGGGAAACGAGGTGATATTCCAAAGAAAATAACAAAAAATTATCCCTCATCGCCATGTTTCTCTAGTAAGTGCCCAGCAAGTGTGCCACAAGCATAATATCCAATGGCATAAGAGTGAGCCACAGCTATCCTAGTAGGCATGGCATGAGTGAAAGGCCCAATGTGCCATGACACAAGGCATGCCAGCCAAGCCAATAGCACCTCATGCGAGCTAGCCTCTTATCACAACCTTTATCGATTATGGGCCTAACAAGCATGCGACGAGAGCCACTTCACTTGGTCCAAAGGCACAAGAGGAAAGCCATGGCTACACTTAGTAGGTGAGGCATAGGAGCAAGGCCCAGCGTCCTACGGCATAAGGCATGCCAACCAAGCCAAGAGCCAGAAGAATCCTATGCGAGCCAACCGCCCTTTCACTATATCCCTCAATTATATGCCTAGTGAGTGTGCCACGAGAGCTATGCCTCCTAGTCTAAGGGCATGAGATATAATCTATGACTACCCCTAGCAAGCACAACCTTGACAAAAGGCCTAGCGTGCCACAACAGAAGGCTTGCCAACCGAGCTAAGAATGCCACATGCGAGCCAGCCACTTGTCATTACATCCCTCAATTATGTGCCCAGTGAGTGTGCTACGAGCATTGCATCACCTAGTCTAATAGTATAGGAGGTAAGCTAAGGATGTTATTGATAAGCATGGCATGGGCGCAAGGCCCAGTTGATCCGACCAAAGGTGCGCCAGATAAGCCAAAAGTGCTCCAAGCGAGCGGGCCTATCGTCGCTACTCCCTTAATCGTCTGTCTAGTAAGCATGCCATGAAGGCTGCATTGCCTGGTCTAAGGACACTGAAGGCAAGCCATGGCTACCCCTAATAGGTACAATATAGGCACGAGGTCTATGTGCTACAGCACAAGCTAAGAGAATCTCACATAGGCTAGCCTCTCGTAGTTATGTTCCTTTATTGTGTGCCTAATGAGGATGCCATAAGTGCCATGTCACCTGGTCCAAGGGCAAAGGATGGAAGCCATAATTTTCACTCGCTGTAGACATTGTAGTAGAACTAAGGTACGATTGACATTGCAGTAGAACTCAGCAATGTCTAACATGTCTAACCATTTTCTTTGATTGGCAGTGACATGGTGCCTCAAGTATTCCTTAAACAATTTGTTCACTCGCTGAGTTTGACAATCTATCAAGGCATGGTTGGTAGTGGAAAACTTCAAGTCTAACCCCATCATATTAAAAAAAGGTAGTCCAAAATTAACCCATGAGCAGTGAGTCTCCATCACTAATCATGTCCTTAAGTGATCCGAAATACTTCACCATATTTCTCATAATTAGCTTGGCACCAGACAAGTCTTTGCTGTAGTAATGAATATAGCATACCTAGGAAAACAATCAACTACCATAAGGATCGATCGTATACCTTTCACCTTCGAAAAGCCAGCAATGAAATCCATAATGATAGATTGTTGTGGCTTCTCTGGAATCGGTAAGGGCTACAACAATCCTGTATCTTTCTTTCTTTTGATCTTGTCTTGATGGCATATAAGATAAGTCTTAACATAGGACTCTACGTCCTCTTCCATCTTTGGCCAAAGACATGACTTTTCGAGCAAAGCCATCATTCTCCGCACTCTTGGGTAAGTAGCCAATTAAAGGGGTTTCCTTAAGCAACACTCGCCTGAAGTCTTAACATGCTTGCTTGGGAGTGAACTTCTTCTCGGTCTTAAAGTAAGTGTTTGCCACCTTATCTATCATCACTGTAAACATCATGCCCAATAAGTAATGTCTCCACACATCCAAGCAATTCACCATAATAACCATTCCTTTTTGATGAACTGAATGCCTCTACTCTTCATCCTTTAACTTTTGACTCTCGAAAGTAATGAGGTGCCCTCTTGCACCAGGACCCTTCCAATGCCTTTATTTGAAGCATTCATTTATACTTTAAAGGGTATCTCAAAATCTCGCAATGCCAAAATGGGCTTTGAAGACACCACTATCTTCAGCTTCTTAAAAACATCCTAACAAGCATTTGTCCATCACCAAGTTTGCTCTTTCTTGAGCAAATTCATCAAAGGGTTCACTTTTTTTGAGTATCCTTTGATGATTTTTTTATAGTAATTTGCCAACCCAAGGAATGATCATAAGTCAGACATCTACCTTAGCATACAGGAATCTATAATGCCCTACACCTTTCATTCATCCATTTAAATTCGGCCCTTGTTGACCTAATGCCCTAAGAAATGCACTTATTGACAATAAAATTCACACTTCTCCTTTTTTGCATAGCGCTTATACTTTCTCAGCTTAGAAAAGGTAGCTCTTCAGTAATTCACGTGTTTAACTAGTGATCACTGTACACCATAATGTCATCCAAAAGAGACAACAACAAATTTATTTAAAACTTATAAAACACATAATTCATTAGTTTACAAAATTTGGCAAGAGCATTAGTTAAGCTAAAAGGCATCACAAGGAATTAATTAGACCTCTACTGGTTACACATGTTACATTTGGCTCATCGCCCACCTTGATCTTCACTTGCCAATACCCAAACCACAAGTCCAATTTTGTGAAATAAGAGGCTTTAGACAATCAACTGAATAAGTCAGCCACATTAAGGACAAGATACTTATTCTTCATGTCACTTTGTTCAAAGCTTGGTAGTCCACACATATCCTTAGGGACCCATTCTATTTCTTTTAAAATAGAATCGATGCACCATATAAAGCTTTTAAAGGCTGAATAAGGCTAACTTGCAACATCTCGTCGAGCTACTTATTCAACTCAACCAACTCTAATGGAGACATTCTATAAAGAGCTTTAGTTAGTGGCCTTACTCTCAATTTCGACTTGATTTCATTTCAGTCCTTTGACTTGTTGATCAAGCTTGATCTCTATGAAAGATGTATGCTTGATCACCCTGTTTCATTCCACTCTTGAACTGCTTAGCAGTCTATAATTCAGTTCCTTTATCTTTTGCTTCTTAACTATTCTCCATGGTAGCCACAAAGCATGAATTTTCCTTATCACTTGTAAGCATCCTTTGAAGGTGTGGTATTGCCAGCACCTTGGCCAAACCCAAAAACTCAATCCCCAATATCAAGTCAAAAGTCATGAAGGGGTACTACAATTAAGTTGCATTGCCCTTACCATTTATCTACCTTTAACTAAGGAGTCACAGATGAGCTTTACCTTCGAAATTGCCTTAAACATGATAGAGTTTCTCATAATGGCCAAACCCAATAAACTAGCCACATGTTGTGCCACAAAGTTATTAGTAGCACTCATGTCTACTATAGCTTATATAGCCTTGCCATTTACATGCACCATACATACATCAAGCCTTTGTATTGAACATGACTACCGTGATGATTGCATTCAATAATTAAATAGGGTTCACTCGAGAAGGCCTTTCATTCAAGCTGCTTTCCTCATCCTCTTGTGCTATCAAAGCCCTTAATTTCTCTCTTTTTGGGCATTTTCTAGTCATATGTGGTCTGCCACATATGAAGCATCCTATGAGATTCTTCCTTTGTTTTGCGAAAAAGGCTTATCGCCACCTTTCTTGCCACCATTACAGTTTTTCCGTTCTTAGGACCAAAAACCTTTTGATTTTTTTTTTCTATCGTTGGTTTTCTTTTTCTTACCTCATGAATTGGATGCACCAGCATACTTGTAATCCATAAGTTTCTCAATAGTAGTAATTATGCTTGGTAAGTCTTCTATTGCTTGCCTCTGTAACTAAGCCTGTGGCTAAGTTTGTAGTCAAGACAAGATGTTACTTATCTTTTGTCAACATGTTTTTAATGTTCACTGAGAAAGAGCTAAACTCCTTTACATACAAGCGCACAAAACCCATGTGCTTCACCTTTTTGAGGAACTCCCTTATAACGCTGTTTTGAAAGGAAGGAATTAGTTCTTTAATTCTTTTTTCAACATAACCCACATTTCAATCTTTGGCCTCTTTGTACTATTATTATCCTCTATTCGAGCTCCTCCCCCCCCCTCCAAGAGCTTTGCATCCTCTTGCAAGTACATGCTAGTGATAGTCACTCGGTCCTCTTCTAGGATACGAGCGACTTTCAAATATTGTTCTATGTCCCACAAAAATTCTTGAGCTCTTTGGAGCTTTGACTACCATCAAAGGACATTGGCTTATGGGCATTTATCTTGGACAAGCCACCTTCTTCTTACCTTAGGAAGTTCATCATAGCCCTCTTTAACAATGCGAGCTCATAACCCAAATCTTTATCCCCTTCCTTGATAGAGTTTGTCAAAGACATGAGATCTTGCCTGAAAGATGCAAAACGAACTTCCATGTCCCTTTACATTTTAACCAGAGCGTTTTAGCCCACTCTTACTTGCTTGATATGCCATCGAACTTGAACAACAAGACTTATAGCATCATCCTTTTGAGGAGCACCTACAAAACCCTCCAAATGGGTAAGCCTTTCTCCTATCTCATTCATAGCGATTAACCAAAGTTATCGATGTAACTAGTTCTCATACCAAATTGTCATAAGGTTAAGGTCTATAATTAACTTCTTACCAAGTGATGCCACGGGTGACACTTAACTCATCAGCCAATTCTTTCTACATGCATACAATATCGAGTATGCTTAAAGGAAAAACCTACACTTGTATGTGAGAAAGAGTAAAAGCGAGACCTACCAATAATTACAAGAACCAATCCAAACTTTTTCATTCATGAAAAAAAAATTTCAACCTAAGTGCGGTAGGACATCACATTGTTATTGATGACTCTGCTCATAAAATAAATAAGCTACAAAACTTAGTGATTGATACCCTCAATCATCCTAAGGTAATGTGCCTCCACCACCACAAAGCTAGCCATGCATGTAGCCTTGGCTTCAACTTTTTGTGAAAAGTGGCAATCACTAGCAGCTACTAATTGCATGGGCTAAGCCATCCAAGTGTGCACCATGTGCCTCGTGCTCGTGCCCACACCTTTCTTAGTGCCAACACTAGCCAATGTTCATTGCTTGCTGATGTTCTATTGGCCTGCTTGCTAAGTGCATCGCACACATCTCTAATCCCTTCGAGGCATCTCCTATGACCCACATGTCAAGGACTTGTAAAACAACCATTGGTGAGTTAGCAATACCTTTGAGCAGCATTAGTCATGTGCCAGCACTTACTCATGATGCTACCAATGGCGTCACTTGGGCTGGGGCTCCTATGAGCTTCCATGCCGTGCCTTCACCATGCCACCATGCTACCCATAGATTAAAGCCTTATAGTAGGTAACTATCCTACCATCGAAAGTTGATAAGGTAGAAGTATGAATGATGTATCGCCATCATGATGGCTTTATAATATATCGAGTTATCATGAATTATTAGAGCAACATATAAAGCCCACCTCAGCCTTTGATCTAATAAATCCATCTTTCCAGAAGTTAGGTTTTGGCGCAAGTGTTACCTTTAGAATTATTATGAGTTATCCAACTAGTAAGTACCATCAAACAAACTATAATTAATTTATTGAGTCGTCTGTAGTTTCACAATTTGAATTAGTTCATACTTGCACGTGCATGGCTTCATCTTTGGGACAAGCATATGACCACTAAAAAAATAAACCAGGTAGCATCCTTCAAGATGTCATGCCAATAAGGATTAGAGCATGTCACAAAAGTAGTTAAGGCCAAAGCTATCGCCGGATGTGGGACAAATGCTTTTGCTTGGACAGGCAGAGGACACGACCATTTCTGTCATATTAAATTTTGCATTCAAGGGAGTGACTAAGTGCCCATGAAGCCTAGGTAAGGTTTCCACATAGGACCACGGAGGAAACAATGCACAAATCAATGAATACTGTTTGTGAAGAAAAATGACATAAGGTCCCAATGTTGTCCACAAATGCCAATAAAGGGCTTGGAGTCAACCTAAAGCAATTTGCTAGCTAAAAATTTAATGTGAGAGCATTGAGCCTGCCAACACGCATGACAAGATCATTACTCACACACCACACGTACAAATGGGCAGCAACAGTACTGAAAGAGCTACAAGTTGATGAGCAAAGAGACCATCGATCATGCAGGCCATCAAGTGCTGTCGTGCCTAAATTGCTAAGTGCAAAAAGTTTTGATAGTGAGGGATGAGTTTTTGATAGCAAGGAACATTGATGGGCCCTTGGTAGAAGAGGTATCATGCCATGCCCACATTGAGCATGTGGCTCACTTAATGCTAATGGTTGACGATCATGTCATTGATCATAATGCATAAATAGTCCACTTCGACATGCTTGAGCATTGGGATCGACCTTCGGTGCACCCACCGCCTCGAGGGCCTATAGTAAAACACTTCGCATGATAAAAAATCCCCAAGCCGGTAGGCCTTCATATAACATGCATCATCATTAACTTTTTTGACCACACCATCGAGCTTCAGTAGTGAGAGACGAGTTTTGATAACAGGGGGATATCAATGAGGCCTTAACAACTAAGGTGTCACGCCATGCCTAAGCTAAGCACATGGCTCGTAAAGGGTCCTTTTTGACATGCTTGACTGTTGGGATCAACTCGTGTACTCATCGGCTCGAGGCCTATAGCAAAGCAATTCACACTTAAAAAATCCGTAAGCAGGTAAGCCCTTGTATAGCATTCATCATAGTTAACTTTGCTGCCGACACCGTTAAGCTTCCATAATGAGGGACGAGGGTTTGATAGCAAGGGACATCGATAAGCCCTTAGCATTAGGGATGTCATGCCATGCCCAAGCTAAGCATGTAGCTCGCTCAATGCTAACAGTCGGCGATCATGTTGTTGATCACGCTACGTAAGGAGTCCGCCTAGGCATGACTGAGCGTTGGGGTTAACCCCTGTGTTTAAGCCTTAAGGGCCTGCAGCAAAGTACTCCATATGCCCATAAATCCCCAAATAGGTAGGCCCTTGTATTACTTGCATAAATGCTAACTTTGTTGCCTATACCATCGAGCTTGTCTACCCATATTTCAACTTGTTATCCCATAGTTTAGCTCATTTCGCTTGCCATATTTTATCGTCCATAATTTAACTCATTTTATTTGTCACATTTTATTGCCCATAATTTTGCCTACTTCATGGGCTATTGATCGGACATGCCCACCACTGCTGGTCATCGGCCACGCACCACCAAGTGCAAGCATGAGGCGACAAGCTACCAAGCCCATCCCATATGCACTAGGTTCCCATGCCCATTAACTACCCATGTGGGTGAATAAAGGGGACCATGCATGGCCCGTGAGCACCCACCAAGTAGGTGAGCTCGTCCCCCTTAAAGAGTCTTTGAAAATTAATTTCTGACAAGAGGAAAGATCAATATGTCTTAGCCATCATAATGGGTCCAAAAAATTATTTATAAGGAATTTTGAGCTGAAAGTTTACACAATATAGGGAATAATCAGATCTACCTATATAAAAAATTTCAATATTTTTTAAGCATCAATTTTTTTTTGTGAAATTAATACAATCAAAAATTCAAAAAATATGAAAAATTGTCCTGGAGTTAGAATGCTTCCAACTTTGAGGGGGAAACTCTCAATAAAATATGTGATTTATTTGCTCATTTTTGGAGTAATTCAACAATGAAAAGACTATTAATTCATAAAAAGTTTGCAATAGGGAATTGCAATAACATATTGATGCAACTTTGCCTTTAGATGGCCCAAGGTGTATGCACACTACCTGGTTCAGTGCACCTGAGCCATACATGGCTGCCCTGAGAGTCTAGCATAGCTGTAGGCCATCGTCCAACCTAGCTAGCTAATGTAATCAACACCCACAGTGAATTGGGCCTTGCATCCAGGCCTTGCCTTTTAGGGCCAACTAGTGCTTGCCTCTGATGCCCTTCGACTAGGAGACACTATGCTTGTGGAATCCTCGGTGGGTTCTTACTTGAGGAACATAACAATGAAGGGCTACTCACATGGGCTCCTCTTAACTTGGTTGGCATGCTGAGCCTCGTGCCCTTGATATTCTTCCTATGTCACCTATGGCTTACCTCCCACACAAGCGACCTGACGCTTATGGCATGCTCGCTGGGCACACGATTGAGGGTCGCTTTTGGCTTGGTTGGTGTGCCTTTTGCTATAGCACACTCGGCCTTTTGCCTATGTAATACCTGCTAAAGATAGCCTTAAGTTGCCTTTCGTGCCCTTGGATGAAGCGATGTGGTCCTTATGGCACGCTCACAAGCACACAATCGAGGGACTTAGGGGCTGGCTTGTGTGAGGAGCATTTGACTTGTGCTTCAGCTAGTTGGGCCTTGCACTCATGCCATGCTTGGTAGGGCTAGTCTTGCCTAGGCTTTTACACCTATAGACTAAACAACATAGTGCTCCTGGCTAACTAAGCACATGACCAAAGGACATAACAATGTTGAGCTAGCTCTAGTAGGGCTCTTTTGGCTTGGCTGATGAGCCTTGTCCCGTAACACGCTGGGACATCTGCCCATGCCATACTTGTTATATGTAGTCATGCCTTGGCTCCCATGCCCTTTGACTTGGCAATGCAGTGCTTGTGGCATGCTCACTAGGTACAAGATCGAAGGATGAAGCGATAAGGGGCTGGCTCGTGCGGGCCATTCTTGGCTTGGCTGGGATGCATTATGCTACAGCATGTGTAGGCCTTGCAACCATTGCCATGACTATATGGGTAGCTATGGCTTACCTCCTGTGACTTGGACCAAGGTGTCATGATGCTCGTGGCTCTCTCGTTGGCGACACGATTGAGGAGCATCACACTGAAGGGCTAGCTAGCTCATCCTAGGACTATGCTCTTTTTTAACAGATATGCCGCCCCAGCCAAACTCCTCACTTGATAATGTCTTTCGCCTGGATTAACTAGCCAAGGTTGGCCTTGGGCCCAAGAAAAGAAAGGTGACAGCCAACCTCTAATTCATAGCCCAATAAGTAAAATAACATTAAAATTAGTGGCATTTCACTTTCGTTATTTTTAGCTCCTAGTTATCCTAAACCTCTCAAATAATTTCATAAAGTCGAACTAAAGTCAATATGTCTTAGCCATCATAATGGGTCCAAAAAATTATTTACAAGGAATTTTGAGCTGAAAGTTTACACAATATAGGGAATAATCAGATCTACCTATATAAAAAATTTCAGTATTTTTTAAGCATCAATTTTTTTTTTGTGAAATTAATACAATCAAAAATTCAAAAAATATGAAAAATTGTCCTGGAGTTAGAATGCTTCCAACTTTGAGGGGGAAACTCTCAATAAAATATGTGATTTATTTGCTCATTTTTGGAGTAATTCAACAATGAAAAGACTATCAATTCATAAAAAGTTTGCAATAGGGAATTGCAATAACATATTGATGCAACTTTGCCTTTAGATGGCCCAAGGTGTATGCACACTACCTGGTTCAGTGCACCTGAGCCATACATGGCTGCCCTGAGAGTCTAGCATAACTGTGGGCCATCGTCCAACCTAGCTAGCTAATGTAATCAACACCCACAGTGAATTGGGCCTTGCATCCAGGCCTTGCCTCTTAGGGCCAACTAGTGCTTGCCTCTGATGCCCTTCGACTAGGAGACACTATGCTTGTGGAATCCTCGGTGGGTTCTTACTTGAGGAACATAACAATGAAGGGCTACTCACATGGGCTCCTCTTAGCTTGGTTGGCATGCTGAGCCTCGTGCCCTTGATATTCTTCCTATGTCACCTATGGCTTACCTCCCACACAAGCGACCTGACGCTTATGGCATGCTCGCTGGGCACACGATTGAGGGTCGCTTTTGGCTTGGTTGGTGTGCCTTTTGCTATAGCACACTCGGCCTTTTGCCTATGTAATACCTGCTAAAGATAGCCTTAAGTTGCCTTTCGTGCCCTTGGATGAAGCGATGTGGTCCTTATGGCACGCTCACAAGCACACAATCGAGGGACTTAGGGGCTGGCTTGTGTGAGGAGCATTAGTGCTTCAGCTAGTTGGGCCTTGCACTCATGCCATGCTTGGTAGGGCTAGTCTTGCCTAGGCTTTTACACCTATAGACAAACAACATAGTGCTCCTGGCTAACTAAGCACATGACCAAAGGACATAACAATGTTGAGCTAGCTCTAGTAGGGCTCTTTTGGCTTGGCTGATGAGCCTTGTCCCGTAACACGCTGGGACATCTGCCCATGCCATACTTGTTATATGTAGTCATGCCTTGGCTCCCATGCCCTTTGACTTGGCAATGCAGTGCTTGTGGCATGCTCACTAGGTACAAGATCGAAGGATGAAGCGATAAGGGGCTGGCTCGTGCGGGCCATTCTTGGCTTGGCTGGGATGCATTATGCTACAGCATGTGTAGGCCTTGCAACCATTGCCATGACTATATGGGTAGCTATGGCTTACCTCCTGTGACTTGGACCAAGGTGTCATGATGCTCGTGGCTCTCTCGTTGGCGACACGATTGAGGAGCATCACACTGAAGGGCTAGCTAGCTCATCCTAGGTATGCTCTTTTTTAACAGATATGCTCCTCACTTGATAATGTCTTTCGCCTGGATTAACTAGCCAAGGTTGGCCTTGGGCCCAAGAAAAGAAAGGTGACAGCCAACCTCTAATTCATAGAATAAGTAAAATAACATTAAAATTAGTGGCATTTCACTTTCGTTATTTTTAGCTCCTAGTTATCCTAAACCTCTCAAATAATTTCATAAAGTCGAACTAAAGTCAACCTCAATAGGGTCTTTTTTCCTTACTCATTCTACCAAGCTTGTTCCATTGGTTGTGGCTTCAATGGATAGTAGATAGGGACATGGAGTAGTGTTAATCCATTCATGTGCATCACTAATTAGATGATAAGGCATTTGGCTACCTTAAGGGAGTTTAGTTACTCTTGCCATTTTGTCACCCTTGATTGAATTTCTTCACTTTGACATTTAGAGCATTAGATAGAAATCACATTGTGTAAGCATTTACAAGGACCATCCTAATGCTTTATTTTAATTAAACAGTCATATTCCCCTTATCCATACTAATACTCAGTTGGTTGTTCGACACTTGAGGAAGGCCTTTGAAGGAGTCGTTCCTAGTCTATCCCTCGGTCAAGATGCTGCAATCCACTATCATCATGGCAATAGCTCATGTTGTCCACCAATAGTTGACAAACTCGGTACTAGGACTCTGCTGCCTAGCCATTAGAGTAAATGTTAGCTAGGAATGCCAACAAAAGGGCCCAAGGTTATTAAGTTGAATCAACATGTTAGCTAACCATATGCAAGCATGGAGCTTGTCAACGCACATGATAGGATCACTACTCACACGCCAGATGTACAAATGGGCAACAATAGCACCAAATGAGCTAATAGTAGATGAGCAAAAGGACCATTGATCATGCAAGCTATTGAGTGACGTGGCACCCAAGCCGTTAAGCATGAAAAGCTTTGATAACGAGGGACAAGTTTTCAATAATAAGGCATATTGATAAGCCCTGGTAGTAGGGATGCCACATCATGCCTAAGTTGAGTGCGTGGCTCATTCTATGTTAACATCTATTGATTACACTATGTAAAGATTCCTCATTGACACACCTAAGCATTAGGATCAACCCTCGCATTTGTCACCTCGAGGGCTTATAGGAAAGCACTCTGCTTGCTCAAAAGTCCCCAATCAGGTAAGTCCTCATAGATCATGCATCATGATTTACTTTGCTACCTAGACCATCGAGGTTCAATAACAAGGTAAGTTTTCAATAGTAAGGGATATCGATGAGGCCATGAAAATAAGGGTATTACGCCATGCCTTAGTTGAACTAGTGGCTCGCTTGATGCTAACGACTAATGATCATGCAATCAATTGCACTGCATAAAGAGTTTACCTCAACATGCTTGAGCATTGGGATCAACCCTTGCGTCCATCTCCTCTAGGGATAGTAGCAAAGCCCTCTGCATGCTCCAAAATCCCTAAACGAGTAAGCTGTTATATAGCATGCATTATCATTAACTTTGTTTCCCAAACTATCAAGCTTCGATAGCAAGGGATGAGTTTTCGATAGCTAAGGACACCGATAAGGCCTTAGCAGCAAGGGTCTCATGCCATGGCTAGGCTAAGTGTGCGGCTCGCTCAATGCAAACAATCAACGATTGTGTCATTGATCCTACTGCACGAAAAGTCTAACTCAGTATGCTTGAGCATTGGGATAAAGCCCCATGTTCGTCGCTTAGAGGGATTATAGTATAGCATTCTGCATGCTAAAAAATCCTTAAGTAGGTAGGCCCTTGTATAGCATGCATCATCGTTTACTTTGCTCCCTAAACTATTAAGCTTGTCTAGCCCTATCATCGCTTACATTTCCCACATTTTTGCCCACTTCATGGGCCACTGATCGAACATGCCCACCGTCGTCACCCACTATCTTGACCACCTCTGTTGCTTGGTGGTCATAGCCATTGGCCACTCACTAATGATTATGAAGGTAAGGCGACAAGTCGCAAACCCCATGTCCAGTGCATTTGGTTCCTTATGCCCAACACTTGCCCATGTGGTTGGGAAGGTGAAGAGTACGCATTGCCCTTGAGTGCCCACCAAGTAGGTAGGCTCCTCCCCCTAAAGAGTCTTAATTGGAAATTCACTTCTGGCAAAAGGAAACATCAATATGTCTGAACCATCATAATGAATCTAAAAAATTATTTAGAAATCCCATAATTGTTGATTAGTGGCGTTCAACATATCACAAAAATGTTGAACGTTTAGATTCGGGGATTCCTCCATATGTTCTAGAATCGATTTTGGACCAGCAACATCTATTACCATTGTTTAATATGTATTTCATGCACAATGGTAGATCCTTCTCTAACATAATATTTAATCGCCTCATGATTATAACTCTCATTGTTTTTCTCATGACAATTCCAAGCATAATATTGTGATACAAAATCATATTTAACCAAATGACACATAACCACATCAACAGTTTCATAACGATGGTTCTGACATTTTCTACGATTACATGGACACCTTATCTTATCTCTATTGATGAATACTAGTTAACTACAAGCAAACTGAATAAAATATCCCACAACATCCAAAAATCCCTGATTTAAGAATCTGTCCATTAGCCTAAAGTACATCCACTAGCGATCTAATATACTCATGTTTATGTTTCTTATGTAGTTCTAATTAAACTAGTTTCCAACAACTTACCTCTTGATAATTTCAATAATTTTAAAACTTATTATAATATAAAATAATTATCAAGCAATTTCGAGGACACATAAAATGCACATGACTTATAATATGACTTATTTAATGTTTTATGCTTGCCACCCAAACATTAAAGGTAAGTGGTCCTATATCATTTGGAAATGTACACTTATGTAACGCGCAATATAGTAACTAATTGTTCACTTCATTTTGTAAAAATTTCGAAGGCATTTTCATATAGTTCTCCAAGTACATCACATGTATAGATATGAGTTAGTGTTTCTCATTGAAACACACGCTCATATCCATTAGTATGTACCCGAAGAATAAAGGACATACTACACAAAATTTTTACAAAATAAAATGAAAAACAATCTACATGTGTTGCACATAAATGTTACATTTCTAAACTATCCAATATAGACAATTCAAGAATATTATTGAACAATTTATTTTGATGCATGTACACACAAGTGACTAACAATAAATGTTCACTAATAATTCTCAAACGGTATATTTAAAGAATATGTGTGAAGTTCAACTTTTTTAATAGTAACACTTTATAATTGTCATATAATAGATTAATTTAATTGATTAATATATAAATAAATTTCTTCAACATTACTAATAATCATTCAAATTTAAATATGTAATTAACATAAACTAAATTGATTTGAAAAAATAAAATTAACAACTTCAAAATTTAATCAACATCTAAGTAAGTTAATTTTCGTAAAATCTAATTAATTAAATTATTCATGTCATGAAATTACGATGTAATTGAACTATTATCTGTGTAATCAATAACAAATTAACTAATTTTATTAACAAATAAAATTAACAACTCCAAAATTTAATTAACATTTAACTAATTTAAATTTTATAAAAATCTAATTAAATTATTTATTTTAAATTACATTGTAATTAAACTGTTATTTATCTAATCTAATATAAATAAAATTTTTAATTAACCTATAAAATTAATAATTATAGAATTTAATTAATACCTAAGTAATTTAAATTCCATAAAACTCTAATTAAATTATTTATCTTAAATTACAAATTAATTAGATTATTTTCTAAATAATATAACATAAACTAAATTTATTAACAAATAAAGTTAACAATTATAAAATTTAATAAATATCTAACTAATTTAAATTTCATAAAAATCTAATTAAAATATTATCTAATAATAGACCATAAATTAAATTTATTTAAACATAAAATAAATAACTAAAAAATTATTTAAAATCCAAATAATTTCTATAACTACCAAATCTAATCATAATATTCCTATACAAGATTTTCTAACCATCAATATTATCATCAATAATTTCGATAATTAATTGCACAAATTATTAAGTAAAGCGAGTAACTTCGCATAGTGAAAAAGAAAATGGTAACACCAAGACACTGAGTAGGGAGAGAGTGGTATAGACATGGCTTTAAGACAACAAGATAAATAAGGGAAAGATAGTGGCGCTCGCGGGTGAAATGAAAAATTTGAGGATCCTTTGTATACATAGATATAGAGACAACAAATTAAGTTGGAAGGGAAAAGGAGCAGGCAAAAAGGAAAAATTTTAAGAAGACAAATAGCAAAGACAACAACAAAAATGGGGGAAAAGGAAACAGTGCTAATGCAAAAGAAAAAAAATTAAGGTTTTAATTTATAATGACTTAGCAAAAAAAGTAAGTGGCGGTCGTTAGAAATGAAATCCAGCGACCGAAGTAATGTCTGTCATTGCCTTCATAGTGAAAGTAAAATCAAGTGAGGCCATGGCTCCCTTCGCTGCCATGCATGGGCGCTTTCGCGGCAGCCATGGCTACCGCCTTAGAAGGCCATGGCTGCCAGCTTCGTAGGCCACGGCTGCCTTCACGGCCATGTGTGGAAGCTTTCGTGGCAGCCATGGTTACCACCTTCGAAGCCATGGCTGCTAGCTTCAAAGGACATGGCTGCCTTTGCGGCCATGCATGGACACTTTCGCAGTGGGCATGGCTACCTTCACAGCCATGCATGGAGGCTTTTGTGGCAACCATGGCTTCATTCACGGCCATGCATTAAGGCTTTTGCGACAGTCGTGGCTACCTCTTTCACTGTCACGGTTGCCTCTTACGTTGTCATGACAACCAAGGCTGCCACCTTCGAAGGCCATGGCAGTTGCCTTCAAAGCCATGGCTACATTCGTGGGTGACCATGGCCACCTTTGCTCTTGGCCATGGCTGCCTCTTTCGCAGCCATGACAACCGCCTTTGAAGGCCATGGCTACCTCTTTCATGGCCATCACAGTCACCTCCGAAGGTCATGGTTGCTATGGCAGCGCCTATGCATGGCCACCATCGAATTAAGGCAGCAAGCTCATGACCATGCATGGCTGCCTTCAAAGGCGGCAACCTAGCAGCCAGCTTGCTTTTGTGGCAACCATGCATGGCTACCTTTAAAGGCGACAAGCTGGCCATCGGCTTGCTTTTGCAGCGGCCATGCATGGTTGCCTTCGAAGGCAGCAAGCTAGCGGCCAGCTTGCTTGTGCCACCAGCTTGCATTCTAGGTTGGTAGCCATGCACGGTGCCTTCTAAGGCAGTAAGCTGGGTACCAACTTGCTTTAACAGTGGCCATGCATGGCTGCCATCGAATGCAACAAGCTGGTCGTTAGTTTGCTTGCTTAGTCAGTGGCCATGCATGGTGCCTTCAAAGGCAGCAAGCTGGTGGCCAGCTTGCTTTAATGGTGGCCATGGATGGCTGCCTTTCAAGATGGCATGTTGGCGGCTAACTTGCTTTTGCGGCTACCATGCATGGCTGCTTTCGAAGGCATAAGTTGAAGGCTAGCTTGCCTGTGTCACTAGCTTGCATCCTCGACCAATGGCCATGCATGGTGCCTTTAAAGGCCTCAAGCTAATGGTCAGCTTGCTCCTACAGAGGCCATGTATGGCTGCCTTTAAGGCGACCAGCTTGCTTCTACAATGCCCATGCATGGCTGCCTTCAAGGTGGCTAGGTTGCCGCCTTCGAAGGCAAGAATTATGTTTGCAGCCATGGCTTCTTCCAAAGGCAGCAGGCTTGCAAACTTCATGATTGTCCATGGGGTGATTGCTAGGCTGCATTGCCTCCATAGTGATCGAAGCCTTGTAGTCTCTAGATTTTTGGTTAGTTACTAATTAAAATTCGATCACTAATATATTTTTAAGTTGATTAAAAATTAATATAAATAAATTAAAATAAATTTAGCGATAAAGATAGCGTCTGTCGCTAATGTATGTCACTAATCTGTCATTATCTGTCACTATGGTAAAATTTTCATTTTGTAATATATTTGTCGTTGTTCTATCATTATTTAGTGATTGGTTTTATCAGTCGCTATATTGTGTTATTATTTTTAAATTTTTTTGTGGTGTTCCTTCATGACTTATAAGCATCCCTTGAAGGTGTGGTATCACAAGCACCTTGGCCAAGGAAAAATCTCGATCCCTAATATCAAGTCGAAGTCATCAAAGGGTACTACGGTTGGGTTCCATTGCCTAAACCATTTACTTACCTTCAACTTGCACGCTATCGAGCCTAAAATGGGTATTCCTTCAAATTCAGTGCATTCAACTAGGTGCAGTTTCTCATAACAGTTAAACTCAACAAACCAACCATACTTTATGCCTTAAAGTTATTGGTGGCACTCATGTCTACCATTGCTTGTACAACCTTCCTATTGACTTATACCATCATGTATATCAAGCCTTTGTATTAAACTGGCATACCCTTAGTGATTGCATTCAACAATTGGAGATGGCTCACGTCAGAAAGCCTTTAATTCCTCTTCTCCTCCTTCTATTGTGGCATCAAAGAATTTAGTTTCTTTCTCTTTGGGCATTCTTTAGCCATGTGTGGTCTATCACATTTGAAGCATCTTGTAGGATTCTTCCCTTTATTTTGCGAAGAAGGTTCATCACCATTCTCCTTCTTGCCACCATTAACTTTCTTGCCATCCTTATGACTAAAGACCTATTGATTTTTACCTTTCCACTCTCATTTTTTTTCCCACCTTATGAATTGGATGCACTAGCATACTTGTAATCCACAAGTTTCTTAGTAGCAGTAATTGCTGTCAGCAAGTCTTCCACTATTAACCTCCATAACTTAGCATGCGCCCAAGTCTATAGTCCAGACAATAAGTTAAACATCTTATTTTCTTTGGTCATGTTTTTGATGTTCAACAATAAAGAACTAAAATCCTTTGCATACTTTCACATAAAACCCATATGCTTCAGCTTTTTAAGGGACTCCCTTGCAACCCAAGTTGTGTTGCAAGGAAGCAATTGATCCTTCAATTCCTTTTTCAACACATCCTATAGTTTGCTCTTTGGCCTTTGTGCACTAGCATCAACCTCATCTTATGCTATCAAAGCACTTAGTTTTTTTCTCTTTCGGTATTCTCTAGCCATGTGTGATCCACCACATGTGAAGCATCCTGTAGTATTCTTCCTTTTGTTTTGTGCAGAAGGCTTATCACCATCCTTTTCATTGCTACCATTGTCTTTCCCACCACTATTAAGATTCTTGCCATCCTTATAACTAAAGACCTTTTGATTTTTATTTTCACCATCGTTTTTATTTTTTTTTCACTTGTGAATTGGATGCATTAACACACTTATAATCCACAAGTTTCTCAGTAGTAGTAATTGCACTCGACAAGTCTTCCATTACTTACCTCTATAACTCAGTGCATGCGGCTTGCCCAAGTTGTAATCCAGACAAGTTAAACATCTTATTTTCTTTCGATATGTTTTTAATGTTCAACAATAAAGAGCTAAAATCTTTTACATACTTTCACACATAACCCATGTGCTTCAGCTTTTTGAGGGACTTCCTTACAACCCAAGCTATGTTGCAAGGAAGGAATCAATCCTTCAATTCCTTTTTCAACATATCCTATGGTTTGATTTTTGGCCTCTTTGCACTAGCATCATATGCCATTCAAGTTCATCACTAGAAGTTTGCATCCCCTTGCACGTACATGCTGGTGATAGTCACTTGCTCCTCGTTTAGGACGAGAACGACTTTGAAATATTGTTCTATGGCCCATGAGCACCCACCAGAAGTTTGATGGGCGCTCCCCTCTTGCCTACCCACATGGGTAGGCGTCGGGCGTGGGTAACGTAGCGCACATAAATAGGCATAAGACCTAGTGTTTAATAGCACAAGGTGCGCTAGCCAAGCCAAGGGAGCCCCATGCGAGCCAGTCGCTGGTCACTACTATGTCCCCCCATCATGTACCCAGCGAGCATTCCACGAGCATCGCGTCAACTGGTCCAAAGGCATAGAAGGCTAGCAATGGCTGCCTCTAGTAAGGGTAGTATGGGCCCAAGGCCAGCGTGGTGTAGCATAACCAACACTAGCCATGCCAAGTACACCCCACATAAGTAAGCCACAAGCATGCTACTAGTACCAAACTTGACCTTCAATGGATCCCCATTAAGGGATTTAAATTGTATTAATTCCAATTACCACACTCTAAGAGCTTGATATTATTATTTATTGTCACCACCTCCTTATGTCAGGATTAGGTATTTATGTGCCTGTTACCTTCCTTTGATGTGGTAGCCATTTTTCAGGCTCTTTATCTAGAATAGAAACATAATTCTCTACCACCCATCACTACCATAGTAGGTGTCACATGGTGGATGTCTATGATTAGCTTCTCACCAAGTGATGGCACGAATGGCACTTAACTCGTTAGCTAATATTCTATGTATGCACATAATATCAAGTATGCTTAAAAGAAAAACCCATACACACATGTGAGAGAGAGTAAATGAGAGACATGCTGACAATTGTAGGAACCAATCTTAACATTTTCATTCATGAAAAAGGAGATTACAACTTAAACATGATAGGACATCACACAATCAATGATGACTCTACCCCTAAAATAAAAAAGCTCTAAAACTTAGCAGTTGACACCTCCAACTACTTTTGGGTAATGTGGCTCTACCACCACAAAGCTAGCGATGCATGCAACCTTGGCTTTAGTTTTCTAAGATAAGTGTCCCATTCTTTACAACTGCCATCAACTACTGCCAACCGCGTGGGCTAAGCCATCAAAGCACACACCCTATGCCTCATGCTTGCACGCACCTAACTTGGTGCCAACGTAAGCCAATGTCCGTTACATGCCTGTGTTCTGCTCACCTACTTGATAGGTGCCTTGCACATATGTCAAATCACCCTTTAGCAAGTTGGACTCCCTTGAGTAGCACTAGTCATGTGCTAGTACCCTTTAGTGATGATACACATGGCATCTCTTTGACTAGGGCTCGATGAGCATCCATGTGATGCCTTCATCATGTCACCACGCCACCCATAAGTAAAGACCTTACAAACCACCCACGCTAGAAAAGTGTGATGTCCTCGTCGAAGTTTGTTCCACATAAGGATTGATCTTATCTTCAAACTGCCTTAAGGTCACAACCTTTTCCCATGTAGCACCTATTGCTTCTTTGCCATTCCATCACACTAAGTATTTGTTTGTTTGTTCTTATTGCTAGCCCCAAGTGTCTTATGAGACCAAAGATCTCAACAAAGTCCTTGTTAAAGTGTTTTCAAATCATTATAGGAGGTATTTTTGTTTTCACTCGATTTGCATTAGCGTCTTTATAATATTTCTTCAAGAAACTAAAATGAAATGTTGGATGTTCTTTGAATCATTCAGGTAGCTATAATCTATAAGCCACATTGCCTACTTTTTTGACAACTTTGAATGGATAATCATACTTCTGTACAAGTCCTTTTTGATATCTCTTATCTATCACCTTCTTCTAGATTTTTGGGGTTAGCTTTAATATCACTTTATCCCCTACATGGAACTCTAATTCCCCTCTTTTTCCATTAGCATACTTTTTCATTTGCTCAGTTGCCTCAGCGAAGCTATCGTGGGTGTGCTTTACCAACTCTGTTTTATCCTAAGTACATCGATAAGCTGCTAGATAGGGACCTTATGATTTTTGTTTTGCAATCTCATTTAGAGTAAAAGGTTGACTTCCCAGCGCTATCTCCGTTAGGCTTATCCTCGTAACTGAGGAATGATAGACATTAAAGTATAATGGAGCAATCCAACAAGTCGAACCAATTTCTTTAGTTGGCAGTGACATAGTGCCTCAAGTATTCCTCAAACAATTTGTTCACTCGCTGAGTCTGACAATCTATCGATGGATGGTTGGCAATGGAGAGCTTCAAGTTTGACCTCATCATATTAAAAAAAAAAGTAGTCTAAAATCAACCCTTGAATAGTGAGTCTCCATCACTGATTATGTTATCAAGTGATCTGAAATACTTCACCACATTTCTCATAATTAGTTCAGCCACAATCTTTACTGGATAGGTCTTTGGTGCAGCAATGAATATAACATACTTAGAAAAATGATCAACCACCATAAGGATAGATCTTATACCTTTCACCTTCAAAAAGCTGGCAATGAAATCCATAGAGATGGATTGCCATGGCTTCTCTTGAATAGGTAGGGGCTACAATAATCTTGTATCTTTCTTTATTTTGATCTTGTCTTGGCATATAAGACAAATCTTAACATAGGACTCCATCGTTTCAAAGCCATCATTCTTTACACTCTTAGGTAAGTAGCCAATTGAAAGGGTTTCTTAAAGCAACTCTCGCCTCAAGCCGCCATTGCTTGGCATAAACAATTGGCATACAATAGTTCATCCTTTACCTAATATTTTTGAAACAAACCCTCTTAAACTTGTTGCTTAAGCTTCATATAACTTGAGTCAAAGTGAGACTATTCTTTGACTCGATAACTTAATGTTGCCTATACTGAGGACAACACTGCAACATAGGCTTTAATCTTTTTTCTACTCAAACCATCCGCCACTTGATTTTGCTTACTAGGCTTGTGTAGCCAAATGAAATCAAATTTGAAAAGGAATTCTCGCTAACATGCTTGCTTGGGAGTCAACTTCTTCTTGGTCTTGAGGTAAGTGTTTGCCACGTTATTTATCATTACTGTAAACTTCGTGTGCAATAAATAGTGCCTCCACAGATGCAAGGAATTCACTACAACAACCATTTCTTTTCATGAACTAAATACCTCAACTCCTCATCCTTCAACTTTTGGCTCTCGAAAGTAATAGGACGCCCTCTTGCACTAGGACGCATTCATCTATACTTTAAAGGGTTTCTCAAAATCCCGCAAGGCCAAAATGGGCTTTGAAGATACCACTATCTTTAGCTTCTTAAAAACATCCTAACAAGCATTTATCCATCATCAATTTGCTCTTTCTTGAGCAAATTCGTCAAATTGTTCACTTTTTTTGGGTATCCTTTGATGAATTTTTTGTAGTAATTTGCCAAGCAAAGGAATGATCGTAAGTTAGAGATGTACCTTGGCGTACACCAATCTATAATGCTCTATACCTTTCATTCATCCATTCAAATACGATTCTTGCTGACTTAACGCCCCAAGAAATGCACTTATTAGTAATAAAATTCACACTTCTCCTTTTTCACATAGAGCTTGTACTCTCAAAGCTTAGAAAAGGCAGCTCTTAAGCAATTCACGTATTTAACTAGTGACCATTGTACACCATAATGTCATCCAAATAGACAATAATAAATTTATCTAAAAACTCATATAACACATAATTCATTAGTTTACAAAATGTGGCAAGAGCATTAGTTAAGTTGAAACGCATCATAAGAAATTAATTAGACTCGTACTGGTTACACATGTTGCGTTTGGCTTGTTGCCCACCTTGATCCTTACTTACCAATACCCATGCCACAGATCCAATTTTATGAAATAAGAGGCTTGGACAATCAATTGAATAAGTCAGCCACATTAGGGATAGGATACTTATTCTTCATGTCACTTTATTCAAATTTTGGTAGTCCACACCTATCTTCCGGGACCCATCTTGTTTTTTTTGAAATATAATCAATGCACCATATGGTGCTTTTGAAGGCTGAATGAGGCTAACTAGCAACATCTTGTTAGGCTACTTCCTCAACTCAACTAACTCTAGTGGAGAGATTCTGTAAGAAGCTTTAGCTACTGGCCTTACTCTCAATTCTGACTCAATTTCATGTCAGTCCTTTTACCTGTTGATCAAGCTTGATTTCTATCAAAGACATATGCTTCATCACCCCGTTTCATTCCACTCTTGAACTGCTTGGCAGACTGCAATTCAATTCCTTTATCTTTTGCTTATTAACTATTCTCCATGGTAACCACAAAGCATGAGTTTGCCTTATCACTTGTAAGCATCCTTTAAAGGTGTGGTATCAACAGCACCTTGGCCAAGGCCAAAAAATTCAATCCCTATATCAAGTCAAAAGTCATCAAAGGGTACTACAGTTAGGTTGCATTGCCCCAACCATTGATCTACCTTTAAGTTGCACACTATGGATCTCTAGATGGCCTTTACCTCTGAAATTCACTGCCTTAAACTTGGTGGAGTTTCTCATAATGGTCAAACCCAACAAACTAGCCACACGTTATGCCACAAAGTTATTAGTAACTCTCATATCTACTATAGCTTATATAGCCTTCCTATTTACTTGCACTATCACGTACATCAAGCTTTTATATTGAAATTGACTACCCTGATGATTACATTAATAATTAAAAAAAGGTTCACTCGAGAAGGCCATTCATTTGAGTTCTCCCCATCATCCTCTTGTGCTATATAAGCACTTAATTTCTCTCTCTTTGGGCCATGTGTGTTCTACAACATATGAAGCATCTTATAGGATTTTTCCTTTGTTTAAGAGGGCTTATCATCACCCTTCTTATTCCTACCTTTCTTGCCACCATTAAGTTTTTTGCCATTCTTACGATAAGAAACCTTTTGATTTTTCTTTCCACCATCGATTTTCTTTTTCCCACCTTTTGTTAGATGCACCAGCATACTTGTAATCCATAAGTTTCTTAACCACAGCAATTGTACTTGGGAAGTCTTCCATCACTTGCCTCCATAATTCAGTCTGCGGCTAAGTCTGTAGTTCAAGCAATTTGTTACTTATCATTTGTCAACATGTTTTTGATGTTCAGTGACAAAGAACTGAACTCCTTTACATGCAATTGCCTAAAACCCATGTGCTTCAGCTTTTTGAGGAACTCTTTTATAATCGAAGCTGTGTTGAAATGAAGGAATTGATCCTTTAATTCTTTTTTCAACACAACCCACATTTCAATCTTTGACCTCTTTGCATTATTATCATACTCATTCGAGTCCCCCCCCTCCCCCCTCCAACAGCTTTGCATCCTTTTGCAAGTACATGCTAACGATAGTCACTTGCTCATCCTCTAGGATATGAGTGACTTTGAAATATCATTTTATGTCCCATAGAAATTCTTGAGCTCTTTGGAGTTTTGACTACCATCAAAAGACGTTGGCTTAGGGACATTTGTCTTAGACGAGCCACCTTTTTCTTGCTTTAAAAGGTTAATCATAGCCTTCTTCAGCATTGCAAGCTCATAACTCAAATCTTTATCCCCTTCCATTATCGAGTTTATCAAAGACATGAGATCTTACATGATAGATACGAAACGAACTTCCATGTCCCTCTACATTTCAACCATAACATTTTAGCCCACTCTTAACTACTTAATATGCTATCGAACTTGAACAACAAGACTTGTAGCATGATCACTTTCAGGAGTGCCTACAAAACCCTCTAAATGGGTAAGCTTTCTCCTGTCTCATTCATAATGATTAACCAAAGTTATCGATGCAACCAGGTTCTCATACAAAATTGTCATAATGTTAAGATCTACAATCAACTTCTCACTGAGTGATGCCTCGAGTGACACCCAACCAATCAGCCAATTTTTTCTACATGCATACAATATTGAGTATGCTTAAAAGAAAAACCTACACTTATATGCGAGAAAGAGTAAAAGCAAAACCTAGCAACAATTACAAGAACCAATCTGAACCTTTTCATTCATGAAAATAAAAATTTCAACCTAAATTCGACAAGACATCACATTGTCATTGATGACTTTGCTCGTAACAAGCTATAAAACTTGGTAATTGACACCCTTAACAGTCCTAGAGTAATATGGCTCCACTACCGGGTCTTGTATTTTAAGGCTAGAACCAGAAGTATAGGTTTTTTAGAGTTTTTGAGTTTAAACTCTATGGTTTAGGGTTGGGAGTTGAGGGTCAAGTTGGTCAACGATTTAGGATTTTAGGGTTATTGGATTTCTTTTAGACTTTTTTGGTTTTAGAGTTTTAGGATTTTTGGGTTTTTAAAGTCTAGGGTAAGGTTTTTAAGATCTATGGGCCTTAGGGTTTTAGGTCTAGATTGGTCTAGGATTTAAGATTTAGGATCTATGATCTAGGTTTTAAGGTTTTAGGGTTTAGGTTAGTTTTTAGGTTGCAGGGTCTAGGTTTTAAGGCTAAGGTTTAGGGTTTAGGGTCTTAGGTCTAAGATTTAAGGTTTTGGGTCGAGTTATATGGTTTAGGGTCTATGGGCTTTAGGGTTTAAGATCAAGGATCGAGGATTTTGGTCTAAAGTCTGGTTCTAGGTTAAGGTCTAGGGTTTAGGGTTTGAAGTCAAGGTCTAGGATTTTAGGTATGGTTCTAAATCTAGGGTCTAATGTCTAGGTTTTAGAGTTTACAAATTAGGTTATAGGTCTATGATTTAAAAATTATAATCTAGGGTCCAGGATCTAAGGTTTAGTGTCAAGGGCTTAAGATCTAGGATTTAGAGTTTATTGTTCAAGCTCTAAGGATCTAAGATTTACTTATACCTAATGTGTGAGGTCTAGATCTAAGGTCTAAAGTTTCTAATCAAATGTCCTTGGATTTGTGGTTTTAGGATCTAAGGTCTATGCTCTACAGCCTATGGTCTATGGTTTACGATTCTAACGTTTAAGGTTTAAGAATTAAAGTCTAGGGTTCAGGGTCTTTTGGATTAGGAATTAAGGTCTAAGATCTAAGATCTAAGGTCTAAGGTTTAGTGTCTAGGGTGGTTTAGGATTTGGGGTTTAGGGTGTAGGGTGTAGGTCTTAGAGTTTTAGGATTTTAGGTTCTAAAACTTTGGGGTCTAAGGTCTAGTTTTAATGTCGAGGTTCTAATGTTTTAGGTTTAAGGATTTTAATGTTTTAGAATCTAGGTCTAGGTTTTAAGATTCTAAGGTTTGTGGTACAAGGTTCAGTGTTGACAGTCTAGTGTTTTAAGGTCCACTCTTGGGGTCTATGATCTAAGTTGTAGGGTTAGTTTAGAACGTTTACAGTGTGTTGACTATCAATAGTCTAATGTCTAAGGTTCTAGGATTAGGATTTAAGGTTTAGCTTGTAATCTTAGATTTAAGTTTTAAGGTTTTAGAGTTTTACGGTATGGTCTAAGGTCTAGGGTCTAAAATTTTAGGTTTAGGATTTAGGATCTTGGGTTTAGATTTGAGGGTCCAGGGATTAAGGTTTTAGGTTAGGATGTAAGGTCTAAGGTCTAAGGTCCAAAGTCTAAGGTTTACGGTATAGAGCATAAAAGTTTAGGTTTTAAAATATACGAGTTTATGAGTCTGGGGTTTAAATATATAAGGTCTAAGATTTAGGGTTTAGTGTTAAGAATTTATAATGCTCAAAGTTGTATGTCAAAATTTCATATCAAAATTTTGAAAATGTAATTAATTATTGGCCACACACCATATGATCTTGTTTATTAAAATTACGATAGCTATTTTGATTATTTTCATTGTTGGTATCTCTGTATGAAGGGTCTTTAATGTAATTGCCACTTAACAAGCGTATGTGTATCACGTGAGCAAGTCACACAGTTAATTCTAATGGATTTTATTGACGGCGGTCTCGTATTGCAAACTGCACATTATGTAACTCTTAATTTGATGCAATTTTTTATATAGGTTTTAATTTGATATTGCATCTAAAATGTAGGTTCCTCCGATGTAGTTAACCATTTATTAAAAATATGTACAATTTTATAAGTTAAAAATTTTCTTTACATTAAAAAATATTTTATGACATTATGATATAATTAAATTTATATTGTATTTTAATCAAACACAATTTAAATTTGCATTAATCTTTTAAAGAAAATTGTAATAAAATAATATAAATCAAAAAGTGGAAGAAAAGATATAAAATATAAAATGTATCCAAAATAATAAAATAAAACTATATAAAAATAAAACAATAAAAAATTAAAAAATTAAAAATCAAATATGCTAACAAAATTGTGATCACGTGACTATAATATTTGTTAATTAACTAAATTATAATAATCAAATATGATAAAACTTTAAGAAAAATTAAAAATATAAAAAAACAAAAAAAATAAAATAGACGCAAGTAAAAAAAGTTTATAAAAAATCAACCAAAAATAATTTGACTGAAATAAAATAAGCAAAAGAAACTAAAAAGACACAACAAAATAAATAAATAAATAAATATATATATATATATTTGTGAGAAAAAGATTTAAAAAAACTCGAAATAACTAGAAGAAAATAGGAAAAAAGAGTAAAAAAAATCCAACAAAATCAATATAATACATATAAAAAAAGGCTCTAGTAAAGAAACAACACTCATTGTAGAGCAAAAAAAATAAATTTTATTAAAAAATAAAATAAAATAAAAGCAAAAACATATTAAAAAATTATTAAAACATTAGAAATTAAAATCCAAACAAAACAAAAAATAAAATAAAATTTAAAAATAAAACATAAAAAATAATGTAAATAATTTTAAAAATTCAAGAATCATAAAAAATATAATAAATTAAATAGTAAAAAAGTAAAAATACAAAAAAATCTAAAATAAATAAAATAAAGAATAAAAATTAAAATAAAATTCAAAGGTGAGATGAATAGAAAATAAAAAGTAAAAAATAACTAAAATCCAAATAAACTGACAAAATTGTAATGGTTTGCTGAGGTTTAAAACTTGCTATTTTATTGAATTAAAGTAGTCAAAGATGATAAAAAAATTTAATAAATTATAAATTATAAAAATATCAATAAAATAATTATAAATTATAAATTATATTTAAAAACTAATTTTAAAATTTTTCTCTCACATTTTTTAAGTATTTTTTATTTTCTAGCACTTATATTTTTAGTTATTATATTTTTCTCATTTTTTATTCTATTTGATTGTTTAAGTTTTTTATTTGTTTTTATTTTTCACTATTGTTTTTTTTTATTGTTTAATTTTTAAAACTTTTTATGATTTTTGACTACTTTAACACAATGAAAAATATTAGACCTACTGAGTGTTGAAATTTTATTAGTTTATTTAGTTTTTAATTTTTTGTCATTTCTTATTTTATTTATCTAATTTTTGAATTTTATTTTTTACATACTTTTATTTATTTATTTTAGATATATTTTATATCTTTGTTGTATTTATATTTTTTATTGTTATTTATTGTATTTTCGTTACATTTTTATTTAAAAGATCAATGTAAATCAAAATTAATTTTTATTTTTTATAAAATATTTTATGATATTTCAATGGTTTTAAATTATAAATTATGTCACATTTTTTTCATTTTTTATTTTTTAAATGTACTGCTTTGTGTTTTTTCTTTTTTAATTTTTATTTTCTTTGAATATTTTAGATTTTATTACATTATTTTTTAATTTTTATTTTAATTAATTGTTTTAACCATTTTGCATGATACTATTTTTTAAAATTTAAATTTTGATTTTATTTTTTTACTATTTTTTTCAACAAAATCTGTTTTGTAGCTTTGAAAAGAGTTTTGTTTCTTTATTGTTGCCTTTTTTTTTAATATACATTTTCTTATTTTTCTAGAATTTTTTTGGTTACTTTTTTTTAATCATTTTTTACATTTAATATTTTTATTTTATTGGGTGTTTTTACTTTTTTTCACTTATATTTTTTGGTAACTTTATTTTTCTTAGACTATTTTAGGTTATTAGGTTTTTCAGTTTTTTATTTGCTTTTTATTTCATTTTTCATTATTTCTATGATTTTTTGTTTGTAAATTTTTATATATTTTTATATTTTTTGATTTTATTACTTTTATTTTATTTTATTTCGTTATTTTTTAATAATTTTCTTGATATATTTTTATTTTTTATTTTAATTTAGTAAAATTATAAATGCTAGAACTCACCAAACTGCAATTTTGTTAGTTTATTTAGTTTTTAAATTTTTTTCTACTTATTTTTTATTAAAATTTTGTATTTTATTTTTCTAGATATATTTATCAGTAATTTATTTTTAAATAATTTTTTATTCTTTATTTGTTAAATTTTTCACAGTTTCATTTATTGTATTTTTATTACATAAATAAATGTAGTTTAAAATTATTTTTTAAAAATGTTTTTGAAATATTTTAAATTATTTTTTTATTTTTTTAAATTTTCTAATATTCTTTTTTATTTTTTAATTTCTTTGAATTTTTTGGATTTTATTATATTTTATTATTTGATTTTCTTTGATAGATTCTATATTTTATTTTATTTTATTTTTCTTATCTTTTGTAGTTACTTTGGATTTTTAGATTTTTAAAATTTTTCTCATTTTGTTGAGCATTTTCAGTTTTTTCACTTATTTTTGGTAATTTTATTATTAATTAAAAATTGCATTAAGTTACAATTTTTATTGCTTTTATTACTTTTTCTTTGATTTGCTGTAAATATTTATGTTAGTGCTCATTTGATGTTTTATTAAGTTATGGTTTTCTGTTACTTTTTTATTTTTGTTAGTAATATTTAAAAAATTTGATTGAATTTTGTCTACTATGATTATTAGATATTGTTGTTAATTTTAATTTTTTTGTGAATATTTTGTTATGTAATAATAACTTTTTATAAATAATTTTTTAAAATTTTTTAAATATGAATTAATTTATTAAATTATAATTATCAATATTATTTTTAAATAAATTTGTAATTTTTTTGATTTTCACCTGTGTTTTTAATTTTTAAAATTTTTGTGAAATTTTTTATTTTAAAATAATTTTTAAATTTTGAACTATTTATATTTTTAATTAAATCAAATACTTAAAATTTTTTAAAATTAAAATGATTTTAATTTTAAAAAATAACAAAATCAATTATCAATTTATTCTTTTTATTAGAATAAGAAAACCATGCATATCTTGTGCATGTTTTCAAAATATGACTGTTGAACATCTATTTAAACAATAAAATTCGCGCTTTTGACATTTTCTTTCACTTTTGCTTCTCTTTTTCACCTTCTCTCTCAAAACCTTCTCTTACTTGAGAAAGTAGATTGAATGAAAACTTTCATACTTGAAGAAATAACAAAAAAAAAAAAAAAAAGGAAGATCTCTAGCTGAATTGTGCGAAAATCAAGGCATGTCAGACAACTACCGTGCCATATTGGCAAAGCTTCAGTAAAATGAGGTGGGTAACTTTCACTAATGAGAGATAGGTTTAGGGATTAGGTCTCTTAATTCATGGAATTATTTTTTTAATTAATTTTTTTTAAAAGCAGTTAATTGATAATTAATGTGCACTCCTGTGGGAGTCGACCCCACCACATAGGTTTTTTTTTTTTTTTCCTTTCCTTGTTTTGATCAAATAAAAAAAGATGATTGAGACTAAATCAACTTTTGTATTAAGGCTTCCTAATCTAATAGACTTTTCGGCTTGGTTGTCTGTCTTGGTTGACCTTACGGCCGAGCCAAGACTTGCCTTAAAGATGACCTGTTTGAACCTGATCTATAAAAAATTAGGGGGATTATATCAAGTAAAGAAAATAGTTGTCGCAATACATAACTTGCCCTAGGATGGATGAGAATTAAGATATGCTGACTATGTTCGAAAAAAGGAAGAGACATATCTTTTTTAAGAAATGATAGATACAAAATTAAAAGTAGGTGAGGTTAGGCCTTGAAACTAAGGGGATCACTCAGGCTTAAATTGCCCCAAAATCGTGCCTTAGGGAAGGCAAGCACATAAGTTTTTCTTGCTCCCCAGCTTCACTAAAAAAGTCTTAGGGTGGTGCCTTGTCCAACAGAATGTAATGGAATTTTCGTGGTTCATTTTTGCGAGCACTCTCTCCTAAGTGGACAAAAAGCCATTCAATCCATAAAAGTGGTTGGGATATTTCTTATAGTATGGGTGAAGAGCAACCTCAGGGACGACATACACAACATGAAAGTGTCGTGTATTGACAGAGGCTTGATGGGATCTTGAAAACAAGGTACACTTCTCAGAGTTGAATTATGATGACGTAAGAAAAAATGACCATCTCATCTTTTCGAGTTTTCTAGGGGGTTCAATTTCAATTAGCATGTCTATGCATGAAAAACACTTTTACTTCATCTGCAATCATTTGATCTCTGGGTAGATGAAGGGAGATGAATTACGAAGAAACTTAGATGTTATGGAGATCTTAAGAAAAATAAGGTTTCCAAAGGGTCCACAGCATGGGAGATGAGAACCCTCCTCAAATAATTCTTAACCATGAGTGAAGCCTTACTCTCACTTTTTTCCTATCCATACTTAGCTAATGAGTCAATATCTGCAGCATTCTAGCTTACATAGCTTAAATTTTGTCATATTTGACCTGGTCTAGTGGAATTATTTAGCTTGGTGACAAGAACTATTGGATTGTGCTATCATATTGCTCTACAAAGGCTCTTGTTGAGATGTGTAATTGGAGAACATTATTAGAGAATGACCAAGCATGTCCATTTGTTTATAATGTTCTTTTTGAAGTTTTAAAATCTCATCTTTTTAATTTATTTTAATGGTTTTGACTTATAGCTACAGATAAAACGGGAATTGGTTTGAAGGATGAAATTAAGGGAAGAAGTATTTCCCTCATACTTACAGGTATTCAAATATTCAGAAGAATATGTAGGTGATGATAGACATCTAAAGGAGAAGCAAAGAAGACCTGCCTAGTAATCTCACATTCTCTTGTGAAATATCACTTACAATGAAATCATATTAGCCTTATATTACTTGATTGTCAGAATGTGAAATAATATGGACAATACTGTCTGTTTAATTCTGATGAAGTTAATGTCTAATTATGCCCTTTCCATCCAATTTTGATCCTATACTATGGTATAAGAGAGGCCTGAATCAACTATCTTATGTTTGTGGGGAATCAAGATTCTCAAATCATAGGCCTATTTACAACATTTTTCTATTAGAGGTGTGATTTATAAACCATAGCAGAATCAAGAAAAGCATGAGTTGTTCAAGTTCTAGGATTGAAGCTGAAGAACTATTGCCAAACTCGCATGGATACATTGAACTTAATTTCTTTTAAGGCATGCACACTCCTTCAAAATCCAAGCTTAGTTATGTGCTCCATAAAACTAACATAAGTGGATTATATGCCTTGCACTTTGTTTAAGGTAACTTTATTGAAGAAATGGAAAATTCTCTATATTCTTAAGTGACATAACCTTTTCATTTATTGTATCACAAATGCAAATTTTTGGTGATGTTGATAATGTACCTTGTAAAACATAAAACTATGTGAAGATTTAGTCGGCCAACATAATGAGTGTTTATGTTTTCTGCACCAATGAAATGATAACCCTTTGTCTATTTATAATGGAATTTGTCCTTATCTAGGTTTATATTTGTAATGATCCTCATTTTTTTAATTTTTTTATTATTGAATGATCCATATACTAATAGTAAAACGTTATCAAGAATATAACAAGCATGATAGGTATTAACAGCCCTTTCATTGATCTTTCTACTATTTTCTTTTTTCAAAATAATGAACTTTTTGGTCTTGTTTCATATGAATTTTCTACTTATTTGACCTGCCTTGGTTACTACAGAAGGGTCGGCTATTGAAAATGAAGTCTTACCTCTAAAGGTGAATATATTAACACTTAAGTTGTTTACTTTTATTTTATGTGTAAGTTGATATTTTTATCTCGTGAAAATAGCTTATTTGGTTAATAGAGATTCTAATGGTGGAAAAGTGATGCCTAGTCATTTGTCATGCCTCACATGGCTTGACCCACTAAACCAAAAAAGATGGGGTTGATTCTTTTTCTTCTTTAAAGGAAAGCTTTTACATATTGGAATCCAAATTGTTTTTCTTTGCATTTCTAGCTTTAGTCACCAATTATCTTACGCAATTTTTATTTTTATTTTTTGTATTTAGAAGACCAAATATCTTTAGTAATTAATTTCTTTGGCTAGTTCACACCATTTTCTCTTTCACATTTATTTTAACCATGATGGTTAAATTCAATGATTAAACAATTTTGCATGACACAGCCTATTGTCTTTCTTTCACTTCTTATTTGCAACTGATATGAATGTGATTAATTGATACTTTAGATGGAGAATATCGTGGTCATAAGGCATAGTTGTTATGGTGGCATGAAGGGACTTATGTCTTTCCGAGATGATGGAGCCATTTCTAGGTAAGACTTGTTATGATTATTAAGTAAAGCACAATTAAAACTCTGTATTTAAATCCATATAAGGTGAATTGTTATGATATACATTAGAAAGAAGGAATCAAAAGATATTCCATACACATTTTAGTTTCTCTCTTTTTTGTACTTTTAATGCTAGGTTTCTGCTTCATTTGCTCTTATTACACATCTCTTATAAATATTACTAAAAAAATTTAGAACATGATGGTACATATTCTTCGAGGAATCTGAAAAGAATTTCGTTTTCTAGACTTTGAAGCTACTTTGGAAACATATTAATATATCTTATCATCGTAGTATTAGGACAACCATTTAGTTATTACTTTTTGTTGCGAAAATATCTTACCATCTTTGCATTAAAGGACTACAATCAACTCAACAACTAACAGGTCTAGATTCTTTTTGTTTCCTAATGAAAAAAATTCTCTAATTGGTTCACACATGCTACAACTTTCTTTTTCATTTTTAAGGTTGTTGTTTATTGGTTCCTTTGAAAATAGATCAAATTAAATTTTTTGTGCCCTTGATCTTGATTGTTATTTGCACTCTTTTGTCTATATATCACTTAAAGTTGACCTAAAATTTTCCATTATGCTTCCCTGTAATACTCTTTTTTTATTCATTGCAACTCTCACTAATTTACACTTAGCAATTAGACTATTATAAGAGTAAAAGAAAGATGAAGATTGAAGGCAATGGATGCTAAGCACATTTTAACTAACAAATTTTCATTTCTTTTTTTATATATTAAACTTTAAGTTACTTCATAGAGGATTGGGTCAACATCTGCGCTCCAGCAAAGAACAAGGTGACAAAAAAGTTAGGCCATTTAACTTTAAAAGAGCAATGCACTAATTGTGAGAAGGAGAGAAAGATTATGTATCATATTAGTAGGTTGGTTTATTAATAATGGTTATTTAGGTTCAAAGAAACCATTAAATAATATGAATTCAAATAAGATCTTGCCAAAACGAATCACATATAACATTTTCTTTATGTTGTGGCCCCACTCTCAATGTTTGAACTCATGAGACTACGCAACCTGGCATATAGAAAACCCTCATGGATAACACAAAACTACATTAATATCATCTAATTGATTACTTGTGTTAGTGTTTCTTGGCTTATAAGTCTGAAAATTATGAATATAAACAAAAGTAAACCATAAAATTTCTTTGTAGGAAACGACAAAATCTTATAAAGTTTATGAGATGATGAAAAGTGATATTATTTTCTCTGTGACAATATGTAGGGAGCTGTGAATGTATCTTGGGAAATTTATTGACATATCCATATATAATGGAAGGTATGGCTAAGAAAACTTTATCTCTAAAGGGTGCACATTACAACTTTATAGATGGTAGTTTGGAGCATTGGTATCTAGACTTGAAAGTATCACCTGCTTCAGTTTCATGAGCATTTACCCTTCTTCATTGTGGACTTTCAGTTTATAATCTTCTTTTATGTAGTGTAAGATATTCATTTCTATAAATAAAATTATGTTTGTCTATATCTTTTCTAGTTTGCTTGAACAACATAATGCATTACAAAAAATCTGGTTTTAGTGACAGATAAATCTGTCAGTAAATTAAAAAAATATGTTGCTAAATCTTTTAGTGACAAATTAACAATAGATAAAATTGATAATTAAATTTGTTAACATGAAAAAAACTATCGATTGAATTTTATATATGTTGTTAGTTAGCGATTGATTCGTGACCAATACAAATATTTTGTTAAAATAGTGGTAGATAAATATATGTGGCTAGTTTAGCGATAGATACAAAACTCTATCGCTAAAGTTTAGTGACTGATATAAGTCTGTCACTAAACTAGCGATCGATAGGAATCTATCGTGAAACTAATGAGCAATATGAATCTATCACTAAACCAGTGATCGGTATGAATTTGTCACTAAACTAGAATATGTTGCTAAACTCAGTGACTAAACTATAAACATATTAGCGATTAATAGATCTGTCACTAATATAATTAAATTTTTTTAAAAAAAATTAAATTATAACTAAACAAAAGAAAATAAAATAAATAAACTAAAATTCATAAAAATAAAAAAATATATTATATTATGTTCTTGTCAAACAAAATATTCAATAAATTACTTCTAGTTATTAAGGGTGCTTAGGGGGAGGGGGGGACTGGAGGGCTTCCTAAAAAGAGAGCCTTCATCTTGCGAATGCACTCATTTATATTAACCTTTCTTTGTAAGTGCTCCTGCAACTCGGTCTCAAAGCGTATGCAATCATGCTCCCTCTCCCTAAGCTTTTCTAATATCTCTTCTAAAGTCCTATGCTCCTCTTCCACATGCTCCTCCATAGATTTACACTTTAGCTCTATGTGCTCTTCTATAACCTTTATATGAGAGCGTATATCTTGCATAGCTATGTCATCAACAAAGCATCCACTACTAGAGCTGCTGCTGCTGAATACCATGATAGAGCTTGGTTAAGAATACACTCGACTCTTTCTCTTTCCACCTACTACCTCATAATAAAGCTTACTTAAGTCTACCTAAGGGGTATCAGAAGATCCCACTTGTAGCTGAGAAGTTGAGGTAACCAACTTCTCAAAGTGTTCCTATAATAAAAAAAGCATTCTATGACTATTACGGAGTTTTCAAGATGATTATAAAAGTAACTTAATATATTTTCATGTTTATCAGAAGGCTAGGTAGCTTTTCATTATATCAATTCGCTCTAAATTTCTTAAACTAATAAATTTTCCTTATGTCTACTTGTAGTGTAAAAAATTATAGGTTGAACTTGTCTTGTTGCTTAGCATAAGGGCAAAGATAAAAGTAATAGGGGCTTGGGTGAGTGTGGTGAAGAGGTTCATATAATTCTCCAATTTGGATTCCTTTATCTTAGAAAAATAATAATTTAGCATTAAATGTTGAAAAACAAGCTTTTCAATCACTGAATGTGATGCATGTAGTGCAACTTAGGTCTTCTTACCTTAGTGGATAATGGAAACAAATAGCCAAGTTAGTAAATGGAGGATTGTTGTTAGGATTCAAGGTTTTGGAATTATGGCTTTTTAGTGTTCAATAACTATGCTCATAATCAGATAGTGAACATAGGTTTGATGGAGTAACTTACTTTAGATAATGATTTCTTATTATCGATTTACTATGTAGATTTCACATGGTTATTGGGTTCTTTTCATAGCATAAGACATACACAAACTAAAAGCAAAAAAATGTTAGTGGTCCTAATTATGATTTCTCTTATTATTAGTTCTAAAAATTCTATGTGGATAATGAAGAATTTTTGAAGCTATTAAGTGTGACTAAAGGTGTTAAAGAACTTGTAGATTGTGAGAGAAATGATAAAGAAATATCTTCAATGTTGCTAAGGGTACACAATAATTTTATTTTATTTTATTTTTGTGTAAGATGTTCAATAATTATTACTTAACTAAAGAATTATGGTTGATTAATATGGTTAACAAAGAGGTGTAGTTATGTAGAGAAGTACCTATTTCTCTATTATGTAATTTTATGTTTTTTCCATCGTTGTTATAGTTGTGCTTTTACTTGTCTCTTGTTTTTCTTCATTATTTTTTTGTTGTGATCCTAGTTTTTGGTTTTATATTCTTTTTTCTATGTTTGATGTCTCCTATTTATTTTTATGCTCGTTCTTTGTTCTTTGCTTTTGTGTTTGTCTTTGTTATATTTCTTTTATGTTTCTTCTCTATTATTTTTTTTTATTTTTGTAGTTAGTGTTTTATTTTTGCTTTTTTCTTATTTTTGTGTTTTTTCTTTATTATTAATAATTTTTATGTTATTCTTTCGTATTTTTTGTTCTTACAGTTATCCTCTACTCTTTCTTCTTTATTTCATGATTGTTCTCTATTCTTTTGCTTTTATTTGTTTTAAGTTTTTTTGTTTATTTTTTTGTGTTTATTCTATGATGGTGCTATTGTTGTTGGGTTTATCCTTTGTTCTTGTATCTATTTTCCATTTTCATGTTGTTTTTGTTTTATGTTCTTGTGCTTGCGTTTTTATATGTTGTCAATAGTTTTTATGTTTGTTTTATACTCAATTCATGAACTTACTTTCTGTTTTATGTTTTTGCTTGTTATTTGTTTTTACGCTTATTTTTGTATTGTCTTTGTGTTTATTTTTTTTCTTTTGTGGGTGATCTTTGTACTATTTTTACTTTTCTTTTTTTTTTACTTGTTTTTTATTGTTCTTTTTATGCTAGTTCTATACTACTATTTGTTCTTCTTTTTTTCTTTTTTCTTGTTACTTCTATTCTTGTAATTTTTTTTAATTTTCTATATCTTCTTTCTTATGTCTTCTTATGTTTGTTATTTGTGGTCATGTTCATTATTTTTGTTTTCTGTTTTTGTAATTTTTTGTGTTTCTTTTTTTTTTTTTTTTGGTTCTTATGCTTGTCTTTCTTTTTTGTTTGTTCTTATTTTATGATCTTTACTTTAGCATATTTTCTCTATTTTTTGGATTGTCTTTAATTCAATAGTTTATTTTTTCTTATTTGTGTTGGTAGTTCTTTTGTATTATTGTTTAGAGCTTAAGATTTAAGGATTAGGGTCAAGGATTAGGTAGGGTCAAGGGTTTAGGTTTTGGGTTTATGGTTTTAGGGTTAGGATTTAAGGTTTAGGTTCTAAGATTTAAGGTGTAAGGTATAGATTTTTGATCTAGAATCTAGGGCCTGAGTCTAGGTGTAATGTTTTGTAGGTTTTTGGGTCTAAGGTCTACGGTGTAAGGGATGGATTTTAGTGTTCGAATTTAGGGTTTAAGGTCTAAGGAATAAGGTAAGGATTTTAATATTAGGATTTAGGGTTTAAGGTCCAAGGAATAGGATCTAAGATTCAGATTACAAGGTCCAAGGAATAGGGTCTAGGATTCAGACTACAAGGTCCAAGGTTCAGGGTCTAGAGTCCAGAGTTTAGAGTTTGGGGTCTAAGTTTTATGTATTAAGGTTCTAAGGTTCTAGGATCTAGGGTTTTAGGGTTGAGAGTTTTAAGGGTCTCAACTTTAAGGTTTAGGATTCACAGTTTTAAGGTTTAAGCTTATAGTTTTAGGATTTAAGGTCTACGATTTTAGGGTTTTAAGGTTTTAGAGTCTAAGGTCTAGTTTTTAGGGTCTAAGATTTTAAAGTCTAGGATCTAGGGCTTAAGTTTTTGGTTTTAGGGTTTTTGGTTTTAGAATTTATGGTCTAAGGTCTTGTTTTAGGGTATAGGACCTAAACTATAAGTTTTCAGGGTTTTTAGGTCTAAGGTCTAAGGTCAAGAATTGGCAGTCAAAGGTCGATGGTTTAGGGTTATTAGATTTTAGAGTTTTAGGTTTTTTGGTTTTAAAGTTTTAGGATTTTTGGATACAGGAATTTGGAGTCTGGGATCTAAGATCTATAATCTAGATTTTAGGGTTTAAGGTTTTAGGTTCTAGGGTCTAAGTTTTAGGGGTAGGGTTTTAAGGTTAACGTCAGGGTTTAAAGGTCTAGGGTAGGATTTTAGGGTTAAGGTTTAAGGTCTTAGGACTAAGACTTAGGCTTTTGGGTAGGGTTACAGGGTTAGGGTCTAGGGTTTAAGGTCTCTATGGTTCAAGCTCTAGGATTTATGATCAAGGATCTAGGATATAAGATCTAGGGTCTAAGTCTAGGTCTAGGGTCTTAGGTTTAGGATTTAAGGTCAAGGTCTAGGCTCTTAAGTTAATGGTTTTTAGGTCTAGCAGGATCCAAAATTTTGGATCTAGGGCTTAGGTCTAAGGTTTAGGGTTTAAGATCAAGGTTTAAGGCCTTAGGTCTATGGTCTAATTTCTAAGGTTTTATTGTTCAAAAATTTGGGTCTAATTTTTCGAGTTTTATTGTTATAAAATTAAGGTCTAAAGTATATAATTTAAGAATCATGGTCGATGGTCCAACATCTAAGGTTTAGTGTTTAGGGTCTAAGGTTTAGGTTCTATTGTTCAAGCTCTAGAGTTTTGGATGTAGAATCTAGGGTTTAGGATCTAAGATATAGTGTCTAGGGTCTAAAGTTTAGGGTCAAAGGTTCAGGGCCTTGGGTATATGATTTAACAATCTAGGGTCGAAGGTTAAGAGATCTAAGCTTAAGGTTTAGGAATTAGGGTCTAGGGTGTAAGGTTTAGTCTAGTATCTTGAGTCTGGGTTTTAAGGGTTTTACGGTTTTAGGTTAGGGTGTAGGGTGTAGAGTATAAGAGTTTAGGGTCTAGAGTCTTTGGTCTTATGCTTAAAAGTCTAGGGTCTAAGATTTAGGATTTAGTGTCAAGTGTTTTAAGGTCTAGTGTCTAGCATCTAGGATCAAGGCTCTAGGGTTTAGGGTTTTAAGGTTTAAGGTCTAAGTCTTGAGTGAAGGATCCACAATCCAAGGTCTAAACTCCAAGGTCTAAGGTCTAGGATTAAGATTTTAGGATCTAAGGTTTCAAGATCTAGTTTTTTAGCTTTAATATCTAATGTTTTAGGGTTTTTGCGCCACAAGAAAACAAGCCTTATGACGGGCAATGTCCGTCATGAAAAGCTTTTTATAATGGTCAAAAAACTGTCATTATAAGTGATGACATAAAAATTTTATGATGGTTTAAAAGATTATCATAAATTCTTGATGGTTTTCAACCATCATTAAAAAATTAAAGTATTAATGACGATATGAGATGAACCGTCATAAAAAATTTATGACGATTAATAGACCATCATAAAATATATTGATGATATTATGACGGTCTTTGTGATCGTCATTAAAAACATTCATTTACTAATGACGATTTTTGTGACTAAAAAAATATGCACTTTTTATTATGATTGTCATAAAAATATTTGTGTTTTATTATATATTTTTTATTAATTAATCACATAATTTTTTTTATAATTTTAGTTAATTAATTAATATTTATTATTTATTTTTGCAATTATAGTCAAACAGTACAAAAATATCAAACAAAAAATTGCATATGTTTATAACTACAACTATTATCATTTTAGAAAATATGATAATATTAAATATCAAAAAATAAAATAAAATATCTACAGATTAAATTGCACAATATGTCACATTCACTACTCTGCTCTATCATTACATCAAAAAATACCCAGTGAATTAGATGTGTCACTTGTGCAATAGTTACAGAAAAGATACATGATTATGTCAGCTTTATTTAATTTATAATTAATTTACATATCAAAATAAATACGCAATTGTAATAAAGCTTGAAAATCAAACGTAATAAAAAGTTGGGAATACATCCAGATGTCAAAAATATAACTTCTTACAACTCATAAGGTATATATTAATCATAATATACAATTTTCTATTCTAGTTTCCTACATTAAGATATCAAAACTGTAACTTCTTGTAATCCAACAGTAAGTGCAAAAAATAACTGATCATGAACATATTTATTTCATATGTATGTTTAAATACTTTTACTTGTTCTTTACTTTACTAACTTCTTAAAGATGACCTTTACAGAATTCTCAATAGAATTGACAAAGAAATTAATAGAATTAGTAGATGGCTTAACAAATAGAATGGGCAGAATGCTCAATAAATAGAACTAGTCCATCATACATGAATTTAACCAAGCCAAACAACACACAATTAAAACACAACCATTAATGAGCCAATAAGGATTACATACCTGGTTATGATAGTAACTATTGTACATGCATAGCCTATTCACCACGTACTTCATCAATTTCTTCATTGCTATATGTATCCTCACCATTGAACTTTAAGATTAAAATACCAAAAAAGACAACATAATCGGTTTGACATTATTTATAAATATAAAACATTTAATATGTAAGTAAAATAAATAATATGACCTTCTCACAAAAAATTTTTGGATCTTCAATTATTTCATTCGTAAATTGAAGCACAAAATCGCCACATTCTATACCACATCTTTGAATCGATGCCTATACATATAGAAATATAATCATTAACACATATTATTTTTAATATTATTAATAATGAAACAACAAAATGAACTCACTTGAATTCGTTGCCATATAATATTTGATCTCAAACGAAACATTTGAAAACCCCTGTATCATTAATCAATAAACATTTGAAAACATGTAGTATTTAGAATTACTAATAAAACTAGTAAACAAAAGACATAAAGTAAAACTTGTACTAACATGGTGATAATTTTTTTAAGATGAGGTCTTAATTCAAGACCCAAATAATCCAAATGATACCCTATTCGTGGTGCCATATCAACAACTACAAATTCGCAACGAAATCTATTCGTAATAAGAAAAACAAAAAATGATAAATAGCCAAATGAGATATATCTTGGTAAAGCAATTAAGATAGAAATTTCTTACCTTGGATGGTAAGGTATAAAAAGAATTTGGTTTGAATGCGCTTTTCTAACCGCTCAGCAATATGTCGTGCTTTATCTTTTGACCTACTTTCATTGTTTAGTCCACTAGAGAGTGAGACAATCACAGGATTGATGAAGCCAAATTGTTTTAACTTTTTTATATCCTTCGAATTGGCATGTAGTTATCTAAAAGTAAATAAATTGAAAGTTAAATCATACAAACATAAATATTAAAATAAACTGATATTGAAATTTTGTCTTACCTAATATACAAACAAATGCTAGTTCCTCCAAGTTCTTTTTTATCAATCATGATAAAGCAATCTTTTGAGCTAAAATAGCACTAAAATGGACAGCAAAAAACATCATCCTCAAATCTTACTCTAGCTTCATTTCGCCTATTAATCATCAATGGCTAAGCTGCTTTTACGAGCTGCTCTAGAGCTTGCTCAAAAATAGATCCCACTTTTTTATTGATTTCCTTTTCCTTTGTCTCTAAACATGTGACAATAATAAATTTTAAAAGTTAAATAATTTTAACATAAAAAGAAACAAAGATAATATACCACAACTAAAATTGTCTCATACCTCTTTAACAATATGAGTAGAAACCAAGTCTTTAGACCAACTTACATGATGAATCAATGCATCTTTAACAAATATAAGATATTCATCCTCCTTTTCAATAGATAGTTGAGCATCTTGACTGAATATTTGATAAAAAAAACCATAAAATTGGCACAAGAACCATCAATAATAGTGCCCATTGCAACAACAGTTTCTAGTGTACCCACTGCTAATTTACACACAACACCCTATTCATAAAAAAATGACATTATTAATTATAATTAATAGTAAAAACAATGTCTATAGCATTAAATAAATAAGTAAATACCTTCATCTTTAAATCTTTATCAGAAACATCGCAATAATCCTTCATAGGCATTGGTGAATTGAGTTTTTGTATCTTATTGGAGCTATGACCTTCAAGTTATACAACATGTGAATGTGTATCTGTGCTTTCTTAAGTCAATAACCATAGTTTCTGCTCTGCCTTAGCCAAGCGAGCTTTTAGATATGCTACCTTATTAGGAGTAGAAAAAAAGACCGATGGAGTGATAAGCTTTCCAACTCCTCTAACTCGACCGTTATGCTGATTATTACCAAGAGCTTTGCTTAAAATATCATCACTGCCTGAGAATGTAATGGTACCAGCTTTTGACTACTCCATTAACTCATCCTATAGTAATCCATGCCAAATTAAGTATGAATTACATAAAAGTTAATTTTTTAGTTTTATAAGCTACTATTCATGACTTGCATGCAATAAAAATAAAATATTGCAACTTAACTTTAAGTGTGTCAAGAAAACAAGCAGGAAAGAAACAGACAAAATACTTTCTGTTTGGATGTTTTTCGAAATAAGTCAAGAAAAAGTGGCATTCCAGTTGGTTAAACTATACTGCCTTACTGCTTGAATAATATTTCCTCATTGCCTCATTGTCTTTAAGCTTTGGCAAACAATCTTATAAAGATAAGATTTCTAACATTTGTGTAACATTCATTAAAGAAAAAAATTACAATTTTTTCAATGGTAGGCATCATTTCTGGTGCATAATTCCTTCTTTATCTTGTCGCGTTAGCTTCCATAATTCACTACGATCAATCTCCTCTTCTACCTTGAGTTCTGCTTTCTGTAAAGATAGAGTAACAAATTAAAAATTAGAAAGAATATATCTTAAAATTATCACAAAGAATGTAAGAGTAAAAAAGTTATCAATTTGTGCTCTAAGGTTGCATATCCACCTCAACTCAATCGATGACGATATTCACTATGTTTTTGTCATTTTTTTTTTTGTTTCTCACTCAATTTCTACAATGTTTCATTATAGGTAATGAAGAAATATGAAATATTTATTCTTTAAAAAACATATTACAACATAAATATACTTTAAAAACCTGTAAAAGTCGTGATTTAATGAACCTCTCCCAATTATTTTATGAAATCAAACTGTAGATCGAAGGTGGTCTCGCTATAACATCAAGATTGTCGGCAAAAAGAATTACACATTTTATTGTTAGGATATTCTTGAATGTTCTAAATTTCGTTGCCAATTAATTGTAAGATAGACTTTTTCTTGTGATGATCAATTTCAAATGCATCCTATAAATGAAATTTGATAAGTCACTATGCTAATAAAAAAGTATAATTAAATATTTAGGGTGAAATTGTTAAATCTGAACATATTCCCACATTTGTTCTTTCAAATGATTAGGAACTTTTTACTAGTCACTATAAGTTATAGGTACCATGGTACGTGCAAGAACTCTAAGAGTAGACATAAGGGATTTAGCTTCAGCACCACAGGGTATACCTTCTGAATTGAACTGTACCACCTTCTTTGAACCCCAAATTTTTTTGGTTCAATAATTTTATTGGTCCTCTAGATTTTGTAGGCGAATTTGATAACTTCTTAGTCATATCTACGATCCTACAAACATAAAATATAATCCAAATAAATAGTTAGAGCATAATTCATTATATGATATAGTTTTTGCAATAAAAAACACTGTCATAAAAGAAAAAAGAAAACAATCAAACATTTTTACCTTGAGTTAAAAAGTTTACTTGTAAGCTTCATTAATCCAAGTTTCATCACAATCGAGTCATATATAGTTAACATCATCCTCATTGATTTCATCATTTATACCAACTTCAAGTATGTCGTCAATAATGGAATCATATTCTTCTATGTTGTCCATATCATTATTTATCTTATTATATTTATAGTCTTTTTGTGGAGTAGAGCAAACAATGGACCATCTTAGATTTAGGTGGTCCGAAATGTAAAAGACCTGTTTAGCTTATGAAGCTAAAATGAAATAATCAGATTTATGGCCATGTTATTTAAGATCAATTAATATGTGACCAACATCATCTAATTTAATCCCACCATTATTTTCAACCCAATCACACTTGAACAATGTTGTTTGAAACATGTCATAATCGAGATCCCATATTTCCTTGATAACACCATAAAATGACAATTGTTCAATTACTGGATTCTTGTCCTTACCACTTGAAATTTGCATTGTTGTTGGAACTACAGTGACAGTACTATTTTATATGACTCGACTATTATCATGTTCCCATGTATGGAAGCGATAACCATTCACATGATATCCAGGATATTTTATAACTTTAGGACGAGGTCCATGTGCTACCCATTTCACCAAAAAGGAAGGTTGATTTTGCCTTTGTATTTCTGATGCAACCTATTGACAAAAATTTGATCGAATAGATTTTAGTATTAAATAAATAGAGACATATGGTCATGTTAAAACTAGTAAGTACCTTTTTTTGAAACTAAGAAATAAAGTTCTGAGTATGCTCATCTTGTAACCATTTGGATTGTTTTGATTGATGGGGATACTGTAATTTCATATAGTTGATATGCTTAGTGTTAACTGAAATAAGGTTAAGCTCATCTAATAAATGCATATATGTATGAAGTATATGTTTTATAATCAAAATGCGCATAGATTAAGAAGATACATACTTAACATATGGTTGGACGAATTCAGTAATACATAAAGATATGATTGCTCTAAGTCTTGTCAATCAACAGTAACAATGTGACCACTAGGTAAGGGCTTTCTAACTTGGATGTCATCTTCTTTTCCACATGGGATACCAAGTGGATGCATGTTAAAGTAATAACCTTCACAAAATTCAAGTGCTTCTTCTGCAATGTAGCTTTCAACAATACATCCTTTAGGACGATTACGGTTATGAACATATCCTTTCAAAGTTTTCATGAACCGTTCAAATGGATACATCCATCTAAGGTATATCAGTCCATATAATCTCACTTCTTTAACAAGGTGCACTGTTAAATGCACCATTATATTGAAAAAAGAAGGTGGAAAGTATTTTTCAAATAAGCAAAGACTTACCACCAAATCTTGCTGCAGTTTGCCTAGTTTTGAAACATCCGGAACCTTACTACACAAAGCATTAAGGAAGAAGCAAAATCTCATGATTGCATATCTAACATGTTGTGGTAAAATTAAGCGAATAGCCAATGGCAGAAGTTGTTGCATAAGAGTATGACAATCATGAGACTTAAGACCTTGAATTTTAATATCTGTCATTGACACAAGATTTTTGAAATTTTAAGAATACTTATCTAGAACTTTTATGTTTGATAATGTCTCGCAAAACATCCTTCTCTCTGATTTGCTTAGAATGTAGCAAACAACTGATAAATAAGTACGACCATTTACAACCTTTGGAGCTAAGTCTTTCTTTAAGCCAATTTCTGCAAGGTCTAGTCGAGTGTTGATCCCATCTTTAGATTTTCCAGGAATATTAAGTAAAGTTCCATAGATGCTTTTGCAAACATTTTTTTCAATATGCATTACATCCAAAAGGTGCCAAACATGTAAATGTTTCCAATATTCAAGGTCGAAAAAGTATAATTTCTTCTTGAAGCATGTTTGAATATTGTCATTTAATCTTTTATCACGTGTCATTTTCCTCTTAATAACTGTTTTTTTACCCCATACATTAGTAATAGAACTTATTTTCTATAGTATTTCTTTTTCACTTAGTGTACAAGGAAGTGAACTGGTTTCATGTTCTCCATTGAATGCTTTCTTTTGCTTTCTAAATGGGTGATTTTTTGGAAGAAATTGTCTCTGACCCATATATATGTTATTCTTACCATGTTGTAATCTACAAGTATAAATGCTTTCACCACATATTGGACAAGCATAATATACCTTAACTGAACAACCAGAAACATTCCCATAGTGAGGAAAATCGTTAATTGTCCATAATAAAACAACTCGTAACGTAAACAACTTTTTTTGGTAAGAATCATAGACTTCTACATAAACCTTCCATAGAAGCTTCCAATCATCAATCAATGGAGCAAAATATACATCAATGTCATTACTTGGTTAGCGAGGTCCTGATATAAACAAGGATAACATCATGAATTTTCGTTTCATGCATAACTAAGGTGGTAGACTATATGTTATCATTATCATTGGCCAACAACTATACGCAGTGCTAGGAAAACAATATGGATTTATTCCATCAGCAGAAATAGCCAATTGAAGATTTTTGTGTTCGGATGCAAAATTTGGCCACTTAAAGTCTATTAATTTCCAAGCAGGTGAATCGGCAGGATGTCTTAGTTTCCCATCTACTTCCTTTTTGTTAGCATGCCAAGTTTAATGTTGTGCAATTTGTGATGACTGAAACATTCACTTGAACCGTAGAATATGAGGAAAGTACCACAATACCTTAGTAGGAATCCCTTTTGTTTGGTTTTTTACCTTACCATTTTCTTTCCATCTCGATAGTCCACAAGTAGGACAAGATGATAAATGCTTATACTCGTTTCTATAGAGTATACAATCATTCGAGCAAGCATGTATTTTCTCGTAATGTAAACCCAACGCGTTCATAGTTTTTTTTTTTTGCTTCAAACATCATGTAGGGATTTCATTTCCAGTAGGAAACATATCAGACAAATAACTTAACAAATAAGAAAAGTTCTTATCTGATCACCCATAGTTTCTTTTTATATTATATAATCTCATCAACGCAGACAATATTCAAATGCATCATGAACCATGTCTATTGTGTTGTCGATATGATCATCCTTGTAAGAGTTATCAAACACTAATGTCTTATTTATGCAAGATCTAGAAGAACACTCTTCTCCATGCCAATTCCGTCTCTTATACCTCTGATCAATCATTTTACTAAACAAATGATACTTTACTTCTTTAACTCTTAATAATGTCAAATTAGCACATGATTGACAAGGATATCTAATGAGTATAGGATCTTCACAATGAGAAATGACAAAAGCAAGAAACTTATCCATGCTATCAGAAAACTCCTTGGACAATCTATTTAAGTGTATCTCAAGATTTATCCATATTCTATCCTATGATGACAAATAAAAGAAAACCCACTTATTATATATGCTTATTATGTATGTAATACATATCATGTAAAGCAATGTTAGTGTAAAAATAAGATAAGAAACAAGGTACATTAGTAGATTAGTAAAGAATTAGCAACCTCAAATAATGTTAGCTGTGCAAAAAGAGTAGTAGCTTTTGTCTAAAGGGTTTTGACTTCTCTTTCAAGTTCTATTAACATGTAACAAGCTTTCCTTTCCTTCAAGCGAGCAACTGACTATTGATTTGCAATTATCCTGCATGATGAACCATATCATCTGTGAGAAGAAAAAAGCCTTTCTTACTAACACAACAAAATACTAAAAAGGTTCCACTTTAATTGAAGTACTTAAATATCAATAAACTTTTTCTCTCAATGATTATTCTCTTATTATTGGTTTGTCTTTTCTTCAACTACAGTAATCCCTAATCCATCAAGTACCGTGTGTTAATAAGACACACTAGTTATCAATTATCCAAAATATTTGTAAAACTAATATTTTCTACCATGATTTGCTTAGAGTTTCTAGTATCACAGTGGAAACTAAACCAGAATTCAAAATGTCAAGAAAAAATACTTAAGACATGTAAACTGTTTGACAAATCAATAAATACACACTCATAATAAAAATTGAGTTGAAGTTACAGAATTCTTCAAGGAAATATTAGCAGTCTTTTCTAGTAAGCAACATGGATTACACTATATAGAGAGTCAAGGATTCAGTTCAGGCACTAAATGTTAGTCTAATGGTTACTGCAAAACCAGACTAAGCCTGCTCTGCTAGTTCAATTATTTTCAATTAAATAATTAATAGTTGTAGGGTCACCAAGCTAAATTACAAAGATGTAAGAGGCACATTATTTACTATAAACTAGTAACCAGACTTTGTTAAACTATGGATAACAAGCATTAACAACCATTCACAGAATAGGCCAAGATCTTTGATTCAGACAAAAATAAAGCAAAATTACTTTAATTGGATGCATCCTAACAAGTTATAGCTTGAAACAATGACTCTGTCTAGATAAAAAATGTGCAATTTACTTGATATATCTTAAGGTGGGTGGTGATTACATTCCAAGAATATAAACAATAACATTAATTTCTAAATTCATAAAGAACATGCTCCAATAAAAATTTTCTCCCTTGATTTACTTATAACTTTTGGTATCACAAAGGTAACAAACATGGGTATCATCCGACAGTGCACAATGCCAAGAGAAAAAAATTTTAGAACAAAACTGAGTAAGAAATTGTAAGATTTGACAAAAAAATCTCCGTTTCTCTTTTATAATGTGAGAGGAAGGTTTGATTAGTTTCACATACGATTTTCCTTGCTTTAATGGTATCATCCGACAATGCACGAAGCCTATTTCATAAAACTTATTGAAAGAATAAAGCTTTGTGTCGATTATATGACGTTGAAAGAGAAAAATTTCTATTTCAAAGAATGGTGTTTTCATGGAAGAGTGAAGGAAGAACACTAGCACTACGTGGGTGAAGATCTTTAAGTATTATAGTAGATCATGTATACTATTTAAAGTCTATTACGACCAAAATCATTGCAGAAGATTTCCATTGACCGAGTGGTAAAGTCTCATAAGGTTGACTAAGAGAGCCTGGGTCAAATCGGCACTTTTGCTTTTATCTGAAAATAATTCAAACACATCTTTTATTAACCAAACAATACAATTAATCAAAATTAATTATAGACCAAATGGTTATAAATGTGATATAATTTTCAACAGGACTTGGGTTCGAGTCTGTTGGTTTGCATTTTTAATCAAATATTTAAATTAAAAATAAAATCATAAAAAAACACATCACATGGTTTCTTTGGATTAGATGCCAATGAAATTTATCAATCTCTCTAGCAGAGATTGGGTTCGAGTCTCCATCATAATTTTTTTTTTCTAATTACAGATTTTTTATGACGATCCCTCAGAACCATCATGTATGTTCTGTTTTTTATGAAAGTCTCTTAGGATCGTCAGGTATGATACCCTTTTTATGATGGTATCTTGAAACTGTCATGTATGTTACGTTTTTTATGACGGTCTTTCAAGACCATCATGTATTCGATTTTTTAATGACGGTCGTAAAAGACCGTCATAGGGTCTAGGGTCCAATGTCTAAGGTCTAGGGTCTAGACTATAAGTTTTAAGGTCTAAGGCCTAGTATCCAAGGTTTAGGATCTAGGTTTTAGAGTTTTAAGTTTATAGGTTTTAGAGTTTTAAGGTCTAAGGTTTACGGATTGGGATCAAGATTCTAGATTTTAGGGGTCTTAGAGGGTCTAGTGTCTAAGTCCTATAGGGTCCAGTGTCTACAGTTTAGGTATTATGGTTTAGGGTCTTTTGTTGAGGTTTTAAGGTTTAAGCTCTATTATCTAGGATCTAAGGTCATAGGTCTAGGTCTAAGGTCTAAAATTTAGGATCTAAGATCTAAGGTTTAGGGTTCAAGATTTTATGATTTAAGGTTTATTGTTTGAGGTCAAGGCTAGTGTTTAAAATGTAATATTTTAGGGTCTAAGGTCTAGGGTTTATTGTTCAAGGTTCTAGGGTCTAAAGTCTAGGGTTTATTGTTCAAGGTTCTAGGGTTTAAGGTCTAGGGTCTAGGTTTTATGATCAAAGGCCATGGGTTTAAGTTTTAAGGCATAATATAAGATTTAGGGTTTATGGTCAGGGATTTAATGTTTATTGCATAGGGTTTAAGGCCTTAGGTTTAAGGTATAGTTTTTAGGTTTTAGGGTTCTAGGGTTTTAAGGTCTAAGATCTAGCATATAGGGACCTAGGCTAAGGATTTCAAATTTGAGGTTTTAAGGCTAGGGTTGAGGTTTAAGGTTTAGGAAATAGGGTATAAGGTTCAAGATCTAAGGTTTAAAATCTACGATATAGGGCTTAAGGTTTAAGGTCTAGGGTCTAGGGTTTAGGAAATAAAGTCTAGGGTCAAAGGTGTAGGGTTTACTTTTTGTGCTTGTGTTTTGTTATCTATTTTTATGCTAGTTCTATACTACTGTTTGTTCTTCTTCTTTTTTTCTTCTTGTAATTGTTTTTTTTTTTAAAAAATTATGTTTCTTCTTTGCTATGTGTTCTTGTGTATGTTCTTTGTTGTCATGTTTAGTTTTTTTTATAAATTTTGGTTTTTTCATTGGTCCTTGTACTTATCTTTCTTTTTTATTTGTTCTTATTTTATGATCTTTCTTTCAGTATGTGTTCTCTATTTTTTTATAGTTTTTAATTTAGTGGTTTATTTTTTCTTATTCGTTTTGGTGGTTCTTTATATTATTGTTTAGGGTTTTAGGGTAGGGACAAAAGTCAATGGTTAGGTCCCAAGATGTACGTCAAAGATTTATGTTTTAAGTCTAGGGTTTGAGGTTTTAAGGTATAGGGTTTTGAGGTTTTAGGGTTTAGAGGTGTTAAGATGTAGGGTTTAGGGTCGAAGGACTAGGGTCTAAGATCTAGAGTACAAAGTCTAAAGTTTAAGGTTCAAGGTTCAAGGTCCAAGATCAAGAGTTTAGAGGTTAAGGTCTAGGTCTTAGGTTCCAAGGTTCTAGAATTTTAGGGTTGAAAGTTTTAAACTCTTAGCTCTAAAGTCTAGGGTTCACGGTTTTAAGGTCTAGGTTTATAGTTTTAGGGTTTAAGGTATAGGATCTAGGATCTAGGATCTAAGGGTTTAGAGTTTTAAGGTTTTATGGTTTAGGGCTAGTGTTAAGGGTCTAGGATATTAAGGTCTAGGTTCTAAGGTTTAAGTTTTAAGTTTTTGAGCTTTTGCTTTTAGGTCTAAGGTCTTGTATTTTAAGGTACAAGACCTAAAGTATAGGTTTTTTAGAGTTTTCATGTCTAAGGTCTATGGTTTAGGGATGAGTTCCTAAGGTCAAGGTGGTCAAGAGTTTAGGGTTTTATGGTTATTGGATTTTAAAGTTTTAGGGTTTTAGGGTTTTTTGGTTTTAGAGTTTTAAGATTTTTGGGTATAGGGTTTAAATTCTAAGGTAAGGTCTAAGGTTTGAGGTCTAGGATTTATGCTCTAGGTTTTAGGTTCTAAGGTTTTAGGTTTTAGTCTTTTAGGTTGTAGGGTCTAGGATTTAGGGTGTTGGTTTTACAGTTGGGTTATAAGGTCAAGGTCTAAGATTTATGGTGTTTTAGATCAAGGATCTAGGATTTTGGATCTAGAATCTAGGTCTTGGTTTAAGGTTTAAAGTCAAGGTTTAGGATCTTAGATATATGTTTCTAGGATCTAGGTCTAATGTCTAGGGTTCGAAAGTTTAAAAATTAGGGTCTAGTATGTATGATTTAAGAATTATGATCTAGGGTCCAAGATCTAAAGTTTAGTGTCTAGAGCTTTGGATTTAGGATCTAGGGTTTAGGATCTCAGATCTAGTGTGTAAGGTCTAGGTTTAGGGTCTAAAGTTTCAAGTCAAAAGTTTAAGGCCTTGGGTATATGGTTTGAGGGTTTAGGGTCTATGGTCTACGAGCTAGGGTCTAAGGTCTAGGGTTTAGGAATTAGGGTATAGGGCTAGGAAGTAAGTTCTAAGCTCCAAGGTCTAGGGTGGTGTAAAATCTAGGGTTTGGGTTTTAAGGTCTAGGGTCCAGGTCCTAGTTCTAAGATTTTAGGGTCTAAGACTTTTAAGTCTCAAGTCAAGGTTCTAGAGTCCAAGTTCTTAAGTTTTTGAGTTTAAGGATTTTAGTGTTTTAGGATCTAGTCAGGATTCTAGGGTTTATAGTCTAAGGTTTAGTGTTGACAATCTAGTGTTTTAGGGTCAAATCTTGGGTCTATAGTATTGGGTCCAATCAAGACAATACATATTAAAAAAAAGACAATAGACAATAGTAAAGAAACAAAATTCTTTGTAAAGCAACAAAATATATTTTATTGGAAAAGAAAATAGTAAAAAATAAGATAAAATAAAATTTTCATTTTTTTTAACGTATATCATGCAAAATCATTAAAATGAAAGAATTAGTTAAAATAAAAAATGTCATAAAATGTAAAAATTCAAAAAAAAAAAAAATGAAACAAAGACAACACAAAAAATAGAAAACTTATGAAACGAAAAATGGGAAAAAATAATGTAAAATAACTTATATTTCATAATTTAAAACAATTCAAGAATCACAAAATATGCTATAGAAAAAATAAAAAATTATTTTGACCTACATTGATCTTTTAAAGAAAAAACACAATAAAAATACAATAAATCAAACAATAAAAATATAAATACAACAAAAATAGAAACTGTATCAAAAATAAATAAATGAAGGTATGTAAAAAATAAAATAAAATTTAAAAAATCAAATAAAAAAAATAAAAAGTATCATAAAACTTAAAATGAAATAAATTGATAAAATTACAACCACTTGGTGAGGTATAATATATATATATATATATATATATATATATATATATATTAAAGTAGTCAAAGATGATAAAAATTCAAAAAAATTAAAAATATAAAAAATTATAAATAAGGTTAAAATATAAAAGCAAATCAAAAACTTAAAAAAATCAAATAAAATAAATAATTAAGAAAAAATAAAGTTACTAAAAAAATAATTGCTAGAAAATTAAAATACTTAATAAAAAATGAGAATTTTTCTTTGGAAAAAACCTTAAGAAAAGAAAAAAAGAGTAAAAAATATCCAAAAAAAAAAAAATCAAAACAATGCATTTTAGAAAAGGCAAGAAACTGAACTCTTTGCAAAATAAAAAAGATAGATTTTATTGAAAAAATAGCAAAAATATAAAACAAAATATCAAAAAGTCATTAAAAATAAAATAAAATAAAAATAAAAAGGTTATAAAATCTAAAAAAATAAAGAAAATAAACAATTAATTAAAAATTAAAAAATAAAAAAACAAAAATAAGAATAAATAATGTAAATAATTTAAAACAATTGAAGAATCATAAAAAAAATTTATAAAAAATAAAAAAACAATTGTTTAAAAAATTAAAATAAAATAAATCAAATAGTAAAAAATTAAAATACAACAAAAATATTCAAATAGATAGAATAAGATATGTAAAAGTATAATAAAAAATGAATACATAAAAAATAAACAAAACCATAACCAAAACCAAATACACTAAAAATTTTGAAATCATTGGTGAGGTTTAATGTTTGCTGGTTTGCTAAATTAAAATAGGTAAAGATGAAAAAAATATGAAATATAAAAAATTGTAAAAAGTTTGATAAAATAAAATAAAAGTAAATGTGAAATCTTAAAAACCAAATAAACTAAAAACTCTGAAAAAAAATTACTAAAAAAATATTGGCGAAAGAAACTAAAAATACCTAAAAATAAAAAATAAATGCAAAAAATTTAAAAAACTCAAAGTAAGAGAAGAAATAGAAACAAAAGGTAAAAGAAAATCCAACAAAATCAAGACAATATATATATAAAAGGCAATAGTGAAGAATTAAAACTCTTTGCGAAGCTAGTAAAATATTTCATAAGAAATAATAAAATTTAAATAATAAAATAATAAAAATTAAAAATTAAAAATCAAATATAATAACAAAATCGTGACCATAGGGGTATAATACTTGTTAATTTACTAAGTTGTGGAGATCTTAAGGAAGATAAGGTTTCCAAACCCATACCCTCACTTTTTTCCTGTCCATACTTAGCTAATGACTACAATGTTCTAGCTTACATAGCTTAAATTTTGTCATATTTGTCCTAGTTTAGTCAAATTATTTGGCTTGGTGAGTTGAATTACTAGATTGCACTGTCTTATTGCTCTACAAAGGCCCTTGTTGAGATTCATAATTGCAGAGCATTGTTAGAGAATGACCAGGCATGTTTATTTGTTTGTGATGTTCTTTTTGAAGTTTTAAGATCTCCTCTTTTAAATCTATTTTTACACGTGCTTAATCTAAAACCCGATGATTTTTGATAGTTTTTGCTTATAACTACGGATATAGCAGGTGTGTGTTTAAGGGATGGAGTAGAGAGAGGATATATTTTCCTCCCACCTATAAGCATTCAAATATTCAGATAGATATGCAAGTGATGATAACAACCAAAAGAAAAGCGAAGAAGACCTGCATGATAATCTTGCATTCTCTTACAATGAAATCACTAGCCTTGTATTATATGATTGTCAACATGTGAAATAATGCAGATGATATTATTTGTTCAATTCTAGTAAAGTTAATGTTTGATTATGCCCTTTCTATCAAGTCTGATCCAATAATATGGTATAGAAGAGGCTTAAATCAACTATCTTATATTCATGGGGAATCAAGGTTCTTAGATCATAGGCCTATTTACATTATTTTTTTGGTAGAGGTGAAATCTATAAATTATAGCCGAATCAAGAAAAGCATGAGTAGCTGAAATTCTGGGATTTAAGTTATTTCGAGACTCACATGGATACATTGAATTCAATTTCGTTTGAGGCATGCACTCTCAAAATCCACGCTTGCTTATGTGTTCCATAAAGTAATAGAAATGGATAATATGCGCTATAATTCTATTAAGGTGACTTTATTAAAGAAATTGAAGATTCTCTGTGATCTTAAGTGACATAGCTTTGTCATTTACAATATCATAGATGCAAATTTTTAGTGATGGTGATAATGTACCTTGTAAAACACAAAACCATGTAAAGATTTAGTTGGCCATGGAGTTTCTTCAACTTTACCTTCTTGTCTCTGTCATTAAAGTGACCTTTATCTATATCTTAATTGATCCTAATTTATTTGACTCAAAGAAAAGAAAACTAAAAAAGCTGCATTCATGAACATATTGACAGATATTATTGACACATCCATATGTAATGGATGGTATGGCCAAGAAAACTTTATCTTTGAAGGGTGCACATTACAACTTTGTGGATGGTGGTTTCCAGCATTGGGATATGGACAAGGAAATTTAACCTCTTTTTGTTTCATGAGCATCTACCATTCATAGTTTCTGACTTTCAGTTTATAATCTCCTATTATATAATGCAAGCTGTCCATGTTCATAAATAAAATAGTGCCTATTTATATCTTTTCTAGTTTTCTTGAACAATATAATGGGTATTTATGTTTTCGCCACCAATTAAATGATAAACCCTTTCTACCTTTGCAATGAAATTTATCCTTATCTAAATTTTTATTTGTGATGATCCTCACTTTTTTTTGAATTTTATTTTATTATCGAATGATCTGTATTCTAAGAGTAAAATGTTATCAAGAATATACCAAGCATGATAGATATAAACACCCTTTGATTAATCTCAGTGTTATTTTCTTTTTTCAAAATAATGAACTTTTTGGTCTTGTTTCATATGAATTTTTTATCTATTTGACCTGCCCTAGTTACTGTAGAAGGGTGCAACTATTGAAAATGCAGTCTTTACCTTTAAAGGTGAATATATTAGCACTTAAGTTATTTATTTTTATTTTATGTGTAACTTGACATTTTATCTAGTGAAAATAGCTATTGATAGAGATTTTGGTGGCAGTAATGTGATGTTTAGTCATTTGTCGTGTCCCACGTAGCTTTACCCATCGGATAAAAAGAGATAGGTTTGATTCTTTTTCTCCTTTAAAGGAGAGCTTTAACATATTAAAATCTAGTTTGTTTTTCTTTGCATTGTTAGCTTTAATTACCAACAATCCTACATATTTTTTTGTACTTAGAAAACCAAATATCTTTAGTAATTAATTTTTTTGACCGGTTCACACCATTTTCCCTTTCATGTTTACTTTAACCATGATGGTTGAATTCAATAATTAAACAATTATTGAATTCAATAATTCCTCTCACTTCTTATTTGCAACTGATATGAATGTGATTAATTAATACTTTAGATGGAGAATATCGTGGTCATAAGGCATAATTGTTGTGATGGCATAAAAGGACATAGTCTTTCCAAGATGATGGGACCACTTTGAGGTAAGACTTGTTATGATTATGGAATAATGCACAATTAAAACTCTGTACTTAAGTCCATAAAAGGTGAATTGTTATGGTATACATTAGAATGAAGGAATAAGAAGATATTCAATAAATGTTTTAGTTTGGCTCTTTTCAATACTTTTGACGCTAAGTTTCTACTTCATTTGATGTTATTACACATCCCTTATGAATATTACCAAAAGATCTAGAACACCGTACCATATTCTTCGAGGAATCTGAAAAGAATTTCATTTTCCAAACTTTGAAGCTACTTTGGAAACATATTAATATATCTTAATCCTAAGTATTACGAAAACCATTTAGTTATTACTTTCTATTGCAAAAGTATCTTACCATCTTTACACTAAAGGAATTGTAATTAACTTAATAACTAGCTGGTCTAGATTCTTTTTGTTTCTTAATGAAAAAATTCTTTAATTGGTTTACTCATACTATAACTTTGTTTTTCATTTTTATGGTTACTCTCTATTGGTTCCTTTGAAGATGGATCAAATCAAATTTTGCGTACCATGCATTGATCTTGATCATTATTTGTGTTTCTTTTGTCTATATATTATTTACAATTAACTTAAAAATTTTCATTATATTTCCCAACAATACTTTGTCTTTATTCACTCTAACTCTCACTGGTTTGCATTCTAGCTTAGGACTATTATAAGAGTAAAATAAGGATAAGATTGAGCGACAATGTATGCTAAATACATTCTAAGAAACAAAATTTCCTTTCCGTTTTTGTATATTGAACTCCCAGTTACTTCATAAAGGATTGGGTTGACATTAGTGCACCAACAAAAAATAAGGTGAAAAACGAGTTAAACCATTTAACTTTTGAAAAGCAATGCACAATTGTGAGAAAGTGAGTAACATTATGTATCATATTAGTGGGCCAGTTTATTAATAATGGTGATTTAGATTCAAAGCAACCATTAAATAAAATGAACTCAAATAAGATATTGCGAAAATGGATTACATGTAACATTTTCTTCATGTGATGGCCTTAATGTTAATGTTTGAGCTCATGAGACTACGCAACCTGGCATATACAAAACCCTTATGGATAACATAGAACTGCATTAATGTCATCTAATTGATACCTATGTTAGTAATTCTTAGCTTATAAGTGTGAAAATTATGAATACACATAAAAGCAAACAATAAATTTTCTCTATAAGAAAGGGAAAAATCTCAGAATCTCTGTGAGATGAATAATGATATTGTTTTCTTTATGACAATAGATAAGAAGCCGTGAATGTATCCTAGGAAATTTATTGACATATCCACATGTAATGGAGGCTATGGCCAAGAAAACTTTATCTTTGAAGGGCGCACATTACAACTTTATGAATGGTGGTTTTAAGCCCTGAGATCTAGACTTGAAAGTTACACCTGTTTCAATTTCATGAGCATCTACTATTTTTGTTTCGAACTTTCAATTTATAATCTTCTTTTATATAGTGCAAGCTGCCCATTTCTATAAATAAAATAGTGCCTATCTACATCTTTTCTAATTTTTTTGAATAATATAATGGGTGTGTTTTTGTTTTCCCTGCCAGTTAAATGATAAAACCTTTGTTTCTTTGCAATAGAATTTGACCTTATCTAGGTTTGTTTAATATATCAACCTTAGTTAGTAATGAACGATTACTAGGTCTTAATAAATACATAAAGCATTATAGTTCACTATATTCATGCTTGTTATTGTTTATATTTGTCATGATCCTTATTGTTATTTTTTCTTTTTAGTTTCTTTCATATTGAATGATTCATGTACTAAGAGGAAAATGTTATCATGGATATAACAAGCGTTTACAACCCTTTGACTGATCATTGCATTGTTTTCTTCTTTTTTTTCAAAACAACAAACTTTTTTGTCTTGTTTCATATGAACTTTCTGTTTATTTAACCTTCCTTGGTTACCACAGGGTACATGTTTTGTAATGGGGGCAACTACTGAATATGTAGTCTTACATCTAAAGGTGAATATATTAGCAGTTAGGTTATTCATTTTTATTTTATTTGTAACTTGATTTTTTTTCTTGTGAAAATGGCTTATTTTGTTGATTAAGATTCTGCTGGCGATAACAGGATGCCTGGTCATTTGTCAAGCCCGAAGTAGCTTGACCACCAGACCAAAAGTAAATGGGTTTGATTCTTTTTCTTCCTTAAAGGAGAGCTTTTACATATTGGAATCCAATGTGCTTTTCTTTGCATTGCTTGATTTAATAATCAACTACCTTATATAATTTTTGGTATATAGAAAATGATTTGTCTTTAATAATTAATTTCTTTAGCCAATTTACACTATTTTCCCTTTCGCATTTGTTTTAACCACAATAGTTGAGTTCAATAATTATGGTTATATAGAATTGGATATTCATCTAATATTCAAAACGATTAGTTCAGGGAAGGTCCAATTATGTAGAGTTAATGGCTTGTAGTTTAGCTAAATTGATGATTTACAGGGTTACTATAATATTAGCAGTGAATGGATATTTGTTATGAAGGTAGCTAAGGTCAGATTTCGATTTGAAGGTAACACTTTGTTGCAGAGTTCATTATGCATTTCCTTGATCAGCATGGCAAATGAAATTTGACCATATTCTTAGTTGTACAATTAGAAATTTATCCATCTAAAAAAAGCCAGTTCATTTTAAGTTGTAAATCGTAATGGGATGGACTTAGATTTAGGTATTTACTTAGTATGAATATGTTTTTCTTCTCTTAAAAAAAAGGTTATTTTAAATTGATTATAAATGCCAAAATTCACCTATGATTAATTATGAGATGTTCTAACAAACAGGTGTGCATTGTGCATTTTAAATAGCAAATATATAATTTATGAGAATAGTTGGCTTAGATGCGTAGCTGTCTCTCTATTTATTTGGATTTCATTTACCATAATATTCAAATGTTTCGTACCAATATTTAACTTAGTCTTATTTACACTTCTACAAAATCTTAAATACTACCAATTCAACATTTGCACATAATTATTGCCATTTAACAAATATTAAAGGCCCAATCTTTTAAGATATTTCTCCTTCATAATTCATTAAAATTAATGATGCTACTTCTTGTATAATATTTGATTGAGCTCATTATTTCAGTTTCTTTTACTATTAACTTAACATAAATGGTGTTTCTCTAAGATTCTAGGTGTGCCAGTGCTTATCATTCAAGTCTTTCTCTTAATCTTGCAGCTGTTTATACTATTTGTTTAAAATATCAAAGAATATGGCTTGTTTGCTTGTTTTTCATGCATGCTCTTCTCTCCCTTTCATGTAACCAAAAAGAAGGCACTCTCTATATGACTACGTACACTCATAATAACCAAACAGGAAATTACTTGTTCTCTAAATATTTGGAGACATGTTTACTTATCTTCATTGCTTTTTGATTTGTTATGTTTCTAGTGTCAAAATTGAGTACGTCTGAGTGCTAAATTTACAATATTGAATAGGCTTGTCAAACTATGAAAGAGGAAGCAGTTTTGGCCATACAAAATAAAGGATCCTTTTTTTCCTGTAAGATGGATTCATGTATGCCCTCTCCCAACCTCATCTTAATTTTTTCTTTTCCATTTTCTTAATTGTTTGTTTCTTTCTCCTGTAAAATTTCTTTTGTTCTTTTCTTTTCTTTACAATGCAAGCTTTGTGTAATTTTTTTGTTTTTTCTACTTTCAATCTTATCATTCTCAAAGTGATTTCATGTCTTCAATAGATCTCCACACTCACCGTTCATATCATGTAATGTGCTAAATTACAAATACCCAAAATAACTTATTGAGGTTTATGGCTTCCTTAAGATTTTTTGTAATTAATGTGTCTGTTAAAAGTATGTAATATAGTCACTAACAGGAATAGACATTTCAACATAAGGATCGATAAGCTATCTAGCTTAATTTTCTAGAATGATCTTTGTAACAAATTTAAGATTTTAAACCTCTTTCTGCCTATTGTTCTTTTTTTACTGCTTTTATTATGTCCACAATGATAAACATGTCATTGTTACTTACGTTATCTATTAATGAATTTCTCGTAAATTTTGGGAATTTACTAGTTTCTAGCTACTATTTTCCTTAAGAATCGCATGAGGCTAATGTTGCGGGTCATCGAGATCCTTTTAACCTAATGCCTTTTCAGGTAATGGTACTTGATGCTTTTGCTATTGTCTTGGCTCAAACTAATACCTTAAGGTGTGTAATTTTTACATTGCAGTTGGGTATCTAGCAGTTTGTATATGAAAATTGCATTTTATTTTGTCGTAAAGCAATTAAAAATACTTCATGTCAAATTTCAATGTAAAGCATACATCTCTCAATCATTTTGCCTCTCTAAAGATTATCCTTATTAAATAATCATCCCTTTTTTTTTCTTATAACTAAGGTATTTGAGAAGATAAATCTGACTAATAGATGAGGACCCCATCGCCTTTAGAATTCTAAAATTAATGACCAAGAAAATTTCAAGTGATTTTAAGAGATTTAAACCTTGGACTTGATCTATAAGTTGCATTTGTTTATTATCTCATTACTACTATGATTTAGTCACTTTTTGTCCTTTGCCTTTGTAATACCTACAATTGGAACCATATGTGTTCTACTCAACCTGCCACTTCTCTTTTTTACGATCCTAACTTTCTATTGTTGAATCAATTAACATACTAGGTTTTTTTTTTAAAAAAAAAAAGGGTGTAACCAATGTGTCTGGCTCACATGCAAAATAATATAGATCTCAAACTTTTTCCTTACCATTTGCACATGATCTAGTGTAAATCGTGCTTTGTGTGAATTGTGATTTTTTTTTAATTGAAATTTTTTAAGTAGAATAAAAAAATAAAGAGGGTCAGTCATCATTTTTTAATGTTCTTTGACTGATACATGACTACTCACTAATTTTATCCACTACTTTACATATATGTCTTGGTGATGCATTAGCCATTTTTTTTCTTTGTAAGTCAAGAATGGATAGATATTAATTAATACAAGGCATGCCTTATTCTTTTACATGCAACCAAAATAAGATAATCTTTCTTTCTTGCTTTCAATTTATAACTTGCATAGTTGTATGTCTATTTACCTTATTATGTATATATTCTTATGCATTTCATGATGAAGTTTATGATCTCGATAAATTTATGCAGATGGTTGATTTAACACCCAATAAAATAGGTAATGCTTCCACTTTTATTTCTGAGCATACAAACTGAATTTTTTTCTTTAGTCTTACTTTATTTCAATAAAGATCAATTTTTCTATCACTTTTATTTTTGAATCCAGTTAATCCTTTTTTTCTTTGAAGTTATATTCCCATAGGGATCTATAAATTAAATAATGTAGCGATTGGTAACTGTTGTCTGATTGTGTGTGTTTATAGTATTTATGGATCCATTGTGAGAACACCTCACCTTTCACAAGCTAGGTAGGCACTCATCACTGTTGATTTGACATTTTGAATTGCAGTTATTTTTATGTTATTGTTTAACTAGAACAAAAAAAAGAAATTGAGTTAGCCATCAATTCTTTTTTTTTTTTTTTTGTTGATAAGAGACCTCTTTACTAGTTTGATTCATAACTTTTTATATATATGTGATTGAGATCGAACCATTGGTTTTGTGTAGAAGTTATGGTTATATAAAAATTGATAGTCATCATCCGAAACAAATTTCCTTTATTCTTTGCATGCAACCAAGAAAAGGTATTTTTTTTTTTGTCTCGTGCTTTAATCTGTAATTTCTTATCTACATGTCTTTTACCTTATTTTAACACACAATAAATTATGTAATGCCTCTGCTTTTCTTTTTAAGCATACAAAATGAACTTTTCTCGTTGGTATTTGGATTGATACTTCATAGTGTTGAAGCAACATTTGGATAAAATGATGAGGAACTTGCATTGTATATGTCTTGTTTGGTTATAAAATTTTCTTAACTCTTGTTTATAGATACTGCAGCACTATTTATTCTAGGGCTATGTTTTAACTGTTGTCATTGTAGATTTGATAAATTTTGCTAGTTGTATTTCAGTTTTTATATATGTTCAAATGATAATAGCTTTTAATATATCGTTACTATTTTCAATTCACATAAGGCATCAATGGAATAAATCTATGACCCTGGTGGAGTTCTCAAAATGACTATAGAAGTAACTTAATATATTTTCATGTTTATCTAAAGGCTAGGTAGCTTTTCATTATATCAATTGGCTTCAAATTTCCTAAACTAATTAATTTTCCTTATATCTGCTTGCAGTGTGAAAAATTGTAGGTTGAGGTTGTCTTGTTGTTTGCTATAAGGGCAAAGCTAGAAGTAATAGGAGATTGGGTGCGCGTGATAAGGAAGGCCATATAATTCTCCAATTTGGATTCCTTTCTCCTGGAAAAATAATAATTTAGCATTAAATGTTGAATAACAAGCTTGTTAATTATTGAATATGATGCATTTCATGCAACTTAGGTCTTCTCACCCTAATGGATAATGGAAATAAATAGCCAAGTTAGCAAATGAAGGATTGTTAATAGGATTCAAGATTTTGGGATTATGGCTTTTAGTGTTCAATCATGGTGTCTCTGATTAGGTAGTGAGCATAGGTTTGATGGAGAAACTTGCTTTAGATTGTGATTCTTCTTTATCCTTTTTGCTATGTAGATTTCACTTTTTATTTTGTCCTTCTCACAGCACAAGGCTTAAGCAGACATGAAGCAGAAAGATATTAGTAATCCTAATTATGATTGCTTTTACTATTGCTCTTAAAAGTTTGTGTGGATAATGAAAAATTTTATAGCAATTGAATGTGATTAATGGTGTAAGAGAATTAGTAGGTTGTGAGAGAAATGATGGGGTGGATATCTTTAATGTTACTAAAGGTGCACAACAATATAATTTTTTTTGTAAGATGTTCAATAAGTTTTACTTAACTAAAGAATTATGCTTGATCAATATAGTTAGCAAAGAGGTGTAGTCACTACTATAAATAAATGAGAGAGGTCTTAATGAGAGTTATTGAAAACTCTCATTAAAGGCCTTCACTTTTAATAACAGTTTTAATAGAACTGTCGTTGAAGGTGGATCCTCTTTTTTAATGATAGTTCTAATAGAACTGTTATTAAAGGTATATATATTTTTTATTAATTTCAAAATAAACATAAAATTTCTATATTCAATTATCCAAAACCTGTACATATAAAATTCTTCATCTCTTCTACATTAACCATATACATCAATACAATTCTTCACAATATGCAACCAAAATTTTTTCCATCAAAATTAAATTTCAATATGTAAATATGACTCTTCAATTAAATTTAGTCAACACATATAAGTATACAATTATCAAATACACTAATCACGATTCTTTTTACACACTTCAATGAAACAACTATACTTTCTTTCTTCCTTCAAAATAATTACACCAACACTTCAATACCAACACTTAAATGAAACAACTATACTATTTTTTTTCCTTTAACATAATTACGTCCAACACTTAAAAGAAACAACTATACTATTTTTTTTCCTTTAACATAATTACGTCCAACACTTTAACACTTCAATACTAATACTTCAATGAAAAAAACATTTTCCTGTTATACACTTTAATACCATTCTCACTGAAACTATCATTATTTCTTTTATATTTGAAAACACTCAACATAATCCAATCTAAAAAAGTAATAAAAGATGAATAAAACAAACGAAAAAAATTTGATGTCATAATTGAACTTTGTATGTACAATACATGAGTTTAAATATACATTATCATACAAAATCCTAAAAATTCAACTATATAAATTCAATGATGTTCATGTGTATTAAAATCTTCAAGATTCGACTTTCTAATATGGCACTCCAAAGAAATTATCCAACCTTTTTTTTAACTTCATCCATATCCGATTGGATGTAAGCATCTATGTTCACTAACTATATTTATATGTAAAAAAAAAAGGTTAGTCCAATTAAAACTTTTAGTAAGCACTACAATTAATTACTGAAGTATTTACATAAGCAAATGCTTAAAAACTTACCATTTTCGCATATGGGATATTTTTATCACGTCTATCAATGATATCTCTTAAAAATTTCGTAATATAATATCCATACTTACTATTTGAAGGCTGATATGGACACTACATTAAAATTTTTTAATTGTTATATTTTGTAAAATTAATAAAACTAACATCATATATAGGTTTAAATATACATACCTTAGCATACTCATAAGAATACGCCTATTGGTTGATTCTTTGATAACTTAGAGCAATTTAAAAGAACTGCCAATAAAAAATAATCAATATTCTTAAGATTAAAAAAAAACGTACTAACATAAATAAAAATATTTTTACTTACGTAGACATAAGTTGATCTAGTTCTTGATGAGAATTATGGTTTAAAAGATTAAAAATACTATACGCAAAATTACGAGGCTCGACAACCACCAACATCCAGTGCAATTGAAGATTGAGCTCTAAAAAATAGTATTTATCGTTACCACATTGTAAAGATACTTAATAGTAGCCACCCAACATAATCAACACATTTAGCCAACCTCTTCATTACTTGCTTAAGTTTCTTGACAATTTTCAGAGGAGTCGCTGTAATTAGATGCTCTTCACTAACCTCTACTAGACACATTAAAAGTTAAGGATCTCTTAATAAAATATTCTTAAAAAATAAATGTTATTCTTCTTTTTTTATGGTTGGGAACAGTGAGATGTAACTTAAATTCCATAAAAAGGAATATTGACAAAAGAAAAAACATAGTACGTAATAACCAAATTTATATTCAGTGTTAAGAAAAATAATCAACCTTTTAATGCCTCTTCGGGATACTACAATCACGGCTATTCAAAGCTGTAACATTTTTGTAATGATCACAAAAGAACTGAACCTATATATGCTGACTCTAATTTGAGAATATGACACAGATCAAAACTGCTACTCTATCAAAACTACTACTGTTACTACTACTCCATTAAAACAACTATTACTACTGCTACTCCATGTAAACTCCTACTAGTCTTGCTAATCCATTCTAAACTGCTGCACTATCTAAACTGTTACTGCTATATTACTACTTCTATACTACTATTGCTTCTTCATTTAAATTGCTACTACTATGCTACTGCTACTCCATTTAGTACATGAAATAAAACATCATGTTAATGAAGAAATAATTCAAACTTTTGATGCCTCTTTGGGATATTGCAATGATGCCTATTCAAAGTTGTAACATTTCTATAATGATCACAAAGCAATTGAACCTATACAGCTGACTTCAATTGAAAAGTACAATACATATCTAAATTATTACTACATCAAAATTTCTATTATTACTACTCCATGAAAACAGTTACTACTATTGCTACTCCATGTAAACTCCTACATGCTATTACTAATCCATCTGAACTGTTACTCTATCCAAACTACTACTACTATATTACTAGTACTACTCTATTTACTACATGAAATAAAGTATTATGTAATAAAGAAATAATCCAAATAGAAAACTAAAAGGTTGAATGACAATGAAACCTTACTAAGTGTGGCAAAGAGTCTATAACAAAGGGCATAACCAGTGAAGCATACCTATAATCGAAGATTAAAGTCTTGAAAGTAGTATTTTATGGTATCTATACTACAAAAATACTCAATAGTAGCCACTCTAACATAATCAACACATTCAGCCAACCTTCCAGCTGCTTGCTCAAGTTTCTCGACAATTGCCATAAAAGCCACATGAATTAGACCCTCTTCCTTAATGTGTACCAAACACATGAAAAAGTAAGAATCTCTTGATAAAATACTCTTGAAAGATAAAAGTTATTCTTCTTGTTTTATGGTTGGGAATGTGAGATGTAACTTGAATTCCATAAAAAGGAATACTGAAATAAGAAAAACATAGTACGTAATAACCAAATCTAAATTCAATCTTTTAGTGCTTCTCGAGATACTGGAATCATGACTATTCAAATCTATGACGTTTTCATAATGATCACAAAGTAGCTAGACATATAGATGTTGACTTTAATTAGAAAATACGATACAAATCTAAATTGTTACTCTATCATAATTAATACCATTACTACTCCATCAAAACTGCTACTATTGCTACTACTCCAAGTAAACTCCTATTACTATTACTAACCTATTTAACCTGCTACTTTATCTAAACTACTATTGTTACTCCATTTAAACTGCTACTCTATCCAAACTACTACTATTATCTTGCTACTCCTACCCCATTTAGTACATGAAATAAAGCATTACGTAATGAAGAAGCAATTCAAATAGAAAACTAAAATGACGCATGATAATGAAACCTTCATGAGTAGGATAAGGAGTCTATAACTGAGGGCACAACGAGTGAAGCATACTTGCAACTGAAGATTGAGCTTTGAAAAATTATATTTGTCAGTATCCATGCTACAAAGATATTCAACAATGGTTGTTCTAACATAATTAACACATTTAGCTAACCTTCTAACTGCTTGCTCAAGTTTGCTAAAAGTTTCTAAAGGAGCCATGGTAATTTGACTTTCCTTTCTAACCCATACCGAGCACATTAAAAAGTAAGGATCTCTTAATAAAATACTCCTAAAAGATAAATACTATTCTTCTTCTTTTATTTTTGGGAATATGAGATGTAACTTGAATTTTATAGAAAAGAATATCGAAATAAGAAAAACATTGTGCACAATAACAAAATCTAAATTTAATATCATGAAAAATAATCAACCTTTTGGTGCTTCTTTAGGATACTGTAATCACTGCTAGTCAATGCTACAATATTTTCGTAATTATTACAAAGTAGCTAAACTTACAGATGTTGACTTTAATTGGAAAACGCTATACAAATCTAAAATGTTACTCCCTTAAAACTGCTACTACTGTTGCTATTGCATGTAATTTAAATTGTTACTCTATCCAAACTACTAATGCTACTCGATCCAAACTGGCTACTGCTATACTACTAGTGCTATTACTACTGCATTTAGTATATGAAATAAAGGATTACGTAATGAAAAAGTAATTCAAATAGAAAACTAAAAGACTAAATGACAATGAAACCTTTGTGAGTATCTATAACAGAGGGCACAACTAGTGAAGCATACCTATAATCGAAGATTGAGTTGTAGAAAATAGTATTCGGCAGTATTCATGCTGTAAAGATACTTAATAGTAGCTGCTCAAATATAAGTAACACATTTACTCAACCTTCTAGTTGCTTGCTCAAGTTTCTTGAGAGTTTCTAATTAGATGGCAAATTAAACTTAAGAGAAATGAGACATTCACTTAGCATACCTCTTTTCCAAAAGTTCTATGGAAATATCGAAAAAACTCAGTTGTATTGTAAAACATCATTATGCATAATGCTGCAAAAAATAATATCAATATTTCAATAAAACTTTGTACATTCAAAAGTTTCCCTAAAAAAGAAAATAAGAAGTTACTATTTCATGTTTAAGAAATGTTCAAATTAGGCCAAGGTCAAAATCACCTATAAAATAATTGGCACTTTTCAGACCATTATGAAATGTATGAGGCATCTTTATAGTAATTCTCTATGATGTTGCACTACTTAGAGTATGTGTAAAACTTTGTGATCCTATATGTTACTCAAGGCATATTTTGATCCTCCAATATAATAAAATCAAGAAACAAATAAAAACAATTACATAAATGAAAATTACATATTTTGTCATTAAAACTTTAAAAAAAAAATTACTCTGTTACATATTTCCAACATACATGAAATCCTTCACTTTATCCAAATATGAACCAGACCATCATTCTGTAAACAAACATAATTGGTAGAACTGAATATGAAAATCGAAGGTCACTCAAGCAATGGAGAAAAATATAGTTCAAGATAAAGGCAACTTCAACATGTTATCAATAACATAGAAAAAATAAAATCCAATGCATGATAGAAATAATGAATTATGAAAGGCGTAAAGAAATTCAACTAAGCCTGAAAAGATAGCATATACCACAACACAAATGCGAGGTCTTAGTATATCAGGCTAGTGAAGCAGTAACTCCACAGAATCTAAAATGCAGTGTTGCCCATTATGATTGTTCCTTCACTGATGGCAACTAAATATCATTTATTTACAATACAACATCATTAATCATTACAATATATCCACCTCACAATGTTAAAGCATAGATCATTAGTAGAGACATTAAACTAGCTTCCAATATCATCACAATAAATGATAATAATAAATAAAGAAAATTATCAACAACACCCCAATGAAATGAAAAGAACAATAATTAAAATTAGAAGTCATAAGTTATAACACAGCAGGCAGCTAAAAATCCTAACTAATTATATCCAATAATTTTTGGTAGGTAAATCCATTAGCGTAGCCCATTTATTAGAACATCAAAATAAAACTAAAAGATAATTATTCCTCAACCATTTCCCTAGAAATATTGCTAAGTTTATTGTTGGATGCAAAGCATAAAAACCATTCTTTTTAGACAATCAAACACAATAACTTACAAACAAATAACAAAACATGTGAAATCTTACTCCTTTTGTAAGTTGTAGTAAGGTGAATTTACTAAGCCTCAAGTATACATCTATAAGCAATGTATGGTTACATATGCAGCAATATGCATACCATCACTAGTCACAATAATTAAATCACTTGTGGAAACATCAAGACGACCGACGATAAATAGCTATTGTTTAGGTATTCTTAGATTTCTTTTGTCCTAATTTGCAAAAACAAAGATATCAAAAAATCATTTAATGTAAGAATCTTCACATTAGTCGTGGCTTCTTTTTCATTTGGTTAAATAAATTAATAAGCAGGAAATATAGAACTAAAGTTATCATGTTAACTTACCTATCTTTTTAGAAAATCCATAAATAGACTCAAGACAGATCTAAACTCTTTCTCACCAAATGAGAAGATACCACCATAGTGTGATAGTATTAATGTCTTTAAAATGTCAAACAAGGAAGTGACCTTTAAAAGTTACTAAAGATCTATAGTAGGTCACAACAAATCCTTTTCGCTTATTCACAGTAAGATACACCTTTTGAGGCAATCTCTTTGGGAGAGGGTTACCATTGACATAAATAATATCCTTTACAAGGTCAACTCGATTCTCTATATCATGACAGCAAAGAAAGCTTATAAGCTCAAGAAGTATATCATTCCTATTCAGAGAAGCAGTAAGTAAGATATAACAAAAAAATTTTAATAAAATAAAACACATCAATTTGCTAAGAGAACTAGGGGTTGACTTGGGAAATGTTTCATATAGAGCCATTAACAGTGACCTTACCATTAAAAAAAAGGTCTTCGCTTCTTTGTAAGCATAACAAGTGATAGTACAAATTGGATGATGTGTACACATAAATATCAGCATGAACATAAAGAACTGTGAAGGTAAATAGAATTGCGATGCACATTACCTCTGGTAGCAGTTAAGACGTTATTACTAAGGCTCTAAGGAAGCTCCCTGAAGTTTTGATTATAAAATCTATATGTTGCCTTAGACAGCTTCAACGTGAGCATGTGGATAAGATGTGCAAGAGGGTGGGCCTAGAGCTTGAGGTTGCTTTCCTCACTATGAACAATCCACAGAATGAAAAGCTGCTGCCTACCATTAGCACCATCAATAAAATCCACCTTTTCTTCTTATTCTTCTGCATCATCTAATCCTTTGTTTAGCTTTTGATGATGCAAATGAGATGTCGAATTCTAGAATAGGAGAAGAAGAAGAGACAAAGTGTCTAACGAGAGGGAGACTATAGATAGGATAAAGCTGCATAAAGAGAGTAGGTGTTTTGATTTTAAGGAGTGAAAAGGAGAGCAACAATGTAGCTACGGTAAATGGACGCCATGCTTAAGAACTTTTTGTTTCTGTTATGGATAGGAAAAATGAAAGGGGGGGGGGGGTTGATGTTTTTGATCTTTGTTTTTTTTTTCTTCTTTTAAATAGCTGCTTTCGTTTTAATTTTATGAAGTAAGTGCTAAAACTCTTGTGACCTAGCCATATAATTAAACAAGGAGTAAATGAACCCATTAGGCACTTAAAATGGAATAAAAATTACTTGAATTTATGTCTAACTCTAGAAAGTAAAATTTTTTATAATAAACCCAAAAAAAATTTTTTATAATAAACCCAAAAACCATCTATGAGTCAACTTTTCATCAAAAAATATATTTTAGTTCATAAATTCAAGAAAGAAAATTAATGCCTTGGCTTACTTTAGAATGAAAATAAAAATGTTCATAATTCATTCCCATTAATACAGATCTCTAAGTGATAATTTAAAAAAGAAATACATTTCAATAAAATTTAAGATCGAAAAGCATAAGCAATTAATTAATCATGAATGAAGTTCACTGTGGTTCATTTCTTTTGTATGAATATGTAATTTTGTATTTTCATTATCGTCTAGAAGAAAATGACAATGCCATCGTGGCTCTCACCCTTTTACCAGGCATGTATTTGAGCCAAAAGAAGGAAAGAATATTAAGAAAAAGATCACTAAATGTTTAGTGTGGTACTTAATATAACATACACTAAATCTTCCTTTTTAGGTCAACTAGTAAGTTATTGCTAATCAAGCTAACTAAGATATGGAAAATAAATTATCCTGGGTAGAGGTGATATTATTCTGGTGCTTCTATGGAAGGCTCTAAAGAATCAATTACCTTTAATAAGATGTGAAAGCCATAGTCCCATGGCATATATACTACTGTCATCTACCAAAGGTAGTAGTAAAATATATATATATATATATATATGTACATATATATATATCTTGCATTAGCATTAAGAAAACATGCTGCAAACAGGGATATGTAGAACCCTTAATCTTGTTTTCTTATATAGATTACGTAGAATGGAGGCACAAATAAGTCAATAACTACATAAAAAGTTTGAAATACCTCAAATGATATAGTAAATGAAGTAAATGATATTGCTTACAAGTGTTTGCTATCATGGAATTGAGCATTTCTGGAAGACTTGAAAGTTTCTAGAAATTTTTTAGCCATTTGCAACTCATGCTTCTGCCTTAACTTGTCCTAGTTGTATTTAGTTGCCAATATCTCAATGATGCATGGAAATGCCCGGTTTACTGCTTTGGTGTCAAGGAAAGCAAGTCGTGACCTCCTAAAAACAAATCTAATGCAGATTCACAGTACTCATGGCGAGCATAGTACGAAAAGGATATCCATGGGTAAGACACTTCCCTATGTTCTAGTCATTCTAAAGATAAAAAAGTGGATTTAAAATCTTAACACAAAAACAACAAATATCACATGTTTATGCATAAAACTAACTACATGAAAATTAAATCAAAACCATAAGGCAAGACAAGATTGATTCAAACAATTGGATAGACTCAAGTTACAAGATTGATTCACACAATTAATGGTATGGACTCAAGTTTAACAATTGAAAGTAAATGCATAACAAATCGTTCAACCATTCCACTAAACCATAACTAGTTCATCACTTTCTAAGAGATGATAAAGTTCTTGGAGACTTTAACATTTTTCATAAAAAGCTACTTGCATTTATAACACTTACCAATCCTAGCACTTTGGAATTAGTCCATCATTTTAGAATAAATGATGAAATCCCCACAGACTTTTCAAATTTTTAATAAAACATAAGTATATTAGTTTTAAATTCATCAGTGCCCACAGTTTCAACACTATGATGCATGGTATCCATTTTTGTTTCCTTAAAAAAAATAAAATATTATCTACAAATTACTCCCAAACCAACATGCTATTCACATTCTACAAGCTTAACATTATACCATAGTCAAGCTATTTATGATTTTAACTAAAAAAATAATCCAAAGTGATAAAGTCAAAAACTGTTTAAGTAGAAGACAAAAATGTTGTTTTCAAATAAACATTAAAACCAAGACAACAATGACAATAATAGACAACTTTAAATTAACAGCTCCCATTAGACCATTAGCCACAATTAACAATGTACATCATGAGAAGCAAAGATAACATAAAGCTCATGATTCCAACTTTTTTTTTTTAATTTTTATTTTACTAAGCAAGCACATCCATCTTCATGGGGATCTAGAATGGTGCACAAAACATTGTGTTCACCATGTAACCAAATATCATATTTCAATAAATTATATCAAATAGATAAAAGAATAGGAAAAGAAAATTATCATATTTCTTTTACATATCCTATTTCCAATAGAGGAAAATATAGTAAGGTAAAAGTATATGCTCAAAGAATATTTGCTTAATCTAAATGTGACATCTTAAAACTAATAAACATAACACATAAAGACAAGTAAGACACTAATCCATTAGATGTTATAGCATTAATATGTATTAATACAGCGTGTTCAGCTGTTAATTACAAGTACATGAGAATATTTATAAAAAATATGATTTCAATTCAACGAAAAATATGTAATAAGAATACATATTTTTTACTTTTCATGTATGAAAACTACTCAAACCAACAAATCATTAAATAAGAAGAAACTACTAGTAAACCATTAAGCAAGAGGGAACTACCAAAAACAAATTCTTAAAATCTAAAAATAGAGCAAGAGAAACAACCTGTGCTATGGTAGCCAATTTTCTCACTCCTTAAAGCCTTCAGAATAGCTGTAACTTGCAAAGTCAAAAGAGATAGTTTTAAGACGCATGGGCTAAGTAACATTTAAATCCACAAGCTTCTTGCCTATTTTAATTCAAATAATATGTAATCCCAACAGTATTCCATCTTCATGATTAACCCATCATACTACTCACACATGACCAAGCCCTAACAAACCTAATTTTGAAAAGGCCACTAGATAGAATCATTCTTATCATCATACACATAGGGCGCAGGAGCCATTTGGACCAGTCCATATCCACACCCACATGTGCAATTAGTGTCGTTTATTATAGGTCCCACTGCCATAATATCACCTTTATCGTGTTAATAATCACCTTAGATAGGTCACTAAAGAGCATGCAATAACTTGCCTTGCATGTAGAATCGTGGATGTTCGGTAAGGTCCATATAATTAATAGTCCATTCAGATCATACCATCACACTTCTCACACATGACCAAGCATAGCCTAAAAATCTCATCTAAATATAGCTTCATACCATCCTTTTTGCTACAAAAATGATCAAACTATTGTAGTCCATTAGATCAAAGAACAAGAACTCAATCAAATAGAACAAATTACAGAAGTTTGATGCCAATCCGTCCATTGAAGAACTGCATAGTATGGATGATATCAAAAGTGTTATCAAAGAATGACAGCCTAGTTTCGATTAATAGGTAAAGAGGTAGAAGACTCTTTAAAGCAATCACCTTATTGATTAGTGCCCCTAAGTTTAAGGTAGCTGAGGCAATTGTGACATTCTTCTATTTCATGATTGTTGCAAAAGTTCTAATTATGGAGTTGAAATCCAACCCTTTACATCTCTTGGTTTCAATGCTACAAATTTTTCAGTGGTGAATTCAGCAAAAGTTACTTTTTTCCTTAGAGTTCCCATCCTCGTTTTGAAAGATTAAAATAATCTGAACATTTGCGAATGTCTTTTTGGTCGGTTGTTTCCTTGGAAACAAGATAGTGGTATTTTTTGGACTCACACTACAATAAAAAAACCTTTTATTATTCACAGCTTTAGATAACTTTTGTTCACAGTTATAAAACTGTGGATTATAACAATGAGAACAAAAGGCAGGCATAATAGTTCACAGTTCTAAAACTGTAAATAAAACCAACTTTAGTTCACAGTTAATTTTGTATTATTCAAAGTTCTAAAACTGTGAATAAATTTGTCTTTACTTCACAGTTCATTAAAGTTTTATTCACAGTTTTATAACTGTGAATAAAACTGCGAATAAGGAAACTTTAGTTCACAGTTCATTAAAGATTTGTTCATAGTTCTAAAACTGTAAATAAAACTACTTTAGTTCACAGTTCATTAAAGTTTTGTTCACAGTTATAAAACTGTGAATAAAAGTAATTTTGTTCACAGTTCATTAAAGTTTTGTTCACAGTTCTAAATTTGTGAATAAAAGTAATTTTGTTCACAATTCTAAAACTGTGAATAAAACTGAATTCATTATGGTTTTATTCACGCTTTTAAAACTGTGAATAAAACAATTATTTTTAATTAAAATCATTTAATTTATTTCATGGTTTTTATCCATATTTTTGTTAAAATCGTAGATAAAATATAATTAATTTTTATTTATTTATTTTAAAAAATCAAAAAAATATCAAAGTTTGAATCGATAAAATTTAAAAATTTGAATTATTATTTATTTTTTGTTTTTAATGTTTAATAATTTAAAATTAAATCATTATTTAATTTTTAATAATCTTAATTGGTAATTATAGTTTATATTTTTAATTATTATTTGATTATGTTTTTCTTTTCAAAATCAAAATTTTTTGCTTACGAATTCACATTTTTCTATTTACCCAAAATTAAAATTTAAAAATATCCAAAAAATGTTGCATACAATAAAAAAAATAAACCATCACAAATGATTTTAATAATAATACTACAACACTTCAATAAAATGTAACACACCACCACCACTTTTTTAATCAAAAAGCACTTCAATAGTATTCACACGCTTTAGTAAAATCAAATGCACTACCACCACCACTTTTTTCATGACAACACTTTCTAGTGCAATGTAACATACCTCAATACAATCTAACACCACCATCACTTCATCCATTCACAACATATTTTAATCCAATATAGCACACATTCATGATGACTTCTTTCATCATAATTCACTTCAACATAACACATATTGATTACCATTTCGAAATTATAGTGAATCATAATTCTCATCCATAAAACCGTCCAGCTATTTATGAAACATATGGAGGAAAATTAATTTACAAATTAAAAGTTAAAAGGCAAATACTTACAATTCCTAACAGCTATATAATGTATTCCAAAATTTGAAATATAAGTCCTACACTTTTACCTGAATCCTAACATAATGCTCCACATCTATTGCCCAAACTCTTGTATGACATCATCAAGCTCAGACTGACTGTAGGTATCAATATCCATTAGTTATACATGTGAAAAATATAAAAGTTAGTACAACTATAATTTCAATATTATAGACAATATTTTACAAAAATAAATTATTTAAAAACTTACTATTTTCGAGTATGGTGCATTATTGTTATGTCTGTTAATGATATCCGTTATGTATTTCATCACATAATATCCACACTCATGGTTAGAAGGTTGACGTGGACATTATATTAGCGTAATTTAGATGTTATATTTTGTGATTAAAAATAATGAAATTTAATATAACATATGGTCTGTAACATACATACCTTAGCAACAATACTTTGGCAATTTCGTCGGCTAATAGATGACATGTCTATTGCGAAAAACATTCTAAAAGAGCTAAAAAAAAAAATCACTAATCTTAAAACTGCAATTACATATACTAATGTAAGTATAAAATAATTAAAGACACATGGACATGAGCATGTCTAACTCAGTGCGAGAACCATGCCCTAGAGGATCAAAAACTATATATGTGAACGCCCATGGATCAACAATCACCAATATCCAATGATGCCTAAATTATTAAGCAAATTAAAATATTAGTTATTTAACTAATGCAATTAGAAAAATTAAGTTCATGCTTACGTGATGTTATACGGGAAGATCACTACTCCTTTGTCATATGGTTGAGCTAATCTAGTTGCAATATGACAAGCTTGATTTTCTATCTTTGTACCGCTCACAACTGATACCATTGACGAATCAGCAATTAAAATATTTTGATTGAAGTCAAGTGCAACTAAATCTTTGTGAAGTTTACTGAAAATATAAAAAACATATATAAATATGAATATCACATAATTGTAACATCAATAAACTAATAAAAAAAATTTACACTATGTAAGCTTGAATGATAGTAACACTTATCTCTTCCATGTCACAAAATTGTATTATATCTTCTCGCATCACATATATGGAGCCCTCATTAGCAAATACCTCTTTTTCCAAAGGAATGGTGATGACTCCATCACGATCCATTACCTTTGTGACATGCTCATGCAATACCTTCAGTGATAATGGTAACCCAATAGAAGACAATTTGCTGCAATGATGGTTGTTTCATCAATGTTGATGCTCATCTAACTTGCAACTTTTGCATCTTTCCTCTATTCATTGACTAGAAATAAAATAGTTAAGAAGTCATGTTCAGTAAATGAACTAAAAAAAAAATTCAACTTTTGACATAAAATACCTCACATTCACATGTGATGACCCAATCTTGTGTTCAAGCAACATGTGTGCCAACTACTTCAAATACAGTAAAAATTTTTGCTTCTAATATTGGGCGAGGCAAACGAGTATCGCCTCGAATAGCTACGTCCACTATCACCCTAACATCTCCATCAAGCAGAGGATGCCATGGATAATTTGATTCATGGTAGTATCTATGAAAACTAATCCATGGCCCACGATATTCTCCAAAGAACTAATGTATAAATCACATTGTACACACTGCAATGAATAGTCAAAGCATAATTTAATGTCTCAAAACTTTTTTTCTTTTCTTTAATAGAAATATAACATGTGACATACCTTACTACTAGACGGTGTAGGCTTTGACGGACCAACTGGTGAAGGTTGAGGAGGTGATGTTGGACTTTTTTCATTATTATCTATTCTAGCCATGTTACTGCTAGCTTTACTTGAATGAAATCCCATTTGAATGATATTCGGTTGGGTAGTAACTCTATCCCCCACAATGTCATCTAAAAGATCTTCATGTTGTGAGAACCACTTCATCATGTTCATAAAATCTTGTTTATCATATGGTGCTTCACTTATTGGTAGGATATATGTTTTCATCCTCCCAAAATGCGAGGTTATAGTTACCCCAGATCCGTGACCTCTAGCACGACTAGGGTGTTCAATTGTGCCTAAAGCTTTTGTGAGGACGTCATTCACATGTACTGGTTTAATTATACCTTGACTCTCTTGTGTCATCAACTCATCCTACAAAGTCAGAATGCAGTTGTTACATAAATGTGACATTTGAATAAGTACAAATCAAATAAAAGTAAAGACTTATTAAATACGTACAATCCTTTTAACACACTCTTTGGTCGCTTCATTTGTGTATCATCCTTGTTTGTTACATTGTGTTGCTTTTCATAGTGTAGCATGATTAATTTCTTCCTCAGTAGCCAATGACTTCTTCTACAAGCAATCATACAAAATCATTTAATGTAGTTAATTAAAGTAAACAAAATGGATCCATCACATGTTCAAAAATTTGTACAAAAACTACCAAAACATAATTGACTTACAAGTTCGATCTCTAACCCTGTAAATCCTTTTCGAGTAAGACAATGATCATATATATTTTTCTTCCTTCTCTCTATTGCAACAATTCTCTTTCTCTATAATATAAACGAATATTAATATTTAGTGAAAGTTTCACAAATAAACATCTCTATTTGGTTAATATAACACCTGAAACTCCTCTAAAAGGCGAAAATTCACAAATGCATGCCATACATCTAAATCTATGAAACTCCTGTATTCTGCTGGTGGCAACCTCAAGTATTCTAGGTCATCCATAAAAGGCAAGATGCATTTCCTCATAAGAATGGTTTTGAAGCTCCTCCATTTTTATGTAGTAGATTAGAGTACACACCTTTTCAAAGTTACATCAGTGTCCTATGTCCCCTATAAAACACATTTACACAAATTAATGAAAACAAATCATGAGCATATAATTCAATTTTTAATGTAAGCACTTGCATATTTTATAACATGTACTAAAATTGTTTCCCAAATCTTATTCTTTAACTCATCTGGATAGCATGCCAATTGTTAAGCATAATAGGCACTACATGTCGTACAATGACACCAATATAAACTATTCATCGTTGCACCATGCTTTTCGATAGGTTGTTTTTTCTCATTTAATTGGATTGATATCTTCTATCCCATTGATCTAGACTTAATAACATCACGCATAATGGTAATGCTCTTTTTTTGCATTTTTGTGAGGCATGAGCTGGTTGATCTGATGGACCCATTAAATCTGCAAATTAATTACCAGCAAATTAACAATACATATTCATAAAACATATAAAGTTAAAAGTCAATAAAAATTAATATGTAAAAACTTAATTCATAAAAAAATAGATTTAAAAAATTATAAGGAACATGTAAAATTTAACATTACCTATCATATTAGTCAATCCCATAATCCTTCACATCTTCCCTAGCATATGCAACTGCATTGTCGTTTATTTGATTGAAGAGTTCAACAGATGGTAAATTATTACAAAGAGGCATATGATCCAGACTAATGTCACCCAAATCGTCTTCTTCATCAAAGTATTTTTGAGGTGTTGACATTACAAGTGATTATTTTTTATCGATTGGATTTTCAACGTAAAATACTTGTCTCACTTGAGAAGCTGGTATAAATTCATCATTTTTTTGCCTAATCCGATTAAGATTAACAAGAATAACTCCTAGATCATCAACTTTAACACCATTATTATTCTCAATCCAATTGCATTTAAAAACTGAGACTTTGAATAAAGTGTAATCCAACTCCCATATCTCTTGTATTACCTCATAAAATGCCATGCCACCATATACTGGATTTTTATCTTTTGCATTCGAAATTTGCATGGTATTAGCAATTAAATTGACTCCACTATTTTGGTGCACTCTTGAGTTATCTCTTTTTTTTTTGTATAAAAACGACAACCATTAGTGATGTGTCCAAGATACTTGATTACTATGACTAGGTCCATGAGCAATCCATCGTAAAGTTGATGAGATATTATGATTAGACAATGAAAGTTGATACCCAACTATAATAAATAATTTATTAGATCAACCATTATGGACAAATATGACTTAATGGTGGACTTGTAAAGATTCTTACCCGTGTGTGCAATCAATTGATGAAGGTGCGATTATGCTCATCATGCAACCACTTTCGTCTTTTTGACTTCATGGGATTGTCAACAGTTAATTGGTTTAAATGCTCGCTGCATGATACGAATAATTTATGTAAACATTTGAAATTGTCTTTGATGTGGTATAATAAATGGGTTATAAATATTACCTTATGTAAGATTGAACTTCACTTGTATTCGTTAAAACATATAAATGAGCTTGTTGAGGAAGATCATGGTGAACTTGTTCAATCCATCCGCCAGCTAAAGGTCTTCCATTTTGAGTTGAATAATCAAATACATTCTTCCTTAGAGGAATGCCAATAGAATCTGTATTGGATAAATAATCTGCACAAAATTCTAGTGGCTCTTCTGCAATGTATGATTCAACAATACATCCCTCAGGCCTATTACGATTTCAAACATAACCCTTCAACACCTTCATGTATCTTTCAAATGGGTACATCCACTCAAATATATAGGACCATATAGTTTCACTTCTTTAATTAGGTGAACAGTTAAATGAACCATAACATCAAAGAAGCTGGGAGGAAAGTACTTCTCTAGTACACATAATGTTGTCACAAGTTGACATTGGATGTCAACTTTTGGCATAACGAATTGAAGAACATACAAAGTCTAATTAGAGCATATCTGATATGTTTCAGTAACACTACTAGTAGAGCAACAGGCAAGAGTTGTTGCATTAAAGTGTGACAATTATGCAACTTTAACCTATATAGCTTTAAGTCATCCATAGAAACAAGATTTCTGATGTTTGAAGAATACCCATCTGGCACCTTAATCTCACTGAGCACTTTACAAAATCTCCTTTTTTCATCTCTCGACAATGTATAGCATGCAGGTGGTAGAAATGTACGATTATTATGATGTTGTGGTACCAATTCATACCTTAATCCCATTTCTTGTAGATCCATTCTAGTTGTTACCCTAATTTTTGATTTTCCCCTAATATTAAGCAATGTGCCTGCAAGACTATCACATATGTTCTTTTCTATATGCATAACATCAAGCACATGTCTGACATGTAAAGACTTCCAGTATGGTAAGTCAAAGAAAATTGATCTCTTATTCCAACATTGCGAAACCACATCTTCATTGTTTCGTTTATGTTGTTTTTTTGACTTCCCCATGAATTTGATAAACTTTGAACCTTAGAGAAGACTTCTTCACCAGTTAATGGTTGTGGAGCAACTCTGAATTCTTGTTCCCCATTAAAAGCTTTCTTTTGTTTACGATAAGGATGATGTCATGATAAAAATCTTTTATGTCCAATATATGACATTTTCTTACTATGCTGTAAACGAACTACATTGGCATTCTTAGCACAGATAGGACAATTATTGTAACCTTTAACTGTATAACTAGACAAGTTACCGTAAGCAGGAAAATCATTAATAGTCCATAATAAAATAGCTCTCAAGTTGAACAATTCTTTTTAGAACGCATCATAAACTTCCACATCCCATAATATCCATTAGTTTTCTATGAATGGTGCCTAGTAAATGTCTATATCATTACTAGGTTGTTTAGGGCCTGATATTAATAGTGTTAGCATCATGACCTTTCTCTTCATTGTTAACCATGGTGGTAAATTATATGTCACCATAACAACTGGTCAACAACTCTATTAATTATTTAATGTACTATAAGAATTAATCCCATCAGCTGAAATAGCAAGCCTCAAGTTTCTTGGTTCTGATGCAAATTTTGCCTACATATAGTCAACTATTTTCTATGATGGTGTATCTGACGGATGCCTTAACTGGCCGTTAAGTTCTCTTTGATTTGAATGCCATGTCAAATGTTTTGATGTTTCAAAGCTTCTAAACATTCTTCTAAACCTAGGTATTGGTGGAAAATACCATAACACCTTAGCCGACACCTCGGTCTGTATCTTGTTACTATTCTTCATTATTTTCCATCTAGAAGGACCACAAGTTGGATACTAAATCTCATTTTGAAACTCTTTTTGATATAGTATGCAATCATTCGGACATGCATGGATCTTGTGATACTCCATGCCTAATGCATTTAATGTTTTTGTGGCATCATGCATAGAAGTAAGTATTTCATTGTTCTTTGGCAACATTTCAGATATCAAATTTAAAGTTCATTGAAGCTCTGGTTAGACCAATTGTACTTCATCTTGAAATTGTAAAGTTTAACTAGAGCAGATAGTTTAGTGAATTTTATTGATCCAGAATACAAAGGTTTCTCAGCATCACTAAGCAACTTCATGAACTAGTTAGCATTACAATTGTACTTTACAAATGCCTCTTGAACCATCTCTACAGTGTTATCAACTTCTCACTCTTGAATGACCTCCCTATTAGCTTTAGCATTTCGACTTGTAGAAGACCCATCATGACATGCTTCCCCATGCCATGTCCAATTATTGTAACTTCGATCAATTTCATTAACAAATAAATGATCTCGTATCTCACGTGAAGTCAGACGTTTCATATTACCACATTTAATGCATGGACAACGAACATGCTCAGGATCATCAGATTTTCGAATGGCATATTTCAAGAAATTAGTTACACCTATATCGCACTTATTTGACCTTTTATCAACGAACATACAAGTCTTGTCCATTCTAATATTTAACACTCCATATGTTAGCACATCAACTTGATTTTATCAATGTATATGTATGCATGTTGACCAATTTTTACAGGTTGGATGATCCTATACCATTTAGAAATGCAACATCTATGTGGAGCACATGATAAATCATGCTTCATTCAATTTCATAAAAAATTCGACAGCATATCCCTATAGTTCTTCAAGTACATGACTTATGTAGATATTTTTTAATTTTTTTAAAATCAAAACACCAATAAATATCCACTAGTATCTACTCGAAGAACAAAGGATATGTTACTCAAAATTTGTTATGAAATAAAATGAATCCAGATTTATACATCATGTCCAATACATAAATATTACATTTTTAAATTGTCCAAACTACAAAATTAAAGAATTATAAATAAAATTTTTTATTTAATCCACATGTTATACACGTGGACTATAATAAAATATTCATTTATAATTTTAAAAACGGTATCTAAGGTTATATTTACTAAGCATAATGTGCTAACATTGTACACATAAATGGATTTTTTTACTAATTAGTGAAATAAATTTTAAATGTAAAATTGCACAAGTATAACTTGAATTTACATCAAATTAAAAAAATCAGTAAATAAAATTTTGTAAAATAATAATGCTTACCTTAATGATGATTCCCCAATTAGCTTGCAATACTATCTTCTTCTGCGAAAACACAAATCACGTTTAAATAATAATTTTGCTAATTAACTTATTATTAATCACAATTACTAAATCTTTGAAGTTGTCAACTTTTTTAAGAAAAAAACGAATATTTAAAAAATTGAAAATAAAAAGATTAACTTACTATATAAGCCCACTTCTAAAGACCCTCGAATTATTGGTAATCTTAAAAAAATATATTTGTTAAAGTATCTGCAAGACTTTTGTCAATGACACAAACTTAACTATATTTACTAACAAGACTGTAAATGAAATCAAATAATTGACAGTATCATCTATAGATTGCAACTATGATCAGATTAAATTTAAATTTTTATTATATAAGCCAAAAATAATGAAATCTAATATCTTAATAATGTTAGCCTTGGGCTTCTGCCCATCTGAAATTAGGGATCATATAATAGTCTCCTCTATTTAAACAAATTTCCCAAATTTAGTCAATGTCATTACCAATTTTTTTATATAATAATGATCACTATAGATATTATTGTCATGATGATTTTTAATAATCGTTATAAAAATAGAAATACCATTATAAAATCTCATAAAATTAAATTATTAAAACATTTTAATTAATATTTTTAATTTTATTTAATTATTACTTTTTAATTATAATAATCAAATAGCACACAAATGATATCAAACAATAGATAACCAATCATTATTTGACATAATTTCTTTAGATAAATTTGTGAATCTTTACGGTCTATATGTTATGAGATATTTTAACTTGTCACAATTAATAATGATAACAATTAATTTAAATCTCATCTTATACTTCTTTTGTATTATTAAAAACTTTTTCTCATGCTACCGTTATTCATGAGAAATAATACTAATTGGGATATTTGTCTTTCTTGTGGTGACATTTGATTTTTCAATGTCATAGTGTAAAGTTACTCAACATACTGAAAAAATATTTGTATAGGAATAAGTGGGTCGATGTAATTTTGTATTTATATATAGAAAAAAAGTAAATGACTTGAAAATAAAGATGTAAAAGGTTACAGATTCTCCTTCCTTGGTTGTTACATGCAGTACTATTATTTGCTCAACGCTTTATTTATAACATAATCCTGAATATTAAACCATGAGTATTTCATTTGTTTTTTATTTTAGATAATGATTTATCTCATGCTTTAATTTAGGCTGCATGATAATTCGCTTGCTATTTAAAATTTCTCGAGAAGTAAACTTAAATCAAGGTCCACAAAACTCCTTTTTGGTCATATTTGCTGGAGAAAAGCTAGGCCAATAGCTAAAAAAGAACAAGAAAAAGTAAAAGCTGATACTAATAAGAAGGAAAAAAGTAATTATAAATTGGAGAGAAAAGATTAACCTTACCAAAACTAAAAGAATATTTTAATTAGTTAGATCTAGAAACCAGATGAAATTAGAACCACATCTTCCTTTGTTGCAATCAGTGAAGGCCAAGATTTTGATCTGTTAGATCTGGAACCTTGACGAAAGTAGAACTATGTCCAGATCTGGAACCCTAATGAAAGTAAAACCTTGCACCTAAATTTAGAACCCTCATCACAAATCTGGAACCCCCAATGTAAATCTGAAATCCCCAACCCAGATGTGAAACCCCGATACAAGTAGAACCATGCCTATATCTAAAATCTTGATGGAAGTAGAAACTCATACCAGATCTGGAATCCCTAGCACAAGTCTGGAATCCGTAGCCCAAATCTAAAATCTCGAACCTAAATTTTGAACCCTCAGCATAGATTTGAAATCCTAACCAAGATTTGGAATCCCTAGCCCAAATCTAAAACCCTGCACCCATATTTGGAAATCCTAGTATACATCTAAAATCTCAACCAAGATCTGGAATCCCTAGCCAAAATTTAAAACCCTGCACCCAGATTTGGAACCCCTAGCATAGATTTAAAATCTTAACCCAGATTAAAAACCTCATACCCAGATTTGGAACTCCCAACACATATCTGAAATCCCAACGAAGATATCAAATCCCTAGCCCATTGAAAGCCTTGCAGACATATTTAGAATCCCCAACACAGATCCAAAATCCTAACTAAGATGAGAATCCTTAGCTTAGATCTGAAGTCCTTCACCTAGATTTGGAACCTCAAACATAAATCTGGAATGTGGAGCCCCGAGCTGAAACCCCTCACCTAGTCTGGAACCTTCAAACCCCTCACCTAGATCTAGAAGCCTTAGCCCAGATCTAGAACCTTTTACCCAGATTCGAAACTCTCAGCCCAGATCTAGAACCCATTACCCAAGAACTCCCATCCCAGCTTTGGGACCCCATACATCTAAATCTGGGACCTTCACAAAAATTTTAAGCCCCAGAACAAATTTAAAGTCCCGATAAAAGTAAAACCATGCACATATCTAAAATCTCAATGGAAGGAGAACTACATCCATATTTGAGCTTAAAAATAATGAAACTAAAAGTAAAAACCCAAGGAACAATAATTTCTACATTTTAACAAAAAAGATAAGCATAACATCTAGGAGAAAGGATTAAGCTTACCGAAAAAAAGGGAGGAGATTCAAGCTATTAGTCGTGGAACCTAAAAGCAAGCAGCACCACGCACACTCTTAATCCCTTTTATGCAAATAGTTAGGGCTGATCGAATGTCCGATTTGCACATCTAGAACCCAGGGAAGCTCTCCTCATATTGTGCACTTCATACCTGATATTTATTACCTGAAGAATCAATGAAGTTTATCCTGAGTAAGTAGAGAAAAAGTATGAAAAAATTTTATCGATGTTTCTAGAGAAGATGCAGGGCTTTTATTCATAGTTACAGCCATAATTGTGAATAAAAACCTTTATTCACAATTATGGCTATAACTATGAATAAAAGTCTGGTCATTTTTTTTTAGGAACATTACTTGTTCAGTACTCACTTCACTCACTGCTCGCTGGCTCGTTCATTGACTTGCACATGAATTCGCAGCTTCGCCAGAAAAAAAAGTGACAAAGCAGGGAGGGCTGAAGAAGGTCGACTCTAACTTCAGCTTGCTAGTGGTGGGCATGCATAAGTGTCCCTCTCCTTCCACTACTGTGAGGCAACCAAAGGTTTCGCCTTTTATATATGTTTAGATACGAAAAAGAGTCAAAGTTCAAACTAAACATACAATCAATAGAATTTATACAAAAGAGAACAGTGTCTTTTTAGGAAGAAAAAAGGCGAGTTTTGTTTTAGTGTAAGCTTTTGTCCTTAGAGAAAGCCCTCATCCCTCTCAAAAAAAAAAAGAAAAAAAAAGAAGAATGCTGCTTCCTGATTGAACGAACATTGTAAGAACCTTTCTAACTGACACCCCAGTCATAATGCCACCCACTGCTCTGTCGGTCCCTCTTTTTATAGAGTGATGACACCAGTAGCTGTGAAGCACAGATGACCATCTCTTCGAGCAGGGATATGTGGTTGGGCCCCTAGATCCAAGTCTAAAATAAGAAAAAGAGAAAGTAGGTTGAGGTGAGTATGGGCGGCAAGATCTACTGAAAAAAAAAGGGGGCCCTCTTGATCACCTGAAGAGATTTGTAGGCAGAATTAGAATAATTTTTACCGTGAGGATTAATGATCGAAGCTGTATCTGCTACAAGTAGTTGCGCTTCTCAGACTGACAGATTCTGGATCATTAGGGTACAAATCTCTTATTGAGAGTTCTTGTTGAAGATAAGAGGAGTCGCTAAGGCTTAGGTTTTGATCATGAGAGTATATGGGTTGGTGTTTGATAGATAGCAATGGTGACTCTTCTGCATTAAAAGGACCGTGTCTCATCTATCTCAGTTTTGGGAAGGAAACCGACGTCTCATCTTTGATACTTGCGAGACGCAGTTCATTGGCAAACTATTGGGTGAGGCTGTCGAAGCTCAAGGAGCCTACAGGGGGTGGCCATAAGAACTCTCTTGAAGTTGAAATGCTTTCACTGTAATACCTATTATTGCTGGTAATATTATGGTTCCAGCATGAAATTAATTAAAGAGAAACTAATCAATGTTCGTGATACCTAAAGTCTATTTGCATATATAGGTGAAACAACCAAACAACTCAGCGAAGCATTCATGGCTGTGTAAGATACACATATAAAAGTAGAAGAGAAAGAATTAACTAAACACCTAGAAGCCAAAATAAGTTTCAGAATACAGCAAAGAAACTGTATATACTTTTTCAATTAAGGGTGAAAAACCCTAATCTGAGAGACATGATGGTGAAAAGAAGCATCGTTTTAATAGAGATAGCGCAGTTCCATCGATCCATGATTGATGTTTATATTAGATTCCAAGCTGACGTAAATATATATAAGAACATGGGTACTCACAGAAGGAAGCTTGGGTTCCAATGATGAGTTGATGAAACTTTATGGCCTGGTTGGGTAGCCAAAGAATGACATTCCGACCAACTGTTCTTATAACTGATGATGATGAAGATGAAGATTGGCAGACTCCATATATAGTGATTTAATTAAACAAACACTTGCAAATCCCGATATAGGTAATGAAAATAAGACGTTTCCCTGCCTTCAAGGATATATGACCAAGCTAATATGTCTTGAAAAATCAACTCCTTTTAGTCATATTTAGTGGCCAAAAGAGATTTTCCTTTGTTTTTTTGGGTTAGAAGATAAGATTTATTCAGGAAAGGCGAAGGACAAAAGATTGGGAATACTGGACTAAGAAAGGCTCAAGACTTCTCTCTTTATTCCCCTTGGTAGAAAGCCTATCCATTTCCTTCCTGGCTGAGTGTGTTTTGTGCAGTGCATCTTAGACTTTTAAACTCCATTAATTTATTATCTAGTTCTTTGTTACTTAAACTTCAGTGAGTTAAGTAATGGTTGGAGTTAAACTTGTAAGAGCTGTTTGGCGAGGTCTATGGAGATAAAGCCAGCGCTGTAACACATGCCACCAAGATTTTAGCTGAAGATGTTGCCTCTGAGCTTGTATCGATCGACCACCATTGCTAAGAGAGAAGGCGTTGGGTTGAACAAGCTGCAATTGACGATGAGGCCAATGACCTAAAGGCAAAAAGCAACCGTAACAGCGACGAAAAAATTGAAAACTTAGATGAATATTGTATAGACTTTTCAATTTAGTGAACCTTTATTCACAGTTATGGTAAAACTATGAATAAATTTTTACTTTTGTTCATAGTTATAAACATAACTCTGAACAAAAAAAATTTTATTCACAGTTTTAATAAACACTATGAAAAAAGGAAACCTTTGTTCACAATTTTGTTACAACTGTGAATTAATCAACTTTTATTTACAGTTGTTATTAAAACTGTGAACTATCTAATGTAAACTAATCCCATTTTTGTTGTAGTGTTGTAATGGCTCCTTAAGATATTAGCATCACTAGGTTAAGTCCATTGAGACAATTCAGAAGAAGTGGCCTACTATAATATGGAGGTGTTCTTGAGAGGGATTTTTTTTTTGCCATGGGTCACAGCCACTAGCCATAAGCTTCTAAGCTAGTACTCAATCATCTGGGAATATGTCATAGATCTTGTAAGTCATAAAACAGTTTATGTATGAGGCCATATGAGCATAAGCTTGTCCAGCTGATGAATTCACTACTTCAACACTAAGAAAATATTTCTTCCCTTCAAGTCTATTTGGTTTAAGTGAAGTCTAATTGTAAAGCTCTACTGAACTATAAGCCTTTGGATTCATTGATGCTTCTAAATCTTCACTTTCTTCACATTCACTCAAATCTTGATCAATATTGCTCATTTCATAGCTAACAATGAGAGCACGACCATGAAGACCTAATAATCCTTCTGCAAGCTTATCTAGTAATACTGCAACATATAAAACTTGATCGAAGAACTTAGTAATACCTTAGATTATGAACTTTCATTAAGCACTTATTCTAGTAAGACACTAAATTGTGTCTTTATTTTGGAGATTTGGTCATGACAAGAATAAGGTAACGCAGCTTGAAGATAGGGTACATTCATGGTGGAAGTGGTTGTGGAGGTAAAGATTATATAATGGTAAGAGATATAAGAACTAAAGCTTCAAATTGTTATCAAGCTGACCATGAGAAAAGAACATAATATCATAGGATTAAAGCTCCCATAAAGCAATTTCAATGGCTTAAACGTATTATGACTCTACATGTCTTCTTATCACTAGTTATGCATTCAAATTAGATCTTGCAGCTGTTGACTTTATACTGGGAGCAGATTCTTTAATTGCAAGTTAACTTGGTTTCAATCTTCCTTGGGAACTTAAATTTGGCATTATTTGTAGAAACTCGAACCTAATCTTCCTTAATCTCTAATAAACTAGGAACAATTGCTTTCATGAATTAGACAATATGATCATAAGTGGTAGCAATTATTTCACATTTTCCCTTTTCATTCAAACATCTTGTTAAAGGAAAAATTAAAAACCAAAATGTTAGGAGCTGAAACTTGTCATCTTGTTAAAGGAGTACTATGATACATTGTCTATATAATGGTGTTATTATTCATCTCTTACCATAATAGGCGCAAGCCAAAATTAAATATCTAAGGAAAAGTATTTAAACAATGGCAATTAGGTAATAAAAGAAATAAGAATGATTTTTTTTTTGCTCCAACAGGAGTCCTATACCTCGTCCCTGCCCCCTAAAAATAAAAAGCTTAACCTAAGCATCATACAAACAAGAAACGGACTTCAGTAAGCAAGTATACACACACATACAGCAAGTAACAAACTAGAGATATAAAAAAATTTCTTGAATAAAATATCTTATTCATTTAACAAGTGATAATAACATGATCTATGACCTTTATAGACTCATCTAACAAAATTTGTTCCAACGGAAGAATATTCAACATTTTGATGGGTAAGTTTAAATTTCTAAGTAAACAAGAATATACATAATACCAGGCTCGTTATTATTTTTTGAATCACAATAGTGTGATACTGCAAGCACAAGAATATTATTAGATTTAGTATTTTATTTTATTCTATCTTTTGAAAAAAATCTTAAACATAAAATTAACAAGAATTTAGCATAAAACTATAAAATAAAGCTATAAACTTCAACCAAAGCTTTCTATAAGCAACACATATAGTAGAATTATGCAAGGTAAGATTATAAGGCTATGCAATTTTGATTCATAATAGATCCCTATTTGTTGGAGGAGTACAAAAAACTATAAAGTAAAAAAAAAAAAAAGAAAAAGAAGAAGAAGAATGCTTTGAAAGGTTTAAGGAAAGGACGATGTTGATGGAGAACCAAAGTAGAAAAAGCTTAAAAACCTCTGGCCTTAGCAAGGGTTTTTGGGGGGAAGTAGCCACCATAACTGTGTATTTGATAAATAGATGCCCCTCAAAGGCTACAAACTTGAAGACACTGTAAGAGAAATGGACCGAAAAAGCCCCCAAGCTCCATCACTTAAGGGTGTTTGGGTGTGCTATTTTTGCACATTAAAGGGAAGTAAAGCTTAATTCAAGGGCAGTAAAAGGAGTTTTTCTTGGCTATCTTAAAGGAGTGAAGATTATAAGACTTATATAAAAAAGAGAGGAGTCTATAAGACTTTAATTAGTAGAGATGTCACATTCCAAGAGACTTCTCTGCCATATGCTCAACAAGAAGGTACTGCTACAAGCAATGAGAATCTAGAAGGATTGGAGGAATCTAAGGAAGTCATTAAGGTTAAGATAGAATCAAGAAGATCTCAAGCCTCTACTAAACAAGCCTTAGAATCAACTAGTCTAGGCTTATAAAGAGAGCAACAGAAAATTGTCCCTCCAAATGATGATCAGAAAGAACTATAACGTGGGGATGACCATGATCAACTACGCCAATATTAGTTAGCTTGAGATATCGTTAGGAGAATCATTTAGCCATTAAGGAGATTCTTAGGTAAGGATTCTAGCGCTAGCTGGGCTAACAGAGAACTTATTGCTTTTACCCTTAACATAGCTGAACAAATGCGAAAGGATCAAGAGCTTAGAAACTTAAAAAATGCTATGTTTGGATGATATGCTAGCCACTGGTGGCATGCTAGGAAGGAGAAGATTGCCTCTTTGGAGACAAATAAGACTAAAGGGCTTGCATAAAGGCCTAAAGAGCAAAAAGAGGTGGCTTGCAAGTAGATTTATAAGATTAAAGTAGCTGAAGCAGAACGAGCTCCAAAGAGGTTCAAAGCCAAGTTAGTAGCTAAAGGCTTTACCCAAATCAAAGGAGTTGATTACACTGAGATCTTCTCTCTTGTGGTTAAGTGTATAACCATAAAGGTGATCCTTGCTAAAGTAGCCTTAAAGGATTGGGAATTGGGGTAGATTGATGTCAAAACTGCATTCCTACATGGAACAACTTGAAGGCTTTGAGGAAAAAGGCAAGGAAAACTAGGTTTACTTTTTGAAAAATATTTATATGGCCTCAAGCAATCCCATAGGCAGTGGTATAAGACATTAGATACTTTCATTTTCAGTTAAGACTTCAATAGAAGTTCATATGATGCATGCTTATATTACGAGAGTGCTGGCCGTAATGATGCTATCTTGTTGTTACTTTATGTTGATGATATGCTTCTAACAGGCAATGCCAATATTAATTTTGCATGGTAAAGAAAACAATGATGAGGAGTTTGATATGAAAGACCTTAAGCCAGCCAAAGAATCGTAGGGATTGAACTTCAAAGAGGTAGAATTAAGAGGTGGCTTAAGCTCTCCTTAGAAAGCTATTTGCATAAGGTGGTTAAAAAATTCTTTATGCACTAAATGAATCCAATCATCGTATCCTCGAGAACACACTTCAAGTTGACTACCTTTAACTGCCTAAATTTAGAAGAAGAAAACAGGGAAATGAGTAGTATATCCTACTTAAATGCAGTAAGGTCATTCATGTATGTTATGATCTATAATAGGCTTGATTTGTCCTATGTAATCAGCGTTCTTAGCAGGTATATGGCCAATCTAGATAAGGAACACTAACAAGCAATGAAATGGTTGCTAAGATATGTATATGGATTAATATATGCCAAAGAGGGACTTATCCAATAAGGACTTGTAAGATATGTTGATGCTGATTTCACTAGTGATAGAGATAAAAAAAAAAATGTCACTCACAGCTTCTGTTTTCATGCTTGATGGGTGCTGCATTAGTTAGAAGGCATAACTTGAACAAATAGTAGCTTTTTCCAGTACAAAGGCTAAGTATATAGGCATGACAGAAGGGTTCAAAACAAGTGTATGGTTGCTTGGACTATTGAAAGAGTTGAAGTTGTATAGCTTGGGTTTGATGCTGTTTTTAGACAACCAGCTAGCCATTCGTCTGTGTAAAACTCGATATATCATGAACAAACTAAGCATTTTAATGTTAAGCATCTTAATGTTAAGTATCACTTCATCCGAGAAAAATTGGAATAAGACTGCATGAAGCTCGAGAAGATCTCAACTGAGGACAACCCAGTTGATATGGCCATAAGATGTGTCCTTCCTTCAAAAGAACTCAAGTGCTTAAAGATTTTAAGCATCGGCATGGGTTGAAAGAAAGGAGAAGGGGTTAATTTTGATTTTCACTGGCTAATTGCTAGATCAATGAGGCATTTATTATAATTGATCCTTCAAGCAGTAACCACTTCAATCTAGAAGCCAAAACCTCCCACCTTTATTTCTTTATGTTTTTCTCCATGTTGTTGAAGATCGTTTATTAAGCTGGGCATTAACCTTTATAAGAACAAATTATGGCTCTCCATACTATTTAATGAAGGATCCACTTGGTTTATTAGTTAGCCACATAGATGATTATCTAAAGGCAAGAAGATGTTACCTATATAAAAAACCACAATAGTGAAGCCTTTATAAGGTGAGTGAAGTTTCGAGCCAAACTTGAGATTCGAGAGAAATAATTCTTGAAAGTTCTTTAGTAAATTTGATAAAGTGATCAAAGAATAAAAGATTGACATATTTTTTCTGATCATTTGCTAGCCAATTTAATTAGTAGAAAGAGGGTTGTAAGAGGGTGATGTTACAAGTATCAAAGATTGATGTTATATATTAATCAAAAAGATTAGTTGGTTTGATCAATCTTTGTTGTGCATATGAAAGCTTAGTTAGTTTTTTACAACTTCTCTTTATATTATATGTATTGATATCCATTCTTTACAATTCATATTCTTGATTAACACAAAAGTATAAGGAAAGAATATACAAGAGAATACAATGCTACTAGTTTTTGGATTTTTCAAAAATACTTCATTCTTGGTGTTTTTAAGTTGCCACAAGTCATCACGCAACCGTTACATTACCCACAAGTGTTATCAAAGCATTAAAGATCCAAGAATTACTAAGTTCTTCCAAGAAACCTCAAGAACTTTAATAAAGAACCAAGAAAGATGAGGATTACCAAGTTTGAAATGGAGCGTTTCAATGGAAAAGGAGACTTTGATATTGGAAGGCAAAGAATGAAGGCTATTTTGGTCTAACCAAAGGTGGCTTTAGCCCTTAGACGAAAAAGCACAGTTCCAAACATCATGACTACTATACAGAAGGAGGAGATGCTAGAAACTGCCTACAACACCATTATTGCGCATCTTGATGACAATGTCTTGAGACAAGTATCCAAGGATAAGAAAGCTGCTGAGGTATGGAATAAACTCAAAAGTCTTTAAATGATTAAATCTTTAACCAACAAAATCTACCTTAAGACAAGATTCTTTGGTTACAAGATCAATGAAGATAAAAGCCTTGGTGAGAACTTGGATGAATTCTTCAAGATTGTAATCGATTTTAAGAATGTCAGTCAGAAGATTAGTGATCAAGATCAAGCAGTCATCTTGCTCAACACATTAGCACCACCCTTTAACCAGTTAAGGGATATAATCAAGTACAGCAAAAAGACTTTATCCATGGTGGAGTTAGAGCCTGCAGTCAGTCCAATAATCAAGCAAGTGAGAGGAACAAGAAGGTTAGATCCTTATCAAATGAAGGTTTGTGTGCTGGAGGAAGAACCAAAACAAGAGGACAATCTTTTTTAACAAGATTACTACCAAAGACAAGTCCATAAGCTCTGCAAGGTTTAAAGGCCTATGAGGAATTGTTTCTTTTGTGGGAAACTTGGCCATATTAAGAGGTTTTGTAAAGAGCTTAAGAAGAAGTAAGGTAGGCAACCCACCAAGGAGGCACATGTAGTTGTGTCTGTAGATTCTCTTGAAAAAAAATGTGATGTGCTAGCTGTGACAAAATCCAATGTCTTAAATGAATGGATTCTTGACTCAGCTTGCAACTATCATATATGTCCCACAGCTGAGTAGTTTCATGACATGAGGAATGATCAATATTATGAAGTTAAAGGCATTGAAACCATAGCTTTTAAGCTGAAAGATGGAACCATCAAAATCTTTAAAGAAGTAAGGCATGTGCCTTAACCAAAGAGGAACTTGATTTCTTTAGGCTTTTGGGAAGATAACTCTTTCAACTTAAAAGGATTGGGCATTATAGTGAGAAAAGCTTCAAATCCTCAATAATCGAAGGGTGTGAGGCAAGGATAAAGTTTCACATCTTGGTTTTTACGACCAAAATGTTTTGGCCAAGCATCACAGGTTAAAGTTTGCTATAATTAGGCAATATAACTTAACTAAAATTATAGATTATGTGCATTTAAATTTGTAGGGTCTAGAGGCAACTTTAACCGTGGTGGATGCAAGCATTGCCTCTCTATTATTGATGACTTTTCAAGAAAGGTATGGCTATATATGTTAAAAAGAAAATATGAATGCTTTGAAAGGTTTGAAGAATGAAAGGTGTTGATAGAGAACCAAACTGGAAAAGGGCTTAAAGCTTTGAGAATTGATAATGGCTTGGAGGTTTACAGCTTATTTTTTTATGCTTATTACAAGGAGCATGGGATTTTGAGGCATATGATAGTGGGAAAAACTCCATAAAAGAACGGAGTTATAGAAAGGATGAATAGAACCATCATGGAAAAGGTGAGGGGTATTCTATTCACCTCATGGCTTAGCAAGGATTTTAGGGGGAAACAACTATCACTGTGTATTTCATAAATAAATGCCCCTCAAAGGCCATAAACTTGATGATACCTTAAGAAAAATGGATCGAAAAAACCCTTAGTCTCAGTAATGTGTTTGGGTGTGCTACCTTTGCATATTAAAATAATAAAGCTTAATTCAAGAGCAGTAAAAGGAGATTTCCTTGGCTATCCTAAAGAAGTGAAGGCTATAAGATCTATATAAAGAAGGGAAGAGTCTATGAGACATTAAAGTGTCACATTCCAAGAGACTTTTCTACCAATGCTCAACAAGGAGGTGCTACTGCTAGCAATGAAAATCAAGAAGGATTGGAGGAATCAAAGAAGTCATAAAGGTTGAGATAGAATCAAAAAGATCTCGAGTCTCTACTAGACAAGCCTCAGAATCAAATAGTCTAGGCTTACAAAGAGAGTAGTAGTAAATTACCTTTATAAATGATGATCAACAAGAGTTGCAGTGTAAGGATGACCATGATCAATTACTTAATATCTATTGGCTTCAGATAGGGATAGGAAAATCATTCAACCACCAAGGAGATTCTTGAGTGAAGAGTCTAACACTAACTTGCCTGAAGGAGAACATTTTGTTTATGCCCTAAACATAGTTGAACAAATGCAAGAGTATCAAGAGCCTAGAAACTTTAGAGATGCTATGTCTAGATAAAATGGTATCCGTTCATGATATGCTATAAAGGAGGAAATTACCTATTTGGAGACAAATAAGACTTGAAAGCTTGTACAAAGGCCTAAGGAGCAAAAAGTGATGGCTTGCAAGTGTATTTACAAGATCAAAGTAGTTAAGGGTGACGGAGCTCCAAAGAGGTTTAAAGTCAAGTTAATAGCTAAGGGCTTTACCTAAATCAAAGGAGTTGATTATACTAAGATCTTCTTTCTTGTGGTTAAGTGTAAAACCATAAGGGTGATCTTTGCTAAAGCAGCCTTAGAGGATTGGGAATTGGCATAAATGGATGTTAAAACTGCATTCCTACATGGAGAGTTCATGGAAACCATTTACGTGGAGCAACTCAGAGGCTTCAAGGCAAAAAGTAGGGAAAAATAGGTTACCTTCAGTAAAAATATTTATATGGCCTCAAGCAATCCCCTAGGCAGTGGTATAGGTGGTTTGATACTTTAATTTTGAGTCAAGGCTTTAAGAAAAGCTCATATCATTCATGCTTATATCACAAGAATGCTAGCTGAAAGGATTTTATCTTGTTGTTACTTTATGTTGATGATATGCTTATAATAAATTGCATGAGATATGTAAGTAATTTTTGGAGTAATCAAACAATTGAAAGATCACCAATTCAAAAAAAAATTATAACTGGGCATTGCGATCAACATGTTAGTGCATTGTTGCCTTCAGATGGCCATAAGTGCATGCATGTTACCCCTCCTAATAGCCACCCACGGCTACCTTAAGATCCTAAAATTATTTGGGGCCATGGTCTAGCCTAGCTAGCCCATGTAATCAACACCCATAACATGTGCGATGCATGCTAACGCCTTACTTGCATAGGGCACTCTTAGCTTGCCTGGAACTACTTATGCTATAGCATGTTAGGCCTTGTGCCCATGTTGTGTCGATTGTCGATAACCATGGTTAGCCTCCCACCCTTTTTGACCAAGGGATGTAGTATTTGTGGCACGTTCAGTGGGCATACGATCAAAAGATGTAGCAATGACGGGTTGGCTCGCGTGGGGCTCTCTTGGCTAGCCTGGCGTGCCTTGTGTCGCAACATGCTAGGCCTTGCATCCCTGCCATGTGTGCTTTCCATGCTCAGCACCAACCTATGCGGGTGGATAGGGGGGAGCTCGCATGGCCCATGAGCGCCAACCAAGCATGTTAGCTATTTCGCTTTAAAAAGTCTTAAATGAAAATTTATTGCCAGTAAGAGGAAATATCAATATGTTGAATTCATCATGATGGGTTAAAAACATTATTTACATGCAATTTTTTAGTAAAAATTTCACAAAGATTAGGAATAATAAAATCTGCCAACCCAAATATGAAGGGCAGACTCTTAATTAATTACATGATTTATTTGCACCATTTCTAGAGTAATTCAATAATTCAAAGACCACTACTTCATAAAAGGCTCGTAACTTGGCACTGTAGCCAACATATTGGTGCAGTGTTGCCTCTAGATGGCCTTGGGTACTTGCATGTTGCCCTGCCTAGTGCACTTAGAGCCACCCATGGCTACCTTGAAAGTTTAACATAGTTTAAAGCCATGGTAAAGCCCAACTAACCCATGTAATCAACACCCACAACGTATGCGACGCCTTACAGCGTGCTTGTGATTGCTTATGTTGGCTGCTCTTGGTTTGGAAAGTGTGCCTTATTCTATAGCATGCTAGGCTTTGCCCCCATGCCATACGTATTAGAAACAGCCATGGCAAGCTAACTGTGCCCTTATGCTACAGCACATTAAGCCTTTTGCCCATGCCATGTATGCTAGGTTTCCTACACCAAGTGCTTACCATATGGGTGGGTAGGGTGGGAGCATGCATGGCCCATAATCACCTACCAAGCAGGTGAGTTCGTTCCCCCAAAAGAGTCTTAAATAAAAATTTACTTCAAGCAAAATAAAACATCAATATGATCAAGCTGTCATAATAGGTCTAAAAAATCATTTACAAGGAGTTTTGAACTAAAATTTTGCACACATGTAGGAAATAATCTAGTCTACCAACACAAAAAAAAAAAAATCAAAATTTTTTGAGCACCCCATTTTGTTTCATGAATTTCATACACCTAAAAAATTCATTAAAATCATGAAAATAGCATGTGAGTTGAAATGCTCCCAAATTTAAGGGGCAGATTCTTAATCAATTTCTTGATTTATTTGAGTGATTTTTTAAGTAGTTCAATAATCAAAAGACTATTAATTCATAAAAAGTTCATAATTGGGTATTGCGACCAGCACGTTAGTGCAGCATTGCCTCTAGACGACCCAAGGTGCACTCATGCTACCGTGATAGTCCAGCACAGCTTGGATCCATCATCTAGCCTAGCTAGCCCACGTAATCAATAACTACAGCATGTGCAACACCTTACAATGTGCTTACGACTTACTTGCTTGGGCGATCTTCGCTTGGTTGGTGCATTTTATGCTACAGAATGCTAGGCTTTGTGCCCCAGCACTATTGGCCTTGTTCCCATCTTGTGCTTACAAGGATAGTGGTGGCTAGCCTCTTAAGCCCTTAGATCAAGTAATGTGGTACTCGTAGCATACTCACTGGGCACACGATCAACGGACAAGGGACGAAGGGCTAAGTCTCCCATAGCGAGTGCTTGCCCATGTAGATGGGCAAAGGGGAAGCATGCGTGGCGTATGAGCACTTACCAAGGAGGTAAGGTCCTCCCCCCAAAGAGTCTTAAAGGAAAATTCACTTCTAGTAAAAGGAAACATCAATATATTTGAGCCCTCCTAATAGGTCTGAAAATTTATTTATAGGGAGTTTTGAGCTAAAATTTTGCACATTTGTAAAGAATAATTAAATCTACCAACACAAAAAATTTCTAAATTTATTGAGTATTTAATTTTTTCAATGAATTTCATAACTTAAAATGAAAAAAATTAAGAAAAATAACTTGTGAGTTAGAATGCTCTCAAATTCGAGAGGCAGAATCCAAATTAATTACATGATTTATTTGAGTCATTTGTTAAGCAATTCAATAATCAAAAGATCATCAATTCATAAAAAGTTCACAATTAGCATTGCAATCAACATGTTGGTGTAACGTTGCCTCTAGATGGCCTAAAGTGCAGGCTACCTAGTCCAGTGCACTTGTAGCCACCTATGGCTACCCTAAGAGTCCAACATAGTTTGTGCCCATGGTGTAGCCCAGCTAGTCGATGTAATAAAAAAAGACAGTATGTGCAATGCCTCACAGCGTGCTTATGGCTTGCTTAGATAAGCACATTTGACTTGGTTGGCGCGCATTGTGCTATTGCACGGTAGGCCTTACACCCATGCCGTGCCTGCTAAGAATTGCCATGGCTAGCCTCCCATGCTCTTAGGCCAAGTGATGTGGTGCTTATTGCATGCTCGTTAGGCACATGGTCGAGGGACTTTATGATGAAGAGGTGGCTCACGTGGTGCTCTCTTGGCTTGGTTAGTGCACCTTATACCATAGCATGCTACCCCTTGTGACTATGCCATGTGCGTTGGATTTTCCACACCCAGTGCATATCGATGTAGGTTGGTAAGGGGAGCTGGCATGGCTCATGAGCGCCACCAAGAAGGTGAGCTCCTCCCCCCTAAAATGCCTTAAATGAAAATTCATTTTTAGGAAGAGGAAACATCAATATATCTCAACCATCATAATGTTTAAGGCAAAAATTTGCACAGATGTAGAGAATAATCAAATCTACAAACACAAAAAGTTTCAAAATTTTCTTTGAATCCATTTTCTTTAATGAATTTTATACAGCCAAAAATTAAAAAAATCATGAAAAATACCCCATGACTCGAAATGCTTCCAAATTTAAATTCCAAACTCTTAATGAATTGTATAATTTATTGAAGTAAGTTTTAGAGCAATTCAATATTCAAAAGACTGTTAATTCATTAAAAGTTCACAACTGGGCATTATGACTAGCCCGTTGGTGCAACGTTGCATCTAGATGGCCTAGAGTGCATGCATGTTGCCTTGTCCAATGCACCTGCAGCTACCCATGGTTGCCCTAAGAGTTCAGCATAGCCTAGGGTTATGTTCTAGCCTAAAAAACGCATGCAATCAACACCTATATGACATGCAATGCCTCATAATGTGTTTGCAGCTTGCTTGCATGGGGCACCTTTGGCTTGGCTCGCATGCGTTATGCTATATAATACACTAGGCCTTACACTCATATCATACTTGATGGGGAAGACCATGGCTAGCATCTCGTGTCCTTGCATCAGGCGCTCATGGGACGCCTGTTGGACACATGACCTAGGGACATAGCAACGAGGGGCTAGCTCACGTGAGGCTCTCTTAGTTTGGCTAGCATGCCTAATGTTGCAAAACGCTGGGCCTTACACCCATGCCATGTGCATTGGGTTTCTCACTCATAATGCCTTCCCATATGGGTCGGTAGGCGCGAGCATGCATGGCTCGTGAGCACCCATCAAGCAGGTGAGCTCCTTTCCCCCTAAAAAGCTTTAAATGAAAATTCACTTCGTGTTGGAGGAAACATCAATGTGTCTAACCCATCATAATGAGTCTAAAGAATTATTTTAGAAGGATTTTAAAGCTGAAATCTTGCACATATGATAAGAATAATCAGGCCTACCAATAAAAAAATTTCAAAATTTTTTTGAGTGTTCAATTTTTTTGTATGAATTTTATAAAGTCAAAACTTCAAAGTATCATGGAAAATAGCCCGTGAGATTGATGCTTCCATATTTAAGGTGTAGATTCCTAATGAATTGTGTGATTTATTGAACTAATTTCTTTAGAAATTCAATAATCAAAAGACCGTCAATTAAAAAAAGGTTCGCAATTCGCCATTATGGCCAACACATTGGTGTAATGTTGCCTTCGAATGGCCTAAAGTGCATGCATCCTGCCCTATCCAATGAACCTGCAAGCACCTATAGTGCACTGAGAGTCTAGCATGGTTTGGGACCATGGTTTACCCAACTAGCCCTTGTAATCAATAGCAATAGCATGTTTGATGCCTTGCAACATGCTTACGGCTTGCTTGCATAGGGCATTCTTGGTTGGCTAGCACACCTTATACTGTTGTACATTGGGCCTTGTGCCCATGCCATGCCTAATGGGGATAATCATAGCTGGCCTCTCATGCCCTTGGGCACATGATCGACGGATGTAATGATGAGAGGTTAGCTCGCGTGGGGCTCTCTTAGCTCGGTTGGCATGCCTTATGCCCTAGCATGCTGGGTGTTACACCCATGCCAAGTGCACTTGGTTTCCCATGCCTAGCACCTGCCTATATGGGTGGACAAATGCGAGCACGCATGGCTCGTGAGTACCCACCAAGCAGGTGAGCTCTTCCCCTAGAAAAAGTCTTAAATGAAAATTCACTTTTGGGAGGAGGAAACATCAATATGTTTAAGTTGTCATAATAAGTCTAAAAAATTATTTACAAGAATTTTTTAGCTGAAATTTTGCACTAATGTAGACAATAATCCATTCTACTAACAAAAAAAAAATTAAAATCTTTTAAGAATTCTTTTTTTTTGAAGAATTTTATACCATAAAAAATTTAAAAAATCATCAAAATAGCCCGTAAGCTGGAATACTCCTAAAATTATGGAGTAGACTCCTAATGAATTGCAAGATTTATTTAAGTAATTTTAAGAGCGATTTAATAATAAAAAATCATCAAAATCATCAAATGTTTATAATTAGGCATTGTGGCTAGCACATTGGTGTAGCGTTGCATCTAGATGGCCAAAGGTGCATGCATGCGACCTTTTCTAATGCCCCTATAGCCACCCATGGCTTTCCTAAGAGTCCACTACAACTTGGGCCCATGGTCTAGCCTAACAAACCCATGTAATCAACACTCGCAACACGTGCAATGCCTTACAGCATGCTTACGACTTGCTTACGTGGGGTGCCCATGGCTTGGCAAGGATGCCTCGTGGTACGACACATTAGGTCTTATGTCTACATCGTGCTTGATAAGGAAGGCCATGGCTAGCCTCTCATGGCGTCACACTAGGCGCTCGTGGCACACTCACTTGGCACATGATTAAAGGTATAGTAATGAAGGCCTGGCTCACATGGGGCTTTGTTGGCTTGGTTGGCACGCCTTGTGCCCATGTGGGTGGGCATGAAAGGAGCACACATAGCTCATGAACACCCTCCAAGTAGCTCATCCCTTTTAAAAATCTTGAATGATAATTCACTTTCAACAAGAGAAAACATCAAAATGTCTGAGCCATCATAATGGATCTAAAAATTTATTTACAAGAAGTTTTTAGCCAAAATTTTGCACAGATATAGAGAATAATTAGATTTATCAATATAAACAATTTTAGAATTTTTTGAGCATCTAATTTTTTATGAATTCTATATAGCTGAAAGTTCAAAATATCATGAAAAGTAGTGTGTGAGTTGGAATGCTCCTAACTTTGGGGGCCAGGCTCCTAATGAATTGAATGATTTATTTGAGTCATTTCTACAGTAATTCAACAATCAAAAGACCATCAATTGACAAAAAGTTAAAAATTAGGTATTGCAGCCAGCATGTTTGTGCAACGTTGCATATAGATGGGACAAAAGGCATGCATGCCACATTGTCCAGTGCACCTGCAACCACCCATGGCTACCTTGAGAGTCCAGCAAAGCTTGGGGCCAAGGTGTAGTGTAGCTTGCCCATGAAATCAACACCCACAACACGTGTGATGCCTTACAGCATGCTTATAGCTTACTTGAGTGAGGCACTCTTGGCTTCGTTGGCACACCTTGTGCTATTGTAAGCTGGGCCTTGTGCCCATGCTATACTTGTTGGGGGCAGCCATGGCTAGCCTCCCATGCCTTTGACCAAGCGATGAAGTGCTAATGGCATGCTAGTTAGGCACACAATTGAGGGACGTAGCAACAAAGGGCTCGCTATGATGGGGCTCTCTTGGCTTTGCTAGTGCATTAGGTCTTGTGCCTATGCCATGTGCGTTGGGTTTACCATGCCCAGCACTTGCCCATGTGGGTGGGCAAAAGGGAGCATGCATGGCTCATGAACGCCCACTCGATAGGAGAGCTCCTCCATGCTAAAAGGCATTAAATGAAAATTGACTTTTAGGAGGAGGAAACGTCAATATGTATGAGCTGTCATAATTAGTCTAAAAAAATAATTTTTGAATTTTTCAAGCAACCAATTTTTTTCATAAATTTTATATACTAAAAATTTTAAAAATTAGGAAAAATAGTCCGTGTGCCAAAATGCTCCCAAATTTAAGGGTAAACTACTAATGAATTGCATACTTATTTGACTCAATTCTAGAGAAATTCAATAATAAAAAAACCATCAATTTCATAAAAAGCTCGTAATTGGGCAATGTAGCCAAGACGTTATAGCAATGTTGCCCTTAGATGGCCTAGGGAGCATGAATGTTGTTGTGTCTAGTGCATCTGCAACCACCTACGGTTGCCTTGAGAGTTTAGTACAGCTTGGGCCATGGTCGAGCCAAGCTAACACATGTAATCAACACCCACAACACGTGAATGCCTCACAGCTTACTTGCAACTTACTTACATAGGGACCTTTTGCCTTGGCTGGCATGCCTTATGCTATGGCATGCTATGCCTTATGCTCATGCTGTGCCCACTGAGGGCAGCCGTGGCTAGCCTCCTATGCCCTTGGACTAGGAAATGTGGCCCTCATGGCATGCTTAGTTGGCACACGATCAAGAGATGTAGCGAGGAGGGCTTGGCTTGCATGGAGCTTTCTCAGCTTAGCTAGCGCGCCTTGTGCCACAGCATGGTGGGCAATGCTGGAAGTGGGAATGTGGGTGGGCAACGGGTGGAGCATGCATGGATGATGAACACCTACCAAGCATGTTAGCTCTTCCCCTCAAGAGAGTCTTCAATGGAAATTGACTTCTAGGAGGATGAAACATCAATATGTCTCAGCCGTCATAATAGGTCTAAAAAATTATTTACTAGGAGTTTTATGCTAAAATTTTGTTCAGATATAGTGAATAAAATTATTTACTAAGCATCTAATTTTTTTACGAATTGTATATAATAAAGAATTCAAAAGATCATGAAAATAACCCATGATTTGGAATGCTCCCAAATTTGGGGTGTAGACCCTATTGAACCTCATGATTTATTAGTCATTTATGCAACAATTCAACAATCAAAAGACCATCAATTCATAAAAAAACTTGCAAGTGGGCATTGCGGCTAACACGTAGGTGCAACATCGCATTTTAGATGGCTCATGGTGCATGCATACTACATTTTCTAGTGAACTTGTAACCACCCACGGCTACCTTGAGAGTTTGGTGCAGCTTGGGGCGATGGTCCAGCCCAACTAGCACATGCAATCAACACCCACAGCACATGAACGCTTCACAGCATGCTCGACTTGCTAGCATAGGGCACTCTTAGCTTGGCTGGCATGCCTTGTTCTACAATACACTGAGTCTTGTGCTTATGCCATGCCTACTTATGGTAGCTGTGGTCAACCTCTTGTGCCTTTGAAGTAGGCGATGTGATGCTCGTTGCACTCTCGCTAAGCACACGATCGAGAGTTGTAGCGATGAGGGGCTACCTCGCATTAGGCTATCTTAGCTTGGTTGGCACGCCTTGTGCCAGAGCATGCTAGGCCTTGCGGCCATTCCGTGGCTGCTGGGCTTCCCATGCCTAGTGCTTGCCCATGTGAGTGGGCAAAAAGGGAGCACGCATGGCCCGTGGACACCCATCAAGCATGTGAGCTCCTCCCCCTTAGAGAAAATTCACTTGTGGGAAGACAAAAACATCAATATGTCTGAACCGTCGTGATGAGTCTAAAAATTATTTACAAGGAGTTTTAAGCTAAAAGTTTGCAAGATGTAGCACATAATCAGATCTACCAACTAAAAAATTTCAAATTTTTCTAGGGATCTATTTTTTTTATAAATTTTATAAAGCTAAAAATTCAAAAAATATGGAAAATAACATGTGATTCGAAATGCTCCTAAATTTGAGGGATAGGCCCCTATTGAATTGCATGATTTATTTGAGTTAGTTTTGGAGCAAATTAACAATCAAAAGGCCATAAATTCACAAAAAGCTCGCAAGTGGGCATTAAGGCCAACATGTCAGTGGAGCATCGCCTCTAGATGGCCCTGGGTGCATGCATGCTACCTATCTAGTGCACCTGAAACAATCCACAGCTGCCCTAAAAGACCGCTACAGCTTGGCGACATGGTCTAGCCCAGTTAGCCCATGTAATCAACAGTCGTAGCCCTTGAACGGCTCATAACGTGCTTACGGCTTACTTGTCGGGGCGCTATTAGCTTGGCTGGCTCACCTTGTGCTATAGCACATTGGGCCTTGCACTCATGCCATGCTTGTTGGGGACAGCCGTGACTAGCATCCCATGCCCTAGGACCAAGCAATGCTATGTTCGTGACACACTTGCTAGGCACACGATCGAGGGATTTAATGATGAAGGGCTACACAATAGGGCTATTTTGGCTTAGCTAACACACCTTACGCTGCAGCATGTTGAGCCTTACGCATATGCCATGTGCATTAGGTGACCCACGCCTAACTCTTGCCCATGTGGGTCGGTAAGGGGAAACACGCATGGCCCATGAGCACCCACCAAGCAAGTGAGCTCCTCCCCTGTAAAGAAGGTTAATGAAAATTCACTTTTGACAGGAGGAAACATCAATATATTTGAGCCATTAATATGTAGCTAATAATCAGATCTACCCACACCAAAAATTTTAGAATTTTTAGAGCATAAAATTATTTTGTGAATTTTATTCTGCCAAAATTTCCAAAAATCATGAAAAATAGCCTCTGAGTTAAAAGTGCTCTTAAATTTAAGGGGCAGACTCCTAATAGATTGCATGATTTATTTAAGTCATCTTTAGAGTAATTCAATAATCAAAAGACAGTCAATTCATAAAATGTTCACAATGGGCATTACAACAAGCACGTTGGTGTAGTGTTACCTCTGGATGGCCTAATTCCATGCATACTGCCTTATTCAGTGGACCAATAGCCACCATGACCGTCTTGAGAGTCCAGAAAGCTAAAGGCCATGGTCTAGCCTAGCTAGCCCATCAAATCAATGACCACTACACATGCGATGCCTCCTAACAAGCTTGCGACTTACTTGCATGGGGCGCTTTTATCTTGGCTAGCACACCTTGTGCTATAGCATGTTAGACCCTACGCCCATACTGTGCCTACTTGGGACAATCGTGGCTAACCTCACATGTCCTTTCGCTAAGCGATGCAGCTTTTATGGCACACTTGCTAGGCACACAATCGAGTCATCTAGTGATGAGGGGATGGCTCACGTGGGCCTCCCATGGCACTTTAAGCCTTGCATCGTAACACCCTAGGCATTGCCCCCATGCCATGTGCGTTAGGTTTCCAACACTGGTGACTTACGGGTGGGCAAGGGGGAGAATGCATTGCATGTGAGCGCCTAACAAGAAGGTGAGCTCTTTATCCTTGAAGAGTCATAAATGAAATTTTACTTTCGGTAGGACAAGACATCAATATGTCTAAGCCGTCATAATGTAGGGAAAGGGATGACCCGCCGAATTCACATTAGAAATCACCAACATGAACATAAACGAAATCTTCAATTTCGTATAGAAACAAAATGAACCATTTCTATTCTCGGAGTTGAGGTATATGAAGAATGGCTTTTTGGTCCTTTTCATCCAGTGGTTAAGACATCGTCTTTTCATATCAAAAACACGAGTTCGATTCCCGTAAGGGATAAGTACTCATTCTCAGCTACTTTCATGTGTCTAAAAAATTAGTGACAAGAAGTTTTTAAGCTAAATTTTGCATAGTTATAAAGAATAATCAGATCTACCAATAAAAAAATTTTCAAAATTTTCTGAGCATTCAATTTTCTTATGAATTCAATACAACCAAAAATTCAAAAAATCATGAAAAATAACCTATGAGTTGAGATGCTCCCAAAATTAAGGGGTAGATTCATAATGAATTGCATGATGTATTTGAGTAATTTTAAAAGTAATTCAATAATCAAAGTCCATCAATTCACAAATAGTTCGCAACTAGGCATTACGGCCGACACATTGGTGCAGAGTTGCCTCTAGATGGCCCAGAGGGCATGCAAGCTGCCTTGTCAAGTGCACATAAAGCCCATGATGGCTGTGCTAAAAGTCCTACACAACTTGAGCCATGGTCAAGCCCAGCTAGCCTAAGTAATCAACACTTATAGCACGTGCGACACCTTATATTGTACTTGTAGCTCGTTTGCATGAGGTGCTTTTTGCTTTGCTGGCATGCATTATGATACAGTGTGTTGAGCCTTATGCCCATGTCATGCCTATTGGGGATAATCATGGCTAGCCTGTTATGCCCTTAGATCAGGCAGCATAGTGCTCGTGGGCAACTCGCTGGGCACATGATCGAGGGAGGTACCGATGAGGGGTTGGCTCACGTGATGGTCTCTTGGATCGACTTATGCACCTTGTGCCACAGCATGCTGGACCTTGTGCGGTAGCATGTTAGGCCTTGCACCCATGCTATGGGTGCTATGTTTCCCATGCTCCTCCACCTTAAAGAGCCTTAAATGAAAATATTCTTTTGGTAAGAGAAAACTTTAATATGTCTGAGTAGTCACAATGGGTTGAAAAAATTATTTACAGAGTTTTGAGTAGAAACTTTATATAGATTTACAGAATAATCAGATCTACCAACAACAAAATAATTCGTGTGTTGGAATGTTTGCAAAATTGAGAGGCAAACTCCTAATGAATAGCTGATTCAGTTGAATCATTTTTCGAGCAATTCAACAATCAAAAGACCATTAATTAAAAAAACAATCACCCATGCTGGCATAGTGGCCATTGTAGCCAGCACAGTGGTGCGATGGTGCCTCTAGATGGCCTAATGTGCATGCATACTACCTTTGTCTAGTGCAGTTGCAAGCAGCCATGGCTATACTAAGAGTCTAGCACAGTTTACGCCCATGTTGTGCCTGATAAAGATAGCTGTGGCTAACCTTTAGTGACCTTGGATCTAGCATTCATGGCATGCTCATTGGGTATATGATCAAGGGATATAACAACGAGGGGCTAGCTCGAGTAAGACTTTCTTAGTTGGTTGGCACGCGTTGTGTCGTAGCATGTTGGGCCTTGCGGCCATTCCATGTGTATTTCCCATGCCCAATGCTTGCCCATGTGACTAGGCAGGGTGGGAGCATGCATGGCCTGTGAGCGGCCACCAAGCAGGTAAGCTCCTCCCTCTTAAAGAGTCTTAAATGAAAATTTACTTTCACCATGATGAAATATCAATGTGTTTGAGCTATCATAATGGGTCTAAAGAATTATTTTTAAGGAGTTATGGGCTTAAACTTTTGGCAAATGTAGAGAATAATCAAATCTACCAAAGGAACAAATTTCAAAATTTTTTGAGCTTTAAACTTTTTGTGTGAATTTTATGAAGTAGAAAATTCAAAAAATCATGAATAATAGATCTTCAGTTTGAATTCTCTTAAATTTTTGTAGTAGGCTCCTAATGAATTGCATGATTTATTTGAGTTATTTAGAGTAATTCAACAATTGAACTATCATCAATTAAAAAAAAATTGGCAACTCGTCATTACGGATAGTACGTTGGTGTAGTGTTGCCTCTAAATTGCCCAGGGGGCATGCAAGTGCGTTGCCTAGTGCACCTACATGCAACCATGGCTGCCCTTAGGGTCTAAAACACTTTATGGGCATCATCTAGCCTAAGTAGCCGATGTAATCAATACTCATAGTATGTTCGACACCTGACAGCGTGCATGCTGTTTGCTTGCATAGGCATTCTTGGCTTGGCTAGTGCCCTTTATGCAGCAGCACATTAGGCCTTGTGCCTATGCCATGCCTATTGAGGCCATCCGTGGCTTGCCTGTAGTACCCTTGGACATTGTACTTGTGGCACACTTGCTATCATGATGACTAATTGTGCTTGTGGCACACTTGCTTTTAGTGCCCTTGGACATTGTGCTTGTGGGAAAACACTTGCAAAAATATCTAATAGGCTTGGGGAACCAAGTGTTACTCTAATGAAAATAAGAATAATTTGTCACTTGTCACCATGTCCCTCATACTAAGTTGAATTACAATCATGATGCGGGCATCGATAGGGTAAAACTAACCTATCTCATGACGATCTGAACCCACCTCATGTTCCCTATTCATGCGTAAGCAATTTGACACTGGGTGAATTCGTCTTCATAATGATAGGGAGAACTGACATTGAATGATTAAAAAAATAATGTTATTTATCAACTGTTAGCTGCCATAAGCCACGTAACGTTGTGGTAACTTTTCCAATACCTTTAGCTTCAAATTTTGAAGGTCTAAACGATTAATAAGCCATGCTTTCACGGTTCGTATTCATACTAAAAGTCGAAATCAAAAGAGCTTTTACCCTTTTATTCCATACCAGATTTCTATATTCTCGTTTAGCTCATCTTAGGACACTTGCATTATCTTTTAATAGAAGTGCCACCCCAGCGTAACTCCCTACCTGACAATATTTTCCTCTTAAATTTGCTAGCCATGGGTGGCCTTAGGTCCAATAAGACTCCATAACATTATAGTTAGCTGCAACATCTTGGTTTCAAAATTTTAACCTAATCCCTTTTTGAAGCTCATGTTGAGGCGCTATCCGATGGGCTTCCCACGTCTCTTGGGATCGATAACCCATATGCATGTAACGTTCACATGGAACTTTTACCCTCTTCAACCTTCAAAATTCTCATTTGGATATTTACTACTACCATCAAGATCTACTCCAATGGCTACTTTACCTAGGCTCATGCCTTACATTTTACAGCGACCACCACACCCTTTTATTCATTGGGGCTTGCCCCTTACTGGGTATAGGCTGTAAGCTTCAGTGCCATCAATTTTTTAGGCTAGTAGATTCGGCAGCTGAGTTGTTACACACTCCTTAGCAGATTTTGACTTCCATGATAATCGTCTTGTCGTCTTAATCGACTAACACCCATTATAGGTTCTAGGTTAGCGTGCAATTGGGCATCGTATTGGTTCATCCCGTATTGCCAGTTTAGCTTATAAAAAAAAGCCCACTTTGAGCTCTCGATTCCATAGGATGGCTCAATAAAGCAGTCATCCCGTCCTACCTATTTAAAGTTTAAGAATTGATCAAGGGCATTGCCCCTCAATGCCTCTATCATTGGCTTTACTGAAACACTACATTAGACTATTCAATCAATAGGAGCGATAGGCAATGTCTATAAAAGGCAGGGACATACTCAATGCAAGTTGATGACTTATGCTTACTAAGAATTTCCTCGTTGGAGACCCACAATCACGATGAAATTTCAAAGATTACTTAGGTTTGTCAACTAGGGCTATAAATTCATTGAATATAATAATGTGGCGTGCGTGTGGCCTAAAACATCTAAGGGCATCACAGACTTATTATTAGTTCACACTTCTTTGGACTAAGTGGCCATAGTCCCTCTAAGAAGCCGATTGTGAAGGGTCATCTCCATGTAGCTAGGTAACTGGCTGAGGTCTCATCCGTTAATGGAATTAACTAGACAAATTGCTCCACCGACTAAGAATAGCCATGCACCACCACCCATAGAATCAAGAAAGAGCTCGCAGTCTATCAATCTTACTATGTCTAGACCTGGTAAGTTTCCTTGTGTTGAGTCAAATTAAGCTTCAGGCTCAATTCCTAGTGATGCCCTTCCATCAATTCCTTTAAGTTTCAGTCTGGTGACCATACTCTCCCTGGAACCCAAAGCCTTTGATTTCTCATAAGGTCCTAATGGAGTTTTAAAAGCAACATTCACTGATATGTGGTTAGAGTTGTCTATGGTTAAGACTAGGATGATATTTGATCGTTTTCAAGCCTCAAAATTTCATTCTTGATTAATGAAAACATCCTTAGCAAATGCTTTCAAAGTTGTTCATCTTCCAAAAATCCAAAAAATTCACCTCGGACTATGAAAATATGAAGGCCTTCGATTGTCCCTTTCAATCATTACTCTGATCCTGAAGGCCAATAATATAGGATAACATCTAATGCTGTTGTCCCATGCTAATGTATTCAAAGTGTTGGATTGCTTTTGAGGATGCCAATTTGTTCAAAGTAATAGTCCTAGAGGTACAACTTAGCTAATTAAGGTTAGGAGTGCATCACCAATAATAAGGATAAGCTAATCGGTGCACATCATATGTGAACCAATGGACCCATCCCTAGGTACAAGGATGAGCTTTTTAGCTGCAACAACTTAACTATACACTATTGGAGCTAGAATTACCATGGCTACTGGCACTAGACTTGCCCTCAAATAGATCTTTGTTAAGAGATTTAGATTGTACTCATTCCAATTACTAGACTCGAAGACCCTGATATTGTTTTTTATTATCTCTACCTCCTACTTTCAAGATTAGGTAATTTGCGCACCTATTGCCTTCCTTGGACATGTTAATTGTTTCTCAAGCTCTTTCTCCAGAATGGAACCCTAATTCTCTATCACGTATCACTACCATAATAGGCAAGTATCCTACCATCGAAAGTTGATAAGGCAAAAATTTGAATGATGCGTCGCCAGCAAGATGGCTATGTGATTTGTCAAGTTATCATAAATCATTAAAGCAACTGGCAAAGCTCGCGTTGAACTTTTATCTAATAAACACATCCTTTCCAAAAGTGAGCATTGCATGTATTACCTCTAGAATTACTACGGTTATTCAAGTTGTAAGTACCAACAAACAAACTATAAACTGATTTAATGAGCCATTTGCAGTTTCTTAATTTGAATTAGTTCATACTTACACATGCATGGATTAATCTTTGAGACAAGCGTATGGTTACTAATAGGATCAACCAAGTAGCATCCTTCAAGACATTGCGCCAATAAGGAAGAAAGCATGCCTTACGGCTTATTATTGCCAAAGTTGATATGGTCATCATTCAAAATTGATGAGATGTGGGACAAATGCTTTCACATGGATAGGCTAAGGCTGAGACCAGTCCTATCACAATTCTTTCTGCATCTAAGGGGACGATCGAGCACATGTACCAAAGAAGCCGCATGCCGAAGCAAGTCGTGCTTGGAACATGAGGCCCAAATGAGGTTTCCACCTAGGCCCATGAGGGACATGGCATAAAGGCAATCAACTAAAATCCTTGAATTTCATTTGCCGAGGCACGAGATACAAGGTCCCAGTGTCACCCATGAATGCCAATAATAGGCTCAAGGTCAAGTGGAAGCAATGTGCTAGCCAACAGTTTGATGCAAGAGCATGGAGCCTACCAATGCGCATGACAAGATCATCACTCACACCCCGCACTTACAAATGGGTAGCAATAACACCAAACAAGCTACAAGTCGATGAGTGAAGGGCTCATCGATCATCCAAGTCATCAAGTGCTGCTGCACTTATGCCGCTAAGCATAAATTGTGTTGATAGTGAGCTATGAGTTTTCGACAACAAGGGACATCGATAAGGCCCTGCCAACAGAGGTATCACATTATGCCAAGGCTAAGCGTGTTGCTCATTTGATGCTAATGGTCAACGATCATGTCAGTGATAGCGTGACACAAAGGGTCTGCCTTAACAAACATGAGTGTTAGGATCAGCCTTGAAGGCCTGTAACAGAGCACTTCGCATGCTCTAAATTCCTTAAGTGGGTAGGCCATCATATAGCATGCATCATTATCAACTTTGCAACCTACATCATCGTGCTTTCATGGCTAGGGACAATTTTCAATAGCAAGGGACATCGATGAGGCATTAGAAACAGGCGTGTAACACCATGCCTAGGCTGAGCATATGGCTCGCTTAATGCTAATGGTTAATCATCAAGTCATTGATTGTACTATGCAAAGAGTCCGCCTCGAAATGACTGAGCGTTGGGATCAACCCTGGCATTCGTCACCTCGAGGGCTTGCAACAAAGCACTCCGTAAGCTCTATGTGGGTAGGCCTTCGTATAGTATGCATCATCATTAACTTTGTTGCCCATACTGATAAGCTTGTTTAGCCACATCTCTGCTTATTATCGTATAATTTAACTCGTTTTGTTTCCCACATTTTTGCCCACTTCATGGACTACTAATTGGACATGCCTGCATCCATCAGCCAACGTCGCAAGCTGCCAAGCCCATGCCATGTACACTGGATTCCCTAAACCTAACGCCTACCCATGTCGATGGGTAGGAAGGAGCACGCATGGCCATGAGCTCCTACCAAGTAAGGGAGGTCCTCTTCTCTAAAGAGTCTTAAATGAATATTCACTTCTCGCAAAAGAAAACATCAATATATCAGTCATGCATGTGAAATAATCATGTTCATGATCTGTTAGTTTTTGCATTTATTATTGCATACAAGAAGTTACGCTTTTGATATTTAGATGTAAGGAGCTAGAATAGAAAATTGTATAACATATATGATTAATATATACCTTATGAGTTGCAAGAAGTTATACTTTTGACATAGAGATGCATTTTCAACCTTTTATTATGTTTAATTTTCAAGCTTTATTATAATTGCTTATTTATTTTGTTATGTAAATTAATCATATGTTAAATAAATATGATTTAATAATGTATCCTTTCTATAACTATTACAGGAGTAACACATCAAATTGATTGAGTATTTTTGATGTAATGGTATAACAGAGTAGTGCAGATGACATATTATGTAATTTAATCTATAGACATTTTGTTTATTTTTGATACTTAATATTATTATATTTTATAAAATGGCGATAGTTTTAATTATAAATATATGTAACTTTTGTTGTTTAATATTATTTGTACTATTTGATTATTATAATTGCAAAAACAAATGATAAATATTAATTAAGTAACTAAAATTATAAAAAGTAAATTTTAGTGACTAATTAATAAAAAATAAAAAAACATAAATATTTTTTATGAAGATCATAAAAATTATCATGAAAAAGTACAAATTTCTTATGATAGTCACAAAGACCGTCACGAATAAGTGAAGGTTTTTAATGACGATCACAACGACTATCATGAATAAGTGAAGGTTTTTTATGATGGTCACGTATAACCGTCATGAATATATTTCATGACGGTCCATGATGGACCGTCATGAGCTTTTTTATGATGATCCATCACAGACCGTTATTAATACTCTTTAACCTTTTAATGATGATAAAAAATAATCAAGAATTTGTAACGATCTTTTGGATCATCATAAAGTTTCTATGTCATCACTTACAATGATAGTTTTCTGATTGTCATAAAAAGTTTTTTATGACGAGAAATGCCAGTCATAAAATTGCCCATCATAGAAGGCTTATTTTCTTGCGGGAAGGGCCTGGCTTGCATGGCACGATCTTGGCTTGGTTGGCCCCCTTGTGTCGCAACATGCTGACCCTAGTGCCTATGTTGTGCCTACTTGGGACATCCTTGACTTCTCTCCTATGCCCTTAAACTAGGCGATGTGATGCTTATGATACACTTGTTGGGCACATAATCGTGGGGCGTAGGACAAGAGGCTGGCTCTCACAGGGTGTTCTTAGCTTGGCTGGCACACCAAGTGCTACATTATGATGGGCCATGCACCCATGCCATACCTAGGGGTAGCTATGCCTCCTATGCTCTAGGACTAGGTGACATGGCACTTGTGGCATGCTTATTGGGCACTTGATTGAGGGACGTAGTGATAAAGGGCTAACTCTCATGAGGCGCTCTTGGCTTGGCTAACACAATTTGTGTCGTAGCACAATGAGCCTTGTACGTGTACTATGCTTGCTGAAGGCAGCCATTTCCAATCTCTTGTACTCTTGGACCACATGATATGGCACTTGTGGCATGCTCTTTAGCACACAATCTAGGGATAATAGGATGAGGGGTTGGCTCGCATGGGATGGTCTTAGCTTGGCTTGGCTTGCGCTGGGCCCTTCTTCAATGTTGTTCCTATTAGGGCTAAATGTGGCTTGCCTCACATGCTTTAGGACAAGGTAGTAAGGCTCTCATAGCATGCTTATCGGGCATATGATTGAGGGACGTAATGATAAAAGGTTGGCTCATGTGGGGTGATTGCTATGCACACTATCGTCAAATGAAGTGACAAGAGGTTGGCTCATGTGAGATGCTTTTGGCTTGCCTAGTACGACTTCAATTGTAACTCACTTGGCCTTATACCCATGTCATGTTTGCTAAGGATAGTAATGGCATGCATTTCTTGTCGTTGGACTAGTGATGTGGTGCTCATGGCATGCTTACTAGGGATATGATGGAGGGATGTAACAATGAGGAGCTTGCTTGCATGGGACACTCTTGGCTTAGCTAGTGTGACTTCTGCCATAGCTCATTGGGCTTTGTGGCTATGTCATCCCAGCTAAAGGTAGCAATAGCTTTCATCTTATGCCCTTAGACCAGGCGACGCGGTGCTTATGGCATGCTTGCTAAGCACACGATCGAAGGATGTAACAACGAGGGGCTCGCTTTCATGGGGAGCACTTGACTTCTTTGGCAAAACTTGTGCCGCAACCATTGGGCCTTGTACCTATGCCATGCCTACTGGGGGCAGCCGTGTCTTAGCTATTATGCCATTAGACTAGGTAACACGATGCTTAAGGCATGCTTGTTAGGCACACGATTGTGAGACATTATGATGAGGGGATAAGAGCGTGGGAAGATAGTGGCTTCCCAGCCAGCCTGGCACCACAGCACATAGGGCCTTGTGCCTATGCCATTCCTGATAATGGTTCCCATGGCTTGCCTCATGTGCCCTTGGCATAAGCAATACGACACTTATAGCATGCTCGCTCACGTGGGCACATAATCGAGGGATGTAACAATTATGGGCTGGCTCACGTGGGGTGCTCTTGGCTTACGTAGCGTGACTCCAGTTGTAAGTCACTCAGTCTTGTGCCAATGTCATGCTTGCTAAGGGCAGTAATTGCTTGCATCTTTTGCCAATGGCTCTTGTGGGGCACTCTTGGCTTATTTAGTGCGACTTATATTGTAGCACGCTAGGCCTTATCCCTATGCTGTGCTTCTTAGGGTTAGTCATGGCTTACCTCCTGTGCCCTTAGACCAAGAAATGTGGTGCTCGAGGCATGCTTGCTAGGTAACGATCGTGGGACATTACGATAAGGTGTTGGCCTGCATAGGATGATAGTTGCTTTATTGGCTACCATGCATCGTAGCATGCTAGGCCCTGTGCCCATCTGATTCTTGTTGAGGGTAACCATGGCTTGCCATTTGTGCCTTTGGACTTATGGTGCTTATAGCATGCTTGCTGGGCACATAACGAGCATGCTATAAGGACATAACGACGAGGGTTGCCTCGCATAAGGCGCTCTTAGCTTGATTGACGTGCCTTGTGCTATAATTTGTTTTGCCTTTTGCCCATGTGTTGCTTACTAGGCATAGCTGTGGCTTGCCTTTAGTGCCCTTGGACAAGGCAACATGATGGTCATGGCAAGCGCATTAGCTATTATATCGAAGGACGTAGCGACGAGGGTTGGTTCCCAAGGGTCACTCTTGGCTTGCCTGGCATGACTTATGCCGTAACTCATTAGGCCTTAAGCCCTTGTCATACCAGTTAGAGCTAGCAATGGCTTGCATTACATACCCTTGGACGAAGCGATGTAGTGCTCATGGTATGCTCGATAGGGACACGATCAAGGAATATAGCGAAGAGGGCCTGGCTCGCATGGGGTGCTCTTTGTTGTGCTGGCGTGACTTATTCCACAACATGCTAGGCCTTGCATCAATGGTGTCCCTCCTAGCTGTGGCTTACCTCCCATGCTCTTGGACCAGGCAATGCAGCGCTCATGGCATGCTCGTTGGGCACATGATCGAGGGATGTAGAGATTGGGGTTGGCTCACGTAGGACAATATTAGCTTGGTTGGTCGGCCTTATGCCATAGCACTATGGACCTTGTGCCTAATCGTGGCTTGACTTTAGCACCCTCAGACCAGTGACATTCTTGTAGCGCATTGATTAGGCACATGATCGAAGGACATATTGAGGAGGGGTTGGCTCGCGTGAGGCACCTTTTACTTGGCTGAGGGGCCTTATGCCGTAACTCGGTGTGCCATGTGCCATGTAGTTCCCAGAAGCGAAACCTATGGTTGGTGTCTCATGTCAAGCACATGATCGAGTGATATAATAACGAAGAGCTAGCTCACATTGGGTATTCTAAGCTTCGCCTGCTTGCTTTGTGCTGTAATACACTAAGACTTATGCCCATGCCATGCCTGGTGGGGATAGCGATGGCTTGAATCTTGTGCCCTTAGAGTAGGCGATGCGGTGATCATGGTACATGATCGAAGGACATGATGCTTAGCGGTTAGCTTGCGGGGCGCTCTTGGCTTGATTAGTGCACCTTCTGCCGTAACATACTGGGCCTTGTGCATTAGGCGACAAGCGACACTGTGCTCGTCATACGCTCACTTAGTACATGATTGAGGGATGTTGCAATGAGGGGCTTGCTCGTGTGGGGTGCTCTTGGCTTGGCTAACGTGCTTTTTGCCATAGCATGCTAGGCCTTGTGCTCATGCCATGCCTTCTGAAGGCAACCATGGCTTGTCTCTTATTCCTTTGGACAAGGCAACATAATGTTCATGGCATGCGTGATGGGCACACGATCAAGGGACTTTGCAATGATAGCCTAGCTTGCATAAAGAGCTCTTGGCTCGGCTAAAGTGCCTTGTGCCACAGCATGCTGGGCCTTGGGGCTAGGGCATGCCTTTTGGCTACAATAATGGCTTGCCTTTTGTGCCCTTACACTAAACGACTTGGCGCTCGTGCCATACTTGATGGGCACATAATCGAGGACATAGTGTTAAAGGGCTAGGTCACATGGGGTGCTCTCGGCTTGGCTGAGGAACCTTGTGTCATCGCATGCTGGGCTTTATGCCCTTGAAGTTCTTCTTAAGGTTTCCATACCTTGCCTTTTGTATCCTTGGGTAAAGGAATCCAGCGCTTGTGGCACACTAACTAGGCACACAATCGAGGGATGTAGCAACGAGGGGCTGGCTCATGCAGTTAGACCTTGAACTTGAGTGCCAAGGCTTAGGCACAGTGTGCCTTGCTCTATACCCGGACCTACAAGTGTGAATGGACCACACTAACAAGGCAAAACCGTTGGGTTAGATATGGAAAAAAATGGGGGAGACTTGCTTAGAAGTTGAGTTTCATACTCATAATGGTAAGATATGCTGACGAGTTCAAAACGCCGTGGAGTAAAGGACGAAGCACACAAACTTACCCATATGCCCACTCAAGGGGAAAGCAACAAAGACACCTTGAATAAGCATCAGTACATGGTGGTGCAAAGATGTCTAATGATGGGAACACAGGATGGAATCTAGGAGCCTAGCATGGCATGGATAGAAAGTCGAGCAAGCAAAAATATTCTGTAAAGAAGAATATGGCCATTAGCTAAAGAAGGGTTAAGGTAATAGAAGGATAAGGAAAAGATGTCTATCCCGAAAGCCAAGGGGAAGATAAGGCTTAAGAAGAGTAATAAATGGAGACAACCTCTTCAAACTTATCCAAATTAGTTGAAAGCGGATCAGAGGGCTTAAAAAAGGCTTCAAAGGAGATAAGATCCTTGACTCATAATGAGTCTTTGCAGGAGAAGGATACAATAAAAACTTTAAAGATAAGCCTCAATTGGACAACAATCAGTGACCAAGGTTAGTTGGCCAATCCAAAAAATGTGGAATAAGAAAGACAGAGTGTTTGAGTAAGACACTCTTCAACTAGTGAAAAAAAGAACTTAGGTTTAATTGTAAACACATTGAGAAATAAAAAATAAAGTGTGTGGGTAACTAGAGGCCTTAGGTGCTCTTAGTAAGACCTTTTTCTTGTAAAAGAATTCCTTTATCTTAATGAAGGTTGAGAAAGAGTTCTCGTAATGCTTATCTCCTTTACTCTACTTTTGTATTATCTTATGTCCTACGTTGCTTTGTTATGAGCTTCAAGAGAGGATTGGCAAAGTAGACGCACTTAGCACCTTCACAATAAAGTTGCACAGATCCAGCATTTGATAGTGTGATGTTTAGTATCAGAGCATGATTTTGATCACCACTTTCTCTTAAACTCATGGTTGATCGCTGTAAAAGCTCATGGCAGGAGGGAGTTAATGGGGACAATCGCCCAGTGACAATCCTCAATGGAAAAGGGCATCGAAACTCTCAGGGAGACTATGAAGAGCCTTGAGACCGAGATAGGGTTGCTAAAAAAAGCTTCTCATACCCTAACGGTAGGAGCAAACCTTACTATACTAAGCTAAAGGTGCCTAAACCAACGTCATTCTTTGGAGAGAAAAACTCCAAGGAATTGAAGAACTTCTTATGGGATATGGAGTAGTACTTCAAAATTACTTGAGTCCTCGAGAATGACCAGATAATGATTACCTTGATGCATTTATCGGGTGTTGCTAAGTTGTGATGGTGCACTCGTCTGCAGGATGACACTATCATGGGAAGGCTTAGCATCGATTCATGGGAGGCACTTAAAAAGGAATTGAAGGAGTAGTAATTCTTGCCATGCAATATATTTTTCATGGCTAGGGAACAGCTAAAACGCCTAAAGTAAATAGGTTTAGTGCATGACTTCACAAAGGAATTCCTTCCTATCAAGCTTGCAGCCATAAGCTCAAGTGGAGCTAAGGCAGCAAGGTGTTAAAGAGTTATCCTTACCATTCTCCACGATAAACAGCTTGGTAGATTTCACGTATATAGGTGATGCTTCTGATAAAAAACTAAAAAACGAGGGAAGGTTGGAAAATATGCAAGAAAGCCCAATGGCAAAGGCAAGAAAAAGAAAAATGCTGAGTCCAGCAAACCTCAAAGCTCATCGCCTTCGAGAAGCAAGGGAAAGAATATGGATCAAGAGGTTTGCTTCTTATGCAATAGGCAACATAGAGCACATGACTCTTTTTACAGGGAGAAGTTGGCAATGCTCATAGCAAAGGATTCCCCCAAGGAAAGTGAAGGGAATGCCACAACACGGGTGAACCTAATCTAGTAGTTGAATACTGTCGCACCTAAGACCTTACAAAAACGGTTGATCTTTGTCCCGGTAAAGGTAAACAAGAAGGGTGCTACAACAATGTTGGATATGGGAGCTACCAATAATTTTGTTTGTGAAAAGAGAATTGTGAAAGTTTAGGCTTAAGCTTTCCCTAGCCTTGGTCAAGTTCAAAGCAGTGAACGCTAAAGGAAAGGTAGTACGGGAAGCTACCACTATGACCGTCGAAGTGGGTGAATGGAAAGGTATGTCTAGCTTCATGATCACTCAGTTAGATGACTTCGATGTTATCTTAGGTTTGGAATTTTTCAAGCAAGCCAAGCCATCTCTGATGGCCCACTTTGATGGATTCCTCTCGACTGATAACTAAACCCCGAGTCTAATCAGAACCAAAGCAGTAAGAGGGCTTTCGGTAAATAAGAAGCAAATCAGGTTACAACCTATAAAGTAGTTTAAGTCGAGACTGTAAAAAGATGAAGTGACGATGATGGTAGTACCATTTGAGGTAAAACTAGATCAGGTCATGGAGGTGCTGGACACATTGCTAAAAAATTAAGGGAATTCAGCAACATGATGCCACTGGAGCTCCTAAAAACATTGCCTCTAAGGAGGAATGTCGATCATAAGATCGAGTTGCTCTTGGGTGCTAAACCCCCTGCTTAAGCACCATACAGAATGCCTTGTTGGAATTAGCTGAATTGTGGAAATAACTAGACGAACTGTTGGAAGCAGGTTTCATTCAACCATCGAAGGCCCCTTATGGCGCACCCATGTTGTTTCAGTGAAAGCAAGATGGCTCGCTGAGAATATGTGTCAATTACCGACCATTGAACAAAGTAACAATAAAGAACAAATACTTGATGCCGAATGTCACTAACTTATTTGATCGGTTATCGAGGCCCAAGTACTTTGCAATGCTAGACTTGAAATTATGCTATTGGCGAGTCAAAATAGGTGAAGCGGATGAAGGAAAAATAGCATTCATCACGAGGTATGGCTCTTATAAGTTTACGGTGATGCCTTTTAGGCTAACCAATGCGCTTGCTACTTTTTGTAATCTAATAAATGACATATTATTTGAGTTTTTGGATAAGTTCATGCACTACTACAAAAATTGTAATAAATGACAACAATTTAATGATAGTTATTCAAATAACTGTCATTAAAAGTTTCATTAATACTTTTAATGGCAGTTCTTCTAAAACTATCATTAAAAATAAGGTTTTTAACGTTAGTTAAAAAATAACTCATGGTAAAAGATAAATCACAGAGCCTTTAACGCCAGTTCTTAAGGAATTGGCGTTAAAAGCTCTAGTAATGGGATTTTCAATGCCAGTTTTTGAGGAACTGACATTAAAACACTCATCATTGCCACAAATAGATATGTTCACCAGATAGCAGCTCACACTCCAATCCGATTCCGCCATCAACTCCTAATCCGGCTGCAGTCGTTGTAGAAGCAACCATCATAGTAGCAACCGTCGTAACAATGGTTGCTTACAGCAACAGCAACAGCAGCTACTTTCACTTACAATAGCAATAGCAGCTGTTGCTGCTTCCGCTTATAACAGCAACAGCAGTTGTTGCTGCTGCTTCCGCTTACAACAGTAATAACAGCTGCTGCTGCTTTCACTTATAAAAGAAACAACTTACAACAGTAGCTGTTGCTACTATAAGGAACAGTAGCTGTTACTACTGTAAGCAACAGCAACATCAGTTGTTGCTGCTTTCGCTTACAGCAGCAACAGCAGCTATTGCTGTTGCTTTCACTTACATTAGAAACAGCTGCTACTGCTGTTGCTTTCGCTTACATTAGCAACAGCTGCTACGGTTGCTTTTGCTTACAGCAGCAACAGCTTACAGCAGCAGTTGTTGCTGCTTTCGCTTGCAGCAATAACAACAGCCGTTGCTGCTTTCGCTTGCAGAAGCAACAGCCCCACAACTTAGATGGCTTGTCAATGTATGCATGGCCTGATGATTTCTGTGTGTGAGACTACTCATGGTTAGGGTGCAGAGGATTATGCTGGGAATGATGTTGAACTTACAGTTGCAGCATAGAAACAGATGTACACTTGAGCTTCAAAAAAGTGCATCTAGTGGCATGTACACTTGAATTTCCAAAAGCATACCGAGAGCAATGCATTGCACACTGAGATAGAGGATCCTGTCAAGTGCATCCACTCCTTTTATCAATGCTGGTTCTGGAAGAACTGTCGTTAAAGTTTCTCTCCTTCAACGTCAGTTCTAGAAGAACTACCGTTAAATTCTTTGGCCTTTAACTCAAACTTAGTGGCCTTCAACACTAGTTTTGGAAGAACTGGCATTAAAATCTGGTCTTTAGCGTCAGTTCTGGAAGAACTAGCGTTGAAGGCTACCCAAGGGATCCTAAATTTACCTCCAAAACCCGCTAGAGCCTCGCACCCATTCTCTAGACCATCCTTCTCCTCTTTACTTTCTGTCTAGAAGCTAAACCAGTTGACAGCCGCACTATCTTTCTTCTGTTCTTCTCCTCTTTGCTCTCCATCCAAAAGCAGCTAGGCTAGCTACTCGTAACAGTACTATTTGATCTTTGTCCAGCTAGACCAGCTGCTGGCAAGCAATGGCACTGCTTTTCTTCAGGCCTTTTCCTCTTTGCTCTCCATCTAGAAATAGCTAGGCCAACTACTAGAAGTGGCACTGCCTCTCTCCTCGCTTCTTTTTCTCTCATTTGTCTCAACCTTCACGATGGTAGCTGTATCTTCCCTTTCGATTCAGTCATCTTTGTCGTTCAAACATATGCATGTATTTTGTTATAGATTCAAAATTTTTTTACGAAATTTAAGTTTCATAATTTTGATTAAACTTGGTTAATTTTAGTTTAAAAAACATCTTGAGGACGGATATTATTTTGAGATGTTTTTTATTAGGTGTGTTTGGTGATTTGTTATTAATTAATGAAATTTGAGTTTTTTTTTGTTAGTATATTTGGATGAACATATTTGGTATGAATGGGCCTACATTGATGTATTTATTATTTCATAATTATTAAGATTTTTAGATTAATTGATAAATTAATTAGATATTAATTAGATGAATTTATATTTTTATAAATTAATTATATATTAAGTGTAGATGAATTTATGTTTGAATTATTTTTTTAGGTGAGATTAATTGGTATATTTTGTCAAATTTAATTATATTTATTTTATAGTTAACATAAATTAATATATTTAGTTAAATTTTGAATAGATAATTAAGTAATTATATATTTGTAAAATAAATCATTAAATATTATTTAAATTTTAATCAATTAAGTTACCAGCTAGTTAGATACTTCTGTAGAAATTAATTAGATGATAGTTAATTTACTATGTCTTAATTAACTAATTAATTATTAATCATTTATTTAGCTAATATTAATAAATCAGATGCTTGTGAAGCAAAAAATTACATATTATTTAAATATTAATTAGGTTACTGGCTAGTTAAGTGCTTATATAGTAATTAATTAGATGTTAATTCAATATTAATTATATCTTAATTAACTAAATAATTATTAATTATGTATTTAAATTTTAATTAACAAATTTGATGCTTGTAAAGTAAATAATTAAATGTTATTTAAATTTCAATTAATTTACTAACTAGTAAGTTAGATGCTTTTATAGTAATAAATTATATGTTAAGTAAATATTAACTTTCTGTATTAATTAATTAAGTAGTTATTAATTGTTTATTTAAAGTTTACTTAATATATTAGATGCTTTAAAAGTAAATAATTAAATATTATTTAAATTTCAGAATGGATAAAACTTGAATGTTCGTTGATAGAAGATCAAAGGCATATGATTTAGGGATGAATAACTTTTTGGATTATGCTGTTCAGAATAGTGATAAACTTGAATTTATTCGATGTCCATGTATTAAATGTGGTAATATGATGCGTCATACTCAATGTGAGATATGGAATCAGTTATATGTATATGGAGTTGATAGCATCTATCAAAACTAGATATGGCATGGAAAAATTAGTATTGTTGGGCCTTCTATTAATAAGAATGCTAAGTTTGTTAGGGAGGTAGAACACATCGAAGAAGTTGATAACATTGTAGAAATGGTACAAGAGGCATCTGCAGAGTATGATAGTAATCTTAACCACTTTGACAAATTACTTTGTGATGCTAAGAAACCTCTGTATTCTGGATCAGTGAAGTTTACTAAATTATCTGCTCTAGTTAAATTGTATAATTTGAAGGCAAAATATAGTTGGTCCGATCAAAGCTTTAGTGATCTTTTAAATTTAATTGTTGAAATATTGCCTGATAATAATGAAATGCCTACATCCATGTATGATGTCAAGAAAACATTGAATGCCTGTCTAAATGATTGCATATTATATCGAAAGGTGTTTCAGGATGACATCTAATGTCCAACTTATGGACTTTTAAGGTGGAAAGTAATGAAAAATGGTAACAAAATAAAGATTGGTGTGCCTACTAAGGTGTTGTGGTATTTTCCACTAATACCAAGATTTAGAAGAATGTTCAAAAGTTGTGAAATATCAAAACACCTTACATGGCATTCAAATAAAAGGAAAATTAATGGTCAGTTGAGGCATCCATCGGATACACCATCATGAAAATTGGTTGACTACTTGTGGTCAGAGTTTGCTTCAGAGCCAAGATACTTAAGGCTTACTATATCAGCAGATGGGATCAATCCATATAGTACATTATGTAGTCGGTATAGTTGTTGGCCGGTGATTATGGTGAATTATAATATACCGCCATGGTTAACAATGAAGAGAAAGTTCATGATGTTGACGTTACTAATATCAGGTCCTAAACAACTTGGTAATGATATTGGTGTCTACTTGGCTCTGCTTATAAACGACTTGAACATGTTATGGGACACAGGTGTAATCGTATATGATGTGTACTGTAATAAGTCATTCAACTTGAAAGCTGTTTTGTTATGGACAATGAATGATTTTTCTGCATATGGTAATTTATTTGGTTGCACTATTAAAGGATATTATGCTTGTCCTATCTGTACTGAGAACACCCAAGCTAGTCACTTAAAACATAGTAAAAAGATGTCATATGTTGGACACAGGGGATTCTTACCATGGCATCATCCTTACCGTAGACAGAAAAAGGCGTTCAATGGTGAACAAGAACTTAGAATTGTTCCCCAACCATTAAGTAGTGAAGAAGTCTTTCATAAAGTTTAATGTTTAGTAATTTCATGTGCAAAGTCGAAGTAATGAAGTACAATGGGTAAAGAAGATGTTGTTACACAGTGTTGGAAAAACAGGTCGATTTTCTTTGACTTACCATATTGGAAGTCTATGCATATCAAATATATTCTAGATGTCATGCATATTAAAAGGAACGTTTGTGATAGTCTTCTTGGGACATTGCTTGATATTCTTGGAAAATCTAAAGATGGATTAGCTTCTAGAATGGATTTGAAAGACATGGGGTCAATGTTTGAGTGGGAACCACAAGTTCGCGGCAATCATACATTTTTACTGTCTTCATGCTATACTTTATCTAGGAAGAAAAAAAATATTTTATAAAGTTTTCAATGAGATTAAGGTCCTACATGGGTATTCTTTGAACATCAAAAATCTAGTATCCATGGACGACTTGAAACTATATGGGTTGAAGTCGCATGATTGTCATATCCTAATGCAACAATTTCTACATATTGCTTTACGAGGTGTGTTACCCAAACATGTTGAATATACTCTCATTAGACTTTGTGTGTTCTTCAATTTGTTTTGCCAAAAGGTGGTGGATGTGTCAAAGTTGGATGGAATCCAAAACGAATTTGTGACAATACTTTGTTTGCTTCTTTGATATTATGGTCCACTTCACTATTCATCTTATCAGAGAAGTAAAATTATGTGGTCCCATGTATTTACGATGGATGTACCCATTTGAAAGACAGATAAAAGTATTAAAAGATTATGTTCGAAATCGTAATAAACCTAAGGGTAGTATTGCTGAATCATACATTGCAGAAGAGGCATTAGAATTCTGCGTTGATTATATTATCTGGTATGGATATTGGAATTCGTCCATGAAAGAATGTATTTGGTCATTCAACTCGAAATGGAAAAGCTTTAACTAGTGGAATTGTTGAGAAAGCTGATAATGTCCTTCTTCATCAAGCACACTTGTATGTTTTTTATGAATACAAGCGAAGTTCAACCATATATAAGGTAATTAAATTTTACAACTCATAGTTCATTATTATATCAAATAATATTTGAATTATTGTTTGATGATTTATTTTTAATATGCAGTGAGCATTTAAATCAATCAAGGGTCAACAATTATATTAAGTCAAAATGACTTAAATGGTTACATGATTAATAAAATCGAACCTTAAGTAATTGGTTACACACACGGGTAAGAATACTTATTCTTGTCTAGACATTAAATTTATTTTTAACATGGTTCATCTAATATATGTTATGATACAGATTGAGAATGAACTTTTATTATCCAATCATAGTGTCTCATCAACACTACGATGGATTGCCTATGGCCCTTGATCCACAGTAATCAAGTATCTTGGATATATCATCAACAATTGTCGCTTTTTCACAAAGCAAAGAGATAATTCAAGGACCATCAAAATAGTGGTGTCACTCTAGTTGCCAACACCATGCAAATCTCTAGTGCTAAGGATAAAAATCCAATATATGGTGATTTGTCATTCTATGGAGTTATACAAGAAATATGGAATCTAGATTATACAACGTTCAAAGTTTCAGTTTTCAAATGTGATTGGATTGAAAATAGTAGTGGTGTTAAACTTGATGATTTAAGAGTTGTGCTAGTTGATCTCAATCAGATTGGACATAGACATAATCAGTTTATATTGGCCTCACAAGCAAGACAAGTATTTTATATTGCAGATACAATTGATGCCAAATGGTCCATAGTATTGTCAACACCTCCAAAAGACTATGATGAAAATGATGATTTGTGCGATATTAGTGCGGAGCACATGACTTTTTGTAATAATTTGCCACCTGCTGATTTATTTGACTAGATGGATGACCATCATCTTGCATATGCTCGAGACAATGGTGAAAGATTGCGAGTTTGAGTATTTTTTAAGGTAGTGATCAATTGCCTCATGTGCCAAAGTTATCGTGTCTTTTATAATTTTATTTTATTTTATTAGCTTTATCATGTTATATTATGTTTTGCATATATAAGGGTAACCATATTTTGTTTTTGTTTACAGATTTGATGGATCATTCTGAACACTCAAGTGAAAGGTCTCAAGGGCCAAAAAAAGGTATCACTAATATGCCTAAGATAATTAAGAGTTGTGCTTCTAGAGTTAATCTCACAATTAGAGGTAAATGGTAAAGGTCAACCAATTTGAAGGAATGACATCCAGTTCAATAGCTACATTGGGCCGATGGTATGTAATACGGTGCCCATAAATATCATGAATTGGCACTCAGTAAGTATTGAAATGAAAAATAAGATTTAGGAGACAATATTGGCAAGTTAAATGAAACACAACGTACTATTGCTTTTCAATTAGTTTATTGCTAATTAATTTGATTTGTACCAATCCACTTTTTTATAATATGTTTTAAGAGACGTATGGTATTGATGCAAGATGAAGAGGTACGTATTTCACTCTGCTGCAAACAAATGGAGGAACTTCAAGACCAATCTTACATCAAAATACATATTCTTTCACATTGATGACCTGAAATTTGTATCATTTCCACCTGAAGAATATAGCAGTGTCATAGATGTTGGAGTGTGGCAAGATTTTGTGAACTCTCGTATAACAGAAGAGTTTCAGGTATACATTTATAGTTAGTAAAGTTTTTATTTATACAATTTTCTTTAAATGTTGATGTGTATTAATCTTACAACACAAGAGACAAATAACAAAAGAGAAAAGAAAAAAGAATGTGTATGACCATCGTCTATCTAGAAAAGGATTTGTAGGGCTAGAGAGTGAACTTGTAAGATTTTTTTTTCATTTGTTATGTTTATAATTAATAATATATTCATTTGGTAGTACATTTTAAAAATCTAACATGTTCACTCTTTATGTTAAAAAAAAAAAAACAAGTACTAGGTAGCGATGCTCAAATTGATCGTGCCTTATTGTGCAAGGCTTCACGACAAAATAAAATGAAAAAATATATGAATGATGCAAGCCGACTGTGTAGGGAAAGAATTGTAAGTGTAGTTCAACTTTTTTATAGCATTTATAGTAACAAATTTCATGTTCATTGATTAATTTTATTATAACATTGTAGGATGAGTTGATGACACAAAGCACACAAGGTAAATTTACAAACTTTGATCCAAAAGATGTACTGATGAAAGCTCTTGGTATACCTAAGCATCCTGTACACATTAGAGGTTAAGGATCCGAGGTAACTATCACATCTTATTTTGGGAAGCCCAAAAAGTTGACTGTCCTTCAAGGTATGCAATTAAACCAACAGCAATTGGCAGAGATCATGAGACGATTCACAAAGTATAAAAAAGTTTTGACAAACATTGTTGCGAACAAAACTAATGATGTCTAACAAGAAAAATCTTCAATGCAATTTCGTTCGAGTAAAGTTAGCAACAATATAACTGGATTATTGGAGGAAGAAAAATATCCAATACCTCAATCACCTATGCTAGTCACACCACCAGCACCTGCACCTGTACTGGCACCATACGGCAACAAAGTATGTTACATGTTAATCGTAGTAGATATGATATTAATAATATTACAAATGTAACTTATATTTTTTTGGATCATTGTAGTATGAGCCATGCCATATATTTATCCAATCATCACACTATATAGTGGCAAGTAGGGTTATCTTCATGGATCATGCTCCTCATCAGATGATTCGTGGGCATCCATTATTTTCTGGTGATGTTTGGGTGACAGTGGATGTAGCTATTCATGGTGATGCACAGTTGCCTTATCCAAACCCAGATATTGGATTGACAAATGTTTTTTTTGCACTTGGTTCAATTGTTGCTTGGCCTCGAGATTGGGTCATTGTTGGTACACATGAGATAATGTTTTTAGTAAATATATTTTATAAAATGAACCTATTAGTGTCAATTAAGTTTGCAAAAATTTTTTAGTTATGGACTATAAAGCACCAAGGTAAGTTGCTAGTTAAGAGAGCACCAACATTGACAAAACCACAATCATCGCAACAAGTATCTTCCGTTGGGCTATCTCCAGGATTACAGAAAATGTATAATTATGTGAATAAGGTGATGGCACCCAATGAAGCAATACACATAACTTTTACTGAAGTCTTTACTTCTAATGGACACGTATTTGTGTCTCGAGAAGATATCATGCAATTTTCTTACATGGAGGACTAAATGTCACCATTATTCAAGCTTACATTTTGTACATATGTTTCTTGAATTTATATTTGGTTATTATTGTTTGACTACATCATATATATATTTTTCTTACTCTTTATTATTTCAATAAACTTTATATAGATTTAGCTGCACTTGGCCTAGAAAAGTATTTTGTATTTGCTGATCCGTCAACATTGTCCTATGGAATGTCTATAAGTATAGACACCAAGCTCGTCACTTAGCCAATAGAATGATATATTCATATGATAAAGGAGTAATGATATTTCCTTATGACTTGAGCTAAGTTATCATACTAATTAAAATTATTAATAATTTTGTTCACAATATTTTTAACATTTATTTTTCATTATGTATGTAGCATTGGCTATTGATGGTTGTCGACCTCGTAATTTTGTGTACATTATTTTTTATCCTTTGAACTATAGTTCTCGTCAAGAACTAGATCAACTTATGTCCACGTAAGTGAAAGTATTTTCATTTATATTGGTATATATTTTTTCTTACTCTTAAGAATATTGATTATTTTCTATTGGTAGCTCTTTTAAATTGTTTCAAGTTTTTAAAGAATCAAGCAATAGGCGCATTTCTAGGAGTATTCCTACTAAGGTATGTATATTTAAACCTATATGTGATGTTAGTTTTATTTATTTTGTAAAATATAATAATTAAAAATTTTTAATGCATTGTCTACATCAACCTTCAAATATTGAGTGTGAATATTATATTAAAAATTTTTAAGGGACATTATTGATAGATGTGATAGAAATATCTCATATACAAAAATGGTAAGGTTTTTAAGCATTTGCTTATGTAAATACTTAAGTAATTAATTGATGTGCTTATTAAAAATTTTAATTGAACTAATTTTTTTTCATAAATATAGTTAGTGGACATAAATATTACACACAATTAGATATTGATGAAGTTAGAAAGGAGGTTATACAATTTATTTGGAGTGTCGTATTAGAAAGTGAAACCTTGAAGATTTTTACACACATGAACATCATTGAATTTATGTAGTTGAATTTTTAGGATTGTGTATGAGAATATATATTTAAACTCATGTATTATACATATAGACTTCAATTACGACATCAATTTTTTTTTCTTTTGTTTTATTCATCTTTTATTACTTTTTTGGATTGGATTATTTTAAGTGTTTTCAAACATGAAATAAGTAATGATGATGTCAGTGAGAATGGTATTAAAGTATATAACAAGAAAATTTTATTTACATATTGTGAAGAATTGTATTAATGTATGTGGTTGATGTGGAAGAGATGAAAAATTTTATATATGCATGTTTTGGATAATTTGAATATATAAATTTTGTATTTATTTCGAAATAAATACAAAAAATACTTTTAATGACTTTTTAATGATAGTTTTATAATAACTGTAACTAAAAGCCCCCTTTTTAACAACAGTTCTAATAGAACTATCATTAAAAACCCCCTTTAACGACAATTCCAATAAAACTATCGTTAAATGGCTCCTCTTTAACAACAGTTCTGTTGGAACTGTCATTAAAAGTTAATACTTTTAATGATAGTTCAATAACTGTCATTAAAACCTCTCCTCTTTAATGATATCAATAAAGATGACAGTTTTACAACTATCATTAAAAGCCATTTTAAACTATCATTAAAGCTTTTATTTGTTATAATATATGATCTGACTAAATTTAAATTTTTATTATATGAGCTAAAAATAGTGAAATCTAACATCTTAATAATGTTGGCCTTAGGCTTTTACCCATCTGAAATTGGGGATCATATAGTAATCTCCTCTGTTTAAACAAATATCTTAAATTTGGTTAATATCATTACCGATTTTTTTTTTTATATAATGATGATCATTATAGATATTATTATGATGATGATTTTTAATAATCATTATAAAAATGCAAGTACCATTATAAAATCTCATAAAATTAAATTATTTAAATAATTAATTAATATTTTAAATTTTATTTAATTATTACTTTTTAATTATAATAATCAAATTGCACACAAATGATATCACACAACAAATAACTAATTACCATTTTACATAATTTCTCTAGATAAATATGTGAATCTTTACAATGTATAAGTTATGAGATGTGCTAATTTGTCACAATCAATAATGATAATAATTAATTTAAATCTCATCTTATACTTCTTTTGTACTATTAAAAACTTTTTCTCATACTGTCGTTATTCATAGAAAATAATATCAATTTGGATATTTTTCTTTCTTGTGGTTACATTTGATTTTTCAATGTGTAAAGTTACTCAACATACTGCAAAAATATTTGTATAAGAACAAGTGGGTGGATGCAATTTTGTATTTATATATAGACAAAAAGGAAATAAATTTAAAATAAAGATGTAAAAAATTACAGATCTTTCCTCCATGGTTGTCACATACAGTACTATTATTTGCACAATACTTTATTTATAACATAATCCTAAATATTAAATCATGAGTATTTAATTTGTCTTTTACTTTAATTAATGATTTATCTCATGCTTTAATTTAGGTTACATGATAGTTATGTTGCTATTCAAAATTTCTCAAGAAGCAAACTTAAATCAAGGTCCACAAAACTCCTTTTTGGTCATATTTGTTGGAGAAGAGCTAGGCCAATAGCTAGAAAAGAGCAAAAAAAGTAAAAGCTGATACTAGTAAGAAGAAAAAAAGTAATTAATTTGCTTAACATCATGGAGATTGAGAAAGATAAAAAATGATTCAAATTCTCAAATCACAATTAAGCCATGAGGTTTATGTCATCTTATTCTACAACTCAAGAGCTGCACATGTTATTTTATAATTGATAGCAAATGATGTAAATTTTTGTCCTATATCGGACCCACAAAGCAAAATGAAAGAAAAGTAAATAACCTTTGTTTGACTGCTAAGAAAGTGTTAAAATAAAAGATGAAAAGACAACTATGTATACCAAGTGAAAGTTAACACTAAAAGAGATCGAAAAAGAAAGATAATAACTATTACAAAAAGTAACTTGTTTAATGTTAAAAGTCACAGCACCAGTTACAAATAGTGCAAGTGCAACTGGCAAATATTTAGATTGTGGAAAAAATAGAAAAAACATAATTAGACAAAAAGAGAGATATAAATTATATAATAAAGATGTCATCCAAACATCCACATCTGTGGGTTTTCTTTTACTCACTAACCAAATTTGATTATTATATGATTCTGGTTTATAGCTGTGTATATCTTTTCTAAGAGTTTCAGAGAAAACTCACCTTAGTTTTCCATAGGATTTAGACACCCTTTTTATCCCTTCAAAAAGGTTCATTTCCTTTGCTTGTCTATTTTAAGAACATGTTGAGAACAAGCAAATAAAAGATTATTTTATGTCATGTATTTTATCCATTAACCTACACAAGCATGCTTTCTTCCTATGTAAAAATAGGTTTCATATAGAGTAATATGCTTCAATTTCATTTAACAAACATAGCATACAAATATGGTCTTCAAAATAAAGACACTAAAAGCAATAAATAAAAAATCCATTAAGGTTTCAATCAACTAATTGTCTACCTAAACAAATCTTAAAAATTCATATTTGTGTTTCTATAAAACTAATATTTATTAAGCAAAATCTGGCATACATACATTTTAATGAACAGTAATCAACCATCGCAATGTCCATTGTAAAAAATAACACAAAATTATAAATTTGAGAGAAAAGATTAACCTTACCAAAACTAAAAAGATATTTTAATCGGCTAGATCTAGAACCTAGATGAAAGTAGAACCACATCTTCTTTTGTTGCAATCAGTCAAGGCCAAGATTTTGATCCGTTAGATCTAGAACTCGATGGAAGTAGAACGATGTCGAGATCTGAACTAATGAAAGTAAAAACTCGCACCCAAATTTAGAACCCTCATCATAAATCTACAACCCCCAACATAAATCTAAAATCCCCAACCTAGATGTGAAACCCTGATACAAGTAGAACCATGCCTAGATCTGAAATCTTGATGAAAGTAGAAACTCGCACCTAGATCTGAAGTCCCTAACACAGGTCTAGAATCCGTAGCCCAGATCTAAAATCTCGAACCCAGATTTTGTACCCTCAGCACAGATCTAGAATCCTAACCAAGGTCTGGAATCCCTAGTCCAAATCTAAAACCCCGCACTTAGATTTGGAAATCCTAGTATAGATCTAAAATCTCAACCGAGATCTGGAATCCCTAGCCAAAATCTAAAACCTCGCACCCAAATTTGAAGCCCTCAGCATAGATCTGAAATCCTAACCTAGATTAAAAGCCTCCTACCCAAATTTGGAACTCCAAGCACATATTTGGAATCCGAATCAAGACACAAAATCCCTAGCTCATATTTAAAACCCTGCATCCAGATTTGGAATCCTCGGCATAGATCCAAATTCCCAACCAAGATCTAGAATCCTTAGCCTAGATCTAAAGTCCTGCACCTAGATTTAGAAATCCCAGCATAAATTTGAAATCTCGAGCCCCGATTTGAAATTCCTCACCTAGATTTGGAACCTTCAAACCTTTTACCTAGATCTAGAATCCTCAGCACAAATTTGAAACCTCTCACCTAAATCTGGAACCCCCAGACCCCTCACCTAGATCTAAAACCCCCAACCCAGATTAGGAACCCCTCACCCAGATCTGAAAGCCCCAGACTCTTCACCTAAATCTAGAGCCCCATACTCCTCACCCAAATCTGGAACCCCAGCCCAGATCTGAAACCCCAACCAAGATCTGGAACCCCTTACCTAGATTCGGAACTCCTAGCCCAGATCTAAGACTCCTCACTCAGGAACTCCCATCCTAGATTCGAGATCCCATAAATCTAAATTTGGGACCTTAACACATATTTTGAACCCTAGAACAAATCTAAAATCCCAATGAAAGTAAAACCATGCACATATTTAGAATAACCACATCTAGATTTGAGCTTAAAAATAATAAAACTAAAAGAAAAAAATCAAAGAACAATAATTTTTGCATTTTAACAAAGAAGAATAACACATAATTTTGGGAGAAAGGATTAAACATACCGAGAAAAAGAGGAGATTCAAGCTGCCAGTTGTGGAACCTAAAAGCAAGCAGAACCACATACACTCTTAATCCCTTCATTGCAAACAGTTAAGATCGAATGTTTGGTTTGCAGATCTAAAACCCGGAGAGACTCCCCTCACAGTGTGCACTTCATACCTAATGTTTACTACCTGAGCAAGTGGAGAAAAAGAATCAACTTCGTTTATCTTGAGCAAGAGGAGAAAAAGAATCAACGGAGTTTATCGATCTTTCTGGAGAAGATGTAGTACTTTCATTCACATTTATGGCATTCACAGTTATAGCCATAACTGTGAATAAAAGTTCTGAATTCTTCACTCCTTTTTTTAAAAAACAATTTTAGGAACATGCCTTGTTCAGTACTTACTTCACTCATTGCTCGCTGGCTTATTCATTCATTTGCACATGAACTCGCAGCTTCACTAAAAGAAAAAAAAAGCAACAAAAAAAAAGCAATAGAAGGAGGAAGGTTGGGGAAGGCTGATAACTACATGAGGGGGAAGTTGTCGTTAAAGCTTTACCTTTTACTTTACAAAGATTGTGATGAATTGACTAAATGACTAGATTCTATCGGAATACTAGCTAAGCTAATAAATAGTATTAACTCCCTTCAATCAAGTCAATAAGCTTTTTGTTTTGATTGATTCAGGGCCCTTCTTAGAATCCATTGAGGGGGGCCTCGGCTCAGCAAGGGGAGAGTGGCCAAGTGGTCAAAAGTGACAAACTGTAAATATGTTGAAGTTTTTCTACGTAGGTTCGAATCCTACCTCTCCCACTTGTTTCTTATAGACTTTAAAGAAGAGAAAGGAGGTGAATCTATCGCCCAACTTCTTCATTCGTGGCCTATTTTGATTGATCACCCTTTTGTATTCATTCAACTTGAGACAAAAGAGAAGTCATACAAAGAAAGACTCTTTCATGCAATGCATAATGTGCGGGCCATGATTCATAATTGAATTTCCTCTTTTTGCTGAGGTTAGGGGCTACTATGCCTTATCTTTGGCCTCAAAAGGTCCTTCCACGGCTTTTTGTGGTAAAAATATTATGTCATACTGTGAGAGCAACATACATATGGAGGAAGCTACCCACAGAGATAATGTGGTAGGGAGTTCCTCAAAGAAGCATTACACCATTGGGATACTTTGAATAATTTAGAGTGCATATAGGATACACCAGTGCTAAAACCTTTTCTCAAGATATCTTTCAAATTATTAGGGCACTGGCCATGGCAAGCATTGGTTATAAGAAAAGGGCGGAGCATTCATCAGTGTAGGATCGAGTTAGAAAGGAAGCTAAGGAATTAACTCATTGACTAGTTTACTTGGTTAATTGCTTGCCCGTAACATTAGTTGGCTGATTCCAAGTCTGTGTAGCCAATCACTCCCATGACTTTAAAGAACAAAGAATCCCTTGCTTCATTCGTTGCAAGTAAGCAAGCACTGAACTTGGCAGCTGACGCTTCCTTCCTTCCCTAAAACAAAGGTAGCAAGTTGTGTTGGATCTACTCTTTCGAACTGATATTCACTTTGTTCAAAATTTATCGATGAGTGTGTTTTATGGTAGTCCAACGGCTCAGAGGTAAAACGGGCTATATTACAAGAGGAATCAAAATCCCTTTGGGCAAGGAGGCAAGTAATGCTCCAATAAGAAAAAGTAAACAAAAAGCAATCGTAGCAGGGGCAAAAAAATAGAAAACATAGATGAATGTATAAGCTTTTGAATTTGTACCACTTTTATTCATAGTTATGGTAAAACTATGAATAAAAGTTTCCTTCTATTCACAGTTATAAACATAACTTTAAACAAAAATGGCCTTTATTCATAGTTTTGTTACAATTGTGAACTAATCTACTTTTATTCACATTTATTATTAAAACTATGAACTATTTAGTGTAAACTAATCTCATTTTTGTTGTAGTATCTCCGAAACAAGCAAGATGACAAGAGTTTGTGACAAAGTTTGATTTCGTGTGGGAATATAAATTAGGCAAACAAAACATTGTTGCTGATGCACTAAGCCACGTAAAACTACAAACTTAGATGGCTACTTTGATACGTGTCCAGAGCGATTTACTAGAGCAAATTAAATCAATAAGTAGGAAAGATACTGAGTGTACTCGACTCATGCAGTAGGTGAGCAAAAGTTTATCCGAAGTTACTGGATCGAGGATGGTTTACTATATGCTTAAGGAGGTAGACTGTTCATACCTAAGTTTTGAGGGCTTAAAAAACAGTTGTTAATAGAAACCTATGACCCACTATGCGCAGGTTACCCCAGCATCAAGAGGATGCTCGCATCAGTAATAAGAACCTATTATTGGCCCAAGTTAATAAAAGACATAGAGGCCTATGTCTACACATGCTTAGTATGCCAATAGGACAAAACGGATAGAAAGAGAAAGGTGGGCTTGCCCCAACCTTTGCCCATTCCAAAGCACTTAGAGAGTCGGTATCGATAGATTTCATTGTAGGCTTCCCAAAGGTAAAGGGACTATCCACCATCATGGTGATTGTTAATAGGTTTTCAAAGTACAGTATATTTGTTCTTGTTACTAGAGCATGCCTAACTGACGTGGCTGTTAAGATGTTTTTTTAACATGTTATTAAATTGTTTGGGTTGTTAAAAGACATTATGAGTGACAAAGATGTGAGATTCACGAGAAAATTTTGGATAGTGTTGCTAAACATGATGGGAACATAACTTAAATTTTTCACAACAAATCATCCGCAGACAAACTGATAAACGGAGAGGGTAAATAGCTAACTGAAGGAGTACTTGCAGCAGTATGTGTCTACAAGCGAAAGATATTGGCTTTAGTTGTTAGATGTAGCACAGTTTTATTACACTATCCATCGCTCATCATCGACGAGCCTAAGTCCTGCAGAGCTGGCTTTTAGGCAACAACCAATGACACCTTAGGAAATAACCAAGCGGAAGAGCCAAGGGAGTTGCCTAGCAGCTTATCGCTATGCTCAAGACAAGCAAGAGTTGATTGATTAGGTAAAGGATAACCTTTTCAAGGCAAAAAGGCATATGAAGAAATATGCCAATAAAAAGAGATAAGATGTTGAGTTCTAGGTTAGGGAGAAGGTGTTGTTAAAGCTAACAACCCAAATTTGGAAGAAAATCACTAAGAAAGGAGTTCATCGAAGCCTTATCCCGAGGTACAATGGAGCATTCGAAATTGAAAGAAAGTTAGAGCAATAGCATATAGACTAAAGCTACCACAACATCTAAAGATGCACCCAACATTCCAGGTGAGCTTACTCAAGGAGCTCTAAGAAGATGCCGATAGTGGGTGTAAGCAGGCCAAGCGCACACCACTGGTAACTCGAGTTCAATTTGACAGGGAGATAGAAAAGATCCTTGATCATAAAATGAAGGGCTATAATAAGATGAATCAGAGGACATACCACTTAGTCCAATGGAAAGGCATCAACGAAGGTGGATCTAAGTTGGGAAAAGGATACAACTTTATGGCAATTTGAGAACTAGATTAAGGCGTACCATAACATCAAGTCGACAAAGGTGCTAGGGTCTTTTGGTATGGGTGGTTTATCAGGCCATTGAATCTGAGTGCTAAGGCTTAGGCCCGGTATATCTTGCTCCATGCCCAAACCTACAAGCGTGAACAAACTATGCTAGCATGGCAAATTGCATGGGTTAGATATGGAAACAAATGTGGGAGACTTGGTAAGACGCTGAGTTTCATACTTGTAATGGTGAGATATGTTAATGAGTTGGGAATGTCGTGGAGCAAGGGATGAAGCACACGAACTGACCCAGAAGCTTGCTTAAGGGGAAAGCAATAGAGACGCCTCGAACAAGTGCTAGCAATGATGGTGCAAAGATGTCCAATGATAGGAACATAAAATGGAATTTAAGAGCCCAATATGACATGGATACAAAGTCTAGCAAGTAAAAATATTCTACAAAGAAGGATGTGGCCATTTGCTAGAGAGGGTCAAGGCGATAAAAGGATAAGGAAAAGATGTTTATCTTAATAGGCAGAGGGAAGATAAGGCTCAAGAAAAGTCCTAAATGGAAACAACCTCTTTAAGCTTATCCACATCGGTTGAAAGTAAATAAGAAGGCTTGAAAAATGCTTTAAAAGAGATAAGATCTCACGAGGAGTCCTTGCAAATAGGAAACAACCAAAACGTTGATGGTAAGCCTTAATTGGATGATAATCTATGACCAAGGTTGGTTGGCCAACCCGAAAAATATGGGATAACAAAAAATGAATGCTTAAATATGACACTCCTCAACAAGTACAAAAAGGGGACTTGGGTTCAATTATAAACATATTGAGAAATGGAAACTCAAAAGTGTAGGTAGCTAGAGGCTTTGGGTGCTCTCAATGAGACCCTTCCTTTCTAAAAGAGTTCTTTTATCTTAATAAAGGTTGAGAAAAGTTCTCATAATACTTGTCTCCTTTACTCTGCTTTTGCTTTATCTTATCTTTTAATTTTCTTTGTTATGGGCTTCGAAAGAGGGCTAGCTCAGTGGATGCACTTAGCGCCATCACATTAGAATTGTGCGAGTCTAACAACTAATGGTGTGACACATGCCAACTAGGCACATGATTTACTTGAGTCAATTCTGGGGCAATTCAACCATCAAAAGACCATCAATTTATAAAACATTCATAACTGGACATTGTGGCTCGCATATCAGTGTAGTGTTGCCTTTAAATAGCCTAGGGTGAATGCATGCTTCCCTATCTAGTGCACCTATAACCATCCATTGCTTCCCCGAAGGTCTAGCACAACTCGGAGCCGTCGTCGAATCCAGCTAGCCCATGTAATCAATACTCATAACATGTGCGATGCCTTATAGGCTGCTTGCGGCTTCCTTGCATGAGGCACTCTTGGCTTTGTTGGCACACGTTCTGTTACTACACAATGTGCCTTGAATCCATACCATGCCTACTAAGGGCAGATGTGAGTAGCCTTCCCTGCCATCAACCATACAACGTGATGCTCATGGCATGCTTATTGAGCACAAAATAAAGGAATGCTACGACTTATGTGGGCTCTCTTGGTTGGGTTGATGTGCCTTGTAGTATGCTGGGCACATGATTGAGGTATATTGCTATAAGGGGCTGGCTTAGTGTGGGGCTGTCCTAGCTTCGCTGACACGCCTTATGCCGCAGCATGTTGGACTTTGTGCCTATGCCATGTGTGTTAGATTTCCCACACCCAGTGCCTACCCATACAGGTGGGTAGGGAAAGAGCATAGATAGCTTGTGAGCATCCACCAAAAAGGTGAGCTGCCCTCTTAAATAGTCTTAAATGAAAATTAGCTTTCAATAAGAAGAAACATCAATATGTCTCAGCCATCATAACTGGTCAAAAAAATTATTTCCAAGGATTTTTGGGCTGAAAATTTGTATATAAGCAAAAAAAAAAAAAAATCAAATCTACGAACACAAAAAAACTTAGGATTTTTTGAGTGACAAAATTTTTTAATGAATTTTACACAACTAAAAATTCAAAAAAGCATGAAAAATGGCGTGTGAGTCAAAATTCTCCCAAATCTAAGGGGCAAACTCGTAATGAATTGTGTAATTTATTTGAGCAATTCAAGAATCAAAATATCATAAATTTATAAAAAGGTCATAATTGGGTATTACGGCCAGCATGTTGGTGTAATGTTGCATTTAAATAGCCCAAGATGCATGCGTACTACCCTGCCAAGTGCACCTATAGCCACCTCATGGATTTCGTGATAGTCTAGCATAGCTTAGGTCGATGGTCTAGTCCAACTAACCCATGTAGTCAACCACCACAGCACGTGTAATGCCTTAAAACATGCTTGCAGCTTGCTTGCGTGGGAAGCTCTTGGGTTGGCTGGCATGCCTTATGTTATTGCACATTCTTGCACCTATGCCATGCCTGGTGGGACAGCCACTGCTAGCCTTTTAAGCCCTTGGCACATGCAACACTATGATTATGACACACTCGTTAGGCACATGATTGAGAGGCTTTATGGCAAAAGGCTAGCTTGCATGAGACTTTCTTGGCCTGGCTGGTGTGCCTTATGCCACAGCACGCTGTCCCTTGCTACGATTCCCACATCAAGAACATGCCCATGTGAGTGGGCAAGGAAGGAGCATGCATGACCCATGAGTGCCCACCACGTAAGCTCCTTTTTCGAAAGAATCTTAAATGAAAATTCACTTTTAGGAAGAGGAAATATCAATATATCTAAGCCATCATAATAGATTTTCAAAATAATTTATAGGGTGTGTTAAGCTAAACCTTTGCACAAGTGTTGAGAATAATCAAATTTACCAATCCAAAAAATTTCAAAATTTTTTGAGTATCTAATTTTTTTAATGAATTTTAGTCAAAAAAATTGGAAAAATCATGCAAAATAGTGTGAGTCAGAATGGTCCCAAATTTGAGGAACAGACTCCTAATGAATTGTATGATTTTTTTGAGCCATTTTTTGAGCAATTTAACAATCAAAGGAGTATTAATTCATAAATAGATTGTAACCATATATAGTAAACAACACGTTGGTGCCGCATTACATCTAGATGGCCTAGGGTGCATGCATGTTGCCTTGTCTAATGCACTAAGCGCCTGCCCATATGGGTAGGCATGGCGAGGGCACATATGGCCTTTGAGCGCTTACCAAGCAGGTGAGTCCTCGCCTCTAAAGAAAATTTACTTTTGATGAGAGGAAACAATATTGTGTCGGCGCCATCATAATGGGTCTAAAAACTTATTTACAAGGACTGGTGAGTTGAAATTTTGCACAAATGTAAAGAATAATCAGGTTTATGAATATGAAAAATTTCAAAAATTTTTGAGTGTCCAATTTTTTAATGAATTTTGTACAACCACAAATTAAAAAAAAATTCATGAAAAATAGCCTATGGGTCAAATTGCTCCCAAATTTGAGGGACAGACTCAAAATCAATGACATGACTTATTTGAGTCATTTTTGGAGTAATTCAACAATCAAAAGACCATCAATTCATAAAAAGTTTGCAATTGCGCTTTGTGGCCCACATGTTGGTGTAGTGATGCCTCTAGATCGCCTAGGGCACAAGCATGCTGCCTTGTTCATTACATGTGCAACTACCCATGGTTGCCCTAAGAATCTAGCACAGCTAGGGGCCATGATCTAGCCCAACTAGCCCATGTAATCAACAAGCACAGCAAGTGCGACACCTCACAATGTGCTTGCTTTTGCTTATGTAGGTCGCCCTTACCTCACTAGAGCATATGTGCTACAACACACTAGGCCTTATGCCTATGCCATGCCAGTTGGGGATATTCATGGTTAGCCTACTATGCCCTTTCACTAGGTGAAATGGTGCTTCTGGCATGCTCCTTGGGCAAATGATCGAGGGAGGAACGGATGAGGGGCTGGCTCATATGGGGTTCTCTTGGATTGGCTAGTAAGGCTTGTGCAGCAACACACTAGGCCTTGCACCCATGCCATATATGTTGGTTTCCCATGCCTAGCACTTGCCTATGTGAGTGGGCTAGGGGGAAGCACACATGGCCTATGACCGCCCTACAAGCAAGTGAGCTCTTCCCTCCTAGAGAATTTTAAATGAAAATTCACTTCCAGTAAAAAAAAAATCAACATATGTGAGCCATCATAATGGGACTAAAAAATTATTTACAAGTAGTTTTGAGCTATGACTTTGCACAGAATTTGAAAATAATGAATTTTACACAACAAAAAATTAAAAAAATTATGAAAAAAGACTGTGATTCGAAATTCTTCCAAATTTGAGGGGCACACTATTAATAAATTAAGTGATTTATGTGAGCCATTTTAACATTGATTCAACATTCAAAAGATTATTAATTCATCAAAAGTTCGCATTCGGGTATTATGACTAACATGTTAATGTACAATGCATCTAGATCGCTTAGGGGGCATGCATGATGCCTTGTCCGGTGCACCTACTGCCACTCATGGCTGGCCTGATAATCCAACATTGCTTAAGGCCATGGTCTAGCCCCACTAGCCATGTAATCAATAACCACAACATGTGCGACGCCTTAAAGCGTGCTTGCAGCTTGCTTGGGTGGGGCACTTTTTGCTTGGCTAGTGCGCCTTGTGCTAAAGAATGCTGCCCTTGCGCTTATACCGTGCTTATTGGGGACATCCATAGCTAACCTCTTGAGCTGTTGGACCAAGGGATGCAGCACTTTGGCACCTTCATTGGGCACGTAATGGAGGGACATTGTGATGAGGGACTAGCTTCGCGTGGGGCTTGCCTAGCTTAGCTGGCACGCCTTATGCCGTAACATGCTGGGCTTTGTGTCCATGCCAGGTGTGTTGGGTTTCCCATGTCTAGTGCCTACCCACATGGCTTAGTGGGGAAGGAGCATTATAGCCTCTGAGCATCCATTAGACATGTGAGCTCCTCCCACTTAAACAGTGTTAAATGAAAATTCACTTCTGATAAGAAGAAACATCGATATTTGTAAACCATCATAACAAGTCTAAAAAATTGTTTCCAAGGAGTTTTAGGCTGAAATTTTGTATATATATATAGAATAATTAGATCTACTAACCTAAAAAAATTAGAATTTTTAGAGCGATATATTTTTTTAATAAATTTTACACAACTAAAAATTCAAAAAAAGTATGAAAATAACTAGTCAGTCGGAATGCTCCCAAATTTAAAAGACAAACTTGTAATGAATTATGTGATTCATTTGACCCATTTTTGGAGCAATTCAAAAATCAAAAGATTGTAAATTGACAAAAAGTTAGTAATTGGGTATTGCAGCCAACATGTTGGTGCAGTGTTGCATCTAGATGCCCCAAGGTGCAGGCATACTACTCTGTCGAGTGCACCTACAACACCCATGGCTTCCCTGATTGTCAAACATAGCTCGGGGCCATGGTTTAGTCCAGCTAAACCATGTAATCAACCATTACAGCACGTGCAAATAGCTCATAATGTGCTTGCATGGGAAGCTCTTAGCTTGGTTGGCACGCCTCTTACTACAACTGTTGCACCTAGCGTCGATGTTGTGCATGGTGGGATATCCATGATTAGCCTCCTAAGCCCTTAAAAGAGGTGACACGATGATCATGGCACGCTCGTTAGGCACACAATAGAGAGACATTACGATAAAAAACTGCCCTGCGTGGGGCTCTTTTGGCTTGGTTGGTGTGCCTTGTGATATAACATGATAGCCATTTCCACACATGCCATGTGTGCTGGGTTTCCCACATCAAGTAGTTTCCCATGTGGGTGGGCAGGGAAGGAGCATGCATGGCTCATGAGCGCCCACCAAGTGAGCTTCTCCCCCTAAAATGTGTTAAATGAAAATTCACTTATCGCAAAAGAAAATATTAATTTGTCTAAGCCGTCATAATGGATTTTAAATATAATTTACAAGGTATGTTGAGCTGAACGTTTTCACAGATGTTGAGAATAATCAAATCTACCAACCCCAAAAAATTTCAAAATTTTTTTGAACACTAAATTTTTTTGTGAATTTTGTATAATCAAAATTTTAAAAAAATCATGAAAAATAGTTTGTGAGTCAAAATGCTCCCAAATTTGACAAACAAACTCCTAACACAAATGCCATCATAATAGGACTAAAAAATCGTTTACAAGGAGTTTTGAGTTATGACTTTGCATAAATGTAAAAAATGAAAGGATCTACAAACACAAAAAAATTTAGAATTTTTTGGGCGTCCAATTTCTTTTATATGAATTTTACAAAACCAAAATTTTCAAAAATCATGAAAAATCCATGAGTGAAATTATCCTAAATTTGAGGGGTAGACTCCTAATAAATTACGTGATTTAGTTGAGTCATTTTTACGCTAATTCAACATTTCAAAAGATCGTTAATTCATAAAAAGCTCTTATTTGGGTATTGCACCCAACACGTTGTGCACGCGGCAGCGCTGTCCATTACACCTGCAGCCAACCATGGCTACCTTGAAAGTCCAAGAAAACTTAGGGCCATGGTTTAGCCCAATTAGCCTATGTAATCAACACCAATAATCTAGAGGTTTTACGTTGAAATTTAACATAGATATAAAGAATAATGAGATCTACCAACATAAAATATTTTAAAATTTTTTTAGCATGAAATTTTTTTAATGAATTTTATACAATTAAAAATTAAAAAATCATAAAAAATAGGTCATGAGTTAGAATGCTTCCATGTAATCAATAGTCGCAGCACGTTAGATGCCTCACAATGTGCTTGCGACATGCTTGCGTAGGGTGCTCTTGGCTTGGCTGGTGCGCCTTATGCTATGGCATGGTGGGCCTTACCATACCTACTAGGGATAGCCATCGCTGGGCTCTTATTCCTTGGACCAGGTGACATGACACTCATTGAATGTTCATTAGGTATTGATCGAGTGACATAATGACGAAGGACAGGCTCGTGTAGGCTCTGTTCGCATGGTTGGTGTGCCTTATGCCACTTCACAATAGGCCTTATACCCATGCATTGTGTATTGGATTTCCTATGCCCAACTCCTACCTATGTTGGTGGGCAAGCGGGGAGTGTGTATAGCTCATGAGTGCCCACCAATAAGGTGAGCTCCTCCCCCTAAAGAGTTTTAAATGAAAATTCACTTTTGATTGGAGGAAACATCAATATGTGTGAGCCCTTATAATCAATCTAACCAATTATTTACAAGGAGTTTTTAGCTAAAAGTTGGCACAAATGTGAAGAAAAATCAGGTCTATCAATACAAAATTTTTAGAATTTTTTGCGCATTTAATTTTGTTTTATGAATTTTGTAGAGCTAAAAATTCAAAAAGTCATGAAAAATAGGCCGTGAGTTGAAATGTTCTCAAGTTTGAGGGATAGACTCCTAATGAATTATATGATTTATTTAAGTTATTTTAGGAATAATTCAGTAATCAAAAGACCTTTAATTCATAAAAAATTTGCAACTGGGCACTGCGATCAACTTGTTGATGCAGGTTGCATCTATATGGCTTAGGGTACATGCATGCAGCCTTGTCTAGTGCACTTGCAAGCACCCACGGCTGCCTTGAGAGTCCAAAACAGTTTGGGGGCATGGTCTAGCCCAGCTAGCCCATGTAATCAACATCCACAGCAAGTTCGATGCTTACAGCATGGCTACAGCTTGCTTGCATGGGGTGCTATTGGCTCAGCTGGCGCACTTTATGATATAGTAAGCTCGGCCTTGCACTCGTGTCGTGCTTGCTTGGGACAGTCATGGCTAATGTCTCACACCATTGGACCAGGCAATGACATGCTCATAGCTTGCTTGCTGAGCACATAATTAAGGGATGTTATGATAGAGGGCTAGCACACGTGGGGCTCTCTTAGCTTGGCTAATACGCCTTGTATCACAGCATGTTTCACATTATGCCAATGCCATGTGCGTTGCATTTCTCATGTGCAGCACCTGCTCATGTGGGTGGGCAAGAAAAGTAAGCATCGCTTATGAGTACATACCAAGCATCACTTCCTATAAGAGGAAACATCAATATGTTTGAGCTATCATTGTGGATCTAAAAAGTTATTTACAAAGATTTTTGAGTTAAAATTTTGCCTAAATGCAAAGAATAATCAGATCTACTAACACAAAGAATTTAAGAGTTTTTTTTAAGCATCCAATTTTTTAATGAATTTTATACGACCAAACATTCAAAAAAAAATAATGAAAAAAAGCTCGTGAGCCAAAATGTTCCCAAATTTGAATGAAAGAGCCTTAATGAATTGCATGATTTATTTGAGTCATTTTTGGAGCAATTCAATAATCAAAAGATCGTCAATTCATAAAAAGTTCGTAATTGGCTATTGCGACCAGCACTTTGGTGCAACATTGCCTCTAAATGGCCTAAGGTGCATGCTATCCAATGCACCTAGAGGCACCTATCATTTCCCAAAAACTCTAGCATAGTTTAGGCCACGGTCTAGTCGGGCTAGCCCATGTAATCAACAACAATAGCATATTCGATAGCTCACAGTGTGCTGACAGCTTGCTTCCATAAGGTACTCTTTGCTTGGCTGGGCCTTGCACCTTTGTCATTCCTACTAGGGATAGCTCACATGTGGCGCTCTTCGCTGGCTGGCGTGCCTTATGCCATAACACATTAGGCCTTGTGACCATGCCATGCCTACTCAAAGTATTTGTGGCTTACCTTTCATGCGATTAGACTAGGCAACATGGTGCTCATGGCTTGCTCGCTTGGCACACGATCGAAGGACATAACGATGAAGGGCTGTCTTGCTTAGGGTACTCTTGGCTTGGCTAACATGCCTTGTGTCATAGCATGTTAGGTCTTGTGCCCATGTAATGTTTATTAAGGGCAGTTATGGCTTGCCTTTTAAGTCCTTAGGTTAGGGATGTAGCGATCATGGCGTGCATGTTAGCCACACGATCACGGGACATGGCAAAGAGAGGCTGGCTCATGTGAGGTGCTTTTGGCTTGGCTAGTGCATCTTGTACCATAGTAGATTAGGCGTTCTGACCAATATGTGCCTACTATGGTATCTATGGCTTGCCTTTGCTGACTTTGGACCAGGCAATGTGGCTCTCGTTGGTCACAAGATCAAGGGACATAACGATGAGGAGCTAGCTCGCATGGGGCACTATTTGCTTAGATGGCATTCTTTTGTCATAGCAAGCTAGGCCTCTGTGGCAGCTGTGACTTGCACCTCATACCCTTTGACTAGGTGACGCGGTACTGGTGGCACGTTTACTAGGTACATGATCGAGATACATAGCGATGAGGGGATAGCTCATGTAGGGCACTGTTGTCTTGGCTAACATGCCTTATGCCATAACACACTGGGCCTCGTAATCATGCCATGCCTACTAGAGGCAACAGTCGTTTGCCTCCTTTGCCATTGGACAAGGTGACACAGTGCTCATGGCATGCTTACTAGGCACATGATTGATGGATGTAAGGATGAGTGGTTGGCTCACACAGGGCGCTTTTGGCCTGGTTGGCCCGTGTTATACCATAGTATTATGGGCTTTTTGCCAATATTGTGCCTATGGCTTGCCTATCTACATAACGGTCTAAAACTAGCTCATGTTCCCTATTAATGGATGAATAATCCAACACTTAATGCATTGTGCTTCACAAAGACAGGAAGAGCTAACGTCAAAGGATCAAAAAGCATTGTCATTATGAACTTTTGGTTGCCACAAGCCAGTTATCCCTGTGATAACTTTTTTATCACATCTAGCTTCAAATTTTAAAGGTCCAAAGGATCGATAGGCCATGCTTTCATAGTTCATATTCATACTGGAAATCAGAATGAAACAAGCTTTATGTTCCACATGAGATTTTTGTTCTGATTGAGCTCATCCTAGGACACCTATGCTATCTTTTAACAGATGTGCTGCCCCAGCCAAACCACTTACCTAACAATGTCTTTTACCCTGGTTGGCTAGCCAAGGCAAGCTTTGGGTCCTAAAAAAGGGGTGACATCAAACCTCTGATTCATGAAATAAGTAAACTAATGTTAAAAGTAATGGTATTTCACTTTTGCCATTTTTGGCTCCCACTTATCCTACACCTCTCAAGTCATTTCACAAAGTCCAACTAGTGTCAAGCTCAATAGGTCTTCTTTCCCCGTTGACTATACCAAACCTATTCCCTTGGTTGTGGTTTCGCTAGATAGTAGACAGGGATAATGCAAATCTTATTAATCCATTCATGCGCATCACTAATTAGATTACGAGGCATTTGGCTACCTTAAGGGAGTCATAGTTACTCCCACCATTTACTTATGCTTGGTTGAATTTCTTCTCTTTGATGTTTTGAATATTGGGCAAAAATCACATTGTGTGAGCATGCACGTAGACCATGCGCATCACTAAACAGTTGGATTCTTTTCGTCCATACCAGTTCTAAGTTGGTTATTCGATGCCCGGCGAAGGCTCTCAAAGGAGTTATTCCCAATCCATCCCTTGATCGACACACAACGATTTGCTTTCACTATAGGAGTAGCTTAAGCAACCCATCGACATGTGACAGTTTTGAGACTAGACCCCTATGCCTAACCTCAAACCCAATCCTTTTCCTGAGGTTGAGAATCCATTTTGATGACTTCCCTTGCCTACATTATTGCGTTAATCAGAGGCTATTCACCTTTGGAGACCTGATGTAGTAATAAGTACGACTGGGCATGGGAGGCATTCAGTCCTCCAAATTTTCAAGGGCCATCAGAGGCACCCTAGACACCACACGACGTGTGGTGCTCTTCTGGCCTCTAAACCTTACCTCTGCTTGAGCCATTTCCAGGGTGCACAAGCTATTAAACAGAAAAGATAGTTCTCTTTGAGGCCCCCCCATCAATGTCTTTAGACTCCTTAATGTTAATATCAATCACCATATCTCATTTTTAGAATTTTAATCGAATCTACTTTCAATGCTCATGACGAGGCGTTATTCGATGGGCTTTGCCCCATCTCTCATGATTGACTAAGCCATGTGCAAGTGCTGCTCACATGGAACTTTTCCTTTCTTTGGCCTTCATAGTTTTCATTTGAATATTTACTACTACCACCAAGATTTGCATCGATGGTTACTCCAACTAGGCTCATGCCTTAGGTTTTGTTGTGACCACCATGCATGCTTACTCAATGGGGCTTGGCCTTTGCCCTAACGATCTGATATAGGTTGCGTACTTCAATACCATCCATTTTTAGGTGCTAGTTTATTTGACAAGAGAGTTATTATGTACTCCTTATGGATTTGAAATTCCATGACCACCATTTTGCTTTCTTAATCGACCAACACTTTTTGTAGGTTTTAGGTTAGTGTTCAATTGGGCGCAATAACCAGGCTTTCGATCGATCTGACATTGCCAATTTTGCTTACCAAAAATGGCATATTTAGAGCTCTTGATTCCATGGGATGGCTTAACAAAGCAGTTGTCTCGTCTTTCTCATTCAAAATTTAAGAATAAGTCAAGTACATTGCACCCTTGATGCCTCTAATCATTGGCTTTACTTGATAAAACTCATATCTGAGCTCCAGCTACCATGAGGGAAACATGGGAGGGAATAAGTTACTAGTCGATTTGATTCGTCTTTTGCCCCTATACCTAATTTACACATCACTATCGTTGCGGGCCTCTACTAGAGTCTCCTCTAGCTTCATGCTGATTAGGGATAGTTCGCCATTTTTTTGCTCTCAGTAGGCATGCTCACACTCGAACCCTTCTCAAATGATCAAGATCGATAATGGTGCGCTGGCGAAGGGTCTCACCATTCAGCTTCCTTGCACCTTAAGGGTTTACTCACCTATTCACTCGCACGAATGTTAGACTCCTTGGTCTATGTTTCAAGATAGGTAGAATAAGGAGCCCGCTGGCTAACATTAGGAGCATGCAGGTGCTAAAGCATGCCTCTTGATGCGGGCTACCAACCACAATCTTAACAATGATCTTCATAAGCATATCAAACTCTTTAACTTGGATCGTGATCATTCCATGTTTGATTGAGGTGCATCATCGACCTTTATCCACTTCCCTCCTAACAATTTCAAGCACTTTTTGACTCTTTTTTCAAAGTCCTTTTCATCTTTCCCTTGCGATACTTATTCACTGTCAGTCTCTCACCCACATTTAGCCTTAGATGGAAGTTATCGCCCAATTAAGGTTACATTCCCAAGCAACCTAACTCGTTAATAGCACCTCGTGGTGCAAAAAGGTCTAGGAAAGAAGGGGCTCTCACCTTTTCTAGTGCCTTTTTCCATGAGAGTTGGGCCTCGGTCTATTAGTGAGGATGCTTCTTCACACTACAATTCGAGCACAAAGCTGCTCGATTTTTTAGCTAGGCTTTTCTCAGCTTATTTGCCTTTACTAGGAGAATCCTTGTCAATTCCTTTCCTCCACTTATTGATATGCTTAAACTCAACAAGCGGTCTCGCTTGACCCAAGATCGCATTTTGATGAGTCGATCACAAGTCCATGAGGCGTGACATGCCCTTGGCTTGATGGCTTTAAGCATAACTTGCGTTCACAAACTTGATGGTTCACACGATTATGTAATTCACACAAAGTATTAGATTTTGTTATGTTTTTTATCAATGCAGACCCAAGATATCTATTTTTGAGAGTCATTTTAGACATTTATGGATGACATGGCCACCTGCCGCATAACAAGTTCCTTGGTACATCTCACGTTATGAGCTTGTTATTGCACATGATAAGGGGGTTGGGCGTGAGCCCTTGCACCCTTCCCGTGCAATGGACCAGCGTCTCAAGAGTCCTCTACGCCTAGAGCATATGTATAACATGTTCATAGGTTGTTTTGCTAAGCAAGTTTCGGCAATTATCCTTCCGTAGGTTCACTTATGGAAACCTTGTGACGACTTCTCATTACTCTAAATGATAAGATTCCAGTGGACTTCTCATGACATTATAAGCAGTGAACTACCTACGTCACCATGATTCGAACACTTCACCAAGCTATTCAATCGATAGGAGTAACTGGTGGTGCATACAAGAGGCAAGGACATAGTCAACATGAACGGATGACTCGCACTTACTAGGAATTCGTCATTGAAGACCAATAATTGTAATGACTTATCCCCATCATGATGAAATTTAAAACATTACCTATTGGTCAAGGCTATAAACTCTTTGACTACATCATTGTAGTGCGCATGCGGCCTATAACATCTAAGGGCATCACTGACTTGTTATTGGCTCAAACTTCCTTAGCCTAAGCGGCCATAGTCGCTGTAAGATGCTAGTCATAGATGTTCACCTCCATGTAGCTAGTTTGCAGGCTAAGGTCTCATTCATTAATAGAATTAACCAGATAATTGCTCTACCAACTAAGAAAGGCCTTGCACAACCAGCTATAAATTCAAGAAAGAACTCTCAGCCTGTTAATCCTTACAATGTCTAAACCTGCTATGTTTCCCTATATTGAGTCAAATTAAGTCATAGGCTACACTCATAGTGGTGCCCTACCATCAATTCCTCTAAGCTTTCTCATGAGGTGCAAGTGGAGTCTTAATAGCAACATCTGCTAATCCCTAGTTGGCATTATTTATGGTTCAGACTAGGATGGTATCTGATGATCTTTGAGCTCCCAACTTTCATTCTTAATTAATGAAAACTTACTTTCCAAATGCTTTTGCAATCGTTCGTCTTTCATAAATCCAAGAATTTCACCCCAACTGTTAATCATTACTCCAATCCCGAAGGCCAACAAAGTATGACCAAAATCTTATGATGTTATCCCAAGCTAATGTATTTAGAGTGTAGGCTTGTTTTGATCACTCTAATTTCTTTATTGTAATAGCATTAGAGGCATGACCCTACCAACTAGGGCCAGGAGCACATTGTTGGCAATACGGATGAGCCAACCAATGCGCACCGTAGGTGGACCAGCTGACCCATCGAAGGTCCAAGTATGAGCTATTGCAGTTGGAACGGTAACAACTTAAATATATGCTATTGCAGCTGGAATTACCATGGCTACTAGCACCAGACTTGCCTTCCAATGGATCCTCCAATTGCCTGACTTAAAGAGCCTAATGTTGTTATTTATTATCACTACCTCCCCGTGTCAGGATTGAGTAATTTGTGCATCTCCTACCTTCCTTGGATGTGGTAGTCATTTCTCAGGCTCTCTTTCTAGAATCAAATCCGAATTCTTTATCACTTGTCACCGCCATGTAGGCAACTATCCTACCATCGAAAGTTAATAAGGGAAAAATTTGAATGATGTGTTGCTAGCATCGATGGCCTTCCGATCCATCGAGTTATCATGAATCATCAAAGTAATGAGTAAAGCCCTTATTGACCTTTTGTCTAATAAATGCATTCCTTCCAGAATTTGAGGTTTGTTGCACATATTAGCTTTAGAATTATTATGGTTATTCAAGTAGTATGTACCATCAAACAAACTATAATTGATTTAATGAGCGATTCATAATTTCACAGTCTGAATTAGTTCTTACTTACACATGCATGGCTGAATCTTTGAGATAAGCATATCACTACAACCAGTATTAACCAAGTAGCATCCTTTAAGACGTCATGCCAACAAGGACTAGAGCGTGCCGCAAGGCTCGCTAAGGCCAAAGTTATCATGGTCGTCATTCAAAATCGATGGGACGTGGGACAAATGCTTTTCCTTGCATAGGTAAAGTCGAGGCCACTCCAATCGTAATACTTTCTAAATTCGACGAGACGATTAAGCGCCCATTCACCAAAACAATCGCATGCCAAAGCAAGCCATGCTTAGAACATGAGCCTTGATTAGGTTTCCACTTAGGCATGTGAACGACATGGTGCAAAGATTATCGACTGAACTCATCAAATTCTGTTTATGAAGGCATGTGACACCTAACAAAGAGCTTAGGGTCAAGCTGAAGAACGTTGATGCGAAAGCATGGAGCCTGCAAATATACACGACAAGATCACCACTTACCCATCGCATGTACAAATGGGTAGTAACAGCACCAAACGAGTAGTAAGCCAACGAGTATAGGGGTGTCATACAATACCCAAGCTGATCTTTCACTTGATGCTAAAGATTGATGATTGTGTCATTGATCGCACTGAATAAAGTTTAGCTCGGCACACCCACGTTCACTACCTCAAGAGCTTATGGCAAGGTACTCTGCATCCTTTAAAATCCCTAAGTGGATAGGCCCTCATATAGCATGCATCATCATTAACTTTACTACCCATACTACCAAGCTTCGATAGCGAAGGATGAGTTATTAATGGCAAAGGACATCGATAAAACATTGGTAGTAAAGGTGTCATGTCAGACCCAAGATAAAGGTATGGCTCACTCGATGCTGATGACTGATAATAGTGTCATCGATCCTCCTAAGCAAAGAGTTTACCTGGGCATGCTCGAGCCTTAGGATTGACCCTCGCGGCTGCTGCCTTGAAGGCCTACAACAAAGTACTTTTCATGCTTAAAAAGCCCTAAATGGGTAGGCCCTTGTAGCATGCATCATTGTTAACTTTATTTCCCATGCCGTCAAGCCTTGATAGTGAAAAACAAGTTTTTGATAACAAAGGACATCGATGAGGCCTTAGCAGTAGGGGTGTCACGTCATGCCAAGGTTGAGTGTGTTGTTCGCATGATATTATTGATCAATGATGGTGTCATTGATCATGCTACATAAAGAGTCCACCTCAGCATGACCAAGCATTGGGATCAACCCTCATGTCCATTGCCTTGAGGGCATGTAACAAAGCACTCCACATGTTTAAAAATCCTCAAGCGGGTAGGGCCTTGTATAGCATGCATCAATGTGAACTTTTCTACCCACATTGCCATGCTTCATTAGTGAGGGATGAGTGTTTGATAACAAGGGACATCGATGAGGCTGTGGCAGCAAGAATGTCTACCATGCCTAGGTTGAGCATACGGCTCGCTCGAAGCTAACGATCAAAGATTGTGTTATCGATTGTGCTACATAAAATGTTCGCATGGCAAGCTTGAGCAATAGGATTAACCCTTACGGTTACTGTCTCGAGGGCTCAAAGTAAAGTACTACACATACTTAAAAGTCCTCAAGTGGGTAGGCCATCGTATAGCATGGATCATTGTTAACTTTGCCGCCCACACCATCGAACTTTGATAGCAAGGGACAAGTTTTTGATAACAATAAAAATTGATAAGGCCTTGCCAACACAGGTGTCAAGCCAAGCCTAAGTTGAGCATGTGGCTTACTCATTCCTAAAGATCGATGATCATGTCATCGATCGTGCTATGTAAAAAATCTACTTTGTCACTCATGAGCGTTGGGATCAACCCTCACGTCTATTGACTTAAAGGCCTATAGCAAGGGCACTCTGCATGCTCAAAAATCCCCTAAAAGGTAGACCCTCGCATAGCATGCATCATCGTTAACTTTGCTGCCTGTACCATCAAGCTTTCATAACAAGGGACGAGTTTTTGATAGCAAGGTGGCAAGTTACCAAGCCCATGCTAGGTGGGCTAGGTTTCCCATGCCCAACACCTGCCCATGTGGGTAGGTAAGGTGGGAGCATGCATGGGCCATGAGCCTTAAATAAAAATTCACTTCCAGCAAGAGAAAACATTAGTATGTCTCATCCGTCATAATGGGTCTAAAAAATCATTTGCAAGGAGTTTTGAGCTGAAATTCTACAAAAATATTGAGAACAAATCATAAAATTTCAACAATCAATGGACCATCAATTCATGAAAAGTTCGCAACTGGGCATTACAGCCAACACATTAATGTAATGTTGCCTCTAGATGGCCTAAAATGCATGCATCCTTCCTCCTCTAACACACCTATAACCACCCATGGATGCCATAAGAGTCCAGCACAGCTTGAGGCCATCATCAAGTCGAGCTAGCCCATGTAATCAACACCCACATCACATGCTATGCCTCATAGTGCACTTGCAACTTACTTGTAGGGAGCACTCTTGGCTTAGCTTGTGCGCCTTGTGCTACAGCACATTAGCCCTTGTATGCATGTCGCACCTATTAATGGTAGTAGTAGCCAGCCTCCTATGCCCTTGCACCAAGAATCGAGGCGATCATGGCATGTTCGTTAGGCACATGATCGAGGGACGTAGCGATGAAGGGTAGGATTATGCGGGGCTCTCTTAGCTACGCTGGCACGCCTTATGCCACAACATGCTAAGCCTTATGCCCATGCCATGTGCGTTAGGTTTTCCACATCCAATGCCTACCCTTGTGTGTTGGTAGGGGGGAGCACACATGGCTTATGAGCATCCCACCAAGCAAGTGTGCTTTTCCCCCCTTAAAGAATCATACATCAAAATTCACTTTCGGCATAAGGAAACTTTAATATATCATAACCATCACAATAGCTCTAAAAAATTATTTAAAAATTTTTTTTTGCTGAAATGTTGCATAAATGTAGAGAAAAATCAGATATACCAAAGCAAAAAATTTCAAAATTTTTTAAGGACCAAAATTTTTTATTAATTTTATATAAGTAAAAATTCAAAAATATGAAAAATAACCTACGAAATGGAATGCTCCCAAATTTAAGGGGTAAGCTCCTAATGATTTATATGATTTATTTTAGTCATTTTTAATTCAACAATGAAAAAACTATCAATTCATAAAAGTTTACAAATAGGCATTGCGACCAGTAAGGTGGTGCAGCGTTGCCTCTAGATGGCGTAGGATGCATGCATGTTGCTTGTCCAATGCACGTATGGCCAACCATGGCTTCCTTAAGAGCACAGCTTGGGTCCATGTTCTAGCCCAGCTAACCCATGTAATCAACCCCTACAACACATGTGATGTCTCACAGTGTGCTCACAACTAGCTTGATTGGGGCGCTCTTGGCTTATTTAGCATGCCTTGTGCTACAGTACGCTAGGTGTTGCCCTTATGTTATGCCTACTGGCAGCTATGGCTAGCCTTTGGTGCCCTTGGACTAGGTGACGGGACGCTCGTGGAATGCTCGATGGGCACACAATCAAGCGACATAGCGATGAGGGGCTTCTACGCGTCTTGTGCCACAATAGGTTAGGGCTTGTGACAATGCCATGTGCATTGGATTTTCTGCACCCAATGCCTACCCATATGAGCACAGATAGCTTTTGAGCATCTACCAAACAGGTGAGCTCCTTACCCTTAAAGAGTCTTAAATGAAAATTCACTTCTAACACGAGAAAACATCAATAAGTTATTTACAAGGCATTTTGAGCTAAAATCTTACATGGATGTAGATAATAATTAGATCAACCAATATAAAAAGTTTTAAAATTTTTAGACCATCCAATTTTTTTAATGAATTTTGTACAATCATAAATTAAAAAAAAATGATGAAAAATAGCCCATGAGTTAGAATGCTTAACGTGTTTGTTGTAATACCTAGTTGTGAACTTTTTATGAATTGATGGTCTTTTGATTGTCGAATTGCTCCAAAATGACTCAAATAAATTTACAGGTCATTAGGATTCTGCTCCTCAAATATGGGAGCATTCTTATTCATGAGCCATTTTTGTGATTTTTTGAATTTTTTGGTTATATAAAATTCATTAAAAAAATTAAATGCTCAAAAAATTCTAAAATTTTTTATATTGTTGGATCTGATTATTCTCTACATTTGTATAAAACATCAAGAAAAAACTCCTAATAAATAATTTTTTAGACCCATTATGATGGCAAAGACATATTGATGCTTGCTACTATCGAAAATGAATGTTCATTTAAGACTATTTAAAGGGGACGAGCTCGTATTCTTGGTAGGCGCTCACGGGCCATACGTCTTCCCCACTACCCACCCATATGGTAGGCGCTAGGAAAACACCAATGCGCATGGCATGGGTGCAAGGCCTACTATGTTGTCACACAAGGCATGCTAGTTAAGCCATGAAAGCCTCACGTGAGCCAAGCCCTTGTCACTACATATCTTTATGGTGTGCCCAGCGAGTGTGCCACGATCATCACATCACCTGGTCCAGGACCACTAAAGGCTAGCAACGGCTGCCCATCCTAACGAATTACATGATTTATTTGAACTTTTTTTAGAGTAATTCAGTATTCAAAAAATTACAATTCATAAAACATTCATAATTGGGCATTGTGGCCAACGCGTTGGTGCAGTGTTGCCTCTAGATGGCTTAGGGTGCATGCATGTTACCTTGTGCAATGTAGCTGCAGCCATCCATGGCTACCTTGAGAGTCTAGCACAACTTGGGGCCATGGCCTAGCCTAGCTACCGCATGTAATTAAGACCCATAGCATGTGCGACACCTCACAGTGTGCTTACAACTTGCTTGCGTAGGGCACTTTTGGCTTGCTTGGCGTGCCTTATGCTATAGCATATAGGGTGAATGCATGCTGCCCTATCCAGTGCACCTACTACCACCATGGCTGCCCTGTGAGTCTAGTAAAGCTTAAGGTCATGGTCTAGCACAGCTAGCCCATGTAATCAACACCCATAACACGTGTGATGCCTCACCGCGTGCTTGCATGTTACTAAGTAGGATACTCTTGGCAACAAGGGGCTAGCTCTTATCATTACTACAAATAAAAGCTTTAATGACAGTTAAAAATTGTTTTTAATGACAGTTGTAAAACTGTCATCTTTGTTCATGTCATTAAAGGGAAGAAGTTTTAATAACAGTTATTGAACTGTCATTGAAAACATTACCTTTTAATGACAGTTCTATTGAAACTATCATTAAAGGGGTGACTTTGTAATGACAGTCCAAATCAAACTGTCGTTACAGGGAGACCTTTTTTATGACAATTCTAATAGAACTGTCGTTAAAGGAGGGTACCTGGTGGTTGTCGAGACCAACAAATTAAATTCCTAAATTCTTGCTCAAAATATTAAACTTGTAGTATAGATGAGCAAGGTCGTTTCCACAAAGATTGGTTAGATTTATTTTTTTGCAAAATAAATTAAAAGAAAAGGGGGGTTGAGGAGTTAAAAATAGATCAAATAAGAATAACAGGAAAGGAAGAATTAATGTAATAAAGTATCCAGTCAAAGGTATAATTTCAGGTTTGATTTAGGAATTGATCATTGATGCAAAGATAAAAATCTTTTAATCTTCACTGAATTAGTTATGGTTGTTGGTACCACCTAACAACCTGTTTTTCCTTACTTCTTTGATAACCAGGATACGATCTCTAATTATTTCTCTTATCAATAAATAACCCTAGATACGATCTTAGGATTTAATTTACCAATAGCATTAAGAATTAGAAAAACTACCAATTCTAGCCAATAAGCACATATGTAGGTTTATTTAAACTAAATTATTTATCTTCATAACATAAATTGAAAACCTCTTTTGTAATCAACTATGTTATTTACTACTTATATTAGAACACTTAAACAATTACGGATTTAAAGTTCTAAATAGTAACCTATTATTTTGATGATTAAACAAAGGGCCCTTTTTGTTGCAATCAACCAAGATAATATTTTCAATAAGCACAGAAGATAAATAAACAATGAAGAAATAAAAAAAACAAATAAAATCAGTTAGATCTCACAATTCTGAAGAATCAAAACCTTGATTATCCTTTGACTGGAAGAGATGTTTAGCAATCCATGAAAAGAAAAAGACCTACGAAAAGAAGAAAGTAAAAAATAAACTCTGGATGTTCCTTTGAAGGAACTACCTCCCCTTTATATAATAATCCTTAAACATAATAACCTATTTTAACTAGGACTCTTAAAGATAAAGATAAAGATAAAGATAAAATTCTACAATTGCTTTTTAAATAAAAGATAAAGTCTTCGTTCGGTGAAATTCCAATGTTATTGGGAGTCTCAGCGCCTTATCCAAAGACATCTTCTAGTTCATCCACATCTCTTAGGAATCCAACTTTATATCTTCAAATAATGAATTTGAGTCCATCTTAGTTGATTTCCTCAATCCACCCTATTAAATATAAAACATAGTCAAAATCCAAGATTTAATCATTTATAACCAATAAAATACGAGAAAATATAATAATATATATGATTATTATGCCTTCTATCAAATTCCCCCACACTTAGATAATGCTTGTCCTCAAGCATACAATAATTCAAGCTCATCATCTCATCTCATCATCCTTCATTCTTCTTCCTTTGCTTATCCAAAATAATATATTCTTTTCATGCATTAAAACATAAGATCACAAAAGAATTCTCATAAGGAGCATACATGATCAGTAATCGCCTTAACGATTTTATTGAACTTAAAATGCATAAGATCTAACACCCTCTCCTGAGATTCACTCATTCACTCGAAGTGTTTTGAGGGATTAAATAAGCTCTCTAGTCAATACATAGAAAACGTTTACCATAAACTTGCTTGTATATCATGTCTCTTTTACCAATGAATGAATTAAAATGCAAAAATCTAAGAGTTTTAAAATGGGTTGTAATGGGGCTTAGGTAAGGTATGATAAAAGGGTTTTGGGTTAATGGAATTGAAGGAATCAAAACTTTTTTTTTTCATACAAAACTTTATGACGTAACATCAAAAGATTGCACAAATCCAAGTAATGAGAATTTATACCAATTTTTTCTCAATCCTTTTCTCTCTTTTTTTTTTGTTGTTTTTTTTTTTCAAATTTCTTTCTCTTCTTTTTTTTTTGTTTCTTGATCTTTCTCATATCTTTTTTTTTTTAATTACTTGGACCATTGATTCTTAATATTTTGCAATCTTTTCTAAGATAAGTGAAAGTTTTATATGAGTAAGCTCATATAATCCTTCAATTCAGGGTTCAAAAAGAAAAATCAAAAGAATAGTTATTATGACTTGTATCAAGGTTAAATTCCAAAGAAAAGGCTAAGGCTCAAAGTTGGCTCTCTAGGGGTATATGAATATGGTAGGCTTTTTGAAAGAGGCTAAATATTTTAAAGAAGATGGTTTTCACCTAAATACCCTTATGATTAAGTACATCTAATTCTTCAAAGGAATGTTTTGACATGTATAACAAAGCAAGTTCTAGAAAAATTAACTATGTATGACACACACAAAGAAGAAAATTGAGCATAATGTAATAAATGCTCATTGGCCCAAAACTCACCAAAAAGGGTTATATGTGTTAGATCTCATACAATTTTCAATCCAATATATCATTAAAAGCAACTAATCATAGTACAGTAAATGAGAATTTAAAGTCATATTTGCACACATAAAACTCTTTTTTTTTTTTTGGAACAAGCATTGGAAGGATCTAGAACTCAGAAAAGAGAGATCACAAACACAAATTAAGTACCTTTTAGAGCAAGATTTTCTTGGATTTTAAATATTTTAAAAATAATAGCATGTTAAAAACTCTCCCCCACACCTAGATCATACATTGTCCTCAATGTATTAAAAATAATAAAAGAATAAGAGAAGTAGAAAACTCCCTGAATATATCGAGCATCATAAAGACTTCGTTTACCACTGGGGAGACGAGAAAGGTGGATCGAATTCCATCTTGTCATAGAGTGCTCTCTCATCGAATTTCATTCTTGATAACGGTATCTGGACTTTGAATTTCAACTATAGGGGTCTTATAGGCTGTTCGATAAGCCCATAGTGCATCATCAAGTCGCATACTCCAATCCTTCTTATTTAGGTTGATAGTCTTCTCAAGTATAGACTTGATTTCTCTATTAGATACTTCAGCTTGTCCATTTGTCTGCGGATGATAAGCAGTAGAGATTCGATGGGTAACATTATACTTCTTCATTAAAGCTTCCACCACTCTATTGCAAAAGTGAGTTCCACGATCACTTATTATAGCCCTTGGTGTCCCAAACCTAACAAAAATATGAGATTTGACAAAATTTACAACCACTTTAGCATCGTTAGTACGGGTAGCTTTAGCTTCCACCCATTTTGACACATAATCCACAGCAAGCAGGATATAAATATTATTGCAAGAAGAAGGAAAAGGACCCATGAAGTCAATACCCCATACATCAAATATTTCACAAACAAGAATAAAAGTAAGTGGCATTTGATCTTTATGTCCTAAATTTCCAGTCTTTTGACATTGTTCACAAGTCCTACAAAATATGTATGAATCATGAAATATAGTAGGCCAAAATAATCCACACCCTAATATTTTACGAGCTGTTCTTTTGGGACCAAAGTGTCCTCCACATGCATACGAATGACAAAACTTTAAAATAGAATCAATTTCGTGTTCCGCCACACACCTTCGAATAATTTGATCAGAACAATATTTTCATAAGTAAGGGTCATCCCGAACATAACATTTAGCATCTTTTTTAATTTTGTCTTTCTGAACCCTAGATAAATCACTTGGTAATATTCCAGTAACTAAGTAATTAGCAATATCAGCATACCAAGGCCTTATCTTATGAATAGAAAAAAGACACTCATCTGGAAAGTCGTCTTTTAATGGTGATGACTCTTCACTCGTAGTTAACCTGCTAAGATGATCTGCAACCAAATTTTCTGCACCCTTTTTATCACGTATCTCCAAATCAAACTCTTGTAGCAAAAGTATCCATCGAATAAGTCTAGGTTTTGCCTCCTTCTTCGATAGTAAGTACTTGAGAGCTGCATGATCAGAATAAACAATCACTTTAGTACCAAGCAGATATGAGCGAAATTTTTCTAAAGCAAACACAATGGATAGAAGTTCTTTTTCTGTTGTGGAATAATTGCTTTGTGCATTATCAAGTATTCTCGAAGCATAATAAATGACATGAGGAGTTCTTCCAATTCTCTGTCCAAGAACAGCACCAATTGCATGATTGCTCGCATCACACATGATCTCAAATGGAAGATTCCAATTTGGTGATTGGATAATTGGTGCGATTGTTAACATATCCTTCAACTTGTCAAATGCATCTTTGCATGCCTCATCCAATTCAAACACCATATCTTTTTGTAGTAACCTGCATAAGGGTTTAGTGATCTTGGAAAAATCCTTGATAAAACGTTGATAGAATCCTGCATGTCCAAGAAAAGAGCGAACTTCCCGCACACTTGTGGGGTAAGATAAAGATTTTATAATTTCTACCTTAGCTTTATCAACTTCAATTCCCTTAGAGGATACAACATGTCCTAGAATAATACCTTGATTAACCATAAAGTGACACTTTTCATAATTTAAAACAAGGTTCTTTTCTATGCATCTTTTAAGCACTTTGGTAAGGTTAGTTAAACATGCATCAAAAGAATCACCATAAACTGTAAAGTCATCCATAAACACCTCTATGATGTTCTCTATATAATCAGAAAATATACTAACCATACACCTCTGAAATGTAGCAGGAGCATTACAAAGTCCAAATGGCATGCGCCGATATGCAAAAGTACCAAATGGGCATGTGAATGTTGTTTTCTCTTGATCTTCAGGTGCAACAGGGATTTGATGAAAACCTGAATAACCATCAAGATAACAATAATGGGTATGACCTGCTAATCTTTCTAGCATTTGATCAATAAATGGAAGAGGAAAATGATCTTTTCTAGTTGATGCATTTAACTTCCTATAATCTATACATACCCTCCATCCATTTTGAATACGAGTGGGTATTAACTCACCATCAGGATTTTCTATTGTTGTTATACCGGTTTTCTTCGGAACAACTTGAATTGGGCTTACCCATTCACTATTTGAAATTGGATAGATCATACCTGCATCAAGAAGCTTCAAGATTTCTTTCTTTACCACTTCCATCATAGGTGGATTCAATCTACGTTGGGGTTGCCTGGAGGGTTTACAATCTTCCTCTAATAGTATCCTATGCATGCATGTGGAAGGATTTAATCCCTTAATATCGGCTATGGTCCAACCAATGGCCTTTTTATACTCTTTAAGGACTCGAGTCAATTTTTCTTCCTCTAAGATGGAAAGTTTATTAGAGATTATGATTGGAAGAGTCTCTTTTTCTCCTAAAAAGACATACTTTAAATGACCTAGTAGGGGTTTTAGCTCTAATTTTTGTGCCTGTATAATAGAAGGAAGGAGTTTTGTGTGAGAAAGAGGTAAATCAATATAAGAAATGTCATACCTCATAGGTTGTAGTGATTCCAATTCATGAATTGTATCCTGCAAGTCCGAATCCAATGTAAACTTTTGCAAGATTTTTTGTGATCTTCCAAAACTTAAACTCTTATTAAGTACAACTTTTAACTTATCTTCATCACTTAAATCAAAAATTTTCTGTGCCAAAGGTTCAATAACATCCATAGCAAAAACAGAAGATAAATCACTAGGATATCTCATGGCATCATAAATATTAAATTTAATAATTTCACCATCAAATTCCATTGTAAGTGTACCATCATGCACATCAATTTTTGTCTTGGATGTTTTTAGGAATGGTCTTCCTAACAAAATTAATGAGTTAGATGAATCATCTTCCTCCATATTAAGCACATAAAAATCAGCAGGAAAAATCAATCCACTAACTTGTACCAAAACATCCTCCAAAACTCCCTCAGGATATACATTAGATCTATCAGCAAGTTGAATAATCACACCAGTTTCTTTTAATGGTCCAGCGTTCAAAGATGAGTAAATGGATAATGGCATGACATTTATTGAAGCACCTAGAATACTTGATAGTGCACAAAGCAATTATTCCACAACAGAAAAAGAACTTTTATCCATTGTGTTTGCTTTAGAAAAATTTCGCTCATATCTACTTGGTACTAAAGTGATTGTTTATTCTGATCATGCAGCTCTCAAGTACTTACTATCGAAGAAGGAGGCAAAACCTAGACTTATTCGATGGATACTTTTGCTACAAGAGTTTGATTTGGAGATACGTGATAAAAAGGGTGCAAAAAATTTGGTTGCAGATCATCTTAGCAGGTTAACTACGAGTGAAGAGTCATCACCATTAAAAGACGACTTTCCAGATGAGTGTCTTTTTTCTATTCATAAGATAAGGCCTTGGTATGCTGATATTGCTAATTACTTAGTTACTGGAATATTACCAAGTGATTTATCTAGGGTTCAGAAAGACAAAATTAAAAAAGATGCTAAATGTTATGTTTGGGATGACCTTTACTTATGAAAATATTATTCTGATCAAATTATTCGAAGGTGTGTGGCGGAACACGAAATTGATTCTATTTTAAAGTTTTGTCATTCGTATGCATATGGAGGACACTTTGGTCCCAAAAGAACAGCTCGTAAAATATTAGAGTGTGGATTATTTTGGCCTACTATATTTCATGATTCATACATATTTTGTAGGACTTGTGAACAATGTCAAAAGACTGGAAATTTAGGACATAGAGATCAAATGCCACTTACTTTTATTCTTGTTTGTGAAATATTTGATGTATGGGGTATTGACTTCATGGGTCCTTTTCCTTCTTCTTGCAATAATATTTATATCCTGCTTGCTGTGGATTATGTGTCAAAATGGGTGGAAGCTAAAGCTACCCGTACTAACGATGCTAAAGTGGTTGTAAATTTTGTCAAATCTCATATTTTTGTTAGGTTTAGGACACCAAGGGCTATAATAAGTGATCGTGGAACTCACTTTTGCAATAGAGTGGTGGAAGCTTTAATGAAGAAGTATAATGTTACCCATCGAATCTCTACTGCTTATCATCCGCAGACAAATGGACAAGCTGAAGTATCTAATACAGAAATCAAGTCTATACTTGAGAAGACTATCAACCCAAATAAGAAGGATTGGAGTATGCGACTTGATGATGCACTATGGGCTTATCGAACAACCTATAAGACCCCTATAGTTGAAATTCAAAGTCCAGATACCGTTATCAAGAATGAAATTCGATGAGAGAGCACTCTATGACAAGATGGAATTCGATCCACCTTTCTCGTCTCCCCAGTGGTAAACGAAGTCTCTATGATGCTCGATATATTCAGGGAGTTTTCTACTTCTCTTATTTTTTTTTATTAGTTTTTTTTGAGCATTTATTTTTAATACATTGAGGACAATGTATGATCTAGGTGTGGGGGAGAGGTTTTAACATGCTATTGTTTTTAAAATATTTAAAATCCAAAAAAATCTTACTCTAAAAGGTACTTAATTTGTGTTTGTGATCTCTCTTTTCTGAGTTCTAGATCTTTCCAATGCTTATTCCCAAAAAAAAAAAAAAGTTTTATGTGTGCAAATATGATTTTAAATTCTCATTTACTGTACTATGATTAGTTGCTTTTAATGATATATTGGATTGAAAATTGTATGAGATCTAACACATATAACCCTTTTTGGTGAGTTTTGGGCCAATGAGCATTTATTACATTATGCTCAATTTTCTTCTTTGTGTGTGTCATACATAGTTAATTTTTCTAGAACTTGCTTTGTTATACATGTCAAATCATTCCTTTGAAGAATTAGATGTACTTAATCATAAGGGTATTTAGGTGAAAACCATCTTCTTTAAAATATTTAGCCTCTTTCGAAAAGCCTACCATATTCATATACCCCTAGAGAGCCAACTTTGAGCCTTAGCCTTTTCTTTGGAATTTAACCTTGATACAAGTCATAATAACTATTCTTTTGATTTTTCTTTTTGAACCCTGAATTGAAGGATTATATGAGCTTACTCATATAAAACTTTCACTTATCTTAGAAAAGATTGCAAAATATTAAGAATCAATGGTCCAAGTAATTAGAAAAAAAAAAGATATGAGAAAGATCAAGAAACAAAAAAAAAAAAAAAAAAAGAGAAAGAAATTTGAAAAAAAAAACAACAAAAAAAAAAGAGAGAAAAGGATTGAGAAAAAAATGGTATAAATTCTCATTACTTGGATTTGTGCAATGTGATTGAAGCAATCTTTTGATGTTACGTCATAAAGTTTTGTATGAAAAAAAAAAAAGTTTTGTATGATTCCTTCAATTCCATTAACCCAAAACCCTTTTATCATACCTTACCTAAGCCCCATTACAACCTATTTTAAAACTCTTAGATTTTTGCATTTTAATTCATTCATTGGTAAAAGAGACATGATATACAAGCAAGCTTATGGTAAACGTTTTCTATGTATTGACTAGAGAGCTTATTTAATCCCTCAAAACACTTCGAGTGAATGAGTGAATCTAAGGAGAGGGTGTTAGATCTTATGCATTTTAAGTTCAATAAAATCGTTAAGGCGATTACTGATCATGTATGCTCCTTATGAGAATTCTTTTGTGATCTTATGTTTTAATGCATGAAAAGAATATATTATTTTGGATAAGCAAAGGAAGAAGAATGAAGGATGATGAGATGAGATGATGAGCTTGAATTATTGTATGCTTGAGGACAAGCATTATCTAAGTGTGGGGGAATTTGATAGAATGCATAATAATCATATATATTATTATATTTTCTCGTATTTTATTGGTTATAAATGATTAAATCTTGGATTTTGACTATGTTTTATATTTAATAGGGTGGATTGAGGAAATCAACTAAGATGGACTCAAATTCATTATTTGAAGATATAAAGTTGGATTCCTAAGAGATGTGGATGAACTAGAAGATGTCTTTGGATAAGGCGCTGAGACTCCCAATAACATTGGAATTTCACCGAACGAAGACTTTATCTTTTATTTAAAAAACAATTGTAGAATTTTATCTTTATCTTTATCTTTAAGAGTCCTAGTTAAAATAAGTTATCATGTTTAAGGATTATTATATAAAGGGGAGGTAGTTCCTTCAAAGGAACATCCAGAGTTTATTTTTTACTTTCTTCTTTTCGTAGGTCTTTTTCTTTTCATGGATTGCTAAACATCTCTTCCAGTCAAAGGATAATCAAGGGTTTGATTCTTCAGAATTGTGAGATCTAACTGATTTTATTTGTTTTTTTTATTTCTTCATTGTTTATTTATCTTCTGTGCTTATTGAAAATATTATCTTGGTTGATTGCAACAAAAAGGGCCCTTTGTTTAATCATCAAAATAATAGGTTACTATTTAGAACTTTAAATCCGTAATTGTTTAAGTGTTCTAATATAAGTAGTAAATAACATAGTTGATTACAAAAGAGGTTTTCAATTTATGTTATGAAGATAAATAATCTAGTTTAAATAAACCTACATATGTGTTTATTGGCTAGAATTGGTAGTTTTTCTAATTCTTAATGCTATTGGTAAATTAAATCCTAAGATCGTATCTAGGGTTATTTATTGATAAGAGAAATAATTAGAGATCGTATCCTGGTTATCAAAGAAGTAAGGAAAAACAGGTTGTTAGGTGGTACCAACAACCATAACTAATTCAGTGAAGATTAAAAGATTTTTATCTTTGCATCAATGATCAATTCCTAAATCAAACCTGAAATTATACCTTTGACTGGATACTTTATTACATTAATTCTTCCTTTCCTGTTATTCTTATTTGATCTATTTTTAACTCCTCAAACCCCCTTTTCTTTTAATTTATTTTACAAAAAAATAAATCTAACCAATCTTTGTGGAAACGACCTTGCTCATCTATACTACAAGTTTAATATTTTGAGCAAGAATTTAGGAATTTAATTTGTTGGTCTCGACAACCACCAATTTTTGGCGCCGTTGCCGGGGATTGGTTTTAATTAGATTTATTTTAATGCTCCGTTCTTCTGGTGCAGGTGATCTAGTTCCATACGATCCTGAAATTGAGAAGACAGCAAAAAGATTCAGAAAGGAAGCTAAATTACGAAGTCAACAAGAATCTTCGCCTTCATCTTCTGAATCGAATTTAGTATTTAATTTAGTTGATTCATCTAGTGATTCTAAAATAGAACAAGACATGGCTAACGAAGAGAGAACTTTGAGGCAATTGGCTGCACCAGAAGTAAATCAGCAGCCACTCTGCATTCAATATCCAATTTTACAAGCAGATTTTGAGTTAAAGTCTGGTTTGATCCATTTGCTCCCGAAGTTTCACGGCTTTGAGAATGAAGATCCTCACAAGCATCTAAAGGAATTCCATGTGGTGTGCTCAAGCCTAAAACCACAAGGAGTAACTGAAGATGAGATCAAATTACGTGCTTTTCCATTCTCACTGACTGAAAAAGCAAAAGATTGGTTGTTTTATTTACCTTCTGGTTCTGTGACCACATGGATACAGATGGTAACGTTATTTCTTGATAAATTTTTCCCTGCTTCACGAGCTGCTAGTATTAGAAGGGAAATATGTGGGATAAAGCAGAGAGATATTGAAACCCTTCATGAGTATTGGGAAAGATTTAAACAACTGTGTGCAAGTTGTCCTCAACATGGAATTTCTGAACAACTTCTCATTCAGTATTTTTATGAAGGATTATTACCCATGGAAAGAAGGATGATGGATGCAGCTAGTGGAGGTGCTATAGTAAATAAAACTCCTCGTGAAGCTAGAGATTTGATCTCCACCATGGCTGCTAACTCACAACAGTTTGGATTTAGACAAGATGCATCTTTAAAAAGGATTAATGAGGTAAATATATCTTCTCTTGAAAATCAAATAGCCAATCTAACTTCTCTTGTTCAACAATTGGCTGTAGGAAACGTGCAACAAGTTAAAGCTTGTGGGATTTGTGCTGCTACTGGTCATCCAACTGACATGTGTCCTACACTTCAAGATGATCCTTATAAGGATGCTAATGTAGTTGGAGGATTCTCAGGTCCACCACAAAGGAAGTATGACCCTTATTCAAATACATATAACCTAGGATGGAGGGATCATCCCAATCTTAGTTATGGAGCAAGACCTCAATTTCAATCTAAACAACCAGCTCCACCACCACAACCTCATCCAAATTCAGGTATGTCTCTTGAAGATATTGTTAAATCACTTGCATCTAACACACAACAATTTCAGCAGGAGACAAGAACAAGTATTAGAAAGTTAGAGGATCAAGTAGGTCAACTAGCATCTTCAATGGACAGATTGGAATCTCAAGGAAAATTGCCTTCACAAACTATTGTCAACCCAAAACAGAATGCTAGTGCAATTATCTTGAGAAGTGGAACTGAGTTAAAAGAACCTGGCAAGATTACCAAAGGATGCATCTCAAGAGAAGAGACTGAAAAAGAAGTAGTTCCTCAACCAGAGCTTGACCAGCCTAAGGGATCCAACAGAGAGCAATCAAAGACTTCCATGTTAATTCCTCCCTTTCCTTCTAGATTATCTAAACCTAAGAAGAATGAGGAGGAAGAAAAGGAGATTTTTGATACCTTTCGCAAGGTCGAGGTAAATATTCCTTTACTTGATGCAATTAAACAAGTACCTCGATATGCCAAATTTTTGAAAGAGTTATGCACCAATAAGAGAAAATTAAAAGGTAATGAATTTGTAAGTATGGGGGAAAATGTTTCAGCTGTTCTTCAGAAAAAATTACCTCCTAAATGTAAGGACCCAGGTATGTTTACTATTCCTTGCAAAGTTGGTAATGCTAAGATTGAGAAAGCGATGTTAGATCTAGGTGCTTCAATAAATGTCATGCCATTATCCATTTACTCATCTTTGAATGCTGGACCATTAAAAGAAACTGGTGTGATTGTTCAACTTGCTGATAGATCTAATGTATATCCTGAGGGAGTTTTGGAGGATGTTTTGGTACAAGTTAATGGATTGATTTTTCCTGCTGATTTTTATGTGCTTAATATGGAGGAAGATGATTCATCTAACTCATTAATTTTGTTAGGAAGACCATTCCTAAAAACATCCAAGACGAAAATTGATGTGCATGATGGTACACTTACAATGGAATTTGATGGTGAAATTATTAAATTTAATATTTATGATGCCATGAGATATCCTAGTGATTTATCTTCTGTTTTTGCTATGGATGTTATTGAACCTTTAGCACAGAAAATTTTTGATTTAAGTGATGAAGATAAGTTAAAAGTTGTACTTAATAAGAGTTTGAGTTTTGGAAGATCACAAAAAATCTTGCAAAAGTTTACATTGGATTCAGACTTGCAGGATACAATTCATGAATTGGAATCACTACAACCTATGAGGTATGACATTTCTTATATTGATTTGCCTCTTTCTCACACAAAACTCCTTCCTTCTATTATACAGACACAAAAATTAGAGCTAAAACCCCTACCAGATCATTTAAAGTATGTCTTTTTAGGAGAAAAAGAGACTCTTCCAATCATAATCTCTAATAAACTTTCTATCTTAGAGGAAGAAAAATTGACTCGAGTACTTAAAGAGTATAAAAAGGCCATTGGTTGGACCATAGCCGATATTAAGGGATTAAATCCATCCACATGCATGCATAGGATACTATTAGAGGAAGATTGTAAACCCTCCAGGCAACCCCAACGTAGATTGAATCCGCCTATGATGGAAGTGGTAAAGAAAGAAATCTTGAAGCTTCTTGATGCAGGTATGATCTATCCAATTTCAGATAGTGAATGGGTAAGCCCAATTCAAGTTGTTCCGAAGAAAACCGGTATAACAACAATAGAAAATCCTGATGGTGAGTTAATACCCACTCGTATTCAAAATGGATGGAGGGTATGTATAGATTATAGGAAGTTAAATGCATCAACTAGAAAAGATCATTTTCCTCTTCCATTTATTGATCAAATGCTAGAAAGATTAGCAGGTCATACCCATTATTGTTATCTTGATGGTTATTCAGGTTTTCATCAAATCCCTGTTGCACCTGAAGATCAAGAGAAAACAACATTCACATGCCCATTTGGTACTTTTGCATATCGGCGCATGCCATTTGGACTTTGTAATGCTCCTGCTACATTTCAGAGGTGTATGGTTAGTATATTTTCTGATTATATAGAGAACATCATAGAGGTGTTTATGGATGACTTTACAGTTTATGGTGATTCTTTTGATGCATGTTTAACTAACCTTACCAAAGTGCTTAAAAGATGCATAGAAAAGAACCTTGTTTTAAATTATGAAAAGTGTCACTTTATGGTTAATCAAGGTATTATTCTAGGACATGTTGTATCCTCTAAGGGAATTGAAGTTGATAAAGCTAAGGTAGAAATTATAAAATCTTTATCTTACCCCACAAGTGTGCGGGAAGTTCGCTCTTTTCTTGGACATGCAGGATTCTATCGACATTTTATCAAGGATTTTTCCAAGATCACTAAACCCTTATGCAGGTTACTATAAAAAGATATGGTGTTCGAATTGGATGAGGCATGCAAAGATGCATTTGACAAGTTGAAGGATATGTTAACAACCGCACCAATTATCCAATCACCAAATTGGAATCTTCCATTTGAGATCATGTGTGATGCGAGCAATCATGCAATTGGTGCTGTTCTTGGACAGAGAATTGGAAGAACTCCTCATGTCATTTATTATGCTTCAAGAATACTTGATAGTGCACAAAGCAATTATTCCACAACAGAAAAAGAACTTTTATCCATTGTGTTTGCTTTAGAAAAATTTCGCTCATATCTACTTGGTACTAAAGTGATTGTTTATTCTGATCATGCAGCTCTCAAGTACTTACTATCGAAGAAGGAGGCAAAACCTAGACTTATTCGATGGATACTTTTGCTACAAGAGTTTGATTTGGAGATACGTGATAAAAAGGGTGCAAAAAATTTGGTTGCAGATCATCTTAGCAGGTTAACTACGAGTGAAGAGTCATCACCATTAAAAGACGACTTTCCAGATGAGTGTCTTTTTTCTATTCATAAGATAAGGCCTTGGTATGCTGATATTGCTAATTACTTAGTTACTGGAATATTACCAAGTGATTTATCTAGGGTTCAGAAAGAAAAAATTAAAAAAGATGCTAAATGTTATGTTTGGGATGACCCTTACTTATGAAAATATTATTCTGATCAAATTATTCGAAGGTGTGTGGCGGAACACGAAATTGATTCTATTTTAAAGTTTTGTCATTCGTATGCATATGGAGGACACTTTGGTCCCAAAAGAACAGCTCGTAAAATATTAGAGTGTGGATTATTTTGGCCTACTATATTTCATGATTCATACATATTTTGTAGGACTTGTGAACAATGTCAAAAGACTGGAAATTTAGGACATAGAGATCAAATGCCACTTACTTTTATTCTTGTTTGTGAAATATTTGATGTATGGGGTATTGACTTCATGGGTCCTTTTCCTTCTTCTTGCAATAATATTTATATCCTGCTTGCTGTGGATTATGTGTCAAAATGGGTGGAAGCTAAAGCTACCCGTACTAACGATGCTAAAGTGGTTGTAAATTTTGTCAAATCTCATATTTTTGTTAGGTTTAGGACACCAAGGGCTATAATAAGTGATCGTGGAATTCACTTTTGCAATAGAGTGGTGGAAGCTTTAATGAAGAAGTATAATGTTACCCATCGAATCTCTACTGCTTATCATCCGCAGACAAATGGACAAGCTGAAGTATCTAATACAGAAATCAAGTCTATACTTGAGAAGACTATCAACCCAAATAAGAAGGATTGGAGTATGCGACTTGATGATGCACTATGGGCTTATCGAACAACCTATAAGACCCCTATAGTTGAAATTCAAAGTCCAGATACCGTTATCAAGAATGAAATTCGATGAGAGAGCACTCTATGACAAGATGGAATTCGATCCACCTTTCTCGTCTCCCCAGTGGTAAACGAAGTCTCTATGATGCTCGATATATTCAGGGAGTTTTCTACTTCTCTTATTTTTTTTTATTAGTTTTTTTTGAGCATTTATTTTTAATACATTGAGGACAATGTATGATCTAGGTGTGGGGGAGAGGTTTTAACATGCTATTGTTTTTAAAATATTTAAAATCCAAAAAAATCTTACTCTAAAAGGTACTTAATTTGTGTTTGTGATCTCTCTTTTCTGAGTTCTAGATCTTTCCAATGCTTATTCCCAAAAAAAAAAAAAAGTTTTATGTGTGCAAATATGATTTTAAATTCTCATTTACTGTACTATGATTAGTTGCTTTTAATGATATATTGGATTGAAAATTGTATGAGATCTAACACATATAACCCTTTTTGGTGAGTTTTGGGCCAATGAGCATTTATTACATTATGCTCAATTTTCTTCTTTGTGTGTGTCATACATAGTTAATTTTTCTAGAACTTGCTTTGTTATACATGTCAAATCATTCCTTTGAAGAATTAGATGTACTTAATCATAAGGGTATTTAGGTGAAAACCATCTTCTTTAAAATATTTAGCCTCTTTCGAAAAGCCTACCATATTCATATACCCCTAGAGAGCCAACTTTGAGCCTTAGCCTTTTCTTTGGAATTTAACCTTGATACAAGTCATAATAACTATTCTTTTGATTTTTCTTTTTGAACCCTGAATTGAAGGATTATATGAGCTTACTCATATAAAACTTTCACTTATCTTAGAAAAGATTGCAAAATATTAAGAATCAATGGTCCAAGTAATTAGAAAAAAAAAAGATATGAGAAAGATCAAGAAACAAAAAAAAAAAAAAAGAAGAGAAAGAAATTTGAAAAAAAAAAACAACAAAAAAAAAGAGAGAAAAGGATTGAGAAAAAAATGGTATAAATTCTCATTACTTGGATTTGTGCAATGTGATTGAAGCAATCTTTTGATGTTACGTCATAAAGTTTTGTATGAAAAAAAAAAAAGTTTTGTATGATTCCTTCAATTCCATTAACCCAAAACCCTTTTATCATACCTTACCTAAGCCCCATTACAACCTATTTTAAAACTCTTAGATTTTTTCATTTTAATTCATTCATTGGTAAAAGAGACATGATATACAAGCAAGCTTATGGTAAACGTTTTCTATGTATTGACTAGAGAGCTTATTTAATCCCTCAAAACACTTCGAGTGAATGAGTGAATCTAAGGAGAGGGTGTTAGATCTTATGCATTTTAAGTTCAATAAAATCGTTAAGGCGATTACTGATCATGTATGCTCCTTATGAGAATTCTTTTGTGATCTTATGTTTTAATGCATGAAAAGAATATATTATTTTGGATAAGCAAAGGAAGAAGAATGAAGGATGATGAGATGAGATGATGAGCTTGAATTATTGTATGCTTGAGGACAAGCATTATCTAAGTGTGGGGGAATTTGATAGAATGCATAATAATCATATATATTATTATATTTTCTCGTATTTTATTGGTTATAAATGATTAAATCTTGGATTTTGACTATGTTTTATATTTAATAGGGTGGATTGAGGAAATCAACTAAGATGGACTCAAATTCATTATTTGAAGATATAAAGTTGGATTCCTAAGAGATGTGGATGAACTAGAAGATGTCTTTGGATAAGGCGCTGAGACTCCCAATAACATTGGAATTTCACCGAACGAAGACTTTATCTTTTATTTAAAAAGCAATTGTAGAATTTTATCTTTATCTTTATCTTTAAGAGTCCTAGTTAAAATAGGTTATTATGTTTAAGGATTATTATATAAAGGGGAGGTAGTTCCTTCAAAGGAACATCCAGAGTTTATTTTTTACTTTCTTCTTTTCGTAGGTCTTTTTCTTTTCATGGATTGCTAAACATCTCTTCCAGTCAAAGGATAATCAAGGGTTTGATTCTTCAGAATTGTGAGATCTAACTGATTTTATTTGTTTTTTTTATTTCTTCATTGTTTATTTATCTTCTGTGCTTATTGAAAATATTATCTTGGTTGATTGCAACAAAAAGGGCCCTTTGTTTAATCATCAAAATAATAGGTTACTATTTAGAACTTTAAATCCGTAATTGTTTAAGTGTTCTAATATAAGTAGTAAATAACATAGTTGATTACAAAAGAGGTTTTCAATTTATGTTATGAAGATAAATAATCTAGTTTAAATAAACCTACATATGTGTTTATTGGCTAGAATTGGTAGTTTTTCTAATTCTTAATGCTATTGGTAAATTAAATCCTAAGATCGTATCTAGGGTTATTTATTGATAAGAGAAATAATTAGAGATCGTATCCTGGTTATCAAAGAAGTAAGGAAAAACAGGTTGTTAGGTGGTACCAACAACCATAACTAATTCAGTGAAGATTAAAAGATTTTTATCTTTGCATCAATGATCAATTCCTAAATCAAACTTGAAATTATACCTTTGACTGGATACTTTATTACATTAATTCTTCCTTTCCTGTTATTCTTATTTGATCTATTTTTAACTCCTCAAACCCCCTTTTCTTTTAATTTATTTTGCAAAAAAATAAATCTAACCAATCTTTGTGGAAACGACCTTGCTCATCTATACTACAAGTTTAATATTTTGAGCAAGAATTTAGGAATTTAATTTGTTGGTCTCGACAACCACCAACTGTCGTTAAAGAGGGGTACTGTTTAATGACAGTTCCAACGGAACTGTCATTAAAAAAGAGGGACCCTTTAATGATAGTTCCAACAGAATTATCGTTAAAAGGGGGTACGCTTTAATGACAATTACTATAAAACTGTCATTAAAAAGTCATTAAAGGTATTTTTTATACTTATTTCAAAATCGTTAAAAAAATTTTATATTCAAATTATCCAAAATCTGCTTTCACATCATCCATATACATCAATACAATTCTTCACAATATGCAACCAAAATTTTTATGTTATGCACTTCAATATCATTCTAACAGAGATCATCATTACTTCTTTCATATTTGAAAGCACTCAAAATAATCTACTCCAAAAAAGTAATAAGAGATAAACAAAAGAAAAGATCACTAAAGTTTGATGTTATAATTGAACTCTATATGCACAATACATGAGTTAAAATATTACACAATCCTAAAAATTCAACTATATAAATTTAATAATGGTCATGTGTACAAAAATCTTCAAGCTTCAACTTTCTAATATGGCACTTCAAAGAAATTGTCCAACCTCCTTTCTAACTTGATCAATATCCAATTGGGTGTAAGTATCTATATCCACTAACTATATTTAAAAAAAAAAATGTTAGTCCAATTAAAATTTTTAATAAGCACATCAATTAATTACTTAAGTATTTACATAAGCAAATGCTTAAAAACTTACCATTTTTGCATATGGGATATTTCTATCACGTTTATCAATGATGCCCTTTAAAATTTTGATAATATAATATCCACACTCAGTATTTGAAGGCTAATGTGGACACTGCATTAAAAATTTATAATTAATATATTTTGCAAAATAAATAAAACTAACATCACATATAGGTTTAAATATACATTTCTTAGCAGGAATACTCCTAGGAATGCGCCTATTTTTTGATTCTTTGAAAACTTGAAACAATTTAAAAGAACTACCAATAGAAAATAATCAATATTATTAAGAGTAAGAAAAATATATATACTAACATAAATGAAAATATTTTCACTTACGTGGACATAAGTTGATCTAGTTCTTGACGAGAACCATGGTTCAAAGGATCAAAAATACTGTACACAAAATTTCAAGGCTCGACAACCACCAACAACCAGTGCTGCCTATATTATGAAAAATAAATGTAAAAAATATTTTGAATAAATCTATTAATAATTTTAATTAGTATTATAACTTACCTCAAGTTATAAGGAAATATCGCTACTCGTTCGTCACATGGATCTATCACTCTATTGGCTAAGTGACGAGCTTGAGTGTCTATACTTATAGACATTCCATATGACAATGTTGACGGATCAGCAAATACAAAACACTTTCTCAAGCCAAGTGCAGCTAAATCTGTATAAAGTTTACTGAAATAATAAAGAGTAAGAAAAATATAAATATGATGTAGCCAAATAATAATAACCAAATAAAAATTCAAAAGACATACGTACACAATGTAAGCCTGAATAATGGTGACACTTAACTCTTCCATGTGACAAAATTGCATGATATCTTCTCGAGCCACAAATACATATCCATCAGAAGCAAAGACTTCAGTAAAAGGTATGTGTATTGCTTCATCAAGTGCCATCACCTTATTCACATAATTATACATCTTCAGTAATCCTTGTGGTAGCCCAACAGAAGATACTTGTTATGATGATTGTGGTTTTGTCAATGTTAGTGCTTTCTTAATTGGCAACTTACCTTATTGCTTTATAGTCGATAGCTGAAAAAATTTTGCAAACTTAGTTGACATTAATAGGTTGACTTTATAAAATATATTACCAAAAACATTACCTCATGTGTACTAACAATGACCCAATCTCGAGGCCAAGCAACAACTGAACCAAGTGCAGAAGAAACATTTGTCAATCCACCATCTGGGTTAGGATGAGGTAACTATGCATCACCATGAATAACTACATCCACTGTCACCCGAACATCACCAGAAAATAATGGACGCCTGTGGATGATCTTATTAGGAGTATGATCCATGAAGATAACCCCACTTGCCACTATGTAGTCTGATGACTGGATGAACATATAGCGTGGCTCACACTGTAATGATCCAAGAAAACAAAAGTTACGTTCATAATATTATTAATATCACATCTACTATGAATAACATGTAACATACTTTGTTATCGTGTGGTGCCAGTGTAGGTGCAGGTGCTGGTGGTGTCATTGGCATAGGTGATTGAAGTATTGGACATTCTTTTTCCTCCAATAATCTACTTATATTGTTGCTAGCTTTACTCGAACGAAATTGCATTATATATTTTTCTTGCTGGACATCATCATTTTTGTTCGCAACAATGTTTGTCAAAACTTCTTTATGCTCTGTGAACCACCTTATCATCTCTGCCAATTGCTGTTGATCTAATTGCATACCTTGAGGGACATTCAACTTTTTGGGCTTTTCAAAATAAGATGTGATAGTTACCCCAGATCTTTGAGCTCTAATTCGTTCGGGGTGCTCAGGTGTACCAAGAGCTTTCGTCAGTAAATATTCTGGACCGAAGTTTGTAAATTTACCATGTGTGCTCTGTGTTATCAACTCATCCTACAATGTTATAATAAAATTAATCAATAAATATGAAATTTATTACTATAAATGCTAGAAAAAAGTTTAACTACACTTACAATTCTTTCCCCACATAGTCAGCTCGCATCATTCACATATTCTCCCTTTTTATTATGTCGTGAAGCCTTCCACAATAATGCACGATCAACTTGAGCATCACTACCCAATGCTTGTTTCTTTTTTTAACATAAAGAGTGAACATGTTAGATTTTAAAATGTACTACCAAATGAATATATTATCAATTATAAACATAATAAATGAAAAAAAAAACTTACAAGTTCACTCTCCAGCCCTGCAAATCCCTTTCTAGATAGACGATGATCGTGCACATTCTTCTTTCTTTTCTCTTTTGCTATTTATCTATTTTCCTGTAAGATCAATACACATCAACATTTGGAGAAAATTGTATAAACAAAAACTTTACTAACTATAAATATATACCTGAAACTCTTTTGTTATACGAGAGTTCATAAATTTTTGCCACACCCCAACATCTATAACACTGCTATATTCTTCAAGTGGAAAAGATAGAAATTCCAAATCATCAATGTGAGGGAATATGTGCTTTGATGTAAGATTGGCCTTGAAGTTCCTCCATTTGTTTGCAGCAGATTGAAGTACATACCTTTTCATGCTCGCATCAATATCATACGTCTCCTACAACATATTATAAAAAAGTGGATTGGTGCAAATCAAATTAATTAGCAGTAAACTAATTGAAAAGCAATACCACATTGTGTTTTATTTAACTTACCAATATTGTCTCCCAAATCTTATTTTTCATTTCAATGCTTATTGAGTGCCAATTCACAATATTTATAGGCACTGTATTACGTACCACCACCCCAATGTAGCTATTGAATTAGATGTCATTCCTCCTAATTGGTTAACCTTTATCATTTACCTCGATCGTGAGCTTAACTCCAGAAGCACGACTCTTAATTATCTTAGGGATATTGGTGATACGCCATTTTTTAGGCCCTTGAGAGCCTTCACTTGAGTGTTCAGAAGGATCCATTAAATCTATGAACAATAACAAAATATGGTTAGCATCATATATGCAAAACATGATATAACATGATAAAATTAATAAAATAAAATAAAATTATAAAAAAACACAATAACTTTGACACATGAGACAATTGATTACTACCTTAAAAAAATACTCAAACCCACAATCTTTCATCATTGTCTCGAGCATATGCAAGATGATGCTCATCCATTTGGTCAAATAAATCAGCAGGTGGCAAATTATTACAAAAAGATATGTGCTCCGTACTAATATCGCATAAATCATCATCTTCATCATAGTGTTGTGGAGGTGTTGACAGTACTATGACCATTTGGCATCAATTGGATCTTCAATGTAAAATACTTGTCTTACTTGTGAAGCCAATATAAACCGATCATTCCTATGTCCAATCCGATTGAGATCAACTAGCACAACTCCTAGATCATCAACTTTAACACCGCTACTATTCTCAATCCAATTGCATTTGAAAACTGGAAGTCTGAAAGTTTTATAATCTAATTCCTATATTTCTTGTATAACTCCATAGAATGATAAATCACCATATATTGGATTTTTATCTTTAGCACTAAAGATTTGCATGGTGTTGGCAACTAGAGTGACACCACTATTTTGATGGATCCTTGAGTTATCTCGTTGCTTTGTGTAAAATTGACAACCATTGATGATATATCCAGGATACTTGATTATTGTGGATCGAGGACCATGGGCAAGCCATCGTAGTGTTGATGAGACATTATGATTGGGTAATAAAAGTTCATTCTCAATTTGTATCATAACATATATTAGATGAACCATATTAAAAATAAATTTAATGTCTAGACAATAATAAGTATTCTTACCCGTGTGTGTAACCAAGTACTTAAAGTTCGATTTTGTTCATCATGTAACTATTTGAGTCGTTTTGACTTGATAGAATTGTCGACCCTTAACTGATTTAAATGCTCACTACACGTTAAGAATAAATCATCAAACAATAATTCAAATATTATTTCATATAATAATAAGCTATGAGTCATAAAATTTAATTACCTTATATAAGGTTGAACTTCACTCGTATTCATCAAAACATACAAGTGCGCTTGATGAAGGAGGATATTATTAGCTTTCTCAATAGTTCCACTAGTTAGAGCTTTTCCATTCCGAGTTGAATGACCAAATTCATTCTTTCGTGGGGGAATTCCAATAATATTCATACCAGATAAATAGTCAACGCAGAATTCTAATGCCTCTTCTGCAATGTATGACTCAGCAATACTACATTCAAGTTTATTACGATTTCGAACATAACCCTTTAACACTTTCATGTATCTTTCAAATGGGTACATCCATCGTAAATACACGAGACCACATAATTTTACTTCTCTGATAAGATGAACTATAAGGTGGACCATAATATCAAAAAAGCTGGGAGGAAAGTACTTCTCAAGCAAACAAAGTGTTGTGACAAGTTCGTTTTGAATTCCATCTAACTTTGACACGTCCACCACCTTTTAGCATAACAAATTGAATAACATGCAAAGTCTGATGAAAGCATATCTAATATGTTTGGGTAACACACCTCGTAAAAGCAATAGGCAAAAGTTGTTGCATTAAGATGTGCCAATGATGCGACTTCAACCCATACAGTTTCAAGTCGTCCATGGATGCTAGATTTCTGATGTTCGAAAAATACCCATCCGGGACCTTAATCTCACTGAAAACTTTACAGAATATTTTTTTTTCTTCCCTAGATAAAGTGTAGCATGCAGGTGGTAGAAATGTACGATTACCGGGAACTTGTGGTTCCAACTCAAACCTTAACCCTATGTCTTTCAAATCCATTCTTGAAGCTAATCCGTCTTTAAATTTTTCTGAAATATCAAGCAATATCCCAAGAAGACTATCACAAATATTCTTTTCAATGTGCATGACATCTAGAATATGTCTGATATGCATGGACTTCCAATATGGTAAATCAAAGAAAATCAACCTCTTTTTCCAGCACTGTGTAACAACATCTTCTTTACCCATTATACTTCATTTCTTCGACATTCCCCATGAATTTACTAAACATTGAACTTTGTGAAAGACTTCTTCACTGCTTAATGGTTGGGGAGCAATTCTGAATTCTTGTTCACCATTGAAGGCTTTTTTCTGTCTACGATAAGGATGATGTCGTCCTGTGTCCAACATATGACATCTTTTTACTATATTTTAAGTGATTAGCTTGGGTGTTCACAGCACAGATAGGACAAGCATAATACCCTTTAACAGTGCAACCGGATAAATTTACCATATGCAGAAAAATGATTGATTATCCATAACAAAACAGCTTTCAAGTTGAATGACTCATTACGGTACGCATCATGTACTTTTACACCTGTGTCCCATAACATTTTTAAGTCTTCTATAAGTGGAGCCAAGTAGACATCGATATCATTACCAGGTTGTTTAGGACCTGATATTAGTAACGGCAACATCATGAACTTTCTCTTCATTATTAACCATGGCGGTAAATTATAGTTCACCATAATCACCGGCCAAATACTATATCGACTACTCAATGTACAATGCGGATTAATCCCATCTGTTGATATAGCAAGCCTTAAGTTTCTTGGCTCTGAAGCAAACTCTGGCCACATGTATTCAACCAATTTCCATGATGGTGTGTCTGATGGATGCCTCAATTGACCATCAATTTCCCTTTCATTTGAATGCCATGTAAGGTGTTTTGATATTTCAGAACTTTTGGACATTCTTCTAAATCTTGGTGGTGGTGAAAAATACCATAACACCTTAACAGGCACACCAGTCTTTATTTTGTTACCGTTTTTCATTACTTTCCATCTTGAAAGTCCACAAGTTGGACATTGAATGGCATCTTGAAATTCCTTCTGATATAATATGCAATCATTTGGACATGCATGAATCTTTTGATACTCCATCCCTAATGCATTCAATGTTTTCTTGGCATCATACATGGATGTAGGCGTTTCATTATTATCAAGCAAAATTTCGACAATCAAATTTAAAAGATCACTGAAGCTTTGATCGGACCAACCATATTTTGCTTTCAAAGTGTACAATTTAACTAGAGCAGATAATTTAGTAAACTTCACTAATCCAGAGTACAAAGGTTTCTCAGCATCACAAAGTAATCTTTCAAAGTGGTTAGGATTACTATGATACTCTGCAAATGCCTCTTGTACCATTTCTACAGTGTTATCAACTTCTTCGATGTGTTCTACCTCCCTAACAACTTTAGCATTCTTACTAGTAGAAGACCCAACAATACTGGTTTCTCCGTGCCATATCCAGTTTTGATAGCTACTATCAACTCCATATATATATAAATGATTCCGTATCTCATATTGGGTATGACACTTCATGTTGCCACATTTAATACATGGACATCGAATTAATTCAGGGTTATAACTATTCTAAACAGTATAATCTAAAAAGTTATTCACCCCTACATCATATACCTCTGATCTTCTATCAGCAAACATCCAAGTTTTATCCATTCTGAAATTTAAAAGACAATTAGTTATTTACTTTTCAAGCATCTAATATACTAAGTGAAATTTAAATAAACGATTAATAACTATTTCACTAATTAATACAAAAAGTTAATGAAAGCATCTAATTAACTAACTATTAAATTAATTCAAATTTAAATAACAGTTATTATTTACTTTACAAGCATCAAATTTATTAATTAAAATTTAAATATATAATTAATAATTATTTAGTTAATTAAGATATAGTCAATATTTAATGAACATCTAATTTACTATACAAGCACTTGACTGATTAAAATTTCAATAACATTTAATGGTTTATATTACAAGCATATAATTAATTAATTATCTATTTAAAATTTAACTAAATATATTAATTTATGTTAACGGCGAAATCAATATAATTAAATTTGATAAAATACACCAATTAATCTTACGTAAAAAAATTAATTCAAACATAAATTCATCTACACCTAATATATAATTAATTTATCAAAATATAAATTCATCTAATTAACATTTAGATTAATTTATCAATTAATCTAAAAATCTTAATAATTATGAAATAATAAATATATATCAATATATATCCATTCATACCAAATATGTTCATCAAAATACACTAATAAAAAAAACTAAAATTTCATCAATTAATAACAATTCTCTTAACATAATTAATAAAAAACTTCTCAAAATATAAATTCATCTACTTGGACAGAGAACAAAGAGATGGCCAGAAAGGTTGCCAGCAGCTACCCCAGTTGGTTCTAGACGGACAGCAGAGAGGAGAATGGCTGGAGAAAGGCTGGCTGTGCAGTTGCTTCTGGACAGAGGATAAAAAAGAGAGGGCTGAAAAGGCTGCCAGCAGCTACCCCAGCTGCTTCTGGACGGACAGCAGGCAGGGGAATGGCCAGAGAATGGCTAGCTGTGTGGATAGAGACCAAAAAAGAGAGGGCCGAAAAGGTTGCCAGCAGCTACCCCAGCTAGTTCTGGATGAACAACAGAGAGGAGAATGGCCAGAGAAAGGTTGGCTATGTAGCTACTTCTAGACAGAGGACAAAAAAGAGAGGGCCAAAAAGGTTGGCAGCAGTTACCCCAGCTGCTTCTGGACAGACAGCAGATAGGAGAATGGCCGGAGAATGGCTGGCTGTGCGAATAGAGACTAAAAAAGAGAGGGTCGAAAAGGCTGCCAGTAGCTACCCCAGTTGGTTCTAGACGGATAACAGATAGGAGAATGGCCGGAGAATGGATGGCTGGCTATGCAGTTGCTTCTGGACAGTTTGTGACGAGGAGAATTCTGACCTAGAGAGAAAAAATTTCGCAGGATGTTATGGCGGGCTCTAGAGGGCTTTGGAAAACAATTTAGGATCCCAACCTTAAAAAGCAAAGTAGCATACCCTTTAACGTCAGTTATTCCATAACTGGCCTTGAAGGTTCACATTCTCTGGTCTTCAACGCCAATTTTTCCAAAACTGGCATTGAAGGCCAGAGAATTTAAAATCATCACTTGTCTGATATGCATGTGTAAGAGAAATTCAAATCATCATCACTCCACGTTCATGGCCACTGCTATAGTTTTCACAAAGTTTCAGCAGCACATATTTTCTCTTGTTAGGAAAGTGGCTGGGTAGTAGAGAGATACGATGTAACTGGGTAACAAAAGGTGCTGGAACCAGTGAGGACAAGCAGAGTTCTGATGCCAAAAGTGTTGTGGAACTGAACAATGGCTCGTCAGGTGCATCTATTGTATTATGGATGATTATTTTCTCATTCTAAAACATTGAAAATCAAAAATTTCTTGTTGATTGTTTCCATACCTTAGATGTATTGCACTCTTTTTGGCTTTTTATCTTGTTAGTCTATGTTATGATTCTGCTTTGTGTGGATGAAATGGTTGTGTAATAGCTTGAAATATGTGTCTGCGGGTCGTAAGCTTGTTGATCAGTGAGCTGATATTTGTAACCTTCCATGTGCAGAAAATGGAAAAGAGAAAATGTCCTTGCTGTAGCTGTAAGTAGCCGTCCCTGCTGTAAGAAGCAGCAGCAACTGTTGCTGCTGCTGTAACCCACTACACTCCATTCCTTGAAGCTTTGTGGACCTGTCAAGAGTTGGAAACGTGCACAATTAGGTGGAGAATGGAAGCTATGAATGTTTTCCTCGTTAGTTAAATCTAAATATGTATTCACAACAATAAGTACATACATATATACACTTGCAACTTCCTGAAAAAAGCCATTCTAGGTTATGTGCCAATTGCAAAGTTATGCTCCTGACAGAAAGGTCAAATTGTGACACAGCTCAAAAGGGGTCTTTAATTGAAAGTCTTTTGTAATAAATAAAAAGTTCTCGTACTGGTTGTCTCATTCCTGCAATGGTCATTATGGTCTCTACTGCTGTACTTGACATGTGATCAATAGTTACTATTTCTTGGGTTTCTTAATGTTCATTTCACTCAATCCCTAAAATGATTTGGTCCCAAATCCAAGATCCATGTAGGAAATAAGTTATTGTCTGTAAATTACTCGCACATTAAGGGGTGTTGCATTACGAACTACAGATGTCTTTTTCACTTCCTATTATCCCAGCTATTTTCTTTTGGTTTCTTTCTTAATATTCTTCTTTGTGCTTATTGCATGATTGATAGTTAAATGTTAATGAAGCAACTAAAGAATACCTGGAGAGGTTTGTTGAGAAGAAAATGGAAACTATGAAGAAACCCAAAGAAACTAAAGAGGTTGAAAATACAAAGGGTGATGAGAAAAATGAATCTGTCAAACACTCTGTTGAGGAGTTAAAGAAGGATAGTGACTCTGGGAACAAAAATAATATTGACATTGCCAACTCTGGGGTAGTTACTGGTGAAGATAGAGAAGCTGACCGAGTGGCTCTTGAGAAGCTTAAAAACATGGTTGAAGAAAGGTTAAAGAGCAAACCACCACTTCTACCCCCTGCACAAGTAACTGATGATGTTTCTGGAAATTCAGAGCCTGCAGCAGCAAGCAGGAACTTGATTCTGAGGTAGAAAATGGACTGTAGTGGATTACAATTGAATTTGCATATTCATTTTGATGAAGCAACAACAGGTCATTTATAATTGCATTCTTCTTTCTGTTGAAGGAATCATGAATATATTAATATTTTTATGATCAACTGATCATATGATGTCTGCAGTTTAGTAATTTCTTTGCTGTAACAAGTTCTCATGTGCTGACTTTTGTGCAGGAGTATGTGCGATGTGTGGCTCTGTAACCAGCCATTGCTGCTGCAAGAAGCAGCAGCAGCCGCAGTCCTTGTTGTAGCTGTGAGCAGTCGTCCCTGCAGCAAGAAGTAGCAGTAAGCAGCAGCTGTTGTAATCCAGCCATTGCTGCTGCTTCTTGTAGCAATAGCAGCAGTCTTTGCTGCAGCTGTAAGCAGCCATCGCTGCTGCAAGAAGCAGCAGCAACGACTGCTGCTGTAACCCAGCCATTGCTGCTGCTTCTTGCAACAACAGCAGCAGCAGTCCTTGCTGCAACTGTAAGCAGCCATCGCTGCTGCAAGAAGCAACAACAATTTTATGTTTAATGTCAAATTCATGATCTTTTAACGTCAGTTCTTTAGGAACTCACATTAAATATTTAATTCATAGGTTTTTTAAAGCCAGTTCTTCTTTAATTGGCGTTAAAAACCTTACTTTTAATGACAGTTTTAGAATAACTGTCATAAAAAATGTTAATAAATCTTTTAATGACAGTTCTTTGAATAACTGTCATTAAATTGATGTCAATTATTATAATTTTTGTAGTAGTAAATGAGGTATTTTTAGCTTAGTTAGCACACCTTGTGTTGCAGCACGCGTGGCCTTGTGCTAGTGCCATGCCTATTTGGGGCACCCATGGCTTGCCTTTCATGTCCTTCGTCTAGGCAACATGGTGCTTGTAGCTTATTCACTAGGCATACAATCGAGGGATGTAGTGATGAGGGACTAGCTTATATGGGGCACTCTTGGCTTGAATTACGAGCCTTATACCATAGCACGTTGAGCCTTTTGGCTATGCCGTACTTATAAGGGGCAGTTGTGACTTGCCTCCCACACCCTTAGGCATTGTGCTTGTGGCACTCTTGCTAGGCACATACTTGAGAGACATAGCAATGAGGGATAAATTTTTTATCTTTTCTTTGGAGTAACACTTGCTTCCCCAAGCCTACTAGATATTTTTCTCAGTGTCTTCCCTTGTGATTGTCATTCCCTGCAAGCTTAAGATGCTTGCCTATTTTGTCGAGGTTTTTATTTTGAGGGGTCAAGTTCAGACCTCGTCACATTAGTGGTCTAAAACAAAGGGATAATTATTGTTAGGGTGGGGGAGCAGAGGGACAAGTTAAAGCAACAAAGTGTTGGATCTCAATGGATCATGGCAACAAGGCCATTCTGCCACTTATAACTCCCCATCATGTATTTAAGTTATATGCAATGGATTCTACTTGCCTCTCGATGGGAATCATACTTTAAGGCAGCCCCCAAAGCACATTGATCGTAAGAGCTTGGCCAACGACACTTGTCTTTAATGGTCCAGAGGCCCTTATTGTAGGTCGATAATCGAGGAATAGGCATGTGCATTACTTCTAGCCTAGATTCCAACTTTGAGGCATTCAATGATAACCCAATTCATAATAGCTTGGCGCCACTAGCTTTTTAACCAAGCACGATGACCGAATGTGCAAATCATTGGTTCCTTTCGTACTAGGTTGAATTGCTATCGCAACATAGGCAATAATAGGGTAAAATTAACCTATCTCATGATAACCTAAACCTAGCTCACGCTCCCTATTCGTGGGTGAGCAATCCAACACTTGGTGAATTTTACATCACAAGATAGGAATAGCTGACATCGAAGGATCAAAAAGCAACGTTGGTATGAACGCTTGGCTACCACAAGCCAGTTATCCTTATGGTAACTTTTCAAACACCTTTAGCTTCAAATTTCCAAGATCTAAAGGATTGATAGGCCAGGCTTTGATGGTTTGCATTCATACTGGAAAAATCAAAATCAAATACGTTCTTACCCTTTTGTTCCACATGAGATTCTTGTTCTTATTGAGCTTATCTTAGGACACTTACGGTATGTTTTAATAGATGCGTTGCCCCAGCCACACTTCACACCTGATAATATCTTTTGCTTGGGTAGGCCAACCTAGGGTCCAAAAAAAGGGGTGATGCCCTACCTCCTATTCATGAAATAAGTAAAATAACGTTGAAAGTCATAGTGACTCCCGCTGTTTATCCTCGTGTGGTTGAATTTCTTCACTTTGACATTTAAAGCAATAGACAGAAATCAAAATGTGTAAGCATCCACACGGACCATCACAAATTTTTAATTTAATTAAACTATCAGATTCCCCTTGTTTATGCCAATTATGAGTTAGTTGTTTGATGCTCAAGAAGGCCTCTAAATGAGCTTTTCGGAGTCCGTCCCCTGGCCGACTTATGGCAACTTGCTCTCATCATAAGAGCAACTTGAGTAGTCCACCGATAATCAACGAGATTGGGATTGGGACCCTTATGCTCAACCATTAAAGAAAATCATTTTCGCGAGGTTGTGGATTTATTTTGTCGACTTCCTTTGCTTCCATTATTCCATCGACCAGAGGCTATTCACCTTAGAGATTTGATGCGGTTATAAGTATGATCAAGCATGGGAGGCACTCGATCCTCTAAATTTGCAATGATCATCGAGGGCACATCAGGCACCACACGACGTGCGATTCTCTTTTAGTTGCTAGACCTCATATTTGACTAAGCCATTTTTAGGGTGGGCAAGCTATTAAACTGAAAAGATAACTCTTCCTAAGACCCTTAGAAATGTCTCTAGACTCCCTAGTGTTACTATGTCACCGCATCCCTATTCTAGAATTTTAATCGGATCTCGTTTTGAAGCTCATGCCGAGGCACTATCCAACATGCTTCTCCTGTCTCTTTGGATTGACTAGCCCATGTGAAAGTGCCATGCATATGGAACCTTTCCCCTCTTCAGCCTTCAAAGTTCTCATTTGAATATTCGCTACTAATACCAAGATTTGCACCGATGGTCGCTCCGACCAAGCTTGCTCCTCTGGTTTTGCAATTACCGTTACATCCTCCTACTTATTAGGACCTAGCCCTACCCCAACTATTGGGTAGGTCGCATGCTTTAGGACCATCTATTTTCAAGGTTAGTTGATTTGGTAAGTGATTTGTTACACACTCCCTAGTAGATTTTAACTTGCATGACCACCGTTCTGTTACGTTAATTAACCAACACCCTTTTATGAGTTTTAAGTTAGTGCACTATTCAACACCATAACCTGACTTTTAATTTATCATACATTGCAGATCTGTTTACATAAAATGGCTTACTTGGAGCCACTGATTTGATGGGATAGTTCTATGAAGCAGCCACCTCGTTTTGCTTAGTTAAAGTTTGAGAATAGGTCAAGGGTGTTATGCCCCCGATGCTTTTAATCGTTGGCTTTATCTAATAGAACATGCATATAAGCTTTAGCTATCCTAAGAAAAACTTCAGAAGGAACCAACTATGAGATGGTTTGATTAGTCTTTTGCTCTTATACCCAAGTTAAATGAATGATTTGCACCTCAGTATCATTATGGGCCTCCATCAGAATTTCCTTGGCTTCGCCCCGCTCAGGCATAGTTCACCATTTTTCTGGTCTAGATAGGTATACTCGCACTCAAACTCTTTTTAAAAGGTCAAGCTCGATTGGCGATGCTCTCGCAAAGGATCTCACCAATCACCTTCCTTACATCTTATGGGTTTACTCACCCATTGACTCGTACGCATGTCACATGCCTTGGTCTGTGTTTTAGGATGAGTTAAATGGCGAGCCCGCTGGCTGACATTAAGAGTATGCAGATGCCAAAGCATGTCACTTAGCTTGTGATCATTCAACATCTGAAGGAGGTGCATCATCAACACCCATCTGCTTCCCTCCAGAAAATTTCAATCACTCTTTAACTTTCTTTTCAAAGTCCTTTTCACCTTTCCTTCGTGATACTTATTCACTGTCAGTATCTCACCCGTATTTAGCCTTGGATGAAATTTACCACCCGATTGGGGCTACATTTCCAAACAACCTAATTTGTTAATAGCGCCTCGTGGTGCTACATGGTTTGGGTGACATGGGGTTTTCACCCTTTCTAGCACCTTTCTAAGGGACTTAGGTCATAATTTGTCATTAAGGATGCTTCTCCAGACTATAATTTAAGCATCAAAGGTGCTTTATTTTAAAATTGGACTTTTCTTATTCATTCGTCATTATTAAAGGAATACATATTAGTTTCTTTTGCTTCACTTCTTGATATGCTTAAACTCAGTAGGTGGTCCCACCTGACCTAGTGTCACATTTTGATCGATTTATCATGAGCCATTAGCCACGAGTGAGCAACACATATATAAGGTAGCATGAGGCTTTTTCTACCATCGCCAAGTCATGATGCGACATCGCTTGAGACTCCTTTTTAGGCCAACAGGGAGCCAAAGGGCACGAGAGGCCAATATTCACCCAACAAGGTCCTTCCCTTCCCCGAAGGAATAAATGGATGGGGGGCAGCGGTGCGTGACACCTAAGTAAACGTGCCCTTGGCCTGATGGCATTAGGTAACTTCCTTTTTAAAGACTTGGTAGTTTTTAGGATTCTATAATTCATACCAAGTCGATCATTTCACTGCATTCTTCATTGATGAGAGAGCCAAGATATCCATTGTTAAGAGTCATTTTAGACATTTAACGACGATATGGCCACCTACCACACACCAAGATCAAGGCAACAAAGGTGTGCTCATTCATTCAAGTGTCTTGGTGCATCATGTGCTTCAAGTTTGTTGTCGTGCATGACCAAGGGTTAGGCATGAGCTTGCACACCTTTACCAGGTGAGGGATGAAAGGCTCAAGAGCGCTTGGCCCATGAGCGCTTGGCCCATGAGCGTATCTTTAACATGTTCATGGCTCGTTTTGGTAATTAAGTTTCAGTAATGATCCTTTGGTAGGTTCACCTATGGAATCCTTGTTATGACTTTTTCTTCCTCTAAATGATAAGGTTCAATAGACTTATCGCGATGTCACCATGATTGAACACTTCACTACACCATTCAATCAGTAAAATGGACAAGTGTTGTGTACAAAGGGCAAGGACGTGGTCAACACGAGTTCATGACATAGACTTACTAGGAATTCCTCATTGAAAACCAATAATTGTAATGATCTATCCCTATCACGATAAAACATAAAAGATTACCCAGGCCTATCAACCAATGCTATAAACTCGTTGAATACATTAATATGGTGCGTGTCCAACCCAACATATCCATGGGCATCATAAACTTGTAATTGCCTCAAATTTCTTATGGAGGGTCTTCTCCATGTAACTAGTTAGCAGGCTCAAGTCTGATTTGTTAATAGGATTAACCAAACAAATTGCTCCACCAACTAAGAATGGCCATGCACCACCACCTATAGGTTCAAGAAAGAGCTTTAAATTTGTTAATCCTTACTATGTTTAAAGCTGGTAAGTTTTCCCACGTTGAGTCAAATGAAACCATAACCTCCAATCTTGGTGGTGCCTTTTCATCAATTCCTTTAAGTTTCAGCCTTGTGACCATACTCCTCCCCAGAACCCAAAGACTTTGATTTCTCATAAGGTGCCAATGGAGTCCTAAAAGTAACATCCATTAATCCTTCGTTGGCATCGTTTATGGTTGATGCTAGGACGGTGTATGATTATCTTCGAGCTTCCAACTCTCATTCTTAATTAATGAAAACATCCTTTGCAAATTCTTTCACAATAGTTCATCTTTCCTAAATCTAAGAATTTCACCTTTGACTATGAAATACGAATGCCCTCGACTATCCCTATTAATCATTACTTTGATCCTAAAGGCTAACAAAAACATATCAAAATCTTATGAAGTTATCCCATGCTAACATAATCAGAGCATAGGCTTGCTTTGAGCACTCTAATTTCTTTAAAGTAATAGTGCTGGAGGAATAACTAGGAGCATATCAATGGCAATTGGGATGAGCAAACCGATGCATACCATAGGTAGACTAGCCGACCAATCCAAAGGTCCAACCATGAGCTTTTTAACTGCAACAACTTAAACATACATTATTGGAGCTAGAATTACCGTGGCTATTGGAATGCTCCAAAATTTGAAGGCAGACTCTTAATGAATTGCATGATTCATGTTAGTCACTTTTGGATTAATTCAAAAATCAAACGACTATTAATTCATAAAAAATTTACAACAAGGCATTGCAGCTAGCATTTTGGTGCAATGTTACCTCTAGATGGCTAAGGGTGCATGCATGCTGCCTTATCTAATGCATCTGTAACCATCCATGGTTGCCCTAAGAGTCCAGCATAGCTTGAGGCTATAGTCTAGCCCAGCGTGCCCATGTGATCAACCCCCATAGCACGTGCTATGCCTCACAGCATGTTTGTGGTTGGCTCATGTGGGGCACTTTTGGGTTGGCTAACGCACCTTATGCTACAGAATGGTGGGCCTTGCACGCATGCCATGCGTACTGAGGGCAGTCATGGCTAGCCTTCTGTGCCCTTAGACCAAGCAACACTACGCTTGTGGCATGTTTACTGGGCACTTGATCGAGGGACGTAGTAACTAGGGGCTTGTTTGAATGGGGCGCTCTTGGCTTAGTTAGCACACCCTGTCCCACGATAACCTGGGCCTTGAGCCTAAGCCATGCTTATTAGGAGCAGCCGTGGCTCGCCCCCCATGCCCTTAGACTAGGTGAAGCTGCGTTCTTGGCATGCTCGCTGGGCCTACTGTTGAGGGACATAACGATAAAGGGCTGGCTCGAGCAGGGCGCTCTTGGCTTGTGTTATGAGCCCTATGTGACAGCATGGTAGGTCTTGCACCTATATCATGCCTATTGGGGACAGTCATGGCTTGCCTCCCATACCTTTAGACATTGTGCTTATGGGACACTTGCTAGGCACATACCTGATGGACGTGGCGATGAGGGATAAATTTTTGTTACTTTCTTTGGAGTGACATTTGGTTCCTTAATCCTGCTAGATGTTTTCTCAAGTGTTTTCCCTTGTGATACTCATTCTCTCCAAGTTTAAAGGGCTTGTCTCTCTTTCCAAGGTCTTTATTTTATGGATTTAGTTTAGATCTCATGGCATTGATGGTCTAAAACAAAGGGATAATTATTATTAGGGTAAGAGGTAAGATGAATCAGAGCTATAAAAGGTTGACAGTGGATCATGGCAACAAGGGCACTCTACCACTTATAATACTTTGTTGTGTATTTAATCATCAGCAAAGGATTCTACCAATTGTTTGGTAGGAATTATACTTCAAGGCAGCCTGCAAGGGTCTTCTACCACATGGGCTTGGTCAACAGCACATGCTGTTAGCGGCCCTACAAGTTGACAATTGAGTGACAAGCGCATGCATAGCTACTAGCTCAGATTCTGACTTAATGGCATTCAGTGAAAATTCAATGCAAGGTAGCTTCGTACCATTGGCTTTTCCATGAAGTGCGATGACCAATTATGCGAATCAATGGTTTATTTTATACTAGGTTGAATCACTATTGCGAATGGGCATTAGCAAGGTAAAACTATCCTATCTTATAATGATTTAAACCCAGCTCACGTTCCTTATTAGTGGGTGAACAACCTAACACTTGGTAAATTCTGCTTCACAATGAAAGGAAGAGTCAATATCGAAGGATCAAAAAGCATTGTTGCTATGAATGCTTGATTGCCACAAGCTAGTTAATCCATGTGGTAACTTTTCTAACACCTCTAGCTTTAAATTCCAAAGCTCTGAAAGATTGATAGGCCATGCTTTCATGGTTCGTATTTGTACTGGAAAACTAGAATCAAATGACCTTTTACTTTTTGTTCCACACGAGACTTTTGTTTTCATTAAGCTCATCTTAGGAAATTCCCATAATCTTTTAACAAATGTGCTACCCCAACAAAACTCCCTACTAGGTAATGTGTTTCACTCAGATTAGCAGGCCAAGGCTAGCCTTGGGTCCCAAAAGATGGGCAAAGCCCCATCTTTGATTCACAGAACAACTAAAATAATGTAAAAAGTAATGGTATGTCACTTTCACTGTTTTTGACTTCCAGTTATGTTACACCTCTCAAGTCATTTCATAAAGTTAGACTAGAATCAAGCTCAATGGGTTTTTCTTTCTTAGCTAATCCTACTAAGCTTGTTCCTTTGGCCTTGGTTTCATTGGATAGTAGACTGGGATAGTAGGAATCTCGTTAATCTATTCATGCGCATCACTAGTTAAATGACAAGGCATTTGGCTACCTCAAGAGAGTCATAGTTACTCCTACCATTTTACGTGCACTTGGCTGAATTTTCTCACTTTGACATTTAGATCACTAATCGAAATCAAGTTGCATGAGCATATGCAGGGACCATCGCAACACTTTCATTTAATTCAATAGTTAGATTCCCCTTGTTTGTACTAGTTTCGAGTTGGTTGTTTGATGCCCAGGGAAGGCCCCTGTAGGATTCGTTCTAAATGCATCCCCTAGTCGACACGCAATGACTTGCTTTTGCCATAAGAGTAGCTTAAGCAATCCATCAGTAGCCTTCGAGTTCGTGATTGAGACTCCTGTGCCCAACCCTCAAAGCCAATTCTTTCCTTGAGACTAGGAATCCATTTTGCCAACTTCCTTTGCCTACATTATCCCATTAACCAAAGGCTATTCGTTCGGGAGATCTCATGCGATTATGAGTACGAGCGAGTGTGGTATGCATTCGATCCTTAGGATTATCATAGGCCACCAGGGGCTAACTGGACACCACGCAATGCGTGATGCTCTTTCAACCGCTGGACTATACCTCCGGGTTAGCCATTTCCATGGTGGACAGGCTGTTAGATAAAAAAGATAACTCTTCTCGAGGCCCCTATTAACGTCTTTAGACTCCCTAATGTTGTGGTCTATCACCACATCTCAGTCCAATTACAAGCTATTTAATTGTAATAATTTAAATATATGCAATTAAAGATGTAATTAACACAGTAGTTAGCACTCGATTTACCCTCAAATGCATCTTTGTTAAGGGATTTATGCTCATTCCAATTACCAAACTCAAATAGCTCAATTTTGTTATTTGTTGTCACTACCTCCCCATGTCAGGATTGTGAAATTTATGTGCCTGCTGCCTTCATTGGATGTGGTAACCGTTTCTTAAGCTCCCTCTTCGGAATCAAACCATAATTCTTTGTCACTCGTCATCACCATAGTAGCAACTATCTTACCATCAAAAGTTAATAGGGTAGAAATTTGAATAATGCATCATCAAAACGATGACCATACGATCTGTCAAGTTATCATGAATCATTAGATAAATCGGCAAAGTCCGCGATGACCTTTTATTTAATAAATGCATTCGCTCCTGAAGCCAAGGTTTATTACATGTGTTAGCTCTAGAATTACTATGGTTATCCAAGTAGTAGGTACCATAAAAAAATATATATAACTGATTTGATGAGCCATTTATAATGTCACAGGCTGAATTAGTATAGGCTTACACATGCATACCTTAATTTTTGAGACAACCATATGACTATTAGTAGGATTAACTAGGTAGCATCCTTCAAGACATTGTGCCAACAAGGATGAGAGCATGCCGTAAGGTTAGCTAAGGCTAAAGCTATCATGGTCATCATTAAAATCAATATGATGTGGGACAGGCAGAGGCAGAGGCTAGTATTGTCATAATACTTTTTGAATCCAAGGGGATGATTGAGCGCCCATTCATCGAAGAAGTCACATCCTGAAGCAAGCCTAAAACATGGGGCCTAGATGAGGTTTCCACCTAGTCTCGCGAGGGACATAGTGAAAAGATTTTTGACTCAACTCATCGAATTTTATTATCAAAGCACGTGACACAAGGTCCCATTGTCACCCACGAATGCCAACAAAGAGCTCGAGGTCAAGTTGAAGCAACGTGCTAGCCAACCATTTGATGCGGGAGCATGGAGCCTATCAGCGTGCATGATAAGATCACCACTCACACATCGCACATGAAAATAGGTAACAACAACATAAAATGAGTTGCTAGCCAACGAGTGAAGGGTCCATCAATCATGCAACCCATTGAGTGCCACCGTACCCAAGCTGCTAAGCGTAAAAATTTTTGATAGTGAGGGATAAGTGTTCAATAACAAGGGACATCAATGATGCCTTTGTAGTAGGGGTGTCATGCCATGCCTAAGCTGAGTGTGTGACTCGCTAGATAATAACGTCAACGATTGTGTCGTCAATCATGCTGCACATAGAGTCCACCTCAACATGTTTGAGCATAATGGATTTAAAAAATTATTTACGAGGAGTTTTAAGTTGAAATTTTGTTTATATATACAGAATAATGAAATTAACCAATACCACAAATTTTAGAATTTTCTAAGCATCTTATTATTTATCAGTTTTATATAACCAAAAAAAAACATGAAAAATAGCCCATGAGTCAAAATGCTATAAAATTTTAGGAGCTAACTCTTAATGAATTGCATGATTTATTTAAGTCATTTCTAGAATAATTTAACAGTAAAAACACTATTAATTCATAAAAAATTTGTAATTGGGCATTACAGCCAACACGACAGTGCAGCATGGCTGTAAATAGCCCAAGAAGCACACATGTTACCCTATTGAGTGCACCTACAGATTGTTACCTTAAGAGTCCAGTAGATCTTAGGTCCACGGTCTAGCCCATCTACCCATGTAATCAATATCCTCAGCATGTGCGACGCCTCATAAGGTGCATGTGGCTAGGTTGTGTGACGCGCTCTTGGTTTGGCTAGCATGCCTAATGCTACAGCAAGCTCGGCCTTAAGCTCATATCGTACTTACTAGGGGTAGCCATGACCAGCCTCTTGTGCCTTTAGAACAGGTGATACAATTCACGTAGCACACTCATTGGGCACATGATCGAAAGACATAATAATAAGGGGTTGGCTCGCATAGGGCACTCTCGCCTTAAGCAGCGCTGCTTGTGCGGCAACACCATAGGCCTTGCACCCATACCACATCTACTAGGGGAAGTTATGGCAGGCCTCTTGTGCCCTTAGACCAGGCGATGCGGCTCTCATGGCACCCTCGCTGGGCACATGATCAAGGGATGTAGTGACGAGGTGCTGGATAAAGTGGGGAGCTCTTTGCTTTATTGGGTTGCCTTGTGCGATAGCACTCTGGGCCTTGTGCCTAAGCCATGCCTATTGGACATAGCAATGGCTTACCTCCCATGCCTTTCAACCAATCAACATGACACTCATGGCTTACTCACTAGGCACATGATAGAGAGATGTAGCGATGAGGGGCTAGCTCATACGGGTGCTCTTGGCTTGGTTAGTGCACCTTGTGCAGTAAAACTTTGGGCCTAGTGCCTATATTGCACCTTTTAAGGGCAATAATGCCTTACCTCCCATGCCTTTGGATGAGGCAATGAGGTACACAAGGCATAGTTGCCAGACACATGATTGACAGATGTAGCAATGACGAGCTAGCTGGCATGGCGTGCTTTTGGCTTTGTTGGCATGCCTTGTTTGACCACACCATGAGACTTGTGCCCATATCATGCCTATTGAGGACAATTATCACTTACCTTTCATGCCATTAGACCAGGCGATGTGATGCTTGTGGCACGCTCATTTGTCATATAATCGAGGGACGAAATGGGAAGGTGCTGGCTCACGTGTGGCGACCTTTGCTTGGCTAGTGTGCTTGGTGTGGCCGTATGTTAGGCCTTGCATCTATATCTTACTTATTGGGGCTGACTATGTCTTGCCTCTCATGCCTTTAGACCAGGCAATGCGATGCTTGTGGCATGCTCATTAGGCACACTATTGAGGAACATAGCAAGAAGGTGCTAGCTAATGTGGGGCACTATTGGCTTCTTTGATGCTAGTTGTGTGCTAGCATGTGGGCCTCATGACCATGTCATACTTTCTAAGGGTATCCATGAATCATCCTTGAACAAAAAGATATGGCACTTATGACACACTTACTAGGCATACGATTGAAGGACATAGCTCTGAGTGGTTGGCTTGCTTGGGGACCTCTTGGGTTGGTTGTTGCGCCGACAGCACACTAGGCCTAGTGCTCATGCTGTGCCTTCTAGGAGTACCCATGGCTTACCTCTCGTGCCCTTGGACTAGGCAATATAGTGGCCAGGACACGCTTACTAGCCATATCATTGAGGAACATAGCAATGAGGGGCTAGCTCGTGGAGGTGCTCTTGGCTTGGCTAGTATGTCTTGTTCGCTAGCATGCTAGGCCTTGTGCCCATGCCATACCTACTAGAGGCAACCATGGATTAACTCTTATGCCCTTTGACCAGGCGATGCGGTGCTCATGGCATGCTTACTAGGCACACAATCGATGGACGTAATGAGGAGGGGCTAGCTTGAGTGGGGCGCTCTTGGCTTTGCTTGCACACCCTATTCAACTACATGCTGGGCCTTGTACCCATGTCATACCTGCAATCCAATGGCCTTAGACTATGCAACGTGATGCTTGTGGCACTCTCACTGGGCACACGATCAAGAGATATAATGACGAGGTCTGGAGGGTGTGGGGTGCTCTTGTGTTGGCTGGTGCATCTTGTGCCGTGGCGCATTGGCCCTTGTGCCCATACCATGCCTATTGGAAAGAGCCATGGATTTCCTCCTATGCCTTTAGACTAGACAATACGATTCTCATGGCATACTCGTTAGGCACGTGATCGAGGGATGTAGTGATGTAGGGTAGGCTCACATACGGTGCCCTTACCTTGGCTGGTTCGCCTTGTGTGGTAGCACGCTAGGCCTTGTGCCCATATCATAGCTTTCAGAGGTAGCCATGGCTTCCTTGTCACACCCTTGGCTGAGGCAACATGATGCTTGTGGCATGCTCGTTAGGCACATAATTAAGGGATGTAGCAATGAGAGCTGGCTTAGGTGGGGTACTATTGGCTTGGTTAGTGTGCCTTGTACGACAGCACCTTGGGCCTTGCAATCATGCCATGCTTATTGGGGCAAGATATGGCTTACTTCTCATGCCCTTCAACCAAGTGACATGATGCTCGTAGCGCGCTCATTGGGCACATGATTGAAGGACGTAGCAGTGAAAGGCTAGCTCGCGTGGGGCATTCTTTAAGGCTTGGTTGGCATGCCTTCTATCATGGCACATTGGGCCTTGTGATCTTGGTGCACTTATTGAGACAGTCATAGCTTACCTCCTATGTCCTTTGACTAGGTGACGTGATGCTAGTGGCACCGTGGTTGGACACATGATCGAAGGATGTAACGACAAAGGGTTAGAATGCGTGGGGCATTCTTGGCTTTACTAGCACTTGCCGCAGCATATGGCACCTTGCACTCATGTTATGCCCACAAGGGGTAGCCATGGCTCACCTTTCATGCCTTTAGACCAAGGGACATGGAGCTTATAGCACGTTCACTAGGCCCACGATTGAGGGATGTAGAGATAAAGGGCTGGGTCGCGTGGCGCGCTTTTGGCATCGCTGGTAGGCCTTGAGCCATAGCACACTAGGCCTTACGCTTGTGCTTTTAAAGGGTAATAGTGGTTTGCATCCTATGCTGGTGGACTAGGCATCACGGCACTTGTGGCATGCTTATAGGCATACAATCGCGGGACATAGCGATGAGGGCTGGCTCATAAAGGGCGCTCTTCACTTGGCTGATATGCCTTGTGTTGCAACATGTTTGGCCTTATGATCACACCGTGCCTACTAAGCTAGATGTGGATTGCCTTTTGGGCCATTAGATTAAGCAATGCGATGCTTGTGGCATGCTCTTGGCTTGGGTAAAATGCCTTAAGTAATGGTATGTGGGGCCTTAAGCCTATGCCATGCCTATGAAGCTCTAGCTTTCCACCCATGCCCTTTAACCAAGTAATGCCGCCTAATGGCACGCTTGCTGGGCATTTGATCAAATGACGTAGTGACGACGGGCTAGCTCAAGTGAGGCACTTTTAGCTTACCGAGCGCAAAACTTGTTTTGTAACACATTGGGCCTTATGCTTATGTCGTGCCTAGTAAGGGCAACCATCGCTTACCTCTTGTGCCCTTGGACTAGATCAAGAGCACTATTAGCTTGGCTAGCATGCCTTGTTCGATAGCACGTAGGGCCTTATGCCTATGTCGGGCCTGCGTGGGCAGCTGTGGCTTTGCCTCTTATTCCATTGGACTGGGCGACATGGTGCTCCTCGCATGCTTACTGGGCACATGGTCGAAAGACATGGCAAAGAGGGACTGGTCTGAGTGAGGCTCTCTTGGCTTGGTTGGCGCTCCTTGTTTAGCAGCGTGCTAGGCCTTGTGTCCATGTTGTACCTGTATAGGGCAGTCATGGTTTGCCTTCTATGCCTTTATATCGGGTGACGTGATGTTCATTGCATGCTTACGTGGCTTGGTTGGTGCTCCTTGGCTTAGCTGGCACTCCTTGTTCAGTGGCATGCTGGGCCTTATGCCCATGCCATGCTTACTTTGGGCAACCATGCCGTGCCTTTCATGCCCTTAGGTGACACGATATTCATGGCATGCTTACTACGCATATGGTGAAAGAATGCAGCAATGAAGGGCCTGTTGGCGTGGGTCACTCTTGACTTAGCTAGTGCGCCTTATGTCGCGGCATGCTAGCCCTTGTGCCCATACTGTGCTTAGTAGAGATGGTTAAGGATTGCCTCTTGTGCTTTTATACCAGGTAACGCGACCCTTGTGGCACGTTCGCTAAGCACACGATCGAAGGACTGCTAACTTATGCTGCAGCACATTGGGCCTTGCACCTAGGTCGTGTCTACATGAGGTAGCCCTGGCTTAGCTCCTATTCCCTTTGACCAGGAGGCATGAATCTCATGGCATGCTTGTTAAGCATAGGATTGAGGGACGTAATGATGAGGGATAGGCTCACGTGGGGCGCTCTTGACTTCCTTACACATCTTGTGCTGTAACACGTTGGGTGTTGCACATATGCCATGCTTGCTGGGGGTAGTGTGGCTTACTTCCCGTGCCCTTGGGCATTGTGCTTGTGGCACACTTGCTGGGCCCAGATTCAAGGGACATGGTAGCAAGCGATAAATTTTTATTATTTTCTTTGGAGTTACACTTAGTTCGCCAACCTATTAGATATTTTCCTGAGTGTTTTCCTTTGTGACTCTCATTCTCTATAAGCTTAAAGGGCTTGTTTCTTTTGCAAAGGACTTTATTTCGAGTGTCTTGTTTAGATTACATGGCATCATGCTCTAAAATGAAGAGATAATTATTATTGGTATGAGGGGGGCAACGGGACAAATCACTCTAAAAATGGGCTAAATCATAATGGATCCCGATGATAAGCCCAACTCTGCTACTTACAGTACTCCGTCGTGTATTTAAGTTATCTCTAAAGGATTCTACCCATCACTTGGTAGGAATCATATGTTAAGGCACCATGCAAGGCTCTTCCACTACATGAGCTTAGCTAATGACACATGGCACCCTATTATAGGTCGACAATTAAGCAATAGACGCATGCATCATTTCTAGCCTAAATTTTGAATTTGAGGCATTCAGTCATAGTCTAACTCAGGGTAGCTTCGCCACTAGCTTTTCAATCAAGCGCGAAGACCAATTTTGTAAATCAATGATTTTTGTCATACTAGGTTGAATTACAATGGCAAGGCGAGCATTTGAAGCGTAAAACTAACCTATCTCATGATGGTCCAAACCTAGCTCACATTCCCTATTGGTAGGTGAACAATCCTACATTTGGTGAATTCTACTTTGTAATGACAGGAAAAGCCGGCCAGCATCAAAGGATCAAAAAGTAATGTCATTATGAATGCATGGCTACTATAAGCCGATTATCCATGTGGTAACTTTTGTAACACCTATAGCTTCAAATTTCGAAGGTCTAAAGGATCGGTAGACCACACTTTCACGGTTTGCATTCGTATTAGAAATCAGAATCTAACAAGCTTTTATCCTTTTGTTCCACACGAGATTTATGTTCTCGTCGAGTTCATCTTAGGACACCTGCGTTATTTTTTAACAAATATGTTGCCCTAGCCAAACTCCCTACTTGATAATGTCTTCTACCCTTATTAGCCAACCAAGGCAGGTCTTAGGTCCAAAAGGACGGATGACACCTCCCCTCTGATTCATGGAGGAGATAAAATAACAGCAAAAGTAATGGTATTTCAGTTTTTTTGTTTTCAGCGTTTATTTACCTTACACCTCTGAAGTCATTTCATAAAGTTGGACATAAGCTCAACAAGATCTTTTATTCTTGCTCGTTTTCCCATGCGCATTCCTTTGGTTGTGGTTTCATTGGATAGTACACAAGGACACTAGGAATCTTAATAATCCATTCATGAGCATCATTAATTAGATGATAAGGCATTTGGCTACCTCAAGAGAGTCATTGTTGCTCTCGTTGTTTATTCACACTTTGTTGAATTTATTCACTTTGACATTTAGAGCATAGGACAAAAATAACATTGCATAAGCATGCGAAGGGACCAATGCAATGCTTTATTTTAATTAAAAGTCAGATTCCCCTTGTTCGTACCAATTCTAAGTTGGTTATTCCGAGTCCATTGTTACTCCGACAGATAATGACCCATTATCACCAGAAGATCAGCTCAAGCAGTCCATCGACAGTCGATGGGTTCAAGAATAAGGCCCTTGTGCCTAGCTCTCAAAGCCAATCCTTTTCTCAAGGTTACAGATCCATTTTACCGAATTCCTTTACCTATATTATTCAATCAATTAGAGGTTGTTCACTTTAAAGACCTGATGCGGTTATGGGCATGATTAAGCATGGGAAACGCTCGGTCCTCTAGATTTTCAAGGGTCGCTAGGGGTACATAAAACACCAGATGACATGTGGTGCTCTTCCAATTGTTGGACCCTACCTTCAATTGAGCCATTTCCAAGGGTAGCCAGGCTATTAAACAAAAAAGATAAAATTTGCTCGAGACCCCCGTTGGCATCTCTAAACACTCTAACATTACCGTCGGTTGCCACATCTTGGTCCTAATATTTTAACTAAATCTCTAAACACTCTAACATTACCGTCGGTTGCCACATCTTGGTCCTAATATTTTAACTGAATCCCCTTTTGAAGCTCGCATCAAGGTGTTATTCGACAGGCTTGTCCTATCTCTTAGGATTAACTAAGCCATGTGCAAGCACCATTCACATGGGAATTTTCCCTTCTTCGAGCTTTAAAGTTCTCATTTGAACATTTGTTACTACCATTAAGATCTACCTTGATGGTTGTTTTACTTCGACTCACACAATGGGTTTTACAGTGACCACCACGTCGTCCTACTCATTGGAGCTTGGCCTGTGCTCTAATGGTCAAGTTATAGGTCATGTGCTTAAGTGCCATCCATTTTTAAAGCTTATTGATTTAGCATGTGAGTTGTCACACACCTCATAGTGGATTTTGACGTCCATGACCACCATCATGCTCTCTTAGTTTACTAACACCCATTATGGGTTCTAGGTTAGTGTGTAATGGGCATTGTAACTCGGATTTCAATTCATCTGACATTACTAGTTTTGCGTGCCAAAAAAGACCTAATTAGGGTTCTCAATTCCATAGGATGGCTCAATGAAGCAGCTACCCCATCTTACCTATTTAAAGTTTGAGAATAGGTTGAGCATGCTTGTTGCCTTTAATCATTGGCTTCACCCAAAAGAACTCGCATTTAAACTTTAGCCATTTTGAGGGAAACTTCAAAGGGAACTAGTTACTGGACATTTTGATTAGTCTTTTGCTCCTATACCTAAGTCACATGAACAATGTGCATGTTAGCATCGCTATGGTCCTCTACCATAGTTTCTTGTGGATTCGCCCTACTCAGGCATAATTGACCTTCTCTCTAATTCTGATAGTCATGCTCACACTAGAACTTTTCTTAAAAGATCAATGTTGATTGGTATTACACCTGCAAGGGATCCCACCAAGCAGCTTCCTTATAGCTTTTAGGTTTACTCGTTCATTGACTTGCATGCATGCCAAATTCCTTGGTTCGTGTTTCAAGAAAGGTTAAATGGGGAGCCTGCTAACTAACACCAGGAGCATGTAAATGCCAAAGCACATCATTTGGGGGACATTGCCAGCCACGATCTCGATGATAACAACTCCATGAGAGTATCAAAGCCTTGGGCTTCGACCATCATCACGATCCGCGTCAGTCTACACTCTAAGTTGATTGATGGACTGGCTAATGACTATTCCATATCCTATTGAGTGCATCATCGACCCTTGTCTACTTTTCTTTCAATATTTTCCTCTCTTTTGAAATTCCTTTCCATCTTTCCCTTGTGGTACTTGTTCATTATCGCTTTTTCACCAATATTTGGCCTTGTACGAAATTTACTGCCCGATTAAGGCTGCATTCCCAAATAACTCGACTCGTTGATAGAGTTCGAACAAGACGGGGCTCTCGCCTTTTCCAATGCACCGTTCCAAGAGGCTTGGGCCCTCAGTTATCACCAAGGACGCTTATCAAAAGTACAATTCAAGCACCAAGGGGTGCTTGATTTTTACGCTAGGCTTTTCATGGTTCGCTTGCCGCTACTAGAGGAATCCTTGTTAGTTTCTTTCCTTTGCTCATTGATATGCTTAAACTTAGCGGGTGGTCTCACCTGGCTTGGGGTTGCATTTTGATCCATCGATCATAATTCCATGGGCCACGAGCCAGCAACATGCGTGCAAGGGAGCACGAGGCTTTTTCTACCACCATCAAGTGGTGACACAACATCACTTGAGACTCACTCTTCGGCCAAACATGAGCAAGAGGTAGACTTAAGGCCAATATCCACCCCATGAGGTGCCTCCCCTCCCTGAAGAGATCACAAGTTAGGGGCGAAGGTACAAGACACCTAAGTAGACATAACCTTAGCCTGATGGCTTAGGGCACAACTTACGTTCAAAGACTCGATGGTGCATGGGATTCTACAATTCACACCAAGCATCGTATTTCACTACATTGTTCATTAATGTGAGAGCCGAGATATCCATTGTCGAGAGTCGTTTTAGACATTTAAGGAAGAAACAACCCCTTACCACACACTAAGATCTGGGTGACAAGTCATCCTTATTCATTCAAGTTCCTCGATGCGTCCCACATTATAAGTTTGTCGTTGTGCGTGATAAGGGACTTGGAAGTGACCCTACGCACCCTTGTTCTATGAGGACCGAAATCTAATGATATTAACCCATGCTAATGTATTTAGAGTATAAGTTCGCTTTGAGCACTTTATTTTCTTCAAAGTAACACCATCAGAGGCACGACCTAACTAATTAAGGCCATTAACGCATCGCCAACAATAGGGATGGGCCTACTGGTGCACACCGTAAGCGGACCAGTTGACACATCTAGGGTCCAACTATGAGCTTTTTAATTGCAACAACATAAATAGACACTATTAGAGCTAGAATTATCGTAGTTGCTGGTTCCAGACTTGCCCTCTAGAGGATCCTTATTAAGAGATTTAAATTTTCAAGTACCAAACTTGAAGAGCCTGATATTGTTATTTATTATCACTGACTCCTCATGTTAGGATTCGGTAATTTATGCACTTGCTACCTTCCTTGGATATAGTAGCCATTTCTCAAGCTCCCCATCTAAAATCTGACCCTATTTCTCCCTCACCCATCACCACCATAATAGGTAACTATCTTACCATCGAAAGTTGATAAGGTAGAAATTTGAATGATGTGCCACTAACACGATGCCCTTGTGATCCATCGAGTTATTATGAATCATCAAAGCAATGGGTAAAATCTTGTGCCCATGTTTTATCTATTAAATGCATTCCTTCTCAAAGTTAGGGTTATTGCATGTGTTAGCTCTAGAATTACTATGGTTATCTGAGTAATAGGTGCCATTAAACAAACTATAAATGATTTAATGAGCCATTTGCAGTTTCACAATCTAAATTAGTTTATATATACACGTGGATGTCTTAATCTTTGAAACGAGTGTATGACTACTGGCAGTATAACTAAGTAGCATCCTTCAAGACATTTTGCCAACAAGGACTGAAGCATGCTGCAAGGCTCACCAAGGCCATAGCTGTCATGGTCATCATTTAAAATTAATGGGATGTGGGACAAATACTTTCATTTAGACATGCTCAGGTCGAGGCTACTCTTGTTGCAATGTCTTTCGCATTAACGGGATGACCAAGCACCCATGTGCCAAAGTAGTCACATCTTGAAGCAAGCTACTCTTGAAACATAAGGCTCGAATGAGGTTTCCTCCTAGTCCCATGAGGGACATGAGGAAAAGATAAATGACTTGAATCATCAAAATTCATTTATGAAGCCAGTGACACAAGGTCCTAATGTCACCCATGAATGCCAACAAAGGACTGAAGATCAAGTTAAAGCAACGTGCTGGCCAATAGTTCAATGCAAAAGAAGGGAGCATGCCAAGGCATATCACAAGACCGCCACTCACACATTACATGTACAAATAGGCAGCAACAATGCCAAACTAGTTATAAGCCCACGAGCGAAGGGCCATGTTGCCACCGTACCCAAGCCGTTAAGTTGAAAAAGTTTTGATAATGAGGGATGAGCTATTAATAGTAAGGGACATCGATGAGGCATTGCTAACAAGGTATCATGCCATGCCTAGGATGAGTGTGTGGTCACTCAATGCTAACGGTCAATGATCATGCCATCGATCACGCTGTGTAAGGAGTTCACCATGGCTTGCTTAAGCTTTAGGATCAATCCCCAAGTCCATCACCTTGAGGGCCTACGACAAAGCACCCTGCATGCTCAAAATTCCTCAAAAGGCTAGCCTTCATCTAGCATGCATCATCATTAACTTTCCTACCCATACCATTGACCTTTAATAGCGAAGGACAAGTTTCTGATAATAAAGGGTGTCATGCCATGCTCCGACTGAGCGTTCGGCTTACTTAATGCTAACAATCGACAATCTTATTGTTAATCGCGTTGCATAAAGAGTTTGTCTTATTAAGCTTGAGCATTAAGATCTACGCCCACATCAATTGCATTGGAGGCCTATAGCAAAGCATTCTGCATTCTTAAAATCCCCCTAGTGGGTAGGTCCTTGTATAGCATGCATCGTCATGAAGTTTATTGCCTATAATGTCAGCTTTGATTGTGAGGGATGAGTTTTTGATAACAAAGGACATTGGTGACTGTGGCAGTAAGGTGCCATGACATGCCCAAGCTTAATGTGTAGCTTGCTTAATGCCGATGATCGTGATCATGTCATCGATTGTCCAGCACAAAGAGTTTGCCTTTACAAGCCTAAGCATTGGGATCAACTTTCATGTCTGTCCCCTTGAGCGCCTGCCATAGAGCACTGTACAAGCTTAAAATTCCTCAAGTAAGTAGATTTTAGTATAGCATGCATCTTCATTGACTTTGCTGCCTACACTGTCAAGGTTTGATAGCGAAGGATGAGTTTTCAATAGTACAAGACATCGACGAGGCCTTTGCAACAAGGGTGTCTTGCCATGCCCAAGTTAAAGATTATGTCATCAATAGCATATGGCTTATTCAATGCTAACGATCGATGATTGTGTCATTGATCTCGCTACAAAAAGAGTCCACTTCAATATGTGTGAGTGTTATAATCTGCCCCGCATCTGTCATTTTAAGGGCTTGTAGGAAAGTGCTCTACATGCTTAAAATTCTCGAAGTGAGTAGGCCCTCATATAGCATGCATCATCATTGACTTTGCTCCCTACAGTGTTGAGCTTTGATAGCAAGGGATGAGTTTTCGATAACAAGTGACAACAATGACGCCTTGGCAAAAAGGGTGTCATGACATGGCTAGGCTGAGCATGTGGCTCGCTTGTTGCTAATGGTTGATGATTGTGCCATTGATCGCGCTATGCAAAAAGGTCCACCTCAGCAAGCTTGAGTGTTAGGGTCAACCCCTCCATCCGCGGCCTCAAGGGCTTATAACAAGGCACTTCGCATTCTCAAAATTCCCTAAACATGTGGGCCTTCATATAGTATGCATCATCGTTAACTTTATTGTCCATACTATTGAGCTACGATTACAAGGGATGAATTTTTGATAGCACAAGACATCAATGCGGCCTTGAAAGCAGGAGTGTCACGCCATGCCTAGTTAAGTATGTGGCTTGCTCGATGCTAATGATCGATGATCTTGTTGTCGATTGTGTTACACAAAGAGTCTACCTTGGTAAGCCTCAGTGTTAGAATCAACCCCTATGTCCGCCACTTCGAGGGCCAGCAGCAAAGCACTTTGCATGCTCAAAATTCTCAAAGCAAGTAGGCCCTCATAGAGCATGCGTCATTGTTAACTTTGCTACCCACATCGTCGAGCTTTGATAGTTAAGAATGAGTTTTTGATAACATAAGACATCAATGAGGCCTTAATAATAAGGATGTCATGCCCAGGTTGAGCTTGTGGCTCGATCAATGCTAATGATCTAAGATTGTGTCATCAATCTCACTACACAAAGGTTCGCCTTAGCCTACCTCAGCGTTAGGATCAACCCCATGTCCATCTCCTTAAGGGCCTGCAACAAAGCATTCCATATGCTCAAAGTTCCCCAAGCAGGTAAGCCCTTGTGTATCATGCTACGAAAATAATCTGTCTCAGCAAGCTTGAGCCTTGGTATTAACCCTCGCATTTGTAGCCTCAAGTGCCAACAACAATGCACTCCGCTTGCGTAAAATTCCTCAAGTAGGTAGGCCCTCGTTTAACATGCATTATCATGAACTTTGCTGAGCACACTATTTAGCCTCGATAGCAAATGATGAATTTTTGATGCTGAGGGACATCGATGAAGGCTTGGCAGCAAGGGTGTCATGTCAGGCCCTAGTTGAGCATATGGCTAGATTGATACCAATAACAGATGATCATGTCATCAATCATGATGCAAAAATAGTCTGCCTTGGCATGCCTGAGCATTATGATTAACTATAGTGTCCACCGCATCGAGGGCCTGCAGTAAAGCATCCCGCATGCTTAAAATTCCCTAAGCAGGTAGGCCTTTGTATAGCATGCATCATTGTTAACTTTGTTATTGACATCTTCGTGCTTGTGTAGCCATATCTTTGCTTATTATCAGATAATTTAGCTCATTTCGTTGCCCACATTTTAGCTTGCTTCATTTCCCACTTTTTTCCTACTTCGTGGGCTATTGATCAGACATGCTTACCTTCGTTGGCCTATATTGTCAATTTCCTACTGGCAATTGATGGTAGTAGCCAGCCAGGCATCATCGGCTATGAAGGCAAGGCTGCAAGCTACCAAGCCCATGCAATGTGCATTGGGTTCCTTATGCCCAGTTCCTTCCCATGTTGATGGGTAAGGGGAGTACACATGGCGCATGAGTAACCCACTAAGTAAGCCAGCACATTAGTGTAGTGTTGCCTCTAGATTGCCTAGGGTGCATGCAAGCTACCTATCTAGTGCACCTATAACCATCCATGGTTTCCTTAAGAGCCCAACACAGCTTGGGGCTATGGTTTAGCCCATGTAATAAACATCTATAGCATATCAGATGCCTCACAACATGCTTACAACTGGCTCACATGGGGTGCCGTTAGCATGGCTGGTGTGTCCTGTGCTACAAAGCGCTGGGGCTTGTGCCCATACCATCCTTACTAGTCGAAATCGTGGCTAGCCTCCCGTCCTCTTAGTTTAGGTGATGTGATGATTATGCCATGCTCATTAGGCACATGATCGAGGGATGTAGCGATGAACACTAGCTCGGGAGGGGCGTCTCTGGTTGGGTTGGTGCTCCTTCTGCCATGGCACACTAGGCTTTGCACCCACGCTGTGCCTATTAAGGCAGTTGTGGCTTACCTTCTATGCTCTTGGACTCGACGATAGGGTGCTCATGGCATGCTCATTGGGCACACGATCAAAGGACGCAGCGATGAAGGGTTGGCTTGCGTGGGCCTTTCTTGGCTACGCTAGCACACCTTAATCAGCAACACATTGGGCCTTATGCCCATGCCATGTGCACTAGACTTCTTATCCCTAATGCCTACCCATGTGGTTGGGCAAAAGGGGAGCATGCATGGCCCTTGAGCACCCACAAAGTAAGTGAGTTCCTCCCCCCTAAGAAGTCTTAAATAAAAATTCACTTTTGGTATAAAAAAAATATCAATATGTCTGAACTGTCATAATAGGTCTAAAGAATTAGTTATAAGGAGTTTTTGGTTGAAATTTTGCACAGATGTAGGGAATAATTAAATCTACCAACTCAAAATTTTAAAATTTTCTAAGTATCTAATTTTTTTAAGGGTTAATTAAACTAGAAGGACCTACATTTAAGGTGCAGTATCAAATTAGGACCAATAATTACATCAAATTAGGACTCATATAATGTGTTGTTTATAATGTGGGACCTCCGTCAACAAAATCCGTTAGAAATAACTTCATGGCTTGCTAAATATGAGTTTAAACATAACCACTTGTATCTTATTTTGCAAACCCCTATTTACCTATGGTCACTCACACTCCATACACTTCACTCACACTCATCAACTCCCTGACAAATTCTTCCTGATTTTCTCTGTTATTTCTCTTCGAAACAATTGAAGAATCACACCAAGTGTTAAGGTATTTTCATCATCCATAAGTTTCTATTGCCTTCAACAAAATTCACAGATCGAGATTTGAGACTAACAACCAAGGTAATCTTAGATTTTTATGTTTTAATTTCATTTAAGTAATTTTTGTTATTTTTTAGTTTACTAATAATTTTATGGTAGATTTAAAAAACCATATCACCCATTTCATGAATATAATATGCATTGGGTTCAAATGGTGGAGTCTGAAAACTAAAATTTCCTAATTTTGAAACCCTAAAAAGCAAAAATTTATTTATGATTTTATAAATTCGACGTTGAAACCCTCTTTATGTATAGTACTCTATAGATTTGTGTATTTCAAATCGATTTGTAATCTCATGTATAGATCTTCTTTAGGTTGATTGAGAATTTGTAGGAATTTTTTAATGATACCTTGCTTACATTATTAGATACTTAAATTGATTTGTTTCTTATGAAATTAAGTAGTGCTGCACTATTATTTTAATATTTGTTTATGTTGTTCTTTTGTAGTGATTGATTGTATAAATTTTAAGGTATTTTATGATGGATTAATGAAAGAGGAACCTAAAGAGTATGTCAATGGTAGAGAAAGCTTTACTAAGCTTATGGATTTAGATTATGTATGGTATTTTAACTTGGTAGGCTTGTGTAAGGGTTATGGCTACATAGATGGTAATAATATCTATCATTTGTTACTAACTAGTAATACTGTTAGTAATGGTGTTGTATTATTATGTTCTGATAAAGATACATTGGATATGTTAAATCAATATAAAAAGGTAAGCAAACAACTGATATAGCTTTATGTTGTGTCAAATAATGCCCAAATGGACAGTAATGATGATATAAGTTTATTAAGCTCTAATAATATAGATATGAATGTGGATGATGAGGTGCATGTGGATAATGATGACTTGAATGATGATGATGCATCTGAAAGGGGCAATATGATAGAGTAATTTAAGAATGAGTCATCAGATAATGATCTCATGGAGTTTAAGATAGATCATGGAGTGAGGAATGATGTTGAGTATAACATTAAGTGTAGAGTTTATGTTAAAGAAGAAGAGATTGAGTTTGCCAGTGATGAAGAAGCTGCTAGTAACAATATTCATATTCATAAAAGTGCTGATAAGGGTGAAGTTGAGGGTCCAAAGATTGATGTTTTGACCTTAATAGGGATATGAACCAGCCTACCTTCAAGGTAGGAATGTTATTTCCCATTAAATGGGTTTTAAATAAGGTAGTTAGACAGTTTAGTAGGAGGGCTAGAAAGAACATCAAGTTCCTTCACAACACAGCAACCAGAGTCATTATTTAGTATAAGAAAAAATGTTGATGGATATTACATGCTATTAACTTGAATGGAGAAGACACATTTCAAGTAAAAACATATTCTGTAGATCATAGTTATGGTAGAGCTTACAAAAACAAGCAAGTCACTTCTAGTTGGTTGAATAAACAGTTTGTGGAGAAAGTTAGATATGATAATAACTATAATGTGAAACTTATAATGGGAGAAGTGAAGAGAGAGTATCGTGTGGATATCACTAAGGCTACTACATATAAAGTTAAATCATAAGCCCTACAGATGATAAATGATGATGTTAAGGATCAATACAAAAATATTTGACATTATTGTGAAGCTTTGAAACAATGTAATAGTGGGGCCTCTATTTTTTTGAAGACCACATTGGCCCCTAAGCCTAGTTTTCAAATGATTTATATAGGATTAGATAGAGTGAGAAAAGATTTTTTAGATGGAGTTAGATATTTTATTAGATTGGATGGTTGTTTGTTGAAAAAACCTTATGGTGGCCAATTATTCAGTGCTGTGGCTAGGGATGCAAACAAGAACTTTTATCTAGTATCTTTTGTTGTTGTTAAGAATGAGAATAAAGAATCTTGGATTTGGTTTTTGAAAGCTTTGCTAAGAGATATTGGCCTATTTAAGAGGCATGGATGGACATTCATCAGTGACCGATAAAAGGTAACCACAACATTCTTATTTTGTTTCCTTTTGATTTATACTTTATGAATACACATGATTTCTCACTTGAATTATGCATTGACAAGGTTTGGTGGAAGTTGTCAACACTATTTTACCGAATCCAAAACATGAAATATGTGTTCGACATTAGCATGCCAACTTTACAGATCATGGATGGAATGGAGAGGATTGGAAGTAAAAACTATGGGCTGTTGCATCTGCTTATTCATATGTAGAGTTCAAGGAGAAGATGACTATCATCAAAGAGAGGTCAACCGATGCTTACAATTATTTAATTGGGGGTAGATAGGTGCCTGCAAGCTAGACATACTTTTTATGAAAATTGTTAATTTGATTTAATTGTTAATAATCTGACAGAAAGTTTCAATGCATACATTTTATATGCTAGAGACAAACCAATAGTGATAATGGTATTAACAATTAGAGGAAAACTTATGCAGAGGTTTCAAGTCAAGAAGGATAACATAAGGAGATATAAGGGTAAGATCACTCATAAGATTCAAGAAAAATTAAAGTCAAATAAGTTAGATGCAATAAATTATAGGGAAACTTATAATGGGGAAGGGTTGTATGAGGTGCATTATGAGGGGAAACAGTATACTGTAAATATAGTATCCATGACATGTGCTTGTAGGCTTTGGGATTTATTTGGTATCCCATGTAAACATGCTATTTGTTGCATCCAATATAACATCAGGCAACCTGAGGATTATGTAAACCCTTACTTTAGTACATCCATGTACCTTAAATCTTATGAGCCCTTAATCTATCTTGTTGCAAGTAAAGAACAATAGGATGAAACCTTATTGCCTGGGCTTGAAAGCCTCAAAGCCTCAAAACCTCGAAAGGCACGAGGGAGACCCAAAAAAAAAAAAAAAAAGGAGACACCCTAACAAACTAAAGCTAACACATTTAACAAATTAAGACAATAGTCAATTAAATGTTTCAATTATAGTCAATGGGGACATAACTTCTAGGACCTGCAAGGCACTTATTAACCCTAATGCCAAGGAAAGGAATGCATCTTCTAGTACTTCGATCTCCAAGACTTTGGGCCAACCATTATCTGCCTTAACTAATCCTGCACCAGCAACCACAACACCACCATAACCATCCAAAAAAAGAGGGAGACCTACTACTGGTACTTACCGTATGTTGGTTAATAACTCCATAAGGTATGAAATTATCTACAGTCATGTAATCATTTACAATTTTAATCAATTTTATTTTAGTTGAATGTGTGTTCTTTGTACCCAACTATAATTATCTTATTTCTTTCTTTTGTTTCTAGCCACTTATGCAATGTAAAAAAAGATCAAGCAGAATTGCAAGCATTGCTATCGATCAACCCTATGAGAGCACCTAAAGCATTTGTAATGCTTGTTGGATAATGATGGATAATTTTAAAAACTTGTATAAGCAGTGGACATTTTTTAGATAATTTGCTTTGTTGAAAAAGAAATTAAAACAATTTACTTTATCGATTAAATTGTGTAATATTGGATAATAAGCAAACAGTTTGATGACATTATGTTTTACAATTTTACGTAGTTAATGTATTTTTTTTCTTTGTTTTGATTAATTTGATCAAATTATAGTTGATAATTGATGAACCCAAAAATTGAAAAAGATTACATTCAATCATATTTGTCAAATGTATACCAGATTTTATCATTCAGGAGATAGAAAAAGTAAGAAAAATTTTGATTAGTACATGAGTTTCAAATGAGATTTCATAAGCTAAGAAAAAGATTTGATTACAATGATCAACTCTCTCTTAAGATCATTCAACAAAAAACATAACACATTGAGGTTTACAACTCATAAAATCAATAATAACTCTCTCCTAAGCCTAGGATCATTCTTTAACTCATTCAACACATGCTTTATCATCATTTTTGCCCTTTTTTCATCAACAAAAACCATGACATAACAATGAACAAGTCTTTTTATCATGCCAAATTAGCTTCAACCCTGTTCATCTGTTCAAATACATTGTGAACAATTGGACGTGCCAACTAGGGTCAGGAGTGCATTGTTGGTAGTAGGGATGAGACAACAAGTGTATATCATAGGCAAACCGGCCAACTCATCCCATGGTCCAAGTATGAGCTTTTTTACTATAACAACTTAGATATACATTATTGGAGCTAGAATTATCGCGACTACTAGCACTAGACTTGCCCTCCAATGGACCCTTGTTAAGGGATTTAGATTGTATTCATTCCAATTATCTGACTCGAAGAGCTCAATGTTGTTATTCATTATCATTACCTCCCCATGTCAAGTTGGGTGATTTGCATGCTTGCTATCTTCCTTAGATATGGTAGTCGTTTCTTAGGCTCCTTTCTTGGAATTAAACCCTAATTCTTTGTCACCCATCACCACTATAGTAGGCACCTATCCTTATCGAAAGTTGATAGGGTAGAAATTTGAATGATGCATTGTCGGCATGATAGCCTATGATACGTGGTGTTATCATGAATCATCAGAGCAATAGGCAAACCGTGCATTGACCATTTATCTAATAAATGCATTCCATTAAAAAGTTGGGTTTTGTTGCATGTATTAGCTCTAGAATTACTATAGTCATCCAAGTTATATGTACCATCTAACAAACTACAACTAATTTCATAAGCAATTGACTATCACCACCAAAAAATTTAAAAATCATGACAAATATAATGAGTCACTAAATAGTAATAGAATAGCTACAGATTTGTCATAAAATAAAAATATTAACAGAACGATAGACTAATGATAGATTAGCGATATACATTAGCGATAAATATTATCTTTGTTGGAAAATTTATTTTTAATTAATTTATATTAATTTTAAATCAATTTAAAAATAGATTATTGATTGAATTTATGTCAGTCAATAATCAAAGAACTAGTGACCACCAAGTTGCAATCATTAATCAAGCAAGGACACCTAGTGACTAGTCTATGGGTAATCGCAAAGGCTGCAAACTTGCTACCATCGGAAGTAGCCATAGCCACCAACTTAATTGTTGCCTTTAAAGGCAGCAATAGCCACCATCTTGCTACCTTAAAATGTAGCAATGCATAGCCATCAAGGCAGCAACTTGGAGCCCTTCGAAGGAAGCCATGCATGGCCGTTCATAAAGCAAGTTGGCGAGCTTCAAAGGTAGCCATGCATGGTCGTCGAGACAGCAAACTGGCCACCTTTGAGGTAGCCATGCATGGCCCCTAAGGTAGCAAACTAGCCACCTTTGAAGGCAGCCATGCATGGTCAACTGCTAGCTTATTGCCTTTGAAGGTAGCCATGGCGATCGCCATTGGTAGTCACCAAGGTTGTCAGCTTGCTGCCTTCTAAGGTAGCCATGCATGGCAGCCAAGGTAGCAAACTAGCCACCTTTAAAGACAGCCATGCATGGCCATTAAGGCAGCAAACTTGTAACCTTAAAAGGTGGCCGTGCATGGCCACTAACTTGCTGCGTTTAAAAGCAGCCATGGCGATGGCCATGGGCAGTCGCAAAGGCAGCCAACATGCTGCCTTCAAAGGCAGCCAATGCATGACCACCAAAACACCAAGCTAGAGGCCTTTGAAGGTAGCCCTGCATGGCTGCCATGGTAGTAAGTTGGCGGCCTTCAACGATGGCCATGCATGGTCACCACCTGGCTACCTTCAAAGGCAATCATGGCGATGGCCTTGGGCAGTCACCAAGCCGACCAGCTTATTACCTTCAAAGGCAGCTATGCATTGTTGCCAAGTTAACAAGTTGGCCGCATTTAAAGGCAGCCATGCATGACCATGAATTGGGGGTCAGTCGATAAAGCTTTCACTATCGAGTCAACAACAAACTCGACTACGATCTTTAGATTTCAATTTTGGCAACTGCCACTCACTACTATCGTTAGGTCCTTATAAATTCAAGCCTTAATTTCTTTTTCCCTATTTCTCTTGTTATCTCTGCATTTGCTAATATAGCTTCCTAGTTTTTTTTTCCCCCACTCCTTTTCCCCCCATTTCTCTTGTTATCTCTGCATCTATTTATACAACTTCCTAATTCTTTTCCTTTGCATGAGCACTGCTCCCTTTGCTCCCATTTCTCTTGCTATCTCTTCATATTTGTCTATACAGCTCTCTCTCCACCTAGCTTCTTGGTTTGTATGATTTTTTCCTCTATTTTCTCCACTGTGAATTGCCATATTCTATTTCACTACGTGAGATTGCCTTGCACAGATAAATGTAGAAATTTTTATTAATGATATTAATGGTTGAAAAATCTTGTATGCGAATATTATGATTAGATATGGTAATTATGAAAATTATTTAGATTTTAAATAAATTTTCTAGTTATTTTTTAATAAATTTAATTTATGTTATATTATTTAGGTAATGCTTGAATTTTGGTTATAATTTGAGATAAATATTTTAATTAGATTTTTATGAATTTTAAATTAATTAGATATTAATTAAATTGTATAGTTGTTAATTTAATTTGTTAATAAATTTAGTTTATGTTAGATTATTTAGAAAATAATTTAATTTGTTTATGATTTTAGATAGATAATTTAATTAAATTTTTAAATTTTAAATTAGTTAGATATTAATTAAATTATGTAATTATTAATTTTATAGATTAATTAAAAATTAGTTTATATTACACAAAATAGATAACCGTTTAATTAGAATGTAATTTAAGATAAATAATTTTATTAGATTTTTAAAAAATTTAAATTAGTTAAATGCTAATTAAATTTTGTAGTTGTTAATTTAATTTCTTTGTTAATAAAATTAGTTTGTTATTGATTAGATAGATAATAGTGTAATTAGATTGTAATTTTATGAGATAAATAATTTAATTATATTTTATAAAAATTAAGTTACTTACATATTGATTAAATTTTGGAGTTATTAGTTTTATTTTTCTTAATAAGTTTAGTTTATACTAGATTTAGATAATAGTTTAATTAGATAGTGTAATTTGCGATAAATAATTAAATTAGATTTTTATGAGATTTATAATACTTAATTACATGTTGATTAAATTTTATAGAATTTACATCAACTATCATTCAAGTTTAAGATATAAAACGACTTGAGAATGAAATCCTTATAGTTTTATGTAACCTTGAGTGTATATTTTCTCAAAACTTTTCTAACTCGATGGAATATCTTCTGATGCATTTGGGTTATGAAGTAAAGATAGTTGGTCCAGTGAAGTATCAATGGATGTATCCGTTCGAAAGGTAGTAATGGTAATTTTATGCAATTAATATGTTATTTTAATCAGTTAATTATTTCATCATTCTTAATTATCATCATAAATACTTAGGGAAGTTAAAAAACAACATTAAGAATAAAGAAAAAAAATGAAAGGCTCGACATGCAATGCATATTTGGTTGAAAAAGCATCATCATTTTGCTCACATTACTTCGAGCCACATGTTAATACACGATATCAAAAATTACCACGGAATGATACTAGTGATTATGAGCCAAAAGAGCATGAAGAAAATCTCTCTATCTTTAAACATCTCAATCAACCATTTGGAAAATAAAATCTAGATATTGGATGGAGGAAGAATATCAAGCCGCACATATATATGTTTTGTTGAATTCCCTGAGGTTAAACCATTTATAGAGTACATATTTCATAACTTGATCATAGCAATTGACTTAGCCATTCACATACAAAAATTTTCCTTCGCAATGATCATCTTTTTTCATACTAATATTTTATAAGATTTATATTCCTCAGTTTGTGCGAACATTGTCTATGCATAACTAATTATGAGGTTGACACTTATCTGGAGCTTTAATTTTCTAGTTAGTTTAACCTATACTTTTGTACTTGGAATCTAAATCCTTGTTTGGTTAAATCATTTTTGGTTAATGTAGTCAAATGACTAATTTTTTAATATTTACAGACTCATGACCCACTAAACTTTATTGATAATAATTTTATCAAAGATGTTGCAAAAGGTCAGTTAAAATCAGTAAAATCATATCCAAGATATTATGTCAATAGGTATTCATTTTTATACTAAAAGATATGGTTTGAATAGAGCTAAAATGAATAGTGGAGTCTGCATTAAAGGTCTAGTTATAATGCAAATGAAAGCAACTATTTCAGCATATTGGTGGAAGTGCTACAGTTAGAATATCCTACATTACTAATTAAGAAAATTGCTTTATTCAAGTGTGAATGGTTTGATCCTACACCGAATATGGGCACAAAAGTACATAAATCATATAATCTAGTGGATGTGAATCACACAAGGAGATTAAATAAGGATATAGGATATCTATTTTCACTTGCGGATCAACCCAAAATGCTTCTTTTCCAAATGATGAGAGAGATGTCCATCAAATTGAGAATGATACGAATGATTATCCTATATCTTTGAATGATCCAAGTGGGACATTAATAGAAATTGATGAAGAAGAAAAGAAAAAAAAACCTGTCAAATGAGCTAGATTTTGAAAGTTATTCTATGAAGGAAGAGGTCGAAGAAAAGGAAGACCTTGAATATGATGATTAACTTTTTAGTTTTAATTTTTTTTTGAATTATTTAATTTATTGTTTTATATAATCTATTGTAAAAAATGTATGTTGAACTGGTTATTCATTATATTGTCTTTTCATCATGTATTTCAGGGGATTTTAGTTTGATTTTCACGATAGATTATATCAAAGTTTCCACAAATCTATCAAACTAACTTAATCCTATGAAGATCACTAACATGATTAAGTAAGAAGCCGAGGGCGATGAGGTGGCTTTGGAAAGAAGAGGTGACTCCGGAGGGAAAGGTGAGTTTCCTAGAATAAGAGATCCATGATCTGAATTTTCACTTCCACATATCTAGGATGAAGAGGAGGTCACAACTATACCATTTACACATGTTTTATCCTCTTCTAGCTTTGTTGCTACTATAATGTTCAGCTCAACATGTATGTAGAGTTTAGGTATAGAGTAGATTTATGTAGACAATAACGCATAAGTATTTATAATTAATGTTTTTAGTACTTTCTACCATTATATTTATAAATTTTGTTAATATTTATTTATTATCTTATTTGACAAGATCGAACCTTCACATTAATGCTAAGGTTTATAAAATTTTTCAAGAGAGGATTGATCCATGTGGGTACACGTGGAAGATGGTTTCTCGAAAAACCAAAGATTTTTTGCTCCGAAGAATTCAATGTATGTATGATTATTTACCAAAAAAAAATTATTACATTTTGTCATACTTATTAACATTTATTTTGTTGCAAAAACATTTTGCATGGGATGAGGCTATGGATGGCATGGAGTAGGCCGTATGGGAGGCTCGAGCTACGGACCAATATGCTGATTTGATGCATGCATGTCGTTATAAGTTAGGGAATAAGCCTCAATTTATCCCTAGTACTGTATGGAAGCAGTAAGAGATATAATGGAATCGATTGGAGTATAAATTGAAGTGCGAGACCATGTCTCGCAATGAATGAAGCGAAACAGCAGACCCGAGTCAGGTCCTATTCGACATAGTGCCAATTCATGTTCACTGCAGAACCATTGTTGACAGTTAGTATGTATGATATTTAAATTACTTAAACAAATATAATGAAAATGATATGATTATTTATTATGTATTTTATTTTTTTTCAAGTGTGGGAGTAGGATTGTGAGTCTACTGCAATAAACCTTTTCAAATGGACTCACAATAAGAAATCTAATCTTGGTGAGTTCATAGATGAGCACTCCAAGAAAGCGAATGTAAGTTTATTATTTTGAATATTTAATAAATGACTTTCATTATATATTTTTTTTTACTTCACTATTTAGTTGAGCTAATGAGTAAGTTAACAAAATGGTTTATTTATTATAAGGACACTTGTAAGAGATTATTACCTTAGCTTCTCAGCTACAGGAGGGATCTTTTAATACCCCTGAGGTAGACTATAGTATGCTTTACTATGAAGCAGTAACTAGAGAGAAAAAATGTCGAGTGTATAAGCTTGGGAGCTAAGCTCTGTCATGGCATTCAAGCGACAGCTGTAGCAATGGACGCTTTGGTGATGATGCATTTATCAGGATATGCGCTTTTAGATGAAGGCTATAGAAGAGCACATAAAGGCAGAGCGTAAATCTATAGAGAAACGTATGGAAGAGGAGCGTAGGGCTATAAAAGAGAGATTGGAAGAGGAGCATAAGGTGAGGGAGCATGATCGCATACGCTTCGAGATTGAGTTGTAGAAGTACTTACAGAGAGAGGTTGATATTAATGAGCGCATGCGCATGATGAAGGCTCTCCTTATGGGAAGCGCACCCCTAGCACCACCTAATAATTAGATGTAAGTTTTTATATGAATATTGTATTTGATGAGCAAATAATATAATCTTGTATTTATTATCTTTTTTTTATGAATTTTATCTTATTTTATTTTATTTCTTTGGTTTAGTTACAATTTAAAAATAATTTTTTGAAAAAATTTTATTATATTAGTGACACATCTATATTAGTCGGTAATCAATTTCTAGTTTAGCGACAGATTTGTATTGATTGTGAATTAGTCAGTTACTAGCGATAGATGCAAAATTTAGTCGTTTTTTTTTTGTGACAATAATTTTAACTACTAATTTTATCTATCATTAATCTGTCGCTAAAAAATTTAGTGACAAAATTTTTTTCATGTAGCGACGAACTTATATGTTGCTAAAACTTGATTTTTTTTTTTTTAGTGAGTTTCACAGTCTAAAATTAGTTCATACTTACACATGTATGGCTTAATCTTTGAGACAAGTATATGATTATTGGTAAGATCAGCTAGGTAACATTCTTCAAGATGCTGCATCACAAGGACGAGAGCGTGCCACAAAGCTAACTAAGGGCAAAGTTGTCATGGCCGTCATTCAAAATCAATGGGACATGGGACAAATGCTTTTACTTGGACAGGCAAAAGTCGAGGCCACTCCTATTGCAATACTTTTTGAATCCAATGAGACGATTGAGCACCCATTAACCAAAACAGTCACATGCCAAAGCATGCCGTGCTTAAAATAAGAGGCTTAGATGAGGGTTTCACCTAGGCCTGTGAGGGATATGGTGGAAAGATTATTGACTTAACTCGTTGAATTTTATTTATGAAGGCACGTGACACAAGGTCCCAATGTCACCCACGAATGTCAACAAAGAGCTCGAGGTCAAGTTGAAGTAAAGCACTAGCCAATAATTTGATGCAAGAGCATGGAGCTTGCCAACGCACACAACAAGATCACACTCACACACCACGTACAAATGGAAAAAAACAGCATCAAATGAGTTACAAGCCAATGAGTGAAGGCTTATCGATCATAGAGGTCATTGGGGGCTATCAAACCGAAGTTATTAAGTGCGAAAAGTTTTGATAGCAAGGGATGAGTTTTTGATAGCAAGGGACATCGATAAGGCCTTCTTGCAAGGGTGTCTTTCCATGGTCAAGCTGAGGGAGTGGAATGCTCAATACTAATGATCGATAATCATGTCATCAATCACATTACATAGAGTCCACCTCGGCACACCTAAGCATTAAGATCAACCCCTGCATCCACTACCTCAAGGGCCTGTGGTAAAGTACTTTGCATGTTCCAAAATCCCTAAACGGGTCAGCCCTCGCATAGCATGCATCATCGTTAACTTTGTTACCCACATCGTCGAGCTTTGATAGAAAGGGACGAGTTTTTGATAGCAAGGGACATCGATGAGGCCTTGGTAGTAGGGGCATCATGGCATGCGAAGTTGAAGATGTGGTTCGCTCGATGCTAATGATCAACAATCATGTCATCGATCATGCTGCGTAAAGAGTTCACTTTGCATGCCTAAGTGTTAGGATTGAGCCTCGCATTCATTGCCTTGAAGCCCTATAACAAAGCACTCCTTATGCTAAAAAATCCCCAAGTGGGTAGGTCTTCATATAACATGTATCATTGTTAACTTTGCTACACATATCATCAAGCTTTAATAGCAAGGGACAAGTTTTCAATAGCAAAGGATATCGATGAGGCTTTGGTAGGAAAAGAGTCACACCATGCCAAGGCTGAGTGTGTAACTCGCTCGATGCTAATGGTTGACAATCATGTCATTGATTATGTTGCACAAAAAGTTTGCCTTAGCATGACTAAAGTTAGGATTAACCCCAGCATCCATCACCTCTAGGGACTACTGCAAAGCACTTCACATGCTCAAAAATCCCCAAGCGAATAAGACGTTGTACAGCATGCATCATTGTGAACTTTGCTAGGTACGTCGTTGAGCTTCTTTAGCAAGTGATAAGTTTTTTATAGTAACGGACATTGATGAGACCTTGGCAATAGAGGTGTCAAGCCATGCCAGGCTGAATGTGTTGCTCACTCAATGCTAATGATCGACGATCATGTTTTAATATGCTACGTAAAGAGATCGCCTTGACAAGCTTGGGCATTAAGATCAACCATCATATCTATCACCTCAAGGGCCTACAGCAAAGTACTCTACATGCTCAAAAATCCCCAAGTGGGCAGGCCCTCGTATAAGATGGATCATTGTTAACTTTACAACATACACCATGGAGCTTTAATTACGAGAGACAAGTTTTAGATAGTAAGGGAAATCAATGAGGCCTTGGCAGCAAGGGTGTTAGGGCAAGCCCAAGTGAAGCGTGTGGCCCTCTAGTTGCTAATGATCACTGATCATGTCATCGATCATGCTACACAAGGAGTTCATTTCAGCATGACTAAATGTTAGGATCAACCCCATGTTCATTGCTTTGAGTGCCTACAGTAAAGCACTCCATATGCTTAACAATTCTTTGACGGGTAAGCCCTTGTATAGCATGCATCACCATTAACTTCGCTACCCACACCATCGAGCTTCGATAGCGAGGAATGAGTTTCGATAGTAAGGCAATAGGCATGCCATATGCGCTAAGTTTCCTTCACCCAACACTTGCCCGTGTAGATGGGCTAAGTAGGAGCACATATGGCCCATGAGCGCACACCAAGGAGTTAAGCTCCTCCCTCTTAAAAATTCTTAAATAAAAATTCAATTTCGACAAGAAGAAATGTCAATATGTCTCAACCATTATAATAGGTCAAAAAAATCATTTGTGAGGAGTTTTGAGTTAAAATTTTGCATAAATATTAAGAATAAATCATAAAAAGTTTAACAATCAAAAGACTGCCAATTCTAAAAAAATTAGCAACTGGGCATTACGGTCAACACGCTAGTGCAGCATTGCCCCTAGATGGCCCAAGGTCCATGCATACTCCCATGCCCAATGCATTTACAACTACCCATGGATGCCTTCAGAGTGTAGCCCAGCTTGGAGCCATCGTCTAGCCTAGCTAGCCAATGTAATCAACACCGATATCAAGTACGCTACCTTATAGCACGTTTGCAGCTTGCTTGCATGGGGTGCTTTTGGCTTGGCTGACGCACCTTATGCTAGAGCATGTTAGGCCTTATGTGCATGTCGAGCATACTAAGGGCTATAGTGGTCAGCTTCCCATGCCCTTGGACCAGGTGGTGAGGCGATCGTGGTATGCTAACTAAGCACACGATTGAAGGACATAGCAACTAGGGGTAGGCTCGTGTGGGGCTCACTTAGCTAGGTTAGTGCGCCTTATGCTAGGTCTTGTGCCTATGCCAGGTGCACTGGGTTTCCTACACCCAGTGCGTACCCCTATAAGATGGCAGGGAGAGCACACATGGCCCGTGAGCACCCACCATACAAATGTGTTATTCCCCTTAAAGAATCATAAATGAAAATTCACTTCCTATAAAAGGAAACATCAATATGTTTGAGCCGTCATAATGATTTAAAAAATTATTTATAAAAATTTTTAAGCAAAAATTTTTCACAAATATAAAAGAGCAATCAAATCTACTAACACAAAAATTTTAGAATTTTCTCAGCATTTAATTCTTTTTATGAATTTCATATAGACAAAAATTCAACAAATCAAGAAAAATAGTCTGTGAGTTAGAATGCACCTAAATTTGAGGGACAGACTCCAAATGAGTTTCATGATTTATTTTAGTCATTTTTGAAGCAATTCAATAATCAAAAGACCACTAATTCACAAAAAGTTCTTAAGTGGGCATTATGACCAACACGTTGGTAGAGCGTTGCCTCTAGATGGCATAAGGTGTATGCATGTTGTCCTATCCAGTGCACCTGCTACCACTCGTGGCTGCCTTAAGAGCACAGCTCGGGGTCATGGTCTAGCGTAGCTAGCCCATGAATCAACACCCACAGCACATGTGATACCTCATAGTGTGATTGCTGCTTGCTTGCGTGGGGTGCTTTTTGCTTATTTAGCATGCCTTGTGCTATAGCACGCTTGGCCTTGTATTCTTGCCTTGCTTATTGGAACCTGTGGCTAGCCTTTCATGCCCTTGGACTAGGTGATGTAGCACTCGTGGCACGCTCGATGGGCACATACCTGGGTAGGTGATGCCTTGTGCGCTAGGTTTTCCACACCCAACGCCTACCCATCTAGGTAGGCAGGGGGAGTATGCATGGCCAAGAGCGCCCACCAAGTTGGTGAGCTCCTTCCCCTTAAAGATTAAATTGCACAATATATTTGAACCATCATGATGGGTCTAAAAAATTACTTATAGGAAGATTTTAGCTAAAATCTAATAGATATAAAGAAAAATCAGATCTAACAACACATAAAATTTTAGATTTGTTGAGCATATTTTTCTTTTTGTGAATTTTCTGCCGTTAAAAATTCAAAAGAATCATGAAAAATAACATGTAACTGAAATGCTCCCAAATTTGAGGGACAAACTCCAAATAAATTATAGGATATATTTAAGTCATTTTTGGAGCAATTCAACCATTAGAAGACTACCAATTCTGAAAATGTTTTAAACTAGGCATTATGACTAACTCGTTGGCGCAAAGTTCCCTTTAGATGGCATAGGGTGCTTACATGTTGTCCTGTCCAACACACATGCAGCACCAATGGCTACCTTGAGAGTACAGCACAAATTAAGGCGATGCTCTAGCCTAGCTAGCCCATATAATGAACACCAACAGCACGTGCAATGCCTGATATTGTGCTTACGGCTTGCATGCATAGGCAACTCTTGGCATGTTTAGTGCACGTTGTGCTATAGCACGCTAAGCCTTATGCCCATGCCATGCTTACTGGGGACAATTGTGGGTAGCCTCCCATGCCCTTGAATCAAATGATGTGACGCTCATGACATGCTCTTTGGGCATACGATCGAGGGACGTAGCGTTGCAGGCTAGCTCACTTGGGGCTCTCTTGGCTTGGTTAGCATGCCATGCCATAGCTGCTAGGCCTTGTGCCCACACCATATCCACTAGGTTTCTTGTGCCCATTACCTAACCATATGGGTGGTTAAGGGGGAGCACACATGGCTTATGAGTGCCCAACAAGAAAGTGAGAAGCAGGTGAGCTCCTCTCTTGTAAATAGTCTTAAATGAAAATTCAACTTTGGCAAAAGGAAATATCAATATGTCTAGGCCATCATAATTGGCCTAAAAAATTATTTACGAGTTTTAAGCTAAAATTAGGACAAATGTGGAGGATAATCAAATTCACTAACATAAAAAATATAAGAATTTTTTAAGCATCCAAATTTTTTTTATGAATTTATATAGCTAAAAATTCAAAACCATAAGTAGGTATACTCCCAAATTTGAAGGGCAAATTCTTAATCCATTGCATGATTTATTTGAGTCATTTCTAGAGCAATTCAACAATCAAAAGGCTATCATTTCTTAAAAAGTTCACAACTGGGGATTGTGACCCGCGTGTGGGTGCAGTGTTGCTTCTAGATGGCTCAAGGTGCATGCATGCTACCTTGTCTAGTAAGTCTAGCACAGCTTGGGGCCATGGTCTACCGCAGCTAACCCATGTTGTCAACACACATAGCACGTGAACACCTCATAGTGTGTTTGCAGCTTGCTTGCATAGGGCACTATTGGCTTGGCTGGCATGCCTTGTGCTATAGCATGTTGGGATGTGCGCCTAGGCATGCCTGCTAGGGACATCCATGGCTAGCCTTCTGTGCCTTTAGACCAGGCAACGTGGTACGTATGGCATGCTTGCTCGGCACATAATTGAAGGATGTAAGGATGATGGGCTAACTCATGTGGGGCTTTCATGGCTTGGTTGGCACGCCTACTGCCACAGCGTGCTAGGGCCTTGCAACCATGCCATGGGCGATGAATTTCCCATGCCTAGGACACATCCATGTTAGTGTGTATGGGGGAAGCACGCATGGCCCATATGTGCCCACTAAACAGGTGAACTCCTCCTCCTTAAAGAGTCTTAAATGAAAATTCACTTCTGGGAAGAAGAAACATTAATAAATTTGAGCGGTCAGAATAGGTCTAAAAAATTATTTACAAAGCATTTTAATATGAAATCTTTCACAAATGTAGAAATAATTAGATGAAAAAACATAAAAAATTTTAGAATTTTTGGAGCACCCAATTTTTAATGAATTTTATAAAACTGAAAAAAATCATAAAAAGTTCATAATTAGGCATTATGGCCGGCACGTTGGTGCAACGTTCCATCTAGATAGCCTAAGGTGCATGCATGTTGCCCTGTCCAATGCAACTGTAGCCACCCATGGCTGCCCTAAGAGTCTAACACAACTTAAGGCCATGGTCTAAACTAGCTAGCCTATGTAATCAAGACCCGCTGCACATGTGACAACTTATAATGTGCTTGTGGCTTGCTTGCATGGGCACTGTCGGCTTGCCTGATGCATCTTATGCTACAACACATTAGACTTTCTGCCCATGCCGTGCCTATTGAAGGAAGCCATTGCTAGCCTCCCATGCCCTTAGATTAGGCAACACGGTGATCATGACACGCTCGTTCAGCACTAAATCAAGGTACGTTGTGACGAAGGGCTAGTTTGTAACACGGTGGGCCTTGTGCCTATGCCATATGCGTTGGATTTACCCAGCACTTACCTTTATCAATGGCCTGTGACCACCCACCAAGCAGGAAAGTTCTTCCCCTTAAATAGTCTTAAAAGAAAATTCACTTCTGGTAGTAGGAAATATTAATATGTCTGTGTTGTCATAATGGGTCCAAAAGAATAGTTACAATGAGTTTTGAGTTGATATTTTGTACAAATGTAAAGAATAATCAAATTTACAATACATAAAATTTTAAAATTCTGTGAGCATTCAATTTTTTTAATGAAATTTATACACCTAAAAATAAAAAAATCTTGAAAAATGGCTCGTCAATGGGAAGGATTCTAGATTCGAAGGGCAAAATAACAATCAAAGGACCATTAATTCATAAAATGTTCATAACTAGGCGCTACGACTAGCACGTTTGTGCAGCATTGCCTCTTAATGGACCAAAGTGAACGCATGGTCCCCTATCTAGTGCACCTGCAGCCACCTACGGCTACCCTAAGAGTCCAACAAAGCTTGGGGCCATCGTCTAGCCCAGCTAGCCCATGTAATTAACACTCACAACACGTGTAATGCCTTACAGGGTGCTTGTAATTTGCTTGTGTGGGGCACTCTTGGCTTGGCAAGCGTGTCTTGTGTTACAGCACATTGGGCCATGCACTAATGCCATGCCTACTAGGGGTAACCATGGCTAGCCTCTCATGCCCTTAGATGTAGTGATGAGGGGCTAGCTCGCATTGGGTGTTCTTAGCTTGCTGGGCATGCCATGTGCCATAAGTCGCTAAGCCTTGCACCTATGTTATGCCTATTACGAGCAATCGTGACTTAGCACTCATGCCCTTGGACCAGGCGATGCGATGGTTATGGCATGCTTGCTGGGCACATAATCGAGGGACATAATGACAAAGGGTTGGCTCACTTGAGGCGCTTTTTACTTGGCTAGCACGCCTTGTGCCGCAGCACACAGGCCTTGCACCCATACCATGCCTACTGGGGGTAACCATGGCTTTCCTTTTTGTGACCTTGGACCAAGCGATGTAGTGCTCATGGCACGCTCACTAGGCACATGAGCAAAGGACATAGCGATGAAGGGCTAGCTCTCATTGGTGAATTTTGGTTTGGCTAGCATGCCTTGTGCTGTAACACTTGTGGCCTTGTGCCCATGCCTTGCCTGTTGAGGGCAGTCATGGCTTGCCTTTTATGTACTTGCACCAAGCGACACGGTGCTCATGGCATGCTCACTGGCCACACGATCAAAGGATGCAGCGACGAAGGGCTAGCTAGCATGAGGTGCTCTTGGCTTGGCTTACACGCCCTGTGTCGTAGCACACTAGGTCTTGCACTCATGCCATCCTTACAAGGGAAAGCTATGGCTTGCCTCTCATGTCCTTGGGCATTGTGTTTACGGCACCTTGGTGGGCACGTGCCCGAGGGATATGGCAACGAGGGATGAGTTTTTGCTATTTTATTTAGAGTAACACTTGGTTTCCTAAGCCTAGTAGATATTTTTCCAAGTGTTTTCCCTTGTGACTTTGATGCCCTACAAACCAAAGTGGTTTGCCTCTTTTATTAAGGTCTTTATTTTAAGGGTCAAGTTTAGACCTCATGGCATTAATGGTTCAAAACAAAGATGACAATTGTTTTTAGGGTCAGATAGAGGGACAAATTAGAGTAGCAAAGAGCTTAATCTTAGTGGATCATGGTAGCAAGGCCACTTTAACACTTATAATACCTTATCGTGTATTCAACTCATCTACAAAGGATTCTACCCACCTCTTTGGGCCTTCCACCACATAGGCTTGCTTAATGACATATGCCTTTAGGGGTTGAGAGGCCTTTATTGTAGGTCGACAATCGAGGAATAGGCACATGTATTGCTTCTAGCCTAGACTCTAACTTAAAAGCATTCAGGCATAATCTAACGCACAGTATGTTTGCACCACTAGCTTTTCAATCAAGCGTGATGACCAAATGTTCGAATCAATTATTCTTCTCGTACTAGGTTGAACTACTATCACGACACAGGCATCAGTAGGGTAAAACTAACTTGTCTCATGATAGTTTAAACCTAGCTCGCATTTCTTATTAGTGGGTGAATAATCTAACACTTGGTGAATTCTACTTCACAATGATAGGAAGACCTGACATCTAAGGATCAAAAAGCAATGTCAATATGAATGCTTGGCTACCACTAGTAAATTATCCCCATGGTAACTTTTCTACCACCTCTAGCTTTTAATTTCGAAGGTCTAAAGGATCGACACGCCACACTTTCATGGTTCATGTTCATATTAGAAATCAACATCAAACAAGCTTTTACCTTTTTGCGCCACATGAGATTTTTATTCTTATTAAGTTTATCTTACGACACCAACGTTATCTTTTAACAGATGTGTTGGGCCAGCCAAACTCCAAACCTAACAATGTCTTTTGCCTAGATTGGCTGGCCTTACTAACTTGGGTCCAAAAATAGAGGCGATGCCTTGCCTCTTATTCAAGGAATAAGTAAAATAACAATAAAAGTAATAGTATTTCACTTTTATCATTTTTGGCTCTGACTTATCTTACACCTCTCAAGTCATTTCATAAAGTCGGACTAGAGTCAAGCTCAACAGGGTCTTTTTTTCCTATTGATTCTACCAAACCCATTCCCTTGGTTATGGTTTTGCTTGATAGTAGACAAGGACTATAGGAATCTCATTAATCCATTTAGGCACATCACTAATTAGATAATAAGGCATTTGGTTACCTTAAGAGAGTCATAGTTACTCTCGTCGTTTACCCACACTTGGTTGAATTTCTTCACATTGACATTCAGGGCACTAGGTACAAATCACATTGTGTGAGCATCCTCAAGGACCATTGCAATGCTTTGTTTTAATTAAACTGCCAAATTCTCATTATCCACACCAATTCTAAGTTAGTTGTTTAACACCCAAAGAAGACCCCTAAAGGAACCATTAACAATTTTTCCCTTAGCTGGCACGGAGTGATTCGCTCTCACCTTAAAAGCAGCTCAAGCAGTCCATTGATAGTTTAGGGGTTTAGGACTGGCACCCCCATGCCCAGACCTTAAAGCTAGTCCTTTTCTCAAGGTTATGGATCCACTTTGTAGACTTCCCTTACTTGTATTGTTCCATCAACTAGAGGCTTGTCACCTTGGAGATCTGATGTGATTATGAGTATGATTGGGCAAGTGAGCCATTTAGCCATTAGAATTTTCAATGTTCACCACGGGCACATCAGACACCATGCGACATGCGGTGCTTTTTCAACTGCTGGACCCTCTAACTAAGCTGTTTTTTGGGTGGTCACGCTATTAAGTAGAAAAGATAACTGTTCCTAAGACCTCTATAAATGTCTTTAAACTCCTTAACACTACTGTCAGTCACCACGTCCCCATTCCAAAATTTTAACTAGATCCCGTTTTAAAGCTCACATCGAGGTATTATCCAACAAGCTTCCCATATCTCTTTGGATCGAGTAACGAGTGCCATTCGCATGGAACCTTTTCCCTCTTGGCCTTCAAAGTTCACATGTGAATATTTGTTACTACCATCAATAATCTACACCGATGACCACTTTACTCAAGCTTGTAACTCGAGTTTTGCTATGACCACTACACTTTTTACTCATTAGGGCTTCGCCCTTGCCCTAATGGTCAGGTATAGGTTCCATACTTTAGCACCATCCATTGTCGGGGCTAGTTGATTTGGTAAGTAAGTTGTTACACACTGCCTCGCAGAATTTGACTTTCATGACAATCGTACTACTATCTTAATTGACCAACACCCTTTATGGGTTCTAAGTTAGTGCACAGTTCGGCACCATAACGTGGCTTTTAATTTATCTTGCATTACTAGTTTTGCTTACTTGGACCTCTAGATTCCATGGGATGACAGCTCACAGAAGCAATCGCGCCATCCTACTTATTCAAACTTTGAGAATAGGTCAAGGGCATTAAGCCCATGATGCCTTTAATCATTGGCTTTACCCAATAGAACATGCATCTAAGCCCTAGTTATCTAAGGGAAGCTTCTAAGGAAACCAACTACTAGACAGTTTGATTAGTCTTTTACCTTTATACCCAAGTTAGGCAAACGATTTGCACATTAGTATTGCTGTGGGCCTCAACCAGAGTTTCCTCTAGCTTTACCCCGCTAAAGCATAGGTCACCATCTTTTAGGTTTCAATTGGCATGCTCACACTCTAACCTTTCTTAAAAGATCAAGGTTGATTAGCAGTGCACCCGTGAGGGATCCCACCAATCAGCTTCCTTTCACCTTACGAGTCTATTCACCCATTAACTTATATACTTGTTAGACTCCTCAGTCCTTATTTCAAGATGGGTCAAATGGCAAGCCCACTGGCTGACACTAGGACCACGCAGGTGCCAAAGCATATCGCTTGGCTCGTGGCCATTGCATATGTGATTGACTTGAATCATCAACCCTCATTTGCATCCCTTTAAATAATTTCACGCACTATTTGACTCTCTTTTGAAAATCCATTTCACCTTTCCCTCACGATACTTGTTTGTTATCGATCTCTCTACCATATTTAGCTTTGAACAAATTTACGGCTTGATTGGGGCTACATTTCCAAATAACCCGACTCATCAATAATGTCTCATGGTGCTATAAGGTTTAAGCAAGATGAGACTCTCACCCTTTCTAGTGCCCTTATCTAGGGGACTTAGGCCTCGGTCCATCGTTAAGGATGCTTCTTCATACTATAATTTAAGCACCAAGAGTGCTCGATTTTCAAGTTAAGCTTTTCCCAGTTCACTTAACATTACTAGGGGAATCCATGTTAATTTCTTTCCTTCTGCTTATTCACATGCTTAAACTCAATGGGTGATCCCACTTGACATGCTACTTCATTTTGATCAATTAATCATGAGTCCATCACCCATGAGTAAGCAACGCTTGCACAAGGGAGCACGAGGCTTTTTGACCATCGCCAATTCATGAAGTGGCATCGCTTGAGACTTATGTTTAGGCTAACAGTGAGCAAAAAGGCATGAGAGGCCAATATCCACCTTATGAGGTCCCTCCCCTCGTCGTAGGTTTGAGGGGCCAGGGGCGATGGTGCGTGACACCCAAGTACATATACCCTTAGCCTAATGGCATTGGGTACAACTTACTTTTCAAAGACTCAATGGTTCATGGGATTCTACAATTCATACCAAGTATCGTATTTCACTACATTCTTCATTGATGCAAGCTGAGATATCCATTTTTTTGGAGTCATTTTAAACATTTAAGGATGATATGGCCACCTACCACACATCGAGATTGATGCGATAGAGATGTGCTCATTGATTCAAGTTTCATGGCATATCTCGTGTTGTGAGTTTGTTGTTACACCCAACAAAGGGCTTAGGTACAAGCTCGCTTACCCTTGTCGCACGAGGGACGAAAGGCTCGACAGCTCTCTAGCCTTGAGCATATTTATAACATTTTAATAGGTCATTTTGCTAAACAAGTTTCGATAATGATGTTTTCACAGTTTCACCTATGGAAACCTTGTTACGACTTCTCCTTTCTCTAAATGACAAGGTTCATAGAACTTCTTGTGACATCATCGTGATTCAAACACTTCATCGCGCCATTCAATCTGTAGGAGTGATGGGTGGTGTGTATGAAAGGCAAAGATGTGGTTAACCCGAGCTAATGACTTGTGCTTACTAGGAATTCCTCATTGAAGGCCGATAATTGCAATGATCTATGCCTATCACGATGAAATTTCAAAGATTACATAGGCTTATCGGCCAAGGCTATCAACTCATTGAATACATTAGCGTAGCGCGCGTGTGGCATAAATCATCTAAGGGCATCATAAACCTATTATTGCCTCAAATTCCTTAGCCTAAGTAGCTATAGTCCCTCTAAGAAGCTAGCCGTAGAGGGTTTTCTCCATATAACTAGTTAGCACGCTGAGGTCTCGCTCATTAACGAAATTAACTAGATAAATTGCTCCACCAACTAAAATCAACCATGCAGCACCACCCATAGAATCAAGAAAGAGCTCTCAGTTTGTCAATCCTTACTATGTTTGGGCCTAGTAAGTTTCCTCGTGTTGGTTCAACTTAAGCTACAGGCTTTATTCCTCATAGTGTCCTTTTGTCCATTCCTTTAATTTTCAGCCTTGTGGCCATAATCCCACTCAGAATCCAAAGACTTTGATTTCTCATGAGGTACTAGTGAAGTCCTAAAAGCAACATCCGCTGATCTCTGGTCGGTATCGTTTATGGTTGATACTAGGATGGTATCTGATCGTGTTCAAGCCATTAAATTTAAATTTCATCCTTGATTAATGAAAACATCTTTGACAAATGCTTTCATAGTTATTTATCTTTCATATATTCAAGAATTTCACCTTTGATAATGAAATACGAATGCTCTTGACTGTCCCCGTTAATCATCACTTCAATCCCAAAGACCCACAAAAAAGGACTGAAATGCTATAAAGTTAGCCCATGCTAATGTATTTAAAGCGTAGACTTGCTTTGAGCACTATAATCTCCTAAAGGTAATAGTGTTGGAGGCATGACCCGGCCAATTAAGGCCAATAATGCATTGTCGATTACAGGGACAAGCGAATTGATGCACACTGTAAGTGGACCAGCTGATCCATCCCCACGTTCCAACTAAGAGCTTTTTAACTGCAATAACTTAAATATACGCTATTAAAGCTGGAATCGTTAGAGCTACGAGCATAAAACTTGCCCTCCAATGGATGCTCGTGAAGGGATTTAGATTGTAGATTATAGTTATTCCAATTACCAAACTCGAATAGCCTGATATGGTTATTTATTGTCACTACCTCCCTTGTTAAGATTGGGCACTTTGCATATCCACTGTAGTTTAATACGAAAGCATGGGGCCTGCCAACGTGCATGACAAGATCACTACTCATACGTCATACATATAAATTTGTAGCAATAGCACCAAATGAGCTACAAGCTGATGAGCGAAGATGCCATCGATCACGTAGGTTGTCGAGTGCCATCGTACCTAAGCCATTTAAGTGTAAAAAGTTTTGATACCAAAGGAAAAGTTTTCGATAACAAGGGACATTGATGAGGCCTTAGTAACAGTGTTCTCAATTCATGCCCAGGCTGTGTATGGCTCACTCGATGCTAAAGTCTGACGATCAGGTCATTGATTGCACTGTGCAAAGAGTACACTTCGGCATGCTTGAGCATTGGGATCTACCCCCATGACCATCGCCTTGATGGCCCACAGCAAAGTAGTCTACATAATCAAAATTCCTCAAATGGGTGGGCCCTTATAGAGCATGCATCATCGTTAACTTTATTGCATATACCGTTAAGCTTCGATAACAAGGGGTGAGTTTTCAATAGCAATAGACATCGATAAGGCCTCGACAGTAAGGGTGTCACACCATGCCTAGGTTGAACATATGGCTCGCTCAATGCTAAGGTCAATGATCGTGTCATTAATCACTCTGTATAAAGAGTTTGCCTCAACAAGCCTAGGCATTGGGATCAATCCCTGTGTTCATTACCTTAAGGGCTTATAGCAAAGCATTCAACATGCTCAAAATTTCCTAAATAGGTTGGCCCTCGTAAAGCTTGCATCATCATTATCTTCGCTGTGCGCATTGTCAAGCTTCCATAATGAGGGACGAGTTTTCAATAGCAAGGGACATCGATGAGCCCTTGGTAGTAGATGTGTCACACCATCCCAAGGTTGTGCATGTGGCTTGCTTCATGCTACCGATCGATGATCATGTCATCGATTGCGTTATGCTAAAAGTCTATTTTGACAAGCCCGATCATTGGGAATAACCCCCACATCCGTTGCCTCAAAGGCTAATAGCAAAGCATTTCATAAGCTCAAAATTCTCCATATAGATAGGCCCCAATAGAGCATGCATCATCATTAACTTTGTTACCTACACTGTTAAACTTGTCTAGCCAAATCTCTACTTATTACCACATAATTTAGCTCATTTCATTGCCCACAATTTTTAGTACGTTTTATTTCTTACATTTTTTCCCACTTCGTGGGCTAATTAGTTGGCCAACATTGCCAGCCATGTACATGGGATTCCCCACACACAGCATCTGCCTATATGGGTGGGTAAAAGGGATTACGCATGGCTAGCGAGCATTCATCAAGCAGGTGAGCTCCTCCCCTTTAAAGAGTCTTAAATGAAATGTCACTTCCAGTAGGAGGAAACATTAATATGTCTGAGCCATCATAATGGGTCTAAAAATTTTTAGAATCTTCTAAGCAGCTAATTTTTTAATGAATGTTATACAGGTAAAAACTCAAAAAGTCATGAAAAATAGTCCATGAGTTTGAATGCACTTAAATTTGGGGATAAACTCCTAATGAATTGTACATTTATTTGAGTCAATTTTAGAGCAATTCAACAATCTAAAGACTATGAATACATAAAAAGTTTGCAACTAGGCATTGCTATCTACACGTTGGTGCAGCATTGCCTTTAAATGGCCTAAAGTGCATGCATGTTGCCCTGTCCAATGCACCGTAACCACTTACAGCTGCCATGAGAGTCTAACATAGTATGGGGCCATGGTGTAGCCCAGCTTATCTGTGTAATCAAACCCCACAGCACGTGCGATGCCTCACAGCATACTTGTGTCTACTCATATGGGGTGCTTTTAGCTTTGTTGGCGCACTTTATGCTACAACATGTTGGGCCTTGTACCCATGCTATGCATGCTAGGGAAAGCCTTGGCTAGCTCCCTGGGCCCTTAGACTGGGTGAAATAGTGCTCATGGCACACTTGCTAAACACACGATCAAGGGATGAAGTGTCAAAAGGCTGGCTTACGTGTGGTGCTCTTGGCTTGTGTTGCTCACCCCCTATGCCATAGAATGTTAAGCCTTATGCCCATGTCATGCCTATTGGGGTAGCCATGGGTTGCCTCCTATGCCTTTGGACATTGTGTTTATGGCACATTTGCTGGGCACATACCCAGGGTCTTGGTGGCGAGGGATAAATTTATGTTATTTTCTTTGGAGTAACGTTTGGTTCCCCAAGCCTACTAGATATTTTTCGAGTGTCTTTCCTTGTGATTTTTATTCTCTACAAGCCTAAAGGGCATGCTTCTTTTACCACGGTCTTCATTTGTTGGTCAAGTTCAAACCTTGTGGCATCAATGGGATAAATATTGTTGGGGTAGTAGGATGGGAGAGGGGGAGGGAGGATGCTCTACCACTTACATTACTTGGTTGCATATTTAAGTCGTTTACAAAGGATTCTACCTGTCACTTCAAGGCAACCCATAAGGCTCTTCCATCGCATGTGCTGGGCCAATGACACATGCTTTTAAGGGTCAAGAGGCCCTTATGATAGGTCAACAATAAGCCAACGCAAGGTAGCTTTGTGCCACTAGCTTTTCAACTAAGTGTGATGACCAATTGTGTGAATCAATGATTCCTCTCGTACTAGGTTGAATGACTATCATGACACGAGCATTAGTAGGGTAAAACCAACCTGTCTCATAAGGGTCTAAACCCAGGTCATGTTCCTTATTAGTGGGGGAACAATCTAATGCTTAGTGATTTCTAATTCACAATGATACGAAAAGTCAACATTGAAGGATCATAAAAAAATGTTGCTATGAACGCTTGGCTGCAATAAGCCAGCTATCATAGTGGTAACTTTTCTGACACCTCAAACTTTAAATTCCAAAGGTTTAGACGCTTTCACGGTTCATATTTGTACTGAAATCAAAATCAAATGAGCTTTTTTCTTTTTGTTCCACATGTGATTTCTGTTCTCTTTGAGCTGATCTTAGGACACCTATGTTGTCTTTTAACAAATGTGTTGCTACAACCAAAGTCCCTACCTAACAATGTCTTTCACTTGGATTGGCCAGCCAAGGTTGCCTTTGGGTTCAAAAAAGGGGCGATGCCCCGCCTCCAATTCATAAAACAAGTAAAATAATGTTAAAAGTTGTAGTATATCACTTTCACCTTTTTTAACTCCCACTTATCCTACACCTCTGAAATAATTTCATAAAGTCAGACTACAGTCAAGCTTATCCAGTGGCTATTGTTTCACTGGATGGTAGATAGAGAAACTAGGAAACACGTTAATCCATTGATACGCATCACTAATTAGATGTGAGGCATTTAGCTACCTTGAAAGAGCCATAGTTACTCCCACTGTTTAGTCGTGCTTGGACGAATTTCTTCCTTTTGACATTTAAAACACTAAACAAAAATCACATTACGTAAGCATCTATAGGGACCATCGCAATGCTTTCATTTAATTTAATAGTCACATTCCCCTTGTCAATACCAGATCAGAGTTGGCTGCTTGATGCCTGAGGAAGACCCTCAAAGGATTCATTTCTAGTCTATCCCTTAGTTGACACGCGATGGCCCACTTTCACTATAAGAGTTATAGGACTAGTCCACCGACAACCTTCGGGTTTGAGATCGAGGCCTTCGTGCCTAACCTTTAAGCCAATCCATTTTCCCGAGGTTACGAATCGATTTTGCTGACTTCCCTTGCCTCCATTATTCCATCGACCAAAGGCTATTCACCTTGGAGATTTAATATGGTTATAAATATGACTGAGTGTGGGAGGCACTTGGTCCTTTGGATTTTCAAAGGCCGCTAGGGGTGCATTGAACCCTACGTAACTTGCGATGCTCTTTCAGTCACTGGACCCTTCCTTTTATTTAACCGTTTCTAGGGTGGCCAGGCTATTAAACAAAAAAGAAAACTCATCTTGAGGACATCGTCAACGTCTTTGGACTCTCACAAACATTATGTCTTGGTCCAACTACAAGCTTTTTAACTCCAAAATATTCAATATATGTGATTGGAGATGGAAAGCAGCTGTTATCACCAGACTTGCCCTTCCATGGGTCCTCGTTAAGAGATTTAGATTGTGCTTATTCAAATTACCAGACTTGAAGAGCTCAGTATTATTATTTATTATCACTCACTCCCTATGTCAGGATTGGGTAATTTGCGCGATTTCTACCTTCCTTGGATGTGGTAGTGATTTCTCAAGCTCCTTGTCTGGAATCAAACCTTAATTCTTCATCATCCATCACCACCATAATAGGCAACTATCTTACCGTCAAAAGTTATGAAGGCAAAAATTTGAAGAACATATCATCGAAAACAATGGCCTTATGATCTATCGAGTTATCATGAATCATGAAAGTAATGAGTAAAGCCCCCGATGACCTTTTATCTAATAAATGCATCTCTTCTAGATGTCAGGGTTTGTTGCATGTATTAGCTCTAGAATCACTATAGTCATTCAAATAATAGATACCATTAAACAAATACAATAGATTTAATAACCTCTTCGTAGTTTCACAGTCTGAATTAGCTCAAACTTACAAATGCATTGCTTAATCTTTTAAATAAACATATGACTATTGACAAGATCCACTTGGTAGTATCCTTTAAGACACCACGCCAACATGGACCAAACTATGCCGCAAGGCTAGCTAAGGCCAAAGCTATTATGGTCATCATTCAAAATCAACAGGACGTGGGACAAATGCTTTCATTGGGATAGGTAGAGGCTGAGGTCACTCTTGTTGGAATACTTTTTGAATCCAAAGGGATGACAAAGCACCCATTCATCAAAGTAGTTTCAAAGAATTTTAAACAAAAATTCACTTTCGATATAAGGAAACATAAATATATCTAAGTCATCATAATGGGCCTAAAAAATTATTTACTAGGAGTCTTGAGTTAAAATTTTGCACAGCTTTAGGAAATGATCATATCTATGAATCAGAATGCTCCTAAATTTGAGAGGTAGACTCCTAATGAATTTTTAGAGTATTCAATTTTTTTAATGACTTTTATAGAGTCAAAAATTAAAAAAAATGAAAAATAGTCAGTGAGTCGGAATGCTCCCAAATTTAATAGGCATACTCCCAATGGGTTGCTTGAATTATGCGAGTCATTTTTGGTGCAATTCAACAATCAAAAGATCATCAATTCTCAAAAAATTTGCAACTAGGCATTATGGCCAGCACGCTATACAACATTGCCTCTAGATGGCCTAAAAGGCATGCATGCTAACTTATCTAGTGCATCTATTGTCACCCATGGCTGCCTTGAGAGTTAGCACAGCATAAGCCCATGGTCTAGCCCAGTTAGCCTATATAATCAACACCCACAAGACATGCAATGCCTGATAATGTACTTGCAACCTACTTGCATGGGTGCTGTTGGCTTGGCTAGCGCGCCTTGTGCTATAACAAGCTAGGCCTTCTTTTCATCTCTTGCTTGTTGGGGATAGCCATGGCTAGCCTCCCGTGCCCTTAGACCAAGTGACGTGATGCTCATGGCACAATCACTAGGCACATGATGAAGGGACATAAGGGCGAAGGGCTAGCTTGTGTAAGGCTTCCTTGGCTTAGCTGGTGCACCTTGTGCTGCAACACGCTAGGCCTTACACCATGCCGTGTGCACTAGGTTTCCCATGCCTAGTGCTTGCTCATATGGGTGTGGAGGGGGGCAACACTAATGGTCCATGAGCGCCCACTGAGCTAGTGAGGTTCTCCCCCCTACAGTGTGTTAAATGAAAATTCACTTCTAGTAAGAAAAAACATTAATATATTTGAGTTGTCATAAGGAATCTAAAAAATTATTTACAATGGGTTCTGAGCTAAAAGTTTGTATAGATGTAGAGAATAATCAGATCTACCAACCTAAAAAATTTCAAAAATTTTTGTGCATCCAATTTGTTTTACGAATTTTATACATTCAAAAATTCAAAAAATTTTAAAAAATAGCCTGTAAGTCAGAATGCTCTCAAATTTGAAGGGTAAACTCCTCATGAGTTGCTTGATTTATTTGAGTTATTTTAGGAGTAATTCAACAATCAAAAGACCTTTGGTTCATAAAAGGTTCATAACTAGGCATTACAGCCAGCACGTTGATGTAGTGTTGCCTTTAAATGGTCGAAGGTATAGGCATGCTGCCTTGTCTAATGCATCTATAGCCACCGATGGCTGCCTTGAGAGTCCAACATAGCTTGAGGCCATTGTCTAGCCTAACCAACCTAAGTAATCAACACTCACAGCCCTTACGGCTTGATATCATGGGGTGTTATTGGCTTGGCAGGCTCGCCTTATGCTATAGCACGCTGGGTGTTGCACCCGTGCTGTGCTTACTAAATATAGCCATGGCAAGCCTCCTATGCGCTTGGACCAAGCAACAGGATGCTCGTGGCATGCTCATTTGGCATACACTAAGGGACATAAGCCCTTATCTTATGCCTTGGGTTTACCATGCCCAGTGCCTACCCGTATGGGTGGGTAGGGAGAGCACACATGGTCTATGAACACCCACTAAGCATGTGACCTCCTCCCCCCTATAGAGTCTTAAATGAAAATTCACTTTTGATAAGAGAAAACATCAATATGGTTGAGCCATCATAATGGATCTAAAAAATTATTTACAAAGGTTTTGAGCTGAAATTTTGAACAAATGAAGAGAATAATCAGATCCACTAACATAAAAAATTTTAAAATTTTCTAAGCATCTAATCTTTTTATGAATTTTACTCTACTAAAAATTCAAAAAATCATTGAAAATAGTTCATGAGTCAAAATACTCATATATTTCAAGAATAGACTCCTAATGAATTGCATGATTTATTTAAGTCATTTTTGGAGCAATTCAACAATCAAAATACAGTCAATTCATAAAAAGTTTGCAATTGGGCATTGTGGTCACACTATAACAAAGTCTGAAAATACCGATAAAATTTAGCAACAGACAAAATTAGTCTCTAAATAATGACATATTACTGACAAAATTGCTACAAAATAAATAATTTGACCTTACCAACCAATTAGTGATAGATTAACGATGAAAATTAGCGATCAATTAAATATGCATCATTAATTTTAATTTTAATTAATTTATACTATTATTTTACGCATATTAACGACTGCCTTAATGACCAAATTGTCAATATTTATCTGGCTACCAAAAAAATTGGTAATTGCTTGGCCTTGGTAGTTATTAGCTTGGACAAATTATGGTGACTGTCGTAGAGTGGTCATTAGCAAGCGATTACCGAGTGATAGTCGCTATGCTTTCCCAGAGCCAACAACTACTGCGGGGCACTCATGAGGCTCCCCCAATGTTGACGTTGTTGTCTGCGAGCACTAATGACTATTGTTAGGAAGTCTCTTAGTTCCTTCAACACTAACCCTAGCGTTTGATAGGAGCAGCGTGCCAACAAAGCGAATAGCACCCCTCATTAGCTAGCCCCTCATTGCTACGTCTTTCCATCGTATGAGTATTGAGCATACCAGGAGAATCACTTCACCTTGTCCAAGGGTATGGAAGGGATGTCATGGCTGCCAGCAGAAGGCACAGCATGGCATAAAGCCCAACGTGCTACGGCTTAAGGTGCGCAAGCAAAGCTAGAGCCCTTACTTAAGCTAGCTCCTCAATGCTACGTCCCTCAATCGTGTGCCCAGCAAGAGTGCAAATGCCATGTCATTTGGTCCAAGGACACAAAAGGGAAGCCACGACTACCCCGAGTAGGCTTTGGTGCAAGGCCCAGTGTGCTGCAGCTTTAGGTGCGCCAGCCAATCCAATTGCTCCTCACTTAAGCTAGCCCCTTACTGTTACATCCCTCGATTGTGTACCCAACAAGCATTCCATGATCACCTCATGGCCTAATCCAAGAGCATGAGAGGTAAGCCATAGCTTCCCCTAGTAGGCATGGTATAGGCACAAGGCCCAACGTACTGTGACATAAGGCACGTAAGCCAAGCCAATAGTGCCCCACGTGTGCGAGCCCTTCACCGCTACATCCTTTGATCATGTGCTTAGCGAGCGTGCCACTAGCCAACAACAAGAGAAGCAAGCCATGGTGGCCTTTAGTAAGTACAAAAGAGGCACAAGGCCCAACATGTTGCAGCACAAGGCACGATAGCCAAGCCAAGAGCGCCCCAACCGAGGCAACCACTCATTGATATATCCTTCAATCGTATGCCCAGCGAGTGTGCCACGAGTGCTATGTCACCTAGTCCAAGTGCACAGGTGCCAAGAGAAGGCTGCTCACAGCAGGTGTCATGGGCATAAGGCCTAGCACGTTGTGACACAAGGACCAAAAGACAAGCCAAGAATGCCCCATGCATGCTAGCCCTTCATCATGACGTCCCTCGATCATGAGCCTAGCAAGCAGACCATGAGCGTTGCTTCACTAGGTCCAAGGGGACAAGATGCAGGCAATAGCAAACTGCCAAAATGCAAGGCTTAGGCATAAGACGCAGTGTGCTACAGCACAAGACACGCCAGCCAAGCCAAGAGTGCCCTATGTGAGGCAGCCCCTAGTTGCTACGTCCCTCGATTGTGTGCCTAGAAAGCATGCCATCAGCGTTACATTGACTAGTGGAAGAAGATGATAGGCAAGCCATGGCTGCCCCTAGTAGGCATGGTGTGGGCACAAGGCCCAATCTACTATGACACATGGCGTGCTAGCCCAGTTAACAGTGCCCCACGTGAGACAACCTTTCATTGCTACATACGTTGATCGTGTGCCTAGCAACCTTGTCACGAGCACCATGTTTCCTCCTCAAGGGCATGAAAGGTAGACCATCGCTAACCCCAGTAGGCATGGCATGCATGGAAGGGCCAACGTGCCACAATACAAGCCGCACCAGCCAAGCCAAAAGCATCCCACGCGAGCTAGCCCCTCATCGCTACATCCCTCGATTGTATGCCTAGTAAGAGTGCTATGAGCACTGTGTTGCTTGGTGTAATGGCAAATGAGGCTAGACATAGCTACCTCCAGTAGGCGTGGCAAAGGCACAAGGCCTAGCACTAGCTAAGCCAAATAGCACCTTATGTGAGCCAACTACAAGCACGCTGTAAGGTGTCGCACATGCTGTGAGTGTTGATTATATGGGCTAACTAGGCTATACGATGGTCCCAAGCCATGGTGGACTCTCAGGGCAGCCATGGGTAGTTATTGGTGCACTAGACATGGTGGCATGCATGCACCTTAGGCTATCTAGTGGCAACGCTGCACCAACATGCTGGTCGTGATGCCTAGTTGCAAAATTTTCATGAATTCACGATCTTTTGATTGTTGAATTCGTCCAGAAATGATTGAATTAAACCATATAACTGATTAGGAGACTGCCTCTCAAATTGGAGAGCATACCAACTTATGGGCTATTTTTCCTATTTTTTGAATTTTTAGCTATGTAAAATTCATAGAAAAATATAGGATAGTGAGAAAATTCTGAAAATGTTTATATTGGTGGGTCTGATTATTCTTTAGACTTTTGAAAAGTCTCAGCTCAAAATTCCTTGTAAATAATTTTTAAGACCCATTAAGATGTGCCAAACATATTGATATTTCCTCTTACTGGAAGGTGCTCGCAGGCCATGCATGCTCATAGGCTGATGACAATGGGCATGTTTGATTAGTAGCCCATTAAGTTGGTAAAAATGTAGGAAATGAAAGAAACTAAATTATGGACAAGAAAATGAGCTAAATTATGGGATAATAAGTAGATAGGTGGCTAGACAAGCTTAATGGTATGGGCAGCAAACATAACAATGATGCATGCTATACAAGGGTTGACCTACTTGGGGATATTTGAGCATGCAAAGTGCTTTGCTGTAGGCCCTTGAGGCATTAGATGTGGGGATTAATCTCAACATTGAGGCATGCCGAAGCAAACTCTTTGTGCAACGTGATCGACATAATGTTCATCAGCTGTCAACATCGAGCGAGCCGCACGCTCAGCGACGCCATAATGTGACACTTCTATTACCGAGGCCTCATTAATGTCCCTTGCTATCGAAAACATTTCCCTTGCTATCAAAGCTCCTAGCGTGGGCAACAAAGTTAACGATGATGCATCTTATATGAGGGCTTATTTGTTTGGGGATTTTTGAGCATGCGAAGTGCTTTGCTATAGGCCTTTTAGGCCGCAAACGAGGGCCTTGATCTTAACGCTTAGGCATGCCAAGGGTAAACTTTTTGTGCAGCACAATCGATGACACAATTGTTGATCGTCAGCATTAAGCAAGCCTTATGCTCAGCATGGCATGGTGTGACACCCGTGTTACCAAGGCCTCATCGATGTCTTCTGGTATCGACAACTCGTCCCTTGCTATCAAAGCTCGATGATGTGGCATCCAAGTTAATGATGATGCACCCTACACAAAGGCCTACTCACTCAGGGATTTTTATGCAAGCGAAGTGCTTGACTACATACCTTTGAGGCAGTGAGCGCAAGGGTTGATCCCAACTTTGAAATGTGTTGAGGCATACTCTTTGTGTGATGCTACAGCATGATTATTGACTATCAGCATCAACAAACCATGTGCTCAACCTAGGCATGGCGTGACACATTTGCTGCCAATGCCTCATTGATGTCCCTTGCTATCAAAGCTTGATGATATAGGCAGCAAAGTTGATAATGATGCATGCTATACAAGGGCCTACCTATTTGGGGATTTTTGAGCACACAGAGTGCTTTAGTGTAAGCCCTTGAGGTGGTTGATGCGGAGGGTCGATTCTAATGCTCAAGCTTGCCGAGTCAAACTATTTGCACAGTGTGATTGATGATACAATCATCAGTTGTTAGCATTGAGCAAGCCACACGCTCAGCCTAGGTTCTAATGTCCCATCGATTTTGAATGACGACCATGACAGCTTTTGGCTTAAAAAGCCTTGTAATGTAGCTGTTGTTAGTGTAACATCTTGAAGGATGCTAATTAGTTGATCCAGCCCATAGTCATATGTTTGTCTTAAAGATCAACCCATGCATGTGTAAATATAAACTAATTCTGACTGTGACTGTGAATGGTTCCTTAAATTAGTTGTAGTTTGTTTGATGGTATCTACTACTCGGATAATCATAGTAATTCTAGAGCTAATATGTGCAATAAACTCCAACTTTTGAATGCAATGCATTTATTACATAAAAGGTTGATGCGAGCCTCACCTATTACTTTGATGGTTCATGATAACTCGATGGATCACATGGCCATCGTGTCGGCGATGCATCATTCAAAACTTTGAGCTATCAATTTTTCATTGTACAATAGTTGCATATTGTTAGCCTAGGACTTTTGGGGTGGCAAAGTGATGTTATGGGTGACCTTGCCCTATGCTAAGCTAAGGAAGCGCGAAGCTAGATGCACGATAGGAAGGTGATATCAATGAGCTATGGGTGTTATGGTGGCATGGTGAAGGCATGGCAAGGATGCTCATCGGGGCCCCAACCGAGCTGATGCCATGGGTAGCATCATGAGCGAGTGTTGGCATATGACTAGTGCTTCTTAAAGGAATAGCCAACTCGCTAAGGGGTGTTTAGCGAGTCCTTAACATGTGGGTCATAAGAGATGACTCAAAGGGATTATACATGTGTGCGAGGCAATTAGTTAGTGAGCGAGCAAAATACCCGCAAGTAACGAATAGTGGCTCGCATTGGCACCAAGTTAGGTGTGAGCAGAAACACGAGGCACCTGGTGTATCCTTGGATGACTTAGCTCATGCAGCTGGTAGCAATTAGTAGCGATTGGCATTAGTTGGCAATGATTACCACAAGTTGATGGTAGTTGTAAAGAGTGGGACACTTATCGCAGAAAGTTGAAACCAAGGCTCTAGGCATGGCTAACTTTTCGGTGGTGTTCACCGTTATGTTTTATAGCTTATTTATTTCATGGGAAGAGTCATCGAATGAATGTGTGATGTCCTACTGTGTTAAGGTTGTAATTTCCTTTTTCATGAATTAAAAGGTTACGACTAGTTCCTATAAATGTTAGTGAGTCTCTTTTTTACTCTCTCGTATGTGTGTGTGGGTTTTTCTTTTAAGCATACTCAATATAATATGCATGCACACAGAGTTAGCTAACGAGTTAAGTGTCATTCGTGCCATCACTCAATGAGAAATTGATCATAGACTGCAACCGTGTGACACTTGCTATGGTGGTGACAAGTAATGAAGAACTAAGGTTTAAATTTGGAGAGAGAGCTCGAGAAATGGCTACCACATCCAAGGAAGGCAGCAAGCTTGCAAATTACCCAATTCTGACACAAGGAGGTAATGATAGTAAATAACAATATAGGGCTCTTTAAGTTTAGTAACTAAAATGGGTACAATCTAAATCCCTTAAAGAGGACCCATTCAAGGGCAAGTTTGTTGCTAGCAACTGTGGTAATTTTAGCTTTAATAGCATATATTTAAGTTGTTGCAGTTAACAAGCTCATAGTTGGACCTTGGATGCCTATGCTGGATAATGACTAAATGCCTCCAAGTCAAAATTTAGGCTAGAAGTGATGCATGCACCTATTATACTATTATCGACCTTGTTGCCATGATCCATATAGATTCAGCATTTTGTCGCTCTGATTTGTCCTTCTCCTCCAGCCCAATAGTAATAATTCCTTTGTTTTGCATCGTCGATGCCATGAGGTCTAAGCTTGACCCTTGAAATAAAGGCCTTAGCATAAAAAGCAACCCTTTTAGGTTTATGGAGAATGAGAATCATAAAGGAAAACACTTGGAAAAATATCTAGCAGGCATGGGAAGCCAAGTGTTACTCTAAATAAAATAACAAAAATTTGTGCCGATTTCCATGTCCCTCGGGCATGTGCCCAATAAGTGTGCCACAAGCACAATGTCCAAAGGCATGGGAGAAAAGCCTCGGGTGCCCCCAACAAGTACAGCATCGGTGCAAGGCCTAGGGTGTTACAATGTAAGGCACACCAGCCAAGCCAAAGGTGCCCTATGCGAGCCAGCCTGTTGCTGCTACATCCCTCTATAGTGGGTCTATCAAGCATGCCACGATCATTGCATCACCTAGTTCAAGGCATGTGAAGCAAACCAAGGCTACCCCTAGTAGGCATGGCATGGGCGAAAGGCCCAATGTACTGTGACATAAGGCTGCCAGCCAACCCAAGATCATTACATTTGAGATAGCCCCTCGTCACAATGACCCTCGATCATGTGCCCAATGAGCATACTGTGAGCACCATGTTGCTTGGTCCAATGGCATGAGAGACAAGCCATGGCTGCCACTAGCAACAATGGCGTGGTCACAAGGGCAAGCGTGCTATGGCACAAGGCGTGCAAGCCAAGCCAAGAGCGCCTTATGCGAGTTAGCCCTTTATTGTTACATCCCTCGATTGCATGGCCAGAGCAAGTGCCATGAGCACCACGCCACCCAGTCCAAGGGAAAGACAAGAAATCCATGGTTTCTCCTAGTAGGCACAACATGGGTGTAAGGCCTTGTGTGCTACAGCACAGAGAGCTCTAGCAAAGTGAAAAGTGCCCTACATAAGCTAAGCCTTTATTCTTAAGTTCCTTGATCATGTGCACAACAAGCGTGCCATGAGTGCCATGTCACCTTGTCCAAGGGTATGGGAGGTAACTCACAATAGTCCCCAACAGGCAAGGCATAGGCACAAGGCCTAGCGTGCTACCCATAAGCCGCCCTAGCCAAACTAAGAGTGCCCTGTAAGAGCCAACCCATCGTCGCTACATACCTCGATCTTGTGCCAAGCAAGCATGCCACAAGAGCCACGTTGCCTAGTCCAAGCACATGGGCCATAGGCCATGGGTGCCCTTAATCGGCCAGGCATACGTGTAAGGCCTAGCGGGTCGCTAGACAATGCGTGCCACCCAAGCTTAGGGCGCCTCATGAAAGCCAACCCCTGGACTCTATGTCCCTCGATCGTGTGCCCAATGAGCATGCCACAAGCACCACGTTGCCTTGTCTAAGGGCACGAAAACCAAGCCAAGGTGCCCCTAGTAGCCACGGCCTGCACGGCGCTTAGTACGCTAACCAAGCCACGGGTGCCCACACGATCCAGCCCCTCATCACTACGTTCTTGGATCGTGTGCCAACGAGCGTGCCATTAGCGTGGGGTCAACTAGTCCAAAGGAATAGAATGGATGCCACAGCTACCCTTAGCAGATGAAGCATGGGCTTAAGGCCTAGTTTTCCATGGACTACATCCTTGATTATGTGCCTTGTAAGCATGCTACGAGCGCTGAATCATTTAGTCCAAGAGCAAGAAACACTACAACAAAATAACCTTTTATTCACAAATTTAAATGACTTTTGTTCATAGTTGTAAAACTATAGACTATATTAATGTGAACAAAAGTCGGTCAATATAGTTCACGTTCTAAAATTGTGAATAAAACAAACTTTACTTTGCTGTTCATAAAAGTTTTATTCACAGTTCTAGAACTGTGAATAAAACTGTGAATAAGGAAACTTTAATTCACAGTTTTAAAACTGTGAATAAAACAAATTTAGTTCACAATTCATTAAAGTTTTGTTCACAGTTCTAGAATTGTAAATAAAATGATAAATAAGAAAATTTTAGTTCACAGTTCATTAAAGTTTTATTCACACTTTTAGAACTGTGAATAAATCTATATTAGTTCACAGTTCATTAAATTTTTATTCACAGTTCTAAAACTGTGAATAAACAATTATTTTTAATTAAAATCATTTAATTTATTTTATGATTTTATCCATAGTTTTGTTAAAACTGTAGATAAAATATAGTTAATTTTATTTATTTATTTTAAAAAATCAAAAAAATATCAAAATTTGAATCGATAAATAATTAAAAATTTGAATTTCTATTTTTTTTTTGTTTTTAACGTTTAATAATTTAAAATTGAATCATTATTTAATTTTGAATAATCTTAATTCGTAATTATAATTCATATTTGTAATTATTATTTGATTACGTTTTTTATTTCAAAATCAAAATTTTTTGCTTACGAATTCACATTTTTCTATTTACTCAAAATTAAAATTTGAAAATATCAAAAAAATATTGCATACAATAAAAAAATAAACCATCACAAATGATTTTAATACTATTACCACACTTCAATAAAATGTAACACCACCACCACTTTTTTAATCAAAAAGCACTTCAATAGTATTTACACACTTTAGTACAATCAATTACACTACCACCACCACTTTTTTTATAACAACGCTCTCTAGAGCAATGTAACATACCTCAATACCATCTAACACCACCATCATTTCATCCATTCATAACATATTTTAATCCAAGATAGCATACATTCATGATCACTTCTTTCATCATAATACACTTCAACATAACACATATTGATTACCATTTTGAAACTATAGTGAATCATAATTCTCATCCACATAACCTTCCAGCTATGTATGAAACACATGGAGGAAAATTAATTTACAAATTAAAAGTTAAAAAGCAAATACTTACAATTCTTAACAGCTATATAATGTATTTCAAAATTTGAAATATAAGTCCTACACCTTTACCTGAATCTTAACATAATGTTCCATATGTATTGCCCAAACTCTTATTTGACATCATCAAGCTCAGACTGACTGTATGTATTAATATCCATGGCTCAACAATCACAACATCCAATGATGCCTAAATTATTAAGTAAATTAAATTATTAGTTATTTAACTAATGCAATTAAAAAAATTAAGTTCATGCTTACATGATGTTATACGGGAAGATCACTACTCCTTTGTCACAAGGCTAAACTAATCTAGTTGCAATATGACGAGCTTGATCTTTCATCTTTATACCGCTCACAACTAATACCATCGACAGATCAGCAAATAAAATATTTGATTGAAGCCAAGAGTAACCAAATCTTTGTGAAGTTTACTGAAAATATAAAAAACATATATAAATATGAATATGACATAATTATAAGATCAGTTAACTAATAAAAGAAAAAAATACGTACACAATGTAAGCTTGAATGATAGTAACACTTATCTCTTCCATGTGACAAAATTGTATTATATCTTCTCGCATCACATATATGGAGCCCTCATTAGCAAGTACCTCCTTTTCCAAAGGAATGGTGATGACTCCATCATAATCCATTGCCTTTGTGACATGCTCATGCAATACCTTCAATGATAATGGCAACCCAATAGAAGACAATTGCTGCAATGATGGTTGTTTTATCAATGTTGATGCTCGTCTAACTTGCAACTTTTGCATCTTTTCTTTATTCATTGACTAGAAATAAAATAGTTAAGAAATCATGTTCAGTATATGAACCAAAAAAAATTTCAACTTTTGACATAAAATACCTCATATTCACGTGTGATGACCCAATCTCATGGCCAAGCAACATGTGTGCCAACCACTTCAAATACAGTAAAAATTTCTGCTTCTAGTATTGGGCGAGGCAAACGAGCATAACCCTGAATAGCTACATCCACTATCACCCTAATATCTCCATCAAGCAGAGGATGCCCATGGATAGTTTGATTCATGGTAGTATCTATGAAAGATGATCCATGGGCCACGATATCTTCCAAAGAACTAATGTATAAATCGCATTGTACACACTACAATGAATAGTTAGAGCATAATTTAATGTCTCAAAACTTTTATTTTTTTTTTAATAGAAATATAACATGTGACATGCCTTACTATTGGATGGTGTAGGCTTTGACGAACCAACTTGTGACGGTTGAGGAGGTGATGTTAGACTTTTTTCATTGTCATCTATTCCAGCCATATTATTGCTAGCTCTACTTGAGCAAAATGGCATTTGAATGATATTCGGTTGGGTAGTAACTCTGTCCCCTACTATGTCATCTAAAACATCTTTATGTTGCGAGAAACACTTCATAATGTTCATAAAATCTTGTTTATCATATGGTGCTTCACTTATTGGTACGATATGTGTTTTCATCCTCCCAAAATATGAGGTTATAGTTACCTCAGATCCCTGACCTCTAACATAACCAGGATGTTCAGGCGTGCCCAATGCTTTTGTGAGGATGTCATTCACACGTACCGGTTTAAATGTACCTTGACTCTCCTATGTCATCAACTCATCCTACAAAGTCAAAATGCAATTGTTACATAAATGTGACATTTGAATAAGTACAAATCAAATGGAAGTAAAGACTCATCAAATACGTACAATCTTTTATGCACACTCTTTGGTTGCTTCATTTGTGCATCATCCTTGTTTGTTACATTATGCTGCTTTCCATAATGTAGCACGATCAATTTCTTCCTCAGTACCCAATGATTTCTTTTACAAGCAATCATACAAAATCATTTAATTAATTAAAGTAAACAAAATGGATCCATCACATGTTCAAAAATTTATATAAAAAAAACCAAAACATAATTGACTTACAAGTTCAATCTCTAACCTTGCAAATCCTTTTCGGGCAAGACGATGATCATATATATTTTTCTTCCTTCTTTGTATTGCAACAATTCTCTTTCTCTATAATATAAATGAATATCAATATTTAGTGAAAATTTCACAAATAAACATCTCTATTTGGTTAATGTAATACTTGAAACTCCTTTGAAAGGTGAGAGTTCACAAATGCATGCCATACGTCTAAATTTATGAAACTCCTATATTCTGGTGGTGGCAACCTCAAGTATTCTAGGTCATCCATAAAAGGCAAGATGTATTTCCTCATAAGAACAGTTTTGAAGCTCCTTCATTTTTGTGCAGTAGATTGGAGTACATACCTTTTCAAAGTTACATCAATGTCATATGTCCCCTATAAAACACATTTACACAAATTAATGAAAACAAATCATGAGCATATAATTCAATTTTAAATGTAAGCACTTGCATATTTTATAAGACGTACTGAAATTATTTCTCAAATCTTATTCTTTAACTTATCTGGGACAGCATGCCAATTATTAAGTGTAATAGGCACTACATGTCGTAAAATGACACCAATATAACTGTTAATCATTGCACCATGCTTTTCGATAGGCTATCCTTTCCCATTTAATTGGACTAATATCTTTTGTCCCATTCATTTACACTTAATAACATCAGTCATAGTGGTAATGCCTCGTTTTTTTCATTTTCGTGAGGCATGAGCTACTTGATCTGATGAATCCATTAAATCTGCAAATTAAATACCAACAAATTAACAATACATATTCATAAAACATATAAAGTTAAAAGTGAATAAAAACTAACATGTAAAAACTTAATTCATAAAAAAATAGATTAAAAAAATTATAAGGCATATGTAAAGTTTAACATTACCTATCATATTAGTCAAACCCATAATCCTTCACCATCTTCCCTAGCATATGCAACTGCATTGTCGTCTATTTGATCGAAGAGTTCAACAGATGGTAAATTATTACAAAAAGGCATATGATCCAGACTAATGTCACCCAAATCATCTTCTTCATCAAAGTCTTTTTGAGGTGTTGTCATTATAAGGGACCATTTTGTATCAATTGGATCTTCAACATAAAATACTTGTCTCACTTGTGAAGCTAGTATAAATTGATAATTTTTATTCCCAATCCGATTAAGATCAATAAGGATAACTCCTAGATCATCAACTTTAACACCATTACTATTCTCAATCCAATCGCATTTAAAAATCGGGACTCTAAATAAAGTGTAATCCAGCTCCCATATCTCTTGTGTTACCCCATAAAATACCATATCATCATATATTGGATTTTTATCTTTTGCACTCAAAATTTACATGGTATTAGCAATTAAAGTGACTCAATGTTTTGGTGCACTCTTGAGTTCTCTTTTTCTTTTGTATAAAAACAACAACCATCAGTGATGTATCCAGGATACTTGATTACTAGGACTTGAGGTCCATGAGCAATCCATCGTAAAGTTAATGAGATATTATGATTAAACAATGAAAGTTGATACCCACCCTATAGCAAATAATTTATTAGATCAACCATTATGGAAAAATATGACCTAATGGTGGACTTGTAAAGATTCTTATCCATGTACGCAACCAATTTGATGAAGGTGCGATTATGCTCATCATGCAACCACTTTCATCTTTTTGACTTCATAGGATTGTCAACAGTTAATTGGTTTAAATGCTCGCTGCATGATACGAATAATTCATGTAAACATTTGAAATTGTCTTTGATGTGGTATAATAAATGGATTATAAATATTACCTTTTGTAAGGTTGAACTTTACTTGTATTCGTTAAAACATATAAATGAGCTTGTTGAAGAAGATCATGGGGAACTTGTTCAATCCATCCACCAGCTAAAGGTCTTCCATTTTGAGTTGAATAATCAAATACATTCTTCCTCAGAGGAATCCCAAAAGAATCTGTACTGGATAAATAATTTGCACGAAATTCTAGTGCCTCTTTTGCAATGTATGATTCAGCAATATATCCCTCAAACCTGTTATGCTTTCGAATATAACCCTTCAACACCTTCATGTATCTTTCAAATGGATACATCTGCCTCAAATATACAGGACCACATAGTTTCACTTCTCTAACTAGGTGAATAGTTAAATGAACCATAACATCAAAGAAGCTGGGAGGAAAGTACTTCTCTAGTACACATAGTGTTGTCATAAGTTCACATTAGATGTCATCTAATTTTGAAATATCTACCACCTTTTGGCATAACAAATTGAAGAACATGCAAAGTCTAATTAGAGCATATCTGATATGTTTCGGTAACACTGCTCATAGAGTGACAAGTAAGAGTTGTTGCATTAAAGTGTGACAATCACGCGACTTTAACCCATATAGCTTTAAGTCATCCGTAGAAACAAGATTTCTCATGTTTGAAGAATACGCATCTGGCACCTAATCTCACTGAGTACTTTACAAAATCTTCTTTTTTCATCTCTCGAAAATGTATAGCATGCAGGTGGTAGAAATGTATGATTATTGTGATGTTGTGGTACCAATTCATACCTTAATCCCATTTCTTGCAGATCCATTCTAGCTGCTACCCCATCTTTTGATTTTCCTGCAATATTAAGCAATGTGCCTACAAGACTATCACATATGTTCTTTTCTATATGCATAACATCAAGCACATGTCTGACATGTAAGGACTTCCAGTATGGTAAGTCAAAGAAAATTAATCTCTTTTTCCAACATTGTGAAACCATATCTTCATTATTTTGTTTATGTTGTTTTTTTGACTTCCCCTATGAATTTGATAAACTTTGAACCTTAGAGAAGACTTCTTCACCAGCTAAAGGTTGTGAAGCAACTCTGAATTCTTGTTCCCATTAAAAGTTTTCTTTTGTTTACGATAAGGATGATGTCATGGTTAAAATCTTCTATGTCTAATATATGACATTTTTACTATGCTATAAACGAACTGCATTGGTATTCTCAACACAGATAGGACAAGCATTGTAACTTTTAACCGTACAACCAGACAAGTTACCATAAGCAAGAAAATCATTAATAGTCCACAACAAAATAGCTCTCAAGTTGAATGATTCGTTTTGGTACGCGTCATACACTTCCACACCAGTGTCCCATAATATTCGTAAGTCTTTTATATGTGTTGCCAAGTAAATGTCTATATCATTACTAGGTTGTTTAGGGCCTGATATTAATAGTGTTAACATCATGAACTTTCTCTTCATTGTTAACCATGGTGGCAAATTATATGCCACTATAACAACTGGCCAACAACTATATCGACTATTTAATGTACTATGAGGATTAATCCCATCAGCTGAAATAGCAAACCTTAAGTTTCTTGGTTCTGATGCAAATTCTAGCCACATATAGTCAACTATTTTCCATGATGGTGTATCTGATGGATGCCTCAACTGGCCATCAACTTCTCTTTGACTTTGAATGCCATGTCAAATGTTTCGATGTTTTAAAGCTTCTAAACATTCTTTTAAACCTAGGTATTGGTGGAAAATACCATAACACCTTATCTGGCACCCCAGTCTGTATCTTGTTACTATTCTTCATTATTTTCCATCTAGAAAGACCATAAGTTGGACATTAAATCTCATTTTGAAACTCTTTTTGATATAGTATGCAATCATTCAGACATACATCGATCTTGTGATACTCCATACCTAATGCATTTAATGTTTTTTTGGCATCATACATAGATGTAAGCATTTCATTATTCTCTGGCAACATTTCAGATATCAAATTTAAAGTTCATTGAAGCTTTGGTCAGACCAATTGTACTTCGCCTTTAAATTGTAAAGTTTAACTAGAGCAGATAGTTTAGTGAACTTTATTGATCCAGAATACAAAGGTTTCTCAGCATCGCCAAGCAACTTCATGAACTAGTTAGCATTACAGTTGTACTCTACAAATGTCTCTTGAACCATCTCTACAGTGTTATCAACTTCTGCCTCTTGAATGACCTCCCTATTAGCTCTAGCATTTTGACTTGTAAAAGACCCATCATGACATGCTTCCCCATGCCATATCCAATTATTGTAACTTCGATCAATTCCATTAACAAATAAATGATCTCATATCTAACGTGGAGTCAGACGTTTCATATTACCACATTTAATGCACGGACAACAAACATGCTCAAGATTATCAGACTTTCGAATGGCATATTTCAAGAAATTAGTTACACCTATATCGCACTTATTTGACCTTCTATCAGCGAACATCGAAGTCTTGTCCATTCTAATATTTAACACTCCATATGCTAGTACATCAACTTGATTTTATCAATGTATATGTATGCATGTCGACCAATTTTTACAGGTAGGATGATCCTATACCATTCAGAAATGCAACATCTATGTGGAGCACATGATAAATCATGCTTCATTTAATTTCATAAAAAATTCGACAGCATATCCTTATAGTTCTTCAAGTACATGACTTATGTAGATACTTTTTAATGTTTTTTTTTTTAAATCAAAACACCAATAAATATCCACTAGTATGTATTCGAAGAACAAAGGATATGTTACTCGAAATTTGTTATGAAATAAAATGAATCCAAATTTATACATTATGTGCAATACATAAATATTACATTTTCAAACTGTCCAATCTAGACAATTAAAAAATTATAAATAAAATTTTTTATTTAATCCACATGTTATACACGTGGACTATAATAAAATATTCATTTATAATTCTAAAACGGTATCTAAGATTATATTTACTAAGCATAATGTGCTAACATTGTATACATAAATGGATTTTTTTACTAATTGGTGAATTAAATTTTAAATGTAAAATTGCACAAGTATAACTTGAATTTACATCAAATTAAAAAATCAGTAAAGAAAATTTTGTAAAAGAATAATGCTTACCTTAATGATGATTCCCCAATTAGCTTGCAATACTATCTTCTTCTGCAAAAACACAAATTATGTTTAAATAATAATATTGCTAATTAACTTATTATTAATTACAATTACTAAATCTTTGAAGTTGTCAACTTTTTTAAGAAAAAAATGAATATTTAAAAAATTAAAAATAAAAAGATCAACTTACTATATAAGCCCGCTTCTAAAGACCCTCGAATTATTGGTAATCTTAAAAAAATATATTTGTTAAAGCATCTGTAAGACTTTTTTCAATGACACAAACTTAACTACATTTACTAACAAGACTGTAAATGAAATCAAATAATTGACAGTATCATCCATAGATTGCAACTATGATCAGATTAAATTTAAATTTTTATTATATAAGACAAAAATAATGAAATCTAATATCTTAATAATGTTAGCCTTGGGCTTCTGCCCATCTGAAATTAGGGATCATATAATAATCTCCTCTGTTTAAATAAATTTCCCAAATTTGGTCATTGTCATTACCAATATTTTTATATAATGATGATCATTATAGATATTATTGTCATGATGATTTTTAATAATCGTTATAAAAATGAAAAACCATTATAAAATCTCATAAAATTAAATTATTAAAATATTTTAATTAATATTTCTAATTTTATTTAATTATTATTTTTTAATTATAATAATCAAATAACACACAAATGATATCAAACAACAAATAACCAATCATTATTTCACATAATTTCTTTAGATAAATTTGTGAAACTGTACGGTCTATACGTTATGAGGTGTTTTACGTTGTTAGAATCAATAATGATAACAATTAATTTAAACCCCATCTTGTATTTCTTTTGTATTATTAAAAACTTTTTCTCATGCTACCGTTCTTCATGAGAAATAATACCAATTGGGATATTTGTCTTTCTTATGGAGACATTTGATTTTTCAACGTCATATTGTAAAGTTACTCAACATACTGGAAAAATATTTGTATAGGAACAAGTGGGTTGATGCAATTGTGTATTTATATATTGAGAAAAAGTTAACGACTTGAAGATAAAGATGTAAAAAGTTACAGATTCTTCCTCCTTGGTTGTAAATACTATTATTTGCTTAATACTTTATTTATAACATAATCTTAAATATTAAACCATGAGTATTTCATTTGTCTTTTACTTTAGATAATAATTTATCTCATGCTTTAATTTAGGCTGCATGATAGTTCACTTGCTATTAAAAATTTCTCGAGAAGAAAACTTAAATCAAGGTCCACAAAGCTCTTTTTCGGTCATATTTGCTAGAGAAGAGCTAGGACAATAGCTGGAAAAGAACAAGAAAAAGTAAAAGCTAATACTAATAAGAAAGAAAAAAAGTAATTATGAATTGGAAAGAAAAGATTAACCTTAGTTACTAAAACTAAAAGGATATTTTAATCAGCTAGATTTGGAACCCGAATGAAAGTAGAACCATATATTCCTTTGTTGCAATCAGTGAAGGCCAAGATTTTGATCTGTTAGATCTGGAACCTCGGTGGAAGTAGAACGATGTCCAGATCTGGAACCCTAACGGAAGTAAAACCTCACACTTAAATTTAAAACCCTCATCATAAATCTGGAACCCCTAGCATAAATCAGAAATCCCCAACCCATATGTGAAACCTCGATACAAGTAGAACCATGCCTAGATCTAAAATCTCGATGGAAGTAGAAACTCGCACCAAGATCTCGAATTCCCAGTACATGTTTGGAATCCGTAGCCTAGATCTAAAATCTTGAACCCAGATTTCGAACCCTCAGCACAAATCTGAAATCCTAACTAAGATTTGGAATCCTTAGCCCAAATCTAAAACCTTGCACCTAGATTTAAAAATCCTAGTATACATCTAAAATCTCAACCAAGATCTAGAATCCCTAGCCAAAATCTAAAACCCAGCACCCAGATTTTGAACCCCTACCATAGATCTGAAATCCTAATCCAAATTAAAAACCTTATACCCAGATTCGGAACTCCCAGCACATATCTGAAATCCCAACTAAGATATCAAATCCCTAGCCTATATTTAAAGCCTTGCAGACAGATTTAGAATCCCTAACACAGATCCGGAATCCTAACCAAGATCTAGAATCCTTAGCCTAGATCTGAAGTCCTACACCTAGATTTGGAACCTCTAACATAAATATAGAATCTGAAGACCCGAGCTGAAACTCCTCACGCAGATCTAAAACCTTCATACCCGAGTTGAAACCCCTCACGCAGATCTGGAACCTTCAGACCCCTCACCTAGATCTAGAATCCTTAGCTCAGATCTAGAACCCCTCACCCAAATCTGGAACCCCCAGTCCAGATCTAGAACCCCTTACCCAAATCCGAAACTCTCAGCTCAGATCTAGAATCCTTCATCCAGGAACGTCCATCCCAACTTTGGGACACATACATCTAAATCTGGGACCTTAACAAACATTTTGAACCCCAGAACAAATCTAAAATCTCGATGAAAGTAAAACCATGCACATATTTAGAATCCCAATGGAACAAGAACCACATCTAGATTTGAGCTCAAAAATAATGAAACTAAAAGTAAAAAAATAAAAGAACAATAATTTTTATATTTTAATAAAAAAGATAAGCACAACATTTTGGGAGAAAGGATTAAACTTATCGAAAAAAAGGGAGAATATTCAAGATGCTAGTTCTGGAACCCAAAAGCAAACAGCACCACGCACACTTTTAATCCCTTCGATGCAAATATTTAGGGCCGATTGAATGTCCAGTTTGCACATCTAGAACCTGGAGAGGCTCTCCTCATAGTGTGCACTTCATACCTGATATTTACTACCTGAAGGATCAATGAAGTTTATCCTGAGTAAGTGGAGAAAAAGAATGAACGAAGTTTATTAATGTTTCTGGAGAAGATGCAGGGCTTTTATTCATAGTTGCTGCCATAACTGTGAATAAAAACCTTTATTCATAGTTATGGCTATAACTGTGAATAAAGGTCTGGTCCTTTCCTTTTTTTTTTTTTTTAATTTTAGGAACATTGCTTGTTCAATGCTCACTTCACTCACTGCTCGCTGGCTCGTTCATTCACTTGCACATGAATTCATAGCTTTGCCAAAAAAAAGAAAAGTGACAGAAGGGGGAGGGCTGAGGAAGGCTGACTCTAACTTCAGCTTGCTAGTGGTGGGCGTGCGTGAGTGTCCCTCTCTTTCTACTGCTGTGAGGTGGCGGAGGGTCTCACTTTTTATATATGTTTACATACAAAAAAGAGTCAGAGTTCAAACTCAACATACAATTAATAGAATTTATATGAAAGGGAATAGTGGCTTTTTAAGAAGAAAAAAGGCGAGTTCTATTTTAAGGTAAGCTTCTGCCCTTAAAGATTGCTGTAGACTGAGATTTTTTTCACCTCCTTCATTGCCCATCTTCCTTCTTTTAAGAAATAAATGGAGTAAAGTCTTTAGCTAACCTTGGATAGCTGTCGATGTGTGGCTAGTTTTGTTTAGCTTTGCTCCGCTTCTTAGCCTAAGTACAGTCTCTGACGATCTCATTCTCTCTGTGATCCATGCCAAGTCGACCCCCTCTTTTAGACATGGCTCTGTGGAATGTGCTTTCGTCCTGTCCCTCAGTTTGCCCGGAACCTATTGAGACTGGATCATGAGCTACTAAAGTTCGAAAAGCATGACAAAACTGAATTGGTTGAGGAAGGTCCCAAGCCCTTCTTAGAAAGCCCTCGTCCCTTTCAAAAGAAAAAAAAAAAAGAAGAATGCTGCTTCTTGATTGAACAAACATTGCAAGAACCTTTCTAACTGACACCTTAGTCATAATGCCACCCACTGCTCTGTAGGTCCCCCTATTTGCAAAGTGATGACACCAGTAGTTGTGAAGCACAGATGACCATCTCTTCGAGCAGAGATATAGGCTTGGGCCCTTAGATCCAAGTCTAGAAGAAAAAGAAAAAGTAGGTTGAGGTGAGTATGGGGACAAGATCTACTGAAAAAGGGGCCCCTCTTGATCACCAGAAGAGATTTTTAGGCAGAATTGAAATAATTTTTATCAAGAGGATTAATGACCCAAGTTGTATCTGCTATAGGCAGTTGCACTTCTCAGATTGACAGATTCTAGATCATTAGGGTACAAATCTCTTATCGAGAGTTCTTGTTGAAGATAAGAGAAGTCATTAAGGCTTAGGTTTTGATCATGAGAGTATATGGGTTGGTGTTTGATAGATAGCAATAGTGACTCTTCTGTGTTAGAAGAACTGTGTCTCATCTCACTCAGTTTTGGGAAGGAAGCCAACGTCTCGTCTTTGATACTTGCGAGGAGCAGTTCACTAGGAGGCTGTTGGGTGACGCTGTCGGAGCTCAGGGAGCCTACAGAGGGTGGCAATAAGAACTCTACTAAGGTTGAAATGCTTTCACCGTGATACCCGTTATTACTGGTAATATTATGGTTCCTACATGAAATTAATCAAAGAGAAACTAATTAATGTTCGTGATACCTAGAGTATATTTGCTTATATAGATGAAACAAACAAGTAAGATACACAAATAAAAGTAGAAAAGAAAGAATTAACTGAACACCCAGAAACCAAAATAAGTTTTAGAATACAGTAAAGAAACTATATATACTTTTTCAACCAAGGGTGGAAAACCCTAATCTGAGAGACATGATGGTAAAGAGAAGCATCGTTTTAGGAGAGGCAGTGCAGTTCCATTGATCCATGATTGATGTTTACATTAGATTCCAAGCTGACATAAATATATATAAGAACATGGGTACTCACAAAAGGAAGCTTTTGGGGTTCCAATGATGAGTTGCTGAAACTTTATAGCCTGGTTGGGCTGCCAAAGAATAACATCCGACCAACTGTTCTTGTAGCTGATGATGATGAAGATAAAGATTGTCAGACTCCATATATAGTGATCTAATTAAAGAAACACTTGCAAATCTTGATATGGGTAATGAAAGTAAGACATTTGCCTTCAAGGATATATGACCAAGCTAATATGTCTTGAAAAATCAACTCCTTTTAGTCATATTTAGTGGCTAAAAGAGATTTTCTTCTGTTTTTTGGGTTAGAAGATAAGATTTATGCAGGAGAGGCAGAGGACAAAAGATCGGGAAAACTGGACTAGGAGAGGCTTAAGACTTCTCTCTTTATTGCCCCTGGTAGAAAGCCTATTCATTTCCCTCCTGGCTGACTGTGTTTTGTGGTAGTGCATCTTAGACTTGTAAACTCCATTAATTTATTATCTGGCTCTTTGTTACTTAAACTTCAGTGAGTTGAGCAATAGTTGGAGTCAAACATGTAAGAGCTGTTTTGGCGAGGTCTATGGAGATAAGCCGACGCTGTAACCCATACCACCAAGATTATAGCTGAAGATGTTGCCTCTGAGCTTGTATTAGTTGACCACCATAGCTGAGAGAGAAGGCGTCGGGTTGAACAAGCTGCAGTTGACGATGAGGCCAATGACTCAGAGGCAAAAAGCAACCGTAATAAGGGCGAAAAAATTGAAAACGTAGATGAATATTATATAAACTTTTTAATTTGGTGAACCTTCATTCACAGTTATGGTAAAACTGTGAATAAATGTTTCCTTTTGTTCACAATTATAAAGATAACTGTGAACCAAAAAATATTTGTTCACAGTTTTAATAAATACTATGAATAAAGGAAAGTGTTGTTTACAGTTTTGTTACAATTATGAATTATTCTACTTTTATTCATAATTGTTATTAAAACTGTGAACTATCTAGTGTAAACTAATCTCATTTTTGTTGTAGTGAAAAGCAAGCCATGGTTGGCCTTAGTAGGCATTGCATGGGCTCAAGGCCCAGCATGCCATGACACAAGGCACCTCAATCGAGCCAAGGGCAACCTACGTAAGCTAGCCTATAGTCAAGATGTTCTTCCATCATGTGCCAATCGATGTGCGATAAGCATTCATCATCGAGTCCAAGGGCATGAGAAGCAAGTCATGGTTGCCCCCAATAAATATGCTAGAACTATGCTCAACAAGGAAGGTACAAGGTCTTCTAACGAAGCCAAGCATTCCCCATAAGACTCAACCCCTTGTCATTATATACCTCGATTGTGTGCCCAACGACCGTGCCACAAGCACCGCATCACTAAGTCCTCAATTGTGTGCCCAAAGAGTAAGCCGCGAGCACCATGTTACCTAGTCCAAGAGCATAAGAGGCAAGCCACAACTGCACCTATTAGAAAAGCCACAATTGCCCTAAACAAGGAAGGCATAAGCATAAGGCCTAACGTCTCATTACATTAGACGCGTAAGCCAAACTAAGACGGCTCCACGCGAACTAGCCCCTCGTTACTAAGCACCTCGATCGCATGCCTTGCGAACATGCCATGAAAGCTACGACACTTGCTATAAGGGCATGGGAGGAAGGCCATGGCTACCCTTAGCAAGTGAGGCATATGCATAGGGCCTAGCGTGTTGTGACACAAAGCACACCAGCCAAGCTTAGGGCACCCTATGCAAGTCAACAACCAAGCTAGGAGCACTCGACAATATCTAGCCCCTCATCACTACGTCCCTAAATTACAGGCCATCGAGCATGACATCAACATTGCATCAACCAGTCCAAGGGTACGAAAGGCAAACCATGATTATCCCTAACAGGTGAGGCATGGGCACAAGGCCTAGTGTGCCACAAACAAAAAGGGCCAACTAAGCAAAAAGTACCCCATGCGAGCCACCTTATAATCATTATATCCCTCGACCATGTGCCTAGTCAATGTGGCATGAGCGCTGCATCACCTGGTTTGAGGACATGAAAAGGCAAGCCATGGTTGTCCTTAATAGGCATGGCATAGGCCTTAAGCCTAGCTTTCTAGGCCATAAGGCATGCTAGACAAGCAAAAGGTTCCCATGTGATCCAACCAATAGTCACTATGTGCTTTGATTGTGTCCCCATTGAGCGTGCTATAAGCATCACATCATTGAGTCCAAGGGCACGATAGGCAAGTCATGGCTCCCCCTAGTAGGCAAGGCATAGGCACAAGGCCTCCCATGCTGCAACACATTTCTCTTTAACTAAGCAAGTGTGCCTCACACAAGCCAGCTTATCGTCACTATTTACCTTGATTGTGTGCCCAGCAAGCATGCCACGAGCATCGCGTCACTTGGTCTAATGCAATTAGAGTTATACGACAATTGCCATAAGTAAGTCGAGCATAGGCATAGGCCTAGCATGTTATGGCATAAGGCACATAAACGAAGCTTGGCGTGCCTAACGTAAGCTTGTCCCTCAACACTATGTCCCTCGATCATGTGCCCAGCAAGAGTGCCATGAGCACTCCATCACCTAGTCCAAGGGCATAGGACCCAAGCCATAGCTGCCCCAACATGCATGGCACGCACGACACCAAATACACTAGCCAAGCCAAGACCGCCCCTCACGATCTAGCCCTTCATCACTACATTCCTCGATTGTGTGCGTGCGAGCGTGCCACTAGTATTGTGTTTACTGTAAATGAGTGACCTATCAAATCCTTTATAAATAAGTTAAATACATGATAGGGTATTGTAAGTGAAGAGTGGCCTTATTGCCACAATCCATTGAGATTTAGCCCTTTATCGCTCCGATTCATCCCTCATCCCACCCTAACAATAATTGTCCCTTTGTTTGGGACCATCAATGCCATAAGGCTTGAAATTATCCCTCAAAATAAAGACCCTAGAAAAAGAGGCAAACCTTTTAGGCTTGTAGAGAATGAGAATCGTAAGGAAAAACACTTAAAAAAATATCTAGTAGGTTTAAAGAACCAAGTGTTACTTCGAGGAAAATAACAGAAATTTAGCCCTCGTGACCATGTCCCTCGGGTGTGTATGTAGCAACTATGCCATAAGCATAACATTTAAGGACATAACAGGCAAACTCCTACTTCCCTTAGTAGGCACGACATGGGCGCAAGGCCTAGCATACTGTCGCAGTCGCCACGCTAACAAAGCTAAAGGCACCCAATGAGAGCTAGCCCTTTGTCTTTATGTGCCTCGATTATGTGCCTAGTGAGTTCCCACAAGCACTGAGTTACTTGTTCCAAAGACATAAAAAACTAGCCACTGCTGCCTTTAGTTAGTACAACATTAGTGCAAGGCCCAACATGCTACTAACAAGGCATGCCAACTAACCCATCATTGCTGTGTCCCTCGATCATGTGCCACGAGAGTTATGTCACTTGGTCGAAAGGCATGGGAGGCAAGCCATCGCACAGCTGCAAGGCCCAGTGTGCTACAGCACAGGGTGCACTAGCCAAGCCAAGAGCACCTTACGCTAATGCGCTTATCGTCATTACGCTATTTAATTATGTGCCCAGTGAGCGTGCCACGATTGTCACACCCCCTGATTCAATGGAATGGGAGGCTAACCATAATAACACCTAACAGGCATGGCATGGGAGCATGGCCCAGCGTGTTGTAGCATAAGGCAAACCAGCCAATCCAAGAGTGCCTCATGCAAGCACGCTTTGTGGTGTTGCACTTGTTGTGGGTCTTGGTTACATGGGCTAACTAGGCTAGATCATGGCCTTAAACTATGCCAAACTCTCACGTAGCCATGGATGGTTATTAGTTCACTAGATAGGGTATCGTGCATGCACCTTGGGCCATCTAAAGGCAACACTACTTTGACAATGCCTAGTTGTGAACCTTTGTTAAATAATAGTCTTTTAATTTTTGAATTGCTCTAAAAATGACTCAAATAAATCATGCAATTAAGGAGTCTGCCTCAAATTTGGAAGCATTCTGAAATTTTTTTTATTGGTATATTTAATTATTTGCTACATCGGTATAAAATTTCAACTTAAATCCCCTTGAAAGCAATTTTTTAGACTAATTATGACGGCTCAGATATGTTGATGTTTCCTCCTAGTAGAAGTGAATTTTCATTTAAAACTCTTCAGGAGGGAGGAGCCTACTTGCTTAGTGGGTGCTCACAAGCCATGTGTGCTCCCCTCGGTGCACCTACATGGGTAGACACTGGGCATTGGAAACCAAGAGCACATGATGATGACTACTACCATCGAGCAGTAGATGGCCAACGTTGTTGATCGATGATGATGAGCATGTCCAATCAATAGCCCACGAAGTGGGTAAAAATATGGGAAATGAAATGAGGTAAATTATAGGCAATGAAATGTGAGAAATGAAATAAGCTAAATGGTGGATAATAAGTGGAGATGTAGCTATACATGCTCAATGGTGTAGGCTGTAAGCCCTTAAGGCGGCATGGAGGAGGTTGATCCTAATGCTATGATGTTCTGAGGCGCATTCTTTGCATAATGCAATTGACGACACAATCTCGACTATTAGCATCGAGCGAGCTACATGCTTAACTTAGGCATGGCATGATACCCTTATTGCTAAGGCCTCATTGCTGTCCCTTGCTATCAAAAACTTATCCCTTGCTATCATAGCTTGACGATGTGGGTAGCGGAGTTAACAATGGTGCATGCTATATAAGGGCTTACACGTTTGGGGATTTCTTGGCATGTAAAATGCTTTGATGTAGGCCCTCGAGATGGCAAACCTTGAGGTCGATCCTAATGCTCAAGTGTACTAAGGCAGACTCTTTCTATAGCGGGAGACTCAATCATCAAACATTGGCATCAAGCAAGCCACACACTTAATTGGGACATGGTGTGGTACCCTTACTGTTAAGGCCTCAACGATGTCCCTTGTTACTGAAAACTCATCCCTCATTGTCGAAGCTCGACGGTGTGAGCAGCAAAGCTAACGATGATGCATGCTAGGACCTACCCGCTTGGGGATTTTTGGGCATGTAGAGTGCTTTGCTATAGGCCCTAGAGGCAAATGACATGGGGATCAATCTAATGCTTAGGTGCGGATGATCGATGACATGATCATTGATCGTTAGTATTGAGCGAACCACATGCTTAGCCTAGGAATGGCATGACACCCTTACTATAAAGGCCTTATCTATATCCCTTGCTATTGATAACTTGTCACTCGCAATAAAAACTTTTCGTACGTAGCAGCTGGGTGCGACTACACTTGACGACCTATGTAATTAATAGGCCCTTTGGTCATCAACTTACAACTCATTTGGTGCTTGTTGTTGCCCATTTATATGTTCTTTAGGTGAGTGGTGATCTTTTCATATGCGTTGGCAGGCTCGATGATCTCTAATTGAACTGTTAGCAAGCACATTGCTTCAACTTGATCCCGAGCCCTCTACTTGCATTCATGGGTAATAGTAGGACCTTTTGTCATGCGCCTTTACAAACCAAATTCATTGATTCAAGTATGTTATCTTGCACTGTGTCCCTTATGGGCCTAGGTCGTAACCTCATTCGAGCTTCATCTTTCAAGCACGACTTACTTCAGTATATGATTGCTTTAATGAATAGGTACTTGCTCTCCCAATTGGATGTGAAAAGTACTATGATAAGAGTGTTCTCGACCTTTGCCTATGGAAGTGAAAGCATTTCTCCCATGTTCGATGACAACTTTTGCCTTAGCGAGGCTTACGACACGTTTTGGTCCTTATTAATGTGGCTCTTAAAGGATGTTCCTTGGTTGATCCTGCCAATAGTCATATGCATATGTAAGTATGAACTAATTTAGACCATGAAACTATGAATAGCTTATTAAATCAGTTATTATTTATTTAATGGTATCTACTACTTGGATAACTATAGTAATTCTAGAGCGAATAGATGCACCAAACCCTAACTTCTAAAAAGGATGCATTTAAAGCTTGACGCGAGCTTTGCCCATTACTTTCATGATTCATCATAACTCGACGAATCATAAAGTTATCGTGACAATAACTCATCATTTACATTTTTATCCTATCAAGTTTCAACGCTAGGATAATTGCCTACTGTAAGGCCCTTATCTATGGGTAGTATAGTGGCACGGTGAAGGCATGGCATGGATGCTCATCAGAGCCCCAGCACAAGTGATGCCATGGATAGCATCACGAGTGCATGCCAGCACATGACTATTACTGCTCAAGGAAGTAGCCAATTTGCCAAGCATTGTTTGGCGAGTCCTTGATGTATGGGTCATAGGAGATGGCTCGAGTGGGTTAGACACGTGAATGAGGCATTTAGCAAGTAGGCAAGCAAAATACCCGCAAGCAACAAACATTGGCTCGCGTTGGCACTAAATTGGGTGTCTGCGCAAGCACGAGGCACATTGTGTGTCCTTGGATGGCTTAGCCTATGCTATTTGCAGTAGTTGGCAATGGTTGCCATTAGTTGATGGCAATTACAAAGAGTGGGACACTTGTCGCAAAAAGCTAAAGCCATGGCTAACTTTGTGGTGGTGAAGCCACATTATCCTAGTGCGGTTGGACGTGTTAACCACCAAGTTTTGTAACTTATGCATTTTATAAGCAGAGTCATCAATAAATGTGTGATGTCCTGTCATCTTTTGGTTGTAATTTCCTTTTTCATGAATGAAAAGATTGGGGTTGGTTCCTATAATTGTTAGTAGTTCTCTCTTTTACTCTCTCTCGTGTGCATGTTTGGGTTTTTCTTTTAAGCATACTCGATATTATATGCACGCAAAAGAATTAACTAATGAGTTGAGTGTCACTAGTGTCATCACTCGATGAGAAGTTGATCATAGACCTCAACCATGTCATAGTTTGGTATTAGAGCCTTGCTGTATTGGCAACTTTAGTTAATCACTATGGACGAGATAAGAGAAAAGCTTACCCATTTAGAGGATTTTATGGACGCTCCTTAGAGCAATGATGTTACAAGTCTTACTGTTCAAGTTGGATAGCATACCAAGCTGCTAAAAGTGGCCTAGAATGCTTTGGTTAAAATGTGAAGGGGCAAGGAAGTCTGCTTCGTGTCTGCCATGCAAGATCTTGTGTGTTTTATAGACTTGGTAGAGGAAAGGGATAAAGATTTTGGTAATAAGCTTGCATTGTTGGAGAGGTTATGATGAACCTTTGAAGGCAAAGGGGAGGTGGCTTATCCAAGATAAACATCTATGGACCAAAGTCCTTTGATGGCAGTCGAAACTCTAAAGAGCTCAAGAATTCTTTATGGGACATAGAACAGTATTTCAAAATTGCTTGCATCCTAAATGAGGAGCGAGTGACTGTCACTAGCATGTACTTGAAAAGGGATGCAAAGCTTTGGTGGTGAATTCAAATTAAGGATGATATTAGTGCAGAGAGACCTAAGATTGAAATGTGGGATGTGTTGAAAAAGGAATTAAAGGATCAATTCCTTCCTTATAACACAACTTTGGTTGTGAAGAAGTCCCTCAACTTTAGTTGTGATAGTATGTAATGGAGTTTAGTTCTGTGTTATTGAACATCAAAAACATGTTGGAAGAAGATAAGACACTTAACTTCTTGTTTAGACTACAAACTTAGGCACACATTGAGTTACAAAGGCAAGCGATGGAAGACTTACCAGGTCCAATTACTCCTATTGAGAAACTTATGGATTACAAGTATGTTGGTTTGTCAAATTCGTAAGGTAGGAAAAAGAAAAAATGATGGTGAAAAGAAAAATCAAAAGGTCTCTAGTCATAAGGATGGCAAGAAGCCTAATTATGGCAAGAAAAACAATGGTGGGTATAAGAAAGGTGGTGATAAGCCCTCTTTGTAAAACAAATGGAAGAATCCTATGGGATGCTTCATATATGGTGGATCATACATGGCTAGAGAATGCTCGAAGAGAGAGGAACTAAGCCTTTAATAGCATGAGAGGAGGAGGAAAAGAACTCGAATGAAGGGTTTTCTCGAGTGAGCCCTCTTTAATTGTTGAATGCCATCATCACAGGCAATCAAGTTTAATGCAAAGGCTTAATGTACATGATGGTGCAATTTCACGGGAAGGCTACACAAGCAATGACAGACATGAATGCTACCAATAACTGTGTGGCATAGCATGTGGCTAGTTCGTTAGGTTTAACCATTATGAAAACTCCACCAAGTTGAATGTAGTGAATTCAAAGGTAAAGTCCATTTTAGGCTCAGCAATGTGCAACTTAAAAGTAGATAAATGGTTGGGATAGTCCAACCTAACCATTATTCCCCTAATGACTTTGATTTGATATTAGGGATCAAGTTTTTGGCCATGGGCGACGTGCTGGTGTTATCACACCTTAGAGGGATGCTTATGAGTGATGAAGGAAACTTATACTTTATGGCTATCATGGAGAATAGTCAGCAAGCAAAACACAAAGGAATTGAATTGTAGTCTCCCAAGTAATTCAAGATTGGAATAAAATAAGGTAATCAAGCATACATGGTAGCTTTGATAGAGATGAAGCTTGATCAACATGTTAAAGTACCTATCATGATTGCTGGAGTCTTGGAAGAGTTCTTCGACACCATGTGCCTTGAGTTACAAAAAGAATTACCACTAAGAAGAGAAATTGATAATGAAATCAAGTTAGCATCGAGAGCTAAGCCACTGGCTAAAACTCTTTACAGAATGTCTCCGCTAGAGTTGGTTAAGTTAAGGAAGTAGCTCGATGAAGTGTTGCAAGCTAGCCTTATTTAGCCTTTAAAAGCTCTATATGATGCACCGATTCTATTTTCAAAGAAACAAGATAAGTCACTGAGTATCTATGTGAACTATCGAGCTCTAAATAAAGTGACAATGAAGAATATATATCCTGTCTCAAATATGATTGACTTATTCGATCAGTTGTCCAAAGCCTCCTATTTCACAAAGTTAGGATTGCGGTCTGGGTACTACCAAGTAAGGATCAAGGTGGGGGATGAGCCAAAGACAACATGTGTGACCAGGTAAAGGTCTTATGAATTCCTCATGATGCCTTTTAGCTTAACTAATGCTCCTACTACATTTTGTAATCTAAGAAATGATGTTTTATATGAGTTCTTGGATAAACTTGTTGTGCTCTATTTGGATGACATTGTGGTGTATAGTGAATCACTGGTTGAATCATTTAAGAGCTATGTTTTTTAAGCTTAGAAAGTACAAGCTCTATGTGAAAAATAAGAAGTGTGAATTTTGTTGCCAAGTATTGAATTTCTTGGGGCATTAGATTAGCAAGGGCCAAATTGGAATGCATGAAGGAAAGGTACAGGCCATTGTAAATTGGCATACACCAAGGAAGATCTCTGACTTATGATCATTCCTTGGGTTGGCAAACTGCTATCAAAAATTCAGCAAAGGATACTTGAAGAAAGTGAACCCTTTGATGGATTTACTTAAGAAAGAGTAAACTTGGTGCTGGATGGTTGCTTGTCAAGATACTTTTGAGAAGTTAAAGATAACAATGTCTTCAAAGTCCATTTTGGCCTTGCTAGATTTTGAAAATCCCTTTGAAGTACAGATAAATGCTTCGGATAGGGCCATTGCAAAGGTCCATGTGTAAGAGGGGCACACCATTGCTTTCGAGAGTCAAAATTTGAAAGATGTGCAGCAGAGGTATTTAGTTCATGAAAAATATATGATTGTTATAGTTCATTGCTTGGATGTGTGGAGACAGTACTTGCTAGGGATGAAGTTTACAGTGATGATAAATAATATGGCAAACACTTACTTTAAGACCCAAAAAAAGTTAACTCCCAAGCAAGCACGTTAGCAAGAATTCCTTGTTGAATTTCATTTTATTTGGCTACATAAACCTGACAAGTAGAATCTGGTAGCAAATGCTTTAAGGAGAAAAAAGATTAAAGCCAATGTTGCAGCATTTTCCTCAATGTAGGAAACATTTAATGATCGATCAAAGAAGAGTCTCAGTTGAGCTCGAGCAATATAAAGCTTACGCAATAAGTTTTAAAGAGTCTAGGGCAAAAATATTGGCTAGAGGATGACTTGTTATATGCCAAGGGCAATAGGTTGTTTTTACCAAGCGGCAACGACTTGAAGCGAGAGTTGCTTAAGGAAGCCTATGACGCTTAATGGGTGGTCACGTAGGAGTAGAAAGAATTATGGCTATGTTGGAAAAGTTGTATTTTTGGCCAAAGATGGAAGAGGATGTAGAGTGCAACGTTAAGACTTGTTTTATTGGCCAACAAGACAAGATCAAAAGAAAGAAAGAGGTAGCATTGTTTTAGCCCTACCCATTTCAAAGAAGCCATGGCAATCCATCTCTTCGGACTTCTTTGTTAACTTTTCGAAGGTGAAAAGTATGAGATTGATCCTTGTGGCGATTGATCATTTTTTTAAGTATGTTATTTTTATTGTTGCACCATAAGCTTATCTAATAAAGATTACGACTGAGCTAATTATGAGAAATATCATGAAGTATTTTAGGTTACGTGAGGACATAATCAGTGATAGAGACTCATGATTCACGGTTGGGTTCTAGACTACTTTTTTAAACATGTTGGGTTCAAAATTAAAGTCTTGCACTGCCAACCATCCCTAGATAGATGGTTATATTGAGTGAGTGAACCAATTGTTGGAGGAATACTTAAGGCATTATGTCATGCTCGTGAAAGAAATTAGTTGAACTTATTGCTATCGCTCAGTTCTATTACAATGTCCACAGTTCCTCAGTTATGGGGATAAGCCTAGTAGAGATAGTGCTGAGAAGACAAACCTTACTCTGCATGAGATTGCAAAATAAAAATCACAAGAGCCCTGTCTAGCAACGTATTAATTTACTTGGGATAAAACAAAGTTGGTGGAGCAGGCTTGTGATAGTTTGGCTAAAGCAGCCAAACGAGATGAAAAAGCATGGTGATGGAAAAAGTTGGGAATTCAAGTTTCGTATAAGGGATAGAATGTTTTTGAAGCTTACCCCACAAATCTAGAAGAAGGTGACAGACAAGAGAAATCATAAAGGACTCATACAAAAGTATGATAGTCCATTTAAAGTTGTCAAAAAAGTAGACAACATGGCCTATAGATTATGGGTGCCCGAATGATTCAAGGTACATTCAACATTTCATGTTAGTTTTATAAAGAAATATCATAAAGATGTTAATGCAGATCGAGTGAAAAAAAAAAAAAGCTCCCCCAACGGTTTGAAAACACTTTAAAAAGGACCTGATTGAGATCTTTGGTCATAAGACGCTTGGGGCAAGCAAAAAGAACAAACTGACATAATACTCAGTGCAATGGCATTGTGAAGAAGTAATAGATGCTACATGGGAAAAGGCGGTGACCTTATGGTAGTTTGAAGATAAGATCAATAACTTATCTAGAATGTGCTCCATAAAAAGATGTCGAACTCTTTTAGTTGGGGTGGTTTGTGAGGCCTTCACCTATGCATGGCGTGGTGGCATGGTGAAGGGATGGCATGGATGCTTATCAAGGCCTTAGCCTAAGTGATGCCATGGGTAGCATCATGATTAAGTGCTAGCACATGAGTAGTGCTGCTCAAAGGAGTAACCAACTTGCCAAGGTTATTTGGTGAGTCCCTGACGCGTGGGTCACGGGAGATGGCTCGAAGGGATTGGACATGTTTGTAAGGCACTTAGCAAGCAGGGGAGCAGAACACCCATAAGCAATGGGCATTGGCTTGCATTGGTGTGCACTTGGATGGACTAGCCTATGTCATTATTAGTGGTTAGTAGTGGTTGCTACCAGTAGATGGCAGTTACGAAGAGTGGGACACTTGTCGCAAAAAAACTAAAGCTAAGGCTACATGCATGGCCAGCTTTGTGGTGGTGGGGCCATATTACCCTAGGGCCGTTGGGGGCATCAATCATCACGTTTTATAATTTCTTTCTTTTACAAGTAGAGTCATCAATGAGCATATGATGTCCTACAGCGTTTAGGTTTTAATTTTTGTTTTTATGAATGAAAAAGTTGGAATTGGTTCCCATAATAATCGGTGCATGTGTGGATTTTTTTTTTAGCATACTCAATATTGTGTGCATATGAAAAGAATTAGTTGACGAGTTAGGTGTCACTCATGCTATGATTCGGTGAGAAATTGTTCATAGACCTTAACCGTGTGACACCTATTACGGTGGTGACGAGTGACGAAGAATTAGGGTTTGATTCTAGAAAAGGAGCTTGATAAATGACTACCACATCCAAGGAAGGCAGCAAGAGTGCAAAATACCCAATCCTCATGGGGGGAAGGTCGTGATAACAAACAATAATACCAGGCACTTCGACTCTTGTAATTGGAATGGGTACGATCTAAATCCCTTAATGAGGATCCATTGGAGGGTAAGTCTGGTGTAAATAACTATGGTAATTTTAGCTTCAATAGGTTATATTTAACTTTTTTTTTTTACTTATAAAGCTCATAATTAGACCTTGGGATGGGTCGGCCGGTTTACCTACTATGTGCACCGATTGGCTTATCCTTACTATATCTCTTACGCTTCTGGACCTAATTGGCAGGATTGTGCCTCTAATGGTATTACTTTGAAGAAATTAAAGAGCTTAAAGCAGGCCTATGCTTTGAATACATTAGCATCGGATAACAACAAAGGATTCCATTCCTATTTTGTTAGCCTTAGGGATCGGTATAATGATTAACAAGAACAGCAAAGGACATTCATATTTTGTCGTCGACAGTAGTGAAATTGCTCGATTTATGAAAGATAAAAAACTACTAAAGCATTTGCCAAGGATGTTTTCATTAATCAAGAATGAAAGTTGAAGGCTCAAAGATGATCACATACCATCCTAGTCTCAACCACAAACGATGCTGAACGGGGATCAACGAATGTTACTTTTAGGATACTGCTGACAGGTAACCTTATGAGAAATCAAATTCTTTTGGTTTCGAAGAAATGACGGGCAGTGTGTACAAAAGGTATTGGGGGGGGGGGGGGGTAAGCCATAAGTGTGATGATGGATGACATGAATATCGACCGTTAGCATTGAGCAAGCCACACGCTCAACCTGGCCATTGCATGACACCCCTTGCTGCTAAGGCTTTATTAATGTCCCTTGCTATCAAAGCTCAATGGTATGGGCAACAAATTTAACAATGATGCATGTTATATAAAGGCTAACTCGCTTGGGGATTTTTAACCATGTTGAGGGGTTGCTATAGGCCATCGAGGCAGCTAACATAAGGGTCAATCCCAATGCTCAAGCTTGTCAAGGTAGACTATTTGCATAGCGCGATCGAAAAAATGATCACTAATCATTGGTATTGGGTGAGCCACATGCTCAGCCTAGGCATGGCATGAAACCATTGCTGCAAAGGCCTTATCAATCTTGCATTGTTATAGAAAACTCATACTTCACTATCAAAGCTTAACGATGTGGGCAACAAATTTAACGATGATGCATGCTATATGAGGGCCTACCCACTTGAGGAATTTTGAGCATACAAAGTGCTTTGCTGCATGCCATTGAGTAAACAAATGCGGGTATGGATCCTAATGCTCAAGCTTGTGTCAAGGTGAACTCATTGTGCAGCTAGATTAAAGACATGATCATTTGTCGTTAGCATCGAGCGAGCCACACACCTACCTGGGCATGGCATGACACCTTACTATTAAGGCCTCATTGATGTCCCTCACTATTGAAAATTTATCCCTCGCTATGGAAACTCGACGGTGTAGGTAGCAAAGTTAACGATGATGCATGCTATATGAGGGCCTACTTACTTAGGGAATTTTGAACATGTGGAGTGCTTTGCTATAGGCGCTCAAGGCTATGGATGTAGGGGTCGATCCCAATGGTTAAGTGTGCTAAGGTTGACTATTCACATAGCACAATGATGACGCGATCATGGATGGCTTGCATCTAGTATGCCACACACTCATCCTAAGCATGGTGTCACACCCTCTATTACAAAAGCCTCATTGATATCCCTTGCTATCGAAAATTCATCCCTCGCTATTGAAGCTCAATAGTGTGAGTAGCAAAGTTAACGATGATGCATGTTATGTGAGGGCCTACCCACTTAAGGATTATTAAGCATGCGTAATGGTTTTGTTGCAGGCCCTCGCGGCGATAAGCGTGGTGGTCGATCCTAACGCTGAGGTGTGCAAAGGCTGACTCTTGATGCAGTGAGATGGATGACAAGATCATTAACCATTAACACTGTATGAGCCAGACGCTTAGCTTAAGCATGGCTTGACATCTCTACTACCAATGCCTCATCGATGTTCCTTCCAATCAAAACCTCATCTTTCAATCGAAGCTTAATGATGAGGGCAATAAAGTTAATGATGATGCATGCTATACGAGGGTTTACTCATTTTGGGATTTTTGATCATATTAAGTGCTTTGCTACAAGCCCTCAAAGTAACAAATATGGGGTCAATCCTAATGCTCAAGTGTGCTGAGGCAGAATTTTTGCACAATGCGATCGACGACATGATCATTGATCGCTAGCATCGAGCGAGCCACATGCTTCGACTAGGCATGGCATGACACCCTTTGCTGTCAATGCCTTATCGATGTTCGTTGCTATCGAAAACTCGTCCTCGTTATTGAACCTCGATGGTATAAGCAACTTAGTTAACAATGATGCATGCTATATAAAGGCCAAGCCATTTAGGAATTTTTAAGCATGGAGAGTGCTTTCTTACTTGCCCTTGAAGTAGTAAACGCGATGGTCAATCCTAATGCTCAGCAATGGGCAAGCTAAGACTGCCCCATGCCAGCAAGCTGCAAGCGCACTATGAGGCATTGCACCCTCTATAGTTATTAATGGGCTAGGTGGCTGGACAATAGCCCTAAGCTATGTTGGACTTTCAGGGAAGGCATGGGTAGCTAAAAGTGCACTGGACAGGGCAACATGCATGCACCTTTGGCCATTTAGAAGCAATGCTACACCAACATGCTAGCCATAATGCCCAATTACGATCTATTAGTGAATTAATGGTCTTTTGGTTATCTAATTGCTCCAATTCATTAGGAGTTTACCCCTTAAATTTAGGAGCATTTCCACTCATAGGCATTATGGCTATATAAAGTTCATAAAAAAAGAGTTAGATCCCTAAAATTTTTTGAAAGTTTCTGTTGTTACGGATCTAATTATCTCTATATTTGTGTAACATTTCAACTCAAAATTCTAGTAAATAATTTTCTAGACCCATTATGATGACTGAGACATATTAATGTTTCTTTTACCGAAAGTGAACTTTCATTTAAGATTCTTTAGAAGGGAGGAACTCATCTACTTGGTGGGCATTCATGGGCATTGCGTGCTCCCCCTTGTTCACCTATATGGGTAAGCACTGGACATGCAAAACCTAGACCATATGGCATGAGCATAAGGCCCAGCATGCTATGGCATAAGGCGTGCCAACTAAGTCAAGGGAGACCCACGTGAGCTAGCCCCTCATCACTATGTCCCTCGATCACGTGCCCAGCGAATGTGCTAGGAGCGCATCCTCACTTCCTCCAATGGTACGAGAGGCTAGCAACGACTGTCCTTAGTACCCACAGCTTAAGCACAAGGCCCAGTATGTTGTAGTATAAGGTCCACTGTGCTATACCACAAGATGCGCCCACTAAGCCTATAATGCCCCATTCAACCAACTTATAAGCACGCTGTAAGGCATCGAACGTGCTCTGGGTGTTCATTACATGGGCTAAGTAAGTTAGACCTTGGCCCCAAGCTGTGATGGACTATCAAGGCAGCCATGGGTGGTTGTAAGTGAACTAGACTAGGCAGCACGCATGCCTCTTAGGCCATCTAGAGGCAATACTACACCGATATGCTGGCTACAATACCCATTTGCCAACTTTTTATGAATTGATGGTCTTTTCATTGTTGAATTTCTCAAGAAATAACTCAAATAAATCATTCAATTCACTAGGAATCTACTCCTCAAATTTGGGAGCATTTTGACTCACATGTTATTTTTCATTATTTTTTGAATTTTTTATAATATAAAATTCATAAAGAAATTAGATGCTCAAAAAATTTTGAATTTTTTTGTGTTAGTAGAGCTGATTATTCTCTATGTCTGTGTAAACTTTAGCTAAAAATTTCTTACAAATAATTGTTTAGACCCATTAGGATGGCTCACACATACTGATGTTTTCTCTCGCAGGAAGTGAATTTTCATTTCAGATTCTTTTGAGGGTGGGGGGGGGGGGGGGGGTTAATGGGCGCTCGAGAGCCATGCATGCTCCCTTCGACCACCCATATGGGCAGGCGCTGGGCGTGGGAAACTCAATGCACATGGCGTGGCACAAGGTGTAGCATGTTATGGCACAAGGCGCACCAACCAAGCCAAAAGAGCCTCACACGATCCAATCCCTCATTATTATGTCCCTCAATTTTGTGCCTAATGAATATGCCATGAGCGTCATGTCGCTTAGTCTAATGGCACGGGAGGCTAGCCATGGTTGCCCCCAACAAGCACGGCGTAGGTGCGAGACCCAACGTACTATAGCGTAAAACGCGCTAGCCAAGCCAGGAGCTTTCCACACAAGCAAGCAACAAGCACATTGTGAGGCGTTGCACGTGCAGGTGCACTGGACAAGGCAGCATGCATGCACCTTAGGCCATCTAGAGGCAACATTGCACTAGCATGCTAGCTACAATGCGTGGTTGTGAACTTTATATGAATTAATGGTCTTTTAATTATTGAATTGTTGCAAAAATGAGTGAAACAAATCTTGCAATTCATTACGAGTCTACCTTTAAAATTGTGGAGCTTTCTGACTCACGGATTATTTTTGATGATTTTTTAAATTTTTGGTTCCATAAAGTTCATAAAAAAACTGGATACTCAGAAAATTTTGAAATATTTTGGGTGGGTAAATCTGATTATTCTCAATATCTGTGCAAAATTTCAGCTCAAAACTTCCTGTAAATAATTTCTTAGACCTATTATGACTACTTAGACATACTGATGTTTCCTTCTACCGTAAGTGAATTTTCATGTAAGATTCTTTTAGAGGGAGGAACTCACTTGCTTGGTGAGCCCTTTTTGGCCATTCATGCTCCTCCCTTGCCACCCACATAGGCAGGCATTTGGCATGGCAAACCTAGTGCACATGACATGGGAACAAGGCTTAGTATGCTGCGGCATAAAATGCGCTAGCCAAGCCAAAAGTGCCCCACGCGAGTCAACCCTTCATCGTGACGTCCTTTGATTATGAGCCCAGTGAGTGTGCCACAAGTGCCATGTCACCTTGTCTCATGACAGAAGGCTAGCCATGGCTGCCCTCAATAGGCCAAGCATGATGTAACACATGGCACGCCAGCCAAGCTAAGAGCGACCCACGCAAGCAAGTCACAAGCACGGTATGAGGCATCACACGTGCTGTGAATGTTAATTACATGGGCTAGTTGCGCAAAACCATGGCTCAAGTTGTGCTGGACTGTCAAGACAGCCTTGGGTGGGCTGCAAGTGTAATAGACAAGGTAACATGGATGCATAATGGGTAGTCTAGAGGCAACGTTGCACCACCATGCTGGCCCTAATGCCAATTTGAGAACTTTCTATGAATTATGGTCGTTTGATTATTGAATTCTTTAAGAAATAACTCAAATAAATCATTCAATTCATTAGGAGTTTACCCTTTAAATTTAGGAGCATTCTAACTCATGGGCTATATTTCATGATTTTTTTAATTTTTGACTGTCTAAATTTGAAAAACAAAATTGAATGCTGAGAAAATTTTGAAACTTTTTTTATGTTGATAGATTTGATTATTCTCTGTATTTACATAAATTTTAGCTGAAAACTATTTGTAAATAATTTTTTAGACCCATTATAACAGCTCAGATATATTAATGTTTCTTGCTACCAAAAGTAAATTTTCACCACAAGAAAATGTAAAAATAGCAATAGAATTTCGAGATAGATAAAATTAATCGCTAAATAATGATGACTTATTGACAAAATCACTACAAAATTAAAATTTGTTTAACCAACCGATTAGTGGCAAACTATAGACAAAATTTAGCGACTCATAAAATATTTTTTGCTAAATTTAATTATAAATATTTTATATTTAAAATTTAAGCTTATTAGCAACATCTTAGCGACCGAAGTAATCGGTAGCCAAATCAGTTACAGATACGTCATACTTGGCTATTGAAAATTTAGTAGTAAGATCAATCATAAGCTAGCGACTACCCTAGTGGTTAATTAATTAATAGAAATAATTCCAATAGATATTTATGAAAATGGCATTAATTAAGATGTTAAATTAAATTTAATACTTATTAATTTGAAATAAATCATTTGATTCTGTTTTTTTAAAAAATAAATTACTTAGATATTAACTAATTTCATTTTATAGTTGTTTATTAGGTTTGTTAATAAATTTATGTTTCGTTGGATTAGTTAGATATAATTGTTTAATTAGATTGTAATTAATTTGTGATAAATAATATAATGAATTTTTTATTTAATTAGTTACCTGTTAATTAAAATTTTTGTTCTTAATTTTGTTTGTTAAATAATTTGGTTTTTTAAATTAATTATATAGCAAACAATTAGATTAATTATAATTGGAGACAAAAAATTTCAATAGATTTTTATGAGAATTATATTAATTTTATTGAATATGAGTTTACTTTGTTGTAAAGTGGGCAGATAATTATTTAATTAAATTATAATTAATTTAAAAAATAATTTATTTAGCTTTTTATGACTATTAAATTAGTTATCTGTTAATTAAAATTTTAAGTTGTTAATATTATATGTTAATAAATTTAGTTTATATATGTTAGATTTAGTGGATAATATATTAAATGTAATTAAGACATTTCCTTTAAATACACCATTTTGAATTTATTAGTGAACATTTATTATCGCTCACATGCTTACAGGTGCATCAAAGTAAATTATTTGGTAATAATTATTGAATTGTCTAAACCAAATAATTTAGAAATGTAATATTTATGTATGGTACATGATATGTGTAAATTATTATTCATTTTATTTAGTATAAAATTTTGTGAAGTATCTCCATTGTTTCTCAGGTACATACTAATAGATATGAGTAAATATTTTGATTAAAAACACCGACTCATATTTATACATGTTATGTACTTTAGGAACTATAGGGATATGCTGTCAAAATTTTTACAAAATGAAGTGATTAATGATTTACGATATTGTGCTTCACATAAGTATACATTTTTGAATGGTGTAGGACCACTTAACTTTGAAGTTTGGGCGATATGCATTAAACATTAAATAAGTTTTAAATAATCTATTTTGTGAAACAGGTATTGGTTAATTTGATTATTCATTATGTATTTTAGAGGATTTTAGTTCAATTTTCAGCGAGAATTTTCCTTTATTTTTTATAGAACTTTGGCTATCAAAACTAACTTTTATATATATACATAGATGATAGGTCAAGGGAGACGAGGTGACTTCAGAAGGAGAGGTAAGTACTTTGAAGAGAAAGATCGGCATATTCAGGATGACGGGAAGGATGCAACTGCACCATCTCCACATGGAATGTCTATACCAATAAATGTGTTTGCTTGCTTTGCTTCAAGTTCTTCTGGTTTTGTTGCTACTAGGATGTCCAACTCAACGAGTTTACAGAGTACAAGTAGACAAAGTGGCAATAAACTTTACATTTTAACATATTAAACTTTTTTTATATTCTTGAAGAAACTTTTTACATGGGACGAGGAAATAGATGGCATGGTAAAGGCCGCAAGAGAGGCTTATGCTACAGATCGGTATGCTGATTACTTGATGTATACATGTCACCACTAGGTAAGAAATAAACCTCTATTTATCCTAGATATTGTATGAGAGCAATGACAGATAGAATAAAACCAGATAAAATACAAACAAAAATATAAAATCATGTCTCGTAATCGACAAAGTGAGTGGATCCGAGCCAAGTCCGTTTCGACATAGTGCCGATTCATTTCATTACAGAACCATTATTGCTGCTTGATGCATATGATATTTCAATTTATATAAATATAAATGAAAATAATATGGTTATTTATTAAATATGTTTTTTCTTTCAAACATAAAACTTGGGTCGTGAGCCTAATGCAATGGAAACTGTTAAACGGACCTGTAGTAAGAGGTCCAACCTCGATGAATTCATTAATGAGCATACCATACAAATTAATGTAAGTTAGATATCTTTAACATTTAATAAATAACTAAAATTATGTTATGTTTTTCACTTTATTATTTGGTTTAGCTAATGAATAAATTAACAAACTGCTTTATTATAAGAACATTTCGAGGAGTTGGTTACTTTGACTTCTTAGCTAGAAGAGGGATCTTTCGACACACTGGAGGTAGACTACACTAAGCTTTACTAGGAGCCTTAGGTAGAGAGAAGAAGCATCTATGTACGAGACTGGCAGTCAAGCTTAATCATGGTATTTAGGCAGCAACTCTAGTAGTGGACACTCTATTGATGATGCAGCCATGCAAGATATTCGCTCTTAGATATAGGTTGCGGAAGAGCCCATGGACTTTAAGCGTAAAGGTAAGAAGGAGTAATTAGATGAGGAATGTAGGGCGAGAGAGCATTATCACATACATTAGAGAGCGACACGTAGGAACACTTATAGAAAAAGCTTGAAATGAATGAGCACATTTGCAAGATGAAGGTCTTTCTTTTGATAAGTGCACCTCCAACACCGTCTGATTCTTATATGCCATTTCTTTTATGAACATAATATTTGATTTCATTTGTGTAATTTTTTATTTCATGAAAAACCAAAAACAAGCTGTATTTATTTTTTATACAATTTATTTTTCATAAATTTTATGTAAATTAATTATATTTTTTTTTAAATAAACAAAGATTTTAATGACAGACTCTAATAAGTAACTAAATACAATCTTTGCGATCAATTCCAACCAATCGCTAATTAAAATCTTTTAACGACTAATTAAAACCTTTTAGCGACTATTAAATTTAGCGACAACAATTTTTACTATCGATAAAATCTCTTGCTAAAAACTTTAGTGATAGATTTTTTTACTTTAGCAATGGATGAAACTATCACTAAAAGTTGATTTTTTTGTAGTGTTTCATTTAAGACCTTTTATGGAAGGAGGGAGCTAACCTACTTGGTGGGCATTTACAGGCCTTGTGGGCTCCCCCTACCCACCCACATGAGTAGGAGCTGGGTGTAGGAAACCTAATAAACATGGCATAGGTATAAAGCCGAATGTGTTGCAGCACAAGGGGCGTAAGCCAAGCTAAGTGTGCCTCACGTGAGCAAGCCTCTGATTTACCTTTCTTGATCAATTCCCCAGCGAGCACACTATGAGCATTGCGTCACTTGTTCCAAAAGCATGGAAGGTAAGCAACAGCAAGTAAACAATGGCTACCCTTAATAGGCATAGTATGGTTGCAAGGCCTAGTGTGTTGCTCTATAATGAATGCCAACCAAGCCAAGGAGTGCTCTACAGGAACCAACCCCTCTTTGTTACATCCCTCGATCATATGCGCAGGGAGTATGCCACTAGCATTGCGTCGCTAGTCCAAATGCATAAGAGGTAAGCCACAGCTGCCCCCAGTAGGCATGGCATGGGTTCAAGGCCCAATGTGATGCAGCACAAGTAGCACCCGCTTAGCCAAGAATGCCTCACATGAGTGAGCCCCTTATTGTTACATGCCTGGATCATGTGCCCAATGAGTGTGCCATATGCATTACATTGCCTAGTCTAAGGGCACGTAACATAAGCCATGGCTAGCCTCAGTAGGCATGGCATAGGCACAAGGCCTAGCATGCTCTAACACAAGGCATGCTAGCCAAGCTAAGAGTGCCTCATGCTAGCCAATCGTAAGCACTTCGTGAGGCATGACACGTGGTGTGGGTGTTGATTACTGGTCTAGTTAGGCTAGACCTCAACCCTAAGCCATACTGGATTAAACTCTCAGCACAGCCATGGATGGCTACAAGCAAGCACCCTAGGCCATCTAGAGGCAACACTATACCAAAGTGTTGGCCATAATGCCTCATCGTGAAATTTTTGTTAATTGGCAATCTTTTGATTATTCCATTGGTCCGAAAATGACTCAACTAAATCATGCAATCTATTAGGAGTTTGCCCCTTAAATTTGGAAGCATTCCTACTCATGAGCTATTTTTCATGATTTTTTGAATTTTTGGCCATATAAAATTCATCAAAAAAATTGGATGCTCAGAAACTTTTGAAATTTATTGTATTGCTAGTAGTGATTATTCACTATATTGATGCAAAATTTCAGCACAAAATTCCTTGTAAATAATTTTGTAAACCCATTATAACGATTCAAACATATTGATGTTTCCTCCTATTGGAAGCGAATTTTCATTTAAGACTCTTTAAGGGGGAAAGAGCTCATCTACTTGGCGGGTGCTCATAGGCTATGTATGCTCCCCCTTACCTACCCATATAAGCACGTGCTGGGCATCGAAAACCCAGTACACATGGCATGGGCTGACTTGTCGCATGCCACCTTGTTATCAAAAACTCGTCCCTTGGAATTGAAGCTCGACAATGTGGGCAGCAAAGTTAACGTTGATGCATGCTACACGAGGGCCTATCGCTTGGAGATTTTAAAGCATGCAAAGTGCTTCACTGTAGGCCCTCGAGGCAGTAGGTGTAGGGGTTGATCCAAAAGGTTAGGTGTACTGAAGCAGACTCTTTACATAATGTAATCGACAACATGATCATTTATCATTAGTATTGAGCGAGAGACATGCTTGGCCTGGGCATGGTGTGACACCCTTGCTGCCAAGGCCTCATCGATGTCCCTTGTTATTCGAAAATGTCCCTTGCTATCAAAGCTCCACGATATGGGCAGCAAAGTTAATGATGATGCATGTTATATGAAGGCATAACTACTTGAGGATTTTTGAGCACGCGGAGTACTTTACTGTAAGCCCTCAGAAGCGATAGATGCAGGGGTCGATCCTAACATGCTGGCATGTTGAGGTAGACTCTTTGTGTAGCACGATTGATGGCACCATCATCGACCGTTAGCATCGAGCAAGCCACACGCTCAGCCTGGGCATGGCGTGACATGTCCACTACAAAGGCCTCATTAATGTCCTTTGCTATTAAAAACACATCCCTCCCTAAGGAAACTTTTCGCGTTTAGCGACTTGGTTGTGATGACATTCAACAACCGGCATTATCAATTGGCCCTTCGCTCATGAGCTTGTAGCTTATTCAGTGTTGTTGTTGCCCATTTGTACATGTGACATGTGAGCGGTAATCCTATCGTGCCTGTTAGCAAGTTACATGCTTTTGCATCGAACTATTGGCTAGTACATTACTTTAGCTTGCCCTGAGCTCTTTGTTGGCATTGTGGTGACATTAGGACCCTATGTCACATGCCTTCATAAACAAGATTTGATGAAGCATTTGTCAAACATCCCATTGATTCTGAATGACAACCACGAAAGCTTTGGCCTTAATGAGCCTTATGGCATGCTTTAGTCCTTGTTGGTGCGGTATCTTGAAGGATGCAACTTAGTTAATCTTGCTAGTAGTCGTATGCTTGACTAAAAGATTAAGCCATGCATGTGTAAGTATGAGTTAATTCAAATAGTGAAATTGCAAATTGCTCATTAAATTAGTTATAGTTTGTTTGATAGTACTTATTACTCGGATTACCATACTAATTCTAGAGCTAATATTTATAACAAACCCTAACTTTTGGAAAGGATGCATTTATTAAATGAAAGATCAATGCGAGCTTTGCCTATTGCATTGATATTTCATTATAACTCAATAGATTGCAAGGCTATCATGCCGATGATGCATCATTTACATTTCTATCCTATCATCTTTGGATGGTGGTATAGTTGCCTACTATGGTGGTGACAAGTGATAAAGAATTAGGGTTTGATTTTGAAAAGGGAGCTTTAGAAACAACTATCACATCCAAGAAAGGTAAGTAGTGATAATAGCAATACCGAGCTCTTTGAGTTTGGTAATTAGAATGAGTACAATCTAAATCCTTTAATGAGGATCTTTTGAAGGGCAAGTTTAGTGCTAGCAGCTACAGTAATTCTAGCTCCAATAGCAAATATTTAAGTGGTTACACTTTAGAAGCTTGTAGTTGGACCTTAGGATGGGTTGGTCAGTTCGCTTATGATGTGCATTGGTTGGCTCGTCCTTACTATTGGCAATGTGTTGCTGGCCTTAATTGGTCGGGTTGTGCCTTCAACGCTGTTACTTTGAAGAAATTAAGGTGTTCAAACCAAGTCTACACTTTGAATACATTAGCATAGGATAACACCATCGAATTTTGGTCCTATTTTATTGGCCTTCAAGATCAAATAATGATTAACAGAGACAGTTTGGGGCGTTCATATTCCATAATTAAAGGTGAAAATCTCTAATTTATGAAAGATAAACAGCTGCAAAGCATTTACTAAGCATGTTTTCATTAATCAAGAATAGAAGGTTAGGGCTAAAAGATGATCAAATACCGTCCTAGTCTCCACCATAAACGATGCGAACAAGGGATCAGTGAATGTTACTTTTAGGACTTTGCTAGAACCTTATGAGAAATCAAAGTCTTTGGGTTCTAAGGGAAGTATGGTTGCAAGGCTAAAACTTAAATGAATAGATGGAAGTGCACCATTAAGAGGAGCTTGTTGTGTAGTTTGACTTAACATGGGAAAACTTACTAGGTCTAGTCATAATAAGGATTGATAGATTGAAAGCAGTTTCTTAATTCTATAGGTGGTGGTTCACTTCTATTCTTAGTTGGTGGACCAATTTGTCTAATTAATTTCATTAATGAACAAGGCCTCAACTTGTTAACTAGCTACGTGGAGGTGACCATCCATGGTTGGCTTCTTAAAGGGACTATAGTCGCTTAGGTCAAGGAAGTTTGAGGCAATAATAGCCCAGTGATGCCTTTAGATGTTCTAGGTCACCTGGCCTAAGGACACGAGAGGTAAGCCATGGCTGCCCTTAGCAAGCAGGGTATAGGTGCAAGGCCTAGTGGTGCTATGGAACAAGGCACATCAGCCAAGCCTAGAGCACCCCACCAAAGCTAACTCTTCATCACTACATCCCTCGATCGTGTGACTAAGAGCATGCCTTAAGAGTTATGTTGCCTACTTCAAGGACATTAAAGGTAGGCGAAGGCTACCCCAGCAAGAATGACTTAGATTTAAGGCCCAGTGTGCTACAGCACAAGGCACACCAGCCAATCAAAGAGCACCCTACACAAGCCAGCCCCTCATTACTACATCCTTGGGTTTAGTGCCTAGCAAACGTGCCATGAGCACCGTGTTGCCTAGTCCAAGGGCACAGAAGGGAAGTCATGGCTGGCCCCAACAAGCATGGCATGGGCAGAAGCCTAACTTGCTATAGTAAAAAGAGTGTTGGGCAAGCCAAGAGTGCCTTACGCTTGCTAGCCCCTCATTGCTACATATCTTGATCATGTGCCTAGCGAGCGTGCCAGAAGTGCTATGTCGCTTAATCCAAGAGCATGAGAGGCAAGCCACAATTAGCTCTAGTAGGCACGACATAAGCTCAAGGCCCTCCTACTATGACACAAGGGTCGTTAGTGAAGCTAAGTGGGTCCTATACGAGCTAGCCTTAGTCGCTGATCGTGTGCCCAATGAGCATGACACAAGCACCTCATTATTGGGTCCAACGGCATGAGAGGCAAGCCATGGCTGCCCCCAATAGGCTATGCATAGGTGTAAAGCCTAGCATACTGTGATGCAAGGTGCTCTAGCCAAGCGAAGAGCGCCCCACCCAAGCCAGCCCTTCGTCGCTATGTACCTCGATTGTATGCCAGCGAATGTGCCATGAGAGTTATGTTGCTTGCTTTAATGGCATGGGAGGAAAGCCATGGTTTCCCCTAGCAGGCAAGGCATAGGTGCATGGCCTTGCATGCTGTGACACAAGGCAAGCCAAGAGTGCCCCACGCAAGCTAGCCCCTCCTCCATACATCCCTCACTAATGTGCCCAGTGAATGTGCCATGAGACTGTAATAAGCATCGCGTTACCTTGTCCAAGGGAATGAGAGACAAGTCATGATTGTCTCCTATAGGCAAGGCATGAATGCAAGGCCTAACATGCTGTAACACAAAGCACTATAGCCGTCCTAAGAGTGCCTTAAGTGAGTCAACCCCTAATCGCTACGTCCTTCGATCATGTGCCTAGCGAGTGCATCACAAGAGCTAAGTCACCTAGTTTAATGGCATCAGAGGGAAGCCATGGTTACCCATTAGAGGCAAGGCATGGGTGCAAGGCCTAGCAAGTCACAGCATAAAAAACGCCAACTAAGCCAAGAATGCCTCACAAGGGCTAGTCCTTTGTCGCTACAACCCTTGATCATGTGCCCAATGAGTGTGCCATAAGAGTTGCATTGCCAAGTCTAAGGGCACAAGAGTTAAATCACTAAGGCTAGTGTGCTATGGCATAAGGCGTGCCATCCAAGGTAAGAGTGCCCCATACTAGACAGTCCTAGATTGGTAAGTATCTTGATCGTATGACCAGCGAGCATCCCGTGAAAACCATGTCACCTAGTCCAATGATAATAGGCTAGCCATGGCTGCTCCTAATAGGCATGGCATAGGTGCAAGGCCTAGTGTGGAGTGGCACAAGGCACGCCATCCAAGCTAAAAGTGCTCCATGCAAGCTAACCCCTTATCGCTACATCCCTTAATAGTGTGCCCAACGAGTATGCCATAAGTGCCACATAACCTGTTTAAGGGAACAAGACCATGGCTCCCTCAAGTAGGGAAGGAATGGGCACAAGGTCCAGGGTGCCATGAGATAGGTTGTGCCAGCCAAGCCAAGAGCACTCCACACACGTCAGCCCTTTGTTTATATGTCCCTCGATCGCGTGCCAGCGAGCATGCCATAAGCAACACATTGCCTTGTCCAAGGGCATAGGAGGCAAGCGATGGCTAGACCCAGTAGGTAAGGCATGGGCATAAGGCCTACCATACCACAGCATAAAAAGCGCTAGCTAAGCAAATAGAGTCGCTTGTGAGTTAGCCCCTTATCTCTATATCTATTGATCATGTGCCCAACAAGCATGCTACAAGCATTGCATCGCCTAGTCCAAGGGCACAGAAGGCAAACCATGGCTGTCTTCAGTAGGCAAGGCATAGGAGCAAGGCCTAGTGTGCAATAACAAAAGGCACACCAGCCAAGGTAATAACACCCTACACGAGCCAGCTTTTCGTGGTACATCTTTTGATCGTGTCCCTAGCGAGCATGCTAAGGGCATGAGATGAAAGGCATGGCTGTCTCCAATGTGAATAGAATGGTGAAAGGCCATGCGTGGCACAACACAAGGCATGCTACCCAAGCTAAGAGCACCTCATGCCAGCTAGCCCCTCATCACTATGTCTCTCAATCCTCTGCCCAGTGAGCATGCCTTCAGTGTCGTGTCACTTGGCCTAAAGACATGAAAGGTAAGCCATTGCCACCTTAGTAGGTACAACATGGGTGCAAGGCCCAGCATGCCACGATAAAGGCATGTTAGCCAAGGCACGAGTGCCCTACGTGTGCTAGCCCTTTAACATTACATCCCTCAATCTTGTGCTCGGTGAGCATGACCCGAGTGCCATGTTGCCTGGTCCAAGGGCATAGAAGGCAAGCCATGTTTTCCCTAACAAATACATCATAGTGATAAGGCCCAACATGCCACAGCACAAAGCATGCCACGTGAGCTAGCCTTTCATCTCTACGTCTCTTGATCATGTTCCTAGTGAGCATGCTAGGAGTGCCGCGTCGCTTCATGCAAGAGCCTGGAAGGCAAACCATGGCTACCCCTAGAAGGCAAGGGATGAGTGCAAGGCGAATCATGTCATAACACATGATGTTCCAGCCAAAAGCTAAAAGCACCCGATGAAAGCTTGCCTTGATTGCTACATCCCTCAATTGTGTGCCAAGTGGGTATGCCATGAGCACCATGTTGTCTTATCCAAGAGCAGAGGAAGAAAGCCCTAGCTGCCCCTAGCAAGTGCAAGGCCTAGTGTCTTATGGCATAAAGAGCGCTAGCCAAGTAAAGAATGCCTCATGCGAGCTAGCCTTTCGTGACAACATTGCTCAATTATGTACCCAGTGAGCGTGCCACAAGCATCACGTCACTTGGTCCAAGGTTAAGGCTGGTAAGCCACGACTACCCCCAATAGGAAGGGCATGGGCATAAGGGCCAGCGTGTAGTCGCAAATGATGCGCCAGCCGGGATAAAAGTGAGCCTACTGAGCTTGCCACAAGTGTCGCATCACCTAGTCTAAAGGCATAGGAGGTAAGCTATGATTGCACCCCATAGGTATAGCATAGGCACAAGGTCGTGTGTTTTTCCACAAGGGTGTGCCAGCAAAGCCAAGGGTGCTCTACACGAGCTTGTTACTCATCATTATGTCCCTCAGTCATTATGCCAATGAGCATGCCAGAACCAGGGGCGCCATCCAAGCCAAAAAGGTCCACATGATCCAATCCCTTATCGCTACGTCCTTCGATTGTATGCTTAAAGAGTGTGCCATGAGCATCATGTCACCTGGTCCATGGACATGAGAGGTAAGCCATAACTACCCTTAGTAGGCATGAAATGGGCAAAAGGCCTACCATCCCATGAGACGAGGCACACTAGCCAAGGCAAGAGCACGTCCCACATGTGCCAGCCCCTTATCGTGACCCTCAATCATTTGCCTAGTGAGCATGGCACGAGAATCAAGTCACCTCTTCTAAGGGAATATAAGGCAAGCCATGGCAACTCCTAGTGAATATGGCATAGGCATAAGTCCTAGCATGCCACAACACAATGCGCACCAACCAAGCCAAGAGTGCCCGACATGAGCTTGCCTTTTGTTGTTACATACTTTGATCGTGTGCCTAGCGAGCATGACACAAGAGCTGTACCATATGGTTAAAGGGCATTAAAAGCAAGCCACAAGTACTCCTAGTAGGCGTGGCATGCATGCAAGGCCCATCGTGCGGACACATAGAGCTTATAAGCCAAGCTAAGAGCACCCCATGTGAGCTAGCCCCTCGTCACTACGTCCCTTAATTGTGAGCCCAGGGAGCGTGCCATGCTGTGTTGCCTAATCCAAGGGCATGAAAGGCAAGCCATGACTACTCTTAGAAGGAAATATATAAGTGTAAGGTCAACTGTGTCATAGCTTAGGGCATGCCAACCAAGCCAATAACACCTTACGTGAGATTGCCCTCAGCATTATGCCCCTTGATCATGTGCCTATTGTGCATGACAGGATTGCCGCATCACCTGGTCTAAGTGCATGGAGGTAAGCCACGGTTGTGCCTAGTAGGTAAAGCATAGATGCAAGGCCTAGCATGCCATGACATAGGGCGCGCCAACCAAGCCAAAAGCTCCCCTTTTGAACCAGTCGCTCATTGCTTTGTCGCTCGATTGTGTGCTTAACAAACATACCATGAGCATCATGTTGCCTAGTCCAAGGGCACAAGAGGCAAGCCATAGCTGTCCCTAATAGGCATGGCATAGGCATAAGGCCAAACGTACACGCACACATGGTGTGTTAACTAAGCCAAAAGTGCCCCATGCGAGGCAACCCCTCGTTGCTACATCCCTCGATCATGTTTCCAATGACCGTGCCATGAACATCACGTCACCTAGTGCAAAGGTATAAGAGGTAAGCCATGCTACCCATAGTAGGCACGACATTGGCAAAAGGACTAGTGTGCCATGGTATAGGACATGCAGCCAACTAAGAGCACCATATATGAGCCAACCCCTCATCACTACACCCTCGATCGTGTGCCCAGCAAGTGTGGCATGAGCATCGCATCACTTGGTCTTAAGGCACAAGAGGCAAGCCATGGCTGTTTCTAATAAATATGACATAGGTGCGGGACCTAGTGTTTCACGACACCGCCAAGCATGCCATCTATCACATCGTTAGTTACTAGATCATTGCGATTGTATCTACTTTTAGCTAGCCTAGATAAGTTTAAAGAGTTGGTTTCTATTTAGGACTATTTTTGGGCCTTATCTTCCCAATGGATTTTGAGATAGATATCTCAGCCTTCTCTTTCTATTGCCTTGATACTCCTTTGGCAAAATGCCACATCCCTCTTTATAGAATATCTTTGCTTGTTGGACTTTCTATCCACGCCAAGCTAAGCTCCTAGATTTCGCCTTGTGCTCTTGTCACCGGACATATTTCCACTATCATGTACTGGTGCTTGTTCGAGGCTTCTTTATTGCTCTCATTTTAAGCTTGCTTATGGGTTGGTTCATGTGCTTCATCCCTTGCTTCACAAAGTTCCCAACTCATCAACATATCTTGCCATTATGAGTATGAAACTTAGGTTCTAACCAAGTTTCTTACATTTGTTTCCATAGCTAACCCATGCATTTGCCTTACTGGCGTGATTCATTTATGCTTGTAGGTTTTGGTTTGGGCATGGGACAAGGCATACCATGCCTAAGCCTTGGCACTCTAATTCAAGTGTCTAACAATCCACCCTTACCAGAGAGCCTGATGTCCTCATCAACTTGGTGTTATGGTATGCCTTGATTTGGTCCTCAAATTACCATAAAGTGGGATCCTTTTCCTAACTCACATCCACCTCATTAGTGTCTTTCCCTTAGACTAAGTAGTATGTCCTCTGATTATTCTTACTGTAGCCCTTCATTTTATGATCAAGTATCCTTTTTATCTCATTGTCAAATTGAACTCAAGTTAATAGCAAAGCGTGCTTGGCCTACTTGCTCTCGCGATCAGCATCTTCCGCAAACTCTTTGAGGAAGCTCACGTGGAATGTTGGGTGCATCTTTAGATGTTGTGATACCTATAATCTATCGGTTATTACGCTAACTTTCTTTTTAATTTTGAATTGTCCATCATGCCTCCAGATAAAGCCTTGATGAACTCTTTTCTTTGTGATATTCTCTCAAATTTGAGGTGTTAGATTTAATAGCACCTTGTCTCTAACTTAGAACAAAACATCTCATCTCTTTTTATTGGTATATTTCTTCATACACCTTTGTTCCTTGAAAATGCTATTTCTCACCTGATCAATCAACTCCTACTTGTCACAAGCATAATGGTAAGCTATTGGGTAGCTTCTTTAGCTGATCCACTTGGCTATCTCGTGGGGCATCATTGGTTGTTGCCCAAAAGCTAGCTCTGCAAGAGTTAGGCTTGTCGATGACGAGTAATGGATGTTGTAGTAAAATGGCCCTACATCTAGCAACTCAAGCTAATCCCTTTGGCTTGCTGTCATATAATGCCATAAATACTCCTTCAAGAAGCCTCTCCGTTTGTTTCTCTATTTATGGATAATTTGCTGAGAAGAACTTATGTTTTGTCCCCACCATGTTTAGCATCACTGTTTAGAATCATCTCATGAATCTGGCATCTCTATCACTAAGAAAGTATTTTAGCAACCCAAACAATTTAATAACATGTTTGGAAAACATCTCAAGGCCGTGTTAGCTGGGCATGCTCAAGTAATAGGAACAAAGATAGCATACCTTCAGAACCAATTAACAATCACCATTATAGTGGATAATCCTTTTACCTTTGGGAAGAACACAATGAAATCCAACAACATTGACTCTCATGGGTGCTCTAAAATGGCCAAAGGTTGGAGTAAGCCTGCCTCATTCCTTCTATCTATTTTGTCTTATTGGCACACTAAGCATTTGTGGACATAGGCCTCTATATCTTCCATTAACTTGGGCTAATAATAGGCTCTTATTAGCAATGCGAGCATCCTCTCGATGACTAGGTGACTTGGCCACAGTTGGTCATGGGTTTCGCTCAGCAACTATTTTTGGAGCCCACCAAACTTAGACATGAATAGTCTGCCTCCTTAAGCACATAGTAACCCATCCTTGTTCTAGTACCTTCAGATCAAGCCCTAACTCAACTCTTGCATGAGTTGGATAAACTCGATATCCTCCCTAGCTACTGATTTTATTTGCTTGAGTAACTTGCTTTGGACACTTGTTAGACTAGCCACATAAATTTGTGCTTCCATGTGGCTTAATGCATCACCAACAACATTTTGTTTGCCTTGTTTGTGTTCCCACACGAAATCAAAATCTGTAACAAACACTTACCATCTTTCTTATTTTAGAGATAACTTTTTCTACAAGCAAAAGTAGGTATTAGCAACATTGTTAGTAATTACCTTAAATTTTTTCCTAAGAGAGTAATGCTACTATATCCCTAAGCAATGGACAATAGCCGTCATCTCATTTCATAGGTCAAATAACTCTCATTTTCATCCTTGAGTTTCCAACTCTTGAATGCCAAGGGGCTGTCATTCTGAATAAAGACAACCTGATTGCTCAATTAGAGGCATCTATGATGACCTCGAATGGCTCTTCAAGGTTCGATAGGGATAGTACTTGCTCTGAGGCTACTACCTCTTTCAATCCTTCAAAAGCCTTGTTGCATTCTTTAGCAAGTCCATTAAAGGTTGCTTTTGCTTAAATATTCTTTAATGAACTGCTTATGATAATTTGCGAGCCCAAAAATGATCATAACTCAGCAAATTTACGTAGGATTGGCCATTTAATGATGGCTTTTACTTCCTTTTTGTCCATCTGTATCTTTTCATTCCCAACTAGTGCCCAAGAATGGCACTTCTTACTTACAAAACTCGTATTTTTCCTTCTTGATGTATAACTGGTTTTCTCATAGCCACATCGATACTTGCCATAAGTGGCTTACATGGTCATCTAGGGTCTCATTATAGACTATAATGTCATACAAGTAGACCACCATAAACTTATACAAAAGTTCAAGCAACACGTCATTCATAATGTTACAAAAGGTAATAGGTGCATTGGTTAACCCAAAAGGCATCACCATAAATTCATAAGAGTCATATCTTGTGATACATGCGGTTTTTGCTTCATCCCCCTTAGCTATTCTAACTTATTAATAGCCCGACCACAAATCTAGCTTTGTAAAGTACTTAGTCCTTAACAGCCGATCAAATAAGTCAGTGACATTCAGCACTAGGTATTTGTTCTTTACTAATATCATATTCAATGATCAACAGTTGACGCACATTCTCAGCAAGCCATATTGCTTCTGTTGGAATAATACAGGTGCACGATAACGAGCCTTTGACGGCTAAATGAAACCTGCTTCCCATAGCTCATCTAGTTACTTCCATAGTTTTATTAATTTCGATGGCGGCATTCGATATGGTGCTCAGGAAAGGGGTCTAGCATTGAAAATTTAACAACATAATGCCATTGGAGCTCCCTAAAACATTGGCTCCAAGGATGATTGCCAATACGGTGGTATCATGTTGCTGAATTCCTTTAATATTTTAGCAATTTTGTTAAGTACCTCTATGACTTGATCGAGTTTTATCTCAAATAGTGTTGCCATTATTGTCACTTCATCCTTTTGCAGTTCAAACTTAAACTACTTTGTAGATTATAACCTAATGTACTTCTTATTTGCCAAAAGCTCTCTTGTTGCTTCAATTCTGATAAAGCTTGAGAATCGCTTATCAGCCACGAGCAATTTACCTAAGTGGGGCATCATTAATGCCTTGTCTTGTTTAAAGAATTTTAGACCTAAGATAACATCAAAATCATTTATTTGAGTTATCATGAAGTTAGATGTACCTTTGTAATTGCCCACTTTGAAGGACGTAATGGCAGCCCCGTATATTGTCTTTGCCTCAGTGTTCATTGCTTTAAACTTGATCGAGGCTAGGGAAAGCTTAAGCTCGAGCTTTCTCACTTTTCTTTCTGCAACAAAATTGTTAGTAGCTCCCATATCTAATGTTGCCATTGCATCCTTCCCATTTATCGTCACCAAGACATAGATCAAACCTTTCAACAAGTCTTGGGTGTGATCGCATTCAGCAACTAGATTGGTTTCACTCGAGTTATGGCATTCTCTTCACTTTCCTCAGGGGAATACTTTGCTATGAGCACCATCAACTTTTCCTTGCAAAGAAATCACATGCTCTATGTGGCCCATTACATAAGAAACAACCCCTTCAGTCCACATTTTTTCGCTTACTTTTCAAATGGGACGAGTTGCAAGGCTTGCTAGACTTGGCATTCTTCTTTTCTTGCCCTGGCCATTAGGCTATTTTGTATCTTGTCTAGCCTTTCTTTATTTCTGAGTTTTCTTATCAAGAACACCATTTGTATACTTGAAATCCACCAAGCTATCCACTATGGAAACTGTTTGGGGAAAGTCTTTAACACCTTGTCACCTTAGTTTTGCTTAAGCCCACGGCTACAAGCCTAAGAAGAAGTTAAATTACTTGTCTTCCTTTGACATATCCTTGATGTCCAACATTAGAGAATTGAATTCGTTCACAAACTCATGCACTGAATCTGTCTGTTTTAGGTGCTTTAGTTATTCTATAGCCATGAACTATGTGTTGCATGGTAGGAATTGCTCCTTCAACTCCTTTTTTAGTGCCTTCAATTTATCAATGCTAACCTATCCCATGACAGCATCATCCTGCATACAAGTGTGCCACCATAACTTAGCATCACTAGATAAGTACATTGATGTGATCATTACCTAGTCATTTTTTAGTACTTGAGGAACTTTGAAGTATTACTCCATATCTGACAAAAAGTTCTTTGATTCTTAGCATTCCCTCTGTCTACAGAATAACTTTGGTTTTATCACCTTCAGCTTAGCTATAAAAGCTATAGTAGGTTTAGCTTCAGTTTCAGCAATTGGTCTCGATCTTAAGGCTCTTCAGGGTCTCCTTGAGGGTTTCGATGTCCTATTCCATTGAGGATATGGCTAGGAAACTGTCTCCATCAACTTAACGAACGTGCTTGTAGATCCCTCCGATAATGCACTAATGATCTCTTCTAACCGACTAATGCACTCTTGCATTGAGTCATTCCTTCTTGCCATGGAGTTTTGGCAACGATTTGATCATCCATGAGTTTAAGAGAATACGATGATCGAAACCATGCTTTGATACCAACTTTTCGCATCATCAGTTGCTGGATCCATGCAACTCTAATGTGATGGCACTAAGTGCATCCACCAAGCTAGCCCTCTTTCAAACCCTACAACAAAAGCACTGTAAGGAATAAGATAATGCAAAAGTAGAGTAAAAAAGACAAGTATTATGAGAACCCTTTCTTAACATAAAGGAACTCTTTACAAAAGAAAGGTCTCACTAAGAGTACCCAATGCCTCTAGTTATCGACACACTAGAGTTTCTGTTTCTTATTGTTTATAATCGAACCCAAGTCTTTTTTTTTTTTAATATTAGTCAAGCATTGTCTTATTCAAACACTATCTATTTGTTATCTTATATTTCTTAGACTGGCTAGCCAATCTTGGTCACAAATTATTATCCGATTTGTGCAATCGCATAAGGCATGCCAACCAAGCCAAGAGCCCCCCTACACAAGCTAGCCCCTCATCGCTACATTCCTCGATCGTGTGTCCAACGAGCATGCCACGAGTGTCGTGCTACCTAGTCTAAGGGAATGGGAGGCAAGCCATGACCATCCCTATTAAGTATGGCATGGGTACAAGGCCTAGTGTGCTGTAGCACGGGGTGCGCCAAGGAAGACAAGAGTGACCCATGAAAACCAACCTCTCGTCGCTATGTCCATCGATTGTATGCCTAGTGAACATGCCATAAGCATCATATTTTCAGGTCAAAGGGCATAAAAGGCAAGCCATAGCTAGCCCTAGTAGGCATGGCATGGGTGCAAGGCCTAACGTGCCACAAGACAAGGCACACCAATCAAGCCAAGAGCACCCCACATAAGCTAGCCCCTTGTTCCTATGTCCCTCAGTCATGTGCTCAGCGAGCATGCCATAAATGCTGCATTGCCTGGTCTAAGGGCACAGGAGGCTAGCCATGGTTGCCTCTTAGTAGGCATGGCATGGGCGCAAGGCCAAGCATAGTGTAGCACATAGCCCACCAATCAAGCGAATAGCACCCCATGCGAGCCAGCTGTAAGCACGCCATGAGGCGTTACATGTGTTGTAAATGTTGATTACATGGGCATACTACGCTAGACCATGGCCTCAAGCTGTGCTAGATTCTCATGGCAACCATGGGTTACTACAGGCGCACTAGGTAGGGCAACATGCATGCACCATGGGCCATCTAGAGGCTACATTATACTAATGTGCTAGTAGCAATGCCCAATTGCGAATGTTTTATGAATTGATGGTCTTTTACTTGTCTAATTGCTTAAAAAATGACTCAAATAAATCATACAAATCATCCAAAGTTTGCCCCTAAAATTTGGGCACATCTGACTCACTAGCTATTTTTCATGATTTTTTTTTCAATTTTTGATTATATGAAATTCATAAAAAAAATTGGTTGCTTAAAAAATTCTATAATTTTTTATGTTGGTAGATTTGATTATTCTCTACTTCTATGAAAATTTTAGCTCAAAACACCTTGTAAATAACTTTTTAGACCTATTATGATAGCTTAAACATATTTATGTTTCCTCTTACGAGAAGTGAATTTTCATTTAAGACTTTTTAGAATGGAGGAGCTCCTCTACTTTTGGGTGCTCATGACCCATGCGTGCTCCTCTCCTACCACCCACCTAGGCGGGCGCTGTGCATGGGGAACCAGCGCACATGGCATGGGCTTGGTAACTTTTTGCCATGCCTATGCAGCCGATAGTGTGTGGCCGACGATCAACGATGTCGACTGACGAATATGAGCATGTCTAATTAGCAACGCATGAAATAGGCAAACATGTGGGAAAATAAATGAGCTACATTATGGTCAACAAGGTAAAATCTTTGTTATAGGCCCTCAAGGCAACGGACACAAGGGTTGATCTTAACGCTCAAGCATCCCAAGGTAAACTGTTTGTGTAATGCAATCAAGGACTTAATCATTGGCCGTTAACATTTGGTGAGCCACACGCTCAGCCTAGGCATAGCCTGACACCCTTACTACTAAGGCCTTATCAATGTCTTTTGTTATAAAAATCTTATCCATTACTATTAAAACTTTTCACCTTAGTAGTTTAAGTATGGCAGCACTTGATGGCTTGCATGATCGATAGGCCCTTCGCTCATGGACTTGCAGCTCATTTGGTGCTGTTACTACCAATTTGTACATGGTAGGTGTAGCGATGATCTTGTCATGCACATGGCAGGCTCCATGCTCCAGCATCGAATCGTATGCTAGATCATTGCTTTAACATGACCCCGAGCCTTTTGTTGGCATTCATGGGTGACATTGGGACCTTGTATCATGTGCCTTCATAAACAAAATTTACTAATTTGAGTTGGTTATCCTTGCACCATGTCCCTCGCAAGCCTAGGTGAAAGCCTCATCTGGCCCTTATGTTCTTAGCACGGCTTGCTTCAGTAAATGGTTGCTTTAGTGCAAAGATGCTCGATTATCCCCTTAAATGTGAAACATGTTGTGACAGGAATGGCTTCAACCTCTACTTGTCTAAACGAATGCATTCGTCCCACATCTTATTGATTTTGAATGACGATTACAATAGCTTTGGCCTTAGCGAGCCTTGTGGCATGCTTTAGTCCTTGTTATCGTAGTGTTTTAAAGGATGTTACCTCGATGATCTTACTAGTAGTCATATGCTTGTCCTATCAATTCATCCTGTGAAGCTATGAATGGCTCATTAAACTAGTTATGGTTTATTTAATGGTAGCCACTACTTGGATAACCATAGTAATTCTAAAACAAACACGTATAATAAACCTCGGTTTCTCACCACAAAAAAAATAAGCTTTTAGCATCGGATTTATCTGTCACCAAAGTGAAAAAATATTTAGTTAAAATTTTTAATGACAAATTAGCGACAGATTTTACCTGTAGCAAAAATTATTATCGCTAAAGAAATTAGTCACAAATTTTGAAGTTCGTTACTAAATTAGTGACTGATTTTTGTTCATCGCTAACACGCATAAGATAGTGACATTTTTAGTGACTAATCTGGTAACCGATTATAATCAATCGTTAACCAAAAATCTTTTAGTGACTTAACAAAATCAATCGCTAAAAGATTTTCAGTTAGGAACTAAATAAAATTAGTTGCTAAAAGATTTTAGTTAGTGATTGGTTAGAAGCAATCGCTAATTGATTTAAGCTAACGATTGATGGAAATCGAGTGCTAAAGTTTTATTTAGCATTCAATTAATTTTATTAAATTAAAAAATATAATTAATTTAACATAACATAAAATTCATGAAATATAAATTATATAAAATAAATACAACATGTTTTTCATTCTTCATAAAATAAAAATTACATAAATGAAATAAAATATTCTATTCATAAAAAAAGTGACATATAAGAATCATGCAATGCTAGAGGTGCACTTCTCAAAAGAAAAGCCTTCATTTTACAGATGCACTTATTTATACAAGCTCTCTTTATAAGCACTTTTACATATCGCTTTCATAATGTAAGCTATCATGCTTTTTCACCTTACACTACTCATCTAATCGCTCCTTCATGGCCTTATGCTCCAACACTGGGTGCTTTTCCATAGCCTTCATCTGAGAGTGCATATCATGCTTGGCTACGTCATCAATCAAGCATCCACTACTAAAGTTGTCGCCTGAATACTATTATTGAGCTTGACTACCAATCTCATACACCCGATGCTTCTTCTTTCCACCTACAACCTCATAGTAGAGTTTAGTGTAGTCTACCTCAAGTGTGTTAAAAGATATTTTCTCTAATTGAGAAGCTGAAGCAACCGACCTCTCAAAGCATTCTTACAATAAAGTTGGTTGTTAACTTACTCGTTAGCTAAACCAAATAGTGAAGTAAAAAAGATAACATAATTTTAGCTATCTATTAAATGTTAAAGATAGCTAACTTACATTAATTTGTCTGACATGTTCATCTATGAAGTCATCGTGGTTGAACTTCTTAGTGTGGGTCTATTTAAAAAGCTCTATTGTAGTAAGCTCATAACCCAACTTTTGTGTCTGATAGAGAAACATATTTAATCAGTAACCATATTATTTTCATTTGTACTTATGTAAGTTTAAATATCACATGTACCAATATTGACAATGGTTTTGTAGTGAACATGAACCGGCATCATTTTGAGAGGAACCTGACTTGGGTCCACCTGTCTCGCTCTGTTGATTGTAAGACGTGGTCTTGCATTTTTGTTTGTACTCTAACCGGTTCTATTTTATCTGCCACTGCTTCCAGACAATATTTGGGATAAATTGAGGTTTGTTTCTTATCTTGTGGTGACATGCATAAATCAAGTTAGCATACCAATCCGCAACCCGAGCCTCCGATGTGACCTTTACCACGCCATCTATTTCCTTGTCCCATATAAAATGTTTCATCTGAAAAATAAAAAAGGTTAGTATATTAAAATTTAAAATATTTTTTTATGGTAAATAATGATAAGTACCTTGAATTCATCAAAACAAAAATCTTTGGTTTTCTGAGAAACGACCCTCCATGTTTACCCAAATGGATCAACTCTCTTTTGGAAGATTTTATGAATCTTCGCTGAACATTTATGTGAAGGCTTGATCCTACCTAATTATCCAATAACATAAGAAGTAGGAAGTAACAATGATAAGGTTTATAAAGATAATGATACAAAGTACTGAAAAATAGTAATTTTGAATACTTATGCATCATTCTCTACAAATATCTGCTGTCTACCTATACTCTGTGAACTCGTTGAGCTAGACATCCTATTAGTAGCAAAACCAAAAGAATTTGAAGCAAAGCTGGCAAAACCATCTGTGTGCATAAATGCTCCATGTGGAGATGTTGTAGCTGCATTCGCCTTCTCATCTTATATATGCGGATCTATCCTTCTAGAGTACTCACCTGATCTCCCTCAGAGCCACCTCGTCTCCCTCGACCTCTCATTTAAGCATGTTTATAAAAATTAATTTGATAACTACAATTCTATAAAAAAAATTGATAGAATCTCCCTTGAAAATTGAACAAGATCCTGGAAATACACAATGAAAATACAACATAATAAATAATCAAATTAACCAACACCCATTTCACAAAATAGATTAAATAAAACATCATATTCAATAATTTAAATAATAAATTTTTTTATAAACATAACTAATCATCATTTTTAAAGTCCTCTTTCTCTTTCTCTTCCACTTCATCATCATCTCCCTGAGAAGAAAAACTTTTAAAATCTAACTGATCTAACATGTTTTCTTTCTCGTTATCAATACCTATTAATGTCTCACTTGAATCATTCAAGAATATAGGATGATCGTTCACATCATTCCTAATTTTATGGACATCTCTTTTATCATCTTGAAAAGAGTAGCTTGGGTATTCACCAAAAAAAAAATTAGAGTCTGAAAGTTCAACAACAAACTTGGTCTTTATTTTGCAAACAGCCCACCTGTCATGCTTATTGCGCCTTAAGCTTAGATAAGGAACATAATAAACTTGAGCTACTTGTGAAACCAAGACAAATGGTTCATACTTTACTCAATCTTCTTGTGTGATTAACATTCACTAAATTACATAATTTATGTACTTTGGTGTCTACATTCCCTGTAGGATTAAACCATTCACACTTAAACAAAATAGTTCTCTTGATTGGTAACGCAATAATATACCAAAATAGTCATTTTCATTTGCATTATAGTTGGACCTTTTAATGCAAACTCCTCTGTTCATTGTTGATTTATCCAAACCATGTCTTTCAATGTGAAATTTGTACCCATTGACATAATATCCTGGGTATGACTTCACAGATCATAAAGGACCTTTTGCAATATCCTTGATAAAATTATTATCAACAAAGTTTTGTGGCTGATGTGCTTATAAATGTTAAAAATATAAATCTTATAAAACAAAATGCAAATATCTAGATTTTTCTTTCCCAAATACCCAATCAAGATGTTTAAAAAAAAAAATGATAGATTTCCTTCAGACTCTTCTGAATCATAATCACCAGCATCGTTTTGTAGCACTTTTTGATGTCATGTGTTGATATGTGGCTCAAAGTAGTGCGAACAAAATGATGATGCTTCTTTAACTAAATATGTGTTACATATCGACCTTCCACTTTTTCTTTATTTATTTAGAACCTTATTTTTTAACTTCCGTAAGTATCTAAAGGACAATTGAGGATGATCAAACAATTAAGTGATTTAAATAAATTATCAAGTTATCAAGTGATTGAAATAACAAATTAATTACATTAAATTATGATTGATAACTTTCAAATGGATACATCCATTGATATTGCACTGGACCAGCTACCTTTGCTTCATGGGCTAAGTGTATCAGAAGATGTTCCAATGAGTCAAAGAAGCTTGGGGGAAATATACATTTGAGTTTACATAGATTTGTAGAGATCTCATTCTCAAATCGTCCTATATCTTTAACTCAAATGGTAGGTTATGTAAGTTCTTTGAAAAAAAATATTCAACTCTGCTAATGTCTACCGTATATATTAGTTGGTAATAGCTCACAAAATGCGATAGGTAGAAATCACTGTAGAAAAACATGATAGTCATGACTTTTCATCTCAAACAGCTTATGTTTCCTCATATCCACACACCTTGCCATGTTTGTTACATATCCATCAGGAAATCTTAGATTATTCACCCATTCACACAATGTTTCTCTAATTGCTTTGTTAAGTGTGTAATAAGCTTTAGGGTATTTCCTTGTTGCTGCATTCCTCACTAACTCAGAGTGTCTACAAACTATCTTCAAAATTTTCCTTGACTTTGCATTATCCTTTGTCTTTCTTTCCAAATTCATGATTGTGTTGAACACATTATCAAAAATATTTTTCTCTATGTGCATGACATCGAGGTTGTGACGTATTAAGATGGTGCGCCAATAAGGTAGATCCCAAAATATGCTTTGTTTTCTCCAACTACATGTTCGACAAACAAAATCATTTATCTGTTCATATCCAACTTGTGTAACCTTTCTTAGTCCTAATTGATTAATTTCATGCAGTAATTCATACCCATATTTAATAGAAGGAGCTATTATTCTCATGATTTTATTCCTATTGAACGTACATTTCTAAATGATGTAGGATTACTTACCTTTGAAGTTTGGGTGGCACGCATAAAATGTTAAACAAGTTTTAAATAATTTCGTTTGTGAAATAGGTGTTGGCTAATTTGATTATTCACTGTATAGTATTTTCATTATGTTTTAGGAGGTTTTAGTTCAATTTTCAAGAGAGATTCTATTGAATTTTTTATAGAACTTTAACTATCAAACTAATTTATACAGATATACTTAGATGAGAGGTCGAGGGAGACGAGGTGACTCAGAAAGAGAAGTGGCTGCTTCAGAGGGAGAGATTCGCATATTCAAGATGAGAAGGACGATGCAACTATACCATCTCCACATGGGGTGTTTATACCCATAGATGGGTTTGCTAGTTTCACTTCAGTTCCTTTAGTTTTGCCGTTATTAGGATGTCCAACTCAGCGAGTTTATATCGTACAGGTTGATAGTGGATTTTTGTAGAGAATAATATGAAAGTATTCATAATTAATGTTTTTCAATACTTTATATCATTGTCTTTATAAATTTTATCAATGTTACGTATTACTTGTTATTTTATTGAATAACTTGGTTGGATCGAGCTTTCACATAAATGTTCAAAGAAGATTTGTATGATCTTCCAAGAGAGAGTCGATGCATCTAGATACATGTGAAGGCTGTTTCTTGGGAAATCAAAGATTTTTATTTTGAAGAATTCAAGGTACGTATAATTATTTATCATAAAAAATATTTTATATTTTAACATGCTAATCTTTTTACTTTTTGGAATAAATATTTTGCATGGGACAAGCATACAGATGGTGTGATAAAGACCACATGAGAGGCTCGTGCTGTAGACTAGCATGCTGATCACTTGATATATGCATCTCACCACAAGGCAAGAAATAAACCTCAATTTATCTCAGAGGTGTGAGATCATGTCTTGCAATCGACAGAGTGAGATGACTGAACCCAAGTCAGGTCTTTCTTGGCATAGTGTCGATTCATTTTCAATATAGAACCATTATCAAAGTGTGTGATAATTAAACTTACATAAATATAAACGAAAATAATATGTTTATTTATTATATATATTTTTATTTTAGATGCAGCAGTTAGCTCGTGAGCCTACTGCAATAAAACTTTTTAAACCCATTAAGAAGTCTAACCCCAATGAGTTCATAGATAGGCATACCAGACAAATTAATGTAAGTAAGTTATCTATAACGTTTAATAAAATAGCTAAAATTGTTTAGCTAACAAGTAAATTAACAAACTGCTTTATTATAAGAATGCTTCGAGGAGTTGGTTACTTCGACTTGTGAGTCAGAGGAAAGATCTTTCGACATGCCTAAGGTAGACTGCACTAGGTGGGAACAAGCGTTGGGGTATACGAGATTTGTAATCAAGTTCGATCATGGTATGTAGGTGACAATTCTATTAGTGGATACTCTATTGATAACATAGCCATGCAAGATGTGCGCTTTTAGATGAAGGCTATGGAAAAATGCATGGAGATGGAGCGTAAAACTATAGAGGATTAATTAGATGAGAAGTGTAAGGTGATAGAAAGTGATCTCTTACACAATAAAAGTGGTATGCAAGAGTACTTACAAAGAGAGTTTGATATGAATAAGGACATCCATAAGATGGAGGCTCTTCTTTTGAGAAGCGCACCTCCAACGCTACCTGATTTTTATATGTTATTTCATTTATGAACAGAATATTTAATTTCAGTTATGTAATATTTATTTTATGAAGAACAAAAAACATATTGCAATTATTTTTTTCATATAATTTATTTTTCATGAAATTTATGTAATTTTAAATTAATTATATATTTTTTTAATCAATAAAAATTTTAGTAACTATTTTTAACTTGTCATTAAATAAATCATAGCGATTGATTCCAACTTGTCACTAAGTAAAATATTTTAGCAATCTATTATATTTAGCGATAATAATTTTTGCTATTGATAAAATTTGTTGCTAAAAACTTTAGTGACAAATTTTTTTACTTCAGTGACAGATGAGTCTATCACTAAAAGCTGATTTTTTTTCTTTTTGAGGTGTTTCATTCAAGATGTTTTTGGGGGAGGGGGAGGAGCTCGCTTACTTGGTTCATGGGCCATGTATGCTCCCTTTTGCCCACCCACATGGGCAGGGATTGGGCATGGGAAACGTAATGCACATGGCATGGGCATAAGGCCTAGCATGCTACAGCATAAAGCACGCAAGCCAAGCTAAGAATGTGACACACAAGCAAGCCTATCATCATTACGTCCTTTAATTATGTGCCCAACGAGCATTTTATGAGCATCGTATCACTTGGCTTGAGGGCATAGGAGGTAAACAATGTTTGCCCATAATAGGCATAACATGGGTGCAAGGCGTAGCATGCTACAACACAAGGTGCTCTAGCCAAACCAATAGCGCTCCATTAGAGCTAGCCCCTCTCACTACATCCCTCGATTGTGTCTCTGGCGAGTGTGCCATGAGTTCCCTGTTTCCTAGTCCAAGGGCAAGAGAGATAAGCCACGACTACCTCCAACAGGCATGGCAAAGGCACAAGGCCTTGTGTGATAGGTCACAAGGTGCGCCAGCCTAGCTAAAAGCGGCCCATGCTAGCCAGCCCCTCATTGTTAGTGCCTCAATCGTATGCCTAGTGAACATGCCATAAACATTATGTCACCTAGTTCAAAGGCATGAGAGGCAAGCCACGGTTGTCCTCAGTAGGCATGGCATTGGCACAAGGCCCAGCGTGCTATAACATAGGCACATCGGCCAAGCTAAGAATGCCTCATGCGAGCCAACTGCAAGCACACTATAAGGCATCACATGTGCTATAGGTGTTGATTACATGGGCTAGCTGGGCTAAACCTTGGCCCCAAGCTGCGTTAGATTCTCAAGCAGCCATGGATGGCTAAAGGGGCATGCACAAAGGAGCAAGCATGCACCCTTGGCCATTTAAAGGCAATGCTGCACCAACATGCTGGCCATAATGCCTAATTGTGAACTTTATTTTTATTGATGATCTTTTGATTGTTGAATTACTCCATAAATGACTCAAATAAATCATGCAATCCATTAAGAGTCTGTCTCTCAAATTTGGGAGCATTCCTATTCACGAGCCATTTTTCATGATTTTTTGAATTTATGGTTGTATAAAAATTCTTAAATTATTTATGTTACTAGCACTAATTATTCTTTATAATTATGCAAAATTTCAGCTCAAAATGCCTTGTAAATAATTTTATAGACCCATTATGACAGCTTAAGCATATTGGTGTTTTCTCTTACTAGAAGTGAATGTTCATTTAAGACTCTTTAGCGAGAAGCAGCTCACCTACTTGGTGGGTGCTCATGGGCTATGTGTTCTCCCCCTACCCACCCACATGGCCAAATACTGGGAGTGGGAAACCCAGTGCACATGGCATGGGCTTAGTGACTTACCACCTTACTATCAAAAAGTCATCCCTCATTATCGAAGCTTAAGAGTATAGGTAGCAAAGTCAACAATGATGCATGCTATACGAAGGCCTACCCACTAAAGGATTTTAAGTATATAAAGTGCTTTGCTATAGGCTCTTGAGGCGGCGGATGCGAGGGTTAATCCCAATGCTCAAGCATCTTGAGATGGAGTCTTCGCGCAACACAATCTACAACACAATCATCAGTTGTTAACAATGAGCAATTCACACACTTAGCCTGGGCATGGCCTAATACCCCTATTGCAAAGGTGTCATCGATGTCTTTTTAATTGAAGACTTTTACCTCACTATCGAAGCTTGACATTTGTGGGTAACAAAGTTAATGGTGATGCATCTTAAACGAGGGCCTACCCACTTGGGGATTTTTAATCATGAGGAGTGCTTTGCTGTAAGCCTTAGAGGCAACGAACATTGTAGTAGATCTTAATGCTTAGGCATGCCAAAGTAGACTATTTGCGTAGTATGATTGATGACATGATTGTCAATTATTAGCACCAAGGGAGCCACATGCTTATCTTAGGCATGGCTTGACACCTTTGTTGCTAAGGCCTCATCGATGTCCTTGCTATCGAAAACTTATTCTTTTTATTGAAGCTCGACAATGTGGGTAGCAATGTTAACAATGATGCATGCTATATGAAGGTCTACCTGTTTAGAGATTTTTGAGCACACGAAGTGCTTTGCTATAAGCCCTCAAGATGGTGGATTCGAGGGTTGATCCCAGCACTTGAATGTGCCAAGGCAAACTTTTTGTGTAACATGATCGTCTAACATTAGCATCGAGTGGGCCATACGCTTAGCTTAGGCATCGCTTGACACCTTTACTACTAAGGCATCATCAAAGCTCAATGGTGTAGGTAGCAATGTTAATGATGATGCATGGCTTAGGAAGGCTTACCCACTTTGAGATTTTTGAGTATAAGCAGTGCTTTGCTGTAAGCCCTCGAGGCAACAGATGTAGGGTTGATCCTAATGTTCAGGCATGCTGAGGTGATCTTTTTGCACAACACGGTCGATGACATGATCATCGGTCATTAACATCGAGCGAGCCACATGCTCAGCTTGGGAATGGCATGATGCCCTTGTTGCCAAGGCCTCATCCATGTCCTTTGCTATAAAAAATTCATCCCCCACTATCAAAACTTAATTGTGGGGGCAGCAAAGTTATCGATGTTGCATGCTATACGAGGACTTACCCACTGGATTTTTAAACATGCGAAGTACTTTGCTACAGGCCCTCGAAGTAGTGAACATAGAGGTTGATCCTAATGCTTAGCTAAGCAGACTCTTTACGCAGTGCAATTGATAACACTATTATTAATTGTTAGCACCAAGAGAGCCATACACTCAACCTAGGCATGGCATGACACCCTTGCTGTCAAGGCCTCATCGATGTCCTTTGCTATTGAAAACTCATCCCTCATCATTAAAACTTTTCGCGGTTAATGGTTTGGGTGCAACGACAATTAACATCCTACATGATTGATAAGCCCTTCGCTCGTGAGCTTACAGCTCGTTTGGTGTCGTTGCTGCCCACTTATGCATGTGGCATGTAAGTGGTGATCTTGTATTACATATTAGTAGGCTACATTCTCTTACATCGAACTATTAGCTAGCACATTGCTTTACCTTGACCCCGAGCTCTTTATTGGCATTCATAGGTGACATTGGGAACATGTGTGGTGTGCCTTCACAATTGACATTCGATGAATCGAGTCAATAATCTTTGCACCGTGTCCTTTGCGAGCCTGGGTAAAAACCTCATATGGGTTTCATTTTCCAAGCATAACTTGTTTCGGCATGTGACTGTTTTAGTGCATGGGCTTTCAATCATCTCCTCTGACTCAGAAAGTATTGTGAAAGGAATGGCCTTGATCTCTCCTTATCAAAGCCTTGTAGCATGCTCTCGTCCTTGTTAGCGTGGTGTCTTGAGGGATGCTACTTTATTGATTCTACTAGTAGTCATATGCATATCTAAAAGATTAAGCCATGCATGTGTAAGTATGAACTAATTCTGACTGTGAAACTATGAATGGCTCATTAAATTAGCTATAGTTTGTTTGATGGTACTTATTACTCAAATAACCATAGTAATCCTAGAGTTAGTACGTGCAACAAACCCCAACTTCTGAAAGGGATACATTCATTAGATAAAAGATCGACGCGGGTTTTGCTTGTGGCTTTGACAATTCATGATAACTCAATGAATCACAAGGCCATCGAACCGATGACACATCATTCAAATTTCTACCCTATCAATTTTCAATGATAAGATATTTATCTATTATCAAACCTTTGAATCTAAGTGCCAAGGCTTAGGTGTGATGTGCCTTACTTTATGCCCAGACCAAAACCTAAAAGACAGACCACGCTAGCAAGGTGAACACATAAGTTAGATATGAAAACAAATGGTGACATATACTAATGAATAGGGAATATTGTGGAGTGAGGGATGAAGCAAAAGAACCAACCCACAAGCCCATTCAAAGGGAAAGCAGCAAACATGCCTCGAAGAAGCACTAACACATGATTGTGCAAAGATGTCAAGTGATGGGAATATAGGGTAGAATCTAGGAGCCCAGCTTGGCATGAATAGAAAGTCTAGTAAGCAAAGATATTCTACAAAAAAGGATATGGCCATTCACTAGAGGAGGGTCAAGGTAACAGAAAGAGAAGGATAAGAATTCTATCTCGAAATCCAAAGGGAAGATCAGACTAAAGAATAGTCATAAATGAAAACCACCTTCTTAAGCTTATCCAAACCAATTAAAAGTGGATAGAAGAGCCTGAAAAAGATGAGATAAGATTCTTGACTCACGGAGAGTCCTTGCAGGAGAAGGATGTGATCCCAACTTTAAAGACAAGGCTCAAATTGGATAACAATCCGTGATTAAGATTGGCTGGCTGGCTAGTTCAAGAAATGTGGGATAATAAAGAGAGAGTGTTTTGGTAGGACACTCCTCAACTAGTATAAAAAGTGAGCTTGAGTTTTATTGTAAAAACAGTGAGTGTGTGGGTAGTTAAAGCCATTAGGTGCTCTTAGTGAGACCCTTCTTTTGTAAAGAGTTCCTTTATATTTATTAGAGATTGAGAAAAAGTTCTTGTAATACTTGTATCCATTACTCTGCTTTTGCTTATATTGTCCCTTACGTTGCTTTCGTTGCGGGCTTCAAAAGTGGCTTGCTAAGTAGATGCACTTTACGTAATCATATTAGGGTTGCATAGATCTAGCAATCGACAGTGTGACACCTACTATGGTGTTAACGAGTGGTAGAAAACTAAGGTTCAATTCTGGAAAGGGAGCTTTAGAAATGGCTACCACATCCAAGATAAGCAGCAACGACATAAATTACCTTATCTTGACACAAGGAGGTAGTGACAACAAATAAAAATATCAGGCTTTTTAAGTTAGATAATAGGAATGAGTGTAATCTAAATCCCTTAGTGAGGATTCATTGGAGGGCAAGTCTATTGCCAGTAGCCATGGTAATTCCAGCTCCAATAGCATATTAAGTTGTTAAAATTAAAAAGCTTGTAGTTAGACGTTAGGATAGGTCAGTTGATCCATCTATGATGTGCATCGATTGGCTCGTCCTTACTATTGGCAATGCGCTCTTGGCCTTAATTGGAGTGTTTAAAGCAAGCCTACGCTTTAAATACATTACCATGGTACAACATCATTGGATTTTGGTCCTATTCTATTGGCCTTCAAGATCAGAGTAATGATTAATAAGGACAATTAGAGGCATTTGTATTTCATAGTTAGAAGTGATTCTTGGATTGATGAAAGACAAACAACTGTGAAAACATTTGCCAAGGATTTGTTTTTTTAATCAAGAATGACAGTTGGGGGCTCGAAGATGATTAAATGTCATCCTAATTTCAGCCATAAACAATGCCGACCAGGGATCAACAGATGTTGCTTTTAGGACTCCGTTGGCACTTTATGAGAAATCCAAGTCTTTTGGTTCTAGGGGAGTATGGTCGTAAGGCAAAATTTAAAGAAATTGATGGAAGGACACCAACAAGATTGGAGCCTAGGGCTTAATTTGGCTTAGCATGGGGAAACTTATAAGGTCTAGACATAGTAAGGATTGACAGACTGAAAGCTTTTTCTTGATTCCATGGATAGGGGTATCATGATTGTTCTTAATTGTTTGATCAATTTGTCTGGTTAATTTCATTAACAAATGAGAGCTGACCTTGCTAACTAGCTACATGGAGGTGACCTTCCATGGTTAATTTCTTAGAGGAATTATGGCTGCTTAGGTCAAGGAGGTTTAAGGCAACAACAGGTGTATGATTCCCTTATATGTTCTAGGTTGCCTATTCCAAGGGCACGAGAGGTGAGCCACAGCTGCCTCCAATAGGCAAGGCATAGGTGCAAGGCCTAGTGTGCTACGGCACAAGGCACGTTAGCCAAGCCTACAGCGCCCTACCCAAGCTAGCCTTTTTTTGCAATGTCCCTCGATCATATGCCCAACAAGCATGCCATGAGAGTCATGTTGCCTAGTTTAAAGGCATGAGAGGTAGGCCAAGCCCACCCCTAAAAGGCATGACTTAGGCGTAAGGCCTAGCGTGTTGTAGCACAAGACTTGCTAGGCAAGCAAAGAGTACACCATGCGAGCTAACCACTTGCCACTACATCAGTAGATCATATGCCAAGTATGCATACGATGTGCACCATGTTACCTAATCCAAGGGTACTAAAGGCAAGCCACATCTGACCCATCAAGCACGGCAAGGGCACAAGGCCTAACATGCTGGGGTAAGAAGTAAGCCAGCAAAGCCAAGAGCATCCCACGAGAGTCAACCCTCATTGCTATGTACCTCGATCATGTGGCTAGTGAGTATGCCATGGGTGCTACGTCACCTAGTCAAAGGGCATGAGAGGCAAGCCACAACCACCTCAAGCAAGCGTGACATATGCACAAGGCCCATGTAACGTGACACAAGGGGTGCTAACCAAGCAAAGAGAACCACATGTGAGCCAGCCTATAATCGCTATGTCCCTCAATTATGTACCTAGCGAGTATGACATGTGTATCGCATCATCGGGTCCAAAGGCATGGGAGGCAAGCCATGGCTACCCTTAGTGGGTAAGTCATAAGTGTAAGGCCTAGCATGCTGTGGCATAAGGCAGCCAAGCCATGCCAAAAGCGCCCCACGTGTGCCAGCGCCTCTTTGCTACATACCACAATCGTGTGCTCAGCGAACATGCCATTAGAGCTATGTCACCTAGTCCAATGGCACAAGATGGAAGCCATGGTTGCCTTAAATAAGCAAGGCATAGGCATAAGGCCTTGCGTTTTATGACATAAGGTAGGCCAAGCAAGCCAAGAGTGCCCCAAGCAAGCCAGCCCCTTATCCTTACATCCCTTAGTATTGTGCCTAGCAAGTGTGCCATGAGTGTCATACCACCTAGTCCAAGGGAATGGTAGGCAAGGCATGGCTGCCCCTATAGGCAAGGCATGGTTGTAAGACCAAGCATGTTGCGATAGAAGGTGCTCAAGTCATGCTAAAAGTGTCTTATGCTAGCCAGCCCCTAATCGCTACATCCCTCGATCATGGCATAGGTGCAAGGCCTAATGTGCTGCGGCATAAGGTGCATGAGCCAAGCAAAGATTGCCCTATATAAGCAAACTCTTTGTCACTAACTCCCTAAATAATATGCCTACTGAGTGTGCCTAGAGTGCCACATCACATGGTTCAAAGGAATAGGAGGCAAGCCATAGCTATCTCAAGTTGGGAAGGCATAGGTGTAAGGTCTAGTATGCTATGGCATTGGGCGCGCCAACCAAGGTAAAAGCGCCTAACTTGAGTTGACTCCTCCTCTCTATATCCCTAGATTATGTGCCAGCAAGCATGCCACAAGCACTGCATCGCTCTATCTAATGGCACAAGAGGTAATCCATGGCTACCCCTAATAGGTAAGGCATGATTACAAGGCCCATTGTACCACAGCATAAAAAGCACTAGCTAAGCTAAGAACACCCCATTTGAGCTAGTAGCTCATCATTACATCCGTCGATAGTCTGCCTAGTTAGCATGTCACGTGAGCCGCATTATCAAGTTTAGGTGCACAAGATGCAAGCCACAATTGCTCCTAACAGATTCAACATGGGTGAAAGGGCATGCATGGAACAATATAAGGCACACCAACTAAGCCAAGGTTGCATGCATGTTATGGTTGGCCATTGAAGGTGTCAACTACCAAGTTTTATAGCTGATTTATTTTACAGGCAGAGTCATTGATAAGTGTGTGATGTCTTGCCATGTTTAGGTTGTAATTCTCTTTTTTAGGAACGAAAAGATTAGGATTGGTTCCCATAATTATTGGTGTGTCTCTCTTTCACTGTCTCTTGCGTGTGGGTGGGTTTATGTGCATGTAGAGATAATTGGTTGAGTGTTGGGTTTCACTTACGCCATCACTCGGTGAGAAGTTCATCATAAACCATAGCTGTGAGACACCTATTATGATGGTGATGGGTGATAGAAAATTCTGGAGATGCAGCTCGAGAAACAACTACCACATCCAAGGAAGGCAATAGGTGTGCAACAAAAAATAATGACAGGCTCTCCGAGCCTAGTAATTGGAATGTTTACAATTTAAATCCCTTAAAATTCAGTAAAAAAATAGACGCTTAGAAAATTCAAAATTTTTTGTGTTAGTAAATCTGATTATTCTCTATATCTATATGATATTTTAACTTAATATTCCTACTAAATAATTTTTTAGACCTATTATGATGGCTCAACCATATTGATGTTTCTTCTTGCCAGAAGTGAATTTTCATTTAACACTCTCTAGGGGGAAAAGCTCACTTGTTTAATAGGCGATTATGGGCCATGTGTGCTTCCCCTTTGCCCACCCACATGTGCAGGTGCTAGGTGTGTGAAACCCAGCACACATGGCATAGGCACAAGGCCCAGTGTGTTACGACATAAAGGGTACCAACCCAAGTAAGAGAGCCCCATGCAAGCTAACCCCTCGTCGCTACATCCTTTAATCGTGTGCTTAATAAGCATGCCACAAACGTTGCGTCGCCTAGTCTAAGGGCACGGGAGGCTTACAACGACTGTCCCCAACAGGTATGGCATGGGCGCAAAGCCAAGCGTGTTGTAGCACAAGGTGCCAAGCAAGCCAAGAGTGCCCCATGGAAACAAGCCGCAAGGATGCTGTAAAACATTGCACGTGCTTTGGGTGTTGATTACAAGGCAAGCTGGGCTAGATCATGGCCCCAACTCGTGCTGGACACTTAGGGCAGCCATGGGTGGCTGCAAATGCACTGGACAGGGTAGCATGCATACACATTGGGTTATCCAAAGGCAACATTACTCCAACGAGCTCGCCAAAATTCCAAAACTTTTTATGAATTGATGGTCTTTTGATTGTTGAATCTTTTCGAAAATCACTGAAATAAATCATGCAATTTATTATGAGTCTGCCATTTAAATTTGGGAGCATTCCAACTCATGAGCTATTTTTCATGATTTTTAAAATTTTTGGCAATATAAAATTCATAAAAAATAATTAGATGCTCAAAAAATTTTGAAATTTTTATATTGGTAGGTTTGATTATTTTTCTACATTTTTAAAATATTTCAACTTAAAACTACTAATAAATAATTTTTTTAAATTTGTTATGACAGCTCATATTATTGATATTTCCTTCTGCTAAAAATGAATTTTCTTTTAAGACTCTTTAAAGGGGAGTAGTTAGCCTACTTGGTGGGTGCTCACAGGCCACGCATGTTCTCCCTCTGCCCACCCACATAGGTAGGTGTTAGGCATGGGAAATGCAATGCACGTGGCATGAGTGCAAGGCCTAGCGTATTGTAGCATAAGGCGTGCCAGCCAAGCAAAGAAAGCCTCAAACGATCCAACCCCTCGTCGTTACATCCCTCATTCATTTGCCGAACAAGTGTGCCACAAGCGTCATGTCACCTATTCCAAAGGCATGGGAGGCAAGAGAAAGGTGCCCCCAAAAGGCAAGCCATGGACACAAGGCCTAGCATGCAATGGCACAGGTAGTGCCCTTTAAGACAAGAGCATCCCACGAGAGTCAGCCCCTCGTCGCTACGTCACTAGATCACGTGCCCAACAACCATGAAAGGAGAGCCGCGTTGCCTAGTCCAAAAGCATGAAGGCAAGCCACGAATGCCTCAAGCAAGCATGGCATAGGTGCAAGGCCAAGCGTGTTGCGGCACAAGGCGTGTCGAATAAGCTAAGAGAGCCCTATGAAGGCTAACACCTCATCGCTATGTTCCTCAATCTTATGCCCAGAGGGCGTACCATGAGCATCGCATCACCTAGTCCAAGGGCATGGGAGACAAGCAACGACTACTTTGATGAGGCAAGGTAGGGGCATAAGGCCCTGTGTGCTACGATAGAGGGGCGTTAGCATGCGAAAAGCACCCCACATGAGCCAGCTTCCATCGTCTGTCGAATGAGCATGCCACGAGCATCGGATTGCCTTGTCCAAAGGCATGGGTGGCAAGCCATGGCTACCTTAAGTAATTACAACATGGAAACAAGGCAAAGCGTGCTATGGCACAAGGCATGCCAACGAAGCCAAAAGCAACATCAGTGAGCTAAGCCTCTCGTCGATACATCCCTCAATCTTGTGCCCAAATAGCCTACCTTGATCTTTGCATCCCCTTGTCCTTTGCATCTCCTTGTCCAAGGGCACAAGAGGCTAACCATGATGAGCCCTACCAGATATATTATGGATGCAAGACCCAGCGTGCTGTGACAGAAGGCACACTAGCCAAGCCCTCTACGTCAACCAGCCTTTCGTCATTACGTCCCTTAATCGTGTGCCAAGCGAGTGTGCTGTGAGTGTCACATTGCCTGGTCCAAGGGCATGAGAGGCAAATGACTGTGTATAGCAAGCATCACATGGGACTGAACATGTTGTAGCATAAGGCATGCCAGCTAAGCCAGTAGCACCTTATGAGAGCCAAGGCTCTTAATCATACAAGCATGGCCAATAACACATGCCTTTAGAGATCAAGAGGCCCTTACATCAGGTCAACAATCCAATGACAAGTATGCAATGCTTCATGCTTAAACTCTAACTTAAAGGTGTTCAGTCATAATCCAGCGCATGATAGCTTTACGCACTAGCTTTTTAACGAAGCATGATGACTAATTGTGCAAATCAATGGTTTCACTCATACTAGATGTAATTACTATCGTAACACTGGCATCAGTAGGGTAAAACTAACCTATTTCATGATGGTTTAAACTTAGCTCACGATCCTTATTGGTGGGTGAACAATCCAACAACTAATGAATTTTGCTTCATAATGATAAGAAGAGCATATATTAAAGGATCAAAAAGCAACATCACTATGAACGATTAGCTACCACAAGCCAGTTATCCATGTGGTAACTTTTTTGATACTTTTAGTTTCAAATTCTAAAGGTCTAAGGCCATGTTTTCATGGTTTGTATTCGTACTAGAAATCAAAATCAAATGAGCTTTTTCCCTTTTGTTCCACATGAGATTTTTTTTCTTGTTCAGCTCATCTTCAGACACATTCCTTATCTTTTAACAAATGTGCTGCATTAGCCAAACTCCCCACCTAATAATGTTTTCTGCTTGGATTGGCGAGCCAAGGCTAACCTTGGGTAGAATGGCAACGCCCTACCTTTAATTCATGAAATAAGTAAAATAATGTTAAAAGTAGTGGTATTTCACTTTAGCCATTTTCAGCTCCCACTTATCCTACACCTTTCAATTTATTTCACAAAGTCACACTAAAGTCAAGCGAAACAGTCTCTTCTTTCCTCATTGATCCTACCACCCTATTTCTTTGGCGTGGTTTCACTGGATAATAAATAAGGATAGTGCGAATCTGGTTAATCCATTCATGCACATCACTAATCTATGATGAGACATTTGGCTACCATAAGAAAGTCATAGTTATTCCCATGTTTACCCATGCCTTATGGAATTTTTTTCACTTTGGCATTTAGAACACTAGAAAAAAATCACATTGTGTGAGCATCCGCACAATGCTTTGTTTAATTAAACAATCAGAGTCCCTTTATTTGTACCAGTTCTAAGTTAGTTGTTCGATGCCTAGTCTGTCCCCTGCTTGACATATGATGACCCACTATCGATAGTCGATGGGTGCTGGATTGGGACCCCTATGTCTAACCCTCAAAGTTAATCCTTTTCTTGAGGTTACGGATCCATTTTTCCCACATCCTTTGCCTACATTATTTCATTAACTAGAAGTTGTTCATCTTAGAGACTTGATGCGGTTATGAATATAATTAAGCATAGCACACACTCGGTCTTTAGATTTTCAAGGGCTATCGAGGGCGCATTAGACACCACGTGTCAATTAAGGAACAGATAGGAAACAATTCCTTTAGGAGCCTTCCCTGAGCATCAGACAACCAACTCAAAAGTGGTATGAAGAAGAGGAATCTGACTCTTTAATTAAAATAAAGCATTGCAGTGGTCCCTGCAAATGCTCACGTAACATGATTTCTACCCAATTCTCTAAATACCAAAATGAAGAAATTCAAACAAATGTTGGTAAATAGCAAGAGTAATTATGATTCTCTCAAGGTATGCAAATGTCTCATTATCGAATTAGTGACATGCATGAATGGATTAGCGAGATTTCCACTATCCCTTTCTACTATCTAGAGAAACCATAATCAAGGTAATGAGCTTGGTAGAATTAATAGGGAAAGAAGACCCTATTGAGCTTGACTCTAGTATAACTTTATGACATGACTTAAGAGGTGTAAGATAAGTGGGAGCCAAAAAATGATGAAAGTGAAATCTGGGTAGAATATATTGTTAGGTGGGGAGTTTTGCTAGGGCAGCACATCTGTGAAAAGATAATGCAATTTTCCTACGATGAGCTCAATAAGAATAGAAATCTCGTGTGGAATAAAAAGGTAAAATCTAGTTTGATTATGATTTCTTGTATGAATATAAATCGTGAAAGCATGGCCTATCGATCATTTAAATGTTCAAATTTTAAAGCTAGAGGTATCAAAAAAGTTACCATAAGGATAACTAGCTTGTGGCAGCCAACAGTTCATAGTGATGTTGCTTTTTGATCCTTCAATGTCAGCTTTTCCTATCAATGTGAAGCAAAATTCAACAAGTTTTAGATTGTTCACCCACTAATAAGAACGTGAGCTAGGTTTAGATCATCATGAGATAAGTTAGTTTTACCCTACTGATGCCTGTGTTGCAATTGTAATTCAATCCAGTATGAGAGAAATCGTTGATTCGCATAATTGGTCTTTACTTTTAATTAAAAGGCCAATGATGAAGCTACCATGCACAAGATTATGACTGAATGCCTCTAAGTCATAATCTTGGCTAGAATTATTGCATGCACCTATTGCTTGATTACCGACCTATAATAAGAGCCTCTTAGCCCCCGAAGGCATGTGTTGTTGGCCAAGCAAGAGCAATGGAAGAGCCTTGCTAGCTGCCTTGAAGTATGATTCCTACTGAGCTATGGATAGTATCCTTTACTAATGACTTAAATACCTGATAGGGTATTGTAAGTGGCAGAGTGGCCTTGCCACCATGATCCACTAGGATTCAACCCATTGTTATTCTGTTTCGTCTCTTCCATTACCCCAACAATAATTGACCTTTTTGTCTTGGACCACCAATGCCACAAGGTTTGAACATGACCCTTGAAATAAAGACCTTGGTAAAAGAGGCAAGCCCTTTAGGCTTGTAAAGAATGAGAATCACAAGGGGAAACACTTGGAAAATACCTCGTAGGCTTAGGGAACCAACATTTACCCCCAAGAAAATAACAAAAATTTATCCCTCTTTGCCATGTTCGTTGAATCTATGCCCAGCAAGTGTGCCATAAACATAATGTCCAAGGGCACAAGAGGTAAGCCATGATAGATTCTAGTAGGTAGGCATGGGCGTTAGGCCCAATGCTCTACAGCACAAGGCATGCCAACCAAGTGAAGAGCGCCCCATGCAAGCCAACCCCTTGTTGCTACGTCTTTCGATCGTATGCCTAACGGGCATGCCACAAGCATCACATCTCTTAATCAAAGGATATAAGAGGCAAGCTAAGGCTGCCCCCAGAAAGTAGTACATGGTTGCAAGGTCCAACATGCTGCAAGGTGCACCAATCATGCTAAGAGCACCCTATGCAAACCAGCACCTTGTCGTCACGTCCCTCCATCGTGTGCCCAGTGAAAGTACCACAAGTGTTATGTCACCTGGTCTAAGGGCACAAGAGGAAAGCCACAGCTACTTATAGTAGGGATGACATATGTGTAAGGCCCAGCATGCCATGGCACAAGGCATGCTAGTTAAGCCAATAGCACCCCATGCAAGCCAGCCCCTCGTCACTATGTCCTTTCACTGTACACCCAGCTGGCATGCCATAAGCACCACATTGTTTAGTCCAAAGGCAAAAGTTGTAAAGGCATAGTTGCCCCTAGTAGGCACCACATGGGCGTAAGGCCTAGCGTTTCGCAGCACAAGGCAAGCCAACCAAGTTAAATACGGCCTTCACGAGCTAGCCCCTTGTCGATACATCCCTTGATTGTATGCCCGCGAGCATGCCATGAGTGCCATGTTGACTTATCCAAGGTCATAGAACGTAAGCCACGGTTGTCACTAATAGGCATAGCATGGGAACAAGGCTTGGTGTGGTGCGACATAAGGCACGCTAGCCAAGCCAAGAGCGCCCCACGTTAGTAAACACTCACTATAACAAAAATAAGATTAGTTTACACTAAATAGTTCACAGTTTTAATAACAACTGCGAATAAATGTAGATTAGTTCACAATTGTAACAAAACTATGAACAAAGTATTCTTTTATTCACAGTTGTTATTAAAACTGTGAATAAAGATCTTTTTGTCCACAATTATAAACATAAACTTTTTTTTTCACAGTTTTACTGTATCTGTGAATAAAAGTGGTATAAATTCAAAAGTCTATACATTCATCTATGTTTTTTAATTTTTTACCCCTAGTACGATTGCTTTTTATTTAAATTTTTTTATTGGAACGTTACTTGCCTCCTTGCCCAGGGGGATTTTGATTCTTATTGTAATATAGTCCGTTTTGCCTCTAGGTCATTGAACTGCCACAAAACACACTCATCCATAAATTTTAAACAATGTGGATGTCAATTCAGAAGACCAGATCCAACTTGCTGCTTTTGTTTCAAGAAAAGAAGGAAAAGTCAGCTGCCAAGTTCAATGCTTGGTTATTGGAACGAGTTAAGGCAAAGGATTCCTTTTTCTTTAAAGTCATGGAAGTGACTGACTACACAAACTTGGAATCAAAAAGCTAATGTTATGGGTGAGCAATCAATTAAGTAAACCAGCCAGTGATTCAATTCCTTTGCTTGCTTTCCAGCTCGATCCTACGCTAGCAAATGCCTTCTTTCTCTTCTCTTAAGTCTACAAGAAACAAGTAGGAGAGGCAGGATTCGAACCTACATGGAAAAACTTTAATAGATTTATAGTCTATCACTTTTGACCACTCGATCACTCTCCCCTTCTTAGACTAAGGCCCCCCTCAATGGATTCTAAAAAGGGCGTTGAATCAATCGAAACAAAAAGCCTATTGATTTGATTGAAGGGGACTAATAGTATTTATTAGCTTAGCTAGCATTCCAAGAGAATCTAGTTATTTAGTCAATTCATAACAATCTCTATAAAGCAAGAGGCAAAGGTTCAACAATAGCTTCCCCCTCATGTAGTCATCGACCTTCCCTAGTATCCCCCTTGTCTCTTTTTTTTTCTAGCGAAGCTGTGAGGTGATGAGCAAGTGAACGAACGAGTTAGCGAGCAGCAAGTGAAGCGACTGAGCAAGCCATGTTCCTAAAATTTAAAAAAAAAAATGGAGTGAAAGAACTCAATTGCTAAACAAACCTTTATTCACAGTTATGGCTATAAGTCCTACATCTTCTCCAGAAAGATAAACTTCGTTGATTCTTTTTCTCCACTTGCTCAAGTAGTAAACATTAGGTATGAAGTGCACACTATGAGGTGAGCCTCTCTGGGTTCTAGTTTAGCAAACTAGACATTTGGCCTTAACTATTTGCAACAAATGGATTAAGAGTGTGGTTTTGCTTGCTTTTGGGTTTCAGAACTGGCAGCTTGAATCTTCTCTTTTTCTTGGTAAGTTTAATCTTTTCTCCCAAAATTATGTGTTTATCTTCTTTGTTACAATGTAGAAATTATTGTTCTTTGATTTTTTACTTTTAGTTTCATTATTTTAAAGCCCAAATCTGGATGTGATTCTCATTCTATTGGAATTCTAGATGTATAAATGGTTCTACTTTCATCAGGATTTTGGATTTGTTTTACGGTTCAAAATGTGTGTTAAGGTTCCAGATTTTTTTGAGTCTTAAATCTAAGATGGGAGTTCCAAATCTAGGTGAGGAGATACAGATCTATGGTGGGGGTTCTAAACCTGGGTGAGGGATTTGGGGGTTCCAGATTTGGGTAAAGGTTTTCAAAATTGGGTTGAGGATTCCAGATTTAGGTGAGGGGTCTAAGGGTTCCAAATCTAGGTGAGGGGTTTCAGATCGAGGCTCGAGATTTCAGATCTTTTCTGGGGGTTCCAAATCTAGGTGCGGGACTTTAGATCTGGGCTAAAGATTTCAGATCTTAGTAAGGATTCTGGATCCATACTAGGGATTCCAAATCTAGTTACAGGGCTTTAAATCTGAGCTAAGGATTCTAGATCTTGGTTGGGATTCTTGATCTATGCTGGGAGTTCGAAATTTGGGTATGAGGTTTTTAATATAGGTTAGGATTTCAGATATATGCTAGGGGTTCTAAATCTAGGTTCGGGGTTTTATATTTTGGCTAGGATTCCAGATCTTGATTAAGATTTTAGATCTATACTAGGATTTCTAAATCTGGGTGCAGAGTTTTAGATTTAGGCTGGGGATTCTAGATCTTGGTTAGGATTCTAGATCTGTGTTAAAGGTTTAAAATCTGGGTGTGAGATTTTAGATCTAGGCTACAGATTCCACACCTTGCTGAGGATTCCAGATCTAGGTTTGAGTTTTTACTTTCATCGAGATTTTAGATCTAGAGTGGTCTTACTTTTATCGGGGTTTCATATTTATGCTAGGGTTTCCAGATTTGTGATGAAGGTTCTAAATTTGGGCGCAAGGTTCTACTTTCATTAGGGTTCCAGATCTGGACATGAGTCTACTTCCAACGAGGTTCCAGATCTAACATATCAAAATCTTGACCTTGATTGATTACAATGAAGGAAGATGTGGTTCTATTTCCATCCGAGTTTCAGATCTAACTGATTAAAATATCCTTTTAATTTTGGTAAGGTTAATCTTTTCTCTCGAATTTATAGTTTTGTGTTAGTTTTTACAATAGACACTACGATGGTTGATTTTGAAACTCTAACTTATAAGGTAAAGATTAATGTTCATTAAATTACATGTATGCTGGATTTTGCTTAATAAATGTTAGTTTGATAGAAACATAAATATGAATTTTTGAGGTTTGTTTGTATAGACAATTAGCTTATTAAAACCTTGATGGATTTTTTGAGATAAGCAAAAATTGTGGTTATTTTGTTTATTGCTTTTAGTTTCTTTATTTTGAAGACCATATTTATATGCTATGTTTATTGAATAAAATTGAAGCATATTACTCTGTATGAAACCTATTTTTACATAGGAAGAAAGCATGCTTGTGTAACTTAATGGATAAAAATACATGACATAAAACAATCTTTTATTTACTTGTTCTCAACATGTTCTTAAAATAGACAAGCAAAGGAGATGAACCTTTTTGAAGGGATAAAAAGGGTGTCTAAATCTACTTGAAAACCAATGTGAGTTTTCTCTAAAACTCCTAAAAAAGATTGCACAACTATAAACCATAATCATATAATAATCAAATTTGGTTAGTGAGTAAAATAAAACCCATAGATATGGATGTTTCCATGACATCTCCACTACATGATCATATCTCTCTTTTTGTCTAGTTATGTTTTTCTAATTTTTTCCCAATCTAAAGTATTTGTAGCTGCACTTGCATTACTTGTAACTAGTGTTGTGACCTTGACATTAAACATGTTACTTCTTATAATAGTTCTTCTCTTTCTCTTTCTATCTCTCTTACTGTTAACTTTCACTTGGTATACACAGTTGTTTTTTCATCTTTTATTTTAACACTTTTTTAGCAGTCAAACAAAGGTCATTTACTTTTCTTTTGTTTTGCTTTTTGGGTCCTATATAGGACAAAAATGTGCATCTTTTGCTATTGATTATAAATAACATGTGCAGCTCTTGAGTTGTAGAACATGATGATATAAACCTCATGGCTTAATTGTGATTTGAGGATTTGGATCACTTTTTATCTTTCTCAATCTCCATGATGTTAACTAAATTAATTACTTTTTTTTTCTTCTTATTAGTATCATCTTTTACTTTTTTTGTTCTTTTCCAGCTGTTGGCCTCGCTCTTCTCTAGTAAATATGACCAAATAAAAGCTTTGTGGACGTTGATTTAAGTTTATTTCTCGAGAAATTCTTAATAGCAAGAGAACTATCATGCAGCCTAAATTAAAGCATGAGATAAATCATTATCTAAAATAAAAGACAAATGAAATACTCATGGTTTAATATTCAGGATTATGTTATAAATAAAGTATTGAATAAATAATAGTACTATATGTAACAACCAAGGAGGAAGAATCTACAACTTTTACATCTTTATTTTGAAATTTTTTACTTTTTGTCTATATATAAATACAAAATTGCATTGACCCACTTGTTCCTATACAAATATTTTTGCCGTATGTTAAGTAACTTTACACTATGACATTGAAAAATCAAATGTAATCACAAGAAAAAAAAAATCCCAATTGGTATTATTTCTCATGAATAACGACAGCATGAGAAAAAGTTTTTAATAAAACAAAAAATGTATGAGATGGGATTTAAATTAATTGTTACCATTATGACAAATTAAAATATCTCATAACTTATAGATTGTAACGATCCACAGATTTATCAAGAAAAATCATGTAAAATGATTATTGGTTATTTGTTGTCTGATATTATTTGTGTGTTATCTGATTATTACAATTAAAAAATATTAATTAAATAAAATTAAAAATATTAATTAATTATTTTAATTATTTAATTTTATGATATTTTATAATGGTATTTGTATTTTTATAACGATTATTAAAAATCATCATCATAATAATATCTATAATGATCATCATTATATATATAAAAAAAATGATAATGATATTGACCAAATTTGAGAAATTTGTTTAAATAGAGGAGATTACTATATGATCTCCAATTTCAGATGGGCAGAAGCCCAAGGGTAGCATTATTAAGATATTAGATTTCACTATTTTGGCTCATATAATAAAAATTTAAATTTAGTCAAATGACAGTTGCAATAATTGGATGATATTGTCAATTATTTGATTTCATTTGGAGTCCTCTTAGTAAATATAGTTAAGTTTGTGTCATTGACAAAAGTCTTGTAGATACTTTAATAAATATTTTTCTTCATATTCATTTTTTCTTAGAAAAGTTAACAACTTCAAAGATTTAGTAATTGTGATTAATAGTAAGTTAATTAGCAAAATTATTATTTAAACGTAATTTGTGCTTTTCAAAAAAAAAGATAGTATTGCAAGCTAATTGGGGAATCATCATTAAGGTAAGCATTATTCTTTTACAAATTTTATTTATTAATTTTTAAATTTAACGTAAATTTAAGTTATACTTGTGCAATTTTACATTTAAAATTTATTTCACCAATTAGTAAAAAAATCCACTTATGTGTACAATGTGAGCACTTTAAGCTTAGTAAATATAATCTTAGATACCATCTTAGAATTATAAATGAATATTTTGTTATAGTCCACGTGTATAACATATATGTGGATTAAATAAGAAATTTGATTTATAATTCTTTAATTGTCCAGTTTGGACAATTTGAAAATATAATATTTATGTAAAGCACATGATGTAAAAATCTTGATTTATTTTATTTCATAACAAATTTCGAGTAACATATCCTTGTTTTTCGAGTACATACTTGTGGATGTTTATTGGCATTTTGATTTTTAAAAAACATTAAAAAGTATCTACACAAGTCATGTACTTAAAGAACTATGGAGATATGCTGTCGAATTTTTTATGAAATTAAATAAATCATGATTTATCATGTGCTTCACATAGATATTACATTTTTGAATGGTATAGGATCATCTTACTTGTAAAAAGTGGTGGACATGCATGCATATACATTGATAGAATCAAATTGATGTGCTAACATATGAAGTGTTAAATATTAGAATGGACAAGACTTGGATGTTCGCTGATAGAAGGTCAGATGAGTACGATATAGGTGTCACTAATTTCTTGAAATATGCCATTCAAAATTTCGATAATCCTGAACATTTTCGTTGTCCATGCATTAAATGTGGTAATATGAAACGTTTGACCCCACGTGAGATACCAGATCATTTATTTGTTAATGGAGTTGATCGAAGCTACAATAATTAGATATGACATGGTGAAGCATGTCTTGGTGGGTCTCCTACAAGTAGGAATGCTAGAGCTAATAGGGAGGTCATCCAAAAGGAAGAAGTTGATAACATTGTAAAGATGGTTTAAGAGGCATTTGTAGAGTACAACGGTAATGCTAACCATTTCATGAAGTTACTTAGTGATGCTGCGAAACCTTTGTATTCTGGATCAATAAAGGTCACTAAAATATTTGCTCTAGTTAAACTTTACAGTTTGAAGGTGAAGTATAGTTGGTCTAACTAGAGCTTTAGTGAACTTTTAAATTTGATATCTAAAATGTTACTAGAGAATAATGGAATGCCTAATTCTACGTATGATGCCAAAAAAATATTAATTGCATTTGGCATGGAGTATCAAAAGATCCATGCATGTCTGAATAATTGCATATTATATCGAAAAGAGTTTCAAAATGAGATTTAGTGTCGAACATGTGGTCTTTCTAGATGGAAAGTAATAAAGAATGGCAACAAGATATAGACCGAGGTGCTGGCCAAGGTGTTATGGTATTTTCCACCAATACTCAGGTTTAGAAGAATGTTTAAGAGCTTTGAAACATCGAAACATCTGACATGGCATTGAAGTCAAAGAGAAGTTGATGGCCAGTTAGGGCATCCGTCATATACACCATCATGGAATATAGTTGACTATATGTGGCCAGAATTTGCATCAGAACCAAGAAACTAAAGGCTTGCTATTTAAGCTGATCGGATTAATCCTTATAGTATATTAAATGGTCAATATAGTTGTTGGCATGTTGTTATGGTGACATACAATTTACCACCATGATTAACAATGAAAAGAAAGTTCATGATGTTAACATTATTAACATCAAGCCTTAAACAACTTGGTAATGATATAAACATTTACTTACCACTTACAAAAGACTAATGAATATTATGAGACACTAGTGTGGAAGTTTATGATGCGTACCAAAAAGAATCATTTAACTTGAAAGCTATTCTGTTGTGGAATATTAATGATTTCCCTACTTATGGTAACTTGTCTGGTTGTACGGTTAAAGGTTACAATGCTTGTCCTATTTGTGCTGAGAATACCAATGCAATTCATTGACAGTATAGTAAGAAAATGTCATATATTGGACATAGGAGATTCTTAACACGACATCATCCTTATCATAAACAAAAAAAAGCTTTTAATGGGGAAAAAGAATTCATAGTTGCTCCATAACCATTAATTGGTGAAGAAGTCTTTTCTAAGGTTCAAAATTTATCAAATTCATGGGGGAAGTCAAAAAAATGACATAAATGAAATAATGAAGATGTAGTTTCACAATGTTGGAAGAAAATATCAATTTTCTTTAACTTACCATACTGGAAGTCCTTATATATCAAACATGTGCTTGATGTTATGCATATAGAAAAGAACTTATGTGATAGTCTTATAGGCATATTGCTTAATATTGCGGGAAAGTCAAAAAATGGGTTAGTAGCTAGAATGGATCTACAAGAAATGGGATGAAGGTCTGAATTGGTACCACAACATCACAATAATCGTACATTTCTACCACCTACATGCCACACATTGTCGAGAGATGAAAAAAAGAGATTTTGTAAAGTGCTCAGTAAGGTGAAGGTGCCAGATGTGTATTCTTCAAACATTAGAAGTCTTGTTTCTATGGATGACTTAAAGTTATATGGGTTAAAGTCACATGATTGTCACACCTTAATTCAATAACTCTTACCTCTGCTCTACGAGCAATGTTACCGAAACATGTCAGATATGCTCTATTTAGACTTAGCATGTTCTTCAATTCGTTATGCCAAAAGGTGGTAGATATTTCAAAGTTAGATGAAGCCCAATGTGAACTTGTGACAACACTATGTGTACTAAAGAAGTACTTTCCTCCCAGCTTTTTTTATGTTATAGTTCATTTAACTGTTCACCTAGTTAGAGAAGTGAAACTATGTGGTCTTGTATATTTAAGGTAGATGTACTCGTTCAAAAGATACATAAAGGTGTTGAAAGGTTATGTTCAAAATCGTAACAGGCATGAAGGATGTATTACTAAATCATACATCGTAGAAGAGGCATTAGAATTTTATGTAGATTAATTATCCAATATAGATTCTGTTAGGATTCCTCTAAGGAAGAATATATTTGATTATTCAACTTAAAATGTGAAGATATTTAGCTGGTGGGTGGATTGAACAAGTTCACTATGATCTTCTTTAACAAGCTCATTTATATGTTTTAACGAATACAAGTGAAGTTCAACCTTACATAAGGTAATATTTACAACCTATTTATTATACCACATCAAAGACAATTTCAAATGTTAACATGAATTATTCTTATCATGCAGCGAGCATTTAAACCAATTAACTGTTGACAATCCCATGAAGTCAAAAAGATGAAAATGGTTGCATGATGAGCATAATCGCACCTTCATCAATTGGTTGCGCACATGGGTAAAAATCTTTACAATGCCACCATTAAGTCATATTTGTCCATAACGGTTAATCTAATAAATTATTTAATGTAAGTTAGTTATCAACTCTCATTGTCTAATCATAATATCTCTTTAACTTTACGGTGGATTGCTCATGGACCTCAACTCACAGTAATCAAGTATCTTGGACACATTATTAATGGTTGTCATTTTTATACAAAAGAAAGAGACAACTCAAGAGTGCACCAAAATAGTGGAGTCACTTTAATTGCTAATACCATGCAAATTTCTAGTGCAAAAGGTAAAAATCCAATATATAGTGACATGGTATTCTATGGGTAATACAAGAGATATGGGAGTTGGATTACACCATATTCAAAGTCTTGATTTTTAAATGCGATTAAATTGAGAATAATAATGTTGTTAAAGTTAATGATCTAGGAGTATTCTTGTTGATCTTAATCAGATTGGGCACAAAAATGATCAATTTATACTAGCTTCACAAGCGAGAGAAGTATTTTATGTTAAAGATCCAATCGATATAAAATGGTCGGTTGTAATGTTAACACTTCGAAAAGACTTTGATGAAGAAGACGATTTGGGTGACATTAGTATGATCTTATGCCATTTTGTAATAATTTACCATCTGTTGAACTCTATGATCAAATAGATGACAATGAAGTAGTGTATGTTAGGGAAGATAGGGAAGGATTATGGGTTTGACAAATATGATAAGTAATGTTAAAACTTTACATATGCCTTATAATTATTTTAATCTATTTTTCTTTATGAATTAAGTTTTTACATGTTAGTTTTTATTGACTTTTAACTTTATATGTTTTATGAATATGTATTGTTAATTTGTTAGTATTTAATTTGCAGATTTAATTGGTCCATCAGATTAACCAGCTCATGCCTCTCGAAGATGCAAAAAATGAGGCATCATCACTATGGCTGATGTTATTAAGTCTAGATTAATGGGACAAAAGATATCAATCCAATTAAATGAAAAAGGACAGCTTATCAAAAATCATGGTGCAACGATGAATAGTTATATTAGTGTCATTGAACGTCATATAGTGCCTATTACACTTAACAATTAGCATGTTGTCCTAGATGAGTTAAAGAATAAGATTTAGGAAATAATTTTTGTACGTTTTGTAAAATATGCAAGTGCTTGCATTCAAAATTGAATTATATGCTCATGATTTATGTTCATTAATTTGTGTAAATGCATTCTATAGGGGACATATGACGTTGATGTAACTTTGAAAAGGTATGTATTCCAATCTACTGCGCAAAAATGAAGGAGCTTCAAAACCATTCTTATGAGGAAATACATCTTGCCTTTTATGGATGACCTAGAATACTCGAAGCTGCCACTAGTAGAATATAGAAGTTTCATAGATTTAGATGTATGGCATGCATTTGTGAACTCTCACCTTTCATATGAGTTTCAGGTATTACATTAACCAAATAGAGATGTTTATTTGTGAAACTTTCACTAAATATTGATATTTGTTTATATTATAACGAAAGAGAATTGTTGCACTAAAGAAAAGGAAGAAGAATATATATGATCATTGTCTTGCTCGAAAAGGATTGGCAAGGTTAGAGATGGAACTTGCAAGTCAGTTATGTTTTGGTTTTTTTTTTTTTTTGTAAAAATTTTGGACCATGCGATGGATCCATTTTGTTTACTTTAATTAACTACATTAAATGATTTTGTATGATTGATTGTAAAAGAAGTCTTTGGGCACTGAGGAACAAATTAATCGTGCTACATTATGGAAAGCAGCATGATGTAACAAACAAGGACAATACACGAATGAAGTGACCAAAGAGTGTGCTGAAGGATTGTAAGTATTTGATGAGTCTCTACTTCCATTTGATTTGTACTTAAACAAATGTCACATTTATGTAATAATTACATTCTGACTTTGTAGGATGATTTAATGACACAGGCTAGTCAAGGTACATTTAAGCCGGTACATATGAATGACGTCCTTACAAAAGCTTTGGGCACACATGAGCATCATGGTCATGTCAGAGGTCTAAGATCTGGGGTAACTATAACCTCGTATTTTAAGAGGATGAAAACATATATCGTACCAGTAAGTGAAGCACCATTTGATAAACAAGAGTTTATGAACATGATGAAGTGGTTCTCATAACATAAAAATGTTTTAGATGACATTGTGGGAGATAAAGTTACTACCCAACCTAACATTATTCAAATGCCATTAGTTCAAGTAGAGCCAGCAATAATATGGCTGGGATAGATGATAATGAAAAAAGTCCAACATCATCTCCTCAGTTTCACTAGTTAGTCATTAAAGCCTACATCGTCTAGTAATAAGGTATGTCACATGTTATATTTCTATTAATGAAAAGAATAAAAGTTTTGAGATATTAAATTATGCTTTCACTATTCATTATAGTGTGTACATTGCAATTTGTACATTGGTTCTTTAGAGGATATCATGGCCCATGGATCAGTTTTCATTGATACTACCATGAATCAAATTATCCATAGGCGTCCTCTGCTTGATGGAGATGCTAGGATAATAGCGGATGTAGTTATTCTGGGAAATGCTTGTTTGCCTTGCCCAATACTAAAAGCAAAAATTTTTACTATATTTGAAACGGTTGGCACAGATGTTGCTTGGCCATGAAATTGGGTCATCATACGTGAATATGAGGTATTTCATGTTAAAACTTGAACATTTTTTAGTTCATTTACTAGACATGACTTCTTAACTATTTTATTTCTAGTCAATGAATAGATGAAAGACGCAAAAGTTGCAAGTTAGATGAGCATCAACATTGATGAAACAACCATCTTTGCAGCAATTGTCTTCTATTGGGTTACCACTGTCACTGAAGGTATTGCAGAAGCTTGTCATAAAGGTAATGGATCGTGATGGAATCACCACCATTCCTTTGGAAAAAGAGGTATTTGCTAATGAAGGCTCCATATATGTGATGCGAGAAGATATAATACAATTTTGTCATATGGAAGAATAAGTGTTACTATCATTCAAGCTTACATTGTGTACGTATTTTTTTCTTTCATTAGTTTATTGATCTTACAATTATGTCATATTCATATTTATATGTGTTTTTTATATTTTTAGTAAACTTCCCAAAGATTTGGTTGCACTTGGCTTCAATCAAAAGTGGTATCAGTTGTGAGCAATATAAAGATAGAAGATCAAGCTCATCATATTGCAACTAAATTAGCTCAACCATGTGACAAAGGAGTAGAGATCTTCTCGTATAACATCACATAAGCATGAACTTAATTTTTTTAATTGCACTAGTTAAATAACTAATAATTTAGTTTGCTTAATAATTTAGGCATCATTGGATGTTGGTGATTGTTGAGCTGTGGGCGTTCACATGTACAGTTTTTGATCCTCTAGGGCATGGTTCTCGCACTGAGTGAGACATGCTCATGTCCATGTGAGTTTAATTATTTTATGCTTATATTAGTGTATGTAATTGTAGTTTCAAGATGAGTAATCTGTTTTTTTAAGCTCTTTTAGAATGTTCTTCGCAATAGACATGCGATCCATTAGCCGACGGAATTGCCAAAGTATTGTTGCTAAGGTATGAATGTTACGACCATATGTTATATTAAATTTCATTATTTTTAGTTACAAAATATAACATCTAAATTATGCTAATGTAGTGTCTACGTCAACTTTTTTATCATGAGTATGGATACTATATGATGAAATATATGAGGGATATCATTAACAGACATAACAATAAAGCACCATACTAAAAAATAGTAAGTTTTAAAATAATTTGTTTATGTAAAATATTGTGTATAATATTGTAATTATGGTTATACTAACTTTTATATTTTTCACATGCATAGCTAATGGATATTGATACCTACAGTCAGTTTGAGTTTGATGATGTCAGACAAGAGTTTGGGCAATACATATGGAGCATTATGTTAGGATTTAGGTAAAAGTGTAAGACTTATATTTCAAATTTTGGAATACATTATATACTTGTTAGGAATTGTAAGTATTTGCCTTTTAACTTGTATTATAAAAGTAGCGTTAATTTGTAAATTAATTTTCTTTCATGTGTTTCATACATAGCTGAAAGGTTATATAGATGAGCATTATGATTCATTATAGTTTCAAAATGGTAATCAATATATGTTATGTTGAAGTCTATTATGATGAAAGAAATGTTCATGAATGTGTGTTACGTTGGCTTTGAATATATTGTGAATGGATGAAGTGATGGTGGTGTTATATTGTATTGAAGTATATTAGATTGCTCTAGAGAGTGTTGTCATGAAAGAAGTGGTGGTGGTGTATTTGATTGTACTGAAGTGTGTGAATACTGTTGAAGTGCTTTTTTGATTGAAAAAGTAGTGGTGGTGTGTTACATTTTATTAAAGTGTGGTAGAAGTATTGAAATAATTGTCATGATATATGTTGTTAATAATTCTTTTAAGAAAGTTTGAGATGTTGCATTGAAGCGTGTTGATGTTTATCGATAGAATGTATAATATAAAGGAGAATTAGTATATTAGATGTATTAATGAAAAGTGTAGTATGAAAAAATTTGTGATGATTTATTTTTTTAATTGTTTGCAACATTCTTTGGATATTTTCAAAATTTGATTTTGGGTAAAGAGAAAAATGTGAATTCATAGGTAAAAAATTTTGATTTTGAAAAAAAAAAGGTAATCAAATAATAATTAAAAATATGAATTATAATTACAGATTAAGATTATTAAAAAATTAAATAATGATTCAATTTCAAATTACTAAATGTTAAAAACAAAATGTTAAATAATAATTCAAATTTCTAAATGTTTATCAATTCAAACTTCGATATTTTTTATTTTTTGATTTTTTGAAATAAATAAGTAAAAATTAATTATATTTTATCTACAGTTCTAACTAAACTGTAGATAAATATCATAAAATAATTTAAATTTTTTTAATTAAACAATAGTTCATAATTATGTAATTATGAACAAAATAAAAAATAATTGTGAACTAAGTTTAGTTTTATTCACAGTTCTAGAACTATGAATAAAACTTTAATGAACTGTGAACTAAAATGCTTTTTATTCACAGCTATAAAACTGTGAATAAAATTTTTAATGAACTGTGGACTATAACCTCTTTTATTCAGAGTTTAAAAACAGTGAATAAAAGATATAATGAATTGTGAACTAAAACTACTTTTATTTACAATTTAAAAACTGTGAATAAAAGTTTTAATGAACTGTGAACTATTATCATTTTTATTCACAGTTTAAAAACTGTGAAATATTTCAACCAACTTTTGTTCACAATATTATAGTCTATAGTTTTAGAAATGTGAACAAAATTCATTTAAAGCTGTGAATAAAAGATTATCTTGTTGTTGTGCCTTCATCACTGCGTCCCTTAATCGTGTGTCTAGTGTGCATGAAACAAGCATCACATTGCTTGGTTAAAGGGCTTAAGAGGTAAGCCATTGCTGCCATTAGTAGGCACAACATGGGAGTAAGGCCAAGCATGTTGTGGCACAATGAACAACAGCCAAGCAAAGAGCGCCTTATGTGAGCCGACCCTCCTCACCATGTCCCTCAATTTTTGGCCCAGTGAGTGTGCCATGAGCGATCTATCTTTGGTTCAATGGCATGGGAGACAAGCTGTAGTCACCTTTAGTAGGTATGGCATGGGCACAGGGCACCAATGAGCTGTGGCACAAGGCATGCCAGCAAAGCTAAGAGTGCCACATGCCAGCCACTCACTTGTCACTACATCCTTCGATCGTGTTTGGAGTGAGCATACCATGAGCACTACTTTGCTAGATCCAAGGGCATAGGAGGAAACATAAGGCTGGTCCCAGTTAGGATTACATGGGCACAAGACCAATGTGCTATGACAAAAGGCACGCCAGACAAGTCAAGAGTGCCCTATGTGAGCTAACCCATCATTGCCATGTCCCTCGATCGTGTACCCTATGAGCATGCCACAAGCACTAAGTTGCCTTGTCCAAGGGCACAAGAAGCAAGCTAAGGGCCTCTCAGTATAATCTGGATGAGATTCAAGGACCATCACACTATGACAAAAGGAGCCCTAGCCAAGCCAAGAGAGCTCCACGCGAGTAAGCACCTCTTCACTATGTCCCTTGAACGTGTGCCGAGTGAGTGTGCTATGAGCACTGCATTGCCAAGTTCAAGGTTATGGGATGCAAGCCACAACTGCCCTTGGTAAGCGTTGCCTAAGTACAAGGCCCAACGTGCTGTGATACAAGGCACGCCAACTAGGCCAAGAGCGCCGCATGCGAGTCAGCCCCTTATCGCTATGTCCCTTGATTGTGTACCAAGAAAGCATGGCACGAGCATCGTATCACCTACTCTAATGGTATGAGAGGAAAGCCACAGCTACCCTCAGTAAACACAATATGGGCCTAAGGCCTAGCATGTAGAGGTACAAGGCAAGGTAGCAAAGGCAAGAGTAACCCGCGTGAGCTAATCGTTTTCTCTACGTCCCTCGATCATGAGCTTGATGAGCGTGCCGCAAGCGTCACATCGCTTGCTTCAAGGGCATGGGTGGGAAGTCATGGCTACCTTGAGCAAGCATGACATGGGTGCAAGGCCTAACGTGTTGTAACACAAGGTGCACCAGCCAAGACTAGAGTGCCTTGCACAAGCCTACCCCTCGTCGATATGACCTTAAATCTTGTGCCCAACAAGCATGCCACGAGCATCACTTCTCCTAGTCCAAGGGTGCAAAAGGCAAGCCAATGCTGACCTCAGTAGGCTTGGCATAGTTTTAAGGCCTAAGGAGCTACAGCACAAGGTGCGCTAGCCTCGCCAAAAGTACCCCACGCAAGCTAGCCTCTGGTCCCTGCATCCATCGACCATGTGACTAGTGAGTGTGCCATGACTATCGCATCACCTAGTTCAAAGGATGAGAGATAAGCCACAATTACCCCTAATAGGCATAGCATGGGCGCAAGCCCAACATTCTGAAACACAAGGCGCTCCAACTAAGCCAAAAAAGCCTTACTAAAGCTGGCCATTTGTCACTAGGTCCCTCAGTCATGTGCTTAGCAACCATGACATGAGCATTGCATCACTTAGTTTAAAGGCAGGCTAGCCATGGCTGCACCAAGTAGGTATGGTATGGGTGTGTGGCCAAGCATGCTATAACACAAGGCATGCTAGCCAAGCCAAGAGCGCCTTATGCAAGCAAGCTGCGAGGCATTACACATGCTATAGATGATGATTACATGGGCTAACCCGTGGGCCCAAGCTATGCTAGACTCTCTAGGCAGCCATGGGTGGTGCAGGTGCACTAGACAAGGTAGCAAACATGCATCCTAGGCCATCTAGAGGCAACTTTGCGCCAACGTGTTGGCCACAATGCCCAATTATGAACATTTTGGGAATTAATGATCATTGGTTATTGTATTACTCCCAAAATGACCAAAATAAGTCATGCTATTCATTAGGAGTCTATTTTTTAAATTCGAAGGTATTCTGACTCATAAGCCATTTTTTGTGATTTTTTGAATTTTTGGCTGTATAAAAATTTGTAAAAAAAGTTGAATGCTTAAAAAATTTTGAGCATAATTATTTAGACCAATTATGATGGCAAAGACATATTGATGTTTCCCCCCACCAAAAGTGAAATTTCATTTATGACTCTTTAATGGGGAGAAGCTCACATCTTGGTAAGCACTCATGGGCCATGTGTGCTCTTTTTTGCTAAGCCACGTGGGTAAGTGCTTGGTGTGGGAAATGCAAGGCACATGGCATTAACGTAAGGCCGAACGTGCAACGGCACATGGCACACCAATTAAGCCAAGAGAGCCTCATACAAGCTGGCCCCTCGTTGCTATATCCCTTGATCATGTGCCTAGTAAACGTGCCACGAGCATCACATCACCTAATCTAAGGCCACGAGAGGCTAGCACAGTTACATCTAGTGTGCTATGGCATAAGGCATGCTAACCAAGCTGAGAATGCCTCATGCAAGCAAGCTGCAAGCACACAATAAGACGTTGCATGTGTTACACATGTTGATTACAAGGGCTTGCTGGGCTAGACCATGGCCCTAAGCGATGTTGGCCTTTCAAGGTAGCCATGCGTGCGTGCAGGGGTGCTCGACAGGGCAGTATGCATGCACTTGGGGCCATCTTAAGGCAACACGTCACCAACATGCTAGCCGCAATAACTACTTATGAACTTTTTATGAATTGATGGTCTTTTGATTATTGAATTACTTCATAAATGGCATAAATACATCTTGCAATCCATTAGGAGTCTACCCCTCATATTTGGGAGCATTCCATTGCACTCTCTATTTTTCATTTTTTTTTAATTTTTTAGTTGTAAAAAAATCATTCTAAAAGATTAAATGCTCAACAAATTCTAAAATTTTTTATGTTGATAGATCCAATTATTCTTTACATCAGTACAAAATTTCATCTAAAAACTCATTTTAAATAATTTTTGAGATTCATTATGACGGTTCAGACATATTAATGTTCCCTTTTACCAAAAGTGAATTTTCATTTAATACTCTTTAGGAAGGGAAGAGCTTACCTACTTGATCAGCGCTCACGGGCCATGCGTGCTCCAAGCTACCCACCCATGTAGGTAAGAATTGGGTGTGAGATGCCCGATGCACATGGCATGGGAGTAAGGCCCAGCGTATTATGGCACAAGGCATGCTAGCCATGGGTGGTTGGAGATGCACTAGATAGGGTAGTATGCTTACACCCGAGCCATCTAGAGGCAAGGTTGCGCCATGTGCTCGTTACAATGCCCTACCATAAACTTTTCAGGAATAAATAGTTTTTATATTGTTGAATCATTAAAAAAAAAAGCTCAAATAAATCACCAATTCATCAAGAGTTTATCCTTAAATTTGGGAGTATTCTAGCTCACGAGCTATTTTCTATGATTTTTTGAATTTTAAATTATATACAATTCAAAAAGAAAAATTGGATAATCAAAAAACTCTAAAATTTTTTGTGTTAGTAAATTTGATTATTTTATACATCAATTCAAAATTTCAGCTTAAAACTCCTTGTAAATAATTTTTCATACCCATTATAACGACTCAGACATATTGATATTTTCTCTTGCCATAAGTGAATTTTCATTTAAGACTCTTTGTGTAAAGGGGGGATAGCTCACCTGTTTAATGGCTCCTCAAGGCCCAAGCATGCTTCCCTATGCCACCCACATAGGCAATCATTGGGCATGGGAAACCAAGTGCACGTGGCATACGCACAAGGCCTAGCGTGCTGCAGCATAAAGGTGTGCCATGAAGCCAAGAAAGCCCCACGTGAGCCAGTTTCTTGTAGCTATGTCCCCCAATCATGTTTCTAATGAGCATACATAAAGCATCGAGTCACTTGGTCTAAGGGCACAGAAGGTTAGCCACACGTGTCCCCAATAGGCATGACATGGGCGCAAGGTCTAATGTGCTATAACACAAGGCACGCCAGCGAAGCGAAGAGTGTCGCACACAGGCAAGCCCCAAGCACATTGTGAGGCGTCGCGTGTGCTGTGGGTGTTGATTACATAGGCTAGCTGCCAACATTTTATGAATTGATGGTTTTTTTGTTATTAAATTGCTCCAATAGTGGCTCAAATAAATCATGCAATTCATTAGAAGTCTGCTTTTCAAATTTGAGGGCATTTTGACTCATATACTATTTTTTATATTTTTTAAATTTTTGATGGTACAAAAATCATAAAAAAATTAGATGCTTAGAAAATTTTAAAATTTTTTGTGTTAATAGCTTTGATTATTCTCAACATTTATGCAAACTTTCAACTTAAAAATCTTAGTAAATAATTTTTTAGACCCGTTATGATGGTTCAGACATATTGATGTCTGATCGTGCGAAAAGTAAATTTTCATTAAAGACTCTTTAGGGGGGGTAGTAGCTTACCTGCTTGGTGGGCGCTTATAGGCCATGCGTGCTCCCTTTTATCCACCCACATGGGTAGGCGTAGGGTAAGGAAAACCCATCACAATTGTTATGGGCACAAGGCCCAATGTGCAGCAACATAAGGTGCACCAGCCAAGCCAAGAGAGCCCTATGCGAGCTAACCTCTTGTCCCTACGTCTCTCGATCATGTATCTAGCGAGTGCACCATGAGCGCCACATCGGCTAGTCTAAGGGAATGATAGGCTAGCCATAGTTGTCCCCGATGGGTATGACATGGGTGCAAGGTCTTGCATGGTATAACACAAGGCACACTAGCCAAGCCTAGAGTGCCTTACATAAGTAAGCCGTAAACACACTGTAAGGCGTTAGACGTGCTATGGGTTTGATTACATGGGCTAGCTGGGCTAGACCATGGTCCCATCCTATGTTGGTCTCTCAACGTAGCCATAGGAGGCTACAGTTGCACTGGAGAGGGCAACATGCATGCACCCTAGGCCATCTAGAGACATTGCACGAACATGCTGGCACGACAAAAAAAAATCAGTTTTTAATGATGAATTCAAAAATCTGTTACTAAATTTTTTAGTGACAAGTTTTATCGATAGCACAAATGGTTGTCGCTAAAGAAAATAGCGATTGATTTTAAAGTTCATTGCTAAATTAGCAACCGATTAACATGTCATGGAATAGCGATGATTTTAGCGACTGATTTAGCAATCAATTATAATCAGTCACTAAAGTTAGTGACTGATTTAGTGATTGACTGTAATCAGTCGTTACTTATTTAATGGATAAATAAAATAGATCACCAAAATATTTTATTAATGATTGATTGGATTCGATCACTAAAGATTTAGTTAGTGACTCATTGGAATCAGTCGCTAAACATTGGCCTATTTAAATGAGTCTCTAAGATTTTAGTTAGCAACTGATTTGAGTCGGTCTCTAATCACTCTTCCATGGCCTTACACTTTAACTCTATGTGCTTTTCCATAGCCTTCATATGAGAGCACATATCCTATATGGCTACGTCATCAATAGAATGTCCACTACTAGAGCTGCCACCTGAATACCATGATCGAGCTTGACTACCAATCCCATACATTAGATGCGTTTTCTCTCTACCTACACCCTGATAATAGAGTTTGATGTAGTGTACCTTAGGCATGTCAGAAGATCCCTTTTTTAGCTAAGAAGCCAAAGCAACCAACTCCTCAAAGCATTCCTATAATAAAGCAGTTTGTTAACTTAAACCAAGTATTGAAGTAAAAAAGATAATATAACTTTAGTTATTTATTAAATGTTAAAGATGACTAACTTACATTAATTTGTTTGGCACGTTCATCTATGAACTCATGAAGGTTGTACTTCTTAGTATGGGTCTGTTTAAAAAGTTCTTTTGCAGTAGGTTCATGACCTAACTCTTGCATTTGAAAATAAATATATTTAATAAATAATCATCTTATTTTCATTTATATTTATGTAAGTAATTTAAATATTATACGTACCAATTATTGACAACGATTCTGTAATAAAGATGAACCAGCACTATGTCTGACCCAAGTCCACCCGTTTCACTTCGTTAATTATGAGACAATATTTTGGCCAGTTCCATTCTATCTGCCACTACTCCAATACAGCATCTGAAACAAATGGAGGTTTATTTCTTACCTTGTGGCGAAATGTATACATCAAATTAGCATACCGGCCTATAGCACGAGCCTCCCATGCAATCTTTACCATGCCGTTTATTTTCTTGTCCCACGTAAAATGTTTCTTCCAAAAAGTATAAAAAGTTAGTATGTTAAAATGTAAAACATTTTTTTATGGTAAAAAATTATAAGTACTTTGAATTCTTTAAAATAAATACCTTTAATTTTTCAAGAAATCGCCCTCCATGTGTACCTAGATGGATCAACTGTCTCTTACAAGATCTTATAAATCTTCGCAGAACAATTAGTTGAAGGCTTGATCGTACCAAATAAGATAATAAAATAAAAAGTAGTAAGTAATATTAATAAAATTTATAAAAATAATGATATAAAGTACTAAAAACATTAATTAGGAATACTTATGTGCCATTCTCTACAAAAAATCTGCTATTTTCCTGTATTCTGCAAACTCGCAAAGCTGGACATCCTAGTTACAGCAAAACCAAAAGAACTTGAAGCAAAGCTTGCAAACCCATGTATAGACACTCCATGTGGAGATGGTGTAGCTGCATTCGCTTCCTCATCCTGAATATGTCGATTCTCCCTCTAAAGTACTCACCTTTCCCTTTGGAGTCACCTCATTTCCCTCGACCTTTCATAAAAGCATGTTTATAAAAATTTGTTTAGTAACTAAAGTTTTATAAAAAATTTAGCAAAGTCTCCATTGAAAATTGAAGTAGAACCCCCTAAAACACATGATAAAAATACAATATAATGAATAAATAAATTAACTAATGCCCATTTGACAAAATTAGATTATTTAAAACATAATATTCAATAATTCAAATAACAAATTTTTTTATAAATATAACTAATCATCATCTTCAGAATCTTCCTTTTCCACTTCCTCTCCCACTTCATCCTCCTCTTCCTATATAGGAAAACTTTGAAACTTTACTAATTTAATATCTCTTTTTCCTCATCATCAATATTTATTAATGTCTCAATTGATTATTCAAGGGTATAGAATGATCGTTTGCATCATTCTCAATTTGATGGACATCTCTTTCACCATCTTGGAAAAGAGCATCATGGGTTAATCCACCAATTAAACTAGAGTCTGAAAGCTTGACGAATAACCTAGCCTTTATTTTGCAAATAACCCTTCAGTCACACTTATCGCATTTTAAACTTAGATAAGGAACATAATAGACTTGAGTTGCTTGTGAAGCCTAGACAAATGGCTCATACTTATTCAATCTCTTTGTGTGATTGACATCCACTAAATTATATGATTTATGTAAATTCGGTGTAGGATCAAACCATTCACACTTAAATAAAATGGTTCTTTTGATTGCTAATGCATGTTATTCTAATTGTAACTTCTACACTAATATACTAAAATAGTCGCTTTCATTTGCATTATAGTTAGATCCTTTAATGCAAACTCCACTGTTCATTGATGATTTATCCGATCTGTGTCTTTTAGTGAGAAATTTATACCCATTGACATAGTATCTTGGATATGACTTCACATATCATAATGGATCTATTGTAACATCCTTGATAAAGTTATTATCAACAAATTTTAGTGGGTCATGTGCTTATGAATATTAAAATTTAATCATTTGACTATATATGTTTACCAAAAAATGATTAATAATTCAAAAGTATATATTATAAGTACACACATATAGATTGAACCAATTTGAAAATTGAAGCTCTAGATGAGTGTCAATCTCACGACTAGTTATGCGTGGATGTTGTTCACGCAATTAGGAAATATAAATCCTACAAAACATTAGTTTGAAAAAGATGATCATTGGCAAGGAAGATTTTTTGTGTGTGAATGGCTAAGTGAATTACTATGATTGAGAGATGAGATATGTACTTTATGAACGGCTTAACCTTATGATAGTTTAACAAAACATATGTATGAGTGGCTTGATATCTTTCATCTGTCAAATATCTAGATTATTCTTTTACAAATACTTGACTGAGATGTTCAAAGATTGATAGATTTTCTTCATGCTCTTCTAAATCATAATCACCAATATTGTTCCGTGGCACTCTTCGATGTTATGTTTTGACATGTGTATGAAAGCAATGTGAACAATATGATGATGTTTCTTCAACCAAATATGTCAACTTTTATAGGTATTTAAAATGAATGATCAAGCAATCAAGTGATTAAAATGACAAATTAATTACATCTAATTATGATTGATACCTTTCACATAGATACATCTATTGATATTGCACTAGACCAGATATCTTTGCTTTATAAGCCAAGTGTACTGGAAGCTGTTCCATTTAGTTAAAGAAGCTTGACAAAATATATGCTCGAGTTTACATAGAATTATAGGGATCTCATTTTTAAGTCATTCCATATCTTTAACTTGAATAGTAATTGACGTAAGTTATTTCAAAAAAAAAAAATGCTCAACTCTATTAGTGCTTGCTATACATTAATTGGTAATAGCTCATAAAATGCAATAGGTAGTAATCGCTGCATAAAAACATGACAGTCATGACTTTTCATCCTGAACAACTTATATCTTCTCATATCCACACACCTTACCATGTTTAATGCATATCTATTAGGAAATTTTAGATTCTTCATCCACTCACAAAATATTTCTCTTCCTGCTTTTTCAAAGGTGTAATAAGCTTTATGGTGTTTCCCAGTTGCCGCCTGCCTCGCTAACTCAAGGCATCGGTAAAACGCCTTCAAGTCTTCATCGACTTTGCATTTCCTTTGTCTTTCTTTCTGCATTCATGATTGTGCTAAATACATTATCAAAAATATTTTTCTCTATGTGCATGATATCTATGTTGTATCGTATTAAGTTGGTACTTTAATAAAGTAGAGCCTAAAATATGCTTTGTTTCTTGCAATAGCATTCTTGTAAGTAAGACCATTTATGTGATCATGTCCAACTTTTGTAACCTTTGTAAGTTATAATTGATTTATTTCATGGAGCAATTCATACGTAAAGGTAATAGGAAAAGCTACTATTCTCACTATTTTATTCCTAATGAATGTAGTCTTATTCCTTCGAAATGAATGATCTTTCAAAAAGAACTAACGATAGTTATCAAACCAAGATTGCTTATGTCCTTAGGAAGATTAAATGCATCTGAATCTTTTCTACAATAAGGACAAGCCATCTTCCTAATATACTCCAACCAAGCAACATCGAGTAGGCACAGAAGTCACTAATGGTCCATAGTAGAGCAACATTCATGACGAAATTTTATTTGGAAGAAATAACAGTGATATCAAAGGCTACAAGTAGACATCTAATTTATCTTTTAGGATTCATTAGTCCAGGGATGATCACAGTTAGAAATATTTACTCTTTCTTTATGCACATTTAATGGAGTAAGTTATATGGTGTGACTATTATATGGCATGAATAATATTATTGTTTTGACTGGCCGAATGGTTGAAATCCATTAGTGCTTAAACCTATTCTGACATTCCTACATTCAGCAACAAAAAATAGATGAGATTGATTAAAATGCATATAAGTAAGAAAGTCCGAGCAATGACGCATGATACTATCTTTAGTCTCATGTTCTGATAAGTATGGACTGAGAGGAAAATAATACATCTTCTTGTATGGAACAAGAGTTTTTGTTTGTCAAATCCTCATATTCGTCTATTATACCATTGATGATCACAAAACTCATAACAACTTATGTCACTGTCCTTGCCCTACTATATCATGCATCCATTATTATAAGAGTGGATCTTTTCAACTAGCAAACCCATACCTTGCAGGTATTTCTTTATACTGTAAAAATTTTAGTCATTTAGATTATTGATTGGAATCATCTCTTTCATTAATTGATAAATATCATCGTAGCACTTTTTAGAAATATGATGTTCTAATTCAAGATTCTAGCAACAGTAGATAATTTTGAATTATTTTGACACCAATCCCATAACTGATGATTAGCAATAATCAACATATCATAAAAATGTTAGGCATCCAGATTAAAGCATTCCTCCATGTGTCCCTATTTAAAAATTGGATTAGCCATATTTATTAACATTGTTCGATATGTATTGGCCTATGCATGCACAATGGCGGATTCTTCTCTGACATAATGTTCATTTGCCGCCCCATAATATTCCAATACAAAATCATATTTAGCTAAATGATATTTAACCACATCAACAGTCTCATATCAATAATTTTGACACATTTTTCGGTTACATGGATACCTTACCTTATCTTCGTTCATGATTGCCTATTAACTATAAGCAAATTGAATAAAATGTTCCATTCCATCTAAAAATTTCTGATTTAATAATCCATCTACGGGTTTGAAGTACATCCATTGACGATCTAACTTACTCATATTTTTATTTCTTAATTAGTTCTAAACTAGTTTTCAACAACTTGCCTCTTGAAATTTTCAATAACTTGACAACTTATTATCAAGCAAACATCCAAAGGCACGAATAATTTTATAGTCATAAGTTAAAACACTAGATAAAATCATCATTTAATAAATTTCGAGAATATATAAAAAGTACATGAGTTACAGTACAACTTTTTTAATGTTTTATGCATGCCACCCAAACTCCAAAGGTGAGTGATCTTATACCATTAAAAAATGTACACTTATGTAAAGCACAATATCGTAAGTCATTGTTAACTTCATTTTTTGAAAAATTCTATAGCATATCCTCATAGATTTTCAAGTACATCACATGTATAGATACGAGTTAGTTTTTCTAATCGAAACACATACTCATATCCATTAGTAAGTACTTGAAGAACAATAGACATACTACACGAAATTTATACTAAATAAAATGAATAATAATCTACACATGTCATGTGTCATACATAAATATCACATTTTTAAACTACCTAATCTGGACAATTGAAGAATTATTATCGAATAATTTACCTCGATGCACGTGTAAACACGTTAATGATAGTAATTGGTATATGTAAAGGATATGTTTTAATTAGATTTAATATATTATCTCCTAAATCAAACATATATAAACTAAATTTAGTAACAAATAAAATTTAAAACTAAAAAATTTAATTAATAGATAATCAATTTAATATTGAAAAACTAAATAATTTATTTTTCTCAAACTAATTACAATCTTATTAAAGAGTTATCTAACTACTCTATAACAAGCTAAACTTATTAGCAAACAAAATTAACCAACTTATAAAATGTGATTGAATAATTTGTTTCAAATTAGTAACTACTAAATTTTATTAACATCTTAATTAATGTAATTTTCATAAAAATCTATTCAAATCAACTATGTCCAATTATAATCTAATTAAACTATTTGATAAGTAATTTAACATAAACTAAAATTATTAACAAATAAAATTAATAACTTAAAATTTTAATTAACATTTAAATTAGTTGTTATTTGTAAATAATCTAATTAAATTATTTATCACTAATTAATTACAATACTAAATAATTATATCTAACTAATATATATAACAAAAACCAAATTTATTAACGAATTAAATTTATACAATAAAATTTTAATTGGCATCTAACTAATATAGTATTTCTAAAAAATCTGATTAAATTATTTATCACAAATTAATTGCAATGTAATTAAATAATTATATCTAACTAATGCAACAAAAACAAAATTTATTACTAAATAAAATTAACAACTTAAAATTTTAATTAACATTTAACTAATTTAATTTTAAGAAACTAATTAAATATTCTATCATAAATTAATTACAATGTAATTTAATTATTATATCTAACTATTATAATAAAAACTAAATTTATTAACAAATAAAATTAACATCCAAATAACTTAAATTTATGAAATCTAATCTAACAAAAATTCTCCAATTTAATCTAATCTAAATATTCTAACTAATCATACCAATAATTATTAAATCTGATCTAACCAAAAATTTTCATTTTAATCTAACAAAAAATTTTGAATGTAATCTAACTTAAATTATTCTATCTAATCTAACATTGATAAAATTAATAAATTTAATATAACAAAAATTCTCTATATACTGTAATATAACAGAAGATCATTAAATCGAATCTAACCATGAATATTGCTATTCATAAAATTTTTAAATTTTTTGGTCATCTGGAGACTAGTAGGAGGAAGGAGCTTTGCAAAGAAAAAGAAGAGTTGTACACCGATCAGTGAAGGCCACGTGAGTTATGAAAAGAGAAAGGAGAAGTCATAAAGAGACAAGAGGGAGACTTACAAAGAAGAGAAGAGAAGAGAAGGAGAGAAAATAGGGGGAGCAATGCATGTGAGGAAATTTCTACCCTAGTTTTCTAACAGTCCAGCACCACCACTTATAGCGGTTGTTAGCCTCCTACAATTTGCAATAAGCTGTGGCGGTTACTGGCTTGATGTATTTTGTAGCATGCATGACCAGCGATTGTCGTTGGGTAGTTATTGGCGGCAGTTGCTAGTACTGAAAGAAGCCAATATCAACGCTCGGCTCCATCATTAACTGTCATTAGGTAAGCGCCTAGTGCTATAGCACGCTATGACTATAAGCACGGCCATGGCTTACCTCTTATTCCCTTGGGCCACATGACACAGAGCTCGTGGCATGCTTATTGGGCACATGATCTAAGGACGTAGTGATGATAGACTGGCTCGATTAGGGCCTCTTGCCTTTGCTTGCGTGCCTTGTACCATAGCATGTTGGGCTTTTGTGCCAAGCTATCCTTGCAGAGGCTACCATGGCTTGCCTTCCATGGCCTTGGACCAAGCAATGCAATACTTGTGGCATGTTTATTGGGCACATAATCGAGGGAAGTGTCGACAAGGGATTTGCTTGTGTGGGGGTGCTCTTTGCTTGGCAGCACATCTTGTGCTGCATCACATTTGATATTATGCCTATGCCATAACTATTAGGGACAGAGGTGGCTTCCCTCTTCGGCGCTTGGACCAGGTGACACAGAGCACATGGCATGCTAGTTGGGCACATGATCGAGGGATGTAGCGACAAATGGCTAGCTCGTATGGGGTGCTCTTGGCTTGGCTTGCATGCCTTTTGCCATAGTAGATTAGGCCTTACGCCCATGCTGTCCCTGCTGGGGTAGTTATAGCTTGCCTCTTATGCCCTTGGATCCAGTGATGTAGTGCTCATGGTATGCTTGTTGGATACATAATCGAGGGACATAACGACAAGGGGTTAGCTCGCTTGGGGCGTTTTTGTCTTGGCTGGAATGCCTTGTGCCTCAGCATGCTGGGCCTTGCACCCATGCCATACCTACTGAGGCCAATCATGGCTTGCCTCCCATGCCATTGGACTAGGTGACACGATGCTCTTGGCATGCTCACTATGCACACAATCGAGAGACATAGTGACAAGGTGCTGGCGCACGTTAAGTTACAACAAGCTGGGCCTTGTACCCATGCAACGCCTACTAAGGACAGCCATGGCTTCCCTCCTACATAGTGGCAAGGTGACACAGCACTCATGGCGTGATTGCTGGGCACACGATCAAGGGACATAGCGATGAGGGATTGACTTAAGTGGGGCATTTTGTCTTAGCTATCACATCATAAGCTGCAGCGCATTGCGCCTTGCGCTTATGCTTTGCCTACTATATGCAGTAGTGACTTCCCATCCATTTCCAAGTAATGTGGCGCTCATAGTATGCTCGATAGGCACACGATCGAGGGACGTAGTGATGGTGGTTTGACTAGCATTTAGCACTTTTAGCTTCTTTGGTGCACGTTGTGCCGTAGCACGTTGGTCTTGCACTCATGCTGCACTATTGGGGGCAACTGTGGTTGCCTACCATTCCCTTGGACCAAGTGATGTGATGTTTGTGACTCACTCACTAGGCCCACGATTGAGGGAAATGGCGACAAGGGAGTGGCTCATTTGGGGTGCTCTTGGATTGGCTGGTGCACTTTGTGCCGCATCACTTTGGACAATATGCCCATGAAATACAAACTGAGGTTAGAAATGGCTTGCCTTCCAAGCCCTTTAACTAGGCAACACAGTGCTTATGGCACACTTACTTGACACATGATTGAGGGACATAGCAACGGGTGGCTAGCTCACGTAGGGCACTCTTGGCTTGGCTTACACTCTTTCTGCCACAGCATGTTAGGCCTTGCCCCATGCTAAGCCTCATACGAGCTGTTGTGGCTTGCCTTTTTTGCCCTTAGACTGGTGATGCGATACTTAGGGCATGCTATTAGGCATATGATCGAGGGACATAGCAACAAGGGGTTGGTTCACGTAGGGCACTTTTTGCTTCGCTAGTGCGCCTTGTGCTGTAGGACACTGGGCCTTGCACGTATGCCATACCTGCTCAAGATAGCCATGGCTTACTACCTGTGCCCTTTGATTAGGTGACGCGATGCTCGTGGCACTCTTGAAAAGCACATGATCAATGGACGTAGCAAGGAAGGGCCAGCTTACACAAGGCACTATTAGCTTGTTTAGCGTGCCAAGTGTCACAGCACGCTCGGGCTTGCACCCATGTCAAGCTTTCTAAAGGTAGCCATGGCTTACCTTTCATGCCCTTAGATCAGGCAATGCCACTCTAATGGCACACTCATTAGGCACATAATCGAGGGATGTAGCGATGAGGGGTTAGCTTGTATAAGACGCTCTAGGCTTGGCTGGCACACCTTGTGCCACAGCATGCTAGGCCTGTGCTTATGCCTTGACTGCTAGGTTCAACAGTGGCCTATCTTTAATGCCCACAGACCATAGGATGTAGTTACCATGGCACACTCGCTAGGCGCACAATTGAGGTACATAGCAATGAGGGGTTAGCTTGCATAGGGTGCTTTTGGCCTGGTTGGTGTGACCTGTGCTGCAACACACTTGGCCTTACACTTATGGCTTGTGTGCTTGAGGTAGTTATGGCTTGTCTCACATGTCCTTGGAGTAGGTTACACGGTGGTCATGGTATACTCATTAGGCACATAATCAAGGGACTTAGCAAAGAGGCACTAGCTCGTGTGAGGTGTTATTTGCTTCATTGGCACACTTTGTATTGCAGCACGCCAAGCCTTTGCTTATGTTGTACCTTATTGGGGTAATTATAGCTTACCTCTCGTGCCCTTGGACCTAGCGATGCAGTGGTTTGGCATGCTCGCTAGCCATATGATCGAGGGATATAATGATGAGGGGCCAGCTCATGTGGGGCGTTCTTAGCTTGGCTAACGCACCTTGTGTCATAACACGCTGGGACTTGCACTCATCCGGTGCTTGCTGGGGGCAGCCTTGGGTTACCTTTTGCTCTTTTGGACCAAGCGACATGGTGCTTCTGGCATGCTTATTGGACACATGATCTAAAGACATAGCGATATTAGGCTGGCTCGCACAGGGGTGCTTTTGGCTTACCTAGTGCGCGTTGTTCCATAACATACTAGGCCTTGCACTAATGCCTTGCTTGCTGGGTGCAGCCGTAGCTTGCATCTCATGCCCTTGGACCAAGCAATGTAGTGCTCATGGCATGCTTGTTGGGAAACAATCGAAGGTTGTAACGACAAGGGGTTGGCTCGTGTTAAGCACTTTTGGCTTAGCTAGCGCGCCCTTGTCTGTGGCACGTTGGGCCTTACGCCTATGCTATGCCAACTAGAGGCAGTCTTGGCTTGCCTTATGCACCCTTGAACCAAGTGACACGACACTCATGTCACCCTCGCTAGGCACACAATGAGGGACGTAGGGCGATGAGCTAACTAACGTGAGGCGCTCTTGGCTTGGTTAGCATGCCTTGTGCCTTAGAATGCTCGGCCTTATGCCTATGTCATGCCTATTTGGGGTAGTCATGGCTTTCCTCCTATGGCCTTTGGAATTATGCCTATGGCACGCTTGCTAAGCATATATGGAAGGTACATGGCAATGAGGGACAAAGTTCTGTTATTTTCTTTGGAGTAACACTTTTCCCCAAGCTTACTAGATATTTTTCCAGGTGTTTTACTAAGGTCTTTATTTCAAATTTCAAGTTCAAACCTCGTGGCATCGATAGTCCAAAATAAAGGGATAATTGTTGTAAGGATGAAGGGGGGAGGACGAATTAGAGCGACAAAGTGTTGAATTTTAGTGGATCATGGCAGCAAGGCCATATGCACTTACAATACCTCGCCATGTATTTAAGTCATCTATAAGCCGCCATTCTATGGGAATCGTACTTCAAAACAGCCCGCAAGGCTTTTCCACCGCATTGGCTTGGCCTTGTGCCTTTGGGGGCCAAAAGGCCCTTAGTGTAGGTTAGCAATCGAGTGACAAGTGCATGCATCGCTTCTACCCTAAAATCAAATGTAGAGGCATTTAGTAATAGTCCAGCACGTTGCGGCTTCATGCCATTGGCTTTTTAACCAAGTGCGATGACCAATTGTGCAAATCAATGGTTGCTTTGTACTAGGTTGAATTACTAACATGACATGGCCATCAGTAGGATAAAACTAACTTGTCTTATGATGGTTTAAACCCAACTCACGTTCCTTATTGGGTGAACAATCCAACACTTGGTGAATTCTACTTCACAATAATAGGAAGAGCTGACATCGATGGATCAAAAACCAATGTCGCTATGAATGCTTTTTTGGGACAAACTAGTTATCCATGTGGTAACTTTTTTGACACTTCTAGCTTTAAATTCCAAAAGTCTAAAGGATCGATAGGCCTTACTTTTCATGGTTCATATTTGTACTAGAAACTAGAACCAAATGAGCTTTTGCACATTTTTTCCATGCGAAATTTTTGCTCTCGTTGAGCTCATCTTAGGACACATGTGTTATCTTTTAACCGATGTGCTGCCTTAGCCAAACTCCTCACCTGACAATGTCTTGCACCTGGATTGGTCAGCCAAGGCCAACGTTGCATCCAAAAAGAGAGGCAACACCTTGCCTCTAATTTCGTAAAATATGTAAAATAATGTTAAAAGTGGTGGTTTCCACTGGCATATCAAAGGTTTGGGTTGGGCCATTGTCACTATTTGCATCAGTCCATACTCCGAGTTGATCGGTGGACCATCTTATGATCGTTCCACATCTAACGAAGGCATCGTTGGCCCTCATCAGGTTCCCTACTAAAAATTTCAAGATTCTTTGACTCTTCTTTCAAAATCCATTTCATTTGTCCCTCATTGTACTTGTTCACTATTGGTCTCTCACCCATATTTAGCCTTGGACGAAAGTTTTTGCTGAATTAAGGTTGCATTGTTAAACAACCTGACTTATTGACATCGATAATGCCTTGTGTGACAATATTTGAGCAAAACAGCACTGTCACCCTCTCTGGCACACAGTCCTAGGGGACTTGGGCCCTATCCACCTTTAAGGACACTTCTCTAGACTGCAATTCAAGCAGTGTGGGTGCTCGATTGTCAAGCTAGGGTTTTCTCGGTTCGCTTACCATTACTAGGGGAATCCTTGTTAGTTTTCTTTCCATTGTTTTTGATATGCGTAAACTCAGTAGGTGGTCCTGCCTGACCTAGGGTCACATTTTGATCAGTCGATCACAGGTTCATAAGCCATGAGCAACCAACAGGCGCACGAGGCTTCTCCTAGCACCGCTAAGTCATTAGGCAGCATCGCTTAGAACTCATTTTTATGCCAACCACGAGTTTGTGTCACATGGTAGGCTAATATCTACCCCACGAGGTTAATCCCCTCACCAAAGGGATAGGGGGTCGGGGGCATGGTGCATCACACCTAGGTAAACATGCCTTTAGCTTGATGGCTTTAGGCATAACTTGTGTTTAAAGACTTGATGGTTCATGGGATTCTACAATTCATACTAAGTATTGCATCTTGCTATGTTCTTCATCAATGTGAGAGCTAAGATATTAGTTGTTAAGAGTCATGTTAAACATTTATGGATAACACGACCACTTGCCATGTATCGAGATTAGAGAGATAGAGGTGTGCTCATTCATTGAGTTCCTTAGCTCATCCTGCATTGTATGTTTGTTTTTGCGCATGACAAGGGACTTGAGTGTGACCCCATGCTCCCTTACCATGTGAGGGATGAGGGGCTCGAGAGCTTTCTGCCCCTCGAGCATATGTATAACATGTTCGCGGCTCATTTTGCTAAACAACTTTTGAAAATGATCCTTTCGTAGGTTCATCTATACTAACCTTGTTATGACTTATCCTTCCTCTAAATTATTAGGTTCGGTGGACTTTTTTCAACGTTGTGAATAGCCAAGCATGTACATTGTCATGATCCAAACACTTCTTCAGACCATTCAACCTGTAAGAGCGACAGATGACATGCATGAAGGGTACAAAAGTAGTCAACGCAAGCTGATGACAAGTGCTTACTAGGAATTCGTCGTTAAAGACCAACAATTGCAATGATTTATCCCCATCACAATGAAAATTTCAAATATTACTTTAGCCTATCTGCCAAGGTTACAAAGTCATTGAATACATCAATGTAGCACGCAAGAAATCTAGAACATTTAAAGGCACCATAAACCTATTATTGCCTCAAACTTCCTTGGCCTAAGCAACCATAATCACTTTTAAGAGGCCAATCATGTATGGTCACCTCCATGTAGGCTATTAGCAAGCTAAGGTCTCATTCATTAACAGAATTAGCTAGACAAATCGCTCCATTAATTAAGAGCAACCATTCACCACCACCCATAGAATTATGAAAGAGCTAATAGTCTGTTAATTCTTACTATGTTCAAACTTGGTAAGTTTTCTTATGTTAAGTCAAATTAAGCTGCAAGCTTCAATTGTGGTGGTGCTCTTTTGTTAGTTCCTTTAAATTTCAACCATGCAACCACACTCCCTTCAGAACCAAAAGACTTTAATTTCTCATAAGGTGTTAATGGAGTTCTAAAAGCAACATTTCATTGATCCCTGGTTGGCATCATGAAACTAGGGCGGTATTTGATCATCTTCGAGCTCCTAACTTTCATTCTTCATTAATGAAAACATCCTTGGCAAATGCTTTCACAGTTGTTTGCCTTTCATCAATCTAAGAATTTCACCTCTAACTATGAAATACAAATGCCCCTGATTATCCCTACTAATCATTACTTTGCCTTTGAAGGCCAACAGAATAGGACCGAAATCCTATGATGTTATGAAGCTAATGTATTTTGAGTGTAGGCTTACTTTGAGCACTCTAATTTCTTCAAAGTAATAGCACTGAAGGCACGACCCAACCAATTAATGCCAGGAATGCATCTTAGTAGTAAGGACGAGCCAACGAGCACACACAGTAAGCAAACCAGCCAACCCATCTTAATGTCTAACTATGAGCTTTTTAACAACAAAAATTTAAATATATGCTACTGGAGCTAGAATTATCGCAGCTGCTAGCAACAAACTAGCCCTTCAATGGATCCTTGTGAAGGGTTTTAGATTGCACTCATTCCTATTACCAAACTCAAAGAGCATGGTACTGTTATGTATTGCCACTACCTCCCCGTGTCAGGATTGGAGAATTTACACATTTGTTGCCTTTCTTAAATGTGGTAGTTGTTTCTCAAGCTCCCTCTCCAAAATTAAACCTAATTGTCTGTCACCCGTGACGACCATAGTAGGCAACTATCCAACCATCGAAAGTTGACAGGGAAAAAATTTGAATGATGAGTCACTAGCATGACGGCCTTGCAATTTGATGAGTTATCATGAATCATCATAGCAATGAGAAAAGCCTGCATTACCCTTTTATCTAATAAATGCATCCCTTCTAAAAATTGGGGCTTGTTATAAGCATTAGCTTTAGAATTACTATGATTATCCAAGTAGTAGGTACCATCAAACAAACTATAATTGATGTAACGAGTCATTCACTATTTCATAATCTAAATTAGTCATACTTACACATGCATGCTTAATCTTTGACACAAGCTTATGACTATTGCTAAGATCAGCTAGGTAGCATCCTTGAAGACATTGTGCCAATAAGCACCAGAGCATGCCGTAAGGCTCACTAAGACCAAAGCTATTACGATTGTCATTCAAAATCGATGGGATAAGGGACAAATACTTTTGCTTGGACAGGTGGAGGTCAAGGCCATTCCTTCACAATACTCTTCACATTTAAGAGGATGATTGAGTGCCCATGCACAAAAGCAATCACATGCTAAAGTAAGCCTTGCTTGGAACATGAGGCCTTGATGAGGTTTCTACATAGGCCTATGAGGTACATGATGGAAAGATGATCAACTCGATTCATTGAATTTTGTTTTTGAAGAAACACAATAGAGGATGCCAACAAAAGGCATGGGGTCAAGATGAAGCAATGTATTAGACAACAGATCGATATGTCAGCATGGAGCTTGCCAATGCACACAACAAGATCACCACTCACACATCGCACGTACAAATGGGTAGCAACAACACCAAATAAGTTGCAAGTTGAAGAGTGAATGGTCCATCAATCATGTAGGTTATCGAGTGTCATCACTCATAAATCATTAACCAAAAAAGTTTCGATAAAGAAGGACAAGTGTTAGATAGCAAAGGTGTCACGCCATGCCTAGGTTGAGTGTTTGGCTTGCTCGATGCTAACAACTTATGATTGTGATATCAATCACGATGCTCATGGCTTGCCTCTTTAGCCTTTTATATACACCATTGTTGCTCCTTCAAAACCCAAAGACTTTGATTTCTCATAAGGTGCCATCAGCGTCCTAAAAGCAACATCCGTTGATCCTTGGTCGACATCATTTATGGTTTAGACTAGGACGGTATTTGATTGTATTCGAGCCTTAACTTTCATTCCTAATTAATGAAAACATCTTGGTAAATACTTTCGCAATTGTTTATCTTTCATAAATCTAAGAATTTCAGCTCTCATTACGAAGTACGAATGCCCTTGGCTGTCTTAGTTAATCATTACTCTGATCTTCAATGCTCACAAAGTAGGACTGAAATCCTATGATATTATCCCATATAAATGTATTTGGAGCATAAGCTTGCTTTAAACACTTTGATTTCTTTAAAATAATGCACCTTTGCATGACCTAGCCAAAGAAGGCCAAGAGGTCATCATCAGTAGTAGGGATGAGCTAATTGCTGCACAGCGTAGGCAGACCACACGACCCATCCTAAGTTTCAACTACGAGTTTTTTAATTATAGCACCTTACATATAGATTATTAGAGCTTAATTTACCACAGCTGTTGGCACCAGACTTGTCCTCCAATGGATCTTTGTCATGGGATTTAGATTATACTCATTTCAATTACTATCATAGTACGCGTCACATGGTTGAGGTCTATGATTAACATCATCGAGTGATGGTATGAGTGACAACCTACCTATCTGCCAATTCGCTCTACAGGCACATGATACTGATTATAATTAAAATAAACCCATATACACAGGTGAGAAAGTAAAAGAGAGACACATCAACAATTACCAGAATTATTCATCACCCATTACCACTGTAATAGGTGTCACACGGTTGAGGTATATGATCAACATCACCGAGTGATGGCATGAGTGACACCAAACCCATTAGCGAATTCTCTCCACAGGCACACAATGTCGATTATGCTTTAAAATAAAAAAAAAACCCATATACGCTTGCTAGAAAATAGTAAAAGAGACACACATCAACAATTATAGGAACCAATCCTAACCTTTTCATTCACGAAAAAAGAAATTACCACCTAAACATGGTAGGACATCACACACTCATTAATGACTCTACTCATAAAATAACGATTGATAGCCTTAATAGCCTTACTCGATGCTAATGACTTATGATCGTGATGTCAATCACGATGCTCGTGGCTTGCTTTTTAGCCCTTTATATACACCATCATTGCTCCTTCAAAACCCAAAGACTTTGATTTTTTGTAAGGTGCCATCAGTGTCCTAAAAGCAATATCTGTTGATCCTTAGTCGGCATCATTTACGGTTTAGACTAGGACGGTATTTGATTGTATTCAAGCCTAACTTTCATTCCTGATTAATGAAAACATCTTGGCAAATACTTTCATAGTTATTTGTCTTTCATAAATTTAAGAATTTAACCAGTCATTACAAAATACGAATGCCCCCGACTGTCCTAGTTAATCATTACTTTAATCTTCAATGCTTACAAAATAGGATTGAAATCCTATGATGTTACCCCATACTAATGTATTTGGAGCACAAGCTTGCTTTAAACACTTTAATTTCTTCAAAATAACAGCGCTAGAGGCACCACCTAGCTAAATAAGGCCAAGAGTGCATCATCAGTAATAGGGATGAGCCTATTGCTGCACAACATAGGCAGACCAAGCGACCCATCCTAAGTTCCAACTACGAGTTTTTTAATTACACCAACTTACATATAGACTATTAGAGCTCAATTTACCACAAGTATTGGCACTAAACTTGCCCTATAATGGATCCTCATTACGGGATTTTGTTTACTCATTTCAATTACTATCATAGTATGCGTCACGCGGTTGAGGTCTATGATCAACATCGTCGAGTGATGGTATGATTGACACCCAACCCATTAGCCAATTCTCTCTAGAAGCACACAATGCTGATTATACTTTTAACAAACCCATATACACAGGTGAGAAAGAGTAAAAGAGAGACGCATCAATAATTATCATAATTATTCATCACCTATTACCACTATAATAAGTGTCACACGATAGAGGCATATGATCAACATCACCGAGTGATGGCATGAGTGACACCAAACCCATCAACTAATTCTCTCTACAGGCACACAATATCTATTACCCTTATATGCATGCTTGAAATAGTAAAAGAGACAAACATCAACAATTATGGGAACCAGTCCCAACCTTTTCATTCATGAAAAAGGAAATTACAACCTAAACATAGTAGGACATCACACACTCATTAATGACTCTACCTATAAAATAAATGAGCTCTAAAACTTGGTGATTGATAGCCCCAACAGCCTTAGGGTAATGTGGCTCCATCACCACAAAGCTAGCCATGCATGCAGCCTTGGCTTCAACTTTCTGTGACAAGTGTCTCACTCTTTGCAAACTTCCATCAACTGGTACTACTACAAAAATTGTAATAAGTGATAACAATTTAATGACAGTTATTCAAATAACTGTCATTAAAAGTTTTATTAACACTTTTAATGACAGTTTTTCTAAAACTACCATTAAAAACTAGACTTTTAATGTCAGTTCTAGAAGAACTGACATTAAAAGATAAATAAGCGAGCCTTTAACGCCAGTTCCTCAAGAACTGACGTTAAAAGCCCTAGTAATGTGGTCTTTTAACACGAGTTCTTGAAGAACTCACGTTAAAACACTCATCACTGCAACTGCCACAAATAGATACATTCAGAGAGCAGTTCACACTCCAATCCGGTTCCTGGCCTCCATCAACTCCTAATCTGACTGCACATGCTGTAGTGGCAACCATCGCAGCAGCAATGGCTGCTTACAGCAGCTGTTCCTGCTGCTGTAAGAAGCAGCAACGGCAGCTGCTACTGCTTACTGCAGCTTACAGCAGCAACAGCAACTGCTGCTGCTTACTGCAGCTACTACTGCTTACTGCAGCAGTTGTTGCTACTGTAAGAAGCAGCAACAGCAACTGCTGCTGCTTACTGCAGCTGCTTACCACAGCTGTTGCTGCTTCTAACTGCTGCTGCTTACTGCAGCTGCTTACCACAGCTGCTGCTGCTACTGTAAGAAGCAGCAACAGCTGCAGCTGTTGCTGCTTCCACTTACACACACTCTCTCTCAATCCCTGAACGAATTTTTTCAAGATCGGTTGGATTCGTTTCTCAATTACAGGCTGAATCACTTTAGCTTTAGTATATAAGTGCAGTTAGTGATCATAAGCATTTTTTCTTCATTTCACATAGTGAGGAGGTCCAACGTAGGAAGTGCCGAAAGGAAGAAAAGATGGAAGAACATCTTTAAGCATTCAACTCAAAGTTATGGCCTTCAACGTCAGTTCTGGAGGAACTGGCATTAAAATATGGCCTTCAACGTCAGTTTTTTCAGAACTGACATTAAAGGCTGCTTACTTTTCTTTTAAGATAGGGATCTTGAATTTGTCTTTAGAACCCGCCAGAACCTTATGCCAATTTTTACTGTCTAGGTCATCCCTTCTCCTCTTTGCTCTCTGTCGAGAAGCTAAACCAGTTGACAGCTACACTACCTTTCTCCGGACCTTCTCCTCTTTACTCTCCATCTAAAAGCAGCTAGGCTAGCTGCTGGTGGCATTACTTTTTTTCGGCCTTTTCCTTTTTGCTTTCTATCTAGAAATAGCTTGAGCAGCTACTGGCAAGCAGTGGCACTGCCTCTCTTCAGGCCTTTTCCTCTTTGCTCTTCGTCCAGAAGTAGCAAGGCCAACTACTGGAAGTGGTAGTGCCTCTCTCCTTGCTTCTTTTTCTTTCATTTGTCTCAATCTTCACGAAGGTAGCTACACCCTCTCCATCCATTCTTTCATCTTTAGCATTCAAACATATGTAAGTATTCGTTATAGATTTGAAATTTTTTTACGAAATTTAAGTTTCATAATTTTGATTCAATTTGGTTAATTTTGGTTTAGAAAAAGTGTTGAGGATGTATATTATTTTGAGAAGTTTTTTATTGTGTTTAGTGATTTGTTATTAATTAATGAAATTTGAGTTTTTTTTTTGTTAGTATATTTGGATAAACATATTTGGTGTGAATGGTCTACATTGATGTATTTATTATTTCATAATTATTAAGATTTTTAGATTAATAGATAAATTAATTAGATATTAATTAGATGAATTTATATTTTGATAAATTAATTATATATTTAAGTGTTGTTGAATTTATGTTTGAATTAATTTTTTTAGGTGAGATTAATTGGTATATTTTGTCAAATTTAATTATATTGATTTTATAGTTAACATAAATTAAATGTTACTTAATATTTTAGATGTTAAGTAAATATTAACTTTCTGTATTAATTAATTAATTAAGTATTATTAATTATTTATTTAAATTTTACTTAATATATTACATGCTCGAAAAGTAAGTAATTAAATGTTATTTAAATTTTAGAATGGATAAAACTTGGATGTTTGCTGATAGAAGATCAGAGGCAAATGATGTAGGGGTAAATAACTTTTTGGCTCGAGAAGATATCATACAATTTTATCACATGGAGGAGCTAAGCGTCACCAATATTCAAGCTTGCATTGTGTATATATGCCTTTTGAATTTTTATTTAGTTATTATTGTTTGCATTGTGTATGGTCAGTTTTTAAGCATTTGCTTATGTAAATACTTAACTAATTAATTGATGTGCTTATTAAAAGTTTTAATTAGACTAACTTTTTTTTAAAATAAATATAGATAGTGGACATAGATACTTACACCCAATCGAATATTGATGAAGTTAGAAAAGAGGTTGGACAATTTCTTTGGAGTGCTATATTAGAAAGTTGAACCTTGAAGATTTTTGTACACATGAACATCATTAGATTTACATAGTTGAATTTTTAGGATTGTGTATGATAACGTATATTTAAACTCATGTATTTTACATATAGAGTTCAATTATGACATCAAATTTTATTTTATTTTGTTCATCTTTTATTACTTTTTTGGATTGGATTATTTTGAGTGTTTTTAGATATGAAAGAAGTATTGATGGTGTCAATGAGAATGGTATCGAAGTGTATAATAGGAAAATTTTGGTTGCAAATTGTGAAGAATTGTATTGATGTGTATGGTTGATGTGGAAGAGATAAAAAATTTTATATATCCACGTTTTGGATAATTTGAATGTAAAAATTTTATATTTATTTCAAAATTAATAAAAAATACTAAAAATGAACATTTTTAATGACAGTTCTAATAGAACTGTCATGAAAGGCACCCCATTTAACGACAGTTCTATTAGAACTGTCATGAAAGGCACCCCCCTTTAACGACAGTTCTATTAGAACTGTCATGAAAGGCACCCCCTTTTAAAGACAGTTCTATTAGAACTGTCATCAAAGGTGCCCCCCCTTTAACGACGGCTCTAATAGAACTACTACGCATGACATCACTTGGGTTAGGGCCATGATGAGCATCCATGCCATGCCACTAGTAAAGGCCTTGCAAACCGCCCCCACTAGAAGGGTTTGATATCCTTATCAGAGCACATTCTAGATAAGTATTGACCTTATCTTTGAATGGCCCTAAGGTCATCGCCTTTTCCATGTAGCATCTACTACCTCTTTGCCATGCCATTGCACTAAGTATTTTATTCTTGCTCAGCCTAAAAGTCTTATGACCAAGGATCTTAGCCAAGTCCTTGTTAAAGTGTTTTTGAAAAGTTGAGGGGGGGGGGGGGAGCTGCTTTTGTTTTCACTCGCTCTCTATTAGCATCTTTATGATTTTTCTTTGAGAAACTGATATGAAATGTTAGATGTACCTTGAATCGTTCTAGGTAGTCATAATCTATAAGCCATATAGCCTACTTTTTTGACAACTTTGAACGGACCATCATACTTTTGTATGAGTCCTTTATGATCTCTTGTTTGTCACTTTTTTCTTCATTGGTGAGATTAGCTTCAGTACCACTCTATCCCCTGCATGGAACTTTAGTTCCCTTCTCTATCCATCATCATGCTTTTTCATCTATTTGCTGCTTTAGCCAAACTATGGTGGACTTGCTCCACCAACTCTATTTTATCCTAAGTAAACTGATAAGTTGCTAAATAAGGCTTTGTAATTTTTGTTTCGCAATATCATGCGAAGTAAAAGGCTGCATACCTAACACTATCTTCATTGGGCTCATCCCCATAGCTAAGGAATGGTGGACATTGTAGATAAACTGAGCAACTTCTAATAAGTTCAAATAATTACTTTAGTTGGCAGTGACATAGTGCCTCAAGTATTCCTTAAATAATTGGTTTACTCGCTCGGTCTGTCCATCTCTCTAAGGATTATTACTTAAGCTTCATTTAACTCGAATCCAAGTGAGACTATTCTTTGACTTGATCATTAAATATTTACTACACTAAGGACAACACTGCAACATAGGCTTTAATCTCTTTTATGCTTAAAGCATTTGCCACCTGATTCTGCCTACCAAGTTTGTGTAGCCAAACAAAATCAAATTCAGTAAAGAATTCTTGCCAAAGTTCTTACTTGGGAGTCAAAATCTTCTAGGTCTTGAAGTAAGTGTTTGCCACATTATCCATCATCACTATAAACTTCGTGCCCAAGAAGTAATGTCTTCGCACATCCAAATAATGCCCCATAACAAATATCTCTTTTTTCATGAACTGAATACATCTACCCTACATCCTTCAACTTTTGACTTTCAAAAGTAATGGGTTGCCTTTTTTACACCAAAACCCCTCCAATGGCCTTATCCAAAGCATCCATCTATACTTTAAAGGGTTTCCCAAAATCCATCAAGGCCAAAATGGGCTTTGAAGATACTATTGTCTTCAGCTTCTCAAAAGCATCACGACAAGCATTCTTTCAACACCAAGTTTGCTGTTTCGTGAGCGAATTCATTAAAGGGTTCATTTTCTTCGAGTATCCTTTGATGAATTTTCATTTGTAATTTGCCGACCCAATAAATGATTGTAAGTCAAAGATCTTCCTTGGAGTGGGCCAATCTACAATGGCTTGCACCTTTCATTCATCCATTTTGATTCGGCCTTTGTTGAGCTAATGCCTCAAGAAATGCACTTCTTGGCAGCAAAATTCACATTCTGCCTTTTTCGAATAGAGCTTGCACTCTCTCACCTTAGAAAAGCCAACTCTCAAATAATTCACCTGTTTAACCAATGATTTACTATACACCATAATGTCATCTAAATAGACAATAACAAATTTATCAAGAAACTAATATAACACATCATTCATGAAATTACAAAATGTGGGACGAGCATTAGTTAAGCCGAAAGGCATGACAAGGAATACATAAGACTCGTACCTGGTCACACATATTGTCTTTAGCTCATCCCCTGCCTTGGTCCTTACTTGCCAATTCCTAGACCACAAATTCAAATTTGTGGAATAAGAGGGTTTAGACAGCTGATCAAACAAATTAGCCAATTTGGGACAAGATACTTATTCTTCATTATGACTTTATTCAAAGCTCTATAGTCTACACACATCCTTAAAGACCCATCCTGTTTAGTTTGAAATATAGTTGGTGCACCATGTGGAGCTTTTAAAGGTTGAATGAGGCCAGCTTGCAACACCTCATCAAGCTACTTCCTCAACTCAACCAACTATAGTAGAGACATTTTGTAAAGAGCTTTAGCTCAGGGCTTCGCTCCCAATTTCAACTCTATTTCATGATCAATTGTCCTTTTCGATGGCAATTCTTTTGGTAACTTAGGGGGCATGGTGTTTAAGAACTCTTCCAAGACTCTAGCAACCATGTTAGGTACTTTGACCTATTGATTAGGCTTAATCTTTATCAAAGCCACCACGTATGCTTGATCAACTTGTTTCATTCCACTTCTAAATTATTTTGCAAACTACAATTCAATTCCTTTGTCTTTTGTTTGTTGACCATTCTCTATGGTAGCCATAAAGCATGAGTTCCCTCATCACTTATAAGCATCCCTCAAAGGTGTGGTATGACCAGCACCTTGCCTAAGGCCAAAAAGTTGATCCCCAATATCAAGTTAAAGTCATCAAGGGGTACTACGGTTAAGTTGCATTACCTCAGCTATTTATCTACCTTTAAGTTACACACTACTGAGCCCAAAATAGGCTTTGTCGTCGAATTCACTACCTTCAACTTGGTGGAGTTTCTCATAATAGTCAAACCAAACAAACCAGTTGCATGCTAGGCCACAAAATTATTGGCAGCACTTATATCTACAATAGCTTCTATAACCTTCCTATTGACATGTACTATCACGTACATCAAGCCTTCATATTGAACTTGACTGCTCATGGTGATTGCATTTAACAATTAGAGAGGGTTCATTTAAGAAGACCTTTCATTCGAGTTCTCTTCCTCCTCTTATGCTATCAAAGCACTTAGTTTCTCTCTCTTCGGGCATTCTCTAACCATGTGTAATCCCCTACATATGAAGTATCCTATAGGATTCTTCTCTTTATTTTACGAAGAAGGCTTATCACCACTTTCATATTTCCACTATTGTCCTTGTTCCTACCATTAGGTTTCTTGCCATCTTTATGCCCTTGGGCATATGATCAAGGGACATTACGATGAGGCATTGACTCGCAGGGGCCATTCTTGTGCCACAGCATATCGAACCTTGCACCCATGCCATGCCTGCTTTGGGGCAGCCATGGCTAGCCTCCCGTGCCATTGGACTAGGTGACATGGTGCTCATGGCACGCTCGTTAAGGGCACAATCAAGGAATGCAATGATGAAGGGCTTACCGATGTAGGTTATGCCCTTAGACTGGGTAACACTATGCTTATGGCATGCTCATAGCCACATGATCGAGGGATGTAACAATGAGAGGCTAACTGACATGGGGCTCTCTTATCTTGCTTGGTGCTCTATGTTGTAGCATACTAGGCCTTCTACCCATGCCATGCATGTTAGGAGCAGCTGTGACTTACCTCATGTGCCGTTGGACTAGGTGACGTTGGTCTCATGGCATGCTCATTTGGCACATGATCATCGGATGTAGCGACTAAGGGTTGGCACACATGGTGTGTTTTTGGCTTGGCTGGCACACCTTGTGCCGCGATATGCTAAGCCTTTTTCCCATGTCTTGCTTGCTCGAGGTAGTTGTGGCTTGCATCTTCTGCCTATGAATTTAATGGCATGACGCTCGTGGCACAGTCGCTAGGCACACGATCAAGGGACATAGCAATGAGTGGTTGTCTCTCATGGGGTACTCTTGGCTTGTCTGGCACACCTTGTATTGTAGCACTTTAGGCCTTGTCCTAATGCCATGCCTATTAGGGGAAGCCATGCCTTGCCTTCTTTGCCCTTAGACCAGGCGATGCCACACTTGTGGCTCGCTTGCTGGGCACATTATCAAGGGACGTAACAACAAAAGGCTCACTCATGTGGTGCTCTTGTGTTGTGGCACATTTGGCCTCATATCGATGCCATATCTGTAGGGGTCAAGCACGAGTTGCCTTTTGTGACTATGGACCAGACGATGTGGTGCTCGTGGCATGCTTGCTGGGCACACAATCAAGGGACGTAGCGACAAGTGGCTAGTTCACGGAAGATCTCTTGGCTTGGTTAGCGCGCCTTTCGTCGCAGCATGCTTGGCCTCGTGACATTGCCATGCCAACTGGGGATAGCCTTGGTGTGCCTCCCACGCCCTTGGACCAATAATGCAATACTCGTGGCTCACTTGCTAGGTAAATGATTAAAGGACATTGCAAAATGGGCTAGCTCACTTGAGGAGCTCGTGGCTTGGCTAGTGTGCCTTGTGTCACATCACACTGGGCCTTTTGCCTATCCCTGGCTTATTATAGGCAGCCATGGCTTAGCTCTTATGCTTGGACCAAGTAACGCAATGCTCATGGCATGCTCATTACACACACGATCACGAGATGTGATCAGAAGATAGCCTTGGCTTGCCTTCCATGTGCTTGCACTAGGCGGCACAACACTTACAGCTCGCTAGCTTGCACACGATCGAGAGACGTAGTGATCAGGGGCTCGCTTGTCTGGGGCATTCCTTTGTTGCGATATGTTTAGCCTTATACAAATATCGTACTTATTGGGGACAGTGATAGCTTGCCTCCAACACCTATGGACTAGGCGATGTGACACCTGTGGCATATTCGTTGGGCACACGTTCAAGGGATGTAACAATGAGTGGCGTTCGTGGCTTGGCCAGCATGCCTTACGCTACAGTACACTAGGCCTTTTACCCATGCCTTGCATGCTAAAGGCACCCATGGCTTGCCTTCCATGCCCTTATACCAAGTGACATAGTGCTCATGGCATGCTTAGTGGCCACACAACCGAGGGACGTAATGACTACGGATTAGCTCGCATGGGGAGTTATTCGCATGGCTGGTGCGGCTTGTGTCGCGGCATGCTAGGCCTTACACTCATACCATTCCCACTGAAAATAGCCTTGGCTTGCCTTCCATACCCTTTATCCAGGCAATGCGATGGTCATGGCGTGCTTGTTAGGCATATAATTAAAGGACATAGCGACTAGTGGCTAGCTCGCGTGTGGCACCATAGGTTTCGCTGGCACACCTTATGCTGTAACACTCTAGGCCTTATGCCAATTCCATATATATTAAAGGCAACCTTGGCTTCCTTTTCGTGCCCTTGGATCAGGTGACGCGACACTCATAGCTCACTTACTAGGCACACAGTTGAGGGATGTAACGATAAGGGCCTTGCTCACGTCGGGGGCTCTTGTGCTATAACACGTTTGGCCTTGTATCGACGCCATACCTGTTAAGGCCAGCCACAGGTTAACTCTTGTTGGGCACATGATCAACGGAGGTAATGGTGAGGGGTTGACTCATACAGAGCACTCATGGCTTGGCTAGCGTACCTTATACTGCAACACGTTGGGCCTCACACTTATGCTATGCTTGCCAGGGATAATCATGGCTATCCACCTATGCCTTTAGACCAAGCAACGCAATAGTTATGTGCACTCATTAGGCATATGATTGAGGGACATTGCCTCTCGTACCATTGGACTAGGCAACGCATAACTCGTGGCTCTCTCATTCATGAAGATCGAGGAACATAGTAACGAGGGGCTTGCTTTTGTAGGGCACTTTTCTGCCATGGCAGGTAGGCCTTATGGCCATGTCAAGCTTACTAGAAGTAGTCGTGCTTGCCTCCCTTGGCCAAGGACCAAGCAATAAGGAGCCCATGGCATGCTCGCTATACACAAGATCAAGGGACAACGCATCGAGGGGCTAGCTTGCATGAGGTGCTCTTAGAGTGTGCCACTAAGGGACAACGCATCGAGGGGCTAGCTTGCATGAGGTGCTCTTAGAGTGGCAGTGGCACACTAGACATTTCGCCCATGCTGTTCTGGCTTAGGATAGCTATTGCTTGCCTCTTATGCCATTGGACCAGGTGACATGATGCTCGTGGTATGCTCACTAGGGATATAATCAGGGGACATAACGATGAGGGGCTTGCTCACATAGGGCACCATAAGGTTGGCTCACGAGCCCTACACCATAGCACACTGGGACTTGTGCCAATGTCATACCTACTGAGGGCAGTGTTGCTTGCTTATCGAGCCCTTGAACTAGGCAATGGGTGCTTGTGGCATGCTAACAAGCTGCATGATCGAGAGACATAGTGATAAGGGGTTGGCATAAGTAGGGAGCTTTGGGCTTGGGTATCATGCCTTTTGCCATAATACATGGGCCTAGCAACATTACCATGCCTATTGGGGGTAGCTTTGGCATGCCTTCCGTGCCTTTGGACTAGGCAATGTGATGCTCCTGCCATTGTCATTGCGTACATAATCGAGGGATGTAGTGATGAGGGGTTGGCTGGCATAGGCGCTCATGGCTTGGTTGGTGCAGCTGGTGCCGTTGCACGCTTGGCCTTTTGCCCATGCTTTGCTATGGGTGCCCATGGCTTGCCTTCCGTGCCCTTGGACCTTGGGTAAAAAAAGAAGGGTGATGCCTTGCCTTCAATTCACGAAATAAGTAAAATAACGTTAAAAGTAATGGTATTTCACTTTCATCATTTTTGGTTTTCACTTATCCTACACCTCTTAATTCATTTCACAAAGTCAAACTTGAGTTAAGTTTAACAAGGTCTTCTTTCCTTATTGATTTTTCCAAGCTCATTCCTTTGGTCAAGGTTTCATTTGATAGTAAAGAGGGACATGGGAATCACATTAATCCATTCATGCGCATCACTAATTAGATGACAAGGCATTTGGTTACCTTAAGAGAGTTACAGTTAGTTATAGTTACTCTTGCTAGTTAGTCCTGCTTGGTTGAATTTTTTCACTTTGACATTCTGAGTACTAACCACAAATCACATTGCTTTAGTATCTGCAAGGACCATCATAATGCTTTGTTTTAATCACATAGTGGGATTTCTCTTATTCATATGAATTCTGAGTTGGCTATTTGATGCCTCATGAAGGTCCTTGAAGGACTTGTTCCTAGTCTATCCCTCGATCGGCACATCACAATCTACTCTCACCCATGGCAGTCAGCTTAAACAATCCACTAATAGTAGACGAGCTTAGGACTGGGACCTCCGTGGCTAGCGCGTAAAGCTAATCCTTTCCTCGATGTTACAGATTTATTTTATCGACTTCCCTTGCCTAGATCATTCTAGTGACCCAATGCCAGAATTTTAATAGGATCTCCTTTAAAGCTCATGTCAAGGTGCTCTCCAACGGGCTTCCCCCATCTCTTAGGATCGACTAACCCATGTGCAAATGTCGTTCACATGGAACTCTTCCCCTTTTCTGCCTTTAAAGCTTTCATTTGAATATTTACTACTACTACTAAGATCCACCCTAACGACCACTATGCCCAAGCTCACATCCTGAATTTTATAGTGACTACTATGCCCTTACCTTAACGGTCTGGTATAGATCGCGCACTTCAGAACCATTAATATTTAAGGCTAGTTGATTTAGCAAGTGAGTTATTTCGTACTCCTTAGTGGATTTTCACTTCTATGACCATCGTCCTACTGTCTTAATGGACCAATATCCTTTACGGGTTCTAGATTAGTGTGCAGTTCGACACCATAACTTAACTTCCAATTCATCTCGCATCACCAATTTTACTTATGCAAAATGTCCTAGTTGGAGCTCTCGATTCCATGGGATGGCTCAATGAAGTAGTTGTCTCATCCTACCCATTTAAAGTTTGAGAATAGGTCAAGGTCATTGTGCCCTCGATGTGTCTAATCAATTACTTTACCCAATAGAGCTCACATATGAGATCCAACTATCTTAAGGGAAACTTTAAACGAACTATTTAGAAGATTCGATTAGTCTTTCACCCTTATACCTAAGTCAGATGAATGATTTGCACTTTAATATCATTGCATGCCTCTACCAGAGTTTCCTCTAGCTTCATTTGACTTAAGTGTAGTTCACCATCTTTTGGGTCCTAATAGGCACGCTCACATGTGAAGCCTTTTCAAAAGATTAAGGTTGATCAGTGGTGCACCCATGAAGGATCCCATCAATCAGTTTCCTTTTGCCCTACAGGTTTAATCGCCCGTTGACTCGCACGCATGTTAGAATCCTTGGTTCATGTTTCAAGACAAGGCGAATTGGGAGCTCATTAGCCAACACTGAGTGCACACAGGTGCCGAAAGCACATCGCTTGGCATGTGTTGCTATCGACGATCTCGACGATGACGTTTCTAAGAACATGTCAAAGGCTCAGGCTTAGGCCGCTATTGCAATTTATCTTGATCCGCACCTTGAGTAAATCGATAGATCGACGCATGACCATTTCACATCCGATCTACGTACACTGTTGGCCCTTATTCGCTTGCCTCCCGACAATTTTAAGTACTCTTTAATTCTTTTTTCAAAGTCCTTTTCATATTTCTCTCGCTAGTATTTAGTGTAGGATTGAATTTACTTCCAGATTAGAGTTGCATTCCCAAATAACTAGGCTCGTTGATAGCACCTAATGGTGCGATAGGCTCCAAGCAAGATGGGAAACCCTCTTTAGTGCTTTATTTTAGAGGACTTAGCCCGATTTTGTCACCGAGGACGCTTTTCTAAACTATAATTTAGGCACCAAGGGCACTCGACTTTTAAGCTATGCTTTTCCTAGTATGCTTGCCGTTACTAGGGGAATCCTTGTTAGTTTCTTTTCCTCTACTTATTAATCATGAATCCATGAGCCACAAGCAAGCAACACACGCACGAGGGAGTACGAGGCTTTTTCTACCACCACTAAGTCATGATGTGGCATTGCATGAGACTCATTGTTAGGCCAATTGTAAGCTAGAGGTGCATGAGAGGCCAATATTTGCCCTCCCTTCCCTAAAAGGATGAAGAGTTGGGGCAACAATGCGTGACACTTAGGCAAAAGTGCCCTGGCCTAATGGCTTTGGGCACAACTTGCATTGAAGGACTCAATGGTCCATCAATCTGAAACTGATATATCCATTACCAATAGTAGTTTCAAAAATTTACGAATGACATGGCCATCTATCACACACTGAGATAGGGGCAAAGAAGGCATACTCATTCATTTGAGTTCCTTAGTGCATCTCGCGCTTGGGTATGAGCCTACATACCCTTGCCATAGGAGGGACGAAGGGCTCTAGAGCACCTTGTACCTCATGCATACATACAACATGTTCATGGGTGATTTTGCTAAACAAGTTTCGACAATGATCCTTCCATAGGTTCACTTCCGAAAACCTTGTTACAACTTCTCCTTCCTTTAAATGATAAGGTTCAGTGGACTTCTCACAATGTAATGAGTGATGAACTGCTCACGTCGTAGCAATTTGAACACTTCATCGGACATTCAATCGATGGGAGTGATAGGCAATGTATACAAAGGGTAAGAACATAGTCAACGCAAGCTATTGACTTATGCTTACTAGTGATTCCTCGTTAAAGACTAACAATTGCAATGATCTATACTTATCACGATGAAATTTCAAAGATTATGTGAACCTTTCAGCCAAGGCTATAAACTAATTGAATACATCAAGTAGTACACATGCAACCCAGAACATCTAAGGATATCACAAACCTGTTATTATCTTAAACTTCTTTGGCCTAAGTGGCCATTGTCCTTCTAAGAAATTGACCATGGAAGGTCACCTCCACGTTGCTAGTCAGTAAGCTAAGATCTCATTCATTAACAAAATTAATTAGATAAATTGCTCCACCATCTAAGAATAGCCATGCACCACCACCTATAGAATCAAGAAAGAGCTCTTAGTCTGTCAATCCTTACTATGTTTGGACCTAGTAAGTTTCCTTGTGTTGAGTCAAATTAAGCCACAAGCTCTAGTCCAGGTGGTACCCTTTCGTCAATTCCTTTAAGTTTTAGCTTCGCTACCATTCCCTTCCCCCGCCCCCCCCCCCCCCCAAAAAAATAAAAGACTCTGATTTCTCATAAGCTCTAGTCCACCGACTTTCGTTCACTATATAGTCCACAGTTTTAGAACTGTGAACAAAATTCATTTAAAGCTGTGAATAAAAGGCTATTCTGTGGTAGTGCCTTTATCACTACGTCCCTCAATCGTGTGCCTAGTGAGCATGCAACAAGCATCATGTTTCCTGGCCCAAGGGCTTAAGAGGTAAGCCATGGCTGCCATCAGTAGGCATAGCATAAGAGTAAGGCCAAGCATGCTATGGCACAACGAGCACCAGCCAAGCAAAGAATGCCCTACGCGAGCCTGCCCTCCTCATTATGTCCCTTAATTTTCTACCCAGCAAGTGTGCCATGAGTGATCTGTCTCTGGTCCAATGGCATGGGAGTCAAGCCATAGTCAATTTTAGTAGGCATGGCATGGGCACAAGGCTCTAACGAGCTATGGCAGAAGGCATGCCAGCAAAGCTAAGAGTGCCACATGCCAGCCACTCACTTACAGCTACATCCTTCGATCGTGTCTAGAGTGAGCGTGCCATGAGCACTGCTTTGCCAGATCCAAGGTCACAGGAGGAAACATAAGGCTGCTCCCAACAAGGATTACATGGGCACAAGGCCTAATGTGATATGACAAAAGGCACGCTAGACAAGCCAAGAGTGCCTTACATGAGCTAGCCCATCGTTGCTATGTCCCTCAATTGTGCACCCTATGAGCGTGCCACAAGCACTACGTTGCCTAGTCCAATGGCATAAGAAGCAAGCTAAGGTATTTTTAGTATGCACTGCATGAGATTCAAGGCCCATCACACTATGACAAAAGGAGCCCTAGCCAAGCCAAGAGAGCTCCACGCGAGTAAGCACCTCCTCACTATATCCCTTAATCATGTGCCCAGTGAGCACTGCATTGCCAAGTTCAAGGACATGGGATGCAAGCTATAATTACCCCAGGTAAGCATTACCTAGGCACAAGGCCCAACGTGTTGTGACACAAGGCGTGCCAACTAGGCCAAGAGCGCCACACGCAAGCCAGCCCCTTATCGCTACGTCCCTCGATTGTGTACCAAGAAAGCATGGCACGAGCATCACATCACCTAGTCTAATGGTTTGAGAGGAAAGCCACAGCCACCTTCAGTAAGCATAATATGGGCCTAAGGCTTGGCATGTAGAGGTATAAGGCAAGCTAGTAAAGGCAAGGGTAACCCACATGAGCCAATCATTTTCGCTACGTCCCTCGATCATGTGCCCGACAAGCGTGCCTCGAGCATCACATCGCTTGCCCCAAGGGCACGGGAGGGAAGTCATGGCTACCTTGGGCAAGCATGACATGGATGCAAGGCCTAACGTGTTGTAACACAGGTGCACCAGCCAAGCCTAGAGTGCCTTGCACAAGGCTACCCTTCGTCGGTATGACCCAAAATCCTGTGCCCAACAAGCATGCCATGAGCATCGCTTCTTTTAGTCCAAGGGAGGCTTGGTATAGTTTTAAGGCCTAAGGAGCTACAGCACCAGGTGTGCTAGCCTCACCAAAAGTGCCCCGCGCAAGCTAGCCTCTGGTCCCTACATCCCTCAACCATGTGTGTAGCGAGTGTACCACCACTATTGTGTAACCTAGTTCAAAAGCACGAGAGATAAGAAACGAATGCCCCCAATAGGCATAGCATGGGTGCAAGCCTAACATTTTGAGACACAAGGAGCTCTAACGAAGCCAAAAAAGCCCTACTAGAGCTGGCGATTTATCACTAGGTCCCTCGGTCATGTGCTTAGCAACCATGACATGAGCATTGTATCGCTTAGTTTAAAGGCAGGCTAGCCATCGCTGTACCAAGTAGGTATAGTTTAGGTGTGTGTCCCAGCGTGCTATAATACAAGACATGCCAGCCAAGCCAACAACACCATATGCAAGCAAGCTGCGAGGCATCACACATGCTATGGATGATGATTACATGGGCTAAACCATGGCCCCAAGCTATGCTAGACTCTCTAGGCAGCCATGGTTGGTGATGGTGCACTAGACAAGGCAGCAAGCATGCATCTTAGGCCATCTAGAGGCAAATTTACACCAATGTGTTGGCCATAATGCCCAATTGTGGACATTTTGGGAATCGATGATCATTGGTTATTGTATTGCTCCCAAAATGACCTAAAGAAATCTTGCAATTCATTAGGAGTTTATTTCTTAAATTTGAAAGTATTCCGACTCACAAGTTCTTTTTGTGATTTTTTGAATTTTTGGTTGTATAAAATTTGAAAAAAAATTTTGAATGCTTAAAAAATTTTGAGCATAATTGTTTAGGCCAATTATGATGGCAAAGACATATTGATGTTTCCTCTCACCAAAAGTGAAATTTCATTTATGACTCTTTGATGGGGAGAAGCTCACGTCTTGCTGAGCCCTCATAGGCCATCTGTGCTCCTTTTTGGCAAGCCACGTGGGTAAGCACTGGGTGTGGTAAATGCAAGGCACATGGCATTAACGGAAGGCCCAATGTGCAGCGGCACATGGCACACCAGCCATGCTAGGAGAGCCCCAGGCAAGTTGGCCCCTCATTGCTATATCTCTCGATTGTGTGCCTAACAAGCATGCAATGAGCGTCGCATCCCCTAATCTAAGGCCATAGGAGGCTAGCATAGTTACACCTAGTGTGCTATAGCATAAGGCATGCTAACCAAGCTTAGAATGCCTCATGCAAGCAAGCTGTAAGCACATAATGAGGTGTTGCACGTGTTGAATGTGTTGATTGCATGGGCTTGCTGCCTTAGACCATGGCCTTAAGCGATGCTGGCCTTTCAAGGTAGCCATGGGTGCATGCAGGGGCACTCAACAGGGCAGTATGCATGCACTTCAATGCCATCTTGAGGCAACACCTCACCAACGTGCTAGCCGTAATAACTACTTATGAACTTTTTATGAATAAATGGTTTTTTGATTATTGAATTGCTTCATAAATGGCATAAATACATCACGCAATCCATTAGGAGTCTACCCCTCATATTTGGGAGCATTCTGTTGCACCCGCTATTTTTCATTTTTTTTAATTTTTTGGTTGTAAAAAATCATTTCAAAAGATTAAATGCTCATAAAATTCTAAAATTTTTTGTGTTGATAGATCCAATTATTCTTTACATCAATACAAAATTTCATCTAAAAACTCATTTTAAATAATTTTTAAGATTCATTATGACGGTTCAGGCATATTAATATTCTTTTTTACCAAAAGTGAATTTTCTTTTAAGATTCTCTAGGGAGGGAAGAGCTTGCCTACTTGGTCGGCGCTTACGGGCCATGCGTGCTCTAACCTACCCACCCATGTAGGTAGGAACTGGGTGTGAGATGCCCAATGCATATGGCATAGGAGCAAGGCCCAGCGTACTATGGCACAAGGCATGCCAGCCAAGCCAAGGAGCCTCACTCTAGCTAGCCCCGCATTACTACGTCCGTCAATCATGTGCCTAGCGATGTGTGACTAGCGTCGTGTCGCTTAGTCCAAAGGCATAAGAGGCTAGCTACAGCTACTCATAGTAGGCTCGGCATAGGCGTAGGGCATAGTGTGGTATAGCACAAGGCGCGTCGGCCAAACCAAGAACGCCCCACTCAAGCAAGCAACATGCATGTTGTTCGGCATCGCATGTGCTAAGGGTGTTGATTGCATGGGCTAGCTAGCCTAGCCCATGGCCCTAAGCTATGCTAGACAATCAAGGCAGCCATGGGTTAGAGGTGCACTAGATACGGTGGCATGCTTACACCTAGGCCATCTAGAGGCAAGGCGGCACCACGTGCTGGTTACAATGCCCTACCATAAACTTTTCATGAATAAATACTTTTTGTATTGTTGAATCATTAAAAAAAAGCTCAAATAAATTACCCAATTCATTAAGAGTTTACACTTCAAATTTGGGAGCATTCTGGCTCATGAGCTATTTTTTTATGATTTTTTGAATTTTAGATTGTATAAATTCATAAAGAAAAATTAGATAATCAAAAAATTATAAAATTTTTTATGTTGGTAAATCTGATTATTTTATACATCAATACAAAACTTAAACTTAAAACTCCTCGTAAATAATTTTTCATACCCATTATAATGACTCAGACATATCAATGTTTTCTTTTGCTAGAAGTGAATTTTCATTTAAGACTCTTTGTGTAGGGGGGAATAGCTCACCTGCTTAATGGCTGCTCAAGGCCCAAGCATGCTTCCCCATGCCCACCCACATAGGCAAGAGTTGGGCGTAAGAAACCAAATGCACATGGCATACACACAAGGCCTAGCGTGCTGCAGCACAAAAGTGCGCCATCAAAGCCAAGAAAGCCCCACGTGAGCCAGTTTCTTGTAGCTATGTCCCTTAATTGTGTTTCCAATGAGCATGCCTAGAGCATCTAGTCACTTGATCCAAGGGCACAGGAGGTTAGCCATAAGTGTCCTCAACAAGCATGACATGGGCACAAGGTCTAATGTACTATAACATAAGCCATGCCAGCGAAGCCAAGAGTGTCGCACGCAGATAAGCCCCAAGCACGTTGTGAGGCGTCGCGTGTGTTGTGGGTGTTGATTACATGAGCTAGCTGCGAACATTTTATGAATTGATGCTTTTTTAGTTATTAAATTGCTCCAATAGTGGCTCAAATAAATCATGCAATTCAATAAGAGTTTGTTTCTCAAATTTGAGGGCATTTTGACTCACATGCTATTTTTTATATTTTTCAAATTTTTTGTGGTAAAAATTCATAAAAAATTAGAAGCTTAGAAAATTTTGAAATTTTTTGTGTTGATAGCTTTGATTATTCTCAACATTTATGCAAACTTTCAACTTAAAACTCTTGGTAAATAATTTTTTAGACCTGTTATGATGGTTCAGACATATTGATGTCTAATCATGCCAAAAGCAAATTTTCATTGAAGACTTTCTAGGGGGTGGAGTAGCTTACTTGCTTGGTCAGCACTTATGGGCCATGCATGCTCCCTTTTACCCACCCATATGGGTAGGCACTAGGTGAGGGAAACCCAACGCAATTGTTATGGGCACAAGGCCTAGTGTGCAGCAACACAAGGTGCACTAGCCAAGCCAAGACAGTCCCATGCGAGCTAACCTCTCATCCCTACGTCCCCCGATCGTGAATCCAGCAAGTGCACCATGAGCGCCACATAGCCTAGTCTAAAGGAACGACAGGCTAGCCTAGTCTAAACCAAGTATTAAAGTAAAAAGGATAATATAATTTTAGTTATTTATTAAATGTTAAAGATAACTAACTTACATTAATTTGTTTGGCACGTTCATTTATGAACTCATGGAGGTTGTACTTCTTAGTATGGGTTCGTTTAAAAAGTTCTATTGCAGTAGGTTCATGACCTAACTCCTGCATTCAAAAATATATATATTTAATAAATAATCATCTTATTTTCATTTATATTTATGTAATTAATTTAAATATCATACGTAGCAAGTATCGACAATGGTTTTGTAATGATGATGAACCAGCACAATGTTTCACCCGAGTCTACCTGTTTCACTCCGTTAATTGTGAGTCAATATTTTGACCAGTTCCATTCTATCTACCACTGCTCCCATATAGCATATGAAACAAATTGAGGATTATTTCTTGCTTTGTGGCGACATGTATACATCAAGTTAGCATACCGGTTTGTAGCACGAGCCTCCCATGTGGTCTTTACCATGCTATCTATTTTCTTGTCCCACGTACAATGTTTCTTCCAAAAAGTATAAAATGTTAGTACGTTAAAATGTAAAATATTTTTTTGTGGTAAATAATTATAAATGCTTTGAATTCTTTAAAATAAATATCTTTAATTTTTCAAGAAATCGCCCTCCATGTGTACCTAGATGGATCAACTCTCTCTTAGAAAATCTTATAAATCTTCGTTGAACATTTAGATGAAGGCTTGATCCTACCAAATCAGATAATAAAATCAAAAGTAGTAAGTAATATTAATAAAATTTAAAAAAAATAATGATATAAAGTACTAAAAAACATTAATTAGAAATACTTATATGCCATTCTCTACAAAAATATGTTGTTTACCTGTATTTTGCAAACTCGCAAAGCTGGACATCCTAGTTACAGTAAAACCAAAAGAACTTGAAACAAACTTGCAAACCCTTGTATAGACACTCCATGTGGAGATGGTGTAGCTGCATTCGCTTCCTCATCTTGATTATGCAGATTCTCCCTCTGGAGTACTCACCTTTCCCTTCAGAGTCACCTGATCTCCATCGACCTCTCATAAAAGCATGTCTATAAAAGTTAGTTTAGTAGCTAAAAGTTTTATAAAAAATCTGGCAAAGTCTCCCTTGAAAATTGAATTAGAACCCCTAAAAATACATGATGAAAATACAATATAATGAATAACCAAATTGACCAATACTCATTTCACAAAATTAGATTATTTAAAACATAATATTCAATAATTCAAATAATAATTTTGTTTTATAAATACAACTAATCATCATCTTCAGAATCTTCCTTTTCCACTTCTTCTCCCACTTCATCCTCCTCTTCTTAAATAGGAAAAACTCTGACTAATCTAGTATCTCTTTTTCCTCATCATCAATATTTATTAATGTCTCACTTGGATTATTCAAGAGTATAGGCTAATCGTTTGCATCATTCTCAATTTGATGGACATCTCTTTCATCATCTTGTAAAGGAGCATCATGGGTTAGTCCACCAATGAAATTAAATTCTGAAAGCTTGATGACTAACCTAGCCTTTACTTTGCAAACAACTCCTCAGTTACACTTATCGCACTTTAAGCTTGGAAAAGGAACATAATAGACTTGAAGGCTTGTGAAGCCTAGCTAAATGGCTCATACTTATTCAATCTTCTTGTGTGATTGACATCCACTAAATTATATGATTTATGTACTTTGATGCCTAAATTTGGTGTAGGATCAAACCATTCGTACTAAATAAAATGGTTCTTTTGATTGGTAACGCATGTTATTCTAATTGTAACATCTCTACTAATATACTACAATAGTCACTTTCATTTGCATTATAGTTGGATCCTTTAATGCAAACTCCATTGTTCATTGATGATTTATCCAAACTACAACCTTTAGTGAGAAATTTTTACCCATTGACATAGTATCTTGGATATGATTTCATATATCATAATGGATCTTTTGCAACATCCTTGATAAAGTTTTTATCAACAAAGTTTAGTGGGTCATGTGCTCGTGAATATTAAAACTTAATCATTTGACTATATATATTTACCAAAAATGATATAATAATTCAAAAGTATATATTATAAGTACACACATATAGATTGAACCAATTTGAAAATTAAAGCTCTAAATGAGTGTCAACCTCATGATTAGTTATGCGTGGATGTTGTTCACGCAATTAGGAAATATAAATCCTACAAAACATTAGCTTAAAAAAGAAGATCATTGGCAGGGAAGATTTTTATGTGCGAATGGCTAAGTGAATTGTCATGATTGAAGGATGAGATATGTACTTTATGAGCGGCTTGACCTTATGATAGTTTAACAAAACAGATGTATGAGCTGCTTAATATCTTTTATCTGTCAAATATCTGGATTTTTCTTTTACAAATACTTGACCAAGATGTTCAAAGATCGTTAGATTTCCTTCATACTTTTCTAAATCATAATCATCAGTATTATTCCGTGGCACTCTTCGATGTCGTGTTTTGACATTTGCTTTAAAGCAATGTGAGCAATATGATGATGCTTCTTTAACCAAATATGCATTGCATATCGATCCTTCCACTTTTGCTTTATTTTTAACATTATTTTTCAACTTTCATAAGTATTTAAAATGAAAATTGAGGATCAAATAATTAAGTGATTTAAATAAATGATCAAGCAATCAAGTGATTAAAATGACAAATTAATTACATCAAATTATGATTGATACCTTTCAAATAGATACATCCATTGATATTGCACTGGACCAGATATCTTTGCTTCATCAGCCAAGTGTACTAGAAGATGTTCCATTTAGTTAAAGAAGCTTGGGAAAATATATGCTCGAGTTTACATAAAATTATAGGGATCTCACTTTCAAGTCATCCCATATCTTCAACTTGAATGGTAGTTAATGTAAGTTCTTTTAAAAAAAACATGCTTAATTCTGTTAGTGCTTGCTATACATTAGTTGGTAACAGCTCATAAAATGCAGTACGTAGTAATCACTGCATAAAAACATGATAGTCATGACTTTTTATCCCGAACAACTTATATCTTCTCATATCCACACACCTTGCCATGTTTGATGCATATCCATTAGAAAATCTTAGATTTTTCACCCACTCACAAAATGTTTATCTTTCTGCTTTTTCAAGGGTGTGATAAGCTTTAGAGTGTTTCCCAATAACCGAATGCCTCGCTAACTCAAGGCATCTATAAAATGTCTTCAAGTCTTCCTCAACTTTGCATTATCCTTTGTCTTTCCTTCCATATTTATGATTGTGCTAAATACATTATCAAAAATATTTTTCTCTATGTGTATGATATCGAGGTTGTGTCGTATTACGTTGGTACTTCAATAAAGTAGATCCCAAAATATGCTTTATTTCTTGCAATAGCATTCTTATAAGTAAGACCATTTATTTGATCATGTCCAACTTTGTAATCTTTCTAAGTTCTAATTGATCTATTTCATGGAGTAATTCATACCCAGATTTAATAGGAGTTACTATTCTCACTATTTTATTCCTAATGAATGTAGTTTTCTTCCTTCGAAATGGATGATCTTTTAGAAAGAACTTACGATAGTTATCAAACCAAGATTGCTTATGTCCTTACGAAGGTTAAATGCATTTGAATTTTCTTTACAATAAGGACAAGCTAGTCTTCCTAATACATTCCAACCAAACAACATAGAGTAGGCAAGAAAGTCACTAATGGTCCATATTTGAGTAACTTTCATGACAAAATTTTGTTTGAAAGAAATATCATATATGGGTACCCAACATTCCATAACATTTGTAACTCAGATATCAAAGGCTACAAGTGGACATCTAATTTATCTTTTAGGATTCATCAGTTCAGGGATGATCACAGTTAAAAACATGTACTCTTCCTGTAGGCACATCTAACGGAGTAAGTTATATGGGTGTGACTAGTACTTGGCATGAAAAATATTATTGTTTTGACTGACCAAATTGTTGAAATCCGTCAGTGCTTAAACCGATTCTGACATTCCTACATTTAATAACAAAAAATGGATGAGATTGATTAAAATGCATATAAGTAAGAGAGTCAGAGCAATAACGCATGATACTATCTTCAGTCTCATGTTCTGATAAGTGTGGACTGAGAGGAAAATAATACATCTTCTTGTATGGAACAAGAGTTTTTTATTTGTCAAATCCTTATTTTTGTCTATTATACCACGGATGATCACAAAACTTACAAGAACTTAGGTCACTATCCTTGCCTTAGTATATCATGCATCCATTATTATAAGAGTGGTTCTTTTCAACTAGTAAACCCATACCTTGCAAGCATTTCTTTATACTATAAAAATTTTAGTCATTTAGATTATTGACTGGAATCATCTCTTTCATTAATTAATAAATATCATCATAGCACTTTTTAGAAATATGATGTTCTAACTTTATGTTCAACATTCTAGCAACAGTAGATAATTTTGAATTATTTTGACACCAACCCCATAACTAATGATTAGCAGCAATCAATATATCATAAAAATGTTAGGCATTCAGATTGAAGGATATTTAACCAAATGATATTTAGCCAAATGATATTTAACCACATCAATAGTCTCGTATCGATGATTTTGACACATTTTTTGGTTACATAGACATCTTATCTTATCTTCATTCATAAACGCCTATTAACTATAAGCAAATTGAATAAACTGTTACATTCCATCTAAAAATTCCTGATTTAATAATCCATCTACAAGCTTGAAGTACATCCACTGATGATTTAACTTACTTATATTTTTATTTCTTAATTAGTCTTAGACTAGTTTCCAACAATTTGCCTCTTGAAATTTTCAACAACTTGACCACTTATTATCAAGCAAACATCCAAAGGCTTGAATAATTTTATAGTCATAAGTTAAAATACTAGATAAAATCATCATTACATTAATTTTGAGGATACATAAAAAGTACATGAGTTACAGTGCAACTTTTTTAACATTTTATACATGCCACCCAAACTCCAAAGGTAAGTGATCCTATACTATTAAAAAATGTACACTTATATAAAGCACAATATCGTAAGTCATTGTTAACTTCATTTTTTAAAACATTATGTAGCATATCATCATAGTTTTTCAAGTACATCACATGTATAGATATGAGTTAGTTTTTGAAATTGAAACACATACTCATATCCATTAGTACATACCCAAAGAACAATAGAGATAGTACACGAACTTTATACTAAATAAAATGAATAATAATCTACACTTTCCATGTGCCATACATAAATATCACATTTTTAAACTACCTGATCTGGATAATTGAAGAATTATTATCGAATAATTTACCTCGATGCACGTGTAAACACGTTAATGATAGTAAACAGTGTATGTAAAATATATGTTTTAATTAGATTTTATATACTATCTATAAATCAAACATGTATAAACTAAATTTAGTAATAAATAAAATTTAAAACTAAAAAATTTAATTAATAGATAATCAATTTAATATTTAAAAACTAAATAAATTAATTTTCTCAAATTAATTACAATCTTATTAAAGAGTTATCTAACTACTCTATAACAAGCTAAACTTATTTGCAAACAAAATTAGCAAACTTATAAAATGTAATTGAATAATTTATTTCAAATTAATAAATACTAAATTTTATTAACATCTTAATTAATGTAAGTTTCATAAAAATCTATTCAAATTAATTATGTCCAATTATAATCTAATTAAACTATTACATAAGTAATTTAACATAAACTAAATTTATTAACAAATAAAATTAATAACTTAAAATTTTAATTAACATTTAACTTATTTATTATTTGTAAATAATCTAGTTAAATTATTTATCACTAATTAATTATGATACTAAATAATTATATCTAACTAATATATATAACAAAAACTAAATTTATTAATGAATTAAATTTATAACATAAAATTTTAATTGACATCTAATAATAAAATATTTCTAAAAAATCTGATTAACTTATTTATCACAAATTAATTACAATTTAATGAATTAATTATATCTAACTAATGCAACAAAAACAAAAAAAAAATTATTACCAAATAAAATTAACAACTTAAAATTTTAATTAACATTTAACTAATTTAATTTAAAAAAAACTAATTAAATTATTCTATCATAAATTAATTACAATGTAATTTAATTATTATATCTAACTAATATAACAAAAACTAAATTTATTAACAAATAAAATTAACATCCAAATAACCTAATTTATGAAATCTAATCTAACCAAAATTCTTCAATTTAATCTAATCTAAATATTCTAACTAATCATAGCAAAAATTATTCAATCTAATCTAACCAAAAATTTTCATTTTAATCTAGCCAAAAATTTTGAATATAATCTAACTTAAATTATTCTATCTAATCTAACATTGATAAAAATAATATATCTAATATAACAAAAATTCTCTATATACTCTAATCTAACAAAAGATCATTAAATCAAATCTAACAAAGAATATTACTATTCATAAAATTTTTAAATTTTTGGTCATCTGAAGACTAGTCGGAGGAAGAAGCTTTGCAAAGAAAGATAAGAGTTGTCGACAGATAAGTAAAGGTCGAGTGAGTTATAAAAAAAGAAAGGAGAAGTTATAAAGAGACAAGAGGGAGACTTACAAAGAAGGAAAAAGAAGATAAGGAGAGAAAATGGGGGGAAGCAATGCATGCGAGGAAAATTCTGCCCTAGTTTTCTAACAATCCAACGACCACCACTTATGGCGGTCGCTGGCCTCTTACAATTTGCAATAAGCTGTGGCAGTTACTAGCCTGCTATATTCTGTAGCATGCATGGCCAGCGATTGTCGTTGGGCAGTTATTGGCGATAGTCACTAGCACTGGAAAAAGCCAATATCAACACTAGGCTCCGTCATCAACTAGCATTGGGTAAGTGCCTAGTGCTATAGGATGCTATGACTACTAAGCATAGCCATGGCTTACCTCTTGTTCCCTTGGACCACATGACACAAAGGTCGGGGCATGCTTATCGGGCACATGATCTAGGGACGTAGTGACGATAGTTTAGCTCAGTTGGGGCGCTTTTGGCTTAGTTGGCGCACTTTGTATCATAGCATGTTGGGCTATTGTGCCCAAGTTGTGCTTGTAAGGGCTGCCATGGCTTGCCTCCCATGGCCTTGGCTTGGCTTGGCTTACCAAAGTAGATTAAGCCTTGCGCCCTACTGAGGGTAGCTATAGCTTACCTCTTATGCCCTTGGATCAAGTGACTTAGTGCTCATGGTACGCTTGTTAGGTACATGATTGAGGGACATAGTAACAAGGAGTTAGCTCGTTTAGGGCGTTTTTGCCTTGGCTGGAATGCCTTGTGCCACAGCACGTTGGGCCTTGCACCCATGCCATACCTGGTGAGGCCAATCATGCCTTGCCTTCCATGCCATTGGATTAGGTGACACGATGCTCGTGGCATGCTCACTATGCACACGATAGAGGGACGTAGCGACAAGGTGCTAGTACACCTTAAGTAGCAACAAATTGGGCCTTGTACCCATGCGAGGCCTACTAAGGGCAGCCATGGCTTCCCTCCTAATCCTTGGACAAGGTGACGCAGTGCTCATGGCATGATCGCTAGGCACACGATCAAGGGATGTAGCGACAAGGGGCTCACTCAAGTGGGGCGCTTTGTCTTAGCTAGTGCATCATAAGTTACAGCGCATTGCGCCTTGTGCCTATAGTGTGCCTACTATGGGTAGCTGTGACTTCTTACCCATTCCTTTGGTCTAAGTAATGTGGCACTCATGGTATGCTTGATAGGCACACGATCGAGGGATGTAGTGACAACGGTTTGACTAGTGTTTAGCACTTTTAGCTTCTTTGGTGCACGTTGTGCCGCAGCACGTTGGTCTTGCGCTCATGCTATACTTACTGGGGTAGCTGTGGTTGCTTACCATGCCCTTGGACTAGGTAACATGATGTTTGTGGCTTGCTCACTAGGCCCACGATTGAGGGAAATGGTGACGAGGGAGTGGCGCATTTGGGGTGCTCTTGGCTTAGCTGGTACACCTTGTGCCGCATCACTTTAGGCAATATGCCCATGAAATACAAATAAAGGTTAGAAATGGCTTGCCTTCCAAGCCCTTTGACCAAGAAACATAGTGCTCGTGGCATGCTTACTCAGCACACGATCGAGGGACATAGCAACAGGTGGCTAGCTCACGTAGGGCACTCTTGGCTTGGCTTGCGTTCCTTCTGCCACAGCATGCTAGGCTTTGCCCCCATGCTAAGCCTCATATGGGCAACTGTGGCTTGCCTTCTTTGCCTTTAAACTGGGTGATGCGATGCTCAAGGCATGCTATTAGGCATATGATTGGGGGCAATAGTAACGAAGGGTTGGTTCACGTAGGGCACTTTTGGCTTCGTTGATGCACCTTGTGCTGTAGGACGCTGGGCCTTACACCCATGCCGTACCTGCTCAAGGTAGCCATGGCTTACCACCTATGCCTTTGGATTAGGTGACGCGATGCTTATGGCACTTTCACAAGCACATAATCGAAGGATGTAGCAAAGAGGGGCCAGTTTACATAGGGCACTATTGGCTTGCTTAGCGTGCTAGGTGTCACGGCATGCTGAGCCTTGCACCCATGTCAGGCTTTCTAGAGGCAACCATGGCTTACCTTTCATGCCCTTAGATCAGGCAATGCCACTCTAATGGCACACTTACTAAGTACATAACTGAGGGACGGAGCAATGAGGGCCGGATTAGCTTGAATGAGACGCTCTAGGCTTTGTTGGCACACCTTGTGCCACAGCATGCTAGGCCTATGCTTACACCTTGACTACTAGGGTCAACAATGGCCTACCTTTAATGCCCTTAGACCATAGGATGCAGTTACCATGGCACGCTCGGTAGGCACATGATTGAGGTACATAGCAATGAGGGGCTGCCTTGCGTAGGGCACTCTTGGCCTGGTTGGAGCGACTTGTGCTGCAACACGCTTGGCCTTACTCCGATGGCTTGCTTGCTTGAGGCGGTTGTGGCTTTCCTCACATTTCCTTGGAACATGTGACACGAAGGTCGTGGTACGCTCATTGGGCACACGATTAAGGGACTTAACAAAAAGGCACTAGCTCATGTGGGGTGTTATTTGCTTCGTTGGCATGCTTATGTTGTACCTTATGGGGGTAGGTGTGGCTTACCTGTTATGCTCTTGGACTAAGTGACGCAATGCTCGTGGCATGTTCACTTGACACATGATCAAAAGACTTAATAATGAGAGGCTAGCTCATGTGGGGAACTCTTGGCTTGGCTTGGCTTACGCACCTTGTGTCGCAGCACGTGGGGCCTTGCACCCATGTCATTCTTTCTACGGGCAGCCTTAGCCTACCTCTTGTGCCCTTGGACCTAGCGATGCAGTGATTTGGCATGCTCGTTAGCCATATGATCGAGACATATAATGATGAGGGGTTGGCTCATATGGGGTGTTCTTGGCTTGGTTGGCGCACCTTGGGTTACCTTCTGTTCTCTTGGACCAGGCAACATGGTGCTCCTGGCATGCTTGTTGGACACAAGATCTAAGGATGTAACGATAATGGGCTGGCTCGTACAGGGGTGCTTTTGGCTTGGCTGGCGCGCGTTGTGCCACAACATACTAGGCCTTACACTAATGGCTTGCTTACATGGGGCAGCCATAGCTTGTATCTCATGCCCTTGGACCAGGCAATGTAGTGCTCATGGCATACTTGTTAGGCAACAACCGAAGTTTATAGTAGTAAGAGGTTAGCTCCCGTTAAGCACTCTTGGCTTAGCTGGCGCGCCCTTGTGCTGTGGCACACCGGGCCTTGCACCCATGCTATGCCAACTAAAGGCAGTCTTGGCTTGCCTCACGCACCCTTGAACCAAGTGACACGGCACTCATGTCATGCTCACTAGGCACATGATTGAGGGACATAGGGAAATGGGTTGACTAACGTGGGGCACTTTTGGCTTGGTTAGCATGCCTTGTGTTGTAGGATGCTCGGCCTTATGCCCATATCATGCGTATTTAGGGCAGTCATGGCTTTCCTCCTGTGGCCTATGGAATTGTGCCTATGGCACGCTTGCTTGGCATATATGCAAGGTACATGGCAATGAGGGATAAAGTTCTGTTATTTTCTTTGGAGTAACACTTGGTTCCCCAAGCCTACTAGATATTTTTCCAAGTGTTTTACTAGGATCTTTATTTCAAACGTCAAGTTCAAACCTTGTGGCATTGATAATCCAAAATAAAGGGGTAATTGTTGTAAGGGTGAAAAGGGGGGGGGGGGGAGAGGACGAATTGGAGTGATGAAGTGTTAAATTTTAATGGATCATGGCAGCAACGCCATATGCCACTTATAATACCTCATAGTGTATTTAAGTCATCTATAAAATGCCATTACGTGGGAATCATACTTTAAGGCAGCCCGCAAGGCTCTTCCACTGCACAGGCTTGGCCTTGTGCCTTTGGGGGCTGAAAGGCCTTTAGTGTTGGTCAGCAATCAAGCGACAAGTGCATGCATCACTTCTAGCCTGAATTCTAATGTAGAGGTGTTTAGTAATAGTCTAGCACACTATAGCTTCACGCCATTGTGCAAATCAATGGTTCCTCCTGTACTAGGTTGAATTACTACCATGACATGGGCATCAATAGGGTAAAACTAACCTGTCTTATAATGGTTTAAACCCAATTCACGTTCCTTATTGGGTGAACAATCCAACACTTGGTGAATTTTATTTCACAATGACAGGAAGAGTCGACATCAATGGATCAAAAAGCAACATCACTATGAATGCTTTTCTAGGACAAGCCAGTTATCCTTGTGGTAACTTTTTTGACACCTCTAACTTCAAATTCCAAAAGTCTAAAGGATTGATAGGCCTTACTTTTCATGGTTCGTATTTATACTAGAAACTAGAATGAAACGAGCTTTTGCTCTTTTTCTCCCTGCAAAATTTTTGCTCTTGTTGAGCTCATCTTAGGACACATGCATTATCTTTTAACAGATGTGCTGCCTTAGCCAAACTCCCCACCTGACAATGTCTTGCACCTGGATTGGCCAGTCAAGGCCATCCTTGCATCCAAAAAGAGAGGTAACACACTGCCTCTGATTCGTAAAATATGTAAAATAATGTTAAAAGTGGTAGTTCCCACTAGCATATCGAAGGCTTGGCTTAGGCCATTGTCACTGTCTGCATTAGTCCGTACCCCAAGTTGATCGATGGACCATCTCATGATCGTTTCACATCCAACGAAGGTGCACTGTTGGCCCTCATAAGGATCCCTACTAAAAAGTTCAAGATTCTTTGACTCTCTTTTCAAAGTCCATTTCATCTGTCCCTTGCTGTACTTGTTCACTATTGATCTCTCGCCCATGTTTGGCCTTAGATGAAAGTTTTTGTCGAATTAAGGCTGCATTCTTAAACAACCTGACTCATTGACATCAATAATGCCTTGTGGTGTGACAACGTTTGAGCAATTCAGCATTATCGACCTTTTCTGCCCACCGTTCTAGAGGACTTAGGCCCTATCCACCACTGAGGTCCTTTTTCTGGACTATAATTCAAACACTTTGGGCGCTCGATTTTCAATCTAGGCTTTTCTTTGTTCGATCACCATTACTAGAGGAATCCTTGTTCGTTTTCTTTCCATCGTTTTTTATATGCGTAAACTCAGTATGTGGTCCTGCCTGACGAAAGGTAACATTTTAATCGGTCGATCACAGGCTCGCAAGCCACGAGCGACCGATGGGCACACGAAGCTTTTCCTAGCACCACCAAGTCATTAGGCAGCATCGCTCGAAACTCATTTTTACACCAACCACGAGTCCGTGGCACATGGTAGGCCAATATCTACCCCATGAGGTCAATCCTCTTACCAAAGGTATAGGGGGTCGGGGGCAATAGTGCATCATACTTAGGTAAACATGCCTTTAGCTTGATGGCTTTGGGCATAACTTGTGTTCAAAGACTCGATGGTTCATGGGATTCTACAATTCAAACTAAGCATTGCATCTCGTTATGTTCTTCATCAATGTGAGAGCCAAGATATTAGTTGTCGAGAGTCATGTTAAAAATTTATGGATAACATAGCCACTTGCCATGCATCGAGATTAGGGACATAGGGGTGTGCTCATTCATTTGAGTTCCTTGGCTCATCCTACATTGTATGTTTCTTATTGCGCATGACAAGGGGCTTGGGTGTGAGCCTATGCACCCTTACCATGTGAGGGACGAGGGGCTCGAGAGCCTTCTGCCCCTCGAGCGTATATATAACTTATTCGTGGCTCATTTTGCTAAGCAACTTCTGAAAATGATCCTTTCATAGGTTCACCCATACTAACCTTGTTATGACTTATCCTTCCTCTAAATGATCAGGTTCAGTGGACTTCTTTTAACATCGTGAGCAGCGAACCATGTACATTGTCACGATCCAAACACTTCTTCAGACCATTCAATCTGTAAGAGAAATAGACGACGTGTTCGAAGGGTACGAAAGTAGTCAATGTAAGCTAATGACAAGTGCTTACTAGGAATTCCCGGTTAAGGACCAATAATTGCAATGATTTATCCCCATCATAATGAAATTTCAAAGATTACTTCAGCCTATCTACCAAGGTTATAAACTCATTGAAGATATCAATGTAGCACGCAAGCAGTCTAGAACATCTAAAGGCATCATATACCTATTATAGCCTCAAACTTCCTTGGCTTAATCGACCATAGTCACTCTTAAGAGGCCAACCGTGGATGGTCACCTCCATGTAGCTTATTAGCAAGCTGAGGTCTCATTCGTTAATAGAATTAGCTAAAAAAATCACTCCATTAATTAAGAACAACCATTCACCACCACCCATAGAATTAAGAAAAAGCTCATAGTCTGTCAATCCTTACTATGTTCAGACTTGGTAAGTTTTCTTATGTTAAGTCAAATTAAGCTGTAAGCTTCAACTGTGGTGGTGCACTTTTGTTAATTCCTTTATATTTCAACCATGCAACCACACTCCCTTCAGAACCCAAAGACTTCAATTTCTCATAAGATATCAACGGAGTTCTAAATGCAACATTTCATTAATCGCTGGTTGGCATCATTTATGATTGAAACTAAGGCAGTATCTGATCGTCTTCGAGCTCCTAACTTTTATTCTTCATTAATGAAAACATCATTGGCAAATACTTTCACAGTTGTTTGCCTTTCATTAATCCAAGAATTTCACCTTTAACTATGAAATACGAATGCCACACGAATGCCCCCAATTATCCTTACTAATAATTACTCTGCTTTTAAAGGCCAACAGAATATGACTGAAATCCTATGATGTTATGAAGGTAATGTATTTTGAGTGTAGGCTTGCTTTGAGCACTCTAATTTCTTCAAAGTAATAGCACTGAAGGCACGACCTAACCAATTAATGCTAAGAATGCATCACAAGTAGTGGGGACGAGCCAACTAGTGCACACAATAAGCAAACCAGCCAACCATCCTAATGTCTAATTATGAGCTTTTTAACTACAACAATTTAAATATATGCTACTAGAGCTAGAATTATCGCAGTTGCTAGCACCAAACTAGCCCTTTAATGGATCCTTGTTAAGAGTTTTAGATTGCACTCATTCCAATTACCATATTCAAAAAGCTTGGTACTATTATGTATTGTCACTACCTCCCCATGTCAAAATTGGGGAATTTTCACATTTGTCGCTTTTCTTGGATGTGGCAATTGTTTCTTAAGCTCCTTCTCCAAAATTAAACCTTAATTGCCTATCACACGTCACGATCATAGTAGGCAACTATCTAATCATCGAAAGTTGACACAACAAAAATTTAAATGATGAGTCACTAGCATGATGGCCTTTCAATTTGACAAGTTATCATGAATCATCATAGCAATAGGAAAAGCCCGCGTCAACCTTTTATCTAATAAATGCATCCCTTCCAAAAGTTGGGGTTTGTTACAAGCATGAGCTTTAGAATTACTATGATTATCCAAAGTAGTAGGTAGCATCAAACAAACTATAACTGATTTAACGAGTCATTCACTATTTCACGATCTAAATTAGTTCATACTTACACATGCATGGCTTAATCTTTTACACAAGCTTATGACTGCTGCCAAGATCAACTAGGTAGCATCCTTCAAGACGCTATGCCAATAAGTACCAGAGCGTGCCACAAGGCTTACTAAGACCAAAGCTGTTATGATCGTCACTCAAAATCGATGGGATGATGGACAAATGCTTTTGCTTGGACAGGTAGAGGCCAAGGCCATTCCTTCACAATACTCTTCACATTCAAGAGGATGATTGAGCCATGCACAAAAGCAATTGCATGCTAAAGCGAGCCATGCTTGGAACATGAGGCCTTGATGAGGTTTCCACACATGCTTATGAGGTACACGATGCAAAGATGATCGACTCGATTCATCGAATTTTGTTTATAAAGGCAAGCAACAGAGGATCCTAATGCCACTCATGAATGCCAACAAAGGGCATGGGGTTAAGATGAAGCAACGTATTCACCAATAGTTGATATGTGAGCATGGAGCTTGTCAATGCATACAACAAGATCACCACTCACACGTCGTACATACAATTGGGTAGCAACAACACCAAATAAGTTACAAATTGACGAGTGAATGGCCCATCAATCATATAGGTCTTCGAGTGTCATCACATCTAAATCACTAAGCCAAAAAATTTCGATAAAGAGCGACAAGTGTTCGATAGCAAGGGTGTCACACCATGCCTAGGTTAAGCATGTGGCTTGCTCGATGCTAATGATTTATGATCGTGATGTCAATCACGATGCTCGTGGCTTGCTTTTTAGGCCTTTATATACACCATCATTGCTCCTTCAAAACCCAAAGACTTTGATTTCTCGTAAGGTGCCATCAGCATCCTAAAAGCAATATCCGTTGATCCTTAGTCGGCATCATTTACGGTTTAGACTATGACGATATTTGATTGTATTCGAGCCTTAACTTTTGTTCCTGATTAATGAAAACATCTGGGCAAATACTTTCATATTGTTTGTCTTTCATAAATCTCAAAATTTTCACCTCTCATTACGAAATACGAATGTCCCCAACTGTCCTAGTTAATCATTACTCTGATCTTCAGTGCTCACAAAATAGGACTGAAATCCTATGATGTTACCCCATACTAATGTATTTGGAGCACAAGCTTGCTTTAAACACTTTAATTTCTTCAAAATAACAGTGTTAGAGGCACGACCTAGCCAAATAAGGCCAAGAGTGCATCATCAGTAATAGGGATGAGCCAATTGCTGCACAGCGTAGGCAGACCAAGCGACCCATCCTAAGTTCCAACTACAAGTTTTTTAATTACACCAACTTACATACAGACTATTAGAGCTCAATTTACCACAACTATTGGCACTAAAATTGCCCTCCAATGGTCCTCATTACGGGATTTTGTTTACTCATTCCAATTACTATCATAGTACGTGTCACACGGTTGAGGTCTATGATCAACATCATCAAGTGATGGTATGATTGACTTCTAACCCATTAGCCAATTCTCTCTATAGGCACATAATGCTGATTATGCTTTAAGAAAACCCATATACACAGGTGAGAAAGAGTAAAAGAGAGACACATCAACAATTACCATAATTATTCATCACCTATTACCACTATAATAAATGTCACACGATAGAGGTATATGATCAACATCACCGAGTGATGGCATGAGTGACACCAAACCCATCAGCTAATTCTCTCCACAAGCACACAATATCGATTATCCTTATACGCATGCTAGAAATAGTAAAAAAGACAAACATTAACAATTATGGGAACTAGTCCCAAGCTTTTCATTCATGAAAAAGGAAATTACAACCTAAACATAGTAGGACATCACACACTCATTAATGACTCTACCCATAAAATAAATGAGCTTAAAACTTGGTGATTGATAGCCTCAACAACCTTACGGTATTGTGGCTCTATCACCATGTAGCCTTGGCTTCAACTTTCTATGACAAGTGTCCCACTCTTTGCACACTTCCATCAACTGGTGCCAACCACATGGGTTAAGCCAAGCAAGTGCACATCATGTGCCTTGTGCTTGCACGTGCCAACTTGGTGCTAAAGCGAGCTAATGTTGATTGCTTGCAGGAGTTTTGCTTGTTGGCTTGCTAACTGCATTGCACATATGTCTAATCCACTTGAATCATCTACCGTGACCATGTGTCATGGACTTACCAAACACCACTTGGTAAGTTGGCTACTCTTTTAAGCAGCACTAGCAATGTGCCAGCACCCGCTCATGATGCTACCCATGACATCACTTAGGTTAGGGCCCCAATAAGCATCCATGCCATCCCATAGATAAAGGCCTTGCAAACCACCCCACCAGAAGGGTTTGATATTCTCATTAGAGCACATTCTAGATAAGTATTGACCTTATCTTTGAATGACCATAAGGTCATCGCCTTTTCCATGTAGCATCTACTACCTCTTTGCCATGCCATTGCACTAAGTATTTTATTCTTGCTCGACCTAAGAGTCTTTTGACAAAGGATCTTAGCCAAGTCCTTGTTAAAGTGTTTTTGAAAAGTTAGAGGCAGGAGCTCCTTTTGTTTTCACTCGCTCTCTATTAGCATCTTTATGATTTTTCTTTGAGAAACTGATATGAAATGTTAGATGTACCTTGAATCATTCTAGGCAGTCGTAATCTATAAGCCATATCGCCTACTTTTTTGACAACTTTGAACGGACCATCATACTTTTGTATGAGTCCTTTATGATATCTCTTGTTTGTCACTTTTTTCTACATTTATGAGATTAGCTTCAGCATCACTCTATCCCCTGCATGGAACTTTAGTTCCTTTCTCTATCCATCATCATGCTTTTTCATTTATTTGCTGCTTTAGCCAAACTATGGTGGACTTGCTCCACCAACTCTATTTTGTCCTAAGTAAACTCATAAGCTGCTAGATAAGGCTTTGTAATTTTTGTTTCGCAATCTCATGCGAAGTAAAGGGCTGCATACCTAGTACTATCTCCATTTGGCTCATCCTTATAGCTAAGGAATGGTGGGCATTGTAGATAAATTGAGCAACATCCAATAAGTTCAAATAATTACTTTAGTTGGCAGTGACATAGTGCCTCAAGTATTCCTCAAACAACTGGTTTACTCGCCCGGTCTATCCATTTCTCTAAGGATTATTACTTAAGCTTCATTTAGCTTGAATCCAAGTGAGATTGTTGTTTGACTTGATCATTAAACATTTGTTACACTAAGGACAACATTGTAACATAGGCTTTAATCTCTTTTATGCTTAAAGCATTTGCCACCTAATTCTACATACCAAGTTTGTGTAGCTAAACAAAATCAAATTCAGCAAAGAATTCTTGCCAAAGTTCTTACATGAAGTAAATGTTTGCCACATTATCCATCATCATTATAAACTTTGTGCCCAAGAAATAATGTCTTTGCACATCCAAACAATGCCCCACAACAAATATCTCTTTTTTTATGAATTGAATACATCTACCCTACACCCTTCAACTTTTAACTCTCAAAAGTAATGGGTTGCCCTTTTTACACCAAAACCCCTCCAATGGCTTATTCAAAGCATCCATCTGTACTTATAAAGGATTTCTTAAAATCCATCAAGGCCAAAATGGGCTTTGAAGACACTATTGTCTTCCACTTCTCAAAAGCATCTTGACAAGCATTTGTTCAGCACCAAGTTTTGGTTCATTTTCTTCGAGTATCCTTTGATGAATTTTCATTATTTCATTAGCAATTTGCCAACTCAAGGAATGATTGTAAGTCAAAGATCTTCCTTGGCGTGGGCCAATCTACAATGGCTTGCACCTTTCATTCATCCATTTTGATTCAGCCTTTATTGACTTAATGCCTCAAAAAATGCACTTCTTGGCAACAAAATTCGCATTCTGCCTTTTTCAAATAAAGCTTATACTCAGCTTAGAAAAGCCAGTTCTCAAATAATTCATATGTTTAACCAATGATTCATTATACACCACAATCTCATCCAAATAGACAACAATAAATTTATCAAAAAACTCATATAACACATCATTCATCAAATTACAAAATGTGGGACGAGCATTAGTTAAGCCGAAAAGCATGACAAGGAATTTGTAAGACTCGTACCTGGTCATACATGTTGTCTTTAGCTTACCTCCGCCTTGGTCCTTACTTGCCAATACCTAGACTGCATGTCCAACTTTATGAAATAAGAGGCTTTAGACAATCGATAAAACAAATTAGCCAATTTAGGATAGGATACTTATTCTTCACTATCACTTTATTTAGAGTTTTATAGTCTACACACATCCTCAAGGACCCATCTTGTTTATTTTAAAATACAATTGGTACACCATATAGAGCTTTTAAAGGTTGGATGAGGCCAACTTGCAACACCTCATCAAGCTACTTGCTCAACTCAACTAACTCTGGTAGAGACATTCTGTAAGGAGCTTTCACTTGTGGCTTAGCTCCCAATTCTAACTCGATTTCATTATCAATTGCCTTTCTCGATGGCAATTCTTTTGGCAACTTAAGGGGCATGGTGTTTGAGAACTCTTCCAAGACTCTAGCAACCATGTTAAGTACTTCGACCTATTGATCAGGCCTGATCTTGATCTTTATCAAAGCCACCACGTATGCTTGATCAACTTGTTTCATTCCACTTCTAAATTACTTGGTAAACTACAATTCAGTTCCTTTGTCTTTTGTTTGTTGACCATTCTCTATGGCAGCCATAAAGCATGAGTTCCCCTATCACTTATAAGCATCCCTCAAAGGTGTGGGAATGTGAAGGTGTAGCACACTGCATAGCTGAGCAACATAGATTGGGAACTTGCATCATATATCTCTCATTTGGTTATAACATTTTTTCAACTCTTGTATGTAAACACTGTTGCACTATTTATTATGGGGCTATGTTCTAATTGTTGGCAGTGTAAATTTGATAATTTTTTGTGGTTGCACATTTTAGTCATTATATGTGTTCAGATGATAATAGCTTTTAACATATTATTGGTATTTTCAATTCACATAAGGCATCAATGGAATCAATCTATGGTTCTAGTGGAGTTCTCAAAATGATCATAAAAGCAAGTTAATATATTTTAATGTTTGTCAGAAGGCTAAATGGCTTTTCATCATATTAATTAGCTTCAAATTTCTTAAACTAATAAAGTTTTCTTGTGTCTGCTTGCAATGTGAAAAACTATGGGTTGAGACTGTCTTGTTGCTTGGCATAATGGTAAAGCTAGAAGCACTAAAGGGGAGGCATTCTGCTGCTTTAGAGCTTATGGGAAAAGGTGACAAAGAGGTACATATAATTCTCCAATTTGGATCCCTTTCTCGTGGAAACAAATAATTTAGCATTGAATATTGAATAACAAGCTTTTTAGGTATTTAACGTAATGTATGTCATGCAATTTAGATCTTCTTACCCCAGGGAATAATGGAAACAAATAGCCAAGATAGCAAATGGAGGATTGTTCTTAGGACTCAAGATTTTAGGATTATGGCTTTTAACGTTTAATCACTATGTCTTTGATTAAGTAGTGAGCATAGGTTTGATGCAGTGACTTGCTTTAGATTATGATTCTTCCTTATTTTTTTTGCTATTTAGACTTCACATGCTTATTTGGTGCTTCTTATAACATAAGGCTTAAGCAGACAAGAAGTATAAAGATATCAGGAATCGTAATTATGATTGCTTTTACTATTGGTCCTAAAAGTTTGTATGGGTAATGAAAATTTTTTGCAGCTATTGAGTGTTGAGAGAATGTCATTAAAAATGTAAGGTGTTTGTGACTTTTCAAGGTTTGCACTTTATTTAGTAACTAGTATAGCCCTTGTGAATGTCCTTCATTGTTTAATTTCTTTGTCCCGCATATCATATCTACTTTGTTTGGATGCATACATATATTTGCATACATGAATTCATCCATACATTCACATCTAAACACATGCACGTTTACAATCATAAATGTTATATAAACACAAATATTATTTTTTGATTTTTAATAATTGTCTGATTCTGGTGCTTTTATTTTACAAGTGCAAGTAGGTGTTCGCCATAGCGTTAGCATTTGAAAATTTTAGGGCATCCACTAGTTTCTTCATAAATACTTCAAAAGATAATGCTAATCAAGAAGCAACATTGTATAAACTATCAGTAATAGTCTATAAATAACTTAGGTATGAAATTTAGAAATATATTTGTCATTAAATTAACATTGTTGGTTCTTTATATTATGCTTTGATATTGGCTTTGGGGATTGATTAGTTGAATGATGGACATTATAGGCATGCTTTTTACCTTATTGATTTTTTATCTGTATAATGGAGAAGTCATTTTCCTAAAATTATTAGAGAAGTGGTAGCTGATGTCATGTTTCTCCAAGAGTTTTGTTAATAATTTGAAAAAGTTAATGACACGAAACAGATATGTTATCCTCATTCTTGAACTGTGCCACTGATTTCTATTTGCTTTGGCATGTCTGCTGAAAAAGGAAAATTTTTCAAATATTGATATGGAAACAACAATGAAGACAGATGCATATAGTTTCAACTAATTATAGTAGCTCCTTGAAGTTGATAGTCTTACTTTTCAATTTGTTTATCTCAAACACAAGCTGTTATCTGCACAAGAAGGAGTTGAGATATTGAAGTGAGTGAAGGTTTGTTAGCTCAGGACTTAGTCTTATCCTTGTTTTGAAGTTGTTGTCATCATTGTTGTTATTGATAATTTTTTGAAGATATTGAACAACTTTTAAACTAATAAATTCTTGGTTCTTAATGTTTGCAATCAGCTTATTTATTTTGTTCATTGATTTGCGACAAGTAGCTAATAAATGATTTATACGACAATTGTCTTGCCAGGTTCTCTATTTGAGTTTCAATTATTTTAATGGGGCTGGATTTGAACCACTCAAGAATTATAAAGCACTGCAGGTCTGTGTTTTATATGGTTTCATTTTTCTTGTTCTGTCAGTAAAGAGTGAGAGTTCAGCATCCAATGGGATCTTTATCCATATATCACTTTTGTAGCAATTGTATCTTGCTGGAAATCAAATCACCTCACTTGCAAGCCTACCTCAGCTACCCAACTTAGAGGTGAGGCTTTAAAATTGTTTCTTGCTTTGCTCATTGAGAGCTTCAGAATAATTATTGATTTGGTTTGAATTTGTTTCTCCCTTCTAGTTCCTCTCTATTGCTCAAAATAAATTAAAGTCTCTTGCAATTTATTTTAGTTGTATGATTGCTTGTTTATTTGTCTTTTAATCATAACTAAATGCATTTATATATTGATTCGTTCATAAGTTTTAGTTGCCAGCAAAAATAAAATATCAACTCTGAAGGGCTTCCTGCATCTACCGGTCCTAAAAGTTAGTATGTAAAACACATGCTTCTAGTGACCAAACCAACCTAAACTCTTGTCATTCTCTCTGTTCACTTTTTGTCTACTCTGTCCTTATTTCCCTACTCTCAGTTGTTGTTAGTATGCCCTCTGCTCTGTCCTTATTTCCCTGCTCTCAGTTGGTTGTCCTTTATGTTTGTTAACCACACATCACATGCCTAATTTGCTACGCGTGCTTTTCCTGCACTGGCATTGGCCTTTATGGTCCAGTCCTGTTTTTCCTTTGCTCAGCAAACATCAGATCTATATGAAGTATAGTAATGAGTTCTCACGTAGCAATTTGCGTCATGCATGTTATTTTCTATACATCTAAAACTTTTCTTGGATAAGATTAACCTTTGTTCAAGTGATTCTCAAATCTATCTCTTGATGGTCTTACCTGTAACTTTGCCTATCAAATTTGCAGTGCAATATTCTTGTAACTGATATATAGTTCTGAACTACTGCTATCAGTTGTGTTAAAAAGTAAGTGTAAGTCAAAGTGATATTGCAGTGAATTAAGTTAAATGTTTTTAATGGTGATAACTGCCTTACCTAATAAGGACTACTGGTGGTTTTACTAAGGATCTGATCTTGACTTATGCATTTTATCCTTCTAAATTGTTTGTAAAGTACCAAAAGTTCTCTTAACATGTTTAAGTGTCACAGTCTTATGATTTCTTGACTTATGCAAGGGCATCCTCGACATGAAACATAGTCCCTGGGAGATTTCACACAATAGTAAAGTTAGTCAAGCAAACATACATGATTACTAGTAGCAACAGATATCGTAATCTAGCAGAAGATTTCACAGATCAGCTTTTCTCTGTTCGCTCACTGATGCAGATTAACGAGGGGGCCTCCTCATTTGCCTCTGAATATCTATTCATTCCTACTTAAGAGAAAATCTGAAAGAGTTCTTCATCTACCTCCACAAGATTTGTTGTTAATAATTTTCACTTGTTCAAGGTATGCCTACTTCACTTTCTACCACAACAAGATGTATGTCTACACTGTACTTATACTCTCTGTTTGCTATGTTTATCTCTTGGAAAAAAAGAAGTGAAAAGATCAGAAAAAAAAAGAAAATATAAAAAAAGAGACTAATACATCACATTCAAAAAAATGGCATTAGGTGAAGGATACATATTTTTAATATCCTTTACACTTATCCCTCCCTAGAAGCCAAGGTCGTCTCTGAGATCGGTTACAAAGTCATAATAATTAATCTGTGTTTTGTCTAAATTTAATATTTGATGGCAAACTTTAATTATAGGAAACTAATTTTTGAACTTAGGAATCCTGGAGAGAATGAGTATTATTCTCATGTAGCTTTACATGAGCTAAATGTGTACATCTATGTTGCAACAACGTGCCTGAGATAGTTTACATGCAGTATCTTATAGGGATCGAAGGAATGATAGTGGATCTTGTTCAAGAGATGACAGAGATAGTGACTGACATTATAAAACCATTAAAGGCAACAGCAGATGAAGAAGAAAGTACAAAGGAAGGGGAAGAGATTGCTCAGGCCAAAGCTAAGCCTCAATTCACGCAGAAGGAGCTCTCATTTGTTCTGAAGCTGATACTAGAGTTGACACAACTCTAACTCTATTACTTTACCAATGCGCGTTACATTATTTTGGCTTCTTTTAGTGCCCAATATGTTTGTGGCTTTAATCAGCATTTTCCTTTTGTACGTAAATTAGTGTTTTAAACCTTTTTCAAAGTTAAATTGAAAAAATTAAGTATACTTTCTCTTTCTACGTAATTTTCTAATAGAATAAGCCCATTATGGAGCAAGTGTTAGGCTTCAACATCCATTAAATGGGTTGCATTATGGGAAGCCTATCATTCTTTTGATCCACTTGGGTTGTTTTTAAGTTTTAGAAGGAAGCTTTTTTAGGTTTACAGTGGCTAACGGATCAAGTACAACCAGCTCAAAAATTTAAGGCGCAAATTCGATCCCTATCAAAAACCGATGAATATTTTAAGTTTTAGAGGGAACCTTTTGGGTTCACAATAGTTTTATACATACAAGTTGATATTTTTCTAAAGTTTTTTATTTATTGTTTTTAAAATAAATAATATAAAAATAAATTATTTTTATATAATATTAAATAAATATATATTTAATTAAATAATTAATTAATTTAAAAAATTAAAGTATTATTATAAAAATAAATGCACCTCAATTAAATTGATACTTACTCATTTATCAATTATTTATATTTTTTATTATTTAAATAAATATATATTTAAATTAAAAAATTATATAAACTTATATTTATTAGTGATAAATCAATTAATATAATTTCATATTATTTGATATTTGTTATTACTTATATTATTTTTTTAAATATTAATTATATTTTTTTATTTGTTGGATATCAATCCTTCAAATATTATGTACCTAAAATGTTTAACTGAAACCAGTTCCAAAGTCATCATGATTAATCCATGTTTAGTCTAAATTTAGATGGCAAACTTTAATTATGGTATGCTAGTTTTTAAACTAGGGAATAATGCTCATTCTTCCTTGGGAGATTGACTCTTGTGATTTGCGACATTTGCACTCATAACCTTTTCTTTTTAATTGGGTTTTTATGGCATACACGGTGCATGAACTTCATAGGAAGCATAATTAGGTGAGTAGAAATTGTGGGTAAATCCATCTTTTATATTTGAGCCATTGGTTATGACTTGGACGTCTGGACTGCCTATACGGATTTGATCTTTTAATTAAATCCGAGACGAGAGTCGTATTTGATCTCAAAACTTCCGAACCCAAAATTTACTTCCACTCATTAACATCGCTCTCTTTTCTCCATTGAACTTTCAATAGCCTTTTTTCATCAGAAGCTCTATCCGATGAGTGCGACAAATAAGATCTATGTTGGCTTTGTTATTGATTGCCTTTTTATTACTCTTCTAATTTTAGCCCATGAGTCAGCCACTCTGATTCCACACAATAGAGTTCTTAGCTTGTCCTTCCAAAAGGCTAGAGAACTATCAAAACATGGCGTGGGATGGCCATCCCATGGTAGGAAGCAAGGGGCTTTTATAAGAAGAAGGGGAAGGAGTAGTTATAGGCCTCGTTTTGGGAGCAAAACATCATCTGCAAGCTGGACCCGGTTGTCTCGCTTCCATGTTAGTTCTGCTTTAGGTTACTCTGTGCTACTAGCTCTCGTCTTGTTCTAGCCTATGCAATGCTTAGGCCTCCCTCTTTTTCTTTCTTAAATGTTATTCTTTGTGCTTGTCATTTATTATACAAAGCTTGAGGATAGAAATTTGAATTTGGTAAGAATTGTACAAAGCCTTTTTTTTTTTTTTTCAATTGCTATGGTATGGACTGGGGGCCACGTTCTGAATAACAAATATCTTTTTATCGAAATCGGACCAGTTGTGATTTAAGATCTCCACCTCATCTTTTTTTTTTTTTTGTGTTTTCCAACTACATAATATTTAATATTTTTTAGTTTGTCTACTAATAATCACAGTTAATGCTATTTATCTTCATATTGCATTTATTTTTCTTCTGAAATCGAGTGGCAAGAGATAAGGTTGGATTCTTTACAGCTTTGACAATCTATTTCATCAAAGGCCACTGAATTCAAGTGGCAATATCTAATTCATCACAGATTAATGCCTAGTTTAGAGCTACGACAGCTTATTTTAGTGGTTGATTATTCAATTGACATCTCTCTTTATCCTCTCCTACTAATCCAGATGTACTTGAAACCTTTAAGTACAACACAATTTGATTGCCTTTAAATTGTTCCATGTTGTTATAAAGTAATACTTATATATACTATTTATGTATTAGTCAGTTACCTCTTTCATATGCAGAGGAGTTTGCTTTCAACTTGGATGGCACCATTTGTTGGGAGATGGTAATTGTGGTCTACAATTCATTAACACATGGTCCGACCTAGTCCCTATTAACATTTAACCACATATTAACTGGAGCTTGCTGCGAACCCGAGTACCACCTATCTCCATGTTTCAGCATGCAAAAAGAAAGAAATTCTAGGTTTTGAAAAATGGTGCTAGGTTTTTTGTGAATGCTCGGACAATAATGTTCAGCCATATGCATTCTATCTATATTTTAGGTCAAATTACATTATCCTAATGTTTAATATATTGCTCTATTTACATAAGGTTAATACATGCTTATGTTCCTATTTAACAACACTACAATGGGCCAAAACTCTGCTTTTTATCTAGGTCAATGTCACTTGGTTTCAATTCTTTTGGACTTGTCATTTTAGGCTTGCGGGCCTTGAGTTACTGGGCTGTTATCTTGTCGTAAGATCTTCTATCTTTAACGTCCCCCTTAAACAAGAAAAACTAAGTATGACGTTGAGTTTATCATGGATATGAGAAAATTGTGTGATCATAAGGATGTCTGCAACCTGTTCAGAGGAAGGTATATAGTTGACTTTGAGGCGTCCATTGGCAATGAGATCCCGAACGAAGTGGAGATCAATTTCCACATGTTTGGTGTGAGAGTGAAAAATTAGGTTGACAGCAAGAACAATAGCACCTTGGTTGTCGCACCAACGAATGACTCGACGATCGGGGAAAAGGTTGATTTCCCTAATGAAAGACTGTATCAAAGTAACTTCGACAACAACTTGCACAAAGGCTTGATATTCAAACTTTGTGCTTGAATGAGCAACGACATGTTGCTTCTTGGAGCTCCATGACACTAGGTTGTTGCCAAGGAAGATGGAGTAACCACTGACTAGCCATCGATCATCACGGCAGCAAGCCCAATCATCATTAGAAAAGGTAATAATTTGGAAATTTTCGAGTAGGAGTGAATAGAAAGCCATGATTCAGAGTTCCTCGAAGGTAACGAAAAAGACATTTGAGGGCTTGCAAGTGAAAAGATGTTGTATTTTGAAGAAATTGGCTCAGCTTATTGACAACAGAGGAGATGTCATGTCTGGTGAGAGTAAGATACTCTAAGGTGCTGATGAATCGACAATAAGCAGTGGGGTTTGAGAGAGAAGAATCGGAGGTTACAAAGAGAGAATGTCTAGTAGAAAGAGGTGTAAGACATGGTTTAAAGAGATGTAGTTTAATACTAGAGAGTAGATCGTGGATATATTTGGATTGAGTGAGAAAAAGGCCATTGAGAGCTCTAGAAGCTTAAATTCCCAAGAGGAGTAAAGGATAAGGTTTTTTCTATAAAAAAAATTAAAAAACTCATAATAACAAAAATAAATGAATATTATTGTTATTAATTAAAATTTTATATTTAAACAATAATAAATTAAATATTTATTTATTTTATTTTAAATTAATATTATTAAAATTTTAAAATTTTGATATATTTAAATTAAAAATTTTATTAAATAAATTTTGATTTAAAAATTTTCATAAACGTTAAAAAATGTTCAAATTAGTGTCATGAAAATTTTTAAACTTTCTTAATCTTGAAAATATATTTTTTAAAATTGACACCATTAAAAATTTTGAAAATTCATAATCATAAATATTGCATAAAAAATTGTTTAAATTTAAAAGATGAATTAAAAATAAAATCAATAATTTATTTAGATTATTTCAAAGTATTTCAACAATGAAAATACTTTTAATTTTTCATAATAATTTGAATTAAAATCTAATTTAAATCAAATTAAAAGATATTTATCACTTTTAAACATAAAAATTTGATTAATAATATAACGAAAAATCAAAATTTTATGAAAACTTTACTATAAATTCAAAAAAAAAAAATTATATCAGCTTTTCTTTCTTTCTAATTGTGAGAGAAATGTGTTTTAACAAGAAAGGCTAAGCAAATATGTAAATAAGACCTTCAATAGTTTGACTCACCAAATTAACTAATCATTCTATCATTGAATCCCGTTTCTCATTGTAAGTTAAATGTACGTCATTAACAATATTTTCATTTTGTTGACATTTAAATTCAACAATTGTAATTATCATGTTGTTAGTTTTATCTGAGAGCTGAATACTAGCCTTTATGCTTCAAGTAGATTATGTCGAGAGTTTATTAGATATATATATTAATCTGACAAAGTAATTGAGAGATAAACCATAAGGCTCATCCAAACAAGAGTATATTTCAATGAGTACCTCAATATTCCTCAAAGCTTACTTTTGAAGTGAAAGATCCTCTAAGTGGAGCATCTTTCTATTCTATATAATGCTTGACTTGACAACAATTTGTGCTCTTTCTTCAAATTCTACAGCTCCAAGTATTAAAGCATAGTCATGACTAGAGATGGATAAGATTCAAATTTTTTTGATTAAAGATAAAAGCATCATTGACTAGAGCAAAAACAAAATACAAGTAAGGAGATTCTCTTGTCAAAGTAAAAAAGCAATACCATATTTGATTAAAGTAGGTATAAATTTTTTGCTAGGTATTTTCTCGTGCTCATTTTTTAAAACCAGAATAAACTTAAGCATTAATTAGAAATCAACATCTAAACTAAAGAGGTACAAGTGACAAAATTAACTTGAATAATAATGTTCACATAATAACAAAAATTTCTTTTACTAAATTGTAAGGAATAATGATAGCCACAAAGCAATAATGCAAACAAAGTAATGATATCAAGTAAGAAAGTTATAAATGTTACCTTTGATCACAAAAAAATATTGAAAAGGTAAACTAAATAGTGAAACCATGTTTTCATTGACTCAAATCTTTCAAATTTCAGAATTTTTCCAACAATGACATAGATTTGACTAAAAACTAAGATTAAAACCAAAGCACAACCAAAGAATCAAATTAAATTAAGAAATGAATTGCCTTTACTAATAGTTATAACTTATGTCACATGGAATTGCACACAAGTGGTTTCATGCAACTATACTTTTTGACACCAAAGTTATCTGAATCCTAAGAATCATACACCCATCTAAATGAACAATCTAGCCCATCATTCTTGGGGAAGCACATAAAAGAACAAGCCTTAATAAGAACATCTAAAGGAACTGTGTTAAGGATCTTCTAGATATTTTATGACATTTGTTTTCTCTATAGGTTATTAAAATACTATTGCATGAAAGCCTAAAAGTTGTTGTAACTCAGATGAGAAAATAACTCTAAGGGCTAGGGCAAAGTTTGATCTCAGTTTATTCACACTCCTATATTTAGCATAATCAAATAACATTCAAAGCCCACCTCTGACAAGGGAAGAATCGAACAAATCAAACTTACAGTACCTTCTACGGCTCATCTAGTTGGTCCTACATAAATCACAATACACATACATCACACCAAACGTAGGTCATTTGATTACCATCAAAATTTGAAACGAAGTTCAATGTAGCTTTCTCTTACAAGTTCAGATCCATGTGTGTGTGAGATAGTGAGAGTGAGAGAGACATATTCTGCATTAACATATGCATATAAAGTCTAGAGAGTGTGGTTATTAATTAAGAGTTACATGGTAAGAGTGTTGTTACTATTTAAATGTTAGAAATGAATGATCTCCTTCAAACAATCAATTATTCTACCATAAGCTCTATAGCTAATTGAATGGATCATAAGCCAAGCTAGTTTATGATTCTTAGCTAAGACTCAATTAAATCTCTTAAAACAATATTATAGCTCAGACATCTCTTTTTACATTCCATTGTAACCCTTTTAAAAATAGACCAAAAATAAAGAAATCTACTCCTCCCTACCTCCCTTTCTTAGCATCTAAGTTATGAGGCTTCCCTAAGCTACTTAACACATTGAATTAACTCAAACCTAAGGTTCTAATGCTTATTGAAAAATTTGATCCACTCACATAAATGACAAGCACATTCTTGATTCTTTAATGTTGAATACAATTACATAATCAAAACTTTATGCGTAAATTACTAGAAGAATTGCCAAATGCATAAGTATCTCATTCTCCTCAAACTTTCTGTACTTGAGCTAAACAAATATTCCAACACATGGTTATATCAAAGGCAAAAGTAACCTTATATCAATCATATAAAGAATGTAAAAATTCATCTTTGGCATTAGATACTTAATTCTTCCATGTCATGAGTTGCACAACACTATAGGTAATAGAATATATCAATCAACATCAATAGCTATAGTTCAACAGACAAGCATAAAAGCCATGTATTATAACATTGAATATACAATTACAGCAATAGTAATAGTTGACAGAAGGTGACCTAACAAACTCTTGCTTAAACATGGGGCCATTTTGTGTATGGCCATCAAATATTTAGTTGCTTAATTTCAGTAATAGAAATTATGATTTCTATTCATATTTCTATATTTGAAGAACCTTATGAATCTAAAAGTCTACCAGGTAATAAAGCTTAACCAATATTATATTTTACATGCATGACATGAATAAGAATAGGCTTCATACTAAGTAAGGAAAGCAAGAAAGAAATATTGAGGAAAGTAAGTAAAAACGATTCTTGCATCCAATGGAGCTCATTTCGGTCTAAAATAATTTGAAATGATCCATGATATGACTAGGAACATAGTCCACTAATATGTTTGAGATGCCAGCTCCATAATTATAAGTAGTAAAAGAATAGAAAGACTTATGAATACCCGATGTTTTTGTGTTAACTAAATGCAAGGCATCCTATTCATTTCAAATATTTTAATTTTACAATAATCTTAACTTCACAAATGCTTAGTATAGGATTCACTTTGCTTAACACTACCCTTGAAACAAGATAAGGCAAAAAATGTATCCAATGCAACATAAGAAATTAACATTAAATAACATCACTAGATGGTTAGATCATAAAAAATGGACATTAATGACTGAATGCATAAGCAACATATACCTTGAGCATCACTACCCCAAAAAAAGCACCATAAAACATTGGAATATGCTCAAATTTAAGTCTCAACATATTTTTTTCTTAAACAAATGCAACCTGAACCTACTTCAAACTACCACTTAAATTGAATCTATAACTATCCGACATGGAGTTCAAATTTAAAGGGTAATGAAAAACAACACATACATTTTCTTTATGAAAAATAATTAGGTAAATATCATTTAAAATCCTGAGTTTAACTCTCTCCTTTCAATCAAACACTAACTTTCAAAATGTATCCAAACAGACCCTGTTTTATTGATTTTGTCCAAATTAAACCTAACTCAAAATAATTATGAAAAATTAATGTTTTTTTTCATTGTTAAAAATGACTAAAAACTTATCAAATAGATTTTACACTTTATTTTAATTTTATTTCTCAAATTTGAAATTTTTTTAACTATTGAACTATTTTTTATGAATTTTTTAAATTTTTGATGGTATATTTTTTAAGAAATATATTTTCAATACTTAAAAAATTTTGAATTTTTTTATGATGATAGCTTAAATATTTTATTACATCCATAACAAATTATAAGTAAAAATCATTATAAAATCTCTCTAATTTGAATATTTTAATATTTAAATTTTTCAATGAGGTTCAATTTTGATAAAATCAAAATATTAAGGTTTGTTTAGATACTTTTTAAAAGTAAAGGTTTCATTGGAGAGAGAGAGTAAACTTAAGGTTTTAAATCACATTTACCTGTAAATTTTCATACACATAATAATTCTACCATTAGATTTTCATTTTACATGTGAAAGTGCATTCATACCTTTACAAGGAACATTTATTAGATCCCTAAATATCAAAACCATGCAAGCTATGAAGTAACTGCCTTGACTTTTCAGTTTTTCTTATTATAAATAGGTATGTTACACCTTAGTCAATGTAGATCCTAATCCAATGTAGAAACAAAAGCAATTTCAAAAAAGTAAATAGTAGTTTCTTCAAGTTTAGAAATAACTAACCTCAAAACCTATGGTTTGAAACCACACAAACCTTAATCTTTGATCCCAAGCCAACTTAATAACAAACTTAGGTTAGCCCTTGCAAAAACCACCATGTCAACTTTAGTATGATAAATTATCATCAATAGAAATAAACTCTATCATAAAGTAACGAAAGAAAAGCATGTGACTAACAAAGACACCACCTTTTGAACTTCCCACTAAATTATTATCGTCAACAAGTTGATTGGTTAAAATTGGTCATACCAACAAATGAATTAGCATATTTAAGAATGTTTGCACTCATCTCATCTCCTAAAGCTTGTACGGAGTCTAACATATTTAGAACTTTCACCAAGATGCTTCTAGCTTTTCTTGCTATTTAATTTTTTTTCCAAAATTTATCTACCGAATTACGGTTACCTAAATGTACAAAATTGTTTAGATGAGTGATCCATCTCGGCCCCAAAAATCTTGTAGCTAGAGAACAAAATCCTCTTTCTCTCTTCATCTTGATAAGTACAGTAGCGAAGACTTGTGGACAATGCCATCAAGCACAACATAATATATTTCCTTCCAACCATAAGTTTTATAGTAATGTAAATCCCATAAGGAACCCTAACTCTAAAAAAATTGACATTATAATGCACAAAATATCAAAGCCTTTCATGCAACTTAAAGTTATCTATTCGATCCAATGTAGTTAGAATCATTGTTCCTTCGAACAAAGCTCAAAACAAGACTATATGACCTGATAACTGCACAATCTAAGAAAATTAAGGTAGAGTTCTAAAAACTAAGTTTTAAATCAAAATATTTGATAAAAATGCAAGGCATTTCAATTAAAACCACATAACAAACCACTATCTAATTAATATACGAGGTCATTTGTATCGAGAAAATATATATACATATATATTCTTATGTTAAAAACAGAAGTAAAATGACTTTCTATGAAGTGAAAAAGGAACGAACATATGCAAAATCTTTACACTCTTGGACATAAAAATATACTACAAAAATTTTTAGTGACCTATCAAACATACAAGTCAAGATAAAAGAAAATTAAAGAACATTCAAAAACTTCTGCCACACAACAAAAATCTAGAATGGTTTTCACCTTCCCACAATGAATTGGCATAAACTGTTGGTAGTTGGTAGGTAAGCGACTAAGGCATCTGATGGTTTATCTTGAAACTGACAGCTTGTCTTCTTCTATCCAAGATTCTCTATATAGATAGATGCAGATCCTAAACAAGTGATAAATGAGAGCAATGTGGAATTAGTTTCAAGGGATGATTCTTCAGCTTCTATTGCTACTCTTGCTCTTTAGTTTAATTTTCCAGTTTTCACAAAAATGTTTGGTTGGACTTTGTTTCTCACTTATAGTTTAGTTGTTCAATGTAAATTCAATTCTCTTCTCTATGCTGCTTATTTTCTTGAGATGTTACTTTCTCTGAGTTGTGATCAAGCTTTTTGGTTTCTGAAGGTTGTTGTCTTCTCATGGTGGACATTGCTGAACCTTTGAGTTCATTGAAAAGCAAGAAGAACCAACTATGGTTTCTCCTATTCAGGAGACACAAAAAGGCCGGTACTTCCTGTCTAACCTTGGCCAAAACATTGTAGTCACAGTTCGTACTTTCTTCTACTTCAAGTCAAAATCAAGGAAAATTGAGGATGCTGCTAATGTCATCGAGATTGCCCTGGCCAAGGTTCTTGTTCATTACTACGTAATTGCTGAAAAGCTAACAATTAGCTCAGAAGGGAAGCTCATAGTGGATTGCACTGGACAAAGCCAATTGTGCCATAGAAATGATAGGGGACATAATAAAGCCTGATTTTATTACTCTTGGAAAGCTAATTTATGACATCCCTAGTGCACAAAACATACTTCAGGTACCTTTTCTGGTGGCTCAGGTTTAATGCTTCTCCTAACTATTTTCACTTCTAACCTATTATAATATTGCAATTCATTTTGCACCTTCAGATAGTTCTTTAGTATGTTAAGTCTTGAAGTAAATAGTTTCTTGCTAATTAGTGGTTCATATCAGTTGTTAATCTGTCATAATCATTAATGTGGTGTCACATGATGCGTCAAAGTATCTTAATGAAGTAGAAAATAGTAGTCTTGGAGAAAGATTAACCATTAGCTTTGCAAGGCATTTTATTTCTCATACATGTTTTGTAATGAAAAGTTCAAAAGGGTTTGTTAGTTGTAGCCTACAGTGAATTTAGCTTTGTGATTGAAATTTCCCATAGCAAGCTTCCCTAGTTTGAAAGACCATTTTACTTTTACAGCGCAGTTTATGTAGCTCAACAAAAAATTAAACAAAAACAAATGAAAGAAACGGTCAGCTCTATTGCTCAAAATTGTCTTTAAGGATGACTTCTAGTTCTCAAGTGTGTATATATATACGTATCTTTTTTCTAGGTGACTACATTCAACTGTGGAGGGTTTGTTCTCAAACTCTATAGAAACCATAATTTATTTGATGGAATACCTGCGATGGAGTTTCTGAACTCCTGGGTTGAGCTGCAATGGAGTTTCTAAGCTCCTAGGTTGAGATAACTTAAGGCCTGCCTCTCAGCGTCCCTCCCTTTTTAAATAGAACCCTACTCAATGCCAAAACCCACCTAGGATAGAGTTTCTACATCATCAATTTATTGAGATTGAAGATGTATCAAATACCAGCAAGCTTTATGAAGAAAAAATGCTTTATAGGTCCTTCTATTTTAACAAAAAAAGCTTGAACTAGTCAAGAAAAGAGCCCTAAAAAATAGAGTTCTAGCTAAATGCACTGCAATTCATGCCCTCTTAGGCTTTCTCTGGAGAGCTCGATGCCAAACAATAAGAATGCAGCGTGATTAATAGATAAAGCTTTTCTTTGCTAGTAATGGACAGATAAGATTTCTACCATCGTTGCCTCAACGGTACTCCGTCAATGGGATAGTCTTCACATATTCACTCAATACTAATTAGAACTATTTTCATTTTAGTATTCAACATCGGTTCACCTCAAATGTTCTAAGAAGAAACCAAGTCATGTGGGCTTCCAATAGAGATTTATCCCTTCAGATGCAATTTAGTTGCAAGGTGAAAGAGTAAGATAGATGAATTCTACCTCATAGATTCACTCATTAATTGATGCTTCTCTAAAACTACTCGTTAGGAATGTTGTGCTAGGTTAATTCAGGTGCAAAAATTTAACCTTAAAGTTTAATACTAATCTTATAGTAGGCTTTACCGAAAACCAGCTACTAGACTATTGTTGCATCTCATTACACTTTTAGTATAAACTTGATATTGTGGGGCTCTGATTTGTTGGCATTCAAGCTTCATGATGGAACCACTAAGGTTCTAAAGGAAGTTAGACATTTACTAGACTTAAGGAGGAATTTAAAATCAAAGTGTTGCTGAATTTTGGCATAGGCGTTTGGGACATGTAAGTAAAGTTGGTTTGCTGGAACTTCACCAACAAGGGCTGCTGGGAGAAGTTATGTTATGTGGCTTTGGTTTTTATGAACATTATATAATGGGAAAGCAGCATCTAATCAAGTTCTCAAATAAAGCATTTCATAAGTCTAAAAAATGTATTAGACTATGTGCATGCTGATTTATGGGGAAAGTCCCCACACATAGAGGCTGCCAATATTTTTTATCCATTATAGATGATTTCTGCAAGAATATGTGGGTGCACATACTCAAAAATAAAGAAAACCATTATAAGAGATTTAAGGAATGGAAGGCTTTGGTTGAAACAACGATAAGCAAAAAGCTAAAAGCCTTAACGACTGATAATGGCCTACAATTTTACAATGCCTTATTTGATCAATTATGTAAAGAAACTGGGGTCTTAAGGCACAAATCAGTTAGAGCAACTCCACAAAAAAATGGTGTGGTAGAAAGAATGAATAGAACTTTGATGGAGAGAGTTAGATGGATGTTGTATACTATAGGTCTATCCAACGGTTTTTGGAGAGAAACAGCTATAGTGGCTACTTATTTGGTTAACAAGAGTCCATCTAAAGCTATTGGACTAAAAACACCTAAAGAATGTTGGGGTGGCAAGACTCTCTGCTTGCTCATTTAAAACTATTTGGTTGTACTGCCTGTGCACACCAAAGATTAGGAAAATTGGATTCAAGGTCAGTTAAAGGAGTTTTTACTAGGATATCCTGATGGTGTTAAGGGATATAAAATCTGTATCAAGCCAAGAAATGGATTCAAGACTCTAATTTTTAAAGACATTATATTCAATAAAACTTGTATGCCTTATGCTAAAGAAAAGACCAGCTCAGCAGATCATGATAAGTCTTACGATGCAGTAGAAATACATGAGAGATTTGGAGTTAAGGTGGAGCATGTTATAAGGCAAATTCAATCTGCCACACTTGTTGATAACCTAGAAGCCGATAGAAGCAGCTTAATAACAAGTCAAACTCAAACAAGCAAGCATGAAGAAGATCATGGTGATGAAAATCATGATGCTGATCAGCTAAGAGGTTATCAGCTAGCAAGGGATAGAACAAGGAGATCTATAAGACCTCCCAGTAGTTTCCAACCAGATGAATCCCATTTTAGTAAAGTAAAAGATGATGATCAAGACATTGCAGCTACTTCAAATTTCTCAGAATTGCTTATAGAACATGAACTAGTTAGTTATAAAGAGGTAATGGCATGCCAACACTCTGAACAGTGGTTCGCAGCTATGCAAGAAGAAATGAAATCTTTGATGGCTAATGAAACTTGAGAAATTATTGACAAACCAAAAGGCAAGAAGGTGATTGACTGTAAATAGATCTTTAAGCTTAAGAAAGGAGATAACAGTTGGTTATAAGAGATATAAGGCCAGACTTATTGCAAAAGGTTATTCTTAAGTGGCTAGTATTGATTATAATGAAGTATTCTCTCCTGTGGTCAAATACAAGACTACAAGATTGATGCCTACAAATGTTGCTTTGGAGGGATGGGAATTAGAACAAATGCATGTTAAAACAACATTCTTTCTTGGTAAGCTTGAAGGGGTCATTTACATGAGGCAACTTGAAGGGTTTCAATTAAAAGGCAAGGAGCATAAAGTTAGCTTGCTCAAAAGATCATTCTATGGTTTGAAGCAATCACCAAGATAGTGGTACAAAATGTTTAACTCCTATGTTCTTTAACAAGGCCTTGTAAGTGGCAGGTATGATGCTTCTCTCTACATTAAATTAGTTGGGACTGATGAGGCAGTACTGTTACTGTTACATGTTAATGATAAGTTGACTGCTAGTAAAAATAAGAAGCAAATAATCCTAGTGAAGAAAATGTTACATAGAGAATTTGATATGAAGGACTTGGGGGAGGCAAAGAAGATTTTAGTTATTAATATTGAAAAGGACAAAGTGAGGAATTGTTTAAAGATGAATCAATAACGCTATCTGCATAAAGTGTTATCAAAATTTAAAATGGATCAAACTAAAGGAGTTAGAATCCTTTTAGGCAACCACTTTAAGATTTCAACCAAGAGTTGCCCTAAAACAAAAGAAGAAACAGAGCAAATGACCAATGCTCCATACTTAAGTGCAATAGGCTTGCTAATGTTTGCAATTGTATGTAGCAGACCAAATTTAGCCAAATCATCAAGTGTTTTAAATAGATACATGGCTAATCCAGGCAAGGAACATTGGCTAGTTATTAAATAATTATTTACATATATAAAGAATACTGCCAACTATTGTTTGATTTATCAAAAAAAGGACATGAAGCAAGAAGGCTTGGTAAGCTTTGTGGATTTAGATTTTGCAGATGATAAAGATAAAAATAGATCCTTGTCCACCTATGTTTTTCTTGTTTAATGGATGCTACATTAGTTGGAAAGCTTAGCTTCAATTAATGATAGCTTTATCAAGTACTAAAGTTGAATATATGGTCATGATTGAAGCTTTTAAAGAAACAAGTTGATTTGTTGGTTTGCGGGAAGAAATGAAAATGAGTTCTAGCAACGTGAGGTATTTAGTGATTCTTAATTTGTAATTCATTTGTCCAAAAATCTAGTACATCATGAAAGATGAAAGTATTTTGATGCTAAGTATCACTTTGTTCATGAAATGGTTGACAATGGTGAAATTCAGCTTAACAAAGTCATGACTGATGAAAACTATTTGCTTTTTAGGCTTTCGTACAAGCTCCCAAGACTTATTTGTTTCTAAGGAGGCAATCTCCTCCTTCATGGCATGCCATTAATGGATAGCCTGTCATCTTGATATAGCATCTCTGAAGATTCTAGGATCCTGATCCTCTTACATTTATTCAGTTATGTTAAAGGGCATAAGCAATAAGGTCTTCCTCAGCCAAGCTAATGCTAGGCTCTTCACCTAAGAATCTCCTTGGTGGCTAAATGATTCTCTTGTCCCTATTTCGAGCCAACTAACATTGATACAGTTGTCATGGTCATCCCTATACTGCAGCTCTTGCTGATTATCATTTACAAAGGCCATTTACTACTGCTATCTTTGTAAGTGTGGACTAGTTGGTTTTGAGGCTTGTCTAATAGAGGCTTGAGATCTTTTTGATTTTATCTCAACCTTGATGACTTCCCTATATTCCTCTAATCCTTTTGAATTCTCATTGCTAGGAGTAGCACTCCTTGTTGAGCACATGGCAGAGAAGTCTCCTGGTGTGTGACATCTCTACTAGTTAAATTATAGATTTCTTCCTTCTTTATACAGATCTAGTAGCCCTTCACTCCTTTAAGATAGCCAAGGAAAACTCTTTTTACTGCTCTTAAATCAAGCTTCCCTTCTCTTTGATGTGCAAAGGTAGGACACCCAAACACCCTTAAATGATTGAGATTTGGGGCTTTTCCAGTCAATTTTTTCTTGAGGTGTCTTGAACTTTATGGCCTTTAGGGGGCATTGACTTATCAAATACATATAGCTACTTCCCCCAAGAACCCTTGCTAAGACTAGAGGTGAAGTGATACTTTGTGGCCATATTTACTGGGTTGTCCTCGGTTGATTTCTTCTTTTTTTTTTTAGCTTTATGAAATATTATTCCATTTTTTCTTGAATAAAGTGATACTTAACATCAAGATACCAAGTTTATTCATTATATACCAGGTATTTACATAGATAAATGGCTGATTGGCTATCAAAAAATATCATTAAACCCAAGCTATACAGCTTTACTCCTTTAATAGTCCAAGTAACCAAACACCTATCATGGCTACACACTCAGCCTCTTGTAGTGGAGACAGCTACTAGCTATTGAAGTTGTGCCTTTCAACTAATGTGACGCCCATCAAGCATGAAAACATAGGCTATGACATTGTTTTAGCAAAATTAACATCAATATATCCAGCAAGTCCTTGTTAGATGAATCCCTCTTTGGCATATATCAATCCATAACCCTTGGTTCCATTAACATACCTTAGCAACCACTTCATTGCTTGCCAGCGTTCCTTACCCAGATTGGCTACAGACTGACTAAGAAGGCTGATCACATGGGATAAGTCAGGCTTACTATAGATCATAGATACATGAGTAATTCTACTGCATTTCAGTAGGATATACTACTCATTGCCCTCTTTTCTTCTTTTGAATTTAGGCAGCTATAGGTAGACAACTTGAAGTGTGTTCCCAAAAGATATGTTGATTCGTTTGGCTTAGCGCATAAAGAATTTTTTAGCAACTTTTTATAGATAGATTTCTTAGGAGAGCTTGAGCCACCTCTTAGTTCTATCTCTCTAAATTTCCATCCCCACTCTTTTGGCTGGCCCTAGGTCCTTCATATCAAACTTCTTAATCAATATTTTCTTTATTGTGCAAATTTGGTATTGGCTACTATCTGTTATAAGCACATAATCAACATAAAGTAACAACAAGATAGCATTCTTGCAGCCAACATTCTTGTGATATAAGTATACATCATATGAGCTTCTCTTGAAGCCTTGACAAAATGAAAGTATCTAAACACCTATACCACTGCCTAGGGGATTGCTTGAGGCCTTATAAATATTTTTTCAAAAGGAAAACTGGTTTTCCCTGCCTTTTGCCTCAAAGCCTTTAGGTTACTTCATGTAAATAGTTCTTGCAAGGATCACCCTTATGGTTTTATACTTAACCATAAGACAAAAGATCTCAATATAATCAACTCCTTTAATTTGAGTGAAGCCCTTAGGTACCAACCTGGCTTTGAGCCTCTTTGGAGCTCCTTTTGCTCCACTTTCGTAATCTTATAAATCCACTTACAGGCCACCACCTTTTGTTTTTCAAGCCTTTATATAAGCTCCCAAGTCTTATTTGTTTCCAAGGAGGCATTCTTCTCCTTCATAGCATGTCAACAATGGATAGCATTTCAGCCTGACATAGCATCTTTGAAGTTTCTAGGTTCGTGATCCTCTTGTATCTGTTCAGCTATGTTAAGGGCATAAGCAATAAGTTCTTCCTCAACTAAGCTAGTTCTAGGCTCCTCACCCAAGAATCTCCCCACACTGCAACTCTTACTGATTATCATTTACAAGGACAATTTGCTGCTCTCAGACGAGTTGATTCTGAGGCTTGTCTAGTAGAGGCTTGAGATCTTCTTTATTTTATCTCAACCCCAATTACTTTCCTGTATTCCTCCATTCCTTCTGGATTCTCATTGCTAGTAGCTGCATCGAAATCTCTTAGAATGTGACATCTCTGCTAATTAAAGTCTTATAGACTCCTCTCTTCTTTACCCAGATCTCATAGCCTTCCACTCTTTTTACTGCCCTTGGATCAAGCTTCATTTCTCTTTGATGTGCAAAGGTAGCACACCCAAACACCCTTAAGTAACTGAGAGAGAGGGCTTTTTCGGTCCATTTTTCTTGAGGTGTCTTCAAGTCTATGGCCTTTGAGGGACATTTATTTATCAATACACATTTGTGGTAGCTGTTTCCCCCTGAGAAACCCTTGCTAAGGCTGGAGGTGAATAGCATAAGCCTCACATTTCCATGATGGTTCTATTCATCCTTTTAGCATCTCCATTCTAGTATGGAGTTTTCCTCGTTGTCCTATGCCTCAAAATTTCATGCTCTTTGCAATAAGTATCAGAAGATAAATGGCAAAACTTTAAGTTATTATCAAATCTCAAGGCTTTAAGATTTTTTCCAGTTTGGTTCTCCATCAACACTTTCCATTCTTTAAACTTTTCAAAGCATTCATCTCTTATTTTTAACATGTATAGCCATACCTTTCTTCAAAAGTCCACAACAATAAAGAGGAAATACCTGCATCCACAATGGGTTGAAGTTACATCTAGTCCCATAAATCCGAATGCACATAACACAACCATAATTTCAACTGACTTATGCTCCCCAACTGCAATAAACTTCAACCTGTGTTGGTTAGCCTACACACACTGCTCATAAAAACCATGATGTGAAAATATATCCTTGCCTAGTAGCCCTTTATTTTAGAGGATTTGAAGCCTTTTCTCACTACAATGCCCAAGCTTCTATGCCAAAGTTGGGTTGCACTAAGTTCTTCTTCAGCAGCTACTCATGCTTCTCTTGTCACAACTTTACCTTTAAGAATGTACAAGCCATTCTCTTTGATTCCTTTTAGGATCACCAAGGAAGCTTTCAAGACTTTAAGTATACCTCTCTCGAATATACTTTACCATCCAAAGAGCCTAAGGAAATGAAGTTCCTTCTTAGTTAAGGCACATGCCTCACTTTCTTCACCATCTTGATGGTTTCATCTTTCAGCTTAATTGCTATAATTTCAATGCCTTTGACTTCATAGGATTGATCATTACCCATGATAACCCTTCTACCATTTACCTTCTTATAGTCTTGAAACCACTCAACCTTGGGACACATGTGATAAGTGCAAGTTGAGTCAAGAATCCATTCATTTAAGACTTTGGATTCCTACATAACTAACACATCACCTTCTTTTCAAGAGAATATGCAGCTACAGCTGCATCTACCTCCTTGGTGGGTGGCTCACCGTGATTCTTCTTAAACACTTTACAAAATCTCTTAATATGGATAGGTTACCCAAAAAAAAAAACACACATCCTCAGGCCCTTTGGATTGAGACCTTGTAAGGCTTTTGGACTTGCCTTTAGCAGTAATTTTGTTGAAAGATTGGCCTCTTTTTTCAGTTCTTCCTCTGGCACACAAAGCTTCATTTGATAAAGATCCAACCTTCTTGTTCCTCTTCATTTCTTGATCTTTGAGCCTTATTGCATGCTTTAACTCCTCCATGGATAAAGCCTCTTTGCTGTACTTGATTATATCCCTTAACTGGTTAAAGGCTGGTGGTAATGAGTTAACCAAGATGATTGCCTGATCTTCGTCAATGATCTTCTCCCTCACATTGTCAAGATCGATTACAATCTTGAAGAACTCATCCAAGTTCTCATCAAGGCTTTTATCTTCATTTATTTTATAGCCAAAGAATCTTTTCTTGAGGTGCATTCTGTGGGTTAAAGATTTAGGTAAAGACTTTCGAGTTTATTCCATACCCTAGCACGAGTCCGCTCCTTCGATACTTACCTCAAGACATTGTCACTAAGATGTAAGATGATGTTGTTGTAGGTAGTCTCTAGCATCTCCTACTTTTCTATAGTAGTCACGTTGTTTGGAAGTTTGCTTTCTCCTCCAAGGGCTAAAGCAACCTTTTGTTGGACTAGAATGGCCCTCATTCTTTGCCTTCAAATATCACAGAAAGAGCAATGGCAACAGGATTGGAATGTTTTATTAATTTAGATTATGTAGGAGACAGAGATAAACGAAGGTCAGTGTCTACCTATATTTTATGTATAATAATTGTCTGGGTTAGCTACTAAATTGATACTTCCATTTTCAAAAGTTAAAGTGTTTAGTGATATTCAGTCAGCTATACACCCATGTAAAAATCCAGTATATCATGAAAGGTCAAAACATTTTGATGTTAAGTTTTATTTTATAAGAAAAATGGAGGAGCATGGTAGCATCTATTTGCAAAAAGTAAAGTCAGAAGCCAATTCTGCTGATATGGCTATTAAGATTGTCTCTCATAAGTTTGTAAAGTGCTTGGTGCTCTTAAGCATCAGGACTGAATGAAAAATTGAGGAATCAGGAAGTGAAGGCGTCAATGACCAAGAAGACAAAAAGAGCATGATTTTTGGACAAACAGAGGTGAAGATTGTTAAGGGTCTGTGTTTTAGATCTAAAATGACTATGCTGAGGTGTCCCAATGACCTATCAAAGTATGTGCTTACTCAACAAATTAGCCATGTTGGGTGATGAATCTTAAAGAATCGTGGAGACAGAGGCAGAAGGTCCACTACAATGAATTGTATCAGAATGAAAGTACTAACAAAATCTACACCAGACATGTACTGTGCTACATGTTGGCAACAGATGTTGAGGACTTGCAATGCGTCCTCTGTAGTGAAGGTACTTCCATCAGTCTATACCTAATTTACTTTACCTTTTGTATAAGATTTAGAAATTAGGAGGGCACGGGTGTATGTGGCTTTGCTCTAAGAAGAAGATCCATTAACAGTATTTCCTTTGTAATTCTTCATATTAAACAAGTTTTCTCTTGCTCTCCTTGTTTGAAAAAGCTTTCCAATGGATGTAAGAATCTGTTGAACCATGTAATCTTTATGCAATTCACTTTCCTTTTTTTTCTTACTCTACGTAGTTCATCCTAACAGTGGTATCAAAGTTTTTTTAAAAAATTTTTTTTAGTGTTGGCTCAAGCTTACCTGCATTCTAGACATAAAATAACCTTTACCATGAAGTATGAGGTGGAGAAATTTAGTGGAATAAATGATTTTGATCTTTGAAAAATCAAAATGCTAGAAATATATGGCTTGAACTGATGAAGACTCACAATACTTTGATTTTGAGTTTATAGTGACAATGTGTTATAAGAGGTTGTTAAACAAAAGACTACCGTAGAGGTCTGGTTGAAATTAGAGAGTCTTCATAAGACTAACTCCCTCTTAAGTAGATTGTATCTCAAGGAGAAATTCTTCACCTTTAAAATCATAAAAGGGAAGTCTCTACACGAACATATTAATGAGTTTAACAAACATTGTCTTGATCTAGAAAATATCAAGGTTGAATATGAAGATGAAGAAAAATCCTTGGTATTACGACACTCTTTGCCCAAGTCCTATGAAACATTTGTGGACATTTTGAAACATGGTCATGATACCTTGACATTGAAAGATGTAATTGGTGCTCTCAATGCCAAGTAGTTAAGGAACAAATTTGAGAGAAGTATGTTAGAGCTTAAGGTTTATATGCAAGAAGGAGATCTGAGAAACATGGCCAGCAAGCTACTGTGAAAGATTCCAGCAAAGGAAAAACAAAGCATTGGAAGAGATCCAAGTCAAGAAACTCTTTTAGAAAATGTTACCATTGTGGTAAAGTTGGCCATGTAAAGAAATACAGCAAAGAGTTAAAAGAAGAAACAGGTGGATAAAAAGCATGTTGCTGAAGGAGATGTTGTATTAGCTACTAATTCTTATGATGAAGGTGATATTCTAACTATATCTGAAGCAAAAATAGATGATGAATGGATATTAGACTCAAGTTGCACATATCATATGTGTCCAAATAAAGTGATGTTCTAGGATTATACGTAATTAACTGGTAGCAGAGTAGTAATGGGTAATGACCAAACTTGTGCGGTAAAATGAAGTGGCTCTACAACATTCAGGCATCATGATGGAACTACCAAGGCTTTAAGTGAGGTGAGATATGTGCCTAACTTAAAGACATACTTAATTTCTCTTGGTTTGTTGGATAGCAAAGGTTATTCATTCAAAGCTGAGAACGGGTAGTTGATGGTGTTGAAAAGAGCACTTGTCATGCTGAAAGCCAGCAAGATAAATAGCTTATATGTTTTGACTAGAACAACAATCACGGAAGAGCAGCAACGAATGTAATTTTAGGGCAACAGACTGCTAAACTATGGCATAAGAGGATGGGACATGTAAATCTTAAGAGGTTGTAAGAATTAAACAAACAAGAGTTGCTTGGGACTGATCAGGTCCCTGCTCTGGGATTTTGTGAGCAATACTTGATGGTTAAACAGTATAGGCTCAAGTTCTCAAAGACTGCAGTTCATAAATCCAAGGAACTAATGTATTATGCACATGTAGAATTATGGGGGCAAAGAAGATAGCAACATACGGTGTTTGCCACTATTTTTTATCAAATGTTGATGATTTCAGCAAGGAAAGTATGGATTTACTTACTCAAAAACAAGGAGGAGTGTTTCCAGAAATTCAAAGATTGGAAGGTTTTAATAGACAATATTACAAGAAGGAAATTAAGGGCAATAAGAATAGACAATGGTTTTGAGTTCTGTAATGCTAGGTTTGATCAACTTTGTAGGAAGGTTGGTGTGCTTGGGCATAGAACTCTGAGAGGCACTCCAAAGTAGATCGGTGTGGCAGAAAGAATGAATCACACGTTGATGGAAAGAGCTAGATGTAGGATGTTCACAGTTGGCTTAGGAAAAGGTTTTTTAGGATGAGGCTGCTGTCACAACAGCTTACTTGATTAATAGCAGTCCTTCAAAAGCCATTAATCTGAAAACACTGAAATAGATTTGGATTGAGAAACTTCCTTTACTTGATTATCTTAGAGTCTTTAGATGTGCAGCATATGCATACTAAAGACAAGGCAAGATTGATTCCAGAACAATTAAAGGAATATTTCTAGGATATCTAGAAGGTGTTAAATGCTACAAAGTCTGCATCAAAGAATGAGTTACTTTTATAACATTAATTACGAGGGACATAGTGTTTGATGAAGCATCCTTGCCTTATCTTGAAACTAATAAAGCTTCAAACAACTTAAAGTATCAAAGAAAAGGTGAAGATCAGAGAATACGTTAAGGTGGAGGATGCATCCAAGCATAAGGCAGCTCCTAAACAAGCTCAGCAGGTAGATCTGGGTACTAATGTCAATCATGAGCTTGATCAAGAATTAGTTAACGATGAGATCGATGAAACCAAAATACAACAATCTGATGAATTGCAAAGATATCAGCTGGCTAGAGACAGCCTAGAATAAGCATAAAGCCTCGAAGAAGATTTCAAATACATGACTCATGTTCTAGCTTTGTAGAAGAACAAGTACAGGACTATCCAGTCTATGCTCTAAACTGTGCAGAAAAAATCTCCGTACTGCAACTTAGGAATTATACAGAGGCTATGCCATGTGAAGAAACTTCAAAATGGTTGGATGCAATCAAAGAAGAAATGAAGTCTCTGATTACTAATGAGACCTGCGAAATACAAATAAACCTAAGGAAAAAAAGCTGGTTATTTGCAAATGGGTTTAGCTTCATGGATGGTCCTTATGGAACTAATGTGCCATCAGCAGCAGTTAGTGTTGCAGCGGAAAGGTTCACTATTAGGATTAGCATTGTTATTAGTATATGAACTTATAGAAGAAGGAGCACATGCAATCCCTTGTTCAATGTATATATGCATGTATATTTATATTCACATACATCAATTTTGATAGGAGTTCGGTGCTTGGAGAAAACTGTCTTCAATCTTGACTATAGACAAGTAAAGCTCATATTCCATGCACTGGAGGAGTGGAAATAGGTTACTGAGAATGCACCCCACCTGTGCCATGTTTCACCATGCATGACACCTTGTTTTAACTGGTTTGAAGTAGTGTACTACTGGATGTGCTTGAAATTGTACAATTTGGTTGCAGGACCACATTTATTACATTTATCTAGACATTATTCAGCATAAGAGTCCATTAAGTTCTTCCCTACTCCTGTACAGAGTTTTCGAGATAGGAAATTGAGGGGCACTGTTGTGTATTATGATGGACAGATGAATGACTCATGACTTAATGTTGGATTGGCATGCACTATTACCTTAGCTGGTGCAGCAATACCGAACCATGCAGAAGTTGTTTCCTTGCTTGAGGATGAGGTCACTCAGTGGATAATTGGTGCACGAATTCGAGGCAATCTATCATGTAGGATAATTTTTCTTGAAATGTATCACTATTAGATGTAGATTTCATCATTTAGACATTATGCTATTTTCTTATAATGATATTGCATATTAGTAGGCATGAAATTATTTAGTTGTATTAGCATAATGATAACATCAACTACCCGATTACCTTTCATATTTCTTTACTCATTTCCTTTAGGTGCTTTTCTTCATTGAGAACATGTAAATAATCTTCCAACACAATTAACTGAAGAATTATAAGATTGAAGAGGAATACAACAACCTAAATAATTACTAATTTTTTCAAGTGTTTTAGTGATAAGCATGTTAGCATAATAGTTTGGTTCTGAATTAACTTTTTAACTGTGGGAGTACTAAATTTAGATATCTTTTGAACTGTGGTTCTTCTTTTGTTAAGAGTCTTACAGCACACCAATTGTTGTGTGTCATACCTACAAATGACACTCTCTTATCTTATCCCCTTCTAGATTTCGTAGATATTTCTAAATGTATGTGTTGACAATGCAGCAGTTTTCTTATAATTCTGTAATCTTGTTATCTGTGGGAGTTAATCTTTTGTTAAGTAACTCATCTAGACTTCTACATTTTGTGTATTTTTACAGCAACTGATCCTATGGGTTTGGACCTTGTCATTCATGAATGCTGTGAAAAGTGAGATGTTATTCCTCAGAAAACAAATTTTGGTTGGCAACAAGGTGTTGGAGAATATGATTGGTACAAAGCAAAGAATATGTTAAATGGATCAGCACTGATGGATGTGTTTAATGGTAACAAAGATGTTTTTGTATGCGGTAATACATTGTAAGTATTTGTATAGTGTGAAGAACTCTAAATTTTAGACTTAAAATATCATTCTCAAGGATAAAACAATTTTTGCTAATCAGCTGCTCTGCAGAATATATACTCCTTCACTGGAAGATGTGGGGGCTTATTTAGCCTTATACTAGCTGCTAACTCATGCAAATAGAAGCCATTAGCTTCGATTTCAATATCTCTAGTTACCCTAGGTAAAGATATTTTCTTAACTTAGTTTGAAGTATATTTTTTTGTCCGCATGACCTCTCATATGGTTCATCTGATTTCATGCATGTGCTTTATTTGCTATTATTTCATGCATTCTCATTTCAGTCTAGTCATATAATCAATTTTCAGTTGTTAGCTCCTTTAAGTACTGCTTGTTAACAAACTGAAGTTAAACAATATGGCACCAATTCCAGTAGTTCATATGTTCATGTGAAGAAGTTATCTTTGGGTAAATGTTTTGAACGAGGAGTATTTTAATGGCTATGAGGGATCAAGTTTCTTCAACTGCTATAGAAACTAATGAGGGAACTTAGGTGTTAGGTCTGGTGAGAGTAAGACACTGTAAGGTGCCGATGAATCCACGATAAGCAATGGGGTTTGAGAGAGAAAAAGCCAGAGGTTACAGAAGGAGTGTGTCCAGTAGAGAGAGGTGTAGGACAAGGGTAGGAGAGATGAAGTTGAGCACTAGATAGTAGTTTGTTGACATATTTGGACTATATTTGGACTAAGTGAGAAAGAGGCCATTGGGAGTTCTGGAACCCTGAATTCCCAAAAAGTAATAAAGAGGGCCTAAATTCTTGAGACCAAAATGAATGTTGAGCTGAGAAATTACAAATTGAATGAAGGAATTGTTGTTACTAGTGATGAGAATATCATCAACATAAATGAGCTGATAAAAGATAGTGTTTAGGAGAGGTGCAATAAAATAAAGAGTGATCAACTTTGGAGTGTTGAAAACTCCACTGGATGAGGTGATTTTTGAGGCTATTGAATCAGGCTCGAGGAGCCTACTTAAGGCCATGTAAGGCTTTCCTGAGTCGGTAAACATGATGGGTTTGGAAGGATTAATGAAACCTTTGGGTTGATGCATAAAAACAATTTCTTGGAGTTATCCATTGACGAACGCATTATGGACATCCAACTGGTATATGTCCCAGCCTGTGGATATAGCAATTGAAAAGAGGATTATGATTATACAGGGTTTAATGATAGGACTAAAGGTTTAGGAGAAATCAAACCTGGGTTTGAGAGAAATCAATACCTGGAGTTTGCTGAAAATCTTTAGAAACTAGCCTTACTTTATGGAAATCAATTGAACCATCAGCTAGGTATTTGGTCTTAAAAACCTATTTATTTACAATCATATTTTGGGGAATGCGATACAAATTTTGAGGTTTTCTATTGCAGGAGAGCTTGAATTTTAGCCTTTATAGTAGCTTTGCACACTGGACTAGCATGAGCGATAGTAACAGATGTAGGTAAGGTGAATCTTCTTTTATGGAAGTAAGAAAAATTCTTTAGCTTGAAAATTTCAGCTAGAGCACGAGTAACCATAGGATGACAGGGCAGTTTATAGGTTTAGGTGTAATGATGGGTGGAATTAGAGAGAAGTATGAACTAGAGGAAGATGAGCTAGGTAAGATAGGTAAGGAAATAAGCGATTATGGGTTAGATAATGTGGTAGGTAAAGGAGACTGGGAAGGTGATGAGTAATGACAAGTGAGGATGAAGGCACTGTAAATGAAGAACTAGGACCAATAAAACATACTGTTGGGAACCATTACTACCACCAATGAGTGAATTAGCCTTCGAGTGAAAAGAAATAGAAGTGATAGGAAAAGAAAAGGATGTAGAAGAGGTGATGGTTGGTTTAGGAAAAATGGTGGAGTATAAAAATTCAGATTCGTTAAAAATAACATTTCTTGTGATGTAGATTCTCCCAAATGGGTGAAGGCATTTATAGCCTTTGTGAGACAGGCTGTAACCTAAAAAGATACACTCAGTGGACCTAAAATCCATCTTATGAGAGCTTTATGGGTGGGGTAAATACTGGTGTGTTACTTTTATCTATAAAATCCATTGTTTTGGTGGCTCATTCATTTATATGTTTGACCATTTTAGGAAATTATTTGCTCTGAATCATTTGGTTGGGCTAAATCTTTTCAACTTTGCTTTCATTACCATTTCTAGAATGCTCAGACCTGGTATTGAATTTGATTGAGAATAAAAACTTACTTACATTAAGTAACTCGAAGTAGGGATTCCACACATCCAAACAAATGGTAAGATCTCTGTGGGTTCTTATTTGTTTGGCTTTGCAAACAAAACCCATTAAGTGTTAACAGACCTTTATCTGCATAAAGAAATGGGCACATGCGTATGGTATTCAATAGATAATATAAATTGTTTGAAGCTTGATATTATACTGTTTGCATATATAGTGGGAATGTGGGATTTATTAATGAATACTTTTAGCCTTACTATTCACAAAGTGGATGCTGGTTGTCTATAAATAAATATATTATTTCATTCATCATGTTTTAGAATGCCTTTACTAATTGATGCTCCACATTGTAAATTGGTTGCTTTAATCATTAAATACCTAGTTTAAGTACTTGGGATGCCACTATAACTAAATTATTTCTTTGGGGAGAATGATATTATTTGTACTGTATATATCTGCATATTGTTCCTTCGATGCCTTCTTCTTCTTTCTAGGTTTGTTATTTATTTGCAATTTTCATATGTGACCTCACCAATAACCAAAAAAAAAAAAAAAGGTGATTTTGATCATTGAGAAGAGAAAAGTTAATAACATTGGGTATATGGTGGCCAACTTGATTATTGACTATTTTCTTGTCCTATTAAGTCAACTAACTTGTTTCCTTTATGTCCTTTAGGGTCTTAAGTTCCTAGGCCCATGTCTTTAAGGTGAGCTTTATTCATGGCTATTGAAGATTAGTAGAATATATGAATCAATATACTATTTTGCTTTTCATGGCTCCTTTAACTTTTTATTTTATCAAGGATTAGTAGTATTACTTATTATTTTGTTTTGACTATAATTACTGCATGGTCTAGTCTAAGTTTCGGGTTAGTTGTTGTTTTTGATATTAGCATGTGTTTTGCGCTACACTTGTGCAATTATCTTAATTCACATCTTCTTCAAATCTGTAAAGCCAAAGTAGCAAGGAGGCTTTTTCTTAACATGTTTGTCAAGGTGCACCGTAGTGTTTAAATGTGTAACAAAATGGTTGAAGAACGTTGTAAAAAACGGTTACAAAATTAAGTATATGCTTATTATATAAAAAAATGAATGATGATGGTTCTTGGGCAGTCATTGCTCTTATAACATAATTATTCGGAGGCACCTTCAAAAAAATGAAAGATGTGGGATACAAAAACTTCTCCATGAATCAGTAGAGAAAAGATTCTATGGAGATGCATTTGCAATAGCCTCTGCTCCTGCATCTATTAGCTAACAATGCATTAGATCAATGACAATATTTAATATTATATAGGTTTTTGTTGTGATTATTAATGTTACTTATCATATAGTACAACATTTTATCATTTATGGAAAGATTGGTATATGCTTTGTTTGGGTATAAATTGTTTGTTAACATTGCCTCTATTACTTTTTTTTTTTTACATTATGGGCAATACTATCATTAACTTGCATTTTTGTTTATAGCTTTACTGTTTTACTTGTTTTATCTTCAAAATGGTTAATACTCTTAAACCTTTTGACTTTTGAACTTCAAATTATTGTGTTCTTGTAAAAATAATTTTAGCTTACATAAATCCTTTGGTTATAGTTACCATTCTATTTCATTTAGGTCATAATTCATGACTAAAACTTATATATGATTTATAAGATGGTTTTGTGGTTTCATGTTGCAAAGTTGATGTTGGTTGTTAGTAAATAGAATTATGGATTATAAATTCTTACTTTAGACACTTGCACATTATTAATCTAAATTTAGATTCCCTGTTTAATAGTTACAAGCATGTATTATTCCATTATTTAGTCAAATGTAAAAGTTTTAAATATTTTTATCACATATATAAACCAATGATTTGCTTAAGCTTTTGAGGAACAACTACAAGTATCTTTTTTTTTTAGTTAACAACTTCCCACCCCTTTTCCTTGTTTTGAGGAAAAAAGGTTATGATGTGAATTTAAGATGGTAAATTAATATAATTCATTTAGTTGAGCTAAATCTTATCAATAGTTAGTATTGGATTATGCTAAAAATAAAAACTTGGGTATATGAAGGAGACTCAAAGGATTCTATAATTTCATACTAGAGCTGAGACCTTTTTGCATTCTTAATATTCTGATTTGTTGATTGAAACATGTTTGCATAGTTAAATGCATAGATGCATATAGTATTCAATACGTAACTTTAATTGTTTGATATTTCTGCATTTTTGCCAAAATATTTGAAGATATCTACCTGTTACATGCTAACTTTTGCATGATGCTAAGAGACACTTGAGTTTGTTCCGCTGCAAAGTAATTCATTATCTAGGTATGGTGCAACAGACATTCATCATCATGTCCGCTTGTGCTTTAGATTGTCTTTACTTATGGTAGTCAGGTACAGGAGAGAATGTTGCTGCAAGAAAAATGAACTACCTATGAGAGTTTCATCTTTTGGTGAGTAAACTATTAAACTATTAAGAGTCAGGTAACAAAGAGTTAAATGTTGCTACATAACTCTTCATCATTCAACTTTTAATTATGAAAGATACATGTTCAATTTACTCTTATATTTATTACATAAAAATGTCTTCTAGTCTTTGCTATTAATAAAAAATGAATTATTAAAATTATCAAAGTTTGTGACTTAAAGGTAACAAAAAATCATTTACTTACATGGACCATTGTTAATTTCTTCATGATGAATATGGTTTAATTAAAGAAATAAGATCATTGTTGAAAAGAATTGATGCACCGAAGTAAGTGGTCAGCCAATTGCGATTTAGTGGGTCTTCGAGATCAAATCAAATTAGACTAGTAGAGAGGTGATTCGATGAAATGCCAATAAAAAAGATGATTTTTGAATTTGTCATTGATGTTATGTGTGAAAGAGGAAAGTCAACAAAGTTAACAAAAATCTTCAAGTTGTTCAGGAAAATGAGAAAGAAGAAACATTAAGATGTTTTTCATTAATATGAAACTAGAACAAGCAAATTCAAATCTAATCTAATTGACCATATATCTTACTTAATTTAAACCGAAAATATATTAATACAACTAATCCTAAACACACTGCAATCCAATTTCCAAAAACCCAAACCTGGCTTAACTAGCAGCAAATTAAATTAACTCAAATGTTGATACCACTCCATAACCCCCTTGCCCCCCCCAAAAAAGGGACAGTTTTGAGTGCTTGTAGCAAATTGGTCTTGGTGAGACAACAGATTTAGCATAGTAAATCAATTGATCATGACAATATATCAATGGCATCAACACTAAACATGTATTTAAAATGTGCAAAATTATGTATTAATAAGAAGATTTAAAGCACTATGGGTGAAAAGGATAAGATCTTAGAGCATATTGTATATGGGAAGCAAATGATAAAGTTATGATGACAAATACAGGTTACTATTCATATTTAGAAACAAAAGTAAATAATAGAAATGAAGTTTCAAAGAAAACAGAAAATACACTAAATTCAATTTTTACAATAATAGAGTTTAAAATATATATATTATCAAAGGAATCAGAAAATACCCATATAAGAAAAAAAGTTATCATCAACTTCATGTAGCTCACCTTTACAGGAAGATGGGAAAACCACATCCTAAACATTAACAATGTTATCAGAAAAAGTAACACTACAAAAATAAATTAATATTTAGCGATAGATTTTTTCGTCGTTAAACTTAAAAAATCTGTGAATAAATATTTTAATGATAAAAAATTTATAATTAAAATGATAATTGATTTAATCAATTATTAACTTAACGATCGATTTATTTATCGTCAAAATTGATGTTATGACTTATTTGTTGGTATTATGGCTTAAATTAAGTTTTTTAAACCAATATTCTTTAATAGCCTTGCAATGAACGAACCACTAAATATGTGTTCTTTGTTATGTAAGTATATCTTTCTTTGTTGGTGTTATGACTATACCTTTAGCCTGCGTTGTCGAAGCTTATTAGTCTTTAATAGCCATGCGATGGATGAACCATTGAGTTTTTATATAAAAGAATTTAAAATGCATCTCTTTGTTTTAGGTTTGAATAATCATATTAAAATGTTTGACCTTGTGTTAAGGCCTTAATTTAAAGTTTTATTTTTATTAATAGAAAAAATTATTTTATCTACAAAGAAATGTTACCATGTTAGAATAATGAAGCCTATAAGTTCTTTAAGTTCTTGTTCATTTACAGAAAAATGTCATCTAAACCATGAATGAAGCGTATGCCGCCATCTATCTTTCAGTGCCAAAATAGAGTTTTCCATCCCTTCAAACGGCCTCCAATTTGTTTAATTCCATCTTGAGATTAAGGAATTGCTTTCTTAGTCTCATTTGGACCATAAACACCTATCCAAGACTCTAAGGCCATGCCTCTCTGAACTACTAGCCTGTACACCACCTAATAAATGTCAAAGACGAAAAGAGCCCTCTTGCATAATTGTTTTGTTCCATGAACACTAAAGAGACAATCAACCATTGTTACAACTCGACCTGACCACGGTTCAGGTTCGGTTCAGTTTCGATTTCGAACCATTGGTTCAAGGTTCATGGTTAAGATGAACCGGAACCTGAACTGTTAAGCTGCAGTTCCGGTTAAGGTTCGGTTTAAAAACGGTTCAGCTTTCGGTTTAGGTTTCGGCTCATAAACAGTTTAGGTTTAGGTTTGGTTTTGGTTCATAGGCGGTTCAGGTTCAAGTTCAGGTTCAATTTAAATTTCGGTTCGGTTCACATTTGGTTCAAAGTTGGTTCAAAAAAAATTAGTATTTAATATTTTAATTATAAATTTTTAATAAAATTAAAAAATAAAATGATCATATTTTTATTGAAAATATATATTTTAAAATTAAAATTATTTTAAAAATAAATTTAATTAGAAAATGAACCGAAACCGTCGGTTTTGAACCGTCAGATTCGGTTCCGTTTCAAAATTTACATAAACCATAACCGAATCGTTTTTAAAATGGTTTCGGTTATGGTTCAAAATCGAAACGGTTTATATCGATTTCGGTTCGGTTTAAAATTTTACGGTTACGATTCGATTCACCGGTTTGAACTTAACCGTGGTCAGGTCTAGTTACAACTAAAACAACTTTTTAACTATTAATAATTATTATTTTTATATATTTTGTAAAAAAATTATTATATTTTTAATAATAAATATTAATAAATATATAATAATAATTTTATAAATTAATCACTAAAACATATATTTTTAATAGTTATTATCTACAATTATTTTTAAAACAAAATCACAATTTTTGACTTTTAAAATTGTAAATTTAAAATTTTAAATTGGAAATTTTTATACCAAATTAAATAAACATTGATTAAATATAATAAATTAATATTTATTAAACAAAACATATTAAAAACTTTATATATTGATTTCAACAAAACTTTACATTTACAAAATTTTTATATATAATTCAATATTTTTATTTTTATTTTAAGTAATAATGATTTTAATATTTTAAATTTTCATATTTAAATTGTAAATTAACTTCAAAATTATTTTTATATAAAATAACAAAATTAAATTTAAAATTTAAAATCATTCTTAAAAAATAACAACAATAAAAAGGAAAAATACTATTGATTGTACTAGTAAAGACCGCTTTAACAGATCTATTAAGTAATAAATAACTAAAATAAAATTCAAAAAATAAAAAACAAAGATAAAGCCATCTCCACTTCTCCACTTAAGTCAACTTAGGGCACTCTTTGGATACAGGAACTCAGAGATTTTGAAATTTTCTAGCTTCAAATGGCAATTTTCATCATACGTGTTTGACAATTTCCATACATTCTTGACAAATGATTCCCACCGACCTCTGTTTTATATGAGGACCTTTGTCAAGAGGAACAAAATACCAACCACAAATACACTTTCCTCTCTTTCTTCTTTTAATCTTGTCACTCTCTAGAGCAGCGCAATCTACTTAGTTTTGTTACAGAGATTTGAAGATCAGAGCCAGGGCATGCTTGATGCATTGACGAAAGAACAAGTCTCCAATAACATTTTGCATGCTTGATTAGGATGGAAGAGTTTGAAATAGAGATCCAATCTCTATATGGAAATCCTAGGAAGGAAGAAGTTCAAGACATGATTTTACTGAGCTTGGTGTTGATTCAAATGGCACCATTAACGTTCAAGAGTTGTTGAACATGATGGCAAGAAAAATCAAGGTAACTCTTTGTGACTGATAGTTTCTATTTATTATAAATGTCAACCAAGTGTTCGTTGAAATGCATGTTTCCTATAGGAAAATGTTATGGAGAAGTTGAAATAAGCCTTCAAAGTATTCGACTGGGATTTAAACGGATTGATATCAACAAATAAGGAATCATTGTTGTATTATCATAGTTTCAAAGTCTAACTTAAATCATACCTCGTTTTGATTTTCTGAAAATACATGATTAATAGTACCAACAGTAAGATTAAAATGTAATATTAATGTACATTTTTTGTGTACATATTCTTATAAAATTTGGTCTGATGCTAGATAATTGAACTCAGAGGACTTCTCATTATTGGTAATGAACTTTTGTGCAACTCTTATTTATTGAATATGGATTTGATTCAATTGGAGTTGGATTTGGAGCTATTTCTTTAGAAATTGTCCTTTTTTGTTTCTCTTTCTTGGTTTATCTACTCCTTTTGCAGATTGTAGTAAATTACTATTATTTTCTTATGAGTTTTAGTTTTTATTGGTCCTAAATGGACAAAGTGATACTTCAAGAATAGCTTGGTTATTGTTAGTATAACAATTATCACTTCAATATCTAGTGTTCCTCATGTTTGGTTACTGAGAAACAAATAGAAAGGGAAGGAAATTTGAAGAAGAAAATCACATTGCAATTTGTTACCTTGATTTAGGCTTTGACAAAGTGTATTTGATTGTAGTCCTTGGTGTCTAATTATTGTTTGTGCTCCGATATAACATCTAGTTTATACAACTCAATCCATCTTAAGCTTAATTGCAAGCTTAATAGCATTGACCAGAGGATGAGCAAAGCATCTTATTTATATAATTTTAAGTATTTCTCTAGTTATTTTTTAGGCATGTATGACAAGTTTGATATGAGAAATTTCTTGGGGATATGAAGTTTATGTTGCTATGTCCATTTTACTATGTTTAATTCTCTGTTTGTTTAATATGATGTAATCAGAGTTTATGTTGATACACCTCCTGATTGTTTTTCTCAAATGGGATGTAAAATTATTCTCCCTTTCCAATCTTTCATCAAAGTTTAGCTGCAAAACAGAGAACCCGTAACATGGTTCTTCTTCCAATAGGGGTACCAATTGTGTTATGATGATATTGAAACCATAACTTACTTTCTAGTGGAAATTAGAGGTTTTGAGTTGCAGTAGATTGTGTTTGATTTTCTCCTTGAAAAGGTATGCTTGATGGCATCCTATAACTGGCTGGTTTGTTGCTAGAGTTGCTTCCTTCTTAAGATCCAGCCCTTTATGTCTGCAATTCCTTGAAGAAACAATGGATTAGGTTGAATTGGGAAAACCTAACAGAGAAAACTTGGTCACTCTAGCATTTGATCTCTATCAGAATCTTGTAGACACATCAACCAATTTCAAGCTTGTTAGAGTTGTAGTAATATGAGAATGATAATGACCATTTGTGCTTTTCATTTGAAATATACTCATGGACTTAGCTTGAAGCTAACTGGACTTGATAGTAGTAAGCAACCATTAATTGAAAAGCTATACAGATATTTGTTAGCAAGGAGTCATTAATTCATCCTTCCTAGCTTATTGTAAGATTGTTCAGCACAACAGACTTCAAAGAATTTTAGTCAGTTTCAAATGAAGTTATAGTCCGCATTTTGACCCCTAATAGCCCTTTGATGATTTGAAAAATAGAAAAAGAAGCATGGATAGCAACTGACAGCATTACTGAAGGCTTTTTGATGTTACCTACATTTTACCATTGGCATGGGCTAGTTAAGCATAATGTTTTCTTGAAGTTAGAGAAAAGAAAGAAAAGAAAGAAAAGAAGTTCCAAGGAAGGGGAGGGCAGGACATGGATCCTTATGGTAGTCCATTGGGTATTGTTCCCAAACAGTGCTTATAAGAGGAGGAAAGGCAAGAGAATATGAAACTAATCTGTCAAGTTAGTGCGTACAGTAAGATGAGGAAACCTTATTATTGAAAATCATAAGCCTAAATGAAATAGGAAATATAAACCTAATTTAGTGATGTATATATAGAAATATAATATTTATATGTTAATTTTCTTAACACATCTTCTCTAAAGACATTCATTTTAAAACATAAAATTATATGAAAGTAAGATTTGGACTTAGATTATTTCTTGATTTGTTAACTCATTTGCATATCTTTTATATTACTTTCGTATTCTTTTCGCATGCATTTGTAATGATTGAAAATTATGGGTCTCATTATTTTAATTTGTCATTACCCATATTGGCTGAAAGATAACATATTTGAGAGCAAAAAATTGTTGAAAGATGACACAATTTGAAAGTCTACTATTCTTATTCTACTCAAAAGTATATCATTTATTGTGTAGAAATAGTACTTTCAATTATAGTAAATGTCAATTTTCTTAAACATTCAGTGTGATAATCTCATCTCAAGGAGACCCGTTATTTTTTATAAAGAGTTTTATTGTATGATCATCACCCTAAAGGAACTGTCATCTCGTTGTAGATAATTTCATGGCAATTATTGCACTTAGATTAGATTTTTATCTATGAAGTATTTATTTTCTCAAAAGCAAAGAGTTTTGTTGGTTGGTGAAGTTTATTTTTAATTTTATACTTTTTTCATATTCACCTTTCAAGCAATACTTTTTATTATTATTTTTTTTGTTTGAGATAACTTAAAAGTTGATAATAGTTGATTAAATAGTATAATGATAATTAAACATGTGAAGTAATCATTTTAGTAGAATGACAACTTTTAGCAATAGATAAATGCCAATCACTAATGACATATTTGGTTCGTGAAATAAAATAGAGAATGGAAAGAATAAGTATTTTTTGAGAATAGAAAAGAAGGAAATAAAAAAGAATAAGTATTATTATGTTTTGTTTATTAGAATTGAATAGAGTATTAAATCATTTTCGTGTATTTAGTTCATTAAAAAATAATATAGAAAAGTAATTGAAGTAAGTTTAAAAGATAAGTATATCCTTCAACTAAATCAATTATAATTTAATTAATTTTTATTAAATTTTTATTAAAATAATATTAATTAATAAATATTTTGTAATAATAAATTATTATAAAAATTTTATTAACTAAATAATATGTTAATAATTGTTTTTTATTTTTAAATATTAATATTATAAAATTAAAATTAATTAATATTTTAATAATAGTAATATTTTTTACTTTTCTCCTTTTTGTAAATTATTTAAAAAATAAAAATGTTATTATTATAAAATAATATTAACTAAATAATATCTTAATATTAATTAGTGTATTAATAATATTATAAAAATAAAATTAATATTAATTAATATAATAATAATGTTTTTTACTTTTTTGTAAATTATTTATAAAATAAAAAATGAAGTTATTATATATATATATATATATGAGGGTAATTTAAATATTTTATTAAGGATACCTTAGAAATAGAAAAATATAACAATTCCTTATTTTCATGGAATAGCTATTTCGAAGATTCACTTCAAAATAGTTATTCCAAGTTTTCAAAAAATAAAAATTCCTCAAAAAATTATAATTCCTTGATAAAAATGAATCAAACATTAAAAAGCAATTTCGTACGAAATAAAGTAGGAAAAGAATTGGTATTCCTACGAACCAAACATGTTGTAAAGCTGAGTATTGTGAAATTGAGTATCATAAAAGCTTTTTCAACTTCTTTAATCTACCTTAAGTCCATGATGATGATGCAGATATTGACAAGGATACTTTATGATTAGTGTCATTGCATGTCATGACGTGATTAATGTTAATTGCTTGTGTATTCTTTCTTTTTTTTAATTATTCTTCCTCTCTTCTCATGCAAGATGAAGAGGTTTAAAATCATGGAGCAAGAATACGATATTGAGGTATGTTCTCCTCCTAGCATTTGCCTTGTACATGGACTTATTTCATCTTCTTGACCATCATATTAGAACTTTCAGTTGGTACCATTGGCAGTATTAAAGTGATTACCAACCTTTGATAGGTAAGATAATTGTACTTGAACTTTTTGAAACTAAATGTTCTTCTAATTTCTCCTAAATCTGCTTACTTTATATATGTATATATATATATATATATATATATATATATATTATAGTATATTATATTATAGTATAGCTATTGCTCATTGTGGGTCTACAATTCAAGATAAGATTACACCTTTTGTTAGATCATAGTTCACGCATTCTTATTTTTCATGTTTAGTAGATTTTGATCCATGGAGTGCTCATTGAGCTGTTCCACAAAGTAATGAATGTCCTATGTATAAACTTTTTAAGGTAAGCATTATTCATTTGTTTTGTAAAATACTACTTGTATTTCATGGATCATTCTTACACGAGCTTTTTATATTTTCAAATCATATATTATGAACTAACTCATTCGTTTAAGTCACCTTCTAAGTCTTTGTTAACTTAGCTACTAGATCCAAAAGCGATACCATTAGAAATCTTTACTGTTATTTTTCGTTGGATCATTTTCTTCTTTAATAAATTCTATCTTGATACAGTAAAAACAACTTAGTGCATCTTCAAATTTCATTCATTTTGTGTCATCCAATACCAACCCCAATAATTTTTAAACACTTATGTAGTTTTCTAGGAGAAATAAGTTTTGTGGCCATATTAGAGGGTTATCGTCAGTGGCAACCTTTTCCAATAGTATAAGTCCTTTTTCTACTTTCTCTCTGATAAAACTTCACGTCAAGGTGTTTGGTGCGTTTATGGTAGATTGGATTCTTGCAAGGATGAATGATAGATTGGTTGTCTAAAAACACAGTAACGGGACCTCTATAGAACTACAATTCATTGAGCAACCCAAGCAACCAGGTAGATTCCTTAAAACCTTCTATGATTGCTATTAACTTTGCCTCAGTGTTGGATAAAGTACCAATAGCTTGATTTTGAGCTTTTCAGCTCATATAATATCCTTCAAACATGAAAATATAAGCAAAAAGAGATATTCTTTTGTCTTTATCTCCTATAAAATCAAAGTCTACATAACCGTCCAATCCTTGCTAAATGAAACCTTTCTTTTCATAAGCTAACCCAAGCTTCTTTGTTCCATTTAAGTATCTTAATAACCACTTCATTGCTTGCCAATGATCTTTGCTGGGATTGATCATGCATTTATTAAGCAGAGTGATTGTGTATGATAATCAGCTCCGTTGTAGATCATGGCATACATAGGACTCCTTACTGCATTTGAGTAAGGGGTATTTATCATTTTTGCTTTTCTTTTTTAGTTTTTTGGAAAATTTTGAGCAGATATTTTGAAATGATTTCCAAGTGAAACACTTACTCATTTTTCTTGCAACATTTGAAATTTTTCAGCAACTTTGTAAAGGTAAGACTTTTGGGTAACATGAGCTTGGACTTGCTCCTATCTTTTTTGAGTTCCATTCCAAATATCTTCTTTGTAGGCTTTAAATCTTTCACATCAAATTCGTTACTCAACATCTTCTTTAATGAGGCTATTTTGTGCATGCTACTACCGATAATTAGCAGATCATCTACATACAATGTCAAGAACAGAACTTATTTATAACATGTATCTCTGTGATAGAGGCAGGCATTGTAAGCACTTTTGGTGAAGTTTGCTTGAAGTACAATGCTGTCAAACCTTTTTGTACCATTTCCTAAGAGATTTTTTTAAGTCATATAGTGAAAACCCCTTAGGTTGTTTCATATAAGTCTTCTTCCATTATTGTACATGAAGAAAAACAGTCTTCATATCCATTTGCTTAAGCTCCTAATCTTCTATAGCTACCTTTGTCAAGATGGTTCAAATTTGTATTTAACCATATATGAGAAACTTTTTGCGTAATTAATCCCTTATACTTAAGGTAAGCCTTTGGCCACCAATATTACCGTAAATTTCTTAGGTGCAACTTTTATATGACCATTTTTGAGCTTGAATACCCATTCATAATATAACACCCTTGGATTTAAAGGTTTTTTACCAAGCTTTTAAGTCTTGTTGGCACAAAAAGAGCTTATTTCCTCTTGCATTGCCTAAAACAATTTGCTGCTTGATGACCAAACATAGCTTCCTTGTAGTTTCTTAGCTCCACACTCTTCATTTGGTTTGCTGTATGGAAAGCATAGGCTATCAACTCTCCTTCAACTAAATTGGAACTAGGATCTTCAAGTAGATATCTTACTGGTGGTCTAATACTTCTTTTAAACCTATCCTTTGCTAATTAATAGGCCTTTCAATGTCTACATCATCAAGAAAATGCTCATCTTCGTCATCCAAACTAGACTGCCTTTGTTGACTGGATGAGACTGCTATTTTACATTCTATTTTTAGGGCTGAATAAGCTGATCCTCTAGGCTTAAATTGATCTGGATCAAGATCAGCAGCTTTCTTAACTTTAGAAGCTCTCTCTATAGTTAATTCATTTTTTTTTCTCCTTCTTAGCTTGCATATGGCAGGGATGACTCATTAAAGACCATATCTTCACTTATGACAGTTTTATTATTTAAACACATACTTTACATAAAGTTTATAGCCTTTAATCCCTTCAGAATAGCCAAGAAAAATACCTTTAATTACTCTAAGATTAAGCTTGCCCTCCCTTTGGTGTGCATAGGCTACACATCCAAAATTCTCCAATGATGTAGAGTTGGAGGCTACCCTAACCACTTCTCTTCAGGCATTTTAAGATCAATAGCCATTGAAGGACACCTATTAATCAAATAGATAGTGATTGTAGCTGTTTTTCTCCAGAAACTTTTGCTAAGTCCTAATGTAAACGACATGCATCTCACCCTCTCCGTTATTGTCCTATTCATTCTCTCAATAATGTCATTTTATCGAGGAGTCTTCTTGACATGCCTATGCCTTAGGATTCCTCAGTCGGTATAAAAATTATTGAATATAGAGTTACAAAATTCTAAACCAATATCAGTACGTAACACTTTTAGTTTCTTTCCAATCTGGTTTTTGATCAGTAACTTTCATTCTTTAAACTTGTCAAAACAATCATTTTTAGTTTGAAGCAAGAATAGCTATACCTTTCTTAAGTAATCATCAAGGATTGATAGGAAGTATCTACATCCTCCAAGTGTTGGAATCCTTTCAGGCCCCCAAAGATCAGAGTCCACAAAATCAAGCACACCCTTGGATGTACGTTTTACAGAAGTTACACCTTATCAAGGTAAGCAGCCGCAACCTATCAAGGTAAGATATGGTGTTTTGATGAATGTTCTTCTTTGTAGGGAAGGAAGAATCTCAAACTCTGTGAAACTAAAAGAAAGGTAAGCATAGAGGTGTTTCGTAGGATCATTCTACTACTTAAATTAGTAAAAAAAGTTACAACATAATAAATCAAAATTTGTAAAATATTAAGAAAATTATTTTAATTTATGTTCATGTTTTAAAGAAACAAATAAAAATAGAACAAATCAAAGGGTGAAAAAACCGAAAAATTGCATATAAAGTGTGAAGTAATGAACAAAATCACATGGTTGGATATACAAAAAAATCATGTGGAAGGAAAGCAATGGACTATCCTCTTGTTATAGTGGAGTACATTGGATGTCTAATTTATCAATGGTCTTATATAAAATCACAACATGCATTCCTTGTGAGTAAGAACCCGTTATAAATTGAAAAAAAAGCCACGACCTTGCAAGTGCACCCGTCTCTAGCAAGAATATCAAAGTATGTGCAAATCAAAATGAGAAAGATAATTTTATCGTATTTGTTTTAATTCTATGAATTATCTCCGAAAGTGCATGAATTATTGGTTAGTAGTTGGGATAAATGAGAATCTTTTCCATCCATAAATCATCAAGAAAGAAAACAAGTCTTACATGCCTCATTACTATTCCTAAAAAAATTTAAAAAATAATTCCATCGACTACTTAAGATTTTGATTTGATATACTCAAATAACTAAAAAAAATAGCCCAACTTAGCTGCCAAGCTCCAATAGTTGAGAGCCCATAACTAAAGTTAAAATACCAAGAGCTTTACGTTTTCTACTCTTCCATGTTTCAATTTTAAAACTTCCTTCAGCTAGTAGGCGAGGTATGTAAACTTCATAATTACTAAGTTGTTTCCATAGTAAAAGAGTATAGCACAAAGAATAAAACTCAAAAGTAAGAATTTATCCCCACTGACTTTAGCAGAGCACCATTCAGAACAAAGGATCTATGGTATAATTAGTATCATTTACTTTCACCTCTTTTTCATTAAATTCATTTTTCTATCTTTAATGAAGGTTTATCAAATCTTTAAACTCAAAAATTATAATTTCTTGGTTATGCGAGTGCATGTGAGCTATCATTTTTAACTTTAAACATTGCAAGAAGATTGAAAAAGTTTAACAGAAACTTTTGATTTGACATTTGCAATTTTTATGAAAATTTTAATAGAAATACTATATTTAGAAAAATCGGTGTTGGAATTGCCAATGTCCAATGAAAGTACATTATATAGAATCTAAACAAAATTTCAACAAAAATTTATTGAATTGGAATTTTAAAATATTTCAAAGAAAATTTATTCCATTGGATTTATTTTTTTATTGAAAATTTCATACAAATCCTTCGCATTTTTTCAAAAAGACTGGAAATTTAATGATATAATTCCAACAATTTTTTTTTACAATTTTATGTTTTCAATGACATTTTCTTAGGAAATTGAAAAAATATAGTCTTAATTATTTTACTTATTAAATAATTTTATTGAAATTAATTAAATTTATAAAAATATTTTTAATAATTTATGTTTGGATAAAAATTATTTAAAACTTTAAATTGCACCTTAAATATTAAATTGAACTTTAATGCTCAAAAAGTGAAAAATCAAACTCTAATCTTTCAATTTGATCTGAATTAGATTTTGATTTAAACTATAAGCATATTGTCATTGTTGAAATATTTACAAAATAATTCAAATAATCTTTGCATTCTGTTTTAAGTCAACCTTTTAATTTTGAACAATTTTTTACTCATGAGCTATTTATTACGAATTTTTTAAATTTTTTAAAGTAAATTTTTTAAAAAATATTTTTAGTACTAAAAATAATTTGAATTTTTTTAACGGTGGTTTGATGTTTCTTTATATCTATTAAGAAATTTCAAGTTAAAATTAGGAGTATAAGATCCTCAATTTGATTATCTTCTATTTGAACAGTTCAAATTAATATATCAAGATTTTATATATTATTTTTAAAACATTAGGGTTAGATTTGGCACACAGAGTATAATTCAAAGTTTTAAATTACTTTTACCCTTTATTTTTTAAAATTATTTGAATAATATCTTTAAATGAATAAAATTATCAAATGAACAAAACAACTTACTAATTGAAAAGCTCAACAATATAATTGAAATTATCATATTAAAAAGATTCATCCAATACATCATCAATATATACTTGGCTAATCCTCTTAAGAGTCATCCTCTATACTCTCATCATCATCACCACTTCTATCACTAAGAGAAGCTGATCTATTCTGGATTAGATTCATCTAGCTTGCAATCTGCATAGTAAGCAATTTTCATATAGCCAATTCACTTTCAACCATAGAGACGGAGTCTTTGTGAGTACCTTTATGACGATAATTGGTTCTCAAGATTTGTAACTTAATCAATGTGTTCTCTTTGTTGATCTTCCAGTTAGTTTTCTAGTATTGCAACATGCAATTGTCATTGAGGGATCTTATTAGTGCTTAAAGGCGTTTGGATGACCCAATTGGAAGAAACACCATAAAATGCCACATCGAACCTAAATCCATAAGCTCTAATGCTTTTATTTTTCTCTTAATCACCTGAAAAAAAGGTTAAAATCATCAACAAATGATCCAAGGGCACTAAAGTCCTCCTTCAACTTCTCATTAGAATCTTGGACATAATTGTCAAAAGAACACACAATAAATTAAAGCAGTAAAGATAGATACTCAAACATTTGAAAATCATAATATTGAAAAGATACAAAAATGAAGGCTTAAAAATCAAACAAACTACATCTTCCCCAAGGAAAAAATAAAGGTAAAAATATGATATATTATGCTATTATTAGAAATACTCACATAAGTCCTAGCGTATTTACCACTTGTTTGTCTAATTATTATGATTCAACTTATAAAAAAGCTTTGGCATGATAGGCTACCTCTTTAGCTCTAATGTCTAACAAGTAATAAAACAAAGTTATTATGATTATTATGATCATTTATATCATAAATATGTGAAACACATTGCTAGTAAATAAAATTACATATTGTCTCTTTTGCTTTAACATCGTATTAGATCCACCTTAATTCATGCATCCTATCTCACCAATGGCTTGATTGATCTTATTTCACTTGAATTTCTGTAGGAACTCTGGGTCACTTATCCACTTAGTCCATAATACATCGAGAACTTCATTAGACATCCATTTTCTCTTAGATTTATGGGCATGAATCGATGGCAGATTTGATCAAATGATGTCAATACATTTAGCCTCTCAAAGTTGCCTAATTTCATCCTCATGTTGTGGATCCCACCTACAATAGTTTTACACCAATATCAGAGACAACTTAGTTAATATATTATGCAAATACCACTATCAAATATGGTATATAAATTAAAGAACAAAGTCAACATATCACCTGAAATTTGGCCTACCACTTATCTCAAAACTCTTGAAAAATTTCATGCAAGTTAGTGAATGCTCATATTTAGCCTTGATTTTGAAAAGATAACACCAACTGTGCTAGTGGAAGGAAGAAACTTGCACAATTTTTTATATATAATAAAATGTAAGTATAAAGAAGATTAAAAAAATAATAGTATGAGATATTTACAATGTTAAAAAGATAATTAAAATATCATACTCTTTCCTGTTTGGACCGATTAATGTCTTATAACCATTTAGTTTACACTTAGATGCACTAATAATAAGTCTTCGAAAGAACCTTAAGGTAATGGTGTGTGTGATAAATGTCTTGAGGTGTCTGAAGTAGGAGTAAAAGATACTCATATGCTCAACCTGAGTGTTTGCATGTGGAAAAAATGTATCCATAAGGGTAAGAACTTTGTCTCTACTTCTAAAATTGGTGCCATGACCACATCCCTCTTTCTCCAGTATCTATGAACAATCAACATAAAATTAATATGTGATAAATTAAACAAAAAAAATAAGTTGAAGAATCTTTTATAAAATGTAATCAACTAAAAACCTTAATAATCAATCACTTTTAACTATGTACTTAGTAAAAGGTTCCTCTTTAGTTTCAGTGTTAGTACTATCAAATGGTTGCTCTACTTCATCTTGTTCTTGCACTTCGACATTAGTTTCAGCAAGTGCATTAATTGTATATGTATTTAAATCTTCACTTCATCATATTGTACATCCAATAATAATGATTAGGTAATTCCATCCACTTAAACAATAAAATTTAAGTTGTTTAAATAGTTTTCAAGGATTTTTGACAACATAAACCGATACTAGTGTAGCTTTATCTCATGCTTAAAGAGTGCTCTTACTAAAATAAGCTTATATAAGCAACTAATTCAATAAAATTTTAATAGTACCTATCCATGCATGTTTTGTAAGTGCAAGAAATATTCTATTTAAGCAACATAAATATACGCTTAAAGAAACATAAAGAGATAATGCGAAATTTTAATGAACCATTAAATTTGTAAAAAAAAAAAAGAAAACTTGCATGCCTATGTTAATGAACACGTTTCTTCAACAACATAATCTCAAATTCAAAACTTAGCTCTTCGATGAATTTTTAAGTTAACTAGTCTACTTACATGCTTTATTACTTCTTTACATATATGTAACTATTCAATCATTTAATCATTTAAAGCATAACAAAACAACTGTGATATTTATTGATTTTGATTATCTAATACAAATATAACAACATGTTTAACTACAGTTTGGTACAAATAGAAGTTTTGCATTATCCTTGTCATATATATAAATAGGGATAGCTCCTGAGAAATAAGGCAAAATGATGAAAAAGGACTTTAATTATTTTATATAAACATAATGTCTTTTATTATTTAAAAAAATATAATATCTTCAATTAATTTTGCATGTCAGAGCTTTAACAAAAAATTTAATTTATAAATTTAGGAGTCACATGCACTAGCAATAAAATTTCAATGGTTATTCAGCCAATGGAGGCAAAGCAAACCCCAAAATTGTTGTTACTTACCACTCCCTCTTTCAATAATGAATCCGCATGGCCTTTTTGTTATTTCGGAGATGATCCGGACGGAGCAGGCATATTCTTGCGCAGAAGGGGAGTGCGTTTCCCTCTGTGACCAAACAGGAGTCTCATCACCAAGCAGACTTCCATGTGCTACGATTATGAATCCTTTTGCAGAGCAGCCCAGTGGCTTGTGGCCAAACTGGCGAAGAAGAAAGCGCTCTTACCGAAAGCGCCATGGAGAGGGGAAGACGACCAAGAAGCCAACAAATTCGAAGACGCGAAGCTCGAAGTCACCAGCCAGCCGGGATCCACCCCTAAAATGCACGTTCCTCGCAAACGCACCAAGTACAATGATGCCCAATCCGACGACGACTCCCTGGAAATCGACCCCGGAGCTCCGCCACAGCTTCCAACGCAACTATCAGGTCCTCTCTTTCTCCCTTCCTTGTGTGTGCGTGTCTCTGCCTTTCGATTCTGTTGGTTTTTAATTGGAGTTGAACGGGGTCTTTTTGAGATTGATGTTTGCTGGCACTTAGAAACTAAACTAAAGGTCATAGCCACATTGCCCCATAAGGAGGCTCTTAACTGAATTCGTTCCTTCACTATGTAGCCATTCGATTGATTGATTGCGGAGCAGGTAAAGGAAAGAAAGTCTGCAAGCCAGTAGTGCAGAAGGGGGGCTATGGTATGCAATCAGTCAACCAGTAGGCCTTGGCATTAACTGGGATCTTGGTCCTTCTTGCAATCTGTTTTTTTCCTGATTTCAACCACAGCATCCAACTGAGAGTTGGTGGTGTTTATGCTCTGCCTTAGGTCCTTTTCAACCCCTAATGTGGATCCTTCTGAAGCTAGGTGCACCTTGTGGCTTGGGAATGATGTGCTTCTCTGGACTATGTTTGTTAACCTAAAGACTGGCTTGCTGTATCTTGTTCCTACCACTCTAATGAGGGCTACCCTGCATTCTCTTCCACTTTACCTTTCCTCAACTAGAAAAGGCAGGCAGCCTAAGCTTTTATAAGAAATGATCTATTGTTTACTTTTGTGCCAGTTTTGAAGCATCACTATGGTCAAGCTTCTTTTGACAGGCTGCTGGGATGTTCTGTCTGAATACTCTTAGATAACCATGGTCGGTGACACAAGTAGTCACCCAGTGAGCTTGGCTCACATTGTAGTCGTGGCGATTGCATAGTTTAGATGTCTTAAAGGTTCTCTGATATTCATTGTCATTCACAAATTATGGAACCATCCTCAGGTTCATTAATGCTGAGTGCAAACTTTTCCATCCATCCTCGCCATCATCTTTTCACTACATAATCTATATTGCTAATTAAAATATTGTAATGGTTTGTATTCATACATCTATGTTTGGGCAATGCCTCTTGCCTTCTCATATCTTTTGTTCATGATATTTTTTACTTCTCCTTTCCCATGTTATACATAACTTTGATGAACTGTGTACCATATTCACTTGAATAGCTAACACTTTTTGTGCATGCAGTTTCTTCAATGAGTATTTAGCATAGATACCATCGTGGAGCCCCTTCCACCTGCCATGGCATACAATGTTTTACGCAACTTGAGCTTCTTCACATGCATTTTCACGCAGTTTTGTGGTAAGTTTGATTTCTCACGGTGGTATGTTCCTGATTGAAAAAAGAAAAAAAGGAAGTTCGGTTTTTCATGGTTCCAGTCAAAGATGAATAAATGGATGGAATCATGCGATACTGTAATTTTCTTTCTATTCCTTTTCAAGTAGTGAAACTTTTTCTGGCACCTGAGTCCCATCATACCTCTCCTCCCATTTTCTTCTTTTATGGGTTCCAGACTGTTCCCTTCAACAATTAGTGGCATCAATTCTTGCTTTCTGCATCATACCTGTGTATATTTATATCCCACTCATGGTGGTGTATTATATGCATAAGTGTAAGGATCTCTGTATCTCTTGTTCTCTGTTGATAAACATTTAAATAGCTACCATAAGTATTAAAGAAACTAATCATTAAAACAGGACTGCTTATGTTGATTCACGAGACTGTCAAGATCCTGACTGACTCATGTAATTCTGAGGTTGCTCTTTTACCTTGATTACATGGCTGCAGATCCTTTGCTATCAGATCATTTTTTTTAAAAACCACCAGTGCCATTGTGATTAAGAGTCTGTATGTTGAGGGTTGTGGTGATGGTTCTTTGTACTGCTTTTTTTCTTTTTTTTTTTTTTGAATAAATTCAAGTTTCGACATATGAAATTCAAGTTTCGACATATGAAATTCCTGTTCATGGGATATGAAGGGGTAACCTGTGGGTTTTTACTTCTTAGGCTTGTAGCCAATTTTTTATTTCTTTACTTGAACTTTATGTGGCTGTAACTTTCAACCAAGCATTTCTTTTGCGGATTAGTGTTCCTCAGGTGACAAGTCTAAGGCCCAAAAGTCATATCGAACGCTATTGTAGTGTTTCTTTTTTAATTTTTGTTCAGTTTCATGTATAATTCACTTAAACTTTGTTATACTGCAGATCCTGAAGGATTGCAAGTGCACAAAAATCGCTTGGATTAGGACAGGAAGAGAAAGCTCGATGTGTTCACGGAGAAACCTGTAGCAGTGCAAGCATTCCATGTCACTGATTCTGAATATTGACTTCTTTTTGATTGGGGCAGAGAGAGCTTATCATGTTGGTTGACGGAAAAAGGAGAAATGTAGCAGTGGAAGCATTACATGTGACTGTATCTTGACTGCACTTATAGGGTGGATTATGTCAAATACTGTTTACCTTCATCACTTTTGTGTGGATAAGATCTTTTCTATCATGGAAGACTTCTATCATGATAGGAAATTATAATACTGAATATATGATTTTTAAAATTTTTGTATTACTAAACATATTTTAAGATCATATATTTAAGTACAACATAATTTAAGAAGGATTAGGGTTTATAAGTGCTTAATCCAGTTAATGTTGAGAATAGACTTGTCATGACATCATTTAAAACTTCAATTATATGACATTTGATATCATTGATGTAGGACTCGTTACTTTGGTTTATTATGTTTTCTTTTTCTTTTTTTTCATTCTTTTCAAAATTTTTATTTTTGAATATTTGAAAATTTAGTTTGAATCAAAGCCGTCCTTAGAGGGCTTTCAATAGTATCATAGATCTCAAAGTATGCATATGCTATTTACTTGACATAGTTGTTGTTGTATTTAACAAGAGAATTTTTGTCTTAATGTTTTTATTTTTTTAATTATTTTATTAGTTTGCAAAAAAAGAATAAACAAATTAGATGATCTTTAGTTTCTTTTGAAACCAGATTGTAGTGTAATTATTATCAAAGATTATTGTGAGAATGCACTTAAAGAATTGTATAAGCCAAAACTAACTCTTTTGGGTAAAATTGATAGCATGTGTTTTTTCAATCGCTATAGTTGAACTGTATTAATTTTTTAATTTTATTTTATAATTTATTGAACAGATTTGTATTGTGCCGTATCAAAGTTGTTATGAAATACCAATTAATTTATATCATGCAATCTTAGTAAAAAAATTTTCTAAAGTTTTTTTTAATGCTAAATCACTAAAAAGATTTAGTAATGCCAAGAGTCTTCAAGTTAATGATATAAATTGGTATGAATTATTGAACAAACGATTATTTACTTTGTTAATATCATTTACTTTCATCTACTTTTCAATGAGTCTTAAATTTAATATCAATTATTTTCATCTCCTTTTCAATAAATTCATTTTTTGGTCTTAAATGAAGGTATATCAAATCTTTAAACTCAAAAATTATAATTTCTTGGTTATGCAAAAAAGGATCTTTGGTTATTGAGTGCCATTAAGAACTTAAAGACTGAGCAGTATAACCAACTATGTTTCTCTTGAACCATTGCACCAAATTGCTCCTCAGTAGAAGGCTCTGAATAAAATGGGAATGTCTTTGCAAAAGCACATTGGAGAAAATTAGAATCTTTAACCAAGTCAGCTTACTAGGAAGTCCTTGCGAAATAATCAGAACTCCTCTTCATACCATCAACTTCTAGGATATTGTATCTTTTAATGAAGATCTCTCTGTGTTTAGTCAAATATAGCCCCATCAAGTGGCAGGCTTCCTTTCTGATTTATTGTCAAATTCATGAAAAGGAAAACATAAAGCATCTCCAATTGATTCATTCCTCAAGTTGTGTTCAGTATTAAAGGATTCATTAGTTAAATGTGACCTTAAAATAATACAATCTACATGATTGCCAAATCTTTCTACTGCAGTTAAATTATTCTCCAAGAAGTAATAGCTTGATGACATAAAATTGTTGTTAAGTATCCACTGACAGTTTTCATCCTTTCCAAGAATAAATAATATGTAAATATAAGTAAATTATGATGAACATATTATGCTATAACACATGCCTATCTTTAATCCTTCTTTAATCCTTTTTCATGTCTGTTGCACCAATAATTCCTTCTATAATGAAATGTCATATAAGTTGATCCAAAATAGATTAGCATAAGAATGAGTTTGATTTACATTTGATGGAAGGTTTCCCCTTGACATAACTATTAATCATGAAAGTTTTCCATTTCATATTCAGCAAAAGTTGGCACTAATTGTGTCAAAAATTAGCATCAAGAGTAGAGCAGCAGGGAAAAGTTTAAAATCCAAATCTTCATATTGTCATACCAATTAGCATCACAAATGTGGAAGAAGCCTAAAATGGTCCTTATTAGAAAAAACTACACCATCTTCAGTATGTAATGCCATATATATTATATCAAGTAATTAATATCAAGTATGTATTGCCACATATGTTATATCAAATTATAGTACACTATTACTACTATACCTGCTACTACTTTATTATTGCTACAACTTTACTGCCTTTTCTAATCCTAAATCTTACTTAAAAGTTTCAATTATCTTAATTTTTTTTTACACATTTTCTTACTTATTATTGATTCACATACGATGGTTGATAATTATAATATTAACTAAACTACCAAATCTTCTTGATTATTACTTCTCTCTCTTTCTCCCACTTTCTCCATTGTATAAATAATTTACTTCTCTCTTTTTCTCCCACTTTCTCCATTGTATAAATAAAACTTCTTTTTTCTAGATTTCTTTGGTGGTTTTTAGAAGATTAGTTATGTTGCAGAATATATTGCCCTGATGTTAAGCTCCCCATGAAGATCATATTTTTCCTTCAAATATTTTATCAACTTTTGCAGCAACTTTAAAATTATCATTTCAATGATCAAATGAACTATCACATTTCTATTGTCTTTTACGACCTTCTAGTCATTGTTGATTTAAAATTATGACTTATCAAAGGAAGGATTACTGCAATTAAATGAAATATCCTTTCACTTCTCTACCACTAGTTATATTTATTTTGTAGACTTTAAACTAGTGGCAATGCTATTCATTGATTTATTAACTTTCATTTCCTTGTCTTAACAATACATATCATGGTCCAATTATTTAATTGTCATGCATGCCATGATAGTTATCCCACGGAGCCCAATCAAGTCATCTCCAACTCTATACATGAAATTTAACACCACTTGGATGTTAAAAGAAAATATTTTCAGAACATTTCAATACCAATTTTTTTTCATATCTAATCGTTAGATAAAAAAATTCAAATTTGATTTTTTTATGATTTTTCTTATTTTCTATATCTTTATACTTTAATTTAGCAAAATCACAAATATTAGATCTCACTTACAATTTTGTTAATTTATTTGATTTTTAACTCTTGTTACTAATATTTTATTTATCTGATTTTCAATTTAATTTTATTTTTAACATACTTTAATTTATTTATTTTAGATATTTTTATATTTGTTGTATTTTATATTTTTTTATTATTTGATTTATCATATATTCATTGCATTTTTCTTTCAAAGATCAATGCAAATGTCATTTTAAATTTTTTTATAGAATATTTTATGATTCTTAAATTGTTTTAAATTATTTTACATTATTTTTCTCACTTTTTATTTTTTGAGTTTTTTAATCTTTTGCATTTTTAATTTTTTAATTTTCTTTGATTTTTTTGGATTTTATTACATTTTAGTTGTTGAATTTAATTTAATTTTAATTTTAATTTAATCTTTAATTATTTGAATTTGTAAATTAACAAATATTAGGCCTCACCAAGTAGTTACAATTTGGCTAGTATATCTAATTTTTAGTTTTTGTCACTTTTTATTTTTGTTTATTTTATTTATTATATTACATTTTTTTACATACTTTTATTTATTTATTCTGGATACTTTTTATATTTATTTTGTATTTTTAAAAATTTTATTTTTGATTTATTTACTTCTATTACAATTTTCTTTAAAAGATCAATGCAAATCTAAATTGTGTTTTTAAATTTTTTCTATAAAATTTTTTATGATTCTTGAATTGTTTTAAATTATGTACATATTTTCAATCATCTTTTTTTTTTTTAATTTTCTAATCTTTTATGTTTTTTCAACTATTTTCATTATTTTTTTTGAATTTTTTGGATTAGGTTATATGTTATTTTTATTTTGTTTGATGTTTTTCTTTGTCATGATTATTATATATATATATTTGAATATTTTTATTTTATTTTGTCTTTTACTTTTCCCAATAAAATCTATTTTCTTGCTTTACAAATGGTCTTATTCTTAACGGCCTTTTTTTTTTTTATATATGTATGGAGTTTAGGTATGTTCATTACATTTCAAATGTTCTTTATCTTTGCTCTTTAGATGGCGAAATTGCGAGCAATTGGAGAAGTGATGGAAGCAACATAGTTTTGATTCTCTACAGGTTGGAAATTATGAGAATAAAGCTATTCTCTGTGCATGGAGTTCAAGTATGTTCATTACTATCCATGATCATTTTTCTTTTAAGTCATTATATCTTGATCAACTTAGCATAAATTATCACTCAAGGAAGAGAGTTTTTGGACCTCTGTCTTCATAGACATAAAGTTTTTGGAAAAGGCTAGATGAGTCTTGTTATGTTGATTTTCGAAATTCAAATCTGATAACCATAATGTGATCGTTGTATGCTTATACTGTAAATTGCATAGACTGAGTTTGGGAGGTGCCTTCGTGCCCACTCTTATCATCATCATCATCGATGCCCTCGATTTCCCTAAGACACCAAATCATTGATTGGAAGTGGCCACAATGACAAGGCCAAGGAGCTACTCATCAAAAGCCGTGGCATTCCCAACGTCGACCGGGAGTTCAATGACTTGGTCACCGCCAGTGAAGCTTCCAAAGGGGTCAAGCATGTTCAATCTGTTTAGGAGGAAATACAAGCTGCAGCTCACTTTCGCCTTCTTCATCCCCTTATTCTAGCTGCTCACCGGCATGAAGGTCTTCATCTTCTACGCTCCTACTCTGTTCAAGACCATGGGGTTCGGGAACAATGCTTCCCCATGTCCTCTATGATTACTTGTATGGTTAATGCCATCGCAACCATTATTTCCATTATCAGTGCACACAAGTGTGGTAGAACTCTTTTCCTTGAGGATACGATCCAAATTTCATGTGTCAGGTCTGATTTCAAAATGCTAGGTTTCTTTTTTTCTGGTTTCTCTTGAATTGAGCTCTTTTTTTTATTCAAAAAAATTATCTAGGCACAGGGCAGAAAGTTCTTGCATCTTTCTTGGTCTTGCTTAAGCAAAAATTTGGAAAGGAATTAGTCCACATCATTCCACAATGGGTATGTTTCTCATCTCAATGCTCTTAGTGTCTCCATGCGTGGCACCCCGAGATAATTATACTTAAGAGTTAGTTTAATTTTATCACCTAATTTAAGCTTACTGGAAGCAGATTCTGCCTTCAATTTCTAGTGATTAAAATCTTAATACATCATTGTTTTGTTGCTAATGTTAGAGTTTTTAGTCTCAGCTAGTGAAAATGCTAATGGCTAAGTCATGCCCTTGAGATGTAAACGATGTTTGCTCATGGAATGAATCTAGTACATTTTACCCTTTTAAATGTTTTATTACTGTTCCTCGCCATTGACGGTTATCTAATTTTTTTTTCTCTAAATTTTACATGTCAGCTCTCTTGTGTAGCCTTTCGAATACAAGAAAAAAGAGAGGTTCAGTTAGTAATTCATGACATCATGACCAGTCTTCTCATTGCCAGACATTGAAATTTGATCGTCTCTAATATTTCTTTGCTTATGTGTGTTCTTATGATTTCTTTCTTTCTTTTGTCTTGTCCGTTTTTTTCCTCTTTCATAATATGGCATTTGGATGCCCAAGATTTTAATAATAATTCAAATTTTGGTTTTATTTAGTATTACAATAATTAATGGTGAAAGTCTGATAATCTTCCTCATGAACCATGATTCATGGAAAAGAGAATAATCTAATAAGATGAAGGAGTAAGGAAGGGAGAAAAGTGGTCTTCTTTTACATCTTTCTTACTGTATAGTACTATATTCTTTGATTGACCATTGTGACATGATTTTTAAATTTTATACCATTCTAAATTTAGATTCCTTTTCTCAATTTACCAAATCATATACTTGAAAAATTCATATTATTAAACTATTGTGACATGTTCAATTAAGAGTTCCTTAAACCACTGCAAAGTCTTGTAATAAAATGTTCTTGTTGGTTTTCATTGGTTTTACTTATATGCGCTTGGAATTAAATTTGTGAGTCTTATATCTTGTAGGAAGAGGTTTAGCTTTGCATCTAAAATCTTTTATGAGATCTAATTTTTCCAATTTAACTTTTCTAAGGTACAAAGAGATTATTATAGGTTTGGCATACCATCTTCTTAAGATATAAAATATAAGCACTTAATATTTGTAATGTGAGTCTCAAATCTCATCACTTGGAGACAAACCAAAAATGCTATTACAGAATTTTTTTGCAACAGTAAGGATTTTAAACCCTCATTTGGAAATAATTGCAAAGATAGAACTAATACTCGAAATTCAATTACTGTAGTAGTTTTACTGCATAGCAATCTGTTGTTTCCTCCTATGACATTCATTTTGAACATATTAAACTATGTTTACTATGTCTAGTTGCACCGATCATGTGTCTCCCTAAGGTGGTTTTTTGGATAGCATCTAGGATGCTATTGTGAAGGCACTTAACCATACTAGCTAGATTTGATAGCAAAGTTAATTAAAAAATATGGTTGATGTGGGAACAAATTTGGTGCTTTTCTGGCCATTGGTGTCTAAGACGAATGGTGAGAACTGTAATTTGTGCCAGTTGGCCTAATGTAGCAATTAAGATACTGGATGCGAGTTCAATTTAGCCTAAAATATTTCATCTATGCACTTTCTTATCTTGCATAGGTTCTATTCTAACCTGTGCTCTAAAACCAGCAGTAACAGAAAGGTTTTTCTTTATTTTTTCCAAAACATATGAGCTGGAACAAAATCATCTCATTCTTCCAATGCAGATTAATTAGCATTTACTTGTGCATTTAGTGAATGCTTTCTTTGGTGATTACTTGATCCAAGCTTTCCATATTCTACTGCATAAGATCTTTATTTTTTATTCCTTTTAGTTTTCTCTCTTGCAATATTGATTGCTATCCCATGAAAAAAGAAATCTCCTAGACCACAATCCTAGAAGCAGGGTTGTCATTGATAGCAAACAAAAGGTACATCCAAAACTTTTTCTTCTCGTTTTTCTTGGTCTTTTGTTATTAATTCATGTCTTCAGAAAAATTATGTTCAGAGTTTATACCTCGCCAAGACTGATTTTCTTTTCTTTTATTTGAGGAATGTTTATTATTTTATGAATTGATTGTTAGCTATACAGTATTAACCTTTATTACCACTACATTGGTGTGTTTTCTCTTCTCATACAGTATCTCTATCTCAACTTCTATGGAATACTTATGGGCTTAGACTAATGGTATAGTTGGTCATTTGAGCAGTGTACATATATTACTTGTTAAACCTATTGGAAGTTGATGTTTAGCTACTAACAGTCTGTATAAAATGTAAAATCTTTATGTGCAGTGGTTCCCCCATCATCAATCAGTACCTTATAACCAGCTAGTTCCACCACTTCTTATCACTTCACATATTTACGTTTGTTAGTAAATGATATAGCAAGTGGTCCTTACTTTCTGTTGTTCACAAGCTTAAAAGTCTTGCATCTTTGTCTATCTTGCTCAAGATAAAATCTAAAAAGTACCTATCACTCCATAATGGGTGTGTTTCTTATCTCACTACTCTTGACATTATGAAATTTGGAGACATTAGTAAACATAATTCATCTTTGCACTGTACATGCATTGTACATGTGGACATTATATGTAAGAGTTAATGTAATTTCATCTTGTTACTAAAACTCATTGGTAAAGGATTCTACCTTTAATTCTACCGCTTAAAATCTTGAGATTTTTGCTAGTGCTAGAGTTTAGTCCCAGCTAGTAAAGAGGCTAATGGATCAGTCATTCGTTGGGATGTAAATGATGTTTGCTCATGGAATGGATCTACTATGGTCTGATGCTTTTCTAAATTTGTTGTCTTTCCAAATTTTATTGTTTTGCTCTCTCGTGTAGGATTTTGAGTACAAGAAAATAGAAAGGTTTGATGAGGAACTCATGATATTACAACGAGTCTTGTCATTGCTCGAACATTGAATTTTGATCTTCTTTTATATTTTTTGCTTGTGTGTGTTCTTCTATTATCTTTCTTTCTTTTGTTTTGTCTTGTCTTTTTTAGATTTTATTTTATTTTATTTTATTTTATCTTTTTTATGAATTTTTATATATTTTGTTTTATTTTTATATTTTATTTTATTTTTTGCTATTTTCTTTTCCAAAAAAATCTATTTGTTTGCTTTGTAAAGAGTTTTATTTCTTTGTTATTATCTTTTTTTTCTGCATTGTCTTAATTTTTTAATAAATTTTTTAGTTTTTTGTGTTCTGAATTTTATTTCATTTTTAATTTAATTTATTTTATTATGTTTTTATATTTTTCTTTAAAATTTATGCATTGTAGTAAGTTTTTTAAATTCCATTTTTTTATATTTTGATTTATTACAATTTTATGGTTTTTTTAAAACACCAACATAAATTAAAATTATTTTAAAACACATTTGTAACTTTGTGATTTTTATTTATGCTATTAATTTTCAATTTTTTTATGAATTATTTTTATTTTTGAAATAGTTTTTCAATTTCAATTTTTTATTTTTAATTAAATTTAAAAATTTTAAAATAAAAATTATTCTAATTTTTAAAAATAATAAAAAATAAATTGATAAATTATTAGTTTTATTTAAATGAAAAAAGCTTATAGATGTCTTTTGCATTGCATGCATATCTTATGCATGCCTTTAAAATTATTAGACCGTTGGCAAAGGCGCTACTATTTAAACAACGACAGGTCACGACTTTAGCATTTCTTCTTCCTCTGTTTCTCTCTCTCTCCCCTCTCTCTTAAAACCCCCTTCGTCAGTCCCACCTTGTCATTGAAGAAAGAGTTTGATGTAGAGTACATTATTTCCTTGGAGAATTGCTGTTGATGCTAAGGATTCCAACGGATATGCGACACTGGTTCCACTTTCAGAGGAGTTTGTGTGCTTATGTCATGATAAACCCACAGATTTGATGGAATTTTTGTCATTTAACCTCAATTCTTTTCTAATGTTCTTTATCTTTGCTCTTTAGATGGCGAAATTGTGAGGAGTTGGAGAAGTGATAGAAGCAACATAGTTTTGATTCTCTACAGGTTGGAAAGTATGAGAATAGAGCTATTCTCTATATATGGAGTTCAAGCATGTTCATGACAATCCATGATCGTTTTTCTTTTAAGTCATTATATTCTGATCAACTTAGCATAAATTATCACTCAAGGAAGAGAGTTTTTGGACCTCTGGCTTCATAAACAGAAAGTTTCTAGAAAAATCTGGATGAATCTTGTTATGTTGATTTTTGAAATTCAAATCTTCTAACCATAATGTGACCGTTGTATACTCATACTATAAATTGCATAGACTGAGTTTGGGAGGTGCATTCGTCCCCACTCTTATCATCATCAACATCGACGCCCTCGATTTCCTTGAGACACCAACTCATTGATCGAAAGTGGCCATAATAACGAGGCCAAAGAGCTACTCATCAAAATTCGTGGCATTCCTAACGTCGATGGGGAGTTCAATGCCTTGGTCACCGCTAGTGAAGCTTCCAAGGAGGTCAAGCATGTTCAATCTATTTAGAAGGAAATACAGGCTGCAGCTCCCTTTCGCCTTCTTTATCCTCTTTTTCCTAGCACTACTTACTTTTGTTGATGCAATCCTGGTAACTGAGTAAGTTATTTTCTTTGTTTTATTTATGCTCTTGCCTCCCAACCATAAAAAATAAGCATTATGTTATGATGATTTAATAATCTTTTTTATCATTTGTCACCTTGTACATTTTTTGGCCTCATTCCATACACACTGATAAATTTTCTCTTTCAAGAATGATTAGGATCGGTGTCTAAGAGTCTACTAGTGCCCATCCTACACTTTAAGTGTTTTACCAACTAAATTTTGAGTTATTGCAATGCAAGAGAATACTTGATCACTAACTTTTTTCTCTTTTTCTTTTCTCCCCAACGTCTCCTTTTGAAGCTCCTAATTGACGGACTCAAGATAACTAAATGATTTAATAGTAATAAAATCTATTAGTTCTTCACTCATGTCATATGCATATATGTTAAGGTAAGTTCATTATCCTATGAGTTTTTAATCAAAATAGATATTAGTAACATGTAGTATTATCTCAAGGATGCCTTGTTCTTTACTTGTTATTTGTAATCTTTCATCCTTTTGTGGATTTTTTCTATTCTTGAATTGTTAATTGGTTTGTACATGCTGCAGAAATCGATGTTAGTTTTTTTGGAGCTATGTTAGCACTGTAGCAGTAGCAATATAACCATAGCAATATAGCATTATAGCAATATGAAGTATGATTGAGTAATAGTAACACTATAACTATATAGCAATACAAAATTACAGGATTATAGCAGTAGCGATATAATTGCATAGCACTATAAGATCATAGCAGTATGGCAGTAGCACTATACTAGTGTAGCTGTATAATAATAGCATTATAGTCATATCATAGTCACAATATAGCAGTAACAATATAGTAGTACAGTAATATGGAAACAACATATAGCTATAGCAGTTTAGATTGAATAACAGTAGCAGTTCGAATGGTGTAGTTGTAGTAGTAGTAGTTTTGATGGAGTAACAGCTTAGAACTGTATTGTATTTTCTAATTAGAGTTGGCATCTAGAGGCTCAGCTACTATTATGATCATTATAGAAATGCTACAACTTAGAATAGCCGTAATTGCATTATCGAGAAGAAAGTTTATTCTTTTCTTGGTACTGAATTTAGATTTAGTTATTCTATATAATGTTTTTCATATTTTAACATTCCTTTCAAGGGAATTCAAGTTACATCCCACCTTTCCTAGCCATCAGAGGAGAAGAATAACGTTTATCATTTAGGAGTATTTTATTATGAGATCCCTACCTTTTAATATTTATGGTATAGATTATTGAGGGGGGTCCAACTGTTGTGGCTCCTTGGAAACTGTCAAGAAACTTGACCAAGCAGATAGAAGGTTGGCTAATGTGTTGATTATGTTGGAGTGGCTACTCTTGAGTATCTTTACAACATGGACACCGACGAATACTATTTTCTAGAGCTTAATCCTCGATTGTAGGTATACTTTACTGGCTATACCTTCACTTATGGACTCCTTGTCATACTCATTAAGGTTTTGTTGTCATGTAGCCTTTTTATATTTTGTTTGAAAAATTTCTTCATCACATAATGTTGTATTTAATGCTTCAATCAATGCCGACAAAAGGTTTACTTAAGAGGAAAGGAATGTTGTAGAAGTATAGTTGTGAACTTTGAAACAATTAGGAAGCTTTGTAATTTTTATATGCTAGTATTTTATTTTATTTTGAAATGTTAGTAGATGATATTTCTAACTTGAGATATAGACAATCAAGTTGATATCGGTAACTTTTTTCCTTAGTCATTTAATGTTATGGTATGCAACATGGTGCAGGGTATGAATTAGGCCGAAAGGTCATTGTGTAATTGTTGGTATGACAAGTAAAATCTGGATTATGGTTTTAACCCACCAGTAGGAGACTACAAGTAAATTACCAAGTTTCTCGAACAGTCATAGTTGAATCATTTTGTTCCTCATACTTATGAACTTGAGTTGAGTTGCATAATTCTATGAATTTTACAAGAGGTGAATTTTAAAAGCAAAACAAATATGTGGGCTTACTTCTCCGTAAAGGTAAATTATTTCGTTGTTTTTCTTTTCAAAACTATCTCGTGATAGCACCTTCCATTTTTTAACTAAATGATTGAACTTCTTGTTTGCAGTCTAGAGGAGGTATTCATGAATTCTCGAATTCTTGGTTCAGCAAGTAAAGATATTAATCTTATTTGAACATGTTAATTTGAATCACTTGAGCAGAAAATGGTACTGTCATTTTATTTATTAATAAAAATATGTTTTTCAAAAATAAGGGTAAAATAATTATAAAATAAAAAGACTAACGAGAATAATGATAATGGTAGTAGTAGTATAGTAGCGTAGTTGTAGCACATAGTAGTAGTAGAAGAACAACATAGCACAATAGCAGCAGTAGTATAGCTATAGCTGTTAAGATCGAGTAGCAGTAACAGTAGCAGTTTAAATGGATTAGGTGTAGCAGTATCAGTCTTAATGGAGTAGTAGTTTAGTTTGATATCGTACTTTCTAATTACACCCAACATCTGGAGGTTATGCTACATTGTGATCTGTATAGAAGTGTTGCAGCTTTGCATAGCCGTGATTGCAGTTTTCAGAGGTGGCACTAAAAGGATGATTCTTTTTCTTGGTATTAAATATAGATTTCATTATTCTACACATTATTTTTGTTATATTAATATTCCTTTTTTATGGAATTCAAGTTACAACCCACCAAAAGAATAACATTTATCTTTGAGGAGAATTTTACTATGAGATCTTTACTTTCTAATATGTACTTTACACATCATTGAGGAGGATCCAATTACTTTAGCTCCCCTGAAACTGTCGACAAACTTGAGCAAGTAGCTAGAAGGTTGGTTAAATGTGTTTATTATGTTGGAACATCTACTGTTGAGCATCTTTACCACATGGACACTGGTGAATACTATTTTCTAGAACAGAATCCTTCATTGTAGGTACACTTCCCTAGTTGTGCCTTAGTTGTAGGCTCCTTGGCATACTTATTAATGTTTTGTTGTCATGCATCCTTTTCTTATTCTATTTGAATTATTTCATCATTACATAATGCTTTATTTGATGCACTAATTGGTGCTTATAACATGTCTAATTGAGAGAAAAGAAAAGTTGTAGAAGTATAGCTGTGAACTTTGATTTAATTAGGAAGCTTTTTAATTTTTATGTGCTCCTATTTTTATTCCTGCCGATATCTTAGTAGATGATATTTAGGCTTCCATCTACCAGTATTTTAGTAACCTAAAGCGAAAACAAATGTCAAAACATATCTGGAAGATCCTTAATACTATTTTTTTGTACGTTCTTGTTAAGGCTTGTTCTTCTGTGTGCTTCCACCAGAATGATGGCCTAGATTGTTTGTTTATATAGTTGTATGATTCTTAGGATTCAGATGACTTTGGTGCCTAGAAGCATAGTTACATGGACCACTTGTCTGCAATTCCATGTGACATAATTTATACATGTTGGTCAGGGAAATCAATTTTTTGATTTAATTTGATTCCTTAGTTGTCCTTTGATTTTGATCTTAGTTCTTTGTTAAATCTATTTCATTGCAAGGAAAGTTCTAAAATTCGAAAGATTTAAGTTAATAAAAGCATGGTTTTACTATTTACTTTCCCTTTTCAACATTTTCTAGTGACCAAAGACAACATCTATAACTTCCTTACTCGATATCATTATTTTGTTTGCATTATTGTTCTATGGCTATCATTGTTTTTGAAAATTTAGTAAAAGAAACTTGTCGTTATAAGGAACAGAGGAATGTACAAAAAAGTCGACGAAGTAGTGTCATGTGAGGGGTCAACCGTTCCAATATGGACGAAAATTATCAATCAAAGTTAATGTGTTCATGTAAAATTTTCTCACTTGTACCTCTTTAGTTTATATGCTGGTTTCTAAGTATCAATGCTTAAGTTTGTTTCGGTTTTAGAAAATGAGCACAAGACAATAACCAGTGAAAATTTTGTACATACTTTAGTTATACAAGTATGGTATTACTTTTCATCTCCTTACTTGTATTTTGTTACTGCTCTAGTTAAATATGGTTTCTCTTTTCATTTTTATCCAAAACATTTGAATCTTATCCATCTCTAGTCATGACAATGCTTTAATACTTAGAGTTGTAGAATTTGAAGAAACAGTACAAATTGTTTCCAGATCGAGTAAACGAGTTATTGCACATTCCTTTCTTCACCCTGAAGTCATTGGAACCCTTCTCCTTCTCAATGGGTATGGCATGGCATGGTGATGACAAGATGCTGTTTTTCATTCTTTCCATTTTTGGTGTTAAGTAGTTTATTGTTATTTGATGCTAGATAATGATTGTACACTTTTAGAGAAGAAGTATTTTGATAGTTTTTTTTAAAAAGCAGATGGCTTTATAATCAAGGAATTGAGCTTAAAGGAAATATTAGTCTCTTTTATAGATGTCGACCACCTAACGAAGCTGAAATTGAATAAGGGATGCACTTTAATCTTGCATTTGATTTCTCTTAGGATAATGAGCTCTATATCATTTCTCTTGATACTTCCAAGTAGTAGTTCAAATTGGACCATGTGTTTTAATCTAAGGAAAGCCAATGTAATGTGAGATATTTGCCTTGTAGTTTTTAATAAAATTTACTTAACATATGTGATGCTATTCAAGTTTCTAATAGTGTGTTTTGGAACATACAAGTGCTGTTTCTACACAAATTAACCCTATTGTGACTTTAGTATAAGACAAGCATAATGTTTGCATATTTGCATATGGGTAAATTGGAACTCAAAAAGCCTTTGCAATTGAGGGAAGTCTTGTAAATAGGGCAGTGCTGTAAATGTTTTATGCAGTCCTAGCTTTGCTTGTTTTTCTTGATGCAATTTTGGTAATTGAGCAAGTTATTTTCTTTCTTTTTATTTATGCTCTTGCCTCCCAACCACCAAAATAAGCACTATGTTGTGATAACTGAATAATCTATTTTTGTCATTTGTCACCTTGTATATTTTTTTGCGTCACTTCATGCATACTAATAAATTTTCTCTTCCAAGAATGATTAGGACAGATATATAACAGTGTACTAACACCCATCCTACACTTTGTGTGTTTTGCCAACTAAATTTTGAGTTGTTGTAGTGCTAGAGAATCTTGACTACTAACTTTCTCTTTTTTTTCTTTTTCCCTAGCATCTCCTTTTAAAGCGCCTAACTGAGGGACACAAGGAAACAAAATGATTTAATGGTAACAAAATCTATTACTCCACTAATGTCATGTGTCTATATGTTAAAGTATCTTTATTATATCCTATGAGTATTTAATCAAAATGGATATTTGTAATGTGCAGTATTCTTTTTAAGATGCCTTGTTGTTTACTTGCTATTTGTAATGCTTCATCCTTTTGCATTTCTTTTTCTTTCATTTGATTGTCAATTTGTTTATACACGCTGCAGAGGTTGGTCTTAGTTTTCTTGATGCTATGTTGGCACTATAGTAGTAGCAATATAACAGAAGCAATATAGCATTAGCATAAAAGTAGTCTTATAGCAGTAGTAGTATTCGAGTATAATTGAGTAGCAGTAGCAATTTAAATGGATAAGGTGTAGTAGTGGTAGTCTTAATGGAGTAGCAATTTAGTTCTATATCATATTTTTTAATTACAGTCAGCATCTAGAGGTTCTACTACTCTGTAATCAGTATGGAAGTGTTGCATCTTTGCATAGCTGTGATTGCAGTTTTCAGAGGAGGCACTAAAAGGTTGATTCTTTCTCTTGGTATAAAATTTAGATTTCGTTATTCTACACATTATTTTTGTTATATTAATATTCCTTTTCTATGGAATTCAAGTTACATCCTACCTTTCCAACCATAAAATGAAAAGAATAGCATTTATCTTTGAGGAGACTTTTATTATAAGATCCTTAGCTTTTAATGTGTGTGGTACAGATCATTGAGGAGGGTTCAATTATTTTGGCTCTCAATAAACTTGAGCAAGCAGCTAGAAGGTTAGTTAAATGTGTTAATTATGATGGAGCATCTACTATTGAGTATCTTTATAACACGGACACCGGTGAATGCTATTTTCTAGAACGGAATCCTCAATTGCAGGTATACTTCCGTGGTTGTGAACTTAGTTGTAGGCTCCTTGTCATACTCATTAATGTTTCGTTGTCATGCAGCCTTTTCTTATTCTATTTGAATTATTTCATCATTACATAATGCTTTATTTGATACACTAATTGGTGCCTATAACACGTCTACTTGAGAGGAAAGAAAGGTTGTAGATGTATAACTATAAACTTTGATTTAATTAGGAAGCTTTGTAATTTTCATGTGCTCATATTTTTATTCCTGTCGATATCTTAGTAGATGATATTTAACTTTCATCCACTAGTATTTTAGTAACCTAAAGCAAAAACTAATGTCAAAACATACCTAAAAGGTCCTTAACACTATTTTTTTTGTACATTCTTGTTAAGATTTGTTCTTCCCTGTGCTTCCACCAAAATGATAGCCTAGATTGTTTGTTTATCTAGCTGTATGATTCTTGGTATTTAGATGATTTTAGTGCCTAGAAGCATAGTTACATGGACCACTTGTCAGCAATTCCACGTGACATAATTTATAAATGTTGGTTAGGGAAATCAATTTCTTGATTTAATTTGATTCCTTGGTTGTCTTTTGATTTCGATCATAGTTCTCTGTTAAATCTATTTCATTGCAAGGAAAGTTCTAAAATTCCAAAGATTTAAGTCAATAAAAGCATGGTTTTATTATTTACTTTCCCTTTTCAACATTTTTTAGTGACTAAAGGCAACATCTATAACTTCCTTACTCGATATCATTATTTTGTTTGCATTATTGTTCTGTGGCTATTATTGTTTTTGAAAATTTAATTAAAAAAACCTGTCGTTATGAGGATAAAAGCAATGTACAAAAAAGAGTCGACGTAGTAGTGTCATGTGAGGGCCAACCGTTCCAATATTGACAAAAATTATCAATCAAAGTTAATGTGTTCAAGTAACATTTTCTAACTCGTACCTCCTTAGTTTATATGCTAGTTTCCAAGTGTCAATGCTTAATTTTGCTCCAGTTTTACAAAATGAGCACGAGACAATACCTAGTGAAAAATTTGTACATACTTTAGTTACAAAAGTATGGTATTACTTTTCATCTCCTTGTATTTTGTTACTGCTCTAGTTAAGTATGGTTTGTCTTTTCATTTTAATCCAAAACATTTGAATCTTATCCATCTCTAGTCATGACAATGCTTTAATACTTGGAGTTGTAGAATTTGAAGAAATAGTACAAATTGTTGCCAGATTAAGTAAAAGAGTTGTTGCACATTCCTCTCTTCACCCTGAAGTCATTGGAACCCTTCTCCTTCTCGATGAGTATGGCATGGTGATGACAGGATGCAGTTTTCATTCTTTTCATTTTTGGTTTTAAGTAGTTTGTTGTTATTTGATGCTAGATAATGATTGTACACTTTTAGAGAAGAAGTATTTTAACAGTTTTTTGAAAAGCTCATGGTTTTACAATGAAGGGATTGAGCTTAAAGGAAATATTAGGCTTTTTTATGAACTCGGTCACCTAACTAAGTTGAAATTGAATAAGGGATGCACTTTCGTCTTGCATTGGATTTCCCCTAAGATAATGAGCTCCATATCATTTCTCTTGATACTTCCAAGTAGTAGACCAAGTTTGACCATGTGTTTTGATTTGGGGAAAGCAAAGGCAATGTGAGATATTTGCCTGGTAGTTTTTAATAAAATTTACTTAACATATGTGATGCTGTTTCTACACAAATTAACCCTATTGTGACTTCGGTATTAGACAAGCATAATGTTTGCATATTTGCATATGGGTAAATTGGAACCCAAAAAACCTTTGCAATTGAGGAAAGTCCTACAAATAGGGTAGTGCTGTAAATGTTTTATGCAGTCTTAAACTTTCCTTGTTTTTTTTTTTATGCAATCTCGACAATTGAACAAGTTATTTTCTTTCTTTTATTTGTGCTCTTGTCTCCCAACCCCCAAAATAAGCACTATGTTGTGATAACAGAATAATCTATTTTCCTTATTGGTCACTTTGTATATTTTTCTACCTCACTCCATGCATACTAATCAATTTTCTCTTCCAAGAATGATTAGGACAGGTATTTAAGAGTCTACTAGCACTCATCTTGCACTATGTGTGTTTTACCAGCGAAATTTTGAGTTGTTGCAATGCTAGAGAATACTTGACTACTAACTTTTTCTCTTTTTTTTTTTTTTCTCTTAGCGTCTCCTTTTAAAGCCCCTCACTGAGGGACTCAAAGAAATAAAATGATTTAATGGTAACCAAATCTATTACTCCTTCACTAATGTCATGTGTCTAAATGTTAAGGTAAGTATTTGATCAAAATGGATATTTGTAACGTGAATATTCTCTCTAAGATGCCTTATTGTTTACTTACTATTTATAATGTTTCATCCTTTTGCGTTTCTTTTTCTTGTATTTGATTGTCAATTTGTTTATACATGCCACGGAGGTTGGTCTTAGTTTTCTTGATGCTATATTGGCACTATCGCAGTACCAATATAACAGAAGCAATATAGCATTAGCATAGCAGTACTCTTATAGCAGTAGCAGTACTCTTAAAGCAATAGTAGTATCTCAGTATAACTGAGTAGCAGTAGTTTAAATGGATTAGGTGTAGCAGTAGCAATCTTAATAGAGTAGCAGTTTAGTTTTATATCATATTTTCTAATTATAGCTAGCATCTAGAGGTTCTGCTACTTTACGATATGTATGGAAGTGTTGCAACTTTGCATAGCCGTGATTGTAGTTTCCAGAGGTGGCACCAAAAGGTTGATTCTTTTTCTTGGTACAAAATTTAGATTTCGTTATTCTACACCTTATTTTTGTTATATTATTATTCCTTTTCTATGGAATTCAAGTTAGATCCCACCTTCCCAACCACGAAATGAAAAGAACAGCATTTATCTTTGAAGATAGTTTTATTATGAGACCTTTACTTTTTAATGTGTGTGGTACAGATCATTGAGGAGGGTTTAATTACTTTAGCACCTCTGAAATTGTCGAGAAACTCAAGCAAGCAACCAGAAGGTTGGTTAAATGTGTTAATTATGTTGGAGCATCTACTATTGAGTATCTTTATAGCATGGGTATCGACAAAAACTATTTTCTAGAACGAAATCCTCGATTGTAGGTACACTTCCCTGGTTATACCCTTAGTTGTGGGCTCCTTGTCATACTCATTAACGTTTCGATGTCATGCAGCTTTTTCTTATTTTGTTTGAACTATTTCATCATTACATAATGCTTTATTTGATGCATTAATCAATGCCTATAACACGTCTACTTAAGAGGAAAGAAAGGTTGTAAAAGTATAGTTGTGAACTTTGATTTAATTAAGAAGCTTTGTAATTTTTACGTGTTCATATTTTTGTTCTTGTCGGTATCTTAGTAGATGATATTTAAGCTTTCATCCACTAGTGTTTTAGTAACCTAAAGAAAAACAAATGTCAAGGCATACCTAGAAGATCCTTAACACTATTTTTTTTTTACATTCTTATTACGGCTTGTTATTCCGTGTGGTTCATTCTTGGGATTCAGATGATTTCAGTGCCTAGAAGCATAGTTACATGGACCATTTGTCTGCAATTCCATGTGACATAATTTATAAATGTTGGTTAGCTAGATTATTTGTGCTACTACTGTATTTAGCCACCATAAAATTACTGCCACTGCCATTAGATTACCACTACTACTACTTAAAGATTAGTGCTAGTGTTAGATTATAGCTAGATTAGTGCCACCACTAAATTATTGCTACTGTTATTGCTACTGTTAGAGTATTACTATTGCAAGATCACTACTACTACTCTTGTTAGATTACTCTCTATGCTAGATTACTATTGCTACTAAATTATTACTACTACTACTGTTAGATTACTGCCACTGAAACATTGCTAGAACAACTACTACTAGGTTACTACCAGTGCTAGATTACTACTATTGCTACCACTAGATTACTGCCAATGTTAGATTACTATTTCTACTCCTATTACTACAACTAGATTGTCGGTACTCTTACTACTAGATTATTACTACTAGTATTGCTAAATTACCACTGCTACTGTAACTGCTATTACTAAATTATTACTCATGTTACTGCAAGATTACAACTATTACTGCTACTTTTAGATTAGTACTTCTGCTACTATAAGATCATTGTTACATCTATTGCTAGACTACTATTAGATTAGTGCTTTTGCTATTGTTACTGATAAAATAATGCGACTACTAGATTAATGCTATTGCTAAATTATAGCTACTGCTACTAAAAGATTATTGCTACTACTTTTGTTAGATTACTGTTACAACAAGATTATTACTACTAGTAGATTATTACTACTGCTAAATTTTCGCTATTACTAGTCCTACTATTATAACTAGATTACTACTATTGTTATTGTTAGATTATTGCTTGTACTGCTAAATTATTGCTATTACTATTACCAGATTACTACCAGATTACAGTTACTACTATTAACTTATTGCTCCTTTATTGCAAAATTATTGTTACTACTGTTAGATTACTACTATTATTACTTTTAGATTAATGCTTTAAATTACTGCTACCTTACAGCTAGATTAATGCTACGGCTACTTCTAAATTAGTGCTACTACTATTGCTTCTGCTAAATTAATACTATTACTAATGCAAGATTACTGTTATTCTTAAATTATTGTTACTATTACTGTCAAATTACTACAGCTACTATGGCTAGATTATTGGTAGAGTAGTGCTATTACTACTGTGACCGATAAATTTCTTCTACTATTATAGTAAGTTTACTACTACTACAAGATTACTGGTATTTCAAAATGACTGCTGATGCAAAATTATTGGTATTGCTATAGTAAAATTACTCTCACATAGCTACTAAATTGTTACTACTGCAACTACTACTGCTACTAGATTAGTGCTACTAAATTATTGCTACTTTTATTACTACTACAATTGCTATTGCAAGATTACTACTACTGCTATTTCTAAATAATTTCTCCTACTATTGCAAGATTACTACTACTATTGCTGTTAGACTACTATTAGATTAGTGCTTTTGCTACTGTTATTGTTACTGTAAGATTATTACTAGATTACTGCAATTACAATATTATTGCTAGTTCAAGATTATAGTTGTTACTAAACTTTTGGTATGGCTATAGTACAATTACTGCCACACTAATACTTGATCTCAACTGTAATTACTACTGTTAAAATTATTGCTATAACTACTGCTAAATTAGTGGTACTGCAAGATGACAGTTACTACAACATTAGTGACATTGCAAGATTACTACTATTATAAAATTACTGCCACAACTACTAGATTACTACTGCTGCTGATGCAAGATTAGTGCTATTACTAGGTTATAGCTAGATTAGTGCTATCGCTAAATTATTGGTATTTCTACTACTACTATTAGATTATTGCTGTTACTAGATTACTGCCAGTGCTAGATTACTATCAAGGCTAGATTACTACTACTACTCTTACTAGATTACTATAACTGCTAGATTATTACCAGTGCTAGAATACTGTTACTGCCAGGTTACTTCTACTATTACTGGTAGATTCTTTGCTACTGCTGCTGCTAAGTTACCACTATTACTAGATTGCTATTATTACTATTGCTAAATTCTTGATACTATTACTACTACAGCTAGATTATTTCTACTGCTATTACTAGATTATTTCTACTGCTACTACTAAATTACGACCACCACTGTAACTATAAGATTACTGTTATTACTAAATTAGTGCTCCTACTATACTGTTACTATCATTAGATTTCTACTACTAATAGATTTCTGCTTCTACTATTGCAAGATTATTACTATTACTTCTACATAACTATTAGATTAGTGGTTTTACTACTGTAACTGCTAAATTATTGCCACTTTTACTGCAAGATGACTACTACTGCTACTGCTTGATTATGGCTAAAATAATGTTATTGCTACTGCTAAATTCATGTTACAACCACTGTTACTATTAAATTACTGCTACTACAAGATTACAACTACTACTACTACTACTAGAGTGCCACTACTACTACTACTATTACTGTAAAATTAGTGCTACTGCTAATTATTGCTACCATAAGATGATTGCTGTTACAAGATTAGTAACATTACAAGATTACTTTTACTATAAAATTATTGTCATTACTACTAGATTATCACAACTATTGCTATTGCAAGATTAGTACTACTGCTAAATCATTGCTACCACTACTCTTATTTTTCGATTACTACTATGATCACAGCTGGATTACTACCAGTGCTCGATTACTACTATTTTTACTAGTTGATTCTTGATAATGTTAGATTACTGCCAATGCTAGATTACTACAAATGCTAGATTACAGCTACTGCTACTGCTAAATTATTGCTACTCATACTATTGCGGCTAGATTACTACTACTGCTGCTGCTAAATTATTGCTACTGTTACTATTAAATTATTGCTACTTCTACTACAACTACTACTACAAGAGTAGTGTTATGCAAAATTATTGCTGTAGCTACTATTAAATTACTGCTATTGCAAGATGATAGCTATTCCAAGATTTGTGACACAGCAAGATTGCTACTACTGAATTATTAGTACTGCTAGTATAAAATTACTACCACTACTACTAGATTAATACTACTATTGCTACTGCAAGATTAGTGCTACTACTAGGTTAGAACTAGATTAGTGCTACCACTAAATTATTGGTACTACTACTTCAAAATTACTGCTACTACTACTATCAGATTGTTGCTGCCGCTATGTTAATACCAGTGCTATATTACTACTTCTAGACGACTACTAGATTAGTGGTTTAGCTACTGCTACTGCTAAATTATTGCCACTGTTACTGCAAGATTACTACTACTGCAAGATCAGTGTTATTGCTACTCCAAGATTACAGCTACTACTACTGTTACATTATTACCAGTGCTAGATAATTGCTACAGCAAGATCACTACTACTACAATTACTTGATTACTGCCAGTGCTAGATTACTGCTACAGCTAAAATACTGCTACTATAAGATTATTACTAATACTATTGCTATATTACTTCTACTACTATTACTACTGCTATATTATTTCTACTACTGCAACTGCTATTGCAAGATTACTGCTAGATTGTTCTTACTATCCATGTTAAATTATTGCTTTTGCTACTGTAAAATTAATACTGCTACTTATAGACTATTATTAGATTAGTGATTTTGCTACTACTATTGCTAAATTATTGTCACTATTGCTGCAAGATTACTGCTGCTGCTGCTACTACTGGTAATTTTTGCTACTACTACTATTAGATTAATGTTAACAGCTACTACTACTGTTGTTGCTAAATTGTTGCTATTACTACTACAAAATTACTATTATTGCTAAATTATTGGCACTGCTACTATAAAATTATTGCCACACTTCCATTGGATTACTATGCTGCTACTGTTAGATTACTCCTACTGATACTGCTACTGCAAGATTACTACTAGAAATGCTACCGTCAAGATTGCTGCTTACTACTACTGCTAGATTAGTGCCTTTACCATTGTTATTACTAAATTATTGCTATTACTACTTTTAAATTATTACTAGAGTAATGCTACTATTACTGCTAGATTAGTGTTATTGCTATTGTTAATACTCGATTACTACTGCTGCAAGATTACTGATATTATAAAATCACTGCTACTGGATGATGTCTGCTACTACTATGACTAGATTACTGCTAGAGGGGTGCTACTGTTACTGCTAAATTATTGCTACTTATAAATTACTGCTACTACCAGTGCAAGATTACTGCTATCGTAAAATTACTGCCACATTACTACCAAATTATAACTTCTATTGCTACTATAAACTATAAGATTACTACTACTGCAAGATTACTAGTACTACCAAATTATTGGTACTACTACCCAAAAATTATTATTAGAAGACTACTAGATTATTACTGCTGCTATTGCTATTGCAAGATTGGTACTACTATTAGATTATTACTAGATCAGTGCTACTGCAAGATTAGTGTTATTGCTAGATTACTGCTAGATTAGTGCTACTACAAGATTATTGCTATAGCTATTACTAAATTACTACTATTACAAGATTATTACCACTGCAAGATTACAACTACTACAAAATTATTACTACTGCTGCTAGATTACAACTACTGCTAAACAACCCAAGAACATATAACGATGATGCATAGAAAATATTACCTATAATGGTGGTATTTTTCCATGATATAAGTATGTATAAAGGATGGTAAAATCTTCCTTTACAATCTTTCAATCTCTTAAATTTGCAATAGAAAATATATTAAGTAAAAGATCAAAACAAAACAGAAGTGTCTAATTGTTTATACTTAACCATTCTCTATATCTTTATCTTTTAGCATCATACAGTATATAATCTACATGTGATTATTATTACTATGGTAATAACTTCTAATTATAGTATTTCGTTGATTCTTAAGTGTGAGGTAAGACTTATGGGATAACATAAGCCTGCATTTGCTCCTAACTCTTTTGATTTCCTAACATCTTCTTTTCAGGCCCTAACTCTTTCATGTCAAGTTCTTCACTCAAGATCTTCTTTAATAAGGCTATCTTATGGATGCTACTACTCGTAATTAGCATATCACCTACATACAACATCAAGAACACAGCTTGTTTATGGCTTACATCTTTGTGATAGAGGTAGGCATCGTAAGATCTCTTAGTGAAGCTTGCTTCATGTGCAAAGCTATCAAACCTCTTGTACCATTGCCTAAGAGATTGTTTTAAGCCATATAGTGACTTCTTTAGCAAGCACACCTGATCTTCTCCGTCCTTTCCTTCAAACCCCTCAGGTTGTTTCATATAGATCTTCTCCCATAATTCTCCATGGATAAAAGCAACCTTTACATCCATTTGTTCAAGTTCCTAATCTTTTATAGCTACCTTTGCCAAGATAGTTTGAATTCTCTTCTATTTAATCATAGGTGAGAAAATTTTTGCGTCATCAATCCCTTCCACTTGGGTGAACCCTTTGGCCACTAATCTTCCCTTAAATTTCTTCGGTGCAACTTCTGTATAACCATCTTTGACCTTGAATACCTATTTACAATCCATCACCTTTTGATTTATAAGTCTTTCAACAAGCTCTCATATCTTCTTGGTATAAAAAGAGCTCATTTCCTCTTGCATTGCCTTAAACCAATTTTGCTGCTTGATGACCATACACAGTTTCCTTGTAGTTTCTAGGCTTTATACTCTCTATCTGGTCTGTTGCCTGGAGAACATAGGCTATCAACTCTCTTTCAACTAAACTGGAACTAGGACTTCAGGCAGTATCTTCTTGGTGGACTAATACTTCTTCTAGACGTATCCTTTGCCAGTTGATAGGTCCTTAAACGATTTGCATCATCAAAAAAATGCTCATCTTCATCATCCAAACTAGGCCGTCTTTGTTGATTAAATGAGGTTGTTGTTTTACATTTTATTTCTGAGGATGAATGAGATGATTCTCTAGGCTTAAATTGATATAGATCAAGATAAGTAGCTTTCTTAACTTTAAAGCTTTCTCTATAATTGGTTAATTTTACTTTTATCCTTCTTGGCTTGCATATGATAAGGATGTCTCATCAAAGACCATATGTTATAACAGTTTTACTGTTTGAACCATGCTTTACACAGAGTCTATAGCTTTTAATCCCTTCAAGATAGCCAAGAAAAATACCTTTAATTGTCCTAGGATCAAGCTTGCCCTCCTTTGGTTTGCATAGGCTGCACATCCGAAAACTCTCAAGTAATGTAGGCTAGAAGGCTTCCCTGACCCCTTCTCTTCATGTGTTTTAAGATCAATAGCCCTTGAAGGATACCAATTGGTCAAATAGATAGCAATTGTAGCTGCCCTTCCCCAAAAACTTCTGCTAAGTCCTTATGTGAACTACATGCATCTCACCCTGTCCATTATAGTCTTATTCATTATCTCAGCAACACCATTTTGTTGAGGAGTCTTCTTGATAGTCTTATGCCTTAGGATTCTTTAGTTGGCACAAAAATTTTTGAATATAGAGTTAAAAACAATCATCAGTACGCAATATTTTTAGTTTCTTTCAAGTCTAATTTTACACCAGTAACTTTCGTTCTTCAAACTTTTCAAAACAATCATCTTCAATTTTAAACAAGAATAACCATACCTTTCTTGAGTAGTCATCAATGATTAATAGGAAGTACCTACATTCTCCAAGCATTGGAATCCTTTTAGGCCCTTAATATACAGAGTGCGCATAATCAAGGACACCCTTGAATGTATGTTTTGTAGTAGCTACAAACTTAAGTCTATGCTGCTTGCCAAGGACACATTCCTCACAAAACTCCAAGTGAGATACTTTGTCCTTTTCTGGCAAGCCCTAGTTGCTCAAGACCTCTAATCCTTTCTCAAAAGTATGTTTAAGTCTCTTTGTGCTAAAGCTGAGCAATATTCTACTTACTTTCAACTACAACAACAACATCTCCAGTTATTGCCTTTCCTTGAAAAGCATACAACCTATTTTGCTTCACTCCCTTGCGTATAACTAGTGATCCTTTTATCACTTTGAGGATACCATGTTCAATCTTTAACACATAGCCTTTTTCATCAAGGGAACCAAGAGAAATCAAATTTCTCTTCAACTGAGAAATGTACCTTACATCTGTCAGTATCTTTGTTGAACCATTATCAAGCTTGAAAGTTATGGAGCGTATCCCTTTAATATCACAGGAATGATGATATCACAAGAATAATCATCTCCCATGATCACCCTTCCATTATTTACTTCTTTGAAGTCCTTTAGCGATTCATTCTTAGGATACATATGAAAGTTGATGGTAGAATCCAAAATCTACTCCTCTATGCTTCTTGATTCAGTTACTACCAATACATCTCCTTTATCAAAAGACTTTGCTGCAACTGCATAATCTCTTTCCTTTTTATGTTGTTCTTATTGTTTCTTTTTTAATTCCCTACAAAATCTTCTAATATGGCCACCTTTTCTATAGTAATAACTCTTCCTTCTAGGCCCCCTTGATTTAAACCTTGTTGGACTTCTGTATTTAGTTGAATCCTTCCTTTGAGAATCCTGTCTCTACATATTAAAGCTTCATTGTTACTTTTAATGCTTCTAGCCCCCTTGTCATGCATTAATTGATGCTCTTTTGATCTTATGGTTGACTTCACCTTTTCCGTTAACAAGGTATCCTTGTTACACCTTATGGTATCTCTTAATTGGTTATATGTAGGAGGTAATGAGTTTAACAAGATCACAGCTTGATCTTCATCACGAATCTTTTCACTGACATCCTCCAAATCAGTCACTATCTTGTAGAACTCAACAATGGTCACTAACTCTAGGTCCCTTGTCCATCCCAAACCAAACTCCATCTGACATGTTCACAAATGACTGGAACCATGATCTCTTGTGATGTACAACATGTTAGCAACAACTACCACTATCTTTTTCACACCATTAGTGGCTAAAATCACAGCCAACTATGATAATGGGATTAACACAAGAATCTCACCATTAGTGGAGCCATTTTTGGGCATGACTGCTCGTGATAACTCCTATTTTCTTAAGAGATAACATGGTTGTATCTACCATTGCAGATTTAGGGTCAAACATTACTCATGTTGCCATTTTACATGGAAATGGGCCCTAATTGGGGATTAGCCCACTAATAATAATAAGGCCTATTAAAACTAAGGCATCTATAATAGCAACATTGCATGGAGTGCATATTGTTATCCTTATAGATTCTAGTATTCATCAGGCCTTTCAAATGCAGAAACAAATTAAATGAAAAAGATTGGCTCAAAGGAAGTCCCCAGTACATAATGTCTCTTCTTCCCCTTCTTCTTCTTTTAAAAGAATAAGAGAAGACATTGACCCTATAATGGAGGTTTTAGATTTTGGTATATAAAAGGTGAACAAGAAAGGAATTAATAACTATGCTCTATCCTCTTTACAATTGACCGAGGCTAGTGATATGCAATTTCATTGAGGATTATGAATTATTTAGCTTGGAACTGCTGAGGAACTCCTCAATTACGTTGAGGATTATGAATTATTTAGTCTGGAACTACTAAAGCCTTGGAGTTCCTTAGACAGTTTGAGAGCTAACGAAAGTACAATCCCTTTTTACTTTTACTGAGTAAAACTAATAAGAAGAGCTCAAAAATTAAGAGGTTAAGAAATAAACTAGGTTTTATTAGATCCTTTGTAGTGGATTATGCAGATAGAAGAGACGGTTTTTCTCTACTATGGTTGTATGAATTCGATTTTAGCCTACACTCTTACTCTGAGAACCATATTGATGTTAGCATATTTGGACCATCTTCTCTAGCTTAGTGGCAGTTCATAGGATTTTATGGGAGTCCAATTATGCAAGTAAGACAGGCTCCTTGGAATCTCTTAAGCTGCCTTCATTCTCGACTCTCCTTTACTATGGCTTTGTGTAGATGATTTTAATGAAATAATATTAAAGAGTGAGAACGATATACTATCAGTTGAGGTTGTAGGCTACCAACAAAGACCACATGATCCTTATAATCAAGAAGAAATATATTAGAGACAGAGGTCTCGGTGTTCTTGGCTTAAAGAAGGTGATAGCAACACTCTTTACTTTCACTCTATTGCCTTGCCAAGGAGGAAAAACAATCAGATTTTATGGATCCTAAATAGCCGAAGAGAATGGGTGTCATTTGAGCAGCATATAATAAACACGTTCTTGGCTGGTTTCTCAGATATATTCTCTTTGTCTTCCTCTTAAGGCATTGACGGAGTGTGCCAAACTATCTCAACCAGACTTTATTGAGTAATATGAAGGAATCCCTCAGTAAAACTTATACTGTTGTAGAAGTATATCTAAAGCGTTATCTAAATTAATCCATCTAGGACCTCAGGGACAGATGGTATGAATTGATGTTTCTAATGTAAATACTAGCATCTAGTGGGTCTAAAAATTACAATTTTGCTACTGTAATTTTTCAATTCTAGAATGCTATTAGCAGAGATCAACTAGACTATCATTCGTTTTATTTCAAAAATAAAAAATTTAACATCGCCTGAAGACTCCCAACAGATAATCCTACATAATGTAATTTATAAATTGATCTCCTAAGTCCCAGCTAACCGACTGTAAGAAGTGTTATCTGAGATCATCCACCCTAACCAATCGACGTCTATCAAAGGGCGCACTATATTTGATAATGCCATAGCAGCCTATGAAACATTAATTGCATTCCATGAGGATGAAAGTGATAAAGACCAACTTACATTGAAACTTGATATGAGTAAGACCTGACATGAGTAAGGGATATGATAGCATTAAATGGTCTTTCTTGGAGGCAATAATGAGACAAATAGATTTTTTTGATTAATGAGTGAAACTTGTGATGGATCATGTAACCTCATTCTCATACACAATATTAATCAATGGCTTTTCTTATGGTCAGATCATACCTTTAAGAGATTTACAAGAAAGAAACCAAATCTCACCATATTTGTTCACCATATATATATATATATATATATAATTTATACAACAAATTTAAGCATGGTTGAGCTTTTTTGAAATAAAGAGGAGAATGGCATCTACTGCACCTTTTGTGCATCTTCATTTCTACATAAAAATGAAAATTAGTGCCAGTACCTTGAACAAGAGATCAGAAGTATATGGACATCTAGTTCTAATTGCAATTTTTTTTCACATATTACCTATTTCAAATTTAGTATTGTACTACATAAGTAATTACCTCATATGGATGCCATTTTTTGTTTTTTTCACAATCTCATCAAACAATATCATTGCCCTACAGATTTTGTCTTGAACACAAGTAATGAATATTATAAAATAAGGCTCAAGACAAAAATCCAAGGTTCACAAATTTTAAGTTGCAGAGCAAGATGGTCATAATATGACCAGATACCTCAATTTCTTAAGACTCCATTTGCTTGAACAAAGAAACCACATTAATCTAATGCTTCATTATAGCTATTGCAATGAATAATTGATTAATTTCAAGTATAGATGCTGGAGGATGCACGTGGGTTAAACCTAACCACACCATCAATTTTCCTGTTAATGCTTTTGAGTTTTTTTTTCCCGCTCATGTACCAATTTTCAATGATAACAGAGTGAAAAAAGATCTCATTACCTTTAAGAAGCATAGGCACTTTTACTTCGTTGCCTAAAGAGAGAGATGTGTTGTGCTTGGCAACAAAAAAGGTATGTGAATAGCTTTCAAATATTATGCTATTATGAAAATACATGTAAAGGTCGATGATTTACAAATGTTGATTCACAGATGCTTATAACAGAAAAATTACACAATTTCTTTAACATATGAAAAAAGGAATAGCTTGGATCGCAAAGTAAGAAAACATGAACTACCATGCAGCAATATTAAACTATTTATTACTGACTCTTGATAGTTTACTAGCCAAAAGATGAAATACTCTTACGAAGTTTGGTTTTCTCGTAGCAACATGCTTTCCTATACATGACTCTGCCATAAGCAAACACAAACTAGAGCACAAGCTTATTTGATGAACTACAAGCAAGCCGCATGGCAGGATAGTTGAAAACTAGTCAGGTAATGTAATGGTTGTTAGGCCATACCCTGAAAAACCAATGAAGTGAGCACTTAGTAATGAATTACTCTACAAGGAAACAAACATATCTCTCAACATCATGCAAAAACAATTTTGATTTTCAATAAAATCAAAAACAATATCCAGTCTGAACATTCCAAAAATGATAACAACAATAAAATTGACAAGATTAGTGTAAGTAATTCAACATCTCAAATTCTCTCCATAAACAAAGATGAATTATCACTTTAAGCATCCGCATAGAAACTGTTGTAGAGTTTTCAGGGAGTGAGAAGTTGCTAATTATTTTCTTTACATCTATAAAAGCTAATAGTTTTTCCTGAAAAGCTTAAGCAAATCATTGGTTTATGTATGTCACAAAAATATTGCAAGATTCTATGTTTGATTGAATGACGGAACAATACATGCCCATAACTACTGATAGTAAGATACCAAAAAGCAATAGAAAAACTAAAATTCATGATACAACAAAGTCGAATGATAAAGAGAAAATAATTTTCTAAAATGCTTAATCTTACAATGGCTACAACCCATGAATCTCTCATTAGAAAAAAAAGAGCGAGAAGGGAAAAGCTTGAACAACATGAAGCAAGAAGATTTTTGAGAATTAATATAAAAACAAATGAGTTTCAACAACTAAGTTTACCATAAAGCAAATTATTGCTTTATGTCATAACCCCTCGGCTTGAATCAACGAGAAAGGTTGCATATCATAACTTTTTTTTTTTGAGTGCTGCACAAAAATAATTGATAAAAGTTTCATATTTTCGTTTGCTGCATGAAGTAGATAAATAAAAAAGAAAATCTTAAACTTAAATTAATAATGTGCAAGTGTCTAAAGCAAGCATTTATAATTCACAATTCCATTTACTAAGAACCAACATCAATTTTGCAACATGAAACCATAAAAGCATATTATAAATCATATATGAGATGTAGTTATGACTTATGACCTAAATGAGATAGAAGGCAACTATCACCAAAGGATTTTTTGAGGAGGAACAAAAAGGAATTTATTATTTACACAGCACCAATGGGGTGCAACCCGTTACCCTTTTGGTTAGTTACTACATGTCAAATGTTTTATAAACTCTAGCATATCTTCCCCAGTTATACAAGAACAACCTGAAACCCAGGCTTGTAATACATACAGCCAACGCCCTCTGATTACATCCACTACTATTCCTCGATCTTGAAAAGCTCTACTATTGCGTTCTTTCCATACAAGCTTTATATTAGATAAGGAATCATACCAATCATCCTCGTCTTTCCCTTTCCTATCTTCTGTCCTGCCTAAGCCAGTAACTCCATTCCAATAGGGCATGCAAAAGCCCAAAACAAACTTAGCAGTTCAAAAATACTGTCCCATAGTTGACTTGTCCATTTACTGGCCATGGGCAGGTGGCACCCTGTATCCTCCTCTTGTTTGCACAAATAACATTTATTCACTATAGTGTGTCCTCGTTTCCTCAAATTATCAATTTTCAAAATCTTGCCATTCATTGCCTCCAAGTAAAGAAAGTAATCTTTGGTGGTGCTTTAGTCTTCCATATCTGTCTCCACGAAAACTGCTTGCTTTGAAACATGATTTCATTGAGAACTTCCCTTTCTCCTTATAGTTGAGCTTTCAGATCACCACATCTTCGAAGCTATCCTCTACTTTAAAATTCTGCAAGCTTACATAAAATTCCTCAAGCCGATTAATCTCCCACTCATGAATATTTCTTTTAAGTTGAACCAACCATTCTCCACTACTTCTTTCCCTTGCCCTATAATCACTAACCTAAGCTTCCTTATTGTAAGCTAAAACAAACACATCCGAAAATACTTCAGGTAATAGTCTATCACCCACCACTTGTTTCTCCAAAATTTTATTGTACTGCCCCTGCCCACCTAAATTCTATGCATCCCTTGAATTCCTCCCATTCCTTTCTTATAGTCCTCCATACACTAACTCCATATGGTTCCATTCCATGCTTTGTCATCCATCTCCCCTCCAACTCTCCATACTTAGATCTTATTACCTGCCTCCCAACCTTGAAGCTCCAACAGCCCACCCTTTATTGCTTTGTTCAAAATTCTTGTCAAGGCTTCCATCACCACTATAAATAAAAAAGGTGACTGAGGGTCTCCTTTCCTTATCCTTCTTGTTGCTTTGAAAAATTGGGTCGAAGCCCTGTTTATTAATATAGCAAAAGATGCAATTAAAATGCACCATTCAATCCATCTACACCATTCTTTTCTGCATCTAACGAGATGTGATCATAGGCTTCCTCAATGTCTAGTTTACACACAACGCTCATCTTTTCAGCCATGATTTGACTATCCACCATCGCATCAAGAATCTGTCTACCTTTCATAAAAGTGTTTCAACTAGGTACCACAACATTATCCACCGCTTTCCTAAATCTCTGGGCTAATACTTTAGAGATCACTTTATTAGATACATTCTACTAAACTTATAGGTGTGAAGTCCCCGATTATTCACTGCATCTGTTTTCTTTGCAACCAGTATTATAAATGTTGAGCTTAGTGACCGCACAAACCTATTTTTACTATGAAATTCCTCAAGTAGCTTCATTATGTCACTTTTCACCACTTCCTAGTTTCCCTTCAAAAAAGCCACTGTGAACCATTCTTATCTCTATCACATTCTTCCACTGCCTCATTCACTTCCTCCTTCCCAAATGAATGCTCTAGCCACTGTTTCAAGATCCCATCAATCTTTTTGAATTGCAACCCATCCAGTTTAGGTCTCCAAAAGTTAATCTCTTGATACATTTCTTTGTAATATCTAGCAATCCTCTTGTTTAATTCCTTATTCCCTTCTACATTTACCCCTTGTATCTGTAACTTGTGAATGAAGTTGAATCTTTACAAGAACATAATACTTTGGAGTTTAACAGTCTAAGTAGCAATAACCATTGGGATAATAAAACAAGTAAAGAAATAATCAAAATACAAATAAAAAAAGCAAGTTAATAGTGGCATTGCCCACAATGTAAAAAATGATAAAGGCAACATTACCAAGCAGTTTATACCCAAACAAAGCATATACCAATCATTCCATAAAGAAGAATATATTATAGCAGCAATAAACATGATAAGCGAAATTATTAATCACCACCAAAACCTATATAGTATCGTATATCATCATTGACATGCTGTATTGTTAGACTATAGATGCATAAGCAGGGGCTGCTGTGAATGCATATCCAGAGAATCTTTCTGCTACTAATTCATGGAGAAGTTTTTGTGTCCTACATTTGTCATTTTTCTGAACGTGCACTACAACAAAATAACCTTTTATTCATAGCTTTAAATGACTTTTGTTCACAGTTCTAAAACTGTGGACTATTTCAATGTGAACAAAAGTCGGTTAGAATAGTTCACAGTTCTAAAACTGTGAATAAAACATACTTTAGTTCACAGTTCATTAATGTTTTATTCACAGTTCTAAAACTGTGAATAAAACTAACTTTAGTTCACAGTTCATTAATGGTCTATTCACAGTCCTAGAACTGTGAATAAAACAACTTTAGTTCATAGTTCATTAATGTTTTATTCACAGTTCTAGAACTGTGAATAAAACACTATTAGTTCACTATTCATTAAAGTTTTATTCACCCAGATTTAGAACCCTTGACCTAGATCTAGAACTCCTAGCCCAAATTTGGAACCCCTAACTCAGGAACTCCCATCCTAGATTCGAGATCTCATACATCTAAATCTAGGACCTTAATAAACATTTTGAACCCTAAAACAAGTCTAAAATTTCGATGAAAGTAAAACCATACGCATATCTAGAATCCCAATGAAAGGAAAACCACATCCAGATTTGAGCTTAAAACTAATGAACTAAAAGCAAAAAATTAAAGAGAATAATTTTTACATTTTAACAAAGAAGATAAGCACATAATTTTGGGAGAAAGGATTAAACTTACCAAGAAAAACAGATGAGATTTAAGCTGCCAGTTATGGAACCCAAAAACAAGCAGAACCATGCACACTTTTAATCCCTTCATTACAAATAGTTAGGCCGATCGGAGTCTAGTTTGCACATCTAGAACTTGGGGAGGCTCTCCTCATAGTATGCACTTCATACATAATATTTACCACCTGAAGAATCAATGAAGTTTATCCTGAGCAAGTGAAGTAAAAGAATGAATGAAGTTTATCGATCTTTTTGGAGAAGATGTAGGACTTTTATTCACAATTGTAGCCATAACTGTGAATAAAGACTTTTATTCATAGTTATGGCTACAACTGTGAATAAAAGTTTCGAATTCTATTGAACTTTAATTCACAGTTATGGTAAAATTGTGAATAAAAGATAACTTTTGTTCACAGTTATAAACATAACTATGAACAAAAATGCCTTTATTCATTGTTTTAATAAAAACTGTGAATAAATCCTCCTTTATTCACAGTTGTTATTAAAACTGCGAACTATTTAGTATAAACTAATTCCATTTTTGTTGTAGTGGTGCCCCTGAATAATTGTATTATTAGAGCAACTACTGGGCAAGAACCATCATCATTCATTTTTCTATATAAACTGCATACACTTGATTTAGTAACCTTTCTTTACAAAGTCCTTTAACTACTTTGTTACACATCTGAACACTGGGGTGCACTATGACAGATAAACTAAGGAAAAGTCCCCTTACAACTTTGAGTTCTATAGATTTCAAAAAGATGTTGATCAAGATAATTGCACAAATCTCTGGTGGCAAAAAATAATCATGCTAATATCAAAAACAACATAACCTAAAACAAAGACTAGACAATCTGGTAATAACAATCAAAACATGATTGTAAGCAGCATTACTAATCCGTGAGAAACTAAGAAGTCAAAGGGCCCACGAAAAGCAAAACAGTATAATGATTCACATATTTTGCTGATGTTCAACGACCATGAAATTCATATCAAAAACATTGACTTGGGAACTTAACAGCTTGAAGGACATAAAGGAAACAAGTTAGTTGACTTATTACAAGAAAACAAGTCAATAATCAAGTTGTCCACCGTATACAAAATGTTATTAACTTTTCTCTTCTTAATGATCAAGATCACTTTTTTGTTAGCCATTGCTGAAGGTCACATATGAAGATTGCAAATAAATAACAAACCTAGAAATAAGAAGAAGGCATCCAAGAAACAAAATACAGAACTACAAAGTTCGAATAATATCATTCTCCTAGAAGAAATGATTCATTTATAATGCCACCCCCAATACCAGAACCAGGTACGTAATAATTAAAACAACCAGTAATCTGCCATGTGGAGCATCAATGGGTAACATCATCTAAAACAGATGAATGAAATAATATATTTACTTATAGATAACCAACATCTACTTTTCGAATCATAAGGCCAGTAGCATTTATTAATAAATCCCATAATTAAATAAATGAAACAGATGGAAGTAAATTTGTTTATACGAAGCATCTCACAAGTTCATATTTAAGATGGACATGAAGCCAAATAAATAATTTTAGAGTAATAACAGCAAATAACCATTTTAAGGTAACTTTTTAAAATCTATTCATTGCACATAAAGAGTCTATCACAGATAGACATAGTTTCCCTTCACGGTTTAAGTCAGTTCTAAAATATGAAAAACACAAGACAGTTTTGAATGCAAAGCAGGAGAACATAGACAGTTATGTAGCAAGACTATATTTTTTCTGCACATACATACACTTCTACATGTCACTACAATAACCATACACACATCTAAAGCACAAGCATGTGCGATGAATTACAAGCAAAGCCATATAGCAAGATAGTTGAAATCAAGTCAGGTAATATAATCTCTACTGCCCAATACCATGGAAACCAATCAAGTGAAAAGAATCAATGAATTACTTTGCAATAAAATAGTATGTAAGAGAAAAGCAACAAAAAAATCTGATACAATCATGCAAAATCAAGCATGTAACATGTACATGTCGTCAAACATGTTATCCAATTTGTCGCTATAAGTGCACATTTCTTTCTGCAGGTAGAGGTCTGTCAACACTCAATGTGTTTTGTTTCCAAAGCCAAACAAATAATAACGTATAAAGATCTTACCTTCTGCTTGGATCTATAGAATCCTTACTCTAAGTTTCCTTAACATAAACACATTATTATTCTCAATCAAGTTCAGTAGCAGGTCTGAGCATTACAAAAATGGTAATGAAAGCAAAGTTGAAAAGATTTAGCCCAACCTAAAGATAAAAAGCAAATAATTTCCTAAAATGGTCAAACATACCAAGGAAGGAGTCACCAAAGCAATAGATTCTACAAATGAAAGTAACACACTAGCATTTATCACCCATGAAGCTCTTATCACGAATACCAGCCTGAAAACTAAAAAGCCTGAACCACGATAAGGAAGAAGGTTTGGTTAAACTAAATTTGGAAGCCAAATGAGTTTCACAATTGAGTTCATAATCATAACCACTACACCATCAACTCTCCTCTCTAGTCAATGAGCAAGGTTTCAGATCATTAACTTTTTTTCGAGTAATGCATAATATGATAAATAGAGGTTTTATGTTTTCATTCACTAGATAAGTTAGGTAAAATAAAAAAGAAAATTTGAATTAAAATTAAGGTTTCTAAAGCAAGGATATGTACTTCACTTACCATTTGCAAAAGTAACATCAACTTTGCCACTTGATGCCATAAGAATTATTAATCGTGAAACAATCTAATGACTGAAATATATTTAAGTAAATTAGTTTCCAAAATCATTTTGTGAATCAATATTTGATGTTATTATGAATTTATGACCTCAATGAGGTAACTATCAGCAGAGCTTTATGTTGATAAAATAATTTTTATAATAATACAATTAATGTTCTTTTATCAATACAAGAATATAATGTTGAACTTTAAAACTCATTAATGGTGGGATACCTCTAATTTGAAGATATAAAATTAGAAATGAAACATTCAAAATATAAACACAATACCAAGTTAATAGTACCAATGTGTGCAATGACAAACATAATGGATGCAACATTAACCAATAATTTATACCTAAAACAAAATATAACAGCTACAATCTGATGAGTAAAATCTCATAATCACTATTAAACCTGCAAACTGTTACATAATCATTGGTCTAATACATTGTTAGACCATAAATCCACATGCATTTCTGCCAGTATAGATTATTTCAAAAGATACTAATGAATTATGGTGTTATAAGAGCAATAATCAGGGAAACAACCATGACCTTTAATTTTTCTAAATAAATCATAGGAATTATTTAGAAGCCCATCTTTACACAATCCTTTAACCATTATCTTATATGTCTAAAGTTTAGGTGGTACCCTTCACAGAGAGATTGCATAAAAGTCCTTTTGCATATTTAATTTGTCCAACTCTGCAAAAATTGTATCAGGAACTAGTAACAAAAGAAATCATTTCATGACTACACCAAAGAATAGGGAATGTTGTATTGCAACACAATAGCAACAGTTTATGCTCAAATAGAACATATAATTGTCACTGTATAAAGAACAGAAAATGTCGTAGTAGCTGTAATATGATAAGCAACATTATTAGTCACCATCAAACACTATAAGTATTACACATCATCATTGATCAGATGCATTATTAGACCATAGATCCAGAAGTAAGGCTCTTGTCAATGCATCTGCAGATATTCTTCTTTCCAGTGATTCATGGAGAAGTTTTTGTATCCTATATCTATCATTTTCTGAAGGAGCCCCTTGAATAATTGTGTTATTAAGAGCAATTGGGGGGCAACAACCATCATCATTCATTTTTTTTATACAAAGCATATATACTTCATTCATTAAACCTTCTTTACAGAGTTCATTTTACCATTTTGTTAAACATTTGAACACTAGGCTCCAATCTAATGATTAAAATATAAGAAAATTTGTTTCCACAGAAGCATATCAAAAATCCATATCAATATAGTTATGACTTTACGACCTTAATGGGATAGAAAGGCAAATGAAACCAAAGTTCAATGTCAACTAAAATTAGTTTTACTCTTTGAAGTTCAGAAGTCATCAATGCTGGAAAACACCATTTTGAATATATTAAAAAACTAGACAAGAAATGGTCAAAATACAAACACAAGAGCAAGTTATTAGTATCATTGTCTACAATGTCAAACATAATGAACGTAACATTAGACAACAGTTCATACTCAAACAGAATATATTGTTTAAACTATGAATATGATAAGTAACATTTCACAGTCACTGTAGAACCTACAAACTGTTATATATTATCATTGATCTCATGCACTATTAGACCACAAATCCACAAGCATTTGTGCTGTGGACACATTTGTAGAGAATCGTTTATCTACCATTTCATGGAGAAGTTCTTGTGCCTTTGACGGTTCATCATTCAAAAGATACCCACGATTTATGGTATTATAACAGCAACTATTAGGTGAATAACCATAATCTTTCATTTTTCTAAATAATACATAGGTATCATTAAGTATCCCTTCTTTACATAATCCATTAACCATTGTATTATATATCCTAACAAAAGGCTTCAACGCCTTGATAAAGAGACTATAAAAAATTCCCCTGACAACTTTTAAGTTGTCTAATTTTGCTTATGCCATCAATCAAAATATTATAAGTCACAATATTTGGTTCCAATTCGCTGTTTTGCATTGTTCAAAATACCGTAAGTGCCTAACCAATATGTTGACTTTTACATAACCTGTGTATTAAGACTGGTGCAGTGGAAAGTTTGCTTTGAAAGAAAAGCAGAATAAAACTAAATAACAAACCCAAAGGTTAAACTTTTAGAGAAAAATTTGATAAATTATATTGAATTCGCTCTAACTATTATAATAGATCTTTAAATAATGCAAAGAAGTAAACTGAAAATAAGAAATATAGAACGAATAGAAAAACTAAAAATAAGAAACTTGAAAGAATAGGAAACTAATTAAATGAAAAACTTGAGAAAATAAGAAACTAACTAAATGGGAAATTTGAGAGAATAGGAAACTGTTTAAATGAGAAACTAAGATATCTAATCACAATAGGATATTAACCGAAATAGGACACTACGTTAATGTGTACTACATCAATCTCGTCCACTTTGAAGAAAACTCGCCCTCGAGTTTTATGGGTGCAAAGAAAACTCATCTGGGGGAAAAGACTAAAAGATATCGACAACATTCGACGAATGCCACAAACTTCTAACCTTTGTCGAGTAACTCATTAACTTGTCACTGTAACTCTTCATACTCAGTTGGGCTCATACAGCAATGTTGAATATCTTGCATAGGAGGTAGCTCATTAAGTAATTCATTAGGAGACAAATTAACAAAATCAGTAAGTATCTCTTGGATCTTGGGTGATACCTCAACAGTTGCTTCAGCTTGGTCTTTCACCACTAACGTTATGATAAAGTTTGGCTCTTTAACCTATTCTAAGAATTCTGAGGCTGCTATGTTGATGACTAATGGTTTATCTTTCTTAATAACAGAATTTCTTTTCAAAGGTCGAGATTATGGTAATAACATGATCTTCTTGTTAAGCCACCAACAGATAAAAGTATTATCTCATCCTTTATAAGTAGTATCAACATCATAATGCCATGGTCTTTCTAATAGGATATGACAAGCGTCCATCTCTACTACGTCGCATACAACCTCACCTTTTCTAATTAACAAAGAAATTTTGCAAACTTCTTGCAATTGAACTTTCAGACCTTTCTTGATCCATGCGATCTTGTATGGAGAAAAATATTTCTCTATCCTCAAATTTAATGCTTTCACAAGAGCTTTAGAGACAACATTCTCGCTACTGCAATTATCAATAATGATGTCGTATACCTTATTACAAACAATGTATTGGGTTTGAAAAATCTTGTGTCGTTGAGTGTTATCAAGTTTCTTTGGGGCAAGCAACAGTCATTAGACAATACACTCCACTTCTTGCATATCTCTTTCTACAAACTCAGTAACATCATAAATTTCTTCTTTAAGAACTTGTTGTTCATCACTACTATTTTCTTTTGCAAAGTTAACAGATCTTCTGTTCGAACATTGATTTAAAAGGTGGCCTGATTGGTTGCATCGAAAACACTTTTCAAGATTAGGTTTCGCATAAGGATCATTATTGACTTGATGTTACTGCTGGTTATTACCTTGGATGTTGGACTGAACAGAGGTTTAGGTGTTATTTTGATTTTGTGCTAGATCTTGAGTCGAAGATATATTTTTATTCTGATTGTTGTTGTTGCTTGGAGTTGTTGACTTTTTAAAGAGGAAGAAACTTCTTGATTTTATCGTTGAAAGTTATTTTAGGTATGTATAATGGATCTGTTGATCTAAGTTTCTACTTTTATCGCCAAATTAACTACATTTGTCATGTTCCAAATCCCTTGAAGAGTAAGTCGATCTTGAATAACCATTTTTAGGCCTCCAATATAATGAGCAATCAATTGATCCTCTGTGTCAAGTAGCTCGTGTATTTGATCGGTAGAATTCTTTTATATACTCATTAATGATACAGTTGACTTGTCAACAATTTTGATATTGTTGATATAAAAACTGCTCATAATTTAGAGAGAGAAATCATCTTTGTAGTAATTGCTTCATCTTGGGCCAAGTGCAAACACGTTGCTTTCCTTGGTGTTGACAATTGTATTGAAATTGTTTTCACCAAGCAGAAGCTCCGCCTTTTAACTTATATGCCACGAGCTTAACTTGATTTTCTTCTGAAATATTCAAATAATCAAAAAAAAAATTTCAACAGTTCTTACCCAATCGAGAAAATCTTCAATGTTTAAATGACCGTTGAAACTTGGTAAATCCATCTTCATCTTAAATTCTTGAGTGTATGGGACTCGATCTTTATCCCTAAAACAAAAATTTTCTTCTTCTTTAGATGAATAATCCAACCTCCGTGGCTGCCTTTGTTGAACATTATTCCAATCTTGATGTTGAAAATCACCATCTCGAAAAGGTGAAAGGGCATTTCTAACCTCAAACTCACCATCATGCCGCCATATAAGAGCTCTCCGATTTTGCCGTTCATAGACCTGTAATGAAACATCTTCGTGAAATTCACGATTCATGACTTGTCTTGCTTGAATTAGGCATCATTATTGATTCTTCGGCCAATTTAGGGTTGGTATTGATCGTCATGGCCTGTCATAAGCTGCTGTTGACATCTTAAGCTTAGGTTAATAGGTGGTTATTGTCTAGGTTGTAAATGCACATGATTTACTGCCCTAGAATTTCTTGGAATAAAATCTGCACGAATTAAGTCTTGTTAGTCATCATTCTTTATGTTGTCATACTGATTTGGTCTTTACTCCATGAATCATGTCTTCATTTCATAGTCATTGCAGTTATCATCAGCACAATATTATGAAGGGTTCCATTAATCCCATCAAGTCGTTTCTCCAACTTGTCAAACCGCAGTTCATTGTCGGTGGGTTATATCCCACTAAAACTGTCGTCAGCCATCAGAATAAGGGTAAAATCCTTGCTCTAATACCAATTTGGTGCAATGGAAGGTTTGCTTTGAAAGAAAAGCGGAATAAAACTAAATAACAAACCCAAAGGTTAAATGTTTAAAGGAAAATTTGATAAATTATATTGAATTCCCTCTCATTATTACAATAGGTCTTTAAATAATACAAAAAAATAAACTAAAAATAGGAAATATAGAAAGAATAGGAAAACTAAAAATAGAAAACTTGAAAGAATAGGAAACTAACTAAATGAAAAACTTGAGAAAATAAGAAACTGACTAAATGGAAAACTTGAGAGAATAGAAAACTGTTTAAATGGGAAACTAAGATATCTAATCAAAATAGGATATTAACCAAAATAGTACACTATGTTAATGTGTACTGCATCAAAGACTAAGTAGGTAAACTATATTAGGAGACGGTCCAGAATCTTGCATGTCAAGAAGAAGCTTCAATGCATCAGAAGGTCTCCTAACTTAGCACAAACCTCCAATAAGACTGTTGTAACATACAACATGAGGAGCTAAGTTTTTATGGAACATTTCTTGATACAAATTCATGGTTTCATCTATCTTTTTACTCTTACAAAATGCATTAATTAGGATGCTATAAGTGCATTTGTTTGGTACAAAACCTAACGATACTAAGCCATTAAAAACTTCTAATGCGTCTGTCAATTAGCCTCATAAGCAATATCCATAAATTAATGAATTACATGTGACTATATCAGACTTAACACCTTATTTGATCACTTTTACAACTACAACTTGAGCAACTGAAACATTCCTTTCTTGCAAAATGCATCAACTACTATACTGATTGTGAAAACATTTGGTGCGATGTTCCTAGCCACCATTTCATTCAACAACTTTGTAGCTTCTTTCCATTGGCCTAACAGCAAGCACCATCAATTAAGGAACTATATGTCATGACATCTGGCTGCAATCCTTTATCTCTCATTTCATATAAGAGCTTCAAAGCCTTAGTTATCAACCTGTCATTGCAAAGGCTGTCTATGATTATGGTGTAAGCTACCACATTAGGTCCAATACCTCTTTCTTCCATCTTCGTTAGCAACCTTAACCTAATAGCCATGACACTATTGCCAATTTTACATAAACCATTTAATATTATACTGTAAGTAATCACATTAGGTTAATTACCTTTCTTTATAATCTCATCAAACAATGTCACTGCTTGGGAGATTCCACCCTGAGTACAAAGGCCATTTGTGAGAGAATTGAATGTTATAATATTGGGTTATAGACTAAGCTCAAGAATCTTTCTTAAAACACAGAAATCCTGATTCATAATCTGTAAGCAACAAAAGCAATTAATCAAGATAATCAGGGCACAGATATGATGCCTCAGTCCTCATAATTCCATTTGATTGAACAAAGAAACCACAGTGGTGTGATGTTTCATTTTACTTATTGTACTCAACGATTGACTAAATTCAACCACAGATGGCCGAAGATGCATGTGGAACATCTGGTTAAACAGAGCTACTGCATCTTCAATGTTGCCGTTATACCCATAATTGAGTTTGTGTCTCACAAACTGAATGTTGACAAGTTGAGAGTGGGAATGGGCTTTCAATATCTTACCACGGTTGATTGCATAATGGTTTGATTGCAGGAAAAGAAGAGTGTATTGAGATTTCATTTGTCGCTGAAGCTTGAAGTGAAAGCAATACTCGAAGTTATGATGTTCATGTGGTAAGCAAATTTTCCTTAAAAATTGGTTTCTTCTTCTCAATGCCCTTCACTTTAAGGGTTGTGTTTTAGTTTCTCTCTCACCCTTCACTTCCAATTCTCTACTATGGTTGGAACAGAGAAGAAAAGAGAGGTCCACTGAGCTACCTGACAAAGAGAAAGGTTTGGGTATTGTCAAGCCCAAAACGATGTCATTATGTCATCACAATCAAACATCCACACAAGATTATTGCTTCTCCAATTCGTCCAAGCATCAAGTACCACTACCATTTTTTCTTTTAAAAAAAAGATTATTCTGAATATTTAAGAGTAATAGTTTAATTAATAAAATAATTTTAAATAAAATATAAACAATAGAGTTAAATAGAAATAAGATTAGCAAAACAAAAGAAAACTATAGCTCAATTATTTTATTACCAGTTTATCTTTCATACAACTTAAATCTTTATTTATAAATGAAGATTCAATCTACCTTAAAAATGTAGGTATAAATATTTAAATTTTAAATATAATTATCATAGTAAATATAAATAAAATATAAAAATAATTCATGATAAAAATTAAAAATTTAAGAATATATTATGTTTCACGTATTTATATTTTTATAAATCTAACAACTCATAATAATTTGAATTGTTAATACAATATTCAAAAGATAAAAAAGAATTGTTTGTGTACAAAAAAAATTTGTTACAGTAGTTTTTGTAAATATTGAGATAATAAATATTTACAAAAACAATTTTTTTTATCTCAATCATCTCTTTTATAAACCAATAATATTTCATATATTTATAACAAAAAACTTAAAACTTTGATAATTTCAACAACGTATTTTTTATTAAATTAGTAGCAAAAGACTAGAAGACATTTTTATATAATAAATATAAAAGTAAATTGAACATGAATATAAAGATGATAAATAAATGATTTCTTTTTCTTTTTCCTATTAGCTGTCGCAGAGTTCATTGGTTTTATAAATGTAAGAGTTTCAATTGATTTTATAATGTTGATAGAAGCATGCTAGTTTTTCTTCTCCTTTTTTCTACTGGCTATGGCAGAGGTAATTGGCCAAACACAAAGATCATTCGGCCACACTCAATATCCCGAATGGAATCCAAATTCAACATAGTTATCTCAAGATGTATTAGAATCATATTAATTAATATTATATTATTATAATTTATTTTGTTTTAATTATGAGAGAATTACTTAATTAATTAAGAAATATAATTATAATAATTTACTTCTTGTTTCGAGGAAAATAGTGGATTATTTTTAAAAATTTTTTGTACAAAAATAAATCAAAATTAAATGAGTAAATATATGAAAATTTTAAATTATTTGCAATTTCATTTAAAACTTTATAATTTTGATCAAATCAATTACATATATATGAAGTTTTAATTCAATTAAAATTAACTTTTGTTGTGCAATATTTAATGATGAATTTGGAGATTATGTGAGGATATTTTCAGATTTTCAATTTTAATGGAGGCATTTAAGGGTTTTGATGTTACCGTAGTTACAAACCATCTAAATCTCTCTTGCCTTACTAATTAACTTCACCAAATAGTGAAGCCTACTCTCACGAAAAAATAGAAGGTTACTTATTTATATTTAAATTTATGATGTGGTTTTAAAAAACATTAAATAATCTTATCAATATTAATAGTATGCAAATCGGACATAAACTATCATAAAAGATGGATTAAATTTAAAATGAAATTGTAAATTATTTTTATTTAGATGATCAAAGCTTAATTTAATTATGAGGCATATTTTCATATTATTTAAAACATATTTTAAAACAACAAAATCTTTATTGATAAAGTGGAAATTATCTCATGAACATAAACATTAATAATTTAATGTCCGATAATGATCATGAAAAAAGGAAAAAGAACAGAATAAATTCATTTTAAATCTAAGATAGATTATTGTCTCTTCATAAAAGTTTATTTAACAGTACAAAATGAAATAATTTTTAGTTTTTGATAAAAATGTTAAAAATAGACCCATTTTTATTTAATAAATTTAGTTTTCAATAATCAAATAACTATTTTAAATTATAAAAATATTTAAAATATTAAAATTAATAAAAATATAAAAATATTAAGTAAAATGTATTCATCAAATTAAATTTAGTTAAACTTTAAATTTAAAATAAAATTCATGACAGAGAAAGAAACTTTGATGCAAATATCCATGTGGAAAAAAAAAAAAAAGATAAGAAGGGTTAATCGAAAAGGAGGGAGTAAAAGGAGAAAAAAGTGGCAATAATAGGAGTATTAATTGTTTGAAAAGTTAGAAGACAGCCTAGCCATTGTGTTGTCCGTACATATTCCAAAAAAAAAAAGAAAAGAAAATCGAATTCAATCATGTCTGCCTACTTTCAACTTTTTAAAAAATAATTATGAATTATTGAAGATCAACCCCGCAATGCCCTTTCTTAAAGCAACCATCATTCTACCTTGCCATTCACATCATTTAGTAATTAAATCAATAATATGCAAATGTTCAAAGTAGGAGTTTATAATTCATAATTTTATTTACTAAAAACCAACATCAACTTTGCAACATGAAACCACAAAACTATCTTATAAATCATACATAAGTTGTAGTCATGAATTATGACCAAAATGAAATAAAAAGGCAACTATAACCCAATGATTTATGTCGACTAAAATTATTTTTACAAGAACACAATACTTTGAAGTTCAAAAGTCATAAGATTTAATAGCATTAGCTATTTTGAAGATAAAACAAGTAACACAGTAAAATTATAAACAAAAAAGCGAGTTAATAGTAGCATTGTCCACAATGTAAAAAAAAAAAAAAAATCGATAAAGGCAACACTAACAAACAGTTTATACCCAAACAAAGCATATATCGATCTTTCCATAAAGGACAAAATGTTGTAAATATGATGAGTAACACTAATAATCATAACAAAAACCTATATAGTATTATCATTGATCTAATGCATTGTCAGCCTATAGATGCAGGAGCCGAGGCTATTGCAAATGCATCTTCAGAGAATCTTTTCTCCACTGATTCATGGAGAAGTTTTTGTATCCTACATCTTTCATTTTTCCCAAGGTGCCCTTGAATAATTGTGTTATAAGAGCAACTACTATCCAAGAACCATCATCATTCATTTTTCTATATAATCAACATATACTTAATTTTGTAACCCTTTCTTTACAATGTCCTTTAACCATTTTGTTACACATCCGAGCACTAAGGTGCTCCTTGACAAACATGCTAAGAAAAGGTCTCCTTGCCACTTTGGCTTTAGAAATTTGAAAAAGATATGAATCAGGATAATTGCATAAACCTCTAGTGTAGAGCAAAATACTCATGCTAATATCAAAAACAGCAACTAACTCAAAACGAAAACTGAAGCATGTAGTAATTATAGTCAAAACATAATAGTAAGCAGTATTACTAATCCTTGACAAAATAAAAAGTTAAAGAAGCCTCAAAAAGCAAAATAGTATATTAATTCACATATTCTACTGATCTTCAATAGCCATGAATGAAGCTCACTTAGAAATATGGCTAGGAACTTAAGAGACTGAAGGATATAAAGGAAACAAGTTAGTTGACTTAATACTACAAGAAAAAAGTAAACAATCAAGTTGGCCGCCATGTACGCAATGTTACTAACTTTTCTGTTTTCAATAATCAAGATCACTTTTTTTTTTCTTTTGGTTATTGGTGAGGCCATATATGAAAATTGCAAATAAATAACAAACCTAGAAAGAAGAAGAAGGCATACAAGGAACAGTATGCGGATATATACAATAAAATAATATCATTCTCCTAAAAGAAACAATTTACTTATAATGGCATCCCAAGTACTTAAACTAGGTATCTAATGATTAAAGCAACCAGATCAATCAGTAAAGGCATGTTGAAACATGATGAATGAAATAATATATTTATTTATAGGCAACCAACATTCACTTTGCGAATCATAAGGCTAAAAGTATTCATTAATAAATCCCACTTTGCCACTATATATGCAAACACTACAATATCAAGTTTCAAACAATTTATATTATCTATTAAATGCTACACACATGTGCACATTTCTTTATGTAGATAAAGATCTACCAACACTTAAAGTGTTTTATTTATAGAGCGAAACAGATAAGAATCCACAATGATCTTACCATTTTGTTCGGATTTATGGAATCCCTACTTTAAGTTCCTTAAAGTAAGTAAGCTTTTATTCTCAATCAATTTCAATACCAAGTCTGAGCATTTTAGAAATTGTAATGAAAGAAAAAGCTAAAAAGATTTAGCCCAACCAAATGATTTAGAGTAAACTATTTTCTGAAATAGTCAAACATATATATGAAGAAGCCACCAAAACAATGGATTTTATAAATAAAAGTAACACACTAGCATTTATCCCACTCATGAAGCTCTCATCAGGAATATCAACTTGAGAATTGAAAAGCCTAAACGACATTAAGGAAGAAGATTTAGTTAATTAAGCTGAATGAGTTTGACAATTGAGATCACTATCACAAATATTAAGTTGTCAATCCTTCTCTCTAATCAATGAACAAATTTTCAGATCCTTAACTTTTTCCCAAATAATGCACAATATGATGAATATAAGTTTTACATGTTCATTCACCTGATAAATTAGGTAAAATAAATAAGAAATTTTGGTTTAGATTAATAATATAGGTTTCTAAAAATAAGAAATGTAGTTCACTTACCATCTACAAAACCAACATCAACTTTACCACTTGATGCTAGAAGAAATCTTAATCTTACAACAATCTAATAACTGAAATTCATTTGAGTAAACTTAATGCTCAACTTATTACCACCAGCCTTCAACTAGTTAAAGGATACAATTAGGTACAACAAAGAGACTTTATCCATAGAGGAGTTAAAGCCTGCAATCTGTCCAAGGATCAAGAAATGAAGAGAAACAAGTAGGTTGGATCTTCATCAAATAAAGGTTTATGTGCTGAAGGAAAAGCTGAAAAAAGAAGGCAATCTTTTAATAAGATTACTACCAAAGACAAGTCCAAAATCCCTACAAAGTCTTAATCCAAAGGACCTATGAGGAAATGCTTCTTTTGTGGAAAACCTAGCCATATTAAGAGGTTTTGTAAAGAGTTTAAGAAGAAGTAAGGTGAGTAACTCGCTAAGGAAGCACATGCAACTATGGCTACAGATTCTTTCAAAAAAGAAGGTGATGTATTAGCTATGACAAAATCAAAAGTCTCAAATGAATGGATTCTTGACTTAACTTCCACATATCACACATATCCTAAGGCTAAATGGTTTGAAGACTGTAAAAAGGTAAATGGGGAAAAATTTATCATGGGGAATGATCAATCTTATGAATTTAAAGGCATTGGAACCATAGCTTAAGCTAAAAGATGGAACCTTCAAGATCTCAAAGCAAGTGAGGCGCGTACCTCAACTAAGGAGGAACTTGATTTCCTTGGGCTCTTTGGATGATAAGGGATACTTCTTCAAGGCTGAGAGAGGTACCTTTAAAGTCTTGAAAGGTTCCTTAGTGATCTTAAAAGGAATTGAAGAGAATGGCTTGTACATTCTTAAAGGCAATGTTATGATAGGAAAAGCAACAATAGCTACTGAAGAAGAACTTGGTGCAGCCTAACTTTAGCATGGAAGAGTTAGGCATTATAGTAAGAAAGGGCTTTAAATCCTCAATAATCAAGGGTTGATAAAAAGGATAAACTTTTACATCTAGATTTTTTTAAGCAGTGCGTGTTGGCTAAGTAACACAAGTTAAAGTTTACTACAGTTGCGGAGTATAACTCAACTAAAATTATGATTATGTGCATTCATATTTATGGGGGGTAGAAGTAACTCCAACTAATACTGAATACAGGTATTTCATCCTTATTTTGATGACTTCTCAAGAAAGGTATGGCTGTATATGTTAAAAACAAAAAGAAGAAAAATGCTTTGAAAGGTTTAAAGAATGGAAGATATGATGGAGAACCAAACTAGAAAAAAGCTTAAAGACTTAAGAACTAATCATGACTTAAAGTTTTGTAGCTCATCTTTTGATGCTTATTGCAACAAGTATAGGATTTTGAGTCATATGATAGTGAAAAAAAACTCCAAAACAAAATGGAGTTGCTGAAAGTATAAATAGAACCATCATGGAAAGAGTGAGGCATATGCTATTCACCTTTGGCCTAAACAAGGGGTAAGCAACTATAACAGTTATGTATTTGATAAATAGATGCCCTTTAAAGGTCATAAACTTAAAGATACCTAAAGAAAATGGATCGAAAAAGTTCCATCTTAGTCACTTAAGGGTGTTTAAGTCTGTTTTTTTTTTTTTTTTTACAAATAAAAGAGAAGGAAAGCTTAATCGAAAAGCAATAAAAGGAGTTTTCCTTAGCTATCCTAAAGGAGTGAAGAACTATAAGATTTGTATAAATAAGCGAGAAGTCTACAAGACTTTAATTAGTAAAGATGCCACATACCGAGAGAATTTGTTGCCATATGCAATAGGTGCTATTGCTAGCAATGAGAATCCAAAAGGATTAGAGGAATCCAAGGAAGTCGTTGGGGTTGATATAAAATCAAAAAGATTTCAACCTCTACTAGCTAAGCCTTAGAATGAACTGGTCCAAGCTTACAAGGAGAGCAGTAGTAGATTGCCCTTGTAAATAATGATTAGTAAAAGCTGCAATGTAGAGATGACCATGATCATCTATATCAATATCAGTTGGCTCGAAATAGGGACAAGTGAATCATTTAGCCACTAAGAAGATGCTGAGTGAGGAGTTTGATATGAAAGACCTAGGGCTAGCCAAAAGAATCTTAGGGATGGAAATTTAGAGAGATAGAATAAAGAGGTAATATAAGCTCTCTTAAGAAAACTATGTACAAAAAGTGGCTCAAAAATTCTCTATGCACTAAGCAAAATGAGTCACCACACCCCTTAGGAACATACTTCAATTTGTTTGTCAATAGCTACCTTAATTTAGAAGAAGAAAAGAGGAAAATGAGCAGCATACCTTACTCAAATGTTATGATCTGCACTAGGCCTATGTAATTAGCCTTCTTAGCATGCATATGGCCAATCCGGTAAGAAAATTGGCAACCAATGAAATGGTTGCCAAGATATGTCAATGGAACCAAGGGTTATGGATTAATATATGCCAAAGAGGGACTCATCCAGTGAGGATTTGTTAGATACATTAATGTTGATTTTACCAGTGATAGAGATAAAAGAAAGTCACTTCTAATCTATGTTTTCTTGCTTGATGGGTATTGCATTAGTTGGAAGGCATAACTTTAATAGATTGTAGCTATCTCCACTGCAAAACACTGAGTGTATAACCATGGTGGAAGAGTTCAAAATAGGTGTATGGTTGCTCGGACTATTGAAAGAGTTGAAGCTATAATACTTATAAAACTTTAATGGATGCACCTCAGCATCTCCTAACAGTCCCTGCTTTATTATTTTTCTCACTTGTACCTCTTTAATTTGGATGCTGATTTCTAGTCAATGCTTAGGTTTGTTTTGGTTTTAGAAAATGAGCACGAGAAAGTACCTAGCAAAAAATTTATACCTACTTAAATCAAGTGTGATATTACTTTTCACTTTGACAAGAGAATCTACTTACTTTTATTTTGTTATTACTCTAATTAAATACATTTTTATCTTTAATCTAAAAATTTAAATTTTATCCATCTCTAGTCATAACTCTACTTTAATACTTGGAGTTTGTAGAATTTAAAGAAAGAGCATAAATTGTTGTCAAGTTATGCATTAGATAGAATAAAAAGTTGCTCAACTTAGAGGATTTTTCACTTTAGAAATAAGTTTTGAGGAGTATTAAGATACTTCTTGAAATATATTGTTGATTGGATGTGTCTCATGGTTTATCTCTCGATTACTTTGTCAGGATTAATATAACTATCTAATAACTCTCGACATAATCCATTTGAAGCATAAAGGTTGGTATTCAACTTTTAGATAAAATTGATGATGTAATAATTGCAAATGTTGAATTTAAATATCAACAGAATGAAAAAATACTGTTATTAACACACATTCAACTTATAATCAGAAAGGGGATTCAATGATATATTGGTTAGTTGATTGACTGAGTCAAAGTATTCAAAGATTTATTTACATGGTTACTCACCCCTTCTCCCTTAAAACACGTCTTGCTCACAATTGGAAAGAAAGAAAAGCTGATATAATTTTTTTTTTGAATTTGTAGTAAAGTTTTTATAAAATTTTGATTTTTACGTTATATTATTAATCAAATTTTTATGTTTAAAAATCATAAATATCTTTAAATTTAATTTAAATAAGATTTTGATTCAAATTATTATAAAAAATTAAATATATTTTTATTATTGAAATACTTCAAAATAATTTAAATAAATTATTGATTTTATTTTAAATTTAAATAATATTTGTGCAATATTTATGTTTATGAATGTTTAAAATTGTTAATGGTGTTAATTTTAAAAAATATATTTAATATTAAAAAATTTGAAAATTTTTGTGACATTAGCTTGAATATTTGTTTTTTTACTTTATGAAATTTTTTAAATTAAAATCTATTGTATAAAATTTTTAATTTAAATAGATCAAAATTTTAAAACTTTTACTAATATTAATTTAATTTAAATAAATAAATAAATATTTAATTTATTATTTTTAAATATAAAAATTTAATTAATAACAATAAAGTTTTTTACATTTATGAGTTTCAGAATTTAAAAAAAAAAAAGTTTTGAAAACGAAAACAAAAGCCTTTTTGGGCGTTTAGTTGAGAAAAGGTTGGATTGAATCAAGCAAAATGGGAAAGCCGAAAACATCAAAGAGTAGAGGATGAGTTATTAACGCCAAAACATGGCAAGGGGGAGCCGCGTGCTTCGCATCCCATAGTCCTATATAATCCCTTTTCCTGAGAAATGGCCTCATTTATCCATGTTTGCCCGACAGAAAACCTCCCTCCCACGAAGAATTCTGTCTTCAGGGAACATGGATGACAAAGGATGAGGAGAAGGACCGGAGACCAATTCACAGCTCAGCTCGGACTGGCCCGAGATAACTCGAGAGTGCCTCAACAACATCCTCTCTTGTCTCACCTTGGAGCAGCGGTGGACAGGGGCCATGCTGGTGTGCAAGTCGTGGCTAGAAGCCTGCAAGGTTCCTTCCCTGCACACAGTCTTCGATCTTGAGACTCGGTTCGACTCGTCCACTGATACACTTCTTTGGTGGTCTCCCGAGTTCGAGAGGAAGATCGATTCCATGCTTCGATGCGTGGTCGATTGGAGCGAAGGTAATCTTACTGAGATCCGCGTCAGGCACTGCTCTGATCGCTCTCTTTCCTACCCCAAAGAAAGGTATATTACACATAAAGATATTTGTCCACATGTCTATGTAGATAAACGGATTTTGCTCATGATTATTGGTCTCCATGGGTCTATAAATAAAGGTTTTGAATTTTTGATGAAAACTGAAAGACTGAAATTTTAATTGAGACTTTCCAATTGTTTGATCGATGATTTATTCATGATAAAAGGAATCATGTTTCCATTGATACATATGTGGAGAAATCATGTGACTTTAGCATTGTTATCAATTTTTGAAAAGAAATTTACTCAGTCTTACCTATATGGCAGCTGTAGCTTTAAATTTTGTAAAATCAAGTTAAAAAATGCATCTGTTTCCCCTGATGCATTTGCAGGTGCCCAAATCTTCATGTGCTTTCTGTTAAGAGTTGCCCAAATGTTACTGATGCATCAATGGCTAAGATTGCTTTCTGGTGCCCCAAGCCTAGGGAACTTGATATCAGCTACTGCTATGAAATATCTCATGAATCTCTTGTCATGATAAGCAGGAACTGCCCAAATCTGAAGGTTCTAAACGGAAACATGATGAATTGGCTAGATCCTTCCCAGCACATTGGGCTTGTGCCTAAGGAGTATTTGAATGCTTGCCCTCAGGATGGGGACTCTCAGGCTGCTGCCATAGGGAAATTTATGCCTCAACTGGAGCATCTTGAGCTTCGGTTCTCCAAGTTATCTGCTAAAGGTCTTTCTGCAGTCTGTGAGGGGTGCCAGAATCTGGGGTACTTGAATTTGTCTGGGTGTGCAAACTTGACTAATCGCGAAATTGTCAATGCATCATCAAATCTGAAAAATTTGAAGGAAATTAAGAAGCCAATTTTCTACCTGCCCAGGTCAGTGTTTCACACAGAGAGATACGGCCATTGGAGGTTGTATGATGAGAGATTCCAGACAGATATTTTTCGAATTTGATGAAGTTAGCCTGAAAACACAAGAAGTCCCTGTGAGGAAGTGGTTCCAATGGATCTGTCCAAGAAAACATAGTGTATGCTACTTAATACAGCTATGGAATGTAGTCTGTGCCATTGGCACTTGTGTTATCTTTTCATGTTTAACAGCATGAGTTTGCTTTTGCTAGGTCATCTTTGTCTGTGATTTGTGCTATATTGGACTATCTTGCAATTAGTTAATGTATTGTACCTTATCCCTTCTACATTGGTTTTCTATGGTAATTAGGGGAAAATCTCTCCCGGTCCCAGCAACCTTTTATTAGGTAAGCTGACTATATTCATGCAATTGGTAGTGCAGAACCCAGCTTGACAATCACAAATCCTGCTACTCTGTTGAGATCAATCTGATCAAAACAAAAAAACATATGTAACAGTGAATGTAGGAAGCAAAAAGTAGGACATTGCATATCAAAAACTTTGGAACCAATTTACTAAATTGTGTTTGTCTGTCTAGTTGTGTGAAATATACGTACTTCCAGAAGAGCAGATTAAGGCTACCTTAAATATACCTCCACAAAGTCATAAAAAAGCTTCTTGAGCTGCTGCATGTGATCAACTTCAAGGCATATAACAAAGGAGAAACTCCCATCATTTGTTGGGCTTGGTAGTAGCAAACTCAATCCTTCCAGATAAACAATTGCGAGCCCCATGTGTGCAGGTTGACCCCATCTGAAATCTGCATCCTGAATTGGCAGCCACATCCAGTTGACAACATTGAGGTTAGGGCGTCCATATATGTGATTCCCTTGTCTTGGCACCAAACCATCTAAATTAAGGTGTTGCTCCTAGTAGTCAATGGCTGATCCTAGATACTCATTGTCCATCTTATTTATTGCTTCAAGAACTCTCTCCATTATATCCATCAGAAGCTTTGTTTGTAGATTCTTTGCTGAAGCAATTGGCCTACTAGGGAAGACAACATTGCCAAAATAAGGTTCTGTTAGCAAAAAAGATGCATTATCTGCTGCATATCCAAAGAAGATTTATTCTTCTACTTTATCAAGTAGTTTAAATTTTAGATGAAGATAATCTTTAGTTTAGATATCTAGATAAGTACAATTTTAGATCTTGGTTATTTATTTTCTCCTATAAATAGGATATTCATCAATGTAGCAAAGCAAATCTTTGCAAGCTATTCAAAGCAATTTCAAGTTTCAAGAGCTATATCTCTTATTCTTCCTCTCCTCTCAAAAACCAAATATATCCACATTCCAAAAAACCAACAAAGTGGTATTAGAGCATTTTATCGTGAGGGACTTGTGAGGTTGAAAAAGCTCAAACATAAACCCTAAACACTTCCTACCTATATCCCAGAACCAAAAACCCATACACAATGAATTCAGAAAATTCATTCACAACAATTGCACCTCCGATGTTTGATGGAGCAAACTACCAGATGTGGGCTGTTAGAATGGAAGCCTGCCTTGATGCCAACGATCTATGGGAAGCTGTTGAACAAGTATATGAAGTTTCAAAATTGCCAAACAATCCTACTGTTGCACAAATCAAGATCCAAAAGGAGAGGAAGCAAAGAAAATCAAAAGCAAGAGCAACATTGTTTTCACCTGTCTTCTCCATTATATTTATCAAAATAATGACACTGAAAACAATCAAAAAAATTTGAAATTTTTTGAAGCAAGAATATGAAGGGAATGAAAGGATTAGAGGAATGCAAGTGCCGAATTTGATCCGAGAATTTGAGATGCAAAAAATGAAGGAATCAGAAATAATCAAGGACTATTCCGACAGGCTTCTCGGTATAGTTAACAAAGTAAGACTTCTTGGTACTGATTTTTCTAATTTTAGAATTGTTCAAAAAATCTTAGTGACAATTCCTGAAAAATTTGAGGCTACAATCTCATCTTTAGAAAACACTAAAGATCTATCAAGTATTACCTTGGCAGAATTGTTGAATGCACTACAGGCACAAGAACAAAGGAGGCTTATGAGGCAAGAAGAATCTGTGGAAGGTGCTTTTCAAGCCAAAGCACATAACAACAATGGTGATAAAAACAACAAAAATGGTCAAGTGTTTTCACCTTATCCTTATTGCAAAAAAATCAATCATCCACAAAACAAGTGTTGGTGGAGGCCAGATGCAAGATGTCACAAATGCGACCAGTTAGGGCATGTGGAAAAAATTTGCAAATCTTAACAACAACAAAGACAAGCCAAGATTGCCATTGAACAACCTCAGGCGGAGGAACTATTTATGGCATCATGCTTTACTACGAACAACTCCCCAGAAAGCTGGCTTATAGATAGTGGTTGCACAAACCACATGACTTTTGATCAAGAACTCTTCAAAGATCTTGACAAAACTACAATTTCTAAAGTCAGAATTGGGAATGGAGCATATCTTATAGTGAAAGGCAAAGGAACAGTGGCAATCAAAAGTCACACAGGTTTGAAATTAATTTCAAATGTTTTATATGTTCTTGAAATTAATCAAAATCTTTTGAGTGTTGGTCAGCTCTTGGAAAAAGGATATAGGGTGCTATTTGAAGACAATCATTGCTTAATTACTGGTGCACAAGGCAAAGAGATGTTTAAAGTCTCAATGAAAGGTAAAAGATTTACCTTGAATATGATAAAAGAGAAGCACGCTACAATACACAAAGAAAACTTGCCTAAATTCAAGGAGGAGCTTCCTAAAGCTGCTAGTTTTCAATATGAGAAGAAAATCAAGCTTCTTGCTTAACAAAACAAAGCTTGGAAGACTAAACAAAAACTACAGCAAGTTCACACGGATATCAAAAGATCAATGAAAACATAAATAAAGACTTTACAATAAAAGGCTTTATTTGAATATGGCTACAAATCAAGCAGGTAAAATGTCAAAGTATTCCAAGTTCAAACTCCAAAGAGAAGTACAAAGAAGAGAAGAAATACAATCAAATTTACAGCAAAACAAAAATTCAAAAATGATGACAATGATGCTTTCAAAATCGGTGTATGCAGCAAAACAACAAGGAGGAATGTTAGTAAAAAAGATGCCTTATCTACTGCATATCCAAAGAAGATTTATTCTTTTACTTTATCAAGTAGTTTAAATTTTAGATGAAGATAATCTTTAGTTTAGATATTTAGATAAGTACAATTTTAGATCCTGGTTATTTATTTTTTCCTATAAATAGGACGTTCATTAATGTAGCAAAGTAAGTCTTTGCAAGCTATTCAAAGCAATTTCAAGTTTCAAGAGCTATATCTCTTATTCTTCCTCTCCTCTCAAAAACTAAATAAATCCACATTCCAAAAAACCAACAAGTTCTAGAAATGGAGGATTCAATATGAGTCATTCATTTACGCCTATGTTCAGTCTAGTTATTTGATCATCAGCGAGACCTTGTGCCTTGCTAGCACAACGCCATATATGTGCCACCAGAATTTCATAGGTGCTATACTTGGTTGTGCCTCCAACTATTTTCAGCTTATCTCTAAGAGTCTTAAGTTGGTCAAGTGTGATTGGGAAGTTACTGTATCATTTGGCTTTTTTAGTGATTGGGACTTCAGGGTCTGGTTATGGTTATTCAAGGGAGAAGGTGGATGGTATTTTGTGTTAAAGAAAGAATATCTTGCAACAAGACAATAGGTTAACAATTTGCAAGCCCACAAGTCCAGAAGAATGGAAGATGAGTGACACTACCCTAGATGAAAAATAAAGTTATAGCCTATTGTATTATTGTTAAATAGGAACATAAGCATATGTTAACTGTATGTAAATATAGCAATATATACAACATTAGAATAATGTTATTTGACTTAAGGGTATAAATACAATGCATATGGGTCAGCATCATTGTCTAGGCATTCACAGAAAACCTAGCAGCTTTTATCAAAACCTAGATTTTTTTTTTCTTTGGGTACCAAAGCCTTAAAGATCTTTGTCTGTTATCTCCCCTATTGTCTTTGGGTATAAATACAATGCATATGGGTCAGCATCATTGTCTAGGCATTCACAGAATACCTAGCAGCTTTTATCAAAACCTAGATTTTTTTTCTTTGGGTACCAAAGCCTTAAAGATCTTTGTCTATTATCTCCCCTATTGTCTTTGGGTCCAGCAACTCTGCTCTTTCTCAGCCTGCAAAAGATCAAAATACTAAAACACTCTTTCCCTTCTCGGCTCCCTTAGATTTCGGTTCAACGTGAAGCTGGATAGAAAAAACTACATAATATGGAAGAATCAAGTATTAGCTTTAGCAAGAGGTCACAAGATAGAAGGCTTTTAACTGGCAACTGACATTTGTCCACCAATAACCATTCAAATAGCTGACACTGAAGGAAAGATCAAGCAAGAGAGTAATCCGGCTTACCAGGACTAGATTCAGCAAGGCCAACTTCTTGCAAGTTTGCTGATGTCAATAATATCAGTGGACATCTATGTCCAACTCAAGACTGATATCGCTGCTCATGGATTATGGACTGGTGTAAAGAGACTATTTGGGACTGCACCATTCAATCCATCTACACCATTCTTTTCTGCATCTAACGAGATGTGATCATAGGCTTCCTCAATGTCTAGTTTACACACAACGCTCATCTTTTCAGCCATGATTTGACTATCCACCATCGCATCAAGAATTTGTTTACCTTTCATAAAAGTGTTTCAACTAGGTACCACAACATTATCCACCGCTTTCCTAAATCTCTGGGCTAATACTTTAGAGATCACTTTATTAGATACATTCTACTAAACTTATAGGTGTGAAGTCCCCGATTATTCACTGCATCTGTTTTCTTTGCAACCAGTATTATAAATGTTGAGCTTAGTGACCGCACAAACCTATTTTTACTATGAAATTCCTCAAGTAGCTTCATTATGTCACTTTTCACCACTTCCTAGTTTCCCTTCAAAAAAGCCACTGTGAACCATTCTTATCTCTATCACATTCTTCCACTGCCTCATTCACTTCTTCCTTCCCAAATGAATGCTCTAGCCACTATTTCAAGATCCCATCAATCTTTTTGAATTGCAACCCATCCAGTTTAGGTCTCCAAAAGTTAATCTCTTGATACATTTCTTTGTAATATCTAGCAATCCTCTTGTTTAATTCCTTATTCCCTTCTACATTTACCCCTTGTATCTGTAACTTGTGAATGAAGTTGAATCTTTACAAGAACATAATTCTTTGGAGTTTAACAGTCTAAGTAGCAATAACCATTGGGATAATAAAACAAGTAAAGAAATAATCAAAATACAAATAAAAAAAGCAAGTTAATAGTGGCATTGCCCACAATGTAAAAAATGATAAAGGCAACGTTACCAAGCAGTTTATACCCAAACAAAGCATATACCAATCATTCCATAAAGAAGAATATATTATAGCAGCAATAAACATGATAAGCGAAATTATTAATCACCACCAAAACCTATATAGTATCGTATATCATCATTGACATGCTGTATTGTTAGACTATAGATGCATAAGCAGGGGCTGCTGTGAATGCATATCCAGAGAATCTTTCTGCTACTAATTCATGGAGAAGTTTTTGTGTCCTACATTTGTCATTTTTCTGAACGTGCACTACAACAAAATAACCTTTTATTCATAGCTTTAAATGACTTTTGTTCACAGTTCTAAAACTGTGGACTATTTCAATGTGAACAAAAGTCGGTTAGAATAGTTCACAGTTCTAAAACTGTGAATAAAACATACTTTAGTTCACAGTTCATTAATGTTTTATTCACAGTTCTAAAACTGTGAATAAAACTAACTTTAGTTCACAGTTCATTAATGGTCTATTCACAGTCCTAGAACTGTGAATAAAACAACTTTAGTTCATAGTTCATTAATGTTTTATTCACAGTTCTAGAACTGTGAATAAAACACTATTAGTTCACTATTCATTAAAGTTTTATTCACCCAGATTTAGAACCCTTGACCTAGATCTAGAACTCCTAGCCCAAATTTGGAACCCCTAACTCAGGAACTCCCATCCTAGATTCGAGATCTCATACATCTAAATCTAGGACCTTAATAAACATTTTGAACCCTAAAACAAGTCTAAAATTTCGATGAAAGTAAAACCATACGCATATCTAGAATCCCAATGAAAGGAAAACCACATCCAGATTTGAGCTTAAAACTAATGAACTAAAAGCAAAAAATTAAAGAGAATAATTTTTACATTTTAACAAAGAAGATAAGCACATAATTTTGGGAGAAAGGATTAAACTTACCAAGAAAAACAGATGAGATTTAAGCTGCCAGTTATGGAACCCAAAAACAAGCAGAACCATGCACACTTTTAATCCCTTCATTACAAATAGTTAGGCCGATCGGAGTCTAGTTTGCACATCTAGAACTTGGGGAGGCTCTCCTCATAGTATGCACTTCATACATAATATTTACCACCTGAAGAATCAATGAAGTTTATCCTGAGCAAGTGAAGTAAAAGAATGAATGAAGTTTATCGATCTTTTTGGAGAAGATGTAGGACTTTTATTCACAATTGTAGCCATAACTGTGAATAAAGACTTTTATTCATAGTTATGGCTACAACTGTGAATAAAAGTTTCGAATTCTATTGAACTTTAATTCACAGTTATGGTAAAATTGTGAATAAAAGATAACTTTTGTTCACAGTTATAAACATAACTATGAACAAAAATGCCTTTATTCATTGTTTTAATAAAAACTGTGAATAAATCCTCCTTTATTCACAGTTGTTATTAAAACTGCGAACTATTTAGTATAAACTAATCCCATTTTTGTTGTAGTGGTGCCCTTGAATAATTGTATTATTAGAGCAACTACTGGGCAAGAACCATCATCATTCATTTTTCTATATAAACTGCATACACTTGATTTAGTAACCCTTCTTTACAAAGTCCTTTAACTACTTTGTTACACATCTGAACACTGGGGTGCACTATGACAGATAAACTAAGGAAAAGTCCCCTTACAACTTTGAGTTCTATAGATTTCAAAAAGATGTTGATCAAGATAATTGCACAAATCTCTGGTGGCAAAAAATAATCATGCTAATATCAAAAACAACATAACCTAAAACAAAGACTAGACAATCTGGTAATAACAATCAAAACATGATTGTAAGCAGCATTACTAATCCGTGAGAAACTAAGAAGTCAAAGGGCCCACGAAAAGCAAAACAGTATAATGATTCACATATTTTGCTGATGTTCAACGACCATGAAATTCATATCAAAAACATTGACTTGGGAACTTAACAGCTTGAAGGACATAAAGGAAACAAGTTAGTTGACTTATTACAAGAAAACAAGTCAATAATCAAGTTGTCCACCGTATACAAAATGTTATTAACTTTTCTCTTCTTAATGATCAAGATCACTTTTTTGTTAGCCATTGCTGAAGGTCACATATGAAGATTGCAAATAAATAACAAACCTAGAAATAAGAAGAAGGCATCCAAGAAACAAAATACAGAACTACAAAGTTCGAATAATATCATTCTCCTAGAAGAAATGATTCATTTATAATGCCACCCCCAATACCAGAACCAGGTACGTAATAATTAAAACAACCAGTAATCTGCCATGTGGAGCATCAATGGGTAACAGCATCTAAAACAGATGAATGAAATAATATATTTACTTATAGATAACCAACATCTACTTTTCGAATCATAAGGCCAGTAGCATTTATTAATAAATCCCATAATTAAATAAATGAAACAGATGGAAGTAAATTTGTTTATACGAAGCATCTCACAAGTTCATATTTAAGATGGACATGAAGCCAAATAAATAATTTTAGAGTAATAACAGCAAATAACCATTTTAAGGTAACTTTTTAAAATCTATTCATTGCACATAAAGAGTCTATCACAGATAGACATAGTTTCCCTTTACGGTTTAAGTCAGTTCTAAAATATGAAAAACACAAGACAGTTTTGAATGCAAAGCAGGAGAACATAGACAGTTATGTAGCAAGACTGTATTTTTTCTGCACATACATACACTTCTACATGTCACTACAATAACCATACACACATCTAAAGCACAAGCATGTGCGATGAATTACAAGCAAAGCCATATAGCAAGATAGTTGAAATCAAGTCAGGTAATATAATCTCTACTGCCCAATACCATGGAAACCAATCAAGTGAAAAGAATCAATGAATTACTTTGCAATAAAATAGTATGTAAGAGAAAAGCAACAAAAAAATCTGATACAATCATGCAAAATCAAGCATGTAACATGTACATGTCGTCAAACATGTTATCCAATTTGTCGCTATAAGTGCACATTTCTTTCTGCAGGTAGAGGTCTGTCAACACTCAATGTGTTTTGTTTCCAAAGCCAAACAAATAATAACGTATAAAGATCTTACCTTCTGCTTGGATCTATAGAATCCTTACTCTAAGTTTCCTTAACATAAACACATTATTATTCTCAATCAAGTTCAGTAGCAGGTCTGAGCATTACAAAAATGGTAATGAAAGCAAAGTTGAAAAGATTTAGCCCAACCTAAAGATAAAAAGTAAATAATTTCCTAAAATGGTCAAACATACCAAGGAAGGAGTCACCAAAGCAATAGATTCTACAAATGAAAGTAACACACTAGCATTTATCACCCATGAAGCTCTTATCACGAATACCAGCCTGAAAACTAAAAAGCCTGAACCACGATAAGGAAGAAGGTTTGGTTAAACTAAATTTGGAAGCCAAATGAGTTTCACAATTGAGTTCATAATCATAACCACTACACCATCAACTCTCCTCTCTAGTCAATGAGCAAGGTTTCAGATCATTAACTTTTTTTCGAGTAATGCATAATATGATAAATAGAGGTTTTATGTTTTCATTCACTAGATAAGTTAGGTAAAATAAAAAAGAAAATTTGAATTAAAATTAAGGTTTCTAAAGCAAGGATATGTACTTCACTTACCATTTGCAAAACTAACATCAACTTTGCCACTTGATGCCATAAGAATTATTAATCGTGAAACAATCTAATGACTGAAATATATTTAAGTAAATTAGTTTCCAAAATCATTTTGTGAATCAATATTTGATGTTATTATGAATTTATGACCTCAATGAGGTAACTATCAGCAGAGCTTTATGTTGATAAAATAATTTTTATAATAATACAATTAATGTTCTTTTATCAATACAAGAATATAATGTTGAACTTTAAAACTCATTAATGGTGGGATACCTCTAATTTGAAGATATAAAATTAGAAATGAAACATTCAAAATATAAACACAATACCAAGTTAATAGTACCAATGTGTGCAATGACAAACATAATGGATGCAACATTAACCAATAATTTATACCTAAAACAAAATATAACAGCTACAATCTGATGAGTAAAATCTCATAATCACTATTAAACCTGCAAACTGTTACATAATCATTGGTCTAATACATTGTTAGACCATAAATCCACATGCATTTCTGCCAGTATAGATTATTTCAAAAGATACTAATGAATTATGGTGTTATAAGAGCAATAATCAGGGAAACAACCATGACCTTTAATTTTTCTAAATAAATCATAGGAATTATTTAGAAGCCCATCTTTACACAATCCTTTAACCATTATCTTATATGTCTAAAGTTTAGGTGGTACCCTTCACAGAGAGATTGCATAAAAGTCCTTTTGCATATTTAATTTGTCCAACTCTGCAAAAATTGTATCAGGAACTAGTAACAAAAGAAATCATTTCATGACTACACCAAAGAATAGGGAATGTTGTATTGCAACACAATAGCAACAGTTTATGCTCAAATAGAACATATAATTGTCACTGTATAAAGAACAGAAAATGTCGTAGTAGCTGTAATATGATAAGCAACATTATTAGTCACCATCAAACACTATAAGTATTACACATCATCATTGATCAGATGCATTATTAGACCATAGATCCAGAAGTAAGGCTCTTGTCAATGCATCTGCAGATATTCTTCTTTCCAGTGATTCATGGAGAAGTTTTTGTATCCTATCTGAAGGAGCCCCTTGAATAATTGTGTTATTAAGAGCAATTGGGGGGCAACAACCATCATCATTCATTTTTTTTATACAAAGCATATATACTTCATTCATTAAACCTTCTTTACAGAGTTCATTTTACCATTTTGTTAAACATTTGAACGCTAGGCTCCAATCTAATGATTAAAATATAAGAAAATTTGTTTCCACAGAAGCATATCAAAAATCCATATCAATATAGTTATGACTTTACGACCTTAATGGGATAGAAAGGCAAATGAAACCAAAGTTCAATGTCAACTAAAATTAGTTTTACTCTTTGAAGTTCAGAAGTCATCAATGCTGGAAAACACCATTTTGAATATATTAAAAAACTAGACAAGAAATGGTCAAAATACAAACACAAGAGCAAGTTATTAGTATCATTGTCTACAATGTCAAACATAATGAACGTAACATTAGACAACAGTTCATACTCAAACAGAATATATTGTTTAAACTATGAATATGATAAGTAACATTTCACAGTCACTGTAGAACCTACAAACTGTTATATATTATCATTGATCTCATGCACTATTAGACCACAAATCCACAAGCATTTGTGCTGTGGACACATTTGTAGAGAATCGTTTATCTACCATTTCATGGAGAAGTTCTTGTGCCTTTGACGGTTCATCATTCAAAAGATACCCACGATTTATGGTATTATAACAGCAACTATTAGGTGAATAACCATAATCTTTCATTTTTCTAAATAATACATAGGTATCATTAAGTATCCCTTCTTTACATAATCCATTAACCATTGTATTATATATCCTAACAAAAGGCTTCAACGCCTTGATAAAGAGACTATAAAAAATTCCCCTGACAACTTTTAAGTTGTCTAATTTTGCTTATGCCATCAATCAAAATATTATAAGTCACAATATTTGGTTCCAATTCGCTGTTTTGCATTGTTCAAAATACCGTAAGTGCCTAACCAATATGTTGACTTTTACATAACCTGTGTATTAAGACTGGTGCAGTGGAAGGTTTGCTTTGAAAGAAAAGCAGAATAAAACTAAATAACAAACCCAAAGGTTAAACTTTTAGAGAAAAATTTGATAAATTATATTGAATTCGCTCTAACTATTATAATAGATCTTTAAATAATGCAAAGAAGTAAACTGAAAATAAGAAATATAGAACGAATAGAAAAACTAAAAATAAGAAACTTGAAAGAATAGGAAACTAATTAAATGAAAAACTTGAGAAAATAAGAAACTAACTAAATGGGAAATTTGAGAGAATAGGAAACTGTTTAAATGAGAAACTAAGATATCTAATCACAATAGGATATTAACCGAAATAGGACACTACGTTAATGTGTACTACATCAATCTCGTCCACTTTGAAGAAAACTCGCCCTCGAGTTTTATGGGTGCAAAGAAAACTCATCTGGGGGAAAAGACTAAAAGATATCGACAACATTCGACGAATGCCACAAACTTCTAACCTTTGTCGAGTAACTCATTAACTTGTCACTGTAACTCTTCATACTCAGTTGGGCTCATACAGCAATGTTGAATATCTTGCATAGGAGGTAGCTCATTAAGTAATTCATTAGGAGACAAATTAACAAAATCAGTAAGTATCTCTTGGATCTTGGGTGATACCTCAACAGTTGCTTCAGCTTGGTCTTTCACCACTAACGTTATGATAAAGTTTGGCTCTTTAACCTATTCTAAGAATTCTGAGGCTGCTATGTTGATGACTAATGGTTTATCTTTCTTAATAACAGAATTTCTTTTCAAAGGTCGAGATTATGGTAATAACATGATCTTCTTGTTAAGCCACCAACAGATAAAAGTATTATCTCATCCTTTATAAGTAGTATCAACATCATAATGCCATGGTCTTTCTAATAGGATATGACAAGCGTCCATCTCTACTACGTCGCATACAACCTCACCTTTTCTAATTAACAAAGAAATTTTGCAAACTTCTTGCAATTGAACTTTCAGACCTTTCTTGATCCATGCGATCTTGTATGGAGAAAAATATTTCTCTATCCTCAAATTTAATGCTTTCACAAGAGCTTTAGAGACAACATTCTCGCTACTGCAATTATCAATAATGATGTCGTATACCTTATTACAAACAATGTATTGGGTTTGAAAAATCTTGTGTCGTTGAGTGTTATCAAGTTTCTTTGGGGCAAGCAACAGTCATTAGACAATACACTCCACTTCTTGCATATCTCTTTCTACAAACTCAGTAACATCATAAATTTCTTCTTTAAGAACTTGTTGTTCATCACTACTATTTTCTTTTGCAAAGTTAACAGATCTTCTGTTCGAACATTGATTTAAAAAGTGGCCTGATTGGTTGCATCGAAAACACTTTTCAAGATTAGGTTTCGCATAAGGATCATTATTGACTTGATGTTACTGCTGGTTATTACCTTGGATGTTGGACTGAACAGAGGTTTAGGTGTTATTTTGAATTTTGTGCTAGATCTTGAGTCGAAGATATATTTTTATTCTGATTGTTGTTGTTGCTTGGAGTTGTTGACTTTTTAAAGAGGAAGAAACTTCTTGATTTTATCGTTGAAAGTTATTTTGGGTATGTATAATGGATCTGTTGATCTGAGTTTCTACTTTTATCGCCAAATTAACTACATTTGTCATGTTCCAAATCCCTTGAAGAGTAAGTCGATCTTGAATAACCATTTTTAGGCCTCCAATATAATGAGCAATCAATTGATCCTCTGTGTCAAGTAGCTCGTGTATTTGATCGGTAGAATTCTTTTATATACTCATTAATGATACAGTTGACTTGTCAACAATTTTGATATTGTTGATATAAAAACTGCTCATAATTTAGAGAGAGAAATCATCTTTGTAGTAATTGCTTCATCTTGGGCCAAGTGCAAACACGTTGCTTTCCTTGGTGTTGACAATTGTATTGAAATTGTTTTCACCAAGCAGAAGCTCCGCCTTTTAACTTATATGCCACGAGCTTAACTTGATTTTCTTCTGAAATATTCAAATAATCAAAAAAAAAATTCAACAGTTCTTACCCAATCGAGAAAATCTTCAATGTTTAAATGACCGTTGAAACTTGGTAAATCCATCTTCATCTTAAATTCTTGAGTGTATGGGACTCGATCTTTATCCCTAAAACAAAAATTTTCTTCTTCTTTAGATGAATAATCCAACCTCCGTGGCTGCCTTTGTTGAACATTATTCCAATCTTGATGTTGAAAATCACCATCTCGAAAAGGTGAAAGGGCATTTCTAACCTCAAACTCACCATCATGCCGCCATATAAGAGCTCTCCGATTTTGCCGTTCATAGACCTGTAATGAAACATCTTCGTGAAATTCACGATTCATGACTTGTCTTGCTTGAATTAGGCATCATTATTGATTCTTCGGCCAATTTAGGGTTGGTATTGATCGTCATGGCCTGTCATAAGCTGCTGTTGACATCTTAAGCTTAGGTTAATAGGTGGTTATTGTCTAGGTTGTAAATGCACATGATTTACTGCCCTAGAATTTCTTGGAATAAAATCTGCACGAATTAAGTCTTGTTAGTCATCATTCTTTATGTTGTCATACTGATTTGGTCTTTACTCCATGAATCATGTCTTCATTTCATAGTCATTGCAGTTATCATCAGCACAATATTATGAAGGGTTCCATTAATCCCATCAAGTCGTTTCTCCAACTTGTCAAACCGCAGTTCATTGTCGGTGGGTTATATCCCACTAAAACTGTCGTCAGCCATCAGAATAAGGGTAAAATCCTTGCTCTAATACCAATTTGGTGCAATGGAAGGTTTGCTTTGAAAGAAAAGCGGAATAAAACTAAATAACAAACCCAAAGGTTAAATGTTTAAAGGAAAATTTGATAAATTATATTGAATTCCCTCTCATTATTACAATAGGTCTTTAAATAATACAAAAAAATAAACTAAAAATAGGAAATATAGAAAGAATAGGAAAACTAAAAATAGAAAACTTGAAAGAATAGGAAACTAACTAAATGAAAAACTTGAGAAAATAAGAAACTGACTAAATGGAAAACTTGAGAGAATAGAAAACTGTTTAAATGGGAAACTAAGATATCTAATCAAAATAGGATATTAACCAAAATAGTACACTATGTTAATGTGTACTGCATCAAAGACTAAGTAGGTAAACTATATTAGGAGACGGTCCAGAATCTTGCATGTCAAGAAGAAGCTTCAATGCATCAGAAGGTCTCCTAACTTAGCACAAACCTCCAATAAGACTGTTGTAACATACAACATGAGGAGCTAAGTTTTTATGGAACATTTCTTGATACAAATTCATGGTTTCATCTATCTTTTTACTCTTACAAAATGCATTAATTAGGATGCTATAAGTGCATTTGTTTGGTACAAAACCTAACGATACTAAGCCATTAAAAACTTCTAATGCGTCTGTCAATTAGCCTCATAAGCAATATCCATAAATTAATGAATTACATGTGACTATATCAGACTTAACACCTTATTTGATCACTTTTACAACTACAACTTGAGCAACTGAAACATTCCTTTCTTGCAAAATGCATCAACTACTATACTGATTGTGAAAACATTTGGTGCGATGTTCCTAGCCACCATTTCATTCAACAACTTTGTAGCTTCTTTCCATTGGCCTAACAGCAAGCACCATCAATTAAGGAACTATATGTCATGACATCTGGCTGCAATCCTTTATCTCTCATTTCATATAAGAGCTTCAAAGCCTTAGTTATCAACCTGTCATTGCAAAGGCTGTCTATGATTATGGTGTAAGCTACCACATTAGGTCCAATACCTCTTTCTTCCATCTTCGTTAGCAACCTTAACCTAATAGCCATGACACTATTGCCAATTTTACATAAACCATTTAATATTATACTGTAAGTAATCACATTAGGTTAATTACCTTTCTTTATAATCTCATCAAACAATGTCACTGCTTGGGAGATTCCACCCTGAGTACAAAGGCCATTTGTGAGAGAATTGAATGTTATAATATTGGGTTATAGACTAAGCTCAAGAATCTTTCTTAAAACACAGAAATCCTGATTCATAATCTGTAAGCAACAAAAGCAATTAATCAAGATAATCAGGGCACAGATATGATGCCTCAGTCCTCATAATTCCATTTGATTGAACAAAGAAACCACAGTGGTGTGATGTTTCATTTTACTTATTGTACTCAACGATTGACTAAATTCAACCACAGATGGCCGAAGATGCATGTGGAACATCTGGTTAAACAGAGCTACTGCATCTTCAATGTTGCCGTTATACCCATAATTGAGTTTGTGTCTCACAAACTGAATGTTGACAAGTTGAGAGTGGGAATGGGCTTTCAATATCTTACCACGGTTGATTGCATAATGGTTTGATTGCAGGAAAAGAAGAGTGTATTGAGATTTCATTTGTCGCTGAAGCTTGAAGTGAAAGCAATACTCGAAGTTATGATGTTCATGTGGTAAGCAAATTTTCCTTAAAAATTGGTTTCTTCTTCTCAATGCCCTTCACTTTAAGGGTTGTGTTTTAGTTTCTCTCTCACCCTTCACTTCCAATTCTCTACTATGGTTGGAACAGAGAAGAAAAGAGAGGTCCACTGAGCTACCTGACAAAGAGAAAGGTTTGGGTATTGTCAAGCCCAAAACGATGTCATTATGTCATCACAATCAAACATCCACACAAGATTATTGCTTCTCCAATTCGTCCAAGCATCAAGTACCACTACCATTTTTTCTTTAAAAAAAAAGATTATTCTGAATATTTAAGAGTAATAGTTTAATTAATAAAATAATTTTAAATAAAATATAAACAATAGAGTTAAATAGAAAGAAGATTAGCAAAACAAAAGAAAACTATAGCTCAATTATTTTATTACCAGTTTATCTTTCATACAACTTAAATCTTTATTTATAAATGAAGATTCAATCTACCTTAAAAATGTATGTATAAATATTTAAATTTTAAATATAATTATCATAGTAAATATAAATAAAATATAAAAATAATTCATGATAAAAATTAAAAATTTAAGAATATATTATGTTTCACGTATTTATATTTTTATAAATCTAACAACTCATAATAATTTGAATTGTTAATACAATATTCAAAAGATAAAAAAGAATTGTTTGTGTACAAAAGAAATTTGTTACAGTAGTTTTTGTAAATATTGAGATAATAAATATTTACAAAAACAATTTTTTTTATCTCAATCATCTCTTTTATAAACCAATAATATTTCATATATTTATAACAAAAAACTTAAAACTTTGATAATTTCAACAACGTAGTTTTTATTAAATTAGTAGCAAAAGACTAGAAGACATTTTTATATAATAAATATAAAAGTAAATTGAACATGAATATAAAAATAATAAATAAATGATTTCTTTTTTTTTTTTCTTATTAGCTGTCGCAGAGTTCATTGGTTTTATAAATGTAAGAGTTTCAATTGATTTTATAATGTTGATAGAAGCATGCTAGTTTTTCTTCTCCTTTTTTCTACTGGCTATGGCAGAGGTAATTGGCCAAACACAAAGATCATTCGGCCACACTCAATATCCCGAATGGAATCCAAATTCAACATAGTTATCTCAAGATGTATTAGAATCATATTAATTAATATTATATTATTATAATTTATTTTGTTTTAATTATGAGAGAATTACTTAATTAATTAAGAAATATAATTATAATAATTTACTTCTTGTTTCGAGGAAAATAGTGGATTATTTTTAAAATTTTTTTGTACAAAAATAAATCAAAATTAAATGAGTAAATATATGAAAATTTTAAATTATTTGCAATTTCATTTAAAACTTTATAATTTTGATCAAATCAATTACATATATATGAAGTTTTAATTCAATTAAAATTAACTTTTGTTGTGCAATATTTAATGATGAATTTGGAGATTATGTGAGGATATTTTCAGATTTCCAATTTTAATGGAGGCATTTAAGGGTTTTGATGTTACCGTAATTACAAACCATCTAAATCTCTCTTGCCTTACTAATTAACTTCACCAAATAGTGAAGCCTACTCTCATGAAAAAATAGAAGGTTACTTATTTACATTTAAATTTATGATGTGGTTTTAAAAAACATTAAATAATCTTATCAATATTAATAGTATGCAAATCGGACATAAACTATCATAAAAGATGGATTAAATTTAAAATGAAATTGTAAATTATTTTTATTTAGATGATCAAAGCTTAATTTAATTATGAGGCATATTTTCATATTATTTAAAACATATTTTAAAACAACAAAATCTTTATTGATAAAGTGGAAATTATCTCATGAACATAAACATTAATAATTTAATGTCCGATAATGATCATGAAAAAAGGAAAAAGAACAGAATAAATTCATTTTAAATCTAAGATAGATTATTGTCTCTTCATAAAAGTTTATTTAACAGTACAAAATGAAATAATTTTTAGTTTTTGATAAAAATGTTAAAAATAGACCCATTTTTATTTAATAAATTTAGTTTTCAATAATCAAATAACTATTTTAAATTATAAAAATATTTAAAATATTAAAATTAATAAAAATATAAAAATATTAAGTAAAATGTATTCATCAAATTAAATTTAGTTAAACTTTAAATTTAAAATAAAATTCATGACAGAGAAAGAAACTTTGATGCAAATATCCATGTGGAAAAAAAAAAAAAAGATAAGAAGGGTTAATCGAAAAGGAGGGAGTAAAAGGAGAAAAAAGTGGCAATAATAGGAGTATTAATTGTTTGAAAAGTTAGAAGACAGCCTAGCCATTGTGTTGTCCGTACATATTCCAAAAAAAAAAAAAAAAAATCGAATTCAATCATGTCTGCCTACTTTCAACTTTTTAAAAAATAATTATGAATTATTGAAGATCAACCCCGCAATGCCCTTTCTTAAAGCGACCATCATTCTACCTTGCCATTCACATCATTTAGGTAATTAAATCAATAATATGCAAATGTTCAAAGTAGGAGTTTATAATTCATAATTTTATTTACTAAAAACCAACATCAACTTTGCAACATGAAACCACAAAACTATCTTATAAATCATACATAAGTTGTAGTCATGAATTATGACCAAAATGAAATAAAAAGGCAACTATAACCCAATGATTTATGTCGACTAAAATTATTTTTACAAGAACACAATACTTTGAAGTTCAAAAGTCATAAGATTTAATAGCATTAGCTATTTTGAAGATAAAACAAGTAACACAGTAAAATTATAAACAAAAAAGCGAGTTAATAGTAGCATTGTCCACAATGTAAAAAAAAAAAAAAAATCGATAAAGGCAACACTAACAAACAGTTTATACCCAAACAAAGCATATATCGATCTTTCCATAAAGGACAAAATGTTGTAAATATGATGAGTAACACTAATAATCATAACAAAAACCTATATAGTATTATCATTGATCTAATGCATTGTCAGCCTATAGATGCAGGAGCCGAGGCTATTGCAAATGCATCTTCAGAGAATCTTTTCTCCACTGATTCATGGAGAAGTTTTTGTATCCTACATCTTTCATTTTTCCCAAGGTGCCCTTGAATAATTGTGTTATAAGAGCAACTACTATCCAAGAACCATCATCATTCATTTTTCTATATAATCAACATATACTTAATTTTGTAACCCTTTCTTTACAATGTCCTTTAACCATTTTGTTACACATCCGAGCACTAAGGTGCTCCTTGACAAACATGCTAAGAAAAGGTCTCCTTGCCACTTTGGCTTTAGAAATTTGAAAAAGATATGAATCAGGATAATTGCATAAACCTCTAGTGTAGAGCAAAATACTCATGCTAATATCAAAAACAGCAACTAACTCAAAACGAAAACTGAAGCATGTAGTAATTATAGTCAAAACATAATAGTAAGCAGTATTACTAATCCTTGACAAAATAAAAAGTTAAAGAAGCCTCAAAAAGCAAAATAGTATATTAATTCACATATTCTACTGATCTTCAATAGCCATGAATGAAGCTCACTTAGAAATATGGCTAGGAACTTAAGAGACTGAAGGATATAAAGGAAACAAGTTAGTTGACTTAATACTACAAGAAAAAAGTAAACAATCAAGTTGGCCGCCATGTACGCAATGTTACTAACTTTTCTGTTTTCAATAATCAAGATCACTTTTTTTTTTCTTTTGGTTATTGGTGAGGCCATATATGAAAATTGCAAATAAATAACAAACCTAGAAAGAAGAAGAAGGCATACAAGGAACAGTATGCGGATATATACAATAAAATAATATCATTCTCCTAAAAGAAACAATTTACTTATAATGGCATCCCAAGTACTTAAACTAGGTATCTAATGATTAAAGCAACCAGATCAATCAGTAAAGGCATGTTGAAACATGATGAATGAAATAATATATTTATTTATAGGCAACCAACATTCACTTTGCGAATCATAAGGCTAAAAGTATTCATTAATAAATCCCACTTTGCCACTATATATGCAAACACTACAATATCAAGTTTCAAACAATTTATATTATCTATTAAATGCTACACACATGTGCACATTTCTTTATGTAGATAAAGATCTACCAACACTTAAAGTGTTTTATTTGTAGAGCGAAACAGATAAGAATCCACAATGATCTTACCATTTTGTTCGGATTTATGGAATCCCTACTTTAAGTTCCTTAAAGTAAGTAAGCTTTTATTCTCAATCAATTTCAATACCAAGTCTGAGCATTTTAGAAATTGTAATGAAAGAAAAAGCTAAAAAGATTTAGCCCAACCAAATGATTTAGAGTAAACTATTTTCTGAAATAGTCAAACATATATATGAAGAAGCCACCAAAACAATGGATTTTATAAATAAAAGTAACACACTAGCATTTATCCCACTCATGAAGCTCTCATCAGGAATATCAACTTGAGAATTGAAAAGCCTAAACGACATTAAGGAAGAAGATTTAGTTAATTAAGCTGAATGAGTTTGACAATTGAGATCACTATCACAAATATTAAGTTGTCAATCCTTCTCTCTAATCAATGAACAAATTTTCAGATCCTTAACTTTTTCCCAAATAATGCACAATATGATGAATATAAGTTTTACATGTTCATTCACCTGATAAATTAGGTAAAATAAATAAGAAATTTTGGTTTAGATTAATAATATAGGTTTCTAAAAATAAGAAATGTAGTTCACTTACCATCTACAAAACCAACATCAACTTTACCACTTGATGCTAGAAGAAATCTTAATCTTACAACAATCTAATAACTGAAATTCATTTGAGTAAACTTAATGCTCAACTTATTACCACCAGCCTTCAACTAGTTAAAGGATACAATTAGGTACAACAAAGAGACTTTATCCATAGAGGAGTTAAAGCCTGCAATCTGTCCAAGGATCAAGAAATGAAGAGAAACAAGTAGGTTGGATCTTCATCAAATAAAGGTTTATGTGCTGAAGGAAGAGCTGAAAAAAGAAGGCAATCTTTTAATAAGATTACTACCAAAGACAAGTCCAAAATCCCTACAAAGTCTTAATCCAAAGGACCTATGAGGAAATGCTTCTTTTGTGGAAAACCTAGCCATATTAAGAGGTTTTGTAAAGAGTTTAAGAAGAAGTAAGGTGAGTAACTCGCTAAGGAAGCACATGCAACTATGGCTACAGATTCTTTCAAAAAAGAAGGTGATGTATTAGCTGTGACAAAATCAAAAGTCTCAAATGAATGGATTCTTGACTTAACTTCCACATATCACACATATCCTAAGGCTAAATGGTTTGAAGACTGTAAAAAGGTAAATGGGGAAAAATTTATCATGGGGAATGATCAATCTTATGAATTTAAAGGCATTGGAACCATAGCTTAAGCTAAAAGATGGAACCTTCAAGATCTCAAAGCAAGTGAGGCGCGTACCTCAACTAAGGAGGAACTTGATTTCCTTGGGCTCTTTGGATGATAAGGGATACTTCTTCAAGGCTGAGAGAGGTACCTTTAAAGTCTTGAAAGGTTCCTTAGTGATCTTAAAAGGAATTGAAGAGAATGGCTTGTACATTCTTAAAGGCAATGTTATGATAGGAAAAGCAACAATAGCTACTGAAGAAGAACTTGGTGCAGCCTAACTTTAGCATGGAAGAGTTAGGCATTATAGTAAGAAAGGGCTTTAAATCCTCAATAATCAAGGGTTGATAAAAAGGATAAACTTTTACATCTAGATTTTTTTAAGCAGTGCGTGTTGGCTAAGTAACACAAGTTAAAGTTTACTACAGTTGCGGAGTATAACTCAACTAAAATTATGATTATGTGCATTCATATTTATGGGGGGTAGAAGTAACTCCAACTAATGCTGAATACAGGTATTTCATCCTTATTTTGATGACTTCTCAAGAAAGGTATGGCTGTATATGTTAAAAACAAAAAGAAGAAAAATGCTTTGAAAGGTTTAAAGAATGGAAGATATGATGGAGAACCAAACTAGAAAAAAGCTTAAAGACTTAAGAACTAATCATGACTTAAAGTTTTGTAGCTCATCTTTTGATGCTTATTGCAACAAGTATAGGATTTTGAGTCATATGATAGTGAAAAAAAACTCCAAAACAAAATGGAGTTGCTGAAAGTATAAATAGAACCATCATGGAAAGAGTGAGGCATATGCTATTCACCTTTGGCCTAAACAAGGGGTAAGCAACTATAACAGTTATGTATTTGATAAATAGATGCCCTTTAAAGGTCATAAACTTAAAGATACCTAAAGAAAATGGATCGAAAAAGTTCCATCTTAGTCACTTAAGGGTGTTTAAGTCTGTTTTTTTTTTTTACAAATAAAAGAGAAGGAAAGCTTAATCGAAAAGCAATAAAAGGAGTTTTCCTTAGCTATCCTAAAGGAGTGAAGAACTATAAGATTTGTATAAATAAGGGAGAAGTCTATAAGACTTTAATTAGTAAAGATGCCACATACCGAGAGAATTTATTGCCATATGCAATAGGTGCTATTGCTAGCAATGAGAATCCAAAAGGATTAGAGGAATCCAAGGAAGTCGTTGGGGTTGATATAAAATCAAAAAGATTTCAACCTCTACTAGCTAAGCCTTAGAATGAACTGGTCCAAGCTTACAAGGAGAGCAGTAGTAGATTGCCCTTGTAAATAATGATTAGTAAAAGCTGCAATGTAGAGATGACCATGATCATCTATATCAATATCAGTTGGCTCGAAATAGGGACAAGTGAATCATTTAGCCACTAAGAAGATGCTGAGTGAGGAGTTTGATATGAAAGACCTAGGGCTAGCCAAAAGAATCTTAAGATGGAAATTTAGAGAGATAGAATAAAGAGGTAATATAAGCTCTCTTAAGAAAACTATGTACAAAAAGTGGCTCAAAAATTCTCTATGCACTAAGCAAAATGAGTCACCACACCCCTTAGGAACATACTTCAATTTGTTTGTCAATAGCTACCTTAATTTAGAAGAAGAAAAGAGGAAAATGAGCAGCATACCTTACTCAAATGTTATGATCTGCACTAGGCCTATGTAATTAGCCTTCTTAGCATGTATATGGCCAATCCGGTAAGAAAATTGGCAACCAATGAAATGGTTGCCAAGATATGTCAATGGAACCAAGGGTTATGGATTAATATATGCCAAAGAGGGACTCATCCAGTGAGGATTTGTTAGATACATTAATGTTGATTTTGCTAGTGATAGAGATAAAAGAAAGTCACTTCCAATCTATGTTTTCTTGCTTGATGGGTATTGCATTAGTTGGAAGGCATAACTTTAATAGATTGTAGCTATCTCCACTGCAAAACACTGAGTGTATAACCATGGTGGAAGAGTTCAAAATAGGTGTATGGTTGCTCGGACTATTGAAAGAGTTGAAGCTATAATACTTATAAAACTTTAATGGATGCACCTCAGCATCTCCTAACAGTCCCTGCTTTATTATTTTTCTCACTTGTACCTCTTTAATTTGGATGCTGATTTCTAGTCAATGCTTAGGTTTGTTTTGGTTTTAGAAAATGAGCACGAGAAAGTACCTAGCAAAAAATTTATACCTACTTAAATCAAGTGTGATATTACTTTTCACTTTGACAAGAGAATCTACTTACTTTTATTTTGTTATTACTCTAATTAAATACATTTTTATCTTTAATCTAAAAATTTAAATTTTATCCATCTCTAGTCATAACTCTACTTTAATACTTGGAGTTTGTAGAATTTAAAGAAAGAGCATAAATTGTTGTCAAGTTATGCATTAGATAGAATAAAAAGTTGCTCAACTTAGAGGATTTTTCACTTTAGAAATAAGTTTTGAGGAGTATTAAGATACTTCTTGAAATATATTGTTGATTGGATGTGTCTCATGGTTTATCTCTCGATTACTTTGTCAGGATTAATATAACTATCTAATAACTCTCGACATAATCCATTTGAAGCATAAAGGTTGGTATTCAACTTTTAGATAAAATTGATGATGTAATAATTGCAAATGTTGAATTTAAATATCAACAGAATGAAAAAATACTGTTATTAACACACATTCAACTTATAATCAGAAAGGGTATTCAATGATATATTGGTTAGTTGATTGACTGAGTCAAAGTATTCAAAGATTTATTTACATGGTTACTCACCCCTTCTCCCTTAAAACACGTCTTGCTCACAATTGGAAAGAAAGAAAAGCTGATATAATTTTTTTTTTGAATTTGTAGTAAATTTTTTATAAAATTTTGATTTTTACGTTATATTATTAATCAAATTTTTATGTTTAAAAATCATAAATATCTTTAAATTTAATTTAAATAAGATTTTGATTCAAATTATTATAAAAAATTAAATATATTTTTATTATTGAAATACTTCAAAATAATTTAAATAAATTATTGATTTTATTTTAAATTTAAATAATATTTGTGCAATATTTATGTTTATGAATGTTTAAAATTGTTAATGGTGTTAATTTTAAAAAATATATTTAATATTAAAAAATTTGAAAATTTTTGTGACATTAGCTTGAATATTTGTTTTTTTACTTTATGAAATTTTTTAAATTAAAATCTATTGTATAAAATTTTTAATTTAAATAGATCAAAATTTTAAAACTTTTACTAATATTAATTTAATTTAAATAAATAAATAAATATTTAATTTATTATTTTTAAATATAAAAATTTAATTAATAACAATAAAGTTTTTTACATTTATGAGTTTCAGAATTTAAAAAAAAAAAAGTTTTGAAAACGAAAACAAAAGCCTTTTTGGGCGTTTAGTTGAGAAAAGGTTGGATTGAATCAAGCAAAATGGGAAAGCCGAAAACATCAAAGAGTAGAGGATGAGTTATTAACGCCAAAACATGGCAAGGGGGAGCCGCGTGCTTCGCATCCCATAGTCCTATATAATCCCTTTTCCTGAGAAATGGCCTCATTTATCCATGTTTGCCCGACAGAAAACCTCCCTCCCACGAAGAATTCTGTCTTCAGGGAACATGGATGACAAAGGATGAGGAGAAGGACCGGAGACCAATTCACAGCTCAGCTCGGACTGGCCCGAGATAACTCGAGAGTGCCTCAACAACATCCTCTCTTGTCTCACCTTGGAGCAGCGGTGGACAGGGGCCATGCTGGTGTGCAAGTCGTGGCTAGAAGCCTGCAAGGTTCCTTCCCTGCACACAGTCTTCGATCTTGAGACTCGGTTCGACTCGTCCACTGATACACTTCTTTGGTGGTCTCCCGAGTTCGAGAGGAAGATCGATTCCATGCTTCGATGCGTGGTCGATTGGAGCGAAGGTAATCTTACTGAGATCCGCGTCAGGCACTGCTCTGATCGCTCTCTTTCCTACCCCAAAGAAAGGTATATTACACATAAAGATATTTGTCCACATGTCTATGTAGATAAACGGATTTTGCTCATGATTATTGGTCTCCATGGGTCTATAAATAAAGGTTTTGAATTTTTGATGAAAACTGAAAGACTGAAATTTTAATTGAGACTTTCCAATTGTTTGATCGATGATTTATTCATGATAAAAGGAATCATGTTTCCATTGATACATATGTGGAGAAATCATGTGACTTTAGCATTGTTATCAATTTTTGAAAAGAAATTTACTCAGTCTTACCTATATGGCAGCTGTAGCTTTAAATTTTGTAAAATCAAGTTAAAAAATGCATCTGTTTCCCCTGATGCATTTGCAGGTGCCCAAATCTTCATGTGCTTTCTGTTAAGAGTTGCCCAAATGTTACTGATGCATCAATGGCTAAGATTGCTTTCTGGTGCCCCAAGCCTAGGGAACTTGATATCAGCTACTGCTATGAAATATCTCATGAATCTCTTGTCATGATAAGCAGGAACTGCCCAAATCTGAAGGTTCTAAACGGAAACATGACGAATTGGCTAGATCCTTCCCAGCACATTGGGCTTGTGCCTAAGGAGTATTTGAATGCTTGCCCTCAGGATGGGGACTCTCAGGCTGCTGCCATAGGGAAATTTATGCCTCAACTGGAGCATCTTGAGCTTCGGTTCTCCAAGTTATCTGCTAAAGGTCTTTCTGCAGTCTGTGAGGGGTGCCAGAATCTGGGGTACTTGAATTTGTCTGGGTGTGCAAACTTGACTAATCGCGAAATTGTCAATGCTTCATCAAATCTGAAAAATTTGAAGGAAATTAAGAAGCCAATTTTCTACCTGCCCAGGTCAGTGTTTCACACAGAGAGATACGGCCATTGGAGGTTGTATGATGAGAGATTCCAGACAGATATTTTTCGAATTTGATGAAGTTAGCCTGAAAACACAAGAAGTCCCTGTGAGGAAGTGGTTCCAATGGATCTGTCCAAGAAAACATAGTGTATGCTACTTAATACAGCTATGGAATGTAGTCTGTGCCATTGGCACTTGTATTATCTTTTCATGTTTAACAGCATGAGTTTGCTTTTGCTAGGTCATCTTTGTCTGTGATTTGTGCTATATTGGACTATCTTGCAATTAGTTAATGTATTGTACCTTATCCCTTCTACATTGGTTTTCTATGGTAATTAGGGGAAAATCTCTCCCGGTCCCAGCAACCTTTTATTCGGTAAGCTGACTATATTCATGCAATTGGTAGTGCAGAACCCAGCTTGACAATCACAAATCCTGCTACTCTGTTGAGATCAATCTGATCAAAACAAAAAAACATATGTAACAGTGAATGTAGGAAGCAAAAAGTAGGACATTGCATATCAAAAACTTTGGAACCAATTTACTAAATTGTGTTTGTCTGTCTAGTTGTGTGAAATATACGTACTTCCAGAAGAGCAGATTAAGGCTACCTTAAATATACCTCCACAAAGTCATAAAAAAGCTTCTTGAGCTGCTGCATGTGATCAACTTCAAGGCATATAACAAAGGAGAAACTCCCATCATTTGTTGGGCTTGGTAGTAGCAAACTCAATCCTTCCAGATAAACAATTGCGAGCCCCATGTGTGCAGGTTGACCCCATCTGAAATCTGCATCCTGAATTGGCAGCCACATCCAGTTGACAACATTGAGGTTAGGGCGTCCATATATGTGATTCCCTTGTCTTGGCACCAAACCATCTAAATTAAGGTGTTGCTCCTAGTAGTCAATGGCTGATCCTAGATACTCATTGTCCATCTTATTTATTGCTTCAAGAACTCTCTCCATTATATCCATCAGAAGCTTTGTTTGTAGATTCTTTGCTGAAGCAATTGGCCTACTAGGGAAGACAACATTGCCAAAATAAGGTTCTGTTAGCAAAAAAGATGCATTATCTGCTGCATATCCAAAGAAGATTTATTCTTCTACTTTATCAAGTAGTTTAAATTTTAGATGAAGATAATCTTTAGTTTAGATATCTAGATAAGTACAATTTTAGATCTTGGTTATTTATTTTCTCCTATAAATAGGATATTCATCAATGTAGCAAAGCAAGTCTTTGCAAGCTATTCAAAGCAATTTCAAGTTTCAAGAGCTATATCTCTTATTCTTCCTCTCCTCTCAAAAACCAAATATATCCACATTCCAAAAAACCAACAAAGTGGTATTAGAGCATTTTATCGTGAGGGACTTGTGAGGTTGAAAAAGCTCAAACATAAACCCTAAACACTTCCTACCTATATCCCAGAACCAAAAACCCATACACAATGAATTCAGAAAATTCATTCACAACAATTGCACCTCCGATGTTTGATGGAGCAAACTACCAGATGTGGGCTGTTAGAATGGAAGCCTGCCTTGATGCCAACGATCTATGGGAAGCTGTTGAACAAGTATATGAAGTTTCAAAATTGCCAAACAATCCTACTGTTGCACAAATCAAGATCCAAAAGGAGAGGAAGCAAAGAAAATCAAAAGCAAGAGCAACATTGTTTTCACCTGTCTTCTCCATTATATTTATCAAAATAATGACACTGAAAACAATCAAAAAAATTTGAAATTTTTTGAAGCAGGAATATGAAGGGAATGAAAGGATTAGAGGAATGCAAGTGCTGAATTTGATCCGAGAATTTGAGATGCAAAAAATGAAGGAATCAGAAATAATCAAGGACTATTCCGACAGGCTTCTCGGTATAGTTAACAAAGTAAGACTTCTTGGTACTGATTTTTCTAATTTTAGAATTGTTCAAAAAATCTTAGTGACAATTCCTGAAAAATTTGAGGCTACAATCTCATCTTTAGAAAACACTAAAGATATATCAAGTATTACCTTGGCAGAATTATTGAATGCACTACAGGCACAAGAACAAAGGAGGCTTATGAGGCAAGAAGAATCTGTGGAAGGTGCTTTTCAAGCCAAAGCACATAACAACAATGGTGATAAAAACAACAAAAACGGTCAAGTGTTTTCACCTTATCCTTATTGCAAAAAAATCAATCATCCACAAAACAAGTGTTGGTGGAGGCCAGATGCAAGATGTCACAAATGCGGCCAGTTAGGGCATGTGGAAAAAATTTGCAAATCTTAACAACAACAAAGACAAGCCAAGATTGCCATTGAACAACCTCAGGCGGAGGAACTATTTATGGCATCATGCTTTACTACGAACAACTCCCTAGAAAGCTGGCTTATAGATAGTGGTTGCACAAACCACATGACTTTTGATCAAGAACTCTTCAAAGATCTTGACAAAACTACAATTTCTAAAGTCAGAATTGGGAATGGAGCATATCTTATAGTGAAAGGCAAAGGAACAGTGGCAATCAAAAGTCACACAGGTTTGAAATTAATTTCAAATGTTTTATATGTTCTTGAAATTAATCAAAATCTTTTGAGTGTTGGTCAGCTCTTGGAAAAAGGATATAGGGTGCTATTTGAAGACAATCATTGCTTAATTACTGGTGCACAAGGCAAAGAGATGTTTAAAGTCTCAATGAAAGGTAAAAGATTTACCTTGAATATGATAAAAGAGAAGCACGCTACAATACACAAAGAAAACTTGCCTAAATTCAAGGAGGAGCTTCCTAAAGCTGCTAGTTTTCAATATGAGAAGAAAATCAAGCTTCTTGCTTAACAAAACAAAGCTTGGAAGACTAAACAAAAACTACAGCAAGTTCACACGGATATCAAAAGATCAATGAAAACATAAATAAAGACTTTACAATAAAAGGCTTTATTTGAATATGGCTACAAATCAAGCAGGTAAAATGTCAAAGTATTCCAAGTTCAAACTCCAAAGAGAAGTACAAAGAAGAGAAGAAATACAATCAAATTTACAGCAAAACAAAAATTCAAAAATGATGACAATGATGCTTTCAAAATCGGTGTATGCAGCAAAACAACAAGGAGGAATGTTAGTAAAAAAGATGCCTTATCTACTGCATATCCAAAGAAGATTTATTCTTTTACTTTATCAAGTAGTTTAAATTTTAGATGAAGATAATCTTTAGTTTAGATATTTAGATAAGTACAATTTTAGATCCTGGTTATTTATTTTTTTCCTATAAATAGGACGTTCATCAATGTAGCAAAGTAAGTCTTTGCAAGCTATTCAAAGCAATTTCAAGTTTCAAGAGCTATATCTCTTATTCTTCCTCTCCTCTCAAAAACTAAATAAATCCACATTCCAAAAAACCAACAAGTTCTAGAAATGGAGGATTCAATATGAGTCATTCATTTACGCCTATGTTCAGTCTAGTTATTTGATCATCAGCGAGACCTTGTGCCTTGCTAGCACAACGCCATATATGTGCCACCAGAATTTCATAGGTGCTATACTTGGTTGTGCCTCCAACTATTTTCAGCTTATCTCTAAGAGTCTTAAGTTGGTCAAGTGTGATTGGGAAGTTACTGTATCATTTGGCTTTTTTAGTGATTGGGACTTCAGGGTCTGGTTATGGTTATTCAAGGGAGAAGGTGGATGGTATTTTGTGTTAAAGAAAGAATATCTTGCAACAAGACAATAGGTTAACAATTTGCAAGCCCACAAGTCCAGAAGAATGGAAGATGAGTGACACTACCCTAGATGAAAAATAAAGTTATAGCCTATTGTATTATTGTTAAATAGGAACATAAGCATATGTTAACTGTATGTAAATATAGCAATATATACAACATTAGAATAATGTTATTTGACTTAAGGGTATAAATACAATGCATATGGGTCAGCATCATTGTCTAGGCATTCACAGAAAACCTAGCAGCTTTTATCAAAACCTAGATTTTTTTTTCTTTGGGTACCAAAGCCTTAAAGATCTTTGTCTGTTATCTCCCCTATTGTCTTTGGGTATAAATACAATGCATATGGGTCAGCATCATTGTCTAGGCATTCACAGAATACCTAGCAGCTTTTATCAAAACCTAGATTTTTTTTCTTTGGGTACCAAAGCCTTAAAGATCTTTGTCTATTATCTCCCCTATTGTCTTTGGGTCCAGCAACTCTGCTCTTTCTCAGCCTGCAAAAGATCAAAATACTAAAACACTCTTTCCCTTCTCGGCTCCCTTAGATTTCGGTTCAACGTGAAGCTGGATAGAAAAAACTACATAATATGGAAGAATCAAGTATTAGCTTTAGCAAGAGGTCACAAGATAGAAGGCTTTTAACTGGCAACTGACATTTGTCCACCAATAACCATTCAAATAGCTGACATTGAAGGAAAGATCAAGCAAGAGAGTAATCCGGCTTACCAGGACTAGATTCAGCAAGGCCAACTTCTTGCAAGTTTGCTGATGTCAATAATATCAGTGGACATCTATGTCCAACTCAAGACTGATATCGCTGCTCATGGATTATGGACTGGTGTAAAGAGACTATTTGGGACCCAAATGAGGTCCAAGTATATGCAGCTTTAAGTCTACCCTCTACTAAACCAAAAAAAGCTTATCCTCGGTGTCAACCTATTTTCGCCCACTAATGGGAATAGCTAACAGCCTTGCTATGACAGGTAATCCCATAACAGATTTAGAATACATCACTACTATGTTTACTAGGATTAAGAAAAACTATGATGTTGTCTCGATTAATACAGCCAAGGAATGATGAACTATCACTCCAACAAGTACTAGCATTGTTACTTAGTCATGAACAAATGTTGGAACAATATAACAAAGAAACCTTTACCGTGTTAACCTTATGGTTAATGTGACATTTAATAAAAGTAACAAGAATTTCAGCCCATGGAGAAGCAACAACTCTACACGTGGTCGCAATAGAGGCAGAGGAAATGTTAGAGGGAGATGAAAAAATAGTATGAGACCTATATACCAAATCGGCGCCAAGCAGGGTCACACAGCAGTAGATTGCTTGAATAGATTCGAAGAGACTTTCCAACAGCAGCTCAAACACTACCAGCAACAATCCAAACCAAAATACTTACCTGTAGATGGTTTCTACAGGCCTTATCTCAAACCTAGGATGGTATGCAGACAGTGGTGCTTCCAACTACATTACAACAGATCTAGATAATTTATCACTGATGTCCGATTATGCCAGTAAATAAAACTGGTGGTTGAAAATGGTAAAGCACTGAACATTTCTCATATTGGATACAATACTTTACTTATATCTTTACAAAATGTTAAGCTGCATCTGAATGATATTCTAAGAGTTCCTGCAATATCTAAAAATCTTGTCAGCATTTCAAAACGTATTTCTGATAACAATGTACTTATTATTTTTAGTAATGGGTGAAGGATCAACTGCATAGCAGCCCATTATTTCCTCCTATGACATTCATTTTGAACATATTAAACTATCTTTACAATGTCTCATTGCACCCATCTTGTGTCTCCTTAAGATGGTTCTTTGGATAGCATCTGGGCATGCTACTATGAAGGTGCTGAACCACACTATGTCTGAAAGCAAACTTAAGTGAAAAATATGATTGATGAGGAAATAAATCTAGTGCTTTTCTTGCCATTGGTGTCTAAGATGAGTGGTCAGAGCTGTAGTTTGCACCAGTTGGCCTAATGTAACAATTAAGATATCGATCTTGGTTCACTTTAGCTTAAATCTATGCAATTTTAAAATAGACAAGCAAACGAGAGGTTAAGTTCGACAAACTGAACCTTTGGCACTAATTTGTTGAACCATGATAGGGATTTGAAAAATAGTTAAAATTTAGATATTTGTAGAAAGGTTTATTTTTATCAAGTATAATTATTGTTTTACTTTCAAGATTGAATCATGTTGTTATCTAGCTTCTTCTTTAAATAATTTTAGGCACTCTATGCAATATTCTACCTTGCAAGTTCTTATTGCTTGTTGGCATTTTGATTTAATTTAATTTGGACTGTTTATTACATAGCTAACCTTTCGTGCATATGAAAAGTGATTGGATTTGTTAGTTTTATGTACTAACCAAATCTTCGCTTATGTAGAAGAAAATCTAAAGCTCACACCACAGATTTTGTTTGATAAAGCAGTTGCTTTTGATGAATCGGAAGAGACACCACCAGGCATAGTTGTGTTATTTTCACAGATGTTTTTTTCCTATTGAAGAGGAGAACTTGCTTTACTGTTGAACCAAAACATGCTTGTAAGGTTAAGGCAATTGCAATTTCTTTCTCAGAAAAGTTATTCTTTAGTCACAAATATTTTCTAGACTTCTTAAAGTCTCAAAGTCCTACTATACGGTCAGTGACATATGCAGTGTTAAGGAGTTGCGTAACAAATATATTGCAAGCACTTAGTGAAGGAAATATTAAGGCTCTTGCTACGGCTATAGTTGGTGCTTTCTACGAAAGGATCTCTTTCCTCAATTTAGTGAATCATATAATTTGAAATTCATATTCTTAAACTGTTGTTGCATATTTAATTTAGATTTCCTTGAAACTCCATAGAGTCTTATGTAAAAATTCTTCTTAATTATTGGTTTTCATTGGTTTTTCTTGTATGTGCTTAAAATTAAATTTGTGAATCTTATATATCATAGGATAGATTTAACTCTACATCTAAAATCTTTATAAGTTTGGCATATTGTTTTCTTAAGCTATAAAAACTAGCACGTAATATTTGTAAAGTGAGTCTCAAATCTCATCACACAAGGAGACAAACCAAAACGCTATTGTAGAAGTTTCTTGCAACAATCACGTATTTAAACTCTAGTTTGCCAAATAGTCACAAAGATAGAGTTAGTTGTTCAAATTCTATAACTATAGTAGTTTTACTACAGCTATCTATTGTTTCCTCCCATAAAATTCACTTTGAACATATTAAACTATCTTTACTAGGTCTAGTTGCACTGTCTTGTGTCTCCCTGATATGGTTCTTTGGATAGCATCTAGGCATGCCATTTTGAAGGCATTTAACCACACTAGGTTTGAGAGCAAACTTAACTAAAGAGTATGATTGACGGGGAAATAAATTTGATGCTTTTAGGATACTGGTGCCAAAGATGAGTGGTCAGAACTGTAGAATTTGCAAGTTGGCCTAGTGTACCATATAAGATCTTGGATCTTATTTCAATTTAGCCTAAAGTATTTAATTTATGCACTTTCAAAGCGAACGAGCAAATAAGAGGTCGAGTTAGACAAATTGAACCTTTTGTAATGATTTGTTGCCACCATGGCAGGGATTTGAAAAATAGTTAAAATTTAGTTATTTGATTTGTTTGTAGAAAGTTTTACCCTTGCCATGTATAATTGTTTTTTAAATTTTAAGGTAAATCTTGTTGTTATATGTTTTCTTCTTTAAACAATTTTATACACTCTATGCAACATTCTGCTTTGCAAATTCTTATTGCTTGGTGGCATTTTGATTTAATTTAATTTTGGCTATTTATTTTAAGCAAAGGCAGCCTATCTTGCATAGGAAAAGAGATTAGATGTTTTAATTTTATGCACTAATTAGATCTTCACTTATCTGGAAGAAAATCTAAAGCTCACACACAGACTTTGTTTAATAAAACAATTGATGGTACAATAGTTGTGCCTTTTCCACAGTTTTTTTCCTATTGAAAAGGAGAACTTGCTCTACTGTTGAAGAAAAACATGCTTCCAAGGCTAGGGCAATTACAATCTTGGTGTTGTTCCCCTCTTTCTAATAAAAATATATTTTTAGATTTTATTACTTAAGTTTTTTTTTCTTTTTGATGATGTATCTTATGTTATTTTATTTTACTATTTACTTTTTCTTTTATTATGCTTTTTAATGATTTTTTTGTTGATTTGTTGGATTTTCTTTTTGTCTCTTTGTTTTTTGTGGACTTTTTTAAGTTTTTTTGGTTTTCTAGGACTAAGATTTTCTTTTCTTTTCTTCATTAACATTTTATAAATTTTTTTGAACAAATATTTATTTTAATTCTTGTTTGTTGACTAGTTTTAATGGTTGCAATCAATGAGAGAGAAGTTCTAGATGTAATGAAGCTTGTTGCTTAATCAACAAGTAGTTTTATGAGAGTTTTTACTGTTGGAAGGGCAGTGCTGGTCTGCTCGTGATTGGTTGGACTGTTCCATTCTTTGTTGGTCCACCATTATGGTGAGTTATTTCAGTTAAAATTTTCCTACATATTTGAATTCTTCTCTTCAATTTAGTTTGCATTTTGCATGTGATTGTTTTATACTCCTTACATTCTGTGAAAGAATAACGGTAATATTTCAGCTCTTAACATGTAATGATGCTCGAAACAGTTAGACCTTTTATCTTTGGAATGTTGGATCAATAGATGCATACTGCCTGTTTTCATTAATGCCAACGTGGCTATGAAGGTAAGAAGATTGTGGTCATCATCTTGCAATAATTGTTTTTAAATCAAATAATTATCTCTCATGATATGTTTTTGATATATATTTTCATCCATAGTTGTCCAATTTGATGATGGTCTAGATCAACTTCTTTGTAGGCATATATCTTCTTATCTAAATCTTGATTGGCAATCAACATCCAGAAGTAACGTTAGTTACCATGTGTAGTGGTGTTGCAGGAGACTAATGGATAGATTAGTTATTCTTCGCATTAGAACAATGATGGCTAGCTCTCTGAAATGCAACTCAGTCCCCCCACAATGAGGAATTCAGGTGCATTTGTCTAGCTGGCCTCTTGTAGGCTTCTTGTAGAGTGTTACAAACGCATTCCAAAGAAAGTGGTAATATTTTCTCAATTTCTTGAGCATACATGTGTCGTTGAACAGTAGATATTCTCAAGTTGTTATCACCTTTGCATGATATTTTTATTTCTTTTATATTGCACAACTGTAGGGGTTTATAATCCATTTCTCTTTCGACTAGTTGTCAACTGTTGATATCAAATTTACTACTATGTATAGTTCAATGCATTCAAGTAGAACGTGTTTATCCTCCTTTCACCCTTTTCCTTCATTCTTTTTCTTTATAATTTCTTTTTTTTTTTTGGAAAACTTCCAATTAATTTATTTTCACTTGTTAAGATGAAACCATTGGCCATGTTCCAGTATCATGCAAGCTGCATGGCACTTTTGATGGATGAAAGTGCTGTCTTGGTTTTTGATTTGAGTTTTATAGCACAAGTGTTTTTGATGGGGTTAATCCATGATAGAAGTTACCATATTGTTATAGTCTGATAGCTCACATCTTACAGATATCCGTCTTTTATATTAGAAATTCTATTGATTTTCAATTTCCTACTTAAGTCATGATTTTAGTGTTCTGAAACTTGTTAGTGATTTTCTTCTTAAAGTTTTTTTATTAATTTTGCTATCAAGTTTGGCTTTCTTCTACTGAAGTAGTTTTTTGCTTAATCTTATTATTTACTACCATGAATAATCTGGTTTTTGAAATTATGTGAATTTGAATTGTCTAGTTAAATATAGTAAATTTTTTATTATTATTAAAATTTTTATCTGAAATTTAGTAGCATTGATGTACAAGTTATCGATCGTGCTCATCGAATGGTCGCTACTCTTCCTATTCATGTGGAAATTTTGGCAATGCATGATACAATTGAAGAGTAAATGCTAGAATTCTTATGGATGCAGCTTCAGTTGGGCTTCATTGCTTAAAGTGTTGGTAATATTACACTAGAGAGTTAAAATATGACGATAGTCCTTTTTTTTTAGAGAATAACAAATTAAGCCCTTAAGTTATTGTCTTGGTTATACGTGGGTATTACTTGAAATTCAACTTTTTGCCTCTGTTTTCATTTAGGATGCCAATAAGGGTAGAAGATTCTTGAAAGAGGAGTATGAAAAACATGAGCTTGAAAGGACACCACGTCGCACCCTTCATGATTTTCTGTATCCAACTCGTTTTCGTGAATTTTTTGCCACTAAAAATCATTGTTGAAATGTCTTATTAATATGTCATTTATGGTAGCTGCATGTTATTTACTATTTTCGTCTTCACACAAATAGTAAAATTTTCATTCTTGATTTCCTTTCTCTCTAGCGGTAGATGCCTTTTATCTCTTATCTCATATGTTGACTTCTAACTAAGAGTTCATGAAGGTCGAGTTAATTTTTTAGGGTTTTTATAAACTTTTGTATAGCTTTACTCTCTATCTTCTGATGTCTTAATATTTGTTGAAGATGAAACAGGTTTCCACTGATCAAAGGGGAAAGCTGATGATGTCAACTGAGAGATTAAATCAGTCAACTTGATAGAATCATGGAGCATAGGAGAACAATGCTACAAACAAAGGAACTAGGTGCCTCCATCCTCCAAGATTTGCATCAACAATGACAAGCATTGGTGCAGGCCAATGAAACTTCGTGCTTATTCTTATATACAAAACATCAATTAATGTTTGTATTATAACTTTAATCAAATTCTTCTTTTCACTTGGATTTAATGAAGGCTTTTTATGTTTTTGCCTGATCCTTATCATTCACAGGTAATACAATGTATTTATTATAATTAGAGGTTGATTTATAATATTTAGATATTATTACTTTACTACGCAGCTCCATGGAATAGATGAAAATATCCATAAAAGCAAAAAAATCTAGACAGCCATGTCAAGAAGGATGAACAAGAACAATGGATAGTTAGCTCCATTATCACAATCCGGGACATTGCCATCCTCTTGTTTCTTTATTGTGAGTTGACTCATCAGGTAATTCTCTATTATCACTGTATCAACTTTTGTTATCACTACATTAGCGTGCTTTCTTTTCTCATATAATACAAACATTACTTGTTAAACCTATTGGAACTTGATGTTTAGCCAGACACAATCTGCATGAAAATGGAAAATCTTTATACATATGTGATTTTAGATACTCAACTATAACCTTCACATTATGAATGTCATAGGATTGTATTAGAGATCAAGTTTGATTATAACCCCTTTGCTTACCGTATTTACCTAATTTTGTAGTCAGCTGTGTTGCACTCTCAACCAAAATTTATTGTAGGAACACTAGCTTACATAGCATCTGCCTAAGGTCCTATCCAAAAGAGAAAACAATGGCAAGGTTATATACTTTAGTTTCTGCATTTTTCTTATACAATTTTTCCTCCTCAATTTCCTTCACTGTTGTTTAATCTGTGTCTTGAATCTAACCCCCCAAGGAATACATAGATTGTGGATGTTTGATCTATTAAGGTCACCTTATACATGATGCTTATTGGTGCTTATCCTTTTGAAGATCTTGATGATCCAAAAAACTTCATGAAGACAATTGGGGTCTGTTAGACTTTCAAACTTCTTTCCTCTGATACGAATAGGCAGAATTCTAAGTGAGTTAAAATAATGAGATGTGTTCTTATTTATCAATGCAGCAGATAATCAGTATCCATTTTTTACAATCCTAGATTACGTCCGCGATTTTGAAGAGTTAAGCATCTTTTTTCTCCAATCTTTATCGCAAATACTAGAAAGATAATTTTGTCTCTTGGCATGTATAGATGAGCAAAGTTGATTGTTAATTTTTCAAAAATGAAAGAAAAAAGAAAGTGTAAAATTGAACTCAACTGTGCTAGTGTGGTTACCCATCAAGGAGCAAACTTAACTTGGAACTGTCTGAAAGTAAACTCTTGGAATAGAAGTAATAAGAACTTTTTCATTGTAGGTAACAAGATATGAGGT